>CM076996.1:145699669-148199669 GCA_039090855.1 Macrothele yani
CCAGCCAGTGCTAATGACTGGCTGATGCGGTAATATTTCATACCTTTTTTTATTTGCATTTTTGAACTTCCCTTTTTTGTTGGTAAAGTTCGATTAACACTTACCGCACGTGGGGCTTGGCTTTCGATTCTTATTTCCGTTATGTGGATGCGACATGGGGGTTTTTCATTTAGTTGCGGGTCCACTTCATTTTTTTTTTTTTTTTTCCGTTGGTATTTATCTGGCCTCGTCACTAAATGAGTTTTTTTCCTTTGCTGCCTCCTCATTTACTTCAATAATTTTTCATAACCCGAGTACTTTCGGTAATAATCCATTACCGTCATCTAGGGGACGTTTGGCTCCGACTAGCACGGACCGTGTCAACTGGGCATTTCGGTGGTTCTCGCGGGCTGCTTCTGTTATCGGCTATCGCTTCTTCTTGGGCGTTGTGGCGCCATCTCTTGTTGGTCACTGATCTCATTTTTTGAACTTTTTCATTTTTTTGCTCAATTTTAATTAAATTTCTCCAGCTGTTTCTCAAAATATTAGGGTCATTATGGTTGCAAACTTTTGCCCTGTTTTTTTCAATCATTACCGACTCTGCTATTCTGAGGTGTTTTTCGGATTTACAGCTTTTAATGATTTTTATATTTTCGAATTCAGGATATTTTTGGTTAGCCAGACAGTATTGAATAAGTGCTGTTTTTTCTGCCAAATTTTTACGTGTTGTTTTAATCTGTGTTTAAGCTTATTTTTGGTACTTCCCATATAAGCCATTGGAGGATTTTCAGTAAAAGGAATTGAGTAAATACCTGCTTTTTCTAACATTTTTATTTTTTCATTATTTTTTATTACCATATTTTTGATGGTATTTACTTTTCCTCCAATTTGAATGTTATGCTTTTTACAAATATTATTAATTTCATTGATAGTACCTTTAATGTAAGGAAAACCATTTAAATATTTGACTTCTTTTTCATTTACTACAGCATTATTTTTTATTTTCTTTATTACTTCTGTGTTGCATTTTTTTATTAAATGGTTAGGATAACCAAAGCTACCTGCAATTTTTATTATGAATTTGATTTCTTCATTGATGAACTGACTATTTTCAGAGTGCGTATATGTTCTTTTAATTAAGGTTTTTAAACTATTGCATTTTTGAGGATAAGGATGTGCCGAATTGTACGGGATTAAAACAGGAACAAATGAACTTTTCCGATAAACCCTGTATAGTAACTTATCTGTGGATTTGATGACTTGTACGTCCAAAAAGGCTATTACATTATTTTTTTCTATTTCAACTGTGAGTTCTATAGTTGGGTATAAAGAGCTGTAACATTTTGTTAATTTTCTTAATTCTTCTTCATTCAGTTTTGATAGAATGAAAATATCATCCACGTATCGACAGTACACTTCTGGTTTTTCTTCCATACGATGCAGGACATTTTCTTCAATCTCGTTCATCACAACCTCAGCATATAAAGTTGATAATGGTGAGCCCATTGGGCCTCCTGAATTTTGCTTGAATATTTTGTTCTTGTATGTAAAAATATTATTTTCATATAAATAGAATAAAACTTTTTTGAATTCATGAATTTGTGTGTTATTTAAAATTTTAAGAAATCTTAAAATTTAGGTATCCAGGTATCCCTTTACCTTGCAGACTTCTGAAAAAGATTCTGCTAGTGAGAAGTGTCCCAAAAAACATCGGCCACAGCATAGCACCACTGCTAGCCTATTTCTGCCTAACAGTGCATCCAGGTGCCATAACCTCATTTGGTAATTGGCATATCCATGCTTGGCTATCTACATGATGCACCAGGAATCTTCATTCGCCAGACCAGGCCACTTGCTTTCATCATCCATGGTCCAATCTCAATGATCATGGCACATTTCATGCAGTGAGTATGGGGATCTAGCTAGCTCTTCGGGTACATAGGCCCATGCGCACAAATCTGCAGTGAACGGTGTGCTGTGACACATTGCCCTGATCGCCACTATTGTATATGTGTGTGATTTGTTGCACTGTAGTTGCTGTGAACAATGTGCAACAGTCTCCGCTCCCCTCTGGCATCGGTGAACTGCAGACGACGATTCATCATTTGGCCATCTGTGCACCACTTTCGATACCTACTCACTACAGCGGCACGTGAACAATCCATAAGCCACACTGTGCCATCACAATTTGTCCTTTATCAAACTCCTATAAATCGGCAGCTTTTCCCATTCCGACTCAACACTCTACTAACCGAAAGCTGGTCTGGTTGTTTATATACTGCTCTGTGAACTTCACCTGCTCCACCGTTTGGTCTCCAGGTGCACTCATTTTAAAACTTCTATTTTTTTTTGCCAGTGAGTAGCAACAGTTTGATAATGAGTAAGTTTCAGCATTTAACATTATAATTAATTCATAAATAAACTTTATGCTGTTATATTTTTCTCAGCTGAGTCCAATTTTTTTCCCATTTCTGTCATTGAAAAGCCTGAAAGTGAGCTGCATTTCATACTATCGTAATCTGTGTAAAAATATATCAAAGCTACCATGTTACGATGGGGGTTCAGTTGCACAAGACAAAAGAGAATAAATGAGCTAATTACTATGTGAAGAAAAAAATCAGACAAGTTGATGCCTACACAAATGTAATTAAAAAATATTACCAGAAAAGAAACTTACCCACAGTATCTGTAACGTGAACTTGAGATCTGCTTACTGCTGTAACTGAGACCATCAGAAAGAAGTGTTTTAGTGGACTTTTTTTTATATAAATCCACTATGAAACACTTATCTCCAATAGTCAATGTCATCTCCAGGTGACATCTCTCATTAGCTGCAGGAAAATGCTTTCAAACATGCAATGTTTTCCATAATAAGTACGTGTGTTTGTCCTCTCAAAAGTTTAGCCCTTTTAACTGTTCTAATGGAAAAACAAAAAGGAAGAGGGTGGAGTGCATGGATATACAAAAACCAGAATACCCAAAGGTTTCAAGAAATCAAAACAAAACAACAAAGCTGTAAAAAAATACCAAAGTGTTAGGTACAAGATATTATATTGAAGTGTAAAACGATATAAGCTAATGACATTGTAAGCTGTTGAAAAATGTATCAAAAGAACTATGTTGCAATGGGGATTCACTCATATAAGGAAAATGAAATGAGCTACAAGGGTGTATCACAAAATAGGTTTCACATATTAGTGACTATCAGAAATAAATACAACACGGCTGCAGAGAGATGTCACACATTTCATCATCTGCTCATGGAAGGAGTGTAGCACAATTGTGTTGCATAGTTTATTCGTTAACAGGAGTTTGTTATGGCGCAGCAGCTGGAGTGTTATTCGAATTCAGAAGTTCACGGAACAGTGTTTTTTTTTTTTTTTTTTTTTTTATGAGCAAAACATCTGAATCCAACAAAATCCACCGTGAAGTGTCGGCTATTTATGGAGAAGAGGCAATGTTGCTCATCAAATGTTCAGTACTCTCTAGGTTCCGAGGGAGTATATGAGCTTCTGCCACAGAAAAGAACACACTGAATCAGCCATCTGCCTGTGTTTCCACTGTGCCCTTTAGGATGTGTTGGAGCACCAAAATTGTATGTAGAAGGCTGATTTCATGCTAGACGTGTGGTCTGTTGAACAACAGAAATCCTCTGTGGGCAAAGGATGTGATGCTTACAGCTCGCAACACTGTTCTAACCCTCTAGAGGGCTTTAACAATAGGGCAGACTAGGCTGTTCTATGGAGAGCAGGTGAACATCTAAAGTTTTGTAGTCTTTTGGATGAGTGCATGCTCTGATGGGACAGCGCTGTGTGTGTGTGCGGTCTTTTGCTGAGATTGTTTCTAGGGTCTGCTGATAAAAGGTTAACGTGTTGGTTGGCGTCTCTTGAGGACAGCATGCTCTTTCAAGAAACAAGGGGGGACAATTTGTGTGCCCTGCTCCCCCCCCACACACGCAGGTCCATACTCCTGAATTTCTGCAACAGCAAAATGTTTTCAACATTGGTTATGTATAAATTTAGCGTACTCTAACAGCAAACCCCTGCTCATGCAGAAACATGAAACTATGGTCAAAGTCAAGAATTCATCCATTATCACACTTTCTTCGGGCAGCAAGAATGAAATTATGTTCCCCAGCTTGATCAAGTAATAGACACTTTCAACTGTTAGAGGAATTCAGCTTACAGGCAATGTTATCAACAAAAAACATATGGCCATAGCTCTTAGCTGCACCCTTTTCCACTTGACCCCAATGGGTGGAATTTCCTTCTGATGAAAGGGTGATAAAGGGAGGGGGGGCATTTCAAATACACTTACACAAAGGGGAACAAAAAAATACTGTACAACTTCAATTAACCCTCCAGGTGGCAGCAGGGGATTTGGAAGCAGCAATGCGAAATTTTGTCACATGAATAACAGGAGACTCCCCTAAAAGCGTCCCGTCTTTCTGTAGTATTTGTCGTTAAGATGCACATGTATGCGTTCTCGCCGCTTTTGAACAGGTTTCAGATGAACGTATTATTGCATTGTCGTCACTTTGGGTACAGAAATCTACGAACGTATATATATGTGCCGGCCAACCGGAGGCTTAATACATTACTTCATGACCGACCACACATCACATTTTAATTTTTCTAACAGCCTTGGCACAAAAAAAAAAAAAAAAAAAAAATAAGATACCTGAAACTCAACTGACTGCCATTTTGTTTGACGGCGATTGAAGCTCACATTAACATGAAATAAATATATTTGCAATACGTATTAACATTATATTCAAGTTGCACTAAAGTACAGCTATTATTACAGATTACATTGCATAAGTGTTAAATATCAAATAAAATGTGCTCTCGTTACCCAAATAATATTTACATTGAATTTATTTTCCCTCTTCTGCTGTGGACCAAAGCATACAGAGAGAGAGAGAAACACTATCAAACGATACTATCCCACACATTCCTGGTACTCCTCAAAATAACCTGAATGTTTTTGCAACACGGAACACAAAAAAAAAAAAAGCATGAAAAGAGAAAAAAATTAGCTTCCCTTTTTCATTGCCTTGCTCATCTTATAGGAAGTTATAAGGAGTTACGTGTAAATAAAATTTAACCACAGTTTTTTTTATCCCCTGAATATTTCACTTTTCCAAAAACTCGAAAAGAATTTTGGGCGTGGATCTATGCAACAGATCAGAAACAACATGAGGTGGTTGATCAATCCTGCCTGATATCAACAGTGTTAGCCAGTGGTGGCAGTTGTTATGGTATGGAATGTGTTTACCTGGCAGAAACTTGGACCCCTGGTGCATGTGGAACAACATGTGACTTGTGCTCACTGTCGTGAATTGCTTGCTGATTCTGTACACCCAGCAATCTTGCACTTTTTCCCAAATGGCGACAATGTCTTCCAAGATGACAATGCGCCAAGCCACAGGTCCAATGCTATACAGGAATGGTTTGGGCAGCACAGTTCAGACTTCCAGCATATAAACTGGTCTTCAAACTCCAACAGTATCAATCCCATAAAACACTTGTGCAACATTACAGAAGAGCATTTCAGGCATCTCAACACACCGATTATACCTCCGTAACAGCATTAAAGACTGCATTACACCCACTTTTGTTAGCCATACCTCCCAACTGCTTCCGACATGTTATTGAATTGATGCCATGTTGGATAGCTGCTGTACTGAGGGCGAAAGGATGACCTATGGTCAGAATTCAGTGATCATTCAGTGTATATGTACAAAATTTTGAGAACAATTTTAAATTATGTTCCTTAGGAAGTCATGACATTTTCCAGGTATAAATGCTAAAGAAAGATTGTAATGAAAGCATGTACTGCAATAGTGCTACACGATTTCATTACATATCCTTCGACTAAGCCTTACTTTGGGCATAGTCAAAGTATGATGAGTCAGTTTTTTACTACTAGCAGGGGTGGCTTTCCCTTCTGTAACATGAGCACATGCATACCACTGCCTCAGATAGGGAGATATATATATATATATATATATATATATATATATATATATATATATATATATATATATACAGAGAGAGAGCTTTTAAAAGTGGTCATGAAATTGCATTTCCCAAATTTAGTTCACACCTTGTAAATCGTAAACAAGCCTTTGGTAATGTATACATAGGATAATGATGCGTGCAAAGTCATAATAATCTCAAGCATGAACGATGTGATTAATAAGTCTCACAGAAAATAAAAGCGCTATACAACAGCTAAAGATATACAAGATAACAATCTGCAGCTCTATAGGACAGCAACAAACTATGAATTCTAGAGGGGTGGGGGGTTAAATCATCTATATATTAATTCTATAAGGTTTTTTACTGTAAGACCAGTTGTGACGTAATGGCTGAACGTAAACATATGGTTGAGGTATCAAAATAAAGGTCTTACCATGTAGATGTGCCAGTCGAAGAGAAGAATGAGATTGGGGCAACAGTTAGAGTACTGTGGGGCAGCAAATTTCCCATGTAAAATCTATGGGAGAAACCTGCAGTTCACATCCGATCACCAGCGATTGACTCATGCGCTACTGAAGGTGGATGCATGGAGTGACTGAGATAGTCCAAAGTCTCTATTCTCAGCGAACCCTTGTGCAAAAGAACGTTAGCAAGAATTTGTATGAAAGTTCCTATTGGAACAGCGAACACTCAAAGACCTGATCGCATTGTGCCATTGGGCTGTGTGATGTATACATACAACTTAACATTCATTTGATGCAGTTTATTCACATAGGCAAGACATTTCCCATTATGTAAATAAACGTTTCATTTGAGTTTATTCTTTAAAAAAAAAACTAATCGTCGATTTTAACGGGTTTTGTCTACCAGGTTCGAATCCCGGTGAGGCATGGATGTTTTGTTCATGTCTTACGGCACTGGCTCTCTCCCTTCCCTGGGACCAGTGACCCTAAATTAGGGACGGTCAACTATGGATAGCCCATCGAGTTGCTCATGGTGGTGGTCCTTAAATCTTCAGTCACCAAAAAAAAAAAAAAAAAAATCACGAATCTGGACTTTATCTTCACTGTTATTGGTTGAATGAATTTGTCAATCAAATAAATTTTACGTTTGTTGTTTCATACGAATTTATTATTTAATTCAAAAAAAAATCACGAACCTGGGCTATTGGCTTTACTGAATTGGTTGAATGAATTTGTAAATCAAATAAAGTTCACATTTGTTGTTTCATATGAGTTCATTCTTTTAAAAAAACAACAAAAAAACTGTCAATTCCGACGGGTTTCGTCTAGTTTTACCAATACCTGTTACTAACGATTTTGTATAACATTAGCCAATCTCCAGAAGTTCATAAAAGACTGCCAGTGCTGTCAAATTTTTTATTTCTGGTTGAAAACACCCAATTCAAAACATTATTTTTACCTTCCGATACCTTTGACCACAAACAGGGTTGCGATTCTTTAGTTTTCAGGTGGGGGCAAACAGAAATTGTAACTACGATTGGCATATACAAACATCATATAAAAATTTCGACTGTGGACCCCATACATAGGTTTATTCTTTCAAAAGGCATGTGACCATTTCGACTGTGGACCCCATACATAGGTTTATTCTTTCAAAATTCCTCCACTGTTTCGATGGGAATGGGAAGGAAAAAAATCGAGACAGCACAAAATGACGATCACAATACAAACCGAATGCATCAATGTGGTCCACAAATACATGTTTATTCCTTCAAAAGGCTTAGTCCACCACTGTTCCGATGTGAAGGCAAATAAGAAATGTGATTGTGTATTCTGCACATCAAAAAAGCACGAGATAAAAACTTACCTCTTTGAATCGAAGCAGCCATGATCGTCCCCATATCAAAACATTTACAGAATAACCGCGGTCTCCAATTGGTGGGTGCCGACTAATGAGATAACGGAATGCGTGTTCATGAGCTGATCATATCTCTGTCGGCAGATGCTAGTACTTCACCATGAGGGTTCCTAGCGTGTGTGTAGTTTTGGAGTTGCATGTCAGGAATCGATGGGAAGGTTTGCTGCCTGTATGTGTTAGGTGATTTGTTTCTAATGTGTCGCCATCTATTGGATGAGTTGGTAGGTATGAGTCGTAAGTATAATTGTTTTGTGTAGATATTTTTGGGCTATTATTATTTGTTCGTAGAAACAGGTGTATTTTTTTTATTTATTAGTGTGATTTTTGGTAATGTTCTTTTTTTTTGTCTTTTTTTATGATTTTTTCTTTTTTATAAATGATTTCCAGGCTGTATCTAGTGTGGTGGGATCTTGTAAGTTGCATATTTTATCTTTTTTTGTTCAATTATAACGCTTTCAGAAATCCTTAATTCTTTTTCGTTTGTGTGGGTGGTTAGTAATTTAATATTTTCAAAATCAGGGTATTGTTTATGTTTAACACAGTCTTGGATAAGTGCAGTTTTTTCTTCTTTTTTTGTTCCAGTTTTTTATGTGTTGATGTAATCTTTTTATTGATGTATTTTTTGTGCTGCCAATGTATGATATGTGGTCTTCAGAACTCTTTGAAACAATAGGAATTTCATATACGCCTGCTGATTGTAGTATATTATTGTTACTTTTTTTCTTTATAATTAAGTCACCAATATTCTGAACTGAATGTCCAAAAATAATGTTGTGTTTCTTCATTAATCTTAAAAATTTTCCACTTAGTCCTCTAATAAAAGGGAAAGAACCTGAAAATTTGTATTTCTCTTTTGGGATGTTTTGTCTAGACTCTTAAGAGGAAATTTTTTAAGATTAATGAAGAAACACAACATTATTTTTGGGCATTCAGTTCAGAATATTGGTGACTTAATTATAAAGAAAAAAAGTAACAATAATATACTACAATCAGCAGGTGTATATGAAATTCCTATTGTTTCACAGAGTTCTGAAGACCACATTTCATACATTGGCAGCACAAAAAATAGATTAATAAAAAGATTACATCAACATATAAAAAACTGGAACAAAAAAGAAGAAAAAACTGCACTTATCCAACACTGTGAACATAAATAATGCCCTGAATTTGAAAATATTAAATTACTAACCACCCACACAAATGAAAAAGAATTAAGGATTTCTGAAAGCATTATAATTGAACAAAAAAAAAAAAAAAAGATAAAATATGCAACTTACAAGATCTTATCACACTAGACACAGCCTGGAAATCACTTATAAAAAAATAAAAAATTCATAAAAAAAATAAAAAAAAGAACATTACAAAAAATCACACCAATAAAAAAAAAATACACCTGTTTCTACGAACAAATAATAATAGCCCAAAAATATCTACACAAAAGAATTATACTCACGACTGATACCTACCAACTCATTCAATAGATGGTGACGCATTAGAAACAAATCACCTAACACATACAGACACACCTTAGAATTATACTTACGACTGATACCTACCAACTCATCCAATGGATGGCGACACATTGGAAACAAATCACCTAACACATGGAGGTAGGAAATATAGGAGACGCCTTAATCGCAGATTTCAGAAGCCGATCTGTTTACTCAATGATATCCCTCCGCGTGCTTGGTTACCCTCTTGGTCGTGTCTGCCATAGGAAAGCATTGAAAATTTGTGATTTTTAGAAGCTCATATTTTTTTCTTAAACTGGTTTGTGAGCGTAGAATTTTTTGTGTTTGACAGCATACTTTAGCTTGTTCATATTTAGTTTCAATGGGATCCTGCATTGCATTCAGCTGTGCAAATAAATTTAAAAAGAAAATACCAGGTAACGTCATTCCACCGATTAGTATCACTTTATTTTCCGTTTACTAGGTTTAATTAATTCTTTGGGATTCAATCGTCGATTGCAATTTATTGTGAATTGATACTGTATATTTTGCTGCGATTTGCTTTCTTTTAGCATATTATGTAATGTTCTAAATTTGTAGCAAAATTAAAGAAGTCGCTAGGTTTATGTAGGTTATACAAAGCTGTTTACGAAAGTTGTAGCAAATTTTTCTGGAATTGTGTAGGTTATGTAATTGGAGGGGTATTCATAACTGAACCACATTTAAAAGGATGTTCAATATAACTAAATTATTAAGATAATCGTCTTTGAATTATTAATAACCCACCTATAATCATGACAGTGTTCATATCCAAAAACTTTGCACTATAAACAACAACGATAGGAATTAGCTACATTTACCAAAAGTTCATCTATTTCTTTTTCCTGTTTTAGGGTTTGACCAGTATACTAAATTGCAGATTTGACCATAGCTAGTAATTAATACACATTTTAAACTAATAGACAAGGTGCTTTTGATAGTGTGCTACAAGATCAGTTAATAGAACTGGAGCTCCTTTATTTAAAACTGAACTTCACAGTACAAATACAGATTCTCTGGATTAGCAGAGGACATTAAAACAGTAACTTTTGCATGTGAGACACTGCACTCACTGTTTCTTGGAATTATATAACAACGCAAACCATCACTGTTAATATCTCCTGATTCACAACAAAACCACTTTGAATGTGAAACATAAAATGATGGTGATATTAAACACAGTAGATGAGAAAAGTGAAAGTTGAAACACAAAGGGTGCACAGATATTTAAAAGATAAAAAAAAAGAAAAAAAAAGAAAAGAAGTAGACAAATGAACAAGGAAACATTTGAAAGTGACCGAACATGAGTACCTTACAGTAAAGATTTGCAATTCTAGCTCCTCTCAAGCTATGAATAACCCTGTAAACATATGTATGTACATTTTGATTTTTTGAAGAAATATTCTAATAATACATGGAAATACATTAGAATTATTAACACAGCATTCATACATCTCTAAATCGCCTGTATTTCCTGTTCATTCCAAAAATAGATTTGATTCTCTTTGGCCACCCCATTTCTAGTCATTGCACATTTTTGGTATTCTAAAACTTCATGTTCTCTTATTCATTTTACAGAGCAGTAAACATTTTAGGATCATTAGTTACTTTGATATTCCATAAATAAGCTATAAGTCAAATATATTTCATTCACTTCTGGTACCAAATGTTTTCTTTACCTGATTTAGTTGCTATTCTGTAATGCATGTGCATGTTCTGAGATTAAACATTGTTTTCATGCATTTTAACTCTCTCATGACTAATTTGCTTTTTCTTCTTTGAATAAAGCTCATGTTGAGAAATGGCTTCCTAGTTTAATTGAATTAATAATCTAAAGCAACTTTTATGGGAATTTCACTAGGAAATTTTTTCATTAATAGCATATTTTCGGAGAAAACTCTTCTCCTTCTTCAGGCTGTCTTGTTGTTGTCACTTTTTACTTGTCACTATCACGGTTACGGTTTACCTTGACGGTTTAGGTTATTTTTCAACAAATCCTGCCAGATGTTAGGCAGGGAAAATCCTTTGCAGTCATTGATGATGGAATTTTGATTTTTCTCAATCCCTATTCCTTCTTTCAGTTTTCTTTTTGGAAATTGCTTTGGAAACTGATTACTTTAAGGGAATTCCAATCCATGCTGTGCCCAGTTTCTCTAACATGCCTATCTAATCCAGTCTTGTTGGAGCAATTTTTTATTGCTGCTTTATGCTCAGCTATACGAGTTTCTAGTCTGCGACCTGTTTCACCTATGTAAGATAGTCCACAACTACAATTTACTTCATAAACTACTCCTTGCATTTTTAAAATATCTTCTTCTCTTTGAACAATTTTCGGGAAAAATTTTTCAACTTTGTTCTCTAAACTTGGAGCTAGCCTAATATTGTATTTCTTACTAATTCTCTTTAAAGACTCAAATAAACCTTTGTGATAAGAAATTTTTCTAGTGAATTTTACTTGTTGCTTTTGTGGGTTCTTTGTACCATTAAAATTCAGAAGCTTCTCAATTTCTTCTTTAGGATAGTTATTCTCTGCAAGTATGACTTTAAGCTCTTCCTTATGGGCTTCTTTTTTATCTGCAGTAGAAACTGTTTTATTAATTTTTTCTAAAAACTGACTTGCTACATTTTTCTTAATAGAAACTGGATGATAGGAATTGAAATCCAGTAGTCTTTTAGTATTCATTGGTTTTTTATACCAACTAGTGAGGAATTTTTCATCTTCATAATAGATAGTAATATCTAAGAAGTTTATTCTTACTTAACAATTAATCAGATGAAATAGGCTGTCGTAAGAAGTTCTAGCTTAAAAGGTCAGCATTATTTTTCAAAATCAGATTTTGGTACTGGAGATGTTACATGGATAACAGTGAACTAAAGATGATTTAGTGTCTGATGGCAGAAAATTTGCACTTCTATATTTCCCATACACTTCTGATTAGTTATCCATTAATTTTTGTGGCCATAAAATGTAGGTTAAATGTGCATTATCATATGGGTTGCTGTTAACAATGCTCTCTGTAATTAGAGCTAAAATTAATCACCTTGTTGTGTTGATTAACCATACCTTATATGATCAGATTTTCCTATTCTTGAACATATGTTGTGCTAGCAATAAACTGTAGGATTTATCCTCAATGAATTCTTTATTAATAAATATAACCTTGCTCATAAATAGTATACGTATATTTCAAAAACCAAATTAAAAATCCTTATTATATACACACGTCTGTTCCATTTACTACTTAAAAGCTATTAACTTATTACATTATGAATGTGTCTCTGTTAATAGTGATGTGTATTAGAAGTATAATATTCTGGATGCAGTTGGATTTATTTTAAAAGAGATCTTACAGTAGGAATTATTTATGCTACTTATGTAAATCTGTTCTTATCAGGACATTTTATCAAGTCAGATTTCCTTTACTATCAGCAAGACTTGTAAATCCTATTTCCACAAACTAATAAATTGTATATTTTCTTGCTATATTTTGAAACTGCACCCTTTAAAAGGATACCCCCCCCAAAGTCCCCTTCCTATTAAGGCCTGTAGTTTTAAAATTATTTACATTCATACCTTTGAAGCTCACCACAGTTCTAACCAAACCAGTTGTAATTTCCTACCTCCATTAGAAGAAACTAAAATCAGTCAAGTGCTTAAAGCAATTATAAAAAATAAAATGAAGACACAGTAACGTCATATTTTGAGTCTGATTTTTAAATTTCTTTGAACAAGCTCAAAGATTCCCCATTTTTTCTATAAAGGCTTGGAAATAAAATCTAGATATTTCATGAACTTTTGTTTTTTTAAATAATAATGTTCAATGAGAATATTCTCCCCCCTCCCTAGTTTATTTGCTTAAGAACAATCATAATTGTTCTTTAAGTAAAACATAAGTGGAATGTCGTTGTTTACTTTAATTTTCCTCCTGACAACAGGGCAGGAGTGTTCCTTCCCTTTAAAGTACGATCTTTTGAAAAATTCACTCATAATACAAATTCTGTGTAGCTCGACAGCTACAATTTCTATGATAAACAATATTTTACGATAATCCGCTAAGACAGAGAAAGATTTTAAACGCTTTATAAAATTATGTTTAGTATAAACACATTTTAAATCGTCAGTTCATATACGTCTCAGTCGTTACGAAGACGCTTTTTTAGATCTCTTTTCCTCCATGAAAATCAAGTTTTTGTACTAAAATTCCTTTCATGTAAACCTAAGAGTTTCTAAAAGACCCGTAAAAAAAGTTATTCCACAATCACTATGAATAGAGGTGCCATAAATGCATTTACAACTAAGAGTTTCTTAAACCTATTACACTGCTTTTCCATTTCGCTTATAATTTAAGACAATGTAAAATCTTAAGAAAACGAACAGGGTCTCACTAATGCTTTCCTACGGAAAATCGTCTGCATTTGCATCTTGAGGGTAACCACGCTAAAGTTGACGGTACTACTTTCACCGCGGAAGCGTACAAACCCGGCTTCACTTTGCTAGCATGGGAAGAGTTGGAGACAGCACCTCCTCTTATTCTTACCTCCATGACTTAACCTTAGACCATGAATATAGGTAGACAGAGCTAGGAGCTCGGAAGGCGGCACAAACATCTCCAGAGGAAAGTCACGTGATGTGTGTCAACCACCGGCTTTCATGGCGCATAGTTCGTAACTATACTATAGATTACTTGAAGTTAAGTGAGCGATTTTAATTTCTGTGATTGAAATTATGAAATAAATTTGTACCATGGGGTGGACATGTTGTGCTATTGGATGTAAGGAAAGATTTGTAAAGGGTGGTCCGGTGTCATTTCATAGGTATGAAATTTATAACCTTCGTGACAGGATTGATTGTGATGCGATTAGTAAAATTTTTTGCTGTCATTATGAATACACAAACTGCATCAAATCACTTTTATAGACCTTGAATGATAGCGCTCTTTTGTACTGTTTGATCGATAGCGGGATTACAAGTGTATCCAGTACTAGCAGGGGTACCTGGTATTTCCCGGGTTAATTTAATTTTTATCCTAAAAAGAAATAAAACAAAATGGAATGCAAAAAAACTATAACTGTCACTGCCGACACAAAATGTTATAATGCGGTAATATTTCTGCCCCCCACCACACACACACACACACGAAAAAATCAAAATAAATAAATGTTAAATATAAAGAAAAAAATTTAGATTTAGTTCATTTATTTTACCGAAACAAAAGAGAAAGTAACAGGAAAGGAAATGCTTACCTTCGAGCCCTTATGAAAAAGTTCTATAGAATTCTATAAAAAAATTCATGGAAAAGTGTTTATAGAAATCTTTAGAATTATGGCCCGTTTTTCTATAAAGATGGTTCTATAAGTTCTATCAGGCGCTCTATAGAAATGTCTACAGAATTTCTATAGCAATAGTGAACACAATTCTATAGAAATATTGATAGAAATTCTATAGAAACTTGACTAGATTTTCTATAGATATCCTAATAGAAACCTCAGTGGAACCTTATATAATTTCTATAGAAACTTATAGAACTGCTAAAACGATGTCTATAGAAAAAGGGGCCATTATTTTAAAGGATTACACCAAATCACTGTTTCTATAGATTTTTCTATAGAAACAGTGGTTGGATACAATCCACAGCATTCCATAAATGAATGCTAAGTGTTTGCCATTCATGAAGTCTGTTTGAAACATTTTCTGAAGTAATGTGAAAAATTCCTTGGCTCGTGATTAATTTGGACATAAGCCATGTAACCATAAATAAAAGGTACTAAAACTTTGAAGACATACTTCAGCTATGTAAAAGTAAGAACGTTTTCAAATGACAGCTTCAGTCTCTTTGAATACAGGAGTGGATGGATGATAGTGTGGTTGCCAGAAAAAGTTATGAGTGCAATTTAAAAATGTACGCAACATCTGTGCAAAAATATTCAAATAAATATTACTGAAAATTATTATTAATATTCTTATTACCTGTATTCTTATTACCACACAATGGTTTACCATTTATATTTAGCAATTTATCTATGCAGGAAACAAGTTGGGAAAAGTGATTGGAATCCTGATAAGACCAATTTGTGTGTGAGAAATCTATTTTCCAAAGCACTAATAAAACTAATATACATGTCTAAAAGTGGTACATAAATTGAAATCCTGTAACAGTCTTCTGGGTTTCGTTACAGCGTTGGCTTTGTTTTAATGTGATTCTTGGTTTTTTAACCAAAACTCCTTGCTTTTCAGCGTGCTTTAGAGTAATCTGAAATAAGTCATGGAACTCAAATTTGACGTTGCCTCATCACCGCAGAAACTTTCTGTATACTAATGTATTAGCTTCTTCATTGCAATGTAACATTCTGGTCCTTGGCTTCTTGCCCCTTCCTTGTTTTAATGGAGAAAACACCCTTAGTTGCTGTCATGAGACATAAAAACAATTTCAAATACTAACAAAAAATTGCCTTTTAAAATCGTGCTTTTAAAATATTGAAAGGTTCGAACCCAACCTCCCTTGCCCCCCCTTGGGCACAACACTGAAGCTGGGGGTAGATGATGAATTTCGCTTTTTCAGAAAACATTTGTTGAGTTCCTTTAAAAGTTATTTTATTTTCCCTTATTTTTAATGAAATATTAAAGGGTTATCTTATTTAGAATGCCATAAAAAATCATTTTCATAACATGATTGCCCCTTCACAAAACTTGTCCTGTTCTTAAAAGTTATTTTACTACCACTTATTTTTGATGAAGCGTTATAAGGGGTTGTCTTTGTTAGGGGAGTAATGATATAAAAAAGAAAGCATTTCTATCACAGTGATTACTGCAACACAATCTCTAACCATTATATATTTTTTATTGTTCACAAGGTATAGGACTTCGTAAAATGTTTTGAGTCAACATGTCCATTTTAGTGACTTCATCGTGGCTGTTGCAATTTTTTTGGGAATTCAGTTGCTCAGATTTAACTGGTATGACAAAAAAAAAAACGGTAACATAAGGTAGGTATTTTGATATCACTAACATCCGAAATATTGAAACATAAAACGGGGTCAATTGCATTGTCATTAATAACAGTTTTCCAGACATGTTTGAAACTTTGCTGATAGATTATAAAAAGTGAGGTGAAATGCTGGGAGATAAATCAAGTAGTGCTTTCAGAGCCTTGTTTTTAATTTTTCTTTTAAATGTAGCTAAAGGCTTTCTGTGTTCCACCTGCAGTCTGTGCATATTATATCCCAGTTTATAGTTATCTATAATTTTTTCTGTATTTTTCTGTATTTTTACCAAGAAGAGCCTTATTTTATTTTGGTATGCAAGTTGCTTTGTATTTTTCCAACACTTGTGTATTTGGTCTTTAAACATTGAGGGTGCAGTATATCATATTTTTCACTATTTTGTGAATTTAAACTTAATTTTTTGGTCATGATAGTATTAGAGGAAGTTTGTTTAGCATAACATCTCTAGTTTAATTCTTGTACTTAGGAATTACAATTCTTAAGTTTCTCCTTTAGTGTCCAAATGCATTGCAATGCGTAGGTTATAAATAATTGTAAGTACTTTATTTTATTGTAGGTATAAAATACGTGTGGTGAAACACCTTTTTGAGGAATTTGTATGCAAATTAGCTATGAAAAGAGCATTCCGATCCAGTTTGTTTGGCTCCGACACTGTGCTGTGCTGTGCTGTGCTCTTCTGTTTATTTTTGTACATAACATTAACTGAAATTTCTAAAAGGTATAAATTCTTTTCCTGTTTCAATTCATAGGTGGTCACAAAAAGTTATTAACGGAACAAATACACACTTCATGTATTCATTTCGTTATTTTCATAGGCTTCGAACACAATTCATGTATTTTAAATCATAAGAGGATATATATATATATATATATATACTTAAGAGCAAAACTGAAGACTAAGGAAAAAATTTTAGAATTTAGAACGAAGGGTGCAAAATAACCTGAAAATCAAAACGCGCAACGCAGCAGTTTTGAAAATTCAGAATTCACATTCTATAAAGATACCTAAGCAAAAAAAATATACAAATATAATTTTGACTCACACCTAGTACAACATAGAAAAGGTTATGTATCTACCTGTGTGAGTAAAAGGAGAAAAGAAAAAAAAAATAAAATAAAACAACTGAATGTAGAAGGTGTCGAGAATACAACCAGGCAGGACAGAGTGCTCAGAAAGCTATGCTCGGCAGACAGGAGGCTCAATTCACCTGAATTGCTTCAAAGATGGTCCAAAGTGACTGATGCTACTGTTAGTACATCTACTGTTAAGAGGAGGTTGCTTCACTGTGACTTACGTGGCTGCAAAGGCATAAACAAACCACTGTTAACTGCAAATCAAAGAGTGTAGACTTCAGTGGGCAAAACAACATGTCTCATGGACAACCAAGCAATGGGAAAATGTTCTTTTCAGTGATGAATCAGAATTTTGCCTTAATGGGAATCAGAGCATTAAATGTTAGGTGATTCAAGCTTGAAGAATTCCATCCAAGTTGCTTAGTGACTACTGTTAAAGCATCTGGTAAAGGTCATGGTTAGGAGCTGCATGTGTGCACATGGCATTGGGAACCTCCATATTGTTGATGGTATGGTAAATGCCCAGAAATCCATTTGGATATTAGAAAACAAGATGCTACCATCATGTAGAAGACTTTATGACGACAATTTTATTTTTCAAGATAATGCTCCCTGTCAGAAGTAGTGAAAAAGTGGTTTCAGAAAAAAAAAAAAAAATGTTCAGCATCTCGATTGGCCTCTACAGTCACCAGACACACCAGACAAACTCGATCGAAAATTTGTGGTTCAAAGTGTCTTATGAACTATCAAAAAAGAAGGCAATAACCAAAATTCAACTCACTGAAGATGTAATTTAAATTTGAAATCGTATTGCTCAACCCAATCCTAAACAAAACTGTGTTCACAGTATGCTAGCAAGATGCAAAGCTGTGATTAAAGCTAAAGGCTAGGCAACAAAATATTAGGTACATTTTATAATTTTCATGGTGTCTACTGGCTTTGCAAAACGAAATTTGGGGACTTTTTGGTGACTATCCTCGATTTTTTCCCCGACATTCGTACAAAAATATTCGTTAAGTATTTTGTAACCTGACAAACACAAAAAGTTACCTTAAGTAATAGCAGAAGTTTGATACAATATCACGACACTGGATAGGACATAATAAAATCACATGGTAATCAATCATTATCATTTTTCTGCATATTTTCCCCCAATATGTAAATGTATCATATTTGCTCTATTCTAAAATCTCTACTAGTATTTGAAATGCAAAAAGCACACACACACACACACACACACACACACAAAAATTCAAAGATTCATGTTAATTTTAATAAAAATATGTTACATTACTGATGTTCATTCTAAAAATTTTATATATAAGGGCGGGGTACTACTTAAAGTAAATGTGTGTGTTAGTGTAACCCCTAATACAAAAACTTAGCAGTAAAATATTTCTTAAAAGTGCAGCGACAGAAAAAAGAAAGAATTTTGTAAGAATCTAAACAACATTTTAACCTTTTAAATAATGTGCAAGGTTTATTTAATCAAATAAGGGTTTAACACAATGATTTATCAATAAAAAGTGAGCACTGATAACATATCAAATTTAATCAAAATCAAATCTAGTGAAACAAAGTTTTTTTTTTAATTTTTAATTTGTTTATTTAACATGGAATAACTCTTGAACAGGTGACACTGAACTTAACAAACTAGCCCTGGCTCTGCAGTTAACATCTTTTTAATTTCTTCTGCATAGCTGCAATTTCTGCTTCTAAATCACTTTCTTCTTCTTTTGTCTGAAGCATAAGTTTGCGCTTCTTTTCCTTTAGTGATGCAAGTTCTTTGGTCAAAGACTTTATGGTGTGTTCTTGTTGATCTTCTACCCCCTTTTTTTTCAGCAAGAGCATCCTTACGTTTTGCAGATGACCTACGCACTGCTGCAATGACACTTTTTGTTATTAGCATGTTTGCAATTCCACCAGCTGACATGATTTCAGAGTAAACTGATCTCTGGGCAATTAAGGAATCTTCAAAGTTTTCTACCAAACATTCTCTATTAACAGAAAATCCACGTTCCACTTCAGCATTTCCATGGAACACAGTGAGAATCTTTCTTGCGAAATTCAAAAAAGGAGTGTTGGCTTCGTCGTGTCCCAAAACTTCTTGGAAGAATACGTCAAGACTTTGTTTTCGCCAATTAAAGTTTTTTAGCTTTTATATTATCCCTGGCTGATTCCAAATGCTAATATAGTTTTTCTTAACTTTATCTGCTTCAGTTCCTGGCATGTGTTTCTTGCATGTCAGATAGTCAAGAGCTGTCGATACTCTAAAAAGGCGTAAATTTGAGCTCAACATTATGAATGGTGAAAGACAAGAAGCACCTTTCACCATCTGTTTACGGAATGGAGATTTTACACAAAGTTTGGTAAACATGGTGATCAGGAAATCTTTACAGACACGTTTAAAGGGAATCACTTTTGACTGGCTAATCTTACGGCATGCTGCAGCAGCACCAAAACCGATGTTAATTGCTGTAATGGGTAATTGGTTCTCACTTTTTTTTTATATCAATTTCCAGTAGCTGATTGGCATTTTTAACTGAAAATAATATATCTGGTTTTAATACACAGCTAGCTATGCTGCGCAACATGGAGTACAGTTCTGCATACAGGAATGGCAAAAGGGGTTTGTTCGATTGAAAGGAGATCAGGAAAGGCTCTAACTCCTGTGCTGCCGTTTGCGTAAAAGATAGTTTGGCTGGCAAAAGTTCATCTGAGACAAATTGCTGGACAATTTGAAATTTTTTTGTTGATGGTGGTTTGGTTTTAACACCATCTACATAAATCACCAGAGACGGAAGCATCTGAATTGCTCTAGCAATTATACCAGAGTTCTCCACCCATCTGATAGAGCACATCTTTTTGAGGAACGAAGATGAGCCAGACAAATTTTTGTATTCTGCTCGTCTAGAGGGAAAATCTCTGAATAGATAATATAGAGAGTGCAGAAAATTATTCAATTCTCAGCCTGAGCACTTATGAGCAGCTTTATAACTGCCATGAACAATATGCAGGGAACAAGTACCAATGTCAATCAACTCTTGTTCGGAATTATCCAATTTCCTGTCTTCCATAAAATTGTTAATAAATTTTATATTGACATTTGGGCCATCCATGCAAATTTGCTTAATATTTCTTACAGACAAACCCAAATGCCCCAGTGCAGATGAAAATGCAGACAGTAAATCGTGTGCTGCAGAACGACCCAAAAAAGTTGATGTCAGGTACCTTGTAGATACTTCATTTTTTATGTCATTCCAATAGCGGACAACTACATCCATCTGCCCTTTTGGGGATATTTTATTTACACTTTCATCCAGTGATATGCAAAAATAGTTGCACTTGTGTATCTCTTGTGCAAAATGCTCTTGAAAATAAGGACCAAGTCCATAAGTAATCCTGTATGCCAGTTTATCTTTGTGTAGCTGCAATTTGTTAGCAATATGACCGTCAGGAAACATGTGAGGAAACAAATCAGTAGCACTTCCTGCACTTCTGTGTGATGAATGGGAAAATACTTTCTGAAGAGCCCATATAATTTCTGCTCGTGTGACTTCATCTCTGACAAAAACATTTTGCAAACCTGATGATTCACCAACCTGTAGGCCTGAAGATGGTGCTGTTTCAGTGCCATGTATGATGCCTGAAGGCGTAGTGGGTTGAGTCCGAGATTTCCGTACCACTGCATCCTGAACATCTGTTTTGAAAGATATTCTTGATTGCATTCCACTTACAAAAGAACTGCTGATTTGTTGATGTTTTTTTTCCTTGCTCGTGAACTTTAACACCGTTAAAACCACTGTGGCTAACATCAAACTTAGAATTGCAGAAACTACAAAATGCCTTATATCAATCGTTGGCCACAGGACGAAGCCACATTGAATTTTTTTTATTTTCATCTTTAGTTAACCAGAAATCTTGAAAGCTGCATTTTCCTGGCATTTTTACTGCAATGCTGAAAAGAAAAAAATCAAATATTGTAACTAAATCTTCATTTACCTAGCTAGAAAAATATAATGTTTCATATAATGGCATAATGGCAACACACAAATGATAAATACCAATGATCAAAAATAACTACAGTAAACTCAGCACTCTATAGCTATTTAATAAAGCCCCGAGAAAAAAACTGAAATTTGTATTAGACGTCCTATTGATTTCCATGACCAATTCTGACAGTCAGATGGGGACTGCTATTTTCATATAAATATGTGACAAATACAGAGATGCCAACCAGTTTCAGATATTTTCAGTAGTACTCAAACAAATTTTCAGTTGTTTGGGCATTTTTCTGTAGTCATACCAAAGAGAATAAGTTTAATCGAGGAAAACATGCTATTACTCATTTAATTTAATCAGTATTTTTTGCTTACTATATCCATTTATATACATTAAAATCTGTATCAAAATATTTCAAATTTTTCACATGGAAAATAATATACACAATGAAACATTTGTTTTTTACAAACAAAATTGCAAAAAAAAATGTTTCATTGTGAGTCAACAGGTACAAGTGATAGTGGCAGCTTATTAAAAGAGAGAGAGAGAGAGAGAGAGAGAGAGAGAGAGAGAGAGAGAGAGAGACAGAGAGAGAGAGAAAGAGAGATTAAGGACTTAATACTGGAACCTTATGGTCATTTATTTATGACAGTTTTTTGCGCTACAAATATTTTCACTAAAAATTATAGCCAAAATGCTGAAACGTTTCCATAAGAAATATATCGAAACCCACTGAAAAATAATCTTTGCGAGTCAAGTTCTACAAGAAAACAATTACTCTGAACAAAATTTTTCATAAAGACATTAAATCTGACTTGAAGCTACAAAAAATAAATAATATATATGGGCTCTGCATTTGAATTGCAGGTTTGCAAAAATATGCCAAAATTTGAAGTAACAAAAAATATAAGTTCCATAAACAACAGATATTGGGGTAATTATTCCATATAACTTGGACCCCCTTATACTGGGTGGTCTCAGAACGCTTATAAAACAAGATCGGAGTAAGCTGTGTGAATGCTGCCTGGAAAATTTTAATTGAGGGGACCCAGACACAGGACATGCAAAGGGCCTTGACTGACCAAAATCTGGCCCTGCCCTTATATTGTTATTTTTTGGCAGATTTTGAAACATTTCATGAAAACCAGTGGTGCACTCTGAAGACCATCCCGAGTCAGAAGTCAATAGGGGGAGAGGATGTTAGGAGGGGAGTACTTGACCAAAAAGATATTTACCTCCCAGAGAAATAGGAAACTAGGAGAGTGGAGTAGTCCCCAATAGGAAAGTATTACAGAAAATGGAAAACGATGGGGGAAGTCAGGCCGTTGCACATTTCTGAGGTGGTTTTGGTAAACAAAAGGTCTACGGATTTGTGCACAGCCACCATGGAAAAAAAAATAAATAAATAAAGAGAGTGAAGAAGAAAGGGGGGGGGGAAACTTGGTCAAGATTATTTGTGTTACAAAATGTCGATTTTGGCGGGCGACGATTGAATACATTAAAATAAAAGTCCAATTCAGTTAGGTAAAAAGTTAAGTAGTCTGGCATTTCGAGGCCTTGAAAAAAAGTGGCCTGGCGGGGCCTCGGCTGCATTTCTGGTAAAAAGGACCCTAGGTACACAGATTTAGCATGGAAAAGTTTGACTTTTTTTTTTATTTTTATTTTTTTAATTATGTGTACCTTTAGGTGCAAATTATGTAACATAGTTTAATAGTAACACTCACAGATTATGAATGCATTAAACAGTAACTCTACCTCTTTTTTTTTTCACCAGTAAATCAAAAAGTAATGCACAATAAAAAATATGCAGTAACAATTAATGTGCTCACATGGGGATGCATAGTTTAAGGCATAGTTAAGGCATAGTTTAACAAACTTTTCCTTTTAACAACAGAAAACGAAAAACTGAAAAAAAAATTGTGACCTTATGTTGAAATCCGTGACTATTTCGTGACTTTCGTGACCTTTTTCTCATTTCGTTACTTTTTCGGGACTTTCGTGACCAGTAGACACCATGAATTTTGCTTCTTTATATATTTCTGTATTCAAACGTTATTTTATTCCGTATGAATTACAAAATAAATTTATTGCTGTAAACCTATGTATTGGATAAATGATCCTTTTCATAATAATTTCGACTTGGTCATGATTTTTGTAATTTATCTAAAGAACAGAAGTAGCTACAGGAAAAACTAAAACATTTTTGAAATCACCATTAAATTTTGCATCTAATTACACATAAATGATGAAATAAATATGAAAATTAGTTAAACAAAGAGTTAACTTGAAAATTCAGTTTTTGCAGGTGGTACAATACTTTTGCACACCGCTGTAGATAATAACTATATGAAGTAAAACAGCACTGTAGTGGAATAAATATTGTTTCACAAAAAAGAATGTTGCAGACATCAGATCTGACATCGTCATTCTAGAATAAAATAGTTAAAAAAGTGACACATAAATCACCAGTTTATAAAAATATATTTTTTTATTCACTACACATGAAAAGAATAAATTTCCAACAAGCGTATAAATAATTTAGAAAAAATACATATAAATTTGAACACGAATATTCATTTCAGCAAAAGCATGATTTGTGTAGTGATATTTTACAAAAGAAAACGAATAACAAAAAAGATGTGTAAAACAACAACAACAATAACCTGATGCTAACGCTTAACAGGCTTAGCTAATTTCTGAATTCGCTTGCTGCACCTTGCAAACAGAGCTGCTGGTCTCACCCGTAACGCATCCGGGTTCCACATGCGCTGAAATAAAGTTGGTCCTCGAACTTTTGCCTTAGCAAGTTCCTCCATGCGTGGTGATGCCTCATATTGCAGTGCTGCAGGAGGCACAGGATGTGGCAATGGAATGCTGCGACGAAACTCAGGGTGAAGCTTTTTATGCACTGCCAATTCACAAATATGCTCTGAAACAACATATTCCATTGCACCTCTAGAAACCTGGAAAAAATAATAATAAAAAAAAACATTATTGAAGATATGAGAGATATCAGTTTGTAAACTTTGAGATTGGAAATCTGTTCAATATCTCACTAACCTGCAGTTAAATTACCATATTTTTCAGAATATAAATTTTTTTTCTGAAAGAACTGGTGTCAAAATCCCTCTGCATCACAACACAGAACCTGGCTTGCATAAGAAGGTCATTAATATCACCACGAATTTATGTGTGTGTTTGCTGCTATAAAGACTGCTAGATGAGTTAAAAAATTTATCACTTTATCTTAGGTACAGTAATCAATATTCTTCTGCACTTTTTCTACAATATTATTATATTATGAATGCTTGTACACACTATACTTTCATGTTTCTCCATTGTTAACATGTGCATATTTTTATGAGCCAGACTTAGTATCATGTTAGACATGTCTATTTGTGCCTATGTGCATATCTGTACATTAGTGAGTTAATGATGTAAATACAGTTTAAGCACATAGCTCATATCTGTACATAGCATCTGAAATGGACATAAAAAGGACTATCATAATTCTTTAAAAAAGCAAAGTGCTAGAAAAAGGAGAGAAAGAATGTATCTCAAGACAAAACATCTCAACAAACGCTTAAGATAGCCGCCAATAAATAAGGGGTGCATTATTGCCTCTGAAAATTCTTCAGTTTTCATAGAACTTTTGTTGACAAATGCAAAAAATCTTATTCATTCACAGTAATTAAAACACTATGGAATAGTAATTTTTTGAAAAAAATATATTTGTGAAACAAGCACAAATGGGGGGGGGGGATACCATTATTAGCAGTTTATGATGCAAATGCCAACATATTTGATAGTCTCTGTTTGTTGCTGTTTGCCCAATGTGCAGATGCTAGCCCATTCATTTATTTGATGATTTTTTTAATTTAAAATGGTTCTTGGCAAGCTTTAGATTAAAAATTAGAAAAAAATAAACAACAAAAACTACTTGCTTTCAGGAATTGTTGGTATGCCACAGATTGCTGTTAGACTTTGACCAAGGCCACCTTTCTTTGACACATTAGTCATATGGTGAGGATGACCATCCGAACCAATAACAAAGCATTGCTTGCATGAAGATCTAACGTTGCCAGAAAATCCTGCAATGCATGTACACCATTGGCTGGTGGACTGAGTGGCATTTCTCTATTTTGTTTTCATCAGCAGTACCACACTTCACTAATTTCACAAATTGCAAGGATTCATAAACTGCTGTTTTTGTGCAGAAAATAAAATTTTTTCTTAATAAATTTCTTTAAAATGCCATTTTATTTTTTCTTAAAATTTTCTCAAAAAATAAGCGTGAGTCTTATATTCCAAAAAAATACTTTATTTCCTACAAAGACACAAAAGGATGCAATAATGTTAACGAACTACCTATTCCTATATCAAACAAAATTTTACTAATTAAGGATTCCATGGCTATTCCAGAAAGGTGTAATTTGCACTGCACAGTTGAACTTGCAATATTTCAGATTTATGCATGGCATCACTGTGAAAGCACAAACACAACACAGAACCTGGCTTGCATGAAGAAGGTTCAGAGATGCTTGTTTGTTCTTATGCTTTTCATAAATTGAAGATGCATTTTGCATCTATGATGTGTACAGCCAGTGTGTGGATATTTATAATTCCTAATTATTACTTTCATAAGTTTTTGATCACGAACATTTTTGATATTTTCCTGTCTTATATCAGTGTCACTTAAAATGTCTGGATGCACAGTACCATGTTGTTTATCATAAAGTACAAGGGCCAAAGGTTCAGAAAGTTTTTTTACCTTCCTTGAGAAAGCCATCTGGTTGATGTGCGAAAGCTTGGAAACTTTTATTTCTATTCTACGCCAAGACATTTTGGATCGTAAGTATAGTTATACTATTTAAGTACAATTAGTGTATTGTTCCTTGTTATTAATTAGTTCAGAAAGTTGTTTATCATAATCTTCTGTAATGTTCTTAGTTGTAAAAAAAATCTGGTTTCTGAAATGAGAGAGATAATTTTCAGGAAAAAAAAAATGAAAACTGTTCTAAACGTTTTACTGATGGGAATTATATTCGTGATTTTAAAATAACAAATACTTGTATTGGCTTAAGAATGGATATTTAGAAACAAGAAAGATGACACTGAATTTTCGGTTGTAATGAGCACATGTTTTGAATCCTCTCTGAGGCAAATAAAATTTTTAAAGTTATTCATAGCCCATAGAAACAGGCTAGAAAAGAGCCCCCAAAAAAAATACATAAAAAAGAAAAATATTAATAGAAACATCTGCTTACTCCTACCAGCAACTGAAAAGTACAGTGTGGGAATTAAGTAATGAGACAGATTTTTTTTTTTTAAATGCCGGTAAAACATAGGCCAGGAAGGCATGATTTTTTTATGTCATTTATGATATATGCTGTGGCAACAGTATTTACATGAGAACACTTGACTTGTCACAACTATGTCAAGCAGCAGATAGCAAATATTGGGTTCTGTTTGAAAATCAGTAAAACTGTACCTAACCTAAGAGAGTTGAATTGTTGCATGATTTGTATGGGGTTGATTGCCTATCTTGTGCACAAATATTTCAATGGTATGCATCTTTCAAGGATGGGCAGGAAGATTTGGAAAATGAAAGACCCGGACGCCTGATTTCAGTGTGCACGTCTGAACTCAGTGAGAAAGTTCGTGAAATGTTAACAAGTGATCATTGTGTGTCCTTGAGGATACTCGAATGTGAGCTTGGGGTTAATAAGGTGAATATTTGTCAAATTTTAGTGCAAGATTAGGGGGGGGGGGCATCCAGAAATAGAAAAAGCTACTTACTCCCACCAGCAACTGAAAAGTACAGTGTGGCACTTAATACTGAGTTTTAAAAAAAAGTTTGTGCTCTGTTTGTTCGGCATGCTTTGTCAGACGAACAGAAACATGAGCAAATGGAGTACACGAAAGACATCCTGGAGACTGCAGAAACAATGCAAAGTTTTCTCTAAAGCATTGTGGCAGATGTTCCAATCCTCCGCAACAAGAATGTCGCTAGACTTCGAAATCAGGATAGGCAATAGTTGGGCAAGTATTATTTTTGCTGGGGCAAGTTTGATTTGAACTTTATTTACAACAAAACACTGAAAGAAAGAATTTGTTTTCTTTTTCTTTTTCTACAGGCTGCAAAGGTATTTACAATATCCTCTCCCCCCCCCTCCCTCCCGGATACAGACTAATTAATTTTGGAACTGTCTTGAAGTTTTTTACACTTTTTGGAACACAAAAGAATCCTAGTTTGGAGTCATTTTTTGCTAATGTTCTGTCCATCCATTTTTAACAAAATTAGTAAAACCTAGTAAAACCTAAAGAGTTTCATACCCGTATAACTAACAGGACACACTGCCACTAGCACCAGTAACACTCCCTGATTAAAAGTTCATGCCTAGGAGAAAGATCTTAAAGCAGATGTTTTAGTGGATTAGGGTTGAGAGAAAATGTTCCAACTTAGCATGATTAACTTGCCCCTTTTCCCTCAACAGTTCAAGTTAGTATGATTCCAACACGCAGACAAAACCTTTCCCCTCCTTAACTCCTTTAATTCAAACCAACAACCTTGTCTTACACTAGTCTTTTCCAAAGCAGTCGTCAGCTACGACCTGCTCCCTCATTACCCTAGAGCAGGCTTAAGAGAGCTTATACAGCTTTAGTTTCCACTTTTCGTGTTGGAATCCCCTGTTTAGTAGCACAATAAACAGAGAAATTACTATGACCTCAGTGAATTCCTATTATTTACCCTCTTCATTCACCCCTGGTCATACTAACTTAAAACAAGGCTTAAATTGAGGATCTGGACAAGTGGAGAGCAACTGAATTTTCATGGCCCTGTGGATGCTAATGTTGATACCTTTCTACAGAGAAGGAAAAACATACTTTCTAGGGGAAAATATGTACGGCTACATTATGAAAAACATGGGAGTCATTATTCCTTGGCAAATTTCAGATTATATATTTTAAAGTTAAAAAATAAAATAAAATATGGCACATCTTGATCTGGGTGGGATGCAGGGTGGGCAAGACGATTTTCAGCCCACCCTTGCACCCCCTTGGTGACGTTCTTGCTCCGCAATCTCTCTGACAGTAAGATGACGATTAGAATGAACAGTCTGATGCACTAAGGTGACATCATCATCATGCTCTTGATGTTATAATTTGTGTAACATTATAAAGGAATTTTCCCCGTCAACCCAGCAATTCTAGATGAAGCATGACAATCAATGATAAATAGTGAAAAAGGATGTACATAAAGCAATAATACTAACAAAAAATTAATGCTACTTAAAGAAAGTATTGGTAGAACTTAAAATTGAGGACATTGAACAAAAGATGGCAGCACATTACCTTCCGACTCCTACTGACACATGCATAATGAAAGATCAAGACCACGCTTTTCTTCACTTAGTCGAAAAGAGGTTACTTCAAGGAAGAAACAGTGTTGTTTCTATGAACTATGCATGGAGCCATTGCTACTTGAAAATGGTAACTCATGTTGCCAAAAGTGCACGCAGAATGCTGAATGGCATCAGGCTTGAAGTCAGCCTGTCCCTTAGTTGTATTTTTAAAGTTCTTTTATTGTTCAAATTTGGTATCAGAGTTTTTAATTGTTTAAAGTGTTTTAAACCTTCATTTACAAGCTATTAAGAATTTGTGGTTTGACAGCTTTTTACTTGATTTAACATGCAAATATTGTTATTTTAGTCTTAACACTTTGCTGACCGGTCACAAGCATACTCATGTTTGCATGCCGAACGTTGCTGACTGGTCACGAGGATACTAGTGTTTCCAGTTATTTTTGTTTATGCAGATTTCCAGTCTGAAAGGAATATAGGTCTTTAAAGCAGCGTTCGGTATCATATTCTTAATTTGGATTGTGTTATCTCAGTTTAGCCTTGAATTGTAAGAAGCGCACGTGTGTGAGATAAGCTGAAGCATTTCAATGCGCGCCTCGTACTTTGGCCAGCCCCTCTGTTCCTCTTTGGTAAGCATGCAGTTTTACTAAACTCTTCAATTGGTATCCCTAGAGATGTGACATGTAATAAGTCTGAATTCTTCTACCCTTATATTGCGTATGGCAAAAGTTTCAAAAATGTCGATTCACGGCAATGAAGAACTTTTGAATGAAACATGTGCAGACACATTGTCTGATTGTCCTAGTGACTTTGATATATTGTGTAGTACTGAGTTGGAAGATCATACTATATCAGAAAATAGTAATGAGTCTGTCATTAGACCATCACAATGGCAACGAAGAAATGTGATAGTATCCGACAGCGAAAATGATTCTGAAGAAGAATGGATGGAAAAGGACAAATTACCAACCTTGGAGGATTATAAAAATATTTCAGGCATAACTGTTCAACTCGAAAATCTACGAAGTATAAGTGAAGTAGTGCATTTATTTTTTAATAATGGTTTATTTGATCTAATTACTTCTCAAACCAACTTATACCATCACCAAATGGAAAAACATCACAAAACCTCTGCTAAAACCTCACCATGAATAGAAGTTACCAATAGGGATATAAAGAAGTTTCTTGGTTTACTTATATTTATGGGACAAACGAAAAAGGCAGAATGGAAAGATTACTGGTCAACTGATCCTTTGATTGAAGCACCCATATTTCCTAAAACTATGACCAGAATGAGATTCGAGCAAATCCTTACATTCTTTCATCTTAGCGATAATTCACAAGCTACATCTAATAACGACAGACTTCACAAAGTCACACCTCTTTTGGATCACTTCATTCCAAAATTTCAGTCAAAACAGCAGTTATCACTTGGAAGCAATGATACCATGGAGAGGACGTATCAGGTTCGGAACGTATAATCCGGCAAAAATAACAAAATATGGGATTTTAGTGAGGATGGTTTGTGAAAGTGAGACTGGCTACATTTGCAACTGTGAGATTTATTTGGGTGAAGGCAAAAAGTTACAAAACACTATATTATCCGTCTTACTGCCTTTCCTTGGTGCTTGGCATCATGTTTACCAAGACAATTACTACAACAGCGTGTCTACTTGAGATTTTATTGAAAAACAAAACACTGGTCTGTGGTACTATAAGGGAGAACCGAGGCTTGCCAAAATTACTTGTAGATAAGTAAAAAACTTCGAAGAGGAGAAATGACATTCATGCGGAAAGGATCCATTGTTATTGCTATGGAAAGGCTTATGCGTATTATTTCGACTATTCATGATGCTTCTATGAAATCAACGCAAAATAAAACCTATGTATAGTGGATTATAATAAGTATATGAAAGGTGTCGATCGAGCAGACCAGTATTTGGCGAACGGTAGTATCTTACGCAAAACTATAAAATGGTATAAAAAAGTAGCCCTCTTTTTTATCAATTATGCCTTATTCAATGCATATAAAATTTACTGCAATTATAATCTACATACCAAAATGAAATACAAACATTTCCTGTGGGAAGTAGCTAGAGAATGGATAGCTGATTATTCAACTGAATGCGACACAGAACCTGGAAGTTCTGGTATCTCTAGAAGAGCCCCGTATAAAGATTCTCTTTTGAGGCTTTCAGGAAAATTGCAAGACCATATTTTAGACAAAATATTTACTAGCAGGGGAAAAATCCCACTAGAGTATGCTCTTCCAAAGGAAAGTGCAGCAAAACTAGATATATTTGTAAAACTTGCTGTGTACCATTGCATGTAGGTAAATGCTATATGGTATACCATACCCGTAAAAATTATTAAATATATGCAGTACATTTCATTTCAATGCATGCTGTGTAAATAAAGGTTCTTGAAGCTTACTTAGATGTTTTAATTTTATATTCAAGTGCAGAAAAATAGCTGGCTGCACGGGACAGTTTTGGCTTCAAATAGCCGGTCAGCAATGTGTTAAGTGTAAAGCTTAAGATTTACTGTGGGAGAAGTTGCCTTCAGAGTTCATATGTACCATATATGTTAAATATGACAGGTAAGTAAAAACCTATTGTTTAAATCTTTAATAAAAATTAATTGCGTTGGAAAATTGCTATGTGGAATGTGCGCATTTCAACTTTCAGAATGATCTTCATGAGGTGATTTAGTTGAAAATGGGGTCTTCAAGAGACTTGTCCTTTTTCTTCCCCCTACTCTACCAAACCCAAATTTTTCTAAAGAAAGTAAATATCTGGTACAACACCCCGTTTTGAGTGTGGTTTGATGCTATGATATCAAGAGTAGATTTTAAAAATTATTTCACTGTTGAATTGTTGTTAAAATTCGTTACGACTGAACTCATTTTGATCCTCAAGTAGCAAGGGAATTAATTTGATCCTCGTTGCTCAATTTTATAATGGACAGTGCAACTGTTTACAGTCCTCTTTAAATAATGTACAGCTTTTCTGTTAGAGAGCGTAAATGTCAAAACATTTTTCCTGTTATCTCTGCTTTCAAGAGACGTATTTGAAAAATTATTTTTCCTTAGCTTAGCATTTGCTGTGAAGAATACTGCTTGCATATTATCAACTTTTTCATTATGCAAAATTACTCCGTTAGGGGGAGTAGATATATATCATGTTTCCCTCTATATTTCTTTTTCTAACTGTTTAATTTGAAAATCCCTTTCTCTCCGATATCTTCCTTCTGCTATGAGAAACTTTTTGTGCGCAATCTGTCAATTTTCGTAACATACTTTTCATTCACTAGTAGGAGTAAGTAACTGTTCCTATTTCACGATACGGGATGTTTTATCGATTGTTGAAATCTGGTCGATTGTTTTTTTCTTACCGGTTCCATTCACTTTGAATTAATCTGAAAATTTTATTCGCGTCTGGAAAGAATGAAACGACGCGCTCGTTACAACCGAAACTTTGGTGTCATTTTTCTTGTTTTTCTTTATATCCTTTCAACTGCTGAGCATATATACACTATTGTTTGTGAAAATTGCAACACCAAGAAAGGGAATCGCACTATTTAAATGAAATTTATATCACATATTCCTCATGTTACAGGAGATAACTGATTACATTTGTACAGCTACGCAAGATATTTCACTTCAAAACTCAGTATCCTGTGAAGCCACCTAAAGCAACAATAACAGCCTATACACGGCGTGGCATTGAATGGAAGAGGTTTTTGATATCATCCTGGAAAATTGCCTTCCAGGCTGCTTCTATGCATGACCAGAGTTCATTTGTGGTGACTGGAGGAGGCGCTTGGTGGGCAAGTCGCTTAGCTACCGTGCCCCAGACATGTTCGATCGGGGACACATCTGTTGAACGTGTAGGCCAAGGAAGAAGCAGTATCTGCCATGCATGGAAGATGTCTTGGAGATTCCGGGCCAAATATGGCTCGGAATCATCAAGTAAATTTCCACTACAAGCTACTGGATTTTGTACCGTGCTACTGCTACAACTACATTTTTTTATTTGTAGCGATACTACATACAACGCTACTTCCGATCACTGGTATTATGAACCACATTTAAATGCTGCTCTAACACCTGGTAACCATTTTTTGTCTTAATTCAATGTTGCTTTCTAGACAGTCAGGGTAGCAACATGGAGATGTTTTTGGTATCATGGACATCCAGTGTAGTATGGCATCACTGGAAGTTCACATCACAAGGTATTTGGCAGCCCCTACTATCTGCAACCATAGATTTTTGGTTTATAAATGCGGCTAAGTTGACAGTGTTGATAAGGGTGTGGCATTAAAGGAAAAGGGATTCTTAATTATGAAGTATTAATTAAATCTGGTTTTGTGCATGTGGGGGCATTGTTTTAATGTAAAACCAGTATCAATCAAAATCTTTAAAGTTCATACACAGAGAAAAAATAAATAAAAAACCAGCCACCTGCTGAACCTGATTACTTCAGAATTTTCTGCCTACTTATATTCAAGCCCCATTTCAAAACCAAGGTATGGATATTTTTGGTTTAATGCTAAAGTGTGATGCCCTCAAATTTCTGGTTCATGCATGTGAGAATAGTATTTTAATGTCAAAATAACTAAATACCAATCAAAATATCTAAGTTTCATACTCAGAGGACAAAGGCAGCCGCATGCCGAACTTGATTACTTCAGAATTTGCAGCCTATGTATTAAAAAGCCCCCACCTCATAACCAAGATATGAATATTTTTAAATATTTTGTCTTGGTACTACAGTATTGATATCCTCAAATAAAACAAGGTGGCCATATTAACACTCATTAGATGACAGTTGGCATATTAACCAGTGTTAATATGGTGGCCATATTAACACTGGTTAATATGCCAACTGTTATCTTCAAACTTCTTGAAAAGAAATAATATCACTGAAGAAATGATACCAACGGATACTTACTGTATACCAACAATAAAATTATTACCTAAAGTTTGAAAATTAGAATTACTTTTGTTTCAACAAGAATTTGAAAAACAATAAGGATTATGATACAGACATCCCCAGTTTTTTGAAAGTTCACTGTATGCAACCTCACTTTTATGAAAGACCTAAATTAGTACCTGTTTTCGCTAAATGAAAGATATCCGAACAGGATTTTCACTTTTATGAAATGATGAAGAGGTTTTAGCATTTTTTTTTATTGAAGGTTTCACAACCACTGTGAGCAACTCAGTGGGCTATAAGCAGTCACCCGTCCCTAATTTAGGACCATTGGTTCCAGGGATGGGAGAGAGACAGTGCTGTAAGACAAACAGAACATCCATGCCTCACCGGGATTCGAACCCAGACTCTTCTCGGACGAATGGTCATAAGCCAGCGCCACCGAGGCAGCGTTTTGACATTCCACGACCAGGAACTGAAAGATGAAGAACTGATGCAATTGCAAGAGAAAAGGATACGAATCGAAACCAAACGCGACAGCGAAACGGCCTAAAAGTGAAGTCATCCAGAAGCTAAACATGAAGTATTTACGTTAAATTTTGTTGTGATTGGCAGTGCTGCGGTGATTGCAGAAAATTATGACTTGTCAGTCTTCTAGGGCGCTCACTGTCTTCCCGATTCTGGTAAATGAAACTACTGTATATACACTATTTCTACTTTATATAGGCTGTGCATTTATTGTATTATTCCTGCTTTTACTATACGTTTGTGTTATTTTACAGTAGGTTTTTATGTGTTATGATCTGGTAGATTATTATTTGGTTCTAAGAAGGCTAAAAAAAATTTCCCATATAAATGAATGGTAATTGCATTTTCGTTTTATGCCATTTCGACTTATGACAGGTTTCATAGGAACGCTCTACTTTCAGATAGCGGAGGAAACCTGTATTTAACCTGTATTTTTTTTACCCAATTTGTTAAAGAATTTACCCTATATTTACTCTCCAAACATATTTTTTTTTAACCCAGAAAAGTCAGATCTTATTTATGACAATTTATTTCTTAATACAGCGAAACCCCAAATTTACGCTTTTCAGGGGACCAGCATAAAAAGTCATATGATGAGGAAAAACAAAACAGAGGTTTAGGTAAAAAAAAATAAACTTTACAGGCATACATAATGTGTACAAAAGATAGAAACCAATGTACACTAGTAGTACAGTACTATACCAATACATAGTATATATTATATTGTAGACACATTTATGTAAGAACTAAAAATGCAGTACAACTAAGTAAATGTACGTACTTACATTATGGGATGTTGGTTTGGAAAAAATCTGTAATTTCCTTTTGCTTTCTATTTTTAGTGTTTAGCTCAAGTGAAGCTTTCTGAATAATTGAAAGGCTTTGCAAGTGTTTTTCTTGGAAATCATGACCAAAGGAAAAGTTTTTCACAAGTTTTAATCCATTTAATTCCGCTTTGAAGAAGGCATAGGTTCTGAAATTTTGGCTATTGTTGTCATCATCATCTTCCAATGAACAATCCATTACATCGGAGATTGTTTGAACCTCTGAAGTTAGCACATTTTCATCATATGCAGCATGTTTCTCAAAATAGATTGCTTTTTCATTAATGCAATCATCCTCTGGCTCAATTGAACATCAAGCCCATTTGAAACATCCTCAGCTTCCTTGGGAACTTCATGTGATGTTGGAAATCCGCCCTCCCCAAAAGAATAAGAAATGCAAGTGCTCGTCACGCTGTTCTATGAAGATGTGAAATATTTTGTTTCCAATACATTGATTTGCTGGTTCTACACATCTCTTCACGGTTTCTGGAATCAAGTTCAGCCAGTGCTTTTTTCACCAACTGTTTCTGTTAAAACCCTTTGAAGGACTGGATAATGCCCAAATCGTATGCTGAAGTTAGCTTGTGTAGTTTGGAGCAAAAAACTGTATGCACAGATTTTGAACTTTCAAACCCAAATGGGTTGAACACTGATCAAGTAAAATAACGTTTTGCTTTTGCAATCTCATTTTCTTATCTAGATTATGCAAAAAGTCTTGAAATGTTTGTCTCATCCAAGACCCTTTTATTTGCTTCATAGCACGTAGGAAAACTCTTCACATTTTAAAAACAATGAGGTTTCTTAGAATTGCCCTTCACCACAGGAGGTAATTTTTCACTCCCGTCGGCACTGCAGCATACACTGGTGCAAAAAGTCATGGGATACGTACCTAGTATCAGGTAGGACCTCCTTTAGCCCTGCAAAGTGTAGCAACTCAACATGGCCTCGATTCCACAAGTGGCTGGAAGACTTGTGGAGAGATGTTGAGTAGTGATGGGCGACGAGTCAGTACTTCTGTACTCATTACAATGCAGTGAGTACTAAAATGTAACGAGTACAAAAGATCGATACTTTCATATTTCAGTCGTTTCTTGGACCTGGTTAATAGTGACAAGACGGTACACTCGTAATCGTTACAATGTAACGAGTACAGAACATTGGTATTTCAATTGTTACTCGTTACATTTTATTTTTCAAGACAAGTACTGATTTACAGCAGTCATTCCTTGGATCTGGTTACAGAAGTTGTTCCTGTTTCTTTCTCAGGGCGAGTACTGATTCACCGTAGCTATTCCTTAGATCTGAATACAGGAAGTCCTTTATTTTTATTTTTCGGGTACAAGAACTGGCTTACAGAAGTAGTCGAGAAAATAAAACGCTGTATCTCTGAAAACCATGATGAAATATATACCTGACTTATCTCATTTATTTTATTTTATTATTATTATTTTGTCATTGCTTAATAGCAAAGAGGATGTTATTTTTAAAATAAATTTTCTGGGCAGAAAGAGAGCGGTTCAAACAATACTTTAAGTAACAGACAGTCATGAAACTAAAGTACTTTTTTTTGTTTAATTTAGAGCTACTGGTTCCAGGGAAGGGAAAGAACCAGCACCGTAAAACAAACAATATCCATGCCTCACCGGGATTCGAACCTGACCCAGACCCATCTTGGACAGATGGTCAGAAGCCAGCGCTTAGACTATTGTGCCACTGAGGCAACAAACTTAAACATTTTCACATTGCCCATGTGGTGCAGTGGTCTGATCGTTCATCTAAGATGGGTCCGGTCGGGATTCAGATCCTGCTGAGGCATAGATGTTGTGTTTGTCTTAGGGCACTGGCTCTTTACCCTCCCTGGGACCAGTGGCCCTAAATTAGGAATGGGAAACTGCTTATAGCCCATCGAGTTGCTCACTGTGGTCGTTAAACCTCCACTCAAAAAAATATATATGTACATGGAAGAAAACAGATTATGGCACTGAGAAAAGAAGATGGTACTGTAACAAGAAATAGAAGCGGAATTTTGACAAGGGTGAAGGATATTTTATTCAAAACTGTATGAAAGGGATGATACCGTAATTTTCGGACTAAGAGCTGCATCATCGTAAGGGCCGCAGGCGAGAAATTTTGTGATCTTGGAAACAAGTTGCCGTGGTGTTGCTCAGAAAACTAAATTATCTTCCTTATTTTCATGAATTAACTCACACCCAACGTGATTATATGTATACTTCAAAGGCTAATTCTGCAACTCAGTATCGATCTGCTTTATGCACTTATTTTTTCATACTGGCAAAAGCTTTTATTTATACATTTTTATTAATCATGCTAATGATGCTATTTGTTTGCCTTTATTAAATGCTCAAAACCATTTATATAATCAATATAAATCACAGTTAATCTTAGCCGCCCCGGTGGCGCAGTGGTCTAAGGTGTTGGCCTCTGATCATTCGTCCGTAAGGGTCCGGGTTCGAATCCCGGTCAGGCATGGATGTTGTGTTTGTCTTACGGCACTGGCTCTCTCCCTTCCCTGGAACCAGTGACCCTAAATTAGGGACGGGCGACTGCTTATAGCCCATTGAGTTGCTCACGGTGGTCGTTAAACCTCCAATCAAAAAAAAAAAAAAAACAGTTAATCTTAAGATTAATTAGAAATATTGCATTGAGAGACTCCAATTAGAATATTGCATTGTTCGTAAAACCGCATAATTGTCTAAATTCCATTCAATGTGGATATCTGCTACAGGATGGTTCTCTGTTCACCGCAATAGAATCCGTCTTAGAAGTAATTAACTTATAAATTATCGCTTGTAATGCTCTCAATTAATATTTTCTTTAATAATATGTTCCTTCTATGTTTGTTATGCCGTTTTTTCTCATCTGCAGATGTTTTTGTTAGAAAGAAGCTGCTTTTCTGTATTCCATGCAGCTGCTAAATGGGGAAGTTAACATGTTTCTTATTCCCATGCTTCCTTTTACCAGCTGCCTCGCACGTGTTAACTGATCTCCCCGCCAACCACTTCCAAACAGCGGTGTCTCTGCTTTCTCGCTTTTTTTCTTTTAAGTGGTTTGACCTACTTTCATTTACTGCGCACTCAGCCTTCATGTTGAGCTCCGCTTTTATATGAATGGGAAAGCTCGCCCTTCTTGTTTTCTTTTGCGTTTGTGAAAAGATTTTATCTTCAGCTAAGTATTAATTACTCATTGTTAACATCAGATGATAATGCTACAGCGCTTATTAATGAGAAAGCATTTCCAGCCGAAGCCTTCAACTTCCACTATAGTCAGTCAGTAAAAAAAATAATTAAATCGAAGCAAAAACAGAAGCACAGAGCCAAGAAACACCTGTATCGCATGCCAGACGAACCAAGAAGAATGAAAAGAATTCATCTTTCCGTCCAGCCAGTATTGTTTGGAATAGGCCACTGCTAATGGAATTATCCTGGGGCAGGCTTTTGCATTGTTCATGTTCTTAAGCTTTTGTTCAGGGAAGTGTCCTCAGCTTATCAAACCGGTCGCCCCACCCCAGTGAAAATCAACGTTCCTTTCCTTGGATGCATCACACCTTCCTGCAGGATGTAAGCTGCAGCCAACGAAAGAGATACCCTGAGCGTGCTCTCCTTGGCTTTCCACAGAAGCCTCAGATGTCACGCTACTGGTTTGTGTGCTTATGTCCCATTTCCATCCCCCTTCTATTAACATTTCATGCTTCTGCAACGGAATGTGCTTTCCCCATGCAAGGGGCATTTGAGACAGGCATTCCTTTCACAAACAAACCTCCTAACCTTAAGACAGGAAGAGAAATTTCGAGATCAAATGCACTCGCCAAAAAAAAAAAAAAAAAAAAAAACACTCGCTACTCCTTAGCACATACCTGCGAACTTTCAGAAACCGAAATCCATAAACAAATTAATTGATATATTCGATGAAATTACTTGTCATGTGTATTGATTAAATGTACCGAATATATCGATTAAAAAATGATATGTTACCTAAATCAAGTATCAACTTTTAGTTGACATGACTACAGATGTTTGAATTTACCAGCACGTTTATTTCGATTAAAATATAATCTATACATAATTTCTCATTACTATGCTATCATTTTGATCTATAAAGAGATAAAAATTTATTTTTATGAAAGTTCTATCCTTTGACCCCCAAATCCAATAGGATTGTATCCCACGCCGTCACAGAACAAACTAAAATGTTTTAAAAAACGAACCATTTTCATACTAGGTTTATCTTACGGAGTGATGGACAATGAGACAGTCAAATGAAATAAAAGAGTGACTGAGGGACACTAATTGGTAAATTATGCTCAAGTAAAAACGAAGTGAACATTTTGCGTGAATCGCATCCAGTTCATAATAACGTTTAACAAAGGAAGTTAATTGCGTATTTTTTTCCCCACGCAGTCGACATTAGATTTATGCTTGGTACTAGAAATATTATTAGTAATATCATTCTTTCCACCACACAAACACTGAAATTACATCGGCACGTAGTGCAAAATGCGTTATTTTTCATTTTTTGAAGATTTTGCAATACACGGGAATTCGCATCACGGAATGTTTGATAATACTCCCCCCCCCCCCCCTTCCTTCTTATATTGCTGCTCACCCCATAGCAGAAAGTTTCTGGTCAGTCTGCGACAGACATCATTGTGCCACAAAATAATCTGCGGGTGGTCACTGTGCAAGATAACTACTAAATGTGAAAAACAATAAAAATTGTGCAGACATATTTTTCTACCTAAAAAAATGTCTAACCTAGGTACTACAGCAATTGAAATATTAATTAGAATCAAGAACATTCTGGTCCTCTGTATCTGGAATTTTACAAACACAAAGATTTAGGGAATAAAATTATATTTAACAAGAATAACGCGCAGAGGCATCACTAGGAAAACTTGTCATAAGAGGAGAAATCTTCGTTCTGTTCTACTTCCGTTTTTGGAACATTTTAAAACCAAACCAAATATTTATGCAATAAAATGATATTTAACAACAATATCGGATAATTCCCTCTTCAAGCATCGAGGGAACGTTGGGAGAAAAAAAAATTACGATTACGGGAGAAATCCTCACTCAGCCCTAACTTCCGTTTTCGGAAATTTTGAAATGCGGAAAACTTGCATCTGTGATAAAGTCTGCAAGATGGTTTAATAGGGCTCTGGGGATATCGTTTGTCTGCAGGGACAAAATAAATTTAAGATGTACGTTGGCCGTCGCCACGATTCTGCTATGGGAACGAGTACAAAATAAACCTGCGATGTACGTCGCCCATCGCCGCGATTCTTCTACGGGGATGAGTACAAAATAAATCAGCGATGTACGTCGCCGCTATTCTTCTACGGGGGCGAGTACAAAATGAATCTGTGATGTACGTCGGCCGTCACCGCGATTCTGCTACGGGGATGAGTACAAAATAATTCTGCGACCTACGTCGTCCTTCGCGAGAAAAAAAAATACGATTACGGGAGAAATCCTCACTACGCCTAACTTCCGTTTTCGAAAATTTAGGAAGGCAAAAAACTTGCTTCTATGATAGGGAGTCTGCAAGATGGTTTTAATAGGGTTCTGACGATATCGTTTTTGTCTGCAGGACCAAAATAAATCTGCGTCGTACGTTGCCGTGATTCAGCTACGGGGGCTGCTCATAGCGAATCACTAATACTAAATTTATTGACACTTGAAAAAAATGCAACTAAAGCCTGCTATAGTAAAACAGCAACAGCTTAAAGAGATGCAATTTGCAGAGGAAAAAATACTGACTACCGAGTTATCCAATCAAGCTGGTCAGCTAGGAAAGCCAAGATAAACTGAAATATCAAGAAATAAAGATTTAGATTTTAGTTATGAACATCTTTCTCCTCTGGGCCTCCTTCCCTCTCCCTCCCCACTATTTATCACAGGTTGATCGATGCCTTGCAGCAGCGTTATAAGTTTTACTAAATCTGACCCCTTTACAGCGGCATCCTTTATACTTCCAAATGGCACTGATTTTATAGTTCTGTCTTCCCTTCCTGTTGCTCCCCACCCTCATCTTACCGAATAGAGGTTCTTTAGTTATTCCTTTACAAAAACAATCTGGGAAAACCCCCTCTCTCCTGCAGTAAACTGACACAATGTGTTTCACAGGAACAAGACCAACGCTGACTTTTACATCAGGCGTCATGGGAAATGATGCAGCCACTTCGTCGGCAATTTCCTCCCCATCTCATCCCCTGCTCTATCTATGGCATAGCCACGACACAAAAAGTTGGAACCGGGGTTTTAATTCCAATCTTATATCCCTGAAAAAAAAAATTGCTCCTAACATGACAAAATTTAGATACATGTATTTTGTTTTAGAAAATTAAAATCTGTAAGTATCGCACAATTCTGTTTGATAGAAGTTACGAAACCAATGGGGGTTATTTTTTTTCAAACCTATAAAGTAAAAAAAAAAAAAAAAAGTGTACTCTCTTCCTAGAATGAACTCATGCTGTCAAAATCCGGATATTTTAAAATTCAGAGTTCTTTTCTAAAAGCCCAAAATTCGTACCTATAAAAGTGTGGGTTTGCAGAAGACAGTGTTCTCTTTGATACTTTGTTGTTTTCTTTACGAATCCCTTAGTATGAATGAATTGATAAGCAGTGTATTTTGCGTGTTCTTGCTTTATTATAAAACAGTTTTTTGTGACTGTTAATTTCTAAAAAAAAAAAACACCCACGCGTCGTTTTATAATTAAGAATTCCATCCAAACTGGTCAATTTCCACAGAAGTTATTGTGCGAAAATACTCACGAACAAATCTTGTGCATGTGCGCACTGTTCCCATGAGTGCTGATAATAACCATTTTGAATAGGATTGATCTATGGGTGCTGAACAGTGTACCGAAATTTCATAGCAATCATGCTTCGATTTTATGCAAGTCATCACGCAAAAGAGCGGGAGAATAAGCCCCGCTCCCATGTCCTAACCTTTGACCATTTTCAATAAGAGTACGACGAATTAGTATGGACCAGGGCACGAAAAATCTCGGAAATTTTACCCGTCCTCGAGGACGGTTTGTCTAAAAATGTACCCGTCCTCCTTTGTAAGTAACCCGCCAGACTCGTATAAATACCATAACTACATAGAATTTAAATATAGTCATTCTTATACAACTTGAAATATTTAATCCGTATTGAATGGCGTAAAAATTTATTAAACATACAACGACTAAGTGCCGAGCTTTCACACTCCGAACGGGAGGCTTTCTCAAGGCCAGTGAACACAAGAATATTTCAAGAACAACGATAATTTGAAATTTTGGAGCGCGTATCTACTCGTATTACGTGTCTAGGTGATATTGCGTCACGCTCGGCACTTAGTCGTTGTATGTTTAATAAATTTTTACACCATTCAATACGGATTAAATATTTCAAGTTGTATAATACTAAGGTGTAAGTTCCATTATTGTAATAGTCATTCTTTTTCAGCTAAATCCATTCAATAGTGGTTTAACTGTTGGAACTTTTTACATGTTATAGTTCCTTTGTGTGAAATGCAATTTCTCAGTTGGAAATTATTAGTATTTACTGCGAACATATACCTCGGTAAACAAATGTAATTCAAGGAAAAACTTTTCAGGTACCTCTCAGTTGTAAGTGGTCGATGTTCGAATCTTTGTATGGCTGTTCTCATCATGCTCTGGAGTTTAGACTTTTAAGAATTTAATCGGCACATTTTCTTCACGGGTTCCGAAATTGGATAGACAAATTAATTTATTCGATGAATTTGTCTATTCAATTACGGGACCCGTGAAGAAAATGTGCTGACTAAATTCTTAAAAGTCTAAACTCGAGGGCTTGATGACAACAGCCACACAAAGATTCGAGCCGCCCCGGTGGCGCAGTGGTCTAAGGCGCTGGCCTCTGATCATTCGTCCGTAAGGGGTCCGGGTTTGAATCCCGGCCAGGCATGGATGTTGTGTTTGTCTTACGGCACTGGTTCTCTCCCTTCCCTGGAACCAGTGACCCGAAATTAGGGACGGGCGACTGCTTATAGCCCATTGAGTTGCTCACGGTAGTCGTTAAACCTTCAATCAAAAAAAAAAAAAAGAAAAAAAGATTCGAACATTGACCACTTACAACTGAGAGGTACCTGAAATTTTTTTCTTTGAATTACATTTGATTATCGATGTATATGTTCACAGTAAATACTAATAATTTCCAACTGAGAAACTACATTTCACACAAAGGAACTACAACATGTAAAAAGTTCCAACAGTTAAACCACTATTGGATGGACTTAACTGAAAAAGAATAACGTATATAAAACATGTTTTTTAATCTCAATACGTCGAGAAATACGTGCATATTAAATATCGTCACTGTACTGAATTTTTTTTTTTATGTACATACATACAGAAAATAAATACATTTCTGCTTTCATAGCAAAAAGCTTGTTGCACGGAATCCAGAATTTTCAACTGCAAAATGGCAAAAGATGAGAGTCAGAATAGTGCGCGTGTGACATTAGGTACGATCGTCGTCAAGGTCGCCAGGAAACATGCGGAAAACGGTAATGCACGAGAAGCCTATATTACGGCGGACATCACACATGCAAGATGTCAAGGTCACACATGAAGGGAAGAAGCAACCGTTGTTTGGTTGCACTGGTTAATACTGGGTCACTCCAGTATTAACAAATGAAACTAAACAAGGGATGACTGGGGGCGGGATGGGCGGAGATAGACGGGAGAGAAAGGAAGAAGAAAAAGAACAAATGCGTAGTAAAATTCACACGGCAAAACTTTATGAGAAAGAATGAAACAGCAGGCCATTGGCTTAGTACGTTAAAATTTTGGAAGGGAGGGTATCGCCACAGAACTATTTCGCCAAAACAAAGAACAGCCAATCGCTTAAGAGAATGCGTAATTTCATAAAACTGTGGCACTTGGCAGGCACCAATTTTAAATTGGCAAAAAAAAATGTAAAATAAAAGTGTTCTAATCACAATAATATGGCAAGCTTGCGGAAAAAAGGGCCGTCCGAGCGGACGTTGTGGTCGGGAAATTAATCATCCGCAATGAATTCTTGACTTCGTCCATACTAGGGCGGTTTTGCGCGACCTGGTATGGACCCCAACATACTAATTTCGTTGAATCCAGCCAAGACATCATGCAAATTATCGTACTGACAGATAAACCTGGAACATATTGCACTTCCTCAATCTATGGTTGGAAAGCGTAGAAAACTTACTGACTAAAGGACCAGCAAAATAAATCATTGCTGGAGAAGCACTGGGTCGAATGAGCATTGGATTTTTTTAACCTCCTATAATACTGCATTCTTTAGTTAGTTATTGCCAGAGAAGTTACGAAACCATGCCCCAAATGGATTTTTAATTTCACAAAACTGGCAGCTTTTGTTTAATTTCGTCATGTTGGGTATCTATGTGGGCTCAAAAATTCCAGATTTAAAATCCACTTGAATTATATTTCTACAATAACTACGTTCTGAGATAGAATTTCGAACTAGGAGTAATAAAGACGTGTTCCAATGGAGGATGCCCGCTCGCTTGTCAACACATCGAGAGATAAACAAGCCCAGCTGTTTACATACCGTTTATGCGCGGTGTAAGCTCTTTAACGTTTGAAACAACACAAAACAACATGTGGGAAAACAGCAGACAAATGTTCCCAAGTAACTGAGAAGTTTAGTTGTAACTTACATTGGTGCTTCAATTTAAATGGCCGCCCCGGTGGCACAGTGGTCTAAGGCGCTGGCCTCTGTTCACCCCTTACCCGTAAGGGGGTCCAGGTTCGAATCCCGGTCAGGCATGGATGTTGTGTTTGTCTTACGGCACTGGCTCTCTCCCTTCCCTGGAGCCAGTGACCCTAAATTAGGGACGGGCGACTGCTTATAGCCCATTGAGTTGCTCACGGTGGTCGTTAAACCTCTTAAAAAAAAATTAAATGGATTATGTTAAATAAAAAGTCTTAAAGCTGGGTGCAAAATCACCAGAAAAAAAAATATGGAAGAATCAAATCTGTAAAATTAACACTCTGCCGGTAAAGCAAGTTGCATTTCCGTAAATTTTACGGGTAAATCATAAAACCTGGCAGGTATTTTAGCATTTCGAACCCTTATCCACCAAACGACAGATAGCATTGGTTTACGCAATTATACAAGCATGGTTTCATAAGAATAATCCAATAATATACATCACTTTCAATTTTTTTTAAGGATTCCACCAATTCAAAAAGAACTTTGATAGCTCACAATGCGTGAAGTCTTTGCAAAGGTTGTGATCTCCAATCAGAGATCATGACGTCACATGAAAGAAGAATGCTGCTAGGAAAAAAACCCAGCATTTTACATACCGTATATACTCGCGTATAAACCGAGCCCCCTAGTTCAACAGTTAGAAATTGGCAAAAAACCAGACCTGCATTTATAGCAGACACTTTCACTTAAAAAAAGAGTTTCTTCCAAAAACTTGTGGCTTTTACGCTAGTATATATGGTATTTATAATAAAATTTTAAGATTTTAACGGTGTTAATTTAGTCATCTGGGGAGCAAACGTTGCTGTATGTGCCGCACACGCGTTAACAGCTGTAGCCCTATTAAACTAGGGACGCATAGAAAACGGTCATTTTATGAGCCGATCCCTAAAGTTATACAAGCATGGTTTCATAAGAATTTGGTTACATAGGATAGAAATGCTTTCACATTTTAGGATAGAAATACATATTCACATTTTTATCCTACTGTAATTTTTTATTATTCATTCACGTCTTCCCAATATTTTTTCTATTAGGTAAACATTTCTATGAATTTAACGATGATGGTGAAAATCCTCCAATCAACCGTTGTCAGTGAGCAGTTTTCTTAGAAATGTATCTACAGTGATTCACACTTTTTTTTAACAGTAAAATACTAAAAAAATTGTTTTCGCAAAGAAAAAACACAGCTCTCTCCAGTTTCTAAAAATACGATTAAAATAGTGCATATTTTTATTTATTCCCTGTAAGTGAAGTTTCTCTGTTATGTATTTGCTATCAGAAGTAAAGAAAAAAAAATATATGCACAGTGCCGAAGACCCGGTGTTTTGTGTTTTTGCGCACTTCTTAAAAGTTCGTTCTAGTAGCTCAATTGCGGATGTCATAAACCTGAGGGAAGCTTGTTTATTTTTGCTTTTCTTTTTTTGTTTGACGGATTGTCTCTGCTGTGGCCTGCCTGCATCTCTTGATGGGATTCACCCCCCCCTTGCTGGTCGAAGTTCATTCGAGTGAGTCAGTTCCCAGTAGTGGCACATAAACAAGCCTGCAGAGTGATCTTTACAAACTTCAAACGAGCACAGAGAACCCGGCAGTTTATGGAAGAGAAAAAAAAATGCTTTGTAAAGGTTTACTCATCTGTGTGGAAATTTCAGAGGGGAAAAAAAGTAATTACAGAAAAAAATTCAGCATAGCAGTAGCACCACACATGCTAAACGTGGAAAGAGCGATCTTTGTTTATTTGCTTTTATTATCATAATAGCTGCGGCTGTTAACAATGAAATTATGGTAATTCAACGACAAAAGGCTTTTCTTTTTTTTTTTTTTTGGATTCGAGGTTTAACGACCACCGTGAGCAACTCAATGGGCTATAAGCAGTCGCCCGTCCCTAATTTAGGGTCACTGGTTCCAGAGAAGGGAGAGAGCCAGTGCCGTAAGACAAACACAACATCCATGCCTCACCGGGATTCGAACCCGGACCCCTTTCGGACGAATGATCAGAGGCCATCGCTTAGACCACTGCGCCACCGGGGCGGCGAGAGAAAAGCTTTACTCGCCAATGGCGAGCTGCTGACTGAAAATTTCGTGTCCTGCTTAAGACCTACGCTAGCATTTCCCCGTCCTCCCCCACTTTCCCTCCTAAACCAAAATCAGGACAACGGAGATATATTTCATTTCAATAGACGTGTCTAACGTATGAGGAGAAAGGGGCGGGGGGGGGGTACGATCACAGTAGTTTGTGAAAAAAAAAGACATTTGAAAAAATTTACTTAGCATCTGCATGAAAAAAAAAGAGGTCACAAACAGTCTTATCGAAAACAAATTCGGCATAAGGGCTGCACACCCGAAAAATGTCACTTTTAGTAACGTAAGAGCCACGGTTCTTAGCAAAAAAATTACAGTACATCTATTCCAGACACTACCACAAGTGCCAGTACCAAAGTCCCTCCACTCCTCTATGATGATGATGATACAAATAACATACATACACTGCTGGCCAAACAAAATGCAACACCAAGAAGGACACGAGATAGCAAAGCCAGATTTACTGGACGCATAACAACAGATGCAAAGATGAAACGATTGAGCATACAGGCACGTGCGACTTGCGGAACACGCAGATATCAATAGTTCATGTGGCCCCCATGGCTGGCAGTAACGGCCACTACACGCCGCGGCATCGAACGAAAGAAGCTTTGGATGTGGATATGGGGTATGTCGGTCCAGGCTGCTTCCACACGTTGCCACAGTTCATCAGGCATAGCCGCGGGTGGTGCTTGCCGGGCCACTCGGTTGCCAATCAGCGACCAGACGTGCTCGATGGGCGACATATCGAGAGGACAGGCGGGCCACGGCAGCAGTGACACCTGGTGGGCCGTGAAGAATTGTTGCACGATGCGTGCCATGTGCAGGCACGCATTGTCCTGTGGAAACATGGCCGCTGGCAGGTAAGGGAGGACTATAGGTTCCAAAATGTCGGAGATGTAGCGGTGGCTGTTGAGTGTACCGGCGATGTGTACCAGAGGGGTGCGGGTGTCATACCCAATTGCGCCCCAAACCGTAACACCTGGCGACGGACCGGTATGGCAATGCATAATGCAGGTGTCATACAGTCTCTCGCCACGGTGCTGCCACATGCGGATCCGACCATAGTGGTGTTGCAGGCAGAAGCGGGATTAGTCAGAGAAGACAATGTTGTGCCATTCCGTAGTTCAGGTGCCGCGTTCAACGGCCCACTTTCGCCGCACTGGCCGGTGGTGTAATGTCAATGGTAATCCGAGCAATGGGCGCAGTGTGACAAGTCCCCACTCCTGCAGACTACGTCGAACAGTACGTGCTGACACAGGTTGTTGCGCAGCACACCCTAATTCCTGCACTAACGTTCGTGATGTGGCGATGCGAGTCGTCAATGCCCGCTGCACAACATGGCGATCCTCTCGTTCAGTGGTGTTCCGCAGCTATCGCTCACGTCGGTCCGTCTGTCCCTCCTGCACCCACCGAATCCATACTCGCCTTACTGTGGCTGGATGTCGTCCCACACGGGCGCCGATATCTTGGAACGATAAACTGCTGTCGCGATAAGCCACTATTTGTCCTCTGTCGAACTCCGAAACGTGCTGGAATGACTGCCGTATTCTGCGACGAGGCATCAGGAAGCTTCCCACGCACAGGTCCGGCAGCACAACACACTTCCACTACTTACACCCCGCCTTCTGTGCACCCTTTTTATAGTGCTTCTCGGTGGCATGCCGGGCGTACATGATTTGCATATGCCCTGCAATGCTAATCATTTGCATGTCCTCTCGCGAGTGACGCATGCCGAGAATTTCAGGCCAATCGAATGCTTCCTTTTTGGTGTTGCATTTTGGGTGGCCAGCAGTGTATATAATAAAGTATCGATGTCGGTACTTGAACTCGTTACAAAAAAAGTACCGATTTTGCCCCATCCCTAATGTTGAGCCCTAGGATCTGAATAGCCGCCCAGAGTTCCCTGGTGCTTATGGTCACATTTTGTTTTGCTTTCTACGTATTCGTAGTTACTAAGTGAATTTCATCGTCTTTTTGTGTTAGTTTGCCATTATCTTGACTATGAAGTTCTAGTCGTTTCATTTTGTGAGTTCAAATTGGACAAACAACATTTATTTTCCGGTACAGACTGCTAAGTTCTGCACATCAACTTACGTTTGCAGGACCCTGACCGGTGAGGGCTGGGATAATATATCTCCTTTCCCCTGGGTTCTGGGACTAATATTTCTTGTTCTGTGTATCTTGTGTGCTACCTGTTCGTCGCAGTCGTCATCATGAGTGGCAGCAATTCCTTTTTTTTTTTTTTACGAAGGAAATGAGGCTTATCGTCCAAACTTTGTGTCTCACATCAACTAGTTGGCCGAGCTGTTATAGAGAAAATGTCTGGTGATCATGATGAAACACTTAGATGCCCGAACCACACGTGTCGCCATGGAAGCATCACGAAAATCCATCATGGGACTCTTATGAGTAGTGGGGATTCAGAAATGGTTTTTATAAAGAGAACGTCTGGTAAGCACTGTGAATTTCTGCAAGGCACAGACTTTTCTTTTTGCCTCGGAAGCATCCCGAAAGTCCAAAAAGGAATACGCTTGAGAGGAGGGGAAGTTGTAAAAGGAAGGGTTATCATACCAAAACAAACCCTCCAATATGCACTGTAAGCCAGGCAGGAGAGGAGGAAGTGTGCAAGAGTCTCTGGACCGGAGCCACAGAAGCACATCGGGGAGGGACGTTGCCGGATCAGAAAAAGGTAGCCATTTAACGGCGGCGTGTCAGTTCGTAATTGCTGGATGATGACCGTTGAGGAACTCCGATAACAATATTCGCTAGGCCATTTGCGACGAAAACTGATGTAGGGAAATCGAACTGCCCACAAGTAGCGTCGGAAGCTGAGGAAGCTGAAACGGGGGGAGACGGGGCCAGGCCCTCATCAGGCAGCCTCATTCGCAGGGAGACCGACATGAGCCGGGCACCAAACGAGCACAATGCCCTCATAGAAGGAGCGTAGACGTTGGAGTGATTCATGCAGAAGAACGATAATGTCCAGAGATTTGCGGTTCAATGCAAGCAAAGCCTGGAGAACAGATCGACTGTCACCTAGCAGCAAGAGGTATAATGAATAACGCTTCTTCTACTAAGCTAATTATCGTGAATATAGCTTTCACTAATATTATAATGAATTCAATGCTTGTACTAAGCTTCTAATAGTGAATTCAAATGGTTGTTGTTACTTAGTTAATTAAGATCATGAATAAAGCCTCCTGCTAGTAGTGTAGTAATAGTAATGAACAAACTTATAACTGGTAGTAATGTTGTAGTAGTAATTAAAGTCTTATGCTGGTTGTTACTAATAACACTAAATGAAATAAACCTAACAGCCAGACAGAGGTCTGACAGTACTATGAACTGAGAAAGACGTACTTACGTAAAATCTTTTATTATGAACTTCTACTGGTATCTTCACACAGCTACTCAAATAACACGTAGCTCCTTGCACATGAACGAAGCTCTAAATTACAACAAACGCTCTCTCCGTACAACAACAAACGCTCTCCGTACAACAACAAACGCTCTCCGTACAACAACAAACGCTCTCTCCGTACAACAACAAACGCTCTCCTCATAAACAAACTCTCTCCTCAGGTATCGTTGAACGCGCCTATTTATACTGGCTACCACCACCACGTCATGACTTACACTCATTGCCAGATCTCATTCAGCGGGAGAAATAACATCTCGTTCAGTAAGAAGATAATTTACATAGAAAAATAAAATAACCAGAGATAGTAAAATCAAAAGGAAAGTGAATCGAGAGTATACGTTACAGAGGCTCCCACACAGATCGGGAGCAAATTCTAGCGCTGTTAGTAGGGCTCACGCTTTGGCCGAGAACACTGAAGACACAGTAAAAAAAAATGGCTAAAGTTGTTCTGGGGGAAGAAATGTCTAATCACCACCGAGGTCTTAATCTTCGAAGCGTCAGTTGCAACGATGTGGTGCGACGTGGAGTACTGGGCCAAGAACTCTCCAAAGCGATGTCTGAGGAGCATCGGATGCATATATCTGTGCTGGAAAGACAGACCCGAGCAGATGATTGTATAGCGTAGAGCAGACGAGACTGGAGGAGCTGACCGAGCCTGAAGAAGAGCGCTGTTGACAAAAAAACTGCTCCTATCGGAGGTGGCTGAGCGAGATCCTAAAGGGGAAGACATGGGACCTCCAAGCATAGAAGGACAAGGCATCCTCTTCCATAAGTAGATCAGCGATAGGAGAACGCTGTTCCATCGAAAGGTGGCGGTACAAAAATCGGACTGTCAGGCGGGTGGTGCGAGAATGGACACTAGCGATACCAGATTCAGCATGTAAGACCACAACAGGCGTCGAGCGAGGGAGGTGAATGGCCGACGATCGGAGTGCATGGTTGAGCAGAACCACCAGAGAATCGTAGAGGTAGTTGGGGGATGCAAAGAGGACTGGAGCCGCATATTCCAGAATCAGGCGAATCAAAGCAACGGCAAAGGCAACAGCCTTGGGGAAGCCAAGACCCCACTGGCGGTGACAAATGACTCTGATAGCAGACAAGGCTTGGAAGACTTATCTTTACGTGCATGAGGTCGGAAGACCAAGTCAGGGGAGAGTTAAGCCAGACCCCTAAAATCTTGATTGAGGACTGCCAGGCCACTGAGGCGGAACCCAATCAAAACCCAATCAAAGACTACGAGAGAAGTCAATTGCGAAGCTCTTAGGAGAGAGGAGTAAATCCCAAGAGGACGCCCACTGCACAATGGAATACAAAGTGGATTTCATATAGCTAAGGGCCGCCACCCGGTTTGGACTATAGGAAACGATAAAAACGTTGTCAGTAATAAGAACATATGAGCATTCGGATGACAGCAATCAACCACATCCTCAATGTATAAGTTGAACAGGATACGCAAAATTGAGCTGCCCTAAGGAACACCACTACACTGCGGAAAGGAGACTGACACCGTTCCACGCCATCGAACTCTAAATCTGCGGAAAGCAAGAAAGTCAGCCAACTAACGGAGATGTCCATGGATACCCAGAGATGCCAATTTACCCAGGAGAGCAGGATGACAGACCGAATCATACGCAGCCTGAAGCTCCTGAGATACCAGAAAAACGAAATTATGTTGAGCTCGAGGCACCAGAAGATGGCGTTGAATTGACAGAAGGCACGCCGATGCTGAATGCCCCGGCAAAAATGCAAACTGCAGCTTGCTGAGACGACCAAAAGAGGTTCAGGAGGTCAACCAGCTATGAAGAATTTCCCCTCCATATACGTCTCACCAGATTGAAAGTAATCCCATCAGGGCCGGAAGCACAGCGCCAGGGAGAACCATCAATAATCCCGGCCACTTCACCGGCTGCAAGTAAAGCATCCATTACCAGGGAAGAGTCATAACGGGCAAGGGAAAAGGAGTGCACTGAACATCGGGTGGCTGTGGAGAAGAGATCACCAAATGCTGTTGCCTGCACCACTGGATCCGCAACCAGGGAATCGTCAATCCGAAAAAGCAGGTGATCTGGGCTCATTTCAACATGAGATTTCAGGCGGCGCAGGAGGGAGAAAACAAATCCTTTCCTCTAGGTGTTGTTGCATTGCGCTTTCCAGTAGGCACGTCTCTTAAGTTTGAGATCGCGAAGATTCCTTTCTTCCTGCGGATATAATGACCAAGCAATGAGGCAGCCAGGCGACTTAGCACAGCTAAGGAGATGACGTTTCGTCGCCCCGGTGGCGCAGTGGTCTAAGGCGCTGCCCTCTGATCATTCGTCCGTAAGGGGTCCGGGTTCGAATCCCGGTCAGGCATGGATGTTGTGTTTGTCTTACGGCACTGGCTCTTTCCCTTCCCTGGAACCAGTGACCCAAAATTAGGGACGGGCGACTGCTTATAGCCCATCTGAGTTGCTCACGGTGGTCGTTAAACCTCCAATCAAAAAAAAAAAAAAAAAAAAAAGAGATGACGTTTTCTTGAAGCCGTGGAGCACACTCAGCGTCCCACCAGGGAGACCAGCGTCGGCGCAGTCAACTGGGCCGACGAAAAGCATGAATAATCTGGTCTAGGATCAGAGCGACACCGTCAGGAGTGGAAGGATGTTCATCTCAGATAACCTTCTGAGTGGAAGGCCAGGCCACTGACCAAGCAACTGACTGCGGACTCAGCGATGGAGGGGAGCCGAACATCCCCTTCGCCAATGTTGTAGTGACAGGATGATGGGTGCTACCGTAGAGATCCATATCAACCGACCAGGAACCAGTGGAGGAGAGCACAGGGTGAGGTTCAAGACCGAGCTGAAATCCCCGACCACCATACAGCAATCAGTGAGTTGTTCGATCCGTCCAAGCAACAGCGTTGGGGGGGGGGGGGTTGCATATATTAATAACCCTGAGCGTGGTGTTGCCAGAGAAGATATCAGTAGCAAGAAAAAGCTGTTCCTTTGAGTCCGAGCAAAAAAGGTCCACCAATCGGGAAGAGATATCAGACCTGATTGTCGTAAGGACACCCCCTTCCCCGATCACTTTTATACACCATTTTGCCTGGGAGAGAAAAAGAAGAAAGAAATAGAAGGAGAAAGCCAAGTTTCTTGGATAGTTAAGATCGTAGGTAACGAAATTAGAACAGTCGGTGAAGTAGGGTTTTTCGAGCGAAGGGACTGCACATTCTATTGGACCAGCGACCAACTATTCATGAAAAGAGAAGTGCTCAGCGAGGCCGGATGCCGTCTTGAACTGCTTGGAACAGAGGCTACAGCGAAATTTTCCGCCGTCAGGATGAGCTATAAGACGAGACAGCAAGGACGGACAAGAAGTGCTAGGCACACGGAGGGCACGAGAATGTTCTAGAGTGAGAACGTTTGACGCATTCCGCTGCCGACTCAGCATACGGTACCGCAGTCTCCTTGCATAACATGAATTCATCGGAATCTGGCCAGTGTCAGAAGGTTGCTTATCCAGCACGGAAGAAGCTGGGCGCTCTGCAACTGTAGTAGGCGGATTCAGTGGAACTTCAGCCTTTGACGCCTGTTCAGCAGTTGAGGTGGGACTGGCATGGAGGGATGAAGGATTTGAGAGAATAGTCGTCAATGAGTCCAATCGACTGGTGAGTTTGGAGATGGTTTCTAGAAGCTAAGGGATGGCAGAGGAGCAAGCGCACGGAGGGTGAGCCTGTGCCACCACCGCATATGAGACCAAATTGACTTGACACACCGAGTCCCGGGCCTCTGGGTAACTGAGATGCTTCGTAGCTTCATGTCTAGTATCCGCTTCTCTTGAAGATAGATTGAGCAATTAGTGTCAGAAGCAGGATGTAAGCCCGCGCACAGGACGCACTTGAAACTCGACACAGAGCATATGGAAGAGTCATGGGCTTCCCCACAATTAGAACAGCGAGCGGCATTACGACAGGTTGACAGCAAATGTCCATAACGCTGACAATTTTTTCACTGCCTAGGCGAATCCAAGAAAGGTCTGACCGCACACCTCGAATACCACAGATGGTGTCACGGTTAGTAAAACCCAGTTCTTTCACGAGAACCGAAGAAGTAGGGACCCTCGAGGAATTACTGAACACCAGAACTGAACTACACGAAGACAGTTTACTCCACGGTCCAACAGTTCCGTAGCAATCTCATTAACGGGGGCTTCAATGACCACATCTCGAACTAAAAACTTTGTTGTCATAAGCTTAGCGAGGACCTGGGTCTTGACAGGGACCTAAAGAAAATGAAAGTTGACTAAGTTCCAGCAGACAGATGAGATGAGAGGAGCGCACCAACAAGTCCCCCGAACCTAAAAACTGAGCGTCTGAAATAGAGCCATGCATTGAAATATTGTCAACGAAGAACCTCTTCAACAACATGGGGCCGCCCCGGTGGCGCAGTGGTCTAAGGCGCTGGCCTCTGATCATTCGTCCGTCTGGGGTCCGGGTTCGAATCCCGGTGAGGCATGGATGTTGTGTTTGTCTTACGGCACTGGCTCTCTCCCTTCCCTGGAACCAGTGACCCTAAATTAGGGACGGGCGACTGCTTATAGCCCATTGAGTTGCTCACGGTGGTCGTTAAACCTCCAATCAAAAAAAAAAAAAAAAAAAAAAAAAACAACATGGGACAGACTCTAGGTAACTTCCCGGAAGTCGCGGAAAGAAGGATTTCCCCTTGAGTCACTCCACTCGCAAATGCCCAACGTAGCAGTTCCTGAGACCATTGAACCGAACAAACAAAATCATTTACTGGAACTAACAAACCACCCTGCTGTTGAAGCTCATCACGCATCCTTTTGGAAGGAGAACAGGAATCCGAGTTCCCCATCCCCGCCGAGCCTTCCAGCGGTAGCTGCCCCCCCCAATCAACAGACCAGAACAAAAATAGGCATGCAAAGTAAAATATCCTACCTTGGATATGGGAAGAACCAACCACCCGCTAAACCTTAGCAAAGTAAAGAAACGAAAATAAAATAGAACACAGATAGGCTAAACACCACGAAACAGGAATCCGCTGTCACTGAAATGCAACGAAACCAGAGCGCTTCCGCCAACGGCGTCACACTCAAAACACACGGGACGGTATCCTACGGGGGCGAACCGAACCCACTAGATGCAGGAGAGCCCGACTTCACACACCGGACACCGCACTTCAGTTGACTTCGTCGTACCTACAGGGCTTCACCAATCACGTCAGTGCTTTAATGCACTTAATATCTTTATAAACATTCATGTTCTCCCGTTGTTGCGCATCTAAAGCATTAAACACGGCGGCTTCCGGGACAACTGGCAGCAGCTGGTATTGACATCCAGGCGGAGTACGTAATCCACCCTCCTCCCCCGGCCTATCAGTTACTTCGTCTTCTTCCTTGCCCAGAATGGCTGTGACGTCATCGTCAGCTACTACTCTTTCTCGCCAGCCTGTTGATCTGATTCCTGCTGCCCTCGTCGTTGAGGTTTTTTATTTTTTGATTGAAGGTTTAACGATCACAGTGAGCAACTCAATTGGCAACCTCAATGAACTAAGCTGGATAAACGTAAACAAACTTCTTTTTGTACGGATAACGTCGCACGTGTTCCCGTGAAGTCGTATGTAGGAATGGCTGGTTTAACACTTTGTCCTTGAGATAATGAAATTTGTGGACGCTACAAAAAATTCACGATGCATCAAAGCAGAGGAAGGGATTCTTAATGCAGGTCATATCATTTCATGTGGAATTAAGAAGGAAGATAGAAAAGAAATCCACATAGTTCCACATTGCGTTCAATCCACCGCAATAACGTGGTCGCCTCATTCTTTTTTTTTTTTTTTTTTTTTGATTGGAGGTTTAACGACCACCGTGAGCAACTCAATGGGCTATAAGCAGTCGCCCGTCCCTAATTTAGGGTCACTGGTTCCAGGGAAGGGAGAGAGCCAGCGCCGTAAGACAAACACAACATCCATGCCAGACGGGATTCGAACCCGGACCCCTTACGGACGAATGATCAGAGGCCAGCGCCTTAGACCACTGCGCCACCGGGGCGGCGGTCGCCTCATTCCATCAACGGTGCTTTAGACAGAAATAATTGTGAAATTTCTGTAAAGTCCTTTGAGTGCTCTTGTAAAACAGGCAGAAGTGGAACGTGTAAGCACTGTGTAGCAGTAATGCTTTTCTGTAACAGGTAATTTTCATTTTTACATTTTCAGACAGGTGATATAATAATACCGACAAGGGTGCAACAAGAATTAGTGGGATCCTAGAAAAGTCACATTTTGATGCCCCCTTCAGTCGCCACACCACTAGTAGGTATATTGACAGATAACAATTTTGTTTTTTCCGGCTATAAATTAGACAAATCATTTCGATCTGTAAAGTCAAAGTGACTGTTGACAGAACATTGCAAATTTTGTTCCTTAATGGAGTTTAAATTTATATGGATAACAGCAATTACTTGTTTTCAAAAGCATGTAGAAATACGGAATTTTAAATTATTACTATGCAATAAAAACATATTGTCTTGTTTATTATTTATTTAAACCCGCCGTTACTAGGTTAGTAGCATTTCACTGGAAGGATTTCAAATGCAAACCACAAAACGTTTACCAACGTGGTAAATGTGTAGATTAGCGTCCTAAATTATTTCGGCCGCCCCTGTGGCGCAGTGGTTTAAGCAATGGTCTCTGATCATTCGTCTGAAAGGGGTCCGAGTTCGAATCCCAGTGAGGCTGGATGTTGTGTTTGTCTTACGGCACTGGCTCTCTCCCTTCCCTGGAACCCGTGGCCCTAAATATGGGATGGGCGACTGCTTATAGCTCATTGAGTTGCTCACGGTGGTCGTTAAAACTCGAATAAAAAAAAATTTCGTCAGAAAAATGTGACGTACAGATTTTACATTATGGAAATTAATGGCAAATGGTGCAGAATTTTCATGTTTTAAATGTCTTTTAAAGATTTTTATCGTAATATTTACCTGTAAGTGCAATGCTGTGAAGAGACGCTGCGGTAGGCCTAACGCATCGCTACAGCGACGAAGTCAAACTTTGCTCCGTTGAAAGGAAGATTCGCTGCGGCGTGTAATACACGCGCGGATGACTACAAGTGCAGCCACGTACGTTCTTGCCAGGAGAGCAAAGCATCATGTACTCATACGGTACAAAATATAGGTTGTTCATGTTTTGTCATTGTTTTTAAAGCAGATGTTGAGAAATGTTTCGTTCTTTCACACATGATTTCAAATACAAAGTACGAATGTGCATTTCTATGTTGTACAGGAAACTGAGGAATTATAACTTTCGATTCTACTTTGAACGGCTTCCATTCGTAGGTGATTTGCTGTGCCGCTGTACTTTTGGTTCGCCTGTTAATACTTTCTTTGCAGGTCGGTTTCTATCTCACTGATACGTATCTTTTGCAAATTAAAGAGGTTTTTTCCGGTTTTTCTTGCCAACAACGTACAGGATACAACAAAATAAAGAGTGGAGAATCTGGGCCTATTTTCTGTAACGTATCACTACAACATATATCGCTCTCCTGCCAACAACGTAACCGCTTTCTCTTGTACTCTTCCGCCCGTAATTTCCTTACAGCAACGAACCTTCCTTTTATCGGAGCAAAGCTTGACATCGTCGCGGTAGCGATGCGTTAGGCCTACCGCAGCGTGTCTTCACAGCATCACAATTACAGGTAAATATTACGATAAAAATCTTTAGAATACATTTAAAGTATTAAATTTCCACACCATTTGCCATTATTTTCCCTACTCTAAAATCTGTACGTCGCACTTTTTCCAGGTACTAACATTTTTCCTACGAAATAACACTAATATGCAAGGTTCTGTTGTTTTGAAATGAATAAGTGCATCTGAATGGATTTCTTGCGCAGATTCCGAAAATGACCTTCAAAATTCCGTATCACGTCAAGTTTTTTCACAAATGACGGAAATGTGAAAATTAAAAAAAAAACGTTATTTTTTAATGACATTGTTATATGGCAATGTTTGTAACGTGTGAAAATGTTTTCTGGAGGGGCGGAATGATTGTTTAAGGAATAGATAAACATAAATATATAGCTGATAATGGAAATGCAACTGTTTTATCTGTATGACGTCACGATTTACGCCACTCACAAAGGCGGAACATGAGAGAATGTTATCTTGGCACGGCAGTATGACTCATACCTCACGCCACTGCTCCCTTCTTCCTATTGGTCACATGTGGCGCCATTCGGGGCAGATCGTGTTACACTAGTCAGTGCAAAGAAGGGACTGGTCCCGTTCGGTTGTTTCTTTGTGGCGTGTGCAATGGCTTCACGTGGTTGTGTAAATCATCCAGACATATTTTGCTACATACACTGACGGAAAAAAATCCCAACACCAAGAAGGGGTTGTGTTAGATAAACGACAGTTGGTAGGCGGTGAGAGTACATCTGTAAGATGAAGTCTATGCAAATTTCGCGCTCGGCGCATACGTGTGACGCGCCCCTCGGCACATGCAAAGCAGGTTTGCTGTAAATATGCGCTGTAACGTTCGTGAGCGTTAGTTATCGTTGAGATTCGACGTAGTGTGTTAATGTTAGTCAAGAATGCCTTTAAGAAGACGAAGAAGCCATTATCAACAGCTCAAGGAGTTTGAACGAGGTCGTGTAATAGGGCTACGAGAAGGTGGATTTTCGTTCCGCAATATTGCAGAACGACTTGGCAGGAATGTAGCCACTGTGCATGATTGTTGGCAGCGGTGGCCAAGGGAAGGTACTGCCTCAAGAAGACCGGGTTCCGGCTGGCCACGTGGCACTACTGAGAGGGAAGACCGCCGTGTACGGCGTATGGCCGTGGCGCATCGTACCGCGTCTGCAGCAGCAATTCGAGCTGCAGTTGCCACCACAGTGACACAACGAACTGTTACAAATCGGTTACTTGAAGGACAGCTCCGAGCCAGACGCCCTGTAGCGTGCATTCCACTTACTCCAAACCACTGCCGTTTGCGACGTCAGTGGTGTCAAGCTAGAGCTCATTGGAGGACGGAGTGGAGATCTGTTGTGTTTTCTGATGAAAGCCGGTTCTGCCTGGGTGCCAGTGATGGCCGTGTGTTGGTTAGGATGCCAGCTGAGACCCAGCAACCAACCTGTCTGCGGCCGATACACACTGGACCTACACCTGGAGTTATGGTCTGGGGAGCAATTTCCTATGACAGCAGGAGCACTCTCGTGGTTATCCCACGCACCCTGACGGCATAGTTGTACGTCGGTCTGGTGATTAAACCTGTTGTGCTGCCATTCATGAACAGCATTCCAGGGGGTGTTTTCCAACCGGATAATGCTCGCCCGCATACCGCTGTTGTAACCCAACATGCTCTACAGAGTGTCGACATGTTGCCGTGGCCTGCTAGATCACCAGATCTTTCACCAATCGAGCACGTATGGGACATCATTGGACGACAACTCCAGCGTCACCCCAACCAGCATTAACCGTCCCTGTATTGACCGACCAAGTGCAACAGGCATGGAACTCGATCCCACAAACTGACATCCAGCACCTGTACGACACAATGCATGAACGTTTGCGTGCTTGCATTCAACATTCTGGCGGTTACACCGGTTATTAATGTACCAGCATTTCACATTTAAAATGGCTCTTCTCGCGCTTACATTAAGCTGTGATCTTGAAACCTTAATCGATTAAATATATTACCTATACAAATGTATTGCCGCCATTTCATTCCGCTACAACTATTTTTTCGTGGTGTTGGGAATTTTTTTCCGTCAGTGTATGTGGCTGTTATACACTGCCGGACAATTGCTAAGGACGGATGGCAATAGCAACGATAGCAACCATAAAATGGAAGGCAGGAAAATGTGGAAATTAGCATAAGTGCGGGATACAGTAAGACGTGTTGTGCGTATGCAAATTTTTGATTGCCGACCTTGTTCGTGACGTCATAGCGCTGATAAGAGATATAAAGGATTTGATGCGTAATGACCGTTGTTGTTCAAACGCAAAGTTGAAAGGGAAAGAATCAATTGACGAACTTGCAATTTTCAGTATGTCTTCCCGACATCACCTAGATGATTTTACGCGTGGCCGTATTATTGGCAAGATTGAAGAAGGGCGAAAAATAACAGATGTTGCCAGGGAATTCGACGTCAGCCACAGTGTTGTTTCAAGGCTTTGGAAATCATTTCAAACAAATGGAGAATGTAGCAAACGTCAAGGGGGAGGTCGTGTTCGCAGTACGACACCTGCAGAAGATCGGTACATAGTGCTATCAACAAAAAGACACCGGCGTAGCACAGCTAGTGAGGTAGCAAATCAGTTTATGGCTACTACTGGCAAGCGGATCTCCCGAAAAACTGTCGCCAGACGTTTGCATGAAGGAGGACTATACGCCCACCGTCCTGTTGTGTGCATCCCATTGTCCAGACGTCACCGTACCGCCCGTTTGCAATGGTGCCATCAACATCGCAATTGGACTGATAACGACTGGTCTGCTGTCCTCTTCTCAGATGAGAGTAGATACAGTCTATCGTCTGATTGTCGACGACAACTGATCTGGCGTGATAGTGGTACTGCATATTGTCCAGCAAACATACAGGAAAGGGACCGATATCCGAGATGTAGTGTAATGGTATGGGCTGGCATCATGATCAATGGCCCTACGTCCCTCTATGTGCTTCCAACTGGGACTATGACTGGCCAACGATACATTAATGATGTTCTGCTACCTCATGTTCGCATGTTCCGAGGTGCTGTCGGTGATAGATTCATTTTCATGGAAGACAACGCAACATGTCATCGAACAGTCGCTGTCCAGGAGTGTCTTGAGAGCGAGGATATTCAACGCCTCGTATGGCCAGCACGTTCTCCAGATCTGAATCCCATTGAAAATGTGTGGGATTCTTTGGGGAGGAGTCTTGCTTGTCGCCAATGCCCTCCAATAAACAAGGACACCGTCATCCGTGCACTGACAGAGGAATGGGATAAATTACCCCAACAGCTGCTTGATAATGTTGCGCAAAGCATGACACGACGTGTGGAATCTTGCATCGCCCTCCATGGTGGCCATATCCCGTATTGACATCTTACGCCGGAACGCCTGCGGACGGTAATTGCATTTTTTTCACGTTTACGTATTGTGCTCAAAATGGCCTGTTTGTCCTTTGAACACGTTCCAAAGCCTTCTGGATTTCAGAGCACGATAAATTGTCTTTCTTGTAATGTCCTGGCATTCTGACATTATTTTATTTTACTTGGCATCCAACCACACTTACTTTTTTATGCGCTATATAGCCGTTTATGATCCGTCCTTAGCAATTGTCCAGCAGTGTATGACAGGAAAAAAACAGAGGCAAAATATTACGCCTTTCGTGAAAAATGCTTATTTTCAATACTTCGGCATTAAACTAGCAGATCAGGACAAAGTTTGGTCTCCTCACAATGTGTGCCGTGGAGGGGTTGAGGAACTGGAAAAGTGGAAAAAGGGCATCAATGCCGTTCGGTGTACTTATGGTGTGGCGTGAGCCAAAAATCACAGTGACGACTGCTACTTTTGCACAGTGAATATCGTGGGCCATACCAGAACCAGTAAGTGTAACATTGTGTATCCCAATATCCCATCTGCCATAAGACCAGTGCCCCATGCTGCCTCGGTGGCACAGTGGTCTAAGCGATGGCCTCTGATCATTCGTCCGAACGGGGCCCGGGTTCGAATCCCGTGTGGCATGGATGTCGTGTTTGTCTTACGGCACTGGTTCTCTCCCTTCCCTGGAACCAGTGACCCTAAATTAGGGACGGGCGACTGCTTATAGCCTATTGAGTTGCTCATGGTGGTCGTTAAAACTTCAATTTAAGAAAAAAAAAGTGCCCCACAGTGAAGCCATCCCCGTCCAATATCAAGCCCCCAACAGACACCGATTCAGACGGTGATACAAGTGATGAGATGTACCAACCGGACAGCATGGAGGATGAAACCCCAGTGCCATTTACCCAGCATGAACTGAATGATTTGGTTCGTGATCTGAATTTACCTAAAGACGCAGCAGAGCTTTTAGGATCACGACTTCAGGAAAAGAATTTACTATGTCCTAATACGAGATTCTCCTGGTACAGACACCGAGAAGCAGAATTGGTTCCGTTTTTTGCTGAGGAAGGCGGTTTGGTATATTGTAGAGATATTCCGGCAGTCATGAAATACTTCAACATTAATTACAATTCAGGACAGTGTAGGTTGTTCATAGATGCTAGCAAATCCAGTTTAAAAGGTGTTTTATTACACAATACTAACATCCATCCATTCCAGTAGCACATTCTGCGACTTTGAAAGACACATACGAGAACCTTAAATTACTGCTGGAAAGTGTGCAGTACAAATTTCATGAACGGTCTTTGTGCGAGGATTTCAAGGTGATAGGAATATTGCTCGGCCAACAAGCAGACTACACCAAATTTCCTTGCTTTTTGTGTGAATGGGACTCAAGAGCAAGGACGGAACATTGGGTTCGGCAGCAGTGGCCAGTCAGAAGTACATTCACACCTGGCGAAAAAAACATTGTTTCACTTCCACTGGTTGATCCTTCGAAAATACTGTTGCCACCTTTACGCATCAAACTTGGCTTAATCAAGCAATTCGTGACAGCTTTAAGGAGGGACAGTAAATGCTTTCAGCAGCATTTTCATAGGCCCTCAAATACGAAAATTAACGGCAGACAACATATTCGAGGAAACCATGAGTGAGTGCGAATTGCGAGCATGGACTGCATTCAGAAATGTGGTACACAACTTTTTGGGGAACACAAAGGCTTCAAATTACACCACTTAAGTCGATGATATGCTGGAATCCTATAAACTGCTTGGTTGCAACATGAGCGTCAAAGTTCACTTTCTTCATGCTTATCAAAATTACTTTCCTAACAATCTTGGTGATTTTTCGGAAGAACATGGCGAGCGCTTCCATCAAGATATTAAAGTGATGGAAAGAGATACCAAGGAAAGTGGACTGTACATATGATGGCCGACTATTGTTGGATGTTGAACAGAGACTGTACGGACGCACACCGAAGACAATCCAAAAAGAGGAAGTTTGAAGAGGAGCCAGTGGCGAATGTTAGGTATGTTTGCTTTTGAATACACATTTTTTGTTTATCTATTCCTTAAACAATCATTCCGCCCCTCCAGAGAATATTTTCACACGTTACAAACGTTGCCATATAGCAATGTCATTAAAAAATAACGGTTTTTTAAATTTTCACATTTCCATCATTTGTGAAAAACCTGACGTGATACGGAATTTTGAAGGTCTTGAAGGTCATTTTCGGAATCTGCGCAAAAAATCCATTCAGATACACCTATTCATTTGAAAACAACAGAAAAAAGTTGAAAAATTGCAGATCAGTGTAATTTAGGACGCTAATCTACACTTTTACCAACGTTTATACTAACTTGTGAAAAACATAGCTAGAACCTTGGGAACAACACTGCGAGACGCAACAACATGAATTGTCCTTTTTCACGGGATTCTCCATTATACTACTCTCTAATTTCAGAATGTTATCCATACTATAGTAATTCTTGCTTTCGCCGCTAGCGGGAGAGCGAACCGTTGAAATTGCCAATAGGCTATAAGCAGTCACCTGTCCCTAATTTAAGGCCACTGCGTCCAGGGAAGGGAAAAAACCAGTGCCGTAAAACAAACACAACATCCATGTCTCACCGCGATTCGAACCCGAACCATTCTCGGACGAATGATCAGAAGCCAGCGCCTAGACCACTGCACCACCGGAGCGTCGTCACTGAGGTGGCTGCACACTTTACCTCAGCAGGCTACACGCGCTACTGATACTCTCCACTGAGCTACCTGCTTCTCATCTGATTGATTCTCTGATGGATACTTCCCGTTCTGTCACAGGGGCGGAGCACTCTTTCCCTCGAAAAAGCTGTGTTTCATTCCCTTCCCGAGCTGGTTGACGTCACGCTACCTACTGATGTTGCGTCCGTGACTGCACGTCATCTGTCTATGATGCTACGTATTCTCCCCTTGCTTCACGTACTCACTGCGACCATTAGCATGGAAGATGGGCTGCTTCTTCTTCGTCGAGATTTCCTTTTTGCCATCTTCTGGAAACCCTTCTGCATCTGCTGCAAGTTACGCTGCTGTTGTGAATGGCGCTCATCGTTCTGATCAATTGCCTTCCCACCCCATCTTAGCAAGCGTCCGTTTCGTCTTCCGCCATGCAGATAACCTATCTTATTAACAAGAAAATCTCAATCTTCATTGCAGAGGACTCTCTTGCAGGACGTACCCTCATATCAAAGTTTAATAAGGGGTCTTATTCCACATTTTACCAGCGACTCCTACTATTGTCAACGAGTTCTTAGTAACGTAAGGGAAGGACAACCAGCCCCGTTGAAGTGATGGAGTCTTACTTTGAAACTATAACTTCCGAGAACAAAATGCGGTCTTTGGAAAAAAATAAAGAGATTGAAGGAAAAGATCCTTATGTGCTGAATGCAAGTATCTTCGAAGGTGATGCGAAAAGTTTTCCGAAAGAGCAAATAGTAAATATTTTCGATTACTTTTTTTTTTTGATTGGAGGTTTAACGATCACCGTGAACAACTCAATGGGCTATAAGCAGTCGCCCGTCCCTGATTTAGGGTCACTGGTTCCAGGGAAGGGAGAGAGCCAGTGCCGTAAGACAAACACAACATCCATGCCTCACCGGGTTTCGAACCCGGACCCCTTACGGACAAATGATCAGAGGCCATCGCTTAGACCACTGCGGCTTTCGATTACTTCGTCTTTGGTCTAAGTACCTTTACCGCAGAACAGTTCAAGGCATATAAAAGTTTCGAAGCATACAACAATTTCTCGTCGTCGGTATTCTTTTACAGGGCAATTTAGTATGATCACAAATTCGTGAGTAATCAGTAATTTATGGGGGAAATAGGTACGCTGCCTTAATAGGTAAGGTTCTCTTCCATCCCAGGTGCGGAGACCTGAGTAAAAAAAGATAGGTTTTCTTTCTTTCCAGGAATCGCTGATTTTGGATAAACACCCTTGAAAGGTTCTATGCCTTTCTGAGAGTTTAACTCTTCAACAAAAAGTGTCTTTCTAAGGTCTGGTAAGCGATTTCCGAGGCTTAGAAAAATGAGCAACATTTTTTTTTTTCGTAAAATTGTGGTGAAAAAACAAAATAACTTTGCTGGGATTTGTGCCCTATAATCTATTTATCCGTAAATAAATTTTGCAGCATAAAACCAGCCTGTAAACAGACCTAGACAACAAAACAATTTTATTTGGACAATAATTTTAGCCATTATTTGCATTTTCCCGCAAAAGTGTGCTTCAGCTCCAGGTAAAAATCCAGGTGTACTAAAAATAAAAATGGTAGTTTGGGGAGGAAATATCATATAGAACAAAATGGCAAATTAAAAACCCCCATCACCGACAGCCAAATAACCTTAAAAGTGAAAAGCCGAAAACTAGCAAAAAAAAGTGAGTCAGGGGACGGTGTTTTTTTTTTTGATTGGAGATTTAACGACCACCGTGAGCAACTCAATGGGCTATAAGCAGTCGCCCGTCCCTAATTTAGGGTCACTGGTTCCAGGGAAGGGAGAGAGCCAGTGCCGTAAGACAAACACAACATCCATGCCTGACCGGGATTCGAACCCGGACCCCTTACGGACGAATGATCAGAGGCCAGCGCCTTAGACCACTGCGCCACCGGGGCGGCGGGGACGGTGTGCTCGAGATCTAAAAAACACAGAAGAGCCAGAGATTTCATTGTGACTCAAAGTCAGGTTTGCTAACAAATCCACTTTTAGCCTTATAAAAAGTTTCAACTTCTAGATCAACCAGGAACCTTCTGAAAAGAAGTCCCTGGAGATTATAAAAAAAAAAAAAAAAAAAAAAACACTTGAGCAGAAGTGCCGATTGGGGACCGAAGCGTTTATTTAAGAAATATTTTGACTAAGAGGCAAACTCTAAAAGGTGTTCTATAAGAAAATAGTCAGCGGCAATAAAACCTACGCAAAAAAACAACAACAAAATACAACAACAGCCAACACCTTTTAAATTCAACTTGAAAACTGAATAGCCCAATAAATACACTCCAACAGCGTTTTAACAAGTAAAAGATAGATTCTCTGCTTTACCAGGAATGTAGCGATAAAACCTACGCAAAAAAAAAAACCCAAACAGCCAACACCTTTTAAATTCAACTTGAAAATTTTGAATCAACGAATGAAATGCCTAACCCAAAGAATGAAAAACTGCACTCCAATAGCGTTTGAACAAGTAAAAGATAGATTCTCTGCTTTACCAGAAATCCCTGATTTCTCTATAAAACTAACATTTAAAAAGTTCTCTTCCTTTGAAGAGTCTAAATCTTCAATAAAAAGTGTTTTTTGAGCTCTGGGAAGCGATCTCCGTTTGGCATATAAGCGAATTTTTTCGGTATCGCCTTTAGAGACAACATCTGGTAGCCTGAAATAGACTTACGGTCTCGATTTCCTCTATTACCGCAATTCACTTCCGAACAAAGTGCGCCGGGCTTTGGTGTGGTATCTGGCGCTCTCGACTGGATTGCCCACGGGGTGTCTCCTGGTCAGCTGATTCTTAGCGCTTTCTTGGGGTTCCCCTGGGTGATTCTTCTGTTACCCCTTCTTTCACTTGGCCTCCCCTCTTGCAAAAGATCTCTTACTCTCTTTTCCATTGGGCCCGAGTTTGGTCTAGGTTCTCTACACATCAACAAGTCATCCTTGTCAATACATTTCCTCTCGTATACCTGGTCTGTTCTTCCAGCTCCGAAATCTTTTCTACAGAGTGCGATGCGGTTCCTTGTGCGTTCCGTATGGCTCCGGACCCATCGAGTCTCCTCACGCACTCTCACCCTTCCGCTTTCTTATGGTGGTGCGTCTATGACTGATGTGACTATTAGTTCTCGTTCAGCTAGTTTTATGTCCATCCTTTCTTTCTTAAAATATCCCTCTCTTCCCCCTCGATGTCCTCCTTACAATCCTGGATTTACTTTTCTTCTCTTTTTAAAGATGGATTATGTTACTTTTGTTACAAATCGTCTTTCTCGGTTTCATCATGACTTTCTCATTTTATGGCGCCGTCTGTCCTGTTCGTCTCCCTTTCTGAGCTTCTCGTGAAGCCCGTGTTCGATTCCTCTATTCTTCACCCACCTGACGGTCCCTACTTCTACTATCCTGCCTCGATTTGGGCAGGAATTGTTTCCGTCTCCAACTTGTTTTTCCGGACCTTACCTGGCGATCCCTTTCCAAGGTTACACATCTTTCTCTTATTCTTGCCAATACGGCCATCCTCTCTCTTCTTCATTCTGCCAGCTTGTCCCCTCCTTTGCGGATTCTACTGGTCGCCATGCCCAACCTTCTGTTTCTTCCCTCTCTCTTATACTTTCGAATACTTCTTACCTACTCTATTACCTTCCATATTTTATATCATCTTCTCTTGCTTGGTACCTCTCCCATGCCTATTTCTTCACTCCCACCCTCTGCTCTTCACCTCATCTAGCTATTCGGTCGTTCCCCTCTTTCCTTTCCAGTTAAACGTGATATTCACTGGAGATTCTTCCACGATTGTTTACATACACTCGTTACTCTCCATCGCATCGGTCTACTTTCCTCTGACCTCTGCCGCTTCTGTCAGTCTATCGGCGACCTCCTCCATACCTACTACTTCTGTCCTCTCCTTTCTCCCCTCTTTCGTCTCCTCCATATACTAATTGGTCTTTCCTGTCCTACCATTCACTCTCTATCGGACTTCAACTTTCTCCTTCCTCTTTGATCCCGTTCTACATCTTGCTCCCCTCTTTGTCACTACTTCATTTTAGCTAAACGTTCTATTTATCTACTACACCTTTCCCTCAGAGATGACTCTCCTTTTCTCACTCTTTCTTCCGCTCAAGCTTCTCTGGTCGACCTTTTCCGATCTGCACTTCTTGAACGCATTGACTCAGAGTACCTTCTTGCGATGGGGAGGGGATCCCTGTCGTCGTACGACTCCACCTGGTCACCCCGGGACCCATGGTTTCAGGTGCGCGATGATAGGGTCTCCTTCTTCATTTGAGCTTGTAGCGGTCGGTCCCAGAGCTAATCTGTGTTTTGTGTAAATTAATGTTTACGTACATTGTGCTATTTTTTTCTGAGTACCGCATTTGTATTTCTTGCATTGTATATGCCATACGTGTATCATTTTTGTATCTTTTCTTTCGGACGACCTTTGCTACCGTATTTACTGCACTTAAGCACTTATTCTGTTTGACAACTGATGTGGCTACACTCGTCTGTGCCATTTACTGTCCTGTCACGCATAGTCTGCTTTATTTCCTCGGACACTGTTTCGAGGTTTCTGTTCACCTGACATGATGTCAATTTATGTTTAACAACTTCATTAAGCCTTCCCGGTGTATATTATTGTACATAGCGTTTTGTGTCGTCCTTTTTGTTACTGATTTGTGTTTTATTTGAATAAACTGAACACGCATTGTGCCCACAGCATGAAACTCTGGTATTTGTAGGAGCAGGATCTTGAGTGTCAAACAGGGGAGGATTGGGATGACCAAACAGACCAGGAATTTTAGTCTTGCGGTCCACTACAAAAACACATGTACCTGCAGCAAATGCCTCAAAAATTCCCTCATGAAAAAAAAAGAAAAATATTAAGGCCTGGATGAAAGAAAACTATTGAAATATGCATTGTAAAATGAATTCAGCCGTGAACAAATTTCAAAAATCCACTCATAATTTAATGTAGCATCAAACCATGCTTGAGACGGAATGCTGTCCCACAATTATTTTTCTTCGAAAATTTGTTTTGAAAAAAAAAATTACGAGTCTCTTGAAGACCTCCATTTCCAACTAAAACACCATAAAGCAAAGATCATTTTGAAAGATGAAATGTGCATATGCCACATACTCATAGTTTTCTTATGCGATTAATTTTTATCTCTATTAGATCACTGACCGCCTACTGTGCAGTGATATTGGTACATCCTTCTTGAGTAGATGCCCTTTCTATGCCTACCCATTATTTTGACCAATGAACCACCATTTTGACTTACAAATCAGTACTGTCAAAGCGTCGTTTCTTTCAAAGTAAATGTGGGTGCATATGGATTTCGTAATATTTCTGCCAAGGAATCGCTTTGTGTCTTATATAAGTTTGCAGATATGAAGGTAGGAATGTCGGGCCATCATACACTGTTAAAAATTTTGTAGTTGGTTGCGCCAAAAGTGGTGCTACAGCAGCTGCACCACTTTCCAAGAAAAGATACACCATCATATGATGCAAACAAATCCCAACATGATGCAAACTTCCACCATAATGTGACGCAACCTTGTACTATAACATGGTGAAAATTTGACCCATGTTGTTGGGTTTTGTTTGACCCACAGAATGATGTATCATTTCTCGGAAAGTGGTGCAGCACTACTTTTTGGTGCAACCTACCACAAAATTTTTAACGGTGTAGTGAGTCTCCTTCATTACAAAAGGAGCGTAAAGCCTACTAATTACTCTCGACTCCAAATCTTAACTACCTAAGTCTTACTATTGTTAGCTTTATCTCAACTAATTTACGGCATCGTGCTTGGCCAAGGCCATAACATTAGATAGATAAATTCCTTCTTTCAGTGACGTCATGCAGAAACCAAGGCTTCCGATTGGTTTCCAACACTGTCGTGTGGGACGTCAAACATGACATAACCTATCATTCCGTGTAACACGAGAGTGACGTCACAAACGGAGGGAACTCATAGCGTTCATGTCATGGCTTTGTACTTTCTAGAAGGCTTGGCTTGGTCCAGCGACACTTTTCACACATAAGTAAAGATAATTTTGATATTCGATTTCACAGCAAGGGCCAAACAAATAGATAGAAGGAAACACTTTCTTTTTAAAGAAATAACTTTTCAGATGAATATAGAGCTCAAATGAAGTTATCGATTATCATTCATAAGTACCCAAATAATTAGTTACTTGTTCTTTCCAAAAAATCAGGACAAAAAGATAACGAGAAGGTGGACAATTTCCTGAGTGATCCACCGGGAAATGTCCCGGTTTCCCAGTAGGGCAATCCGCCCCTGGTGCAAATGGACATTTCCACCACGTCCCATAAGTGCTGTATTGGGTTCATGTGGGGCAAACGTGGTGGCCTCAACATCCATCAGAACTATCCAGAATGCTCCTGGAACCAATTTAGGGCAACTTGGGCCCGATGACATGGTGCATTGTCCGCCTGGAAAATCCCATCGCTGTCGGGGTATATGAAGGGCTGAAAATGGTCACCCAGCACAGCAACAAAGTGATTACCAGTTAATAACATGTTTACGAGGACAAGAGGACCCAAACCGTGCTACGTAAAGACATCCCACACATGTATGGAACCAACACCAGCTTGCGCAGTGCCATGTTGACAGCTTGGATCCATGGTCTCATGGGGTCTGCGCCACACCCGAACCCTACCATCAGCTCGTAACAACTGATAGCATGACTCATCGGACCACACTACATGTTGCCAGTCTTCCAGGGTTCAATTACTGTGTTCGCGAGCCCAGGTGAGGCACTGTGTCCGATGCTGTGGTGTTAACAAAGCCACACTAGTGGATCTTCTACTCTCATACCCCATGTACGCTAAATTACGCTGCACTGACCTCATGGATATGTCTCTGGTGCCTCCTGCATTGGATGTGGATATTATTTGAGCCAGTGTCACTTGCCTGTTAGCATGGACAATCCTGGTTGAATGCAGCTGGTCACGGTCATTCAGCACCCATGGGCGGCCACTGCGCTGTCCACGGCGGGTGGTAATGCCTTCCATGAGGTATTTTTGGTACACACGTGACACCGTGGATCGAGGAATGTTGAATGTTAGCACAACTTCGGAAACTGAATGTCCCATACGCCTGGCTCCCACTACCATGCCTCGTTCAAATTCTGATAATTCACATCAGCTTGCCATAATCCTACCGGTGGTTGTTCAACCAGACTCACGAGATTACACCTTGCCACTGATAAAAATCGTAGCGTGCGTTGAAGCCTTTATACGATGGCAGAGCCAGTTAAAAATGTGCATACTGCTATCCCATGACTTTTGGCACTTCAGTGTAATAAGACAGTCAATCACATTTTTGACATTTTTCCATCGTGGCACGATTCCCCCTTCACAACACATGTTTTATCAGGCAGAAGATTAAGAAAAAAAGAACAGTCTCATCGGCGTTGAAAATGTCCTTTGGAGCGACTAAAGCAGGTAAAGTCTTCGTCTTCCATCATCAATTTTTATTGGATCAACACTTGCAGATTCAGAACAAAGTGATTGCTACTTAAGATGTAGCGCTTAAGTCGTTTAAATCAAGCTCTGAGCAGCAATTTCTAAGGCCTTTTCTTTCAATATTGATCCATTTAGAGCAGGGGTGCACAACCCGCGGCCCTCAAAGTCAGTTTATGCGGCCCGCGGATAAATATTTTATACTATTGAAAACGTGAATATATATATTGTGAATGATGAGATTTTTTCCCATTATTGTAGGCCCTAGTTGAAATAAGAAAATTATAAAAATGTTTCGTTAACTAGCAAATTTTCCAACAATGAAAAGTTTTGTTGAAAGTTCTGAATTCCATGTCATCATCATCATCATTGTCAACCATTATCAATCCACTGCTGGACGAAGGTCTCCCCAAGTTTCCTCCACAACGGTCTGTCTTGTGCCAGTCTCCTCCATGTCACTCCCGCATACTTTCGAATTTCATCCACCCATCTTCCATGTGGTCTTCTTCTGGGTCTTTTCCTGTCCCTTGGAATCCAATCTAAAATTTCGGCTGTCCATCAATGGTCTGTTCTTCTGGTAGTATGTCCAGCCCATTGCCATTTCAGGGATTTTACTCAGATCATGATGTCTTCCACTCTTGTCATTTTTCGGATCCACGAGTTCCTCTTCTTATCTCTCCTGGTTACACCAAGTATGCACCTCTCCATGCTTCTTTGAGTTGTCTGCAGCCTTTGTATGTCTCTTTTAGTTAAGGTCCACGTCTCTGCACCATACGTAAGCACTGGAAGGATGCATTGATCAAACACTTTTCTTTTAAGACATAATGGCATATTGCTCTTGAAAATTATGCTGTTTCTTCCAAAAGCTCTCCAGGCAAGTTTTGTACGCCGATTAATTTCTTCACCAATGTGACCCTCACTTGATATCTGCTGTCCAAGATAAACGTACGTGTCTGTTATCTCCAGCTTTTCTCCATCAATCGATAAATCCTCATTTCTTGTAAAAGCATTGTACATCACTTTTGTCTTCTGAAAGTTCATTTTTAATCCCACCTCTTTACTCTTGTCAGCAAGTTCCTGGATCATACTCTGTAGCTCTGATGGGGTAGTTGCAAAAATGACTATGTCATCAGCAAAACGAAGGTGGGTTAGATAATCTCCATTAATCTTTATCCCTTTGTTTTCCCAGTTCAGTGATTGAAAGACATTTTCCAATGTGGCATTAAAGAGCTTCGGAGATATGGTGTCACCTTGTCTCACTCCTTTTCCAATTTTTATGTGTGTTGTATTTTCAAACAGCCGAATCTTTGCACTTGCATTTTCATAGATGTTATTAATAATATTAATGTATGCATCTTCAATACCGCAGGATTTCAGAGCCATTGCGACTGCTGATGGTTTCACCGAATCAAAGGCTTTTTCATAATCGATAAAAGCCATGCACAATGGAAGTTCATATTCCCTCGCTCTTTCAATTAGTTCTCTCAGTACGTGGATATGATCTATTGTGCTGTAGCCACTCCTGAATCCAGCTTGTTCTCTCGGTTGAGCCATGTCCAGTGTCACCTTCAAGCGGTGTGAAAGAACTGATAGGTCTGTAGTTCCTGAGATCCTCAATGTCACCTTTTTTATGTAGCAAGATCATTGTAGCGTTGTTCCAATCCTCAGGAATTTTCCCTTCATTAAGGCATCGAGTGAAAATTTGGGCGAGTACTGTTTCGATTTCTCCACTTGCTTCTTGTATGATGTCTACAGTAATTCCATCTTCTCCTGGAGCTTTTCCCCGCTTCATGTTCTTGATTGCATGTGCAACTTCTGCTGGAAGGACTGGAAGAACTCTGGTACTGGTACCTTTCATGATGTCTGGAGTACATGTATCACCCCTTTCATATAATTTGGAGTAGAAATCTTTCACTCTTGTCAAAATTTCGCCTCTATTTCTTGTTACAGAACCATCTTCTTTTCTCAGTGCCATAATCTGTTTTTTTCCCCTTACTGAGATGTCCCTTTGCTATCTTTAGGCTTTGGTTGTTTTCAATTGCTTTCCTTACTAGTTCACAGTTGAATTTCCTTACGTCTTCAGTGATACTTTTTCGTACTGTCTTGCATAGCTCTATATATTCCACTTTGGAAGTCACATCTTTAGTTGTCCTCATCACTCTTCTTTTTTGCATCAACATTTTGGTTTTTCCTGATAATTTGTTCACATGCAATTTGTTCTTAGACCCAGCTAATTTTGTTGCTGTTTCCATAAGAGCTTTGGTTACTTTTCTGTTAACTTCAGAAATATCCACTTCTTCCGATGTTAGGCCTTCTAAAGCAGAGAATCTGCTCTTCAGTTCCAATTTGAAGGTATTATGGTGTTTTTTAAGGTTGGTTATGTCAATACATTTTGTTTGTCTTATGAGCTTGCTACGTTCGAGTTTAGTGTTGTGGTGCATCTTACATCTCACCAATCTATGGTCACTGCCTGTGTTGAACTTGTTTAGCACACTGCAGTCTTCTATGACGAATTTTTTGTTAGAATTCCATGTAAATGTGGCTAAATATGCATCTCTTGTAGTGGACCTTCACAATGAGTTTAAAAGACGATTTGAAGGTATAAGAAAATTTGAGGTTTTGTTTGATATGTTTTCTCTACCATTCACTACTGACGTTGCGTCAGTGCCACTAGATTTCCAGATGGAATTAATTGATCTTCAGTGTAACAATGAGTTAAAAACAAAATACTCTGAAGTTTCTCTCCTAGAATTTTACAAAAATTACTTACCGAAAGAAATGAAATTGCTCAAAGATCATGCTTTAAAAACGGCAACGTTGTTTGGAAGTACCTACTTATGCGAGCAATCGTTTTCTTTGATGAAACAAATAAAGTCAAAGTGTCGTTCCCGTTTAAGTGATACACTATTGGAGGGAAACTTGCGCATTACCATCTTTAACATTGAACCTGATATTGACAGACTATTGAAAAATAAACAATGCCAAGCATCTCATTAGGAGCATTAGGCTACTACTTGATTTGATGGTCAGTTTGACGATATACTGATTTTAATTTTTTATATACTTTGATGTTAAGAATTCTGTTTTTTGTAAAAATAAAAATTTTACAACCTTGCGATAGTATTATTTTATTTTATATACCCCTAAACCTTTTCCAATTAGGAGTAAGTTGATTGTAAATCAGTAATTTGATAACTTAATAACGCAATTTGCCAAAAAACTTCAAAAATGGATTTAAACCATTTAGAGGACACAAAAATGGTATTGAAACACATTTTTTGTCTGCTGGTAAAATAGGTTATTCGGATAATAGTAAAATTAGCTTTAGCGGTAGGGTTTGGCAAGTGCCTATGTGAAAAGGTAACTTGCGGCCCGCCACTTATTATGTAAAAATAAACTTGGCCCCCACTTATAAGAAGGTTGTGCACCCCTGATTTAGAGGTACGTTTGCGGTGGGAGCTTGCCCGAACCACGTCATTAAAATTCTTTCCAGTTCACCGCAAGGCAAACTTTTCAAAGTCCTTCTCTTATTAGCACAATGACCTAACCTTTCTGATGTCATTTGGATTGACTCTTTCTGTTTTAAAAATGTTTTCAGTGTTGAAACTGGTAATCCAAGAGACTTGGCTAATTCAACTTTTTTTTTCTTTTTTTTATTGGAGGTTTAACGACCACCGTGAGCAACTCAATGTGCTATAAGCAGTCGCCCGTCCCTAATTTAGGGTCACTGGTTCCAGGGAAGGGAGAGAGCCAGTGCCATAAGACAAACACAACATCCATGCCTCACCGGGATTCGAACCCGGACCCCTTTCGGGCGAATGATCAGAGGCCATCGCTTAGACCACTGCGCCACCTGGGCGGCCCAACTTTAGTTCCATGAAATTCGCTATCTTTTGCATAATGGAAGCTTCTTCTGCTATGTTCTGTTACACTGGAATTGCCCAGTCGCTGTACATTTTCATTTTTTGCTGTTTTAGTTGGCGTTTCTGACGTCATGTAAATATGTTCTCTTCTTGAATAAAGAAACTCTAGAACTCTTCCGCTGCTGAAAGACATTTGTGCTTCTTCTTACTCACCATCTTCACTCTCACGTCTAAAAAGCGAGAGTTAAACAGGTAGCAAGCTGACTGAATTGTTTTCAGAACCTCACACTGTTGTTGCCGAGCTGAGACACAGGCCCATTCAATACAGGCATTTATGGCACCACACGCGATGCTCCAGCAAAGTTGCTAAGATAAGACATGTACAGTCTGAGGAATGCGGCACTGCCCCAACTGGACGTCACATTCGTTCGACAAATTTTAGGGACGAAAAACCGGTTTAAGGCAACCTGGTCCTCAGATTCTACTGAGGAATGCAGCAGGAGGTGGAAGAACAGGTTTAAAGCAAACTTTCTTGTACGGAAACCAAGAAAGATAAGAAATTAGAGGAAAATCAGGTTTGGCACCAACAATTTTAAACGACGTTTGATGCGGGAAATCATGTAATTAGAAAAACGTATAACACGAGAAAAATGTAGGAGAATTATCCGTATTTCAGAAAAACATCACTCAGAATGTAAAAACGTAAAATGTGGGGTTTCACTGTAATCCATTTAAAATTTTACTGTTTACAAATTGATAAATTTAAAATCTACTAACTGGCAGTATAATACTTTTCATATGGTTTTATAACATAACACAACAAAACATGGCTTTACAATTGGGATGTCATCTAAAACAGACCTTATAGCTAAGTTCCACTGTAATTTTTAATCCATGTAGCAAGAAAAAATATCAATAATATCCAGTTCCACATTTAGTTTGCTTGTACAGCTCACGATGTGGCATACTTCACAGACAATCCTATGCTCTGTGCAATTCTGCGCAGCCAGAAGGACAATTCAATGCAGCCAGTATGAGTTATTATCATGAATCTGCTCTACTTTGATAAGTGACAGCCATATCAGTAGCTCGTGTACAAGTCTTGGAGCACTTTATGTAAGTGTTCCAAAGCAAACAGTTAAGAAACTGGCAAAACCTTGTCAGATGGAATGATTCCATAGGTGCCAATATAGGGGGCATTTGCCCTCCCCTGGAAATTGGACCATACCCTTTCTGTTCTTGGAAGGTACTGCAGAAATTTTCGCGATTACACTAGTACTGGTTGCTAATTTTTCTTTAAAACTTTAGAAAGCATCTGCAAGCGGTTAAATGAAAAAAAAAAAAAAAAAAAAAAAACGACATTGGGAATTTTCAGTAGGAAAAGTGCACATTTACAGTAGAAAGTAATAACAAAATTTTCCATCACATTTTGGAGAACAGCGTACATACATGCTGTATAGAAAAGTATGAAAACCGAAGAAATGAAAAATATATCATCCTCTGCGGTAGCTATTTACTGCTTAACAAAGATCTCTTAAAATTTCCCCAGAACTTTGTCTTGAGGGTATTTTTTCACTTTTTGTGACCACTTAGGTGATCTGTGGGGTTTCCTCCCGCATGTGACACAAGTGGCCAAAAGAACGAATTTCATTTATCCATCTTTTTTATGTAATTTTTGGGTCTTCTGGTTTCCAATTCAATTTATGTGTTGAGAGTGGTAAAAACGGTTAGATAACAAGAAGACACAGAGGAAATAAGTATATGGTGTTCATATTCATAGCTCTAATTTCTGTTTGCCCCCTCCTGAAAAGTAAGCTATGGGCCCTTGTAACCCTTTTTTGATTTACTCAATAAATAATGAAACCCATGAATGATTCCTACATATTCAGAAAATGACACAGTGGAGACTGTGTGACAACAACTTTTCATCATCTATAGAAATATAACAGTAGCAACAACCATTTGAAAATCACCTATAGAAATGTAGCAGATGTATTACTTACGGAAAGTTTACAGCAAGATGATGTTCTGATTGTGCGAGGAACAAAAATGTGTTGCAGATGTCTCATGTGAGGTAAAATGTTAGTGGGGATGAGACAAATATTCTGAGGTGGTTTGGCCATGTTGAAAAAATGAGTGATGATGAGCTCACAACTAAGAGAATTTATTCAACTCAAGAGGCCGGAAAGAAAGGTAGAGGGAGGATGATAAAGTATAGGAGGAGCAGGTTCAAGAATGCCTTAAAGAGAAAAAGATATCATAAACGGTCTTGTGTGAGACGTGATGGATGTCAATGAAGCTAGAGGTGTGTGCCAAGATTGCTGTAAATGCAGATGTTTAATACATCAAAAGTCAAATCTAACACCATTATTAATTTGCATTTGACAGACAATCTCAGTCTTGCTTTGAGGAGCTAACCTCTGTGTCCTGGAGAATGGTTTAGTGATATGTACTTGTGTATCCGAAAAGAGATCCTAGCTTCTTTTTTATAAACAGATTCAAATATGAAAGAAATTTTGCAATGTGAAGCTGAAGGAAAATTCTTATTAGGAAATACTCTTCTTAAGCAGCCACCAGATATGCATAATGCTACATAACCCACCAAGTTGCCGTTGCTTAGACCTGATGTAAAACCTCATCATTCCAACTATCTCAAAAAAACAACAAAAAAACTATAGTGACATGTCAGGTTTCTTCATCTTTCAGGCTGGGAGTCAGGTATGTGCATAGAGAATGCTACAAAAGCATCATCAGTTGTCCTACATTTTACCACCACTCATATTTCAAGAGGTAGTGTCTTTGTGAGGATGTTGATTTTCATGGGTGATACTATGTTGAGTGGTTGAATTGTGAGCTCTAACCATTGCTATTTGCACATTAATATACGCTACATACAATACATATCACTATCAGTAGCTACCAAACCAAGTTACTGATAGTGTTGCATTTCACCTGTTGTTGATATATCAAACATACCAAATTACAGAGATCTTGAAACAACTTGAGCTGCACTTTCATCCACTTCACACACACATGCATGCATGCGTGTGAGCGCTTGCGCAATACCTTATGCCCTTCATACTCATTATCCTTTTCAGGTACTCCTGAATCTGGTCCTGTTTTTCTCAGTCTTTCTCTGCTTTTTTTCCTGCCATATGGGCAGAAAAAATTCTCTTAGCACCTCATCACTCATGCTTTCAGCATAGTCAAACTACTGCAAAAGAGGTTGCCACCATACTAACAAAATTTTGCTTCACACTGCATATCTGCAATATGTCTTCATCTTGCATATAATTAAAATGTGCCTTGCAAAAAAAAAAAAAAAAAAAAAAGAAAAAAAGAAGAAAAAAGAACATAAGTAATGCATCACGCCAGTACACAAATGACTCCAGTTCTTCTGTAGTATCAAGGTGTCACTATCATACATCAGAATAAGAAATACACACTTTCATATTCAGCCGTTCAAGACATTTTTGACAACTACCTAGTACTGTGAAATTCTCCTAAAGCAACTTTGACTTTCATAGCTGAATCCACTCACCTAAAATTTCACCATCAGATCTGCTTTCTTTGTCACCAGTGGCATATACAGGATGCTGGGATGGGGAGGGCTTAGTGAAAAAAAAAATGTCTTCCCAGAAAGTGTTGCCAACGATTTTTTAAAGGGACCGATTATTCAGCTAACAAATTTTGATTAATCAGTTAAAACTTTTAGTCAATTCACACCCCAAAAATGCATGACAGTATACGCTATCTTAAATGTTAAAAATAAACAATTTCCCTATTATAGTATGAAATATTTCATGACTTACTTCAAACGTAACTCAATTTGACGTGCTTTTTTAGATTTTTTTCTTTGTTTGAAGGTATAATGAACACCATGAGCAACCCAATGGGCTAAAAGCAGCCACCCGTCCCTAATTTAGGGTCACTGGTTCTAGGGAAGGGAGAGAGCCAGTGTCGTAAGACAAACACAACATTCATGCCTCACTGGAATTCGAACCCAGAGCCATCTCGGACAAATGGTCAAAAGCCAGTGCTTAGACCACTGTGCCACTGAGGCTGCCTATTTTAGATAGTTCATCAAGTACTGCATCAATTGTAATTGTGGTAGCTCTATGTATATTTAATACTGCTAATCCATTTAACCAATTTTCACTTATTGTGTTTCGAAGATGTGTTTTAAGTCGTCGTAGACCGGGGTGGGGGTTGGGGATTCTGACCCCAACTAACTCGTATGTGGATACACCACTGTGTGTCACATATCCTTTTTAGGTACACCAACTCATTCACTTGGTCTAATGCTGTAACGTTTAGACTGATCTTTTTCTTTTTTATTGGGGGTTTAACGACCACTGTGAGCAACTCAATGGGGTATAAGCAGTCATCCATCCCTAATCTGGGGTGCTACTTACTGCTAGGGTCCCATGCTACACACAGAGGTGTGCATAAGTCTTGCAATACCTGTTTTGACACTTGGATCATTAGATGGAAACTACATTTACATTTTATGTGGTTGGTGTGCATGGAGAATTATTTAACTTGCCACCAGAAAATAAACAATTACTAAAAATAAAAATAAATTCATGACTTCAAAGTGAAATTCATGACTTTTCCATAATTTTTGTGACCCTTTTCTGAATTTGTGACTTTTTCGTGATTTCCATAACCAGAAGACATCGTGAGTGAGGATGGGTGTTATCATCCATAAAAATGAAGTCTGAGCACATAGCACCACCGAACAGATAAATGTGGTGAAGAACCACATCACCTACAGTTCGTATGTCCATTGGCCCCGATACTGGTCCACACCATGATGCCGTGACTGCCATATCTGTCCAGTTCAATGATGTTCCTGGCATCATATGCAGTGCTATGTTCCCTCCAGACCAATAGCCTCTTGGAATCCAATGAAAGATTAAAGTGGCTTTCATCTGTGAACATTGCCTTAGGCCATTGATCTGAAGACCAGTCAATATGAAACATACACCACTGGTGGTGGGCTGTATGATGTACCCTGGATAATTGTAGACAGCGCATGGGTTTCCAAGCATATAGTCCTGCTGCATTTAGATATCTTCACACAGTCTAGTGTGAAATTCGCACACCTGTGCTTGCTGGAAGACAATTGGCCCACAGTACTTTTCCGAGTCTGTTTTGCCATTGTGGTCAGAAAATGGTCATCCTGTTCTCTTGCACAACAGGGATGACCTTCAGCAAAACATTTGGCAGCGTAACCGTGTATCCTGAAGGATTACCAAAGCATGACACTATGCTGTGTGCTTCTCCAAACTCTGTGGCTACATTGGTCACAGTCCTTCCCTCTTTGAGCTTGCCAGTAATACATTCTCGGGTAAAATCACCCATGTATAAGAAACTAGTAGCTTCAATCCAGCTTTTGTTGGTGTATATAAACATATATATATAATGCCGGGTGTCAACGGCATGGCTTCATCAAGACTACAAACTTAATTACATGATAAACAAGGAAAAAAAAAACCAAATTGTAAATCTTTTACATATTCACTTTTTTGAAAATATTTGTTCGATGTAAAGCATGCACCATTGTGTTAAGTTAGTTTGGCATGACATGGGTAGCAGTTACACATTAATGAAATACAAGGGGTGCCCTATAAGTATCCAGATTTTTATTCTTATTGATACAAAACTGTGTGTATGATTGTATGTATGTGTGAAACTATTACGACTACTTCCAGTGAAGCGCCGTAAAAGTGGAGAGGCTTGAACTAATGTTAGATGGCGCTGTTGTTTAAAACAAATGGAAGCTACATTAAATGTTCAGTTCAAGCAGCAAGCAGTTGTGAAATTTTTAACGAAAGAAGGCGCAAAGGCTGTGGACATTATGTAAAGACTTCGGACAGTGTATAGTGACGCAACCAGGTCTCGTTCCAGTGTTTGTGAATGGGTTATGAAGCTCAAAGCTGGCCACAAAAGCCTTGAAGATGAGGCACGATCAGGTAGATGAAACGATTAAACGGGATTAAACGGGTTGACCACTTGATTGAAGGTGACAGACACATTCGTGTTCGGGGTATTTCCATGGAATTGGATATCAGTAAAAATTCTGTTGGACGAATTATTCATGAACATCTCAACTATAGGAAGATCTGTGCTTGATGGGTATCCCGGATGCTTACAGCAGTCCATAAACGCCAAAGGCTAGACACTTGCAATGAACTGGTACAGCGTTATGATGAGGAGGGTGAGGCATTCCTGGGATGCATAATCACAGGCAATGAAATGTGGATTCATCAGTTTGAACCAGAGACAAAATGGCAAAGTATGCAATGGTGTCATCCGAATTCGCCCTCATCAAAGAAGTTCAAAGTTGGTTCGTCGGTATCCAAGGACATGGCTACTGTCTTCTGGGACAAACACAATATCCTCTGGTTGAGTACTTGGCAAAAAATGAAACAATAAATGTGAAGGCCTACGTGAAGACACTGAGAAAACTTGTGATTCGTAGCTGGACCAAATGACCAACATTGAAAAACAATCAAGTGTTGCTTCAGTGTGATAAAGCTCGCCCACATATTGCTAAACCAGTGCAAGCAGAAATCGTAAAACAGAGGTGGACCATTCCTCCGCACTCTGCTTACACTCCGGACTTGGCACCTTCCGATTTTCATGATTTTGGTCCCTTGAAGGATAGTCTTCGTGGCCACCACTATGGGAGCATGAACGATCTGTGAGTGGCTGTCTATAAATGGATTTGCAACATTCCTGCTGATTCCTTTGTTACTGGAATGAATCAACTTGTTGATCGGTGGAGGAAATGCATTGTGCTGAACGGAAAATATGTGGAAAAGTGACTTTGACTGTTCATACCACTGTATTATATACACTATATTGACAAAAGTCACCGGACACCCCTTCAAAAGCAAGTGAATGGATTCGCTGCATTGTTAAGATGCGCGGTACAGCTGCAAATGGTATAAAAACAAGCCTGCAGCTGACCCCAATCATATTGCACGGTGAGGTTAAGTGAAAATGTTGCGGCGGGAGAGAACTGACTTTGAGAAAGGAAAGATTGTTGGGTGTTATATAATGAGTTGTCCATAAGAGAAACCAAGAGGTGTTGAAACATACCCAAGTCAACTGTTTTGGATGTACTGAATAAGTGGAAGACACATGGCGTGCCTGAAGCAGCAAAACATACTGGCAGACCAAAAAAAATCAATGATAGAGGACGTCAAGCCTCAGAAGAGTTGTTACAGCTAATCGACGGAGTACTGCACAAGACCTCAGTGTACAGGCGAGTAAAAATGCTGGAACCTCGGAATGTACATGTACCATTTTCAGAGAACTTCATTCCATGGTTTACCGTGATCGTGTGGCTGCTGATAAGCCTTTCATCTCCACTCGGAATGCTACTCGTCGTTTAGCATGGTGTAAAGAACATTAATCGTGGACTGTAGATCAATGGAAACAGGTCCTATGGACTGATGAATCCAGATACACGATCCATCAGTCTGATGGCCATGTGTGGTTATGGCGGCAGCTGTGGGAACACTATTTACCACAGTGTGCTGTTCCTACGGTCAAGTTTGGAGCTGGCAGTATACTCCTGTGGAGCTGTTTCTCGTGGTATGGTCCCGGCCCATTGATTATCGTGGACAAACCTGTTAACCAGCACGTCTACCTTGATATTCTGGACAATTATGCCCTACCAACTATGTGGCAATACTATGGAACCGATCCTTGTTGGTACCAGCAAGATAATGCACCGAGCCATAAAGCAAAGACTGTTACGGCGTGGTTTGACGATAATTCTGTATTGTGTGTGGACTGGCCGGCACAGAGCCCTGATCTTAATCACATAGAGCCCCTATGGGATGAATCAAGAGCTCCACATAAGAAGTTTGGAACCAAGGCCTACTACTAGGCAATAGTTAGCCGCAGCATTATGTACTGAATAGAAGCGCATATCTATCGCTGTGTTCCAAAACCTTGTCGAAAGCATGTCTCGAAGGGTCAGTGCATGCATTAAGGCTAAAGGTGGACCAACACCGTACTAATTTATGTCAATAAATGCTATGTTGTGTTTCTCTTCTAGGTGTCTGGTGACTTTTGTCAATATACTGTAGTGTATGTGAGTATCATATTTATGCATCCTGTATTTTTTATTTCTCTCCTGTAACTGATAGGAATAAAAATCCGGACACTTATTGCACACCTCTCGTATTCAGAGATGCCACCTAACAACTGAAGATATCAGTAGTGCACAAGGAGAAAATCAGTAGTTTTGACAATTTTTCAGTAGTCAAATAAAGAAATCAAAATATTTGGATTTAAGTATTTAAAAAATAAGTGTTTTGTGTAATATCTGTAAACTAAATAATGTTTAACAAATTAACATTTAACTCACCTATTTACTTGTTGATATTTAACAAAATAAATAATCTTCACAAAAAGGTAAACAAAATAATCCCAGAATTTCATGAATGCGCACATGATGTTAGACATTTAATTATCTACTAGTTGATAATTATTGAAACAGTAAAGAAAAATTGAATAACTATTGGATGTAGAGTAAAAGAAAAAAATAAGGAGTTTTATATGCAATGGCACTTCATTTGAAATTTTTTTGATCAAAGCATACTTCACCATACATAGACATTTTTTGACTTTTTCTATCAAAAGAGCTTCCAACGTTTGAGTCCCTAGATTTGGTCTGAAATTAGTGCGATTCTTTCTCACAATGCCGAATATTCTTTTGCTTGGTGCATTTTAGTGTGGTATAACAAGAATACCCAGCATAACCTGGGAGAGTATTCTGTACATTATAGTCTTTCAAATTGGATATTTGAAACCAAGCTTTATCAGCACAAGAAAATTTCTTTTAGACTGTCACTTTGATATTTTGCAAATTGAGTCTCAAGTTTTTCCAGATCATTTTCACAAACTAGTGATGGAAAATGCTGAACAATGTAGAGCAGAGAGTTAAAAGAGGCGTCAGCCCTTTTTTCAATATCAGCAACCTGGGCATGTTTTAGAAATTCATCCTCCAGTGGCAGCTTCTTAAGAATATAATTGCAGGCTTCAACAAAAAAATTCTGACACTCTATAAAACTGCTCCAATTAGTAGTTCTAATTCTGACTATTATATAGCTCTAATTGTTCTACTATTCTCTTTTACGTGCGATATTTCAAAGTAACTTGTACAAAAATCTAGCGGATAATGCTTACCTTGGCATTCCTTTCTAGCGATGGGAACATTTCACGCACATGTTTTCAGATTTTCTTTATGTGTTTTAATTTTTGTGAAATGTTCCCATCGCTAGAAAGGAATGCCAAGGTAAGCATTATCCACTAGATTTTTGTCTATAAAACTGATCAATATCCTGCTGTGTCATTTTCATTACGGAAGAATTGAGGTGCATTCTTGTTTTAACACCTATAACCAAATTTTCATTGTCCTTTTGCTTGCTTCTCTTTATGCAAGCTACGTAAGACAAATTTAATTCACCTACATTGTCAATGGCTGTAGGTAAAATGAACCGCACTATGAGATCCATAAAAAGCTGCCGAAGCAAAGGACGCAACTTATGAATAAATGGTGCATCTTGTAGCAAGGTGACATTCATCTTATTAAAGATAGATAAAGTGCTGCTTAAAAACAGAATGTAAAGTTTTGTTTGTCATTGCTTAAACAAGCACTAACATTTTTAAATCTCTTATTTTGGATGTTATCCATCCACTGTTCCAAAATATGGTCTAGACCAGTGGTTCTCAAACTTTTTATCCAGCGGAACCCTTTTTCCAACAATGTCGAGCAATGTAAGCCCTCTATAAATACCATTAAAAATTAATGCACCTATATGCCCTACTATTTATCACTGATTTAAAATAAAAATGAAACGAAAAAAATAGGCATTTAGTTAATAGAAAGATAATACTTACAAAAAGGTAATGTAGAACCACTAAAATTTATTATGCCAATGATGCAAGTATTCATTAATAAAAATTATTAATGTGATGAATCGCTTTCCTTTTTATTGCCACATAGTTCTTTAAAATTTGGTATTATCGAAGAAAGTTGTAATCTCATATCGGGCCCTGCATCTAGCTTTTCCGATGCTTAGTTTTTGTTGAGGCATACACAGAAAAGCTAGTTTTACAAAGATAGGTTATCGCAAACGGTAAGAGTACTGACACAGCTTTTTGCGATAATAATGAATATCTTCTTTTCAAACTGCATCAAAAGTCTGCCACTGGCACTGTTTTATAAATAGATGTCATTGAGGAATCCGACGTCATTTCAAAAAACTTTTGGTATCCATCAGGTGAAAAGCATGGAGGTTTTTCATTAATAACAAATGTATTTTTAATCCATAATTGACTTCTTTAATTTTTCGTGCTGTTCATCAGGAAAATAGTGCCTCATTGAATCATCGAGAACTTTCAGATGCTGGATGATTTCACCACATTGTTTGTTCTGAGTCCAGGTCTGACAAAGTTTCTCGCAGCCGGAAAGCAATCAAATTTGCGGCTGGAAAGCAATCAAATTCGTGGCTGCGCACACATCTGGTCCAAAATTGAAGCTCTTTTTTTAAATGCCACAATTTTGTTGTTGGTGGTGAATACATCAATTTGCTTTCCTTGAAGTGTAAGATTGAGTTCATTCAGTTTTGAGAAAATATCAGATAGGTAAGCCACTCGAAATAACTACTCTTTATCATTTAATTAATCTTTAAAATAAAAGTGGTTATCTGTGAAGAAAGCATGCACTTCAGCTCGAAGTTCAAAAAGTGTTCCAATATTTTACCACGAAATAACCATCATACTTCTGTACATAGAAGCAATGACATGTGCACACTTCCCATATCATCGCACAAGATTTTAAACAATCTGTTATTCAGAGGATGAGCTTTTATGAAGTTAATCATTTAAACTACTTCACCCAGGGCGTTTTTTAGATGGAGAGGCAAACATTTTCGTCCAAGAGCTTGCCTACGAAGTATACAGTGACCACTGGTACAGTTCTTTGCAATCATTTTGATGCATGCTACAACGCCAGATGTTTTTCCCACTATAACTTTGGCACTATGTGTACAAATATCAATGCAATTTTCCCCACAGAATTTCATTTTCTTCAAATAAGGAATTTAAGATATTGAAGATCTATGTGCAGTTGCATGTGCTGCCAATGGCTTGCATAAAAGATCTTCTGCCAGAGGTGCTTCTTCGTACGGATATTTTATAAAGGCGAACAATATCATGAGACCTGACACGTCTCAAGTCTCATCCATTTGCAAAGCAAAATTGCAAGACTTGATGCGAATAATAAGTTTCTCATGAAAGAAATACGGGATTACGCCATATAATACAAATTTTGAAGATGACAATCCGATTTTTGGCGTAAATGTGACAAGGATGGTAAGTCAGATAATATCTGAAAACTTGAAAATTTTCATCTTCCTGGAGCGGGACTCGAACCCGCATCTCCCAGAAAACGCCTAGGTATACTAACCACTACACCACCCAGAACGACCAAGTTTCAAGCACATACAGGGAATTTCTTTCATGATTTATCTGCTTCTCCGGGCAATCACGGGATAGGATTATTAACCTCCAGATTCGCTAAACATGAATGCCGGTTGCTTCGACTAGCGAATCCTGTGATGGTTAAATTCAAATTGATCGGAAACTTGAAACTTGGTCGTTCTGGGTGGTGTAGTGGTTAGCATACCTAGGCGTTTTCTGGGAGACGCGGGTTCGAGTCCCGCTCCAGGACGATGAAAATTTTCAAGTTTTCAGATATTATCTGACTTACCATCCTTGTCACATTTACGCCAAAAATTGGATTGTCACTTCAAAATAAGTTTCTCTTTTACACTGCTTGCAAATTCCTTCACTCAGCAAGACACTGTATCGCTTGATAGCAGAATTTTCGCTATTTCTTTGGCTGATTTTTCACCAAGCATGAACTTAACCACATCAATAACACATGGCTTGATAAGATTTTTGCCTATTGTAGGAGGTTCACCTGCTCGTGCTATTTGATAGCTTACTAAAAAGGAAGCCTCAGTAGCTTTTTAATTCCCTGTATGTGCTGCATGAAAAATAGTTTTTTCACTTTTAAAAGTTCATCACGCTCGTGTACGAAAAAATCTATATTCTTATCTTTGAGCTCTCGATCTGTAGTAGTCTCCAAATAGCACAGCAGTTCAGCAGATGCTGTTGGGCTATTATGACAAACTTTGCTGCATACGACACTGTGGATTATCTTCAGCTTTTATAAATGCCAAACTAATATAGCTCTTATCGTACTTTCTTCTTTCCGCAAATTTGACAGTTTTGTCTTGATCAGACCTTCCAGAAGGTGTACCACTTTCTTGAACTTTTTTCCCATTTTTTATTGGGCACGAGGAATTGCTTGGTTATGGTTTTCTTGAAAATTTCGGCAATGTTTCACGAATTGCTTGCGGAACCCACGGGTTCCACGGAACACACTTTGAGAAACACTGGTCTAGACAGTCAACTAAAGATAACCATCTTGTACTGGTGTATTTCAAAATTTTATGTGGTTTCCCTTCTTGACCACAAAGTTGCTAACATAATTTGAAGCTATGTTTTCTTTGGGAACTTTTATCAAGGAAGAAATAAATGTCTACCAACAGCATCTCTATGTATTATTAAATGACAGGGGCAGCCCCTCATGACTGTTGATGGATTTTTTTTTTCTGTATAAACACAGACTCACTTTTTACTTTGCCCACCATTGTGCTTGCATTATCCAAACTAAAGGCAATGCAATTTTCCCAAAACACACTCGTTTCTTCAAATTTACTGCATATGGCATTGAAAATGCCCTCACCTGTATTGTCAGTGCAAGTGAGTAATTACTTTAACATGGCAATAATTTTCCCCTTCCTTCTTCTCAAAAAATGTTTTTAGGATGTGATATAATTTAGATTCATAACAATAATTGCTTCCATCTATGCTAATGGAAAATGGCGATGTCAGTGAAGAAAAGATGTCTTCGGTAGTTCATTTAGCCATTGATTTCACTATTTCAGTAGTTTCTGTATGGCCACTGCTGAAATTCTTGGCAATCTTCGAGTCCGGAAACATCACGGTAAAGAGAGATTTAGCGTGATCTGCAGTCGAGATCGGGAGATCGTGCTCTATCAGAAATCTTACGAACAAAGTTTCAGCCTTTACATTGCTGGAAGAATCTTCACTTTTGAAGAAAACAGATAATTTATCAGTCTGTTCAATGGCTTTGGCATATTCCATATGCTTTTTAGATGAAACATGATGACTACAGTAATCGCAACCTGCATGAGCAATATTGAAATCTTTCGAGCATGTGCTACAGAAAGCCATATTAAGGGATAGTTTCGACTGTTTCACGCATGGAAATTCATTTGAATACAAATCCTTGAATCTTTGGCAGTTCTTCATCTTTTTAGCTGGTGGCTCTAAATTACAGTTATCCATAATTAGTAATTATATCTGTTCACATCCATACAACAAAATTCCAACTGAGCTTCTCGATGATTTTGACAAATCCGAAGATGTGACTATGCACTGCATCTGACATTAACCACTAATGCGTTTTCCCTGTTTCCTGATTTGAAAGTTATTGTATTCTTACACGCACAGTAAGTGAAGAGCTTCGTAAGGTGCAAGTTTGATGGTGACGTTGGTAGCCAGAAATGCCATCGTGTGGGTCAGGGTGCTTTCAGAGCACACAGATGGTGGCTCACAGACTCAGTTATCTGAACGGGTAGGTGGGGGGCCATGCTGCTGCAGGCGCACTAAGCCTTGTGGAAGTGTCTGCTTTGAACCAGCCTCAAAGCTTTGATTGCAGCCATTCGTAGTAATTGGCAATGAAAAGAAATCATATTATACTAAATTCTCCATAGAAAAATTAATTACATGCATAGTCCGTAGTATGTGGTTGTTAACGGTAGAAACTACGGAGAATCTGTAGTAAACGGCATCTTTAGGTATTACCCTAAATATAATAAATAGTTACCTAAAGGTCATGAGATGAGAAGCCAAAAACTTACAGATAGTACCAATATTTGGAAGTATCAGTTGACCTACTGCTTTTGGATAACCTCCTTAGTAGAGTGCATATGCTGGTTGAAAAGCAAAGGAGGACACTGTCTACATACATGGCATGAAAATAAATTAAGAAAATTGCTATGAACACAAAGGCCTGAGTAAAAGATTTCAAGGTGCCTATGCAAGAAGAAACTGGCATTTTGTAATGTGAACCAAAATTTTGTTTTACAAATAAACCATTGTCTAATATGATTATGTCTACAGTGGAGAATGCGGTACCTCATATTCCTGCCGTGAGTAGGGACAATATTTGTCTGATGTCAGCAGCTAAGCTAAAAACTTCACATAGTGTGAAGTCAGTGCTTTAAAGGTACTACGAAGTTCGAAGAAATATTTATCTATAACATTTACATTAACAGACAAAACCAAGCTGTCAGCTGTAATGGATACCGTGGACTACAAATTACAAGCTCTTGGACTTCATACGTGTTTCTGGATCCACTCTGCAGGTTTCAAACCCTTTAAACTCTTTGGTGGCCAAGGCAAAGAAAGCAGCCAAACTATCAGAATTGCTGGAGCCCCTCATATGAGAGGCTACAGTAGTACCACCAGGAGCAAATACTTCTATTCTGTTTGGATGCTTTAAACACCATAAACCAGGTGTAATAATCTTAGGCCCATTGCATTTAAAAGGAATGGTCCAACATATTGCCTGGACCATTCCTTTTAAATGCTTATTCTTCACACAATTTTTACCAGACTTGGAATTAATTCTGGTTTTCATTAAAGATTTCATTAGCAGAGTTATGTAGATGCTCAATACTAATGAAAAATGACATAATAGGCAGTGTTGAGGTGATATCACTTTATCTATCCATACTTCTACAGGAAGCTAAAATGAATTTTAACAGAACTTTGCATGAATCCAACTGGTTTCGAATGAAGCATTGAAATCACATTAAACTTAGTAACTAAATTTAATTGCTTTAAAATTTAATGGATCGTTCCACAAACAGAACATAAGAGCACCAACAGGATCACCCCTTTCAAGTGTTTCAACTGAAGTGATTTTACATTCTATGAAGAATAAATAGTAATTTTAGTGAGTTTTCTCTGAAACCATCAATTTTTAGAGATACCTCAATGATGTTACAATTTTACAGACCTCTGTAATCTATTCTTATTGACATATTATTAAGTCTCCTTTTGTAAATAGCTGTATATGTGTAAAAAATATGTGATTTTATTTTTGATGCATCCTTATTTGTAAATATTCTTTGGAACCCAATGGAAAGAAAAACCTGGAACTGCTTTTTACTAAACTGAACAGTGTTAACTGTTTCATTAGGTTTGAAATGGAGTTGGAAAAGAATGGATCTTTACTATTTCTTGAATATGTTATTTCTAGATCAAATAATGGACACATTGAAACTAAGGTATACTACAAACTATACCAAATTTAATAAGCTCTAACTCGTATTGTCCTATGACATACAAAACTGCCATTTTCGGAGGAAGATTTGGAACAGCATACACTATCTGCTCTGAAGCTGAAGCAACTGAGGATATTTCAAAAATTATAATGCAAGATGTATTGGTAGGGTACAGTCATGGCTAAATGATAAAGCAAGCGAAACACACCATTAATACACAAGGAACAGTGAAAAATATGGAAAATCCCAGGTTCATAGGAAGCAATCCCATAAGAACCAGGATTTTTCTACTACAGTAAGTTTCTGGTAATTGGGGCAGTCGTTTATTTGGGACAATTCTTGAACATCCCAAATTAGCTCTTTGGGATAAAGCTTTGCATAATTGGGCCAAAGTGTTCTAGCCCCCATACGTCCCTATTAACAGGAATCTACAGTACTTCAAGAATTTGCTTCGAAATATTGGATATGATGTTGGAATTAGGCTCCCTACATCCATTAGTTAGTACACTTTTAATAAGTAGCAGAATGAGATATGAAACTGGCAACTATGTGGGAATCTACGCAATTCCCCTCCATTACCAAGATGGAACAGTAAGGCTTTATATAGGAATGATCAAGCATAAAAGATGAAAGACCTGCTATTGCCCTTGCTAAGGGGTCTTGTTCAATCCAGCCACCTCTATTTGGAAGGATTCAACATGCATAGCCATATATACCACAAAAAAGAAGCTGCTGTCTGGAAGAATATGGAAATCTTGATAAAACCACATGTTTGCAATTCAAACATATCACATGAGCCGTCATTGGCATGGGATGTCTTTAGATAAGTATTATATTTAGTGCAATATTTTGTTAATGTGTAACTGCACTCTGAATTATGTTGAGTTAACTGAATATGATGGTAAATACTTTACATCAAACAGATGTTTTCAAAAAGGTAAATATGCACATGATTTTCAGTTTGGTTTGTTCTGTCCTGTTTGTCATGTAATTAAGTTTGTAGAACTTGCAAAATCATCCAATTGACATGCAAAAGCCTGTTGTTATGTTTATGTATGGCAATGAAAATAGATTGAAGCTATTAGTTTCTTGTAGATTTCATGATATGATGTATTTTCTCTTTTGAGCTATCATCCGTATGATGTGTGTGAGACATCCTTTTGTTATCTCAGACTCACAGTTTCTTGCTCTGTCACTGAAATACGTGAAGAACAGAATGAACTCATATGAGACACGACTTGGTCTCCTGACCATATACACCCTTGGCAGCTGCCACATGCTCACAGCAAATTTGCATATGTGCTCTGCATCATTAAATGTTTTCATATGTCACACTACATTCATGTGCATATGCTACCAAGCTCTTTTAGTCCCATGAGAATCTGTAATTGTCAGATTTCCTGTTTGTCTTTAAATTTTGGACAGCAGTTCATATCTACACATATGTGGTAGAATTAACCTCTAAAGCAGGGGTGTCCAATCTTTTGGATTCCCTGTGTCACATTGGAAGAAGAAGAATTGTCTTGGGCCACACATAAAATATACTAACGGTAGCTGATGAGCAAAAAAAAAAAAAAAAAAAAAAAGGGTCTGTGCATAATTTTCGGGATGTCACCACAGATAAGCAAAAGAAAGTCCTTACATAATAATCCTAATTATGCACCGCCCAGTTCAGAGGGTTTATCAATATCAGCGAGAAGGTCACAAGTTTGCGATCACTTATATAGAAAAGTACATATCTAAAGAATAAAACTTCATAAAATTGTTTTGATTTCTTTTTATAAAAGTAAAAGGAAAGAAGGCAACATAAAACTAGTGGGATATTTGACATTGTTTTTGAGAAATTAATGCATCAATATCTGATTCGATGAAGTAGTTGCAATTCTCAGTGAGTTCTCAAGGTGCTCATCAGATATTTTGGTTCTAATTTTACTCTTCGTGTGCCTCATCCATGAAAATAGTTGCTCACAAATGTAGGTGCTGCCAAAAAGCATTGACATGAATAAGGCATGATTTTGAAGTGAGAGATATTTGTCTCTGGGAAGATAGGTCTTATAAAAGTCCAGTAAAGAGACATGATAAAATTTTTCTTTAAGTTGAATGTCAGATTGCAGCTCTATGCATTCCATTTGAAAATTGGCAGGTAACATATTTATGTCGACTGAAAATAAAGTTGCAAATATATCAAAATATTGATTATTTTCCCGTAAATCTTGAAACCTGTTTTCAAATTCCTGTATCAAATCGAAAAGCAAGGCTGCATATTTTTCACTGTTTACAGGACCGTGTTTAGCTAATGTGTCGAAATGAATAAAATTGTTTGACTTAATTTGAGCTTGACATAATTTCAGTTTCATTTGGAAAGCTGTTATGGTTTGAAACATTGTATTGATAAGTTGGTTTTTACCTTGAAGATGCTTGTTTAACACATTTAAATGAGTGGACAAATCCACTAGCAATGCTAAATCTGTAAGCCAGTTTTCATCGTCAAGTTGTGGCACAAATTTTGTTTTTCATACCATAAACAACTTGATTTCATGTCGCAAATCATAAAATCTTTTCAATATTTTGCCTCGAATTAGCCATTTTACTTCCGAAAAGTAGATGATGTTGCCATAGTCAGCATCCATACTTTTAAGGAATTTCAGGAATTGGCGATGATTGAATCCTCTGGCCCTTATGAAATTCACAGCTTTGATGACAGTTTGCATGATGTTATCCATTTTTAAAGCTTTTGCACATAAATTTTCTTGATGTACTATGCAATGGTACTTCATCAAATACAAGTTTCTGGTGGTAATTGCATCGTCTTCTATTAATTTTATAAGTCCCTCTCTTTTACCTACCATTGCCAGGGCACCATCAGTAACCATACCAGATATGTTCACAATGTACAAAGAAAATCGCTCTAACTTGTTTTTTACTGCTTTGTTTAAATCTCTTGATTTAGTTGTGTCTTTTAATGGCACTAAAGAAGCCATTTCTTCAGTGACAATATATTCGTTTTCAATACCTTTAATAAAAATGGCAAGTTGAGCCGTTTCTGTGGCATCAGTGCTTTCATTCATCCCCAATAACAAAATTTAAAATTAGCAGCTTTACTGTCCAAACTTCTTTCGATAGATTTCCCAATTTCTTCAATTCGCCTGGCTATAGTGTGGTGACACAAACTGATTTTAGAAATATCCCCTTTTTTATCAGGGCAAATTATATCTGCCATGCTTTCCACACACTGCTTAATGAACTCACAATCAGTAAATGTTTTTGAGTTTTTTGCTATTAAATTTGCTACCACATAACTAGCTTTTACAATAGAGTCCGCTTGAGTTGTAACTTAAAAAAAATATTTTTTTTTTTTTGAGAAGACAGGCTTTTTTTCAGTTCTGCTATTTTGTCCTTATGACACATTCCTTGATACACATCATGTTTTTGCATATAATGCCTTTTCAAATTATAGTCTTTGAAAACTGGCATTCCCTACAAATTGAGCAGAGTGCCTTACTGTTTACCTCGACAAAGAAGTCATCTGTTCACCTTTCGTTGAACAATCTTCCTTCATCCGTAATTTTTTTATTTTTGGGTTCTGCTTTCTTTTGAGGCGATGTGGAAGCCATGCTGGAATTAAAAAAAAATCTAATCCCTGCATTTTACTTGCCAAGTCACCACAAGCACATGTAACATCTGATGGGGTTAATTCGACTGTCTGTGCATGGAAGATAATAAATACACTGGAAGCCACACACCACTGTGAGGCCACACATGTGTACAAATAGCGAGAGTGTATGGCACACGGCGGCGCTATGACTAGTACAGAATACACAATTGAATTCTTTGTCACAGTTCATTTTACGTGATAATGCCACAGAGTCCTCTCACTTTTTATTTTATTAGTTAATTTTAACAGTTTTTCATTTCTTCTGGCTGAACTGTTTACAATTATAATGCGAATTACGGATAATACTCTGATATTTGTGGGCGTAACATACTCTGATTATTCAATTCTGTTCCATTGTTTTCTACAAAGTTAGCACTCGAGTACCGTGCAAACGAGTTACAAAAAATTGCAAAAAAAAAATATCATAATGCTTTAACTAAGTTTATGATCTTGTGTTGGGCCGCATGCGGCCCACGGGTTGGGCAAGCTTGCTCTAAAGAATTAAGTTGAAATAAATTTTGTTGGTTATGATCAGCACCTGAAACATTTAGTTGTTGACATGCATGTAACAAGAGGTACATATGTTGGGTCTGGTCATTATTTACCAATGTTGCAAGTGAAGCTGCAAGTTGGTTTGATGAAGATTACTAGAAAGATGTTTTTGATGAAAAGAATAAAGTTCAAAAGGCTTCCTGAAGAACATCAGCATTACTTTGAATTGCTCAGTGAATGACTGAATCAGTTGAATGTGGTTAAGAGGATATGGAAAAGAAGTGGACATACTAAAAAAACTGTGCTGTAACTGAAGAGGTTTACAGTACTGTAATAATAGGCAGCACTCATGGTGGAACAGTTATATTGAATAATATAAAGAGGAAAAAGGAAGCATATCTGGGGAGGTTGTAAGGTAGAATTACTAAGGCTGAATATTACTTTATAAAAAAATGTGAAGCAGAAAGCTGGTTCACTAAAGTAAGGCAACGAGTAAGAATGGTAGGGAAGAACTGCCTTTTTGGAAAGACAGGAAATAATTCTGGAAGTACATGTGATGTAGAAAAAAATAGGAAAAATAATGCTCAAAGTTGTGTAAGGAATAGGATTGGAGAATAATCTGGAGGCTAATAAGTGAAAGGTGGGGAGAATACTTCTCTGAGTTATTGCAACACGGAGGCAAAGATGATTTTGAGATAGAAGTAGATGAAGCAACGGAGAGTAAAGCAAGAACAGCAAGTGTCTCAAGAGAAAAGCAGTAAAACCTCTTAAAAAAGGCTCCACGAGTAGATGGCATAGCAGCTGAGATGTTGAAATGCAGCAAGGACTTGGTAACTTTGTCATTGACTATTTAACAAAAAACTGTCAGTTGTTTTGGGAGTTGCACCTTAAGATTGGTGGGATGCTGTCATTGTTTCTTTTATATAAGGGTAAAGAACATAGATTGAATGTAAAAACTGTCATAGCATCAGCCTGCTGAGTGAGCAAGGGAAAATGTTTTGGAAAGATCGTTATTGTGCTAAGGTATGAGGCTTGACATTAGAGAAGGTTTGGAATACACAGAGTGGTTTTATGCTTCTTAACGGCTGCACTAACCAAAATTTTGTATTATGTACAATGGTCAAAAAGTATCTGTTTCTTGGTAAGAAAGGTTTTGCTGCCTTCATGATTTGGAAAAAGATTATATGACCAAGTAAAAAAGATACCCCTGCAGAAGGTCTCAAATAATTATGGTATAACTGGGAATCTGCTTGAATATGTGAAAGTTATGCATGCTGGCAGTAGAGCCTGTGTATGAGTGAATGGTGTTTTTTCAAAATGTTTTTCTATTGGTGCAGGAGTCAAACAAGGTTGTGTAATGTCACCTTGGCTATGCAAAATACTTATGAATGCATCTATATGTGAGGCCAAAATAGATGACACTGGTTTGTCTTGGTAATTCTTATGTGTGTGCAGGTTGTTGTGTATTGATAATACAACCCTGTTTGTGGAGGTCAAAAGTAAGTTGGAGAGTATGCTATACATAGTATGGATGTTTTTTTTTACGGGAGTATGGATGTACAAAGTTCGCATAAAACTCAGACTAAGTATATATAGGAAGAAAACCAAAGTTTTGGTTACTGAGTGCAAAACTGTTAACACTGAACTCAAGATAGTCTAAATGTTAGAGAATTAGACCACATGAATTAGTTTGCACATCTAGGAAGCATGTTTGACAGAGGAAATAGATTGGATGGTGAAATTTGGAGGCAAATGAATTCAGCTATGAAAGTTATAGCTGCTTTAGGAGTATTTCACAGAACTGATGGGTTGTCAAAAAGGTCATAAATGGTGTGAATGAAAGAGCAATTTGAACTACTCTGATGTATCATAGTGGAATCTGGGTACCACAGAAGAAACATGAGAGTTGTATCTGTGCTGGAGAGCTGCAATAGTTATTTGTGGTTTTGAGGCAAGATGAGTTCCGTTTTTTTTTGGGGGGGGGGGATGAAGATGTGTTGTGGATGTGTAACATGAAGCAAAATTTATTTAGTAGGGTGGAAACAAACATTTTGAAGTGGTATGGCCATGTTCAAAGAATGAGAGGTAAAGGGAAGCCAAGGAAATCATGGGAGGACCATATTCAGGAATTCCTGCAAGAGAAAAAGAGTGTGAACCACAGAAGTCCTTGTGTGAGATCTGTGGTGGATATCACTGAAGCTCAAGTTGTGTGTAAGCTACAGTAGCTGTGTGTCAGAGGTATCAACAGTAAATAAAATCTAACACCATTAACAAATTTGATTTGTCATCATTACTGTACACTACTGAATATACTGTATATACATGTAGAAGTTTGTGGATAGTTTTCTTTTTTGACATATTTTATTGTTAAAAACATTTCAGAATACATAAATGAATTATGAACAATTTTGGAGATCCTGTTCTTTCCTAGAAGGTGTTCATGGTGCAACATCATTCCAAACACAGCTCTAGTGTCTGCTTTCCACTGGGTTAAAGAAACAAAAAAGGATTCCTATGCCTGTTCCACTGCTTTGTACGACAGCTACTGTGGATGCAGCTTAGAACACAGTACCCAAAGCAACAGACCTGTTTAAAATTCATCAACACAGCATTATAAATGTATACATTCAATTACCTGTTTCTAAATTCACGTGCTTGTTAGTAATCTAATACATTTGAAGGTTACTCACCTTTTAAAGCTGGAGAGGAGAGGGTGCTGTCGGTTGCTGCAGAGCTCCTTGATAACGGCCTTGGTTAAGGGTTGAAAGCACTCGGAGAGAATGTTGCCATGTGGGGTGAGAATTGTTGAAAGTTGTATCTCTAGTTCATTCTTTTTGGATGTGTGGGATATTTAGGGTTCACAGTTAATCAAGGCTAGTTTAGTTTTTTTTTTTTAAATATGTAGATCAATAGAATTTTAACCGGATGTTAAGGTTTTAAAATTTTCTATATTATAATTTCTTATAGTGGCGCACGTTTTTAATGTTGATGTGTTCGGTTGTTTTTTTTTTGTTTTTTTGTGAATGTTGTATGCATTGTTTTGGCACCTCTTTTCATGTTGAAATGGAAGTTTTCTAGTCTTAAAGTAACAGTTTTTATGATGGAGGACCAATATACTTCATTAGGCAATAAGAAAAAATATTCTTACAAGAAATATCAGCTTCTTGAACCACAGCGGGCAAACAGCCAATGTGTTAGAAATGTTAATTGATGAAGTGAAAACCTCCAAACTCTAGGTGAAAAGGTGAGTAACTTTCAAATGTATTAGAGACCTGTTTAAATTAAGGACACTGCAGATCATCAACAATGTTTTTGATTTTTACATGCCCGTTTTGTTGCTCTGCGGAGCAGCAATTTTTTCCAGGATGTGTCTATTCAAAGTAACAGGAGTGTGAAGATAAAGAACATTGCTGATAATCATGCAAACTTTGTTGTTCCACCACCCAGTGCACAAGGACTTAACAGACACCATGTTTGAGATGACATGAGAGCAAGTACAATGTGATTAACCGTAAAAAAAAAAAAAAATACAAATAAATAAATAAATATATATATATATAGGTGAAAAGGTGAGTAACTTTCAAATGTGTGTGTGTGTGTATATATATATATATAACTTTCAAATGTATATATATATATATATATTGGGTTGTCGGAAAAGTCGTGACATATTTTGGCACCCGATGGCGGTTGGGCGGTTTTGGAAGTTTTTGGAAGTACTAGAGGCATATGCAGCTCTGTTATTGCTATGGCATTCAACAGGTGCCAGTTCTAGCTGCAGTCTAAAAGGAATAGTGAGCGATTTGGTTGATTTGCGGAGATTTGACATCAAGTTGAAGATGGAAGACCAAACTGTGCATTTTCGTCATATTTTACTGTTTTACTTCCGTAAAGGGAAGAACGTGTGTCAAGCTTGTGAAAAGTTGCGTAAAGTGTACGGTGTTAATGCTCTACAAGAACGTCAGTGCCAGCGGTGGTTCGCAAAATTCCATGATGGTGATCTTGACCTCAACGATGCTCCTCGGTCTGGGAGGCCAACTGAGGTTGATGACGACCAAATCAAGGCATTGATCGAGTAAAACCCATGTTACACGACACAAGAGATTGCAGACGCATTGCACATCCATCATTCAAGCATTTACGACCACCTGAAGAAGCTGGGATATGTAAGCAAGCTCGACGTGTGGGTTCCTCATGAACTCAAAGAAGCTTAATTGACGGCACGTATAAACATCTGCGCTCATTAAACATGAGGAAAATGATCCTTTCTTGAAGCGACTGATAACTGGTGACGAAAAGTGGATTGTGTACAACAATGTGCTGCGCAAACGGTCTTGGTCCCGACGTGCTGCTTCGCCTCAAACAACATCCAAAGCAGACATTCATCAGCGGAAGGTTCTGGTCTCAGTGTGGTAGGATTTTAAAGGTGTCATGTTTTTCGAGCTCCTACCACGGAACCAAACAATCAATTTGAATGTGTACTGTCAGCAATTGGACAGTTTGAACGAATCCATCATCCAGAAACGTCCAGAGCTCGTTCATCGTAAAGGTGTAGTGTTCCATCATGACAACGCGAGACCACATACAAGTTTGATCACCCACCAAAAATAATTGGAACTTGGGTGAGATGTGTTGCCACACCCAACATACTCGCCTGATCTTGCGCCGTCAGACTTCCACTTGTTTCGCTCTCTTTAACAGTCCTTGCATGGTATAATGTTCAATTCAGATGAGGCTGTAAATCAGCACCTTGTACAGTTTTTCGCCACGAAAGACAGGTCCTTCTATGAATGAGGCATTCTGCAGCTCACTGAAAGATGGCAAAAGGTTATCGAACATAACGGGCATTATATCATTATTTGATCTTTGTTCTTTCTATCAATAAATGACCTTTGCAAAACATGGCTAAAATAAGTCATGACTTTTCCGACAACCCAATATATATATATATATATATTAAAAGCACATTAAGAATTAATTTTGAATTTGCATATTTTCAAATGTTTATTCCAAAATATGCCAAATAAAAAATGCAGGCAAACTTTCTGATTATATTTGTACCCAAGGAACTTTATATAATATAATTTTTGCAAAAAATGGCAGTCTTCTAGTATTAATTATTTAGGTTCTATATATACAAGAAGCAGGTAATCAAATGAAGTCAGTTGACATCACAACAGAAATTGGAGCTTTACATGGAAATTAAAATAAGAAAATATCAAAGTCACAGATCTAGAGAAGCAAAGAGTTAATACCGTTTGATCTCTTTCCTCGGGTTCAGGCCTTCTTTTAGCTTCAGCAAGCTCTTCAGTTCTTGGAGAAGCCGTAGCTACTAGTGCAGCAAATGGTACTGGGATAGGAAGAGGTGTGTAGTACTTATATTTAGGGTAAATCCTTGGTCTGAAACAGTTAACAAATACAAAACTTCAGTAAAAGCATATCTGTTTTGAAACTACATTAAAATATTTTAAAAGGAACAATTGCTAAAAAATTCAAAGTATTTTTTTGCCCAATCCACAATGCATGTATCTCCTCAAAACATGCATCAAAAGAAATGTGATCCTGACACAAAGTATACCATATATACTAAATAATGTGTAGTCATATAGGTAGCACTTCCCCCCCCCCCAGACGCTGTAACTTTAGCTTTGTACAGTGCATAAAAACTGTATATAAGTTTCAATAGTGCAGCATTCAATGGTTAGGTACATGTCTTCAGTAGTTCTAAATAATATAGAATAATTGCAAGTACTGCTCACATACTAATTTCTGAATTACATTTACACTCATTAATGAATTCCCTACATAACATGGAACTTAGTCCAGTGCTTGGCTGACTGACAAATTTTCATAAGATATTTATTCACTTGAAGATAAAAAGGGTATCATCCCCTTTACAAAAAATATATATGTTACGGTTAATCTAATAAATTGGTTATTATCACTGGTTATTTTACAAAATAATCAATATTAGTGGTTAATGTAGTAAAATATATGCAATTAATTATTTTCACCAGTTATTCTACATAAGAACCAAACCTTTTTAACTGAAGTGATAAATTATAATATTTAACAAATAATTTTTATGAAGCATTGTGAAATAAAGCACAGAATATTTTTATTGTTACTATTTTTCTTTACTCAAGATCCCACAATTTTCCTTTTTATTCTTGAAAGCAGGCAATAACTCTTCATTAAAACGAACTTCCATTGTGTCAAAATGATCAGAATCCATAGCAAGACAACAGCACATGTTCGCACTCAATGAACGCTGGACCTGAAATGTCGTGCACACATATAACTAGATAACTAGATGTGGGCAGCGCTACGTGTGAATGAGACAGGTTGAAATTTTACAGAAACATGAGATTTATCAATTTAACTAGAGGGTGTTGGTTGTTGTTCATAATAACAGGTTAACATGATTAATTTCATAAAAACATGAATAATGTATCATGTTCACCAAAACTGTTGGTTATTATGTACAATATCCGGTGATTATGCATATTCACCGGATTTATCGATTTAACCGTAACATATACACTATGTACAAAAGTTGTCAAAGAAAAGGTGCATATAGGCGTCCCAATACAACATAATGCAGAAAGAGGTAACAAGCCAGTGGAAGACACAACAAGACGACTGGCAAGCTCGCTGGAGGATAAGCAAAGTTCTATTCCATCAGCTCGATGGCATCACAAAGAAAATATTTACACTATGTACAAAAGTCGTCGTACAAAAGGCACACATAAGCATCTCAATACAACATAATGCATAAAGAGATGATAAGCCAGAGGAAGACAAAAAACAAAACTACTGGCTTGCTGGAAGATAAGTAGGCTGCTAGTCCATCAGCTTGATGACTTTATTGTTTAAAAGGAACCAAGGTGTCCTAGCAGTGACGCCGCAAGCTTACGCAAGGCCCTGTGCAAACTCTCCCTGCGAGGTACTCTGGTTAACTAATAATTTTTGCTAAATCAACCTGGCTAACGGTATTTTGCGCACATATGCAATAGAATATTTTTATTTTCTGATAAGGTGATGATAAGCTTTTCACTCATTTATTTGTTATAGAAGGAACTGATATTTTTCTTAAACTTGTAACTGTAACTGCTATATTGTTAAGCTCAACTGTCGTTCTCCTTTGCAAAAAAAAAAAAAAAAAAGTAAATGTTAGTAATACTATGCACTACGCATTTTAAAAATGAAACCTATGTGGAACAAAAAGAAAAATGTTTTAAATAGGTACGTCGATTTCCTAGTGAATTGTAACACATTAAGAACATGTCCTTTAAAAGTTAGAGAAACAGTCATCGTATTTCATGAATATACTGCTATGTAAAAGGAAAACTTCACGTTTTACCTGTTACACAAGGGAGACTTTTCTCCCCTTTTGTCCAGCGAAATCTTCAATAATATCATCATAATTTAGTTTTGATGACACATCGTGTTCTATTGACAATGTAGCGAGTGCAGTTAACCTTTCTTGAGACATTCCTGTCCTCAGATACGATTTGATTAATTTCAAGCGAGAGAAACTTCTTTCCGCACTCGTCACTGTTTTCGGCACAGTTAACATGATTCTGTATGCGATAACTACGTTAGGGAAGGGATTTTGCATTCCGTTTAAAAATTGCAATACTTGGATGGCAGTATTGATGTCATCCGGAACTAGTTCTCAGACTATTTTTAATTCTGTGAATAGCTCCTCTCCGCATATATCGCCGGAATTTCCTTAACGAAGAGTCAAATCCAGGTTTTTGCAATATTTCATTAGATCTTCGTATTTATTTGTTTCATTTTCGGTAGAGAGTACAAAAATCCAAACTTGTCATTGAACTCCTTATATTGTTCAAAATGACATTTCAGAGACTGTAAAGCAGTGTCCACAATAGGATAAAAATACGCTATTTTTAAGACTTCCTCAGCAGATTTTGTATTTCTCAAGGGTTCATCGTCTACTTTGTAATCAAAGATTCTTCTTTTTTAGCCACTCTATGCTCAGAAAATTTTGGTTCAACACCTAACTGTTCACAAATTTCACGAGTGGCCAGAATTGCTGAATTGAAGCCTTCATTTCGAAATTTGTTCAAAAATTTAATAACCTCCCGAAGCATACTTTCTGCCATATCAAGCTGCATGCTCTCTGTTTGAAGTGGTTTGCTCACACTGTTTACAGAAACGAGTATGTCATACCATATAACAACACCCAATAAGAATTTATAACTTTGAAGTTCGTGTACTGCCAATGAGCGAGCTTCATATTTGATTTTAGGATCATTTCCTGTGTCTGCAACTTCAAGAAGTGCGTTCCTTACTTCTTTTGCTTGGTATCTGATGGGTTTAACACTTTCTACACAGCTTTCCCATCTAGTGTCACAGGACTTCTTAACAGTAATATAAGGAACATATTTGAGCACAATGTTCCATCGAGTAGGAGATGCTGCAAATATAGAACAGATTCTTCCAATTGCACCAAAAAAAGTAATCGCATTTGCAGAACATTTAGCCATGTCTCCTAAGAGTAAATTTAAATTGTGGCATGCACATGACATGAAAAATGCTGTAGGATTTAACTGAAGAATTCAAGCTTGGACACCATTATTTACACCCTTCATATTAGCGCCGTTATCATACCCCTGGCCCCTGCAGTCATTTAAGTTCAAACCGAGCTCATCCAGGGCTACCAAGAGACGGTCAGAGAGGTGTTTTCCAGTAGATGACACAGTTTCTATAAATTTAATGAAATGTTCCTCAACTTTAAAATTTTCCTCTGAGATATTAACAAATCTAACGACCAATGTCATTTGCTCCTGATGACTTAAATCGGGAGTGCAATCTAGTATAACTGAAGAATACTTTGATTTCTTAACATGGTCTACATTTGATTTTGTTACTTTAGATGCCATTAGATTAATGAGTTAATTCTGTATTTGGCTACCCAAATAATGGTCATGAATTTCGCTATTTTTGATGCGTCTTAAATGCACTTGTAAAACAGGGTCAAATTTTGCAAACTTTTGTATCAACCCAAGAAAATTGCCATTGTTGGGTGAGTACTGAGTGTTGTTATCACCCCTAAATGCAAGGTTATGTTCAGCCAAATACGGAATAACATATAAAATGCATTTCAAGACTTCATGCCAATGCTGCTTTTCTTGAAAATTGAGTGACCTTTGTTGTCAATGGTAAGGTTTTTCGCAAGTTAAGCTTGCACATGATTTTGGGAAATTTCATGACTCTTCAACCTATGACTTAAATGTCTCCAGTCGTAAAACCCTTCATGTGCTAACATGCCTCCATTTGTGTTTCCGAATAATTTACAGCAAAAACAGAACACTTTACCTTTTTTCTTTGAGTAAATCAACCACCTCCTGGCTACTGTTTCTCCGTTGCGTAAAATACGCTTATAGTGTTCTGGCAAAAAGTGCCGCTTTTCGTCATCACTTGGGTAATCATAGTTTATCACACAAATCGGGCGCTTTTGCAAGATTACATCAAACAACTGTGTGTTGTTTAAAACAGGCGGCCACTCACCTGGATCTGACAGTAGAACAAATTCTTCACTTGTTTGAAATGATGAATCACATTCCTTCACATCAGACATTCGTGTAAGCTGGCCAGAGACACTTGCAACATTGTTATCATTTGCTCTGACTTGAACCACATCCACATTATTATCACTGGATTCTTTATCTTCAATGCAATTTGAAGCAAACGATGAACTGCTGGCCACAGAAACTGAAGCTGAAGGTAGTAAAAATTTACCGTAGGCACCTTCCTGACTTCGTAAAAAAAATTCTGTTCTTTCCCTTTTCTTTGCTTTTTGATAACCTGATTCGAATTTACGGAACTTATCCCATTCTCTAGACATCTCAACTCAACTCACTTAACGCAAACTCTATTCTTAAAAAGTTTATTAGTTACATTCGAAGTAGAGAAGAACCTGGTTAAAACAAGTACGAATGAGCAACCGAAGAAAGTTAATAGATCGCCAAACACAGCAGCCAGTTGACTTCACACACACACACACACACACACAACTGTTTTTGCTTTGGAAAAACAGCTTGGGAAAATCCACAAAAAGTGGATCCCAAGATAGGCGGTAAAACTCAAAGAATGTTGCGACGTGATGTCCACTCACACCAGTCAATCACAGATTTTCCAGCGGCGAGAAGAAAATATATTGCTCTTGCTGCTGCACTTTGAAGAACTGGGATGGTATTTCATATGTTTTGAACTGGGGGGGGATGTCTGTGTACTTAATGTTATATTTTTCTTTCTTTCTCTCTTTTTGTTTTATTTTATCTTATTCATCTACCAGCGCGAGGCCCTGTGCGGTCGCATGCGTCGCACACCCTTAACGGCATCACTGCGTCCTAGGCATCCAGGTAGAGAAAAAAGCAGCAACAGTGTCAGTAGCTTTCGCAGAATCGTATTCGACCTGCAGTATTGCACAGATCAAGTGGCGGAAACGCTGGCAGAGAAAACGCCTAACAACATTATACGAACGCAGTGAGGGGTTACCCACACTACTATGATAGTAGAAGTAGATCGTTAGTTTCATTTGCATGATGAGAAACTTGCACACAGAATTATGTGGATGAGAAGAATGATCAAAGCACAACTGCAAGCATTTTCTCCAATTTACCCTCTAAGAATTGGATTTGAAATCATTTAATAACATTATCTTATTTTATGCTGTGTTCTGTGCCTCACAACCAGAACAACTTCAGTATGCACCTACCATAATGAATTCATGAATAATATTCAGATACAAATAAAAGAAAAAAAGTTCTCCTCTATTCAGTACTGCGCAGTTGTATCTTAAGTGGTGAACCTTGATACTGAACAAGACATGTCATTAAAATAGCATCAGAACCATGTGTATAATAAATAATGAAATTACAAACCTCATGATTCACATGCTGTCCTCTCTATAACAGACATAACTAGAAGATCACCTCCTTTAATACACTGCTGTTTGTTTGAAAGTGCTACACCAAGAAAACCCTGAGATATTGAAGTGAAATTTATAGGGTACATTAAACTTTTGATACAAGATGTAAGTGATCTGAAGTACAGACATGCAAATAATGTGAAACACACAATACTCAGTACCTTGTGTACCCATCACAAGTGGTGATAACAGCTCACACACAGCATGGCATCCACTGGAAGAGGTTCTGGATGTCATCATGTTGTCTCGATTTGTACCCAAGTTCATCTTGGGTAACTGGTGGCGGAGCCTGATGGACTAGGTGTTAAGCGATTATATCCCACACTTGTTCAATGGGTGGCAAATCAGACAAAAGCGCTAGGCAAGAAAGACATGGCACACGTTGGGCATCCAACAACTGTAAGACATTCCTTGCCACATGTGGTAGGGTATTATCCTGTTGAAAGATGGCACCGGGGACAGCCTGCAGACATGCAACACTTCAGCCTCCACAACTTCCGCAATGTACTGCTGGCTGGTCATGGTTCCTGCAGTGCACAAGAAGTGAGAAGATGAATGGAACCCAACAGCACTCCACATCAAAATGTCCGGTGTCAGGCCAGTATGACACAGCATAATGCATGCCTCTAGCAGCCATTCACCAGGGTGTCACAATATAAGGATATGTATATCATGGGTCATTATTAGGTTGAATCATGACTCACCGGAAAACATCACACATTGCCATTCATCACACCAGTGTCTGCATTCTTGGCTTCATTGCAGCTGCCTGTTGTTTAAGGTCAAGGGAAGTCTAAGCAACAGACAGCAAGCAACAAGGACTCCCTGAAGTAAACAGCATCGGGCAGAGCTTGCAGACAACCCTCAACGTGATACAGACCTCCACTGTTGTACTAACCCTCAAAATGTGGCTGTTCAGTCCACCACGCCAAACAGTGGATGAAATTCGAAAGTATGCGGGAGTGACATGGAGGAGACTGGCACAAGACAGACTGTTGTGGAGGAAACTTGGGGAGACCTTCGTCCAGCAGTGGATTGATAATGGTTGACAATGATGATGATGATGATATCATGAGTCATTATTAGGTTGAATCATGAAAGGTACCAGTACCAGAGTTCTTCCAGTCCCTCCCAGCAGAAGTTGCACATGCAATCAAGAACATGAAGCGGGGAAAAGCTCCAGGAGAAGATGGAATTACTGTAGACATCATACAAGAAGCAAGTGGAGAAATCGAAGCAGTACTCGCCCGAATTTTCACTCGATGCCTTAATGAAGGGAAGATTCCTGAGGATTGAAACAACGATACAATGATCCTGCAACATAAAAAAGGTGACATTGAGGATCTCAGGAACTACAGACCTATCAGCCTGCTATCAGTGGTTTATAAAATCTTCATTAAAGTTCTTTCATACCGCTTAAAGGTAACACTGGACATGGCTCAACCAAGAGAACAAGCTGGATTCAGGAGTGGCTACAGCACAATAGATCATATCCACGTACTGAGAGAACTAATTGAAAGAGCGAGGGAATATGAACTTCCGTTGTGCATGGCTTTTATCGATTATGAAAAAGCCTTTGATTCGGTGAAACCATCAGCAGTTACAATGGCTCTGAAATCCTGCGGTATTGAAGATGCATACATTAATATTATTAATAACATCTATGAAAATGCAAGTGCAAAGATTCGGCTGTTTGAAAATACAACACACATAAAAATTGGAAAGGGAGTGAGACAAGGTGACACCATATCTCCGAAGCTCTTTAATGCCACATTAGAAAATGTCTTTCAATCACTGAACTGGGAAAACAAAGGCATAAAGATTAATGGAGATTATCTAACCCACCTTCGTTTTGCTGATGACGTAGTCATTTTTGCAACTACCCCATCAGAGCTGCAGAGTATGATCCAGGAACTTGCTGACAAGAGTAAAGAAGTGGGATTAAAAATGAACTTTCAGAAGACAAAAGTGATGTTCAATGCTTTTACAAGAAATGAAGATTTATCGATTGATGGAGAAAAGCTGGAGATAACAGACACATACGTTTATCTTGGACAGCAGATATCAAGTGAGGGTCACATTGATGAAGAAATTAATCGGCGTACAAAACTTGCCTGGAGAGCTTTGGGAAGAAACAGCATAATTTTCAATAGCAATATGCCATTATGTCTTAAAAGAAAAGTGTTTGATCAATGCATCCTTCCAGTGCTTACGTATGGTGCAGAGACGTGGACCTTAACTAAAAGAGACATACAAAGGCTGCAGACAACTCAAAGAAGCATGGAGAGGTGCATACTTGGTGTAACCAGGAGAGATAAGAAGAGGAACTCGTGGATCCGAAAAATGACAAGAGTGGAAGACATCATGATCAGAGTTAAATCCCTGAAATGGCAATGGGCTGGACATACTGCCAGAAGGACAGACCATCGATGGACAGCCAAATTTTTAGATTGGATTCCAAGGAACAGGAAAAGACCCAGAAGAAGATCACATGGGAGATGGGTGGATGAAATTCGAAAGTATGCGGGAGTGACATGGAGGAGACTGGCACAAGACAGACTGTTGTGGAGGAAACTTGGAGAGACCTTCGTCCAGCAGTGGATTGATAATGGTTGACAATGATGATATCATGGGTCATTATTAGGTTGAATCATGACTCACCGGAAAACATCATGCATTGCCATTCATCACACCAGTGTCTGCATTCTTGGCCTCATTGCAGCTGCCTGTTGTTTAAGGTCAAGGGAAGTCTAAGCAACAGACAGCAAGCGACAAGGACTCCCTGAAGTAAACAGCATCGGGCAGAGCGTGCAGACAACCCTCAATGTGATACAGACCTCCACTGTTGTACTAACCCTCAAAATGTGGCTGTTCGGTCCACCACGCCAAACAGTGGAAATGATGGTCTTCCCATGCGTTCAACTATGACTGGGCTCCAGACCCCTCATGTCAGACCTTCTTCTTCCCACTGACACCATATTTGCATCACAGTGCTTGTGTTTCATCAACACGAGCAGCAATGTTATGGAAGGAAAGTATGCCTTCACACAGTCCAAAATACTGCCCTCACTCCAAGTCTGTGCACTGTACATATGGGTCTCGTCTACTGCACTGGAGCATACTCAGTTATTGCCACAATTCCTGCAAATCGACAATGCCAACTTGCATTGTTTCCTGCTTTTATACTTCTTGTGGAACAGCAACAAGGGCTAGGCTGGCACAAAACATTTTCATGTGCGCTGTGACTGTAATTATTTGTACCTCCATTTTCCCCCTGGTGTTGCATTTTCAACAAAAAGCACCATCTGTTTGAGTATCACCACATCTGCATTGCTAATTCTGTTCTGCCACTGAACCACATATTTTCCATTGGATATTCTTTTTACAACTGAGAACTTCTAGCCTCCTACAGCACCTTTTACTATCCATCTAAATTTCGCTGCTATAAATGACTTTAGGTATAAGTACTACAACATAAATAGCAAGTTTAGCTCTTTAGCTAAGTTCTTTCTTAGAAAAAAATATTTTTATGTGGCTAATAAGAGACTTTCCCTGTTCTGCTGCTTCTATTATCTAATCTCCTGTCAAGCCCCCCAGCCTCTTCAATAATCACACCCAAATATTTGAAAGCTGTTACATGTTCTAGTTTCTTCTCCTGTACTATACAATCAATCATTTTTGGAGTTAGACTTAGCACCACTGATTTAGACTTCCTAATATTTATCTTCATCCCAAATTTTTCATACATCATGCTCAGTTGATTGAGGTCATGTTGTAATTTGTGCACACTCTTAGAAAACAGCACTTTAAATCATCAGTAGAGACCAGATTATGTACACTAAAAATCCAGAAAAACATGCATTTATAATTTTTGTATATTTATCTTCAAATAAATGTGGTTTTTTTTATTATGAATTGATGAACCACAAACAAATTAATACATTACTTTTAAAAATAATAACTAACAATAAGTAATAACTAATATAATTAAGCAAAAAGCTCCTTAAATGATTTAGTTTCCTACACCATAATTTTTGTTGCAACAGACCACAATGTTTCTGTTGCCTCTCATAATCTATATTGTATTCATCTTGTTTAGATATCTGATGACTTGATTCAAATAAATAGAATAAACATACCTTTAGAATAAAGATGACTTCTTTTAATGAACATAAACAAGATGGTTGAAGATATTAATTGAAGACTATATAATTAATAACTGAAGGTAATTAGAAGAATAATAATAGTTCACTTTGTGAACAAAAGGTGCATTCCACAAACTATTTGGATGGTGCCCCAGGTGAGGATCGAACTCACGACCTTCACTCTTAGTCATTTAAAAGAATCACCAAGAAATAGTTTAATCTCGAAGAAGGAAGGGAATATTTAACATCAGGAACATAACCTCTGTAAATTTGAGTTCCATCGTCTGTTGAGAAGAAACAAAATAAATACAAACACTTCTAGTGACATGCATAATCATACAACTTTTCAGGACAGGAACTTCACTAACATCTGTATAGCTTCTTTTTGTGGAGAGAGAGTTGCTGTTTTTTGTTTCTGTCCGAGCGCGAGAGAGCTAGTTGCATGGGAGAGCCCTCTCTTGACTTATAAAATAAATAATGTTTACATTTGAGTTTTTCTTTCCTTTTGGACGCCTGTCAGAGCATAAGTAGTGGTCTTACGCTAACAGTTTCTCTAAGTGTTTAACTGTTATGTTTTCTGGTTTTCATCCAAAATCATTTTGATTGCAGAAAATGTTCCCTTTACGTCTATAGATGTTATTGGACAGTATTTATAGTGTTTTGCTTCCATAGCTGGAACCTGTGATGGCAATTCACAACCACCACTGTTGATAAAATCTTGAACTGTTTTCAATTCCTGAAACCCAGACTTTTTACTTAAAATAGCCTTCAGTTTCCCTTTAATTTTTTCTCCAAATTCACTGAGACAATGGAAATGGCATTTTCAACTTTATTTCTTCTATTGCATCACTTAATAAAATGCTGTGAGACTTTGGCTATATAATGCTTGTTAGTAGACAGGAAAAGTGTTTGATTCTTAATGGACTTTTTTAAAGTGTGTTGTCAGAAATTACCTCCTCAGCAGAAAAAACGGCAGATGCATCTGCATCATAGAAGCATATGCATTGCATCACTGTATGAGTTTATGATATTATTTACTGATCCCAAATTGTGTGCATGAAACAAAGCTGCATTTATCCGTGTTCTTCACTAGTCAAAATGTGCTATGGTGAGGCAGGAAGATGGGGACACAATTCTTTATAATCATCAGAGCTTTTAAGAAAATCTTTTTCACACATGAAATAAGTTAGTTAACTGGAGTTAAAATTTCCCAAGCTTACTCTGTAGCTCAATGTAACCTATGTACTAAGGCAAGTTACATACAAAATGTTAGGATAAAATACTTTTAAAGTGGCTGCCACTTTTATCATGTAAGAAGCAGAATCACTGATGAAAGCTAAAACATTTTCATATGATGAATCACTTCCTGGCCATATAAGCCTCAAGGGATCATTTGTAAATCTAGCTATTGTTGAATGGCCAACTTTTTTGAGAGCTTTACAGGCAAGCAAATCTGGATGAGATGGTGTCCAATTTTCCACAAATAAAGTGAACAATATAATGACCACATTTGTTTGTCATTTAATTGACACTTATCCAAATGCAGTTGTGTCCACTATCTTATCAAATTGCATTAAGAATGTCACTGAAAATTTTACTAACTGTTGAATCATCTGGCACATTTTAATTTACACTGTATTTCTCCAGAAAGTTTTTATAGTTTTTGTTGCTTAAGTTATTGAGTGGAATATTGCTACTTACCATAGTGTTGCATAAATCCATCATGAAACCATTTCTACCTTTGTACGACAAAAACACAATGCTGTTGTAACAATACTTGTACTGGGGTATGGTATTGGAAGGCCCTGTGTGCGGCATGTGATGGATGTTAATGAAGCTCGAGCGGTGTGCAGAGATCGTTGTAAATGGAGACATTTGATAGATCAACAGTAAGTAAATTCCAGTTCTATCAGTTAAATGTGTACTTGGCACATGGTCTTTCTTTGAGGAGCTAACCTCTTAATCTCAGAGAACAGCTTAATGATATGTATGTATGTATGTATGTATGCACTTATTTTTCTTCAGTTTTTTCGCTGTGTGATGAGCTGTTTTTACATGCTGATAGATTTGATACTTTTTCCAGCAAACACTGTTTTTTCTACAAATCGCGCAATATACAATTCTCCCATCAGTACTTAAATCTTTACTGCAGTTAGAAATCCATGCTGTGATTAAAATTTTCTTGATTTAATTTTAGGCATTTTAGTCATTAACTTTCACTAGCAACACTGCATTTTCCGAAACACTCAATTATTCACAAATTAAACTTAACACACACGCCCATAGATATGTTTTGTTTATTTAACCTAGCTAAAATTTGGTATGATAAGATCATTAGGTTCGAAAACCATTTCACAAAACTAAATGTTGCATGGTGTTTTTGTGTGCACCTCCGTATGAATTCTTAGCTTTTGTGGGAATTGAAAGGAAATTTTTCAGTCAGGAGGGTCAAACATCAAAGTACACCAACCCTTGCATTGGAGACTGGCAGAGGACATTTCATATACTGCATTTCTTGCTGCCACGTGTGGGAAGATAGTTTTTTATTTTTATAATTTTAATTGCTTGGTTCCAGTGGCAGTCCACTGGAACCAAGCAATATGCCACCAGAAGTTCTTTGCACCTGAACTGTTGCTTGGTTTTCCAGATTACTGGAGATTAAAACCTGTCTTTTTCTAAATAGTAAGAATGTTAAGTAAGCATATGTGAAAAGAATAAATAAAGTATAAAAAACTTTTCCTTGAAATATGCGTTTTTTCCAGTAATTTGTATGTTTTATGCACTTATATGTGTTTGCATCAAAAATGGTTGAAATATGTAATTGCATATAATCTGGACTTTAGTTATCAGCACAAAGTAAACTGCTAATATTAGGACCACTTCCTTCAACATACATATACTCGGTGATTTCTTTCTGGCGGTACTCAGTACCGCCACCCTTTTTTCTTAAGGTGTTAAAAAATTGTGATTTATTGACAGCAAAATGTATTATAAATATTCCGGCAGATGGTACTGTGTTCACGAATTGAGACTAATGCAAGACAAAGTGGTCACGAATTGAGGCCAATGCAAGACACGTTTTTTAGTGTTATTTTCTGGCATTGTGCTAGCCATCGCCTTGAATTGTCTGTTAGTGACACAGCAGTGAACAATGTGGCAGGAGTGAATCGCTCTAAGAGTTTCATGGACAAACTTTATGTGACTTCTCATGCTTCACTTAAGAATGCTAGGAAACTACAGGAATGTGCAGCGACTCTAGAACTTCAACTTCTTAAATTTGTCAGAATTTTAAGCACTCGCTGGGTTGCATCTAGCTTTCGCCCTGTTTCTGCAGTGTGACAAGACTTTGAAGACCTCGTCCATCACTTTCAGGAGGGAAAAGAAGACAGCAGAAGAAGCAAAACAGATCGCTGTCTTTATGAAGGCCTTTTAAGAAAAATAACGTTATGCAAGTCTGTTCTTGATTTGGGCTTTATGTGTGAAACTAAGTCTAGATTTACAAGAGAGAAATATTGACTTGTACAAAGCAGATAGGAAAATAAAGAATACAGTTCAACTTCGAGGAAAAAATTGAAAATCCTGGTCTATACTACAGCATGTCTCTTCAAAGTCAGAAGAACATGAAATTCAAAGGGATTGAGCTCCACACAAATGAAAGGCACAGTCCTGCAATAAATTCATCTGTTTTTTATAAAAGTCTGAAAGAGGTTGTTGGAAAGTGTTTGCTTGAAGAAGATGATGCTGATTTTCCTGAATGTGCCAAGACTTTAGATTCCAAGTATTGGCCAGAAAATCCTGGGAAGCATCTGACATTTGGTGAAGCTGAAATTAGAAAGTTAGCACGCAAATTCCGCTTAAATGAAAGAGAAGCAGTTCGTGGTTTCCGTGAGTATTTTCACGTAAATAAAGTCCCGGACATACTATTTCATCTAAAGCACACTTTGAGCACAATTGCAATATCTTCCAGTGAATGTGAAAGGGGTTTCTCTCAGGTGAATCTTATATTAACTTCATCTAGGTCATCTCTGCTTGTATGGACAACTTTTGCACTGATGTTCATCAGGATAGTAGGACCTCCTCTCACTTAGTTCAACCCTAGCAAATATGTGGACTCATGGCTGCTCCGAGGTCGTCATTCTGCAGATGATACCAAAAGCAAGAAGCGATCTAGAGACTACGAGGGTATATCAGAGGATATGTTAAAAGTGTGAAAGTTGCTGTAATGACATCTTCATGGTGAGTACCGGCACCTTTTTTTCCAGAAAAAAGCCCTGCATATACTACATTACTTTTTTTCCTTTAAGCAGTTTCTACATAGATCACAAATAAAAAATTGCGACAGTGTACATTTCTGTCTTACTCCCAAGTTGATTTCAGGCACTTACCAGTACTTACTGTCATCATGAATGTAGAAAAACTCTTGGTGTACATGCTCATGATTAATTTCATTAGCCTGTCTGTCATTCCTTTTCATAATTAATAAGGAATATATGTATATCTCAGAACTTTTCAAAAAGTTATCTGAGTACAAATATACACTGGTGCGCAAAAATTAAGGACGGAGAGAAGAAATTAGCATAACAGCGGAACGAGCAGGCAGAACGGACCGAAAGACCACTCAGGAAATAGACTAGGCTCCGGTATGGTAGGGCATGCACATATATGCAGCATGACGTGGGGGGGGGGGGGTACGCTCAGCAATTCGGTGAAAGCTATTGCCCGGTGTACATCGGTTTGAACGACGCCGAGTTGCTGTCACCGTGTGATATGGCCAACAGGCAATCCGGTAGACGACATCTGGATAACTTTACCTGAGGTCGCATCATTGGGAAATTGGGAAGTTGGAAGAAATTCAAAGTGTGACTAGTGTGGCTGAGGAGTTCGGGACCGCTCACAGCATTGTTTCACGAGCTTGGAGAGCATTTCAAACGACAGGAACAGCTGTCCGAGAGTTTAGCAGTGGTCGTCCGCGAGCAACCACGGTGGCGGACGACCGGTATATTGTCCTACAGGCGAGAAGAGACAGACGGCAGACAGCGGGAGAAATCGCAAGGCACATGCAACAGACAACTGGATGTCCGTTATCGCGTTTTACCGTGGCCAGGAGGCTGCACAAAGGTGGTCTATTTGCACGATGACCAGTATGGTGTGTGCCATTAACGCCTGCTCATCGGAGACGGCGGTTTCTGTGGTGCCAGGAACACAAGAACTGGACACATCAGCAATGAGGTCGAGTTCTCTTTACGGATGAGAGCCGATTTAGTCTGACGAGCGATTCTGGGCGTATACACACCTGGAGAGAGCAGAGAACACGCAATCACACCTCCAACATCATCGAAAGGGACCGGTTTGAAGGTGGCAGAGTTCTCGTTTGGGGCGGTATCATGTTTGGTAGCCGTGCTGACCTCCACATCTTCCAAGGAGGTTCAGTCACTGGTGTCCGCTACTGTACTGAGGCAATGCAGTCAGGGGTGATCATATCCCCTACTAAAGACTGGATTTTTCTTGGCAGTCGCCTGTCACATGGACGTTTCTGTTTTATGTCCAGTTGTGCTTGAAGCTACCTTTTCAATAAAGTGCTTTTGTATCCTTTGGATTCCTTGTTTGGACGGTTTTGCTCACTTGTCCCATATTCTTACATTTTGGGGATCTTATGGTATGATTTGAGTCGATGTGGAGCACTTCTGCACGATGTTACATTCGAAAAACCGCCTCGTCCTTAATTTTTGCACGCCAGTGTATTTCTTGAACACTGCTGAAAATGTTCACAATCTGTAGGCATAATTTGTCTTAAGTCGACAAATTATGGTTTTTGAAGTCCATTGTGTTTTTCCTACATATTAGCCCCATTTGTCATTGCGCTGGCCACGCATTCACGACATGCCCAGCTGGGCATGTGCAGGAGTGAAAAAAAATATCACAATATGCAATATGGGTCACATTATGGTCATTATCTGGAAAGCAGAAGTTTTGCGTACAAAAAAATATTTTATCTGATCATATTTTCCCCTACTTCAGTGTGTATGAGAATAGACAAAGTAAACAAAAATATTTATTCTTAAACTACACTTTCAAATTACACAGAATGAGAGATCACATATATTCAGAAGAAATGTGGATAAGTTTATCATAGGGAGGAGACCTAAACTATGATTGTAGTGATACATTTTATTGTGGCTTTAAAAGTTTTTCTTTTCTTTGTATTTTGCTTAATTTGACATTGCTCTGCAAATTTCATTTAGTTTTTTTTTTCAGATTTTGTCCAGCTCTTTGTTTCCCATGGACAGCATCATCTGAGCAACTCTAACTTCTCTCATATTATTTTCTTTAACACCACTTTTTAATTTTTTTTTTTGAAGCTTCATTTAAGAGCTTGTGTGATGTACCATATTTCTCGGAATATAAGACGCACTTTTTTCTAAAATAGCTGATGTCAAACTCCTCCCTGTGCCTAAAACGCCAAAGGTCATTATTATTGCCATGCATGTATGCTTTTATAAAGACTTCTAAATGAGTAATAAATCAGGGCTTGAAAAATATCTGAAAAATTACATGCCCAGCTGGGCATGTGCAGAAATTATTTGCCTGCCCAGGCAGTAAAAGCCGGATGCCCAGGAAAATTTATCTTTTAAGATAAATCAGAATTCTCTTTTTTTCAAGTTAAAAAATATGAACATATGAACTTTTTTACATGTTTTGCATTTCCGTTTTAAGGGTCTGTGTTCAAAATGTTCAATGCCCAAAAGCATGTATCTCAAGTTTTAAGATGTTGACGCTGAAATTGGTATGAAATGGTATGGTGATAAAATTGGTATTTGAGAAATTTAGTGATTCTGCCATGTTTGTTTTGTTAAAGTTTTCGCCCTCTGTCACTAAACACTGGAGGCTAGTTCCATAGAGGCATGCATCCCATTGCTGATTATAAACAAGATTCAGAGAAAAACAAAATATGGTTCAAATTTTTGGACCTAGGGCATAATATAATTAAAGAAGTGATATTGTTTTGTCCTTGGCACTCTGTAACAATAATAAAACTTCCGGTAAGTAGCAGTGAAATGAAACACGACATGCGACGACTGTCTTTCTTTCTTGTAATCAGAAATTCTACTCCAAACTTAATTTTGAAATTTAGTTGCCTGGACCAGGCAACTAGGTTTTTTATTTACCTGCTCAGGCCAATAATTAACATGCTCCTGGCATTTCAGATATGGTATTTTTCAAGCCCTGTAAATTTTATCACTTTATCTTACAAGTACAGTAATTGATATTCTTCTAACTTTTCCTATAATGTCATTGTGTTGTGAATGCCTGTACATACTATGCATTTATGTTTATCCCTTGCTAACTAAGCATATGTGTTTTTTTATGAGCTAGGCCTGCTATCATGCTAGACATGTGTATTTGTGCCCATGTGCATTCACGTGTTTATGATGTAAAATACAGTTTAAGCACATACCTCATATGCTGTACACAAAAATCTGAAATGGACATACCAGGACTATCATATTTTTTTTAAAAAGCAAAGTGACAGAAAAAGAAGGGAAAGAACTGCATCTCAGGATGAAACATCACAACAGGTGCTTAATTTTGCAAACCTGCAAACTGGGGGTGCAAACACATTAGTGCTGGCTACATTGTTGCTGCTGCAAATTCTTGGGTTTACACAGAACTTTCATAGGCAAAAATCTTGTTCATTCACAGTAACATAAATACTGTGGAGTCATAATTTTTGGAAAAATCCATTTGTGAAACATGCACTTCAACCAGGAGGACATACTTTTATTTGTGGTTTACAATGGAAGATGCAGCCACAGATGGTCTTGCTTCCTTACTGTTCGCCAACAATGTGCAGAGTTTAGCCTGTTTGACAATATTTTTATTTTGAGTGTTTCTAAGTAAGCCTTAGATTAAAAAAAAAAAAAAAAAGAAAAAAAAATTCCGTTTCAAGAAATCAAGAAATTGTCTGTATGCCACAGAATACCGACATACTATGACCATGGCCATCTTACCTTGACACATCAGTCATGCGACAAGGATGATCATCCTAACCAATAACAAAAGCCATTGGCTATATGAAGGTGTGACATTGTGGGCAAATTTTGCAGCGTATGTATGTATGCCATTGGTGGTTGGACTGAGTGGCATTCCTCTATGTTGTTTTTATCAGTGTTATTGTACATTGCTGATTCTGCAAATCGTTTGTATTAAATGATTCATAAGCTGCTGTTTGTACACATAAAATGTAACTTTTTCTCTAAACAAAATTCATTGAAATGACATTTGATTTTTTCCCTTAGATTTCTCTCAAACAACAAGGGTGAGTCTTATAGTCCGAAAAATACGGTATTGGGTTGATGCATAAGAACAGAATCAATCAACTATGTACCCCCCCCCGTTGTTTAAGATGGTGTTCCAATGTCCGGATAGGTCTGCAATGCCGCTTCTTGAAAAAACATGCAGGTTTTGCTACGAAGAAATCATCAAGGAAATTCTGGAAATTTAATCCACATCATTGATGAACGTTCTGCTACAGAGTGCTTTGACAGAGATAGGAACAGGTGATAGTCTGAAGGGGCAACATTTGGTGAATAGGCCGGATGTGGAAGGATCTCCCATTTCACGTCCTGAATGGCCATTTGGTCATGTTTGCACTGTGAGGGCGTGCATTATCATGTTGGAGAAGGACACCATGGCACCGATGTAGCCATTTCTTCTGAATTGTTCCCTCCACAGGGTGGAGTTCCTCACAATAGTGTGCGGCGTTGATGATCCGATTCTCGGCAGCATTTCCCAGTGAATAATGCCTTTGTTGTCCCACCAGACACACAAAATGATCTTTGCAGGATGAAGGTCATGTTTTGGACATGGTGTGGGCGTCTTGTTTGGGCTTAACCATTCCCTCCGATGCCTAAAATTCACGTACAGGCACCACTTTTCATCTCCAATAGCAACACGTGACAGAAAGGGTTTGTGTTGCTGAGAACATTCACGATAATGGGCGAGCAAGGAACCACACATGGCAACACGCTGATTCTTGTTGTCCTTGGTGAGAGTGTGAGACACCCAAGACCCCAATTTCTGGACCTTTCCCATATGTTCCAGGTGTCACACCACTGTGGCCTGATCACAGTCCATCTCAGTGGCCAATTCGCATGTGGTTTGATGCGGATCCAAGTGGATGAGATGGTTCAAACGATCCTCATCAAAGTGAGATGGACGACCTGAGCGTGCACAGTCGTTAAGGTCGAAATTGCCACCTCGGAAACACTCAAACCATTTGTGGGCTGTTTTCGGAGCAATAGCATCCTCCCAATACACAGCACAAATTTGTCGAGTAGCCTTGGCGGCTTTGGAAACTTGTAGAGAAGCAGATGTTGGAAATGTTCATTCCTCCCTACTTGACACTCCATACTTCCGGACCTGAAAGCCAAAACAAAAAAAAATTAACCATAATCATCACACAATGCAATATGATTTAGATACACAACATTACTGGCTACATTTTGATATACAACTGGCCATCTGCACCGTCACTACTGGCCTGCGAAAAACTCTTGAAATAAAACGGCATGAACTTATGTATCAGCCCAATATATTGTTTAATCTCCAAGGACTTCCCTGCATTCAATTAATCAGCTATTTGTTCCTCAAGTTTTGCACAGATTTTCTGTCTTATGCTATCAGATATAAAAGTACTTGTAGAAGTCAAATATTAGAACTATGCTGAAATTTTTGTTGCACATGAATTTTACTATCGCTGATTGCTGTTGTTTTTGATGAAAGAAAGGTCAAATTTCAAAAAGTTAGTAAAATCATGCAATGCATTGATTATGATATGCTTTCCAACATACCAGAAATCATTACTCAAGTTAGGAGGAATATGTCTGTAGAATAAATCTCGCTCCTATGCCCTGACCTTTGACCCCATTTCGATGATATTCAACAGAACCAGTTAAGTATACTTCCGGAACAACATGATAAAATTTTGTCTCAATCGAAGCATTTTTACGTAAGTTATGACGCATAAGGGTGATGGAATGGATCCTGCTCCTATTTCCTGACCTTTGACTCCATTTCGCCCATTTTCAAGAGGGTTCGTCCCTAGTGGTTCCCTACCACATACTAAAATTTCATCGAAATCGAACGATTTTTATGCGAGTTATCGTGCGGATGGACAGACAGACAGACAGACGGGCAAAGCTGGAACATATACGCTTCTTCAAGCTACGGTTGGAAAGCGTAAAAAATGAATGATTATTCTTTTAAAATTTTGGGAGTTTCAGGACAAAACAGGAAAAACTAAGGACTTCCAGGGCATAAAAGAAGAAAAATTGGGAATATCAGAAATTTCAGAACAATTCCTACTGCAGGTACCTAGCACTGAAAATATCTGAGAAGAAACTATGTGGTCATACATAAGTGAATCCAAGTGACTGATTTGAAACTGTCAAAATATCACAGACTTGATGTCACGATAACCCTTATTAGCATCTCTCTTAGTAACTGAATCTCAAGTTTAAATCAATGCACTGAATGAGCCATGGATTCACTGATTTCAACTTGAAATTCAGTTGCTGAGGTAGGTAATGATTAGGTCTGTCATAAAGAACTAAAGTAATGAAATTTAGACTCTCTGTTGTAGATTTATTAAACTCTGCAAAGTTCCAAGTTTATGATCAGAGTATGACTAATGTAAAAATAAAAAGATCAACAAAATAAAATTAGCACTTATTTCAGGTGATAAAAGAAATGTAGAGCATTCTAGACAGGGTTTCATTGAACAGAGTAATTCCACTTGAAATTTAAAAGAGAAATTTCAAAAATAATGCTGTTTCTTATAGACACAAGAATGACATGCTAAACCAAGGGATTAAGTAAATCTGGCTGCTTATAGAGCTTTACTTGCACAACATAGCTCAACTCCTTCTCCTTCCAGAACTGCATGAGTAAACCATTTTGACACACTTTCATGATGCAATGAGACATATCAGTCTGCTTGAAAATGACACACATTATGGTGCATACAGCAATTCATTTGATAAATTCAGAAAGACTTAACTTTCTGAAATTTCAGATTACCTTCTAATTACATTCAACACAAGCCAAGTTTTGGAGGTGGTGTACCAGGACGTTTGCTTTTTGTTCAGTATTTGAGACCAGACTGGAAAAGCATGCTGAGTTGGTTGACCCCTGACAACCTTCCAGCCACTGACAGGATCATCAGTACGATAAGTTTAGAGCTAAAATCTGGTGCATGGGTGAAGTGTTGGGCCATCTCTGAAAAAATGGTTGACAAAAATTGGCAATTTGAAGATGTGGCATTAATAGGTTTGAAAGTGCTTATGGACTTCTACAAGCTTGTCATTCATTCAAAGTTTCCAGTTGCATTATGAAGAGAATAAAAAGTTCTTGGACTTGTTGATGGGGGCATGTCAGAACAAAAGTATACAGCAAAAGATGCTGAAGTAATTCCCAGGCTGTTAGACCATCCTGTTGGAAATCAAACTAAATCCTTGTAGTAAATGGCTCATCAGACACATCTTCTACAGGATAAACTGTATCTCATTGGTAAGTTCAGTCAAATTAGTCTGATGGTAGTCATATTACATGCTACTTGTAACTCATCAGTCAGATTAATCTGCTAGAGTATGTAATTGTTAATTGATCATTTACCTGTGTTACTGCATGTCACTGGTAACTGATTGTTTAGCCTAATCTGCTAATGGTCGAACTAGATGCTACTGCTAGAGTCCATGAAGTTAAACTGATGTAAATCTAATTAGCTCTGAAACAAAATGTTTGGAAGCTTACTTATTATAGCATGCACTTTCCTGTTTGTATATATTTGTCCACGATACTAGTATGTTGGAGATAAACCTGCGTACTACTGGCAGTCTATCAGTCAGACTAGCTAACTGAACAGTCAGAGTGGCTAGTTAGCGAGAGGTCAAACAATATGCTACCAATATTTGATCAATCAGGCCAGCATTCTGAAGGTTGGGTTGTGAATAAACAAGACATACTTAAATTAAATACCATAAACTTGAAGTCATTCTCAGACATAACACATAACAAAATTCTGGATCAGAAAAGGTACCAGAACCAAAGGAAAATGTGACAGAAAGAGAAATCAAAATAAGGAATCTGTTGACACGTAAGACGATAAAGATTGGCGTATTATAAGTCTGTACCCCAATAGCATTGCCATAAAAACACTGAAATGGAATATATTATGTTATCAATGAACAGTTACATGATGGCACCTTTGTTCTTTTATATTCATGAAAAATATGTGATGCTGTTGATTTTATCTAGTTCACTTCTAAGCCCCTGTTTTTCAGCCTAAATATCTCCCACTTTTGATTTTTTTCCAATTGAGTATTCTAGTTCAACAGTTCCTTTCCCCTGATTTGCTACATTCTTGTGGTCTTATAGAGCATTTCTGTCTCAAGATGTATCATAGATTTTTTTTTCATCATGTATTATAGATTTTTTTTTATAGATATGCTTTTATAGATTTTTTTTTTATGTATTCTTATCATGAGAATGAATGTTCATCCCAAATTCAAAGTACTGAATTTTGGCATAATCTATGTATGTTACCAAATCGACAGTGAACACAAAACACATTTTATGGTAAATGCTTTTTAATAAATGGCAGCAAAATAATAAATGAACAGGGGTTAAATAGCAATTGAATTTTGTTCTAGTGTGTAGTGATTTCCCTTATTTTGATGCAAATATTCTAAACTTTCTATAAGTACATAAAAAGATGCTTAAAAATATCATTACATTTCATTTATGCTAAAACTATCAACTTTAGCTTTGCACGGATAATGTAAAAAGCTTCAACAAGGAAAAATTAATTATGCATAACATAAAAGAAAAAAAAGCATTAGAAATTTTTTTCTGAATAGTACTTGTGCATAACAATTTATCTAAAACTAATATCTGACTTTTTAAAAAGAGAACAAATAACACATATTTTCTACAGACCATCATGACATTAAGGTGACCCAAAGATCTTCCTGATCATCAGGTCAACTGTATGGAGTTAAATTGCTTTCCGGATGATTGTAGGTAGGTATTTCTACATTTCAAGCTGACTTTTGTACAAAATACATGTGATGTAATACTCTGGCTAAACATGGCCCTTGCTCCAAATTAATTTCCAATAAACAAAAATCAAAAATAAGCAAAAAAGAAACAAAAAACACAGTCATAAAAAAAACCCCATTAATGCCACAGAAATAGTATCTTGTCAATACAAAATAGTGAATTAAGATACATTCATATGAATAAATTGAGTGTGTGTGTGTGTGTAGGAGCGTGGGTGGGTGGGTGGGGGGTGATACACAGTTATGAAGTCAACAGAAGTTCAGTACTGAAAGATCAACATGGATCATGAATTCTTCATGAATTTCCAACAATGCAGTTAACTCCTCTATTGCTTTCAATTCTGAATCTTCAGTTATCAAATCTTTGTCTTTACTCATTAAGGAATTCAATGTGTATAACAGGCAGGTGTTAGTTAGTGCCTTCTAACCATTGACACTATAATAAGTGAATTGCTTTGCATTTGCCTGTTGATTTCCTTTGAAGTCAACAAACATGCAAATGTTTCTTGATGTCATCCAAAGTAATGATAGAAAACTAACAAAAGAGAAAAAAAGATTGGGAGCAAGCTCACATGACTTTTGTATCTAGAAGCATTCCCATGCACATTAAATACCCACTTTTTCGACACTTAAAAAGACTTAAAAAAATTACACTGAATAACAGTAAGATACATTCTACAAAATTCACTAAATAACCTTACCTGATATGCTGGTTAACGTATAACATGCGTTGAATATAATTCTTTGAAGCAAGCTTTTGTTCCCATTTAATTTTTATTACTAAGTCTTCAAGTAAAACAAGTTGCTAAAATTACCTTGCTTAAAACTTTAACCTCTTTTTTTTATGTTATGTTGCTTTTTCTATACTTACGTAAGCATAGCTTTCTATTGGAAAATATATGGAACCTTATGGCTACATAACTACAGTGCATTAAAAATTATGTAGTTTAAAAGGAACCTATTTACATCTAAAACCACTGTGCAGGAATAGCATTAAAAAAAGACCAGCTTCAACTAAACCATATCACTTTCTCTTCGTAAGTACTTTAAAAGACTCCAGTCTTCATTTTCAAGTCACACGAAGGACTTTTCAACAGAAATGGTCACTATGTTACTCTTACTCAAAGTTGGCTCTCTTGCTGGAAGATGGGTGGAGTCACCAGTTTGTATTGTGCATGTCAATACAGCATTAGCAAAGCAAAGAGCATTTAAATATCAAGAGGTATCTATCAATGCAAAAATTATTATGTGATTATGCTCAATGTGATTATTTCCATCAAAACATTTTTCATTACATAATTCTTTTTAAAGTGGTTGTCTCCAGCATTTTATACTTTCATCAACAAATTTGAGCATTTTTTTAAAATCCAGATATCCCAACTGTAAAATTTCAGAATTTAAAGATGTTATAAATCCCCTGGGATGTAAAATTAAAAAAAAATAAAGAGAAAAAAAAATCCTAAATCCTCATTACAAATTGTGATTTCTGAACTGCAGCTCTCCTGACAAAGACATACACTGAAGATGTTCCAGTTAACATTTTTTGATGATCCATAACATGCAAAAAATATTTGATGATTTTTTTGTTCAAAATTTTCATTACAGTAGTGCCTCATTTTAAGCGGGGGTTACGTTCCGACGAGATGGCGTAAAGCCGAAACCTTGTGTATTCAAAACCAATAAAACTACATACAATAAATCACTTCACACCTTTTTTTTCGTTATACAGGGTGTCTGAGAATTATTGGACACATTACAAAATTATAAAAAACAAAACATTAAACAGATAGAAAGAAACTGACTGTACTAACTTGCAATGTAACTACACAAGTTAATAAATTTCGATGTGAGATCCCTTGGTTGCTCATAGTACGTCCAAGCGATACTCGATTTCATGCCATGTATTGGCAAGCATCTGAGGAGTTATGGAATTAATAGCAGCTGTCATACGCTGCTTCAGTTCCTGCAAATCAGTATAAGGCGTCTGATAGACACGATCCTTCACATAACCCCTTATGAAATAATACAATGGAGTTAGATCTGGAGAGCGAGGAGGCCACGGAATGAGACCACCACGCCCAATCCATCCATTGGGGAAATGCTCATTTAGACACTTACGTACACAGGTTGACCAATGCGGAGGCGCACCGTCTTGTTGGAAAACGACATTGTCATATCTTTTGATCTGGGGTATAGCAAAATTTTCTAGCATATCCAAGTAAATGTCGCCATTTATGGTTTTTTCGCAGAAGAAGAAAGGGCCAATCACTTCTCTTTTTGATACGGTGCACCACACATTAACTTTTGAAGAATCACGTTCCAGTTCAATAGCAGCATGAGGCGGTTCACTGCCCCACATCCTACAGTTGTGATGATTCACAATACCTGATACATGAAATGTGGATGCATCGCTAAAAATTACAGTACTGAGAAAGTTTTCGTCGTTTTCCACTCGATTCAGCATATCCACAGTGAAATCGTATCGCAGAGTGTGATCATTTACATGCATCTTTTGCACTATTTGAATTTTATAAGCATGAAACTTTAATTTCTTGTGCAAGATATTGTGAACTGTCTATTTCGGAATGCACAGTTCTCTGCTTGCTTTACGAACAAATTTCCTGGGGCTTTGTCAGAAATCATTAACTTGGTCAACCGTCTCACCGCTGACGCTAGGCCTACTGGCTCCTCCACGATGTTCCACATTGCCAGTTTCTTTAAACTGTTTCATCCACCGCTTAACTGAATTCGTTGACGGAGGATTACAACCATACTCTAAATGGTACCGTCTTTTAACTTTAATGATAGACTTTAATTCCGCAAGCCACAACACACACATCACCTTCTGCTGTACGGATGACATGACTACTGATTACGCATTTCTCATACATTCCTCATGAGGCCACACCTAGTGCCATCTATCGGATTCTGGGAATAACAATTCTGCAAAACAAAAATATGGAAACCGTGTTAGTAATACGTGACTTAGAAAAACAGACAATGCTTATAGTTTTCATCAAACAAAGATCTTCGCTCTTTCCACAAGTGAGTCACGGAAAAATTCTCATTGGCCGCCACGGTTCGACTGAGAGAATTGGCCGTCACCGGGAGTAAACGTGGAAACAGCGAAGATCTTTGTTTGATGTTCCTGGTCCACGTTAAATGTCTGTATTAATTATTCATTCGCCATCTAATTATTTCTTCTGTTGCTGCTTACTATCTTTGGTAAATCCCCAGCATTGTGCGGGGCTCCAAGAAGCAACCTACCAAATTGGCTGGGCAGTTAGCGTGTGTGAGTCTGGAGGAATTAGAGGCCGCTGTGGTGTAGCGGAAGCATATCAGGCGTGTAACTGGAAGACCCTGGGTTCGACTCCCGGTGGCGGCCAATGAGAATTTTTCCGCGACTCACTTATAAACGTGGAAAGAGCGAAGATCTTTTGTTTGATGTTCCTGGTCCACGTTAAATGTCTGTATTGCTTATAGTTTTTTTTTTTGTACATAATTTTGTAATGTGTCCAATAATTCTCGGACACCCTGTATATGTACAGTATTATTCGCTTACATACACTGAAGAGCAATTGAATTAGAGACAGCTGACGTTATGCAAATGTGGCACTGTGGACGGCCCTGTAAATGGAAATGACGTGATGTATGCAGCGATCCGACAATCAGGGTTCCCACTCAGTTAGTGAAATCAAATTCCCTGACTTTTCCAGGTTTTCCAGGTGGTTTTGAGTAAAATTCCAGGTGTTTGCAACGGCATTTTGAAAATATGCTTAACAACATATGATGAGAAAAAATACTGGCTAATAGATACTTCCTCAGATTTGCATGCAAGATATTAAAATATTGTTTTAGTTAGCTGAGCAGAAACTTGTGAATAAGCAATTCCATAACAGGATATTGAACTAGCTTTAACTCTTGTAATGCAATGTTTTGACATGCAAGACAGTGATACTCATAACAGATTCTAAAACATATTACATGCTGCACATACTTACAATTATACTTATCCCAGGTTACCGAGTCATATAATTTGTTTTAGAAGTTTACATTCTTATTTAAAAAATATGGAATACAAATTGGTGAAGAGCAAAGAAAAAGAAATTTTCTGCACATACCAGCATGGTCTTGGCTTATCCTGCTGAATAATTAACATACCTAATGATGAAATACTGCTGTTTTTAAGTTATCTGTACCCAGAGGTTTTTTTTTTTTTTCTCATATGAAAATAACTGACTGAGGTTCAAAGGCAACTCTAAAATCATTGAGATCTAACTGGCTAACAAAAAAATCTGGGCAGATTTTTTTTTGTAAACACATTATGACTACACATGTAAAGTGAAACAAAAATAAGTCACTGCTTCCTTGCAATAAATTTTACACTGAATACTAGAAGAAATCACTGAGATCTAGTTAGTTTTATGTACAGTTACATCAATTTTGACAATTCCTGAATTTGCTGGTCAATTTTTCCTATCTCCAAAAGAACCTCATGAGACAACTTTCTTTTCTTTTGCACTAAAATACTTATCTGATCAGACACCTTGCGATTTTTTTTCATGAGTTGTATCTCTTTATTTTTCTTTTCTCTCTGAACTGCTAATGCCTGCTGATATCTTGATCGAGACATCCTCACATACTGCAGTAATTCTGCAGTTATGGGCACTGAAACTACTCCGTTATGCGACTTTATGGCATCGTATACTGTACGCAATGAAATAAGTGACTTTTCATGAAGATTCTCAACCAACATGTCTTTATTAATTGAAAAATCACTTTCAACAGGCGCATTTCCATGCGATAAAGTAAGAACCAATTTAACAACCACCCACAGTTCCTTGAAATGTTCTTTATCCTGAAGTAAAGAAGAATAGAATGCATCCTGGCGGTTATTTTCTGAGAATGCAGAAAACACATCCTTCATTTCAGTTTTTGCTCTGCTACACAACTGTTGAAATTGCTGTTTTGCTCGATCTGCTGAAACAGAAAATATTCTGTTTTTTTCATGCAATATATACAACAGAAAATGCATTCTTTTTTTCACAAATTATTGAATTTGACTTTATAAGCTTAGGATTCAGACTTGAAACTGCTTTGATAGCAGAAAAGTTTGTGGGACCTAGTTCTACTATTTTCTGTGTGGTTGCCACTAAAAATTTCATGCATTCTGCTCTGAATTTCTTTTTCTGAATCTCTGATGTTTTACTTTTCATCAAATATCCATGAGCAGCAATACCAATGTCTACATTTTGCAGTTTACAGTGGTTAACCTTATCACTTACGTCAAGCTTAAACAATTTTTCTGGAATTGCACATTCCTCCATCACCTCTTTCCTTATAAATCTAGACATCAACTGCCGGACAAGATCACATAAACTGTCACACAGAAATGGAATCACAGGATCAGCTGTTTGGAATTTTTTTAAAAATGGTTTCAAAACATTAGCTACTGATGAAAAAAATGCAAACTTTGAAAGGATTAGGTTATCTTTACATGCTACTGCAACACGCGCACATGTTGAAGTTTTTGGCAAGGTATTTGTCTCTTCAGCGTACTTTTTTATGTTGATAAAAATCTGAATGGCCCGCTCTGCCACAGCAACATTTTCGACCCACCTGACTTGGCAGAACTTACGAGGGAAAATTTCACATCCTGTTATCGATACAAAATCAGCTCGCCGTGCTGGGCTATTTTTGAACAACTAATAGAAAGCTGTGAAGATATCATTCAAATTCCAGTCAGTAGCATCATGGCGTCTCCGAAAGGCTCCATGAACCACATGCAGTCCACATGAACCCAGATCAAGTAGATCACATCCATTTTCTGCCAACAAATCTTCCCTTATAACTCGCAGAAATTTATGATTGACATAGGACCCATCCATTGAAATTTGCAACAGTTTATTTAAATCTAGCTCTGAAACTCCTTCACGGAACTTTTAAATGAGATCAGATGCTCTTGCATGGCCAAGAAATACTGAATTCAAATAACGTGTACATACCTGGTTCAATGACTTAGACCAAAATCTAACAATCAAATCCATCTGCCCTTTCTGAGCTACTTTATTAAGGGCTTCATCAAAGCATGTGACAAATTCAGTACCTACTATCTCTGATAATAAGCATTTAGAAAAATATGGTGCAAGCCCAAAACAAATTATATATGACATTTTTGTTGCACCAAGACTGACCTTTTTTGCTATATCACTGTCCATAAACAAATGCTGGAATACATCGCTAGCATCTTTAAAAGAGTTGTATGAAGAATTTGACATTACAAGTTTCATGGCCCAAATTACTTCTGCTCTTAAAATGCACTCTTTTGTCATAAAACTAGTGATGTTCAACATTGAAATATCAGTAGGAGATACAGTGGATGAAGATCCATTCTGCTTTGCTACAAAATCTGCTGAATATGGCATGGACGGTATCTAATTAGGATCAGCAGCCATACTGCTAAAGTTCCACTTTGTTTTTCTGAACAATCCCTTTGAAGTGGTGCAGTATCCAATGTAAATAAATTTGTCACAGCATGAGAAGCAGAAACCTGGCTTAAAGCTTTTATGTGTTTAGCACTTCGTTCATGGCTCAAAATCGCTTGGCGGCCCATATTGCTCAAGTTGAAACTTCTTAAACTTTACATCTTGCTTTGTATGGGTCATCCTGAACAGGTAACAGCCATTCTGACTACTGTGGGTTAAGTTTTTCTTCAAGCCAATCCGCATTAAAGAGAGTTTTCTTGGAAGTCATAATTGCACCAGTCAGAAACCTTGCAGACCTCTCAATTCGCCGATTACTTTAATTTGACACAAACACCGTCGAAAACTCTATGCAAGGTGCAAGCACGGGAGCAAATACCGGCGGGCAGGTACCACGTGGCCGGCTGTTTGGGTGTGACGTGGGGCAGGGGCGGCGGAAATTGAAGTTCGTTGACCGGGCCCGAAATTTTGAATCGTGGTGCACTCCCCTCCCTTCCCGCTTTCCAGAACAAACAGAAGAAAAACAATGCCTAAGGAGATTTGTTAAGGATTAGGACCACCTGACCACTTACCTAGAGCAACTTTCTAAGGCTCATCACAACAAAAATCGCATACATGCCAAATAAAAATATTGGCTAAAATTATTGACCGGGCCCTGGCGGTTCCGCCGCCACTGACGTGGGGGTTGGCAGAAACTCTCTGATCGCGGTAAAAGCATGCGCGCCAGCAGGAGTCCCTCTTTTTGCATTGGCCAGAGGCTTTGGTTTAATAACGAAGTATCCAACATGGGGTTCTGAGACTGCGATAAAAAATGTTGAAAATATGTTTTTGCGGATTTTTCGCAAAACAGACTGAACCTTTAATCAACTCCATAAATCACTAACAGGAATGGGCCCCTTAAATTTCAAGCGAATCGGATAAAAGCTTAAAAATAATAATTTTAAGCTCGCCATCCTGCAGCACGTTTCTCGTGGAGAGTGAATTCATAACTTTATTATGCGGTTATAATAAATATCAAAATAAAAAAAAATTGAAAAGGAATAGATGTAGTCATTGAAATATTTAGCACACAAACTTAAAAGTCAAACATTGAAGCGAAATCTTTTCTTGCAGAGAAAAGAGGGGGAAAAAAATAGAATATGAACACTTCATCTTCTTTCTAAATTAGCAGTAAAAAAGAATGAAAAGCATTCTGCAACATATTCAGTGAAACATAAACATTTACTCCGAAAAGTCTCGGAACATTAAAGAAGGCAATAACTCAGTTGGCACACGCAGTCATTGCGACCGCTCAAAGCCCGTTTAGTGACCCTTCAACAGTAAGCTCTTGGCTCTCCCAGCCTAAAACGCACTGAGGAACGGCAAAGCTCACCAAAAACCCTCAGTAAGAGCGCTACATTAAAGATTTATCCCATTAAAAATTTTAAAGGATAATTTCAAAAGTTCTTTACCGATTCACGCGAAATTTTAGAGGTCAGCTTCTGTTAACCAATTATGGTGTATGTAAAAATTTCAGCCAGTTTCATGAAGAATAGAAAAAGTTCGTTTTCACCATTTTTAACCCTAGTCTGGCAGTCAAACAAGGTCATGAAGGGGGGCAGGAAGTGCTTTGGTCACTCCATCATAACCCCTCCACAGGCTCCACTTCCCGCTCTCACTCCAACACTATGCACCCTTTTTATTTCCTAGTAGCCACCGTAGGGGTTTCCTCCCCACGTGGCTGCAATGAATTCCACGGAGATCTCTGCCAAATAAGTTAGTTTCACCCCCCTTCCAGTTTAACCTACAGTTCGGTCCTTCGGAGTGAACTAAACGAAATGTTAAATACGGAGAAAGATCAAACACAGAGGAAAAAGTATTTTATTTTAGAAACTCCCCAAATTCCCTGACTTATGAAATAAAATTTCAAAATTCCCTGATTTTTTTTATGAAAATTCATGTTTTCCCTGACTTTTCCCTGACCTTTTGAGCCAATACTTTTTCCCCTGATAATTCCCTGATTTCCCAGTTCTCCAGGTAGCGTGGGAACCCTGGACAATATAAGGAGTGATGCGACGGGAATCAGTAAAAGTTGGATGCAGTATGGGTAAGACGAAGGATCTAAGCGCATTAGATCATGGGCAAATTGTCGGGGCCCAACGAATGGGTCACTCCATCTTGGAAGTCGTGCAGACACTGGGATTTTCATGAGCCACTGTGTCACGGGTGCACCGTGAGTACATCGAATCCGGTAAAACCATCCCTGCAAGGGCCAACTGCCGTGGACAACAGCATGTGGATGAGCGGGGTCATCGTCGGCTAGCTCGCGTTGTAACAGCGGATAGATGGGCCACAGTGCAAGAAATCACTTGGCAATTTAACGCTGGTGCACAAAAACGTGTAAGCAGCCACACCATCCAGAACCATCTCCTCGTTATGGGGTACAGAAGCCATCGTCCCACGAGGGTACCGCTGCTGACAGCACATCACAGAGTGCAAAGATTAGCATGGGCGCGGGAACATCGCCACTGGACCCTAGACATGCGGGAAAATGTTGGCTGGACTGATGAGTTGAGATTCACGTTGGTACATGCGGATGGCAGGATACGAGTACGGCGTAAACCACATGAAGCGATGGATCCTTCTTGCTGGTGGGGGTGGCATTCTCGTCTGGGGACTGTTTACGTGGACTGAAATGGGACTCCTGGTACGTGTGACATCGTCCCTCACAGGTCAACTTTACCAGGATATCCTGGACGACCATTTGCTTCCATTTGTGCGTCTTCAACATCCCACTGGGGACCTCATCCTGCAACAAGACAATGCACCGTGCCATCGCTCCCGAATTGTATTCGAATGGTTGGATGAACACTCCACCGACGTGACCTTGCTTCCTTGGCCAGCTAGGTCACCTGACCTCAATCCCATCGAGCACATCTGGGATGCCATCGAGAGAGATGTTTGAGGCTCTGACTCCCCTCCATCAAATCTTTGTGAACTGTGGTAGCTTGTTCAGGGGTCGTGGATCCGTATGGCTTCCCAACGCTTCCGGTGTCTTGTCGAGCCCAGGCCGAGACGAATCACCGCCGTCATCAGGGCGAAAGGTGTTGCTACATGATACTAGACAGGTATCTCTAATTCAATTGCTCTTCAGTGTATATCTATTACAGTATAATGTGTATTTTACAAAGAACAATGCATACGTACTTCTGTAACAGTTACACTTAAAATATGAGATAGCATGATGCAAATCCTTATGCATACCTACCTAATCGTTGCCTTCACTACATAACATCACTGCAGGGTCATCAAACCTGATGCATTAGGTGCAGTAGTTGGAGACTCTTGGCAGGACAATGGGGAGCTAGTAAAAGGAGTTTTCTTCTGGAAAAACATCGTTATCGGCAACTGTTGCCGCTGCGTCTCTAGCTGCTGAAAAATCTCATAATACGGCATTAAAGAGTCTGCAGTACTTCGGTTTATTTTAAGGCTACCTTCCATAGAGGGATCAAAGTTAGAAATTAAATCTTTTAAGTGCTTTGCTGCTTGAAAAATTTCGGCAAACTTGTGCAGATTACCGCTGGCAGTTTCATCTTGTTTGTCGGCACAGTCATCATCATCTTCGTCCGAGGAAGTTTTCACAAGTTATTTTAACTCTTCATTTGTCAACGGTTCTTGATGTTTAATCAAATCTGTTATTTCTTCCTCCAGAATATTGACGAAACTTTCACACCTCAATCCGCTTGGCCATCTGAGTATAATGTTTTGCTTCCTCGTTGATGGTAGGAAAACCATTAAAATCATTGACACAGTCACACCACAGGGGACGCCAGCACACATTGATCGATTCTTTCGTAGCTCCATTTCCTATGTGATATGAATCTAGCAGTGGGGCTGACATCGTATAATTGAATCCACGTAAAATGCGGCACCACTGTACTCTATGTTCATTTCCAGAAATTTACATGAAAAAGAAGCAAAAATGGTTGGAACTCAAAATTATGAAGAAAGACTTTTTTTTTTTTTCAATCTGCTCTAAAAATAATCTGATTACAGACCAAGCTTTTTTTTTTTTTTTTTTTGTAATCCTGTTAGCATATTTATAAAGTCAACTAAATTACAATTTGATATGAATTACAAGGGGCAAAAACAGCTTTAGTTTTCAGCACAATAGAATTTTCATGACACCCATCAATAATTTGCATGGTATTTTGAATAATTAAAAAATTCTGAAAAACCATGTGGACTGCAATCAGTTGTTGAAGATCTGAAATGTTGAAAACTATTTATTTGCGATTTCTTTTTTATTTGCATAATCTGAAAATGGAACTCTAAGATGGTTGTTCAAAGTATCAAAATTCTTGGAATTACAGCTCTGTTGACGAAAACGTATGAATGGTAAAATTGATGTATCCAAAAATGAATAATTCTACAACATTTTACTGATGCAAGAAAAATACTTATTTTAAGCTAGGAATCTTTCCACAGCTGCACCCTAAAATTTTCAATGACTCTGGGCACCTCCAATGAGAAATTAATGAAACATTTTGGAAATTAAGAATTTACCGAAGTTAAGTGAGTAAGTGGCACGATAGACATAAAAAGTAAAATAACCTTTTGCTACTCAAAATACACTTTTCTGACTTAAAATTATATGAATTAAAGGAAAATTTGAAAATGGAACCCTCCCCCAACCCCTTTCAACTGTAAGTAAAGAGAACAATAAAGGTAAATGCACATAAACAGCATTAAAACAATGGAATCACATTAGCACTGTGCTCTCTCATTCTCTTAAAGGAAAACAATTAAAATAATGACACAAAGTACAGACTTTAACTTACTTAGCCAATTGCTCCAATTGAGCCGAAATAGTTTTTGGTGGAGGCGATGGATGATCACGTCCTTCAGGCTCAACATAACTATGAATTCAGCCAAGAAAGGATATTATTTATTAATAATAACATAAGCAATAATTCCTGCTACATTAAGAATTCAACTAGCTAATTTTAATCTCAACATAACTATTTATATTATGATGAGCCAGGAAACAAGCAAGACACACGAGACTGATAAAGAGAAAAAAAGCTGAACTTTTTAGGCAGGTGAAAAATCAGAATGTGCTGCAAAAAAGTGTGAATATAAATTATATAATGCAGCATGAGCAAGATGGAACTGTTCACTGTAATTTATTTATGTAAATATTAAAGTGGAACACATGCATTTACAATATAAAATTACAATTCAAAACAAAATAAAATGAAAAGCGCAAAAGTATGGATAGAATTCACCAAAAATAATTATAACGTATAAAAGTGTTTATTGGAGTAAGTAAACACAAGAAGAGTAGCGGGGATGTCAGCCCTACAGAATGCCTTAAAGAAGGAGTCTAGACTACCTCCTGGTCTTCATATTCTTGCACTATTTGGCAGGCTGAAGCACCATAAACCTGGTAGCCCTATCAGACCCATCATTTTGAGGAGGCGTCCACCATCTGTCCGTCCTTGAAAAAGTGCTCTCTATCTTTCTGGCTGCTTTTTTGCCTCCATCCAACAAAGTACTTGTTTCCTCAGCAGACTTCGTATCAAAATTAAAGAGCATTCGAGTAGACCCCAGTCACATCATGGGCAGTTTTGACATAGTTTCTTTATACCCTTCTGTAATAGTTCTTGAAGCAACTAAAAACTTGAAATGAGCCGTATGTAATTCTAAGCTATTCTCTCAAGATTCCCTGTGAGACATCTGTGAGATGATAGACCTAGTGACTGATTCGAATTTTTTCAGTTACCGTGCTCACACTTACAAACAGACTAAAGGCATCCCTATGGGATCCTCTTTATCAACAGTCTTTGCCAAAGCTGTTCTTCGCCCACTGGAGAACGATTTCCTTAGCATGCCAACCCTAACTCCACAGGTCTGGCTCAGGTATACAGATGATATATATTATTTGTATGAACCCATGGGAGAGACTCTCTACAGCATTTCCTACCTACAATGAACTCCTCTCACGCCAATATAAAATTTACTGTGGAGTGCAAAACTGGTGACCCCCTGCCTTTTTTGGATGTTCTAGTTTGGAAGATGCACACTGGGGCTCTGCATACACAGGCTTACTACAAGCCTGGCTATATGCCTAGTCTTATTCTCCCTGCTTCTGCCAGCCCTAAGGCACATAAGTACGCTCTTTTCTAATATAGGGCTAATAGAGACTTTATCCTCTGACAGAACAGCCTGTGACTTGGAGATTAATAACCTAAGATCTCTAGCCTCATCAGCTGGTTTTGGCATGCCAGTTATCAATGAAATAATCAGAAAAGCAGAAGCCAAAGCCTGTTATCGTGCTAATGCCAAGACGAGTTGCTCCTTACAATTTGTTGGCTCACTCCCATACGTACCGGGCTTCTCCTATTTTCTCAAAAACAGTCTGAATAAATTTGGTTTAGACATAGGATTAAAAGCACCAAGGTCTTTGTCAACTCTTCTCACCACAAATAGGGATCATGCCATACTGCCTACTGACACTGGTGTTTACTCCATTCCCTTGGAGTACTCTGATGGTTCCTTAAAATATTATGTGGGTATGACCAAGCAATCTTTTAAGTTAAGACTTTCTGAACACAAGTGTGATATAAAAAAGGTAAGCTAACAACAGCTTTAGCACGGGAGGTTATGAACCATGCGGCTATCCCAAAATGGGATGAGATCAAGAAAGTCGCCTGATATGACAATCGACAGACCACTGCATTTAGAGAATCAACAGAAATTCTCACCAACACAAAAGCCTGCAATGTGGATATTTCCACTGACCTCCCGGTGGTTTGGTGTGCACTTCTCAGTGTTCCACGAGCTTGATTAACTTTTAATGTTTTGCCTACACGTGTTTTGATCTGTGCGTCCAACATATCATATTGTTTAGATTTTGAATTATTAAGAACTGTTCTGTTTACTTTATTGTGAATAACTGCCTGATGAAGACACCTGCCTGGTGGCAAAAGCTTACATTTATGTTTCTTGTGTTTACTTATGACAATAAACAGATTTTTATGTGTTAGAAAAAAATATTTTTAAAAGACATTCTTTCAGTTTTTTTCTTGTTTTGTTTTGTTGTTGTACTTGCAAGAATATCAGTAAAAGTTTCCTCTTACAAGCATACACAAGCCTAGCTTTCTTCTCAGCCAATTCCAAAACCATATTTGTCTATTGCTGACTCTGCAGTTGCACAGCATTCATTGCTTAAAATAGTATAACTATACTAGTGATCCGAATTTCTTGGCATAGAATAGAAATAAAACTTTCCAAGCTTTCGAACATAAACCAGATGGCTTTTTCAAGGAAGGTAGACAGCTAACAGCAAACTGGATAATAGAACATTTCAACAATTTAAACAGGGTGACTTGACTAGACAATAAATGAATAGTGAATAGGTGCAAATATGATCATTTGAAGAAACGAGGTCACGTTGGTTGGGCACGCGGTACCATGGTAGAAAGCGCAACATTATTTGAAGAATTGATTCCAAATACGTGGCCACTCCAGAAAGACGCTATCATTGCAAGCCTTGCTGCTTGTCAAGATTTCCAAGGTTTTGCGAATGGCAGTAGATTTAGGTGTGGAGTATGAAGTTAATTTCTTTACATCACTCCACATAGGATCAGTGGACTTCAACTTGACTTCTCTTGAAAGGGCAGTGAATCATGGAATGATCAGATTCAGGAATGTCTGTTTGAGAAAAATATATTGAGTATGAAGTACAAAAGGTCTTGTGTGAGATGTGTGATGGATGTCAGTGAAGCTCAAGTTGTGTTTAGTGATCACCGTAAATAAAGACGTTTGATGCATCAACAGTATGTAAAATCTAGTTTTAAACTTTAATCTGGCAGATAAGCTAACCTCTGAGTCTCAGAGAACAACTTAGTGATACGTATGTATGAATGCTTAAATTCCAGAAGATGTACAGACCCTGAGAATTGCATCATGCAATACAGAAGTGCACAAATCAGGGGAACTGTGATTTATATTTATATGTTTGCAGGTCATTACTTACCATCTGTTTTTCTTTTTGTATCTGGAGGAAGGTTAGATAACGATCCCCAAGCAGATATGGAGGAAATTCCAGTTCTTCATTTACAGTTATAGATTGTGAAATGGAATAGACAAAGGTGAAAACCAAACACAGCATTTATATTACACTGGCATACCTACCAACTTTCAGAAACCGAAATCCGCAAAAAAATTAATCGATATGTTCGAGGAAAATTTTAATCAATATATTCAATGAAATTACTTGTCGCACATAGATTAAATGTACTGAACACATCGATTAAAAAACGATAAATTACCTTTGAAATAAGTATCAACTTTTAATTGATATGACTACAGGTTTGAATTTATCGGCACGTTTATTTCGATCAAAATATAATCTATACATAATTTCTCATTACTATGCTATCATTATGATCTGTAAAGAGATAAAAATTTATTTTTATGGAGGTTTGCATCTCAAGGGAAGAATGTTCCACCCTTTGACCACCAAATCCAATAGGATCGTATCCCACGCCGTCACAAAACAAACTAAAATGCTTTCAAAAACGAACCATTTTCATGCTAGGATTATCTTACGAAGAGACGGATGATGAGACAGTCAAATGAAATAAATGAGTGACTGAGGGACACTAATTGGTAAATTATGCTCAACTAGAAACGAAGTGAATAAACATTTTGCACGAATTGCATCTAGTTCATTATAACTTTTAACAAAGGAAGTTAATTTTATATTTCTTTTTTCCACGCAGTCAACATTAGATTTATGCTTGATGCTATATGATTAGTAATATCATTCCTTTCACCACGCGAAATGCTGAAATTACATTGACACGAAGAGCAAAATGCATATTTTTCATTTTTTGAAGATTTTGTAATACACAGGAAACTCTGCAGAATATGCATCACAGAAAGTTTTATAGAAAGTTTTTTATACCCCCCCTTTTATATTGCTGCTCATAGCAAATCACTAATACTAAATTTATTGACACTTGCAAAAAAAAAAAAAAAAAATGCAAGTAAAACCGCTATAGTAAAACAGTAACAGTTTAAAGAGATGCAATTTGCAGAGGAAAAAATAGTACCACAACATATTAATTTGGTTGAATCAAGCCAAGATATTTTTATGCACGTTATCGAGAGACAAACAAAGCACAGTTGAAAAGCGTACAAATTTGCTAACAGACGAGCAAAACAAATCATTGCTGGAGAAGCACTGGCTCGAATGAACATTAGACTTACTTTTTTTTCCTTTTAACTTCCTCTTATAGTAGCATTCTTTCGTTAGGTCAAATTAGAAGAAGTTACGAAACCATGACCCAATGCATTTTTAATTTCACAAATCTGACAGCTTTTGCTTAATTTGGTCATGTTGGGTATCAATCTGGGCTTAAAAATTACACAGATTTAAATTCCGTTTAAATTGTTTTCTACGATAACTACGTTCCGAGATCGCATTTCGAACAGGGAGTAGCAAAGACACCTGCTCCCAAGTGCTAGCTCCAATGCACGTCGCGCCACACTTTGCCCTCCTCAGAGGTTGCGACTTGGAGGACAAAGAATGCATGAGAGAGAGAGAGAGAGAGAGAGAGAGAGAGAGAGAGAGAGAGAGAGAGAGAGAAGCCCAGCTGTTTGTTATCCTTATCAGTTTACACGCAGTGCTAGTGTTTGAAACAACGCAAAACCTAACATGTGGGAAAACTGCTGCAAATTAAAAATTGTTCGTAACTTACATCGGCGCTTTACTTTGAATGGATTAAGTTAAATAAAAAAAGTTTTAATAGCGGGTACAAAATCATCAGAAAAAGGTAAATAAATCTCGGGAAATCCCCAAATCCGTAAAATTAACATTCTGTCTGTAAAACAAGTCACGTTTCCGTAAATTTTACGGGAAAATCGTAAACGGTGGCAGGTATGCACTGCATTCTCAATTCATGGTGTGAGAAGTAACCATACAAAACATTAGACAATGGAATGATTTACTTCCATAACACACATATTAAAAATAGTGTAGTTATCCTTAAGGGATAAAAATTTGTCATGTAAAATAGCATTCATTACATCAGTAATTCTCTAAGTTAACAAATTTAAATTACCGTGGATGAGGGCAAAAAGGAAAATAAACCATTTACGTATAAAAGTCATAATAGCTTCCACTGAGTAAAAAATGATCTTACAGGTTTCTTAACATGGGACAGAATATTACCTGTAGCAGAAATGGTGAAATAAAAAAAATATTCACAGATGAATCCAACATGAAACTCAATGTTGAATGTCTAAGCAATTGCCTAAGATTGTAATGGGTTTGGGAAGTTACAGAGCGATTATTCAATTTCTTTTTCAGCATGATTCCTTTCTGCTCACATTGTTTCCCAAAAAGCAGGAAAGTAGTACCTGCGTATGAGCATGCACAGGAATTTCATTATTTGTTACTTCTTAGAACTCCAGATTCCAGGAAAGTAAATTAAAAAAAAAAAAAAAAGCTGATAAACCAGGAAACACTGGTGACTATGCACTCCCACAGGAATTCAACAAGTCAAAGTACATAATCACAATCGCACTGACTTCAGCTCTTCAAGGTTTCTTGAATATCTGGCCACCTTAAGTACTATTTTTTCTGAAATTATAAATATACTTTAATCCTACCAGCACCAACAGAAGTTAGTGATTTTTTTTCTATTTAAGAGGAAATCAAGGCAAGAAGAAAATAATATTTTCACTTGCACATCCAATCCCAAAGAAAGAGTTTGATAGTCTTATTTAGTTATTATATCAATAACATCTAGAAACACAGGGACAAACAAAATCTTCAATGGAAATGTTGCACTGTTTCCATCAATGTGATAAACTGGATTTCACAAGAAATTTGCATGCGAAAAGCAACTAGAGATAGATATTTGATGCTTATGATTTAGAATGATATTACCTCTTATTTCACAAAATTTCAAGATGCATATTTGCATGCATGTTTGTGTGTTTGTAAGCAATTTTTTTTAAAGCTAAAGCATTTACAATCTCTTGAAACACCATCTCTATACTGTAGCTACACTGTTTTAAAATATTTTCATGAAACTCAATGTGCATGATCTTTTGTTAATAACCTCTGTGAGTACCAAAAATTTAAGACAAACTGATTCTACAAAAGAGGGGAAAACAAAAAAGGAACTCATTTCCTAGACCACTTGACTACTAGAAAACATTTTTGCAAGCTTCACAAGAAATTATCTCCAGATCGATTTTTTCCAGTTCTAAATATCAACAAATGCCAGAAGGAAATGAAATGTTTGCATCCCTCTTTGAGGGCCTGGGTAAAACTGGTTCCACTCCTAGTCAGGGTATAAACTCAATAGAAGCTCTGGGTAAAACAAAAGTCAGCTTTACAAAATGGGAACATTTAGTTTTACTGAAATACCAAACATGTTTCAACAGAGAAATTTCACAAGCAAGGTTCAGACTTGGAAGTTAAACCAACTGCTTAATGATGTTCATATTTGTATTGAAGTAGTTTGAAATCAGCTGTGGTTACTAATGTCTACATACAGTAAAACTTGCTTACAACAAGGAGCTCGGGACTGCAAAAACCCTCTCTAAATCCAGGCACTTGCTAAATCCGTTTTGGGGTGAAAAAATTCCACCATGCAAAAATAGGCATTATGCATATGTGATCATATACATATACATTTATATTATATTATATTATATTATATTATATTATATTATGTTATACACGGTTGAGTCACATTATTGTGACCACCAGCTAATATCCAGAGCAACCGCTGTGTGCAGCATGGGCAGCAGCTAGACAGGCTGGGAGTGACTCAATAAGGTGCTGGAAGGTGTTCACAGGTATGTGGAGCCATGCTGACTGCAGTGCATCTGACAGCTGCTGGAGGGTGCATGGTGGAGGATCCATAGAATGAACAACACGATCAAGGTGGTCCCACAGATGCTCAATTGGGTTTAAGTCTGGAGAATTAGGGGACCAGGGATGTACTTTGAAGTCTTCATCTTGCTCTTCCAACCACTCTCGGACATTTCTAGCTGTGTGACACATCGCATTGTTGTGCTGGAAGATCCCATCTACCACAGAGAAGACAATCAGCATATATTGGTGTATGTGGTCTGCAAGGATTGATTCATAACGAATTTGGTCCATAGTGCCTGCCACAGGTATGAATGGACCCAGAGAATGCCACAAAAACATACCCCAGACCATAGCGCTGCCCCCACCAGTTTGTGTTCTTCCAGCAACAGTTCAAGAGTGTTTGTTCTCTGATGTTTCTCACCTTATATGCCAATGTCCATCCATTCTATGACGCAGAAAACATGAATCATTGGAGAAAGCAATATTTGGCCAATCAGCGGAGGTCTGATTCCGATACTGATGTGCAAATTTAAGCCTTTTCTGCCAATGCACCTTCGTTTGCATAGGTGCAATAACCACCCGTGTGCATCGGAGCCTCATACACAGCAGGGTTCACTGAACTGTCATTTAAGACACACTTCCGTTAGCCCCCTAGTTCATTCGGCCAGTAAGTTGCTCCACTGTAACATGTCAATCGGCCCTCACACATTTTCGCAGCCGACGTTCACTTCTCACATCAATGGCACGTGGTGCTCCGCAGTTTCCACATCGCTAATTCTCAATGGTGCCATTTCTTCAATCAAGATACACTTTAACCACAGCAGCATGCGAATAGTTCACAAACTGTGCTGTTTCAGAAATACTGCCACACTTGGCCCGAAAGCCGATAAGCATCCCTTTTTGCAAATCTGGTAAATCGCTCCTTTTATCCATGACAGCAACGAGTGGTATCTTTTCAGAATACCTACAGCACACCTTATATAACCTCCAAGCCAGCTCACGACACACGCCTTCTTTCATTGGCTACACGCTGTTGACATCAAAAGTAGGAAGTGGTCACAATAATGTGACTCGACTGTGTAAAACGAAATAAAGAAATTACATCCATGCATTGAGATTACATAAATGCTACATTAAATTTGTCATAAAAATTTAATATCCATATCCATAACAATTGGACTTGACAGATTTAATTATTTAACTACAATAGCACAAATTAAAATAAAATAAACACTTACATGAAACACACAGCAGCAGCAAATCCAGAAGCAGACATGGAAACATTTTTAAAAAGACACTCCCAGGCCTCTTGTAACAGCTGGAGGAGAGGGTCTCTTATGCAACTCACTTGTAGAGCATTTGATGTACTCTCTCAACTTTTCTTTACTATTAACATCCTTCCACAACCATTCCCCTGCACTGTTGCAGTTTCATCCTATATGCCGCTATTCCTATTCCTCCATTTCAGAGCAGTGTACAACATATATACATATATTTTGCCTTGTTAAATATGGAATTTCATTAAATTTGTTTGCTTTGCTTGTTAAAAGTGATCATCTCAGCTTTTCTGTCCCTCACTAAGTTGTTCCTACTCTGATGTATGGCAGTGAAACATGGGTACCACAAAAGAAACATAGGAGTCGTTTGTGTGATGGAGAAATTCATTACTTACGGGGGTGGGGTGGAAAGACATGTTCTGATTGTGTGAGGAATGAAGATGTGTTGCAGTTGTGTAATGTGAAGCAAAATGTTGTTACCAAGGTGGAGACTAATATGCTTCGGTGGTTTAGCCATGTTGAAAGAATGAGTGATGAGATGCTTACTAAGAAAATCTTTTTAGCCCAAGTGGCAGGAAAGAAAGGCAGAGGAAGGCCAAGGAAGTCATGGGAGGATCAGATTTAGGAGTGTCTGCAAGAGAAAAAGATTATGAGTATGAAGTATAGAAGATCTTGTGTACGGTGTGTGATGGATGTCAGTGAAGCCTGAGTTGTATGTTAAGATTGCTGTAAATGGAGAAGTTTGATATGGCAACAGTAAGTAAAAATTATCTGGTAGTTTTTATTTCTTTGTGGAGCTAACTCCTGAATCTCGGAGAACAGTTAAGTGATATGTATGTATGTATGTACTAAATTTGAGTATTTCATTAAATTTGGTTTGCTAAAAACAATCAAATTAGCTTAGAATTAATATTATACTAAACAAAAGTTCCTGTTTTGCTCATTAAATCTGAGATCTTGCTAAATATGGGCTTGTTATAAACTGGCTCTACTGCACTTAGCATTGACTTTAAGGAAGTTCAGTTTCATTGCACATTTACACTTGAGAGACTAGAGGAAATCCAGTTATGGAGAAGTATCTGCCAACTGTTTTTCAAATGAATGCACTACATGCACCACAATCAATATTTCAGGTTGTTCAAATCAATGATAAATGTCTAATGAGAAGTGTTTTGTTTTCTTCAGCACATCAAACAACTGCACTTGTTTTTTCATCATTTCACAAATAAAATCTCTCTTGTTATGACAGAGAAAGAATGAAGTGCTGAATATCATTGTAATGTCCTTGATTTTCACTTATCTTTTGCCCTGAATGTCAGAGTCCACACTAGCAAATTATTATCATGGAACAACAGTTCAAAGCAACAGGCATGAAAAAATTAAACATGACTGCCATGCTAATAATCGCATTGTTCTTCCATGTATTTGTGAAGAATATTTGTTCCATAATTTCCATAAGCATGTTGCTCATTAATGATCTCAGCACATCATTTCTCGTCAGGCATGTGGAAGCAAACTGGAAGGTGCCTTGTTTGTTGGAAACAACACAATGTGCACAGTCCTGATTGAAAATCATTAAACACATACTAAAGGTTCAGTTTTTATTTGTACATTATGAAATTTGTCTGTAACTGTTAAGCATTGATATTGTTATGAAAATGAAGTTACCTAATCTTAACTAATTTTGGATGCTGAACAAGAGAAAGAATTAGCAATTGTGAATTGGTTCTTGCTTTCAAGTTGCAGAAAGGACTCCATACCAGCAAGTTAGTCCTGCACAAGTGGTAACAGTTCTCAAAGCCACGATGTAGCAGCTCCACATTCCAAGGTCATGATACACTTAGCATCATGTGACCAGCTACCTGTGCCACCGATGCTCCAATATCTTAGTGTTTCATTGGAATTCTGGGAGTCCGGCTACGCACTCCATAATTTTCTGTTAGCTTGTTGTTCTAGGTGTGTTTTTCTTGGTGAGCATTTATGAGCCTCTGTTAGCCTTTGTTTTAGGCAGGATAAATATGTCTCATGAGAAGTGGTGTGTGGTCGTTGTATGAAACACATGCATTGCATGCCCTAATTGTGTGCAAAAATTTACTCTCTTAAACAAAAAGGAAATTATACGCAGGAAAGATTTGTGCTGCAGTTTTTCACAAGAAAATTTAAACTAAGTGCCTGGTTTTTGAAGAGTTTTATTTAAAACCAAATTCACATATTTGTATGCATTTTAGACTGAACTGAAAGCGAGAATGCGAACCTTACTTTGTATGCCTGTACCCATGTGAGATTGTGCAGTTGGAGTGAGCGTATCCTTGCCAGGTAAGTAAGAATTGCAACTTAGAAATCCACTGCATGTGAAATTTCTGTTGCATTCAGGGCTTGGGCAGTCAACCAATCAGAGAACCAGAATCTGTTCCCTCTGTCCTCACTGTTTGACCCCACTCGGGTTGGGGCCTTTGTTACCTGCCATTGAAAACTAGTGAAAATGCAAAACAGAGAGTTGCATCAACCAATGGAAAGCTAGTTTTCTTTTGCCAGTGAATATCTACGATCTCATGCATAATTTCAAGGAATACTTTCTTATTTAGTTGGAAAATTGTACGGCTATATTTCCGTATGTTTCTTGACTTTCTGAAGCATTAAAGTCCTTCAAGATAATTTAAGCAAACTGGAAAAGTGCAATAAAGAAACAGATGATGCAAAATTAATGTCTTTTGATTCCCTAAGTTTTACAGAAAAATCCGAATGTCTAAGCAAGGAAAGACCAACCTCAAACCTGAGTCTCTTAACATCGTCGTTAAGTGTGCAGGTTAAACATACAAACTTATTACATATTCCAGTGCTTCTGTTTACCAAACAGACAAGATTTGTAGTGTTTCAAATCTCCAACGCTGTTTTGTTGGCCGTGCTTATCATTTTGTAATGTAGCTGTCAGAAACTGTTTACCCTTTCCTAACAAAAAATAATAATAATGTAAAACTCAAAAATTGTCAAAATTTAGATTTAAAACAGTGGAAATATACTAGTAATCTGAATTTATTGGTGTAAAACTAAAATCCAAGGTTTCCAGCTTTCCCACATCAACCAGATGACTTTTTCAGGAAGATAGACCCCAAAGGGTCTTTCTGCCTGGTAGTTTCCAAATCATAATCACCCCCCATAACTATCCTATATGGAAAGCATATTGATTTCGTTAGGTTAAAAAGCGAATTAAACGTACTTTACTCTTCCTCCTGGATTAAGCAGTAAAACAATCTACAAGTTGTTCAAAGCTCCGCACGAACTTGGTTTGGACATGTGCTTGAGGAAACTAATACCTTGTATTATTTAAATTGTGCGAATGAAAACCTATTCATGTAATGTACTTGAAGACAAGACATATTATCTAAAAAAATTTTTATAACAATGGAAAAAGTTCCACTCAAGATTTTGATGTCGAAGCCAAAGTAACGGAAGAATTAAAAAAAGTCGCAGGATGTAATTCCACTATAAATGACATGTTTTTTTGTTTTGTTTTTAATTTTTGCATGCCTACACATAACGTTCACGGCACATTACTGCCCATGAGTGTGTGAACAGCAAGGATAACTTCTATTAAATATGTGGAGAAGTCATGTTTGCTTCAAACAAGTATGCTTTAACCTAAGTGATAAAGAAAAAAGAAGCCTACTTCCTGCACTTGGGCTGTAAAACAGGCAACCAGGACAAGAGCTTGTCTCAGCACATGTGCTGCACATCTGGTTCATCAAAGCTGAATTGCACATCTGGTTCATCCTGGCTGAATTGCAAAAGACATTCCATGTCTTTTGTAGTGCCTATGATACAGAAAGAGTCAACAGATCATATCAGAGGCTGTTACTTCTGTATGGCGCCTTCAATTTGGAAATGGATTTTCTTGAAGCAAAGTGGGCAGAGGCAAAGCCGTCTTGAATACTAGCAGGCTTAAGTTCGCAATTTGTGGCATCACCATCTGGGTCATAACAAATGCTGCTGTGACTGCCATCTTAAGCTAGCAGCGGGGTTACAGCGAGGCAATATCAAGATTCTAATTTTTTGTAACTTTGCAAAAACGATGGAAAAAAGTTATACATACATATCATTAAGCTGTTCTCTGAGATTCAGAGGTTAGCTCCTCAAAGAAAGACCATGTGCCTAGTACACCTTTATCTAATAGAACTAGAATTTCCTTACTGTTGGTGTTCCAAATGTCTCCATTTACAATGATCTCGGCAGACAGCTCGAGCTTTATTAGCATCCACCACACGCTGCACACAAGACCTTTTGTACTTCACACTCATGATTTTTTTCTCAAGCAGACATTTTTGAATCTGGTCCTCCCATCCATGGCCTTGTTTTACCTTTCTTTCCTGCCACTTGTGCTGAGAAAATTCTCTTAGTCATCACTTCATCACTCATTCTTTCAATTAGGCCAAACCACCTAAGAATGTTAGTCATCGCCATGGCTCGATTTTGACCGGTAGTAAGTAGCAAATTGCTAGCAACAAATGCATTTTGCTAATGATAAAAAGTGGTTATAGGAAAAGTTGCTAGTGGAAAACTTTTGAAAGTTTTAGTGTGAACTGTAAAGCGCCACTTCATTGTGCGTGTGGAATATTTTAGACACATACAAAAAGGAACAACTGCTTTCTGGAAACAAATGTTTCTTGAAAAGTACAAACATTATAAAAACATTTTGGAACTAGTAGAAAAATCCAGTATATTTCCCTTATCTACTTCTGCATGTGAGGTTGGGTTCAGTTTCATGAAGAGAATCCAGGGTGATTGGAGGGGTAGTTTAAACTTACAAACATTGAATGCTGTCATGAATATTGAGGTTGAAGGTCGTGTCCAAAGATAAGTTTGACTCCAGGCCTGCTCTTTTAAAGCGGTGCGATGAAAAGACCCGAAAACCAGATTGTAAACCATACAAAAAATAACTTAAGATTTTGAATAGTGTTCTTGAATTTTGTGAATAAAGTTAAATGAAAAAAAATTAATAATCTAAAGCAACTTATGGGAATTTACTAGGAATTTTTTTCCATTTATAGCAAATTTTCGGAGAAAACTCTTCTCCTTCTTCAGGCTCTCTTGTTGTTGTCACTTTTTGCTTGTCACTATCATGGTTACGGTTTACCTTGACGGTTACGGTTAACCTTGACGGTTTAGGTTATTTTTCAACAAATCCTGCCAGATGTTAGGCAGGGAAAATCCTTTGCAGTCATTGATGATGGAATTTTGATTTTTCTCAATCTCTATTCCTTCTTTCAGTTTTCTTTTTTGGAAATTGCTTTGGAAACTGATTACTTTAAGGGAATTCCAATCCATGCTGTGCCCAGTTTCTCTAACATGCCTATCTAATCCAGTCTTGTTGGAGCAATTTTTTATAGCTGCTTTAGGCAGCTATTTAAAAAAAATGTTTTTTAAATATTTGCATTCAAATTAAATTGTTACAATTAATCTGTTAGGTCATGAAAAGGTGAGTTATATCTAAATATTTGTAATCTTTTCAGCATTACAATGTGACAGTTACAGGGGTGAAATCAAAATTAGCCATGATTGACTAATGGACAGGGACATGTTAAAGTTTCTTTTGTATAATGTTAATAAACTTTTGCTAGCAGATAATGCAGCTGGCTAGTAAAAAACAAGGACACTAGCAAGTGTTACTACTGCTAAAAAATGAAAACAAAATCAAGGCCTGGTCATCACCTTACTAACAACATTTTGCCTCACATTACACATCTGCAACAGATCTTCATTCCTCACATGATCAGCGCGTGTCTTACCACAACCCCCATAAGTAACGCATCTTTCCAGCACACAAACAACTCCTATGTCTTTTCTGCAGTACCCAGGTTTCACTGCCGTACATCAGAGTAGGATCAATTACACTTTCATACACAGCCTTTCAGGACTTCCTTGAGAACCCCTCATTCCTGTGAAATCCTCCTAAGGCAGCTATGACTTTCAATGAAGAATTCCCTCCCCTATTAATTTCACCATCTAATTTGTTCTCTCTGTCAAACATACTTCCTAAATATACAAACTCATTCACATGACCAATCTCTGTGCCATTAAGGCTTATCTTGCATTCAGTACGGACAGTTCCTCGCTCAAAACCCGTAACTTTGGATTTTCCCTTATTTATACTCAGTTTGAATTTCATACAAACTTCATACATCCAGGATAACATACTCTGCAACTCACTTTTGCTCTCTGCCAACAGGAGTGTTTCATCAGCATAGAGCAATCTGCACACACGCATATTACCAAGACACAAACCAGTATTATCCATTTTGGCATCACGCATCCATAAATATATTAAACAGCCAGGGTGGCATTACACAACCTTGCCTGACTCCAACTGGAACCATCAGCTGTGGGCTAATCCCCCACACTGATGTACTTCCCTGATTACAAAGACTCAAAGAATGCTAAAAAAAGTTATAAATTTCAGTAAATGCAAAACATATGGTAAAAATCAAAATGCAAACATTTTATGAGCCATGGGAGTGATGAATTCAGAGATTATTTCATATCTACAAACTAATTCAGATATAAAAGAGCTTTAAAATTTTCCTTTTAACATCAATGGATTGTTTTGCACAAATTCACCGTTATTACCATAGACACCACGCGTTTTTTTTTAAACAAATTATATTCTATTTCATCTAAATAAGTTAAGAAAAAAAAAGGCAAAACTTAAAAACTTTATCTGATAAGTTAATGAGGAACATTCCATGCATAACATTAAAATTGCCGTTATTGATACGGTAATTCCATATTCTTTCAGCAACACAATGTGTGACTGATACATATTTTTTTATGTCAGCATGATGCTGGAAAAGTACGTTTTTAAATAGTGTAATGACTAGCATGCTTGACCGAAAATCGGGAGGTGCAGGTTCGATTCCCACTCCAGGACAATGTAATTTTCAAGTTTTCTGAAAGAAGTGGTTACATGGAACACAGTGAAAATATGCCAATAATAGCATTACAGTGCCTGCCATGTATTTATGAAGAATTATTTCTTCGGGAAAATTCGTTTCCTAATTGTATATGACGTACTTTCATCACTGGAATTTGTGACCTACATCCGACCCTGGATGTGAGAAAAGGTCGTGAGATGCTACGATGGGGCAGGAATAACTTCGACTAGCGCAAATCTCAAGGTTCTCAGATATCTATGTTCAGTTGCTTGGAATTTCCTTATGTAGTGTAATGACTAGCATGCTGAACCGGAAATCAGGAGGTACGGGTTCGATTTCCGTCCAAGGACGATGTAATTTTCAAGTTTTCTGAAAGAAGTGGTTACATGGAATATAGTGAAAATAAAATATGCCAACAATAGCATTTTTAAATATTTCGTATAAAGTAAGGAAATCACACTGGACAAAAAAACAACAAAAAAAAAAAACAAAAAAAAACGCATAACGATTAATGAAAAGTTGCTAAGCCTAATGATTCATGAAACATTGCTTAAACCTAATTAGTTTTGCGGGAACTATTACGTTTGTGAAAAAAAAAAAATTGCCTAGTTGATTAATTCATCAGAAATATGCAATCTACATTAATAAAAATACTAACTTCTCTTCAAATTCTCATATCTCACTTAAAGTCTTCAGCACTCTCAGTATAAGACACATGACAAGCACAGACTGTTTCTCAGTTTAAATCATCGTAGGTTTGGTTTGTTATGACCCGGTTGCTGACTTCACAAACGGGAAAATTGCGTAGGCTTAGGCCTCTAGTACTTGAGACGCCTTTGGCAGAGGTGACTGTATATACCACCTGTTCTGCACCCAATGCCTCATGGTGAAGGATTACCCCCCCCCCCCTCCCAATGTTTTCCCATAGATTGTGATGAGGAACAACAAAATATACTCAAAGAAACATAGCAGCCATCTACTTCAAGGGATCCCGAATTTTGTTCAGATGTGACCTCTGCTGAAATACACCAAGATCATGAAAAGTGAACTTTATGACCACCAGAAATCCCAAACTTCCAAAGAATAAAGCAGAAGAGTTGGCCTTAAGGCTGCAGAAGTGTAATCTTCTTGAGGACTAGATATATAGTTCAAATAAGCCTTATTACTTCTGTGAACTAGATTTTACGTGGTATAATGATTATTATCTTTACTACATTAGCTGTAGTTATCTTACTGTTACACACGTTCAACAATGTTAAAGTAGTGGCTATCTGTTGAGGACGACATTACGGCTAAGTATTCAAGAATATGTCTCAATCATACTTACCTTGAGGACTACATTAGGGCTAAGTATTCAAGAATATGTCTCATTCATACTCTTCTTGAGGACACTGTGAAAGTGATTGCACTTTGTCTGACAAAAAGATATGGAGAACATCGTCAAAACAGAAGGTGAACTCACTGTTTGTGATGATATTGATGGCCCGATGACAGCCAGGAGCATACTGATAGCCCCCGCAACCCCCCGCATTGCAGGGGGGGGGGCTCTGGGTTAAGAGAGCCTCTGAATTCAGGGAAAAGATTTTACAAAACTTTTTGCAAAAACTGCAAATGAAGCTGATTAATTTTAAAATAACAAACTGATATGAAGCCAGGAATTTTTTACAGCAGCTTTGAATGAAGTATTAAAAATATTTTTTGATAATTTCTTCCATAAACGAGTAAAATATTTGGAAATCATTTTAGCGTTTTAGTTTATAAAAACTGGATAATGGGAAAGTAGCTATATGGTTCTACAGGGTGGCCCAAACAAAACTATACCCATAGTGGCCCAAACAAACCTATACTCATGGTAGCCCAATTTAATGATAACTTATTTGGTTACAGGTGCTGACAATCCATCGATTTACATACCAGTTTACTTGTGAGGAGTTTCCCAGCAGCAGAGGAGATGGTCCTGACTTTGCAGCAAAGAATTTTCATTGTCAAGCCATATGTGAAGCAGATGTTTTTTAAAATGTGTCAACAGGAGTTTCAAACAAGGTTTAAAATTTGACCACCAATGAAGGTGGCAATCAATGATCTGGTAAAAAAGTGGTGTGCAACTGGTTCAGTGACAAATGCTGGCAGAAATTATGCCAAGTGCGTACGTACTCCAGAAAGCATTGAGAACATTCGCGAGCAAATCTTACAGTCTCCTAAAAAAATCTATGCGTTGATTATCTCAACAAGCAGGAATTTTGCATTCTTCGTGCCAGCGAATATTGAAACTTGATATGGGTGCTAAAACATACAAAATTTCTGAATTGCGTCAGTTGCAACCTCAAGATAAACCCGCACGTATGGAACAGTGGTTACAGGAAGAAATTGCATCCGGGATGCTGGACATGAATCTCTACTTCATGAGTGATGAGGCATATGGTTCCACCTAAGTGGATATGTAAATTCCCAGAATCGTCGATATTGGAGCACAAAAAATCCACATCAATTTGCGGAGACCCCTCTACATGTGCAGAAACTTGGTGTGTGATGTGCTGTGTCAGCACATAGGATTATTACCATTTTTTTCCACGAAACCATAAACTCAGCTCGACATATTGTGAACATTTTCAACCCATTTGTCAATCATCTTACCAACGAGGAGAAGACACATTGTTACTTTCAACAAGATGGAGCTACAGCCCATACTGCCCACTATTCAATGAATGGGATTTTTGAGGTGTTTGAGGAAAACCGTGTTGTGAGTTGTGACCTTTGGCATGCTCTATTCCCTGATCTGTCTGTGTGTGACTTTTACTTGTGAGGTGCACTAAAGGGTCAGGTGTATTCCGATAACTCTTCAAGAGCTTCAAATCAACATCTCTGCTGAAATTGCTAAGATTACACCACAACAACTTCAAACTTCCAAAACATGTTGCGAAGAACCGACCTGTGCCTTAATAATGAGGGTGCTCATTTCCAACACCTGCTGTAGGAACTATCTTGGACACTATAACATTAAATAAAACTTAAGCTTATTTGATTTGTTCATTTGGTATAGTTTTGTTTGGGCCACCCTGTAGTTCCAGTTGAATAAATTTTCATTTGATCTTCCTTCTTTCTGAGTTCCTTTGGGGTTTTTTTACAGACGTTTCTGGCCTCTTTATTTTAGTCAAGGCCAGTTCTCAATGTATAGAAGGATTATCAAAAGTTTTGTTTACTCCTGAAGAATTTAAAAGTAAGTGATTTAATACCTGTTAAGAAAGTAGCTATTCCACGCAAATCAAGGTTCCCTTTTCACAACATAGCAATAGATGTATGTTAACAAGAAAATGTGACAGAAATATCAGTTTGAAATGTTTATACCAATGACGATAAGGTGTCATGTATTACAGTTGTTTTCACATAACTACATATCATTCAGAATATAATGAACTAAATCTTTATTTCACAGGGTGAAGAAACAGATATCTGTGTCATTTTTTTTAATAACAGAATCAAGAGAAAAAAATCCTATATTCAAAGCATTGTGGCATTATGTTAAGTGCGTTTTATATATATTCAAGAGCAAATAATTTAAGAAGTTTTAATTTTTGTGTGTCATAATTCTTAATTGTTTTTATTTATTTGCTGACTCATGTTTTGTTTTTTAGCATAAATCGGAAATGATCCGTAGACACTGTCACATGGCAGTTATCAAATAAAGGTAACTTGATCACGCTAGTTACGTTAACTGAAAACTTTTACAAAAAGTTCGTAAGTTGGAAGCTTTCGACCTTATCTTAGGTCTTCATCACGTCAATGGAGGACTAAGATTGTTGCCAGATTCTACATTTGATTTTTTCCTATTTTTGTTGCAAAAACTTAGAATTGATCTCCAGATCAACGGAATGTAGAGAGGAGATTCGGAGTTACAAGTCATTGAGTTGAAAATAATGTCTATGCTTTCACGGTGACGGATGGCAAAACGATTGTCAAAAGAAGCAATTCGTTTTGCTTCGTTCCAGTGGGGAACTGCAGATGTGTCTTCCATTGTCAAAATAGACAAGGCAGTATTAGGATTGGCTTTCGAAACATCTTTTCTATGTTCTAAAATTCTATGGTTAATGCTCCTGTATGTGCTTCCAATGTATAAGTTATCCCCAGTAGAAGAAGAGATAGGAATGCAGTAAACTCCTGGGAGGTTCAGGCTTTCAACTTTGTCCCTATCCCTTTGTAGAAGTTTCAAGATGTTTGGGGTAGATTTAATGGCAAGATGGTAACCAAAACTTCTAAAAAGAATCTGTAACTTATAAGCATAGGAAGGATGGTAAGGAACAGAACCACAGAATTTCAGGTCTTCTTTCTTGTGAGGAAGGAGGCATTCGATTTTCGAATGGTTTTCATATTTCTTTATGAGGGAGTGGACTGTAACAGCAGGGAAACCATGGGAGAGGGCAATTGTAGAAATTTTGGAGAGTTCTTCTTGAAGAGAGAGTTGGTTGTTGCAAATGATATGAGCCCTGTGGATGTATGACTTTAATGCTGCAAGCTTGTAGAGATGCAGGGTGCAAGATTTGTAGGGAATGATGTTAGTGGCCGCAGAAGGTTTTCGATAGACGGAACGAGTAATGGAGAGATCAGCGTTTCTGCAGATAGATACATCCAGGAAATCAATTTTGTGATTTACTTCCTTAGATATGGTGAGCTTAATAGAAGGAAATTTTTCCGTAATGGAGTTGATCAGTATCTGTAGTTCAGACTCGGAATGTGGCCAGCTAATGAAAATGTCGTCTACATATCTTAACCATAGGGAAGGTTGAAAAGGGTGTAGAGGAATGATGGAAACTTCAATATGTTGCATGTAGATTTCAGCAAGCAGAGGGGAAAGAGGTGAGCCCATGGGGAGACCAGATTGTTGCCTATACACAATTTTGTTGAAAACAAAACAACTGTGTTGATGAATAGTGTGGAAACAATCATAAAGATCTTTGATAAGAGGACAGGGGGTTCAAAATGAAGAATCAATTTCTTCATGAGGAGCATGTAGGAATCAAAATATGGTACAGAGGGAAACAAAGATTCTACATCAAGAGTATACAGATTATCACAAGGAGAAAAGGAATTAGGAAGGTTGTGGATGAAGTTTGAAGTAGAGACAACTGTATGAGGATGGTTGGTTGCCATGGATTTGCATTTGAGGACCAATCTCTTTTCAAGGTTTACTGCTGGAGAAAAAAAGCTTCCAACTTACGAACTTTTTGTAAAAGTTTTCAGTTAATGTAACTAGCGTGATCAAGTTACCTTTATTTGTTAATATTGTTACGTGTTTTGTCCATAATCGTCATGTTTCAAAGCTACGCAACTTCCGGGCATTTTATTTTGGACTGGACGAAAGATTGGATTTCCTTCCGGAAACTTCGGACTCAAGTCACTAATTCTCTTTGCAGTCTTTGTTTTCTTGTTTCCTGCAAGACTTCTGGCATTCTTCCCCAAGCTTTTCAGATCTGCAAACCCATCTTCAAAGGACGGTGCCGTGCGTTACTACAGCAGACCAGCCATAACCTCCTATCTGCCGCTATCCGTGACCTGCGTTCCTCCATTGCTAAAACTGAACTTTTCTGCTACATTAGCTACCAATCACTGGCTACTACCACTCATCCTGCTTTGCTTGATATTTTCATGGTTCGCATCAACCAAACCCTCACAACAATTGAAGTAAATGAATATGCTCGCCATAGAAAGAAATTCAATTTTCTACTCTCCAAGCAAAAAAGTCAAGCAACATCTCCGTCATCAGCCTCTACTGACAAGCCAAAGTATGTAAATCTTTCTTCTGTCACTATTCCTCCTAGCTTGGATAAATTCTTATCATTAGGCCCAAAATTTTCACCTGCTCTTCCTATCAATCTTCCACAAACTGTTTCTGTTATAGAATCAGCCATCCACAGAACTGAGACTGTTCAGCAGCCTATCCTTCGTGCCAACGCTGCTGTTATCTTATCCAAGCAAAATTCTGTGCCAATCAAGTACTCTTCTTCTTGTTTAAAAGAATTCAGGTCATTTATTCAGGAAAATGACCTAGCCGTATGCAAAGCAGATAAAGTTGGTTGCCCAGTCATCATTGGTAAAGAAACTCTAAACCAAAAAGTGCTTTCTTTTCTTACATCTGCTAACTGCATCCCTTTGCAGTCAGAAACCACCAACTCACTCAAAAACTCAGTTGACAGATTAGCTAAGAAAGAAACTCTTCAATCCTTCCTTGGTGATATATCACCCCCTCCTTACTTTAGAACTCCCAGGCTCTTCCTGCAAGTGAAACTGCATAAAGCTGGTAACCCCATCAGACCTTTAGTGGAATATTCTTTTTCTCCAGCAGTAAACCTTGAAAAGAGATTGGTCCTCAAATGCAAATCCCTGGCAGCCAACCATCCTCATACAGTTGTCTCTACTTCAAACTTCATCCACAACCTTCCTAATTCCTTTTCTCCTTGTGATAATCTGTATACTCTTGATGTAGAATCTTTGTTTCCCTCTGTACCATATTTTGATTCCTACATGCTCCTCATGAAGAAATTGATTCTTCATTTTGAACCCCTGGTCCTCTTATCAAAGATCTTTATGATTGTTTCCACACTATTCATCAACACAGTTGTTTTGTTTTCAACAAAATTGTGTATAGGCAACAATCTGGTCTCCCCATGGGCTCACCTCTTTCCCCTCTGCTTGCTGAAATCTACATGCAACATATTGAAGTTTCCATCATTCCTCTACACCCGTTTCAACCTTCCCTATGGTTAAGATATGTAGACGACATTTTCATTAGCTGGCCACATTCCGAGTCTGAACTACAGATACTGATCAACTCCATTACGGAAAAATTTCCTTCCATTAAGCTCACCATATCTAAGGAAGTAAATCACAAAATTGATTTCCTGGATGTATCTATCTGCAGAAACGCTGATCTCTCCATTACTCGTTCCGTCTATCGAAAACCTTCTGCGGCCACTAACATCATTCCCTACAAATCTTGCACCCTGCATCTCTACAAGCTTGCAGCATTAAAGTCATACTTCCACAGGGCTCATATCATTTGCAACAACCAACTCTCTCTTCAAGAAGAACTCTCCAAAATTTCTACAATTGCCCTCTCCCATGGTTTCCCTGCTGTTACAGTCCACTCCCTCATAAAGAAATATGAAAACCATTCGAAAATCGAATGCCTCCTTCCTCACAAGAAAGAAGACCTGAAATTCTGTGGTTCTGTTCCTTACCATCCTTCCTATGCTTATAAGTTACAGATTCTTTTTAGAAGTTTTGGTTACCATCTTGCCATTAAATCTACCCCAAACATCTTGAAACTTCTACAAAGGGATAGGGACAAAGTTGAAAGCCTGAACCTCCCAGGAGTTTACTGCATTCCTATCTCTTCTTCTACTGGGGATAACTTATACATTGGAAGCACATACAGGAGCATTAACCATAGAATTTTAGAACATAGAAAAGATGTTTCGAAAGCCAATCCTAATACTGCCTTGTCTATTTTGACAATGGAAGACACATCTGCAGTTCCCCACTGGAACGAAGCAAAACGAATTGCTTCTTTTGACAATCGTTTTGCCCTCCGTTACCGTGAAAGCATAGAAATTATTTTCAACCCAATGACTTGCAACTCCGAATCTGCTCTCTACATTCCGTTGATCTGGAGATCAATTCTAAGTTTTTGCAACAAAAATAGGAAAAAATCAAATGTAGAATCTGGCAACAATCTTAGTCCTCCATTGGCGTGATGAAGACCTAAGATAAGGTCAAAAGCTTCCAACTTACGAACTTTTTGTAAAAGTTTTCAGTTAACGTAACTAGCGTGATCAAGTTACCTTTATTTGTTAATATTGTTACGTGTTTTGCCCATAATCGACATGGCAGTTATATTCAAACAATTCTTCAAACTCATTTGAGTGTTGAACTTCACTACGTGGTTATAATCCATATTGTATATACTTGTCAACCACTAGTTGACATATTGTGCACTGTAAAGAGGAATATAATCAAAAAAGGAAGAAAGCTATTGCCAAGTTAAATGTTGAAGAGACTAATAGAGATCCAACAGTTTTAATTTCCGAAATACTCCATAAAACCAAAAAGTGAGTAACAGTCTTCATTTATATAATGTTTTTTTACCTTGGTATTATAATATTCTATTGCATTCAATGACAATAACCCTATGTTAAACAAAGATGAAAGTTTCCTGCGAGCACTTTGAAATATAACGTGAGAAACAGTACACAATATGTCTACTAATGGTTGATAAGTACATACAATATGGCAGTTATATGTTTTGTGTTTGTGATTGTGAGGCATTTCAAAACAGTTAGCCTTAGTTCTCTAAAAGAATAAAATTTGCATGATATGACTAACTTTGGCGTAAGTGTAAGGTATAAATGTACTCTGTAATGGTTTGAAACTAAAGCAATCAGTTTAATTACAAGGTACACATATGTGTTATGCACAATAAATTTGATTTTACGAAAAATGCCTCTAGGTTCCAAAGAATTTGAATTATTAAAACGCCATAAAATGTAGTTAATAATATGGAATTTTAAAAAATCAGTAACTGAAATCTAATAGATTTTTACAAAAGGGCTTCGAATATGTTCTTGGAACCCCAAGTGTTTCCAGGTACGCCACTGATGACAGCAATGCACATCAAGCACAATCCAGAAGAATGGTGTTTATACATAGACTGTTCCAAGGTTAGTCTAAAAGTCATATTGTTGCACTGTGGAAATATGCTGTCTTTCCAGTTGCTCTGCTGTCCACACAAAAGAAATTTATGCAAACATGAACATTCGCAACTGTGTGAACTACAGAAAATATGAATGGCCGATTGGCTGTGAGTTGAAGAAAGTCATTATTCTGCTGGGACTACAAAAGGGTTATATGAGTTGTGCAAAAGGTATTTCCACTACAAGAAGAACTGGCCTCACCATAAATCACTTAAAAAAAAAACTTGGAACAAAAAATGTAGCTTTTGAATTGCTGGTAGGTCCCAGTAAAGTTTTGCTTATACTTCTGCATATTAAATTGAGCCTCATAATAAAGTTTGTAAAGACATTGGACTGGAACCACCAGTATTTATTTACTTGTGTGCAAAATCCCAAAGGGTTAGCATAGAGAAGATCCAGGCAGAAGAATTCATTGGTCCACTGATATGTCAACTCTTCAAAGGAAGACTAGCACTTGCAGTTTAATCCCATCTACAGTGATGATGAGAAGGCAGCCTGGAATGCCTTCAAACATGTTTTGACTGCTTTTCTAGGAAATGTAAAAGCTGACAATTTCAGGGAGCTCATGGAGGATCACATGACTTTATACAAGAAAATGAGCTTCAACCAGTGGCGGCTCGTGGCAACTGAAACAGGTGGTGCCAGTAGCCGAAGTCCAACAATGAAATAAAAAGAACTGTCATTATTAGGCCAACTATTCAGACCCCCCACCCCCAAGATTTCTTTACTCTGCCTCTGTTTACCCCCTTGACTCACAATAATGCCGAAATCAGGTAGGAATGTGTCAACTATTGTATTGCACACGAAAAAAAAAATCCTCAGAATAGAATGCATAACTATTAACAGAAAAAAATGTTAAAACTCCTTAAATAAAATTTTTACCTTAAAACATATGAGCATTAATTTATGTTAGTTGTGCTTTGTGTTTCTTCAGATTTCTCAACTGAGGAATAATAATCACAGGATTCACAGGATAAAAAAAAGGTAGTGAAAAAATAATAACTCCAAATATATGCAGGGAGGGAATGTTTCATGAATTTCGTCCCATGTAGAATGAGTACCATACTACCATTTGCATTATTTAAAAAGGTTTAACCTTTTTTTTTAAGGAACTTGTGAAACCTAAACACATATATGTACTCATGTGCAAATTATACTTACAGGTTTTCTCATTTATTTATTTATTTTTAACATAGAAAATCATCTTAGTTAAAACTGAAATTAGTTCTGCAAAGTGCTTTGTAAACTTCATACTCTTGGAAACTCAAATTCTTGGGCTGATAAGCACTGAGTTTTTTTAAGTGAAGCTTTTCGACTCAAATTCTTGGGCTGATGAGCACTGTGTTTTTTTAAGTGAAGCTCAAACTAAAAATTCTTGGAGTGATAAGCACCGAGTTTTTTTAAATGAAGCTTTTCTTCCAGATTTAAAGCAAAGAATGGAGATATTAACAAAATATCCACTCCATTCATTGTACTCGACAAGCAAAAACGTCATGACACAAAGGAACAACACATCACCGAGAGAGACACACACAGAAAAAAACCAACTAAATGAACTTTGCTACGGCATTTGAAAATCTTCCGCCACCCTTGAGCTTCGTCGGGGTAAGCTTCTCTGTCAACCCACGGCGTTAAGGAAATGAATACTTCATGGCCAATCAAATTAGCACGGGGCCAGATAGATCTGGCCCCACAGCTTTTTTTCCACACGGGGTTAAGACAGTGTTGTATGTAGGTCTTCATACTGAATGAGACGGGGAGAAAATCGTCTCCTCTTTGCTTGCGTAGTGATGTTACTGGGGCCTGTTGGAGCTGGCCCCAATAACCTCACACTCTGAATGTGATCTCTTTTCTCGGGGAATAGTTTTTCATTTTTGAAGGAAACTTTTCCCTTAGGTAATGGTTTTTGAAGGGAAAGGTATATCACCATGTAGTTAAGAGAGAGAATAAGAATCAGGGAAAAAAAATATATATATATATATATATATATATATATATATATATCATCATCATCATCATTGTCAACCATTATCAATCCACTGCTGGACGAAGGTCTCCCCAAGTTTCCTCCACAACGGTCTGTCTTGTGCCAGTCTCCTCCATGTCACCCCTGCATACTTTCGAATTTCATCCACCCATCTCCCATGTGGTCTTCTTCTGGGTCTTTTCCTGTCCCTTGGAATCCAATCTAAAATTTCTGCTGTCCATCGATGATCTGTCCTTCTGACAGTATGTCCAGCCCATTGCCATTTCAGGGATTTGACTCTGATCATGATGTCTTCCACTCTTGTCATTTTTCGGATCCACGAAGTTCCTCTTCTTATCTCTCCTGGTTACACCAAGTATGCACCTCTCCATGCTTCTTTGAGTTGTCTGCAGCCTTTGTATGTCTCTTTTAGTTAAGGTCCACGTCTCTGCACCATACGTAAGCACTGGAAGGATGCATTGATCAAAACACTTTTCTTTTAAGACATAATGGCATATTGCTCTTGAAAATTATGCTGTTTCTTCCAAAAGCTCTCCAGGCAAGTTTGTGCGCCGATTAATTCCTTCATCAATGTGACCCTCACTTGATATCTGCTGTCCAAGATAAATGTGCGTGTCTGTTATCTCCAGCTTTTCTCCATCAATCGATAAATCTTCATTTCTTGTAAAAAGCATTGAACATCACTTTTGTCTTCTGAAAGTTCATTTTTAATCCCACTTCTTTACTCTTGTCAGCAAGTTCCTGGATCATACTCTGCAGCTCTGATGGGGTAGTTGCAAAAATGACTACGCCATCAGCAAAACGAAGGTGGGTTAGATAATCTCCATTAATCTTTATCCCCTTGTTTTCCCAGCTCAGTGACTGAAAAACACCCTCCAATGTGGCATTAAAGAGCTTCGGAGATATGGTGTCACCTTGTCTCACTTCTTTCCAATTTTTATGTGTGTTGTATTTTCAAACAGCCTAATCTTTGCACTTGCATTTTCATAGATGTTATTAATAATATTAATGTATGCATCTTCAATACCGCAGGTTTTCAGAGCCATTGTAACTGCTGATGGTTTCACCGAATCAAAGGCTTTTTCATAATCGATAAAAGCCATGCACAATGGAAGTTCATATTCCCTCGCTCTTTCAATTAGTTCTCTCAGCACATGGATATGATCTATTGTGCTGTAGCCACTTTCCTGAATCCAGCTTGTTCTCCCGTTGAGCCATGTCCAGTGTTACCTTCAAGCGGTGTGAAAGAACTTAGTGAAGATTTTATAAACTACTGATAGAGGCTGATAGGTCTGTAGTTTCCGAGATCCTCAATGTCACCTTTCTTATGTAGCAGGATCATTGTAGCGTGTTCCAATCCTCAGGAATCTTTCCTTCATTAAGGCATCGAGTGAAAATTTGGGCGAGTACATTGCTTCGATTTCTCCACTTGCTTCTTGTATGATGTCTACAGTAATTCCATCTTCTCCTGGAGCTTTTCCCCGCTTCATGTTCTTGATTGCATGTGCAACTTCTGCTGGAAGGACTGGAGGAACTCTGGTACTGGTATCTTTCATGATGTCTGGAGTGCATGTATCATCCCTTTCATATAATTTGGAGTAGAAATCTTTCTACTCTTGTCAAAATTTCGCCTCTATTTCTTGTTACAGAACCATCTTCTTTTCTCAATGCCATAATCTGTTTTCTTCCCTTACTGAGATGTCCCTTTATCTTTAGGCTTGGTTGTTTTCAATTGCTTTCCTCACTAGTTCACAGTTGAATTTTCTTACGTCTTCAGTGATACTTTTTCGTACTGTCTTGCATAGCTCTATATATTCCCACTTTGGAAGTCACATCTTCTTTAGTTGTCCTCATCTCTCTTCTTTTTTGCATCAACATTTTCGTTTTTCCTGATAATTTATTTACATGCAACTTGTTCTTAGACCCAGCTAATTTTGTTGCTGTTTCCATAAGAGTTTTTGGTTACTTTTCCTGTTAACTTCAGAGATGTCCACTTCTTCCGATGTTAGGCCTTCTAAAGCAGAGAACCTGTTCTTCAGTTCCAACTTGAAGGTATTATGGTGTTTTTAAGGTTGGTTATGTCAATAGATTTTGTTTGTCTTATGAGCTTGCCATGTTCAAGTTTAGTGTTGAGGTGCATCTTACATCTCACCAATCTATGGTCACTACCTGTGTTGAACTTGTTTAGCACACTGCAGTCTTCTATGACGAATTTTTTGTTACACATAATAAAATCAATTTCACTTGTCGTCCCATTTGATGTCTCCATGTCCATTTCCTGTGTGGTGTTTTCTTGAAAAAGGAGTTCAAAATGAAAAACCCTTCTGCCTCTGCAAACTCAACGAGAGTATTTCCACGCTGGTTTCTGTTGCCGTGACCGAATTTACCTACTGAAGTTTCATTCTGTTGCCGCTGCCCTATTTTTGCATTGAAATCTCCCATAATTATTTTCAAGTGCTGCTTACCTTTATTATTTAGATGACAAATTTCTCATAAAATTCTTCAATTTCTTCTTCAGGATGACTTGTGGTGGGTGCATAAGTTTGAATAATCTGAGCCTGGTATCTTCTCGATAGTTGGATAACGAGTCGTGCAGCTCTGTCAGAGGAACTTTCAACTTCTACCACTTTATCCTTCAGTTTCTTGTTTATTATAAATCCAACACCACTAGTTCTGCCAGTATCTGTCCCACGATAGTAGAAGAGATGTCCACTTTTCAGTTCAATGAGATCTTCTCCTTTTCTCCTTACCTCACTTAGCCCCACGATGTCCCACTTGACCTTTGTAGTTCCTCTTCCAATTCAAGAAGCCTTGAATCAGAAGATAGGAGCGTCCATTGTAGTTGCCAAGGTCAGCATCAGATGGCAGCCTAGTCCGGTCCTCCGGATTCTGCACCCTCTGCCTTCATACCGCACTGGCCGCTGCCTTGCCAGTACATTCCAGCTGCCGGAGACTGAGGGCCAAGATTTAAGTTGTGGAGTCATTTTGGAGGGGTTTGGCCACTCACCACGCTGGGCAGGGTTGGTGAGTGTGGGATAGAATTTCCTCTAATCCCGATGGTATAGTTATACCGCTGGGCGGTCGTCAGAGCCCCTTTAGTGGGAACAGGATGCACCACGAGAAGGCGGGGTTGACATTTGTCAAGGAGAGGCTGTGATGTTAGCGCATCACCTGACCTTACATCCCTATATATATATATATATATATATATATATATATATGTTTGTAAGGTCAGGTGATGCGTAACATTACAGCCTCTCCTTGACAAATGTAAACCCCGCCTTCTCGTGGTGCATCCTGTTCCCACTAAAGGGGCTCTGACGACCGCCAATAGCGGTATAACTATACCATCAGGATTAGAGGAAATGTTATCCCACACTCACCAACCCGCTGGGCCAGCGTGGAGAGTTATGGCCAAACCCCTCCAAAATGACTTCACAACTTAAATCTTGGCCCTCAGTCTCAGGCAGCTGGAATGTACCTGGCCAAGGCAGCGGCCAGTGCGACATGAAGGCAGAGGGTGCTAAGAATCCCCGGAGGACCGGACTAGGCTGCTATCTGATGCTGACCTTGGCTACGTATAATGGACGCTCCCTATCTTCTGATTCAAGGCTTTTTGAATTGGAAGAGGAACTACAAAGGATCAAGTGGGACATCGTCGGGCTAAGTGAGGTAAGGAGAAAAGGAGAAGATTTCATTGAACTGAAAAGTGGACATCTCTTCTACTATCGTGGGACAGATACTGGCAGAACTAGTGGTGTTGGATTTATAATAAACAAGAACCTGAAGGATAAAGTTGTAGAAGTTGAAAGTTCCTCTGACAGAGCTGCACGACTCGTTATCCAACTATCGAGAAGATACCAGGCTCATATTATTCAAACTTATGCGCCAACCACAAGTCATCCTAAAGAAGAAATTGAAGAATTTTATGAGGAAATTCGTCATCTAAATAATAAAGGTAAGCAACACTTGAAGATAATTATGGGAGATTTCAATGCAAAAATAGGGCAACAGAATGAAACTTCAGTAGGTAAATTCAGTCACGGCAACAGAAACCAGCGTGGAAATACTCTCGTTGAGTTTGCAGAGGCAGAAGGGTTTTTCATCTTGAACTCCTTTTTCAAGAAAAAGCCACACAGGAAATGGACATGGAGACATCCAAATGGGACGACAAGTGAAATTGATTTTATTATGTGTAACAAAAAATTCGTCATAGAAGACTGCAGTGTGCTAAACAAGTTCAACACAGGTAGTGACCATAGATTGGTGAGATGTAAGATGCACCTCAACACTAAACTCGAACATGGCAAGCTCATAAGACAAACAAAATGTATTGACATAACCAACCTTAAAAAACACCATAATACCTTCAAGTTGGAGCTGAAGAACAGATTCTCTGCTTTAGAAGGCCTAACATCGGAAGAAGTGGATATTTCTGAAGTTAACAGAAAAGTAACCAAAGCTCTTATGGAAACAGCAACAAAATTAGCTGGGTCTAAGAACAAGTTACATGTGAACAAATTATCAGGAAAAACCAAAATGTTGATGCAACAAAGAAGAGAGATGAGGACAACTAAAGAAGATGTGACTTCCAAAGTGGAATATATAGAGCTATGCAAGACAGTACGAAAAAGTATCACTGAAGACGTAAGGAAATTCAACTGTGAACTAGTGAGGAAAGCAATTGAAAACAACCAAAGCCTAAAGATAGCTAAGGGACATCTCAGTAAGGGAAGAAAACAGATTATGGCTCTGAGAAAAGATGATGGTTCTGTAACAAGAAATAGAGCCGAAATCTTGACGAGAGTGAAAGATTTCTACTCCAAATTATATGAAAGGGATGATACATGTACTCCAGACATCATGAAAGGTACCAGTACCAGAGTTCTTCCAGTCCTCCCAGCAGAAGTTGCACATGCAATCAAGAACATGAAACGGGGAAAAGCTCCAGGAGAAGATGGAATTACTGTAGACATCATACAAGAAGCAAGTGGAGAAATCGAAACAGTACTCGCCCAAATTTTCACTTGATGCCTTAATGAAGGGAAGATTCCTGAGGATTGGAACAACGCTACAATGATCTTGCTACATAAAAAAGGTGACATTGAAAATCTCAGGAACTACAGACCTATCAGCCTCCTATAAGTGGTTTATAAAATCTTCACTAAAGTTCTTTCACACCACTTGAAGGTAACATTGGACATGGCTCAACCGAGAGAACAAGCTGGATTCAGGAGTGGGTACAGCACAATAGATCATATCCACGTACTGAGAGAACTAATTGAAAGAGTGAGGGAATATGAACTTCCATTGTGCATGGCTTTTATCGATTATGAAAAAGCCTTTGATTCGGTGAAATCATCAGCAGTTACAATGGCTCTGAAATCCTGCGGTATTGAAGGCAGAAGATGCATACATTAATATTATTAATAACATCTATGAAAATGCAAGTGCAAAGATTCGGCTGTTTGAAAATACAACACACATAAAAATTGGAAAGGGAGTGAGACAAGGTGAAACCATATCTCCGAAGCTCTTTAATGCCACATTGGAAAATGTCTTTCAATCACTGAACTGGGAAAACAAAGAGATAAAGATTAATGGAGATTATCTAACTCACCTTCGTTTTGCTGATGACGTAGTCATTTTTGCAACTACCCCATCAGAGCTGCAGAGTATGATCCAGGAACTTGCTGACAAGAGTAAAGAAGTGGGATTAAAAATGAACTTTCAGAAGACAAAAGTGCTGTTCAATGCTTTTACAAGAAATGAAGATTTATCGATTGATGGGGAAAAGCTGGAGATAACAGACACGTACGTTTATCTTGGACAGCAGATATCAAGTGAGGGTCACATTTATGAAGAAATTAATCGGCGTACAAAACTTGCCTGGAGAGCTTTTGGAAGAAACAGCATAATTTTCAAGAGCAATATGCCATGATGTCTTAAAAGAAAAGTGTTTGATCAATGCATCCTTCCAGTGCTTACGTATGGTGCAGAGACGTGGACCTTAACTAAAAGAGACATACAAAGGCTGCAGACAACTCGAAGAAGCATGGAGAGGTGCATACTTGGTGTAACCAGGAGAGAAAAGAAGAGGAACTCGTGGATCTGAAAAATGACAAGAGTGGAAGACATCATGGTCAGAGTTAAATCCCTGAAATGGCAATGGGCTGGACATACTGTCAGGACAGACCATCGATGGACAGCCGAAATTTTGGATTGGATTCCAAGGGATAGGAAAAGACCCAGAAGAAGACCACATGGGCGATGGTGGATGAAATTCGAAAGTATGCGGGAGTGACATGGAGGAGACTGGCACAAGACAGACCGTTGTGGAGGAAACTTGGGGAGACCTTCGTCCAGCAGTGGATCGATAATGGTTGACAATGATGATGATGATGATATATTTCTAGAAATAGAAATTTTTAGGTGGAGCCCGGCCCCTCTGGCCCCTAATGACGAACCGCCCCTGGCTTCAGTATGTTACCAAAGATGCATTTCCTGCATTCAAATTTGATTTCTTTCTTGCTGATTATGGTGTGGTAAACAATGAACTTGGTGAACATTTCCATCAGAATAATCTCAGCAAAGGAGCAGAGATACAAAGGAAAATTAAAGTGCTACCATGTTAGCCAACTATTGCTGCATGGTGAAAAGGGGTGCTTCAGAAGAAAAACAAAACAAAAAGCTAATGCTGTGTTTAACTCAAGTATGTTCACAGCTATATCCCGCTTTCATTTCACAATATGACAAATATGTAAATGAGAAGAAGTGACACTTTGGAAAACCACAGTCAATCCATCAATTTAATTTCTATTTTCATATTCAGCATCTTAAAATCTATAAAGTACATTTACTTCCATTGCCATAACAGGAAACAACCACAAATTTGTTGAACAGCATAATAGCACAATGCTCAAATAAAGAAACGCCTGCAAAGATTTCTAAAATTACTTTTGAGTTTCCTGCCCTGTCAGTGTTGCAATATTACAGGCATTAGAAAATCAGTTTAATGCTTTATTTGTCAGACCATGCAAAATTTTGAAAATTCTTTTCAGCTGGATGCACGCTGAATGCCAAAATTTATGAATTGAGTAGAAGGAACACTTATATATCTCCAACACACCATATGTTAATCAGGTAATAAAATTTCTACAATAAAAACACAAAACATTTTAGCAATAATAGAGAAGGAATTATCAAATTTCAGTGCAGATGCAACACTCAATTCAAGCATTTTATGTTTACAAAACTGATGATTAAAATATGAGTTATACATACTACTTGATTATACGCTCCAGAGGCTCTACTTTGGCCACAGCAAGTTCCTCAATTCTTTCAGAACATTTTGCCTTCAAAGCTGCTGGAGACACCTGTCCAAGCTGGTCCAAACGCCTTAAAAAAAAAAAAAAAAAAAAAAAGTAAAAATCATTATTCACCTTTGAAAAGATGGCAGTAATCCCTGTAAATACTTCCACAAATAACAACTGGAGTACTTTTCATAAAATATGTTAACAAATAGGTATATCACATAGAGAAATGTACAAGACAAACCTATTTTAACAGATAAATGCATAAAATCTGCACCCATGTAAAAGCCAAATTTAAAGAGTTTAAAAACTATGTCATTTATTGAAATTAAGTTATATAAATTCTTAAAATTACCAACTTTAAAAAATTTTAAGTCCAACCTACTATAGAAATGTCCAGATAGTTGCTGCAAGTCCATCTCAAGTTGCATTACTAATATGAACATCAGCAAAGTCAAGTCACCTTGACTGTTTTCTTTTTCATCTGATTCACATGACAGATGAACTTCAGTGCTACCATGGCACTACTTATGCAGATTTTTCTCCCATTAAGACTTTACAACTATCGCAGGTGGAAATGTATTCCATGTTTTTTCACCCAAACACACACAAAAGAAAAAAATGACAGTTTTGGCCTTTATTAAGCTATAGCCCTTTGTTTTCTACACATCTTGTCCCACACTTCTTTTCCCACACTTCTTATGGTGAAATGCATTCAGATCAAGTGGCTGCAGATAGTAACAACAAAGTACTGGATATTAAACCAAGAATACTCTTTGCTTCTTATGTTTTTGTGTGTCTTCCATTTTATGAGCTCTAAAGACAACCCACTCAAGCATATCTGGTTTTTGTGTGTGTGTGAAAAATAGGTCCTGGTATTTTATTTAACATTTTTCCAAGTCATTCAGTTGTAACCATTCCATAAGCACAAACAAATGACTCCAGCTAGAAATTTCATAAATTTTGTAATGCTCTTATGTTTAAAACTAATAACAACATAAAGTTTTGCATCCATCTACCAAATGTGACACCATCAATGGAAAATATGCTTTCTTATTAATAGTCCTTTTATTAATGTCATTACTGGCACAAATGTGCTACATTTTCACTTTTCCCATGTAGTCAACTTTTCAGAAAACTTGAAAATTACATTGCCCTGGAGTGGGAATTGAACCTGCATCTCCAGATTTTCATTCGACCAGGCTACAACAAAGTTTCAAGAAACGGAAGATAAACAGATGTAGCTTAGAAATCCAGTACTGCTCAGATTTGCACTAGTCTGAGCAATCGATTCTTCTTAGCAGTGTCAGCACAACTTTTTCTCACATCCAGGTATGGATGCAGATCACAAGTTCCAGTGCTTTAGAGAACATCTTAGAAATCAATAGGAAACAAATCTCCCAGAAGAAATAATTCTTCACATATATGGTAGGCAATACAAATGTCATTATCAGCACAAATGTGCTGTATTTTTACTGTTTCCCATGTAGCCTTTAGGAAATTTGAAAATTACATAGCCCAGGAACAGGAATCAATCAGCATCTCCCGATTTCTGCTTGGGCATGCTACCTTTACACTTAGTTTCAGTTGTTTGGAACTTCGTTGTTTAGGACAACAAAGTTCCAAACAACTGAAACTAAGCAGATGTAGCTTAGAAATCTGAGTACAGTTTAGATAATACTGTACATTTGCAGACATGCCAAGTGCTCCGCTATAAGCGGAGTTGCTCCGTTTTCGACAGCTAAAACTGCACACTCCGCTCAAGACTTTAAAAACTGGTCATTAAAAGTAAATTTTTTTGTTATTACTTATTATTTTTGTGTTTTTTAAAGGTTAAACTAAATTTTTTTCCTAGTTTATTAAAGTACGCATTTCTCTCTCTATTAAAACATCGTCTGTCAGCATGTGTGTTTGTAACTACGGAATAATGGGATACTTCGCTCTTCTTCGGGCTTACTGTGTTATCAAGGCCAATTTGTTTTACTCCGTCTGCGAGTGCATTCGAGCTTGTTGTTTCTGGGGTTGCAGAAGAGAGCTGAACAGGTCTTGGGAGGGAGAGTTGAAAGGCGGGAGGAGGGATTACTCCAAAATGGCTTAGTGCGTGGCAGGGTTGGACGAATTAAAGGAAGATCTGTAAAGTCACAGCGGAGAAGAGCGGGAAGTTTTGGTAGTGGAAAGGATGTAGTTGTTTGCAGTTTTCACTTTAGTGCATTATTTTGAACAAGGTAAATTTCTTTTTTAAGCATTAAGTTGAAACAATTGCATATCCAATGCTTTACAGATGCTTGCCAGAAGCAATGGACTGTTTTGAAGTGTTCCAAGAAATTCGAAATGCATGCTTACTGTTATGTTTGTGATATCGCTTTCACTGTTGCACTGGTGGTTTAAGGGACTGCAAATGCCATGTCGCATGCTACCAACATATAAATAATGCTAAAGTAAAGGCATCTAGTCGAACCCTTACATCTTTGTTTGTTTCCACGTTGGATGATGTCTGTGTAATATGTGTGGAAAGGTTGTTCACAGTTTTTATTATACAGCATAATTTGTCCATCTCTGTGGTGGACCATGCCAGGCCTTTGTTTATTAAGATGTTTCCGGATTATGACATCGCCAAAGAATATGAATGTGTGCGGATGAAAACAATAGCTATTATTAACATTATGGCTGATGGTACTGCCCATAAAATGACAAAGAGATTTTGAAAACTTCAAAATTTAGTTTAGCAACTGATGACATTAACACTAGTTCTGCAGAGAAAATATTTTCTGTTGTTGTTTCGTATTTAGATACAACAGCGGGCAAAATTATTTCCAGGGTACTAAGCTTACCAAAGTTTGATGGTGATGCAACAGGTGAAAATATGTTTAAGTTACTGGATACTGAACTGCAAAAAAATCAATACCATGGCACAATTGTATTCTATTCTCATCAGATAACGTGTCTTCTATGGTAGGAAAATGTAAAGGTGTCACAGAGTTTCTCAGGGGGAAAAAAATCCAAATATGGTAGTACATGGTTGCACCTGCCATCTATTGAATTTAACTGCCAAAAGGGCAGCTAAGGAGCTGAAATTGATGTTGAAGATTTTGTGGTTGATGTATACTATTTTTTTGCAGAAAAGCACCAAAAGTATTGAAGCATTTAAAATGTGCTGAAAGATTTGTAACATTGAAAATCACCAAAATATTAAATATATGTGTACCAGATGGCTTTTATTGCATCAGGTTATTAATCGTTTTCTTGGGCAGTAGGAGTCGTTGGAAAAATATTTTGGAGAGAAAGATATAACTATGCAAGGTTGTGAGAAATACTTTTCTATTCAGAAGACAATTGAGAGTCCCGAGGCAAAGTTGTACTCCCTCTTTCTACAGGAAGCTTTGCCATTTTTCTGCAAAACAAATATCATTCTGCAAAATGAATAACCAATCATTCATCGACTGCATCATAAACTAATTTCTCTACTTAGCGATCATATGGCACATTTCATTAAACCATCTGCTGTTGCAGAGATTGAGAATGTACTGACCATATCAATTTCTGACAGGAAGCAGCAAAAGTCAGTGAGGAACTTGTCATTGGAGGTAAAACTCTGCAGTACCTGAATGATGACAATTTGTCTAAAAATGAAGCAATTTCTTTCTATCGGTCTGTGAGATTATATTATCACAAATCCTGTGATCACATGCTTGAAATTTTTCAGTTGAATGATCAGACTCTGCTGCATGCTAAAGTGGCCAATGTAAAACTTAAAACAAGCAGTAAATTTTGTTAAGTTAACTATTTTGTTGATTGGTGATTTCTCAGATATTAGAAGTTGAGTCTGGACATTTCCAAGTAGATAAGTGACACTGTAAATAGTGAGCAAGCTGATCAAGCATGGTGATTAATTAAAGATTTAAAAGATCACAATGGTGTCTTAAAGTACAAAGACTTGCCATTACTAATGCAAATAATTCTCCTGATACCACACAGCAGTGCTGCTTGTGACTGGGTGTTCAGCACCGTTCACAAGAATCAGAACGATTTTCATTCTAATTTGTCCATGCACACATTGCAATCCCTACTGGTGAAAAATCAAGAATGACTGCCCATAATCTGAGTTGCCACCAGCACAACTTTAAGATTGCAGTGATGATGAAAGCTACAATGGCAACAGCTTTGGTTCTAAAAAAAAGTACCAGTAAATATTGTTTTTATTTATTTATTATTATTTTTTTGCATTTTCATCTTTGCATATGAATTCATTGTATTTACATTTTTATCAAATCTTCAATTTTAGTGAATTACAAACATTAATTTAACAGAACTTGACATTGATGAGGAAAAACAATTTAAATATATGTTGTATAAACATATATTTAAATAGAGACAACTGTACTACCCTACAAGATTTTTGTTGCCCTAGACGGTTGAAAAGAATAAGAGGAACTTTTGTATATTTCAAAGGAGCAGAAATGCTTGTAAACTTCAAAGTAATATTTACTCTATAAGTATAGAGATTGAATATTTTATTTTGGCTTTTTTTACGATGTGCATTGCTTTTGTAAAAATACATGGGCATTCGTCCCGTGAAAAAATACCCTGCCCCGTGTGCAATGCTGCTCCTGACAGCCCCTTTTAAAAGTTGGCAATACTGCATTTGCATTGCCATCCATGTGAAGAATTATTTCTTCTGGGAGATTTGTTTCCTATTGATTTCTAAAATGTTATCGGAAGCACTGGAACTTGTGACATATATCTGTACCTGGATGGGAGAAATAGTCATTTTGATAAGTATCAAAATGACTTTTTCTCACATTTGTAGTACTACAAAGAAGCATCGGATTGCTTAGACTAGTGCAAATCTGAACAGTACTCAGATTTCTATCTGCTTAACTTCAGTTTCTTGGAACTTTGTTGTCCTGGGAGGTGTAATGGCAGCATGTTCAAACTGAAATCAAGAGATGTGGGTTTAATTCCTGCTCCAAGGTGACATAATTTTAAAGTTTTCTGAAAAGGTGGCTTCATGCAAAAAACAATGAAAATATGGCACATTTGTGCTGATAATGACATTTGTATTGTCTTCCATGTATGTGAAAAACTATTTCTTCAGGTACATTTTTCCCCCATTGATTTCTAGGAATTTCATTTATTAGGAAGATCAAGTTACTTACGTTTCAGTCACATTTCTAATTTGTGACTGTTCCAGATTGTATTTTTTCAAAGTGCAATAATATGCTTTTGAAACAATTTGATTTTTCATTCCTACTATTTTGGCAGTTTCTGCATTATTCACATTCAAAATACTTTGTCTCTGTGCTGTCAGAACACAAAAGTGATTCTTCAAACAAATTTGCATGGACTAATGTGCTGTTGCTCTCTGCAAACATGGGAAGTATCAAGGTTTTAATGCAAATATGCCATACCCGATCTGTGTATCTCCCTGCCCCAAATGAATGCTTTGAGTACATTTTGAAGGAATAAAAACAAAAGTAACATGCAATAATAGTTTGGAACTTGATCATGATACATTTGTTTTTCAATATGCATTCATGCAGGAAAATATTGTCTACATATGATTTTTATGAATAAAATTTCTTTATCGTCCAGTTTAAGCAAATGCCATATTTGCTGATGTTGATAATTCACTCATATATTATTTTGGTTGACGTGCAAAGGCGTAGCCAAGAGGGGATCCTTGGGCCCAGACCAGAGGAGAAAGGAGTACGAATTTTATATATACATGAGGCTTCCACTAATGAACCAAGTCCTTGGACTCCCCCCCTTAAGAATTTCTGGCTACACCACTGATGAAGTGGATAAGTTGAAAACAGTAATTTTGTTATAATCCTTATTGGTTCTTCAGATGCCCTGTTTGTGACATGGAATGGACACAAGTAGTCATTTCACTGTCACACAGCTTCAGTTGGAAACTCCAAATCTGCAGACTTTTCACCTACAGTACCTGCTAGAGTCCAGATAAAGAATCAAAGAGTAAATGTGATGAATTATTAACTTACAATCAATGAAAATTAAGGAACTCACAATGGCACATATTAGGAGGGGGCATAGAAAATCACAAAAATGAAGAACAGCAAAAGTATTCTTTTACAGGGTTCATACTCTTTTTTGAAAATGGAAATTAAAGAGTTCTTAAGGACTTTCAGGCTATTTTTAAGGACATTTAAATATTTTTAAGGACTTCATAATCGCTGCATGCAAACATACACAATATACAAAATGTGAGTTAACTATTACAATATAAGTCATTTTAACACAATAAAGCAATTTTGTTGAAACTAATGAATATTCCATTGCACAAATATATGAATTAGAATTAGTTCTACTAAAATAAACCTAAATACTCCAACAGAAAAATCAACTAACTTAAAAGTTCCTTATATACATTTCTTACTGGTAATACTGCCAGATCCATTATTTGTCCTGAAGCATATATCTTTGCATCTATAGAACTAACACTCTGCTTCTTTGTATTGTGGTGTGAAGTATAAAATTTATTTACTTTGGAATTTCAATTTTCAACAAATTTTCACCTATTAATTGTGATAATAGGCCATCTTTGAGGTTTTGGAAACTTTAAATTTGCATTTGTTTTTCCCTCAAAGTTTATCCAAATTTATATTTTTTTTATTAATTTACAAATTCATTTTAACAAAAACAGAATTACAAATACAGCTTAAAATTTCATATGGCTCTGATTGTTAATCTTTAAAATTTTTGGTATCTTTACCTTTCCATTCAATAACTTAATTCCTTCTATTAGAATTACTTTTACAAATATATACGGACACAGGCTAAGAAACTAAACGCATTAATTCTGTGGGTGGCATCACTACAAGTGTGCAGCTAGAAAAATAACACTTTTATATAAAAATGCAGCACAGCTTGTTAGACCTGATTTAGGTTAATGAAACAAGTAAAAACACTATCTAAATCAAATTGAAACACACAAGTTTGTTGTAACTTAAATCATATCATCGGAACACTGGTGCTGAAAGGTGTGTAGGTGATTCAGTTGAAAGCCCTAAGTTCAATAAAAATGCTTGCATAAATTTCAAAACTACATTGGCAGAATTCAAAGAATCAAAACTGAACAGTGAAGCATCACTTACTTTTAAGTATTGATTTTTTTTTAATTATTTACTACACAGCTTCCGAATTCCCAAATCTGGAGAAAAATTTGGTTTTCGTATATTTGGATGAAAAACACGTTTTTACTCGTGTAACTGTTGCATTTTTTTAAATTCTACAGCTGTAGCACTTGTAGTAACTTCTTCCATACACTTAATGCTGGTCGATCTTCAGCATTTGGCAATAGTGTATACATATAAAAACTAAAACAAACTGCAGTAACAACAAGACACCTATAAAATTTCCTTTAGAATTTTTACTTCTATTATATAATACACTTTTTTTTTGCTCTTAAAAAAACCAGTAATGCAATCTAACAATGACTGCAAGGAAATTATATTATGCACATATTAACTTCTTTGAGGTCAAACAAAGCATGTAGGCCTACAATGAAATCAATTTTTCAGTTCCTTCTTTTTTGCAACTACTGACACAGACAGTAATTTCTGCCAATTCTTCATTTTTTTCCTTTATTAATTTTCGAAAACTATTTGATTGAAGGAAGCAGTTCATATCTCTCATCAATTCCCCTTGGGCAGCAAGGTCATCTGCACGTTTCTCTAATATGGCAATATCATTTTCTACTTTCAGTTTTTTCGTATTAACCATTTGCAATTCCTCCTCAATCAATTTATGTTACCTCCCAGATGTCGCTTGGCACATTTTTTTTTTCGGCATCTAAATATTGAACATATTTTTTTCTAGCTGAAAAGACATAAGCTCTAAGCTCTTTTCTTAGTACCACATTTTCTATTCCACCACAAAAGGTAATATGATCGTAAATTATTCTTTGTTGTACATAACAGTTTTTCTTTAAATTTTCAACCTGTATTTTCTTGTTCACAGAAAAACCCCTTTCCACAGTAGCTTGTCCATGTGACAATATGAAAAGCATTTTCACAACATTCCACAAATTTTCGTACTTTTTTTTGACATATAGTAGTTCCGAAGGAACACATCCAAATCACAGCTAGTAGCATCAAATTCTGAAAAATCAGAGTGGCCACGCTTCACCTTCACAGTTAAAAACTCCTTAAATTCCGATAGAGTCTCATCACATCTGCCTTTTTCAAAGCGATTGTGCTCCACCAGGTAACTCAAAATATTCTTCATCTTGGCCAAACAGTCATTGCTGTCATCTGCCATCTGTTTCGGATCCAAGCAAACAATGTTTCAAACTAATGAATAGTTCACTGGACATTTCTGTATAAAGTTGCGCAACATTGTAACAATGAATGTCCGACAATCATGTTTAAAGGAAAGCTTTTCCTTCTCTGATATTTCCCCCTCTTTTACCAGCTCCTTTATCATTCGGTCAGCAACAAATCCAGCACTAACATAGTTTACAAGTGAATAATTTGTAGTACTGCTTAGGTTCAATTTGCACATTTTCAAAGCAGAGTTAACATCTTTAACATAATCATTCTTGAAGATGTTGAAGTTCATCAAACACTGTTTGAACAGTTTCTGGACATGAGAGGCAAAGAAGGGAAGCAACAGCTTATCTCTTTGATAAAACGACAAAAAAGGGTATATTATTTTTGCAGCAGAGAGAAAAAAGTTAATCTTTGCTCACATTAGTACATCTTTTACTCCTTCAGCAACTACATGAAATGATTTTGGTTTCTTCATTTTACTTTTCTTGGAATCCTTCACAAAACGAAGAACGTCAAACCAAATTTTCAATGCTCTTTCAGCAACAGCAACATTTTCTAGCCACCTATGATTTATGAATTTTAGTGGAATTTTTTTTCAATGCAACAACTTTCAAGAAATCGTCATGCCTGGCAGGACTGTCTTTGCACATCCAATACAGTGTTGCTAAAAAAGGAGAAACATTCCAGTCTGTTGCAGCATCACCACTTTTAAAAGAATTATTCAAAGTGTGCAAATCACACGTTCCAATTGTTAAGGCCTGACAACCATAGTTTTTCATCATATCGCTCCGGAGCAGATCATAAAATGCCCAATTTACTGAAGGCCTATCCATGGAAATCTGTAACACCTTAGACAAACTCAGGCTATTAACCCCCTCATAAAAAGACTTCAAAATATCTCTGGCAGTTCCATGCTCCATAAACATGGATGTGAAGTAACGGGTATAAACCTCATTACGCTCAGCATGCCAAAATCGTACATAGATGTCTGTCTGCTTGATCTGTGTATACCGGTTCAAAGTTTCATTAAATAGCAAGATATAATGCTGTAAATCATTGATGCAATTCAACAAAATTTGTTTAAAGTGAGGAGCCAACCCATAATAACACAAATACGAACATTTATTTTCCCCGCAAGAGAACTGCTTTGCTATAATGCTATCAGGAAACATTTGTGCAAACAGTTTGCTTACGTCCTCACATGATTTGAAAGAAAAATGATTTTTTACACATTTCAGGGCCCATAAAATTTCTGCAGTCTACACTTCCTTCTTAATTAGAAAATTTGGTAGTTTACTTCCAGTAGAGTCCACGGTCACCGAAGAGGTTCCAGCAGCCAAACCATCAGAAACAGACTGATCTGATCGTACATAGATGTCCATCTGCTTGGTCTGTGTAGTAGCTGGCTGTCTACCACATTTTGCAAATAAGATTTCTTAAACTTTTTTTTTTGATGTCGAGGGCATCTTGGAAAAAAACTGCATCATCAGGCTGCCGTTTCTTCTAGCTTCAACTAAGGACACATGTTTTTGACCTGTTAAAACGAAACAAGAATTTATATATATATATATACACTCACAACACAAATACACAGTATAAATATAACACATTACTAAATCTTTGAATTTATTGTGCATTGTACAGCACCATTGCTAATGTTTGATAATGTTCGGATGACGATGCATGCCGAACAAATTATCGGAAATTCCATAAATTGGAATTCCGGTGACTTAATAATTGGAGTTCTAAGATTCTGGAATTTTGGAAATTCCATAATATGAATTCCACAGAATCAATTAATTTTGAAAGTTCCGTTATTCCAGTAACATCGAAATTCCAAAATATGGAATTACGTAGTAGTCTACTACATTTTGCAAATAAGATTTCTTAAACTTTTTTTTTTTTTTAAAGAAAATCTACATAATTCTTCCTGACTTATGAATTACTTATATCCCAAAGTATCAGTCACATGTGCCCCTCCCTTTTTTGGGGCAAAATTATATAAATTTTTGAAGCACAATAACTTCAATAAAAATAGAATTAAAATTATTTCACGGAAACAGTGTTTTTGTAAAAAAAAAAAAAATATATATATGTACTTATTTCTTCTCTTCATTCAAAACCATGAGCAAATAAATATACGAAAAAAAAAAAGGCAGATTCATTGAAATTTGTGGATTTCCCTGCATGGTTTCGAATTACCACCACTTTTCTGAATAGGGTGCAGCAAGGAAGATAAACATTAAAAATAAACAATGAACCCCCCCCCCCCTCGGAATTCGCGATTTCTGTCGTCATAATCCCCAAAAAATGCAAACTATTTTGAAAAGTGGTGGCGGCATTCGCAGAAAAATATTAGTTATAGATAGCGGCCCATTAAATTAAAATAATAAAAAAAATGGGAAAAAATACTAATTTACTGCAGTTGCATGGGTTTAGCGACATCATTTTGAATTACTGCAACTTCACTGGACTTAATTTGAAAGAAAAATATTGCGAATTCTTTACGATTCTGTAAATTATGAATTCCTAAATCATCTCAAAATTCCAATAACTCCACCAACCGTAAAATAAAGTCAATACATTATTTTTTTGTGGGAAAAAAATCTAAAACATAAAAAAAGTTTCTGAAAAAAAAACTTTAAAACATGCCAAAAATCGCACCTTTTACAGCAAAATCGTAAAGGTTGGCGGGTCTGCACAGCCACATGTTGGGTAGTTCTTCATTTATAAAATTTATACTGTTCATGATTAAAAAAATACAATATCACATATTTTACTTTATTGCACCTAACCACAAAGTTTACAAATAAAAACTGAATGTAAAACAAAATTAACTCACCTGCCATATGAACCTTGACTGCCGATTCACCCATTCTTCCAATGTCAAACACTTTCTTACAACGACCACAACTGGCTTTGTGTTTATCAAGCGGCACACTTTCCAGCCAATTTCTGTATGGCGCCTGATTTAACCACAAAACGTTGAATACACATTTCCCAGGCATGACAAATCAACTACAAAAAGACTACGAAGATGTTATTTAAACAAATCATTCAAGCTTCATTTAAATCTCAACACTTGATGGGAAAATAACAGAAGATAACGATCTGAACTGCACTGAACCCGCGCAAAGAAAAAAAAAACAACAGCAATAAATCTAATCTAAACCAGCTGGGTTTAAAGGTAGCTGGTTGGCAAACTGCCAAAAGCAAAACAGAACATGGGTAAACTTTTGAGACACGTAATCTAATGATGTAAAACCATCATCATCATCATCATCAGTACACCAATGAAATCAGTTGGCCTGTGTAACATGCACATTTCTTTGGTTAAAAAGAAAATGAACTGCCTTTTTAACAACCAAATATAATTACAGTGATGAACTGCCTTTTTAACAACCAAATATAATTACAGTGTTTTTAAGGACTTTTTAAGAGCCCTTAAAAAGGTAAATGGAAATTAAGGAGTTCTTAAGGACTTTTAAGGACCATACGAACCCTGGTTTAATCTATGATGGTTTTACCATCGCTAGAACATAACATACTCATGATGAAAGACTTCAGTTTCATTGGTACTAGTTTGGCACACTTACTTCTGAACTAGTTGCTATGAAGCTGATCTACATATGATTTTTGAAATGCTTATCTAGATTCATCTGGAACTACTTCTTGCTGGACCATTCAGTTTTATCAACAAATAAATTTACTTCTAGATTTACACCAAACAAATTTACTTTTACTGGATTTCCAACTGATTTAGTGAGAAATGCATATTTGTCTTCCTTGCACTGACTGACAGATAACTTATTGTACTTTTAACATATGCAGCTGTACTATGAATTTGCATTGTAGAATCATCATCATCATCATTGTCAACCATTATCAATCCACTGCTGGATGAAGGTCTCCCCAAGTTTCCTCCACAACGGTCTGTCTTGTGCCAGTCTACTCCATGTCACTCCCGCATACTTTCAAATTTCATCCACCCATCTCCCATGTGGTCTTCTTCTGGGTCTTTTCCTATCCCTTGGAATCCAATCTAAAATTTCAACAGTCCATCGTTGGTCTGTCCTTCTGGCAGTATGTTCAGCCCATTGCCATTTCAGGAATTTAACTCTGATCATGATGTCTTCCACTTTTGTCATTTTTCTGATCCACGAGTTCCTTTTCTTATCTCTCCTGGTTACACCAAGTATGCACCTCGCCATGCTTCTTTGAGTTGTCTGCAGCCTTTGTATGTCTCTTTTAGTTAAGGTCCACGTCTCTGCACCATACGTAAGCACTGGAAGGATGCATTGATCAAACACTTTTCTTTTAAGACATAATGGCATATTGCTCTTGAAAATTATGCTGTTTCTTCCAAAAGCTCTCCAGGCAAGTTTTGTACGCCGATTAATTTCTTCATCAATGCGACCCTCACTTGATATCTGCTGTCCAAGATAAACGTACGTGTCTGTTATCTCCAGCTTTTCGCCATCAATCAATAAATCTTCATTTCTTGTAAAAGCATTGAACAACAATTTTGTCTTCTGAAAGTTCATTTTTAATCCCACTTCTTTACTCTTGTCAGCAAGTTCCTGGATCATACTCTGCAGCTCTGATGGGTAGTTGCAAAAATGACTATGTCATCGGCAAAATGAAGGTGGGTTAGATAATCTCCATTAATCTTTATCCCTTTGTTTTCCCAGTTCAGTGATTGAAAGACATTTTCCAATGTGGCATTAAAGAGCTTCGGAGATATGGTGTCACCTTGTCTCACTCCCTTTCCAATTTTTATGTGTGTTGTATTTTCAAACAGCCGAATCTTTGCACTTGCATTTTCATAGATGTTATTAATAATATTAATGTATGCATCTTCAATACCACAGGATTTCAAAGCCATTGTAACTGCTGATGGTTTCACCGAATCAAAGGCTTTTTCATAATCGATAAAAGCCATGCACAACGGAAGTTCATATTCCCTCGCTCTTTCAATTAGTTCTCTCAGTACGTGGATATGATCTATTGTGCTGTAGCCACTCCTGAATCCAGCTTGTTCTCTCGGTTGAGCCATGTCCAGTGTTACCTTCAAATGGTGTGATAGAACTTTAGTGAAGATTTTATAAACCACTGATAGGAAGCTGATAGGTCTGTAGTTCCTGAGATCCTCAATGTCACCTTTTTTATGTAGCAGGATCATTGTATCGTTGTTTCAATCCTCAGGAATCTTCCCTTCATTAAGGCATCGAGTGAAAATTCGGGCGAGTACTGCTTCGATTTCTCCACTTGCTTCTTGTATGATGTCTACAGTAATTCCATCTTCTCCTGGAGCTTTTCCCCGCTTCATGTTCTTGATTGCATGTGCAACTCTGCTGGAAGGACTGGAAGAACTCTGGTACCTTTCATGATGCCTGGAGTACATGTATCATCCCTTTAATATAATTTGGAGTAGAAATCTTTCACTCTCGTCAAGATTTCGGCTCTATTTCTTGTTACAGAACCATCATCTTTTCTCAGAGCCATAATCTGTTTTCTTCCCTTACTGAGATGTCCCTTAGCTATCTTTAGGCTTTGGTTGTTTTCAATTGCTTTCCTCACTAGTTCACAGTTGAATTTCCTTACATCTTCAGTGATACTTTTTCGCACTGTCTTGCATAGCTATATATATTCCACTTTGGAAGTCACATCTCCTTTAGTTGTCCTCATCTCTCTTCTTTTTTGCATCAACATTTTGGTTTTTCCTGATAATTTGTTCACATGCAACTTGTTCTTAGACCCAGCTAATTTTGTTGCTGTTTCCATAAGAGCTTTGGTTACTTTTCTGTTAACTTCAGAAATATCCACTTCTTCCGATGTTATGCTTTCTAAAGCAGAGAATCTGTTCTTCAGTTCCAACTTGAAGGTATTATGGTGTTTTTTAAGGTTGGTTATGTCAATACATTTTGTTTGTCTTATGAGCTTGCCATGTTCGAGTTTAGTGTTGAGGTGCATCTTACATCTCACCAATCTATGGTCACTATTTGTGTTGAACTTGTTTAGCACACTGCAGTCTTCTATGACACATTTTTTGTTACACATAATAAAATCAATTTCACTTGTCGTCCCATTTGGATGTCTCCATGTCCATTTCCTGTGTGGCTTTTTCTTGAAAAAGGAGTTCAAGATGAAAAACCCTTCTGCCTCTGCAAACTCAACGAGAGTATTTCCACGCTGATTTCTGTTGCCGTGACCAAATTTACCTACTGAAGTTTCATTCTGTTGCTGTTGCCCTATTTTTGCATTGAAATCTCCCATAATTATCTTCAAGTGCTGTTTACCTTTATCATTTAGATGACAAATTTTCTCATAAAATTCTTCAATTTCTTCTTCAGGATGACTTGTGGTGGGTGCATAAGTTTGAATAATCTGAGCCTGGTATCTTCTCGATAGTTGGATAACGAGTCATGAAGCTCTGTCAGAGGAACTTTCAACTTCTACAACTTTATCCTTCAGTTTCTTGTTTATTATAAATCCAACACCACTAGTTCTGCCAGTATCTGTCCCACGATAGTAGAAGAGATGTCCACTTTTCAGTTCAATGAGATCTTCTCCTTTTCTCCTTACCTCACTTAGCCCGACGATGTCCCACTTGATCCTTTGTAGTTGCTCTTCCAATTCAAGAAGCCTTGAATCAGAAGATAGGGAGCGTCCATTATACGTAGCCAAGGTCAGCATCAGATGGCAGCCTAGTACGGTCCTCCGGGGATTCTTAGCACCCTCTGCCTTCATGTCGCACTGGCTGCTGCCTTGGCCAGGTACATTCCAGCTGCCGGAGACTGAGGGCCAAGATTTAAGTTGTGGAGTCATTTTGGAGGGGTTTGGCCATAACTCGCTACGCTGGCCAAGTGGGTTGGTGAGTGTGGGATAGCATTTCCTGTAATCCCAATGGTATAGTTATACCGCTATTGGCGGTTGTCAGAGCCCCTTTAGTGGGAACAGGATGCACCACGAGAAGGCGGGGCTGACATTTGTCAAGGAGAGGCTGTGATGTTTCGCATCACCTGACCTTACATCCCCATTGTAGAATACTCTACCATATATATTGATGAACCATGCATTAAGAGTAACTGTACACAACCTGTTTTATCCCAACAAAAGGATGTGTGACTTCAGGCAAATACTGTGTCTGAACTACTATACCAATACTTTCTTATGGCATGACAGATGATTTTAAGTATTAGTACATGCATTCAGCAAATTGTGTAAGTTCGAACTTTAGATTCACAAATAACATACAAAGGGAAATACTAAGCTTCAATGATTTGAGGTCTAACATACTAACTAAATAAGATGCATGACTTATGAAAGAAAATGATGCTATTGTGCTGTGCTCATAGTACATTCCGTCCCACAATTATATAGAAAGGTGTAAAAAAACAGAGTAAATGTATGATTAGTGAAAATGTATGCAACCCATTAACACAGTGGTGAAAATAAACCACAGTCTTTGCAGACATATTTTGTGAAGGAGAAAATAATAATTTCGATATGTATTAAACGTTTTAAACATGTAGTGTACTGAAACTGTCCCACAATTATATGGAATTTCACACAAATGCACGGACACTAACATGCATTGCTATGCAAATTAGCCTGGCGTCAGAGCAGGATAAATAGTTGGTAAACGTGATGAAGCTGATTCAGTTTTAACAATGCCTCGTAGGAAAGAGCTGTCAGCGGAGGAGATAATTTACGTTTGGGAGTTGCACAATCAAGGAATGAATGTAAGTGCGATTTCAAACAAATTAAACAATTCAAATCTTCCATCTATAATGTTTTAAGTGGTAGCAAAAAATATCGAGCTTGGAAACGAGCTGGATGGCATAGTAATGTTTTGCCTCAAATGAAACAACATATCCGGAAGCTTGCTGTGCATGTTAATCTGTCTTTACGGAACATCAGTCAACATTAAAACGTGAAAATGTCGAAAAGTATTGTTCACAGACTACTGCAGCAGACACCCCTCGCGAAATATGCAAGACTGTTAAAGAAACTGCCTTTAACTGCACAGCACACACAGGGACGCGCCAAGCGGGGTTCAACGGGTGCTAAGCACCCGGGCGGCACACTCCAGGGGCGGAAAGACCCACAATCAATTTTTTCGGTTGATAAATCAATATCAGTGACGTGGGAGAAGTTATGAAAACGTTATACTGTGAGAAATCGTAATGCTAGGTGGAACATTTACTTTTTTAGTAAAAATAACTTGTTTATAATTCAACAGAAAACGTCTTGAAATCAGAGAATAATTTTTACTGTTTTGTTCAGCAACAGATACCGAGAGCAAAGGATTGATTTTTTTTTTTTTTTTTTTTTTTTTAAATCTTGAAGATTTCAGCATTCGTGAATGCGTGGCCAGCGCAATGACAAATGGGGCTAATATGTAGGAAAAACACAATGGACTTCAAAAACCATAATTTGTCGACTTAAGACAAATTATGCCTACAGATTGTGAACATTTTCAGCAGTGTTCAAGAAATACACTGGCGTGCAAAAATTAAGGACGAGGCGGTTTTTCGAATGTAACATCGTGCAGAAGTGCTCCACATCGACTCAAATCATACCATAAGATCCCCAAAATGTAAGAATATGGGACAAGTGAGCAAAACCGTCCAAACAAGGAATCCAAAGGATACAAAAGCACTTTATTGAAAAGGTAGCTTCGAGCACAACTGGACAGAAGACAGAAACGTCCATGTGACAGGCGGCTGCGAAGAAAAATCCGTTCTTTAGTAGAGGATATGATCACCCCTGACTGTGTTGCAGGATTTACAACGTCTCTCCATGCTGAGGACAAGGTTGTCAAGGAGCTGTTGAGGCATCGCTGCCCATTCCTCTTGTAGCGCCAATCGCAGCTGCGGAATTGTTGCTGGCGGCTGGTGACGTGCTGCCAAGCGTCTCCTGAGAAGGTCCCACACGCGTTCGATTGGATTTAGGTCCGGGGACCTTGCGGGCCATTATATCTGTTGAATATCTTTACTCTCCAACAGCTCTGCGACAGCCACTGTACGATGAGATGTAGCGTTGTCGTCCATGAAGAGGAACTCAGGACCCACAGCACCTCTAAACAGATGCACGTGAGGCAGGAGAACCTCTGTAAAATAGTGGACACCAGTGACTGAACCTCCTTGGAAGATGTGGAGGTCAGTACGGCTACCTAGCATGATACCGCCCCAAACGAGAACTCCGCCACCTCCAAACCGGTCCCTTTCGATGATGTTGAAGATGTGATTGCATGTTCCCTGCTCTCTCCAGATGTGTATACGTCCAGAATCGCTTGTCAGACTAAATCGGCTTTCATTCGTAAAGAGAACTCGACCCCATTGCTGATGTGTCCAGTTCTTGTGTTCCTGGCACCACAGAAACTGCAGTCTCCGATGAGCAGGCGTAATTGGCCCACACCGTACTGCTCGTTGTGCAAATAGACCACCTTTGTGCAGCCTCCTGGCCACGGTAAAACGTGATAATGGACGTCCAGTAGTCTGTTGGATGTGCCTTGCGATTTCTCCCGCTGTCTACCATCTGTCTCTTCTCGCCTGTAAGACAATATACTGGTCGTCTGCCGCCGTGGTTGGTCATCAGCCGCCGTGGTTGGTCGTGGACGACCACTGCTAAACTCTTGGACAGCTGTTCCTGTCGTTTGAAATGCTCTCCAAGCTTATGAAATGATGCTGTGAGCGATCCCGAACTCCTCGGCCACACTAGTCACACTTCGACCTTCCAACTTCCCAATGTCGCGACCTTGGGTAAAGTCATCCAGATGTCGTCTACTGGATTGCCTGTTGGCCATATCACATGGTGGCAGCAACTCGACGTCGTTCAAACCCGATGTACACCGTGCAATAGCTTTCACCGAATTGCTGAGTGTATACTGCCCGTGTGCTTTATACCCTTCCGACACTCCCACCCCCACCCCACGTCATGTTGCATATGTGCGCTTAACCTACCGTACCGGACCCTAGTCTATCTCCTCAGTGGTCTTTCGGTCTGTTCTGCCTGCTAGTTCAGCTGTTATGCTAATTTCTCCTCTTCGTCCTTAATTTTTGCACACCAGTGTATATGCTTACTTTTCTGAATTACCGTATTGTTAGCAAATTTTCAAGAAAAAGCTTCCAGCGTTGACCGTAAAACAGGGTGGGAAAATATTATAGGATCGATGCAATACGGGTAACGAGCACTGGGGTACAATTTCAATGTATTCCCCGATATTAGATATTTTGGTTAGAATAGTTAAAGAGATGCCCGTCATGTTTAGTATTACAATTATATATATCATCATCCTCCTCAACCATTATCAATTTTCTGCTGGATGAAGGTCACCCCAAGTTTCTTCACAACGGTCTGTCTTGAACCAGTCTCCTCCCACATGCTTTCACATTTCATCCATCCATCTCCCACGTGGTCTTCTTTTGGGTCTTTTCCTGTCCCTTGGAATCCAGTCTAAAATTTTGGTTGTCCATCGATGGTCCGTTCTCTTGGCAATATGTCCAGCCCATTACCATTTCAGGGATTTTACTCTGATCATAATGTCTTCCACTCTTATCATTTTCCTTACCCACGGATTCCTCATCTTATCTTGCTTAGTTATACACTATCTACCAACAAGTAATTGGACACCTGTGATAGAAAAGGAAAAGGAAGTTTATTCACCTTCAATAGTTGGTGGAGCCTCCACGAGCGGCGATTACAGCTGCGACCCTCCAGGGCATACTCTCAACCAGGCGTTATACGACGGCTAGCGGTATTTTCTTCCACTCGGCTTGGAGAAGATAGGTTAGTTCCTTCACCGATTTCGGACGGTAAGGGCACCCCTTAAGTCGACGCTCCAACTCGTCCCAGAGGTGCTCGATAGGGTTAAGGTCTGGGCTCTGCGCAGGCCAGTCCATTCGATTAGCCCCATTGTCACCATACCAAGCCATGGTGGACCTCGCAACATGACAGGTGGCATTGTCATCCTGAAAGTAACATGGGTCCACCCCGGGAAACTGCCACAACGTAGGAAGCGCATGGTCATCCAAAATGGTGCAGTAGGTCTCGGCGTTGAGTCTACCAGGAATTGCGACCAAGGGTCCCGTGCCATACCAGGAGAAACACCCCCATAGCATAATTCCACCGCCGTCGAACTTCACAGTTAGCACAATACATTCCGGCAGGAGGCGTTCTCCAGGCCGACGCCAAACCCAGACTGCCATCCGAATGGTAAAGGGTGAACCTTGATTCGTCGCTCCAGAGGACCTGTTTCCACAGTTCAACGGTCCACTGTCGACGTTCTTTGCACCATGTTTGCCAAGCAGCGCTATTGGGACTTGGTGATCAAATGCTTGTGGGCGGCAGCACGTCCGTAATAACTGAGCAGATGGGCTTCCTTACGGATGGTATTCATCGAAAGAACACTCCCGGATGCCTCTTGAAACTCCTTGCGGATGTGGCCCATCGATTTGGAGCGGTTCTTTCGAATTTCTCTGGCCAGCACTCGTCGGTCTCTAACTCCCAGTTTTGTGGGTATGCCGGGTCAGGACACATTCCGACAGTCACCTCTCATCTTCCACTTGCCAATCACATAGGTCACTGTCGATTTTGGGTACTTCAACTCGCTGGATATGTCACGTATGGATCGGCCATTTCTGTGATACCCGACGATGACACCTTTCTCGAAATCAGAGAGCTCCAAACTGCGTGGCATCTTGCATGCGACTGATTGCATTGTTGTATCCCACACGATATTTAACGGCGGCGGCGGTGACGTGTATCAGGACTGCAGATATCGTTGATTGCAGGGGTGTCCAAGTACTTGTTGGTAGATAGTGTATATATATAGAAAAACCATTAAGATTTTTAGAGCTCTATCAGGTAGTGTGAAAAGAATTGCTCAAACATACCACTGCATTTTCATACTAAACAATTATTTTGATTGAACATTAAATGCATTTACGAAAAGTAAAACTTGTATACTGTGTGTGTGTGTGTGTGTGTGTGTGTGTGTGTGTGTGTGTGTGTGTGTGTGTGTGTCCATCGCGAAGCTGTAATATGTTTATCATCATACATGAGGAAACTTTTTTTACCGGTAATGCAGACTTCTGTGTAAATTGACAGAGAGAGAGAGAGAGAGAGGAAGCTGACTTCTTGAATTATTCGTAGCATCATCTGAACTAGAGTTTTACAGATTTTGTTTTCTTCAGTTTTATATGAGACAGTAGTGTTTTATGGAAAATCTCAATTTACCGGAAATAGAAAATAATGTTGCTAAAGATATTTATTTCATGTAAAAATGAATAAAAATTAAAAAATATTCTCGTACAAGGGGCGGCAAATGCACTTGGCGCGCCCCTGAGCACACACAAGCTCGATTAAACTGGGCCAAAGACCATGTGTCATGGAAGGACAAATGGCTCCAAGTATTATTTAGTGATGAAAAGAAATTTAATTTAGATGGCCCAGATGGTGCAAAATATTATTGGCATGATGTGAGAACAGAAAAACACCAAACATTCAGCCGATAATACGGAGGAGGTTCCGTGAGGGTATGAGCTTTTTGGATCTGCATTTTGTCAGGATGTCAAAATGCTGTAACATACCAGGAACTTTTAAAAGACAGTTTGCTCCCAGCTGCTGCTGAAATAGGTGGTCCTGATTGGGTTTCCCAGCAGGACAACGTGAGCATTCACAGAGCAACCTCTACGATGGCCTGGCTGAGATCAAACAATGTCAAATTACTGCTGTGGCCAGCTCGCAGCCCGATCTCAACCCAATTGAAAATCTTTGGGGAATTTTGGTTCGAAGTGTTTATGCCAATCACCGGCAATTTTCAAGCATTAAAGATCTGGAAACCGAAATCCTGAACTGTTGGTATAATATTGACGGCACAATTATGCATAATTTAATACACAGTATGCCAGAATGCATATTTCAGCTTATTGAGCATGGTGCAAAGTCAATTAATTATTAATTGTGTTTGCCATTTAAATATTCTTCTGTTTTTTTCTGTTTCTATATAATTCTGTGACAGTGTTACATAGTTTGATTTCATAAAGCTAGAATATTATGTAAAGTATATGTTGTCAACAGTGTTTGACATGTGTGTATTATGTTGCTGGACATAATACATAATGTTCCACTAGAAGTCTTCATTTTCTGCATGCAACTGTTTTTGTTTACAAAATTATGTTTCCATATATATATGGGACGGACTGTATTTAGCAAATATTGTAAGTCAGCACTGTAACTCTGAGAAACCATGAGCACAAGAAAATACATTGTTCCACCTTTTAAATCACAAAAATTGTTTGGAAATTAGGGTCAGAGTTCTAAAATAATGAACATTTGTTCTTCTGTAATGTACATTCGAAGTGAACTTTCAGCTGTATAAAATCATCAAAGTAACCTAAGTTCCCTGAAGACAACAACATCAACAACAATAATAACAACAACAACAACTACAAAGATGAAAATGAATCCATAATTCTGCTAAGATTGTGCTAAGTCAGTTGACTCCTTTAATTTTGGTGTCAGTGTAGATCAGGGCACCAGTACCACTTTAACTGCAAAATTTTAAAGAATTCTTTGAATAAAGCTCATGTTAAAAACTGGCTTCCTAGTTTCTTAAATTAAATACTTAATTAAACTTCTAATATGGGTTTTTTTCTACAAGGAAATATTTATTTTAAATCACACATTTTTGGAGAAAACTCCTCTCCTTCATCAGGCAGTATTTAATTTAAAGAAGTTCTCAAAGTGTTTTATTCTCCAATCAATTGCTGCAGCTGGATGGAGCTTCCAATTAGCACTTGCATTTATTATTGAATGACTACTTTCTACAGAAATGTGCCTGCATTACATAAACATTTTCAGTTTGTGCTGTCTCATGTCCTGCACCAAAATCAATGCGAGCATTGTCATCGTCCAATCTTAACCGGAACAAAGGTAAAACTATGTTAACAGATGTCTACTCAGATGCCAATGAAATTTATATTTGCCCAGACTTATTTTTTGAGAGTCAACTAACTGGCACATGTGAATAAAGTTCATAGAAATATTCTCTTATAATTACACCAATTTACCATGTCAGACAGAAATTAAAGTTAAGTATATACAGCAGAAAGGAGGATATTTTTGATATTCTTACAGCTCAACTACACCAACAGGGCGCTTTTTGGGCTTAGCGAGTTGTTTTGTTCTCTCACTGGCTTCATGCTTCAAAGCTGCTTTAGATATAGGCCGAATCTGCTCTTGGGTACACCAGGGCCTACTTTTTACGAACCTATGCGGGAGGAAGACAAGACATTCAGTTATACCACTAGAGATTTATTACACTGTGTGTATATATCATCAACTGCTATCAATCCACTGCTAGATGAAGGTTTTCCCAAGTTTCTTCTACAACGGTCTATTTTGCACCAGTCTACTTCACGTCACTCCCGCATGCTTTCGAATTTCATCCACCCATCTCCCATGTGGTCTTCTTCTGGGTCTTTTCCTGTCCCTTGGAATCCAGTCCAGAATTTCAGTTGTCCATCAGTGGTCCGTTCTTCTGCCAACATGTCCAGCCCATTGCCATTTCAGGGATTTTACTCTGATCATGATGTCTTCTACTCTTGTCATTTTTCTGATCCACGAGTTCCTCTTCTTATCTCTCCAGGTTACACCAAGGATGCATCTCTCCATGCTTCTTTCAGTTGTATGCAGTCTTTACATCTCTTTTGTAGTTAGGGTCCACATCTCTGCAATGTATGTAAGCACTGGAAGGATATATTGATTAAACACTTTTCTTTTAAGACTTATGTCTTAAAGAAAAATGGCATATTGCTCTTAAAAGTTGTCTTCCAAAAGCTCTACCAAGTTATATATGTCGATTAATTTCTTCATCAATGTGACATTTGCTTGATATCTGCTGTCCAAGGTAAATGTAGGTATTGGTTATCTCAAACTTTTCCCCATCAATTGATAAATCTTCATTTCTTGCAAAAGCATTGTACATCATTTTTGCCTTCTGAAAGTTCATCTTCAATCTCACTTCTTTACTATTGTCAGCAAAACCATGGATCATACTATGCAACTATATATATATACTATATTGACAAAAGTCACTGGACACCCTCGAAAAGCAAATAAACGGGTTTGCTGCGTTTTTAAGATGTGCGGTACAACTGCAAACGGTATAAAAACAAGCCTGCAGCTGACCGCGATTGTATTGCACTGTGAGGTTGAGTGAAAATGTCACGGCAGGAGAGAACTGACTTTGAGAAAGGAAAGATTGTTGGGTGTTATATATATTAGTGGGTTGTCCATAAGAGAAACCGAGAGCCATTTAAACATACCCAAGTTAACTGTTTTGGATGTACTGAATAAGTGGAAGACACATCGCGTGCCTGAAGCAGTAAAACGTACCGGCAGACCAAAGAAAATCAGTGATAGAGAACGTCGAAGCCTCAGAAGAGTCGCTACAGCTAATCGACGGAGTACTGCACAAGACCTCAGTGTACAGGTGAGTAGAAATGCTGGAACCTCGGTATGTACACATACCATTCGCAGAGAACTTCATTCCATGGGTTACCATGGTCTTGCGGCTGCTCATAAGCCTTTTATCTCCACTCGGAATGCTACTTGTCGTTTAGCATGGTGTAAAGAACATTTACTGTGGACTGTAGATCAATGGAAACGGGTCCTATGGACTGATGAATCCAGATACACGATCCATCAGTCTGATGGCTGTGTGTGGGTATGGTGACAACCGGGGAACGCTCTTTACCACAGTTTACTGTTCCTATGGTCAAGTTTGGAGCTGGCAGTGTTCTCGTGTGGGGATATTTTTCGTGGTATGGTCCCTACCCATTGGTTATCGTGGAAAAACCTGTTAACCAGCACGTCTACATCGATATTCTGGACAATTATGCCCTACCAACTCTGTGGCAATACTATGGAACCGAGCCTTGTTGGTACCAGCAGAATAATGCACCGAGCCTTGTTGGTACCAGCAGAATAATGCACCGAGCCATAAAGCAAGGACTGTTATGGCGTGGTTTGACAATAATTCTGTATCGTGTGTGGACTGGCCAGCACAGAGCCCTGATTGCAATCCCATAGAGCACCTATGGGATGAATAAGAGTGCCGCAAAAGAAGTTTGGAACCAAGGCCTACTACTAAGCAACAGTTAGCGGCAGCATTATGTACTGAATGGAAGCGCATACCTATCGCTGTGCTCCAAAACCTTGTCGAAAGCATGTCTCGAAGGGTCAGTGCCTGCATTACGGCCAAAGGTGGACTGACACTGTCAATAAATACTATGTTGTGTTTCTCTTCTAGGTGTCTGGTGACTTTTGTCAATATAGTGTATATAGCTGCAGAGTATGATACTTTTTCTTTTAAGACATAATACAATATGCCATTATGTCTTAAAAGAAAAAGTGTTTAATCAATGCATCCTTTCTTACATACGGAGCAGAGACATGGACCTTAACTAAAAAAGGCATACAAAGACTGCAGAAAACTGAAAGAAGCATAGAGAGATGAATGCTTGGTGTAACCAGGAGACATAAAAAGAGGAACTCATGGATAAGGAAAATGACAAGAGTGGAAGACATCATGATCAAAGTGAAATTCTTGAAATGGCAATGGGTTGGACATGCTGCCAGAAGGACCGACCACTGATGGACAACTGAAATTCTAGACTGAATTCCAAGGGACAGGAAAAGACCCAGAAGAAGACCAAATGGTGGATGAAGTTCAAAAGAATGCAGGAGTGACATGGAGGGGACTGGCACAAGACAGACTGTTGTGGAAGAATCTCGAAGAGACCTTCATCCAGCAGTGGACTGATAATGGTTGATTATGATGATGATCATATATATAAACATTTTAAGAACATTTTAAAGACTTAAAAAAAGACTGCATGTACACCACCACTCAACTAATATGGCAAGTCAAAGACTGTGCCAACATCTTTTTATTTTTCATGCATTTATATATATTGATTGTTTGATGACCAAATTGCATCCACTTTTAAAAAGTTTTTTCTGCAATTCGTGTTTTTGAATTTTCAGCAATAGTAACAAAAAACTAAAATGGCATGTGGATGATTGCATCATTTGGGATCTGATTATTGAACTATTTTTTCTCTTGTAAAATATTCCTTAAAATAAGTGGTTAATTAGAATTTGCTAAATTTACAAAAACTTCTGAATATTTGCCCATTGTATTAGTAGAAACTGGAAAAGAACTGACTTCTTAAACAATGCAGATCATGTGGATCATTTGTAGCATAGTTTGGACTATAACAATATAGTATATATTCATGTGTACCTTCACATATTAATTATAATTTTTTTTGCATCTGCTATTATGTACATGTAGACTTAGTTTAATGTATAAACTTTCAAAAATCATTTTAAAAGTTGGCTTCCTTGATTTCAGCTTTGTTAGCTGTCAGACTGTGTTCATTCTTCCAATGCATTGCTATAAATTTGTCTTTTGTAGATGTTGTTGCTCTGTCATTTTTTATAATCATTAAATCTATGTTTGAAAAAAAAATGGTAAAAAGGTTGTAATTATAGATTACTGTAAAAACTTTGCATCATTAGGAAAATGGTGTTCCTGTGGGAAATAGCATAAAAAGAAAAAAATTCATAAGATTTAAAAAAAGAAAAAGAAAACCATTGTCATAAAAGTACAGATACAGTGAAGTTCCATTATCTTTGGAAGGGCTAAGGATGCTTTCATTACAAAAAACAATTAAGCAAAAATGAAGTTGAACAGACAACAACACCTGTACAATAGTATTTTAAAACAAAAAAATTTATCCTGAGAGCACAAAGACAATGGAAAGTTACATTGTCAGTAGCACCATAAATAAATATGAAAGGAATGAAGAACTGATGAAAGACTGCTGAAGTACAAAAATAAAACAAAAATATCAAGAAAATGGAAAACATGAAAACCTTGGAAAAGATGTAGGACCTGTTCAGATGCTACTGCATCACATACCATGAGACCAGTGAGAATGGAACGTGAGAACAACACCCTAATAAAAAGGCAAACACAAAAGACTCAAACATCAGGCACAGTTGCAAATACTGTAGATCAAAATGCATACAAGAAATATCAGTGTATCATCAGTTAAAATTGCTGCATTCAACTAGTCACATTCTTGACACCTTTTTCAAGGTAGAGTAGATTCGGCAGAAAAGTATTGATGCAGTGATGCAGTTTGTATTAATTTTGCAACAAAATAAATATGTGAATGAATCAAATCAAATATTTGCAGAAAGTTTTTAACTTCTGTCTATAAGTATTCTGCTCTTCACATTCTTTTTTTCATAGTTATCATACGTTAGGTAACTACCCACGGACAACTTCGTGTACAAAATATTACAGTCTGCATACAAAAAATAGTTGCACCCAGAAGGACGTGTCAGATTGCAATCAATGCTATTCGGAAGGAAGGTAAAGGTTGCCAGGAACAAAAAATGATTAAACATTGAGACTGATGTGGGCAATATTTATTGAGCTACATGCCAATAAGTATTGTCTCTCAGTATGGCATTAGGCTGCCATGTTTATTCACACACAGCATGCCAAACGTGTTGTACAGGTTCCTAATTGTGTCCTGCGACAAGCCATCCTATGCAGCTTGAATCTTCTCACGCAGTTTCTGCAGATTGTGCGATAGGGATAGAGTGTGGATTGCACGTCCAATAGCATACCACACATTTTCAATCAGCGATAGGTCTGGCAATGCGGCTGGCCATGGCAGACTTGTCAATGCCTTGAAAGCAAGCTCTTGAGACAGCAGCAGGAGGCAGACGAGTGTTGTCCTGTTGGAAAATCACACTGGAGTGAGCATTCAGAAAAGGTAGGGTGACTGGTTGCAGGACCTCATTAATGTAATGTTAGCTATCAAAGTGCCTGTAATGAACACCAAAGGTGATCTGGCATCGTAGGCAATTGCACCCCACACCATGACATCAGGCCTTCTGGACGTGTGACGCTCGACAACAAACCGTCCATCATGGCGCTGACCATGGTACCTCCACACATGGATTTGTTGGTCGTCTCCTCCAAGATAAAAGAGGGACTCATCACTGAAGATCACCCGCTGCCATTCTGAGTGGCTCCATGACAGTCTGGCACTACACCATTGCAGTCTGTGGTGATGATGCAATGATGTTAAGGGCAGGCATCGTAATGGCCTGGGTGAGTGTAGTCCTATGTCGTGCAGCCGTCTGCCAATGGTGCTGGCACTAATCAGACGATGCATGGAGGGCACCACTGCTCCCTGAATATCTGCAATCGTTGCTGTTGGGGTCCCTCCGTGCATGTTGGACAACCTGTCAGTGCTCTCTCTCCGTGGTACGTCAAGGTCTCCCAGACCCTTTCTGTCACTATGTGCCTTGTTCTATCCACTGCTGCCAAGAGCATGCTATGGTGATATCCGTACAACCGGTATGGTACGCAATATGGCGATAAGTCCACCCCACTTCCCTGAGCCCGACGATGCAACCCCTCTCGAACTCCTCCAACTGCTCGAATTGCTTATGAACTTTGAGGCATACTTCACTTTCAAAGGATGCAACCAACACAACAGCATGAGTCAGAAAGGCAAGTGCGCGCAACAGGATGACCTTATATAGCCGGTCAGGCACAAAGCTACGAGCCCTCCTTGTTTGCATCACATGCATAGCCGAGCATGATACCCGAATCATTTGCATGTCTCACAATGTCAAACCTATCCACCAAGTTTCATTCTTGTTGGTTGCTTCCTTCTGGGTGCAACTATTTTTTTGACGTAGAGTGTATATCCAAGATTAATTCAGAAAATATATCTTCAAAAGATTTCACATAATACAAGTAATTTCTTACCACTGGTCGTAACTTCATTTTGTTGAAAAAGTCTCAATGTTATGTTCTGAAGCATCAGTTCTTCAATCAGTGGTTACCAGATTTTAAATTAAAGTGAAAAAATATGAAATAAAATCACTCTTGGATGATTAGTTAAAAGTTGGTGACATATGGAAAGATAAAAAACAGTCAAGTCAAAAATGAATTGGTTCTGAGTTTTTCCTGATAAAAAGCATATTTAAAAAGGATAAAAATGCAAACAAAAATTTAACCTGAAGAAAATCTTAAGTCAATATCCAGATGTCATATGAGTAAAATGGTGCTTAATGTCCGCCAAATAAGCCATAGCCTAAAAATTGGATGAATTGAAACCCATTTCACACTGGGCTGTCCTCAACAAATAACTTTGTTATTGAATGTCATTCATTGTTTGCAAGTAGTTTCAGCTTTTTGATTTTCGGCTTCATTTTTCAGATAATTTTGAATATTTATTAAACAGCCCATTTCAATACTGTATGATAAGAACCTTTCATATTTCAATTTTACTTTAAGTTCACACACACAGGTACAAATGGCTGTCTAAATGTCTATTTAATCTTGAAGGCATTCCAGCTTGATCTGACTCCCCATGGACAAGGCACAATGCAACTATTTACTTACAGGGCAAAACAAATCTAGATTTTAAGTACTCATTTGAGTGCCGAGCACTTTCTCTTATTGTTTCATTTTTTAAAAATCTAGCATGATAAGAACTGAAAAAGAACACTAGGAAATACTGTAACCTGTGGGTAAGAATAAAACTTAATTACATTTGCAGCACTTGCTTTCTGCAATAAAACTTTGATGAGTATGAAATTGATCAGAAAATTTAGTAGGTGCAGGCCTCAAGGATGGTTAAAACAACAGAAAATATTTTTATTTAACTGCAAAGAAAGTTATATAGCTTATGAATGAACAAGACTTTGGTGTCAGTGGCATTGAAGATTTTGCATCTCATTCAGTGCCTACATATGAAGATCAAATTCACATAAAAGTGGTTTGACAGAGAAGAAAACAAATGAAGACTTCCTGTATCTTGAAGAGTAAAGAGAGAATTACACAGATATATAGAGCTGTTGATAAGGATACAGCTTAATACAAACTCCTTTATCAAAGAAGGTAAATGTTCACATTTCTCTTGACAAATTTTTCATGAAAGTTGGTTGAACACTTCCTGACATTAAATAAGTTGTTTTTTTCTTTTTAATATCATTATTGGCACAGAGGTGCCACATTTCCACTGTTTCCCACGTAGCCATCACTTCCGAAACTTGCATCGCTGTGGAGTGAGAATTGATTTGAGATCTTTTGATTTCCATTTGGGCATGATACTCTTACACTATACAGGCCAACAAAGTTCCAAGCAAATGAAGCTAAGCAAATTATAGCTTAGGAATAATGGTAGCATGTTCGAATGAAAATCGGGAGATGCAGGTACAATTTCCTCTGAAGGGTGATGCAATTTACAAGTTTTATTAAGGGCAAGCTATATGGAAAACAGTACAAGTATGGCACCTCTGTGGCAATAATACAGGCTTGGAAATAGCCATTTGCCTACTCGCCTGGGTCGACTGAATTTCTTTCTTTCTTTCTTTCTTTTTTTTTTTTTAATCCAATACTGTTTTTTTTTTCATGCAATATTATAGCAGACTTTAAAAAAATTTTGAGTTTGCATTTTTAGTTTTTCTCTTCAGGATAAAAAAAAAAAAACAGCCTAGGATAAAAAAAAAATCAGTTACACAGGGCTCAAAATTTCAGGTCTAACTCTACTAGCCAATTTTTTTTTCACTCACCATCACACCACTGTGACATGCAAGAGACAGTGAAAGAGTGAGACAGTGAATTTGCAGCAAGTTTTCTGTTTTAATGATTGTGTATGCAAATATGCTACAGCTGAGATCAGAAAATAATAATAATAGCGATTACGCTACAGCTGAGATCTCAGAAAGTAATAGTAATAATAATAACCCTCCAGGCTGTATTAAACCAGGAAAGTCATCAAAAGCCAATATTTTTGAGTGCTGGAGGAAAAGAATAACTAAAATAACATTTTAAAAAATGTCGGTCATACACCACAACCCAATCCCCCATAAAGCGAATTGTCAGCACCTCCACCACCATGCTCCTTTTCCTCATATGTACATAAATACATTTCCTGGAATCCCGGCTTGTACAGCAAAGATTAATCGGAGTACGGATGGGGAAAAATATCAGTGTTTTTGAGAATTGATGTTTTTCCAAGTGATAATCGACGTTAGAAACTGCAAAAGAATATTTTCTATGTGAAGTAAATGAATTTCTCTTTGCTGCATTCTTTTAAATATAATCTTAGATCATGAATTACAACCCAATCCCCCCATAAGCGAATGAATTAGGGACTTTTAGCCGTTTTGCTTGATGTTTCATCACCAAAAATAGAGTTCCTTTCCTTGATGTTACAGGAACCGATGTCCTCCCCCCTCCCCAAAAAATTCAGGTTTCATGACAGATGTTTGAAACTGCAATAGCGCAATCAACTTGAAATTTTTCTGCGATAAGTAAATAAATTTGTCTTTTTCGTATTCTTATACAGAGAAAGGAAATATAACTTTTTTTTTTTTTTTCGTATTCTTATACTGAGAAAGGAAATATCACCTTTCTATGTTGCGAATTAGCAATTTTTTTGCCGTTTTTCTGCGATGTTTCGTCACCGAAAATCGAGTTCTTATCCTCGATGTTACTGGAGCCAATGCATCGAGGTTTACGATACATCAAGCACTCTAAAAAATATTATGGTTACTCGATGTTGAATTAGTGAGTTATCACCGATATATTGAACGGCTATTTATTCCTCGATGTGCCAATAACTGCTGCCGATGGGAAAGATATGAATTCTTTGGTTCTTTAGCAAAACATCAGGGTTTTTGCTGATACATCGAAAATTTCCACGCATATTACGAATGCGTGAATGTTTCAGGAATGAATATCCACCGATATGCCCATCCCTACTCTGAGTTAGACCTAGAAACTCATGTGGGGAAGAAACGCTTCCTCCCACAATGCTTTGGGGTTCCTTTCAGTGAGCTTCGCATCAGCTGTCACTACGCAGCCCGCGGAAGAGGCTCTCGTTGGCTCGCTGGGCTGCTGGTGATGACGCAGTGATTGATACGCATACGTCACAGACCGTTTTACTGAAAACATTTCATGACGACAAAAAAAAAAAAAGTACAGTTAAATGCAATACTCAAGATGCCTCTCACACTAAAATATTTTTAAGATAACATTTTACTGAAAGTGAAGACACCATCAGAGCTCAAACTATTTTTGTGAAGATACTGTTTGAGCTAAAAATATTTTTGTGAAAATATCGCCCAACAGCATCAAATGCTGAACAGGAAAACAATTTAATATTTTTACTGCTCACCAACAATAAATTTCTGGTCGCCATTAGAGACCGCAAATTTTGCGCCCTGGTTACATACATGTATGTATGTAACTGAAATTTTCATTTTTTTTTTTTGTCCTAGGCTGTTCTTTTTATCTGAACAGAACTAAAAATGCAAATTCTAATTTGTTTTTAAGTTTGCCCCTATCAAAGAGATCAATTTAACATTGCATGTCAAATTTTGTTTATGTAAGAAAAAATTGGCTTATGAAAACTATGGACATAGAAAACTATTCCAGTACCTTTTCAAAATGCTGAGTAAAACTCAGTTGAAATAATGGTCAAATTTTATTACAAATTACAACAATACTGTAGCTAGTTAATTTATACAGCACAAAATCAGTCACAGTTACAGTTAAAAGGAAGTTATGGTTTTTGAGAGAGGAACTGGTAGTATTGAATGTAATATAAGTATAAATGGCTCAGTGATTGACCAGGTGAATGAGTATGTGTATTTAGGAAGCATGCTTGACAAAGGGAACAAATCGGATGGTGAAATTAGTAGGCAAGTGAATTCTTCATTGAAAATCATGGCTACTTTGGGAGGTTTTCACAGGAATGATGGGTTCTCAAGAAAGTTCTGCATGGCTGTGTATGAAAGTGTAATTGTTCCTACTCTGGTGTATGGCAGTGAAACCTGGGTACTACAGAAGAAACATAGGAGTCATTTGTGCACTGGAGCAATGCGTTACTTACGGGGGTTGTGGCAAGATACGTTCTGATTGTGTGAAAAATGAAGATGTGTTACAGTTCTGTAATGTGAAGCAAAATGTTGTCAGCAAGGTGGAGACTAATATGCTTCGGTGGTTTGACCATGTTGAACGAATGAGTGATGAGATGCTCACTAAGAAACTTTTTTAAGCCCAAGTGGCAGGAAGGAAAGGCAGAGGAAGGCCAAGGAAGTCATGGGAGGATCAGATTAAGGAGTGTCTGCATAAGAAAAAGATCACGAGTATGAAGTATAGAAGATCTTGTATATGGCGTGTGATGGATGTCAGGGAAACCCGAGTTGTATGTCAAGATCGCTATAAATGGAGAAGTTTGATACGGCAAGAGTAAGTAAAAATTATCTGGTAGTTTGTATTTCTTTGTGGAGCAACCCTCTGAATCTCAGAGAACAGCTCAGTGATATGTATGTATGTAAAATCACAGTTACTTTCTCTTTAGACTGCCTGCTTCTTTTACTACATCAGCGTTCACAATGTTTGGTTGGATGTTCGGTTAAATGTTTTGTTGCATGAGAAATAAATAAATAAAAAAAAAACATACATACAAATTTCCAGGGGTGGGGAATTCTGGGAAAATTTTACCAGCCAGGGATTTTTACCACTAGCCAAGAAGACGCAATATAGGCACATTACGACAACAGTGTACAGGGATGGAATATGACACAAATTTTGAATTTCTGCCCCTATGTAATACAAATACATATATACGCTATACCAGATTAAAAAAAAATCCCCATGAAACCTTTCATTTATAAAGAAGATGTATGACACCAATTTATTGTTATTTTATAATTAAATATTTCATACCTAATTAATAGTGATTGTTCAGATTTGTTTCTTTTAAATTTTTACATCAATTATTCAGCATCACAAAATTTTCTTTTATGTCCTTGTACATGCTTTGTTCCACCTCCAAAGTACCACTTATCTATAGAGTCTGCTGGGTCAAAATTTTCTAATGATGTCCCATTAATGCATATATTTAGGAAACTGTTCATACTTCTGTTGACTAATGAGGTCCTCAAGTGATTTTTGATAAGATTCATCTGGCTGAAGCCTCGTTCACAGGTTGATGTTGATGCTGGTATTACTCAAAGAAGCGAAAACAACTGGCTTATGTAAAAAAACTTCTTCTGATGTTTAGTAATCTTTAAAAGTAGTTCATCAACTTTCAAGTTCTGGCTACTTATTTTGAAGTCAAACCGTTCGTCTACCACACTTTTTTCGATATCTTTCTCATTGTTTTTATGTTTGATTACTTCCTTAAAATGATGGAAGATAATTTTGATTTCATTGTCTCCAAAGTCACTCAAATCATTTCCAGTGGGCCAAGTGAATGTGTCAAAACCATATGTTGAAGTGATTACAGGGGAATTAATGTCACAAAATATTTTCAATAAAAATTTTTTTGCAAAGTCTATCATAGTATTTCTGTCAGATGTGAAGAACTTCTCATTTGCAACATTTGTCAGAACTACATCTTTGTAATTCTCCATTATAGGAGCTAAAAAATTGTTTTTCATATTTTCCTCTTTCTTTCTGCAAATTTTCTAATTTCTTTTTGCTTTCAAAACTTCCTTGTTGACTTGTCATAAAAGCAAATGCTGTTTTTGGAAAACGAGGAACAAGTCTTTAAAGATTTGAAGAAAATCTAGGAGAAAACTGAGGGTTGCCAGAATTTGGAAATCTTTTATTTTCTTTACTATGCCTTCTGCATTTTTGCTACCTTGTTTTTCATTAGCTTCATTTTTTAAATGCAACACAACTGGTTGGTAGTCATGAAAAATTGCTCTTAAAACTCCTACTTTAGATGCCACATATCTAATTTGGTGCAATTTCTGAATTTTTTAAAAAAAATTTGTGCTAATAAGTTGGCTATTTTTTTCCAGGTGCTTGATTTTTTTACTGGAATGTCCATAAAATTTATAAATTAAAATAAGAATAGAGTCAAACATTACAAAATATGATACATTCCTCGAGTATAAAGTATGCTTAACTGCTATTGGTGAGCAACACAATGCACAGACAATATATGTGGTAAAAATTCTTTAAATTTGGCACATAAACCAGATACTTCACCAACCATGTTGACTGCCCCATCTGTTGCTATACCAACAATCCAAGAATTTTTCTTCAAATTTAAACCAAGAGAGGCAAACTGTTTCTCAATAGCAGAAAAATAGGACTCAGATGTGCTATTTTCTAATTCTAAAAGTCCCAAAAAACATTCTTCAATTTTATCATTTTTCAAATATCTTGCATACATCAATTCCTCTATTCTGCCCTTGTCTGTAGAGGCATCTAAAATATTGCTAATGAACTGGGACTGCTTTAGTTCCTTCAATTCAGACTCTGTTATAACCTCTGATATGCAAGAAATAAATTCCCTGCAAGCATTTCTGTTTGCATACTGGTTTTGCACATCAACCTCTAACTTTCTGGATAACATGACTAGTGATTCAATGTCAGAAAATGGCTTATTGTTTTTTGCAATATAGTAGCTCAGATTGAATAATACTTTGAGCTGCTTAAATATTTTTTCATCCATCTTTTTAATGCGTTTGGCCAATGGGGTGCTAACAAGAAGCTGTGATGAATTTTCAATAAAATCAACATTTTTTCTATGCTGCACAGATTTATCATGGAATTTAAAAATTTCATGTTTGAAAGAGCCACTCAATACCTGTGAAAACTTACGTGATGTATTGACTTTCACACCTGCTTTGCAGCAAAATCCACATTTTGCAAGACCATCTTCATTAACAATCATACACGAGATTCTTCCGCGGATTCGCAGAATTCCGCTTTTTTTGTCATCATTTTGGTTATTCTCGAGATCGATGCAAAACTGAAGAGAAGTTTTGGAGGATTAGTTGGGGGTAGGGGGAGGTCGTTTTTTGATCTGGGGATGGTATTTCGTTTTTCAAAACTTTCAAAAACGGAAGTTAAACTGAGATTTTCCCGTAATCGTGATTTCTTTTTCTTGCGATGTTTCTTCTGCACAGTATTCTTGTTAAATATAATTTTATTCCATAAATATTTGCATTTCAGCTTGAAAATGAAAAAAAAAAAAAAAAAATTCCGAAAACAGAAGTTGGCACGAAAATTTCCCTATGATCTTCTGGCATTAGCTTCTTCAGTGGATTTGAAGAATTCCGCCATTTCCATCGACATTTCGATGATTCTCAAGATCGATGTGGAACTGAACAGAAATTTGGGATTGATGGTGGGGTCGTTTTCCGCCTGTGTCCGGAATTCCGACTTTTAAAACTTTCGAAAACGGAAGTTGACGTAGTAAAGGTTTCTCCTGTAATCGTAATCCTTTTTTCTCACAATGTTTCTTCTACCCAGTAGTGTTGTTAAACATAATTTTATTCCATAAATTTTTGTTTTGCAGCTTCAAAATGGAGGAAAACTTTCCTCAAACGGAAGTCGGAAAAAGCGTAGATTTCGCTGGTAGTCGTAATTTTTTTCTCCGCGATGTTATATTTATCCTGTGTTGCTGTTAAATGTAAATATATATATATTGAATACAGTGATTTGCTCCAGCTTAATATTTACATAATTAATTTCAGTGAACAATTTTGTCTTGCTCACGCTGCGTTATATTCACCCTATTTTGCAGCACGTTCTTATTTTTCACCCGTGCGGTTAAAAAGTTCAGCTTTTTTTCTTCGTCAGTCTCATGTATGTAACAATCCAGGGGAATTCTTCAATCCATTTCTATTGAAATTTCCTGTTCTGTGCTTTTCCACAATTGTTTACAACATTTCTATCTTCAAGTAAAACATTTTCACAACCAAGATCGAGTTGTATCACATTGCTATCAACCAAAACACGTGGCGTAGAGGATGAATCACATGGCACGGCTACATTGCTACCGGACGAATTACGTTGGAAAAATGTAAATAAAGTTGATTGTTTGGAATTAAACATATTGAGATCACACCGATTTTCAATGATACTGCGATTTTTTATGTTGCAGAAGCCTTTTGTCCACCAAAATTTTGTTGTTTATGTTTTTGTTTCCAACGTGCATTCAGGCAAAACGACAATTTAGTTGGCGGCCACTCCGAGAAGACAGCCGTAGGTACCACATGATCAAACAGGCATCCCGCCTGTCAACAACGATTAATCCCATGCGCGCTTCTTGGCGGTTACACCAGGGCTCTAGATGCAGTTACACCAAGGGTTACACAGCGTTATGCAGTGGGGAAAACCAGTTTATCCCACTAGCAGCAGGAGCGACTTAGCTTGGCCTTGAGCGACTGCTAAGCATCCGAGACGTCAGCTCCGTTCTTTCGCATGCTCTTTCGTGCGAATGAATGCCGGGGTCGGTCTAAAAAATAGAATGCTTTTCTGCCTAGTGAGGTATGACTTCAGAGTTCGGATTAGAATATACTTGCCCGTCTTATAAATGAAAAAGCTTAAGGTGTAAAAAAAAAAATAGTGAATGCCTACAATATTATTATTTTATATATTTTATAAGCTGCAATTTTTAAGGTCTGAAATCCACTCGCTGATGGTGAGTGGGCGAGCGTAATTCCCCACCCCTGCAAATTTCATCGCCATTAACACCATACTGATTTTCATTTTCAGGAACATCTGCCCTTGTTTCCCACTCACTTTTAAAGAAGTACAAAAACATAACAAATTTAAACCACGAAAGAAATGAGCCTTTTGCAATTGCTGAAAGGTTGCAGCAAAGTGGAATAAGGGGTGGAACAGATTCTGTTGTACACCAAATGATTGATCTTAGAGAAATCAGCGGAGTTGAGCAAATTCTGGGAGTCGATGAATGGGATGCAGGCTTGATCTGATGCTCCCTGGTGGAGTGGAGATCACAATGCAAACTCACGAATATTTTAACCTACTGAAAACTGATCCTTGAATATTAAAAAAAAATGAGGCTTGGAACAGTGAATAAGTAGGAATAAAAGTTTTTGCTGTTGAATTTTTGAGGGAGCAAAATCAATGACAAGCAAGACCTTAGAAATTTAAGTGCATGAATCTTTCTTGTTATTGTATCCTCATTTGATCTCCAGCTAAGTCTGAACACCTTTTATTATCACCTAAGCATGCCTGTACACTAACCCAAAGCCATGTTTCTTTAACAAAATTGAATGTTCCTCACTTCCTGTTTCTTGCTGAAGTAAATAATAGAAACAATAGGTAATGTCATTCTCAACCAGCATGAAATATATAAAATCTTAAGTCTGCATATAAGGTGACCATTGGGCCTTCTTTAGGACCTACTAGGGTGTCCATTCACTGTTGTCAAGATGTTATCAGTAATATTAATCCTACTGTGGCTATTCTGTTTCATCCAAAACCTGCCCTTGTTTAGAGGTTACCATTGTTGAGAGCTAGGTTTTACTATATATATAAATTTTCATTACTGTATCCTATGAAAAGCTGGGTAATCATGAAAGGGTAAATGTGCACAATATAATCTATAATACATGTCACAGCAAGGCAATTCTTTTGAAATGCTTCTCACATCACATACATTAATTGAAATACCAAAATACAAATGCACAAGAATCATTTGTTGTATCAGATATGCTGAATGGCTATTTTATTAGGAATACTCTCATTATTTGACATAACTTCAGATATGATATTTTAAAAGTATCATATTATTATATAGGAAAACTCATAGCCAGTGTACTACCATTTTAAACAATTCTGAGAGAAAATGTGCACTTCAAAAAATAATTACAAGTACATGGCATCTTCATCTTTGGAGACTAATATTGCTGAATCAGTAATTCCCTTCCCAATTTTAAGAAAAATGAAAAAGAAAATGCTATTAAGCCACATAGAAAATTCATGATAGATGTTTTTACACCAATAATTTATGATGTACAATTTTAAAAATTTATTTTTAGTAGGATCTTTTGGTTGCACAACAGCCATGGCCACACTGATAGAGTTTATAGGGTGGAAAGAAATCATTAACTATTGTCACTAAAAAGCGTAAACAAGTGTGTCCATTGAGTAAACAATTACCATTTCTTTACTAGGTGGACTTTTTTTCATCTTTTTCATTAAGAAATTGTTAGTGATTTTGCCTGAAAAATTACTTGTTAGGATGTTTAATTGCTTTCTAAATAGAACTAGCTTGAAATAAATAGTAAGCATTGTGCAGCTGCATCAGCAGATGAGGTAAGTGCAAAGGCAAGTGACTTTAATGAATTCATTAGTGAATACAAACCAGAGCAGGTGTTCCATTTTCATTTGTCTGGATCACATTGAAAGTGAATAACCAAAACAGTTTTTATGAAACATAAACTGAAGCCAAAATACTAGGCCAAAAGGTTTGAAAAGACAACCAAGCTGTAGTAACTGGTTAACAATGCAACTGGTGATATTGAAATAAAACCTCTAATGGTACATGTCATCAACGCTTGTTTGTCAGTCATATGGAAGAAAAATTACAAATCATAAATAGCTAGAAAAGGTGTAATTAAGGTGGGATGACTGCCCAAGGTGCAGCTCAAAATGCAGGGTGGCACAAAAACCACTACTTACAATCTGATTAAAATTGGAATTGAAACTTTTGCTCAGTTTCTGGTACAGCTTTTTGTGCCACACCTTATCATTTGTTCATTTACAAAATGTGCTGGTAATATGTTTCTCTAGTTTTGGTAACTTAAAATTTTGTTTCTTCCTTAAAATGTTTAGGGATATTAAATACCCATATAAAAAAATGAAGGTGCAGTTGCACATACATTGCAAGATAAGGATATTGTTCACACTGTTGAAGATTCTCTGTGGGCTATTTGATCATTGCTGTTAGCCACAACTTCCAGCTGCATTTGATGTGGTATTGCAAGTCCAAAGCAGCTGCAAAAAGCTATACAAACAGGCACAGTTTTATTGTGCCTCCCCCATCAAGATAACACTGAGGCATGACATTAAATAGGCACAGATGGGAGAGGGGTGCAATATTTTGTAGTCTGTCACATTCACATAAATGCCTAGTTACACATCTGGTGGCTATTGACATTTTTTATGTTTGGTTTGAAAACTAATCCAAATCAGCTGTACAACATGATTTAAAAATAAAAAAATAAGTTTCGTTACAACTAAACAAACTACCTGAACACTTGCCTTTTAAAATCTATTCAGACTTTACCAGAGTTAAATTTCAGACAAGGATTCACGACAAAACAGAGCATCTAAATTTTACATACATACATACATATCACTAAGCTGTTCTCTGAGATTCGGAGGTTAGCTCCAAATAGAAATACAAACTACCAGATATTTTTACTTACTGTTGTTGTATCAAACTTCTCCATTTACAGAAATCTTGACATACAACTCGGGCTTCACTGATATCCATTACACACCATACACAAGATCTTTTATACTTCATACTCATAATCTTTTTCTCATGCAGACACTCATGAATCTGATACACCCATTACTTCCTTGGCCATCCCTTCCTGCCACTTGGGCTAAAAAGATTTTCTTAGTAAGCATCTCATCACTCATTCTTTCAACATGGCCAAACTACTGAAGCATATTGCTCACCACCTTGCTAACATTTTGCTTCACATCACACAACTACAACACATCTTCATTCCTCACACAATCAGACCGTGTCTCCCCCCCCATAAGTAACGCATTTCTCTAGCACACAAACGACTCCTATGTTTCCTCTGCAGTACCCAGGTTTCACTACCATACAGAGTAGGAACAATTACACTTTCATACACAGCCATGAGCGACTCTCTAGAGAACCCATCATTCCTGTGAAAACATCCCAGAGCAGCTATGACTTTCAATGAAGAATTCACTCTCCTACTAATTTCACCATCAATTTGTTCTCTCTGTCAAACATGCTTCCTAAATACACAAACTCATTCACCTGGTCAATCACGGTGCCATTTAGACTTATGCTACAATCAGTACTACAGTTCCCCGCTCAAAAATCATAACTTTGGTTTTTCCTTATTTATACTCAGTTTGAATTTCATACAAACTTCGTACATCCGAGAAAACATACTCTGCAACTCACTTTTGCTCTCTGCCAACAGGACAGTGTCATCAGCATACAGCAATCTGCACACACACATATCACCAAGGCATAAACCAGTATTATCTATTTTGGCATCACGCATGCATTCATCCATAAATATATTAAACAGCCATGGTGACATTACACAGCCTTGCCTAACTCCTGCACCAATAGAAAACCATTTTGATAAAACACCATTCACTTGTACACAAGCTCTACTACCAGCATACATGGCTTTTACACTATTAAGTAGATTCCCAGTAACACCATATTCATTCAATACCTTCCACAAAAGTGTCCTATTTACTAGGTCATAAGCTTTCTCTAAATCTATGAAGGCAGCAAAAACTTTCTTACCAACAGCCAGATATTTTTCAATCATTGTGCGTAATGCAGAAATCTTGTTAGTGCAGCCTTTACCAGGCATGAAACCACTCTGAACATCCCACACTTTCTCTGATGTAAGACCCCATACTTTTTCAATAACAACCTTACCAAACACTTTCCCTGGCACACTTAGTAGGCTAATACCACGATAGTTCTTGCATTCAGTCTGATCACATTTTCCCTTATACAAGGGAACAATAATAGCATCCTTCCAATCCCGAGGGACCATTCCAAACTCACAGCACAACTGGCAAATTTCAGTTAACCAGTCAATTACAGTCACCACCATATTTCAACATCTTGGCAGTTATGCCATCAACTCCCGGAGCCTTACCATTCTGAATAGATTTTAGAGCTTTACACACTTCTTCTCTTGAGATCTCTCCTATGCTTCCATCCCTCACTGTGACATCATCTGCTTCTGTCTCAGAATCATCTTTGCTTTCCTGATCTAATAAGTCAATGAAATATTCACCCCATCTTTCACTTAACTCACTGGGCTCCCATATCATTTCCCCGATCTCATTTTTCACACAACTTACAACTTTGTTTCCCCTATTTTTCCTGAGTCTCATGTACTTTCAGAAAGACTTCCTATCTTTCCAAAAAGACAGTTCATGCCTTTCCACCTTCTCCTTCGTATCTTTTGCCTTACTCTGGCAAACCAGCTTAGCAGCTTCACGCTTCTTTCAGCGATATTCATCCACAGAGACTCTACCTTGCAACATCCCCAAACAGGCTTCCTTCTTTCTCTTTACTGCCTCTTCAATCTCACTATTCCACCAAGCATCCCCTCTATTGTTACCCACTATTGTGGTGCCACAGACCTCTTTAGCAGCAGTGACAACACAGTTCTTAAAACATTTCCACTTCTTTTCTACATCCCTCTCACCAGACTTCAGCTCCTTCGGTCGTTCTCTGAGTAAGTCAGAATAACACTGATGATCTTCAAGGAGCCTATCAACCTTTATTCTTTCTATCCTGGGTTTCTTCCTATTCCTTTTTCTGCAACCAACATTAAGTTTCAGTCGTGACACTACCAAGTAATGATCAGAACCAACATCTGCACCTCTCATCACACGGGTGTCAACAACTAAGTGTTTCAGATGCTGATCGTAGACAACAAAATCTATCACACTCTTTTGACCAAGAGTACGATTTTCCCAAGTACATGTGTGGATATACTTGTGGTTGAAAAATGTATTAGATACCCACAAACCATTCTCAATGTAGAGTTCAATTAATCTTTCACCATTATCATTCACACAAGAATCATTAAACTTACCCAGAACATTGTCAGAAATTGCATTCTGCACACCTACTCTAACATTGAAATCCCCTGCTATTATAACTTTTTCTTTAGCACCAAACTGGCTCAAAACAGCTTTTAGCTCATTCCAGAAATCTTCATTCTTATCAGAAAGTTCAGAGTCACAAGGAGCATACACTACAACAATTACAATTCTCTGAAGTTTCACTTTCAAATGAATCCAGAGAATTCTCTCACTTATGCAACTATAGTGAATCAAGTTGTTCTTCATCTTTTCACTTAAAATCACACCTACACTCACCTGTCCTCTCATATTATCCAATACTCCAGACCACACACTCACTGTGCCATTCACTTCTACCCCAATTTCCTTCTTTTTGGTTTCACTTACACACAGCACATCTAGTCTATACTTATTCATCTCCCCAATCACCTCATTCATCTTTCCATTTATACCTCTAATATTCCATACACCAGTCTTACATTCACTCAGCCGCAATCTCTTTTTCATACGCCGTTTAGAAAGTCCAGGTTGATTCCATGGTAGACCATCCTTCTCAAGTGTGGTAGGTCCACCATATCCCACACTTGAGTCTGCATATTGATTTCTTTTTGTCTTTTTAATCAGGTAAGTACATCAGTGTGGGGGATTAGCCGACAGCTGAGGGTTCCAGTTGGGCATTCAACCTAAGGATTCTGGAACAAAACCCAGTGAGTTGGGGTCTTTCCGCCAATGTCACACACAACTAGCTTGCACCTCTCCAAGATTCACAGAGGCCCTAGTTGCTGTTGTGTGTGCAACTGTTACCACGGAGCGCCCCGGGGAGGCAAACCCATCGCTCACTACAAGATCCCGCTAAAATTTCTAAATTTTACAAATCTATCAAATCAACATTACATTTAATCTCTCATACAAGATAAAACTGAAAGAGACAGAAACCAAAACAAAATAAATAAGATTTCTGAGGTTCCTCAAAACTCCTTTGCTGATTTTTAAAGAGTATGTATATTATTAAAAAAAGTTTACTTTTTGAGGTTATTTGACATTCTCAATGCTGGTATTTCATAAGCCTTGGAAACAAATAAGCATTTCACAATGAAAAGAGATTCTGATGTTCACGATAGCATCAGCAGTCTCAACTAATGAAAAACCTAACTGCAGTCAGATGCAAATACTAAGCAAATAGGCAAGACTGTACAATGTTATAGGTTTCACAAATTGGAATGCAATGGTTTCCCTCCTTTGGTATCCTGCCATAACTATTTTGACATCATACAGGCTATATTTCTTCACAGTTGACCCACACAATTGAAAACTTGTCATTTTGAGCTCATGTCCTGAAAATCTATTAAACTGAAGTTTTCTTACCCCAAAATTTTCAGCTCTGCAAGTGTGTTCCTAAAAGCATCCCATATTTAATACTACCATTTCAGATTTGAATTTTATCACACTAGATCAACACTGTTGCATGATCTGACAAAAGTTTCAACACCAGCAGGTGCTAACTAAACTGGCTTAAAAATTAAAAAAAAAAAAACTGACGGGAAACCTAAATATGCTTTATGAAACTTTACATTGTTAGTCTAGTCCCTGTACATAGTAGAGATGAGAAAACCGATTCTTTCAAATAGACTGGATAAAAAGATGAATCGGATTCTTTCATTTGTTTACGGTTTACAGTCAGGTGGACAATTTTTAAGTTTAAATTTGTTATTAATTCTTACGGAAAAAATTTCCCTCTGTTTTCACATACATTCATATCAAAACATTCACGGAATTTATTGCATTTGTACACTTCTGAATAAGGTATGATTTTCAGACCACAATATGAACCACACTGAGACACCAAGGCGAAATTTTGATTTCTAGTAAAAAGTACTTCTGACTGGTTTATTCAGGAAATTAGCTCTTTTGCAGAATCAATTCTTTTCAGGAAAGATTTATTCAGAAATGACTCAGTTTACAGATCCCTTCTTTTCGAATGAATCGTTCGTGAATGACACATCTCTAGTACATAGATCAGAGGCAATTGTGAGGTGACACAAGAAACCCTGATCTCAGTGCCAATATACATATAATGCATATTACGAATATATATATTACGCACATATAAACTAGCTACACAACAAATAGGCCCTAGTGCTTGTGCCGTTAAACTTCGCATCTTTCCTTGTACCCAATTTTCTTTCATTGTGCAAAATCCTTCAGGCATTGCATCTTTGAAATCAAATTTCGCACTTCACATTATATGCTAATTGAGCAGTCTATGTGGATCAGTTTTACTCAAAGCCTACAGTGGATTCTATTCAATTTCTAAAAGCAGCTCATTGGATTAACTGAATCTAATATCAAATTATTTGATGCAGATGCAACTTTCAAAATAATGAAAAAAAAAAAAAAAAAAAAAAAGCCTTCCTTTCAGCAGGCTGTTATCTTGAGAGCTTGTTTGATAACAAAATAAACACTCAAGGTGTCACAAATAGTCTAATTCACCATCCCCACAGACATGTAGTGTTTGTAATCAAATACTGTAATTCCCAAAGAAAATGGAACTTGAACTTTCAGTTATCATTTCGTAGCATTTTTAAAAATGAAATGTCCGAAGCATCTCAAATTCTTCTAAAACTTAAAAACCCGGATTTACGGGTTTGGAATGTGACAAAACCCTGGAATTCCGGGCTATACCCGGATTACAAACAGATCTGATAGATGGACAGACCAACAAACAGACCGTAGCTAGGGTAATCAATTCTTATAAACAGAATCTTAAAGCAATGCTGAATCAACATTTGTATATCAGTGTAATTTAAAAGATCATTTCATAAATACAAAAGAAAGGAAAAGAAGATTGGAGAGTTCTGAAACTATGATAAATATAACAGACATAGAAATAGGGAGTATGCAATATACAACAGGGTTGGGTTTTTGACATCAAAAACTGGTTTTTGATGTGAAAAATGTCTAAAACTGGTTTAAACCATCAAAAACTCACAAATAATGCTTTTAAACAATTTATAAGCATTAATAGATATGCTAAATAATAAGAAACTGACCTGTAAGCAAACTGAAATGTTAGTCTTTACTTTTAATTATTATTTTATCACAATCATTAAGAGCAGAAAAGTGGCAAATTTTTATTCATTAAAATTTCTGATCTGTACAGAATCAATTTAATTGATCTAAAATTATGCAACTGCCAATGAATTACAGAACTAGTAGTCTGGTTCATTTTTACCTCATAGCATCTGATAGCACATAACTAATTTTGGACATTTTTTGACACCTAAACAATTCCTCACCTTAGAACGTATAAAACCAAAGTTAGAAAATACTCTTTCAATTGAAGCCGAGCTGGCAGGACGTAACAGCAAAAGCACTGCTAGCTTAGCGAGTTTAAAGGCAGGCTCAGTTGTAAAGCCATTTCATTTAGAAATTCCTTTCCATCAAATCATGGGATTCATATTCCTTCCAGTAGCAGTGAAATAAGAAGGGGGATATGGATGAATTAAGTCTAGACCCCTTCTCGGGATGCTGAATTTCTGTTTTATTTTCAAATTGACAATCAGTTTCCACACTAGTGTGTTACAGTTACAGTGCCAAGCTAATCCTGGATTTATTGTGGAGGCAAACTTGGAATGCTAATTTGTTTGGTTAACAAAATGCATTCCATGTTAAAACAAACACAAATGTTGGTCCAGAAAATATGGGTAGACTCATAATACGCTTGAATTTACAGTGTGGTTTAACAAGAGAAATTTTACCTATTGTTTATTTATAGATAAATACTTAGAAAATAGAAAAACATATTGTTTAATAATCCTATACCAGTTATTTATTACTCACTTATTATTGACATTTAAGACATTACATGTGATGTATGTTTGTTATCTTAAAAAGGTATTTTTATATTGAAATGCAGTAGTTGAGGTTTTTGATGTGGCAACTTAAACCATGGTTAAAACCATGAAAAACCTACCAACCCTGATATACATGTAACAAATAGATGAAGGTATTTGGGTAAACACTCTAATTATATGGCAAGAAAACTGAAAAAAAGAGTTGACTTTCAACTCAACTTGGGTCTTAATCAACAGTAAATAGTTGTACTGTTTACAGATAATTAAGACCCAAGATGGGTCAAAAGTCTACTGTTTTTTTTTGTTTTTTTATTTAACTAGCATGTTTACCAAACTGCCTCCATAACATAACAGATACAACCTCATTGCATGGAAAATTATCAGGTTCATTTTTAGGAATAATCCTTATAAAAAGTGTTCAATCAAGAATTGAAATCGCAAGTCCCAATTAATATCAGAGTATATTAGTTTTTATATCATTTGAAATATTTTCTGAAACAACTGAAATGTTTAACTTCATTTTGTCAATTGAATGGTAGACCAGCACTTTTAGTACTGTTATGAGAATGCTTTAAGGGATTTCTAATATGCTTAAGCTTTATGTTAAATATATTTGCATTATTCTACTTAAAACAAGAACAAAGGTGCTTCTTGTTAGCCACTGCTCTAGAAAATTCTAAGTCTATGTTTCAGGTGAAAACACAGGGCAATTTTTCCAGTCTAACAGCTGCCAGTGAGATATGCTATCATTATACGCAATACTACATAGTTCCATTTTCATAGTGTTATTTTCCACCAGACTGGCATGTAATATTTTTTATGGGCTCCTAAAAAGGCCCATTCACAGGGTGAATTAATCAGAAAATCCAACAGCTTTCTATCTTGGAGGTGGAGGTCATTCTTCTGAAAAAATAGTTGAGGATGACAACCATCAGTCCTCAGAAAAACAATTACCAATACTTTAAAAATTTTGAAGATGACAAAATTTGATACTGACAAGATGACAATACTTTGTTTATTGCATGTGCCATTATCCCAGTCAAGCAGTACTGTTCGAGTTTGAAGTGCAATCATTTAAACATTGAAGAAAAAACTCAGAATTATATGACAGCTCAAATGAGAAATTTAAATAAAATCTTTTGTACACTTTGGTTGTAACAGTTGGAAAAAAAGTCTGGAATAACAATGCATGTGAAAAAAACAAAAGCAATGCAATACAGAAATGGAAAATTTGTGCTTCAACAGAGTGTATCACACTATTTTAGTTTTGACTGATGAACTAATGGTTTTCTACTAGATGAGCATGAAAAATGAATGGAAATTATTTCAAAGCAAGACAAACTATTATTATTTTCCAGAATAATAATATAATTCAAAAGATTCTTAATACTGAGAAATATATAAAAATTGAAAACCTGAAAATGTTTATATGCTCTTACATGCACTCAGTACACGGTTTGGTTTGTATTGTTCGATATATTAATAGAAACTTTGATTAAAATAAAAAGAGTATTTCAACCAATTTATCTTAATAAAATAACAGTAAACATTTAAAAAAAAGTACAAAAATCAGATCGTACCGGCGTTTGGGTGGAGTATCAGACATTATAGAAATACACCTCAATTCTAAACTGGGTTATTTCACTGGAGTGGGACTTATTAGTACAGGCAGCTTTCTATAGTTCGTTTTAAACTTGGACGAGTTTTTAGTCCGCAGTATACGGCCCAAATGCTCCTTATGTTACGTGCTATAGCTAACCTTCACCATAAATTAAAGGAACTTGCTCACTAAACTTTACTATTCGGCGATCACTACACTTTCGGATGGTCGAAATTAGCGCTCTTCTAAATGCACCAAGTCGTTGCTACCAAGGTTCTTTAGTTGCTACGGTCAACAATCAACATGTTCTTCTCTAGGTGTGAGATTACTTCATGAGGAGGAGTAGCTACGAGTTCAACAGCTAAGACCTAAAGCAGCCAGAGTAGTTGGGCGGGGAGGGGGGGGGGCAGAGATCAAGTAATTAAATTATTTTTGCCATTTCAATATCATTTAGTAGATGAGATGAATAATAAAAACGGAAAAAATTTGCTTATGCATATACAGTACTGAAAGAAACGGAAACAACGTATCATTCATTAATGAATTATAATCAAATTGGCAAGAATATAAGTTTACCAAATTTTGGGGCCAGGGAGATTAATTTGAGACTCACTTCACGAGAAACAGCTAATATTCTCGCTGGTTTAAAGTAGATTTATTTTTATTTATTTTGTTTCAGCGTTTTTTTTTTTGTTTTTTTTGATTGGAGGTTTAACGACCACTGTGAGCAACTCAATGGGCTATAAGCAGTCGCCCGTCCCTAATTTAGGGTCACTGGTTCATGGGAAGGGAGAGAGCCAGTGCCGTAAGACAAACACAACATTCATGCCTCACCGGGATTCGAACCCGGACCCCGTTTGGACGAATGATCAGAGGCCACCGGGGTAGCTTTCAGCGTTTGAGGACCACCGTGTACAACTTTAAAGGCTGTAAGCAGTGATCCTTCCCTAATTTGGTGTCACTGGTCCCAGGAAAGGGAAAGAGCCAGTGTTATAAACAAAGACCACCCATATGTCTCATTCGGGACTTGAACCCGAGCTTTGCCATTCCGGTGGCGCAGTGGTCTATGCATTGACTATTCTTCCGAGATGGGTCTAGGTTCGATCCGAGGGAGAAGGGCATTTTACAATTTAAACGCATATTGTTTTGGGTTTCAAAGGAGACGACACGTCTGCATTTCTATTTCCATGCGCTTCATAGATGACAGATTTTTCTGTTTTTACTAACAGGCATAGGCATCAAAATATTATCTTCCCTTCCTTCGGAAACGAAAAACGTTGCATATGGATGTCGTACGCCAAATTTTTATTATGTTATTGAGTCTTACATTTTCCCCACATTTTACCCCTTGCTAATTTCATATATTTGCTGATAGTGATTTTGAGACACCCCTCCCCCTCTCCTTCAGACCGGCCCTGCTAGCATGTCATTTGGACATACAAATAATAAACACCAGAAATTTCATCCAACAGTTCAGTGCAACTTTTACTTTATACATTTTACACCTCTTAGTTTAAAAGTCAAACATTGTTAAAATTTATTGTTGATAAATCCCGCTTCTAGTATTAATATCTCCGTAGTTTACGGAGTGTTTTGAATTTGTAGTAAAGTTATTTATGAACGTGCAGACAGCTACTCACGTAGGTCGTAGCGAAATTTAGAAATAGTATAGATTATCTATTTGCATAACTGGATTGGTATTCACATCAGGAGCTCGTTATAAATGTCCAGTAATATTATATTATTGAGATAGTTATCTGTTTTTGCATTTTGAAGGTACTCACAGAAAACTGTTACGCGTGGGGTGATTTAGTTGTAAAAAGGGAAATTTCAGCAAAGTATGTGGGAAATGGGAATCCTCATTCTGTGTAGTTGGCATCAAGGAGGTTTTGGTTTAGACCCAAGTAATGCCAAAGCATTACTGTGGGTCTGTGGCGCTGTGTACGTAAATAATCAAACTTTAGAAGCGCGAATTTGGACATTAAGTTAGAATGGATGTAAATTGGTCTAAACAGATCAAATTATGGGTGTTAGAACACGCAGGAAAGCATAATATGATCAATGTGATAAAATGTAAGTTATAAAATGATTTTAGTAGTTATTGTCAATATGAGTGATAATCTATGTATGTAAGCTGGATATTTTACTTGTGGTGGTGCTTTTGCAAAAGGGAAAAATAGCTGAACAGCTTATCATGCAAAATTCTTACTGTGAGGAAGTGTTTATCATTTTAAAATATCAATATTGGATCAACTGTTTTGGTAATGTGGCTTTATGTTGACATCTTTACAGTTATGCTCCAGATTTTTGGCTGAACTCAGTAGACCACGGATAAAAAAGATAAATTGATCTTTTTTTGGTTTGAAATATACACTATATGACAAATTTAATGTAGCATTTATGTAATCTCAATGCATGGATGTAATTTCTTTATTTCGTTTTACATAGTCGAGTCACATTATTGTGACCACCTCCTACTTTTGATGTCAACAGCACGTAGCCAATGAATGAAGGCACTGAGCTGACTTGGATGGTATATAAGGTGTGCTGTAGGCATTCTGAAAACATATCGGGCCGCGGGTGGCCTAGTGGTCAGCGTTCGTGACTGCCATGGAGATAACCTCAGGTTCGATCGTGGGCAGGTTCGAACCACTAAATACCCGGCGTGCGTCGGATGGGCACGTTAAGCCGTCGGACCCCAGGTACTGGCCCCCGGTAATAAATAAGGGTGTCTTCCTCCCCTTTCTACCTCGCTCCTGTGTCACTTTCCTATCGGGCACTCTAGCCCAAATCTCCTAGCTTCCTATTTCTAAGGGTTGTTTAAGACCTGGGGTCAGACACTTCCTTCCTAAAAATCCTCTACATATATATAAAAAAAAAAAAGATTCTGAAAACATATCGCTCGTTGCTGTCATGGATAAAAGGAGCGATTTATCAGATTTGCAAAAAGGGATGATTATCGGCTTTTCGGACAAGTGTGGCAGTATTTCTGAAACAGCGCAATTTGTGAACTGTTCGCATGCTGCTGTGGTTAAAGTGTATCATGATTAGAGAAATGGCACCATTATGAATAAGCGATGTAGAAACTGCGTAGCACCACGTGCCATTGATGTGAGAGGTGAACGTCGGCTGAGAAGGTGCACGAGGGTCGATCAACACGCTACAGTAGAGCAACTCACTGGCCGAGTGAACCAAGAGGCTACCGGAAGTGTGTCTAAAATGACAGTTCAGCAAATCCTACTGCATATGAGGGGTTTGGTGCAGAAATGGTGTAAGCCACACTATAATGTTATTCAGAAAAAGGACCTAAAGTTACAGGTACATGGTAAATCAACTATTAATGCCACACAAACTATTTAAGACACTTGGTGATATTTTGTTATATAAATTTTTGCTCTTTACATGAACTGAATAATCTGTATCCCAATGGCAAATTTGTGGGTTACACCATTTCTGCACTATGAAAAAGCTGATAAATTATTGGTGTATCTCACATTTATATAGGTGTAATTCAATTTTTATCTCGGTAAATGAAATATTTTTGCAGTGCAACAATGGTGTAATTCACAATATTATAGTTTTAAAACAATGAAGATGGGTTCCATTTCAACTCAGGCAGGGTCGTACCATCATGGTCTCAGATTTCTCTAAAAAAAATTAAGGGGTGTTCCTTGACTAAAATAAGGAGACCCATATTTTTTCTTTCGGCAAGAAAAATTTTCCCTTCGAGATAGAGGGTTTCAAATCTTGCACCGTCAAACAAGCTCTCTAGAAAACGGTTATTTTTTCTAACTTCAGTGAGTCATTGCAGCAGAGTTAAAAAAGATATCGTGTTCTTGTATTTTTTTTTACATTGTGTGTATAACATATAATAACATATGGTGCTAATATTTGCTACACATCGTATGATTAAAATTTTAAAAAATCGTAAACTTTGTGATTTTTTAAAAAAATTGAATTTTTAAGTCTTTTTTTAAACAGGTGTGGATGGAGTTTTTTCCATTTCCGTTTTTTTCGTTAAAGACATACAAATGTGCACTTTATTTGTAGTTTTTTGTGTGTCTGTGAAACTGCTAGTTTCTGCGTTTCGGCAGCGTTAAAAACAGCCGATTTTTAAAAATCTCTAACTTTGCCAACGATTTTCTCAAAAAAGCCATTTTTTAAAATTCTGAAAATTAAATCCCTGTTTTATTATCAAAAGGAGAATATCTGTGCAAATTTTCACGGACCTAAAAACGCCCGTTTCCGAGTTAGACGCGTTTGAATTTGGTTTGAAAGCCTACGATTTTCCGTGTTCTAAAGGCGCCATTTTGGAAAAATCTCAGGCGCAAAGTACGTATTCTCTTACCCGAATCAAAGCGTTAGATATTCTTTGCCCGAAAGATGAGAGCATTGGGTCAGCTCAGCTGGCCCTGGTTGGATACGTCTACCTCACCCTTCCCCGAGTGATGACATGCCTATAAAACTGTCGGGAGGGGGGTGTGTGTAAACAAATACATAAAGAAAATGCTTGCTGCTCCACTAACAAAGTTGAGTTGCGAAAGACAGCAGCAGTTGTTTGTGTTTGTTTGTTTAAGTATATACTTACACATCGCATAAGAAAAGACTACGAAAGAGTAGAAAACTGTTGTGAAATAATTTTAAGAAAAAGAGTGCAGGTACGTGTACTGTAAGTTAATTTTCGATGGCTGGTATTTTTTTTACATTGTGTGTGTAACGTATAATAGTATTTGATGCTAATAATTTTTACGCATCGTATGATTAAAATTTTAAAAAATCGTAAACTTTGATTTTTTTTTTAAATTGAAATTTTTGAGATTTTTTTTTAACTGGTTCAAATGAAGTTTTTTTCTGTACTGGTTTTTTTGTTAAATACATACAAATGTGCACTTTATTTGCAATTTTTATGTGTCTGTGAAACTGCTAGTTTACGCAGCGTTAAAAACAGCCGATTTTGAAAAATCTCCAACTTTGCCAACGATTTTCTCCAAAAAGCCCTTTTTTAAAATTCTGAAAATTAAATCCCTGTTTTATTATCAACAGGAGAACATCTGTGTAAATTTTCACGGACCTAAAAACGCCCGTTTCTGAGTTAGACACGTTCAAATTTGGTTTGAAAACCTAGGATTTCTCCGTGTTCTAAAGGCGCCATTTTGGAAAAATCTGAGGCGCAAAGTACGTATTCTCTTACCCGAATGAGAGTCTTGGATCCGTCCACCTCACCCTACCCTGAGCGATAACATGCCTAAAAAATGGTCTTGGAAAAAAAATAACAAATCTATATATAGAGAGAATTGAATGTATGTCAATTTAGAACCACCAAATTTGGAATACTATAGCATGGGTACCCTAACTTAGACCGCAAACTGTTTTTGGAGGGGGTCGGAGCCCTGGGTCAAAGGGCCCCCACACAAAATTTCCGTAAAATATACTTGTATATTATAGTGCCCTAACTGAGACCGTAGATGGTTTTTGGAAGGGGGGGGGGGCAGAGCCCTGGGTGGGTGGGAGCCCGGGTGAAAGGGCTCCACGCAAAATTTCCGTAAAGTCTAGTTTTCAATTTAGAACCATCAAATTTGGTATACTTTTTCTTGGCACCCTAACTTTGAATAGACGGTTTTGGTAAGGGGTCGGAGCCCGGGGTCAAGCCCCCCCTACAAAATTTTCGTAAAATATTTTACAAAGTTAGGGTGCCAAAAAAAAAAGTATACCAAATTTGATGGTTCTAAATTGAAAACTAGATTTTACGGAAATTTTGCGTGGGGCCCTTTTGACCCCGGGCTCCCACCCACCCACCCTGGGCTCCCCCCTTCCAAAAACCATCTACAGTCTCAGTTAGGGCACTATAGTATACAAGTATATTTTGCGGAAATTTTGTGTTGGGGCCCTTTGACCCAGGGCTCCGACCCCTTCCAAAAACAGTCTGCGGTCTAAGTTAGGGTACCATGCTATAGTATTCCAAATTTGGCGGTACTAAATTGAAAACTGTAGATTTTATGGAAGTTTTGTGTGGGGCCCCTTGACTCCGGGCTCCGACCCCTTCCAAAAACGGTCTAAGTTAGGGTACCATGAGATAGTATACCACGTTTGGTGGTCCTAAATTGAAAACTGTAAATTTGTTTAGCAGACATACATTCAATTCTATATATATATAGATTTGTTATTTTTTTTTTCCAAGACCGTTTTTTAGGCATGTTATTGCTCAGGGTAGGGTGAGGTGGACGGATCCAACGCTCTCATTCGGGTAAGAGAATACGTACTTTGCGCCTGAGATTTTTCCAAAATTGCGCCTTTAGAACACGGAGAAATCGTAGGTTTTCAAACCAAATTTGAACGTGTCTAACTCGGAAACGGGCGTTTTTAGGTCCGTGAAAATGTACACAGATGTTCTCCTGTTGATAATAAAACAGGGATTTAATTTTCCGAATTTTAAAAAAGGGCTTTTTTCAGAAAATCGTTGGCAAAGTTATAGATTTTTCAAAATCGGCTGTTTTAACGCTGCGTAAACTAGCAGTTTCACAGACACATAAAAAAATTGCAAATAAAGTGCACAATTGTATGTCTTTAACAAAAAACGAGTTTAGAAAAAAAACTCCATTTAACCAGTTAAAAAAAATCTCAAAAATTTCAATTTAAAAAAAATCAAAGTTTACGATTTTAAAATTTTAATCATACGATGTGTAAAAAATATTAGCATCAAATATTATTATACGTTACACACACAATGTAATAAAAAATACCAGAACAAAATATCTTTTTTCAATTCAGCTGCAATGACTCGCTGCAGTTAGGAAAAATAACCGTTTTTTAGAGAGCTTGTTTGACTGTGGAAGATTTGAAGCCCTCTGTCTGGAAGGGAAAATTTTTTCTTGCCGAAAGAAAAAAATATGGGTCTCCTTATTTTAATCAAGGAACACCCCCTTAATTAATTTTTTTAGAGAAATCTGAGACCGTGATGGTACGACCCTGCCAGAGTTGAAATAGAATCCCTCTCTTGTTACCAGCCAACTAAGTTGAAACATTTTTGAAAGCTACCTAGCTTTGAGACACCTCCCCACCACGTGAGGGGGTGTGTGTGTGTGTCAAAACTCCGCTGGTTGGTCTCCTATCGATCCAGGATTATCTTCTAAGGGAACAGAAAACATGGGCAGTGCATGGTTTATCGTGGCCCAGGTGGAAATCACTACGAACACAATTCCCCCCCCCTCTTTAAAAAAATTAAAATATTTGAATATGTTTTAAATAGATAAAAATATTTACACCATTATAAGTGCATAAGTTGTATATGTATTCTACTTGTAAAATCAGCTGATTGAACAAGAAATATACTCAACTTACATTTTATGAATAAGCATGCACGCGTATGTGTCAATTGTTATTTATTTAGTAGATTAGACAATTGCCATTACGTTTTGGAGAGGAGGTATGCAGAGTTTGGGTAGCGACCAGCGCTATCAACCCAAGGTTAGTAGACTTGCTATCAACCCAGCAGCGAGGTCAAAAGCATTGCACCTTCTCTTCCCATTCGCAGAGGACAAAACTCTCCTGAGCGAATATTTTACTATTACGAAAAACTGAGAAGTTAATTTTAGCAACTATAACAAAACAGCAACTGCTCTTCTTACAGTATCCTACAATTAGCAACTCCCAGAAAAACTCGAGGGTGTTTAGCCATCGAAAATTAACTTACAGTACACGTACCTGCACTCTTTTTCTTAAAATTATTTCACAACAGTTTTCTACTCTTTCATAGTCTTTTCTTATGCGATGTTTAAGTATATACGTAAACAAACAAACACAAACAACTGCTGCTGTCTTTCACAACTCAACTTTGTTAGTGGAGCAGCAAGCATTTTCTTTATGTATTTGTTAACCCCCCCCCCCCCCGACAGTTTTATAGGCATGTCATCACTCGGGGAAGGGTGAGGTGGACGTATCCAACCAGGGCCAGCTGACCCAATGCTGTCATTCCATCTTTCAGGCAAAGAATATCTAACGCTTTGATTCGGGTAAGAGAATACGTACTTTGCGCCTGAAATTTTTCCAAAATGGCGCCTTTAGAACACGGAAAATCGTAGGCTTTCAAACCGAATTCAAACGCGTCTAACTCGGAAACGGGCGTTTTTAGGTCCGTGAAAATTTGCACAGATATTCTCCTGTTGATAATAAAACAGGGATTTCATTTTCAGAATTTTAAAAAATGGCTTTTTTGAGAAAATCGTTGGCAAAGTTAGAGATTTTTAAAAATCGGCTGTTTTTAACGCTGCCGAAACGCAGAAACTAGCAGTTTCACAGACACACAAAAAATTACAAATAAAGTGCACATTTGTGTGTCTTTAACAAAAATGGAAAAAACTCTATCCAAACCTGTTTAAAAAAAAACTTAAAAATTCAATTTTTTTAAAAAATCACAAAGTTTACGATTTTTTAAAATTTTAATCATACGATGTGTAGCAAATATTAGCACCATATATTATTATATGTTATACACACAATGTAAACAAAAAATACAAGAACACGATATCTTTTTTAACTCTGCTGCAATGACTTGCTGAAGTTAGGAAAAATAACCGTTTTCTAGAGAGCTTGTTTGACGGTGCAAGGTTTGAAACCCTCTATCTCAAAGGGAAAATTTTTTCTTTCCAAAAGAAAAAAATAAGGGTTTCCTTATTTTAGTCAAGGAACACCCCTTAATTTTTTAGAGAAATCTGAGACCATGATGGTACGACCCTGCCTGAGTTCAAATGGAACCCATCTGAAATAAAACTACACCTTTTAAAGTAAATAGACAGTGTATTTGTGACATTTTGGTACAAACTGGAGTGCAAAGAACACATTTATGATAATATTAACATTGTTACTGTAATCTTACTTATGAAATTAATAATAAAAACATAATAGTTTCCAAGCTTTTACCGACAAACAATCAATCATTTTCACCTTCACTCAAAGATACGTCTGTATCGGACTCATCATGTCTTGCCCCTGTGTTAATAATATCTTCGTACAATTAGTGGTAGACGGGTGGAATGTATTTCAGCAGCTTCCTTAGGTCTTTACGTTTTGCATCCGTTATTGTGGGTTTTTTCACCTCAGATAACTTTAAAAGTGGCAAAAATCCTGGTTTTTCAATCTGACGTCCTTTCCTGTTTTTTTTTTTTTTGCAATTCATAGAGTTGTATGGCATGTCTGGATTTAATGTCTCAAAGAAAGAGATTTCAAATGGTTTTTCTTTGTCAAATTTTAAGCGCTATAACTTGAGCCAGTTGATTTTGTTACCATCCTTGCAGATTTTCCTTTTAACTGTTACATCTCTCACGGACTTGATACTCGTAAAGCAGTCCTTCAGACGTATCACTTGGAATTTATTACCTTTCTTCTTTGCACCCTCAGTGATCTTAATAAGGGTCAGAACATCATAAATGTATTGTTCTTTTTTCATCCCATTATCAATACATGAGAAATCCTGGTCGCAAGCCATGAAAGAGTGGCCTGATACAAAAAACTTCAGTTTAATTGACTCAACAGTAATATCTGGATTCGTGACTATATACAGCAGCATAAGGGACAAATTGAAATGCGATTTTGCCCCCTACAAGTATCGCTGTAGCAGATCAATTTCTTTACATTTAGGGGTAACATTTTTACATAGTGCAACATACATGAAGCAATTTCTTGGGATCCTCTGCTGGCATTTGCCTCTGTCCAGAAATACATGGAAGCTTTGTCTTCCACCAGATTGTGGATGCAAAAATTAAAGCAGCTTAACTGCCGTAAGTAGTATACCTCGGCAACAGATAGTTTAGGCAGTGAAATGACACTTTACAAATCAAATGCAACAACACACATCTCAGGATCATCTGTGGCCTTTCTTGCATCTTCCTTAATTTGTGACCTAGACAGGTCTGCTTTTTGAAGATGTAATTCATGGGACTGCTTCAGCTTCTTTTTCTCATTTTCATTTGTTGAAGCTGCTATTTGATTTTTGTTAATTTCACAAAAATTTGCATGTATCAGAATGAGGTGGATGGAATGTGAGATTGAAGTTTGTTGTAAATATCTGCCGGTAAAGAGATTCCTTTACTGGGGTATAACCCTTTTCTTCACACCAATCCAAACAATGGAGTTTCACAATATTCAGTTCAAGATTAAGGTACTCACAATTAGGATTGTCTTTTCTGGAATAGTGAGAGTGATATCTTGGAAATGATTCAATGTGTTCTAGAACTTGACATTTCACTTCTGCAGGTGTTTTATTTGCAGATTCAACTTTACCACTCTTATCTGAAGCAACTTCCTCTTTTTCTCTGTAAGAATTAACTGTGCGATCTAGCCAACCAGAAGAAATTTGAAAGGTATTTTGGAAAGCAAGTCTGCACACATTCACGTTTGTTCCATCCTGTTTTTTTAAGGTGTATGCAGGAGTGAATGATCGGCATGATTCTCTCTTAGTATATGATCGCTTCTTCAATGATATTTGCTCCAATCCACAGATAAAACTTTTTGAGCTAATTCACCTTCTTTGCCAAGAGAATAAAAGCATTCAAAAATGTCACCTGTTGCCTTCAGGAACACTGACCTCACAATTTTTTGGACAGTTTCAGTGGTAGAAACTAAACTCCTTTTTCTTACCAGTAACATGCTCCGTTTTCTTGGTATTTCGTTTCCCAGCACTTGGATGTCTGGTTCTCTGTCTACTCTTTTTTTGTTTTGCAGGAAGATCATCATGAACTGGATTTGCACACACCTCCATATCCAGTACTGCACCTGCAGCTTCTGAAGCTGTAGTAGTGCTCGAAGTACTTGGAACTTGCCCATCATTTGTAGGCTGTGATACAGTAGTGGTACTTGACACTTGTCCATCATTTACAGGATGTGGCATAGTAGAGGTTCTTCGAATATGTTCATCTTTTGCATTATGTGACACTTTAGAGGTAACTTGTCCAACATTTGCAGGACGTGAAGGCACTTGCTCCGGATTTGCAGGTTGTGACGCTCGTCCTCCTCTTTTAGAACTAGTTTGTCTTTTAAACCTTTATTGTCCTCCTCTATTAAAACTAGCTTGTCTTTTAACACTCTTCTTCTTTAACTTCCTTTTAGGAGTTTGGTAATCAGAGTCATCGTCAAATGAAGAAACCTCACCTCTGCTCTGGAATCTAATTATCGTCTGATCCAGAATTACTCCAATTGAACATGTCTGCACTAGAGGAATCCGTTGTGGGTTACACCACTCTTGCTCTGAGAAAATTTCAAAAAAAGCCTCTCGCAGTTACACCACTAATTTTTTATTTTTTAATGGTACCTGCAAAGACAACAAAAATTTTAGGATATAAAAATAATGTCATAAAGTGACAAAAACTACAAAAAAAAAACTTATTTGAGGGTTACACAATTTCTGCACCAAACCCCTCATATAGGGCTCTGATGCAGATGGATGGTCACTGCACCTATGCTAACAAAGGTGCATTAGCAGTAAATTCTTACATTTGCACTGCAGTATCGGAATTGGACCTCTGCTGATTGGCAAAGGATTGTTTTCTCCGATGAATCACATTTTCTGCTTCATCGAACAGGTGGACGTTCGCATATAAGGCGAGAAACATTGGAGAATAAACACTCTTCAACCATTGCTGGAAGAACACAAGCTGGTGGGGGCAGCGTTATGGTCTGGGGAACGTTTTTGTGGCATTCTCTGGGTCCACTAATACCCGTGGAAGGCACTATGGACTGAATTCATTATGAATCCATCCTTGCAGACCACGTACACCCATACATGCTGATTGTCTTCCCTGGGGCGGATCGGATCTTCCAGAACGACAATGCGACATGTCACACAGCTAGAAATGTCCAAGAGTGGTTGGAAGAGCACAATGAAAACTTCAAAGTACTTCCCTAGCCTCTTAATTCTCCAGACTTGAACCCAAATTAACATCTGTGGAACCACCTCAATCGTGCTGTTCGCTCTATGGATCCTCCACCATGCACCCTCCAGAAACTGTCGGATGCACTGCAGTCAGCATGGCTCTATATACCTGTGAACACCTTCCAGGACCTTATTGAGTCACTCCCAGCCCGTCTAGCTGCTGTCCGCGCTGCACACGGTGGTTACTCCGAATATTAGCTGGTGGTCACAATAATGTGACTCGACCATGTATAAACTTATGTTTCTTTATGAAAAATACCCAGAATTCTCAAATTATGATAAAAAACTGCTACCCTGAAAGAAGAAAAAACCATTAATGCAAATATTTAACTATAGACGTTTTTATAATATTTTGGGTTTCAGCAAAAAAAACAAAAAAACTAGATAATTTTTTATAACAGACTAATATTAGGTATCTAGAATAAAAAAATCCCTCGTAAAAACCAGTAAGGATTTGAGGGAAATTATTGGTGTTCTTTCGATGCGAATCCCATTTAGAAGGAAACACATAATATTGATATAGACGATCATTTTAAAATTATTGTTAATGCACAACAGCAATGATTCCATAATAACAGGAAAACACTTTTAATTCTGTATTCTACACTGTCCTGCATGTTTAAGTACAGCTAGGGAACTTACATTATGCTCATTGGAAATCAGTTTTTACATATTCCATTCAGTAGTTTTGATGACCATTAATGGTTCTTGGAAAACTTCAGTCTTATTCATTATACACTTCCTTCTAAATAGATATTCAAATAGTCATTTAGCCTGAGCTTGAAGCTCTGGCTGAATGAATTGTTCCTAAAGATTTAGGAACACCTCCATTAGTCACCGAACGTTTTAATGCACGCCTATGAGCACCTGAATCTGGGTCCACAAAATTTTCTGAGTAATTCACTCAGTGGCATGCCTAGAATTATTTAGTGGGGGACATGAATTTTTTTTTTATTCAACTAAATGTGTTGTGAGTGCATTTTTAAAATATATGCAATATCCATGAAAAAATATTCAAATAAATATTGCTGGAAATTATTATTAATATTCTTATCACCACATAATGGTTGACCACTTATATTTTGCTATTTATCTGTGCAGAAAACAAGAATACTAAACTGCTTACTGCTACATGGTTAAAAGATACAAGTAATTCTAGAACGAAATGAAAATTTATCTTCCAGTGAAACATTCTTCATTTGTATAATGGTCAGTGTTTAAGCTGCCGCTCACATTTTCACTAAATTGCGATAAAAACGGTAATTTAGAAAGAAAAAAAAATCTCCACTGAATTGCCAAAAAGCGAATGATTCCTGTAATGTTTTCTTCACTCATCCCACCCACCCCTGCTTCACTTTTGCGTTGTGTTTTCATTAACGTCATTTCTTCATTCTGTCATTGCTGCTTTGCCCTGCCGACATGTTATCCTTCTCCATTTTTCTTTCCATCATCGCTCTCACACGATGCTTTGCCCTGTTGTCATTTTTCCATCCCCGTTGTCTTTTCTCTTGAACAAGGCGCTTTTTTTTTTTTCTTTGGCGGTTCGCCACAGCAACCGCAAGAGCAGCAAGCGCCGTTTTGGTTCTGGTCGGATGTGGCTTTGCTCAGTCCTGGTCTTTGAACATATTTTCAGAAACTGCATGTGTTATCAAATGTATTTTTTTTACTAAAATTATAAGCGTAAAAGCCTATTTGTTTTTATTCTTGAATTTTATTTAAAGTACAAAATGTTATTTAGCCAATGCATTATGCTTTTCATACGTAAATACATCAATAAGTAGAACCGTAAATTTGGCTAATCTGCATAGCATTTTGCTACAACTTTTGCTGACAAAATAGCCAAATTGCTACAAGAGAAAATGTTCCAGCTTAAACACTGATAATGGTGCTTTTTTATTGTACAGTAAGACTAATAACAATTCCTGATGCTGACAACACTCATTTCAACAAATATTTTTTTATTTGATTCAACTCTTATGTTACTTTTACTTACTATTACTTGAGTCGTATTTCCATCCTTCTGGGGTTTTTTTCTAGTTCATCTAAAACTTCTTCAGCTTTCAGTGTGTATTCTCAATGAATGTGAAGTAATGCTAACCCTCTGAGTCTGAGGTGCAACATACAGCTGCATCATGTCGAGGTAAATATCTGATGTAATGGTGGGCTCAATAAAAAATAACTGTCCAATTACTTTGTTGTGCATTAGTCCGCACCAAACATTGGTTTTAGGGCAATCCCTCTATTTTTCCAAAACCACATGTGGGTTCTCTGAACCCCAGATATGGGCATTATGCGTGTTCACTTTACCTGAGGTATGAAAAGTTTATTCGTCTGAAAAACAAATCCGCTTCAGGTAATCATTACCTTCGTCTTTTCGTTCAAGAATATCCATAGCGAATGTCACGCGTCTGGGCTCATCATTAGGTTCCAAGGCTTGGACAATTTGCAATTTGTATGCAAAAAAAACCGAAGCTGCTTTCTTGAAATGTGGTGCACTGTCTTCATAGGTATTCCCAGTTCACTAGAGGCATGACGAATTGATTTCCTCGGGCTTCATACGAATGCATCACACATAGCGTCAACAGTTTCCTCACTAATGGAAGGTCTTCCACTTCTTTCATGGTCACCGACACTGCCCATCTGTTTGAACTTTTGATACCAGTTCCTAACGCTCTTCACATCAGGTGGAGCTCTATCATATTCACGCCTAAACTTCTGCTGCACTGAAATTGCAGATTTGGTTTCATGAAACCAGAGAACACAATTAGCCTTTTCCTGCATAGACACCATTTCGCCTACTGATGCTTTCAACAACAAAATACGCTGCAGACGTGCAGTGCCACCTATTGTTCCAAAAGTACAACGAACAAAAAACTTAAGAATATGACCCAATCAATGCAACAAGCCGCGTACGTCTAACTAGCTGGGTTAATTTTATACGATTTATCGTAATCAAGGAAAGACTTCAGACACACCCTGTACTTTTCTATTCTAATTTGAACTTTCAATTATTTTTCACATCATCTGAGTTCTTTTGTTTTTACAGTCATTTCTGGCCTCTAGATTTTATTAAGGGCTTTTCTCAATGTATAAGAACTGTATCAAAAGTTTTGTTTACACAGAAAGAATTTAAATTTTATTGCCAGGTTCCTCTTGCAGTTGCTAGTTATTAAGTTAAAATCATTTCTTTATGTGTTTTGTAAGTCTACTATTTTTGAATTAAGATGTTGAAAATTCTATTTTCAATTTTTGAAGGTTCATTGATGGAACTGTTTTTCTGGATATAAAACCTTTCTTTAGTTAGGCTCATGTTTTTATGAGGTTCATACTCCAATATTTTTCCATAAAGGTCCATTTCATACACCTTGCTGCACGTTCTATTGCAATTTACTTATTTTGTCCTCATTGCAATCTGTAATGTTCTGGTAATTACTCGTTTTATTAATTTTTCTTTAAATTATCTTATTCTGTTATCGTGGTTTGCACTTTGTAGATTTGCAACAAGTTTTCTGTTTCAATGGTTGTGTACGCAGATACATTTTATTTTTATACAACTCTGTCCATAATTAGTTTGGGTTTTTATTATACAAATATATTAAAGTAAAAAACAGTGAAAAAAAAATCGATGCAATTATTGATGGACTGTTTTGCAGTAAAAGTTGACAGAGAGCAATAAATCAGCATCAGATGATGTGTCAATGCAACTATTGTAGGCTATCTCAGAAGGCATCTGAACTACATGCTTGTTCATTTTATAGAATTCCTTGAAGCAACTAATGACATTCTGTATTTTCTATGCTAGCTTGGTACTTCTTTGCTAGTTTGTTCTGTCTTTGTGTCACTTGTTAATATGTCTGCCGCAAGGCCTCTGCAAAAGAGATGGGCCTTACAGTGAATTTCCTGTCACAGTGACAGTTCTGCAGAAGTAAAGTTGACAGAATACCCGTGTTTGATAGCGATGATGGAGCTGTGAAAGAGCTGAAACTGCGAGTCACCATCTTACTTGTAACAGTGACAAAAATCACTGTTTGTGATGGATAAAATACGAAGTAAGGTTCGAGTGGAGAATCATTGTGACAGAAGCTGAGCATTAAGTGGAAGGGAAAAATAAAAAGGTATTGTTCCCTTATTTGGCAAAACTGAACTAGAGCCTTCACCACCTCACATCCCCACTATTTGCCATAACTGGATTTGGGTGGTAACGATTTCACTCAGCTCATCTTCAGCAGTCAACAGCGCTTAGGGTAAAACTCGCCTGCAGTGGGGAGATTTATCTTAGAACGTGATCATCACCAAAGCCTAAAACTGTGACATCTTAACGGTGATTTTGGTACTGTTACTTTCAGTCACCAGTTATAACAGTGGCAGTGATTTTTCAGTAAAAGTGACAAAGTAATAGTGACACGATTTCCTACCCATCTTTACTCTGCAATGATCTTAACTGACTAGAAGGTTCTAATAGGCTGGGACCAAGCAGTCAACCACTCATATCTCATGCTCTTATCTGCTTTATCAGAGCTGACATTCATGACTTTGTGAGCATTGCTATGTATTGCATGGACCAGTAATTTGTTTGCAGTTTTTTTTTTCATTCAAATACTGTGGTTTTACTGTTAAATGCTTATTGAAAAACAGTGGGATTCAGTTAACTTTAGAACCATGTAGTTTGTATTTATGAATCATTTTTTGTATTGAAAATTTTGTCTCTCTTTCTTTGGATTTCACTGCAAATTAAAAAAATCAAGTTATTTTAACTAATGCACAATTCAAAAAGCTGAAATTGGATAAGCTGGGCTTTAGTGTATGATTTGGTAATTTCTGAGTTGTCAAGATTGTTGAGAAAATATAACTTCACTGCTTTTCTCCCTTTCCGCAATGCTGTATGTTTGAAGTAGTTATAAAACACATTTTTTTCATTAAAAGTGTTAATTTTGTTCTATTTATTTGTTTCTGTAGTTGTTTTGAAAGATAAATCTACCCTGGAACATTTATGTCAAACACATGCTGAATCAAGTAAGGCGTTAGTAGATGGCCAACCTACATACTTGTTTCTCCTGCTTTTGGAAAAGCTCAAGGAGTCGCTACAGAGTTTCAAACCACCTGCTGGTTCAAATAGCTTCTCTTGGGATGAAGAAGCCTTGAATTTGATCATTGATGTGTTGGATGCAACCTATCAGCAGAAGCATTTTGTAGATTTTTTCACATTCACGAGACTCTTGAAGACGTTTCAGTGTATGGTATGTTTTCTTTTTGTCTCTGATTTCATATTTTTTTTTTTTTTTTTTTTTTTTTGTGAATTGATCACAAAAGACAAAATTGTTAGTTCATAATATCATGACCAGATCTGTTTTCCTATTTCAAAATGTGGAACCACTCATAGTTTATTTGCCCTTCATTTGAATGAACCAGGTAAGAAATTCCAAACTTTTGAAGAAGCAGGAATGAATGAATTGGGAAAGTAATAAGTAATGGACTTCATCAGCTGGACACAGAATGGGTTTCCGATGACCATGTTATTTGTAGTGTGATAGAAAACTGCAGGTGGGATAAGGGCAGACAAACAATCAAAAACTTGAGTTCATTTTAGTGCTGGTAAATGAAAGAGGATTGCTCCTGTCACGCGTGGAGAAGAAATTCAGGAAAACTAATATGAGTGGTAAGTTGTTAATTAGATGAATTGCTCTCTGTCTGTCTTTCACAGCATCAAGAATTTTTAAGAGTGTTTTGAATATTTCAGAACAATACTTTAGGGTTGGGTGTCCTTGCATGCAATTTTCTGTTATTTTCCAGCGAGATTTGTTCATATTTTGGTGACTGCATGAACAGAAGCCCGACATCTCAATATGTTCTCAGTAGGATCTTGCAGTTCATCTATGGTCATTCTACAAGTGTCTTTAAAGCCGTCCAAACATCTTGTTCTTGGATATTTCATGTATATCTTCGGCATTAGGAAGTCACATGCTACCTATACGTTGTTGAAATAGATTATATAAAGAAATTCAGTATCTCTGTAGAATTGCTATTACACACCTCAACGTGTGTAACGCAATTCTACAGAGGTACTGAATTTATTTATATCATCTTGTTCTTGGTCTTCTGCTTCCCCCAACCTTGCCAAGCATGATAATTTTTTCAAACCCATTATTGGCATGCATTACATGTCCAAAATATGTGAGTTTTTGTTTACAGATCATTGCCTCAAGGAAGCAGCAGGGCTTGATTTGGTCAACTACTGATTGATTAGCTCTTGCAGTCCATGGAGTTCTCAAAAACCATCTCCAGGTCCATAATTTAAAAGGATCCATCTTACTCTCTTCCTGAATGGTCTAGCTTTCACAAAAGTACGTTACCATAGGAAAAATCATTGCTTTAACAGTTCTGATCTCTGCTGTCAGTGAAATGTCTTTATCCTTCATAATGTTCTTTAAATTTGTCATTGCCTTTCTCCCTAGGGATAATCTCCTCCTTATTTATCCAGCACACTGCCCTTCATTATCTGTTCTGGAGCCCAAGAGAATAAAATGGTCTACAACCTTCATGTCAATCATAAAATCTGTAAGGTTGGAATTTACACAGTGTTAAAAATGATTTGCAGAAAAAATGTACTGTCTAGCTCAAAACCCAAACCATACCTTTTTATTTTCATAGTTTTTTGAGTTAAGCAATCCCACTTCACCTCAGAACTGACTGCTTTGTAAGTGCAAAATTTTGTATGATTTTACCTTTTTGTTTTAAGCAGTTTTAAATATTGATATAAACCAGAGAACATAATCAGTATTAATGGAAAATGAATATCCCATTAATATCAGTGAAGTTATCTGAAGTACGATAAATTGTGACCTAGTCCATTCCTTGATTAAGAAAAGGATGGTGATGCTGTGAGGGAACAATCGATTGGTGTGACTAGCATAATCTGAAAAAGGTTATTCAGACTACTGAATTATAATTGCTTAGCTTCAGTTGTTTGGAACTTCATTATACTGGGTGGTGTAATGGTAGCATGCCCTGTGGCAGAAATGGCACGGCATGGCGGCGGGCCTTGCAGATTGCTTTAAGAAAGTTTGAAAAGTTTATATACACTGCTGGCCACCTAAAATGCGACACCAAGAAGGAAGCATCCGGTTGGCCTGAAATTCGCAGCATGCGTCGCCCGCCAGAGGACATGCAAACGATTAGCATTGCAGGGCATATGCAAACCATGTGCGCATGGCACGCCACCAAGAAGCACTATAAGAAGGGTGCACAGAAGGCAGGGTGTAAGTAATGGAAGTGTGTTATGCTGCCGGACCTGTGTGTGGGAAGCTTCCTGATGCCTCGTCGCAGAATACGGTAGTCATTCCAGCACGTTTCGGAGTTCGACAGAGGACGAATAGGGGCTTATCGCGGCAGCGGTTTATCGTACCGAGACATCGGCGGCCGTGTGGGACGACATCCAGCCACAGTGAGACGAGTATGGATTCGGTGGGTGCAGGAGGGACGGACGCACCGACATGTGCAATTGCGCCAACTGCGGCCCATCACCGAACGAGAGGGCAGGCATTGACGGCTCGCGCCTCCACATCACGAACGTTAGCGCAGGAATTAGGGTGTGTTGCGCAACAACCTGTGTCAGCATGTACCGTTCGACGTCGTCTGCAGTAGCAGGGACTTGCCGCACGGCGCCCATTGCTCCGATTGCCATTGAAGTTACACCACCGGCGAGTGCGGCGGCAGTGGGCCGTTGAACGCCGCACTTGGACTACGGAATGGCACGACATTGTCTTCCCGACGAATCCCGCTTCTGCCTGCAACACCACGATGGTTGGATCCGCGTGTGGCGGCACCGCAGCAAGAGACTATATGACGCCTGCGTTATGCATCGCCATACCGGTCAGTCGCCTGGCGTTATGGTTTGGGGCGCAATTGGATATGACACCCGCACCCCTCTGGTACGCATCGGCGCTACACACAACAGCCACCGCTACATCTCCGATGTTTTGGAGCCTGTAGTCCTCCCTTACCTGCAGGACCTACCAGCGGCCACGTATCAACAGGACAATGCGCGCCCGCACGTGGCACGCATCGTGCAACAATTCTTCACGGCCCACCAGGTGTCACTGCTGCTGTGGCCCGCCTGTTCTCCCGATATGTCGCCCATCGAACACGTCTTGTCGCTGATCGGCAACCGAGTGGCCCGGTAAGCACCACCCGCTGCTACGCCTGATGAAGTGTGGCACTGTATGGTAGCAGCCTGGACCGACATACCCCAAACCCACATCCGAAGCCTCTTTCGTTCGATGCCGCGGCGTGTAGCGGCCATTGTTGCCAGCCATGGGCGCCACACGAACTATTGATGTCTGCATGTTCTGCAAGTCACACGGGCCTGTAAGCTCAATCGTTTCATATTTGTATCTGTTGTTATGTGTCGAGTAAATCTGGCTTTGCTATCTCGTGTCCTTCTTGGTGTTGCATTTTGGGTGGCCAGCAATGTATATTATTTTTTTCATATATTAAAAAAACCAAAAAAACCCCGAAGTTTTCTTAGCTGGCTCAACTCATCCCTAGGAGCACAAACAGCGCAAAACGGCAACGCCCGTCACAGATTTTCGGAAAGGTGTCCAGACTGTTTTTTCTAACTAGTTCTTTAACCCTTTAACGACCATAATGCCCAAAACGCCCATACGTACGAACAGCCATAGCCACCCAAAACGCCTGTCTAGAGTGAGTCAGATTTCCTACCCTTACTTGTTCTTCAAATTTTTTCGACCTATGAGCGACCAGCAGGAGTCACCCTTAGTCAATATTGTTGTTATTAAACAAACAAGTTAACCAACAGGCAGTTTAGGGGGTTATAATATTTAGAGTGATACAAGATTTTTGGGTCATGGTCGTTAAAGGGTTAACATTTATTATTTCTAGCATTCTTTTCAATTTTAAAGCAAATGAAAGGAAATTTTTGTGTGTTTTTAATGTTGGATCCTGCTTCTAGACGTGAAGTTGATATCGACAGATCACGTAGGTAATTGTTTTATTTCATTTTATTTTAATTTAATTTAATTTTCTTTCTTCCTTGTTTTACAAACAGAAGACTTCGAGTTGATGAGAAATATTGCTTTCTTTCAATAATTTACTTTTGCACACTTTTAACGGCTTTTCTGTTTCCACCATGTCGATCTTGCGCTGCATTCTTCTGGAAGCTGATGGCCGCAATTTTTCTTTTTTGGCATCCTTAATATAGCTTTGTTTCAGTTAGATTTATGTGAATTTTTTTTTAATTTTTACAAGAGCAATATTTCTTAAGCTTTTTCAACATTCTCTTCTCCGGTTTCACAGCTGTCGGTATTCCAGAACTTGATGTCTGTTTTTTTTCTTTTTGCTTCCAGATGACATCTCAGTTAGATTTATGTAGTTTTTTGTTTTTCAAAAATAATATTTTTATGCATTTTTTATCGTCATTTATCCGTTTTGACGGTCGTATTATGCAGCATTCAGAGAGCTGATGGTCGCAAATTTTCCCTTTTTGGCTTTCAGATAGCTTTGTTTCAGCTACATTAGAAAGGTGTGCTTGCGGTTTTTTTTTTTTTTTTTTTTTTACAAGAGCTATATTTTTAGTGCTTGCAACATTTTATTCTTCGTTTCCGTGGCATTTCGGAAGTTCATGTTCGCAGGGTTTTTTTTGTTTTGTTTTTCCAGTTAGCTTCATCTTAGTTAGATTGAGGTGAATGTTTTTTTTTTTTTTTTTACTAAAATCATATTTTTACGCATTTTTAATGTCTCCTGTTGCATTTCCACAGCCGTATTATGTAGCATTCCAGTAGCTGACGGTCACAATTCCTTTTTCTTTTTTATTTACTTCCAGATAATTTAATTTCAGATTAATGAGGGAAAGTTCTTTTTTTCTTTACAAGAACTCTTGCCTCATTTCTCACTTTAATTTTATAATTTTTTGAGATTTAATTATTTCAATGAAAATGCTCCCACCACATTTTAACTAATTCCCTAAATTTTTCTCAAAAACTGCAGTCAATTCACAAAAAGGATTTCAAACAAAAATCCTATATGGGCACCAGTTTTACAAACAAATGAAATGTGACAACAATGATGTATCAATCAATCTCTCTGTCTTTAATACACAGTATACATGCAGTTTTGATTGTGGTAAAATCTTATTATTTATTAATAATGGATTTATTTCTTGAAGACAAAACTGAAACAGGTAAGGACCTTTCCACAATTTTTGACTGGAACAAACTGGCCAAATACAATCCTAAAAATGTGAAATGCCAAATTACTATCATTTCCAAAGTTGGCATGATCATTACTCTTACACAGCTGATGAAGCCCCAATACAACATAATTCCTGCAGGAAATAATAAGAACACAATGTAATGTGTATTGGGTAGAACATCCTTTAAAGGAGAAAGTTTAATCGATTAACTAAATGCAAAAAAAAAAAAAAAAAAATGTTTTACAAATTTCAAATTATTTACTATTGTTTATACTTTCTAATTATTATTTTTAAAAATTCAAAAGCATTTAAAAAATGATGTTTAAATTCTGAATAAAATAAAATCTTTCTTTTTTTCTTATCATAGAAAAGCTAGTTTGACTAATGCGCCTAAATACTAATTTGTATGGTTATCAAAATCACAAATTTACTCATTTTTTAACACTTTGCTTTGTGTGGTGCAGAATGATAAATTTTATAGAAAAATTAATATGTAGGCTTCCCTTTATCTTGCAGACAGTTTTTAAATTTTCCTTTCTGCGTTGCAGCTCCTGAAAAAGATTCTGCTTCAGGGGTAGCATGATCAAATAGAAATCAGATGTGAGTTTGATTCCTGCTCCAGGAAGATGCAATTTTCAAGTTTCATGAAGAGATGGCTACATGGGAAAAGGGTGAAAATATGGCACGTACGTGCCTTTACACCGACGAGCCATATCATTATGACCACCCCCAGCCTATAGAAATGAGCGTGCCTGGAGACCGAGCGGTGGCGCAGGTAAAGTGTACAGAGCAGTATATATACAACCCAAGGACAGACTTTTGGTTAGTAGAGTGTTTGGAGTTACAATGGGGAAAGCTGCTAATTTATCGGAGATTGATAAAGGACAAATTGTGATGGCACGGCGCCTCAGAACTACGATCTCAGAAGCAACGCGGCTTGTGGGTTGTTCACGTGCCTTTGTAGTGAGTACGTTTCAAAAGTGGTGCACAGATGGCTAAATGATGAGCCGTCGTTCACAGCTCTTTAATGCCAGAGGGGAGCGTAGACTGTCACTCATTGTTCACAGTGGCCGCAGAGCCATGGTACGCAGAGATGCCGTTTACTAAGGATTCTCCGTAGTTTGTACTGTTAACAACCACATACTACGGACTACGCATTTAATTAATTTTTCTACGGAGAATTTATCTCCGTAGTTCTTACAGAAATAGTTCTTGTACTACGGAATACGGAAAACCGTGATTTTCCTACAGAAAATTAACAGAAGTTATAAATTTTTATTTTGCAAGTGCTTATATTTTTTGGGAGAAAATGAATGGGAATCCTGGTATCTCTTGTTCCTTCTCACTAACTGTTCATAACAGTGCAATGCAATATTGCTTCCTGACCCTTCTTTGAATTCTACCTCACTTGAATCATATCAGTAGTTCCCTCATTTGTAATTCTATTGATGGGTTCCATTTCAACTCGGGCAGGGTCGTACCATCATGGTCTCAGATTTCTCTAAAAAACATTAAGGGGTGTTCCTTGACTAAAATAAGGAAACCCTTATTTTTTCTTTTGGAAAGAAAAAATTTTCCCTTTGAGATAGAGGGTTTCAAACCTTGCACCGTCAAACAAGCTCTCTAGAAAACGGTTATTTTTCCTAACTTCAGCAAGTCATTGCAGCAGAGTTAAAAAAGATATTGTGTTCTTGTATTTTTTTTACATTGTGTGTATAACATATAATAATATATGGTGCTAATATTTGCTACACATCGTATGATTAAAATTTTAAAAAATCGTAAACTTTGTGATTTAAAAAAAATTGAATTTTTAAAGTTTTTTTAAACAGGTTCGGATGGAGTTTTTTCTATATTCGTTTTTTTCGTTAAAGACATACAAATGTGCACTTTATTTGTAAATATTTGTGTGTCTGTGAAACTGGTAGTTTCCGCGTTTCGGCAGCATTAAAAACAGCCGATTTTGAAAAATCTCTAACTTTGACAACGATTTTCTCAAAAAGGCCATTTTTAAAAATTCTGAAAATTAAATCCCTGTTTTATTATCAACAGGAGAATATCTGTGTAAATTTTCACAAACCTGAAAACGCCCGTTTCCGAGTTAGACGCGTTTGAATTCGGTTTGAAAGCCTACGATTTCCTGTGTTCCTTCTAAAGGCGCCATTTTGGAAAAATCTCAGGCGCAAAGCACGTATTCTCTTACCCGAATCAAAGCGTTAGATATTCTTTGCCCGAATGATGGAATGAGAGCATTGGATCAGCTGGCCCTGGTTGGATACGTCCACCTTACCTTTTCCCGAGTGATGACATGCCTATAAAACTGTCGGGGGTGGGGGGAGGGGGGATAACAAATACATAAAGAAAATTCTTGCAGCTCCACTAACAAAGTTGAGTTGCAAAAGACAGCAGCAGTTGCTTGTTTGTTTACGTATATACTTAAACATCGCATAAGAAAAGACTATGAAAGAGTAGAAAACTGTTGTGAAATAATTTTAAGAAAAAGAGTGCAGGCACATGTACTGTAAGTTAATTTTCGATGGCTAAACACCCTCGAGTTTCTCTGGGAGTTGCTAATTGTAGGCTACTGTGAGAAGAGCAGTTGCTGTTTTGTTATAGTTGCTAAAATTAACTTCACAGTTTTTCGTAATAGTAAAATATTCGCTCAGGAGTGATTTGTCCTCTGCGAACGAGGGAGAAGGTGCAATGCTCTTGACCTCGCTGCTGGGTTGATAGCGCTGGTCGCTAGCCAAACTCTGCATACCTCCTCTCCAAAACGTAATGGCAATTGTCTAATCTACTAAATAAATAACAATTAACACATACGCGTGCATGCTTATTCATAAAATGTTAAGTTGAGTATATTTCCTGTTGAATCAGCTGATTTTACAAGTGGAATACATATACAACTTATGCGCTTATAATGGTGTAAAGATTTTTATCTATTTAAAACATTCAAAGATTTCAATCTTTTAAAAGAGGGGGGAATTGTGATCGTAGTGATTTCCACCTGGGCCACGATAAACCACGCACTGCCAATGTCTTCTGTTCCCTTAGAAGACAATCCTGGATCAATGGTAGACCAGCGGAGTTTTGACATCCTCCCCCCCCCCCCTTCACGTGGTGGTGAGGTGTCTCAAAGCTAGGTAGCTTTCAAAAATATTTCAACTTAGTTGGCTGGTAACAAGAGAGGGATTCCATTTCAACTCTGGCAGGGTCGTACCATCACGGTGTCAGATTTCTCTAAAAAAAAAAAAATAAGGGGGTGTTCATTGATTAAAATAAGGAGACCCATATTTTTCTTTCGGCAAGAACAAATTTTCCCTTCGAGACCGAGGGTTTCAAATCTTCCACCGTCAAACAAGCTCTCTAAAAAACGGTTATTTTTCCTAACTGCAGCGGGTCATTGCAGCAGAATTAAAAAAGATATTTTGTTCTGGTATTTTTTATTACATTGTGTGTATAACGTATAATAATATTTGATGCTAAAAATTTTTACACATCGTATGATTAAAATTGAAAAAAATCGTAAACTTTGATTTTTTTTTAAATTGAAATTTTTAAGGTGTTTTTTTAACTGGTTCAAATGGAGTTTTTTTTTCTATACTCGTTTTTTTTTTGTTAAATACATACAAATGTGCACTTTATTTGCAATTTTTGATGTGTCTGTGAAACTGCTAGTTTTTGCAGCGTTAAAAACAGCCGATTTTGAAAAATCTACAACTTTGCCAACGATTTTCTCAAAAAGCCCTTTTTTAAAATTCTGAAAATGAAATCCCTGTTTTATTATCAACAGTAGAATATGTGTAAATTTTCACGGACCTAAAAACGCCCGTTTCCGCGTTAGACGCGTTTGAATTTGGTTTGAAAATCTACGATTTCTCCGTGTTCTAAAGGCGCCATTTTGGAAATATCTCAGGCGCAAAGCACGTATTTTCTTACTCGAATGAGAGTGTTGGATCCGTCCACCTCACCCTACCCTGAGCGGTAACATGCCTATAAAACGGTCTTGGAAAAAAAATAACAAATCTATATATATATAGATTTGAATGTATGTCTGTTAAACAAATTTACAGTTTTCAATTTAGAACCACCAAACTTGGCATACTATCTCATGGTACCCTAACTTAGACCGTAGACGGTTTTTGGAAGGGGTCGGAGCCCGGGGTCAAGGGGCCCCACACAAAACTTCCATAAAATCTACAGTTTTCCATTTTGAACCACCAAATTTGAAATACTATAGCATGGTACCCTAACTTAGACCGCAGACTGTTTTGGGAAGGGGTCGGAGCCCTGGGTCAAAGGGCCCCCACTCAAAATTTTCGTAAAATATACTTGTATACTATAGTGCCCTAACTGAGACCGTAGATGGTTTTTGGAAGTTGGAAGGGGGTCGGAGCCCTGGCTCAAAGGGCCCCACGCAAAATTTCCGTAAAATCTAGTTTTCAATTTAGAACCATCAAATTTGGTATACTTTTTCTTGGCACCCTAACTTTGACTAGACGGTTTTGGGAAGAGGTCGGAGCCCGGGGTCAAGCCCCCCCTCTACAAAATTTTCGTAAAACATTTTACAAAGTTAGGGTGCCAAGAAAAAGTATACCAAATTTGATGGTTCTAAATTGAAAACTAGATTTTACGGAAATTTTGCGTGGGGCCCTTTGACCCTGGGCCCCGACCCACCCAGGGCTACCCCCGTTCCAAAAACCATCTACGGTCTCAGTTAGGGCACTATAGTATACAAGTATATTTTACGAAAATTTTGTGTGGGGGCCCTTTGACCCAGTGCTCCGACCCCTTCCAAAAACCGTCTACGGTCTAAGTTAGGGTACTATGCTATAGTATTCCAAATTTGGTGGTTCTAAATTGAAAACTTTAGATTTTATGGAAGTTTTGTGTGGGGCCCCTTGACCCCGGGCTCCGACCCTTCCAAAACCGTCTACGGTCTAAGTTAGGGTACCATGAGATAGTATGCCAAGTTTGGTGGTTCTAAATTGAAAACTGTAAATTTGTTTAGCAGACATACATTCAATTATATATATATATAGATTTGTTATTTTTTTCCAAGACCGTTTTTTAGGCATGTTACCGCTCAGGGTAGTGTGAGGTGGACGGATCCAACGCTCTCATTCGGGTAAGAGAATATGTACTTTGCGCCTGAGATTTTTCCAAAATTGCGCCTTTAGAACACGGAGAAATCGTAGGTTTTCAAACCAAATTCAAACGTGTCTAACTCGGAAACGGGCGTTTTTAGGTCCATGAAAATTTACACAGATATTCTCCTGTTGATAATAAAACAGGGATTTAATTTTCAGAATTTTAAAAAAGGGCTTTTTTGAGAAAATCGTTGGCAAAGTTGGAGATTTTTCAAAATCGGCTGTTTTTAACACTGCGGAAACTAGCAGTTTCACAGGCACGTAAAACATTGCAAATAAAGTGCACATTTGTATGTCTTTAACAAAAAAATGAGTATAGAAAAAACTCCATTTGAACCTGTTAAAAAAAATCTTAAGGTTTTCAATTTTTTTTAAATCACAAAGTTTACGATTTTTTAAAATTGTAATCATACGATGTGTAAAAAATATTAGCATCAAATATTATTATACGTTATACACACAATGTTATAAAAAATACCAGAACGAAATATCTTTTTTAATTCTGTTGCAATGACTTGCTGAAGTTAGGAAAAAGAATCGTTTTTTAGAGAACTTTTTGACGGTGAAAGATTTGAAACCCTTTGTCTCGAAGGGATTTTTTTTTTTTTTTGCCGAAAGAAAAAATGTGTGCGTTTTTGAACTTCCCTTTTTGTTGGTAAAGTTCGATTAACACTTACCGCACGTGGGGCTTGGCTTTCAATTCTTATTTCCATTATGTGGATGCGGCATGGGGTTTTTTCATTTAGTTGCCGGTCCACTTCATTTTTTTTTTTTTTTTTTTTCCCCATTGGTATTTATCTGGCCTTGTCACTAAATGGGTTTTTTTCCTTTGCTGCCTCCTCATTTACTTCAATAATTGTTCATAACCCGAGTACTTTCGGTAATAATCCATTACCGTCATCTAGGGACGTTTTGCTCCGACTAGCACGGACCATGTCAGCTGGGCATTTCGGTGGTTCTCGCGGGCTGCTTCTGTTATCGGCTATCGCTTCTTCTTGGGTGTTGTGGCGCCATCTCTTGTTGGTCACGGATCTCATTTTTCTAACTTTTTCATTTTTTTGCTCAATTTTAATTAAATTTCTCCAGCTGTTTCTCAAAATATTAGGGTCATTATGGTTACAAACTTTTGCCCTATTTTTCAATCATTACCGACTCTGCTATTCTGAGGTGTTTTCGGATTTACAGCTTTTAATGATTTTTATATTTTCGAATTTAGGATATTTTTGGTTAGCCAGACAGTATGAATAAGTGCTGTTTTTTTCTTCTTTTTTCTGCCAATTTTTTACGTGTTGTTTTAATCTGTGTTTAAGCTTATTTTTGGTACTTCCTATATAAGCCATTGGAGGATTTTCAGTAATAGGAATTGAGTGAATACCTGCTTTTTCTAACATTTTTATTTTTTCATTATTTTTTATTACTATGCTTTTGATGGTATTTACTTTTGAATTTTTTAAAAAATTCAAATTGGAGGAAAAGTAAATACCATCAAAAATATGGTAATAAAAAATAATGAAAAAATAAAAATGTTAGAAAAAGCAGGTATTTACTCAATTCCTATTACTGAAAATCCTCTAATGGCTTATATAGGAAGTACCAAAAATAAGCTTAAACAAGATTAAAACAACACATAAAAAATTGGCAGAAAAAAGAAGAAAAACAGCACTTATTCAATACTGTCTGGCTAACCAAAAATATCCTAAATTCGAAAATATAAAAATCATTAAAAGCTGTAAATCCGAAAAACACCTCAGAATAGCAGAGTCGGTAATGATTGAAAAAAATAGGGCAAAAGTTTGCAACCACAATGACCCTAATATTTTGAGAAACAGCTGGAGAAATTTAATTAAAATTGAGCAAAAAAATGAAAAAGTTCGAAAAATGAGATCCGTGACCAACAAGAGATGGCGCCACAACACCCAAGAAGAAGCGATAGCCGATAACAGAAGCAGCCCGCGAGAACCACCGAAATGCCCAGCTGACACGGTCCGTGCTAGTCGGAGCAAAACGTCCCCTAGATGACGGTAATGGATTATTACCGAAAGTACTCGGTTATGAACAATTATTGAAGTAAATGAGGAGGCAGCAAAGGAAAAAAAACTCATTTAGTGACGAGGCCAGATAAATACCAACGGAAAAAAAGAAAAAATGAAGTGGACCCGCAACTAAATGAAAAACCCCCATGCCGCATCCACATAACGGAAATAAGAATTGAAAGCCAAGCCCCACGTGCGGTAAGTGTTAATCGAACTTTACCAACAAAAAGGGAAGTTCAAAAATGCAAATGCATTAATGCATGTTAAAAAATAACCTCCAATATCGGAAGTAAATTGAAAAAAGAAAAATATGGGTCTCCTTATTTTAATCAAGGAACACCCCTTAATTTTTTTTGGAGAAGTCTGAGACCGTGATGGTACGACCTTGCCAGAGTTGAAATGGAATCCCTCTCTTGTTACCAGCCAACTAAGTTGAAACATTTTTGAAAGCTATCTAGCTTTGAGACTCCTCACCACCACGTGAAGGGGGAGGGGTTAAAACTCCCCTGGTCTTCCATCTATCCAGAATTATCTTCTAAGGGAACAGAAGACATTGGCAATGCAATGCATGGTCGTGGCCCAGGTGGAAATCACTACGAACACAATCCCCCCCGCTTTAAAAAATTGAAATCTTTGAACATGTTTTAAATAGATAAAAATCTTTACACCATTATAAGCGCGTAAGTTGTATATGTATGTATTCTACTTGTAAAATCAGCTGATTGAACAGGAAATATACTCAACTTACATTTCATGAATAAGCATGCACGCGTATGTGTTAATTGTTATTTATATAGTAAATTAGACAATTGCCCTTACGTTTTGGAGAGGAGGTATGCAGAGTTTGGGTAGTGACCAGCGCTATCAACCCAGCAGCGAGCCAAGAGCATTGCACCTTCTACCCCCGTTCACAGAGGACAAAACTCTCCTGAGCGAATATTTTATTTTACTATTACGAAAAACCGAGAAGTTAATTTTAGCAACTATAACAAAACAGCAACTGCTCTTCTGACAGTAGCCTACAATTAGCAACTCCCAGAAAAACTTGGGTGTTTAGCCATCGAAAATTAACTTACAGTACGTGTGCCTGCACTCTTTTTTTCTTAAAATTATTTCACAACAGTTTTCTACTCTTTCATAGTTTTTTCTTATGCGATGTTTAAGTATATACGTTAACAAACAAACAAACAATTGCTGTCTTTCGCAACTCAACTTTGTTAGTGGAGCTGCAAGAATTTTCTTTATGTATTTGTTCCCCCTCCCCCTGACAGTTTTATAGGCATGTCATCACTCGGGGAAGGGTGAGGTGGACGTATCCAACCAGGGCCAGCTGATCCAATGCTCTCATTCCATCATTCTGGCAAAGAATATCTAACGCTTTGATTCAGGTAAGAGAATACGTGCTTTGCGCCTGAGATTTTTCCAAAATGGCGCCTTTAGAACACGGGAAATCGTAGGCTTTCAAACCGAATTCAAACGTGTTTAACTCGGAAACGGGCGTTTTTAGGTCAGTGAAAATTTACAGATATTCTCCTGTTGATAATAAAACAGGGATTTAATTTTCAGAATTAAAAAAAATGGCCTTTTTGAGAAAATCGTTGGCAAAGTTAGAGATTTTTCAAAATCGGCTGATTTTAACGCTGCCGAAAAGCGGAAACTAGCAGTTTCACAGACACACAAAAAATTACAAATAAAGTGCACATTTGTATGTATTTAACAAAAAAAAACGAATATAGAAAAAACTCCATCCGAACCTGTTTAAAAAAAAAAAACTTAAAAATTTCAATTTTTTTTTTAAATCAGAAAGTTTACGATTTTTTAAAATTTTAATCATACGATGTGTAGCAAATATTAGCACCATATATTATTATATGTTATACACACAATGTAAAAAAAAATACAAGAACACAATATCTTTTTTAACTCTGCTTTAATGACTCGCTGAAGTTAGGAAAAATAACCGTTTTCTTGAGAGCTTGTTTGACGGTGCAAGATTTGAAACCCTCTATCTCGAAGGGAAAATTGAGGGTCTCCTTATTTTAGTCAAGGAATACCCCTTAATTTTTTTAGAGAAATCTGAGACCATGATGGTACGACCCTGTCTGAGTTGAAATGAAACCCATCTATTGTTCTCGTGACACTGCATATCAAGAAATTTATCCAGAAAATGATGTGTAGCAAATCTGCTATGTGATAAAAAAATTTGTGCAGCATTTTCTTTGGTTCTTAAATGACCTATCTTGAGTTAAATTTTATGACATCCATTAACTTCTTTGCTCACATTTCAATATTCATTTTAAAAAAATACACCAAAACACAGGAACACGAGTTAATAGATGACATTAGTCCTTTGGTATATTTTATACTGCTGTATCCAGATTCCCGCAGTGATTCTTTCTGATGCCCATGGTCATTCATACCTCTCTCTAAAGGCATTTAAAAAGTTCCAACATTGTGCATATCACAAAAATAAAAATTGAAATAAAAGTACAACACTTTATAAATGAAAACATAATTTATCAGGGATTCATAGGAAAGAAATAATCATAATCATCGGCCATGGGTACAATTCCTGTAGGTGTCTTTTGCCATTTTAACGATATTATCCCATTGAAGTCTGTTCATTGCAGGGTGGCTCAGTTCTTGAAGAGTTCCACCGCACTAGTCTTTAATATCGTCTGCTCACACATGGTGAGGGACTCCTCTTGCATTTCTTCCATTCATTAAGTCAAACACCAATGTCTTTATTGTCATTTTTCATTCTGCACATGTGTCCAAAGAGTCTTAGTTTTCTCTGTATGATTTTTTGGAACAGGGTCTCTTTTAGTTGTATTCTTCTGTACACTTCTTCATTTCTTATCTTCTGGGTTCATCCGATTCATAAGATTTTACGATAGCACTTTCTTTCAAAAGCACGTATCTTTCTCTGATTCCTTTGTCGTTGTCCAAGCCTCCCTTCCATATATCATGCTGCTGAAGGTGCATGTCTCGAGAATGCTTAACTTAGTTTTGAGGCTAATAGCTCTGCTCTTTCAAATGTTATTCATGGCTTTTAACAGTGTTATATAGCCTTTGCAATTCCAATTAAAATTTCTTTTTGCTGTTTAAGTCATAATTATGTTTTATACAGCTTCCGAGGTAAGTGAATTTTTCCACATTTTCAAGTTCTTTGCCTTCCAGAATAATCTTTTTCCTGACCTATTTTGTGCCAAATATCATTGTTTTTATCTTTTCTATGTTCATCCTTAGTCCATATTTTTTAGCCTCTCTATTCAGTTCTTTTACCATTTGATCCAGTTTCATTTAATCTTCAATCAGTACAATGTCATATGCAAAACACAGATGGTTGAATCTTTGTCCTCCAATAAAAATTTCTGTGTCCTCATACCTGGTTTTGTCCAACATTCTTTCCAGATGTGAGATGAAGATGCTTGGCATTATTGGATCTCCTTGTCTTGCACCTCTGCTGGTGGTAAACCAAGCTCCACATCTGTCTCCTATCCTGACAGCTTCCTGTGCATTCGTGTTTATTTCTTTCAGAAGCCAAATTATCCTGGCATCCACACCATATGATTCCAACACAGCCCAAGTGATGTTTTGTTCAATACTGTCAAAAGCTTTTTGGAAGTGCACAAAGCATGGGAATACTTTTTGTTCTTTCTTTGTGCCTTTTCTGCAATGAGTCTAAGGCTAATATCTGCTGTATGGTACTCCTGTCTTTCCGAAAGCCTGCTTATTCATCTGCTAGGTGTTCTTCAATCTGTCTTTTTAATCTTTCAGTTAATATAATCATAAAAATTTTACCCAGATGACTAATCAGCACAATAGTTCTATAGTTGTTGCATTCCAATGCATTTCCTTTTTTATGGAGAACTATCAATATTGATTTCTTCCATTCTTCTAGGGTGCATTCATTCTTCCATATCTTGTTGCAGATTTTGTGTATTTCTTGAAATAAGATGTTGCCACCATTCTTTATCATTTCCCCCATTATACCATCATTGCTAAAACTTTTGTTTTTTAATTTCATTATTGCCTGCCGTACTCCATTTTCCAAAATATCATTCTGAAAATCTGTGGTTGGTGGTGATATTTTTTTACAGGGTGTCTACTAATCATGAAAGTCTTGAAAAAGTAATGAAATTGAGCAGGTGGTCATGAAGTAATGAAAAAGTAATGAAATAGAGTGGGTGGTCATGAATTTATTTATTTTTTTTTTTTTTTATCTGCACCTGAATGAAGACAAGTTGGCGCACCTAGAAGAAAACTAGAACCGGCACTCTTATAAACCGGCATGTAGTCGATGCCCCATGACATATATATATATAAAAACATGACTTCATCAAAAGCTGATGTTGTGAAGAGGGAATATTTGCAGCAGATTTGTGAATCTTCTAAAAAACAACTGAAACAGTTCAATCCTAAGGAGGACAAACTTGATCACTTCCTGGTGAATTTACTACAAAGTGCAAACCATGACTTTATCAAGTTCTTACAGAAGCTGCTATGCATGTTTCATGGCAATGCTGCAGTTGAAAGATGATTTTCTGTTAACAAAAAATGTTTAATTGAAAACTTAGAAGAATATGCAGTTGTTGCAAAAAGAAGTGTTTACAGTGCAATACAATCGTTAGGCTAATTGTGAGAAAGAACTGAATGTGGACATCACAAAATCAAGGATATTAGCTGTCAAAAATGCTTCATCAAAAAGAGTAGAAGCCTTAAAGAAGAAGAAATCTGATGAAGATGAAGTGGCCGAAAGAACTCAAAGATAAAAAAAGAAAGCTTATAGGAAAGGCAAAAGAAGAAGCTGAAGTTCTAGATTCTGAGATAACAAGTTTAGCTAAGATACTTAAACACTGAGTCTTTCACTGTGAAATTTCAGTCTCCATAAATTTTGTACAATCATAGTTTTTACATTGCCTTAATAAAAACTTGTAAGTTTTTACAGCATTACCATGTTAAAAGAATTTGTGTATTAATAGATGTAATGATAAATATTTCTGAAAATAGCCATACCCCATCCTAGAAGAGAGTTGTTGAATGTTTTTATTTCTTTAAACACATAGAATTTGGTGAATGGCATAGTGCAAGTCATACATAATTACATTATTAATGTTAAGCAATTTTAGTGATATAAGAATTACATTCAACTTTCATCTCAACTGGCTTTCAGGTAGGGGTTCATAAAAAAGCACCCCCCCCCCCACCCCCACCACCACCACCATATAGCCATTTTAGCAGCAATGATATTATAGACACATCAGTTTTGCCTAAATTATTGTCGCATGGAATTAATTTCAGTGTTTGTAAAAATAAAAAATAACCTGGGATCTCAAGCCAAGGGTACTAGATTATGAGTCTAGAATGGCTGTCATTGTGCCATGCATTGTTGAGAAGTCATGAATTTAACTGAAGATGTCATGGAAAAATCATGAAAAAGTCACGAATTTGGTTCATTGGAAATCAGTACTTAGACACCCTGCTTTTAACTCTTTGATAGCCCGCGTTATAGTATTTTGATCACTCTGAGTTTTGTATTTTGATCACTCCGTCCATCTCTGTTCAATTTCTTCATTGTTCATTAAAATCTTGCTTTGTTCATCCCTGATAGCAGTAAGTCTAAGTTGCCATTTTCTGTTGATATTTCTAATTAACTTATACACTTCTCTTGACATATGTTCACCATGGTATTTTTCAATATCCCTACATTGGTTTTCCAACCAATTGGTTTTATCCATTCTCGCAGCTCTTCTTACCTCATTGCACTTTTCTCTGTACGTTTTCTGTGCTGCTTCAGAGTTGTCCTGTTTTAGTCTTAGCTTTCTTTTTTTTTTTTCTACCGATTTTAGGGTTTCTTGAGTAATCCATTTGTTGTACATTTTTTTGGAGTTTGTTGTCGGTACAGTTTCCAGTATTGTAGCAGTCAGTTGCTCAGCTCTTTTGTTTATGCCTTCAGTTTCTTCCAGGTCTTTTAATCTTTTCTCAAGTGCATCTTTGTACAAATTTCTGGTACTGTCATCAGAGAGTTTTCCAATATCATGTACTTTCAGGAATTTGTTATTACACTTCCTTTTTAGTTTCAGTTTTAAATTGGCAATTGCCAAGCTTTGGTCTGAGTTTACATCTGCCTCTTGAAAGGTTCTGCATTGTTGGACTATCCATCTTTTATTGATTTGAGTCAAGTCTATCATATTCTTAGTTTTACCATCAGGGAAACGCCATGTCCATCCTTTTGGTGGTACTTGGTGTTACAGATCATTAATTCATTTTCCATTGCAAATTCTAGCAATCTTTCTCCACACAGATTTCTACTGCCATATCCGAATTTTCCCACAAGTTCCCAACCTACATTATCGGTTCCAATCTTTGCATTCCAGTCTCCATTTATAATGAGAATGTCTTGTTTTGGGGTTTGGTCAATTTCTAATTGAAGAGTTTCATAGAATTTGTCAACTTGCTCTTCGGAACTATCACTTGTTGGTGCATACCCCTGGATGACAGTTAAGTTTAACGATTGGGCATTGAATCTTGCAGTGATGACCCTTTCATTCACAGGTATATATCCTAATAGAGCATCTCTTGCTTTATTGCTTAAACGGATTCCTACCCCTGCTTCATGCCTATACTCATGTCCTGACCAAATAATCTTGTATCCATCCATATCACTTGAGAGCGTGAATCTCATTTCTGAAATCCCAAGAATGTTACATCTATACTTTCTTAATTCATCCTGAAGGAGCTGAAGTTTTCCAGCTGCCCGCAGGGTTTGGACATTCTATGTGCCGACTGATATCAGTTCCTTTTGTCATCTTGATTCTTCTTTCTCTATCTGTAGTAGATTTTTTGACCCAACCCTAGTAGCTCAGTTGGGGCCGTGGACCTTGTTTGGCCAGGCGACGTCCGAGCCGGCATGTACCTCTAATAGTTTTCTTTGACATCAGATTTCAGTAGTCTTTATTGTTTTGCTGCCAGTTCATTGACACTCATCTGGCAAACCCTGTAACCCTAGGGAAGAAGCCCATATCGGGTACTGTCAGCCAGGCCAGCTGAGCCCAGTGTTTTTTAGAGAGGTGTGCTCCTCCTCCTCCCTTCTCATCATGATGCGGGACCTGCAATGGCAGAGTTAAAGAAATTATGTATGCATGAAAAAAATAAGAAAAAAAATACTGGAGGAGTAGGTATTGAAGATGTGGTGATAAGTGACATAATTTAGAATCTTTTTCATGTGGTTATTTGCTGCTGTGTGGTGTTACACTAAAATGACTTTCTTTCTTGCTGATAAAAAAATTACAAGCTGACTATTAAACATTTTGAGTTCAGAACCCTCCAACGTAATCTGAAAATCATGATCTAAAATCTCAGATTCTATTCTCTTTCTGAAATCAGTTTTCATTTGTTTCATTGCTGATGAATAACTTTTTTCTTGGGTTTAAAGTTAGAAATGTTCTAAGAATGTTGTAAGTAAGCAAAAGTTGCTTAACATTCTGGTTTCAAATGGATGCATTCATAATAAGAATAAAAGAAAAAAGCTGTTAATTCATGTATTGCCAATTGTAGCACTGGTCTCAGATTCTTAGTTGTGAGTATTTCACATAGTCTAGAGTCAGGATTTTTATTGCCAGATAGAGTTGTCAAAAGAGAAGTTTGATTTTCATAAGCTTTATGTTTTTTGCAATGCAATGAAACATATTATAATTTGTAACTCTTTTTTTTGTTCTTTTTGCCACCAATTTGTCTTCAAATAAATCATATTAAGGATAATTTTATACTCATTTAAAACAAATTTTACAATAATATTTAGCATTCTGAAATTTCGTTTACGCAGTTTTTACATTTATACGTTTTTAAGGCCATTCCCTGAGAAAATGTATAACCGAGGTTTCACTGTAATTGTTTTAAGATAAATTATTTAAAGAATTTGTAAATGTGTGTTTTGGTGGGAAAATGCAAGAACGGAAAGAAATGTAACAATTCATCACAATGTGATTTGGGTCGGTGCTCTAGAAAAACTTACAAAACCACCTGGATAACCTGGAAATGTCAGGGAATTAAAAAAAAAAAAATTCTTGGGATCCTGCAGAATTACTTTACAGCTTTTGACTTCTTTCTAATAGGATCTTCTGTGTAATACATAATCCATCTGCAATGTTCTCCATTTGTATATGCGATCAGATGTTCCTTCCATTGTTCATAGAATGTATTGGCTTGTGCTATGTCAAATATCATTGTAAAGTTTAATATTCTGTAACCATCTTGTGAGTGTTATTCCCAGAGCCACTTCCTCCATGTTCTCTCTGCATATCTGATAGCTTTCCATTTTGATAGAATACTGTGTGTGATTTTCAACTATAACATGAGTAGTTTCATTAAGATAAATGTTTAAAATACACAGTGCGTCAAAGAATTTTTAAGACTGGCGCTAGATTTCAGCCTATGGTGGCACCATCAGTGTAATCGCGAATGCGTTATAAACCGTGACCATCTGCTTGTTTTCTGCCAAAAGTACTGCGCAGTTGTCAAAGTAACTCAAACGAAACAGCCGTTCATTAGAGAAGTAAAATTTTTTTCATGTTGAATTATTAAGATGGAACAAAGGGCTGTTATTAAATTTAACGTAAAACTTGGTAACAGTGCCTCGGAAACGTACCAAATGATGAAACAAGTTTACGGTGAGTTTTGTTTAGGTAGATCAAATGTTTTCCTGTGGCCCAACCTTTTTTTGGATGGAAGAGATACGCTAGAAGATGATAAGCATACCGGAAGACCAAGTTTATCTAGGACACCTGAGATTATTGAAAAAGTGCGTGATTTCGTGGCAAACAATCAATGTGCGTCACTAAGAATGATGGAAGAGTCTTTAAACATCAACAAAGAAACTATTCGAACCATCCTGCATGAAGATTTGGGCAAAACAAAAGTCTGTGCTAAATTTCTTCCACACACGTTAACCAATGAACAAAAATCAAGGAGAAGTGCACATTGCAGAGACACCATTTCAGCCGCTGAAAATGATCCAAACTTCTTAAAATCCATTGTTACAGGTGATGAAATAGGGTGTTTTCGATATGATGATCCTAAAACAAAGCGACAAAGTGCGGAATGGAAGTAAAAAAACTCGCCACAAGCCAAAAAAACAAGAAAAGTTCCATCGAAAATCAAAACAATGTTCATTACATTCTTTGATAGTAAGAGTATTATCCACAAAGAATTTGTTCCAAGTGGACAAACAATTACTGGTGAGTTTTATTTAAATGTTTTGAGGCGTTTGATGGGCAGAATTCGTCGCATTCATCCAGAATATCGGGATGAAAACAGTTGGTGTTTGTTGCACAATAATGCACCCAGTCACACCTCATTTCTTGTTCGTAGATTTTTGGCGAAAAATAACATCTGTGTGTTGAATCATCCACCGTATTTGCCTGATTTAGCACCCTGCGACTTTTCTTTATTCCCAAAACTTAAAATGACGTTAAAAGGGTGTTATTTTGATGATATTTCGACCGTACAAACAGCTTCGACGCGTGCTTTGAAGGCAATTCCACAAAGTGAACTGGAATAGGCATTCAAATGATTATTAAATCGCTGTAACAAGTGTATTGAAGCCAGATGGACTTATTTTGAATAACAAACCAAAACAAATTATAATTTCTTGTTTCTATTTCATTGTACAGACCCAGTTTTAAAAATTCTTTGCCACACTGTGTATAGCAGATACTTCTTCTCCTGCTGCAATGTGCATTGGCTCTAAATGTTACCAAACAAATGCTGAATAATATTTTTGCTGATATTACACTTAATGGTAAAGCAGCTCTTGACATATAGGGTTGGAAAGTAATGTCTGCAAATGCAAGGCAGTGCTGATCAGGCAGTACAAATCAGTCCAAAATGTAGTCACCATCGTTTGCCACGACCTGCTCCCATCATCTGGGCAGCTGTTGGATACCAGCCCTGTAGAATTGTGGTGGCTTGGATGCAAAAAAGTGAGTAAGTGCACGTTAAACATCATCTCGGTTGGTGAACCGCTGTCCATCCAGGAAATGTTGCAGTGACCGGAAAAGGTGGTCGTCACTTGGGGGCAATATCTGGGGAATAGGCTGGGTGTGGCAGTAGCTCCCAGCCCAGGTCCCTGTTCTTGTGACGGGTAACCTGCGCTGTGTGAGGGCTCACTCCATCCTGCTGTACAATGCCCTTGCGATTCAGCAGTGCTGGGCGTTTTTGACATGAGTGATTCGTGCATATCGTCAAGTTGACGGCAGTACACATTGACAGTGATAGTGGTGGTGTCTGGCAGCAGCTCAAAAAAACATGACATCCCGCATATCCCACTAAGCAGACAGCAGGACCTTACAGGGGCGTGAGTCGGCTTTGGGGTCAGCATGAGTTTCTCTTTTGGGTTCAACCATTGTTTCTGGGAGTTGATATTGTCATACAGGACCCATTTCGTGTTACCTGTCATAATGCGGTCCAAGAATGGTTCAACTTGGTCACGTGCAAGCAGTGAAATGCATGCACGCATGCGATTTGTTTTTTGCTTAACTGTGATTTAATGGGACACTCAAACTCCTTTCTTTTGCACCTTCCCAAGTTGACTCCGATGCGCAATGATGTTCGTGTGGGTAGTCCCCAGCTGCTCGGTTAACTTCCGCTTGGTCACACATGGGTTGGTCTGAACTAAGGTATTCAGCATGTCCATATCCACTGTTGCGGGTCGTCTGTCTTTGGAACAGTCTGACAAGTAAAAATTTCCCTTTGAAGCCAGCCGTTCAAATCAGCGACAGCACTGACGCTGTGATATGGCATTGGGGTACACACTGGTAACGTTCCTTAAGCCACTTGCGGGAATGCTACCATGACGAAACTCATACAGCATGCAATGGCGAATGTGCTTCTTGTCCACTTCCATGTTGCCTGGCACTTACACTCTTCACCTTCTGATGGCTGATGGCTAAACTGCCAGTGGCTTAAGCCACGTACCTGCTGATGTCATGTCGGTGTGCTGCACAATCAGAGTGGCCAATGTGCACCGTGGTCAGGGCTTCAACTTCGAGTACCTAGTCATCAGACATTACTTTCTTTTCAACCCAATACAGCCATCTCAAGTAGGATGTATCAAAGTGATAAGACCAAACGATGTTCACTATGCAGAATGATCCCCACTAAAAAACTGTTCAACAGACATGGATACTTTTCTTAGGTTATTTAAAAAGTTTTAAAAGAAAATTCTCCTCAGGTAACAATTTTTTTTAAATACTGAGAGTGAGAAGAAAAATTGAAAAAGGATTGTTTGATTGACTTCAAAGAATTAGTAGAAAATTTTGTGTAGGACTTGCACCAAGCCTAAACTGTAAACTAAATAAATTTTTACTTGATATTAAGCAAAAGGAAACAAGTCTGTTTACTACAGGTGTTAGTGACAAAGCAGAGTGTACATGAAAAAAATCTTACATAGAAGAAATGGGATGATAATTGAGTAGCTGTGTAGCAGAACATAAAGCTAAAATCAAAAATGTGTTTGAAACAAAACAGGGTTAGATAGATACATACTTCCAAAATACAAGATGTAAAATTAATTGGGACTCTTAAATATCCTAGCTCATTAACCGCACTACTTAAAAAAGAAATTACAAGGACTGAACATTAAAAAAATGAAAAGATGAGCATAACCCTTTAACCGGCTGGAACGAATTAACTCGGGATTAGCAAGATGTGATAAAATTAGCGTGAACAAAGATATTCACTGTCTAAGAAGTGGACCGAATGCAACAGAAGTGAATTAATTAGGGGTATGTTTAGTTGTCCTAACGCCGCTAGAACCAGTGATCTTCAAGACCTGAGCATCAGAAAGCGTTGCTTTCCCTCTTTGCTTTGTTATTCAAAGTGGTCACTTAGGAGGGTGATTGAGTAGTAATCTTTTCTAACTGAATACCTGCTCTAGCACGATAACACTGGAGACTAATTTAAGAAAGAAGAGAGGATATGTTTAAATGCCATGATGTAGGTGTCAGAGGGACTGTACCTTCCTCATCATGCCTTGGGTCAGCGCAGAGAATAAAGGACTTGAAAGGAGCGTTTAGCACCTATGACAGGTTTACGGCCGAGACGAGAGTGGGAGCGGAGTTGTTTTGCCGTGAAAACAAGCAGATTTCGTAAAATCCGGCACCTGTATGAACATTTCTGCTGGGGAGGGGGTAGAAAGCTTGGAACCAATGTGACCGCAAGCTGCGGCTGATTTGGGGCACGATTTGGTTTACGTAGATCAGCCGGTTAAGGGGTTAAACAATATAAGGTTGCTCTGAGTGGCAATAGTATGATGCAGTCCTAATGGAAAGTCAGTGCTTGGCTCAAAATTTTGATCAGTCGAAAAATGCAGAAAAAAAAATCACCTTAAATATGTATTAAAACTTTAACTTTTAATTTGAATAAAGAGGTAGCCATGATTACTATGAGGGTTGAATGAAATGTATTGCCTCCATGAGCGTTACTCAGGACTGGATGGGAAAATTGTAATGAATCCAATACAGAAATTATCCTTAGTGTATGCCATTTAGTAACCTGTACTCATTTCTCAACATAGTCACCAGATAACTGAATACATTTCTGCCGACTATGAACAAGTTTCGTGAAGTTGTCACAGAAGTCCACCCTGTTTCCACAACAAAGCCCTGACCGCCTTCTCAACATCTTCATTGAATGAGTGGTGTCATCCTCGAAGATATCTCAGTTTTGGGAAGATGTGGAAGTTGCAGGGCAATAAGTCTGGACTGTACGGAGGATGCAGTAATGTGATGCAATTCAGCTTCTCGGTTGCTTACATGGTCGCTCTAGTAGTCTCTGGCCTACCATTGTTGTGTTGCAGGAAAACATTTCCTTTTCCCCTTCAAATCCTCCTTAATCGCTGTTTTAAAGCTTAGAAGATCAAAATGTAACGTTCTGAGTTAACTGTTATTTCAGGAAATCACAGTGGAAAACACCATCTGTGTTCCAAAACACTGTTGCAATAAGTTTTCCAGCCAAAGCCTGTAATTTGAATTTCTTTTTGGGACGAGTCTGTGTGTCAATATTCCATGGATTGATGCTTCATTTCTGGTCCATAATGGTGCATCCTTATTTTGTTTCCTGTTGCTATTCTGTGAAGAAAAACTTCACCTTCATCCTTGTAATGTGACAAAAGTTGCTGGCAAATTTCAAGGATCAGAGTTTTCATTTTAGGCGTGAGCATCTGAGGAACCCACAGTGCACAAGTCTTCCAGTATCCAAGGAAAGCAATAATGTGACCCACACATTCTTGTGAAATGCCGGTTCTGTTGGCAAATTCTCACTGAGTGATCCGCAGATTGTCCTTATTCAGTTCGTCAACCCATTTCCCATGAAATTCATCGGTTGCTGATATAGGTCGTCCGACTCTGTCACACAAGTCAGATGTTCCCACATTGCCACCTTTGCATCTGTTGGCTCAACAACTCACAATGGTGACATCAGCACAATCATCACCATAAATGGCTGACATTCCTCGGTGAATTTCCACTGGAGTGAAACTATCAGCTGTCAAGAATTCGATAACAGCATGTTGTTCAAATCACACTGATGAGGTCCTGAACAGTGTTCCATTTCTTGCAGAATAGCTGGACTACCATTCACTGCAAAGACTTGCCTCCAACTGAGATGGTAGATGATAATCTACACATCATCTCACTAATTGTTGCATGTCTATGCTGCCATCTGTGATGTGTTACAAAGTGGAGGCATTACTTTTCATTCGACCCAAGTATATAGTAAAAAGCAAATTTTAACTTTATATAGCTCCATACAAATAACTGCATTTACTTCATTTAAAGATTGGTATTTCTGGCAGCAATGATTCTGCAGTGCAGTAATTGACTTTAGAAACCACAGTATTATATTTAAAAATATGTTTTATTGACAATAATTGAAATTTAAGTTTTAATGATACAAACGCAGTTCTATTCTACTGGAGCAAGGATCTCATTTTTCTATCTCTGAGAACTTAATGTCTGATAAGTTAGCACTGTGTTTGAATGTTTTATATATGCATTATAACTAGGTATGTGCATATGTTATGCTGGTAAAAAAGTACTGAACCTGAGCTGTGAAAGCTCAAAATATTTCATTTAAAGGGTATGGGTTGTTAATTATTAGCATTCAAAGTTGGACTCTTCTAAAACACATGTGCTTTATTTTTTCATTAAGTTTTCTTTTCCTTTCAAGTTTGCTTCTTTTTCAATTTTTAAGTAGTATGGGGAAGGGAATCAAACAAAGCCATTTCTGCTAACTTCTCATTACTTTGAGAATATTGTGTTTTGCTTAAATTGCTATGGAAACTAGGCAAACAAATTTTGAACATAGTTGATTTTGACTTGTAAGATAAATTAGCTGAATTTAAAAGTGGAGTAAAACAGTTGAAGTAGTGGAAATGAGCTGTAATCATATTCATATGACGTGTTGATAGTTTTCTATTAGTGGTTTCGAAGGTTAGGGCCCAATCTTTGGTTCCACTATGCAAAAAAATCACACATCCACGCATTCTAGTCTCCAAGAATGATTCCTTAAATTTTTCCTCTCATTAATTTTTTTCTGAATTTCATTTTTGAGGCGAACTGAGCGACAGGAAAAAATAAAATTCACTTTCTTAAACATTCGTTCAAGGATTTCAGTGGAAATTATGTATTTATAGTTTTTGTACGTGTACTGTATATATGTGCCTTTGGAACGAGAGCTAGAAAGAATTTGAACATGTATAAATGGCTTTAAAAAATTACTTTTAGTCTATGTGTGAAACTAGAACATGTGTAAACTAAATTATTGACTTCATTTTAAAAACTAAATTTTATGTTTATATATAGTAATTATGAACATTGGAATCATAAAGTGAACTCGTGCATAATAAATTAAATGAAATTAAGCTTACATTATGACTGAGATTAAATAGTGTGTGGTGAGAAGCATTTATTGGTACGAAAGTTTGTGACGTTCAGGTGTGTTAGCAAGACAACAAAATTTGGTATACAATCGTGCATTATGTCAGTAGAATAATCTTTTTTTGAGGAAATTCTTTTTTTTTCTCCCGAATTCTGGAATTTCTTCTTCAGCAATTTGTAAAGAAAATAATGTGAAAATTTTTGTATTCTTGAGTTTCGAGAAATGTTAATTTGTGTACCTGATGTGAATTTTGTGTGAACATTAGGATCCCCGGAATCTGCACCATTTCGTTTTTTTTTCACTAGACAGGGAGTCACCAAACCCAGAGATAAGAATCTCGTTTCCTGTTAGCCCAGAAATTCCTTTGGAAAGTCACCTTGAAAACGATAAATCCGCAGGGCATAGAATATTGAACTACAAAAAAAAAATTCAAGTCACGTGGGAGGTATGAAGAAAGAGTCGACATTGTGATGATCAAGTTGTCATCCCCTACTCCCTCTGAACACCTTCGCTCCAAATTACAGAGCATGAGGGAGTACTTTCAACCAATTGCGTAGCTGAAAACCATAGCGTCCTTTTTGACGCATGCGTGCAAGAGCTTAGTAAAAGTTTGAGCAAAGAGGAAATTTTTCTCTTCACGCCTTCACTCACTTCACTTGCTCCTCGGTTAGTCAGAGGGTTAACACCTCACTTGTTTCGTGTTGGACTGAGGTCAGCACCCGCTGACCCGCGAAAAGAAGTTCATGTTGGTCAAGTTTATAACTCGCTCTTTCACTTGAATCCTGTTGGTCGTGGCGCAAGGTTTAACCTCCCACACACCTTTCTGTTTTTACAAAGTGCATTTTAATTCCACCCTACTTCCCTGGATTGCTTCAAAAATGAGAGAATTGACTCCAAAAATGGAAAAAAATTCTGCAAGAAAAAAAAGTTGCACCATGCGTGACGGAGGTCAGCCCAGCAGTTCCTTCCGTGTGTGAAGCCTGACCGAGTAACCTGACGCCTGTAACTCTCTGCCATTCCCAAACCGCTGGAGTCAACAAAGATGGAGTCTTCATCCAAAAAAACTCTGCAAACTTTCCTCCTCGCCGACTCGGAAGCCATTTTGAATAAAGTAACTTCCCGTCGCCTACTTATGGCTAGTTGATGTCGAAGCTACTTCTTAACCAAGACAAGGCCTAAACAGGGAAAAGAAAGGTAATTTTGCAACTATACAATTCATTTTGTCGACGTGTCCAACCGTCACTATCGCTTCTTGAAATTCCGAAAAAATTCGAAACTTACTCTAAAGTGGATTTTAAAAAAATGTCTTATTAAGCCGTAGCTGCTAAGTGTCATGATACCATTTGTTTAACCCAAAATTATTATTTTTTTTATGTCTTTGTTCATAAAGGGAAGGTATTAAGATAAAACAGTGGTTAAAACCAAATGCATTACACGCTAAGAAACCTCAGTGCTCATTTTATTTTTGACCAGAGTATTATTCGTTTGTATTGTGCATAATGTTTTGTGATTTTTTGAATGGAGATATCAAATGTAAATCACATTTTTTGCTTAAAGCAAATGCAAATTGAACCACGCTGGAATTCTGAGTAACAAGTGACAATTTACAAATTGAAATTGTTAAAATTTTGAATATCAGACCAAATCAGAAAATTGTGTAATCAATTTGAAATATACACCCAACAAAATTGAAATTGGACTCTAAAACTCATTTTTGGCAATTGTGGGTGGTTTGTGCAAGAAACAAAAAATCACTGTAAAATTTCATCAAAATTTTTATCAGGCCTGCTCTACAATAAATACAACTGAAAATCAGTTTTTACACCTAAAATTTTGAGTCACTTTTATTACTTGTTTATGTGTGTTCAGTGAATCCAAGGTATTGATAGGTAAATTTTATGCAAACTTTTTTTTTTGTCAAGCTCATAAATCACCTCTGCACAAAGGATCTAAGCCTGGTAAGGTTTAATTAATTGATACTTCGACAACATAAATTTTGCTGTTTGTGCATACAGTTTTTCATTTGTTCTACCACTAATTTTTTTTATACATCACATGCCATATTGTTTCACACTATTTTATACAATTGTATTTGCATTATAACACGGGTCATAGTGGCCAGTTCACATTAGAACATTTTTCTTTATATCACATACATGGAAGCAGGGTGGGAAATTAGAAAAATATCCTAGGAGAAAAATGGCTCCCGTAGCTGAAATTCTAGGAGCCGTTCCTTGCTGGGCTCCCCAGTTGGCCCAGCAAGGAACCGGCTCCGGCGGTAGCACATTCCCCACCTTGTTCAACTATGGAACTAGATAAAAAAAAAAAATCGGAAAGCTATCTTCACGAATTCTTAATAAAACTGGCTGAAATTTTTATACACAGGGTAAGTAGATAATAGAAGCCCACCCTGAAAATTTCATGTGAATCGGTAAAATACTTTCTTAATTACCCACGGAAATTTTTATTAAGTACCGTATTTTTCAGCATATAATCCGCAGACGGCAAAATTCAGCGTGTTAGAAAAAACTTCGGTGTATAATTCGCAGACAAAATTCATAGTAAAGGTTAAATAAACAGATATGTAATCCACAACAGAGTTTTACAATATATAGTACAAAAAAGTAATCGCCAGTATTTTCACCAACACTTTTTTTTTCCCCATCGCCAAAACGATTTCTTTTTCGCAAATTGCAAAGAATGCGATCGGCAGCGCGACTCCTCCATATTTATAAGGCGTAGGCGCGCAATTTTTTTTTAATTGAAGGTTTAACGACCACCGTGAGCAACTCAATGGGCTATAAGCACTTGCCCGTCCCTAATTTAGCTCCACTAGTTCCAGGGAAGGAAGAAAGCCAGTGCCATAAGACAAAACACAAAATTTTGTTAGTGGCCTGTTGTGTGTAAGTACGTGCTTTACGTAGCTCCCGTTACGCAATTTTTGGATGGCTTCAGAAATCCGGAATTTTCATAAATCTGGCACTCGTCGATGCCGGATTTTCGAGGTTTTACTGTATAAATATACTTTCTTTCCATTTTAAAAACTTATAAAATCGTAAAAATTTTTGAAAATTTAAAAAAGTTAGTTACGATACCCCGCAACTTTCAAATGATTGTGATATGTATTTTTAATTTCTGTGGCAATCGCGCTGTAACTCTAGAGTAATGTTTAAAATTACATCAACAACTGAAACACTGGTTTTCAGATCGTAAATAATTTGTAATGGTGTTGAAGTTCTCCAGTCTTGGAGCTGAAGTGCCAGAGGTATTCTCTTCGAAGTAAAGGAAAATAAACAAGTGGGAGTGGGGTTGAAAAATTCGGGAAGAGTATGTGGGGGGGGGGTGACATCACGGGTCAGAGCGACACGTCTCAATGTTTTATGGAATGGAAACCGCACTTCGCTATTCAAGGTCAACGCGCTTTGCTGAATGCCATGTTTCCTCCTCTTTTAACTTTTACAAAGCAGCAATCCCTTCCCAGAGAGGAAATGTCTACACACATACACACAGACATTTTTGCCAAAGCCAAGGGGCAAGCGGAGATATGTTGATGGAGTGACACTGCATATTATCGTCGAACACGTGGCATTCTTAAAGCTTCATTTTGAAGTTTACGGGGGGGGAAGAAAGCTCTGTATAATCGGCAGTGGCTAGAATTTAAACTTTTAGGAACAGATAATCCGCGGATTATGTGCGGGAAAATACGGCACTTTTATGCACAACAAATTCTTAATAAAAATTTCCATGCCTAGTTTAAAAAGTATTTAACCAATTTAGGAGCAGTTTGGAGGGCCTTTCGTATCAATGATTTATGGTGTTTGTAAAAAAATTGACCAGTTACGTGGAAAATTCACATAGATATTTTGTTTTTGTTTTTTGACAGGCTGTTTAGGTAGAATGGCAGGAAAGGCCAAACACCCCATCTCCCATGCTGATACTCCCCCTTAACGGCTGCTCTTCTTGTCCCCCCTCTCCTCCCCCACACTCTACCTCTGAAGCTGATTTTCCCCCATCCCTTTCTTAAGTCTTGCTCCCCTTCCCCACCCCCAGTAGTGCCATCGAAGGTCACCTGCATTCCTCACAGGACTTTTACGTACACTCCCCTAGTTCAGCACATGCTAGCAGCGAGGTTAAACTTATTTCTCCCTACCCTAATATACTTTTAACCACACACCACTGGGAACTTTTTAAAAAAGAAACATAAATACCGCATTTGAAAATTACTACGTAAGCATGTTAAAAAAGAAAATTCAAAAATTTATGCAGTTGCGAATTGGCTCCCAGGTTTAAAATACTAGTCGCAAAACGTAAAATTATGGTCGCATTTTGCTCCTGGCGACCGCTAATTTCCCACCCTGCATGGAAGGGTATTTCATGTTTATCAAGGTAATTATATTGAAAACTTATATTGAAAATGCATTTCAAAATATAAAGCATATGTAAAGCTTTAGGCATAATTTTGTTGCTATGTGGTTTGACCTTGATATGCAGGAACACAGATTTCTGATATCTCATGTTATCCGCTTCTCCCCATCCTTGCCATTTTACAGTACCACCATAGTTTCACCAGTAGTTTTCTTTCTATGTAAAATTATGCTTTGATAAATAAAAACTGCTCTACACTGGAGTGCCAAAAAAACTGGGATACCTCTCTAATACCATGTTGGTCCTCCTCACGATTGGATAACAACAGCAACACTACAGGGCATGGACTCCACAAGCTCTCTGTAGTACTGTGAAGACAGTGCACACCATACTTTTTGAAGAGTGTCCCACAATTCCATAATATTTGCCAGTGGAGGATTCTTGGCATTGCCGGCACGTTGAACAGCATCCCAAATGTGTTCGATGATGTTTAAATCCAACGAACAAGGGGGCAAAGTCAGGATACTAAACTCTGTAGAATGTTTCCTTCAGCCATAATTGGGCAACTGTGGACATGTGCGGTGGCGCATTGTCGTGTTGAAAGGGGTCACACCCGTCAGAGTGGTTGCAAGACATGAATGAGTGAAAATTATCCCCAAGGATGGTTATGTAGCCCCCACCAGTCAGAGCAGTCTGCAGATGTGTGAGGGGGTCCTACTGCATGCCAGCTGAAAACATCCCACACCACAACAAAGCCACCGCCATCCTGTGCTGTCCTTTGTAGGCATGTGGGATCCATTGCCTTGTGGGGTTGTTACCACACCCAGAGTCTCCCATCTACCCAAAACAGTTGGTACCAGGATTTTTCAGACCAGCCTACATGATTCCAGGCATCTTGCATCCAATAGTAGTGTTCCCGAGCACAGGCAAGGTGCACAGCCTTGTGACATTGGGGCAGCAATGGCACCTGGGTGGGCCGTCGGCTCCAGAACTCCATGGAATACAGGGAACATTGCACTGTCCAAACACTGGTGCTACTACTACTGGCCCCAGCATTGAATTGCATTGTGATTTGCAGCAATGTTTCATGCTGGGTGGATGTTACAATGTGCGCCAGACATTGCTGTCCACGATCATCCAGGGCTTTTCTAGGGTCACATCGGTCTCTCACTCTGGATTCCCCCGAGTTTGTGTAGTCCGAGTACACCCTTGAAATTATTGAACATGTAAATCCAAATTTCATAGTAATTTCTGAGATGGAGTGACCTGTTTTCCGGGCACTGACTATCATACCACATTTGAAATCACATAAATCCTGATAAGCTGCCATCTGAACTGTGTATGCTACTATTTGAACTTGCAGAGATATCTGCCTTTCTCTCTATATATATACATGGTTTGCTGATGATACCATTTACCGCATGAGTGTGGTGACATGTAATGGAAATGGTAACACCCTTCCCAGTTCTTTTGGCACCTTAGTGCACATTTTTGGTAAATATTTGATTTTCTGATTGTTTCCTAGGGGCATACTGTAGTTTGATATAATTTGTGCCCTCTACAAAAGTGTGTTCTTATTAAATAATAACTTCATTTTTAAATATTTCAGGTAGTTTTTAGAGCACTTTATGAATGCAGTTGTGAAACTGTAGTTCGAGCACTTAATGTTAATTTACCACGATGGACTCCAAAATTCAAAGAAAAATGGATGCAAATGTATGGAACTGGTGTAAGTTACTTTTTCTGTTTAACCAATCAAATGAAGTATAATTTGTATGATATCAATAAATTTTATAATTATCTTGTTCTTGACTTATCAAGTATTTGGTACAGGTGTATTTAAGAATTTGGTTGCAATGATGCATTTCAGTGATCATGCTAAAATAATTACTATCACCACCTTAAAACTGGTTATTGTTTTGTTTTTTTTTCCTTTTCCAAATGTAGCCATCATAATTATCATGCACCATTCATCTGATTTTTTTTATATTAGTTTGTAAATCAGAAAAAATAGTTTCCAGAAGTGATAGATTTTATTCCTCATTTCTTTTTTCTTTATAAAAACATCTAATTATGATATTCTTGTTTAGTTAAATTCATTTAAATAATGGTTCAACTGTTGGAACTTTTTACATGCTATACTTCTTTTGTGTGAAATGCAATTTCTCAGTTGGAAGTTATTAGTATTTACTGCGAACAAATATCTCGGTAATCAAATAAAACCCAAGAAAAACTTTTCACGTACCTCTCAGTTGCAAGTGGTCGAAACATCCAACTGAGAAATTGCAAATTGCAAAGTCGGCATACGACCGCTGAAGATGACAGCGGAAATATGCTGTTGAAACTAGTCTGGTAACGTACAAATGCTGGATATAACAAATGTGCTTTTTTCAACTATTTTTAATACTTTAATGGGACTGTTACGATTCCTTAGCTTCAAATTGCAATTACATGATTTGGCAAAGTGGACTCCCCTTTATAAATGCTAATCATCGATTTTGGTAAAACATTTGCAGTATATGGAACATCGGAGTCATCAAGGAAAGACGTTTAAGCGCTGGATCGAATGACAAGGACAATCGGACTTTATTAAAAATAAGAAGAAAAAGAATTATAATAGAAGAAACCAAAAGGTTCGACATGAACGTTCAACGAAATATTTGAACTTTGGATAAAAAAGTGAATGATAAATCAATAATTTCCGAACGTAGCTTGTCTAAATCAACAAAGGAAGCTGTTTACGCACAGGATCGGATAAGTCAGAATATGGAACATCGGAGTCATCAAGGAATGATGTTTAAACGCCGGATCGAATGACAAGGACAATAGGACTTTAATAAAAATAAAATGAATTATATTGGAAGAAACCAAATGTTTCGACATGAACATTCAACGAAATACTTGAACTGTGGATCAAATGGAAGTGAATGATAAATCAATAATTTCCGAACGTAGCTTGTCTAAATCAACAAAAGATACCGTTTACGCGCCAGATCGAATAAATCAGGTAGTTGGATATAGATTAAAAAAAAAAAAAATTCTGAAAGCATAAACCAAGAGCGCAAATAAAAATGACAACCTAAAACATTATCATGAGTTAATTATTTAGATAATTGTACTATATTATTCTATTATACAATAATTATATAAAAGCATCCAGTACCAAATAACATCATCACTTACAACGTGTATAACAGTAATGCTTGAGCAATAACATAATGTTGTTCGAAAGAAAATGAGAAATTGCATTTCACACAAAAGAAGTATAACATGTAAAAAGTTCCAAGTTGAACCATTATTTGAATGGATTTAACTAAACAAGAATAACATATAAAACATGTTTTGTTTTCATCTCGATATCTCAAAAAATACGTACATATTTAATTATGAAGTCAAGAACTTGAACTGAGTTTTACAGAAGGAGATATTTTGCCATTGAAGTATGATGCAGCCACTGAACATGTCAGAGTGGGAGCAAATCAGAGTACACTGATTATGAAAGGACATGCTCAAAGCACAGTGTATCAAATTGTGGCCATCAAATCTTAGCAGAAATATTTAGTTACAAATAAAGTGTCAGATGCTTATACCTAGCTATTGTTGGTTTCCAACATACAGCTTGGGAATTGATATACTAGATAAATTTAGGGGAGAGTGTTTGGCTGATGTGAATAAGAAATGACTAATTGGCTTTTATTTAGACAATGAACTCGTAATTATTGACAGGTACAAAAACATCCATACATTTTCATAGAGGGAAATACTAAAAATAGGAAGAGTATAAATGATTATGCCTTAGTGGAAAGTTCTCTACAAAACACAGTTAAGAGTTCTAGAGTTTTCAGAGGTTTTGAAATACGAGTAAATGCTTTTTAGTGGTATCCACTTCTAAAGTCAGTTGTCAAGTATTTAAGAAACCAACAGAAATGATAAGATATATCAAGGGTGACAGATGAAATATATAAGTGAGGCTGGATTTCCAGAAGTGGGTTGCTCAGGGATTTAGGAAAATCCAAGTTTCGTCTGCTGAAAGCATTGAAGTTGAATAGAAAGGTATAAAAAATCGTTTAGTAAGACTGTAAGGAAAACATTTAATAGCAATATGTGCAGATAAGAAATTCAGGACCCCTTGATGTATAACAGAAGTGAGTAAAGTTGTAGTGTAAAAGAGAAACACTTTTCGGAGGTATTTGTCTCAGAATAATAAAGTACATTATAACTTGTCGAAAGGTAAAGTGATATATATATATCATCATCATCATCATTGTCAACCATTATCAATCCACTGCTGGACGAAGGTCTCCCCAAGTTTCCTCCACAACGGTCTGTCTTGTGCCAGTCTCCTCCATGTCACTCCCGCATATTTACGAATTTCATCCACCCATCTCCCATGTGGTCTTTTTCTGGGTCTTTTCCTGTCCCTTGGAATCCAATCTAAAATTTCGGCTGTCCATCTATGGTCTGTCCTTCTGGCAGTATGTCCAGCCCATTGCCATTTCAGGGATTTAACTCTGATCATGATGTCTTCCACTCTCGTCATTTTTCGGATCCACGAGTTCCTCTTCTTATCTCTCCTGGTTATACCAAGCATGCACCTCTCCATGCTGCTTTGAGTTGTCTGCAGCCTTTGTATGTCTCTTTTAGTTAAGGTCCACGTCTCTGCACCATACGTAAGCACTGGAAGGATGCATTGATCAAACACTTTTCTTTTAAGACATAATGGCATATTGCTCTTGAAAATTATGCTGTTTCTTCCAAAAGCTCTCCAGGCAAGTTTTGTACGCCGATTAATTTCTTCATCAATGTGACCCTCACTTGATATCTGCTGTCCAAGATAAACATACGTATCTGTTATCTCCAGTTTTTCTCCATCAATCGATAAATCTTCATTTCTTGTAAAAGCATTGAACATCACTTTTGTCTTCTGAAAGTTCATTTTTAATCCCACTTCTTTACTCTTGTCAGCAAGTTCCTGGATCATACTCTGCAGCTCTGATGGGGTAGTTGCAAAAATGACTACGTCATCAGCAAAACGAAGGTGGGTTAGATAATCTCCATTAATCTTTATCCCTTTGTTTTCCCAGTTCAGTGATTGAAAGACATTTTCCAATGTGGCATTAAAGAGCTTCGGAGATATGGTGTCACCTTGTCTCACTCCCTTTCCAATTTTTATGTGTGTTGTATTTTCAAACAGCCGAATCTTTGCACTTGCATTTTCATAGATGTTATTAATAATATTAATGTATGCATCTTCAATACCGCAGGATTTCAGAGCCGTGGTAACTGCTGATGGTTTCACCGAATCAAAGGCTTTTTCATAATCGATAAAAGCCATGCACAATGGAAGTTCATATTCCCTCGCTCTTTCAATTAGTTCTCTCAGTACGTGGATATGATCTATTGTGCTGTAGCCACTCCTGAATCCAGCTTGTTCTCTCGGTTGAGCCATGTCCAGTGTTACCTTCAAGCGGTGTGAAAGAACTTTAGTGAAGATTTTATAAACCACTGATAGGAGGCTGATAGGTCTGTAGTTCCTGAGATCCTCAATGTCACCTTTTTTATGTAGCAGGATCATTGTAGCATTGTTCCAATCCTCAGGAATCTTCCCTTCATTAAGGCATCGAGTGAAAATTTGGGCGAGTACTGTTTCAATTTCTCCACTTGCTTCTTGTATGATGTCTATAGTAATTCCATCTTCTCCTGGAGCTTTCCCCCGCTTCATGTTCTTGATTGCATGAGCAACTTCTGCTGGGAGGACTGGAAGAACTCTGGTACCTTTCATGATGTCTGGAGTACATGTATCATCCCTTTCATATAATTTGGAGTAGAAATCTTTCACTCTTGTCAAAATTTTGCCTCTATTTCTTGTTATAGAACCATCTTCTTTTCTCAGAGCCATAATCTGTTTTCTTCCCTTACTGAGATGTCCCTTTGCTATCTTTAGGCTTTGGTTGTTTTCAATTGCTTTCCTCACTAGCTCACAGTTGAATTTCCTTACGTCTTCAGTGATACTTTTTCGTGCTGTCTTGCATAGCTCTATATATTCCACTTTGGAAGTCACATCTTCTTTAGTTGTCCTCATCTCTCTTCTTTTTTGCATCGACATTTTGGTTTTTCCTGATAATTTGTTTACATGCAACTTGTTCTTAGACCCAGCTAATTTTGTTGCTGTTTCCATAAGAGCTTTGGTTACTTTTCTGTTAACTTCCGAAATATCCACTTCTTCCGATGTTAGGCCTTCTAAAGCAGAGAATCTGTTCTTCAGTTCCAACTTGAAAGTATTATGGTGTTTTTTAAGGTTGGTTATGTCAATACATTTTGTTTGTCTTATGAGCTTGCCACGTTCCAGTTTAGTGTTGAGGTGCATCTTACATCTCACCAATCTATGGTCACTACCTGTGTTGAACTTGTTCAGCACACTGCAGTCTTCGATGACGAATTTTTTGTTACACATAATAAAATCAATTTCACTTGTCGTCCCAATTGGATGTCTCCATGTCCATTTCCTGTGTGGCTTTTTCTTGAAAAAGGAATTCAAGATGAAAAATCCTTCTGCCTCTGCAAACTCAACGAGAGTATTTCCACGCTGGTTTCTGTTGCCGTGACCGAATTTACCTACTGAAGTTTCATTCTGTTGCCGGTGCCCTATTTTTGCATTGAAATCTCCCATAATTATCTTCAAGTGCTGCTTACCTTTATTATTTAGATGACGAATTTCCTCATAAAATTCTTCAATTTTTTCTTCAGGATGACTTGTGGTGGGTGCATAAGTTTGAATAATCTGAGCCTGGTATCTTCTCGATAGTTGGATAACGAGTCGTGCAGCTCTGTCAGAGGAACTTTCAACTTCTACCACTTTATCCTTCAGTTTCTTGTTTATTATAAATCCAACGCCACTAGTTCTGCCAGTATCTGTCCCACGATAATAGAAGAGATGTCCACTTTTCAGTTCAATGAGATCTTCTCCTTTTCTCCTTACCTCACTTAGCCCGACGATGTCTCTCTATATATATAGCTTTTTTCTGTGTAATTCATTACTGGGTTATGAAAATTTTTATGCAAGACTAAATGGTTACAGCATCTAGTTCCTGTGGATCAAAGTTTTCATAATGGTTTTCAGTTCAAAAATAAATTTTCTGTGCAAAAATATGGTGTGGCAATGGGATCACCACTGTGTTTTTTGTTGATGAATTATTTTACAGGAAAGCTTGAAACAAAAAAATTTATGAGCCCTTCATACCTTTTTATTTGTGAATACAAGATACAGTGAAACCTCGGTAATACATTTTTCTAGGGGACAGCCTTAAAAAACGTATAAATGAAATTTCAAAATGTTAAAACTATTGCAAAAGTTATGCTTTAAAGGAGTATAAGATGTTCTTTAATAATGATTTATTTAAAATCAAATTAGCCGCAAAAGAAGAAAAAAAGCATTACAAATTATAATATATTTTATCGCATTGCAAAAGTCATGAAAAGCCTATGAAAATCCAACTTCTCTTTTGATGACTATATGCAGGGACGGCCCACTGGGGAGGGGGCACCCAAAATTTTGGTGACCCCCACCAGCCCCCCATAATTTTTTGGATAAATGAAGAAAATGTAGTACACTTTACTAACGAAGCTGTATGTTTTTCTGTGGTAATGGGAGAAGGGTAGCATTATGCAATTATTTTTCTCCAACCACGATACATGACTCAGACGGGCAACTTTACTTGCATGTTGCGCTTCCGCTTTGGCACACAGATGTCGAAGCCCGGCTGGAAGTTTAAAGCTCATCGTCAATCCGATGCCGCTGCTCATGCCACTGGGTTGAAAAGTTGAATAAGCAATCACTCTTCCAATCCCATCCTCGTCGTGGCGCCTTCGCAGATTATTATAAATAGTGGGCGTTATCACGATCGGCAAAAACAGCAGACAGTGATCAGCGTCAGTCACCACCATACAGTGAGCGAAATTTCTCTTGGCTAGTTAGTAGTTACACTTGTTTTCTTTCTCGTTCTGGTGAAAAGACTATTTTTTCCTGCTTGATGTATGTTTTTGCACGTATTGTGTGGGATATGAAAGTGAGGTATTTCTTCCCAAACCAAACTTCGAAATAACATGTCCGCAAAAAGATCAATCCATGATTTTTTTCGAACAACTGTTAATCAGAAGAAGAAAGGTAAATTAAGCGATGGTGTCTACAAAGCAGATAATGATTATCAGACGGCTTCAACTTCATCAACAGCATGTGGTGAATCATTAGGTATCAACGAGGATTCTTTAAAGTGCTTGTAGTGATTCAATGGGAAGTTTTTATGAACGCAATGCTTGTGAAAATAAAACACTAGAAGGACCACATGGTCGCAAGATAAAAAATGTTGAACTCTGAGAGCTTGATATAGCAACTTCCCTTTCGGATCAACCCAAACAGCCTATATTGAAACAGTTCCCACAAAAAAATATGATAAAGAACAGAGAAGCTTCCAGACATATTGGTATAACATGTTTCCATGGCTTGAATATAGTATAAAGAGAGATTTCGGCTTTTGTTTTCCGTGTAGAATGTTTTCATCAGACGATGAAAAACATGAGGTCACCTTCACTCAGCGAGGTTACAACAATTGGAAAAAAGCACTTGAAAAGGATTCGGGTTTTAAAAAGCAACAGAACAGCTTGACCCACAAAACTTGTTGGTGTTGTGGAACTCTTATAAGAAAATGAAATCAAGAAGCGCAGAGTCATCAGTTGCCACACTTCAAAGTGTTGCATATGCTGCAGAAGTCAAGGAAAATAGAGTATATTTAAAAAATAGCTGATGCATTAAGATATACAGCTGTTCGAGGGACAGCACAACGTGGGGATGTCGAAACTTCGAATAGCACCAATAAAGGAAATTTTGTAGAACTTCTAGAACTCATGGCGAAAAATGGCCCCATCCTGAAACGAAAGTTGAATATTGGCCCCAGAAATGCCAGGTACACTCACCACTCAGTTCAAAATGAAATACTTAGTGTATTCGCAGAAATCACGTTAGAAACCATAAAAAGAAAAGTCGATACTGCCAAGTATTTTGCTCTTATAGTTGACGAGTCGAAGGACATTAGTAAAGTTGAACAAATTTCTGTGGTGGTTATGTATTATTTGCGTGGCACACTTTATGAACAATTTTTGGGCTTTCATAATGCTGACAAACTTGATGCAAGGTCTCTATTTAAATACATAAAAGAACTTTTGGGAAGATGGGGCATCAATCGACATGACTGCATTGGGTAGACATACGATGGTGCATAGATGCCAACTAGTACGTATTTTCCGTAATTTTACGGATTTTTGGTTGCTGTTACGGAAGTACGGAAACACCGCTGAAATTACGGAAAATCGCCATTTGACTTAATTTTCTGAGACAGAAAGCAAATTTTCATCAACTTAAAAATTTGTGTTTGTTCTTCAAGTTTTTCTGGAGGGAAAAAATTAAATGCTACATTCAGGGCTGCCAGACCTGCGCCAAGCCGCGTCAAAACGTTGTTCGTGCACCATTCTGCTAAAAAATCGCCATTTCGACGAAATCTGCGCCAAAAGTTAAAAGTTACCGGTCGTCGATATTTTAGCGTTATCTTACGACATTCGAAATCGATTCAGCGGTTAATTCGTACGCGAGATTCTTCCGCGGACTCGCGGAGTCCCCTCCGTTTTTTGTTCTTTTTTCTTTTTTTTTTTGTCATTTTCGAGATCGATGCAAAAGTGAAGAAATTTTCGGGATATTCGTTGGGGGGGGGGGACGTTGTTTTGTCTTTTTAAACGTTCGGAAACGGAAGTTAAATGAAGTGCAGATTTTTCCCGTAATCATTTTTTTCTCTCGCGATGTTGCTTCTGTTCAGTATTGTTAAATATAATTTCATTGCATAATTTCAGCTTGAAATTGTAGGCGACAATTTCCGAAAACGGAAGTTAGGCCGCCCGGAAATTTCCCCGTAATATTCGGCGACGAGATTCTCGCGCTGATTTGAGGAATTCCGTCTTTTTTTGTTATCATTTGGACCATGTACGAAATCGATGCATAACTGAACTTAAATTTTGGGAGGATTGGTGGCGGTGGGGGGGGGGGGGTCGTTTTCTCCGTTGGAGAATGGAATTTCATCATCCTTCGAAAACGGAAAGTAGACGGAGGTAAGATATTTCTGGTAATAGTAATTTTTTTTTCTCGCGATGTTTCTTCTACCCAGTATTGTTAGATATCATTTTATTCCATAAATATTTGTATTTCAGCTTGAAAATGTTGGATAAATTTCCGAAAACTGAAGGCTTGAAAAACCGTTCGTTATTTCAAGCCATGTTTCCCAATTCAGCGATCGCAAAAAATATTCGTGTGGAAAAACCAAGGCTACTGCACTAATTCAGCACATGGCAAGTGTTTCTACAAGTAACATCGTATCTGAAGTAAAAAAAAAAATCCTTTTTCTCTATCTATGGACGGAAGTAATGATGCTGAAGCAAATAAACTGTATCCCATTACAATAACATATTTTGACGAAAAAATAGGGGAAAATTCAACTGTTTTGTTATCATGGGCTGAATTAAGTAATAATACAGGTGAAGGAATATTCAACGTTTTGAACAATGAGTTTGTTAAAAAAAATATCTCATGGAGCAACTGTGTGTCATTTTCCTGTGACAATGCTAACGCTATGATAAGTCAAGTAAAAGGTGTTGTTTCTCACATAAAGAAGGTTCAGCCTGCAATCATAGTGCAGCGATGTTCATGCCATTTAGTAAATTTAGCTGCACAGAAATCTGCTACTCAACTGAAAGGATTTAATGTTGAGCAGTTTCTGATACAGTTGTACTTTTTTGGAGAAAAGTTCAAAGAGGAAACACAATCTAAAACTGAGTCAAGCTGTTTGTGGTACTAAACCACACAAAATTCTAAAGCATGTCAATACTCGCTGGTTATCACTTTTGGAATCCATTGACAGAATTTTAAAACAGTGGGAGGCTCTAGAACATTATTTCAGTGACAATAAAGAAGTTAATTCACAGTATAAGAACCTTGCAAGTATGATTGGAAATCCTTCATCTAAACTTTGTCTTTTTTTATCTGCTACTCTTCCTTTGTTTACATCTGTTAACATGTTCTTGCAGCAGGAAGCTCCACTTGTGCATGTATTAAAAAGAAAACTTCATAGTCTGTTATCTGAATTGCTTGTACGATTTATCAAGCCATCGGCATTTGATGTGATAAGCAACATCTCTTGCAGATGGAAATTTTGAAAGAAGGAGAAATCAAAAGAAAACGGGGATCTTGTAATTGGGTCAAAAGCGAGATCTTATATAGGCACAACTGCAGATCTGAGTGAAGACACAGTGGCTACTTTTTATTCTGAGGTAAGGGAATTTTACAAGGCAGGCTGCAATTACATTTTAAGAAAATTTCCACTTAAGGATGAATTTATGAGTCATGCTGAAATTGCAGATGTAGCATTAAGGCAAAGCGTTTCTTTTGCATCAGTCCTATATATGTGTTCCCTGTTTCCCGTTTTGAAACCAGAAGAATCTGACAAGGTGGAATCTGAATTTGCTCACTACCAGTTTGAAAATTTTAACTGTGTTGTTACTTCTGAGAGAATGGATGAAGTGTGGCACAGAATTTCTTTAATAAAAAATGAAAGTGGCCAGTTGAAGTTATGAATCATCAAGCAAAATTATGAAAATGATTTTAATAGTCCCTCATAGCAATGCAAGTACAGAAAGAATTTTTAGTATTGTGAAAAAAAACAACATGAATGAATTCAGACCTAATTTAAGTACTCATGTGCTGTCTTCTTTATTTCTTTATTAGTAGAAAAAATAAACAGCATTGCACACAGTGAACTATGCTATCAGAAGAAGTTTTCGCAAATTGAACTAATTAATGGCAACTACAGCCAGTATATCATAATAATTTGGCCAACATTCCAAGGAATAATTTTTCTTCATGTCTGGAGGTAATTTATTATATTTTTCTGGTAGACAGTATTTTAAATTTTCCCATTAGCAAATTATTTTTTATTGTATTATTATTATTATTTTGTTAATAGTTCTGACAGATCAAAATTTGTTGCAGTGTTAAATACCCAAATTTGCCGCTGTAGACTGGATTACTGAAAATTACTGAAAAAAAACATTGTTACTGAAAAATGAACATGTTGGTTACTGAAAACTACTTTTAGAGGTTGGCATCTATGGATGGTGCAAATGTCATGAGTGGGCGATTGAATGGAGTTCAAGCTCTCTTCTGGGAAGGTGTACCACAAGCGGTGTATGTTCACTGTATGAATCATAGACTGAATTTGGTTATTGTAGATTCATGCAAAAATATTAAAGCAGCTAGAGTTTTCTTTGTAATATTAGAAAAGTTTTATGGTTTCATCTCTGGTTCGGCAACACATGCTAAATTTTTTTCGGTGCAGCGTGAAATGGGTTTGACTGTTGTGGAATTGCAACGCCTTAGTGATACCAGATGAGCATGCCATTTTGCAGCCTGTTCAGCAGTTAAAAAATTTTTTCCGGTTATTATCGTTTTGCTTTCATCGCTGTTGGAAGAGACTGTACTGGTCAGGTAGCTGAAGCTCACGGTCTTTTGGGGCAATTGGATAGAGTAGAGATTTAGTTATCCAACTTTGTGTTTTCTCATGCATTTTGAATAAACTGACATTAGTTTCGAATTATCCACAAAACAAAGCCTTTGAGACAACTGAAACAACAGTGCATCTTTTTTCTACCATGCGGGATTCGGAGGTCGAGTTTGCGACACTTTTTGATGAGGCAACAGATATCGCAGACGCAAATGGTTTGGAAGAGTTCGGTGAACAGAAATCAAGGAGATGAAAACTCGCACCACACCTGGCGAAGTTTGTTACTGAAGTTTCGACTCAGAATATCCTGTTAACTAAAGAAGATTTTCGATTGCACTTTTATATGGCTGTTTCGGGCACAATCAATGAAGAACTCAAACGACGTTTTACAACCCATACTACACTCATTCTTGGCTTCAGTTCTTTGGACCCCAGAAATGAGAAATTATTTATTGACGATCTAAGGCCTCTTGCCGAGCACTATAAATGCCACATAGTGGAATCGGATGTCACCTTGTTACCCAGAATGATAAAGCGTTATGAAAAAGAAAGAAAATGCATTGTGGGAACTCTCAGTAAGTTAGCTGAAGTTTTGGGGGAATACTAATTAGCTTTTCGTGAGCTGTATAAGCTTGCAGTTATTACACTAACCATACCAGTGACTAGTGCATCCTGCAAAAGAACATTCTCATGCATGAGAAGGTTGAAAACCTATCTCGGAAATCGAATGGCTAACGATCGTCTACATAATCTCGCTGTCTTAGCTATAGAGTCGACAATTGCAAAACAAATTGATTTAAGCGAAGCCAATCGATTTGACGTAACCCATAAAAATCGACGTATTAATCTGCACAGAAAGAAAATTCTTATATTCATTTCACCTTTGCATGAAATAATATTAGTTGATTTTGGTTATCAGATTTCAGTTACATTTTGTCGCGCGATGTGGATACCCGGCTATAGACTTTACAAATGGGATTCCCTGCCTTTATTATCCTTTATTATTGCTGTTAGACATGCCAAATGCACTGAGACATTTCGAAAATAAATTGTGAATGAAATCGGATGCTCAGTTGTTGAAGGTAAATATTTTATATTACACATCATTTCAGAAATCCTCTCTTAATATTAATAGAAAACGGAAAGGCTGACTATATGCATTCCAATCAAAACCTTAGTACTATTACAGGACATATTTTATTCTCAGAGGTAATTTAAAAGTAATTTTCTTGTAATTTACTAATGCTTTTAAATCTACTCTGTATTGTCAGAGAAATGAATTTACTTAAAAACTAAGTAATGCAAGTACACACATGCATGCATATGTATGTAAATAATTAGAAGAATATCTCATTTTGAAGCAAGTTGAGTGTAGTAGATGCATTTAGTAGTTTCTTTTTATTTTGTAGCAGATGCATTTGCATGGAACAGTAAATGCATTTTCCCAAACCAGAGCTCATTCCTTGCCTAGCCAGGAAGAGGTTTCTGAATCTCGCTGGGCGAAGAATGAGCTCTGGTTTGAGCAAATGCATTTACTGTTCCTTGAACTGGTTACTTCTACTTTCTCTTCTCTACATTTGAGAAAAATAGACTCAGCTTTAATTAGTTGTTTTTTTTTAATAGTGCTTTTGATCCTCGACTCAAAATTGTGGATTTATTCGTCATTTCCTCATATGCGTAGAAGAGACTGGCCTTCAGGGGCCGGTATAGTAATATTTCATAGTTCATTTGATCCCTTTGGTTATAACATACAAATAATTTTGGCATTTATTTCATATCTATTATTTTTGGCAATTATTTCACGTTTAGTTTTATTATTGAGAACCTCAATAATTAAAGGGGTTCGCAGCTTCTTGTGTATTTATTTATTTTCTCTCTTCCTCTACGGAATGAGAAAAACAAATTCTCGACTTTCATTTTCTAGGGAATATACATATATAGTTTTAGCTCAAGTTTGATTTAAGTTTTATATATATTTTCCCTAGAAAATTATATATATTTCTCATTCCCTAGGGAGAGATGAGAATATATATATATATATATTTATATAATCCCTCCCCCCCCCATTAAAAAATTTCTGGCGCCATCCCTGACTTATATGTCTATAAAAATCCTGATTTCTGGATTAAGTGAAATCCTCACAACTAAGAATCTTAGTTGTGAGATCTAAGACCAGTGCTTCAGTATGGAACTCATGAATTAATAGCTTTTTTTCCCCTGCAGATCATGAATGTACCCTATGAAACCAGAATGATATAAAGCCATTATATCGGTTCAACCAAAAGATCATTGGGAATTAGGCTTAACAAACATAAATATGCCGTTAAGAACGGTCTATCAAATACTGCTCTTGCAAGACTAGTGAATGATGGACAACATTATCCTAACTGGAAAGAGGCTAAAGTCATTATAACACCACGTACTGCTTCCTCCTTATTAATAATTATTCACAGAAAGCTTGATTATTGCTGAAAAAGGAGCCTTGTGGTGTAATGACAGTACTCCTGTTCACATACCAACACATTGGACACAACTATTAAAACTTTCTCCTCCACTTGTAGAGAATTCAAATATTTAATACTCTTTCTTAATGTTTGTCATATTTTACATTGGACTTAATTTAACTACACCATCTAGTCATTACGGCTAAGTTAGGTAATGCGTTTTCTCTGTAATTGTTTGTATTTCTTTATTTCTTCATTTTTATGTGTTTATCTTGGTTTGTGATGCACGTTTATTCTTTCTATGTTTTGATCACTTTGGATTGTTGTATTTATATATCTATTTAACGCTGTCATCTGAAAATGACGACATAATCATCTGTTTAGATTTGCCACATTTTGTCTGTATGGTCACTTATATGTCTCCTCACCCAACTTTTTCTGTGCTTCCATCTGAAGATGGTCTTTAGGAAGACCGAAAGTTCTTATGGCAGTGAAACCTCGGTAATACATTTTCCTAGGGGAGACAGCCTGAAGAAGAAGAAGAGTTTTCTCCGAAAATTTGCAATTTAAATAAAAAAATTCCTAGTAAAATTCCCATAATAGTTGTTTTTGATTAGTAATTAAAGTTCTTATGGCTTTATTTTTAACCTTTCAACTTCTACATTAAATATGTTGTTTACTTCATAAGAAGATTGCGTAATGTTTCAATTATCGTTCTTTTAAGACTGCTACCTTAAATTATATGATTGAAACCAGAATGTTGAATATTGAGGATACAATTAGGATTCTGTTCTGCTACACCACGAAATAGGAGAGCCACAAAATTACGTCCCTGAGATTTATCAATTTTTGAATAGTGCATATGTGGGTGAGTTATGAAATGCAAAAGACATTTTTTTCATCCAAACACAAAGTAAACATTATATCAGTTCATCAAATATTTCTATTTGTCGAATTCTTTACGTGGTTACGATTTACATCATAAAATTGAGCACGGGAAACGTCAATACTATAAATCATCATCATCATCATTGTCAACCATTATCAATCCACTGCTGGACGAAGGTCTCCCCAAGTTTCCTCCACAACGGTCTGTCTTGTGCCAGTCTCCTCCATGTCACCCCTGCATACTTTCGAATTTCATCCACCCATCTCCCATGTGGTCTTCTTCTGGGTCTTTTCCTGTCCCTTGGAATCCAATCTAAAATTTCGGCTGTCCATCGATGATCTGTCCTTCTGGCAGTATGTCCAGCCCATTGCCATTTCAGGGATTTAACTCTGATCATGATGTCTTCCACTCTTGTCATTTTTCGGATCCACGAGTTCCTCTTCTTATCTCTCCTGGTTACATGAAGCATGCACCTCTCCATGCTACTTTGAGTTGTCTGCAGTCTTTGTATATCTCTTTTAGTTAAGGTCTACGTCTCTGCACCATACGTAAGCACTGGAAGGATGCATTGATCAAACACTTTTCTTTTAAGACATAATGGCATATTGCTCTTGAAAATTATGCTGTTTCTTCCAAAAGCTCTCCAGGCAAGTTTTGTACGCCGATTAATTTCTTCATCAATGTGACCCTCACTTGATATCTGCTGTCCAAGATAAACGTACGTGTCTGTTATCTCCAGCTTTTCTCCATCAATCAATAAATCTTCATTTCTTGTAAGAGCATTGAACATCACTTTTGTCTTCTGAAAGTTCATTTTTAATCCCACTTCTTTACTCTTGTCAGCAAGTTCCTGGATCATACTCTGCAGCTCTGATGGGGTAGTTGCAAAAATGACTACGTCATCAGCAAAACGAAGGTGGGTTAGATAATCTCCATTAATCTTTATCCCTTTGTTTTCCCAGCTCAGCGACTGAAAAACACTCTCCAATGTGGCATTAAAGAGCTTCGGAGATATGGTGTCACCTTGTCTCACTCCCTTTCCAATTTTTATGTGTGTTGTATTTTCAAACAGCCGAATCTTTGCACTTGCATTTTCATAGATGTTATTAACAATATTAATGTATGCATCTTCAATACCGCAGGTTTTCAGAGCCATTGTAACTGCTGATGGTTTCACCGAATCAAAGGCTTTTTCATAATCGATAAAAGCCATGCACAATGGAAGTTCATATTCCCTCGCTCTTTCTATTAGTTCTCTCAGTACGTGGATATGATCTATTGTGCTGTAGCCACTCCTGAATCCAGCTTGTTCTCTCGGTTGAGCCATGTCCAGTGTTACCTTCAAGCGGTGTGAAAGAACTTTAGTGAAGATTTTATAAACTACTGATAGGAGGCTGATAGGTCTGTAGTTTCCGAGATCCTCAATGTCACCTTTCTTATGTAGCAGGATCATTGTAGCGGTGTTCCAATCCTCAGGAATCTTTCCTTCATTAAGGCATCGAGTGAAAATTTGGGCGAGTACTGTTTCAATTTCTCCACTTGCTTCTTGTATGATGTCTACAGTAATTCCATCTTCTCCTGGAGCTTTTCCCCGCTTCATGTTCTTGATTGCATGTGCAACTTCTGCTGGAAGGACTGGAAGAACTCTGGTACTGGTATCTTTCATGATGTCTGAAGTGCATGTATCATCCCTTTCATATAATTTGGAGTAGAAATCTTTCACTCTTGTCAAAATTTCGCCTCTATTTCTTGTTACAGAACCATCTTCTTTTCTCAGTGCCATAATCTGTTTTCTTCCCTTACTGAGATGTCCCTTTGCTATCTTTAGGCTTTGGTTGTTTTCAATTGCTTTCCTCACTAGTTCACAGTTGAATTTTCTTACGTCTTCGGTGATACTTTTTCTTACTGTCTTGCATAGCTCTATATATTCCACTTTGGAAGTCACATCTTCTTTAGTTGTCCTCATCACTCTTCTTTTTTGCATCAACATTTTCGTTTTTCCTGATAATTTGTTTACATGCAACTTGTTCTTAGACCCAGCTAATTTTGTTGCTGTTTCCATAAGAGCTTTGGTTACTTTTCTGTTAACTTCAGAGATGTCCACTTTTTCCGATGTTAGGCCTTCTAAAGCAGAGAACCTGTTCTTCAGTTCCAATTTGAAGGTATTATGGTGTTTTTTAAGGTTGGTTATGTCAATAGATTTTGTTTGTCTTATGAGCTTGCCACGTTCAAGTTTGGTGTTGAGGTGCATCTTACATCTCACCAATCTATGGTCACTACCTGTGTTGAACTTGTTTAGCACACTGCAGTCTTCTATGACGAATTTTTTGTTACACATAATAAAATCAATTTCACTTGTCGTCCCATTTGGATGTCTCCATGTCCATTTCCTGTGTGGCTTTTTCTTGAAGAAGGAGTTCAAGATGAAAAACCCTTCTGCCTCTGCAAACTCAACGAGAGTATTTCCACGCTGGTTTCTGTTGCCGTGACCGAATTTACCTACTGAAGTTTCATTCTGTTGCCGTTGCCCTATTTTTGCATTGAAATCTCCCATAATTATTTTCAAGTGCTGCTTACCTTTATTATTTAGATGACAAATTTCCTCATAAAATTCTTCAATTTCTTCTTCAGGATGACTTGTGGTGGGTGCATAAGTTTGAATAATCTGAGCCTGGTATCTTTTCGAGAGTTGGATAACAAGTCGTGCAGCTCTGTCAGAGGAACTTTCAACTTCTACAACTTTATCCTTCAGTTTCTTGTTTATTATAAATCCAACACCACTAGTTCTGCCAGTATCTGTCCCACGATAGTAGAAGAGATGTCCACTTTTCAGTTCGATGAGATCTTCTCCTTTTCTCCTTACCTCACTTAGCCCCACGATGTCCCACTTGATCCTTTGTAGTTCCTCTTCCAATTCAAGAAGCCTTGAATCAGAAGATAGGGAGCGTCCGTTGTACGTAGCCAAGGTCAGCATCAGATGGCAGCCTAGTCCGGTCCTCCGGGGATTCTTAGCACCCTCTGCCTTCATGTCGCACTGGCTGCTGCCTTGGCCAGGTACATTCCAGCTGCCGGAGACTGAGGGCCAAGATTTAAGTTGTGGAATCATTTTGGAGGGGTTTGGCCATAACTCACCACGCTGGCCAAGCGGGTTGGTGAGTGTGGGATAGAATTTCCTCTAATCCCGATGGTATAGTTATACCGCTATTGGCGGTCGTCAGAGCCCCTTTAGTGGGAACAGGATGTACCACGAGAAGGCGGGGTTGACATTTGTCAAGGAGAGGCTGTGAAGTTACGCATCACCTGACCTTACATCCATACTATAAATAAATGTATATATATATATATATACCAAAATTTCAACATGTTACTCACATTCTTTCACGAGGTCCTCAAGATATTGTAGATTTTCAGCAGTTGAAGTCATCAAACTGATACGGAAAAAGTCTTCATATGGATATTCAAAGTTAGCGTAAATGTGACAAAGTCTTCAAATATGTAGATAAAAAAGGTAGCAAGTGATTATCACTATTTCAGATTCGTCATTTAAAATATGATTTATGAACTTTAAAAGAATTAAAACTTTCGAACCCCTTGCTGAAGGTGAGTTGAATTGGCAATAAAATATTTTTTATCGATGATGGTTCAATCTTTGCTTCCCGTGGCACAAGCACCCATACTAGTTTCAATTACTATTTCGTAATCATCTTCAGTGGGTTAATACGAGTTATTTCTCATTCATGTTGTCTCCTGGCCACCTAAATCAAATCTACTGGCAGAGTCCGATGTTCTACGTCGGTCGAACCATTGCGTATTCGGTTTTTGGTTTCATTGCGCATCACTAGTCGTGTTCGTTTTCAATTGGATCGTTCGAATTTTCTTCCGATTCCAATTAGTTAGGTGTCACCATCTGTTTGTTGATAGATTTATACTTTGTCCTGTTTCTGTATTTTTTATTTTTATTACGGTTATTTTTTTTTCAATAAGATATCTCCAAGCATATGGAAGATCTATTGGGTCGTTATTATTACAATTTGCTTCCTTAGTTTTTTCAATCATCACTGCCTCCGATGTTAATATTTGATTCTTTGTTTTATGTGATATTTAATAACTTTGCTTCAGACCAATCTGGAATAGCCTCATTTTCTATGCAATGCTGTATTAAAGATGTTTTGCTCTCTTTTTTGTTTCAGTTAGATATGTGTTCACCTAATCTGGTCTTAAATCTTCTTTTAGTACTTCCGATGTATACTTTATTTTTTTCTCCATTTCTTTCCGTTTCTGTATAGTTTTTTGTTGGTATACAGTATACACCTGCCCTATCAAGTATTGATCTTCCTTCACTTCCTGTTGTTAATATGGCTTCGCTATCTATAACTGTTTCCGCCAGTATCATTTTTTCTTTAGTGCATTCCTTCTTTAGTATATTCGTTATTGGAGGAATGTAGGGAAATTTACCCGCAAATTTTATTTCAGTTTTTTGTTTAGTGTTATTTTTACTAAAAGACTTTTTTGTATTTTCAAGTATTTCTTCAATAATCTTTTTTCTGTATCCAAATTTCATAGCAGTTTCGGAAAGCACTTAATAGAGGCATGAGATATGCATATCAGCAGAAAATTCCAAAAACTGAGATTATAATTCCATGCATTGAAGATGTCATAAAAAAACTACCGAAAAAGAGACAAAACCCAACAAGATTCAAAATAATCAGAACAATCAATAACAAAGAAAAAGAAGAGCAAATACCAGCTATAAAATACGAAAGACAGGAATTGATGAACCTCAGGAACTACCCAACAATTAAATGCATAAGCGCTAATAAAGCCAAACAAATTGTTATATTAGACAAAGAGGAATATGATATAAAAATGAAAAAGGCTATAGCGGAATTAAATGTCGAAGAGACTAATTGTGATCCAACAGATAGAATTTTAAGAAAAATGGCTAATATAAAAAACCATGGCCATTTACCAGATAATATTAAAATTAGAGCCTTTCCACCTGTTGGAGCATCTATTCCAAGCATATTCAGCAAAATCAAAACGCATAAAGAAGAAGAACCCTTAAGACCAATAGTGAATAAAACAACAGCCCCAACTATCCTCCTGGAAAAAGAACTATTTAAACATTTAAAACAATACTATAATCAACATGAATATATGATTAACAACTCTATAGAAGTGATTAATAAAATCAGAGAAATAAAAACAACCGGATTTATTATGATCAGTTAGATATTGTCTCCCTGTATCCAAATACTCCAGTTTACGAAGCAATTTAATTATTAGATCAGAGATTAAAAGATCGAGAAATACCTGAATCACAAAGAATTAGTATTATCCAGGCAGTAAAACTAGTTGCTGATAATAACTACTTCACGTATAATAAAAAGATCTACCGACAAAAACAAGGTGCACCAATGGGGTCCCCAATTTCAGGTCTTCTTGCTGAAATAATATTACAGGACATAGAAAATAAACTCATTAAGCCACTCAATCAAAATGAGCTGTTAATATATGTAAGATACGTTGATCATATCTTTATCTTCTGGAAGCAATCTGAAAAAGACCTTAATGCATTTGTACAAAAATACAATAGCTTTTATCCATCAATACAAGTTACTATGGAAAAAGAAATTAACAGACAACTACATTTTTTAGACATTTCTTTATTTAGAAACAATAATATGGTTGAATACAAAGTATATAGAAAACCAACATTTATTCCAGCAATTATTCTGATCGATTCAAATCATCCATGGAAATATAAAAGATAAGCACTTCAATTCTATGTAAGAAGATCTTTAACCCACTCATGTAATAAAAATAGGGAAATGCCGGGAATTAACTGAAAACCGAAACTGCTATGAAATTTGGATACAGAAAAAAGATTATTGAAGAAATACTTGGAAATACAAAAAAGTCTTTTAGTAAAAATAACACTAAACAAAAAAAAAATGAAATAAAATTTGCGGGTAAATTTCCCTACATTCCTCCAATTACGAATATACTAAAGAAGGAATGCGCTAAAGAAAAAATGATACTGGCGGAAACAGTTATAGATAGTGAATCCATATTAACAACAGGAAATGAAGGAAGATCAATACTTGATAGGGCAGGTGTATACTGTATACCAACAAAAAACTATACAGAAACTGAAAGAAATGGAGAAAAAAATAAAGTATACATCGGAAGTACTAAAAGAAGATTTAAGACCAGATTAGGTGAACACATATCCAACTGGAACAAAAAGAGAGCGAAACATCTTTAATACAGCATTGCATAGAAAATGAGGCTATTCCAGATTGGTCTGAAGCAAAGTTATTAACATCACATAAAACAAAGAATCAAATATTAACTTCAGAGGCAGTGATGATTGAAAAAACTAAGGAAGCAAATTGTAATAATAACGACCCAATGGATCTTCCGTACGCTTGGAGATATCTTATTGAAAAAGAAAAAGAAAATAACCGTAATAAAAAAAAAAATACAGAAACAGGACAAAGTATAAATCTATCAACAAACAGATGGCGACACCTAACGAATTGGAATCGGAAGAAAATTCGAACGATCCAATTGAAAACGAGCACGACTAGTGATGCGCAATGAAACCAAAAACCGAATGCGGAATGGTTCGACCGACGTAGAACATCGGACTCTGCCAGTAGATTTGATTTAGGTGGCCAAGAGACAACATGAATGAGAAATAACTCGTGTTAACCCACTGAAGATGATTACGAAATAGTAATTGAAACTAGTATGGGTGCATCATCGATAAAAAATATTTTATTGCCAATTCAACTCACCTTCAGCAAGAGGTTCGAAAGTTTTAATTCTTTTAAAGTTCATAAATCATATTTTAAATGATGAATCTGAAATAGTGATAATCACTTGCTACCTTTTTTATCTACATATTTGAAGACTTTGTCACATTTACGCTAACTTTGAATATCCATATGAAGACTTCAACTGCTGAAAATCTACAATATCTTGGGGACCTCATGAAAGAATGTGAGTAACATGTTGAAATTTTGGTATATATATATAAGGGATGTAAGGTCAGGTGATGCGTAACATCACAGCCTCTCCTTGACAAATGTCAACCCCGCCTTCTCGTGGTGCATCCTGTTCCCACTAAAGGGGCTCTGACGACCGCCAATAGCGGTATAACTATACCATCGGGATTAGAGGAAATTCTATCCCACACTCACCAACCCGCTTGGCCAGCGTGGTGAGTTATGGCCAAACCCCTCCAAAATGATTCCACAACTTAAATCTTGGCCCTCAGTCTCCGGCAGCTGGAATGTACCTGGCCAAGGCAGCGGCCAGTGCGACATGAAGGCAGAGGGTGCTAAGAATCCCCGGAGGACCGGACTAGGCTGCCATCTGATGCTGACCTTGGCTACGTACAACGGACGCTCCTTATCTTCTGATTCAAGGCTTCTTGAATTGGAACTACAAAGGATCAAGGATCAAGTGGGACATCGTGGGGCTAAGTGAGGTAAGGAGAAAAGGAGAAGATCTCATCGAACTGAAAAGTGGACATCTCTTCTACTATCGTGGGACAGATACTGGCAGAACTAGTGGTGTTGGATTTATAATAAACAAGAAACTGAAGGATAAAGTTGTAGAAGTTGAAAGTTCCTCTGACAGAGCTGCACGACTTGTTATCCAACTCTTGAAAAGATACCAGGCTCAGATTATTCAAACTTATGCACCCACCACAAGTCATCCTGAAGAAGAAATTGAAGAATTTTATGAGGAAATTTGTCATCTAAATAATAAAGGTAAGCAGCACTTGAAAATAATTATGGGAGATTTCAATGCAAAAATAGGGCAACGGCAACAGAATGAAACTTCAGTAGGTAAATTCGGTCACGGCAACAGAAACCAGCGTGGAAATACTCTCGTTGAGTTTGCAGAGGCAGAAGGGTTTTTCATCTTGAACTCCTTCTTCAAGAAAAAGCCACACAGGAAATGGACATGGAGACATCCAAATGGGACGACAAGTGAAATTGATTTTATTATGTGTAACAAAAAATTCGTCATAGAAGACTGCAGTGTGCTAAACAAGTTCAACACAGGTAGTGACCATAGTTTGGTGAGATGTAAGATGCACCTCAACACTAAACTTGAACGTGGCAAGCTCATAAGACAAACAAAATCTATTGACATAACCAACCTTAAAAAACACCATAATACCTTCAAGTTGGAACTGAAGAACAGGTTCTCTGCTTTAGAAGGCCTAACATCGGAAGAAGTGGATATCTCTGAAGTTAACAGAAAAGTAACCAAAGCTCTTATGGAAACAGCGACAAAATTAGCTGGGTCTAAGAACAAGTTGCATGTAAACAAATTATCAGGAAAAACGAAAATGTTGATGCAAAAAAGAAGAGAGATGAGGACAACTAAAGAAGATGTGACTTCCAAAGTGGAATATATAGAGCTATGCAAGACAGTAAGAAAAAGTATCACTGAAGACGTAAGAAAATTCAACTGTGAACTAGTGAGGAAAGCAATTGAAAACAACCAAAGCCTAAAGATAGCAAAGGGACATCTCAGTAAGGGAAGAAAACAGATTATGGCACTGAGAAAAGAAGATGGTTCTGTAACAAGAAATAGAGGCGAAATTTTGACAAGAGTGAAAGATTTCTACTCCAAATTATATGAAAGGGATGATACATGCACTCCAGACATCATGAAAGATACCAGTACCAGAGTTCCTCCAGTCCTTCCAGCTGAAGTTGCACATGCAATCAAGAACATAAAGCGGGGAAAAGCTCCAGGAGAAGATGGAATTACTGTAGACATCATACAAGAAGCAAGTGGAGAAATCGAAACAGTACTCGCCCAAATTTTCACTCGATGCCTTAATGAAGGAAAGATTTCTGAGGATTGGAACACCGCTACAATGATCCTGCTACATAAGAAAGGTGACATTGAGGATCTCGGAAACTACAGACCTATCAGCCTCCTATCAGTAGTTTATAAAATCTTCACTAAAGTTCTTTCACACCTCTTGAAGGTAACACTGGACATGGCTCAACCGAGAGAACAAGCTGGATTCAGGAGTGGCTACAGCACAATAGATCATATCCACGTACTGAGAGAACTAATTGAAAGAGTGAGGGAATATGAACTTCCATTGTGCATGGCTTTTATCAATTATGAAAAAGCCTTTGATTCGGTGAAACCATCAGCAGTTACAATGGCTCTGAAAACCTGCGGTATTGAAGATGCATACATTAATATTATTAATAACATCTATGAAAATGCAAGTGCAAAGATTCGGCTGTTTGAAAATACAACACACGTAAAAATTGGAAAGGGAGTGAGACAAGGTGACACCATATCTCCGAAGCTCTTTAATGCCACATTGGAGGGTGTTTTTCAGTCGCTGAGCTGGGAAAACAAGGGGATAAAGATTAATGGAGATTATCTAACCCACCTTCGTTTTGCTGATGACGTAGTCATTTTTGCAACTTCCCCATCAGAGCTGCAGAGTATGATTCAGGAACTTGCTGACAAGAGTAAAGAAGTGGGATTAAAAATGAACTTTCAGAAGACAAAAGTGATGTTCAATGCTTTTACAAGAAATGAAGATTTATCGATTGATGGAGAAAAGCTGGAGATAACAGACACATACGTTTATCTTGGACAGCAGATATCAAGTGAGGGTCACATTGATGAAGAAATTAATCGGCATACAAAACGTGCCTGGAGAGCTTTTGGAAGAAACAGCATAATTTTCAAGAGCAATATGCCATTATGTCTTAAAAGAAAAGTGTTTGATCAATGCATCCTTCCCATGCTTACGTATGGTGCAGAGACGTGGACCTTAACTAAAAGAGACATACAAAGGCTGCAGACAACTCAAAGTAGCATGGAGAGGTGCATGCTTGGTGTAACCAGGAGAGATAAGAAGAGGAACTCGTGGATCCGAAAAATGACAAGAGTGGAAGACATCATGATCAGAGTTAAATCCCTGAAATGGCAATGGGCTGGACATACTGCCAGAAGGACAGATCATCGATGGACAGCCGAAATTTTAGATTGGATTCCAAGGGACAGGAAAAGACCCAGAAGAAGACCACATGGGAGATGGGTGAATGAAATTCGAAAGTATGCAGGGGTGACATGGAGGAGACTGGCACAAGACAGACCTTTGTGGAGGAAACTTGGGGAGACCTTCGTCCAGCAGTGGATTGATAATGGTTGACAATGATGATGATGATGATGATATATATATATTTATAGTATTGACGTTTCCCGTGCTCAATTTTATGATAACTTGAGAAACATTTAATTATATGAAGGCAGGTTTGTTGACATAGATAACATACAAAGTAAACAACATACCTTCCTCTGATGGGATCAATGTTCAACTTTGGTTGCACCAAGAAGGAACACAACAACTGAGTCTTAATTCTCTCAAAGTTGTAACTACCATGTTACATATAAATAAATCTAAGAACCGTGTATTTTTGATAATTTAAAATTCAAATTTTAACATATAATCACAAAAGCTTATAAATGAATTGCCAAATTAAATAAACTTTAGGAACTACAACAAAAGATCGGAACTAATTCAGAAAAACTTGTAGCTGAGAAATGTATAACCAAGGTTTCACTGTATATGGATGTCATTTTATTCATTATTGACAATCATGATAAAAGTTTGCCAGAAGAAATTCTGAAGTATGTGTGTGTTGTGTGTGAATTTCTTCTAATAATCCTTGAATTTGACCATGGAGATTCAGCAAGATAACAAAATTAATTTCCTGGATCTGATGCTCTGTATTAGGGAAGGAAATACAGTACCAGTAAATTATTAGATTATAACCCATACCATCCAAATTATATTAAGACAAATGCAGCTAAAATATTTGTAAAAAAAAAAAAAAAAAAAAAAAAAAAAAAGAAAAAGAAAAAAAAGAGAGAAATTGGCTCAACAGCAGAGTGGAAGAAAATTACACCAAAAATTAAATTCCTTTCAGAAAATTTTCCTGAACCAGTTATTAATAAATTGTTTTTTTTTTTTAAAGAAACAGAAAAATCCCCCTAAACCTGAAAAAGAAATAAAACTCATTAAAACAAATACTTACGACAAAGGACCTTGAACCTCCCTAAAAAATAAGTAATAAATATCAAGCAAGGCTTGCACTGAGACTTAATAACAACATAGAAAAGTATTTCTGAGGTATCAAACAAAAATAAATTTTGCTTCATCAAGGAGTAACTGCAGCATAAACTGTAACTGTAGACTTACTTATGTAACTGGTGACTTTGTCTTGTACCGCCTTTTATCTGGCTCCACAGGAACTAATGGGCCTCATTTAGGAAAACTGATGTCGAAGGTGTTACAATAGCGATCCCGCCAGGAATGCATGGGATGTTCCAAGGACAGGATTGGTCTGATGACCATCCGGCAACTGCTGCCACTGTGAGAACACCACCAACTCCTGCTAGCCATCTGTCTGTTGGTGTGACGTGCAAGGTGGGCAAGCTGTCTAAATTTTTGTGGGTGAGAGATCTGTCTCCATAATCAAAGTGTTCTTTTTCTGGGACTGGAATGTTTGTTTGTTTTTTAATTTTATTTCAAACACGATTGCAGGGTTCATTAAACAACCACCATGTTCACTTGCAATTTTACATTGGTCCTCTATTGGACTCACAAATGCAGTGATGATTATGCTGTTTACATTGAAAACAATTAGAAAAATATTAATAAAGGACAGATGATAATTAATTAAAAAGTAAATGAGTGGTAGGCAATGCACGTAACTAACAAACAAATTAAGAAGAAGGTAGTGTAGAACACACTAAGTTACGTATAAAAGTTTAATGCAAATATATTTCAGCCATTACTATGGCCTTCATCAGTGCGACTACGATTGGTTTACGTTGCCAGATTGGAAAGGTAAGTTTTGTAATGGTAACTACGGGTGACGCGATGCAATGAGGGATTTCCAGATGTAAGGAACAAAAATGAGGAGCTCAGAGTTGCAATTTTTGGAAAATAAAAATTTCCAAACTTTCTCTAAACCTCAGAGCATATCGATTTTGGAAGGGAGCCAACTTTTTAGTATCGGACCAAAGTGGAATAGCAGAAGTGTCAGCCATGGTAAAAAGATATAAAGCAAGTGAAGGTTTTCCAAATTTCACATCAGATTTGTGTTCCTGAAGTCTTGAGAGAATTTTCCGGAATGGACTTCCTATGTATGCGGTTAATCCAATGTTAGTCTTGATCGGAATTTTATACACTCCAGGTGAAGAAAGCGGAGGTCTTGGGTCTCTGTCATTACGGAGTATAACAGAAATTGAAGGGGAAGAACGAATGGTAAGTCTATATCCATCTCTTTTGAAGATACTGATGAGTTTGTAGGCAGAAGGTTTGTGGTAAGGGATTGAGCCAGCAAACGTTAGTTCCTTTTTTGGTGAAACAGGTTGAAGAGCAACAACTGGTTTTTTCTTTGCATTTTGAATTAATTTAGAAACCAGGAGAGGGGGAAAGCCATGTTGAGTAGCGTTCAAGTGGACGTTTGCTAATTCATTTGTTAGATTAACTTCAGTGTTACAAACCAAGCTCATTTGGTTTGTGTTACAAACCAAGATTAGATTAACATGTTAGATTAACTTCAGTGTTACAAACCAAGCTCATTTGGTTTGTGTTACAAACCAAGATTAGATTAACATGTTAGATTAACTTCAGTGTTACAAACCAAGCTCATTTGGTTTGTGTTACAAACCAAGATTAGATTAACATGTTAGATTAACTTCAGTGTTACAAACCAAATGAGCTTGGTTTGTAACACTGAAGTTAATCTAACAAATGAATTAGCAAACATCCACTTGATCGCTACTCAACATGGCTTTCCCCTCTCCTGGTTTCTAAATTAATTGAGGTTTAGAGAAAGTTTGGAAATTTTATTTTCCAAAAATTGCAACTCTGAGCTCCTCATTTCCGTTCCTTACATCTGGAAATCCTTCATTGCATCACATCACCCGTAGTTACCATTACAAAACTTACCTTTCCAATCTTTCAACGTAAACCAATCATAGTCGCACTGATGAAGGCCATAGTAATGGCTGAAATATATTTGCAGTAACCTAGCGTATTCTACACTACCTTCTGTTTAATTAATTAAAAAGTGAAGGCACGTTTTTCTTGTGTTATGCATCTGAAAATGATGTTGAGGTGGGGAAGGGCTGTCCTCTTCCTCTGAATTACTTGTTAGTGGAGTAACTGCATCATTCACCACCACCTTGAAGAGGCAGTCCTAGGTGGTGGTGATTTCTTTAACCAGTTCTTCTATTCCCTCTCTGCCCTGTGTTGACCTGATTAAGAGGGAAATGTCTTATCTTTTCTGTTCCGGGGATCAACACTTTTCTTCTAGATGCTAGGGCTGAAGAGTCTGCCACTAGATGGGCAACATTGGTTGGTTTGGACCCACAACAACATGCCCTTTCATTAATGCAAATCGGCCAAAGTATTTAAGCAAGGTACCTAGCTCACTGAGTACTTGTATGGAATTTGTTAATTTCAGTCCTTTTAACTAAAGCACAGGGGAAGATCTTGTGTGTCTTCCTTCTTGTGTTGCCTCTGTCCTATCTGTTTTGCCACTCACCAGGAATGACCTGTCTTATTCGGGTGCACTTACTTTGCAGTAGGACTGGCATCTGGTGATCTATTTCACTCTTTTTTTGTAGCATCCTTAGCTAGCTGATCTGCCTTCTCAGTCCCACTGGTTCTAACATGGCTTCAGACCCATTGGAAACTTACTGTCCCTGAACCAACATCCCCTAAAAGTGACTTGATGTCTCTAACTAGGAGATTTTTGTTTCTGAACTTGCAGAATACCTTCTGAACAGCCTGGCTGCCCAAGAACACTCTGATTTTGTCTGCACTTCTGCTTGGGAATGCCCAAGCCAGTACTTCCCTGATTGCAAGCAACTCAGCCTGAAAAACAGGCGTTTCTTGATAACATGAATTGCCTTGCACATGCCTCATGTCTGTCCAAGAGTGCACAAAAAACTGCCTGACCTCGTTGTTCATCTTAGATCTATCAGTGAACAGCCCTTTACTTACACTAGTTGGTTCTTCAAAGTTCCACTTTGGGCAAATTTAATCTGCAGGGTGGGCTGCACAGTCAACCCAACCTTTTTCAATGTCAGAAGCTTGGAATTGTTCCCCTATGAGAGAAGCATCCTTAATATTGGTGAGAGTAAAAATGGCTGCTTCTCCCGAAACTACTAGGTCCATTCGTTCACACCCTGCCAACTCTTAAAGTGCTAGTGTGGAAGTTGTGTGGAAACATCCCATTATGCTTAATAGAGCCACTTTGTACATCTGCACCAACCACTAGTTGATTCAGACTGTTTCGGACCACCACACTTCACACATGTAGGTCAAAATCCTCTCTATTCCACTCTTTATAAACTGCTTGACCAGAGAGCCTCATGTTGTTTATTTGTTTAGAATAGTTACACATCTATGCCTTACTTCATGTAGATGAGACAAGGTGGAGAGCCTCTGGTCTAGGATAACTCCAAAATATGTTATCTTCCCTAACTGCCTTCATGGTGTGTCCCAGAAATCTGCATTTAGGCGGGGTTTTCATATCAACTCTTTGTACGATCATCATGAGTGTGGTCTTTTCTGGTGCAAAAGCCAGTTGACACTCTCTGCTCCAGTTCTCTAACTTAGCCACAGTAAGGTGCACTTTGTGCCCAATGAAGTGCCTCCCTCACACAGAGGCCATTATTAGGAAGTCGTGGGAATATGATTTCATAATAATGGTCTCTGTGTGAGGAAAGAAGTCATCATAAATTAAAGATTATGAGATTGATGAGATTATGAAGTCATCTCGACTTGATTTTCTAATTCCAACCTTAGTGCTGTGTCTGCTACAATGTTCCACCGCAGAGGTCCTGAGTTGGATCCTTGTGGGTGCCCTCTATTATAGGATCTGAAGAATTCCCATTTCCCTGTACTAAATTCCACTTTCCTGTTTGAAAGAAAACTGCTGATTAGCCTAAAGAAATTTCTGGGACAGCCCAACACCAGTTGACACCTTCTAGCAGTAAAGCACCATTGATTGGCCACCAAACACTGTTGAATGCACCCCTTACATTCAATGAGACAAGGCAGGTATAAAGCTCTTTTCCCTTAGTGTTTTCTGCCTTCTCCTTTAGGCTGCAAATTGCCTGAATATCATTCCTCTCAAGGTGGGAACCAAACTGGTCTTTTGAGAGCTTTTCCTGGCCAAGGAGAAACTGAATAGCTCTGTTTCTCACTAATTTGTCAAGCACTTTGCTCCAAACTGGGAGAAGGCATATTGGCCTGTAAGCTGCAAGATCAGCTTTATCCTTCTCATCCTTGTTAAAAAGCACAAGAACCACTGTCTCCCACTCATCTGGGAAGCAGGCTCTTGCTAGACATTCGTTTGATAAACCTACAAAGTATTCTGGATTGGCATTGAACACCTCTTCAAGGATGCTCATGTCTAGCCCATCTTTGCTGATATTCAAACAGTTTATGGCATCTTCTACCTCATCCCGTGTGAGCAGGAGGTTGTCTGGAGTGTCCAGTAGCTTCCTACACTGATCCTGACCCACCTTTGTTTTGGGGTATCTTCTCTCCATCCTCTTGAAAGTGGATGTCGGGAAGAGTCTCTGCAATTTCTTTTATTGTGGCAGATGACATGCCACCACTCTTTCTATACATATATACATATCACTAAGCTGTTCTATGAGAATCAGAGGTTAGCTCCACAAAGAAAAGACAAACTACCAGATAATTTTTATCTGATTATTTACTTACTGTTGCCGTATCAAACTCCTCCACTTAGAGCGATCTTAGCACACAATTCGAGCTTCACTGACATCCATCACACGATGCACACAAGATGTTCTATTCTTTATATTCATGATCTTTTTCTCATGCAGACACTCCTGAATCTGACTCCCCCATGACTTCCTTGGCCTTCCTCTGCTTTTCCTTCCTGCCACTTGGGCTGAAATTTTTTTCTTAGTAAGCATCTCATCACTCATTCTTTCAACATGCCCAAACCACCGAAGCATATTAGTCTCCACCTTGCTAACAACATTTTGCTTCACATTACACAGCTCCAACACATCATTCCTCACACGATGAGAACGTGTCTTGCCACAAACCCCTTGTGAGTAACGCATTTCTCCAGCACACAAACAACTCCTATGTTTCTTCTGTAGTACCCAGGTATCACTGTCATACATCAGAGTAGCAGCAATTACACTTTCATACACAGCCATGCAGGACTCCCTTGAGAACCCATCATTCCTGGGAAAACCTCCCAAAGCAGCTATGACTTTCAATGAAGAATTTACTCTCCTACTAATTTCACCATCCAATTTGTTCTCTCTGTCAAACATGCTTCCTAAATACACAAACTCATTCACCTGGTCAATCATGTTGCAATTTAGACTTATGCTACAATCAGTACTACCAGTTCCTCTCTCAAAAACCATAACTTTGGTTTTTCCCTTATTAATACTCAGTTTGAGTTTCATGCAAACTTCGTACATCCCGGACAACATACTCTGCAAATCACTTTTGCTCTCTGCCAACAGGACAGTGTCATCAGCATACAGCAATCTGCATACAAGCGTATCACCAAGATATAAACCAGTATTATCTATTTTGGCATCACGCATGCATGCATCCATAAATATATTAAACAGCCAGGTTGACATTACACAACCTTGCCTGACTCCTGCACCAATAGAAAACCATTTTGCTAAAACACCATTCACTTGTACACAAGCTCAACTACCAGCGTACATGACTTTCACACTATTAAGTAGACTCCCAGTAACACCATATTCATTCAATACCTTCCACAGAAGTGTCCTATTTGTTCGGTTGAAAGCTTTCTCTAAATCTATGAAGGCAGCAAAAACTTTCTTACCAACAGCCAGATACTTTTCAATCATCATGCATAATGCAAAAATTTAGTTAGGGCAGCCTTATCCAGGCATGAAACCACTCTGAACATCCCATACTTTCACTGATGTAAGACTTCGTACTTTTTCAATAATGACCTTACCAAACACTTTCCCCGGCACACTCAGTAGGCTAATACCACGATAGTTCTTGCAGTCAGTCTGATCACCTTTTCCTTTATACAAGGGAACAATGATATCATCCTTCCAATCCCGAGGGACCATTCCTAGCTCCCCACACAACTGGCAAATTTCAGTTAACCAGTCAATTACAGATTCACCACCATATTTCAACATCTCAGCAGTTATGCGATCAACTCTCGGAGCCTTACCATTCTGAAGAGATTTTAGAGCTTTACACACCTCTTCTCTTGAGATCCCTCCTGTGCTTCCATCTTTCACTGTGACATCATCTGCTTCTGCCTCAGAATCACCATTGCTTTCTTGATCTAATAACTCACAGAAGTATTCACCCCATCTTTCATTTAACTTACTGGGCTCCCATGTTGTTTCCCCAACCCTATTCTTCTTACAACTTACAACACTGTTTCCCCTATTTTTCCTGAGTCTCACAAACTTCCAGAAAGTCTTTCTATCTTTCCAAAAGCCAATTCATGCTTTTCCACCTTCTTCCTATATTTTGCCTTATTCTGGCGAACCAGCTTAGCTGCTTCATGCTTCTTACAGCGGTAATCATCCACAGAAACTCTACCTTGTAACATCCCCAAATAGACATCCTTCTTTCTCTTTACTGCCTCTTTAATCTCACTATTCCACCAACCATCACCTCTATTGTTACCCACTATTGCGGTACAACAGACCTCCTCAGCAGCAGTGACAACACAGTTCTTAAAACATTCCCACTTCTTTTCTGCATCTTTCTTAGATGACTTCGGCTCCTTAGTCATTCTCTGAGTAAGTTAGCATAATGCTGATGATCCTCAGGAAGCCTTTTAATCTTTGTTCTTTCCACCCTAGGCCTCTTCCTATTTCTTTTCCTCCAACCAACATTCAGTTTCACTCGCGACACTACCAAGTAATGATCAGAGCCAACATCTGCACCTCTCATCACACGAGTGTCAACAACTAAGTGTTTCAGGCGCTGATCGTAAACAACGAAATCTATAACACTCTTTTGACCAAAAGTACAATTTTCCGTAGTATACACTGAAGTGCCAGAAAAACTGGTACAGACGAGCTTATGCAAAATACATAGCTACGTCACCTATGCGTGTACTCGGTTGCGTCTGCCAGTGCGTATATAAAGCGATAGACATCCTTGCCAGCTGTCAGAGCTGTTTTCGGCATGAGAATGACAAGTAATAACGATTTAAGTGATTTTCAATGCAGTGTCATAGTTGGCACTCGTGAGATGGGCCATAGTATTTCGGAGGTAAAAACGAAGTTCGGATTTTCACGGACGACCATTGCAAGGGTATACCGTGACTACAAGAATTCCGGCAAAACCTCCAACCTACGATACCAGTGTGGCCGTAAAAGACATTGGGTGAATGTGACCATCGTCGGCTGTCAAAAATCGTTTCACGCGATAGGCGTGCAACACTCTCGCAGGTATCATCAGAATTCAATGCTGGAACCTCAACAAGCATCAGCGTTCGGACTGTGCAACATACCCTGCACGATATGGGCTTTGGGAGCCGACGCCCAACTGGAGTCCTCTTTATGGGTGCACGACACAGAGCTATGTGCCTCGCTTGGGCACTGCAACACAGCCACTGGACACTTGATGACTGAAAACAAGTAGCCTGGTCTGACAAGTTGCGTTTCCAACTGTATCGGGTAGATGGAAGGATTCGTGTGTGGCGGAAACCCCATGAAGCCATGGATACCGCTTGTCAACAGGGAACTGTACCGGCTGGTGGGGGGTCCATAATGGTATGGGGTGTGTTTAGCTGGACTTCACTGGGACCCCTGGTACGTCTATGACCGGCCAATGCTATGTGCGCATCCTTTCTAATGAGGTACACCCGTTCATGTCCTGCATTCATGCTGATGGGTTGGGCATGTTCCAACAGGACAATGCACCTCCACACAAGTGTTGGGATGCCACATTATGGTTAGATGAGCATTCATCTGAGTCTGGGGTGTTGCCATTCCCACCCAAGTCCCCAGATCTGAACGTGATAGAACACATTTGGGATGCCATGCAACGCGCTATCGAACGCACGAATCCGAGACTTTGGAATACACCTGAATTGTGGAACGCTCCGCAGAAAGTATGGTGTGCATTTCCTACAGCATATTTCCAGAAGCTAGTGGAGTGCATGCCCCATCGTATTTCTGCAGTCCTGTGCTCCCGTGGGGACCTACCAAGTATTAGACTGGTGTACCAGTTTTTCTGGCACTTCAGTGTATGTGTGGATATACTTGTGGTTGAAAAACATGTCAGATACACACAAACCATTCTCAATGCAAAGTTCAATTAACCTTTCATTATTATCATTTACACAAGGATCATTAAACTTACCCAGAACATTGTTAGAAATTGCATTCTTCACACCTACTCGAGCATTGAAATCCTCTGCTACTATAACTTTCTCTTTAGCACCAAACTGGCTCAAAACAGCTTTTAGCTCATTCCAGAAATCCTCCTTCCTATCAGAAGGTTCTGAGTCACAAGGAACATGCACTACAGCAATTACTATTCTCTGAAGTTTCACTTTCAGACATATCCAAGGAATTCTCTCACTAATGCAGCTGTAATGGATCAAGTTGTTCTTCATCTTTTCACTTAAAATCACACCTACACTAGCTTGTCCCCTAACATTATCCAATACTCCAGACCACACACTCACTGTGCCGTTAACTTCTTCTACCCCAATTTCCTTCTTTGTGGTTTCACTTACACACAGCACATCCAATTTATACTTATTCATTTCTTCAATCATCTCATTCATCTTGCCATTTATACCTCTAGTATTCCATACTTACACCAATCTTACACTCACTCAACCGTGATCTCTTTCTCACGCGCCTTTTATAATTTCCAGGTCTATTCCGTGGTGGACTGTGTTTCTCAAGTGTGGTAGGTCCACCATATCCCACACTTGAGTAATTTTTTTCATTTATTTGTGTCTTTTTAATCAGGTAAGTACATCAGTGTGGGGGATTAGCCCACAGCTGACGGTTCCAGTTGGTCATTCAACCTAAGGATTCTGGAACAAAACCCAGTGAGTTGGGATCTTTTCGCCAATGTCACACAGAACTAGCTGGCACCTCTCCAGAATTCACAGAGACCCTTGTTGTTGTTCTGAGCGCCATTGCCCACGGAGCGCCCCAAGGAGGCAAACCCATCTCTCACTAAGACCGCCCGCAAATCTCTTTCATTGCCGCAATTGACAGTGGACTCCTTAGTGAGCCTTTAACTACCTTTCATGGTTTCTTACTAGTTGCCTTTCACAGAGCTCATTCCAGTGTGGTTCTTGGAGATAATGAGTTTTCTTCTGTATGCTGAACACGCTGTCTTATAGTCATCGTTTAAAATGGTATGCTCACCGAGGTTGTCCTTAACATTTCCACCCTTCTTTGACATACCCTGGTTCTGCTTTCGCCGCTCTTTTCTCTGATGCTATTAAATGTGAGTTATGTGGGTGATTCAAAGTGTATTCAAAATAAATAAATTGTTTTCTTAACACTACCCTTCATTGCGTCATTTATCTTCAATGAAAATCATACAGTGTAATTTGCTACCATCATCAGGAATCGCTATTCCATCTCGGTCAACACGATATATCATGGCCTTCTGAAGTTCTTTATAATAGAGTTGGAATGGTGCTCAAAAAAAAATATATATATATATATATATATATATTTTCTGGTATGTTTACCTGAGGCTTTAAAATCGGTGCAGCATTATTCCAGACAACAAACAAAGCAGATAAATTGAACTGCAGCATTATACTTGGTGCTGCATTGTTCTCGAAAAATACGGTACATATTGCACGTTCAATTCGAAGGATTCGCCAATTATCTCTGACAAAGGCACACAAATCTTTCCTTCTTGATTTTCAATTTAAAATAACATAGCAATATTAAAAAAGGAAACAGGTACAGAAAACACACCACTAACCAACAACATGAAAGTTTTTTGGCAGTTCTACTTGTTATTTTTAGTGTGCTCACAGAACGACCACATGTATAGACATCTTCTGAACATCTATGCTAGTTTGAGTAAACTGCATGCAGGAGTGAGAGGTGGTCAGATGTCAGTGTGCATGTGTCATCATGAGACTGTTGAAAGATTAATTGTGGTGCCGTCTGTTGAATTGAAACAAAAATATTGTTATTTACAGAATCTACATGATTAGAGGTAACTTTCTTTTTATTCTTTCCTTTTTTCAGGGTTAATATTTTTTTCTTTTTCAATTAATATTTTTTTAACTAATCTTTCTAAAATATCTTGAACAACAACAAAAAAAAAAAAGACTAAAATTTCACTTTAATCAACATATAAAAAAACTGGTTAAAACAAGAAAAAGCTGCTTTAATTAATTTCTGCAAAAATAATAATGGAACCCCTAAATATGAAGAAATAAAAATTGAGAATTGCCGAATATATTTCAATCGAAAAAAATAAATCACACTAGTAGGCAAGACCAAACAACTATTCCAAAACCCTGGGAAAAAATTGATTGAAAAAGAAAAAAATAGTGAAAAGAAAAAGAAAGAAAGAAGAAGAAAGGAAAAGGAGAAAAAGAAAGTTACAGCTAATAATGCAGATCCTGTAAATAACAACACTTCTGTTCCAGTTCAGCAGGTGGCACCACAGTCAACCTTTCGATAGTCTCTTGTTGACAATCGGTGTCATATGCACATTGATATCTGACCACATCTTTATCTTGTGTGTGGAGTTTACTCAAACTTGTACAGATGCCCTGGAGACATATACACATGTGGAACTTTCCTTGTGCGAGCATTCTGAAGATGGCAGATAGTAGTGTCCAAAAACTTGCATACTGTTGGTTGGTGATGCATTTTCTGCATCTATTTGCTACTTTCATATTACTACATTATTTTAAATTGAAAATGGAGAGAAGATTTGTGTTCCTTTGTCGGAGATAATTGGCGAATCCTCCGAGTTGAATGTACAAAACGGAACTAGGTTGGTCGGAACTCTAATGGTTTGTTTATGTTAGCGTTCATTTTTATTCATTATGTTCCTTTTAATCCCCCTTTTATGTATGTGAAGCATGATTTTTATAGTTGTTCTGCACCCACACGGGTGCAGAATAATTATAAAACAACCAAAATTCATGTCAAGAATTGTTGACATAGAAATGGTAAGTGAATATGAATAATCTAATTAATACAGAAATTTAACGTGGACCAGGAACATCAAACAAAGATCTTCGCTCTTTCCACGTTTATAAGTGAGTCACAGAAAAAATTCTCATTGGCCTACACCGGGAGTGGAACCCAGGGTCTTCCAGTTGTGGTGTAGCGGACGCATATCCAGCACGTAACTGGAAGACCCTGGGTTCGACTCCCGGTGGCGGCCAATGAGAATTTTTCCGTGACTCACTTATAAACGTGGAAAGAGCGAAGATCTTTGTTTGATGTTCCTGGTCCACATTAAAGTTCTGTATTAATTATTCAATCGCCTTCTAATTATTTCTTACGTTGCTGCTTACCATTTTTGGTGAATCCCCAGCATTGTGCGGGGCTCCAAGAAGCAATCTGCCAAATTGGCTTGGCAGTTAGCGTGTGTGAGTCTGGAGGAATTCGAGGCCGCTGTGGTGTAGCGGAAGCATATCCGGCGCGTAACTGGAAGACCCTGGGTTCGACTCCCGGTGGCGGCCCATGAGAATTTTTCTGTGACTCACTTGTAAACGTGGAAACAGCAAAGATCTTTGTTTGATGTTCCTGGTCCACGTTAAATTTCTGTATTAATTATTCATTCGCCTTCTAATTATTTCTCCAGTTGCTGCTTAGCATCTTTGGTGAATCCCCAGCATTGTGCGGGGCTCCAAGAAGCAACCTGCCAAATTGGCTTGGCAGTTAGCGTATGTGAGTCTGGAGGAATTCGAGGCAGCTGTGGTGTAGCGGAAACATATCCGGCGCATAACTGGAAGACCCTGGGTTCGACTCCCGGTGGCGGCCAATGAGAATTTTTCCGTGACTCACTTATAAACGTGGAAAGAGCGAAGATCTTTGTTTGATGAATAATCTATGTTCAAAACGTTATTTTACAGCATGGACAATACTAAAAGCATTTATATTTATTCATAGTGCTTTCTTTTTTCAAAGTAACAAAAACGTGTTGAAATTAACAAGTCTTAGTTTTTTTAGAAAATTATTATTATTATTTTTTTTTTTTCCAGAGTGAAGCTTATGCAGATTTCATGCAAAAAAACATTACAGAATCTCGAAAGTTTGTGTTAAAACTCTTGATTAATGCAGAAGCAAAGAAAAAGTACATATTTACTCATTATGGAGCAGATGTAATGAAGATGGTGAAAAAATCTTTGCCACTTTTAGAAGTCGTGATCAGTGCTATAAGGTGTCTTGTTGGGCCTACCACAATTGAGCGGGTAAAATGTTTCTTTTTGTTTGTCAAAACATATTTTCTATACATTTTTTTTGTATGAAATAGAGTATTTAAATTTCATGTGCATGAGGAAATATTTTTGTCAATAAATTTAGTGATCAGTTAAGATGTTTGTGCTAACTTTTCAGTAGGAAAACAATAGAGCTATCAGTTATTCTAGAATGTAAAGTGAATCAAATATGTACCTTTTCTTGAAAGAAATGAAGTATCTATCATTTCACAAGGTGGCATTTTGTTAGATGTACTTTGCTACTTCTCTGTAGTTCTATCACGATTGGGGTATGAGCTCTGTGATAGATTGTAAGATTGAAAGCAGTTGTAATTCAGAAAATGTTATTAAAATTAGTACTCTCGAGCAATTTTAGGTTTCTTATGATAATTTAAAATACACAGTGAACTGCTGCTATTTTGAAATCTAAAATAAAATCGGTCTTCAGAGCAAAATATGTGCATACTGATCGTTTACTAGATACTGTTCCCATATTTATGAAGTTCATTATATAATATTGTAAGCCAAATGTGCATAAAAACTGTCATAGTACTTTGTAGCAGAGTGCAAAATAAGCGATTTTTTTGGAGTGGCAAACTGCTAATCAAAATTTCATTTGAGTAGCTGTTTTGACATTTTGACTAGCAGCAGTTCGACTCTTATTTCACGAACTTTTCAAAAGTTCTTAAGAAATGTATCTTATAAGTATATTGGAATGTCAGGTTTTAAATGTAATAGAAAAAAAACATTAAATTTCTTCTTTTTTTAATTTATGTATAAAAAGATTGCCATTGCAGAAATCGGGTTCTTATTCAGAATCTGGTAAAAAAAACAGATCTTGTTCTCTTTCCGCGTTGTTTCGTACTGAGAAACCTTGTCACTGCTGGCCCAGGTGAAAACATTTCAAGTTTTTCTCCATCTGTAGAAATTCTAAACAGGTTGTTCAATGTTTCAGTATTTAACCTAGATCTGTAATCAATTTTTATTCTTTTCATAAGTGAGAAAACTCTTTCTAGAGCTGCATTAGAAACAGGTAAAATCAGCAGAATATTTATTAAATGAACAATATTGCCAAATTCACATTTGTAAATTTGTAAAATTGTTTTCTGCATATCTTCTTTTGAATGATTTAGGTTAACAAACCAAAATGTCTTTATTGCTAACCAATCAAAAAGAACATTGTCTTTCTCAACCTCTTTTTTTCACTAGTAATTCGGAAAAACGATCATACATGTGTGACATGGCATCATCCTCAAAATTTTCTAAATCTTCTTTATTGGTTGGCAAAATACTATGTTCCAAAAGCTTTGAAGCAGTAAATACCTTGCTTCCACGTAAATCTTCTAATTGATCAGACAAGCAAGAGTACAAATTAGATATTTCATGTATATCTTCCACATTAGGAAGTCACATGCTATACGTGGTTGAAATACGTGATACAAAGAGATTCAGTATCTCTGTAGAATTACTATTACACACGTCAAAATGTGGACTTGTGATTATGGTAGTGTGGAAAGTTATCATTTTTTTATTTTAAAAAATAAAAACAAAAAGAGGGTAAGAGCAATTACGCACATGTATTCATCCCGAGGTCACCATAATTCCTTCACTCGTATGATGTTCAGTGGCTATGCATTACAAACAGTCCAATGGTGACCATTATAAAAAGGTTAGCGATGCAAAGATAGTAGTCGGCCTCAAGAACCATGCCATATATTGCATCGTAAGCTCAAAGAACAATACAACAGAAACAGAAAACCATATTACCACGTATACCACAGTCAGGTTGAAAGACTAATAATGAACGAATCTAAAAGGCTGACGATGAACAAATTTAAAAAAGAAATATAACATGAAAAGCCAGCAGGAACGATGAATGGACTATTTACATAATGTATGCCCAGCGTCCCCGGACGTGTTTCGCCCCTACTCCCTTCTTAGGCGTTTTCAACGGGAATGAAAAGTACGTTGAACGTTTCGTACCTCCGAAAGTCATAACGTACATTACGCATGAGTCAGGTTTCTCTCCTATAGGGTGGTGCCATCTGGTGGCAGAGTTTGATTTTCTTGTATTTGTTGTCTTTTAATTTTATTTTTATGGTCTTCTTTTGATCGCCAAATCAATTTTAATTGAGAAGACAAAATCATCAAATTGTAATAGTAATTCACCGTACGAACTTTTTGTATGCCTGGGGGAATTTAGTGAGCACCGAAAAATGATTAAACACCGAACATCTGGGACTGAACAACTTGCGATAATATACGAGTGAAGGAATGATGGCGACCTCAGGATGAATACATGTGAGTAATTGCTCTTACCTTCTTTTTGTTTTTATTTTTTAAGATAAAAAAGTGATAACTTTCTGCACCACCATAACCACAAGTCCACGTTTTGACGTGTGTGATAGTAATTCTACAGAGATACTGAATCTCTTTATATCAAGAGTACAAATTATTGAGAAAACCTACATATTTCTTCTTGAAAGCACCAGCAAACTTTTGCTGTAACTGCACACTTCTAAATGCAACATGGTCCTTATTATTACTACTAGATTCATCTGAATCTTCATTATCATCAAATAGAAGTCATCGCTCTTTCCACATTTATAAGTGAGTCACGGAAAAATTCTCATCGTCCGCCACCGGGAATCAAAACTAGGGTCTTCCAGTTACACGCCGGATATGCTTCCACTGCACCACAGCGGCCTCGAAATTCTCCAGACTCACTTACGACAAACTATCAAACCACATGGCAGGTTGCTTCTTTGGAGCCCTGCACAATGCTGGGGATTCACGAAAGATAAACAGCAGCAACTGAACAAATAACTAGACAGTGTATTTTTCATTCATTCGCCGTCTAGTTATATGTTCAGTTGCTGCTGTTCATCTTTGGTGAATCCCCAGCATTGTGCGAGGCTCCAAAGAAGCAACCTGCCATGTGGTTTGGTAGTTTGTCGTAAGTGAGTCTGGAGAATTTCCTTGAGGCTGCTGTGGTGCCGTGGAAGCATATCCGGCACATAACTGGAAGACCCTGGGTTTGATTCCCGATGGCGGCCGATGAGAATTTTTCCGTGATTCACTTATAAACGTGGAAAGAGCGATGACTTCTATTTGATGTTCCTGGTCCACGTCAACTGTGTATTTATCTTCATTATCATTAAAATCAGAAAGTAAATCACTGGTTTAAAAAAGAACTGCAAGCTCTGGTATAAATTTCGAGTAGCCATCTTTCATTTTCATTAATAAATGCATATAGTCATTCTAATGCATTCATAACCATCAGAAAATGCATTCATAACTATCAGAAAATCAACATTTTCATTTTACAGACACTCACTAAGTTTAGATAATGGATAGAAAACACTTTTAAAAAACTATAGCCAAGAAACGAATTTACTTGTTTTTAGTTTTCTGAAAATCACCATCACTTTTGCTTTCTCCCCTCTGATATTAGAATCAAAAACAAAAGTTTTCCAACTGGGCTACAATTACACTGTAGTTTTTCAGCAAACACTGAACAGCTCATTTTGCTTGTAACAAATCCTTCTTGTTCCGTGAACACGCATAGATGGATTACCTGATGTACTCGCTGAATCATCCTCTTTTAGAATTTTGGAAAGTTCTTTGAATTCCGTTACACGTTTCAAACTTTTTCATAGAAATGGTGAATATCTTTTATAACTTTGATGATATCTTCAAGGTAAGTGTTTTGCAATACACTTTTTAATAATCATTTCAATCCAATGACTAAAACAATATATTTTAACCAGCCACGGACATTTCTCAGTGAGAAGGGCAGCAACACCTTTCTTATGTCCTAAATTTACTGTAGCAGTATCTTCCAAAAAGGCTGCAAGTTTATTTTTGATGTCTTCAACACCCAATTCTGTTAATTCATCTAGAATTGCAGCCTGGATGCCAACAGTATCGGCACTCTTTAAATCCGCGAGCTTTAAAAATGGTAGTTTTATATCACCATTTGCAGTGATATATTTCGCAAACATAATATCTTTTTCCATAATATTAAAATCTATACTACCGTCGGAATACACTGAAATATAGGACGCAGATTTCAGGGCTTCGCATACGCTATCTGTCATCACATTTGCAATGCACGTAACAAACTCCACACTCATTATATGGTACAAAGCACCTACTTCAACACCATGCCTTTTTTCTAGGGCAACAACAGCTGGATTTTTTTCTTTTGCTATTAAGTAAGCAACGTCGATCAATTTACTAACTTCTGTTTTATTTTTGTCACTTAATGATGACATGGCCTTCCCAATTGGCATTGTTGTATAGAAATCCTGGAGCCTTTGAGGCTTAGCCTTATGGATTCCACTGGAAGCTGTCTGATGAGAAGCTGTACCTGCATGTTTCCAGATGTTGTCTTTTTTTTTTTTTTTTATGGCAGTTCCCGTACTGCTCAACACAAAAGCGGCATTATAATTACACAGCTGTTTAATGGAGCGCTCGTGTTTTCTGCAAAGTTCTCAGTGAACACTTGCTAAACTTTTACTGTCGTCTGTAGCTGTGTATTTCAGCCACTGCCCTTTAGGATCCAATTCATTAATCCACCTCTTAACAGTCTTGAAATTAACTTGTGCCAATATATTTTAACCAGCCACTGCGAAAGCTATAGCGATATTACTGTGGTAATTGAGCTCAATGAAAGAGCCAATTTTTCTCATTCGAAGAACCATCTCACCTGTGTACGGAATGAGCAATACTTCACTAGCAGCTAGCTGCATTCTCTTTCCCTTGCTTGTGGAACTGAAATGTAAAGCGCACAAGTGTGCGCAAAAGCAAGATATTTTTCGACGGATCAGAAAATTCTGTGATCTCCAGACACTTGTCATCTAGCGGATGTGTTTGATCATGTGAGCTGCTAAATACCTTGGGATCATTGAGCGGGATGCTTGTAGTAAGCGTTAAGAGTGATATGCGTGTGCCGAAAGATTTTTTTTTCTTTTTTCACTGTAATATATCTCATCATTGAAATACTATTAAAAAGCACCAATCACTTACCCTAAAGATCATGGTAATTTCCATCGACTACACACTTACAGCACGTCAATTATCGTAATGTTGTTGGCCTTCAAAGGTTTACAGACATCTTGCTTACGATTCCTTCTTCCGGGGATGAAACATCGTATTTTAAAAAAAAAAAATTTTAAGCCATATGAGATGTAACTATAAGCTTGTCAATTCCATAAAAACCACACAAGCATACTACTCATTCATACAATTAAATTAAAACACTATGTACATATTTACACAACCTTACATTTCTAGGTGGTTAAACCTTTGTCAACTGTGAGTAACAAAATGCTCCATCTGTTTCAAAACCCCTGCCACTCCCAATGCAAGTGTCACACTCAGCCCCTCACACACAATCCTCTAGCGCTTTCAACAGATTACTGTCGTCATCAGGAGGCAGGTGTGTCTCACCCGCCCACCTCAGCTCAAGTGAGCAGAGCCATCGAGGCACGGGCTCCAGTCGCAATCTCTGAATCATTGTGTCTCTGGCGCCATCTATTGTCATTGCTGCTCTTTTTTCTTTTTTTCTTTCTATGCTGTTGTTCAATTTTTATTAGGGCCTTCCATTGTTCGTTTAAGTTGCTAGGCTCATTAATGTTGCATAATCTTGATCTGTTTTAGAGACAATGATTCAGAGATTGCGACTGGAGCCCGTGCCTCGATGGCTCTGCTCACTTGAGCTGTGGTGGGCGGGTGAGACACACCTGCCTCCTGATGACGACGGTTATCTGTTGAAAGCGCTAGAGGATTGTGTGTGAGGGGCTGAATGAGTGTGACACTTGCATTGGGAGTGGCAGGGGATTTGAAACAGATGGAGCATTTTGTTACTCACAGTTGACAAAGGTTTAACCACCTAGGAATGTAAGGTTGTGTAAATATGCACATAGTGTTTTAATTGAATTGTATGAATGAGTAGTATGCTTGTGGGGTTTTTATGGAATTGACAAGCTTATAGTTACATCTCATATGGCTTAAAAAAAATTTAAAAAAATACGATGTTTCATCCCCGGAAGAAGGAATCGTAAGCAAGATGTCTGTAAACTTTTGAAGGCCAACAACATTACGATAATTGACGTGCTGCAAGTGTGTAGTCGATGGAAATTACCATGATCTTTAGGGTAAGTGATTGGTGCTTTTTAATAGTATTTCATTTATGAATTGCACGTAAACTATGTGCACTTTGCAGGGTTTTAATACCTTAAAAATGCAAATATAATAATATCTCATCATTGTTCGTGAGTTTTTAAATTGCATCGCAAAATTCAATGCAAATTAATTTTTACATCGCAAAATACAAATTTTGCATCGCAATTTGTGATGCGATGCCACTTATTTTGCACCTTGCTGTGCAGTTTTTAATTATATTGGTTAACTGAAGATGCTGTAGTTAAGCCTGCCAGACAAACATGACAACCTGCTGTGCTTTATCTCTACCTGATAGGATTATCATGAAATCAGGTCTTTGCAGGGTTTTTACACCTCCTGGAATTTGAGAACACCTCGGGTATCTATCTCTTTATTTCCCCACAGACTCCTGGAAAAAGTTTTGACTCCAGGAATTTATTACATTTCTAACTTTTTCAATGTCTTCTATTGCTCATTTAGTGTGCGGGAGGTGAACTTTTCAATTATTGGGGGGAGGGATTCGCTATTTTCCTTCATCTGCTAGAAGCTATTCTGAGTTCACCTTTCCCAGGTGACATGCACTTGGTGCTCTCCTGATAGGGTGAGCAACAGGTGCTCCATAGTCACTACAGAAATTTTTGGTATGCTACATAGTATGAAAAACTGAAAATAATATGGAAATAAAATATCACAGTGAAATAATGTTATTCAGGATCAATGTAAAGTTAATTTTCAAGTTTCTAACAGTTATAAAACATTTTGGGGATTGTTTATTGGATTTGTTCAATATCGTGACATTTCTTTGATGGTTTTCAATGTCTTCTGGGCATCTTCATGGCTGAAAATGTTTAGAACCACTGAAAATGATTACTGTAGCAGGGATGAGAATGTTCCAAAGTTTTCTGACCAAGCTAAGTTTTCTTTTCCTGATTATTTCATATTTTTTATATTGTCCTTATCATGTTCTTCATTTTTAATATGTTTGGTAATAGTGAAAATAAGTGACTTTTTGTATTTAAGAAATTTTTCTAATGAAATGCATATTTTCTTATTTTTAAGAGTCTTCTTCAAAACCCATCAGTTGAGCAAGCATTTTTGTCCCTTCCTCTTCATAAAGAGGAATTAAATTTCAAAATTGGTGTGTAATGAGTTCTCGATAGAATCTGAATAATTTCCTTGACCTGCAAGATTATTTTCACTGCAGAATAAACAGTGCAGTACCAATTTTTTAATATTTAATTTTTCTTAAAACTTGTGTTTTTCCATTCCTTAGTCACTTCTCACTTTTATATTAAGGGACAAATCAAGCATTTTTTTTCTTTTGTTTTAAGTGAAATTAATGGTAAAAAATGCTGATGCATATTCGCAATGCAGAAAAAACAACTTTACGAGGAACGAAAGACAGAATGGGAGTTGAATTTTGGTTTTGAACTTAAATTTCTTTTTTATAAAAATGCTTGTTTTTTTTTTTTTTTTTTTTTTTTTGATATAGCAAGCAATGACTAAGAAAATGGGAAACACACATTTGTAGAGAAATTGAACTTTAAAATGTCCTGATGTCATCATCAACTACTGGAAAAGTAGGTTTCAGACTCCTGGGAAACTCCTTAAATTGACTTTCAAAAATCAGTATGAACTCTGTTTTTGTGTTAAAATATTTACATATATTTGATTTAAACAAATATTACAAAATTCATAAATTAAATCTTTAATCAGATTTTTATGGGTTAAATTTTTAGTGTTCACTAAAAATTTAAGCTTGAAAATTGCTTTGGAAGTATAAAACTTAATTACCCCAGCTAGACTAAAATAATATTATTCAACAAGTTTTTGTGAAATTTGGTATGTATAATCCTGACTGGAACCCGTTATAGAAAATTTTTCAACAAGAGAGTACATGGCAGTCTAGCACTTAAATCTAATACTAAGAAGTGCATTTATTAAAGTGAAAATCACTCAGTCATTCTGTGACCACCTGCTGGACAAAGCTCTCCCACTGCTGACAGTCTCTTGTACCTCTTTAGCTGTTTCTTTCATTTTTCATTTCATCCTCCCATAGCCCCTTGGTCTTGTGCTTTCTCCAGAACACCATTCTGTGATCTCCACTGTCAACCTGCCATCATCCATTCTTGCCACATGTCCGGCCCATTTCCACCTTGTCAATTTTACATGATTAATAATGTCATCAGTTGCTGTGTTTAATCTTATCCAAGAGTTTCTTTCATTGTTTTGCAGTGCAAAACCCATCATGGATGTTTCTTTTGTCACGTTCATTGGAGGTTTCTGGTATTGAGTTTCCCATGTAGATTAGGAATCTTCACCTTCCTTTGTTAACAAGGTAAATTAGTGTGACCTTAATGCCTTGGTGGCCTTACCAGAAGAGTACATTCCATACATACTTCACCCACACTACGTGTTCACCTCCTGCTGCAATGAGACCATAGGTTAGGACTTTGGGGAATTTGAAAATAATATATAAATTAAATTTTCTGTCTGAATTGCAGCACAGTGTCATAGTCCATTGCAAAATGCTTGTATCAACCAATATGATTATTGATTTCTGCTCATCCTTTCCAGTTTACACTCTGTCAAAACAAGACATGTTGTGGAAATAAAAACAGTGAAATGAAAAGGCCTTTTCTGAGCCTTAAATAATGAGAAAATGGTATCCAACTGCAGCAGTAATAGTGTTCATATTTTCCTTCTTGTTATTCGTGTTACTCCTTTTTGCATATGTTCCTGTACCATGTCTTACTCAGTAAAGAAATGTTTTCATGAAATATTAAAAGTTGTGGGAAAAGTGGAGAAAAATCCATCTGAAAAACAAATTGTAGTTGCTGAATGCTTTGGGTTAGCATTATATACCTTAAACTCAATAGGTTGCAAAGGAGAAAGAAACCCAAGAACATATTTACTAGTATAGTTATTCATTCAAAAAGGGGGGAAAATGAAAACTGGAAGCAAATCAACTTTCAGTGAGCTAGAAAGTGTCCTCTTCCCTTTAATACCAGCCAGTGCCGGCCTCAAATATGCTTGTTGAGGCAACATTTTAAGGGAAAAGGCAAAGAAAATAGCCTCAAAATTGAAAATTTTGCATCATTGAATGGATGGATTACTTTATTTAAAGAATGGCCTGTTTTTAGCCAGCAAAAGTGCTTCTACGGATATGGAAACGATGGAGCTTTAGCTTGAGAGATTGCCAATACTGCTGGAATGATATGAACCATGGGACATTTTTAATGTAGATGAGACTAAATTTTTCTACAACATTCGTCTAGATAGGATGCTGGTTTTGATAGGTAAATCTTCTGCAAAAATCTTGATTACCATTCTGCTGTGTGTTAACAATGATGGCTGTAATAAACAGTTTCCAGTTGTAGTAGGAAAATCATTGAAATCACATTGTTTCAAGAGCATAAAATTTTCTGTGAAATATCATGTGAACAAAAAGGCATGAATGACCACATGTCTCTACAACATTTTTGAGGTCTCTGGATGCCACCCTGGGTGAAGAAAGCAGAAAAATTGTACTGTGTGTGAATAATTGTGCTGCTCACCCGCAGGACAAACATTTCCAGGAAATGTGGAAATCCTTTAGTATCCTGCAGGTTGCACAAGCATATAGCAGTTGTATAGAAGCAGCTGACCCAACAGATGATGGATGCTGGAAAAGATGTTGACATGAAAATAGATGTGTTACAAGCTATTCATTTTACAGTGGCAGCTTGACAATAAGTCTCCCAATTAACTGTTGTGAATTGTTTTTGCAAGGTAGCTCCAGGGATGAATTTCTCATAGAAGTAGACTCTTAAGGTCATTGAGGATGAAGAAGAGGATGATGTTATGGCTTTCATGAAGATTGGTTTGAATTTGGTGCAGTGAAAGAGGTGATTGAGCTTGGTGATTATACACCAGTAGATGAGCTTGCCAGATGTGGAGTTGACACTGCTAATGAGTGTGTGACTATCATGCAGGAGACATGAAGAAGAGGAAGATGACTAATGCAAGCCTGAAGTTTTTTCATGTTTTGTCAAAGCATGTGCATTGGTAAAAGTGAAATCATTCTTTCATGTGTAGAAAATTAGTGAATGTGATGAGGAAAACATTTTGAACAGAGAAAGGGTTTTGCTCATCGTAAAATGTAAAGTTTCGAGAGAACAGTTGCCCATTAGAATTTTTTTAGGTAAAAAGAAGTTACTTTGAAGCAATGAAGCAAGTTTTATATGTATTGTTTTATGTAAGCTAAAGAGAAAAGTGCACTATTTTTTTTATATATGTTTGATGTTTTCTATAGCTATTGTTTTCCCATATCGATCATTTTATACCCCCAAGCAGGAACAGCGCACTACAGCGACACCTTCACATATTCTCGGAAAGCTGTACAGACTGTTTTTATATTTTCTTAAAGTTAATAGTTTTTAAGATTTCTTTAAATTTTAAAACAAAGGAAGGGAAATTTTCACGTATTTTTAACGTCGGCTCCTGTTCCAGACGTAAAGCTGTAATCGATAGATCACGTGCAGGCCACTACTTTCCCCCATATTTTATTTTTAGCTTTCATTCTTTTGTATTTTTCAAGCAGATAACTTCAACTTGATGTGATATAATAGCTTTTTTCATCCAGGAAGCGATATTTTTGTAAACTTTTAACCCACAACGCATGTTTGGTGTGTCATTTCTGAAGCTAATGGTTGCATTTTTACGTTTTCTTTTTGTAGCATAGGAGCCTAAACTTTCATCTAACTGAAAATTAGATCAAGAGATTTTTATTTTTTGTTTTTTTAAGAGAGCCATGTTTTTAAAGCATTTTCTTTGTTTCTGCGACTGTCAGCATTCCCTATGTTGATGTCGCAACTTTTTTTCTTTTTGCTTCCAGATAGCTTTGTTTTAGTTAAACTGATAAGGTGGGGGTTTTTTTTGTTTTCTTCCTCTTTTTTTCAAAAACCATATTTTTACACTAAATATACATAATATCTAAGGTATTATTTACCTGATATTGTCAAAGTATTTTGCACGTTGTTGCTCTGTGAGGCACATGCTCCCAGCCTTGCTCTGTGAGGCACATGCTCCCAGCCTGAGAGGTCTTTTAGATAGACTAATCGATAAAAATATTCCTACCAAGAAATTAATCAATGAAAATTCTCTACCCATGTTTCAAAATTACTCTAACCTCGAACTCTCAGAAGTACAACAGGCAGCATTACAGAAAGGTAACAAATTTGCGTACCCGCAGAATATTCCCCCAACTGAAAGGTGTATTCCGAAAATTGAGACCATCATTCAAAGTGTCCCATATTCACACAAACCAACTTTAAGATTTAAGTTGTATAGAAATATATTGGATGAATATAATCTACAGTCTAAAAAAGAAATTAAAATTGGTAAGATGACATGAAAAACAACAACTACTAGACTTAAAAAATGACCCTACTATCGTCATTTGTGAAGCAGATAAATCAAATCAGTTAATAATACTGGATAAAAATGAATATATCATTAAAATGAATACAGCTATTGAGGAATTGAAATGTGAAATAATTAAAAAAGACCCTGTTGACTCTCAGATAAACTTTTTATCTAAAATTAGAAATCATAGTTCACTACCTTCAGAACTTACCATAGCCTATCCACCAATAGGTACGGTAGTTCCAAGTATTTTTGAAAAATTAAAAACCCATAAACCTGATAGACCATTTAGAGTTACTGTTCCAAAATCAAAGTCCTCACTAATAAATCTAGAAAGGAAATTATAAAAAATTTTGGCCCCCTTTTTCATGAATAATGAAAGATAGATGTACTTGGAGTGCCACTTTTCCAAAATAAGAAATCAACACTGCCAACGTTTTGTACTAGTTTTGTACAGTTTTGTACACCTAAAAAAAATTTGTACACCACCGGAAGTGGTATTTTTCGGCTCTTTAAAAGTGGCACTCCAAGTACATGCTGGAGTGCCACTTTTTCAAAATCGAAAATAAATACTGCCAAAGTTTTGTACTAGTTTTGTACAGTTTTGTACACCACCGGAAGTAGTACTTTTCGGTTCTCTAAAAGTGGCACTCCAAGTACATGCTGAGTGCCACTTTCTAAAAATCGAAAATAACTACTGCCAAAGTTTTGTACTAGTTTTGTACAGTTTTGTACACCTAAAAGAAAATTTTGTACACCACCGGAAGTGGTATTTTTCGACTCTTTAAAAGTGGCACTCCAAGTACATGCTGGAGTGCCACTTTTTAAAATCGAAAATAACTACTGCCAAAGTTTTGTACTAGTTTTGTACACCCAAAAGAAAATTTTGTACACCACCGAAAGTGGTACTTTTTGGCTTTCCTTTGTGGCTCTCGACCATGTACTTGGAGTGCCACTTTTCCAAAATTGAAAAAAAAAAAAACCCTGCCAGAATGTTGTCCTGGTTTTGTACAGTTTTGTACATCCAAAAGAACATTTTGTACATCACTGGAAGTGGTGCTTTTTGGCTCTCCTTTGTGGCTCTCGACCATGTAATTGGAGTGCCACTTTTCCAAAATTGAAAAAAAAAAAACACTGCCAGAGTGTTGTCCTATTTTTGTACACCCAAAAGAAAACGTTGTACACCACCGGAAGTGGTGCTTTTTGACTCTCCTTTTGTGGCACTCGAGCATGTACTTGGAGTGCCATATTTCTAAAATCGAAAATAAACACTGCCAGAATGGCGTACTAGTTTTGTACAGACAAAAGAGAGTTATGTACCCCTCCGGCGATGGTTCTCTTTGGTTGTCCAGCATGCTCTTAGAGTGTCATCTTTCGAAATCCAGAAGTAAACACTACTATCTCTTTCCAGTTTATTACATACTTTTACTCCTGTTCATTATACACAACCAGCTGTTTTTGTGTTCATTATACGCAACTTTTATTTGTTCAAGGTCGCAAATTTTTGTGCGGTTGTCTTGTATAAACTAAGACATTGTCGGAGCCTTCATTTTTATAGCAAAGGAAGAAAAGAAACCGTTTTTTGTTGCTTTGTTAAGCAATGCTTTCGGCAAAAGCATTTCGGAAACGCGAGGAAAAGGAATTCAAATCTGCGCATATCATTGCTTCCAGTCTAGCAGCCATGTCGAGCAAGGTTGGGGGAGAGGGAAGTTGCAAAACACCTCGGCGCATTCGCAGTGGCGTAACTAGCACCAACCCCGGAAAGTTCATTTCAGCACCCCTAAGCATAATAATTTTTCCAGGATTTCGGACACTAGGAACATGCCCCCGCTCTTGGGGTTTGCTATGAAGTGAATAGTTTTAAGTAGCATGGTAGTGAGAGATTTGGTAGCGAGACGTGTTTTTCACGGTGTTTGTTTTGGGAAAATGGTGATGTCAGGAAGTTAGGGAGACTGTCTGGTAAAGTAAAGGAACTACCTATAGAGCCCTGTAGTTTTAACTTTTAAAATAAATTTTGGAACAGAAGTACATAATGCAAGGTTATCAATCAGCCAGTCAGATTTAACACTGTGAGCTGTCAGATGCATAATCATGAATATACGTTTTATCGCATTGAAACGAATTCGGTAAAATATATTTAAATGTTTAAGGTTAACAACTATGAGACTTTAGTGGTCGTTGTTGGATATGGTTGTATACAAACAGGGAATTCAGTATTCTACACTGCAAGAATGCAATATGGATTTCGTAGCTGCAGATATTAATTTGCATGTACAACAAAACTTCAATGCAGGCCAGGAATAAAAAAGGGCGTGTGGAAATGTAATGTGCAGGTATGTGATGTTTACAAATATACGAGTACTATACCCAGTGTTCGAAATGGGCCGGTATGGCATACCGGTAGTTAACAAAAATGGAAGTGAGCATATCGGCAGTTAAAAAAAACGTTATTTACCATCCCGGTATGTAATAAATTATAAACCCTTCACAAACTACGTAAAGATATTAGGATGAAAGAACAAATTTTAACGCAAAAACGGCAAATGGCATTTTTAACGGATAAAATTGATAATTAGCAGCTGAGACTGAAAGAGACCGACCACAAACCCTTCAATGAAGTTTTTTTTTTAATTTTTACATTAATTTTATAAAATTATATACATTAATTTCTCAATACCAAAAAAAAACAAAAAAACAATTATATGGAGTGGAATGTATTTCTTTCAAACCTCCTATTTATACTATGTGGATCTATGGTCTACACCATACTGGCAGTAGCTCTGTGCCACTTCGACCACTGAGTGTACCACATAACTACATAATATAGATATAATATAAATTATAGTTATATGATTAAAATACAAGTGGAAAATTAATTATGCGATAAGTGGAAATTTTCATGATTTTAGGCCAAAGTCTTTCTTTCTAGCCTTCATTTTTTGGCGAAATTATTAAACGTTGAGGTCCATTCTTTTGGCAAACTGCCTTTCTATGCAGTAAGAATTCCTGCATCCTATCTTGTGACATGATGCTTCTCAAATTGTTTTTACAAATTTTAATTTGGAAAACGATCTCTTTACAGATGCTACTGTGACGGGTTCCGTGAGTGTTAAGAAAAACATCAAGGCTATAATTACATAGTTTAGTACAACCACCGACAATTGTAGGATCCACATCCTCCACGAGGAATCTCCATGTGGCCTCGCACTTTCCTTCAGCAGTGCACCAATAAGGCGATTGCAGAGCGATCGTATTACAACCCGCAGCCAAAGGGTCAAATAGCTTCAATGTGTAGGACATCCAGCAACCGAAAAATTGTTATGCTGTGTGTTGGTAAAACGTGGAAAGTGCGATGTATTTGTTTATTCAACTGACGCCACGTATTTGGGGGATTTTCACTTAGGATATCAGTGCTTCCAAAGTGTACCATCCATTTTTTAGTGTTCACAAATTTGGTACACATGTAAACAATAATTACTTATTTTACACTTGCAGGTGTCACAGCTCATCGTAAATTTAAATAACGCAAACTTTCAATAATAACTTTTGGAATGTCATAATAACTTTTGGAATGTCCTAATAACTTTTGGAATGTCCTAATTCCATTGCATTTTATTTTCATTTATCATGGCTTTAATTGATTGAATTTACTTTTTGTTTCGAAATGCATCCACCTATCTCCTAAATTTTAATTTTCACCTAAAGTCAATATTTACCTTAATTTTAACATTTGCTAAATTTAACTATTAATTACACACATGAGCAAAATCTATCCATAACAGTTTGAAATGTGGTCAGGAAGGAAAAAACAAGATGATGGATGTGAAGACGAACTTTAGGCGTGCTCAAACACAGTGATCTGTTTCCTTCTGTTCGACAGGCTATTCTTATTGTTCAAACATTACCAGTAACAACCTGCCCAGTGGAGAGGTCCTTCAGCACTATGAGAACGGTTAAAAACCTGGTTAAGGTCAAAAATGGCAGATGGACGTTTATCTGGACTGTACATGATGAGTATTCATCGAGAGAAGGTTTTTGAGAATAAACATGAACTCATTCAAAATGTAATTGATAGATTTGGACAAAACCCAAGACGTTTGCAGTTTTTATTTCATAGTATCTCTTCTAAAGTGCAAGAAACAGAAAATTGAAGGGGGTATAAAAATTAACAGATAAATGTCTATAAAGAAAGGGGGTTTATACTCATACTCAATAAAGGACGATGGAGCAGTGCAATTGTTTTATGTAACCCCAAGTGAATGTTTCCATACAAAAAGACTTTATTAAGTTGATTATTAAATTTAGCAAGAAGCCTACAGTAAGGTTAAACTTTTGACTCAGATATGAATAATCAGTGGCCAGTAATTGGTAAATAACATAATTATTATTATTGTCCGTTATTTCAATACTAAATATTGACTATAGAAAGAAAGATGTGTCCAAGTTCCCAAACTTTGGGGGCGGGGGCGGGGGCTAACAGTGCTCCGAACCCACTAGCTTTAGGGGCTCGATGCACTTGCCTGACCCAACCCCCACTATGCCATATAAAGACGCAGGGGTACTATACATTTAGGCAATAATTATGATAGTGGGAGTATACCCGTTTGTCCCCTCCCCGGAAAAGTTGCAGCGGACGCCCATGCCCATGCTCATGGGGGATAACGCTGCGGGGAAAAGTTTCCGGCCCTTTATATGATTTTTTTTATCACCAAAATGGTGGTTAAACAAGTTCCCAAAGTTTGGCCAAATATTTTAAAAACTACATGACAAAATGATTATGTACAATTTCGCATTTTCAATACATGAAAAAAAAAATCTTTACTTTTTAAAAACTTTGTTGCAAATCCGAATGTTATTTTGTTTTATATTCATACCCCTATTACTCCTTCTTTATTAGCATCGCTCTTTTCAAAGCAAATTGTTTACAAGTTGATTTCTCAATAGTATTTGAGTAAAATATTCTCTAATCTTTGCTTGTTTAAAATTTGTCAAAGTCAGAGAAAAAACATAACTATGAACGTTATTAAGTTTTGCACCATCTATTTCATGACTGAACTACAACAACAAAAAAACGTCCGCACCATGCCAAGAGTTGTAACTTGCCTAAGTGCACGTTTTATTCAGAGCAAAGATTGCGAAATAAATTTTTCATCCAAACCGAAACTAAACAACATATCCTTCTCTGATGAGATCAAGGTTCAACTTTGCACGAAGAAGGAACACAACAACGCTGACCGAAAGTAAACAGCATTCCCTTCTCTGATGGGATGAAGGTTCAACTTTGGCTGCACCAAGAACTCAGTAATGCTGTCTCGATTCTCTCAAACTTGTGATATACCGGTTACGTATATGTAAACGAATCAAAGAACTGTGAGTTTGTGATAATAAGAAATTACAAAATTTATGTACATCGAAAAAGCGTATAAATGAATTAATTAGCTATTATCGAATTGGAAAAGCTTAGAAAATACAGTAAAATATCGGGACTAATGCAGAATTACGTATAAATGTCAAAAAATATAACTGGAGTACGCATAGCCGAAGTTTCACTGAATATCTTTTTATTTCTACAAAGCAATGCTTAAATATAAAAAAAAATTTAAACTGAAAACCACTAGATTGAAAAAACATTGCGCAGAAATTCAAATTGCTTGAATTTCAGTCTGTGACTTATACCTGTAACTTAACCCTCCTTTCGAGTTGCTTCTAAACTAAACATTTTCCCACTGAAGAGTCCGTTACTTCTCTAAACAGCTTGTACATTTTAGCGACACTGACAGTGAGTCACAGCGAAATTTATAGATTTATAGAGACAACCTTGATTGTAAATAATGGGGGGGGGGAGAGAGAGAGAAAGATTGCAAGTAATTGTGGGGAACTGATATAAAGAGAGATTTAAACGAATACGTATTGTTGCTATATGTTGATCTAAGAGCTATTTTGTGTCAAATGATGAATCACAATGTGACGATTTTTTATAAAGATGACCTTCGAACTTTCATTGAGTGGAAAATTAAGGGAAAGGAGATTTTAAACATAAATTCTTTTGGTGATTCTTTCAACTTGGCCATTCGGCTTCTGGGTTATTACAAAAGTGTGTTTTATATGCAACAAACTAGGAATATTAATCACATTAGTTAACCATTTAAGCTACTGCTTTGAAAATCAAGAGTAAAAAAGTACCACTTCCGGTGGTGTGCAAAATCTTCTTTTGGGTGTACAAAACTATGACATCACTCTGGCAGTGTTTTTTTTTTAAAGTTTGGAAAAGTGGCTCTCCAAGTTCATGCTCGAGGGCCAAAGGAGAGTCAAAAAGTACCACTTCCGGTGGTGTACAAAATTTTCTTTTGGGTGTACAAAACTAGGACAACACTCTGACAGTGTTTGTTTTTTTCAGTTTTGGAAAATTGGCTCTCCAAGTACATGCTCGAGGGCCACAAAGAAAAATAAAAAGTACTACTTCCGGTGGTGTACACAATTTTCTTTTGGGTGTACAAAACTAGGACTACACTCTGGCAGTGTTTATTTTCGTTTTCGGAAAAGTGGCACTCCAAGTACATGCTCGAGAGCCACAAATGAGAGTCAAAAAGAACTATTTCCGGAGGTGTACAAAATTTTCTTTTGGGTGTACAAAACTGTACAAAACTAAGACAGTGCTTATTTTCGTTTTTGGAAAAGTGGCACTCCAAGTACATGCTCGAGGACCACAAAGGGGAGTCAAAAAGTACCACTTCCTGTGTTGTACAAAATTTTCTTTTGGGTGTACAAAACTGCACAAAACTAGGACAACACTCTGGCAGTGTTTATTTTCGTTTTTGGAAAAGTGGCACTCCAAGTACATGCTCAAAAAACTGACCTTTCAGCAGTTCCCAACCTTTTCTACAGTATTCCTCCCCCATCGGGGCTAGCTTGCAATGGCGCCTACTCCCCCCCCCCCCAACATATGCGCAGGTGTTTATTGCTGTATAATCATTATTTTCTTTTATTGTAAATTCAATAATACCGGTAATGCTTGATTGGAAATATAAATATTAAGCAAAAATACAACTTGTAGTACTGAAAATGCAAATATACCTACCTAATGCACTTTGCACAAATAAAGTGGGCAATATCTTCTGTACACATTATACAACCAGGAGTTTATTCCTCCTGAATAAAATTATAATAATGTAAATTAGAAAATGTTTTCCATATTTTCACAAACTGTACACATCAATGTGAAACTTTGGCTTCTTTTGAATTGCACAAAAGATCTATGTTTGGTTCTAACTGCGTCAATCCCACACACAGGCTGTTCTCCACATTAAAACAATTTCTGTATTTTGTTTTAACTGCAGCCATTGCCGAAAATCCAGCTTCGCACAGGTAGCTTGTTGGAAATTGAAGGAGCACTTCCAGCAGAGCATTTTTTTTTTTATACTCACTTCGAACTGAAAGCCAAAATTCTGGAAGTGGGGTTTTGTGAAACACTATTTTCAGTGTCTTGTTGCTCGAAAGTTCATGTAATTGCTCTTGACCAACCCTGCTTAATTCTGGTGGCATATGACTCACTGTTATGCAGAATGGATCTCGAATCAAATCGTGGGTGTGGCTGTCGATATAACTTCTTCATGAAGCCTTTGATTTTGTCCTGCGTATCCAAAATATTTGAGTTCTTTTGTTGTAGTGACACATTCAAACTGTTTAGTTTTTCAAAAATGTCTGCCAAATAGTCCAGTGTTGCTAAAAGTTCGACATTACACAAATGTTCTGCTAATTCCGTTTTCCCAAGCAGAAAAATTATAATTTCATCACGCAACTTGAAAAGACGCTGCAGAACTTTTCCACGTGACAGACACCTACCTGCCTTCACTATGAAAAAGCAGATGCTTATGTTCAGATCCCATTTCTTCACAAAGTTCAGTAAAGCAACAAGCCTGCACTGGCCGAGATTTGATGTAATTAACAATCTTAACAGTATCCATAAGAACACTATGTATATCTGGTTGCATTTTTTTGGCAGCCAAAGCTTTGCAATGTATCATACAGAGGTGTGCAAATTATTAGACTCAAGCAAGAAATTTTCAACAAAGTTATACTATTGCCATAAATCTCTTTTATTGCCACACTGTTTACAACTTTTAATACTTAGTATGATATCCTTTGTTTTTTATCATTATTTTGATACGGTTTGGCATACTCTTTATGAGAGTTTCACATTGTTTTTTGATGTCTTCATCCTTGTGCCAAATTCGGATGAGTTCTGTTATGAGGTCAGGCTTGGTGGTGATTGTCTTGTTCTTGAGTTTTTGCTTTACGATTGCCCAAAGATTTTGAATTGAATTTGCATCTGGGCTATTACCTGGCCAAGAAAGGACATCTACATTATTTTCTACCAGCAAATTCATCACTGCTCTGGCTTTGTGGCAGGGTGCCGAATCCTGCATGAAGACAAAGTTTCCATCAGGAAACCATTCATTTACTTGTGGGAAAAGCCGTGTTTGAAGGACTTTTCTGTACTGGTCCTGTCTCATAGTGCCATCTACAATGTACAGCCTTTCTGTTCCTTTTGAAGACATGCAACTCCACACCATTATGGAGGTTGGGTGTTTCACCGTCTGTGCGATGCATTGTGGTGGAAACTCTTCATCTTTTGTTCTGTTATGCACTGAACGCTCTCTTCGCCTATGGAGAATATGGATTTATCAGAAAAGATGACCTAAAAGGAAAGAAACATAAAACAAAAAGTATTTTTTGGTTTGACCGGTCTTAAATTATCAGCAGCACCCACTATTTTTCTCTCTCCCTCTCTAAGAAAACACTGAATGTTATTAATGACAGTTTAATAAACAGATTATCAAAGCTTACCTTGCGCCAGTCATTCCCAAACTTCTCTTGAACTTCCTTGACCCAAGGCAGCCTTTTTTTAGCCATTGCGGGCGTGATCTTTGCCTTTGTACATGGCCTGCATACTGGGAGGCCAGCAGTACAAAGTTGTCTTTGAACGATAGACGCTGATACATCCACGCCATATGCTTTCAGATTTTTCGAAATGTCCTTGCTAGTTGTCCTTCTGTTAGATTTAGCCATTTGGATAAGTTTTCTATGCATTCGGGGGTTTAGTTTGAGTTTTCGGTCAGTTTTGTAACATGGACCTCCCCAACTTTGAGTTAAATGTTAATCCGGCTGACTGATTTTTGTGAAACATCAAGTTTTTTTGTAATATCACATTGAGAATACTTATTTTCTTTCAATAGGCACTTAACTAAGGCCTTTTTCCTTGGTGATAGGTATCTTGCCTTTCTCATAGCCTCACTTTTCAAGAATTAGAACATTGACTGAACAAGTGGCCTAAAAAAAAATATATCATTCAGGACTAAGAAACGTTGAAGTATCACGAAAAACACTTAAAGTGATCAATTTGTATCAAAATCACGCAAAAAAAAAGAACCTAAAATGAAGAAATGAATCACATAGTAATAGATGAAATGAAACAGCTGAGGTGTACGTCTAAATGAGCAAAACTGCCTACCTTTGAGAGTAACTCTAAAACAAAATTTCCCTGCCGAATTTTCCTAAATAGAGGCCTTACAAGGATAGACATACATACATATCACTAAGCTGTTCTCTGAGATTCAGAGGTTTGCTCCAAAAAGAAATACAAACTACCAGATATTTTTACTTACTGTTGGCGTATCAAACTTCTCCATTTACAGCGATCTTGACATACAACTCGGGCTTCACTGATATCCATTACATGCCGTACACAAGATCTTTTATACTTCATTCACAAGGATAGACAACAGATGAAAAACCTCACTGCATTGCAAAATAATTTTAGTCATCATTTGAGGCCAGTACGTCATAACAACTACCAAAATGTAACAAAACTGGGCTTGAGTCTAATAATTTGGAGACCTCTGTACAATGAGTCCATTTTACTGCCAGAGCTACATCTTTCACTTGAGTTACAAGGCCACTATTCTTTCCTGTTATAGCTGCAGCGCCGTCATTGCAGAAACCTATACAATTAGGTCAAGTCAAGCCTTCAGCACAGACAAATTCGTTTAGTACAGTGTATGTGTCCTTATTGGGATCGTGTTACAAAACAGTAACTCTTTTTGCATATTTCCTTCCTTGGCATATCTCATGTAACAAATAAGCTGAGCATGTGAAGAAATATCGGTTGATTCAACGAGTTGAAACGCAAATATTTGACTTTTTTCTACTTGAATTAACTGTGTTTTCAAATCCATAACCAAGTAATCAATTCACTGTGAAACTGTATTATTTGACAGTGAAATAGTTTGTAATGCCTTCGCAGCTGCCTCTCCATTCATGATGCGGCACATTTCTACAGCTGCAAGAAGCAACAAATTCTCGGCAATGCTCTGTGATTTCTTACATTTGGCGATTTTCATAGCCACTACATAAGAAGCTTTTTGTGATACCGTAGCTTCTTTTGACATAAGTCTTCTGTTGTTTCATTCCATCTCTTTTCGAGCAAAAAAACTCACGATCCTTGTGTATATAATCTTCATGCGTAGTTTTCCAGATGTCTTTTAAGTGTTGCAGGCCTAAAGCTGTTATTAGCGAGAACTTGAAAACAAATGACACACTGCGAATGGTGAATGCCAGATTTGCTACTAAAACAAGAAAATTCAAACTTGATATAACCTGCGTCATATTGCCTGCAATTTTTCTTTCCTTTATCCGGAGCTGTACTTGTGTCGTCACTAGTAGTCCTGCTACTATTACTAGGTTCACTTTGGTTTGCAGATTCTGCTCTACTCATAGTTCTCTTCAGACAGCAGTCCATTCTCAATGTCAAGTAGATTAGTTTAGTTCTAGATTAAGTAGAATATATGCCCACAGTTACAACGAACAGAAAACAAATGAGAGAGTGACGGAAAAATACCAGGTGTGTGTGGAAGACTATCACATTGTGTTTGGAGGGGTGTCGGCTTTCATCCACATACAGTGAATAATATTATGCACATCGGCTCGTGCTTCACCAATTGGGAATCTAGGCCGTAGAGATTCATGCCTGATAAGTTCAGCCAGATGTTTGAAATCAGCAGCACTGTATCAGGTGTCATGTACTTAAAACTACAGCTTATCATAGATTAATGTGTGTAGCTCAGAATTCCTATTACTGAGATACTTCTTTACTTTTATCTAAAGATTTTAGTATGGTTTTAAAGCACAGAAATATTAATCAAAGTTCTTGTGAAAATATTTTGAATTGTGTAAGGGCATTTATATTTTAAACCTAGTTTTCTTTTCTGTCTCGTCAGCTGAAGAGAAACATTTTCAGATAAACAATGTTCTTGCTTATGGTGTGATATTTTGCTTTTCTTTATTTTTTTGCAGTTTTTGAGTTATAAAGATGAAGACTTTTCATCTTCTAATGACCCTGCTGTCCAGATAATTTTGGAATACGTGAAGCCTGAAATGACAGAAAAAGATTTGTTTGAGCTTCTTGAAATTTTAGAGCCTTCAGAAAGTCAGATGGACTCTATAAGTATTAGTTTCGGTTCTCCTTTCCCAGTTATGGATGAGCAGTTGTTACCTGTTCCTTATGTCAACAATTGGTAAGTTAAATAATATTGTTGTTCGCAGGGCTACTTTTTGAATATGCAAAAACCATGTGGAAATGTTCAGTAGAACTACACGTAGGCCTAAGCCTCATTTGGTCTAATATGTGGCATTATTTGATTGAGCCTTGCAGTGTGAATTTCATACTGCCAGCCTCGTCTGGAAAGGGTTTTAGAAATCTTGGGTGAGATTGGAAGCAAAAAACATTGCTAACTGTGGGAATATACTGGGTGAACATTGTGGATGGTCTGCTTAAGGCCTTTCTCTCTCAAGAAACCAGTTGTGCACTGTAGTGTAAACAGCTGTATAGCTATACACATTTCTATGTGACAGTGAAAGGCTCAAATTGAAAGGGTCCTTCTATAGGCAAAAATTTTGGGGCAACCTAGGCTAAATGCATATGGTGATTTCAATTAATTATGTGAGAAACTTTGGGTTTTCCATACATGTAGAAATAGAGTTTGAACAAAAGGCACTGCATTGGAAAGGGCAATTATGAACAGCAAAGCTGATGCAAGTATGTCCATTCATTCATTCATTTAATTCTGCAAATGAGGGAAACTTGATTATTATTATTTTTTCTTTTATTGATTTATTTATTTATTTATTTATTTTTTTATTTTTTTTATTTTTATTTTTTTTTTGGAAGCACAGTGAGAGCAGAAAGAGGTTCAGTAATGACATCACATTGAGAAGGAAGCTTATTCTTGTGGGCAGCCACAAGAAACTACCCTGTTAGTGGCACTTTGGAGATGAAGCATGTTGCTGAGAGAAGCGGATTACTAAGGCAAAAAAGTGTGCACCCATCCAGCTATGAGGACAATCATGAAGAAGGCTTGTGACACCTTGAAGCATTGACAGGTACTGAGCAAACAAATGCTAAAGAGGTCTGTTTATGAGTGCAATGGTTAGAATTACCTCTAGCCATGAAAGCAAAAGAGATTACTGCTAGGACGTGTTACAGAGAAATTGTTAACTGAAGATGGTGTGTTCCATTACATGCACATTAAACGTACCCTGTGTTTTGTACATTATACTTGGGTCCACATGTTATGTGTTTCATGTGCTTGTGTCCTTTGTGTTTGTGTCTAGTGCCATATAGGGAATTATTCGTTAAGTAAATCTTTTCTTTGATCTTTTTTCATTCAGGACCTATGTTGCATCATAGAGATGAAAGAGAAAGACACTCTCTCCAGTAGGACTGTTCACAGTTCCTGAAACATTTCGTGGACTAAGGAGTTACAGTGACACAAAGTGTAAAGTTCTACATGCACTAGGGAACAGGATTTTGCAGACTTGTTATTTTTTAAAGACATTAATGCCATGTATTAAGGCACTGTACTATATATTTATTTAGTATTCTTTATGTTTATTTATCCATATAAACCTGCATTTAGACTGACAGCAGTGTAACTATGCCACCAGAATTAGAGAAAATGCTATCTCACACACTTACCAACCTGCTTAGCTAGTGTGGTGAGTTATGGCCAAAATCCCCAAATGAATTCCAAACTAAAAGTTGATGGCATCATGATCAAAGTAAAGACCCTGAAGTGGCAATGAATGGAACATATTGCTAGAAGATTTGACCACCATTGAACAATTGAAATATTAGACGGGATACCAAGGGACAGAAGACCGCACAGGAGATGGGCAGATGAAATTTGAAAGCATGTAGAAGTCACATGAAAGTGAATAGCTGAGGACAGAGAGTTGTGGAAGAGACTTGGAAAGACCTTCATCCAGCAGTGGATTGATAATGATTGTTATTGATGATGATGACCCATGTTTTGCCATTAAAATGTTTGGGTTTGTTAAACATATGTGTCCAAGTTAATTGAGTAGTGTGCCCTGATAATGATTTAACAGTTTCTTGGTGACACACTTGATTTTGGGCATAGTTAGTAAATCTGTGCTGAAGTATAATGTTTTAGACATCATCAGAATGATAAAATATTAGGAGTAATTTTTTTAATTAGTGAATTTTTTTAATGTGACTTTTTGGTGCTCAAAATTGCCCCGCGTAGGTGACAATTCAAGCATGTATAATGGTCTAAGACATTTTATCTCAATGTTTTTCCTGTTCTTCCTTAAAGCCCATCCTACGTGCAAGGCAAATACAACAATATGAATTACCTTATGATAAGCTGTAGAACAGGGGTGCACAACCTTTTAACACCTACAGGCCAGTGGCGGCTCGTGGTAGGAAAAATAGGTGAAGAGCTACAAGAGCAATATGAAAAGATATATACTGTCTTCAATGAAAATCAGTTAATGAGAACTTACCTATTTTTTTATATATTAGATCAATTCTTCTTCCCTTTAAAGCTGGAAATTTGTCGATTATGTCGTCATAAAATGGCTGTTTCTTCGTTACATCAAGAAAATGTCTTTCTGAATAGAAATCTTGCCAAAGAAGCAAGTTTATCTGGAGAAATAGTGTTTCTTGAGTAAGTTTGTATTCTTTTAAGGCAAGAAAAATTTCTTTCCACTGAAACACTTGCAGATGCAATTGTTAAAATCAGGGAAACCAATACAGTATATAAGCTTCTGTAAAAAATGTCTTTATCTCCATGAAGCACTCGAAGAAGTTCAGGAGTCGATATATTCCTTAATTTTTCATCAGCATATACAAGACTCAGTTCATTTTTAAGGCGCTGGTGTTTAGTAAATATTTTTCCGTAAAAATGTTGAAGATTTTCCAAAGCGTGAGAGGGAAAGCATGAATTAAATTGGTCGAATTTGGTTGTGTCAGCAAGACAGGCAGATTGAAGTTTAAGTTTCTCACAGTCTTGAAATCTTATATCCATTTCCATAAGAATGTGGTACAAAATTTCAAAATACAATTGTTTATAATTTTGAAAAATTGTTTCTTGTGTAAGAGCAGCATATTCCCATTTAGATCTGCTTATTTCTGTGATTTTGAAAGCTTTTCCAAACAGTATTTCAAATACCTCATTGTTCCTTTTCTGACTCAAAATTTCATAAGTCCTTTTTTTAAATTTGAGTAACACAGTAGTTTATGTCTAGTGATTTTTTCTGCAAAATTTCGAATAATACACTACTGGCCACCCAAAATGCAACACCAAGAAGGACACGAGAGCAAAGCCAGATTTACTGGACACATAACAGATACAAAGATGAAACGATTGAGCTTACAGGCCCGTGCAACTTGCGGAACACGCAGACATCAATAGTTCGTGTGGCCCACATGGCTGGCAATAACGGCCGCTACACGCCGCTGCATCAAACAAAAGAGACTTTGGATGTGAGCTTGGAGTATGTTGGTCCAGGCTGCTTCCACACGTTGCCACAGTTCATCAGGCATAGCCGTGGGTGGTGCTTGCCGGTTGCTGATCAGCGACCAGACGTGTTCGATGGGCGACATATCGGGAGAACAGGCAGGCCACGGCATCAGTGACACCTGGTGGGCTGTGAAGAATTGTTGCACGATGCATGCCACGTGCGGGCGCGCATTGTCCTGTTTAAACGTGGCCGCTGGCAGGTCCTGCAAGTAAGGGAGGACTACAGGCTCCAAAACGTCGGAGATGTAGCGGTGGCTGTTGAGTGTAGCGGTGATGCGTACTACCAGAGGAGTGCGGGTGTCATATCCAATTGCGCCCCAAACCATAATGCCCGGCGACAGACCGGTACGACGATGCATAATGCAGGCGTCATACAGTCTCTCGCAGCGGTGCCGCCACACATAGATCCGACCATTGTGGTGTTGCGGTCAGAAGCAGAATTTGTCATAGAAGACAAGTCGTACCATTCCATAGTCCAGGTGCGGCGTTCAATGGCCCACTGCCACCGCACTCGCCGGTGGTGTAACATCAATGGTAATCGGAGCAATGGGCATTGTGCAACAAGTCCCCGCTCCTGCAGATGACGTCGAACGGTACGTGCTGACACAGGTTGTTGCGCAACACACCCTAATTCCTGTGCTAACGTTCGTGATGTGGCGCTGCGAGCCGGCAATGCCCGCCGCACAACATGCGGGTCCTCTCGTTCGGTGGTGTGCCGTGGCTGCGGCAATCTCTCACGTCGGTCCGTCCGTCCGTCTCTCCTGCACCCACCAAATCCATACTCGCCTCACTGTGGCTGGATGTTGTCCCACACGGGCGTCGATGTTTCGGTACAATAAACTGCTGTCGCGATAAGCCACTATTCATCCTCTGTCGAACTCCGAAACGTGCTGGAATGACTGCCGTATTCTGCGACGAGGCATCAGGAAGCTTCACACGCACAGCTCCGGCAGCACAATACACTTCCACTACTTACACCCCGCCTGCTGTGCACCCTTCTTATAGTGCTTCTCAGTGGCGTGCCGGGCGCACATGATTTGCATATGCTCTGCCATGCTAATCATTTGCATGTCCTCTCTCAGGCGACACATGCTGCGAATTTCAGGCCAATCGGATGCTTCCTTCTTGGTGTTGCACATTGTGTGGCTAGCTGTGTAGATCGGTGAAGCCAAATATTTCACTAAATACTATTGTCAAAAATGTAAATTCAAAAGTGTTCATATCATTTAAAAACCCTTGGGCAAGTTGAATTGATTTTTTGTCTGATTGGTCACTATTTCCGAGAAATTTGAATACTTCCTTCAATTTATCCCGATCTTCAACTATTACACTTACTAACTTCGAAGTGGAGGACCATCGAGTTTCTGTTATGGTTGGCATGCATCTTGCGGTTGTTGATGTGAGTGTATTGTTTTTTCACCACTCAGCGAAGTGATCGCTTCGCTGAGTGGTGAAAAAACAAAGGAATTACACTGAGTCATGCAAAAAATATTCAACACTTGGAAATTTTAGAAAAACTCTGCTGTAATACAAGGTTCAAACAATGTACTAAGCAATAACAAAAACAGCTTGAGAAGCTTTATGCTTCATTTTTTCTGGAGTCCAGTCAAGTGTCCAGACATTACGCTTTCCCCATCGTAACACTGTCCTATTGACTTGTGTTGATAATCAAACTGTTCCAAAATTTTGTCTAGCATTTTGTATAAAGCTTCTGACGTTCTATCTTCACTCACATCATGGAAACCCAAAAATCGCTCAATCAATACACCTTCCGAATCAACAGATCTTATTATTAAAGAGCACTTGGAAGGCTGGTTATGTCTTCCCATCTACTGGAATAGAAAAGCATTGAACTTCATTTATTTCATTTTTGACGTGATCGTTTATATATTCAGAAATACATTCAATTAATTCGTTTTGAATAGTTTTTGAGTCACCTGTGAAGACATTTTTTATCGTTTCGTATTGATTTTGAATTTTTAAAGGACTTCTTGATATCAACAGTGAAAGCAATTCCTTGAATTTCTACGATTTATCTTGTCAGTGCCTTCGTCATAGTTACGGAATGCTAGTTCTTGTTTACTCAAATAAAGTACTGCATCAATCATTGTCTGCAGGAAAAGTCTATTTAAACGAACGCTTTCGTTGAAACTCATTTTTAAAAGCCTAGCATTTTCCCTCAGGGCATCGGCAATGGTGTTCTGATTCTTTTCAAAATTATTTAGCATTAATTCACATTTCAGGTGTTCGCTAGAATCACCACGTTTGTGAAGTGACAGTTTTATATTTAAGAAATCTGAAAATTGTCTTTATTCCACGCTGAATTTTATTACTAAAAAATAAGCAGGGCCAACAAAAACAATTTTGTAACACAGAAGGGCTACAAAGCCATTTATATTCAGTAAACCAACAATTTTTAAAATTAATATTGTAAGATTTACCGCTCTTCTTGATTTCTTTCTTGGCGACAATTGTCAGTGAATCCGTCGGTCATCCTTGAAGTAAAATGTCTTTTTTATTTTCATCTTTCCACCGATTGAACGGAGTTTACAATAAATTGCAGACAATGTCGTTCAAAAGATACATACTAAAAACTAAAACTATTACTATCAGGTAAACTGTACACGAAACTAAAGTAACTAATGAAGTTTTTAAAAAACAATCACAAAACACGAAAAAACAAATTCTCTCGGAAAGTATGTACCAAAACACCGCAAGGAAAAAGCCCTAGTGAATTGCAAAGAACCCTTGGCAATCCGTCCCGTTCCACTGCAATCTCTTCGGAAGGTCACGACTACAGGTGCAGAGCCTTGGCGTCTCAAGCTAAAACACTTCACTTGCCCTGCGGATAGGGGAGGGTGACGTCACAGTTACCATGGCAACTTGGACGAAAACTGCAGACTTCCAAGCATTCTCATTTCAGCTCTTCACTTGAACTGTTTTGCATATAAGGACTTGTTTTCCGTAATGAACGCGCATTGTGAATTGATATCTAATCAAACTTTTGGGTAATTTGGCACTCAATAAAGGAAAAAAAGAATATATTATACGAAATTATTAAATAAAACCTTATTTCAAATGAAATAGGTGAAGAGGTACTTCACCTACTTCACCTGAAAAGCCGCCACTGCTACAGGCCAATTTCAGATTGACTGATCAACGTTGGGCTGCAGGGAGTATACCCAAACAAAAAGATTCCAAAACCAAAAAAATTAAAACTAAAAAAAGTGCACAGAAATTAATTAAACAAAACAACTTACTTGCTTAAAAAATATGCAGGCATTGTCTAAACTGTTTTATTTTTATATAGGTCTAGTGAGAAATTTGGCATTTTTTTTTTTTATTAGTCTTTCAATATCTAGTTCAATGTCAGACCCACAGGTTTCCCTCCAACGTATTCATCAGTTAGATGAAAATGATCTGATTTCACATGTTTTATTATAGAAAATGATTGTTCATATAAGTAGGTACTTCCGAATAATGTTGCCATTTTTTGAGCATATATTTTCAATTTCTTCATTTCACAAGGCAAGTAGTTTATGTCAAATTCTAGTAAAGAAACATCTGCAAATTTAGCCTTCAATTCGGAGTTATTTTGAAGATCAGCTAGCTCCATCTGAAAATCGAAGGCGCCTTTTTCAGTATTAGTTGTGAATGGTATTGCAAACATGGCATGTATTGGAGGGTACCCCCCATTTTCATGTTTATATATATACTGTATATTGGTTTTTCGAAAAGTCATGACGTATTTTGGCACCCGATGGCAATATGGCGGTTTTGGAAGTACTAGAGGCATGCGCAGCTCTGTTATTGCTATGGCATTCGACAGATGCCAGTTCTAGCTGCAGTCTAAAAGGAATAGTGAGCGATTTGGTTGATTTGACATCAAGTTGAAGATGGAAGACCAAACTGTGCATTTTCGCCATATTTTACTTCCATAAAGCGAAGAACGCGCGTCAAGCTTGTGAAAAGTTGCGTAAAATGTATGGTAATAATGCTCTACAAGAACGTCAGTGCCAGCGGTGGTTCGCAAAATTCCGTGATAGTGATTTTGACCTCAACGATGCTCCTCGGTCCGGGAGGCCAACTGAGGTTGATGACGACCAAATCAAGGCATTGTTCGAGTAAAACCCATGTTACATGACACGAGAGATTGCAGACACATTGCACATCCATCATTCAAGTGTTCACGACCACCTGAAAAAGCTGGGATATGTAAGCAAGCTCGATGTGTATGTTTCTCATGAACTCAAAGAAGTTCAATTGGTGGCGCATATAAACATCTGCAATATGCTCATTAAACGTGAGGAAAACGATCCTTTTTTGAAGTGACTGATAACTGGTGACGAAAAGTGGATTGTGTACAACAATGTGCTACGCAAACGGTCTTGGTCCCGACGTGCTGCTTCGCCTCAAACGACATCCAAAGCAGACATTCATCAGCGGGAGGTTGTGGTCTCAGTGTGGTGGGATTTTAAAGGTGTCGTGTTTTTCGAGCTCCTACCAGGGAACCAAACAATCAATTCGAATGTGTACTGTTGGCAATTGGACAGTTTGAACGAATCCATCATCCAGAAACGTCCAGAGCTCGTTTATCATAAAGGTGTTGTGTTCCATCACGACAACGCGAGACCACACACAATTTTGATCACCCGCCAAAAATTATTGGAGCTTGGGTGGGATGTGTTGCCACACCCAGCATACTCGCCTGACCTTGCGTCGTGAGTCTTCCACTTGTTTCGCTCTCTTTAACAGTCCTTGCATGGTATAACGTTCAATTCAGATGAGGCTGTAAATCAGCACCTTGTACAGTTTTTCGCCACGAAAGACAGGTCCTTCTATGAACGAGGCATTCTGCAGCTCACTGAAAGATGGCAAAAGGTTATCGAACAAAACGAGTATATCATTGATTAATCTTTGTTTTTTCTATCAATAAATGACCTTTGTAAAACATGGCTAAAATACGTCATGACTTTTCATACAACCCAATATGTTTGTGTACCGCCAGTCCCACATAAAATGTACATATCCCTATAATTTTTCATTTTTTCAGTAAATGTTTTTTCGGTTTTGTGCTGCCCTGGTATTTTGTTAGCGCTTGCTTTGTACAACTAGGCCGAGGCCCACGGGTTGTGCATGTCTGCTGTAGAACTATTAAAATTACTTGAGTTATACAATATTATTTGAGCACTGTTACCAAACTTACATGTTACTGTTCATATTGCTATTGTATCTAAAATTTATGACAGGACTATTGCGATATTAGTGGATAATCTTAGTGGGAGGTAAGCTTGTTTCCAAGGGGTGCTTCTCTGAGCAACAATGTCACACATGACAGCAACTGGTGACTATGAATTTGAGAAGCTAACACGAAATGTTATCTATGTATTTCTCTAAAAACATCCGTATTGTTTTCAAGGTTGCACTAAAATGTAATACTCCTCAGTCCAGAAATTACACTGATCCACATAGAAATCACCCCACCCAGAAGGAGGTGTTCTATAAAAGTGCAAATTGCAGGGCTGGTGTACCCACTCGAGATATGCGAATAATATTAAACTGGAGCCGATGATATCACACATTCGTGAGATAAAGGTGCCAGCAGCAACAGGGATGGTAATGTGTAGTCACTGGTGGAAATGTTGTGGACATTTCAGATTTTATGTTTGTGCTGGGAAACTGTTCAGCGAAGGCCGAAAATGCCGGGTACACGCCGTCAGCAGGTTTATCGCCATTTGAATGCATTTCAGAGAGGAAGAATTGTTGACCTGTGTGAAGGGGGCTGGTCTACACATGTATTGCTGCTCACGTGCAACAGGATGTGTGAACTGTTGGATACTTGGCACCAGGTGCTACAGGAAGATTTGTACATGCGTCGGAGCGTCAGTGGCACAGTCCGACAGACGTTAGCACACCTGGACCGGCGAATTGTTTGACCTGCTCGTTCATCACCAGAAAGCACTACAGCCAATATTCGGTGTGCTGTGTCATTGGCCATGGACGTTGTTATAACGACCCAAACTGTAGGTTACCTGTGGCAAACCTATGCAATAGGCAACTGTTACGTCTACTGCCATTAACGACCAGCCATCGCTGTGGTTGTCTGGCTTGATGCCGAAGTCATGCGAACTGGGGTCACAAATAGACTGACTACTGTGGTCTTCAGTGATGAATCCCGTTTCTGTCTGGGTGCTAACGTTCGACAGATCTGTGTCTGGCGACACCCTGGTGAGCGGACAAATCCCGGTTTTGTTCGTAACTGCCACCCCACCCATCAGGCAGGCATCATGGTATGGGGTGCTATTGCACATGACAGCAGGTCAGCTCTTGTCCATATCACAGGCACACTGACAGCTACTCGATACATGAGCGAGGTTCTGCAGCTCATTTTGATACCGTTCCTGAATGGCCTACAGCACCCCATTTTTCAGCAAGATAATGCCTGTGTACACAACACTCGAATCTCCAGACAATGTTTGCGACATGTTCAAACACTGCCATGGCCAGCAGGATCACCCCATTTATCCCCAATCGAAAGCATGTGGTACCACATTGAAAGTCATTTGTAGTCGAATTGGCCTGCGCACGATCTCGATGAATTAAGGAAGCAAGTCAACCGTGGGTGGTGTTCCATTCCTCAGGACGATATCCGTGGACTGTGCGACTCATTGCCATGCTGTATTGCTGCCTGTATTGCGGTTCACTGTGGAGCAACCACTTACTGAGGCATTGTGCTGCATTATCTCATCTGATAAACACTATACATGGCTGAAAATAGCATCAAGGTAAGCCCTTATGTATTTTTATTTGCATGCTCAATTTCACCCCTCTATCCTCACTCCTGCGTGGGGCAATTTCTATGTCAAGCAGTGTACATATAGACTGATGATTAGTACAAATACTGTTGAGGCACCAGCTAGTTCTGTGTGGTGTAGACTGAAAGCCTCCAACTCACCGAGTTTTGTCCCAGAACCCCTAGCTGTAATAACCAACTTGAACTGTCTGATATGGGCTGATCTCTTAATTTTTTGAAGACTCAAAGAATTTGAAGGATTCAAATGTGGGATGTGGTGGGTGTACCATACTTGAAAAAGCTGGACCACCATAAAAGCAACTTTGAACTAATAAACAGCACATGAAAAAGAGATATTGGCAAAGGTAGTGTAAGATTGTTGTATGGAATACTAAAGAACTGAATAGAAAGATGAATTAGAGAAGTGGTTGGAGAAAATACACTGCCTGACAGAGAAAATGCCCCACCATGAAGGAATGCTCAAAAACAGATCAAACTGCACACACAGATAGCCAAATAGGTCCTTAATAAATGATTTAATTGTCACATACAGACTAGGCTCTAGTGGCTGAATATACAGGATGATTATTAAGGAGTGTGGCCCCCATTTTGGACAATACAGCATTGAATCCGACGTGGCAGTGAGAGTCTGAATAGAGTCCTGGGGTATCGTGGACCATGTGGTGTTGATCCGAGTCCACAGTTCATCTTCATTTTGCGGGGTTGGGAGAGTACTCAACTGATATCCAATCATGTCCCACAGATGGTCGAGAGGTCGGGGGATTGTGCTGGCCACGGAAGCATCCGCATATCGTGTAAAGCATTCAGGCTGATCCGAGTGGTGTGCGACCAGGCATTATCCTGTTGAAAAACGGCATTTGAGATGTCCTGCAGATATGGTAGTGCATGCCATGGGCCGCAGCACCTTGTCAGCATGGCGGCGTGCCATCAATGTGCCCGTAGTGCATATCAGCGGTGAGCGGCTGTTAGCGCTGATAGCACCCCACACCATGATTCCACGTTGCCGGGCCATGTGGAGCTCCTGGTGGAGGAATCTGCCCGTTGGCCACATCACCTCCCGACTCTCCTACAGTGATCATCCATGGTGAGACAGAACCGCGATTCGTCGCTGAACACCACACTGTTCCATTCAGCACCCCACACAGCTCTGGAGTGACAACGGGGGACTCACTGTTAAGAGTAGCCTTCGCAATGGATGGCTGGACAGTAAACCAGAAGCAGCCAATCGGCACGACACTGTCTGCATCGATATCGGAGCATCTATACACTCTGCAAAATGTCGCCCCTCGTGGCCTGTGGGTCCCCTACAGCATGACGTCGAATGCGATGGTCAATGCGCTCGGACTTCTGTCTCCATGCTCCGGTCCCCCCTATGATGTAGAACAGATCCTTCCTGGGACCACTGTCTCTAAATGCGACCGCCGGTTATGGCATCATGCTGCGTTTCTTCCACAATATGACGTAAGGATGATCTAGCGGTACAAAGGCCTATGATGACACCTCTCATGAACTCATCCATTTGATGAAATCGCATACGACGGCATCTTAACGGCATTGGCACCCCTTGTTCGTTCTCCAGACACAGTTACAGCAAAACCACTCACTTCTTGCAGCCGTGACAACGTCTCGACTAATGGCCTCACGAGCTGGTTGTCCGCTTATATCCTGCGCGCCGTTCGTGCAATTGGCCTACAAATGTAAGCATTTGCATAACTTGTACATGTGCACCCACCCTGCAATTTGCATGGTGCTGTGTTCACGTCTTCGTGGTGTGGCATTTTCTCTGTCAGGCAGTGTAATAAGTATGGATTGGATATGTTGTATATGTAAGTGAAACTGAAAACAAAACTAATTCAGTGTTAAAACAACTATAGCTTATGCCATAACTATTCATCATTTACGTGCATACATTACAATAATAATAGGTAGCTTACCTTTTGTTGTAAGGCCAGTTCCTTTGGTATACAGGTATACATTTCACTGCATTAAACGTGCAGTGAAATGTATACCAAAAGAGCTGGCCTTACAACAAAAGGTAAACTATCTATTATTATTGAAAACAAAATGACTGGGATAGAAGATGTAAATACAGTGGTGAGTGAGTGATTTGGAATGTTGGATGATATAAGAGGAAAACTGATGTAGGTGTAATTTTAAGTGAAAAGGTGAAAAATAAATTAATTCACTATAGTTGCATTTAAGTGAGAGAATTCTATGATTGCATTTGAAAGTAAAGCTTCAGGGAATAGTAATTGTTGTAGTGTGTGCTCCTTGTGATTCTGAACCTTCTGATAGGAAGAATGATTTCTGGAATGAGCTAAAAGCTGTTTTGAGCCAGTTTGATGCTGAACAGAAAGTTACTCTAGCAGAAGATTTCAGTGCTAGAGTAGGTGTTCAGAATGAGATATCTAATAATGTTCTGGATAAGTTTTATTAATGATCCTAGTGTGAATGATAAGTGAAAGATTTATTAAAGTTTGCTTTGAGAATACTTTGTGTGTATCTAATACATTTTTCAACCACAAATATACCACACATATACAAAGGGGGATCAAAATCTGGGCAGAAAAGTGTTTACAATGGATTTTGTTTATGATCAGCACCTGAAACATTTCATTGTTGACACTTGTGTAATGAGAGGTAGAGAATTTGGGTCTGATCAGTACCTGCTAGTGTCATGTGTGAAGCTGAATGTTCATTGGAGAAAGAGGAATGGAAAGTTAATTGAAGTGCATATAATAAAGTTTCCTGAAGATCATTGGCATTACTCTGAAATACTCAATGAAAGATTGAATCAGTAGAAGGTATGTGACATGGATGTGGGAAAGAAGTGGACAAGTTTTTAAAACTGTGCCGTCACTGCTGCTAAAGAGGTTTATGGTACTGCAACAGTAGGAAGCGTTAAATGTGATGCTTGATAGAACAAAGAGATTAAAGAAAGCAGTAAAGAGGAAGAAGGAAGCATATATGGGGAGGGTGCAAGGTGCAGCTACTGAAGACATATTGCTGTAAAAAGCATGAACCTGCAAAATTGGTTCCTCAGAGTAAGGCAAAAAGTAGAAAAGGTGGACAAGCATGAACCAACATTTTAGGAACATGTAAAATTGTTCTGGAAGTATACAAGATGTTAAAAGAATAGGGGAAATAATGAAGGTCTAAGTTGTGTGAAAAATGGGATCAAAGAAATTATATAGAATCTTAATGAGGTAAGTGAAAGATGGAATGAAGATTTCTGTGAGTTAATGAAACATGAAAGAAAAAATGATTTTGGGGTAGAAGAACATAGAGAGAAGCAAGTACACAGCATGGATCTCAAGAGATGTTTGCAAGGCTGTAAAATTTCCATGAAATGGTAGGTTCCAGTAGTAGATGACATAACAGAAGAGGTATTGAAATAAGGTAGTGACTCTTTCTTTGACTGTTTACCTGAAATTTGTCAGTTGTGTTGAGAGTTGTTCAGGATTGGAGGGATGCTATCATTGTCTTATTGCATAAGAGAATAGGTGATCAGATTGAGTTCAAGAGCTATCATGGTATTGGCTTGCTAGTGCTGGGGAAAAGGCGTTTGGAAAAGTCATTATCGATAAGGTATGAGGTCTTACATCAGAGACAGTGCTGGATGTACAGAGTGGTTTCATGCCCAGTAAGGACTGCACTAACCAAATTTTGAATTCTATATGCTATTGAAGAGTATGTATCTTGGTAAGAATAGTTTTGTTTTTCCTATATAGATTTAGAGAAAGCTTATGACCAAGTAAATAGGGTACTTCCGTGGAAGGTCGTGAGTAATTATGGCATAACTGAGAAACTGTTTAAAAGTATGAAAGCTATTATGCTGGCAGTAGAGCATGTGCATGAGTGAATGTTGTTTTATCGAAATGGTCTTGTAATGGTGCAGAAGTCAGACAGGGTTGCATAATGTAACCATGGTTGTTCAATATATTTATGGATGTATGCATTCTTAATGTCAAAATACGTAGATAATACTAGTTTATGTCTTGGCAATATTCATTTGTGCAGATAGCTGTATGCTGACAATATAGTACTGTTGGTGGAAAGTAAAAGTGAGTTGCAGAGTATGTTGTCCTGGATGTGCAAAGTTTGTATGAAATTTGAACTGTTTATAAATAAGAGAAAAAACAAAAGTTATGGATTTTGAGCAAGGAACTGTTGGTACTGAATACATGATCAATCTAAATGATACAAAGGCTGTCCAAATGAATTAATCTGTTATCTAGAAAGCATGTTTGACAGAGAAAACAGATTAGGTGGTGAACTCAGTAGGTGAGTGAATTCATCACTGAAAGTCATAGCTATTTTAGGAGGATTTCACATTAGTGATGGGTTTTTGAATGGGTCTTGTATGGTTGTGTATGAAAGTGTAATTGTTCCTACTCTGCTGTATGGCAGTAAAACCGGGGTACTGCCAAAGAGACATAGGAGTCATTTGTATGTTGGAGAAATGCATTACTTACGAGGGGAGGGGGGGCACGTTCTGATCTTCTGAGAAACGAGATGTGTAATGTAGAGCGAAATGGTGTTAGTAAGGTGGAAACAAGTATTCTGCAGTGGTTTGGCTACGTTGAAAGAATTAGTGGTGATATGCTCAGTAAGAGAATTCATTTAGCTCAAGTGGCAGGAAAGAAAGATACAGGAAGGCCAAAAAAGTTATGGGAGGACCAGATTCAGGAATGTCTGTTTGAGAAAAAGATAATGGGTATGAAGTACTGTTGTGGTGACCGGCTTTAGCCCCTTCACTCCCCGGCCACCACTAGGTCATGATCATCTAGTTTGTCAAGGTGCTGCATCCGGAATCAGAGAAAGTAATGGTAGATTGATGAAAACCCTTGAATGAAATTCAGAGGACTAAAATTTCTTTTCTTAACTACTTGCCTTTATTCGGCTTTAAGCATGGTTAAATTTCACTAATGGCCTGACTGAATAAAAGACTAGAATAAATGAGGACTCTCCCCTCTAAAAGTATAGGACATTCACTCCCTAGTAAATACGAATGTCCTAAGCATTTAGTGCGTAGGGAATAGAGATATGTGCAGAGCGTGAATATCAACCACCCTCGATAGAAATCTGGGACCCCAGCCCCTCAGGCTTACAGGAAGAGAGTTACGTGCAAACGAAGAAAGCAGAAGAACTGAACTGCTTGCAAGCACCTAAGAACAAATGCTTTTAACCATCTTCATATTCGCCTATTTTGCGGTTATCTTTAGAAACGCGTTTCCTGCTTCGAGGCTAGAGCGATCCAAATAAGGTAACGCTCAGATTTTCGCGATATTTACAGAAACACGCAAAATGCTACAAAGTGCAAAGCCCCCAATGGGGATGCTGACGAATTTTCTTCTGGCTATTTCGGGAATTTCTTAGAATGACTTCTCCTTTGTCTTTCAGAAGCGAATTCCCATTTATTTTACTTCTTTCTTGTGGAAAAGCTAACTTTTAGGGGAAAGTCTATTTCCAATAAACAAATGTTAATAATTCCACTTCACAACAGTACAAAAGGTTTTGTCTGTGACATGTGGTGGATGTCAGTGAAGCTTGAGTTGTGTGCCAAGATAGCTGTAAATAGAGATATTTGATACATCTCTTTTTTCCAGACAGCAATTTACTGATGGAAGTGAAAATGAAGATGCATTTGAATCCCCAAATCGCTGTAGAAAAAATATCTTTGAACTGAATAAAAATTACATACATTGTAAGCTTTCCCCTTCCCCCCTACAAAGTTTGTAATGTTCCTCTGTTGTTTTCTAATGACAAACTCCCAGCACATATAACAGAAACTGGACAGTTATATAAACCCTTGTTTGGTCAGTTGTCACAAAACTACCATTCACTACGTTAAAACCAATTAAAAGTACAGTAGGCAGCTAATGCGTAACTGTTCATTGCAGAGACATAACTCCAACTGGTAGCTTTTAGCTTTTTAGGGAGGTAGAGATGAGCTCAAGTGCAAGTTCAAGCATGTTTGAACCCTATTTCCATATGTTCTGCTGCCCTGTTGTGCCCTTCTCCCTCAGTACTTATTACTTTCCTCAAGTGTTACCAGTCATGTTGAGACCTGTTACAGAAAGAAGTTTGTATTGAAGCCAGTGGTGTGTGTGTGTGTGTGTGTTGCGAGTCTAACCCAAATTTCTGGGTTTCTGTGCTCAATCGAACCCAAAATTCTGGCTATGTAAATTGTGCCAACACAGGTAAACAATGTGGTATATTGTTTAAAACATACCCCCCCCCTTCTTTTTACAGCTTTTTAAATTGTGCCAAAACCTGTATACTGTATTGTAAATTGTTTGGAACAATTAGTTATAATTTTATCCCTCGCATTAATTAGCTACAATAAAATTGCGTAGCACTGCCGTATATACTGTTAGCAATTTTCGCCAGTCTTTCTGCTCGGCATGTATTAGGTTGCAAGGCTGAGATTTTGACCAATGTGCATTGCTTTTCCGGGGTTTTTTTTTCCCCACACAGAAATCAGTGCTGCTTTGGGCTTTGTACTTATGTTGAGGATTAGTGAAACCTGTTTTCCACTGGAGAGCAGAGTGCTCCATGGAAAACCAGATGATTTAAAAAAATATAATGATGCTTTTAGCGGCTGATATAAAGGCATTTGAAAAATTAAAGCCATTAATGGCAGGTAACGTAATCATTTTCTAGAGTAAAATGTATACTCATTGACCTGACGATTATGGGCAAAACACGTAACAATATTAACAAAGAAAGGTAACTTGATCACGCTAGTTACGTTAACTAAAACTTTTACAAAAAGTTCGTAAGTTGGAAGCTTTCGACCTTATCTTAGGTCTTCATCACGCCAATGGAGGACTAAAATTGTTGCCAGATTCTACATTTGAATTTTTCCTATTTTTGTTGCCAAAACTTAGAATTGATCTCCAGATCAACGGAATGTAGAGAGGAGATTCGGAGTTGCAAGTCATTGAGTTGAAAATAATTTCTATGCTTTCACGGTAACGGAGGGCAAAACGATTGTCAAACGAAGCAATTCGTTTTGCTTCGTTCCAGTGGGGAACTGCAGATGTGTCTTCCATTGTCAAAATAGACAAGGCAGTGTTGGGATTGCCTTTCGAAAATTGCGTAGCACTTCCTCACAAGAAAGAAGACCTGAAATTCTGTGGTTCTGTTCCTTACCATCCTTCCTATGCTTATAAGTTACAGATCCTTTTTAGAAGTTTTGGTTACCATCTTGCCATTAAATCTACCCCAAACATCTTGAAACTTCTACAAAGGGATAGGGACAAAGTTGAAAGCCTGAACCTCCCAGGAGTTTACTGCATTCCTATCTCTTCTTCTACTGGGGATAACTTATACATTGGAAGCACATACAGGAGCATTAGCCATAGAATTTTAGAACACAGAAAAGATGTTTCGAAAGGCAATCCCAACACTGCCTTGTCTATTTTGACAATGGAAGACACATCTGCAGTTCCCCACTGGAACGAAGCAAAACGAATTGCTTCGTTTGACAATCGTTTTGCCCTCCGTTACCGTGAAAGCATAGAAATTATTTTCAACTCAATGACTTGCAACTCCGAATCTCCTCTCTACATTCCGTTGATCTGGAGATCAATTCTAAGTTTTGGCAACAAAAATAGGAAAAATTCAAATGTAGAATCTGGCAACAATTTTAGTCCTCCATTGGCGTGATGAAGACCTAAGATAAGGTCGAAAGCTTCCAACTTACGAACTTTTGTAAAAGTTTTAGTTAACGTAACTAGCGTGATCAAGTTACCTTTCTTTGTTACTCATTGACCATCAATCAAATAAAAATATCTGGATAACCAATGAAATTTTTTAATACGAATTTTTAAAGTTCTCTTTTATATTTTTTTATTCAGAATTATAATAAACTATAGAAAAAGTTATATCTTAAAGTGGAGCAACAATTGAGAAATTCTGGTTTCATTTTTTCAATGGAGGAAAAAATATTTCCTCATAAATACACTGCCTGACAGAAAAAATGCCACACCAGGAAGGAATGCTCGAAAACAGACCAAACTGCACACACAGATAGCCAAGTAGGTCCTGAACAAATGATTTAATTGTCACGTACAGACTAGGCTCCATTGGCTGAATATACATGATGATCATTAAGTATTGTTGCCCCATTTTGGGCGATACAGTGTTGAATCTGACGTGGCGTCGGTGCAACACTGTCCGCGTCAATATCAAAGCATCTAAGCCTCCCTGTACGCCCTACAAAATGTCGCTTGTTGTGGCCTGTGGGTCCACTACTACATGACGTCAGATGCGATGATCGGTGTGTTCAGATGTCAGTCTCCGTGCTCCAGTCCCCCTGCGACGTTGCACAGATTCTTCCTGGGACAACTGTCTCGAAATGCGACCGACAGTTGTGGCATCATTTTGTGTTTCTTCCACAATATGACGTAAGGACCATCCGGCGGTACGAACGTCTATGATGACACCTCTTGTGAACTCATCCGTTTTACAAAATCACATATGATGGCGTCTTAATGGCATTCACACCCCTTGTTCTTTCTCCAGACACAGTTACAGCAGAACCACTCACTTCTCGTGGTTGTGACGTCGTCTCAACTGATGGCCTCACGGGCTGGTTGTCCGCTTATATCCCTCGCACTGTTCATGCGATTGGCCTGCAAATGCAATCATTTGCATAATTTGTATGTGTGCACCCACCCTGCAATTTGCATGGCACTGCACTCACATCTTCATGGTGTGGCATTTTCTCTGTCAGGCAGGGTACATGGAAAATTCATTACAATATTCATAGCAATCAGATTATAAGTACCAAAATTGAGTGTAGTTCTTACTGATCATCCATGTAACATTCCTCAGAAAACCTGAAAATTTGGCTGTTGCAAATCTGAAGTAGGTTCAGATGCTTGAACTTTGAAAACTATAGTTTCTTGAATTTTGTTGTCCTGGGTAGTTTAACGGATAGCATACTCAAATGGAAATTGGGAGATGCAGGTTTGATTCCTGTTCCAGGGCAATGGAAATTTCAAGTTTTCTGAGTGATGTTACATGAATGATTAATAAGAACTACAAGCAATTTCAGTGTTTATAATCTGATTGCTATGAATATTCTAATTCATTTTTGTTGTAATTTTCAGTCATGTCAACCAGGTCATCTATTATAAAAGGAATTCAGTTGTAATTCTTGTCTAATCTAATATTGATTGAAGTTTTATCAGCTTCTGTATATTCTCTTAGCACTGATTTTCATTTTTTTCTGTTTTGCTTTATTTTGCTTCATCTTATGAATTATGTGACGAAATTTTTACTTTTGTGTATCATATGTACTTCAACTTTAAATAATCACCCTCAAAGTTTCTCCATCAAAAAACATATTTTTGTTCTACAGTTTTTTGAATATTCACCAAAATGATTTCTGTAATAATGTTGTACTTGTTGTTCTTGTGTGTATATGTGAGAGAGAAAGATGGCTATAGAATTTTAAAATTTGATATAGTCACAGCCATGATTCCTGATTTGTGACACTGTATTTTTTTTTCAGTGGCACACAAGAAGAAAATGCTCTTAAATTTAATGTTCTTGATGAAGATATGCCACCTGACACTAGTGCTGATTTTCCACTTACAGATAATGATAAAACACTATCTGAGGCTACTTTAAATATTGCAAATAAACAACAGTATGGCCTTCTTGGCCTTGGTCCTCCTAGTGCAAGAAACCCAAAGGCAGAAGAGCCATCTGAAAGTGGTCTTATATACAATGTTCTCGACGAAGATATGCCTCCTGACACTGGTGATGATTTTCCACTTACAGATAATCATAAAACACCTCCTGAGGCTACTTTAAATATTGAAAATAAACAGTATTGCCCTCTTTGCATTGGTCCTCCTAGTGCAAGAAAACCAGCTTCAAAAGAGCTGTCTGAAACTGGTCTTATATACAATGTTCTCGATGAAGATATGCCTTCTGACGTTAGTGAGGATTTTCCACTTACAGATACTGATAAAACACCATCTGAGGCTACTTTAAATTTCCAAAAATTAAAGAAAACCAGAGGCAATAAACAACAGTATGGCCTTCTTGGCCTTGGTCCTCCTAGTGCAAGAAACCCAAAGGCAAAAGAGCCATCTGAAAGTGGTCTTATATACAATGTTCTTGACGAAGATATGCCTCCTGACACTGGTGATGATTTTCCACTTACAGATAATCATAAAACACCTCCTGAGGCTACTTTAAATATTGAAAATAAACAGTACAGTCCTGTTGGTTTTAGTCCTCCTAGTGCAGGAAAACCAGTGGCAGAAGAGCCTTCTGAAAGTGGTCTCGAATTTAGTGTTCTCGATGAAGATATGCCTCCTGATACAGGTGGTGATTTTCCACCTACAGGTAGTGATAAAATACCTCCTGAGGCTACTTTAAATACTGAAAATAAAGAGTGTGGTCCTCTTGGTTTTAGTCCTCCTAGTGCAGGAATACCACGGGTAGAAGAGCCCCCTGAAAGTGGTCTTAAATTTAGTGTTATCGATGAAGATATGCCTCCTGACATAGGTGGTGATTTTCCACATACAGAGTATGATAAAACATCTGCAGAGGCTATAAATTTTGAAAATAAACATGATCCTCTTGATTTTAGTCCCCCTAGTGCAGGAAAACCAGAGGCAAAAGAGCCCTCTGAAAGTGGTCTTAAATTTAGTTTTCTTGATGAAGATATGCCTCCTGACACTGGTGATGATTTTCCACCTACAGATAATCATAAAACACCTCCTGAGGCTACTTTAAATATTGAAAATAAACAGTACAGTCCTGTTGGTTTTAGTTCTCCTAGTGCAGGAAAACCAGTGGCAGAAGAGCCCTCTGAAAGTGGCCTTGAATTTAGTGTTCTCAATGAAGATATGCCTCCTGATACAGGTGGTGATTTTCCACCTACAGTTAATCATAAAACACCTCCTGGGGCTACTTTAAATACTGAAAATAAAGAGTGTGGTCCTCTTGATTTTAGTCCTCCTAGTGCAGGAATACCACAGGTAGAAGTGCCCTCTGAAAGTGGTCTTAAATTTAGTGTTCTCGATGAAGATATGCCTCCTGACACAGGTGGTGATTTTCCACATACAGATAATGATAAAACACCTGCAGAGGCTATAAATATTAAAAATAAACATGATCCTCTTGATTTTAGTCTTTCTTGTGAAGGAAAACCAGAGGCAGAAGACCCCTCTGAAAGTGGTCTTAAATTTAGTGTTCTCGATGAAGATATGCCTCCTGACACAAGTGGTGATTTTCCACCTACAAATATTGATAAAACACCTCCTGTGGTTACTTTAAATACTGAAAGTAAAGAGTGTGGTTCTCTTGGTCTTAGTCCTAGTGCAGGAATGCCTCCGGCAGAAGAGCCCTCTGAAAGTGGTCTTGAATTTAGTGTTCTCGATGAAGATATGCCTCCTGATACAAGTGGTGATTTTCCACCTACAGTTAATCATAAAAAACCTCCTGAGGCTACTTTAAATGCTGAAAATAAAGAGTGTGGTCCTCTTGGTTTTAGTCCTCCTAGTGCAGGAATACCACAGGTAGAAGAGCCCTCTGAAAGTGGTCTTAAATTTAGTGTTCTCGATGAAGATACGCCTCCTGACACTGGTGGTGATTTTTCACCTACAGATAATCATAAAACACCTCCTGAAGCTACTGTAAATATTGAAAATGAACAGAGTGACCCTGTTGATCCTCCCAGTGCAAGAGAACCAGAGGCAGAAAAGCCCTCTAAAAGTGATCTTGAATTTAATATTCTCAATGAGACTATGCCTCCTGACACTAATGATTTTCCATGTGCAGATAATGATGTAACACCTCCTGAAGCTGCTTTAACCATTAAAAATAAACAGTGTAGTCCTCCATGTGCAAGAAACACACCTATAGAAGAGCCCTCTGAAATACAAGCAGCATCAGAGCAAATGGACTTAATTATGGAATGTGAAGATGGTAAAATTTATTTTATATATACAGTAATTGAATAATTATATAATCATGTTTTGTTGGAGAAAAAAAAAAAGTAGAGAAAGAGAAACAAACCCTGATTTCTTACTCATAGATCCTCATATCTCATATTATTTAACACATTGCGTGTCACGCCATTCATATATGAATAACAGTGACTGATGATGCAAACAGGCCACATCATTCATATAGGAATGACGGACTAGGAATGGTTTGCGGCCGTGTCGGTCATATATGGATGATGTGGCAATGTAATTTATATGGGGATCTGAAAGTGTGGGCTCCCAAGAACATTTCAGTATATACATGGTTCGGGAAAAACCGTAAAAATCAAAATCTGAGGCAACAAAATGCAAAAATCATATAATTTATTCTTTAGTAGGTAAACGAAAACATTTGTTTCTTAGAAAATTAAGGTTTTAAGGAAATACAACTTATTTATGTTTAATATTAAAACATTCCAAACAAAATTGTGGCTGCCCGGAACACATATTACAAAAGGTATACACCATTTTCGCTCGATTTCTGGCTTCTTTGCGACCAGCTTCTCCTTGAAGTTTTGAGTAACATAGACTACATTTCCTTCGAATCTATTTACCATTAGTATTAACTCTATCAGACAGATGGTGGTAGGAACCTATGGAAGTTCTTGGTCTTTCATGCTGTACTCGTCCTAGTATATTCAACAAATATGTCGCCAAATTTTCTCAGAATTCACGTATTTGAATTTTCTTCTTGGTTGCATGTTTATATAGGACCCAAGAATTGACAACTGCTGTTCCCAAAAGGAGTTCAATGCCGAGTTTCCTGAACCATTTTACTCCTTTACGTAGGGTTGTAGCGTAAGAAGCCATTTGATCTGATATGTCAATCTCTGCCTTACCCTTATTGTAAGCTTGGATGGCCAAGGGTTTCTCTGCAGCCTTTTGAGGTTTACGTTTTCTAGCTGTTACTGCTGGCTCATTGTGGCTAGTTGAAGGTTGTGCAGTAACAGTATTTTGGATTACGGTGTGTGATACCAGTATGGGCGCATGTTTTGTTGACAGTAGTCTAACATCTTGCATGGCTTTCCACTTCATATTTACACTACCATTTTGATCTTATAATTACAATACCATTTTGATGGTACCAGTATGGGCGCATGTTTTGTTGACAGTAGTCTAACATCTCGCGTGTCTTTCCCCTTCATAATTACAATACCATTTTGATCTTCCCGGGATATAATTTCTCCCTTTTTAAGTTTTACTAGGAGGATCTCCTTGGGTATATGCTTCTTATTTGCCCTGAGGGTTTCGACCAGATGCGTTCGTTTATCAAGCATAGACTTAGCTAGTACAGTACAATTCCGAAAATCCGCACAACTTGGTTCCAGAGGTTGTGCAGATTATAGAATTTTGTGGATTTTAGAGAACCTGTGTGTGTTTACTAGTACATACGTACTGTATAATACTAGTTCAAATAGGATGGTATGCATGTACGAATTATAGGCTTTCATTTGTTTAATAATTAGTCAAATTAATTAGTAATATGTATTTAATACTGTAATTAGTAGTATTTGGAATTTATATAGATATATACAGTGTTTAATAAGTAAGTAAAATATAGGGAACAAATTCGTAATACAGTACTGTATTAATTAATTGAATTTTTATATATGTCAATCAAACATTCTGGCTGGCAAACATTCCATCAATGGTCAATTGTTTTAAATTTGGTTTCTCTCATTGAAGTTTTTCCTGAAGTCTATAAATCATCATTATTTCCTGTGTTTCCTTCAATCATCATCATTATTTCCACATTTCTGCTGTTCTAAAAAATTAATGTATTGTTCTTCCAACAAAATTCCATCACCTAAGGATATTTTTTGGTAGTAGAATCCTCGCTGTCAGTGTCTAAATCGCCTGCATCAGGATTAATCACACTAGCTATGATGTAATCATCAGTCATCATTTGGACTTCACTCTTGTCTGAAGATTCCATCCATTCAACTATATCTTCTTCTCTAAACGCATTCATCATTGACACATTTGCTTGTTTGGCATATGCTAGTAGCCTTTAATTTGGCCTAAACTCGTAATCCTCGGGTTCAGAGTCAATAAATATTGATGCTGGCCATAACTTATGCTATGCATTTATCAGAGTAGAACATTTCACATTGTTCCGTGAGCCTGCTATCAGTCCTTCATTGTGAAATTTTGAATGAACGTTTTGATTGTTTGAAACGATTTATCAGAGTTCAACAGTTTCCTTAGGAATTCTCCTTTGTAGTCTCACTTCCAACTGTTAACTATGCCCTGTTCCATGGTTTGAATTAATGAAGTTGTGTTTGGGGATAAGAACATAACTGTAACATTATTTGAAGTTAAATCTTAAGGATGTGCCCTGCAGTTGTCCCATAACAACAAAATTTTAGTCTGGAGCAAGTCCAACCTCCACACAGTGCTTTCTAGCGTCTTTAACAAAGTAATTATTGAACCAGTCTGTAGCGAGTTTTTTGGTCATCCATGATTTTTTATTACTGCAGTAGATCAGAGGTAAGGCCTTTAATTAAGCCCTTCAAAGCCCTAGGACAAACACTTTTTCCAATCACAAATGGCATACATTTATGATTTCCAGAGGCATTGGAACAAAGAGCAACTGTTACTCTTTCTTTGCCTTCCTTAATACTGGAAGGTCCTACTTCATCAGCACACACTAGAGTATGTCTTAGTAGACAACGCCAGACAAGTCCAGTTTCATCCATGTTATAAATTTGATCAGGAGAAAGAGCTTCCTCCTGGACAAAATTGGCAAACACATCCAGAAACTCTTCTGCAGCTACCTTATCTGCCGATTCTTGCTCCCCTCAGGATTTCAAGTAACGAATTCCATGTCTTTGTTTGAAGTGGGATAGCCATCCAACTGAAAAATTACAAGGCTCATCAATCTTCAGTTGCTGATGAAATAACTTGGCTTGTTCACATAAGAGTGGACCGGTAATAGGCATACCATCGTTACGCCTTTGCCGAAACCACTCGTAAACAACAGCATCGAGGGTGGAGTTTCTAGCTTCATGCATCGTTTTGTGATCAGCAATTTCAGAATTGCTATCACTCATTGCATAGAATTGCAATATCTTGTCTTAGGTTTTCTTAATATCGTGCGCAGTCCGAACAGCAATACCAAAAATCTCCACAACATGCTTTGGTGCACTGCCATTATCAAGTTTTTGCAACAAGTCCACTTTCTGCTGAATCGTTAAAGAGCTGTGTTTTCTCTTCACTCCTGCCATTTTCTCAAATTTCCAAACAATTATTCAAAAAAATTTCACCTTAAGACGTGAAACAAGACATAAAAAAACAGATTCTCACAACACGTGTGCCGGAAAAAAATTTGAACACGCAATGATAATTATTATATTTGCACTTTTAAGGTATTAACCTCCTGCAAAGTGTGCATAGTTTACGTGCAATTCATAAATGAAAAAACTATTAGAAAGTACCAATCACTCACCCTAAAGATCATGGTAACCTCCATCGACAACACACTTCCAACACGTCAATCATCGTAATGTTTCTGGGCTTCCAAGGTTTACAGACATCTTGCTTACGATTCTTACTTCCGGGTGTGAAACATCGTATTTTTTTTTTTTTAGCCTTATGAGATGTTACAATAAAGCTTGTCAATTCCATAAAAAACCGCACATACTACTCATTCATACAATTCAATTAAAAACTATGTACATAATTTACATAACCTTACATTCCTAGGTGGTTAAACCTTTGTCAACTGTAAGTATCAAACTGCTCCTTCTGTTTCACAACCCCTGTCACTCCCACTGCAAGTGTCACACCCATTCAGCCCCTCACACACAATCCTCTAGTACTTTCAACAGACCTCTGTCGTCATCAGGAGGCAGGTGTGTCTCACCCGCCCACCACAGCTCAAGTGAGCAGAGCCATCGAGGCACGGGCCCCAGTCGCTATCTCTGAATCATTGTGTCTCTGGGGCCATCTATTGTCCCTGCTGCTCTTTTTTCCTCCTTTTTTTCTAAGCTGCTGTTCAATTTTTATTAGGGCTTTCCATTGTTCGTTTAAGTTACTAGGCTCATTAATGTTGCATAATCTTGATCTGTTTTTTTCAATTAACACTGATTCTGCAATTCTTAACTGCCTTTCGTGTTTACAGCTCTTAATAATTTTAATATCTTTCAAACCTTGGACATTGTTGATTTTCCATACAGTATTGGGTTAATGCTGTCTTAGCTTCTTTTTTATTCCAATTATTTATATGCTGGTTCAATCTATACTTTAATTTATTCTTGGTGCTGCCTATATATGACACAGGTGGCTGCTGGTTTATTGGGATTTCATAAATTCCTGCTCTATCTAATTGGCTGATTTTTTCATTTTTAATCACTAAATTTTTTACAGTAAGTACCTGATTTCCTACCTGTATGTCATACTTGCCACAAACTTTATTAATTTCTGCTGAAACATTTTCTACATATGGTATTGCTCCTACATATTTTACAAGTTTTTTATCAGTCTTGATCTTATTGTAACCTTGAGTTACTTCATAAATCCATTTTTTTAATACCTGTTTAGGCTAACCAAAATCATATGCAATTTTTTCAATATATTCAATTTCCTCTTTTTTATACTGTTCCATTGATGAGTGTGTTAAACTTCTTTTAATTAGTGTTTTAACACTATTTCTTTTATGTGTTAATGGATGCGATGACTGAAATGGTATAAGTACTGGGATATATGAAGATTTTCTATGCACTCTGAATTGCATATTATCATTTGTTTTAACAATCAAAATATCCAAAAATGCCAAAGTATTGTCGTGTTCTTGTTCTTTTGCCAGAAGGAACTGAATTGCAGCATTCTGGCAAAAGACCCAACCGAATCTCAAGTAAGGTACTTAGCTAGAATAAGAAATCACAGCACCTTGCCTGATGAAATAAAGAAAGCATACCCACCAATGGGTACTGGAATACCAAAAATGTTTGCAAAAATAAAAACTCATAAGCCTGATACGCCTATGAGAGTGATTGTATCAAAAAATAATTCCCCACTAATAAAACTGGAAAAAAATATCTACAAATTTTTGGCACCTTTGTTCATGAAGACAAGGTTCACTGTGAAGAATACATACGAATTTATTGAGAAAATTAAAGTAATTAAACAAGATTTAAGTGAATATCATATGGCTAGTATGGATGTGAGAGCTCTTTTTCCTTGCACACCAGTACCTCAGGCAATAGAAATAATTATTGAAAAATTATATGTGCTACAGACAATGAATGCAATACAAATAGAGGAGTTAAGAGAAATTTTATTGTACATATATGAAAATAACATTTTTAAGTTTAACAACAAGATGTACAAACAAAATCATGGTGGACCTATGGGGTCACCACTGTCAACTTTATTTGCTGAAATTATAATGAGTGACATTGAGGAAAAAATAATAAGTAAACTCAAAGATCCACCACAGATATACTGCAGATATGTTGATGACATTTTTCTGTTGTCCAGGCTAAAAAATGATGAACTTGAGGACTTGACAAAAAAGTATAGTGAAATTTATCCATCTATTGAACTGACAGTAGAACAAGAACATGACAATACTTTGGCATTTTTGGATATTTTGATTGTTAAAACAAATGATAATATGCAATTCAGAGTGCATAGAAAATCTTCATATATCCCAGTACTTATACCATTTCAGTCATCGCATCCATTAACACATAAAAGAAATAGTGTTAAAACACTAATTAAAAGAAGTTTAACACACTCATCAATGGAACAGTATAAAAAAGAGGAAATTGAATATATTGAAAAAATTGCATATGATTTTGGTTAGCCTAAACAGGTATTAAAAAAATGGATTTATGAAGTAACTCAAGGTTACAAAAAGATCAAGACTGATAAAAAACTTGTAAAATATGTAGGAGCAATACCATATGTAGAAAATGTTTCAGCAGAAATTAATAAAGTTTGTGGCAAGTATGACATACAGGTAGGAAATCAGGTACTTACTGTAAAAAATTTAGTGATTAAAAATGAAAAAATCAGCCAATTAGATAGAGCAGGAATTTATGAAATCCCAATAAACCAGCAACCACCTGTGTCATATATAGGCAGCACCAAGAATAAATTAAAGTATAGATTGAACCAGCATATAAATAATTGGAATAAAAAAGAAGCTAAGACAGCATTTACCCAATACTGTATGGAAAATCAACAATGTCCAAGGTTTGAAGATATTAAAATTATTAAGAGCTGTAAAAACGAAAGGCAGTTAAGAATTGCAGAATCAGTGTTAATTGAAAAAAACAGATCAAGATTATGCAACATTAATGAGCCTAGTAACTTAAACGAACAATGGAAAGCCCTAATAAAAATTGAACAGCAGCTTAGAAAAAAAGGAGGAAAAAAGAGCAGCAGGGACAATAGATGGCCCCAGAGACACAATGATTCAGAGATAGCGACTGGGGCCCGTGCCTCGATGGCTCTGCTCACTTGAGCTGTGGTGGGCGGGTGAGACACACCTGCCTCCTGATGACGACAGAGGTCTGTTGAAAGTACTAGAGGATTGTGTGTAAGGGGCTGAATGGGTGTGACACTTGCAGTGGGAGTGACAGGGGTTGTGAAACAGAAGGAGCAGTTTGATACTTACAGTTGACAAAGGTTTAACCACCTAGGAATGTAAGGTTATGTAAATTATGTACATAGTTTTTAATTGAATTGTATGAATGAGTAGTATGTGTGGTTTTTTATGGAATTGACAAGCTTTATTGTAACATCTCATAAGGCTAAAAAAAAAAATACGATGTTTCACACCCGGAAGTAAGAATCGTAAGCAAGATGTCTGTAAACCTTGGAAGCCCAGAAACATTACGATGATTGACGTGTTGGAAGTGTGTTGTCGATGGAGGTTACCATGATCTTTAGGGTGAGTGATTGGTACTTTCTAATAGTTTTTCACGCAATGATAAGTTGCCAGATTGCCCGCTTGATATGTGCTTTATTTGAACTTAAATCTCTCAATACTGTACCATCATTATTGACCAAAAAAAAAATTATATCATTAGTAATATTTTTCAAATAGAGAAAACACATAAAAAGATTTTAAAAATCTTTAAAAAGATCTTAAACATTTTTTTTTTTTATGTCAGCTGGAAAAAAAAAATTCGATTTCTGAAATCTTTTTTTTTTTTTTTATACCCTTCTGTTAACTGTAACTGTGACCAGTGTTCAAATCTATGCGGATTTTAGGAGTGCGGATTTTCAGAATTGTACTGTATAATAATTGTCTACATATAAGGTCCTACCTTCATTCAAAAGTTCACCACATAGTTCAAGACAAACATTTTTAGCCAATCCGACTTCAGGTTGTCCAGTTGTAGATTTTGCAGAATATATTTTCAAGGCCCATGTGTATCCTTTGATGGAGCACAATTTGAAAAGTTTAATGCCATAACAGTGTGCTTTGTTTGGTATATATTGTCTAAATATTAGGCGCCTTCTCCATGGTATTAGGGTTTCGTCTATCACGATATCTTCACCGGGATAAAATAATGCTTGTAATTTTCTTTGCAAGATATCCACTAAAGGCTGATTTTTTCCAAGACATTTGCCCCTTTCAATTGTTTCATTGTTGTTGAAGTGTAGCATACTCAGCAATAACTGAAATCTGTTTCTTGACAAAACAGAATGTGGAGTATCTAGTCGGTAAATGCCGTGATTTGCCCAATAATCTGGCAGCGTATTTAGTCTAACCAAACCCATCCATAGTGGCAATCCAAGAAATTTCTGTATTTCTGCTACATCATTTGGTAGCCATTTATTGAGGCGAGCATATTTTCTCGGCACTCTTGATGCTATGGCCTGTTCTGCAAATCTGTTAGTTTTGGTAGCAATGTGTTCTATAGCCTCATCATCTACTATCAGGAAAAAATGCCTGCAGTGGGGAGATTTCTGCTAGTTGAACTCTATGCAGTCCATAGACACCAGTGAAGGGAAATACTTTGTGTTGTCCAATTTATTCACTCCAAACAAAATTCGTTGTTATTGTTTTGTCATCTGATTGAAACTCATCCTGATCATCTGCATTCTCAATTTCTTCCATAGCTAAATCCTGGAGAACATTATCAATATCATCTTCATCATCATAAGGGACTGGTACTGGTAAAGAATGTGGTTCCCATCCTGGATCCCACACAGAATCATCGAATCATAGTCTGAAGTACTGCAATTTTCCAAATCGATTTCTGCTGTAATCTTTTCCAGCTCGGCTTGTGGCACACTGCGCCGACGTTTCAACATATTTACGGAAGTACATAAAAACTTGTAAAAAAGTTCACTTATACTAGAAACTTGTAAAAAAAAACTATTCACTTCAAAGTTTACCTGGCAAAATCTGCAGCAAAATAGAAAGAAGCTCTGATAACTGTGTCATGTATTTGAATGACATGGCCGCAGGTGTAAAAGACAAAAAATTCTGCCGCCCCGGTGGCGCAGTGGTCTAAGGCGCTGGCCTCTGATCATTCTTCCGTAACGGGTCCGGGTTCGAATCCCGATCAGGCATGGATGTTGTGTTTGTCTTACGGCACTGGCTCTCTCCCTTCCCTGGAACCAGTGACCCTAAATTAGGGACGGGCGACTGCTTATAGCCCATTGAGTTGCTCACGGTGGTCATTAAACTTCCAATCAAAAAAAAAAAAAAAAAAAAATTTCCTGGGAGGCTACATCATTCATATATAAATACAGCAAAATAATTTATAACAGTACTCAAAATTAAAAAAATGTTTAAACTATGAACACAAAATTTTTTCCATGGTTAAAATAGCCAAATTATAGAAAATCACAAGTTGGCCCTGGAGGTTATGTTTTTTCATATCATTTGGCGTGCAATGTGTTAAATATTTGTTATCCTTGCTGTGTACCTTTTTCTCATTTTTGTTTCACCTTACTGAGTTTTTTATTCTTGTGAAAAACAAGTTTGTATTATCCTTCTATGTGCTCAGTGAAAATGATGTGATAAGGCTTGCATTTTTTTTTTTTATCTGCAGCTTTAGGCTTAGCTATTTTCTGGTGTTTAGAAGTGAAGTATTTTTCTGGACTCGTCACTGACATTGCTGAAGTATTTCGTGGGGTACAAATGCTTGGGTGAAGGAAATAAAGATTTGCAAAGTGTTTCAGAAGAAAATACATGCATGGAACAAATGATTACTGGAGTGTAAGACATATTGAAGTTGAATCAGTATATTATTTTATTAGGAATACATATCTGAACAAGATAGAGGACAAATAGGTATCAAAATTAAATGTTGATCAGAACATTTCATTAGCCACCCTGGTGGCACAGTGATCTGAGTGCTGGCTTATGACCATTTGTCCGAGATGGTCCGGATTCGGATTCCAGTGAGGTATGGATGTTGTGTTTGTCTTATGGCATTGGCTCTCTCCCTTCCCTGGAGCCAGTGGCCCTAAATTATAGACAGGCAACTGCTTATATCCCATTGAGTTGCTCGTGATGGTCAATTAAACCTTCAATCAAAAGAAAGAAAATTTCAGTAAGAATGATCTTGAAGGCTAAACTTCATTGATGTTATACCTTGAAATGCACAACATCACTCTCTCATTTTCAGTAACATTCACACAAATGTGAAGAATAATTTGTGAAAAAAAAAAACAGTAAAATAAAGCAAATAATATTAACAGTAATCAAAGTTAAAATCATTGTAAGATAGGTTCCAAGAGTAAAACTAAATTTCTAAGAAACTGAACAAATTATGTACTTTCTATGTTAATGAAGCACACATTGGGCCCAAATTCTTTTCAGCAGCACCAGTTCAGCTCTTTGTATGCTGAGAGTGATGTGAGAAGTCACTTAATAGACCATTGTCAGCTGCATTGTAAATGTGAGTTGCAAGATTTTAGCACAAATTACTTTAAAAACGAAATTCCACAAGATAAAAAATGTAATGGACAAAGTTGAGAAGTTGGAAATGAGATCAAGAGTAAAAGTGGGGTCAAAGTTAAAAATTAAAATAATAATAAAAAACACACACACAGAAAGAAAAAAGACCTAAATCAGAATAGTGGACTCGAAATGTAGACATGGACCAGGATTGCAAAATTATAGTAGAAAAAAAGGTCACTTTTTTTCTTTTAATACTTCAAGCACGTTAATTATAATTGATGTGCTTGTTGAAGTGTTAAAAGAAAAAAAGTGACTATGATCTTTCGGGTAAGTGATTGGTTATTTTAATAATATATCATAAAAAAACATATTACAAATAAAGAAACTGTTGTTAGAACTTGATACATCTGAGTTACCAAATAGAAGAAAAGACTTCATTATACACTTCATTGGTGGCATACAGATGCTGTATGTTTTACTGTTTCCCATGTAGCCGTCCTTCAGAAAACTTTAAAAGTACATCGCCCTAGAATGGGGATCAAACCTGCATCTTGCAATTTACATTCAAGCATGCTACCGTTACACAACCCCGAACAACCAAGTTCCAAGCAACTGAACCTAAGCAAATGTTGCTTGGGAATCCAAACAACTCTTCAGATGTGCTCTAGTCGAAGTTATCTCTGCTTATTCATAGCAACAACGACCATTTCTCACCCATGTACTAGTAAAGCTCAAAATATCACCTGTGTTTTCAGATCATAGAAACAAGTAGAAAGCATATCCCAGGAAGAATGAATTCTTCCTGGGATTTGCTTTGCATTCATTTCTACTTCATTATGTTTACTTCATAAGTTAATCAAGATTTTTTTGTCTGACATTCTGTGGACACTGTCACTGCAACACAAATCACATGGTACAATGGAACCTCAGTTGTACATTTTTTTAGGGGATAGCCTTAAGAAATGTATAAAAGATGCTTCCAAAAAGAAAGAAATTGTTTTCATTATTTTAGATTTGTTACCACTGGTTTCCCCTCCTGGTCAGAGAAGGAGTGGTTTCCTTGTGTTGTAAGAGTTTGAAGCTGGCTTGTCTCACTGGATCAGTGGTATTCCCTAAGTCTGTGAAATTCCAATTGCATGGATTTTGTGACGCTTAGCACAGTATTCTTTTGTGTGTGTGTGTGTGTTAAATATGTTGTTTGTACTCGATGTTTTTGTGTGGCTATAAGGCTTTCCATCATTGACTCCTGAACTCAAACAAGATTATTCTAGTTTATAATGTTAAGACATACACATGAACACTTTGTTATATACACATACACATAAACACTTTACTACTTTAAGTTTACTACTTTAAGCCTGTTTATTTAGACTTTTGTAGTATTTCTTTTATTCTAATTTCATTATAAAAAAGTGGGTTAAGAAATTTGGTAAGATTTCATAATTTCAGTATGTGAAAAAAAAGCCCTTAGCTTTGAAAAACTAGGTAGTAAAAGCCAAATGTGATGTTGTTTTATATTTAATACTCCTATTACACTTTCTTTTACTTATAAGCATCATTCTTTTCAAAGCAGTTTATCCACTATTTATTTAACTTTAGTGCAGAGTAAAATATTCACTTGTCTCAAATTTTCTCACATCATTTCCTCGAGTGTGGAATGAAAAACTAATTTTTTATCCAAATCGAAAGTAAAAACCTTCTCTGATGGGATGGAGGTTCATCATTCCTTGCAGCAAGAAGGAATGCAGCAATGCTGTCTCAGTTTTCTAAAGCTATAACCAAGTATTTTTGATATTCTAAAATTAAATGAATAATTGCAAAAAGTATGTAATGAATTATTAACCCTGAATTTTTGGTAATACATGTTCCTTCTCTAAAAGAACCATGTATTTTTGATAACCTTTTAAAGTTAAACATATATACACTATATTGACAAAAGTCACCGGACACCTAGAAGAGAAACACAACATAGCATTTATTGACATACATTAGCACAGTGTCAGTCCACATTTGGCCTTAATGCATGCACTGACCCTTCAAGACATGCTTTCGACAAGGTTTTGGAACACAGCGATTGGTATGTGCTTCCATTCAGTACATAATGCTGCCGCTAACTGTTGCTTAGTAGTAGGCCTTGGTTCCAAACTTCTTATGCGGTGCTCTAATTCATCCCATAGGTGCTCTATGGGATTAAGATCAGGGCTCTGTGCTGGACAGTCCATACACGATTCGGAATTATTGTCAAACCATGCTGTAACAGTCCTCACTTTATGGCTCGGTGCATTATCCTGCTGGTACCAACAACGTTCGGTTCCATAGTATTGCCACAAAGTTGGTAGGGCATAATTGTCCAGAATACTGAGGTAGACTTGCTGGTTAACAGGTTTGTCCACGATAACCAATGGGCCGGGACCACACCACAAAAACACCCCCAAACGAGTACACTGCCAGCTCCAAACTTAACCGTAGGGACAGTACACTGTGGTAAATAGCATTTCCCCGGCTGCCGCCATACGCACACACGGCCATCAGACTGATGGATCGTGTATCTGGATTCATCAGTCCATAGGACCCGTTTCCATTGATCTATGGTCCACGATAAATGTTCTTTACACCATGCTAAACGACTAGTAGCATTCCGAGTGGAGATGAAAGGCTTATGAGCAGCCGCACGACCACTGTAATCCATGGAATGAAGTTCTCTGTGAATGGTATGTGTACATACCGAGGTTCCAGCATTTTTACTCACCTGTACACTGAGGTCTTGTGCAGTACTCTGTCGATTAGCTATAACAACTCTTCTGAGGCTTCGACGTCCTCTATCACTGATTTTTTTTTTGGGGGGGGGGGTCTGCCGGTACGTTTTGCTGCTTCAGGCACGCCATGTGTCTTCCACTTATTCAGTACATCCAAAACAGTTGTCTTGGGTATGTTTAAATGCCTCTCGGTTTCTCTTATGGGCAACCCACTAATATAACACCCAACAGTTTTTCCTTACTCAAAGTTAGTTCTTTCCCACTGCTACATTTTCACTCAACCTCACAGTGCGATATGATTGCAGTCAGCTGCAGGCTTGTTTTTATACTGTTTGCAGCTGTGCCGCGCATCTTAACAATGCAGCGGACCCGTTAATTTGCTTTTGAAGGGGTGTCTGGTGACTTTTGTCAATATAGTGTATAAATTAATTAGATATAACTGAATTGAGAAAGTGAAAATAACTACAGTAAAATATCAGGACTAACGCAGAACTCCATATGAAAGTGAAAAATGTATAACCAAGGTTCCACTCCTCATTTCTACAAACCAGTAAGTTGGAAAAGCAGTATTAAATTAAAGAGGTACCAATAATAAATGTGCCCTCTCTTTAGAGGGAAGAAGTTGATACCACATGGAGGTGATGTAGCAACTGACCTGTCCTCTTATGTTCTGTTTGTTTTAGAACACTCTTGGGAAGAGAGATCACTTGAGTTCAGCTAACATTATAGGCAGAAATTAATTCATGTGGTCTAAAATTCTTCATAAATTAGGTTTATATGAGAAGCAAAATGAATGGTGATTATGTGGATCATTTAAAGTTTAGTTTGGCTTATAATAATTAGGGAACAGATTTTTAGGCGCTAAAAATAGAAAAATATGTATTTTTATGTGCTAATAATTTCAAAAATATTTGCTAAAAATAAAAATATATTTTCTTCAACAATAATGTAAATAGTTTTATTTGCTGTGATAAAAATATAATGTTAGTACTCAACTTACTAATCACAGCTGTACATTTGATGGAAAAAATTCTTTGAAGTTGCAGTGGACAACAAATGGCATGTCTTGATTTTCCATCACAATTCTATGCCTCTTGTCACCAAACAATGACTGATATCGAGAAAAAGATCATTCCACATCACAGGAAGATAAGCTTTGCATATTTGAAGAGGAGGATGTATGTAACACTTAAATAGTCAATTTTGCATACAAATTGGTCTCCTAAAACTTTTGAGCAACTCTACAGATAGATTGAAGTCCACTGTTTTTTTGTTTTGTTTTTTCTAACACACATATTGATTTGTTTCTTGGGTTTCTATTTTTGAACTCGAAACTGTGTTGTTTCCTGCATCCTGCACCTGTTTCAGACAGTGAGTTTGTTGTTTCTAATTTCTTTATCAAATGGCACAAGAAACTTAAAGTAGCGGTTATATATGCCACGTCTCTGTTTAAACTAGTATCATTCATTTAAATGCTGAACAATTTCAACTGAAGAAGCATCGTCTTTTGTCCATTTCATTGACAACAGATCTGAAGCCTTCAAAATAATCTGCATATTCATTTAATCATTTGCAAAAATGTGCCATATTTTCACTGATTCCATGTAGCAACTCCTTTAGAAAACTTGAAAATTACATTGCCCTGGAGCAGGAATTGAACCCGCATCTCCCGGTTTCCGGTCAAGCATGCCTGTTACATCACCCAGGACAAAGAAGTTCCAAGCAACTGAAGCTAAGCAGATGTAGCTTAGAAATCTGAGAACCGTTCAGATTTGCGCTAGTCAAAGCTATTCCGTGCTTCCTCGTAGTGTCACCAGCACAGAATAGCTTCAACTAGCTCAAATCTGAAATGTTCTCAGATTTGTAAACTATATCTGCTTAGCTTCAGTTGCTTGGAACTTCCTTGTCCTGGGTCAATATACTGGATAGCATGCTCGACCAGAAATCGGGAGATGCGGATTCGATTTCCGCTCCAGGGCAATGTAATTTTCAAGTTTTCTGAAGGAATTGCTACATGGAATCAGTGAAAAAACGGCACATTTGAACGATTACATTTGTATTGCCTTCCATGTATTTGTGAGGAATTATTTCTTCAGGGAAATTCGTTTCTCACTTATGTATGATGTAATATGCATATTATATCACAGCATTGAGCCAAGTACCCCAGCATGTAGATACTGGTATAGGAAGCAGTTGAAGATCAGGTTTTTATTTTAATAGATCAATCCTTTGTTGGTATCGGAGAACTTATGTGTCTCTTCCCCAAGCGGGAATAGAAGATGCCAATGTGCTGGTGCTGATGAAACGAGTCCTTCTGGAGAGGGACACAAATTCCACTTGCTCTTTACAATACTATTCCTTTCTTTTTTTTTCTTTTGTGTCTGTGTGTGTGTGTGGAATTTTGATTTCAGGTTTATTTACACCAAAAAGTAAAAACATGGAGGAAACATGCAAATTCATGTAGTTATTACAAAAAATTTGAAAATATGTATTTATGTACAAAAATTTTAAAAATATGTGTTTTATGTGGAAATATTTATTTACCTAAAAATCCATTCCCTAATAATGACATATTATATGCTCATATCTAACTATTTTCCATGTGTGTTATTATTTAGCATGTCGTTTTTGTGCATCAGCTTCTTATATGTACAGGCAGACTTAGTTCATATATAAACTTTCAAAAATTAAAAGTTTGCTTACCTGATTTCATGTTGTTTTCATGTTTCCAATCAATAGCTGAAAAATTGTCTTTTGTCGGCATTGTTTCTTTGTAGTCCTTTATAACCATTAAAACTTTGGAAAGACTGTTTGATTTTTTTTAGTAAAATGTGGCACAGTTAGAGATGACTGTTGTCAAAAAGTTTTATTAGCATAGATAGAGTAAAATTTCAGTACCTAATGTTGTCATTATGTCATTAAGGAAGTTGTCATTGCAAAACTCAGTCAGGTAAAAATGGAGTTGAAAACACAGTAGTGTCTGTACTACAGATGTCCTGAAAAGGAAAAAAATAAACCCTAAAAAGACAATGGCAATTGAAAGTTTAAAAAATTCAGTAGCTTGGTAAATAAACATGAAAGAGCATACAGGTGGCAACAGTATAAATTGCTGTACAAAAATAAAATATTATGAGGTTTAAAAAATGAAAATATCAAGATAAAGGACAGTGTAAAAACTTTGAAAAGATGACAGAAATATTACTGGTAGCATAGAACAGTTTCCACTACTCATATGCTGATATTTCTTGGATATATTTTGATTTGTAGGTTCAGGTCATTACTATCAAGTGCTGCTGTATACAACGTTTGGACCCTTGGTGTTTTTCTCATCATTAGCGTGTTGTCTGCAAGTTCCATTCTTGTTGGTCCCTGTAGTAAGTGATGTAGTAGTGTCTGAACAGGTCCTCGCTGCTTGGTGTCATTTGAGTTAGAGTTTGGTCTCAACCAAACCCCCACAGAGAAAGTTTACATGAGTAATTTGTGATAAAACTTTTTGTCATTCTAGATTTTCTACCATTATTAGTTTTTCTTTGATCTTCATATTTTTGTTATATGGTATTTCCAGGTTTTCAATAAGTATATTAATGCTTGGCTGTTACAATTTTTTTGCCAGGCTTTTTTCGATCCATATAAATTCAGCAGTCGGAATCTTTTTGTATTTACTGTGACTGGAATGGATGGTTGTATTTACCCACAAGTGGTTGCGCTTTATTATTCATGCAATGTTGTATAAGTGATGCCTTTGGTCCAATCATGATGATTTTCTTTTAAACGAGCAAATGAACTTCTTTTGGTACTGCAAATATAAAATTTATTTCCTGATGAATTTTCTGAATATTTTTATCAGTATCTATAATTTTTAAGTTTGCTTCTTTACATCCTTTTTTTAAAGTTGTTAAAACTTTGTTAGAGTATGGAAATGAGCTGCAGTAATGAGCATTATCTTTTTTCCTCATAGGTTATCTCTTTTTTATTTTGTGGGTTATACTTTGTAATGAGGTTGTTAATTATTTTCTCATTATATCCAAACTCTTGGGCCAGATTTTTTATCCATTCAGTCTCCTTAGTGATAATTTGTTCATTAGATGAATGTTCTTACATTACTATGTCACATACCATGAGAACCAATGAGAATGGAACTTGCAGACAGTGCTCTAATGAGGAGGAGAACACAAAGGACCCCAACATCAGATGCAGCAGCATTTAATAGTAACCACTTGCAGAAGACAACTGCAAACATGCAGATTGAAATGCATCCAAGAAATGTCAGCATATTGTTAGTGGAAACTGCTGTATGCTACTAATCATATTTCCAACATCTTTTTCAAGGCTTTTATGTTGTCCTTTGTCTTGATATTTTTATTTTATTTTCATACTAAATCTTATATTGATGTCACTGTTATGCTCTTTCATCATTTCTTCATTCCTTTCATATTTATTTTCGATGCTGCTGATGATTTTTTAAACTTTCCATTGTCTTTGTCCTCTCAGGGTTTATTTGTTTTCCTTTTCAGAACATTTATGGCACTATTTGCATTTATTCTAGCCTGTTCTCTACTGTTCTTTCAGCAGTTTCTTGCAGCTGCCATCATTTTGTAATGTTGTGACCAAGTAGTAAACTGTTCTATTACTTGCTTACCTTCTTTCTCTATCGTGTACTAGCAAAAATCGTTTTGTTCACCTCTTGAACTAACCATTTTTGTCACATTTATCACCTGCCTTTTTAATGTACATTTTCCATTCTATAAAATTTTGTTGGGCCTGTTCAGCTGATTTTGATGTTTTGACTAAAATCAGCAAACAAAATGTTCCATGGTGTGCCTTTAGTGATATTTGCACTCTGTGCATCCTAGGTATGAGTAGTTGTGAAAGTAAAAGGGATTAGAGCTGAACCCTGGTAAAGTTCAACTTTCATGTCAAGAATTCCATCTTACCACTTCTTGTAGTGGCTGCTTTTGTGTTTTCATCCATTTCTTGTAGATTTTAAAAACCGTGAATAGATTTATCTTTATTATTTGATAATGTTATAATTTCTGCTTTCTGTGAGAACGTTTGCTTTTATCGGATATGTGAAAAGGCATTAAAAACTATTATATGGCATTTGGTAGGAGAAACTTGAATGGGAAATGGTATGCTAAGCATAATTTTTTTAAGTCTTATACATTGATGTAATTTGTTAAGTATGCTTATTATTTTTCTTCTTCTGAAGTTTTTTAATGGTCAGAAATGTTTTTCCTTTACTTTTATGAATTTTTCACTTGCAGGCAAATAATTTTTAAATGCTTTTAAGGCTTTTCAAAGAGGAACTTGATAAGTTGGAAATGTTCGCCAGCAGCATGCTAAACTGATATCATCGTGATATCTCACATATTTATATACATAAAAGACTTGGGCTTAAAAGGACAGTGAAAGTATGTGACAAAGGACCCTTGTCATTATTCTGTTAATAGATGTATAAAGCAATTCTGTGTTTGTGCTACATGTTATCCCAACATAAATCACTATCTGAATTATTGTTGTGATATGTTAATTGTAACAAATTTATGTAGCATACATTATGTATTAAGGGTGTGTGCTCAATCTTAAATTAGAAAACAAAACTGGAATGAGATGCTTTGACTATAACAGTGAATTGTGGGATCTGTATTTCAAAGTCAGTCATTTGTGTGGGAGGGGGGGGGGTAAGGAGGTGCTAATCATTTTGATTTATTTACTATGCTAATTAGCCATATATAAATATGAAAACAATTGGGCTTCAAAACTAACTATTATTTTAATAAATTTTTGCAGGTACAGCTGTAAACCTCTAAGGATGTTTTGTGTGTGGTCAAGAAAACATCAGCAAGTGCACCTGTATAGTTATAGCAAACAAAAAAGGATTATTTGTTATTCCATATTTTTAAGTACTTTTTTATACATGAATTTGTTTCAAATAAACATTTTTTTCCTTTAGGTGTTAATTGCATCTTTTTTTTTCACTTTATTGTGTAATAATGTAATAGTAACTGTATTTGCCTTATTAGACTTCACAATTTGTGGCTAAGCAGCTGCTCTAAAGAAAAATCAGTAACTTATAAGCTACAAAAGAAATGCATGATAGTTTGCAGAGGCATGAGAACATACCACTTTTTTCTGTATGAGCACCATGTACATTAAAGATCGGAAAACATTAGTTTATAGATCGTCATTTGCCATTAAAATTATTGCCATATTTAGTCTTCAAAACATTTGGTAGAAACGTGCTGATATCTGTAGGCTGCACAAGAGGAAGTTTCCTAGACTGGGTTTCTGTGCAAAAACATCCTATTCTATTATGTGGCTTAATACGAGGTGATTTCCTTCTCGGCCTCACCAAGAAGGAAATGGGCTAGAGCCATGAAACTTACAGATTATTCCACATATTCACCCCGAAGTTCAACACATCTGGCACAGCATTTCTGGAGTTTATTTAACCCTTTCAAAAACAGTTCTGAAGTCTGATCACTCAAGTACTGCTCTGCTACTGATATGACCTCTGAATCATTTGAAAAATGCTTCCCTTTCAAACATTTTTAAGGTTTGGGAACAGGAAATAGTCTGATGGAGTAAGGTCTGGTGAGTATGGTGGATGGTCTATGTACTTAAACCCCAGATATCTCAAAACATGCATTATCTTACCAGCCTTGTAAGCTGGCGCATTGTCCTTCAAAAAGAGAACACCTTTCCACAATTTTCCTCGCCTTTTTTCTTTCAACTCCTCCTTTAATCGGCACATCAAGTTGGAATATTATTCAGCATTTATTGTTTGGCCTTTCGGAAGGTAGTCAGTCAGTAAAATGCATTCTGAATCCAAAAAAAAAAAAAAAGAAAAGAAAAAAAAAAAACGGTACCATGACTTTTCCTGCAGACCTTTGAGTCTTGAATTTCTTTGGCCATGGAGGACCCGAGTGCCACCACTGCAGGGACTGTTGTTTCATCTCTGAATCATAGTGATGTAACCACATTTCATCAACAATGACAAGTCGCTGCACAAAATTATCATCAGATCGCTCAAAATCCTGCAAAAGTTATTTGGAAGTGTCCACTTGTTTTCATTTCTCATCAGTGTTCAAACATTTGGGCACCCACTTTGCTGACATCTGCATATCCAAGTGCTCATGAATTATGAAACCAACACGTTCCCTGGATATCTCCTGTGTCTTAGTTAATTTTTTTAGCCGAGATTTGCCAATCTGACAAAATCAAGTCATGAACATGATCAAGAATTTCGGGTGTTGTCACTGTTGAAGGCCTCCGAGATGTTTCTGCATCTTAGGTCTCAAAGTCTCCATGCTGAAAGTTGACACACCATTTCTTCACAGTGGAATATGAAGGGCACTAGTCATACACTCATAGATTTCCTTTGCAGTTTTTTTTTTTTTTTCTGCTGGAACAGAAATTTCATGACAGCCTGGAGTTCCTCATTCAAAAATTCAACACTTTGCATTGACATGATTCAGTTCAAGACATCAAGTATCTGAAAAAATAAAAGAAAAGAAAGAAAAAGAAGAGCTATTAGTCTCTTTCGAGCTGCAGTGACAAAATAATGCTACAATTACAGAAAGTGGGTTAGGCCGAAAACTTTTAGCATACCCTTGTATGATATGGATCTTTTGTATTATCATGAGTGAATATCATGTAATTTATGTGTACAAGTGAATGTGATAAATAGGTCAAAACATATATTTCTACGTTCATAGTTCATTATTTTTGGATATGCACTGAATTGAAAGGAACACTGCCGCCCCGGTGCGCGCAGTGGTCTAAGTGATGGCCTCTGATCATTCATCCGAACGGGGTCCGAGTTCGAATCCCAGTGAGGCATGGATGTTGTGTTTTTCTTACGGCACTGGCTCTCTCCCTTCCCTGGAACCAGTGACCCTAAATTAGGGACGGGCGACTGCTTATAGCCCATTGAGTTGCTCACGGTGGTCGTTAAATCTTCAACCAAATAAAAAAATAAATAAAAAAAAAAAAAAAGGAACACTAGCAGTCACTGTAGCATTTTAAATAACAGTTTCCTATGAAGAAATGTGCTGAAGAAAACTAGAAATGATCTATCTGAAGTCCCAAAATATAGTTTCAGCTATTTGTTGAATTGTAAGATAGGGGAACCCAAGTTTTTCCAGAACAGTTTATCCAGAATAAAGATTCTTCCTTTGATTTAGGATAAAATTAGAAAAAAAAGTGCCCAACCACATTTTTATGTACACACTGAATTTATACAGACAATGACTTTGCTATCTCTCATCCTATTTTAATGGAATTTGGGAGCTGAATTGTTGACATAGTAAATTGATTTGGTATACTTGTGTTGAGTAAATGGCGACAAATTTGAACAGCTAATGTGGATTGCAGTTCATTCTTTCCTCTCCACTAATAGCTGTGTGTCAGTAAAAGACAAACACCACCCTCAAGAATTCTATTGAAAGACACTAAAACAAAACTATTTTAAAAGCCTTCCACGGGAATATATCTTCTCCCACATGCAGAACTCCAAGACATATTCTGCAAATCAAACTACACAAAAAGGATCAGACAGCTGCTGGATTATAACCTTACCAACTGCAAACCAAGAAAAGAACATCCAGAAATGGAAAGCTCTAATTTCCAGCCACCATCATACTGCAAATTCCTCAAGACTTCATTTGCGAGCTTCCACCCACCTTATTTGCAGAACAGTTGTTTTTTACACTAAATATTTAATCTCTTTTTTCCTTGTTTTCCTTATTTTATTTTTCCTTCTCAGCCTTAGTATGTTTTCTCATCTTGTCCATCCAACTAAAGGAAAAGTCTTCTTGGCCGCCCCGGTGGCGCAGTGGTCTAAGGCGCTGGCCTCTGATCATTCATCCGTAAGGGGTCCGGGTTCGAATCCCGGTCAGGCATGGATGTTGTGTTTGTCTTACGGCGCTGGCTCTCTTCCCTTCCCTGGAACCAGTGACCCTAAATTAGGGACGGGCGACTGCTTATAGCCCATTGAGTTGCTCACGGTGGTCGTTAAACCTCCAATCAGAAGAAGAAAAAAAAAGTCTTCTTGCCTTGTGTTTTTGTAGGAGTGCATAGTCTTTTAACTTGTTCCTTTTCCTAGAACCTTGAGATTTTAAATTGTCTAAACTATGTGAATAAGTGGTACTTGAATAGGGGCACATGCGCATGCCCTCTCTCTCTCTCTCTCTCTCTCTCTCTCTCTCTCTCTCTCTCTCTCTCTCTCTACTTATCTACCTACATACATATATAATTTTTAAATAGGTAGTTATTTTGCTCTCGGCAACTTCTTTTGGAAATAAACAAGTTGTCCCATTGAAATGATTTTTGACATTACTTATAATGTGTAATAAGAATTTCATGCAGCTGGATCATGCAGTTTACTAGAAAAAGAAGTTGAAATCAATTTTACTTGTAGGACAAGCATTTTCTGTCAATTATTTCATATTAAACAAAATTATGATAATGATGTTTTGTTTCAAGTCAAGTCTAATTTATCCCATCTTGGAAAAAAAAAACAATTCACAGTAAGATAACTACCGAAAATCCGTTATTTTACTTGGGTAAATGAGCTTAACTAACATTATTTACACAGGAGACATGTTTCCTTAATATGTACAGGTTGAGCATCCCTTATCCAAAATGCTTGGGGCCAGAAATGTCTCAGATTTCAGTTTTTGGAGTATTTGCATATGGCATATCTATATAAAGAGATAGCTTAGGGATGAAACCAAGTCTGAACACTAAATTAATTTGTTACATAATATTTAAAAATAAATTTAAACTGAAAATTGTTCTCTAAACCAGAAGAGTAAATGAACAACCCGAGTGGATCTGATACAACATTAATTCGTGAAAGCCATTTCCAGCATAAGTCGTTCACCCGAAGTGCCAGCAAACGAAAAAGTCCGAAAGGATTATTTAGCGAGTTGTTATGATTCTTTCAAAATAATCAGTTGTCTATTGCTGCAACAGAACGATGCCAGGTTACCTGAGATCAAGTATTGTAACCATCGAACTGTGCCGATACCTACGTAAAGCATGGGAGTCTTCTGGAATTTTCCATTTGTGATGTCATGTCAGCATTTGGTTTGGGATTTTCAGATAAAAGACACCGTACTTAACCTGTACAAGCTCTTCGATCAGATGTCGCTAGCTGCCGTGACTCATTTACACAGGAACTTCCAGTTTATCTGTCCTAAATATCTTTGGGCCGCCCCGGTGGCGCAGTGGTCTAAGCGATGGCTTCTGATCATTCGCACGGAAGGGGTCCGGGTTCGAATCCCAGTGAGGCATGGATGTTGTGTTTGTCTTACAGCACTGGCTCTCTCCCTTCCCTGGAATCAGTGGCCCTAAATTAGGGACGGGCGACTGCTTATAGCCCATTGAGTTGCTCATGGTGGTCGTTAAACCTCCAATCAAAAAAAAAAAATATATATATATATATCTTTGGGGCCAGTACCGTAAGGAAAGCACTTGACATATGCCTCATTCTGAAAAAAAAATTATGATTCTGACTTCACAAATGAGAATCTTAAATCTGTATACCTAACTTGGAGATTGTGGAAGAAATATTCCCAAATACATGGAACAACTACAGGACTTTTAAAGTGGCAAACAGTGTAACTGCCGCCCCGGTGGCGCAGTGGTCTAAGCGATGGTCTCTGACCATTCGTTCGAACAGGGTCCGGGTTCGAATCCCGGTAAGGCATGGATGTTGTGTTTGTCTTACGGCGCTGGCTCTCTCCCTTCCCTGGAACCAGTGCCCCTAAATTAGGGACGGGCGACTGCTTATAGCCCATTGAGTTGCTCACGGTGGTCGTTAAACCTCCAACAAAAAAACAGTGTAACTGATGTATGCTCGAACGGAAATCAGGAGATGCGGGTTTGATTTTTTTTATTATAGGTTTAACGACCACCGTGAGCAACTCAATGGGCTGTAAGCAGTCGCCCGTCCCTAATTTAGGGTCACTGGTTACAGGGAAGGGAGAGAGCCAGTGCCGTAAGAAAAACACAACATCCATGCCTGACCGGGATTCGAACCCGGACCCCTTACGGACGAATGATGCCAGCGCCTTAGACTACTGCGCCACCGGGGCGGCGGGTTTGATTTCCTCTCCAGGGAGATGTAATTTTCCAGTTTTCTGATGATAAAGTTACATGTTGAACTGTAAGCAAGGCAATGGCTATTCTATTTGCCGCCTTAAAGATCCACTGTATACCGAACTCCAATCTTTCTTATCTTAAGAGGCTGAAATTCTCTTTTATGAAAAATGAAATATTTTCAGTTTTAATAAATTCTAGTTCCTGCAAAGGTATTCATATCACTCCACCCTGGTAGCCCAGTGGTCTAAGTGCTGGCTTCTGACCATTGCTCCGAGATGGATCCGGGTTCGAATCCTTGTGTGGCATCAATGTTGTGTTTGTCTCTAATTAGGCATGGGCGTCTGTGTGCTTATAGCCCAATAAGTTGCTCACAGTGGTCATTAAGCCCCCAAACTAAAAAAAAAAAAATCACATCCAGGGACGTAACGAAGCGTTTCTGCGGGCAGGGCAAACAATAAAATATTGCGCCTCTATCTGTCTTTTTATGTTTTCTCATCTTGTCCATCCAACTAAACGAAAATGGCACCTTCATCCATCCAATTAAAGAAAAATCGCTGGCCCTGTTTTTACCGACATAGGCCACGGTTCTTCTATGGATTATAGAACTCGACCTTCATTTCTAAATGTAAGTAACTAGTATCTTCTGAACATTTTGATGAAGAATCCAATTTTAGTCAGATTGCAAGCAGTGGTTTTTGTGCCCGGGGTGGCTGCACCGCCCTAGTTATGCCTCTGGTAGAAAGTAAAAGGGATTTTGACTGATCATGAAAAGCAATGGATGGGCTTTTTTAATGTAATATTTCCACAAACTTCCCAGAGAAAATCGCCATTGAGACAGTGAATGACCCAGGAATGAGGTGGAGTATGGAAGTTCCTTTCCAAAGAAGTGTGAATCATGCACACTCCTTGCTAAAGAATAAATGAATATTTTAAAGAGGAATTATCGGTCATATTGCTTAGGAATAATTCGTGGATTCAAACTGCAAAAATTTTCTATTAAATTAAGACGTCCGAATGGAAGGACTCAAATTTATTTTGGAAGATTCTATCCAGACTTGATACTTAAAAAACACGAAGCTCGTTTCCTCGCAAAGCAGGCAGTTGAACGCCAAGGAAATAGTGTCGATTTTTCAGTTGTTTTCCCCACTTTGTGATTTAAAAATTTGCATTTTTTTTTTTTATAGAAAAAGTTTTTAAAAACCCATGCAATGTCAGGGAGAGACAGACCTGCCAGTTTGTGTGTATGTTCCCCTTTCTAAAAGTCACTATCAATCTCTTTTTTTGTTATTTGACAAGAGCAACTGCCCCGCTTAAGGTAAGCTTCTGGATCCACTCCTGAACTGGTCCCAGGGAGGAAGTGGGCTTGTACCTTAGAATAAGGGCCAGTCCTGACTTCGGGCTGAATTTTAAGAGCCCGGGCCCGAAGCTTCTCGAAAACTATGACTAATCTGCTCAGGCATTAATAAAAGAATTTCTTCTTCCATATGTCCACTCTCCTCCCCCTGCAATTAGCAGATGTCTTCCTCAAGTGGGAAAGGAAACTGTTTCCATCGTGCAGCCTCAGACTTTCTTTAACCATTCGGTTCCTCCTAAAGTGCTGCAGTTGACTGGGTTCCGAAATGATAGGGCGGCACTGCAATGTTCGTACGTTTTTCAACAGAATTATCTGTGAGATGTCGTGTGGAGGTAGGGGACAAAATGTCGTCAACGTACTAGCTGCTATCTTGAAGAAGCTTTTCCTTCGCAGAAATCCACTAATATGTATCCTATGATATTTGCTATCCAAGCCAGGAATAAATAGTCCTCCCGAGTTCCCACTCCCCATCCAGGCCTAACTGCTGAAGAATTATTTTTACCAACTAGAAAGTGTAAGGAATGACTCGTATGCAAAATCATATTTAAAAAGAAAATCCTCTATCTCAGCCCGAATCGCAGTAAACATGTAGCCTTACCCCGATTCGGGCTCAGCACTGATGAGCGCAGCATCAAGACACACGGCCTAGTCCAAGCAAGTACGATTGACCAGGAATCCGCACCTCTCACCACTGGGCCACCTGAGTGGCAGCTAGTTTGTTTCTAGAAAGAAAACTTTTCTAGCAGCTGATTGAAGAACTAGAACTGGTGGTCCTTTCTTTGGGGGAGGGGTTAACCACCACCGTCAGCAACTCGATGGGATATAAATAGTCGCCCTTCCCTATGGCCACTGTTTCCATGGAAGGGCGAGAGCCTGTCCCGTAAGACAAACACGACATTCATACTTCACAGGTATTCGAGCCCAGATCCGTCTCTGACGAATGATCAGAAGCCAGCGGGACGACGAACTGGTGTTCCTGACAGATATCGGATAATTTGTTTTTTGATTGGTGGTTTAACGACCACCGTAAGCAACTCAATGGGCTATAGGCCTAAGCAGTCGCCTGTCCCTAATTTAGGGTCACTGGTTTCAGGGAAGGAAGAGAGGCAGTGCCGTACGACAAACACAACATCCATGCCTCCGCGGGATTCGAACCCGGACCCCTTTCGGACGAATGATCAGAGGCCATCGCTTAGACCACTGCGCCACCGGGGCTGCCCTGTTCAAAATACACTCTGCTGTTAATAGAAATTTCAACACCATGAAGAAATGCTCGTATTTGCACGAAATTTGCAGGGTGGTTAGGGCACCATGGGAGATGCAAATATTGCAGTGCACATGCAAATATGAAGCGAGCACAACGCCAGCAGAAACGCCCCACAAGGAGGTATAAAAGAAGGCTTTCAGAGAGAAGGTTTTTAAAACTTGCTATCGCTAAACTCGCCCGTACGCAGTTGTTAACATGTAAACATGCCTCATAGGAGGACGAGACAACCATACGAACACATGACGGAGTTTGAAAGACATAGAATCGTTGGACTCGGGAAAGGTGGTTTATCATACCGTGAAATTGCTGCACGCATTAGGCGAAACGCAACTACCGTTATGCTTACATGGCGTCAATGGACAGGAGAAGGTTCTACGCATCGTCGTGCTGGGTCTGGAGGTCGAAATTGCACTACCGAGCAGGAAGACAGGCACTTTTGCACTGGCAGTGGCGTCGCACACAGCACCATCCACGACACTTGCGCAGCAATGGACGATGGTCACACATCGTCTGATGCCTGCAATTTCAATTCAATTCATTTATTTTGCTGAGTCAAAAAGAAAAAAACAGTGTTACAGAAAAATCAGTTGAAACAAATGCACAGCAAGGAAGCAGGGGGAAAAGGCCTGACAGGGTCCCATGCTCCCTAGGCCAGTTTACACTGAGGGCAGTAGTTGTAATTACAAACAAAAGTATCATATAGTAACAAAACAAAAAAAGGTAATGATATATGAGCAGATAATAGCATTGAAAAAACAATTTACATCACGATATACAAGGTGTAATATTAGTCATAGTTCCCATCCACTGTAATCATTAATTTGAAGAGCTGCAATTCATTATAAAGTTTTTTTTAAAAAAGGCTAAAATTATTAAAAGAAGTTAATTCCGTAGGTAATGAGTTCCAGTGGTGTGGGCCAATGTAATTTAAACTTTGCTTCATGGTCTCCGTTTTCGGATAAATAGGCCGAATATGTGATTTGTGCGTGTGTCATGCGTGTGTGTATCTGGGGTACACCGTGATCTGAGGTATAATTTGTATGATGTCGGCGTGTAGATTATTCTTAATGCGTTTGAACATAATTTTCCCGATATTGAAGTAATATAATTGGTTAATCGTAAGAATGTTATATTTGTTTGGGAAAACTCTTGTGGTATTATATAGTGTTAGTTGTGTATTTCTATCAAATTTTAGGTCAATTAATCTTATATATTCGTTTTGAAGTTTTTTGAAATTATATTTAGTTGTCTGTCCCCACGATAAGATAGCATAATTAATATGAGTTTGAAACATGGTATAATATAAATGAATTAGTGTTTTATAGGTAAGGTTTGTAAATACCAAGCTGATAACTCCAATGTTTTTAGACAGTTTGAGAAGAAGAGAATCCACATGTTGGTTCCATCTAAGGTCCCTGTGTAAGGTAATCCCCAAATATAGTAAGGAGTTAACCTCTTCTATGTTTGTACCATTAACAGATAATGTGATGGAAGGAGGTTGTGAAATATTTTGTTTTGAGAAAATTAAAGATTTTCTTTTGGTAGTATTTATAATTAATTCATTGGAATTTAACCAATCTGAGATGGCCGCCCCGGTGGCGCAGTGGTCTAAGTCATGGCCTCTGATCATTCGTCCGAACGGGGTCCGGGTTCGAATCCCGTGAGGCATGGATGTTGTGTTTGTCTTACGGCACTGGCTCTCTCCCTTCCCTGGAACCAGTGACCCTAAATTAGGGACGGGCGACTGCTTATAGCCCATTGAGTTGCTCACGGTGGTCGTTAAACCTCCAATTAAAAAAAAATCTGAGATGTTATTAAGGTGAGTATTAATAATATTAGTAGCGTCAGTCGTTAAATTAAATGAAGTGAGGGTGGTTATGTCGTCTATATCACTTATTGAAATAAAGATATTGTTAATGTATATACTGAAAAGTACAGGTCCCAAAATTGAACCCTGTGGAACACCAGTTGGTATGAGTTGAAGAGTGAATTGATGTAGGTGAATTTGTGTATATTGTTGCTTATCTGATAAATAACTTTTAAAAAGAGAATGTTCATTGTTTCTAATTCCCATCGTGTGTAATTTGTGTAGTAAGGTATTATGATTTATGGTATCAAAAGCTTTGGATAGGTCCAAGGAGGTTAGAATAGATGGAGTAAGGGCCAGCCGTTCCCGTCGTGCAATCAAAGTGAAGCCACCGTAACGTCATGATCATGACGTCACAGCCATTCAGCCTCTGCCGCCATGTTGGTGAGACGGGTCTACGACATAACATCGCAGGTCAAAACATCGCACGACATATGATCGCCGACATAACATCGCGGTTCCATAACATCGCAGTACTAAAACATCGCAGGTCAAAACATCGCGGTTCCATAACATCGCAGTACTAAAACATCGCAGGTCAAAACATCGCGGCACCATAACATCGCAAGTCAAAACATCGCGGCACCATAACATCGCAGGGCAAAACATCGCGGCACCATAACATCGCAGGGCAAAACATCGTGGTACCATAACATCGCAAGTCATAATATCGCAGGTCATAACATCGCAGTAATCCCTAAATAAATTGCTTTAGATAGATTTTGATGAATTGCAAAAAAAAAAAAAAGTATATTTCAGGGGAAGGGGGACTTCAAGAAATTGATGTCCTGATTAAATTCTGGTAGAAATTGGGGTTACCCGTACCGCTTTTCAAACAGTGCCTAGGCCCAGGGTCCAGGGCCACTCAATCAAAAATATCGTAATATCTAGTTTTCAATTTAAAACCACCAGATTTGGTATACTATCTCATGGAGACGGTTTTTGGAAGTGGACGGAGCCCAGGGTCGAGGGGCCCCCATAGAATATTTTCGCCAAATCTACAGTTTTCAATTTAGAACCACCAAATTTGGTATACTACCTCATGGTGCTCTTATTTAGACCGTAGACGGTTTTTGGAAAGCTAGGGGGCCCGGGGTCAAGGGGCCCCCATACGCAATATTCGTCAAATTTACAGTTCTCAGTTTAAAACCACCAGATTTGGTATACTATCTCATGGTGCTCTGTCTTAGACCGTAGACGGGTTTTGGAAGCGGTCGGAGGCCGGGTTCGAAGGGCCCCCCATAGAGTATTTTCGCCAAATCTACAGTTTTCAATTTAGAACCACCAAATTTGGTATACTACCTCATGGTGCACTAACTTAGACCGTAGACTGTTTTGGGAAAGATATGGGGCCCGGGGTCAAGGGGGCCCCATACGCAATATTCGTCAAATCTACAGTTTTCAATTTATAACCACCAAATTTGGTATACTATACATGGTGCTCTGACTTAGACCGTAGACGGTTTATTGAAGTGGTCGGAGCCCGGGGTCGAGGGGCCCCCATAGAATATTTTTGCCAAATCTACAGTTTTTAATTTAGAACCACCAAATTTGGTATACTACCTCACGGTGCTCTAACTTAGACCGTAGACTGTTTGGGGAAAGATGTGGGGCCCGGGGTCAAATGTCCCCCATACGCAATATTCGTCAAATCTACAGTTTTCAATTTGAAATCATCAAATTTGGTATACTATCTCATGGTGCTCTAACTTAGCACGTAGAGGGTTTATGGAACGGGTGGAGGCCCGGTCCGAAGGGCCCCCCTACAAAATTTTCGTAAAATCTACAGTTTTCGATTTAGAACCACCAAATTTGGTATACTACCTCATGGTGCTCTAACTTAGACCGTAGACGGTTTTTGGAACGGATCGGGGCCCGCGGTCAAGGGGCCCCATACAAAATTTTTGTAAAAAGTTCCATTTTTTACTCTTACGATCTGCAACACAGTTCAGCATTCCAATACCCGACTCACGGTCTAAGTGTCAGACCGTAGATAACAATCAAGTGCAAAAATATCCGGTTAATGGTGTATTAAAATCACAAATTCATAAACGTTAGCTTTCACCACCAACGGGCGGCTTATCAGGTAGAAATACAATGTAATGTAATAGAGAGTTCCAGATATTCAAAATTTAAAATGGTAAGAAAAAGATGATCAATGCCAACGTCAGCTGTTCTATAGGTGTCTCCTCGGAGATAAGTATTTCCATTCCTCTTCCTTTCTTTTTTGTTTCATAAAATTAAATTAACTAAATAAAAAAATTAAAGATAAGTTTGCTGGAAAAGTACAGGAATATATTTTTCATTCATTAACATTCACCCGCTGAACTTGGTGATTGCACAGATATTTAACCGGGAAATACCACAATGCTAGTACAAATTACATTAATGATTTCCTTGCATCCCGTTCCATTAGTATGTCCATAAGAGCGTTTATTTTTTTTATTTTATTTTTTATTTTATTTTTTTTTATTGGAGGTTTAACGACCACCGTGAGCAACTCAATGGGCTATAAGCAGTCGCCCGTCCCTAATTTAGGGTCACTGGTTCCAGGGAAGGGAGAGAGCCAGTGCCGTAGGACAAACACAACATCCATACCTTACGGGATACGAAACCAGACCCCTTACGGACGAATGATCAGAGGCAAGCGCCTTAGACCACTGCGCCATCGGGGCGGCTTAAGAGCGTTTAAGGCCGTATGAAAAATACATGGATGATTTCAACGTGAGCCGCTCCTGTGGCACAGTGGCCTATGCGATGGCTTCTGATCACTAGTCCTAGAAGGGTCCGGGTTCGAATCCCGGTGAGTCATGGACGTTGTGTTTGACTTCTGGCGATGACTCTCCCTCTTCCCTGGAACTAGTGACCCAAAATTAGGAACTTCTGACTGCTTACAGCCCACTGAATTGATCACGGTGGTCGTTAAACCTCCCAACTAAAAAAGATTGCGACATGTCCATTGCTATCTGTTATGGAGCAGCGTGAAAAGTACGTTTTTGACATCAACGTGACCTCTTCCATGTCGGCTGGTCACAAAATTTTAAGGGACTGTACGAAATCGCACTTTTGTTTCCCCGTGTCCGCGCTTCGGTCTATGGTTGAAGTATACGTATATATAGTTGGGCCATTTCAGCACGTAGTATGATTTATATAGAAATTAAAGATAATGTTACACTTTTACTCTGCTACAACACATTAATCCCAAAGGCGATTTCTTTAAATTTTTAATCCGTCGTGCTCATATTCACAATTTTAACATAACATGTCAAGTTATTAATGTTGCACTTTTACTCTGTCACAAAACCTTAATTGCAAGACCTTAGGCCTAGCCTTTTTTTAGGAATTTTTAGTCCGACGTATTCATAAGGTTTCGATAACTTGCCAAGGTTATGGTACTGCGTTTTTACACAGGCACTAAAATTAATAAACAGGCCTTAAGCCTTTTTATCAGTTTTCAATCAACCCCAAACGTGCTCATATGCATAAAATGTTCACAGAAAGTAAAGTTTATTGTGTTGCGCTTTTACTCGATTACAAAACTTTAAATAGCCCCTACTCGTGGCGGACCACCGCACAAGGGCAGGAAGCCTGCTTGGTGCCTCGGAATCGCAGGGGCCTCAAAATACCAAAAAGAAAACTTAAATTTTATTTTTTTATTTCCGTTGTTCTGTTAATTGGTAAAAATATAAAAAAATAATAACGATAATATAGGCACATTATCACGTGTTCTGTGACGCTATTTTTATAGAGGGTGCCAGTTTCATGCTACGAAAAGAACCGCGTTCAGCGTCTTGTTATTCCTGGCCGTGGCTGTCGTTTCTAGGCAGTGGCGTCGAAACTCTTTTTTGACAGCGGGGGCAAGATGTCGGAGAACAAAATATTTCACCCTGGCATAAAATTTATCGTACTACTGTAAAAGAAGATGTGCTGACTTCATTACGAAAATTTGCTGGAAAACATTTTTTTTATTAAACATTAATCTATAAAAGAAAAGCATTTTTCATATCCATATAGTTTCTCAATGTAAACTAACTGTACACATGAACGGCATTAAACTATAGATCTTGATACTTCCGGATTGGTATGAATTCCGCAGGAATTGGGGCCGTAGACGCTATAATTAAATATTGAAAGAACTTATATCTCATTCCTCATCCTACTTCCACTTTCCTATTTATTTTTACTCATTTTTTTAGAGAAAGAATAATTTTGCACTCCTAATGAGACAAAACATTGCTGGTCTTCAAACGGGAACCAGCCCTTTGGACTGTTTAATGCAACTAGCATTTCTTGGCGTCTCAGGAGTGAATGACATTAAGAAAAAATATTCAGATTTCTAGATAGTTCATGGTAAAAAATGAAGAGCAATACTCAATTTTTATCAAAATGAACTTCAAAAAAAAAAACCCAAAAAAACGAATGTTTGAGATCTCCAATCACGAACATATGTAATTTAAAAAGGAAGAAAACTGAGGGGGCAAATGTGATGCTTTGCCCCCACACTGATCTGCGTGCGGGAGCAACTTCCCCCTCTGCCCCCGCGGTTCCGACGCCGCTGTTTCTAGGTCCCGTGTTTTGTAAGTGAAATATCCGTTAGTAGAATCCAAGGTATAGATTCTAAGAACATTCAAAACATCATGGAGGTCAAAACTCGAATGTTAACTATTCCCAGGAGCAATGTTACAAGGTCACGCATGATGTCCCCTGTGTCCGGGAATTCTTAGCACCCTTTGCTTTCATGTCGCACTGGCCACTGCCTTGGCCAGGTACATTCCAGCTGCCGGAGACTAAGGGCCAAGATTTAAGTTGTGGAGTCATTTTCGAGGGGTTTGGCCATAACTCACTACGCTAGCCAAGCAGGTTGGTGAGTGTGGGATAGCATTTCCTCTAATCCCGATGGTATAGTTATACCGCTATTGGCGGTCGTCAGAGCCCCTTTAGTGGGAACAGGATGCACCACGAGAAGGTGGGGTTGACATATATATATATATATATATACACACGTCACAACCGTATGTTTTGTTCTGACGTATGTCGCTCTTAATCTCTTTGGGAAGAAGACACTATGTAATTATTTGAACATGTAAAATAATATTTTTGCATGTTTAATTTGTGACATACGTCGCTCTTGATCTCTTTGGGGAGTAGCCCCCGTGTCGCAGTGGTCTAAGCGATGGCTTCTGATCATTCGCCCAACGGAGGGGCCTGGGTTCGAATCCCGGTAAGGCATGGATGTCGTGTTTGTCCTACGGCCATCCCGGTGGCCCAGTGATTTAAGCGATGGCTTCTGGTCATTCGCCCAACGGAGGGGGTCTGCGTTAGAATCCCGGGCAATGGTTGTTTGCGTTTGTCTTTCGGAGGTTTATTCGCTGAGTTCCTAGTTCACCTATGTACATTCCTCTCTTTGAAACACAGAATGTCTAAACTGTATGTATCTGTCCACCAAGTTCAGTGTGTATGTCAATGTATCTTTGGAAAACTGCTACACATTATTCGGAAACTTGGAAAACTGCCACAAATTTGAAGTGCCCCTCGGAGGAACAGCAACTCGATCCCGGCCCCTTAATGAAAAACATGTGGGAGTTTTCCTGTTTGGCGGTTTATAGTGAACCGGATCTTATATGCCATTTTCTGTAAGTAGGAATTTCATATTATAATTTTATGCCACTATAATAACTCCTACACCTAAACAAATCTAGAACGAAATGCAATTTGCGTATACATTCCCTTATACACTGAGTGCTGGCCACTTTATTATAACCACCCCCTCAGTACTTCGGTGGGCCACCTTTTGCCTTTAACACTGCGTCGATTCTTCGTGGCATCGACTTCACGAGATGTTGATAGGTGGTTTGTGAAATCTGAGACCATGCTTGATGAATAGCACTCTCCAGGAGTGTGAGATTACAGGGTTGTGGATCCAGCTGTCAGATGGCTCGTTCAACTTCATCCCACAAATTCTCATTGGGGTTGAGATCTGGAGATTGTGGGGGCCACCTAAGGAAAGTAAGCTCACCGGCATGTTCCTGAAACCAATCCTGTACAATACGAGCACTATGGCAGGACGCATTATCTTGTTGAAAGTAGCCATCGCCATTGGGACAAACCATCCACATGACAGGATGCACTTGGTCCGCAACGATGTTTAGGTATGATGTGCCAGTTAGACGTTGATCAACACGAATTAAAGGGCCCAAAGCATGCCAGGAAAACATTCCCCAAACCATAACGTTGCCTCCACCAGCTTGAAGGGTTGTAGTAATGCATTTGGGGTCCATGCTTTCGTGCTGTTTCCGCCAAATTTTCACTCGCCATCGGCATGATGCAACTGAAAACGTGATTCATCGGACCACATAATTTGTTTCCAATTATCAACTGTCCAATCCTTGTGCTCCTGTGTGAACTGGAGACGTTTTCTCTTGTTAACTGCAGACAGCAAAGGTGTTCGAACAGGGCTTCGGCTTCCATATCCCATCTGATGCAGTGTACGACCAACAGTGCGTGCAGAGATCATTTGAGGGGATCCTTGATTAAGATGGTCTGTAATTTGCTGCACTGTTGCCCTTCTGTTGTCTGTTATCAGTCTGGACACTCTTCGTTCCGCCCGAGCAGCCACTAGTCGATAACATCCACACGTTGCACTTAGAGACCCAGTTTTTTGGCTGACAGTCTAGTCTTTAAACACTTTAACAATAGCCGCTCTGGAACATTTCATGAATGCGGCGATTTCGGTGATACTCGCTCCATGGCTCCGATCTCCTACAATCATCCCACGTTGAAAGTCCGTCAAATCGCAATTTTTACCCATCTCGTCAAACAAAAATCCCTTCTACTACTGTCGCAAGCCCTAAGCTTTTCTTTTTTATAATAGCTTCGCCCTCAGGCGGCAACAGAATGCAGCCATAGCTCATTTGCTTAAAACTGTCAGGTGGTCATAATAAAGTGGAGACTCAGTGTCTAAGGCGTAGGAGTTTTATGCGGTGTGTTTTGCTAACGGTGGAAGAAAGAATAGGAGTTTTCCGCCAAGAGAACAGCTGTTCAACAACGACAATCACCAAAGAGGAAAGACCTTCCTTTAATGCAATTTGTATATGTCCCCGTCACGTCTCACTAACAGAAGGGTACCAATCTCCCGGGTACGAGTTTTCTAAAATTCAATTTTAGGAAAATGCCGTGATTGCTTCATTTTGTGAAATAATCTACGAATTTGAAGAGGGGAAAATGTATCGGAATAGTTAGAAGAGGTGAAGATGATGCCAAATCCTGAAAATCAGGCATTAAAACTGAACAGGAGGGAACGGAACTGCATGGGTACGAGTTTGCTGGGCACCAATTTGCCGGGCACCAATCTCCCGGGATCCATTATCGGATTATTCAAAATTGTGTGCAAATATATTTATATTGTCTAGCATAGGCACCGACTTCGTGGGTTCGAGACAGTTTTTGAACCCCCCAATGATTTTGTTGAGGGTTCCTCGAACCCCTAATATTTTTGCGCGTATTTCGTGGAAAAAACACACGTACGCATATGTGCATAAATTTTGGTTTTCGTTATCAATTCTTCAAGGTTTTTATTATTCATTCCCCGTTTATTATAGTATATAAAAAGTGTGTATAAAAATTTACCCCTCGGACTGTTTATTGTGCCTCAAAAAAGAATTAGTGTTTGCTCGTGCTCATAAAATTTGACGCGACAGACAATACATCAAGTACCGTTGTTTAAGAGCATTTAAAACTGCCTCCTTTAGACAATTCTTCGGTTTGTCTGGGTTCCCACAAAATACAAAAGTCTAGCTCTACAATCGGAGACGAGAACCTACTCGAGGTCATAGTGATAAAGGTGGAAATATGTTGCACAGTCAGTTGACCCGCCTTATCTTCGGGCAGTCAGGAAACAAGAAGATTAGAAGAGAGAGAAGATGGCATCAGCAACCGCTGGTGAAGCCTAGTCTGATCATCTTGTTTCTTGGGTCCTCCGGTTGGGGAGGTTCTGTGGCGTGACGTCACTTACTGAAGACCTGTGCTAGAGCACAGGTTGATAGCGGCCGTCTCTTACTCTCAGCAGCATTCCCTGAAGGTCAACAAAACTCCCACAGCTTTAGCAAAGCCGTCATCGGTTAATACGCAATATGCACTTCCGCTCGACAAAGCATAATTTTGTTTAATTAAAAAAAAAATATTAAACAGTATTTCTGTAACTTTTTGCAAATTTTTAGTTATGTGCACGTATATTTCGGTCTCATTTTTTCCTGACTGTACATGATGCACAAGTGCCTCTGAAACCTCTTCAAATTGAACGATTTCCCCATAGTATAAGTACAGAAGCAGCCCAAGTTGAGCATCCTGGGCATACACAGCTGATATGAAGTAGAGCCCACGGAAAACATAGGGCATGGGGCTGATGTCATGTCCTCTCCCTTCTAACCTCCTATTTAAACTCAGAAACAATTTAAAGAAAAAAATTTTGGAAGTTTTAAAATTGGTAAAAAAAACCTTAAAATATAATTTACATGTTTTAGTTACTTTTATAAGACAATTGAGTTGAATATTCACATAGTATCTGTGTATTGTATATGATAATGCCGTGCCTACAAAAGCAAACTAAATAAAATAAATAATTATCTAGAGAAAAAAAAATCTGTAATTAACTATAATTTGCTTATTTTAGCATTTCAGGCGTCTTATTGTGCCTGATAATCTCACTGAATGAAATTTAAATTAGACTTAAATACTCTGAAAAATGAATTGGTAATTCGATTAAAAATTTCCGGAACCCCCAATAATTTTTCAAGTTGGCGCCTGTGTTGTCTACTGTTATATAAGTGAAAAACATCCAGTAAGGATTCAATTAAAGTATCAAGTTTATGTGGTTGCAGTTCCTTTAAGTCATGACATACTGTTTTTAAGTTATTTTCAGCGAATGATAAGGACCTTTATTTTTCATTTATTAATTTCATGTTATTGACTGATCAATAGTTTGCTTCAGCCGTCCCGGTGGCGCAGTGGTCTAAGCGATGGCCTCTGATCATTCGTCCGAACGGGGTCCGGGTTCGAATCCCGGTGAGGCATGGATGTTGTGTTTGTCTTACGGCACTGGTTCTCTCCCTTCCCTGGAACCAGTGACCCTAAATTAGGGACGGGCGACTGCTTATAGCCCATTGAGTTGCTCACGGTGGTCGTTAAACCTCCAATCAAAAAAAAAATAGTTTGCTTCATGTATTGATTAATAAATGGTAAGATAATTGCAACAAAACATTTATTTTGTGGTAAATTGTTGTTCCGACTTTTGACTTAAAATTTGTTTTTCCACAAAACGGAAAAATGCGCCTCGTCACTGGGTGACATGTGATCTGTAAGAATAGCTCACAATTCCCAAAGCCACTTGGATTTGGGCGGTGGAACTGATGAAGAAGCATTGGTATAGTTAAGTTTTTCATCCCCCACCCCTTTGTTCATGAGGGAAGCAATCTTAGTATGTACACGTCGCATTGTGATTCTTTCCCCAGGAGACTACTTCCTTAAATGAGGACAATGGGTTTGGTCTTTAAAAGTAAACCGCAGCAAGTAAACATCTGGAGATGGAGTGGTTGTTTTGCTATTGTTCCACAGAACGGCGCAATGTGGAGGAGGTAAAAGAGCGTAAAAACTCAGGACTATTGGTACAAAGGCTGGTTCTTTTAGCGAAGCACACTTTGCTTCCCGAAGAGAGAGGCTGTGGCATAGTTGCGGTGCACATCTCTCTTCGCAAGAGTAATCTAAGCCCCTCCGATATCTAAGCGCACGAAGCAAGCGTGGGAAGGAATTAAATCCATGTTTATACCCCAGTAAATCCAACGAACATTACTGAAACGCATTAAAACAAAAGGAATATTTGTATTGAAATCATTAAGCAAAATGTTTCATATTCGAAGATCTAAAAGCTAAAATTATCAGCAAATACCAATATTTTTGACCCCTGAAAAAAGGATTATCGAAAAATGACCTGTCCATAGAAATTTCTAGTTCTCTCCACAACGTATTGCAACCTCCCAAGTCAAAAATAAATTTTAGTTCAACTCCAGTAGATTCCAAACCTTGATTTATTAAAAAAAAGCAATATTTTATATTTTTTTCATTTGTAAGTTAAAGAATATTGGTTGCTTCCATTGCGATAATAATCCTCGGATTAAGAAAAATTGGGCTTTCTTGAAAGGGCAAAGAATTTTGTCCATTCTGTTGTCGTAGTATAGTCTAGAGTCAATATGAATTTCGTCAAAGCTTAAAACATAAAGCTTTGCAGAGCGATTTAAACTTTCATGGCTTTTTTCCCCCATCAACAAAAAGACATCGTGTAGAATGCCTGGATTACGGATAAATTTTGCGCACCATCTTTTCAAAGTAATGGAATAATGTTTTCCCCCTCCAGAAGTCATATATGATTTTTCTAAAGAGAGCTCTTATTACGATGCATTTCGATACATCTTGAGGTGCCCATTTTATCCATTGCTTTCTTTCATAAGATCACTTGAGCGTCGTAAATATGTCATGGATACACTTAATGTCACGCTTTCTTCTATGGGGCCCTGACCTGTCGGGGCTGCCTGTCACCTCACTGTGTGTGGACCCTCCTGAGGGTAATGAGCCCGTTCGGGCACCCCGTAAGCCTGCGCGTTCTGTCGGGGCTGCCTGTCACCTCACTGTGTGTGGACCCTCCTGAGGGTAATGAGCCCGTTCGGGCACCCCGTAAGCCTGCGCGTCGTATAGATGTCAGGGCCCCATAGAAGAAAGCGTGACATTAAGTGAATTCTCAAGTCTTCTGACTGAAATATAGAGTATATCATGGATACCTTTACCTAATCTTTCCAACGTACTATAGTTTCTCTTAATTTCTTTTAATTGCTTATTGAGTTGGATAATTTGTTTTGACCAGAACCTTGTAATGATGTATGCATTTCTGATTTGGGCAGAGATATTTAATAATCTCGCGTTTCTCATTCTTTAAAGCACCTAGCACACTTTCAAGATCAGATATTTTTTCCTGCAGTCTTTTACTCTCCTTCATCTTTTCACATTTCAAATATACACGAAGTTGCGGAATTACTATCTTGTTTCGTCCTAAACGAATCTACCCCGCCGCTGATACGGGAATTTTTTGAATTTAAAGTTCTAATTCGACCCAAAGAACTTTCTGAAATTCTTGGTCTCCGATAAAACGTCACACACGAAAACTGCCACTCATCTTTCAGCAACTTGGAAAACCGCCACATGCTTTTCATTAAGGGACCGAGCACAAATTGCTGTTCCTCCGAGGAACACTTTGAATGTGTGTCAGTTTTCCCAGTTTGCGAATTATGTGTGGCAGTTTTACAAAGTGCCTAATGACGGGAAGGAGTTCTTTTGTTTATCAGGATTTTCATGGCGGTTCATACGAGTTTACGGTAACGGGCCACAAAAGTTCAACGAGGGGGGGGTATGAATAAAGATCGCCGTTTCTTGGCATATATATATATTTTTTTTTTTTTTGAGAGTAGGATTGGGAACTCCAAACAATTTCGAGAAAACGTTCTACGTAAGGCAAGCGAGAACTGCACTTTAATTTGAAGAAACACTGTAAACTGCCGAAAATTTCATATGGGGCCCCCTCGACCCCCCCTTTCCCCAAACCCTCTACGGTCTAAGTTAGAGTACCATGCGGTAGTATACCAAATTTGGTGGTTCTAAATTGAAAATTGTAGATTTTACGAAAATTTTGTAGGGGCCCCCTTCGGACCGGGCCTCCACCCGTGCCAATAACCGTCACCTTCTAAGTAAGAGCACCACGAGGTAGTACACCAAATTTTGTGGTTCTAAATGGAAAACTGTAGATTTTACGAAAATTTTCTATTGGGGCCCCTCGACCCCGGGCTCTGACCACTTCCCAAAACTGTCTACGGTCTAGGTTAGTGCACTATGAGGTAGTATACCAAATTTGGTGGTTCTAAATTGAAAACTGTAGATTTGGCAAAAATATTCTATGGGGGCCCCTTGACCCCGGGCTCCGACCACTCCAAAAAACCGTCTACGGTCTAAGTCGGAGCACCATGATATAGTATACCAAATTTGGTGGTTTTAAATTGAAAACTGTAAATTTGACGAATATTGCGTATTGGGGCCCCTTGACCCCGGGCCCCCTACCTTTACAAAAACCGTCTACGGTCTAAATAAGAGTACCATGAGGTAGTATACCAAATTTGGTGGTTCTAAATTGAAAACTGTAGATTTGGCGAAAATATTCTATGGGGGCCCCTCGACCCCGGGCTCCGACCACTTTAAAAAACTGTCTACGGTCTAAGTTAGAGCACCATGAGGTAGTATACCAAATTTGGTGATTCTATATCGAAAACTGTAGATTTTACGAAAATTTTGTAGGGCCCCCCTTCGGACCGGGCCTCCACCTGTTCCATAAACCCTCTACGTGCTAAGTTAGCGCACCATGAGATAGTATACCAAGTGTGGTGGTTTTAAATTGAAAACTGTAGATTTGACGAATATTGCGTATGGGGGCCCCTTGACACCGGGCCTCATATGTTTCCCAAAACAGTCTACGGTCTAAGTTAGTGCACCAAGAGGTAGTATACCAAATTTGGTGGCCGCCCCGGTGGCGCAGTGGTCTAAGGCGTGGCCTCTGATCATTCGTCCGTAGGGGGTCCGGGTTCGAATCCCGTCAGGCATGGATGGCCGCCCCGGTGGCGCAGTGGTCTAAGGCGCTGGCCTCTGATCATTCGTCCGTAAGGGGTCCGGGTTCGAATCCCGGTCAGGCATGGATGTTGTGTTTGTCCTACGGCACTAGCTCTCTCCCTTCCCTGGAACCAGTGACCCTAAATTAGGGACGGGCGACTGCTTAGAGCCCATCGAGTTGCTCACGGTGGTCGTTAAACCTCCAATCAAAAAAAAAAAAAAAAAAAAAAAAAAAGGCATGGATGTTGTGTTTGACTTACGGCACTGGCTCTCTCCCTTCCCTGGAACCAGTTACCCTAAATTAGGGACGTGCGACTGCTTATAGCCCATTGAGTTGCTCACGGTGGTCGTTAAACCTCCAATAAAAAAAAATTGGTGGTTCTAAATTGAAATCTGTAGATTTGGCTAAAATATTCTATGGGGCCCCTCGACCCCGGGCTCCGACCACTTCCAAAAACCCTCTGCGTGCTAAGTTAGAGCACCATGAGATAGTATACCAAATTTGGTGGTTCTAAATTGAAAACTAGATTTTACGAAAATATTGTATGGGGCCCCCTCGAACCCGGGACGCGTACACTTTCCAAAACCGTCTACGGTCTAAGTTAGATCACTGTGAGTTAGTATACCAGATTTGGTGGTTTTAATTTGAAAACTGTAGATTTTACGAAAAATTTGTATGAGATGAGAGTTTAATTAGTGCCCCCTCCTGAAATATTTTGATAAGTGCCACATACTAGTCTTCCGCAAATTATATCAGTGTCTGAACGAATTTTTCTTACCAAAGATCAAATGTTTAGAAAAATACAAAAGAAAAAAAAATGAAAGGAAAAAAGCCGTTTAATTAATGCCCGATCCTGAAATGTTATGGCTCGCGATGTTTTGTCACCACGATGTTTTGACCTGCGATGTTTAGTGCCCGCGATGTTATGACTTGCGATGTTTTGTCACCGCGATGTTTTGACCTGCGATGTTATGTCCGCGATGTTTTGACCTGCGATGTTTTGACGTGCTACGTGGTGACCACACAGGGGAAGAGGCCATGGTGCCGCCCCGGTGGCGCAGTGGTCTAAGGCGCTGGCCTCTGATCATTCGTCCATAAGGGGTCCGGGTTCGAATCCCGTCAGGCATGGATGTTGTGTTTGTTTTACGGCACTGGCTCTCTCCCTTCTCTGGAACCAGTGACCCTAAATTAGGGACGGGCGACTGCTTATAGCCCATTGAGTTGCTCACGGTGGTCGTTAAACCTCCAGTCAAGAACAACACAAGAAGAGGCCATGGCATTGGGCTACGTAGACGATGACGTCAGAGGTTTAGATGACATGGAGAAGGTATCGTTGCACGAGACATCCATAGCGTCGTCATCAGCAACGAAGGTGGTGCCGCCCCGGTGGCGCAGTGGTCTAAATGATGGCCTCTGATCGTTCGTCTGAAAGGGGTCCGGGTTCGAATCCCGGTGAGGCATGAATGTTGCGTTTGTCTTACGGCACTGGCTCTCTCTCTACCCTGGAGCCAGTGACCCAAAATTAGGGACGGGCGACTGCTTATAGCCCATTGAGTTGCTCACGGTGGTCATTAAACCTGCAATAAAAATAAATAAATAAAAGGTGGTAGCAACTTGAGGTGAGTGAGAAGGCAACTGAACAGCCTGAGGTATGGGGTTGTTCACATCCCGTGTTGTTTGCCGCCCCGGTGGCGCAGTGGTCTAAGCGATGGCCTCTGATCATTCGTCCGAAAGGGGTCAGGGTTCGAATCCCGGTGAGGCATGGATGTTGTGTTTGTCTTACGGTCCTGGCTCTCTCCCTTCCCTGGAGCCAGTGACCCTAAATTAGGGACGGGCGACTGCTTATAGCCCATTGAGTTGCTCACGGTGGTCGTTAAACCTCCAATTAAAAAAAAAAAATCCCGTGTTGAGGGCAGTGCAACTCCGCCACTGGGGGAGGGCAGCGAAGCAGCAGCCATGGAAGAAGAAGAGGTCGTCATCATCGATGGGACACCGAAACTAACCAGTGTTGCCAATTTAGTTGATTTTCAACCAGATTTAGTCGATTTTACCCAGCAATCTAGTTGACTGTCGAAAAATTTAGTTTATTTCTAGTTGTTCTCGTTATTCTTGTTTGTTACTGTCATTTTTCATTGTTTTCTATTTTTAAGTCGTAATCAACCGTAATCACGTCACCAGAAACAAAGTTTTTTTCCTATGTTGATACAATGTTTACTGTTAAGCCAAAATTCCTCGCAAAAAGTGGTGATAACATTTACTTCCTGGAAATTTCGTATGGGGGAGCTGCATGCAGAACTTTTGTTATGTGAAGTACATAGGAAAGAAATATACATGACTGCTGCAATAAGCAGTGTTGCTTTTTTAGTTTACTTTCAGAAAGAATGTGGAAAGTAAAGTAATTACTTAGTTGACTATTGAACTGTTTTGTTGATCGACAAGAAACAATAGTTGATTATTTCCTTTTTTCATTGGACCTTCTTTTCATTATAAATACATTTATGTATCGTCGTTAAATTTTAAAGTACGCATATGGTGCAAATTCTTTTTAGTGCACACAAAGACACAGGATTTGAAATCCAATATGTTTTATATTTTATATTATGATTGACGAAAATTCTCAGAAGTAAACTTTATTATCGTCCTAAAGTTAAAGTTTTAGACAGTATCATTAAATTTTAAACCATTGGAGCTTGCGTTCCTCTGCAACATGATGGTAAATATGAACTACAGAAGTGAAGACATTTTAATTTTGAGCCATCAAAATGAATATAGATCATAGCTGTGAAGATTTGAATTGTACAATATTCTCTATCTTGTGTAATTGTTGATTATGAATGCAAACTGCAGCAGTTCCTAAAAAGTTTTAAGTATGTATCTGAGTGCTTAGAGCGGCAGCGCACCACTCAAAAGAAAGATTACAGTGCAGGACTGTGATCTTCATTTTTGGATTAACTTTTCTTTCTTACCTGGAGCATCTAAACTTGGTGGCTACATTTACAGAAAACGACCAAAGACATCCCAGCGGCGGAGTAGCAAAAGACGCTAGTTTTCCGCCACAGCGGACTATAGAAGATGATCGAAGCCACATCGTCAGCTAAATGGTCAGATATGCTGGTTTCTGGCCAACTTCCCAATAAAGCAAGCATATATAGTGCATCCGCCCTGCGTTGCTGGTTCTCTGCCCCGAACGCACAACTGCTTATACCAAAGAGCAGCTTATGGTGGGAATTAAATATACCCAACCATCTCAAAAATACCGAATATCCATTAAAGCGGGAATGCAGGGGGAAAGGAATAGAAAGAAAAATGTTAAAAAGGTGGAACAAAGTTAAGAAAGACTTCCGTGTCCCCTTTTGGTTGATTTTCCTGTTAGAATTAGAGGATATGTGGTTCTGGAGTGTGTTTCTAAAGTAGTATACAGTTCGTGTGTTTTTCTTATTACATTTTTTTTTTTTTTTTTTTGATTGGAGGTTTAACGACCACCGGGAGCAACTCAATGGGCTATAAGCAGTCGCCCGTCCCTAATTTAGGGTCACTGCTTCCAGGGAAGGGAAAGAACCAGTGCCGTAAGACAAACACAACATCCATGCCTCACCGGGATTCGAACCCGGACCCCGTTCGGACGAATGATCAGAGGCCATCGCTTAGACCACTGCGCCACCGGGGCGGCTCTTATTACATCAAATACTAAAATGTATACAAAGTTTCTGCAACTGGACTTTGAGTCACAGGCTATACTGACTACAGGAAGTTGATGTACAGTTATATTGACAACACTGTCCAGGGATGGCTAGCATTAAAACTTTCGTGCAATTAAAATCTACAGTTATGTTTAAAGTAAACCATGTCAACAGCATGATTGTCTACCTAAAAACATTGGAGTAATGATCAGCTAGGAAAATAATAAATATATGCAATATGCTGTGGTGCTATAATAGCAAAGGTATGTACATTTTATTTAACTTTGTTTTGTTTTAATTTATATCAAAAAGGAGTTTGCTTTTGATGTATTACCTTTTCTCTTTACACACTTTGCTTTTAGTTGTTTTTTTAGTTGATTTTCTTTTTGGGTTAGCGGATTTTTATTTGGTTTTTCTGTTTGAGTTAGTTGATGTTTGGTTATGGGAGTTGGCAACCCTGAAAGTAACACTTTGCAAAGCCCTCTCTGTTTGCATTTGGAATGGGCAAAATTGACTGACTTCACATTGCATAACTAAAAGGATTCATCAAGAAAAGTAAGCAATGCTGAGTTACAGGAACCTCGGTTATACGCTTTTCAGTTATATGTTTTTCACTTTTATTCATAAATGTTGTGTTAGTCCTGATATTTACTGTAGTTCTATTGTTTTTTTAAACTCGGTTATGTGTAATTAATTTATATGATTTTACGTTGAAATTTGAATTTCAGATTATCAAAAATACACGGTTCTTCGATTCTTTCATACGTATTCCAGTATGTTACAACTTTCAGAGAATTGAGACAGCTTTGCCATGTTCCTTGATCTCATCAGAGAAGGGAATGTTGTTCGCTCTCGGTTTGGATGAAAAATTGGTTCTGCATTTCATGACTCGCACATGCGCTATTTAAAAATTAATAAATCTCTAGGACGGAACTTTGTGGCTTCACTGTTTCGTGGCGTTGTCAGATAGAATCCTAAATGTGTCATCAATATTCAACATTCTAGTTTCAAAGGGATGCACTCTAGATCCGCGGGAAAAAAAAAAAAAAGCTGTTCACGAGTTCTATAGCACTGGTCTCAGATTCTTAGTTGCGAAGATTTTACTTAATTAGAATCAGGATTTTTATGGACAGGCAGAGCCATCAAGAGAGAAATTTGATTTTCATAGGCTTGATTTTTGCAATGTGATAAAATATTTTATAAATTGTAATGCTTTTTTCTTTTGCCACCAATTCGACTGTAAATAAATAATTATTAAGGAATAATTTATACTCCTCTAAAGCATAAATTTTACAATAGTAATTAATATTTTGAAATTTCGTTTATACTTTTTGAAGGCCATCCACTTGTAAAAGGTATAACCGAGGTTTCCCTGTATTAAAAATTCCAAGACAAAATATAGGAATTTTAAGCTTTTAACTCATGTTCTTGTGAGAACAGTGGAAAATACAGTGTCTTTTTATGAAATCTGCAGGTAATTTATTAGTTTAAAGAATTCAGTATGTATTAATTATCACAAGCATATTGCTACAGGTTCATGTTTTAGTGGACTTCAATAATGATTCTCCATCATAAGTTCTTTGAGGGCCCACTCAGATGTCTTAGCCTTGGTAGCCTACACAGATGTCTTATACTAGGGGCCCACCAGTTGCGTCGGAGACCTGGGCTATCTCACCTGCCCCCCATCACTGTTTTTTTTTTTTTTTTTTAATTGTGAAGTTTATTTTTCAGTTAAGTAAATTCAGGAATGGAAAATGGTCAGTAAAAGTCAGTATTTTTCAGATTGGTCTGTTTTAGTCTGTATTTTTCAATTTTGGTCTGTAAAGGCAGTTTTATACCATGGCTTTTTTAAAAAAGATTTATGTGATATGAAAAAAAGTTTGTGGTCGGTAAAGTAATGTTTTATGTGGCAGATGGATTGAAAAATTAGAAAATGCTGTTAAGAAGGCTCTGAGTTATAACTTTGTTAACAACCTTGTGCACTAGAGAGTGATTTTTGATCTCTATATTGGGAATGTTATCTAAGTGCAAAAAAGTAAATTTTGGTTAACTTGCCTCGCCAGATGTATTATTTTGGTTTGGGGAAGAGTTGTGTGTGCGCATATACGCAAACAATGCTTCTACCCATCTTATATTTCCTATATTTTGAGCCTTCGTACTGTTTTCCTATAATTTTTCTTATTATTTTCTCATACATTAGTATGAGGAAGTATTGTAATCGTGCAAAAATTTAAATTCGAGATTTCAACGGAAATACATGTTTTGGGGTCCCCGGATACGATTTCACTATTTTCGAAGTGGTTTCTGTGTGTCAGTCTGTTTGTGTGTCTGTCTGTAGTTTGTGTCCACCATAACTACATAATTATCTGGCTAATTGTGAAGTTTTTTTTAACTAATCAGTGCTCATTTTTTTTAATTTCTCTGAAAATAATAATATTGAGGTGAAATTTGGACATTGTAGTGTCCTGGTAGTTCACCACTGCGTAGGGCTGGGTGGGGCCCTATACCGGCACGAAAATCTTATGCTATATATATAGGGGAATAGTTGTGTGTGCATGTGTGTTTTTTCTTCACTTCATACTGTAATGAATAGTAATCCTAATTTTTTTTAATTGTTGTTTCAGGTAATGCAGCTGTCTTTATAAAATCATATGTTTTTTGATTAACTGGATTACTTAGACAAAAGTATGGGGAAATGTACTGTAAAATCAGAATGGTTCCAAAAAAAGGACAGCAATGGTTTCATGGTTTCTGAATGGGGACAGAAAAAAAGTGACAGTGAAGTTTTTGTATGTTGTGCGCACAAACATTTTTAGTTTCTTGGGGCTATAGAGCAGCATACTTCTACTCGGAAGCACAGAGAACATTGTAAAGTGAAACTGAGTTCTTCACAACTACAATTGTCTTCAGCCTGTCCTGGATGTAGCAGTGATGGTGTAATTTCACCTCCTGGAGCTACACCATCAATTCAGCTTTATTCTGCTAGACAAGCTGCTTCAAGGGCAGAGTTAATCTGGTGTTTGAAAATGATTGGAGGGAACTTTGCTGTTCAGCCAGCTTGTAAAGATGTCAAAGAAACCTTTGAAGCAATGTTTCCTGGAAGTGTTCCTTCTGAGTTCACCCTTTCAAGGACAAAGGCAAGATATTTAGTATGTGATGCTTTAGCTCCATATTTTAAAAAGCAGTTGGCGGATGATATTGGAGGAGCACATTTCTCTCTTTTGTTTTGATGAAACTGTGAATGCAGCTTCAAAGAAAGAGCTTCAAACTGTAGTTAAGTACTGGTCTGATTCCAAACAAATGATTATGACACAACATCTACAGACTTTCTTCATTGGTAAAGCCACTGCTAGTGATATTTACTCCAAGTTAAATGAAGCCTTGGATAATGCCTAGCTTTCTCGTTCAAAGCTATTGATGCTAGGTTGTGATGGACCCAATGTTAACAAAACTGTGAATCGTCTTATGAATGATTCTCTGATCCTGTTAGGAAGAAAACAGTTGATTGATGTTGGCACATGTAACATACACATCATCCATAATGCATTCCAAAAAGGATTACAGACTTTGGTGAAAATGCTTCGGACATGATCTTGTTTCTCTATAATTTTTTTGATGGCCAAACATCTCGGGAAGATTTTGAAAAAATGCAATCAGATACGAAACTTCTGGGTCATCGGTTTATGAAACATGTTTCCTCTAGATGGCTGACATTAGAACCTGCTGGAGAGAGACTTTTAGAACAATGGTCAGCTGTTGAAAAATACTTTCTTCAGTTCATACCCCAGCACAAAAGCAAGTTGACGAGTTCTTTGAAATACAAGAATATTATTAAACTATTAAAAGACAAAACTACCAAAGCAGAAATTATGTTTGCTTGTGCAAGTGCTCATACATGTTCAAGATTCACTGGTTTCCTTCAGAAGAGAGATCCTTTAATGCATCTAATCTATAATGAGCTCACAAACCTCGTCAGAACACTCATGAATCGATTTTGTGTTAGTGCTGCTCCATTGAGTCTGAAAGCATTTTTTGATAAGTATTACTTGCCATTAAAAAACATAGTGTTTGCCACTAGAGAAAGTGAATATCTCGAGAAGCTAAGCACACAAGAAAGATGCTATATTTCCATGAAAGCTAGAAAGCACTATGTGTCTGCTTGTACACATATTTTGGAAAAGTCTTGGATAAACCTGTGTTGTGGTATCTTCAATGTTTGCATCCTGCAAAGAGGGTGAAAGAAGGATCATACAAAAACATAGTGAAATTAGCTGCAGTTCTTCCAATTGAGTACAGTTGAACATGCACTACTTGATGAATGGAAACTATTGACGCTAGAAGAAGAAAAATCGGGTAGTGGCAAGAACCCAGTGGACGTTTACTGGAGTCAGTTTTTTGAGAAGACGTATACCTCTGGAGAAAAGAAATACCCAGGGACGGTTTTTCAGAAGTACTCCACATCGACTCAAATCATACCATAAGATCCCCATGATGTAAGAATATGGGACAAGTGAGCAAAACCGTCCAAACAAGGAATCCAAAGGATACAAAGGCACTGTATTGAAAAGGTAGCTTTGAGCACAACTGGACAGAAGACAGAAACGTCCATGTGACAGGCGGCTGCCAAGAAAAATCCAATCTTTAGTAGGGGATATGATCACCCCTGACTGTGTTGCAGGATTTACAATGTCTGTCCATGCTGAGGACGAGGTTGTCAAGGAGCTGTTGAGGCATCGCGAACCATTCCTCTTGTAGCGCCAATCGCAGCTGCGGAATCATTGCTGGCGGCTGGTGACGTGCTGCCAAACATCTCCCGAGGAGGTCCCACACGTGTTCAATTGGATTTAGGTCCGGGGACCTTGCGGGCCAATCCATGCGTTGAATATCTTCACTCTCCAACAACTCTGCGACAGTCACTGTATGATGAGGTGTAGCGTTGTCGTCCATGAAGAGGAACTCGGGACCCACAGCACCTCTAAACAGACGGACGTGAGGCAGGAGAACCTTGGTACAATAGTGGACACCAGTGACTGAACCTCCTTGGAAGATGTGGAGGTCAGTACGGCTACCAAGCATGATACCGCCTTAAACGAGAACTCCGCCACCTCCAAACCGGTCCCTTTCGATGATGTTGAAGGTGTGATTGCGTGCTCCCTGCTCTCTCCAGATGTGTATACGTCCAGAATCACTCGTCAGACTAAATCATCTCTGATCCGTAAAGAGAACTCGACCCCATTGCTGATGTGTCCAGTTCTTGTGTTCCTGGCACCACAGAAACCGCCGTCTCTGATGAGCAGGCGTTAATGGCACACACCGTACTGGTCGGCGTGCAAATAGACTACCTTTGTGCAGCCTCCTGGCCACAGTAAAATGCGATAACTGACGTCCAGTTGCATGTGCCTTGCGATTTCTCCTGCTGTCTGCCGACTGTCTCTTCTCGCCTGTAGGACAATGTACCGGTCATCAGCCACCGTGGTTGCTCGTGGACAACCACTGCTAGACTCTCAGACAGCTGTTCCTGTCGTTTGAAATGCTCTCCAAGCTCGTGAAACGATGCTGTGAGAGATCCTGAACTCCTCGGCCACACAAGTCACGCTTCGACCTTCTTCCAACTTCCCAGTGACGCGACCTCGGGTAAAGTCATCCAGATGCCATCTACTGGATTACCTGTTAGCCATATCACACGGTGGCAGCAACTCGACGTCGTTCAAACCGATGTACACCATGCAATAGCTTTCACCGAATTGCTGAGCGCACTCCGCCCATGTGCTTTATACCCTTCCGACACTCCCCCCCACGTCATGCTGCATACATGCATGCCCTACCGTACCGGACCCTAGTCTATCTCCTGAGTGGTCTTTCGGTCCTTTCTGCCTGCTCGTTCCGCTGTTATGCTAATTTCTCCTCTTCGTCCTTAATTTTTGCACACCAGTGTACAATTAACTTCAAGTTGTAGGAAATTTGATTTATAGAATTAATCCATATTTTTCAGCAATATATTTTTCTTTTTTTCGCCTAGTACCTACTTCTTGTATTTGCTTTATTTTTTCCTGCAATGGTAATACTTTAAGCTTCCTTGTAGACATCACAAAAATTTCCAGTGCGATGATAGACTTGGATTTTTCTAAAACTGGGTGCACAGCACTCAATGCCTAAAATGGGCCCATAGAAAACGGATTCATCGAGCGGAGAATTCATGGAAACGCAAATTCTTCGAAAATTAGGGCTTCAGGTGAATTCACCGAAAGATGCAATATTGTAGGGTAAGCTTTTGTTGAAAACTTTGACTGTAATTGGAATATGGCTAAGTGGCCACAAAAGCGTTTGGGGAATATTCAAAAAATTGCATTTTTTTATTAGATTACACTTTCATGTAGGATGACCAGAAAACCATTAGGGAGGCTAACAAGAATCAGACCTTTGATTTCATCGTATCTACTATTCGCTGACAGTATTATTATTAAGTACACTGCCGGACAATTGCTAAGGACGAATGACAAAGCAACGATAGCAACCATAAAATGGAAGGCAGGAAAATGTGGAAATTAGCATAAGTGCGGGATACAGTAAGACGTGTTGTGCGTATGCAAATTTTGGATTGCCGAATTTGTTCGTGACGTCATAGCGCTGATAAGAGATATAAAGGATTTGACGCGTATTGACCGTTGTTGTTCAAACGCAAAGTTGAAAGGGAAAGAATCAATTGACGAACTTGCAATTTTCAGTATGTCTTCCCGACATCACCTAGATGATTTTACGCGTGGCCGTATTATTGGCAAGATTGAAGAAGGGCGAAAAATAACAGATGCTGCCAGGGAGTTCGACGTCAGCCACAGTGTTGTTTCTAGGCTTTGGAAATAATTTCAAACAAATGGAGAGTGTAGCAAACGTCACGGGGAGGTCGTGTTCGCAGTACGACACCTGCAGAAGATCGGTACTTAGTGCTATCAACAAAAAGACACCGGCGCAGCACAGCTAGTGAGGTAGCAAATCAGTTTATGGCTGCTACTGGCAAGCGGATCTCCCGAAAAACTGTCGCCAGACGTTTGCATGAAGGAGGACTATACGCCCGCCGTCCTGTTGTGTGCATCCCATTGTCCAGACGTCACCGTACCGCCCGTTTGCAATGGTGCCATCAACATCGCAATTGGACTGATAACGACTGGTCTGCTGTCCTCTTATCAGATGAGAGTAGATACAGTCTATTGTCTGATTGTCGACGACAACTGATCTGGCGTGATAGTGGTACTGCATATTGTCCAGAAAACATACAGGAAAGGGACCGATATCCGACATGTAGTGTCATGGTATGGGCTGGCATCATGATTAATGGCCGTACGTCCCTCTATGTGCTTCCAACTGGGACTATGACTGGCCAACGATACATTAATGATGTTCTGCTACCTCATGTTCGCATGTTCCGTGGTGCTGTTGGTGATAGATTCATTTTCATGGACGACAACGCAACATGTCATCGAACAGTCGCTGTCCAGGAGTGTCTTGAGAGCGAGGATATTCAACGCCTCGTATGGCCAGCACGTTCTCCAGATCTGAATCCCATTGAAAATGTGTGGGATGCTTTGGGGAGGAGTCTTGCTGGTCGCCAATACCCTCCAGTAAACAAGGACACCCTCATCCGTGCACTGACAGAGGAATGGGATAAATTACCCCAACAGCTGCTTGATAATGTTGTGCAAAGCATGACACGACGTGTGGAATCTTGCATCGCCCTCCATGGTGGCCATATCCCGTATTGAAATCTTACGCCGGAACGCCTGCGGACGGTAATTGCATTTTTTTCACGTTTACGTATTCTGCACAAAATGGCCTGTTTGTCCCTTGAACACGTTCCAAAGCCTTCTGGATTTCAGAGAACAATAAATTGTCTTTCTTGTAATGTCCTGGTATTCTGACATTATTTTATTTCACTTGGCATCCAACCACACTTACTTTTTATGCGCTATATAGCCGTTTATGATCCGTCCTTAGCAATTGTCCAGCAGTGTATTATTGCGCTTATACTTAGGCATTAAATATTAATACTCCTAGGCCGTTTTAACAGTTTTTCTTCCATCATGTTCATACCCACAAGGTATAGACACCAAGTCAAGTTAGTATTATTGCACTTGTACTTGGGCATTAAATATTAATATCTTGGCCTAGGCCATTTTAACAGTTTTTATTCCAGCATGTTCATACAAGGTTTAGACACAAGATCAAGTTAGTGTTATTGCAGTTTTACTTAGGCACTAAATATTATTTAATGCCTAGACCTTTTAACAGTTTTTATTCCATCCTGTTCATATTCCTAAGGTTTAGACACCAAGTCATTTAAGTAATATTGCGGTTTTACTTAGGCAGTAAATATTAACAAATAGGCCATACCCTTTTTTTAACAGATTTTATTCTGTTGTGCTGGAATCATAAGGTTTAGATACCAAGTCAAGTTAGTATTATTCCACTTTTACTTAGGCACTAAATATTAATAATAGGCCTTTGGTTCATGCCTTTCTGACAAATTTTATTCAAGTGTATGAAATGTTTTTTCTTAAGTAAAAGCGCCGTATTACTAACTTGATGCAAAGCTTATAAATATGAGCACAACGGAATAAAACTGCTAAAAGGCCTAGGCATTCATATTCAATGCCTAAATAAAAGCACAATAATAGTAACTACTTGGTGCCTATACCATGTGAGTATGAACAGAATGGAATAAAAACTGTTATAAAGGCCTAGGCCAAGGTATTAATATTTAATGCCTAAGTAAAAGCACAATAATACTAACTTGGCATCTATACCTTTTGAGTATGAACATAGTAGAAGAAAAAACTTTTAGAAAGGCCAAGTCCAAGGTATTAATATTTAATGCATAAGTACAAGCGCAATTTACTAACTTTGTGTTTAAACCTTATGAATATGAACACGATGTAATAAAAATCGTTAAAAAGGCCTAGGCATTAATATGTCATGCTGCCTAAGTAAAAACGTAATAATACTAACTGGACTTGGTGTCTAGACGTTATGAATATGAACACAATGGAAGAAAAACTGTTAATAAGGCCTAGGCCTGTTTATTAATATTTGATTTAAATAAAAGCACAGCATTATTAGCTTCATTTATTATGTAAACGTTATGAATATATTGCGTCTTGCTCAGATTTATAAGGTTTAGACATAAAGAATAGTATTATTGCCCCTTTTACTAAGGCATTAAATATTAATCCCTAGGCCTTTGTGCATGTCTGAAACCAAGAAAATGCAATTTTTATACGGCTCTTAAAGTGGGTGTCAGCACTTGTCTGTTTGGCCAACTGTTTAGTGGTCAGTTATCTTAAACTCTATTTCAACGAATTCGTTTCATTTTTTTTGAAAAAGTCGCCTTTCGATAAATTTGTTTTTGATTAATTCGTTTTCAATGAATTTGTTTAATTTTTTTCGATAAAGTAGTCTTTCGGTGAATTGTTCGCTCAATAAATTTGTTTTCGATGAGTTCACGTTCGATGAATTCGCCTGCTCCTCAAGCACCTACAAGACTGACAACAGGTGGATCTTTTATTAAATTTGAGTTTTAAAATACGATTTTCAAGTGTGTTTTTTTCTCCGAAAACACGAAATAACGTTTCGAGTTATAGAAAAATTCGAGTTTAAAATTAGACTTATAGACGAAAAAATGCATGAAAAAAAAAAGAAATTCTTATGCAAAATGCCGAAATTCTTCAAGTTACGCAAAAGTTCGACTCATAGAAGTTCAAGTTCTAGAAGTTTGTAACTTTTTTTCTAAATTTTAGGTACATGCTATTGCTTACATGATACCAAATAATTATGAGGATTAGGATTTAAACACTTATTTGTACATGGACTCCATTCTTTCTTTTTTTTTTTTTTGATTGATGGTTTAACGACCATCGGGAGCAACTCAATGGGCTATAAGCAGTCGCCCGTCCCTAATGTAGGGCCACTGGTTCCAGTAGCCCAGTAAATAAAGGCCAAAATTGGGTCAAACCCGGAACAAATTAGGTAAAAGCTGAATTTTTGCAGGCTGGTAGAACTCATTGGGCTTAGCATTTTCACAAAAGTCCCCTCCCCTCCCCCGCTTGCTTCCCCCTGTATGCCCCCATAAAGGGGGGGAAATGAGGTCTAAGACTAATCCACTCGTAACTCCCGAAATAATTGGCGTACAGCGATAATTTTTTTTTAAATTTATTCCTCTTGATGTGGTCTATAAATTTTGTTTTATTCATTTTTACTATATCTCTTAATAGTTTTGCAGCAATTTGCGAAAACCCGCAAAATAGCACATTTTTCTCTCGACATTTTTCCGATTAACTCCAATTGCCGCTTCACAGAGCCAAAATTTCCGAAAAAGGCTCCGAATAAAAGTTGTAGCAAATTTTATAACCTTTACAACAATATATTATTTGTTTTACAGCAATATATAGTTTCGCTTACACTGTATCTAAACCATGTCAGCCAATATATAGTTTTGCTTACACTGTATCTAAACCAGGGTTCCACCTAAAATTTCTGCTTTGTTTCAAATGGTAAAACTTCTTTACATATTTTCTTCTCAATTAATGTATTCCCAAGGATGAAAATTTGCACATCGATAAAACTAACTTTAAGTTATAGTATGAGATACCTAATACTTGCTAAAACATAACCATAATTTAGAAATCCAACATTTGTTCTTCTACTGACGTCATTAATGTACAGGTCGCGCCGTTTATTAACAGGTCTGAACATTACTAAAAAAATGATCAATTTTTAATATAATTATGGTTATGTTTTAGCAAGAATTTACTATCCCATGCTATAACTTAAAGTAAGTTTTATCGATGTGCAAATTTTCATCCTTGGGAATACATAAATTGCGAAGATAATGTGTAAAGAAATTTTACCATGGAAACATAAGACAGAGATTTTAGTTGGAACCACTTTAAGCACTTCTGTTACGAAGAATTTGTCGTGGGAAGAACATAGTGCTGATAGAGAGATAAGAGGCATTGGCTTACGCAATTTGTGCATTCCTAAAACTCCCCCACTGTCCGCACATATGCCACAAAAGCAAATAGAATTAGATAATCGGATAGGCAGGATGTCCGCACGGGAGGTTCGCTGAGACAAAGAACGAAATGTAAGTTGATCGTTTTTTTGCCTCTAAAAAGTTAACCAAATTCTTAATGCATTCCCGTATTGGTTTACCTAACGGAATAAAAAATGGACAAATGCATGATTTGCGATAACCATGTCTGTGAGGGAGAATCAGTAGTTGTCACCAAATGTTTAAAAAAGAAATTGATTCTAGCCTAAAAAGAAAAGACAGTTTGCATGAAAATGAAAAATTAGAGAATGTTACTTCTATTATGGTTCACTAGACTTGCCGGCGGAATTACACGCGAGAAAGTAGTATTAAGGGTTCACATATTATTTCGTTAGCATCAACGTCTTCAAATCCACTTTTACGAAATTTTTAACAAACTTTTTACTTTAAAAATGAGTGCTTATTCTGTGAAAAGGAAGCCACTCTGAATATTAAGCTTCCTCTCAAATACAGAAAAGCGGTCCATATGGTATTGACTCTAGAAATGAAAGATAAAATTTTAACTTTCTGTGAACACCATAACGATGAATGGGGGAAAATGTAAAGTCTAAAATTCTCGGGATTGTTGACCTAGTAGCAGTTGAAGCACGATATCATCCCGAGTGCTACAGAAAATTCAGAAAAATAAAGCTCTTTAGATCACCTGGTCGGCCGTAAGATCAGAGCACTGAAACTGCTTTCTCATTCTTGTGTGAGACTATATTGAGAAAACAGATGGATGCCAATACACCCTAAAGGATTTACAAAATATCATGAAAGATCATGACCTTTCTACAACCATTACTGATAAATATTTGAAGCAGCGACTGTTGCAACATTTCGGAGACAGGATAGTAATAACTAATAACAAATATTTCTGGGAAGAAGAATATTGTATGTATCACAGATGCTAATCATAAATTGCTGACTGATCAATGGTACAATGAGAGAAAGAAGGATAAGGTTTGTGAACGAAGAAGAGTTGTTGAAGCAGCAGCAGAAATTATTAGGGAGGACATACAGAAAATGATTTACGACACTACCAAGTTTCAATAAGTACACAACAATTGTTCAACAGAGTTATTTGTGTTTGTGACAGTCCTTTGAAATTGAAATCATACTTCAGATATGAACTAGCATCTCGTCCACCATCTTTATTTGACGAAGTGTCACTGCGAAAAGGTACAAAATCCTCCATAACTAAATCTTTCGTTGGTGGTATTGTTGAACAGGAGGATATACCTACTGGTGCAGCTGTTATAATAGATGGTGGCTATCTCCATTCAGTAACTTGGCCTAAGCGCACAACATTTGATCAAATTCTGCAAAATTATATATCTCGTGTACTTTCCCATTATGGTACAAATTGCTACGTTGTCTTTGATGGATACCCTGAAACGCCAACAACAAAGCAGGAAGAACAAACAAGAACTGCTAAAAGGACGTCAGCAAACATTATATTTACAAATAACATGGAGTGCACCACAGCGCAGACAGATTTTCTGTCCAATCCCCACAATAAGAAAAGAATAATTGTAGCATTAAAAGAAAAATTCCTCTCTGCCACTAATATCACGGTTCTCACGGCTAATAACAATGCTGATGTAGATATAGTTCAAACCTCTATAGAAATGTTGAAACTAAACCCTACTGTAGTCGCCATAGGTACGGATACAGGCCTTATCGTCTTATTAATTGCACTGGCGCCAGAAGAAACAAAATCTTTGTACTTTCTGAAACCGGGCACTGCTGCAATACCTCCAATATTTTACAGCATTGAAAAACTGATATCTATTTACAGCCATGTACGCAAATGTCTGTTATTCACGCTTGCCATTACAGGGTGTGATGAACTTTTGTGTTTAATTTCATGCAACTGTAAGAAAGAATGTATGATTTCCTGCAGCTGCCGAAAAGCCGGATTCTCATGTTCTGCTATGTGTGGACGTTGCAGTGGACTGTCATGCACAAACAAGCCTGATATGAGTGACGATATTGATTTATGATAATTCTGCCACAACTGTGCGATATATGCAAAAGAACCACAGAAGCAATGTGAGACAAAATATATATCATTTTAAAAGTTATAAATTTAATCATCACCGCTTTTGTTTGTAGCCTTTTCTTTTTTCATTACAGTTTTACGAAATTTTAATCTTAGTTCATATTGGAAATTTGAAAATGAAAATGTTTTTTTTTTAAATTATTTTGAAATTGTAGAAACAGCACTAGTGCATGGAACTAAATTCCTACTTTATAAGCATTATATAAAGAAGAAAAAATGACATTGTCATATTTCAATTCAACAATTCGTTTGCACATAATAATCATTAGTCCCACCCCTGGGGGAAGGGGGGGGGTGAAGCAAACAGGCAAAAGTTGGTGACTTATTTGAAGGTGCGAAGCTGAGTTTTCTTTCCTTTTTTTATTTTTTACCTATCGTTGAAAATTATACTCCCCGCAAAATTATTGCATGTTTTGCCCGATTTTTTGTCATTTTATGGCCTACAATGCATTCGCAGTTTCGGTACCACAGAAGGTAAACTATAAAGCATATTAAGACAAATAATATATCGTTGTAAAGCTTATGAAATTTGCTACAACTTTTATTGGGATCCTTTTTTGGAAATTTTGGCTCTGTGAAGTGGTAGTTGCAATTATTGGGTAAAATGTCGAAAAAAAGGTGCTGTTTTGCGGGTTTTCAAAAATTGCAGCAAAACTATGGGAGATATAGTAAAAATGAATACAAAAAATTTATAGACCATATCAAGAGGAATAAATTAAAAAAAAATATCGCTGTACACCAATTATTTCGGGAGTTACGAGTGGATTAGTATTAGACCAAATTTCCCCCTTTATGGGGGTGTAGGGGAAGCAAGCGGGGGCTTTTTGTGAAAATGCTTAGCCCGAGGAGTTCTACCAGCCTGCAAAAATTCAGCTTTTACCTAATTTGTTCCAGGTCAAGTCCTTTATTTACTGGGCTACAGGGAAGAGAGAGAGAGCTAGCTCCGTAAGACAAACGCAACATCCATGCCTCAACGGGATTCGAACCCGGACCCCTTTCGGACGAACGATCAGTAGCCATCGCTTAGACCACTGCGCCACCGGGGCAGCCTCCATTCTTCTTCTGAATACTTTATTTGTACATGAACTCCATTCTTTCCTTTTGTGTGAACTTGAGTGTTATGTTTTCATAAAAAGTTTCTTTTGAGTACTTTTTCATATTTAAAAAGAACGTTTTTCTCTATCAACAAAACAGCCAAATTGCTCAAATGTACATTTTGTTGTGTGGCTCTAAGATATATCTTGATTCTTTTTAATGCAGAAAAATTTCTTTCAGTAGTTGCAGTTGTTGATGGAAACTTTAATATTAGGTCTGCTAATTTGTACACCTCATTAAACACAATGTCTAATTTATTCAACTTTATGTAGCAAGTAATGTCTCTTAGTGATTTCTTTTTGTATTCATCAAGGGAATAAAACACCTTCAGTTCATTTTTTAGTTGAGCTGTATCAAAATTTGAAGCATATAGTTTTTTAAGTAGATGTTCAGGAAAGCTTTTACAAAATTTATCAAGACGGTTCGAATCCAACAAAGCCACTAATTTAAGATTTAATATCACTGATTTTAATTAATTGACACTTCACACAAACTGTAGCAACTCTCGCAAAACACGTGCTGTTATGGGCGGAAGCATGCGAGTGACTAATGTAGTCCTAAGTCTTGTCTTTTCTGAGCGAACAGTGAACTATTGCCCAAAGCAATGGCCCATTCATCCTTCACCCGCTCCATGTTGTCATGGAAATGCTAACTGGCAATCATATCAAAGGTAGGTCTTCGAATCAGAACAGCAAAAACTAGTAGAGCTGGTTGTATTACGATGACACCGTCCCTCCACACTAGGAGTCCCATTGGTCTTCGCTTGCCAGACTGATTCTCTTTGTCAAAAGAAGTGAATACGCAAATGTTTTTTCCGCAGCAAAAGCATCGACATATCTTGATAATTGACTTTTATTTGTGCATTCTCTTGACTTCGCAGCTAGCCTCGAATATATGCCACTGGGGCTCACTAAGGTTTTAATCTAGCTGTTGTTCTGATAGCCAGTTGTTTTTCCTTTCTGAATTTTCATTTTGTTAAATGTTCAACAGTTTCCTTCTGTAGTCTAAGTGGCACAAAACAACAACCAGGATGGTATATTGACATTAGGCGAGGGTCAAACCATAATATTTTATATAAAAAACGAAGCACTCAGAGTAATGAAATGACCCCTAGCCTTCTTGTCGCTAATCTTTTTTGTTTTTAACAACACGTACCATATGTATTCATGTAATTTTTGTCCTGATTGTCCCCGATTGAAACGTGAAGGGAATTTTTAACAAGATAAGGATTTCTGTAAAAACTTATATGAATGCCTCGTTTTAGTTTTTTGTACTAACAAAAAACAAAGTATTGATGGTAAATCTGACAACCGTTTACAAAGTCCAAATGATAAAAAACTTGCTATAGCTGCAACTTAGTCAGTTTTCATCCAAACTGGCTGAAAAACTAGACATAGTTCAAAAGCTTCCATGTAAAATATAACTTTTACATAACTTGAGCGTCATAATTTATTTTATTTACATCCTTTATTTCAGTTATGTGTTACTGCCCAATTCTCTCAATTTTCACTAAAGAATACTTTTACTGGATTTTTTTTTTTTGCAATTCTGTATATTTATTTTCATGTTGGATCATCTTGTCTACTGTTTAATTGATTTTCCAGAGTATGAAGGTGTTAAGATGGGAAAAGCTTTAGGTACAAAAGGGAGCATACACACAGCAGCCATGTACGTACTCCATGAGGTCAACAAACTGCAGTTTCCAGTGGCAGAAAGAGCTACTGTTGTCGGCAGCGTTCAAATTACCCAGTAGTCCGCTGACCATTGGCCAGTAAAACTTCCATCGGATCACTGAACTGTTGATTTTACTGGCCTGGATGGCCAGTAAGTTTTTTTTTTTTTTTTTCTAAGTTGTCACAATTAAAAATGAATTTCTATTTCTTTTACTTTGCTGTAGGGTTTTCTTTTTAGACTGCAAACTAACGATAGGTTTAAAAACAAATATTTGAGATAATTCCATTGAAATCATACGCTATTTTCTACTTATATTGTAAATGTCTTTAAGGTTTTTTTTTTTATTTTTATTTTTTTACGGACCAGTGGTTTGCCAATTCTAGTGGTCTGCTGGGCCAGTAGAAGATTTATTTCTAATTTTAACACTGGTTGTGGGTGAGTGGTATGAAATATTGGCTTCTGAAAATTCACCCAAGATGGGCGGGCTTGGGTTTGAGTTCCCAATGAGTCATGGGTAGGCTATGTCCTTGCACGGGCTATGTTCCTTTCTTGAAACCAGTGGCCCTAAATTAGGGATGTGTAACTGATCATAGCCCTTTGAGTTTGTCATGGCAGTCATTAAACCCTGAAACAAAACAAAAAAAAAAGTGATAAAGAGCACCTCTGTTTTGTTATCTAATAGTAATTTCTAACACAAAACAACATCATCATAAGCACTAAAAATAGGTTGTTTATCATAATAATGAATCTGAAGATCTAACATTTCCCATATTGTAGGTGGCAGCTGTTGTTCCTACAGACTTCCAAGTTACAAAACAGAGCATGCACACAAACTTTGAAAGTGAGTAACAATTATGTCCATGTTCCACAACTTAAACAAAATAGAAAATCTAATCAAGGTTAAGCTGTTGAAGATAAAAAAAATAATAAGAAAAATGACATCCATGAATTTGTGTAAGTATTGTAACACAGAAATGGGTAATGGAAATTGGCCACTAGGGGGGTGCAGTGGTCTAAGCGATGGCTTTTGATCTTTCATCCGAGATGGGTCCGGGTTTAAATCCTGGTGAGGCATGCATGGATGGTGTGTTTGTATTACGGCACTGGCTCTCTCCCTTCCCTGAACTTGAAGTCGGTGGTCCTAAATTGGGGATGGGTGACTGCTTATAGCCCGTTGAGTTACTCGTGGTTGTCGTTAAACTCTCAATTAAAAAAAAAAAAAAAGTGGAAATAAAAGTTAAAAATGTGTAAAAATGACATTTTGATGCTGCAGAATTGAAGGAAAATAGTATGATTGAGGTTAAGCTATGTGAAAAAAAAAATCATCCATAAGTACCAGTAAAGATAATAGTCAGTACTGAAATTGCTGTAACTTTTAAGTTGGTATCTTTTTTTTTTTTTTTTTTTTTTTGACAGAAAAACTGGGGTTAGAGATCATGAATTAATTTATTTCAACATTTGTTTCAAAAGAAAATCTTTATTACAGCTGCATGTTGATGAATATTTTTTTCTTCCTGCAGAAATACCAAAAGATGATTTTTGGTAGCCTCCATTTCTGTTGTGCTCTAATGCCAATAAAAAAGAAAAATATAGTGTTATGAATAATCTTTGCTAATCGGCACACCTGGTAATGTTTCATTATTTTCATTGCTAGGAGGTTTACCAACTTATTTCTATTTTATTCCTGTAAACAGTTTTTTTGTTTGTTCTGTAACATTTAAACGGGGGGGGGGGGGATCTAGCATCTCTAATAAATTAAAGCAAATCAAATGTGTATGTGGACCAACTGGTGAGATAAAAAGATCCATTTAAAAGAATGCTGGAAACAATCATTTTTTTGAATCTGCCACCTTCTCCCCAGCTAAGCCCCACTCTCTGTTCTTTGCATATATAGCCACCACAGAGTTTTGTTGTTCGTGACGCAAGATTTCATCTTTGCAATTGGAGAAATTCTAAGTGTCCCTGATGTAGCAAGTTCACAATAATTTACTCTGGTGATTACTTAAGAGACTATAGGGAAGGAGCATGTCAACAAATTTATTGGCAATATCTATAAATAAGATCCTTGTAGAATGTGAATTTTCAAGATTTCTGATTCTGAATATATGATTTCTTTTTCTGTACATGTATCATCAATTTACATATTGATATTTTTTCATAGGTTTTATTTCACCATATAATTAATTCTTCAATTGAAATTCAATACCTTTCGGTTTATCGATTAGAGAATTATTGAAGTATTTTTGTGAAATGAAACCTATCAGGAAATATCAAGATGTAAATTTGTTGGAGTGATTGATTTAATATACTCCATGGCATTTAATTCAGGACCCTCCCCCCCCCCACACACACAAAAGAAAGAAAAGAGATGGAAAAACATGTATTCCCATTCTCCATAAAATCAATTACTACAATAGTAATAAAATCTAATTGCCATTTTTGACAATTACTTTTCAAAATTGGAATGTCACTGCAAAATATTTAATGGCCAATTGCCAACTGGTGATTGATATTTGGGATGGTTGACTGATATGGTGATTTGATTGACTGATATGGTGAGGCATGGCACTCGAGTGGAGTGACGTATGGCCCCATCCAGCATTATGACTCGTCACACCAGGTGAAAGAAAAACAATTCTGTTTGAGTGGCACATTTTTTCTGTGGTAGTCGATTCTCTATTCCAACTTTTTTTTCTTTTTCAGATTTAGTTTCTTGCTTGGGCAACTATAATTTTTTTCTTATCTACTCAGGACAATATTTTACATGCTCCAGACATCTTGGATCTAGCAGTTTTCAAGTCCTGATCAGGATAATCAAATTGAGCATGGCAGAAATGGATTTATAGCATTTGAATCTGTTTCAACTGATGGCAAATGTCCCTGTGTGATTGCAAATACTTTTCTTTTCAGATGGGTGATCTATTGATTGATTGGCTATTGATGTTGTGGGGTTGAACTTACAATTTTTCTAAATTTTGTAGTAATTAATTCTGTAGTATTAAGTAACTTAACCTGTTCTTGTATTTCAGTCATCACTGCTAAATATCTATGAATGGCTCCTACATGGAAAAGAAAAATTTCAACATTAGAAAACTTATGCTTCAAGAGAGTTTGTTGGGACGCTGTTCGCCATGGTATTAAATATAGCACAAATGAACTGGATTATAAAAAGTTTCGTAAGTTTTAAAATTATTATATAACTTTTTTTCTTGGAAATTGCTTTCTTTTTTAGTTTATAGGAATGACTTTTGTTCCCATAAAAAAATTATTTCAGAAAATCATAGCATTTTTCTTTGGGGCATTTGTCATTTGAATTAACGTTTGTTATCTGTGTGGTGAAAAATATGACACTAAGCTTAGCAATCTAAACTGCGGCACAGATAAATGATTGAATAAGCAAATAAATGAGTCATAATATTTGTGCTTTGATTGGTTTAATCAATCGATGGAACCAAAAACCAGATCTCTTCTGTTGGTGAAATTGTAAGACTAAATTACAGATATCTGGATAAAAGTCTACAGACCTATGCTGAAGAATTTGTGCTGTGGTGAAGAACAATGAAAGAGAGAGAGAGAGAGAGAGAGAGAGAGAGAGAGAGAGAGAGAGAGAGAGAGAGAGAGAGAGAGAGAGAGAGAATTTGGATGAAAGGCTATGCACTTGAAACTAGGAGCACCTTTAACAGTGGCATAGGGTGATCTAAAATTTATCCGGGGCTAAAAAATTTTAAAATTGCTCTCAACCTTTTTTTGTACTGTGAAGTACACTGGTTTTCATAAATTAAGCAACAAACTGAAAAATTACACAAAATTTGCATATGTTACGTGTGAAGGCATACAGCGTCTATGCACGGTAGGCAAATGAGGGGCGCTGGCAGCGCTTTTTATGCAAGTGCACAAGAGCTTAAAACCAGCTGTTTTGGAGGGAGTCTCCAATTCATGCGAGGCAATGAATGACAAAATTTCAAGATAGTGATTTTATTAACATGGCTTTAAGACATCATTTGTTTACCGGCGGAGTTATGCTACAGGGTGATAGGCCGACTTGAAGCAGGGCAATGGCAGGTAGACAACGCAAGATGGCTCAGCGTCAATCGTTATGTGGTCAGCAGGATGTGGCAGCAGTTCCAAACCACGGGTGCAGCTTCCCAAAGGTACGGTGAAGGTAGGCCAAGGGCAATGGTCTTCGCGCATGACAGGTATTTGTGGCTTTCGGCATGGTTGAACAGGACTGCTACACCTACTCATTTCAGATCTGTGCTTGCGGCAGCCACCTGGTGGATGGTATCAGCTTTGACAGTACACAGAAGGTTGCATACAGGAGGACAATGCTTAGCGACAGGTATTATGGTGCCCCTCACCCCCCGCCATCGGTATCAGCTTCGACGGTACACAGGTTACATACAGGAGAACTGAATGCTTGGCGACTGGTATTATGGTGTCCCTCACCCCCGCCACTGAAGGGAATGTTTCATTGGGCATCAATGCACGTGAACTGGACTCAAAATCAGTGGAGGTCCGTTCTGTTCACTGATGAGTCGCAATACAGCTTACAGATCAATTTGCGCCGAGTTTACATCTGGAGAGAGGCAGGTACTTGCTACCTTTCCTCTAATATTCAGTAAAAGGACACCTATGGTGGTGGTAGTGTTCTGGTGTGAGCAGCCATATTGTTAGGCGGCTTTACTGACCTCTGTGTTGCCACATGAAAACTTCAATGCTCAGAGGTATAGAGATGACATTGTGGGACCCTATTGTTCATCTGTATGCGGCCACAATTGGTGATACATGTGTACTGCAGGCAGATAACTCCTGCCCTCACACAGCTCGCCTCGTGCACCAGTACCTGGAACAAGATACTATAGTCCGTGTAGAGTGGCCAGTACGCTCTCCCGATCTGAATCCCATTGAGCAAGTTTGGGAGGCATGTTGCGGGCATTCAGCCTCCTCCCCAAACCTTGCAGGGGTTCCGCACTGCTTTGCTCGAGCAATGGGCACAGCTACCCATGGAACTGCTCTTTTTGAGTTATCACAAATTTTCCATTTGTTGCTTAATTTATGGAAACCAGTGTATAATTTCAGTGGATTGTGAGGTTTCCAATTTCAACCTGCTAAAATGATACTTAACCACATAAAATGAGGTAGAAATTTTATTTATATATATACAGTGCTGTATAACAAAAACGAACAGTAGACACAAGACAGTATTCAGATTACCTTATATATTGGACACCTGTCCAATACCCAAGGTTTAAGTTAACGTGCAAAACTGTAATAACAGATTTAGGGCAACTTACCATTCTCTGGTTTTTGCTCCATATTTCACATTTCCAGCATGTGAGACAGCCGTGGACATAGTGTCGCATGGGGGTTCTTTAACTTTTTAGCTGAAGTCATTCACTTTTGTTACTTTCTATTCTTGGTCATTCTGGAGGCTTCATGTAGTCCGCATGTTTTTCTTCATTTATAACAAAAAGGTCGTCATGTGATATATATATCTACACAACATAGTTGCGGTCCTATTGTACATATCAACATTCATAAAACTATCGGGTTGTTTATCTCCCTTGTCATACATACATACCTTACATTCACACATTTCTTTATACATTATATACAACCTGAATAACTCACTATATACATATGACCCTTTAACCTCTGTTAACTACATCCATGTTTTATCAAAACAGCCTTCCGCTTGCTCATATCTCCTATTCTTTGTGAAAAGGCTTTGCAAAGGAGCTCTTCCATGCCACTTGCCACCCTCAGCAAACACCTCAACTGAAGTACTTTCTGTAGCTTTCCGCTACCATCCTCAGGGGGACGGAAACCCTGACCAATACTCAGGGTATCAGCAGAGTAAGTAAGTGACTCTTCCGGGGCAACATCAACCTTCGAAGCTTCATTCTCTTGGCTACTGTAGCACCATCTCTTGTTGGCTTTAGATTTCGATTTTTTAATCTTTTTATTTTTCTGTTCAACTCTTATTAAATTCTTCCAGTTATTTCGTATTATATTTGGATCATTATTGTTGCATACAGTATTTCTATTTTTTTTTCAATCAACACAGATTCTACAATCCTGAGGTGTTTTTCAGATTTACAACTCTTTATTATTTCAATCTTGTCAAATTTTGGAAATTGTTGGTTAGCCAGACAGTACTGAATGAGTGCTGTTTTTTCTTCCTTTTTCTGCCAGTTTTTTATATGTTGTTTCAACCTGTGTTTTAATTTATTTTTGGTACTTCCTATATATGACATTGGAGGATTTTCTGTAATAGGAATTGAGTACACACCTGCTTTTTCTAATTTGCTGATATTGTCATTTTTTGACATATTCTTGATGGTACTCACTTTGCTTCCAATTTAAACATCATATTTTTTACATATCTTATTGATTTCTGTTGTTACACCTTTAACATATGGGAAACCGTTAATAAATTTGGCTTGTTTTTTAGTTTCAGCAACTTTATAATTTATTTTATTTTGTACTTCAATATTCCACTTTTTTATTAATTGTCTGGGATAACCAAAACTGTCAGCAATTTTTTTTATGAATTCAATTTCTTCATTTACAAACTGATCATTTGCAGAGTGTGTATGATCAAAGTCTTTAAGCTATTACATTTTTGAGTACTAGGGTGTGCTGAATTGAAAGGAATCAATACTGGAACATATGGTTTCTTTCGGTACACTGTATTGCAAATTATTTCTGGTTTTTATTACTTGAACATCTAAAAAGGCAATTACATTTTTTTTTGACAATGAAAATATCGTCCACGTATCGACAATACACCTGTTTTTTTTTTCCATACTGTGCAGGATATTTTCTTCAATACTATTCATAACAACTTCAGCATACAGAGTTGACAATGGTGAACCCATTGGACCACCTGAATTTTGTTTGTATATCTTGTTATCATACGCAAAAACACTATTCTCATATAAAAAAAATAAAACTTTTTTGAACTCATTAATCTGTGTGTCATTTAATATTTTAAAAGTGTGTAATTTTTTAATGATAATCTCTATAGCTTCAGGAACAGGAGTGCTTGGATACAAGGACTTAACATCCATGCTTGCCATGTAAAAATCTTTCAACTCTGTTTTAACATTTTTAATTTTCTCAATAAATTCATAAGTGTTCTTAACTGTAAATTTATTCTTCATAAACATAGGTGCCAAGAATTTATATATGTTTTTTTCTAATGCTATTAATGGTGAGTTTTTCTTTGACACAATCAATCTCATAGGTGCATCCTCTTTATGTGTCTTTACTTTTGCAAATATATGTGGTATGCTGCTCCTATTGGTGGAAATGAGCATTTTATTTTATCAGGTAATGTACTATGGTTTCTAATATTGGACAAGAATTTAATTTGGGCATCTGTTGGATCCCTATGTATCTCAGTACAATTCAACTCTTCTACGCAGCAGCCATTTTTTGATCATATTCTTCAGTGTTAAGTATAATGATTTGGCCAGTTTTATCTGCCTCACAGAATTTGATATCTGGGTCATCTCTTAGCTCCAACAATTGTTTTTTTTTTCATATTTTAGTTTTTTCTCTATATGAAATTTTTTGTTGTTTTTTGCATTAAATTCTTTTAAGATTACCCGATATAGTTTATTCTCAACTTCAGTTTTTTCAGAACAAGGCATATTTCTGAGAATATCTTCAAGACAAGGAATAATTTCTTCCGTTTTTGGAAGTTCTTGTGGAAAAGCAAACTTCTTTCCTTTTTGCAACACTGCTTTCTGTGAATAGCTCAAATTCTTATCGGAAAGGTTTTCATATATATTGAATTTGTTTACAGGTTATTTAGTTGGTTTCTGTTCATCAAATAAAGCATGTAATTTTTTATCAACTGTAACGCAATTGTTATTAACTTCTTTTTCAGCAATTTCATTAATTTCGATGAAGGTTATGTTCAGTATACGATCTTTCCATGTACCATCAAATTGGGCATAGCTTGAGTTGCGTATAAGCTTCCATAATTCAAAACATTGAGCATTTAATCCAAAAATTTGCCTCCTTTTAACTACAATTTTATTACCAAGTCTTTTTTGCTGGCATGTATGCAAAATACCACAATCCTTTTTATTCACGGGTTTATTTTTAATTCTCAAATATTTGGGGACAAGTCCAAAGTCCCTACATGACACAAGAAATCGTTCCTGAACTTCAAACTTAAAAATTTTAATATGCTTAAATTCAGTAATTGCCTTTAATTCTCGCTTCAAAAATAGACTACGAAAATACATTTTGTACCTTTAATTGCCTGCGAAAGAGATCACTTGAAGATTAATGCATGTACTTCAAATTCAGATTACCTTATATATTGGACACCTGTCCAACACGGTTTAAGTTAATGTGCAAAACTGTAATAACAGATTTATGGCAACTTACCATTCTCTGTTTTTGCTCCATATTTCACATTTCCAGCACGTGAGACAGCCGTGGACATAGTGTCGCATGTTTCGTTGAGGTAGCAGGGGGGGGGGGGCTCTTTAACTTTTTAGCTGAAGTCATTCACTTTTGTTACTTTCTATTCTTGATCACAGAAATAATTTGCAATACAGAGTGCACCGAAAGAACACACCCTAGTACTCAAAAATGTAATAGCTTAAAGACTTTGATCAAGAGAGCATATACACACTCTGCAAATGTTGTTTGTAAATGAAAAAATTGAATTCATAAAAAAATTGCTGACAGTTTTGGTTATCCCAGACAATTAATAAAAAAGTGGAATATTGAAGTACAAAATAAAATAAATTATAAAGTTGCTGAAACTAAAAAACAAGCCAAATTTATTAATGGTTTCCCATATGTTGAAGGTGTGACAACAGAAATCAATAAGATATGTAAAAAATATGATATTCAAATTGGAGCAAAGTGAGTACCATCAAGAATATGATGTCAAAAAATCACAATATCAGCAAATTAGAAAAAGCAGGTGTGTACTCAATTCCTATTACAGAAAATCCTCCAATGTCATATATAGGAAGTACCAAAAATAAATTAAAACACAGGTTGAAACAACATATAAAAAACTGGCAGAAAAAGGAAGAAAAAACAGCACTCATTCAGTACTGTCTGGCTAACCAACAATTTCCAAAATTTGACAAGATTGAAATAATAAAGAGTTTTAAATCTGAAAAACACCTCAGGATTGCAGAATCTGTGTTGATTGAAAAAATAGAAATACTGTATGTAACCATAATGATCCAAATATAATACGAAATAACTGGAAGACTCTAATAAGAGTTGAACAGAAAAATAAAAAGATTAAAAAATCGAAATCTAAAGCCAACAAGAGATGGTGCCACAGTAGCCAAGAGAATGAAGCTTCGAAGGTTGATGTTGCCCCGGAAGAGTCACTTACGTACTCTGCTGATACCCTGAGTATTGGTTAGGGTTTCCGTCTTCCCTGAGGATGGTAGCGGAAAGCTACAGAAAGTACTTGCGTTGAGGTGTTTGCTGAGGGTGGAGAGCGGCATGGGAGAGCTCCTTTGCAAAGCCTTTTCACAAAGAATAGGAGATGTGAGCAAGCGGAAACATGGATGTAGTTAACTGAGGTTAAAGGGTCATATGTACATATGTATATAGTGAGTTATTTGAGTATTTGCAGGTTGTATATAATGTATAAAGAAATGTGTGAATGTAAGGTATGTATGTATGACAAGGGAGATAAACAACCCGATAGTTTTATGAATGTTGATATGTACAATAGGACCGCAACTATGTTGTGTAGATATATATGACGTGACCACCTTTTTGTTATAAATGAAGAAAAATATGCGGATTACTACATGAAGCCTCCAGAATGACCAAGAATAGAAAGTAACAAAAGTGAATGACTTCAGCTAAAAAGTAGAAGAGCCCCCATGCTACCTCTACGAAACATGCGACATTATGTCCACGGCTGTCTCACGTGCTGGAAATGTGAAATATGGAGCAAAAACCAGAGAATGGTAAGTTGCCCTAAATCTGTTATTACAAGACAGTGTGTTTGCTTTCGTTTCCACTTAACCAGGATGTTTTGCTACACCACTCCACATTAAAAGTTCTAGACTAATTCTTATGTTTTTTCACCTAGCAGATATTTGGTTGATGTGGGCTCAAGCCTATAATTTTTTTCTTTATCCCTTAATAAACTAAAAGGATGTTTCAATAAAAAGTCCAATTTATTCATTTTACTTACATGAGCTAACCTTACAGCTTAACTACACAAACTAAAATCAGCCGCTTACTAGCTGACGACGTGAAAGCAACCAGCCCCGAAAGAAAGTTTTACTCATGCGTAGTTCTGCGCATGTCTTCTCATTCATTATTGTTCTCTGATGCTTCGCCAAGCTGACGAGTTGATGAGAGGTGCCTGTCTCACCTACACGGTATTCAGTGCGCTCTAGCCAACGGATATGAAAGGCTGTAATGTGTTTGTTACCTAGTTATTCAACTATTGTAGTGGCGCACATTGCATTCAGAAAATCTAGGGACTAATTACTAACATGGATTTTCTTTTGAAATTTTTCCAATTAAAAAAAACATTTTTTTTTTCATTTTCTTGCGGGGCTTAGTCCCGGATGCCCATGACGAGCTGACCACTGACTTTTAATACATACATACATATCACTAAGCTTGTCTATGAGATTCAGAGGTTAGCTCTACAAATAAATACAAACTACCAGATGATTTTTACTTACTCTTGCCGTATCAAACTTCTCCATTTACAGCGATCTTGACATACAATTTGGGTTTCACTGACATTCATTACACACCGTACACAAGATCTTTTATACTTCATACTCATAATCTTTTTCTCATGCAAACACTCCTGAATCTGATCCACCCATGTTTTCCTTGGGTCTTCCTTGGCCTTCCTCTGCCTTTCCTTCCTGCCACTTGGGCTAAAAAGATTTTCTTAGTAAGCATCTCATCACCCACTCTTTCAACATGGCCAAACCACTGAAGCATATTGGGTCTCCACCTTGCTAACAACATTTTGCTTCCACATTACACAACTCCAACACATCTTCATTCCTCACACGATCAGAAGATGTCTTGCCACATGAGTGGAGGAATCATTGCACTGTAGCTGTGGATACGTCACTTTGTGCTCATTGGTTGCAGATCATGGTGGGCTGTGGCAAGGTAGCTATTCATGTTGTGGACTATATGGCCGAGCCAGGTCTCTGCAAGCTTTAAGCAGCCATGCCTACCCAACAGACACCTGGCAGTTATGCTTTGCCCTTCTTTCCATCCACTCTTAAGTACCTTTTAACTAAGACATCTCATGAAAAGCCAACAGTGTTCTCCATTTCTCAGATACTGCCACCCTTCACTATGTATCCAGGGGTCATACTCTTTCCTTATCCATTGCAACGGCCATTTCATCTCTGACTGATGTTGCACATGTCACAGATAGGTAATGCTTGACCTTCACATGTTTACATCAGCATTCCAGAGATGATCTAGAAGCCAGATGGGGAAGGGGAGGTGCTAATGTTTTGCTCCTACTTCATGAAAGCACCATATTGAGTTTAATAATGAATAAGTGTTTTTAACGTACAGAATCCACACTCACCATGTTGGTCCTGAACCATAACTTCTGACAGAAGTCATGATTCACAGGATGTCCCAGAAGTCCAAAGTAAGAAAGAAACTATCTTTATTAAAAAAAGTAGCCACCATTTTTTAAATACTTGTGTTATTTTCAAGTGATAAGAACGGAAATCCCTAGTTTTTTTTTTCAGCATTACTATTATTCATTAGTTAAATAAAAACAAAAAAAATTTGGCATTACTAAGAAACTGAAAAATTCTGTAAAGTGAACAAAAACCTTAACTAATGCAATTAGTGCAGCAAAACTAATAAATGCAGTTTGCAAACTGTTAGGCTACTGACAGAAATGACTTGCATAACTGTGGAATAGCTCAGTGGGCTTTCCATAACATGTAGGCCGCCCCGGTGGCGCAGTGGTCTAAGCGATGGCCTCTGATCATTCGTCCGAATGGGGTCCGGGTTCGAATCCCGGTGAGGCATGGATGTTGTGTTTGTCTTACGACACTGGCTCTCTCCCTTCCCTGGAGCCAGTGACCCTAAATTAGGGACGGGCGACTGCTTATAGCCCATTGAGTTGCTCACGGTAATCGTTAAACCTCCAATAAAAAAAAAAAGAAAAAAAGCATGTAGCCTTCTTTAAGTTCCAATAACATCACTACCATTGTACCACATTTTCTGTCAAATTGCTTGTAAGTGAAAAATAAAACATATTTGCATTTCTTTGCAGCCCCTCTACCGTTGTACAGTGATACCTGCCTAACAAAGTCATCCACAGTTCTGTGAAAAAAAATGACTGTTTTGACAGGTAACCACCAAATAGTGGTTCAGTTTCCCCAAAATATGTCATCCCTCCCCTCCCATTGGAAAATAAAATGAAAAAGGCTTTTTTTTTTAATACAGCAGCCTGCTGTGAAATGCTTGTTCTTTCGTTCTTCTCTAACACTTAGCAATGCTGTTCATTAAATCACTGACAAAGAGAGCTAGCCAGATGGAAGACTGAGGAATCCAGTAAGGTGTTGAGAATATACACTACATTATCAAAAGTATTTGGACACCACTATGTAGAGGTGTAACTAGGGCCGGCTGCCCCGGGCACAGCTCAAGAGAGGGTACAAAAATCACTGTAAAAATCTGATAGAAATTGAAACTTTTGCACCAGTTTCTGGTACAGAATTTACCTGTAATTTCTTCCGCCAGAGGTAATTTCTTGGCAAATTAAAATTCACATTTCTTCCTCAAAATGTGCAGGGGATGTAAGTTGCTCACAATCAGAAATGAATTGAACAGTTTTTCATACATTGCAAGATAAGGAAGTCGTTCATATTTTTGAAAATTCTCTGAGGGCAATTCAATCATTACTGCCACTACTGCAAACTGAATTTGGTCCGTTAATGTGGTGCCAAAGGTCGGAACTCCGAAGCAGTTGGAAATCTCGCCGCTCTCTTGACATTTTGTATTTTACAGCCCTAAATGGTATTCCTTGTCTAATTCAACTTTGCTACCCAGAACATCCTTGATGTAAGCAAAGGTAAGAGAAATGACGAAACCCTTCTGCTGAGTACTGTCCCACATTTCCTAATTTTTTTCCCGTTGCAATTAATGAGGGTAAAATGCTGTTTTCGTTCAGATAGGAAATGACACCTAGTTTCCTAATACTTTATTTGCAGTATCATACCCCAATAAATATATTTAAAAGTTAGGTTGTTCAACCACAATTAAAATGGCAATAACTTCGGAAAGGTCTTCCTCTGGTCCTCTGAAAAACAATCCCGTTCTTAAAATCTATTGAACAGTTATTACTTATCAATTTACTGCAAGATAATATGATGAAAAAAGAAAATTCGCAATTCAGTGTGAAGCGAAATGTAAAAAGCCAACTCCCGGTGCCCTGTGTGTTTTTTTTAAATTGTAATTGCATATGCGTGTGAATACTAAAGTGTGGAAATCTGTGCGGAATCAACACACAAGACCAGTTTTATTGTCCTAAACACTCGTGCAATAAGCAAGATTATAATATTTCAGGCTGTAAAGCTTTTTGTCTTAACAACTTCGGTGGGGCGGGGCACAATATTTTGTGGTTTGTCCCAGGCGCAGAAATTCCTAGTTATGCCTCTGCCTCTATGTTTTGGGACAAATGGCTTTATTATTCTGATCAGTAGTTAGTCAGTCCACCTTTTGTTTGTATGATAGCAGCAACATGCCAAGGCATACTATCAACCAACTACCAGTAGGTCTTGACAGAAATTGCTCGCCATTCATCCTACAAAGCTGCTGCCAAGGTGGAGAGCAAAGATGGTAGTTGTGGTCGATTTCGTATCTGTCACTCCATTTCATCCCAGAGTGTTCTGTGGGATTAAGCTCAGGACTCTGAGCAGGCCAGTCAACCAATTCCACATTTTCGAAAAAAACAGTCCTGCACACGCGTGCTCTACTGTGTGGCAGGCAGCTCGATCATGTTGGGAGAGACAATGGTCATTTCCATAATACTGCCACATTGTTGGTAGGGAAGAATTATCCAGAGCATTAAGGTACACTTCAGAGATCATGGTTTGTGGTATAATAACCAATGGTCCAAGTCCCATCCACGAAAAATAACTCCATACCATGATGAAGCCTCTGCTGAACTTAACAATTGGAAGAACACGATCTGATGAAAATTGTTTGGCTGGCGGTTACCAAATCTAAACACACCCATCAGATTGGAAGAGCAAAAAGCCTGACTCATCACTCCAAAAATAAAAAAATAAAAAAAAAAGTTTTCCAGTTGTCCACAGTCAGGAATGATGGGAGACACAGTACTACAAATGGTGCTTTGCATTCACGGTAGTGATGTGTGGCTTGTGTGTCATCGCTCTACCATAATAATTCACACTGTGCAATTCTCTGCTGATAGTTATAGTACTAACCAAGCCATTACAAGCATTTCCTACTTCAGCAGCAATGGAAACGGCAGAGGAAGGATGTGATTTCTTAACTTTTCTTACCATAGCTCTTCTGTCAGTGTGTGTGTCCTTCCTGAACATTTTTTTTTTGCTGTAGTTGCACCATCCTGCTTCCATCTTCTCATGACATCACTTAAGTTGATTTTGGTATATGTACTTTAGCTGCGATGCTCTGTATGGAAACGTTACTTAAATGACATCCTATACTAGCCCACGCTGGAACTCGGAAAGTCCCGTCCACTCAGTATATCTGTTTCAAGCATATTATCAGTACCTTGATATGCCACATCCATGTGGTGTTTCAAGTCACTGATAACACAACAGAATATCTCAGCTTTATGTACGTACCTCCCCACTCACAGTGCACTTTCCTGCACAACCATTCTTTGCACTTAATGCAAATTTTTGGTAGTGTCTGAACACTTTTGATAATATAGCACACATACGTTGTCATAAAACTGGCGCTTCTACTATGTGTTTCCTCCCAAGGAATTGGAAGGTAAGGAGATGCCGAACGAAACAGCAGCACTACTGTGGTTGAGCTTTGAAGCCACTTCCACTTTATACCCCGATTTTTAAATTATTTCCACAATACTTTCTTCCAAACTGGATTGTTTTAAAACTTCTCTAGTTCTTTCCTGCACCTTTCCTTTTCCAAAAAAATTTCTCTAATGGATTTTGTTTGTTTTATTCTCACTTCTTGCCTTTTTGTTCACTAGGGTTCTTCCTAACTGTTTTTAGGAGGGTGCTGCATCCTGCCTACACTTTAATTAAAATATTCCCACCCTACCAGCTCTCAAGCCTAAAATGACTGTCCTACCCCTAATGGTCCATTTGAAAGAGATGCACATGCATTTATTGATGATTTGCATGAAACCATTTCTAGACGGTTAAAAAACCAGTCTATTATTACAAATCTTGGTCTTACATCTTAGACAAGTAGAGTCAGAAACCATTTCGAAGCCTTTATGGCATTGCTGAAGTAATGGAGCTGGCCGAGTACTTCAACCTAGATGAAGATGATTTGCTGTTGAGTGGTGTATGAGTACAAATTAATGTTTCTATCTCAAACTGATGTTGAAAGTAATTTGTCAGTTCCAAATATGTGCTCAATTCTGTCAAAATAGGAAGGAACTGGGGGTACATTCCCACCAATACAGAAACTTTTCAACATTGCATGTGCCTTAGCAACTTCAAATGCTGCAGAAAGAATATTTTCTCAAATCAGATCAAATTAAAACTATTGGGTTGTCGGAAAAGTCATGACATATTTTAGCCGTGTTTTGCAAAGGTCATTTATTGATAGAAAGAACAAAGATCAATCAATGGTATAATGCCCGTTTTGTTTGATAACCTTTTGCCATCTTTCAGTGAGCTGCAGAATGCCTTAATCATAGGACCTGTCTTTTGTCATGAAAAACTGTAAAAGGTGCTGATTTACAGCCTCATCTGAATTGAACGTTATACCACGTAAGGACTGTTTAATAGAGTGAAACAAGTGGAAGTCTGACGGCGCAAAGTCAGGCGAGTATGCTGGGTGTGGCAACACATCCCACCCAAGCTCCAATAATTTATGGCGGGTGATCAAAATTGTGTGTGGTCTAGCATTGTCGTGATGGAATACAACACCTTTATGATGAACGAGCTCTGGATGTTTCTGGATGATGGATTCGTTCAAACAGTCCAATTGCCGACAGTACACATTCGAATTGATAGTTTGGTTCCGTGGTAGGAGCTTGAAACATACGACACCTTTAAAATCCCACCACACTGAGACCAGAACATTCCGCTGATTAATGTCTGCTTTGGATGTCGTTTGAGGCAAAGCAGCACGCCGGGACCAAGACCGTTTGCGCAGCACATTGTTGTACACCATCCAATTTTCGTCACCAGTTATCAGTTGCTTCAAAAAAGGATAGTTTTCCTTACATTTAATGAGCATATCGCAGATGTTTATATGCACCGTCAATTGAGCTTCTTTGAGTTCATGAGGAACCCACCAGTGGCGGCCCGTCAGATGAGGCAAGTGAGGCACCGCCTCACCTGAAATTCCGCAGAATGAGAAGTGAAAGAAAAAAAAAACCTTCTGTCAGTAACAAAGATATAAGAACTTTGCAGGATAAATGAAACACTGAAATTCACATTGTGATTCATGAATTAGGTTAAAGAAAGGCTTTCGAGAAGAGGAATGAATAATTATTTTTGCAAAGCAGCTGCATGTTTTAAGCGCTTAGAGGCGACCGGCTGAATCGTCTCGATGAGAAGCCGGTTTTGGGAACTGGGGATCAGAGAAGAGCCCTACAGAGTGAACCCCCACCCCCACGGTCCGAGGTCTACCTAAAGAGGTGCCGGACTTCCAGTAAGAGAAAGGAAATTTCTGAGGCGACCCTCCATTTCGCTTTAACTGGAATCGCATCTCCGCTGTTATTGGAGAACCCAAGGATTGTGTATCCAATGGGCGCGGGAAAATGAGCAGGTGACCTTTGTGAAAAGTGGTTTCACAGGCGATGATGTCGTTCGCCTCTATACGCTTTGGAGTACGATGATTTCTACGTAGCTTTAACTATTCATCAGAGTGTATTTGAGTCTATCTTTTTGTAGTGTGTTTTCAATCCTCTCTTCTGCGGGTGTTTGCTAGTTCATAGTAATGTTGAGTTTTTCTTTTTTTCTTTTGTTATTGTTACTAAACAGCATATTTTGGTTGGAAAATATGAATGGCCCAACAAACGACGTGATTTGTGTTCTGGAAGAAATTCCTTTTAAACACTGGAAAGATTATGATAAAAGGGATGTTCTTATATTTGGAAGACCAACACCTATAATAAGTTCAATATCTAAAGATAAGAAGTGCGGCAAATCGTTTTTTAGGTCTTTCAATAAATCATGGTACGAGATTTTTCCCTGGCTTTCTGGTAGCTATTACTAGCAAACTCTCTTTTGCTGGCCATGTTTACTTTTGAGCAATAAGAAAAATGTGTGGAATACAACGGCTTATTTTGATCTAAAAAACTTTTCTCGTAGTGCAAAATTGCACGAAAGCTCTAAAGAGCATAGAACTAACCACGTAGGTCTAAAACGAATGGAAAAAAACAAACACTATTTCTGATATGCTCAAAGAAAATGCTGCTGTTCATAAAGTCAAGTTTAATGAAAAGGTCAGACTAAATAGGCTTTTTATGGAACATATAATCGATTTAGTTGTCGTTCTAAGCAAGCAAGAACTGCCTTTTCGAGGACATGATGAATCTATTTCCTCATTAAATAAAGGTAATTTCAAGGAAATGTTCCAAATGTTACTTCATAGGAGCACCCCAGTTTAAAAGCACATTTTGAAGAAATACGAAGCTTATTTTCTGGACAATCTAAAACGATACAGAATGATTTAATGGAGTGTATTCATGAATATATAAAAGTCCAAATAAATACCAGATTTGAAGATATGGGAAAGCTCGAGTTTCTGCAGCTAGTTGACAGCTCAAAATACCATAGTTATTCAGAGTCATTTCCATCCAGTGCCCTTAACACTCTCAAAAAAATTTATCCAAACATTTTTACAGACACACAACGACTAAAAAACGAATTAGATTTTTTATATAATGATCACAACTTCAGGGAACTCAGTTTTCAGAAAACCTTGAAAACAATAAAAGAAAACGAGCTGAAAGATGTGTTACCAGAAGCCTACAAATTATTTTCTCTTGTATTGACACTGGCGTCAACAAGTTCTTCTGCTGAAAGGAGTTTTTCTTGACTGAAGAGAATTAAGACTTACCTCCGTAATACAACGGCACAAGATCGTTTGTCTTCACTCGCTAAAATTTCAATCGAGAAAGAATTGCTGAACCATCTAATGTCCACTCAACCATTTTATGATCTGATCATAGACAAATTTGCAGCCAAAAAGGATCGCAGAATTGAACTTATTTATAAAACATAAACTGAAAGCATTCTGTTCGAGACCAAAGCAAATTAATATCGTATTCCTCTGTTTTTAATTCCAGGTTTAAATTATTTAATACTTTTTTTATATAGAAATGTGCTTCCTTAGCTTGACTTCTCCTGTACATAGTTATCACGAGCTTGGACTTCAGTTTGTGACCCGTGCTAAATGCACCTTCACTAATATGCCAATCGAACTGTGACTTTTATTCAAGCTCAAGAAACACTTTGTGAGAAAAAAATTCTATTCAAATGATTTACTTTGAATTTTTTAAGAAGTGGATCTCTCGACTGGCGTTGGGATGTGAGTGACGCATTGACTAGCTAAAGAAACCGCACAAATTGCGTATTTTCGCTCAAGTGTATTACATAAAAAAATACTGGTGAAATATTTCTTTCTTTGTTGTAAAATTATCGAATAATTGTTTTCATAAAAATATTGTTGCAAAAGTAGCGTATATTACACACACACACATATATAGAGAGGTATATGTACATTTTTCCTCTAAAATTTTTGGATTTTTTCGTGAAGAAAGATTCCCCATGCCGTTGTTTTATATATTTCTATAATTTTATTCCATTACTGTTGAATAATATTTGTATATAAGGGCTAAATGGCATGGGATGGAGCCCTAAGGGATGGGGTTTATAGCTGTTAATAACAAGGCGCCGCCTACCCTGGACCAATGGCTTAACGAGACTTCCGAATCTCAGCGGATTTTAATGATTCAGCCGACTGGAACCCCGGACTTCAAAGATATCCAATGGGTGATACTGCATTTGACATGAAACTTTTTGAGGGGGGGGTTCTGCACTTCTGCTGTATAACTGTGTATAAGTACATATAACAATTGGGGGGGGCGCTTCGACAAATATTTTCCTATTGGTACGTACGCGCATCTTGAATATTAATACAAAATGAAGCTAATTTAATAAAATGAAGAAAATGCAATAAATTATAGTTGTTTTAATAAAAATTTAATAAAGCAACTTCTTTTGCCGCTTTGCTTTACTTTCTCTTCTATTATCAAGAAATTACATTGCTTTCCGAGCTATATAAAAATCAATGAATTTAAATAGGGAAATTATCTATAAAACGTACTTAGAAAAAGCTAACTGTCTCACCTAATAAGGGGGTGCAAACCACGACCCCCCGGCTACGCCACTGATATATATATATACTAAAGAGCAAAGCCGAAAACATAAGAAAAACTTTAGAATTTAAAACGAAAGTTGCAAAATAACCTGAAGATCAAAACGCGCAACGCAGCAGTTATGAAAATTCAGAATTCACATTCTATTAAGAAGAGACTGAAGCAAAAATTTTTTTTTGACTCATACCAAGTATAACATAGAAAAGGTTATGTATTGACCGGTGTGAGTAAAAAGAGAAAAAATAGAACAACTGAATGTAGAAAGTGTCGAGAATACTGAGCCTTGGCTTTATCAAGGACCAGCAAAAACTCTGCATTTTCTCACTTCCACAAAGACCTATTTGGAAATGGGTTTCTGCAAAGTCATAGATGCAAGAATAAGCCCACCAAAAATAATTTTTTTTAAAAATATATATATGTCATGACCTCCGCAGAGTGTATGACCAAGCTTTAGTTAACAATTTAGCTTGCATCCATAACTTTCCTGGCCCGACCCATGCTCTTCATCTGTTACTATTAAACAGAAAGAAGATGATTATAGAAAACTCAAGTTGTAAGTGACATAAAGAATCAGAAATAATGTTCAGCAATAACAAATTGCCAAGTTCGCCTGAGATAATTCAAACCTGAATAGCAATACAAAAGTATTACAAATTCTTAACTTTGCAATAAAAAAGGAAATGTTAATTTTTTTCTAAAGCACAGATTTTTGAAAGAAAACTGGATTATAAAAACCCCCTACTCCACAACTTCTGACAACACAAAAACGAGAATAAAATAAAGACAATAATAAACTAAAGAAATGCTTATGTGACATAAACAATTAGTTGCAATATGTACAGAGTATTTCAGAAGTGCTTTAAGTGCATAATTAAGTAGTTATTAAGACCTTAACTACATTGAAAACACAGCGCAGACTACAAGAACAATGAAACGGCCGGCTGCTTGGCCTTAGTTCCCTAAAAATCGCGCAAAAATACCAAGAAAAGAAAGAGTTAAAATCCGCAAAAAAGTTAATAGACTTGCTAGTGCCTAAATGCTTAAAGCAAAAAAAAAAAGAAAAAATGTTCAAGAAGTTCAAATATTGAACCTGGAAAACCTAAAACCCAAAGACAATGAAGAGAGCTTACCTCTTATGCAACTTAACTTCCTCCACTCTTGAGGAAACATGGCCGACCTTTTAACCCAAACTTCCAAACACCCCTGCCACTCCCTAGTCGCTGGGGGCAGAGTGGGGGGGGGGGGGGCTGAAGGCCTCCACACACTGAAAAATCCTACTCGCAGAGATTTTAACTAGAGAAAAAAATATAATTAAGATTGTGGACCTGCATGATCAGAAAGAGCAGAATTAACTCTCCAGAATACATGAGAAATATTATGAAATACACAAGTAGTGTATTTAATAATCTTTGCATGTATTTAATCACCTTAGTGAGCTTCTGTAGACTATTCAGAATCCTATTAATTTTAATGTTAGTTTTACTATTTTTAGTATAGCTATTCTAGTGAGTGAATAACTAGTTTTCTTTTATATTTATTTTTATTTTCTTTTATAAACGGATTTTTAAGTTTTTTTTGTGATTTTGTCTATATTATTTAATTTTTTATTTTTAATAGGACCTTCTTATCCATAGCACTAAGGTTCCTTTTTGTAGTTAATATCCTCTAGCCAACTTCCAAAAGGCTTTCATTGGTCAGAATCATATTATTAACTGTGTAGAAAATTAAAGCAGATCTGCCAACCTTACTCTATTATTCAGAATAATTTTTCTTAAAGTTCTTTTGATGAAAGAAGCAGGAATTTTGTTCTCTAGAAAACTGTTTAATAGTATCTTAATGTGGTAATTGAAGTCCAAATTGTTGCAAATTCTTGAAATTCTAAGCACCTGAGAAATTAGTACATTCTCAATTACTTTGGTGGATATGTTATTATTCCAGTGTAGATATTTAATTACTTTGAAAGGAAAATTAACTCTTTTATCAAAGAGGCTAATAGATGGGTTACCTCTGTTAAGTTTAATGCTTAAGTCTAGGAACTCAAGTTCCTGATTACTGTGGTTGGTTTTACATAAGTTAAGAGAGCTAGGATAGATATTATCAAAATCACTCTCTATAACTTCTGAATTATTTATACACAGCAGATCGTCAATATATCTAAATGTGTAAAGGTAGTTATCAGAGCAAGTGGAGTGATTTTTAATGAATTTATATTCCTTAAAGAACAAGAATAGATTTGCAATACTCGTGGATGTTGACGTTCCCGTAGGGATTCCATTTACTTGCTTATAGAGAGTATTATTATATAAGATATGGTTATTTTTTATGCAGCAATTGAGATAAGAGTTCCAGGCTCCTACATTAACAAATTGGTTAAGTTTAAATTCTGCATACAGCTCTTTAAAGGTAGTGATTATATCTGATAGAGGCAGATTAGTATATAGGTTCTCAAAATCATAACTATTAATATCTAAGGGATTTACTTCGAGTATAGTGGAAATTACTTCTGCATTATTATTAATGATCCAAAAATCTCTGTACTTCAAATTAGTACAGTTACTAATGAGTTTCAAAACCTTCAAGATTTCTTCAAAAGCTAGATCAATTTTCTTTTTATGACTCCTGACTCCACTAGCTATGAATCTGAACTTCACTGGATCTTTATGAAACTTAACAGTTGCAAAAAGAAATGGAAATTCAGGCTCATATCTTCTTATTTGTGGAATTTTAAGTTTCTTGAAGAATGCCTTAAAACGATTTTCTAACTGCTTGGTAGTGTTGAAAGAGGTTGTGCCTGTCAGAGTGGTTGCATGACATAAATGGGTGCAAATGATCCCCAAGGATGGTTATGTAGCCTCCACTAGTCTGAGGGGTCATAATGCATGCAAGCTGAAAACACCCCACACCACATCAGAGCCACCATCGGCTTGCACTGTCCCTTGTAGGCGTGCGGGATTCAGAGCCTGCCATCTGCCCAAAACAGTTGGTTTTGTGATTCGTTGAACCAGGCTACATGTTTCCAGTCTTGCGTCCAATTGCGGTGTTCCTAAGCCCAGGCAAGGCGCACAGTGTTGTGTCGTTAGGTCAGCAATGGGACCCCGTTGGCCATTCAATGGCTCCAGAACCCCACAAAACATAGGGAATGTTGCACTGTCTGAATGCTCATGCTACTACTGGCCCCAGCTTTGAATTGCGCTGTGATTTGCTACAATATTGCTTGATGGGCGGATTTTACGATGCTGCCAGATGCCGCTGTCCACATTCATCCAGAGCTTTTCTACGGCCACACCAGTCTCACACTCTGGGTTTTTTCACTGAGTTTGTGTAGTGCAGGTACACCCTTGAAATTGTTAACCACGTAAATTCAAATTTTGTGGTAATTTCTGAGATGGTGTGACCTGACGCCAGGCGCTGACTGTCATACCATATTCGAAATCGTTTAAATCCTGATAAGCTGCCTTCTGAACTGTGAATGCTACTACTTGGGCTTGCGGAGATATCAGCCTCTCTATATAATGTACTTTGTTTGTGGACAATATCATTTACAGCATGGGTGTGGTGGCTGTAATGGAAATGGTATCACCCTTCCCAGTTTTTTCTTCACCTCCAGGATTGCATTGGCCTGTCGCGCAGTGAGCCACTGCTGAAGCATTCTTATTTTCAAAATCACATTTTTCGAATTTGGTAAGCAATACATTTTCCCATAACTTTTGCGTGTTTGTATATGTAGTTTCAGACCGTTGGAAGTTTTTCAGGCTGACATCTCTTGTTTATGTCAATCAGGGATTTATGTTACTGTGAATGTGAGATATTCTTCCAACCCCACATTCCATCGCTGGGTTGCTGATGCTCAGTATGGAGTTTCACCTCTGAATCTTTCATTCTCATACACTCCGTAACGTCTATAATGGAATGTTATGACTCTAACCGTCTACCTCACATTTCCCCTTTTCTATAAACCAGCAGTACCCATCTAATGGTGCGGTGTCTGCTACTGGTGCCTGACAAGCAAAACTATATGTAAAGACCTTGCGTGAACGATTTCGTGATTCATACGTAGGTTAAAGCTCAAAGTGTCGCATACAGAGGATTCAGTTTTCAATCCGCAGACTCTGAGGGGCTGGTGGCTACAACATATACATATACTACTTACACAGTCATCTCATTGCATTCAGTTGCTTGTTTTGCATGGCAGGAAATTTTTACGATCCCTAACTTTGAGATAGCTTTGGATTACAATTTTTTTTTATTTAGAAATTTGTTATTTTTCACAATGAATGTGCAATCAAAATTGATTTCATTAAAGTATCTCTTTGTACATACATGCATTTCACTAAGCTGTTCTCTGAGATTCAGAGGTTAGCTCCACAAAGAAATACAAACTACCAAATAATTTTTCTTTACTGTTGCTGTATCAAACTTCTCCATTTACAGCGGCGATCTTGACATACAGCTCGGGCTTCACTGACATCCATTACACGCCGTACACAAGACCTTTAATACTTCATAATCTTTTTTTCATGCTGACACTCCTGAATCTCATCTTCCCACGGCTACCTTGGCCTTCCTCTGCCTTTCCTTTCTGCCACTTGGGCTAAAAAGATTTTCTTAGTAAGCATCTCATCACTCATTCTTCCAAAATGGCCAAACCACCGAAGCATATTAGTCTCCACCTTGCTAACAACATTTTGCTTCACATTACACAACTGCTACACATCTACATTCCTCACAGAATCAAAACATGTCTTGCCACAAACCCCCTGTAAGTAACGCAGTTCTCCAGCACAAACTACTGCTATGTTTCTTCTGCAGTACCCAGGTTTCACTTCCATACATCAGAGTAGGAGGAACAATTACACTTTTGTACAGAGCCATGTAGGACTCTCTTGAGAACCCATCATTCCTGTAAACACCCCCCAAAGCCGCTATGACTTTCAATGAAAAATTTACTTGCCTACTAATTTCACCATCCAATTTGTTCTCTCTGTCAAGCATGCTTCCTAAATACACAAACTCATTCACCTGGTCGATCACTGTGCCTTTTAGACATATTACATTTAGTACTACCAGTTCTACTCTCAAAAACCATAACTTTGGTCTTTCCCTTATTTATGAAAACCGCAAAAGAAAAGTTGGTGCAAAGAAACAAAGAGGAAAGAAACTCGTGCTACAAGAAGCTGTCAAGTACAAAAAAGGGACTTTCTGTTAACTAACAATTGATTTAATCTCTACCGTGTAAGATTGATACGGGAAGCTTTAATTGTTGTAGTTGGGCAAATGGATATAGCACACAAAGCTGTGAAGCAGGCTGAATCTTCCTGTGCACAAATTAAAAGGAAAGCTGAAGAGGTGTCAAATCTTACTCCGATGAATTTGGCGCCGATTGATTTGATAAAGCAAACCGAAATCACTGACAACCAAAATTATTTGAAGCATTCTGAATTAATTTCATCTTTGCCAAGTACTTTGTTTTCGAAAGATCTAAGGTCTTGAACTAGATCTCAAATTATTTGTATGCAAAGTACTAGTGGAAAAACCCTCAACAAGGACACTGTATTCTCGAGACTGTGCTCAAATGAGTTAATCAGTTTTTTAATGCGTATCCGATTCAACCCCTTACGAGATCGTTTTCTTGGAGACCAAGGTATAAGAAAAAGATGGTACAAAGAGACAGTGGGGACTTAAAACATGCAAAATAAGTCTTTTTACTGCACAGTGTGCTTATATTTGTAAGCTAAAGATGTAAATGTATTCGTTAAAGGAATGGCTGACTGCAGGAACTGGTGGGACAAAATATTATATTTTGGAGTTTAAACCGTTGACATTTTTTCAATTTTATTTGAAAGCAAGAAAATGCCGATTAACCAGCCTTTTTTTCAAAGAGAAATAGGGGGGGGGGGTAGTTGCTTAAAATTATGGTATGTAACGGTGATCGAGTTTATACGCGGAAAGTACAAGTAATTGATTCAGGAACAGCAGATGTAGAGTTAGTTGGTCACGCAGACGGTATTCACATGGGTCCAACATTCTAAATTTGAATTTGTTTAATTTTCTCGCAAGCTTTATGCACTTAGATGCTTATTTTGTTCCAGATATGTGCAGTCTGGAGTGGCAGGCAGTGTCTATAAATAAAATAAAAAAACATATCTATGTATATATTTTTTTTCTCCTGTTTTTGGCTCTGATGATAAAACATGTTGTTTTGGTTATACACTGGTGTGCAAAAATTAAGGACGAGACGGTTTTTCGAATGTAACGTCATGCAGAAGTGCTCCACATCGACTCAAATCATACCATAAGATCCCCAAGATGTAAGAATATGGGACAAGTGAGCAAAACCGTCCAAACAAGGAATCCAAAGGGTACCAAGGCACTTTATTGAAAAGGTAGCTTCGAGCACAACTGGACAAAAGACAGAAACGTCCATGTGACAGGTGGCTGCCAAGAAAAATCCAGTCTTTAGTAGGGGATATCACCCCTGACTGCGTTGCAGGATTTACAACGTCTGTCCATGCTGAGGACGAGGTTGTCATGCAGCTGTTGAGGCATTGTGGCCCATTCCTCTTGTAGCGCCAATCGCAGCTGCGGAATCATTGCTGGCGGCTGGTGATGTGCTGCCAAGCGTCTCCTGAGAAGGTCCCACATGTGTTCGATTGGATTTAGGTCCGGGGACCTTGCGGGCCAATCTATGTGTTGAATATCTTCACTCTCCAACAGCTCTGCGACAGCCACTGTACGATGAGGTGTAGTGTTGTCGTCCATGAAAAGGAACTCAGGACCCAGCACCTCTAAACAGACGCATGTGAGGCAGGAGAACCTCTGTACAATAGCGGACATCAGTGACTGAACCTCCTTGGAAGATGTGGAGGTCAGTACGGCTACCAAGCATAATACTGCCCCAAACGAGAACTCCGCCACCTCCAAACCGGTCCCTTTCGACGATGTTGGAGGTGTGATTGCGTATTCCCTGCTTTCTCCAGATCTGTATACGTCAAGAATGGCTCGTCAGACTAAATCGGCTCTCATTCGTAAAGAGAACAGGGTTCTCACCAGGGTTCCAGAATCAGGGGTGAAAATGTCCCGCAGGCTTTTTTTCTGGGGGGTGATTTTGAAAAATCAGGGGTGAATTTTAAACAATCGTAAACTTTGAGAAAAATACTACATTTATGGGGAAAAAAAAATGAACACAAAAATAATATAAATATTTTATACATATCTTCTAATTTTGGTATTAAATATTTCAGCAGCTTTGTGAAATGGAAAGCTTTCTAGTGTTACATTTGCTGCTGATATTCGAATCAAATTTTTTAAAGTTTATTTTTTTCAGTCCGTTGCAAAATTTATCTTTTATTCGATTTTGTGTGCCAAAAGAACGCTCTACTGACACAGAACTTATTGGCACAACCAAAGCAATTTCATACAACAACACTGTGCTTGGATACACATCTTTATACCTGCAGATGAAAAGTTCTGCAACATCTGCAAATTTAAAACTAGCATAACTATTTTTTAGGAGAATAAATATATATGGATATTCACTCAACAGGCATTTCAAATCTTCAAAATCTTTGAAGTGGTCTAACAATTTCAAAACAAATTTGCATGACACCGATGAGGATATTTGCTTCCCATCCCAAAAGCGTTTGAGCAAATTGGCTCCTTTCACAACAATGAATAATAAAATAAACATAGGGACCTTTACAACGTCGAAAACAAAAATCACTGTATGAGCCGTTGCTTTTAGCCCAAAAATTAAGACTGGATAAAATAAAAAATTCTCAGTGTCAATACAAGCATGAGCCAAATTTTAGAAACAAGTTCTTCAGATGAGGAAAAACAGACCATTTATATATATTGATAAAATAATGAATGGCATTAACTTACCTTTTGCAAATAACGCTGGTTTTGACGACGCCTTGCAAAATGAACAAAACATCAACATTGTTTTATTTTTGTCGGTTTCGATTTCAAGCCAGTCGTACATTTTGCGCCATTTCTCTTGAAAGTTAAGATTTTTAAAATGTAGTTGGAGGTACAGCAGGAACAGCCTCACCACATTTCTCAGGCAATATTTAACTGTTTAAAATCGGAGCATTCGGTGCCGAACTTGCATAATCGTCAGTAGAACGCTTCCTCTTTCTAATGAGGAACTTTTCCATTGTGTTATAGTAAGAACAAATATCAGAGCTGCCAACTTTTCAAAATAAAAAACCGGGATATCAACGCGCGTTCAGCGGCGCATATTTACACTTTATAAATAATAAAATTATATATTGTAGGTTTCTCTATTTTTTTTATTACAGTTAATTATTTAATACAAATAAATATTTACAAAAAAAATTAGTATTTAAGTATAAAAGATTAACAAACCTTGTTAATGAGTTTCATTTTTAGAGAGAGAGAGAGACAGTATTTTTTTCAGAGAGTCACCAATTTTTCTCCCCACCACAACAGGAGTCTTATCACATAAGGCAAGACAGTTCATCCATGGAATACCAAGATACTGAAATTCTTCAGACACAAGTTTGGCAATATTTTCACCTGTTGAACTGGTTTCTAGGCACGGCAAAGAGAGCAGCATGCATCTCACTCGCTTGCAATGATTATCAAAGTATGTTACCACAATCCCCCCCCCCCCCCAATTTCCTAAATCAAGAAGATTGTTTGCAAAAATCAAGATTTACTATAAAATCAAGAAGATTTGAGACAGTGCCAGAACTGTTAATTTATTATTAGCTATTATTAGGGGAGAGCGGTAATGTATGGGATGTGCTAGCAGTATGTTTGATGATACTTGTATTCAATTATTTTTCTGTATCAGTCACTCATAGATGGAGTTCAGAAATTGTGATGATGTTCAAGGTTTTGAATATTTTTTTTAAATTGAATGATGCAATTTTAGAAATAACTTGATTTCATTTAAGCAATGACAAGACTGACTTTTTTTTTAATGCCCTTGGATGACAATTTTATCCATCACGAATGTACGACAGCGCTATTTTAGATAAAGGATGAATAGTGTAACTTTGAGAACATGAATACTTTTGAACAGATGCATCAATTCTTACTAATTTTCAGCTTCTTCACTTTAGTTTTCAGGAAAAAGAATTACGATTACGGGAAAAATCTTAATCCCCCTTCTCTTTGTCAAGCTGAAATGCAAACCTTATTTTGGGGGGTGGGGGAATATTTAAGAATACAGGATATACATAGATGCCAACTAGTACGGATTTTACGGATTTTTGGTTGCTGTTACGGAAGTACGGAAACGCTGCTGAAATTACGGAAAATCGTCATTTGATTTAATTTTCTGAGATAGAAAGCAAATTTTCATAAACTTAAAATTTTTTGTTGGTTCTTCAAGTTTTTCTGGGGGAAAAAATTAAATGCTACATTCAGGGCTGCCAGACCTGCGCTAATTGCGCCAGCCCGCGCCAAAACGTTCTTGCGCCATTCTGCTAAAAAATCGCCATTTCGACGAAATCTGCGCCAATTTTGCGCCAAAAGTTAAAATTTACCGGTCATCGATATTTTAGTGTTATCTTACGACATTCGAAATCGATTCAGCGGTTAATTCGTACGTGAGATTCTTCCGCGGATTCGCGGAGTCCCCTCCGTTTTTTTTTTTTTTTTTTTTTGTCATTTTCAAGATCGATGCAAAAGTGAAGAAATTTTCGGGATATTAGTTGGGGGGGGGGGGTCGTATTCCGTCTGGGGACGTTGTTTTGTCTTTTTAAACGTTCGGAAACGGAAGTTAAACGAAGTGCAAATTTTTCTCGTAATCGTATTTTTTTCTCTCGCGATGTTGCTTCTGTTCAGTATTGTTAAATATAATTTCATTGGATAATTTCAGCTTGAAATTGCAGGCAACGATTTTCGTAAACGGAAGTTAGGCCGCCCGAAAATTTCCCCGTAATCTTCGGCGAAAATCTCACAGATTCGAGGAATTCCGTCCTTTTTTGTTATCATTAGGACCATGTACGAAATCGATGCATAACTGAACTTAAATTTTGGGAGGATTGGTGGTGGTGGCCGGGGGGGGGGGGGGGGGTCGTTTTCTCCGTCGGAGGACGGAATTTCATCCATCGAAAACGGAAAGTAGACGGAGGTAAGATTTCTCTGGTAATCCTAATTTTTTTTTTCTCGTGCTGTTTCCTCTACCCAGTATTGTTAGATATAATTTTATTCCATAAATATTTGTATTTCAGCTTAAAAATGTTGGATAAATTTCCGAAAACTGAAGGCTTGAAAAACCGTTATTTCAAGCCATGTTTCCCAATTCAGCGATCGCAAAAAAATATTCGTGTGGAAGAACCAAGGCTACTGCACTAATTCAGCACATGGCCAGTGTTTCTACAAATAACATCGTATCTGAAGTAAAAAAAAAAAATCCTTTTTCTCTATCTACGGACGGAAGTAATGATGCTCAAGCAAATAAACTGTATCCCATTACAATAACATATTTTGACGAAAAAAGAGGGAAAAATTCAACTGTTTTGTTATCATTGGTTGAATCAGGTAATAATACAGGTGAAGGAATATTCAACATTTTGAACAATGAGTTTGTTAAAAAAAATATCTCATGGAGCAACTGTGTGTCATTTTTCTGTGACGATGCTAACACTATGATAGGTCAAGTAAAGGTGTTGTTTCTCACATAAAGAAGGTTCAGCCTGCAATCATACTGCAGCGATGTTCATGCCATTTAGTAAATTTATCTGCCCAGAAATCTGCTACTCAACTGAAAGGATTTAATGTTGAGCAGTTTCTGATACAGTTGTACTTTTTTTTGGAGAAAAGTTCAAAGAGGAAACACAATCTAAAACTGAGTCAAGCCTATTTGTGGTACTAAACCACACAAAATTCTAAAACATGTCACTACTCGCTGATTATCACTTTTGGAATCCATTGACAGAATTTTTAGAACAGTGGGAGGCTCTAGAACGTTATTTCAGTGACAATGAAGAAGCTAATTCACAGTATAAGAACCTTGCAAGTATGATTGGAAATCCTTCATCTAAACTTTGTCTTTTTTTATCTGCTACTCTTCCTTTGTTTACATCTGTTAACATGTTCTTGCAGCAGGAAGCTCCACTTTTGCATGTATTAAAAAGAAAACTTCATAGTCTGTTATCTGAATTGCTTGTACGATTTATCAAGCCATCGGCATTTGATGTGACAGCAACATCTCTTGCAGATGGAAATTTTGAAAGAAGGAGAAATCAAAAAGAAAACCGGGATCTTGTAATTGGGTCAAAAGCGAGATCTTATATAGGCACAACTGCAGATCTGAGTGAAGACACAGTGGCTACTTTTTATTCTAAGGTAAGGGAATTTTACAAGGCAGGCTGCAATTACATTTTAAGAAAATTTCCACTTAATGATGAATTTCTGAGTCATGCTGAAATTGCAGATGTAGCATTAAGGCAAAGCGTTTCTTTTGCATCAGTCCAATATATGTGTTCCCTGTTTCCAGTTTTGAAACCAGAAGAATCTGACAAGGTGGAATCTGAATTTGCTCACTACCAGTTTGAAAAGTTTAACTGTGCTGTTACTTCTGAGAGAATGGATGAAGTGTGGCACAGAATTTCTTTAATGAAAAATGAAAGTGGCCAGTTGAAGTATGAATCATTAAGCAAAATTATGAAAATGATTTTAATAGTCCCTCATAGCAATGCAAGTACAGAAAGAATTTTCAGTATTGTGAAAAAAAAAACATGAATGAATTCAGACCTAATTTAAGTACTCATGTGTTGTCTTCTTTATTAGTAAAAAAATAAACAGCATTGCACACAGTGAACTATGCTATCAGAAGTTTTCGCAAATTGAACTAAGGCCAAAATGGCAACTACAGCCAGTTAATCGTAATAATTTGGCTAACATTCCAAGGAATAATTTTTCTTTGTGTCTGGAGGTAATTTATTATATTTTTCTGGTAGACAGTATTTTAAATTTTTCCATTAGCAAATTATTTTGTATTGTATTATTATTATTATTATTATTATTATTATTATTATTATTATTATTATTATTATTATTATTTTGTTAATAGTTCTGACAGATTAAAATTTGTTGCAGTGTTAAATACCCAAATTTGCCGCTGTAGACTGGATTACTGAAAATTACTGAAAAAAAAATTGTTACTGAAAATTACTAAAAAATTAACATGTTGGTTACTGAAAACTACTTTTAGAGGTTGGCATCTATGGATATACATGTTTAGAACATCGTTGGGGGAAAAATACAATTTCGGGAGAAATCTTTGCTACGTTCAATTTTTGTTTTCGGACAGTTTCCCTCCATTTTCAAGTTGAAATACAAATATTTATAAAATAAAATGATATTTAACAACAATACTAGGCAGAGGAAACATTGCGTGAAAAATAAAATTACGATTATGAGAGAAATCTTTACGGCGTCTAACTTCCGTTTTCGAAAGTTTTGAAAGACGAAACTTCCGTTTTTGAAAGTTTCCAGCGAAAAACATTCTCCTTCGCTACCAATTGCCCCGAAATTTCTGTTCAGTTATGCATTGATCTCGAGGAAAACTCCAATTATGACGGGAAAGGAGAAATTTCTCGAAGCTGTTGCACACTCATGCCTGAAGATTACAGGGAAATTTTTGCGATGTTGAATTTCCGTTTTCGGAAATTTTCCCTCCATTTTCCAACTGAAATACAAATATTTTTGGAATAAAGTGATGTATAACAACAATATTGGACAGAGGCAACATCGCAGGAAAAAGAAATTGCGATTATGGAAATCTTTATTTCGTTTACTTCCGTTTTTGAAAGACGAAATACCGTCCCGATGCGTATTTTTGCGCGTTGGTAAAATTTCGATGCGTAAACACACCTTTTGATGCGTACTAGACGTGTAATTACGCATTTTGGCGAACTCTGCATGCCACAGAATTAAAAAAAAATTCACACTTTGGCGCAATTAGCGCAGCTATTGCAACACTGAGGGAGAGCAAGTTTGGAAGAATTGGCGGGAGGAGGTGTGGGTGATCGCTCTCAGCTAGACACGTGAGATAACATAAGGTTCAAACGCTATGAGATCATAATAAAACAAAAGTAGGAGTTTACACTAAGCGACAATAACGATACCAATTTCCATCAGTAAAAAACAAATTCACGAGCCATTTAGCGAAAATCCGGAAGAAACTATATTCCGACCGTAAAACTACCCAAATCTCCGTAAAACTTTCGGGAAATCCGGAATACTTGGGCAGGTATGCGGACGTCATTGCACCGATATCGGCTTTTCCGACATATTATGTAATATCACTTTGCCATTCTTCACCCGATATCGGCTTTGCCAATGCATCCAATATCCTCTGGCCGTTCTTCACCCCATATCTGTCCGATATTGACTTTGCCGATATCTGAATTTCAAATGCGCTCACTTAGAAACGGGACCAATTAATAGTTTTCGCATTTGTGTGAAAAAAGCTATAAACATATTCGCAAAATGCGATCGCAGTTTAAACCGTGATTTTAACAAAAAAGGACACAAAATTCAGAACTTTTACGAAATACATCGAAATCCGCAATTCTTTCAACCTGTCCGTAATTCGGTAATCATGTGGCCGAAACCGTAACGGTTGGCACCCTTAGCAGCGCGTGGGCTTTCGTCTCGTTGCACTCTACGCGGATTATCCCGTAATCCGTTTATATACACGACCAGAAGGGAAATAGTGGGATTGTACCGTGACGTCATGAAATCGGCACATGTGATTGTACCGTGACGTCGTGAAATCGGCACACGTGATCTGAAACGGCATCGCCTTCGTAGATTTTCCATGCTAATAGCTCACGAATGAAATCTTTCTGCGCGCGCCCATTTCGCGTGTCACTTTATTTTTCTTGCGTGAATTCAAATTTCTTTGCATGAAACGCGCGTCTGCGCATGCTATCGGGAACCCTGGAGAACTCGACCTCATTGCTGATGTGTCCAGTTCTTGTGTTCCTGGCACCACAGAAACCGCCGTCTCCGATGAGCAGGCGTTAATGGCACACACCGTACTGGTTGTCGTGCAAATAGACCACCTTTGTGGAGCCTCCTGGCCACGATAAAACGCGATAACAGACGTCCAGTTGTCTGTTCCATGTGCCTTGCGATTTCTCCCGCTGTCTGCCGTCTGTCTCTTCTCGCCTGTAGGACAATATACCGGTCGTCCGCCGCTGTGGTTGCTCGTGGACGACCACTGCTAAACTCTCGGACAGCTGTTCCTGTCGTTTGAAATGCTCTCCAAGCTCGTGAAACGATGTTGTGAGCGATCCCAAACTCCTCGGCCACACTAGTCACACTTCGACCTTCTTTCAATTTCCCAGTGACGCGACCTCGGGTAAAGTCATCCAAATGTCATCTACTGGATTGCCTGTTGGCCATATCACACGGTGGCAGCAACTCGACGTCGTTCAAACCGATGTACACTGTGCAATAGCTTTCACCGAATTGCTGAGCGTACACCGCCCGTATGCTTTACACCCTTCTGACCCCCCCCCCACGTCATGCTGTATACATGCGCATGCCCTACCGTACCGGACCGTAGTCTATCTCCTGAGTGGTCTTTCGGTCCTTTCTGCCTGCTCGTTCCGCTGTTATGCTAATTTCTCCTCTTCGTCCTTAATTTTTGCACACCAGTGTATATGCCAAATCAACCAAAAAAATTTCAATATTCAACCTGACCATCTCAGATTTCAATGAAACCTTTAGGGATCATTCTCCTTAATGATATAAATGAGAATATATTTTAAAATTTTTTTATATCATTGGGTTTTCATGTAATTAATTTTTAAAAATTTGAAAAGTCATCATTTTTTGACTTGCATAAACTTTTTCAATCGTGAATTTCTCAAGTTCAATAAGGCCTAGAGAGTTGATTAATCCCTCATTTTAAAGAGAACTTCATAAGTTTTAATTTGATATGCAACTTGACTATGCTTGGTAAAAAAAATATTTTTAATTTAGAAACAAAATTAAAAAGTTTTTAAGGGTGTTTTTTAAAATTTTTGAAAAAATATGTTTTTTGTAATATAAGTTTTAAATCCTGAAACTTTTAGAGTGGGATCGGGAGCTATGGCAAAAAACTTAAAGTTACTGTACAAGTAATAACGGATTATAATTCTCATTTTAGTGTGTTTACATGATAACAGACACTTGAGTCTTAAAATCTACATAATACATCATATTAATACATAGTCAAACATAAAACAAGGGAAGGATAGTCCCAACAGGCTAAAAGTTTTACCTGGTAAAATTAAAAAAAGTTCTTTTTAGTTAGCCCTCGGAGTTGCAGTTACGCCAAAATAGTGACCTCTTAAAGTTCTTTAATTTAACAAATAATTTCTTGTTTGCCTTTTTGGTTTCTGAGTCTGTAAGTCGATAAACTCTTCCTGTCGCTGTTGTAGGATCAACTTTTGTTACAACCTCACTTTTATGCACAACTAGTATGTCAGTAAATTGTGGGTATCAATGCTTGGGACGAAGCTCACAAAATTAAGAAATTCTAATTCTCTGATCAGGGTAACGCTCCTTAAACAGTAAATAGTACATATGATACGTTTAATGTACTTAGAATTAAATACTTTTGAACATGTACACGTTTGCCATCTTTTTTGACTGGAACAAAGTCTTTACCAGGCATTTGATGACTAACCTCATCATTTTGATAGAATTCTTTGACTAGGGCTACCGTTGCAGGGTCTAATGTTCTTCCAGGCTTTGGGTCAGGGGATGACATTATACCTTTTTCATTTAACACTGTTTTTGCTTTTCTAGCAGTAAAATTAGACACTCCAAATTCAGATTCAATTTCCAGCTTTTGGGGAGTGTAGTTAGAACCTGCATTTTAACACTTTTGTCTGTAGTAGCATTGAACTTTTCTTTCTATTGATTAATAATTTCATTGTCATAATTTTTTGCAGTGTTATATTCAATGGTACCTGGATTTAAATTAAGTACTTTCGTTCGAATAGCTTCCGTCACTTTTTTAATCTTTGCTTCTGGGTATTTTTTTTTCAATCAAACGTTTTCTTTTAATAGGTGTATCTTCGATAGCCGCCAGACTTTCGTTCAAAGCTTCAATTGGGATGTAAGGTCAGGCGATGCGTAACATCACAGCCTCTCCTTGACAAATGTCAACCCCGCCTTCTCGTGGTACATCCTGTTCCCACTAAAGGGGCTCTGACGACCGCCCATAGCGGTATAACTATACCATCGGGATTAGAGGAAATGCTATCCCACACTCACCAACCCGCTTGGCCAGCGTGGTGAGTTATGGCCAAACCCCTCCAAAATGATTCCACAACTTAAATCTTGGCCCTCAGTCTCCGGCAGCTGGAATGTACCTGGCCAAGGCAGCGGCCAGTGCGACATGAAGGCAGAGGGTGCTAAGAATCTCCGGAGGACCGGACTAGGCTGCCATCTGATGCTGACCTTGGCTACTTACAATGGACGCTCCCTATCTTCTGATTCAAGGCTTCTTGAATTGGAAGAGGAACTACAAAGGATCAAGTGGGACATCGTGGGGCTAAGTGAGGTAAGGAGAAAAGGAGAAGATCTCATCGAACTGAAAAGTGGACATCTCTTCTACTATCGTGGGACAGATACTGGCAGAACTAGTGGTGTTGGATTTATAATAAACAAGAAACTGAAGGATAAAGTTGTAGAAGTTGAAAGTTCCTCTGACAGAGCTGCACGACTTGTTATCCAACTCTCGAAAAGATACCAGGCTCAGATTATTCAAACTTATGCACCCACCACAAGTCATCCTGAAGAAGAAATTGAAGAATTTTATGAGGAAATTTGTCATCTAAATAATAAAGGTAAGCAGCACTTGAAAATAATTATGGGAGATTTCAATGCAAAAATAGGGCAACGGCAACAGAATGAAACTTCAGTAGGTAAATTCGGTCATGGCAACAGAAACCAGCGTGGAAATACTCTCGTTGAGTTTGAAGAGGCAGAAGGGTTTTTCATCTTGAACTCCTTCTTCAAGAAAAAGCCACACAGGAAATGGACATGGAGACATCCAAATGGGACGACAAGTGAAATTGATTTTATTATGTGTAACAAAAAATTCGTCATAGAAGACTGCAGTGTGCTAAACAAGTTCAACACAGGTAGTGACCATAGATTGGTGAGATCTAAGATGCACCTCAACACTAAACTTGAACGTGGCAAGCTCATAAGACAAACAAAATCTATTGACATAACCAACCTTAAAAAACACCATAATACCTTCAAGTTAGAACTGAAGAACAGGTTCTCTGCTTTAGAAGGCCTAACATCGGAAGAAGTGGACATCTCTGAAGTTAACAGAAAAGTAACCAAAGCTCTTATGGAAACAGCAACAAAATTAGCTGGGTCTAAGAACAAGTTGCATGTGAACAAATTATCAGGAAAAACCAAAATGTTGATGCAAAAAAGAAGAGAGATGAGGACAACTAAAGAAGATGTGACTTCCAAAGTGGAATATATAGAGCTATGCAAGACAGTAAGAAAAAGTATCACTGAAGACGTAAGGAAATTCAACTGTGAACTAGTGAGGAAAGCAATTGAATACAACCAAAGCCTAAAGATAGCAAAGGGACATCTCAGTAAGGGAAGGAAACAGATCATGGCACTGAGAAAAGAAGATGGTTCTGTAACAAGAAATAGAGGCGAAATTTTGACAAGAGTGAAAGATTTCTACTCCAAATTATATGAAAGAGATGATATATGCACTCCAGACATCATGAAAGATACCAGTACCAGAGTTCCTCCAGTCCTTCTAGCAGAAGTTGCACATGCAATCAAGAACATGAAGCGAGGAAAAGCTCCAGGAGAAGATGGAATTACTGTAGACATCATACAAGAAGCAAGTGGAGAAATCGAAACAGTACTCGCCCAAATTTTCACTCGATGCCTTAATGAAGGAAAGATTCCTGAGGATTGGAACACCGCTACAATGATCCTGCTACATAAGAAAGGTGACATTGAGGATCTCGGAAACTACAGACCTATCAGCCTCCTATCAGTAGTTTATAAAATCTTCACTAAAGTTCTTTCACACCGCTTGAAGGTAACACTGGACATGGCTCAACCGAGAGAACAAGCTGGATTCAGGAGTGGCTACAGCACAATAGATCATATCCACGTGCTGAGAGAACTAATTGAAAGAGCGAGGGAATATGAACTTCCATTGTGCATGGCTTTTATCGATTATGAAAAAGCCTTTGATTCGGTGAAACCATCAGCAGTTACAATGGCTCTGAAAACCTGCGGTATTGAAGATGCATACATTAATATTATTAATAACATCTATGAAAATGCAAGTGCAAAGATTAGGCTGTTTGAAAATACAACACACGTAAAAATTGGAAAGGGAGTGAGACAAGGTGACACCATATCTCCGAAGCTCTTTAATGCCACATTGGAGGGTGTTTTTCAGTCGCTGAGCTGGGAAAACAAGGGGATAAAGATTAATAGAGATTATCTAACCCACCTTCGTTTTGCTGATGACGTAGTCATTTTTGCAACTACCCCATCAGAGCTGCAGAGTATGATCCAGGAACTTGCTGACAAGAGTAAAGAAGTGGGATTAAAAATGAACTTTCAGAAGACAAAAGTGATGTTCAATGCTTTTACAAGAAATGAAGATTTATCGATTGATGGAGAAAAGCTGGAGATAACAGACACGTACGTTTATCTTGGACAGCAGATATCAAGTGAGGGTCACATTGATGAAGAAATTAATCGGCGTACAAAACTTGCCTGGAGAGCTTTTGGAAGAAACAGCATAATTTTCAAAAGCAATATGCCATTATGTCTTAAAAGAAAAGTGTTTGATCAATGCATCCTTCCAGTGCTTACGTATGGTGCAGAGACGTGGACCTTAACTAAAAGAGACATACAAAGGCTGCAGACAACTCAAAGAAGCATGGAGAGGTGCATGCTTGGTGTAACCAGGAGAGATAAGAAGAGGAACTCGTGGATCCGAAAAATGACAAGAGTGGAAGACATCATGATCAGAGTTAAATCCCTGAAATGGCAATGGGCTGGACATACTGCCAGAAGGACAGATCATCGATGGACAGCCGAAATTTTAGATTGGATTCCAAGGGACAGGAAAAGACCCAGAAGAAGACCACATGGGAGATGGGTGGATGAAATTCGAAAGTATGCAGGGGTGACATGGAGGAGACTGGCACAAGACAGACCATTGTGGAGGAAACTTGGGGAGACCTTCGTCCAGCAGTGGATTGATAATGGTTGACAATGATGATGATGATGATCTTCGATAGCCGCCAGACTTTCGTTCAAAGCTTTAATTGCCTCTTTTTTCTGTGGAGTTGACAATGTATTTTGAACTGGTACTTCAGGACCATTCAAATGGTCTTGTGATTCTGAGCTGTCTGAATGCAAGCCTTCTTGCTCAGTTAAAATCTCTGGAAGCTTTAGTAAAGCTTTACGACACCCATTACATATCTTATCACCTTCATGTAAATTGGCATTATGTCTCAAAATATTTTCATTTACAGATCTCAATTGTTTCTTATAATAATTATGACCAGGTTTCTTAAATGGGTTACAACAATATACCAAAAAATGCTTTGATATACTGGGTTCACCCATATTGTCACAGAGTCCTAATAATAGAGTAGGGTTGAAATTATAAATAATAGTACAAGTCAAATTGTCTGAAACAATAAAAAAAATATATAATTTTTTCATGTGGTAGAGCATATCTTTTAGAACAAGAATAAAAATTGTTTTTTTTTTTTTATTATCCTTTTCCCTTTCGATGATATTCCACTTAGCGTGGAACTCCGTATTTCACTTCAAAAATTTTCAAAATAACTATAAAAGAACAAATTACGTTTCCTCCGCCCGATCGATAAAAAACGTGAAATTCCAAAATTTTTAACAGGCTGTAAAACCTAAACCGTTTGAGATAGAGCAAAAATATTTTGTATGCTTACTTAAATCCATAAAAGGAACAAACATGCCAAGTTTCATCAAAATCTGAGATCATGGGTGTCAAATCATATTTTTTTTGGTTGATTTGACATGAAATGACCCAACTTATAAAAATCATATTTTTATGTAAGTAACACTGCCAACAACTAACTGTTCACTCACTGAGGACTTAGAGGAAACTAAGCAAAAGTTGAGCTAGAGTGAGCATGAGTCACACTCCTGGAAGAACATGAATCAGACAAGTCTGTACAGGCTTGTGCCAGAACACCTGTGATTAGCAGACATGCTATCCCTAATTTGTCTGTAGGTTTAGTAAATCATTATCTGTAATAGTCCCTAATGTAAATTGGTTACCTTATCGCCAATGTATTTTTTTTTTTTTTACCTTACAAAAGTTAATGGTAGCAATGTAGCCCTAACTGGTATTTAAAACATTACCATTGGTACCATAACTCCTGATCCCATTGAGATCCCACTTTAAAAGTTTCAGGATTTAAAGCTTATAATATTACAAAAACATAATTTTTTCAAATTTTTTAAGAAACACTATCTTAAAAATATTTTTTTTTTAAATTAATCATAGTCAAGTTGCATATCAAATTAAAACTTATGAAATTCTCTTTAAAATGTGGGGTCAAAGAACTCTTTAGGCATTATAGAACTTGAGAAATTCAAGATTGAAAAAGTTTATGCAAGCCAAAAAAACAACGATTTTTCAAAATTTAAAAAATTAATTACATGAAAACCCAATGAGATAAAAACATTTAAAAAATATATTCTCATTTATATCACTAGGGAGAATGATCCCTGAAGGTTTCATTGAAATCTGAAATGGTCAGGTTGAGTGACTGGTTGATTTGGCATGGAATCACCCATATATGGGCCTATCTGGATCTGAACTCGTGGGCCAATTAGTCGTATCCAGTCTAACTGTGTGTATATATCAACAACAACAAATCTTGGGACAGACTATGCATCTATTTTACACCAGAGTTAATCTGACATCAGTAGTACAGACAACCCTTGATGTACCGCCACCATTTGTTCCATGACATTGTGACGTTATATCAAATTTGCCAATTATTTTTAAGTAACCCAAATTTTAATTATGATTCCTCAAAAATCATAATTAGTATTGAATTAAAAACTTGTTAATTAGAAAAATACAGTTATATGTTGTGTACCTAGTGTGCACTGTAGTTCAGAACGTCTGTTTTGATATCGGAAGCTTCTGGTACGTATTGAGTGCGGAAATCTACTTTGCATAGTAGAAAGACAAAATGAACATTTTAATTACAGTACAATTCCAAAAATCCACACAACTTGGTTCCAAAGGTTGTGCAGATTGTAGAATTTTGCAGATTTTAGAGAACCTTTGTGTGTTTACTAGTACATACGTATGGTATAATACTAGTTCAAATAGGATGGTATGTATGTACAAATTATAGGCTTTCATTTGTTTAATGATTAGTAAAATTAATTAGTAATATGTATTTAATACTGTAATTCGTAGTATTTGGAATTATATAGATATTTCCATTGTGCTTAGCTTTTATCGATTATGAAAAGGCCTTTGATTCAGTGAAACATCAGCAGTTACAATGGCTTTGAAATCCTGCGGTGTTGAAGATGCATACATTAAATTATTAATAGCATCTATGAAAATGCAAGTGCAATGATTCGGCTGTTTGAGAATACAGCACACATAAAAATTAGAAAGGGAGTGAGACAAGGTGACACCACATATCCCAAGCTCTTTAATGCCACATTGGAAAATGTCTTTCAATCACTGAACTGGGAAAACAAAGGGATAAAGATTAATGGAGATTATCTAACCCACCTTCGTTTTGCTGATGATGTAGTCATTTTTGCAACTACCCTATCAGAGCTGCAGAGTATGATCCAGGAACTTGCTGACAAGAGTAAAGAAGTGGTATTAAAAATGAACTTTCAGAAGACAAAAGTGATGTTCAATGCTTTTACAAGAAATGAAGATTTATTGATTAATGGAGAAAAGCTGGAGATAACAGACACGCACATTTATCTTGGACAACAGATATCAAGTGAGGGTCACATTGATGAAGAAATTAATCGGCGTATAAAACTTGCCTGGAGAGCTTTCGGAAGAAACAGCATAATTTCAAGAACAATATGCCATTATGTCTGAAAAGAAAAGTGTTTGATCAATGCATTTTCCCAGTGCTTACGTATGGTGCAGAGACTTGGACCATAACTAAAAGAGACATACAGAGGCTGCAGACAACTCAAAGAAGCATGGAGAGGTGCATACTTGGTGTAACCAGGAGAGATAAGAAGATGAACTCGTGGATCAGAAAAATGACAAGAGTGGAAGACATCATGATCAGAGTAAAATCCCTGTAATGCCAATGGGCTGGACATACTGCCAGAAGGACAGACCGTCGATGGACAGTCAAAATTTTAGATTGGATTCCAAGGGACAGGAAAAGACCCAGAAGAAGACCACATGGAAGATGGGTGGATGAAATTTGAAAGTATGCGGGAATAACATGGAGGAGACTGGCATAAGACAGACCGTTGTGGAAGAGGCTTGGAGAGACCTTCGTCCATCAGTGGATTGATAATAGTTGACAATGATGATGATAATACAGTATTTAATAAGTAAATAAAATATAGGGAACAAATTCATAATACAGTACTGTATTAATTAATTGAATTTTTATGGAATAACTTTTTTTTTTTTTTTTTTTTTTTTTACGGGTCTTTTAGAGGTTATTTTTAATGAAAGTTGGTTGTCAAATTTTCGAACTAAAGCCTAGTTCGTCATCAGGACTATGTCACTGGAGTAGTTGCTGCCACTCAATTGGAAGAGACCATCCGCAATTATAAATCCGCAATTATAATTGCGGATGGTCTCTTCCAATTGAGTGGCAGCAACTACTCCAGTGACATAGTCCTGATGACGAACTAGGCTTTAGTTCGAAAATTTGACAACCAACTTTCATTAAAAATAACCTCTAAAAGACCCGTAAAAAAAAAGTTATTCCACAATCACTATGAATAGAGGTGCCATAAATGCATTTACAACTTGAATTTTTATTTACCAAGCACTGTATATGTCAATCAAACATTCTGGCTGTCAAATATTCCATCAATGGTAAATTGTTTTAAATTTGGTTTCTCTCATTGAAGTTTTTCCTGAAGTCTATAAATCATCATTATTTCCTGTGCTGAAACACATTTCTGCTGTTCTAAAAAATTAATGTATTATTCTTCCAACAAAATTCCATCACCTAAGGATATTTTTTTGGTAGTAGAATCCTTGCTGTTAGTGGCTGAATCGCCTGCATCAGGATTAATCACACTAGCTATGATTTCATCATCAGTCATTGTTTGGACTTCACTCTTGTATGAAGATTCCATCCATTCAACTATATCTTCTTCTCTAAACACATTTATCATTGACATATTTGCTTGTTTGGCATATGCTAGAAGCTGCGTAGCCTTTGATTTGGCCTAAACTCATAATCCTCGGGTTCAGAGTCAATAAATATTGATGCTGGCCCTAACTTATGCCATGCATGTATCAGAGTAGAACGTTTCACATTGTTCTGTGAACCTGCTATCAGCCCTTCAGTGTGAAATTTTTAATGAATGTATGTTTTTATTGTTTGAAACGATTTATCAGAGTTCAACAGTTTCCTTAGGAATTCTCTTTTGTAGGCGCACTTCCAACTGTTAACTATACCCTGTTCCATGGGTTGAATTAATGAAGTTGTGTTTGGGGGTAAGAACATAACTGTAACATTATTTGAAGTTAAATCTTCAGGATGTGCTCTGCAGTTGTCTCATACCAACAAAATTTTAGTCTGGAGCAAGTCCAACCTCCACACAGTGCTTTCTGGCATCTTTAACAAAGTGATTATTGAACCAGTCTGTAGCGAGTTTTTTGGTCATCCATGATTTTTTATTACTGAGGTAGATCACAGGTAAAGCCTTTAAGCCCTTCAAAGCCCTAGGACAAGCACTTTTTCCAATCACAAATGGCATACATTTATGATTTCCAGAGGCATTGGAACAAAGAGCAACTGTTACTCTTTCTTTGCCTTTCTTAACACCGGAAGGTGCTACTTCATTAGCACACACTAGAGTATGTCTTGGTAGACAACGCCAGACAAGTCCAGTTTCATCCATGTTATAAATTTGATCAGGAGAAAGAGCTTCCTGCTGGACAAGTTTGGCAAATGCATCCAGAAACTCTTCTGCAGCTACCTTATCTGCCGATTCTTGCTCCCCTCAGGATTTCAAGTAATGAATTCCATGTCTTTGTTTGAAGCAGGATAGCCATCCAACTGAAAAATTACAAGGCTCATCAATCTTCAGTTGCTGATGAAATAGCTTGGCTTTTTTGCGTAAGAGTGGACCTGTAATTGGCATATCATCGTTACGCCTTTGCTGAAACCACTCGTGAACAACAGCTTCAAGGGTGGAGTTTCTAGCTTCATGCATCGTTTTGCGATCAACAATTTCAGAATTGCTATCGCTCATTGCATAGAATTGCAATATCTTGTCTTAGTTTTTCTTAATATCGTACACAGTCCGAACAGTAATACCGAAAATCTCCGCAACATGCTTTGGTGCACTGCCATTATCAAGTTTTTGCAACAAGTCCACGTTCTGCTGAATCGTTAAAGAGCTGTGCTTTCTCTTCACTCCTGCCATTTTCTCAAATTTCCAAACAATTATTCAAAAAATTTCATCTTAAGACGTGAAACAAGACATAAAAAAACAGATTCTCACAGCACGTGTACTGGAAAAAAAATATAAACACGCAATGCTAAGTTGCCGGATTGCCCGCTTGATATGTGCTTTATTTGAACTTCAATCTCTCAATACTGTACCATCATTTTTGACCAAAATAAATCAGCTGTAAAATAAAAAATTTTGATTTCTGAAACCTTTTTTTTTACCTGTCTGTTAACTGTAACCAGTGTTCGAATCCATGCGGATTTTAGGCAATTGCAGATTTTAGGAGTGCGGATTTTCGGAATTGTACTGTATAAGGAAATGAATAAAAATCATGCTACATTACTAAAAGACAAAATTAACATTCAATGATAAAGAAATGAAGGAAGGCAAATTAACATTTTATTTTTTTATTGTACTTTATGAAGGAAATATTAATAGCATCACACAAAATTGTTTTACATAGCTTAGTTTCTTTTTTAAAAACATCTATTTTCATTTGTGTTTTGGGTTTCAACATTTTCATTGTGGTATTCGCACATTTCAGTCTTCTGCTTTATCGCTGTTCTTTTTGACATCTTTTTTCTAAACAGCAAGTAACAACAATAAAAGAAGAAAAACAACTTTTATTTGTTTCTGATTTTGATGTTTGTAAACAGTTACAGACTGATTTGCAGATCCAAGAAGATGAACTAGAGACAGCAAGCAAGTATCATGTGGGATAAAATAAGTGTTATGTCCCTGGAAATTTTTTCCTGAATAAGATCATTTCTTTCTAACTTATTTAGACTTCTGAGTCATCCCATGAATCTTGACTTTTCTATCAGAAATTATGGCTCAGGATCCAGCATAGCAGGTGATGAGTATACAGTGATTTTGTTTTTATGAATTTGATGGTGGATTATGCACTGCTGCAGATTATATGAAGGGATTTTTTTTTCTTTCTGAATTTCCCAGTATGCTGATTATATGAAGAAAAATATGGTATGCTTTGAGATTATATATGTGAAATTTAAGTTCAGTAAATTATATTTTAATAAAATCAAAATCTAAAATTATAATTTTTTAAGAGCAGCAACTTCAAAAATGGAAGAAAAAATTATTGACTGAATTGGAATTTTATTTACAACAAATGTTTGTTTGGGTAAAACAAATTGGCAGCAAACACATTATATTACTTTTTGTTTCAGCATCATTATCACATTTGAAATATCAATACGTGTACTATTGTCCATACACTGTTTCACATGTTACTTAATGTCAGGCCATGCTTATCAGCAAATAGAAGTATGAAAATAATATCACATACAAAAATTCAGAAAGTTTGTTGGTATTATAAATGAACGAACCTATTGAAATATTGTCCTTGGAGATATTAGTCCTAGGTAGAATAACTGACTAAACCCTTGCCAAGTTTAGGGTTAAGCTGTCCACTTTAGCATGCAGTTCAACAATCCTTCATTGCTTGAGTATTCTTTCGACTATAATCCTAAAGTTGCCTTATTTGATGGATGACAGAACCAGGTAGTAATTATTCAAAGAGAAACTATATCCAAGTTAAAACTTATGAGCTAAGCAATGTACGGCCGATTTCAACATTGAGGCACGTGCATATACCTTTTGACTTGAGATGACCTTCAGACAGCGATGAGGTAAACAATGAATGTGACCAAAGGAAATTAAAATAAAATCCTTAAAAACTTTTAAAAAACATTTTAAAATTGAAAAAGCACAGCTCACATCTCACACTTCGACCAAACTAGTTTCAACAGCTTCTATCGCTGTCTTCTTCAGTGGTGTGTTAGCTGATATTTGGCCTGTTGTGCTTAATGCAACGTCGACCTCAACATATTCCCTGTAGACAATATCTTCTAGAACATGCACGTAATTTGATGTGAGGATGCATCTTGGCGCCATCTTTTGGGCTAGCAATATTTATCATTAGCTTTGGTATTTTTGTAATTTAGGTTGAGCTATTTTTCTTATTTTTTATAAGCTTCTCATTAATTTCTTTTTTATACCTTCAGGGCTGCCAGAATTGCGCCAGCCCGCGCCAAAACGTTGTTATTGCGCCATTCTACTAAAAAATCGAGATTTTGAAGAAATCTGCGCCAGTTTTGCGCCAAAAGTTAAAATTTACCGGTCATCGATATTTTAGCGTAATCTTACGACATTTGAAATCGATTCAGTGGTTAATTCGTACGTGAGATTCTTCCACGGATTCGCGGAGTTCCCTCCCTTATTATTATTTTTTTGTCATTTTCAAGACCGATGCAAAAGTGAAATTTTTTTGGGGGTATTAGGGGGGGGTGTCTCGTATTCTGTCTAGGGATGTTGTTTGGTCTTTTTAAACGTTTGGAAACGGAAGTTAAACGGAGTGCAGATTTTTCCTGCAATCGTATTTTTTTCTCTCTCGCGATGTTGAATGTTTCTATTCAGTATTGTTGTTAAATATAATTTCAGCTTGAAATTGTAGGCAACGATTTCAAAAACGGAAGTTAGGCCACCCGAAAATTTCCCCGTAATCTTCAGCCACGAAATTCTTGCGCTGATTTGAGGAATTCTGTCTTTTTTGTTATCATTTGGACCATTTACGAGATCGATGCATAACTAAACTGAAATTTTGGGAGGATTGGTATGGGGGATCGTTTTCTTCATCGGAGGACGGAATTTCATCCTTCCAAAACGGAAAGTGGACGGAATTTCATCCTTCCAAAACGGAAAGTAGACGAAGGTAAGATTTATCTTGTAATCGTAATTTTTTTTTCCGCGATGTTTCTTCTACCCAGTATTGTTAGATATCATTTTATTCCATAAATATTTGTATTTCAGCTTGAAAATGTTGGATAAATTTTCGAAAACTGAAATCGGACGGAGCGAAGATTTCTTCCGTAATTGTACCCCCCCTCCCCCGCTATGTTCCCACTCCTGTTTAGTTGTTAAATGTCATCACCCTCATAAATGTATGTGCATTTTAGCTTGATAAGGGTGGGGAATTTCCAAAAACGAAGTGACGAAGTTTGGAAATTTGTAAGAATTGATGTGTATGGTGTTAAAACGAAAAGTATTCGTTCTCTAAAAATTACACCATTTATCTAAAATAGTGAAAGCTGTGATATCAGAATTCATGGTTCTCAGGCTGAAAGTTCTTTAAGCATGATGGATAAAATTGTCATCTGAGGGAATAAAAAAAAAAGTAACAAAGAAAAATGGCAAGGGAAAACTATCGGCAGAAAAAAAGAACAGTGGATGCTGTGCAGTGGCAGAGTCAACAAAAGACAAATATGGCCGTCGAACTTGCTGAGAAGAAAGAAAGTAGGGTTTACTTGCAAGAGGAAACCAGAGCTAATTTTCAAGCAAGTACAAGAACAAAACCAGGGAAAAAAAAAAAAAACTGTTTGAAGCTATGTCTTTTAAAACCACCCTATTTTGTTTGGAATTCAGTAATTTTATAATTGTGAATACAGTGGTGTGATCTAGTTAAATATTTTCATAAATAAATTACAGTGAACGATTCAGTTTTGTTCATGCTGTGTAATATTCACACTTTCTCACCGCACAGTCTGATTTTTCACCAAATTAAGAAGTACAGCTTTGTTTTTTTCTTCGTCAGTCTCATGTATGTTAATTAAAATCGCTCGCGAGTGCTATGGGTAAATGAAAGGATTGTTTATATTGCATAACTTGTAATTAATTATCAGAAATACCAATCTTTTGGTTCTTACTTACAGTCTGAATTTTGCCCCGTAAGTTCAGGGAGCAGAATTTTTAGAAGGTTTTCTTTTTCTCATTTTGACCTACCATGGGGAACATCTTAACCCTCACACTTTTCTTTTTCCAGATGGAAGGTGCATTGAACCACTTACTAACTCGCGATCGTCTGCTTAATGTCCATGTTCATACATGCAGGACCCCACGTATGCAAGGGCAGTGGCTGTTTCAGACAGCAACAACAAAAAAGTCATAAACTGATTCTACTGCTACTGAAGGAGGGGGGGGGGGCAATCCCGTGCCAAGACGTCACTACGCAAGCGTTAAGTGATGGAAGCAGCTTTTATCTAACCAACTTTACTAAATCTCACTGCTATCTTAGTTTTGGTTCCAGTTGTAATTGTTCACAGCAATAACAAAAGTTTGACATTGATAATTACTAGATGAAAAATATTGTATGAAGAGTATCATGGTGCAACTGCTGAAAGGTGATTTTGCAATTTGATTATTAAATGTTACCTTAGTTTTCCTTTTATATCGAAGGTACGCTTTCCTTCAGAAAACCTTAGGATTTTGTGATGCACACGCAAACCACGTACGCATGTCTTGCCAGTTGGTTGGTTTCAGAAATAATGTATTTTCATCTGAATGCCATGAATCTCAAAAAATTTGCTGCTAAAAACCAACCAGACAGCAAACAGTAATTACATGTTATTTATTCTTCCTAAGTGTATATTCACAAGCATTCATTAACAATAGCAACAATTCTTGGACGCGGCAACATCCTATTCATGTTACAGTGAAACAAATGTATTCAGAAGAAAATCCCTGATATTAATATGTTACGCTTAAAATATTGCAGGTCATGTAGTTTGCAATAAATCGTGGGTAGTATAATTGTTTTCCCCATTTATCTCAATGTAGGAACGACAGTTACCCTCACATGTTCATTTATGTCTCGAGTTTATGCATTGGCACCGTTGGGAGACGCCGATGATTTCAGGGTTTCGTGCCTTGCCTTGCAAATACCTCTGATTCTTGCTGTGAAACGTCATTTAGTACTACGGACATGAAATTTATCTGATTTACCATTTTCTGGGTTTATTGTTGGAATTGTATAGACCCCTGCTTTATGCAAAATGGACTTATCATTCCCATTTGATGTTAATAATCTGGAGTTGTCTGTAACTTTTATGACCATATCAAAACTATGGTTTTTTTGCACTCTTTTTTTTAAACCATGGTCTTGATATGGCCATTAAAGTTACAGACAACTCGAGATTATTAACATCAAATGGGAATGATAAGTCCATTTTGCATGAAGCAGGGGTCTATACAATTCCAACAACAAACCCAGCAAATGGTAAATCAGATAAATTTTATGTCGTAGTACTAAATGACGTTTCACAGCAAGAATAAATGAACATTTATACAAATTGGATTAGAAAAAAAGGAAAAAAACATTGCTTATACAATATTGAAATTAAAATCGTGTAAATCCCAGATTGGGAAAACGTAAGGATTAATAACGCATAAAAAACATAACCAAATTTTGATGTCGGAATCTATGGTCATCAAAAAAACACGGCATTGAAAATTACATCCCTGTGTGAATTACTATACCCTTGGAAATACCTCATCGAGCAAGACATAAAAAAGAAAGAAATTAATGAGAAGCTTAAAAAAAAAAAAAAACACCTCAACCTAAGTGACAAAAAATACCAAAGCTAATAATAAATATTAGCTAGCCCAACAGATAGCACCAAGATGCATCCTCAAGTCAAATTATGTGTACGTTCTAGAAGACGAGATATTGCTACGTGTAACAACATGCCTCTGGGGTATACGAGGAGATCGACATTGCATATTATTAAGCACAACAGGCCGAATTGTTGGCTAACGCACCACTGAAGAAGACAGCGATAGAAGCTGTTGAAATTAGTTTGGTCGAAGTGTCAGATGTGTGAGCTGTGCTTTTTTGATTTTAAAATGTTTTTAAAGGCTTTTAAGGATTTTATTTTAATTTCCTTTTGTCACATTCATTGTTTACCTCATCGCTGTCTGAAGGTCGTCTTAAGTCGAAAGGCCTCGATGTTGAAATTGCTGTATAATGCTTTGCTTATGGTTTGTACGCGTCCTGGAAATCCTGGAAATGTCCTGGAATTCCATTTTGTCCTGAAAATGTCCTAAAGTTCTGTTACATGTTCTGGAATTTTATCCATTCCGGCCTTTTTGTCCCTCCGCGACATTTTTGTAGTTGAAGATTTTTCTACTGACATAACTTATGTCTGAAAATTTTTCTTCCTCACCCTCTGCAAAACGTGTGTGTGTGTGTGTGTGGGGGGGGGGGGGGGGGGGCTGTTGGTTTTCTTGTCTGTTGGGAGGACTGAAGCTGCGTTATTAGCATCTTTTGGCATCGTGCTTATGTTATCACTTTGTTTGTCTGACCGGGAAGACCATATCTCTGCAATTATTAGTTAGAATTGTAAAATTCTTTTTGTATTGGGAAGCTTAAAATGTGAGAATGATGATCCATTTGTTCCGGGGGTTTTTCCGATGCACAACTTCGTCGCTAGGGGGCACAAATGAAGATTGTATCAAATTTAAAATGCATTTTATTTCATACATTCGCTTCTAAATATCCAATTGAAAAAATTCTTTTACCTTTCGATGACATTTTTATCGAAGACTATTTTAGTTACAGTCGCTTTTTCAAATAATGCATACATTTTTCGCTAGGGGGCGTAACGGTAAATCGCGATTTCCCCAAAATATCTACTTCTAACAGTCCAATTAGACAAATTCTTCCTGCGTTGGATACAGCTCTTGAGGAAAAATGTTTTGCATATAATTTCTCATTTTTGGTAAAAAATGGTTTGACCGCCAGTGGGAGTAAGTGTTTATTTTTGCTTCTGATGTATTTGCAATAAAATCTGAGCTAGAAATTCGATTGAAAAAATTCCTCCGTGGACCGATAACGCTCACCTCCAAAACACTTTTGAGAATACCTCCTGCTTAAATATTAAGTGCATAATTTTCCCACCAGGGGTCGGTACACACATAGCTTATTTTTATCCATATCTCTGTTTTTAGGAGTACGATTTGAAAAATTATTTCTTTCTTGGAGAACATTTTCGGTGTGAAATGTTTCACATATAATTTCAAATATTCTGGACTCCGGACCCGCCGGACCATCCCCGTGTGTGCACGCCAATTGTAGAGTTACTGTTTAATACATTCATAATCTGTGAGTGTTACTATTAAACTACGTTACATAATTTGCACCTAAAGGTACACATAATTAAAAAAAAAAAAAAAAAAAAAGTCAACTTTCCCATGCTAAATCTGCGTACCCAAGGTCCTTTTTACCAGAAATGCAGCCAAGGCCCCGCCAGGCCACTTTTTTTCCAGGCCTCGCGATGCCAGACTACTTAAATTTTTACCTAATTGAATTGAACTTTTTTTTAATGTATTCAATCGTCGCCCATCAAAATCGACATTTTGTAACACAAATAATCTTAACCAAGTTTTTTTCCCCCTTTCTTCTTCACTCTCTTTATTTTATTTATTTTTTTTCCATGGTGGCTATGCACAAATCCGTAGACCTTTTGTTTACCAAAACCACCTAAGAAATGTGCAACGGCCTGACTTCCCCCATCGTTTTCCATTTTCTGTATTACTTTCCTATTGGGGACTACTCCACTCTCCTAGTTTCCTATTTCTCTGGGAGGTAAAGTTCTTTTTGGTCAAGTACTCCCCTCCTAACATCCTCTTCCCCATATTGACTTCTGACTCGTGTTGGTCTTCAGAGTGCCAGATCACTTTTTTTCAGGACTGCACCATTGGTTTCATGAAATGTTTCAAAATCTGCCAAAAAATAACAATATAAGGGCAGGGCCAGATTTTAGTCAGTCAAGGCCCTTGCATGTCCTGTGTCTGGGCCCCTCAATTAAAATTTTCCATGCAGCATTCACACAGCTTACTCCGATCTTGTTTTATAAGCGTTCTGAGGCCACCCAGTATAAGGGGGTCCAAGTTATATGGAATAATTACCCCAATATCTGTTGTTTATGGAACTTATATTTTTTGTTACTTCAAATTTTGGCATATTTTTGCATACAGCCATTCAAATGCAGAGCCCATATATGTTATTTATTTTTTGTAGCTTCAAGTCAGATTTAATGTCTTTATGAAAAATTTTGTTCAGAGTAATTGTTTTCTTGTAGAACTTGACTCGCAAAGATTATTTTTCAGTGGGTTTCGATATATTTCTTATGGAAACGTTTCAGCATTTTGGCTATAATTTTTAGTGAAAATATTTGTAGCACAAAAAACTGTCATAAATAAATGACCATAAAGTTCCAGTATTAAGTCCCTAATCTCTCTCTCTCTCTCTCTCTCTCTCTGTCTCTTTCTCTCTCTCTTTTAATAAGCTGCCGCTATCACTTGTACCTGTTGACTCACCATGAAACATTTTTTTTTTTTACAAATTTGTTTGTAAAAAACAAATGTTTCATTGTGTATATTATTTTCCATGTGAAAAATTTGAAATATTTTGATACAGATTTTAATGTATATAAATGAATATAGTAAGCAAAAAATACTGATCAAATTAAATGAGGCATGTTTTCTTCGATTAAAATTATTTTTTTTGGTATGACTACAGAAAAATGCCCAAACAACTGAAAATTTGTATGAGTACTACTGAAAATATCTGAAACTGGTTGGCATCTCTGTATTTGTCACATATTTATATGAAAATAGCAGTCCCCATCTGACTGTCAGAATTGGTCATGAAAATCAATAGCACGTCTAATACACATTTCAGTTTTTTTCTCGAGGCTTTATTAAATAGCTATAGAGTGCTGAGTTTACTGTAGTTATTTTTGATCATTGGTATTTATCATTTGTGTGTTAGCGGGCGGTCGTAGTGAGCGATGGGTTTGCCTCCTCGGGGCGCTCCGTGGTAACAATGGCACACACAACAGCAACTAGGGCCTCTGTGAATTTTGGAGAGGTGCAAGCTAGTTCTGTGTGACATTGGCGAACAGACCCCAACTCACTGGGTTTTGTTCCAGAATCCTTAAATTGAATGACCAACTGGAACCCTCAGCTGTGGGCTAATCCTCCCACACTGATGTACTTACCTGATTAAAAAGACAAAAAGAAATATTAAGAATGACTCAAGTGTGGGATATGGTGGACCTACCACACTTCAGAAGGACGGTCTACCATGGAATCAACCTGGACTTTCTAAACGGCGTATGAGAAAGAGATCTCGGCTGAGTGAATGTAAGATTGGTGTATGGAATACTAGAGGTATAAATGGCAAGATGAGTGAGGTGATTGAGGAGATGAATAAGTATAGACTGGATGTGCTGTGTGTAAGTGAAACCAAAAAGAAGGAAATTGGGGTAGAAGAAGTGAATGGCACGGTGAGTGTGTGGTCTGGAGTATTGGTTAATATGAGAGGACAGGCTGGTGTAGGTGTGATTTTAAGTGAAAAGATGAAGAACAACTTGATTCACTATAGTTGCATAAGTGAGAGAATTCTCTGGATTCGTTTGAAAGTGAAACTTCAGAGAATTGTAATTGTTGTAGTGTATGCTCCTTGTGACTCGGAACCTTCTGATAAGAAAGAAGATTTCTGGAATGAGCTAAAAGCTGTTTTGAGCCAGTTTGGTGCTAAAGAAAAAGTTATAATAGCAGGGGATCTCAATGCTAGAGTAGGTGTGCAGAATGCAATTTCTGACAATGTTCTGGGTAAGTTTAATGATCCTTGTGTGAATGATAATGGTGAAAGATTAATTGAACTCTGCATTGAGAATGGTTTGTGTGTATCTAATACATTTTTCAACCACAAGTATATCCACACATGTACTTGGGAAAATCGTACTCTTGGTCAAAAGAGTGTGATAGATTTTGTTGTCTACGATCAGCGTTTGAAACACTTAGTTGTTGACACCCGTGTGATGAGAGGTGCAGATGTTGGTTCTGATCATTACTTGGTAGTGTCACGAGTGAAACTTAATGTTGGTTGGAGGAAAAGGAATAGGAAGAGACCCAGGATAGAAAGAATAAAAGTTGATAGGCTCCTTGAAGATCATCAGCGGTATTCTGACTTACTCAGAGAACGACTGAAGGATCTGAAGTCTGGTGAGAGGGATGTAGAAAAGAAGTGGGAATGTTTTAAGAACTGTGTTGTCACTGCTGCTGAAGAGGTCTGTGGCACCACAATAGTGGGTAACAATAGAGGTGATGCTTGGAGGAATAGTGAGATTGAAGAGGCAGTAAAGAGAAAGAAGGAAGCCTATTTGGGGATGTTGCAAGGTAGAGTCTCTGTGGATGAATATCGCTGTAAGAAGCGTGAAGCTGCTAAGTTGTTTCGCCACAGTAAGGCAAAAGATAGGAAGGAGAAAGTGGAAAGGCATGAACTGGCTTTTTGGAAAGATAGGAAGTCCTTCTGGAAGTACATGAGACTCAGGAAAAATAGGGGAAACAAAGTTGTAAGTTGTGTGAAGAATGAGATTGGGGAAATGATATGGGAGCCCAATGAGTTAAGTGACATATGGGGTGAATACTTCTGTGAGTTATTAGATCAGGAAAGCAAAGATGATTCTGAGACAGACACAGATGATGTCACAATGAGGGATGAAAGCACAGGAGGGATCTCAAGAGAAGAAGTGTGTAAAGCTCTAAAATCTCTTCAGAATGGCAATGCTCTGGGAGTTGATGGCATAACTGCAGAGATGTTGAAATATGGTGGTGACTCTATAATTGACTGGCTAACTGAAATTTGCCAGTTGTGCTGGGAGTTTGGAATGGTCCCTCGGGATTGGAAGGATGCTATCATTGTTCCCTTGTATAAGGGAAAAGGTGATCAGACTGAATGCAAGAACTATCGAGGTATTAGCGTACTGAGTGTGCCAGGGAAAGTGTTTGGTAAGGTTGTTTTTGAAAAAGTACGGGGTCTTACATCATTGAAAGTGTGGGATGTTAAGAGTGGTTTTATGCCTGGCAAAGGCTGCCCTAACCAGATTTTTGCATTACGCACGATGATTGAAAAGTGTCTGGCTGTTGGGAAGAAAGTTTTTACTGCCTTCATAGATTTAGAGAAAGCTTACGACCTAGTGAATAGGACACTTTTGTGGAAGGTATTGAATGAATATGGTGTTACTGGGAATCTATTTAATAGTGTAAAAGCCATGTATGCTGGTAGTAGAGCTTGTGTACGAGTGAATGGTGTTTTATCAAAATGGTTTTCCATTGGTGCAGGAGTTAGACAAGGTTGCGTAATGTCACCATGGCTGTTTAATATATTTATGGATGCATGCATGCGTGATGCCAAAATAAATAATAGTGGTTTATGTCTTGGTGATATCCGTGTGTGCATATTGCTGTATGCTGATGACACTGTCCTGTTGGCAGAGAGCAAAAGTGAGTTGCAGAGTATGTTGACTCGGATGCACGATGTTTGCGTGAAATTCAAACTGAGTATAAATAAGGGAAAAACCAAAGTTATGGTGTTTGAGAGAGGAACGGGTAACACTATGATTGACCAGGTGAGTGAGTTTGTGTATTTAGGAAGCATGTTTGACAGAGAGAACAAATTCGATGGTGAAATCAGTAGGCGAGTGAATTCTTTGAAAGTCATAGCTGCTCTGGGAAGTTTTCAGAGGAATGATGGGTTCACTAGAGAGTCCCGCATGGCTGTGTATGAAACTGTAATTGTTCCTACTCTGATGTATGGCAGTGAAACCTGGGTACTGCAGAAGAAACATAGGAGTCGTTTGTGTGCTGGAGAAATGCGTTACTTACGTGGGGTTTGTGGCAAGACAAGATATAATTGTGTGAGAAATGAAGATGTATTGCAGTTGTGTGATGTGAAGCAAAATGTTAGCAAGGTGGAGACCAATGTGCTTCGGTGGTTTGGCCATGTTGTGAAAGAATGAGTGATGAAATGCTTACTAAGAAAATCTTTTCAGCCCAAATGGCAGGAAGGAAAGGCAGAGGAAGGCCAAGGAAGACATGGGTGGATCAGATTCAGGAGTGTCTGCATGAGAAAAAGATTATGAGTATGAAGTATAAAAGATCTTGTGTATGGGTGTGTAATGGATATTAGTGAAGCACGAGTTGTATGTCGAGATCGTTGTAAATGGAGAAGTTTGATACGACAACAATAAGTAAAAATATCTGGTAGTTTGTATTTCTTTTTGGAGCTAAGCTCTGAATCTCAGAGAACAGCTTAGTGAGTGAGTGTTGCCATTAATGAAAAATTATATTTTTCTAGCTAGGTAAATGAAGATTTAGTTACAATATTTGAATTTTTTTCTTTTCAGCATTCCAGTAAAAATGCCAGGAAAATGCAGCTTTCAAGATTTCTGGTTGACTAAAGATGAAAACAAAAAAATTTCAATGTGGCTTTGTCCTGTGGCCAATGATCGATATAAGGCATTTTGTAGTTTCTGCAATTCTAAGTTTGATGTTAGCCACAGTGGTTTTAATGGTGTTAAAGTTCATGACCAAGGAAATAAACATCAACAAATCAGCAGTTCTTTTGTAAGTGGAATGCAATCAAGAATATCTTTCAAAACAGATGTTTAGGATGCAGTGGTACGGAGATCTCAGACTCAACCCACTACGCCTTCAGGCATCATACATGGCACTGAAACAGCACCATCTTCAGGCCTACATGTTGGTGAATCATCAGGTTTGCAAAATGTTTTTGTCAGAGATGAAGTCACACGAGCAGAAATTATATGGGCTCTTCAGAAAGTATTTTCCCATTCATCACACAGAAGTGCAGGAAGTGCTACTGATTTGTTTCCTCTCATGTTTCCTGACAGTCATATATTGCTAACAAATTGCAGCTACACAAAGATAAACTGGCATACATGATTACTTATGGACTTGGTCCTTATTTTTAAGAGCATCTTGCACAAGAGATACACAAGTGCAACTATTTTTGCATATCACTGGATGAAAGTGTAAATAAAATATCCCCAAAAGGGCAGATGGACGTAGTTGTCCGCTATTGGAATGACATAAAAAATGAAGTATCTACAAGGTACCTGACATCAACTTTTTTGGGTCGTTCTGCAGCACACGATTTACTGTCTGCATTTTCATCTGCACTGGGGCATTTGGGTTTGTCTGTAAGAAATATTATGCAAATTTGCATGGATGGCCCAAATGTCAATATAAAATTTATTAACGATTTTATGGAAGTCATGAAATTGGATAATTCCGAACAAGAGTTGATTGATATTGGTACTTGTTCCCTGCATATTGTTCATGGCAGTTATAAAGCTGCTCATAAGTGCTCAGGCTGGGAATTGAATAATTTTCTGTGCTCTCTATATTATCTATTCAGAGATTTTCCCTCTAGATGAGCAGAATACAAAAATTTGTCTGGCTCATCTTCGTTCCCCAAAAAGATGTGCTCTATCAGATGGGTGGAAAACTATGGTATAATTGCTAGAGCGCTTCAGATGCTTCCGTCTCTGGTGCTTTATGTAGATGGTGTTAAAACCAAACGACCAGCAACAAAAAATTTTCAGATTGTCCAGCAATTTGTCTCAGATGAACATTTGCCAGCCAAACTATTTTTTATGCAAACGGTAGCTCAGGAGTTAAAGCCTTTCCTGATCTCCTTTCAATCAAACAAACCCCTTCTGCCATTCCTGTATGCAGAACTGTACTCGATGTTGTGCAGCATAGTTAGCCGTGTATTAAAACCAGATGTATTATTTTCAGTTTAAAATGCCAATCAGCTACTGGAAATTGATATAAAAAAAGTGAGAACCAATTACCCATTACAGCAATTGACATCGGTTTTGGTGCTGCTGCAGCATGCCGTAAGATTAGCCAGTCAAAAGTGATTTCCTTTAAACGTGACTGTAAAGATTTCCTGATCACCATGTTTACCAAACTTTGGGTAAAATCTCCATTGCGTAAACAGATGGTGAAAGGTGCTTCTTGTCTTTCACCATCCATAATGTTGAGCTCAAATTTACGCCTTTCTAGAGTATTGACAACTCTTGGCTATCTGACATGCAAGAAACACATGCCAGGAACTGAAGCAGATAAAGTTAAAAAAAAACTACATTAGCATTTGTGATCAGCCAGGGATAATAGAAAAGCTAAAAAACTTTAATTGGCAAAAACAAAGTCTTGACGTATTCTTCCAAGAAGTTTTGGGACACGACGAAGCCAACACTCCTTTTTTGAATTTCGCAAGAAAGATTCTCACTGTGTTCCATGGAAATGCTGAAGTGGAACGTGGATTTTCTGTTAATAGAGAATGTTTGGTAGAAAAACCTTAGTGAAGATTCCTTAATTGCCCAGAGATCAGTTTACTCTGAAATCATGTCAGCTGGTGGAATTGCAAACATGCTAATAACAAAAAGTGTCATTGCAGCAGTGCGTAGGTCATCTGCAAAACGTAAGTATGCTCTTGCTGAAAAAAAAAAAAAAGGTAGAAGATCAACAAGAACACACCATAAAGTCTTTGACCGAAGAACTTGCATCACTAAAGGAAAAGAAGCGCAAACTTATGCTTCAGACAAAAGTAGAAAGTGCTTTAGAAGCAGAAATTAAAAAGTTGTTAACTGCAGAGCCAGGGCTAGTTTGTTAAGTTCAGTGTCACCTGTTCAAGAGTCATTCCATGTTAAATAAACAAATTAAAAAAAAAGCTTTCACTATATTTGATTTTGATTAAAATTGGTATGTTATCAGTGCCCACTTTTTATTGATAAATCATTGTGTTAAACCCTTATTTGATTAAATAAACCTTGCACATTATTTAAAAGGTTAAAATGTTTAGATTCTTACAAAATTCTGTCTTTTTTCTGTCGCTGCACTTTTAAGAAATATTTTACTGCTAAGTTTTTGTATTAGGGGGTTACACTAACACACACATTTACTTTGTTAAGTAGTATCCCGCCCTTATATATAAATTTTTTAGAATGAACATCAGTAATGAATATATTTTTATTAAAATTAACATGAATCTTTGAATTTTTTTGTGTGTGTGCTTTTTGCATTTCAAATACTAGTAGAGATTTTAGAATAGAGCAAATATGATACATGTACATATTGGGGGAAAATATGCAGAAAAATAATAATGATTGATTACCATGTGATTTTATTTTGTCCTATCCAGTGTCGTGATATTGTACCAAACTCTATTACTTAAGGTAACTTTTTGGGTTTGTCAGGTTACAAAATACTTAATGAATATTTTTGTACAAATGTCGGGGAAAAATCGAGGGTGGTCACCAAAAAGTCCCCAAATTTCGTTTTGCAAAGCCAGTAGACACCATGTAAATAGCAATTTTCCCAATATCTCCGCTTCTAAAAGTCTGATTTGAAAAATTCTTCCTGCGTTGGATACAGCTCTTGAAGGGAAATGTTTTGCATATATTTCCTCATTTTTGGTAAAGAATTTTTGGCCACCAGGAGGTGTAAGGGTTTGTTTTTGCTTCTGATGTATTTGCAATAAAATTTGAGCTCGAAACTCGATTAAAGAAATTCCTCCGTGGACTGATACCGCTCACCTCCAGAATCTTTTGAGAATACCTCCTGCTTAAATAGTGCATAATTTGTCCACTAGGGGTGTATACATATATCTTATTTTTGTCCATATCTCTGTTTCTAGGAGTACTATTTGAAAAATTCTGTCTTTGTTGGAGAAAATTTTTGGTGTGAAATGTTTCGCATATAATTTCAAATATTCTTAACTCACAAGTGTGCCACTAAAGGGTGTAAGTTCGTTTCCGTTTACAGCAATATCTACAGGACTAATAACCCAATTGACAAATATGAAAACTCCTTGTGTATATTTTCTTCCCAAAATAATGCAAGATTTTGCCACTAGGGGCACAAATATTTAATCTTTTTTCAATATCTGTACTTAATGTCCAATTAAAAAAATTCTTTTAACAACAGATATCATTTACCTTATGGAACACTTTTGGTTTGTATTTGAGGAGGTTTGTGGTTCACAATTCTGCCGCCAGGTGATGTTTATGTACTTCCATTTGGAGCCTATCTCTGCCTCTAAAAACTATTGAGAAATTTCTTTTTTTACTGTATGCCAATTGCTATAATAAAGATGGAGAGTGAACAAGGTTTTTGCTACAATAAGAAGATCCTCTTCAAATAATGTGTACAACTTTTTCCCTAATGGTTGTAAAAGTCAAAACGTTTTATTTTTTTTTATTTTTTGCTATCTTTGCTTCTGAGAGACTTATTTGAAAAGTTTTTTTCCCCTTAGAATAGCTTTTGCTATAAGGAATACCATTAGCCTGTTTCAACTTTTCCATTGTGCAAAATTCTTCCACTAAAAGGTATACAGTTATATCATGTTTCCTTCTCTATCTCTTCTTGTAACTGTTTGATTTGAAAATCTTTTTATCTCTAATACCTTCCTTCTGCTAGGTGAAACGTTTCTTGCACCATTTGTTAATTTTCGTAACTTACTTTTTAGCCACTGGTGTAAGTAACTGATGTTTAATAAGTAGCTGAATTTTTTTTTTGGGTTATTTTGACCTTTACTGAAATTTTTTAATGAATGCTTTATATAAAAATTTGCCATAAAATCGGATTGCTTTCTAATATCAAAAATTTAAATCTAGTTGTTTCTTAGTATTTTCTGAGCAAACTCACTTTGCATCTTCAATAATTAGTTTTCTAATCATGCCCAGTTAAATTGCTTCGATCACTTATATAATGCAGTTGTACACAGCCCCAGGATTTAAGGTTTTTCCATTATTCTCTTTCATTTTATGTTGGACATTTTTGTGCATACTTTGTTTGCTGGCAAGTACAAATTTAAAACTTAGCTACAGCATCAATATTATGTTTGAAATTCCTTCCCTAAATAAAATGTAACACAAATACTAATACTTGCTCCCATGATTATATGTTTAAGAAATAACAATCCCTTTGGTCCTTTGAAAAAGTTCCAAATATTTCATCTTTCCTTACCCTTAAATTTCCAATGTAAGCATTATTTCAAAATAATTAAATATAAATAGTATTTTATGTATTGATTGTGTGGTATGAAAGCATTTTTAAGAGTAATGCCACATATTTATGTATTTTTGGGTTTCATGTTTTGTTTTTATTCTGTAATTTGCTTCACTAAAGCCAAAGTAGAAAAATAAAAGTTTCTCAAAATCAGTGTAGTATAGTATACAAAAGTTTAGTAGATATTAAACTTGGTCACATTTTCAGTGACAGTTTTGGTAGTTCAGTATTTATTCGTGATTTTAAGTTTTTGATTAGCCGTAGTGGACAACATTTTTAACATTCTATGTTATGTATTAAGTTTGCCCAAGCATGTAAGAAGTTGTTTGTTGTAGGTTACAGGTTGAACAGACCTATGGTTTCATTATATTTTAAGTAAGAGCGTTTGGATTGTATGTCCTGGAAAAAATCCAAAAGTCCTGGAACTGTCCTGGAAAAGTCCTGGAATTTTGTGATTGAAAAAGCATATGAACCATGTTTGCTTATAACAGTTTTAACTTGGATATAGTACTCTTTAGGAATAATTACTACCTGATTCTGTCTTCCATCAAATAAGGCAACTTTAGAATTATAGTCAAAATAATACCCAATCAATGACAGATCTTTGAACTGCATGCTCAAGTCGACAACTTAACCCTAAACTTGGCAAGGGTTAGTGAGTTATTCTACCTAGGACTAATATATCTCTAAGGACAATATTTCAGTAAGTTCGTTCATTTATTATACCAACAAACTTTCAGAGTTTTTTTGTATGTGATATTATTTTCATACTTTTATTTGTTGATAAGCATGGCCTTCATTGATAGCACTACATTAAGTAACATGTGAAGCAGTATTATGGACAATAATAGTACACCTATTGATACTTCAAATGGATTAGCCATGTAATTTATTTGGTTATAATGTTACTTTAGCCAAAATATCGTTATATCATTGCCGCAGATTACATTTATGCATTATTTTTTGAAATTTCAATTCATTTTGCCTAGCTCCTAGATCTTTAATGTATTTGTCCAGCCCTGTGCTGAAATATCATTATTTTTTTTTATTCCTTTTGTATGCTACCGTTTTATAAAACCTTGTGGCTTTAAAATAAACAAACAGACAAAATATTGTCTTGGTGTTTTTGTTGTTGCATTGCACCCATAATTAAATACATGTTGCTGTTATATACACATTTAATTTTTGCATGCTCGTATTATGCACTCATTCAATTTTTTTTGTCATAATAGATATGCTTTATAACCACAAATTTCTGATGGCATTGTTTGATTCTTCGGAAGAAAGTATACTTAAAGAATGTAAAACGGAATACAGCCATAACGCTTGCTTGAAATTCATCTTTAATCCATCTTTGAAAAGCATCACAATACAGCCTTATATGGACTTTGATGAGACTGTAGCATCCGTTATATCAAAAAATTGCAAGGTACATATTGTTTGGCTACTGTTATTGTGGTTTTATGTCTTCTTTTGGCTTGCTAGCATTTACTTGATGTGTTGATACCCAGCGAAACTAAATTAAGGATTTACATGGAAGAATAAGATAAATACAGCAGTAAAAATTTATTGTACAGTTCTTGAGATTAAAAAAGGCAGATAGTACATTATAATAAAAATAAACGGAAATATTTTTCTTTTGTTTATGAAATGGTAACTCACATGCTTAAGTTATGTAAAAATGTTTAAATAAGGCAGCTTTCAGCTGATAACTTCAGTCTTTTTCAACCTAGAAAAGGGTTGACATTGGTAAGTGGTTTTCAGATCCATAATGCTCATTCGTTATTTTTCTTTTAAAACTGATTTCCATATTAATGGAGTACAAAAAGAGTAAAAATTTCAGTTATGGGAGGGTTGAGAATTTTTTTAAACTATCTCGATAACAAAGAGAAAACAGGTTGATTATGGCAGATGGTGTCAGCTCTATGAATGAATAAAAGATTTGAAAGCAACAAATATGTAATAAAGGTGAATAAGTCAGGATGAATAATATTGGTGGTTCCAGTAAGTTTTTGCCAGGCAGATCTTGAGATGGTATTCAGTTGCTGCATTAAAAAAACTCCAGTAAGTTTCCTACTATAAAATTTACGATGAAGAGTGAAGAGAACACGTTAAAAAACTCCAGTAAGTTTCCTACTATAAAATTTACGATGAAGAGTGAAGAGAACACGTTCATATGTTTTTGGATCTCTCTCTCTCTAAAGGAACAGCAACCGTACCATCTCAAGATCTGTCTTTCATAAACTTAATGTAACCACTGATGTTCTTTTTAACTCATTCATTCATTTTTGGAAAATTATAAATCTTCTGCCTTCAGATCTTTTATTCTGAGCTTAGCATCATCTGTAAGCTGGCCAGAAGTCCCGAATTCTTGAGGACAGTCCTTGAATTTAGTTTACCGTCCCCCAAAACTTCTGATGCCTTTGGGGACACTAATTGTCCTCAGATTTTATGTTTGTCCTCAAGTGTCCTCGAATCTACACTTCCTTATTAGCTCGTTAGATTTCTAATGAAAAATGTTGTTTAAAAGAATTTTCATTGTACTAATTTTCCAACATGCTACTTGTGAAAACAAATTGTGACTGTTCCCCCCCCCCTTTCTCTGAGTTTAATGATCACCGTGAGCAACTGTAAAGAGAACTTCAGATTAAGTGGCAGGAATGAATTGTATAGATAGGCCAAGGAAATCGTGGGAGGACCAGATTCAGGAATGGTGGTTGCAAAAGAGAAAGTGATAATGAGTATGAAGTACAAAAGATTTTGTTTGAGACATGATGGATGTCAGTGAAGCTTGAATTATGTGTCAAGATTGCTGTAAATAAAATATAACACCGTCAGTAACTTTATTTGGCAACTCATCTTTCTCTGAGGAGCTAACTTCTGAATATCAGAGAGCAATTTAGTGGTATGTATAAATGCATATATGGTACTAGTGTCCAGTGGCTCTGCCATATTTACAAGGGCAAGTCAAAAACTGTGCACAATGTAATTCTAATTTCATTTTGTTTGGTTGTATTGCTTGTTGGGTATGCATGTGTAGCCATGTCGCTGTCATCACTGATTAATGTTTGACCCTGATCAGTCATATTGTTTTTAATAAGAACAGTGATCTGTTTTTTGTGGGCTGGATGCATACCAGGGGCTGAATTTCATTGAATGCTTTTAGCACAGTATGAGGACAGTTTCTTGCCACTGTGGAGTGCCTATGAATAGATTTCCAAGTTCAAAAATAGTTTTTCCAAGTTCAAAAATAGTTTTTCCAAGTTCAAAAATGGTTATCTTATGTGACACATGAAGAAAGATGGCATTTTTCTCCACCCACTGCTGATGTCAGTGTTGAATTAGTACATGTAATGGTTCTAGCAAATGGGCAAGTGATTATTGATGAAGTGATGAATCGTGGGCAAATTATTCATCATTCTGCCTATGAAATCTTGTGCAATAGACGTTAGTTTCATAAAAGCTGTGCAAGACGGGTTGTGAAACTTCTCATAGAAGTGTACAAACACAGTTATACGAACATCTGCCAATGTCTTTTGGACTGATAATTAACACAGCAATCAGACATAGCTAAATTGATTGTAATTACTGTTTCACACGTGAATACAATTACATCAGAAGCAGCAGAATCTGCATTGATTAAGAACGCAGTCCGAGAATATTCCGAAGCTCTTAACACTCAGATACTTGCAAATTTGCCGTCGTGGGTGGTGCAACAGATAGCATGCTCGAATGGTAATTGGGAGATGTGGGCTCGATTCCCGCTCCACAGCGAAATTTTTGTGTTTTCTGATGTGATTGTATTCACGTGTGAAATAGTAATTACAGTCAATTTAGCAATGTCTGATTGTTGTGTTAATTATCATGACGTATTTGCCACGTATTATGAGAAGAATATTTCTTCCACTCTGTAGTCTTTTGGACTGTCATGCATTTTTTTGAAAAGAATCGTCAGTGAGGACAAATCTGCCACCCTGGTGGTGCAGTGGTGTAAGCGTTAGCTTCTGATCATTCCTCTAAGATGGGTCTGGGTTCGAATCTTGTGAGGCATGGATGTTGTGTTTGTCTTATGGCGCCAGCTCTCTTTCTTCCCTGGAACCAGTAGCCCTAAATTAGGGACGAGCAACTGCTTATAGCCCATTAAGTTGCTCACGGTGGTCGTTAAACCTCCAATTATAAAAAGGGGGGGGGCAAATCATGGATCTACTATTGTAAGCAGGTGAGTAAAGGTCAGTGTTTGGGATGGAACCTCAGTGAGATGTGCAATTAAAAAGCATTCAGAATTCAAACAAGGGCTGGAAAAGTGTTGCTTACTGTTCCTCAGAACTCACAATGGCCAATACTGAAACATTATCAGGAGAGGGGTTCAACAGTGAACTGTGCTCATTACATTGAGATGCTATATGATGAGTTGAAGCCAGCAGTTGGAAGGTAATGCTAAGGACTACTGTTGAAATTTATTAGTTTGGTTTTGCATGACAGTACTCAATGTCCCCAGCAGGTGAGCATTGGAGCATCCTCCATGTAGTTCTGACTTTGCCCCATTGGTCTATTACCTGTTTGATCCACTCAAAGATGCATTAGTAAGCCAATTTTCCATGGACCAATAAGTGAAGGAAGCAGTGCATGCATAACTTGTCTCTCAGCAAAAAGAATTTCTGTGACAGCATAAAAAAGCACATGCAATGCTTGGAACCAGGCCTTGATTTTTTTTTTTTTTTAGCTGTAGCAACATTTGCGAGTAGTCTTATGTTTTTTACTAGCAAAAGTTTATTAACATTATACAAAAGAAACTTTAACATGTTCCCCACCATTAGTCAATCATGGCAAATTTTGATTTCACCCCTGTAACTGTCATGTTGTAATGCTGAAAATATTACAAATATTTAGATATAACTCACCTTTTCATGACCTGACAGATTAATTCTAACAATTTAATTTGAATGCAAATATTTAAAAAAATTTTTTTTATTTATTTAACTTTATTCACAAAATTCAAGAACACTTCAAAATCATAAGTTATTTTCTGTATGGTTTACGATCTAGGTTTCGGGTTTTTTCATCATACCACTTTAAAACAGCAGGCCTGGGGTCAAACTTGTCTTCAGACGGACCTTCAACCTCAATACTCGTGAGAGCATTGAGGTTAAACTGCCCCTCCAATCACCCTGGATTCTCTTCCTGAAACTGAACCCAACCTCACATGCAGAAGTAGATAAGGAAAATATTATGAATATTTCTACCAGTGCCAAAATGTTTTGTAATGTTTGTACTTTTCAAAAAACATTCGTTTCCAGAAAGCAGTTATTCCTTTTTGTATGTGTCTAAAATATTCCACACGCCCAATTCAGTGGCGCTTTACAAAGTTCACACTAAAACATTCAAAATTTTTCCACTAGCAACTTTTGCTAGAACCACTTTTTGTCACTAGCAAAATGCATTTGCTTGCTAGCAATTTGCTACTAACTACCGGTCAAAATCGAGCCCTGGTTGGAACCAAGAGCATTGAAAACCAAGGGTACGATGTTGAAAATTTTTTGTCTTTGTAAGTTCTCAAACGTTCTGATATATTCTTTAAATGCAGCATGGTTAATTATTGGCTTACTGTCTTGCTATCAGATTTTTTGTGAGCATGAAAAAAAAAATCACATTTTTTTTAATCAGATGCCAGGTACTTACCTCCATGAGGGCTAAATCCAAGGAGTGAGACGCAACGTTTAAAGAAAATAACTGTAGTTGGTTTGTTGTTCCCTTTTTGCTGTTTGAAAATTTAGAACATGTTGCACAATGCTTTAGTATATGCTTCCTTTATTGATGTTGATTTGCTTGTTAATTTTTGCAGGATTTGTGGTATCTCAAGGTCATCCAGAAAGAAATTGATTCAAGCATTGTTCCAAGTTTCTTCTGCAACATGGAGAAATTATTAGTGTTGGACCTTTTCCACTGCTCAATTGAAGTAATTCCAGTGATGACAGCTGTTGCTGCTTACTTAATAAATCTGAAATATGTGGATTTGAAAAGCGTCAATGTTGATGACGATGGCATATTCATTCTTTGTGGACACAAGTGGCCATGTAGTGATTCTGCATCAGACTGTTCTTTCACTAAAGTGTGCGATACAAACAGTACACTCAAACTTGATTATCTTGGCTTAGACAGCACACAAGTAACCCGTGTGGGAGTATCATGTGCTCTAACACATATACCAACACTCAAGAACATTTCCTTCGATAACAGCAATGATTTCATGCTATCAAGTTTGATTTATGAAGTAAGTGAACAGAGAAGAAATCTCAATCTACCTGGCCTTCTGTTTCAGCTGGAAGAAGTTGAATTCTTCCAAAATTCTTTAGATATGGATGCATGTCTTAGGGCATGTCCTAATTTAAAACACTTGTATATAATGTTTTCAGATGTGGAGTCCCAGATTTGTGATATTGACAGAACAATAGCTGAAAGTGTTTTTAGCAATCTGGAAACAATTCATATTGAATGCTCAGATACTAATGAAATATTTTCCACTTACTTCAAGAGCTTTTGGGAAAAAAGTGGACATCAACTGGAAAAACTGTGTGTATTTAATTTTGACACAGAACATCACATTAATGGGAATATAGAAATCATTAAGTCTATTTTAAAATTGTGCCCAAGGCTTTCCCATCTTTCACTTCACAATCTTGAGTTAAAGATTCCTGATGCAGACAGTTTTCCAATGGTAGATTTCCCTGTGCTTCAATATTTAGGAAGCCTGCACTTGGAACTACATGGTGACACAGAGTATATCAATGAAGTAGCCCGCAAATTGATTTTGTCATCCCACAATCTAGAACAAATAGTGTTGCAATTTCCTGTGAATGGCAAAATTTTATTCAGTTGTTTAAGAGAGTTAAACTTGCCATGCTTGTCCGAAATAATTGTTGAAGCAGAAATAGCTGAAAAAATGAGGCAGTTTTTACAGAGGGAGAGCCTTACAATTAGAGTTCTATAAATTGAAGTAACACAATAGTCTGTTGAACATGTTGCTCATTTATTAAACCGTTGTGTGGCATGCTATTATTATCCTTAGGTGGAACGACCCAGGGTCATTCCATGTCAAATCACCGATTTTTTGCAAAATGTAACCCACCGACTCAGATTTTAATGAAACTTGGCAGGTAGAGATGTACCCGATAAAGATATGGGGAAATCCAAAGTTTCAGTTTTTTAAACCTCATAGTTTTTAAAATACAGTGCAGTGATCCGAAATTTAGTCGAACACCCACTTTTTACATAACATGCTGCAGTTTGTGAGCTACTAAATTTAGGAGAATGAAACTTTGGAATCACATGGATAAGGGGTTCCTACATATTGAAAACACTTTTCATATACCTGAAACACCAGATAAGTGAGCACCACCTAATGGTGAAGTGAAAAATTACAGCAAAATTTAGACACTTGATGGGAGGCTCTGTAGAATATTGCTCTGGCATGAGGGAGATAATTTTTTTTTATATTGATGTTTAACACATCCTATAACATATTTGAAAAAAAACATGGTGGTTATCAGCATATTTTCTCAGATGATTAAAATTATCTGAATTTCATAGAGGGCTCTCTCCTTCGACAGTTCAGCCATTTTGTTCTACTAACCTGACCCACCATTTTGGATTTTGCTGAAAATTAGTGTGTAGGTTTACCTAACAAAGCTGTAAAACACTGCAAATTTTTTATCTTCTACATTCCGTAGTTTCCAAGATACAGCACTCGAAAGTTAGGCCTAACCACTGGTTCAACAGCAAACTGATCCTGTTTCAACTTGTGGAGTCTATTATATGGTACCTTTTAAGTTGAAAACATGTGTACATGTACAGTTACTGAGTGCAGTGCTGGCTCATAAATCCAAACATTTAAATACTTTTTTATTTAAGCGTAAGATCCATAAGGAGCTCGGTCCTTTAACCACAGTGCTCAGTATGAATAAATGCTGTTATTAACAGTTAATTAAACTGAAGTGATGAGTAAGAAATAAAATCATGTTTAAAATAAGTGTCATTTATCAAGTAGCTGTAAAAAAAACCACCGGAAAAAATCAGTTGTTTTTAAAAATTAACCACAATTTGCATTATCCTGAATCAATGGTGGTGGAATAAGTTGTAATTACCTGCATATTAATATTAAGCTGCTATTCATTCCTTGCTTGAATGTTATAATATTCAGTTACACATATAACAGATGTTGTTATACAGTTTATTCCGATGCATGCCTCAGTGGGAGTTTTTTAACTGTAGGGAACTTTTCTGTGCTGCACAACACTTAATCTGAACAGTTTTCGTGTCTTTACGAAAGTAATATGCTCGGGCCGTGCCTGTCGTCATTGAGGGTTGCACTGTACACAATATGTGCTGCATAGGCACATAGCATATATCATGAAGTGGACAGTAAAATGACTTTGCAGGACCATGTGGATGCATAAACTTAATTTTCACATCTTCATCCTTTTCATATCACTGATCATACCAAATAAACAGTCATTATCATATATGCATGCTACATAGCATTGAGTGTGCAACTTTGGCTGATTTATAAGTTCAGTGCTACTTTTGAAGTTAAATATCAAACAATATTTGTCATCTCTACTTATCCTCTTCATTCCTACATGGTATTTGATGAAAGTGGACAAAAATGGTGAAAACTCCTGGTTCCTGGAATAACTGTTGTTTTTAAAAAAAGTTCCCGTAGGTTGTTTTGTTCAATTTCAGGCTTTGATATAAAGTGGAACTTAATGTTTTTTATGTTTGCAACACAAAAATTAAAGGTATCAATGTTTTTTATTTTGCAACACACAAATTAAAGGCATCCATCAGTTTTGTGATTTGATTTTTGATTGGTCGTTACAGGCTTGCTCTGCTTACAATTCGCTTCACTGTACCACCAATACCATCGCAGGCCGATTTCCCGTGGCTAGTGGCAAAAAATGACCATGATGCAGATATTGCAAAATCATTTAAAAAAAAACCTAACCAAAACTAAACATTTATTATTAGCAGGTGGAAACCAAACCAAAACTAAACATTTATTAGCAGATTGGAAACCAGATCAAAACTAAACATTGATTGGCAGTTGAAAACTAAACCAAAAATAAAAAAATTGCCTGTCAGTTGAAAACCAAACCAAAAATAAACATTGCCTGTCAGTTAAAAACCCTACTGTCACTGACTAGAAGTTTACAACCCAAAATAAAACTCCATTCCCTGAAACATATTTCAGAAAGTTTCTATCTTTCAACATTTTCTCTACCCACATCCCCTTATGATGATTAAATCAGCTGATAAACTTGTGATATGTTGAAATGTGTTCTATGCAATGCTAAAAATGGTTACTCCTGTTGATGCTTTGTGCTCTGATACTCTGAAAAAATTTATTTCACATAATGTTTCTAAGTAGTTAAAAATTAGTCAGTGCTTAAAAATTTCTATTTGATTTTTGTTTAACTTTGTCAATTGTAAAAAATGGAGCAAAAAAACTGAAGATTGAGTCCAAATTATTAGTTATTAAGAATATAGAAATATATTTTTTCAACTATAAGGAATACATTTAAAAATAGTTAGCCTCTAAATTTGATTTGGAAATTTACCAAAACTGGAAAAAATCCTTGTAATCATGGTATACAAGAAATTACTTTTTTTTTTTTCGGATCTTGTTGCTACCTAGCTAGCAATTTATTAACAAAATTGCATGTTTGATTATTCTCAAGGTATGCTACAGGGTAGCAAATTGGAAAGTTGAATTTTTTGTAAAAAATTAACAAACTTTCTTTTCATTTTTGCAGAGGTTCTTACCCCTCAGCATGTGAGAGTAACTATATCTTGTGAACACACTCTCTCACACACATGCACACAGGTGTGCACATGCACAAAGATTTAAGTCTAAAAGCTGCCACATGATATGCTTCATCATTTGCAACAGGATCAGTTTGCTGTTGAACTAGTGGTTAGACCTAACTTTCGAGTGCTGTACCTCGGAAACTATGGAAATGTGGAAGATAAAAAAATTGCAGCTTTGTTAGGCAAACCTACATGCTAATTTTCAGCAAAACCCAAAATGGTGGGTCAGGTTTGTAGAACAAAATGGCTGAACTGTCGAAGGAAAGCTGTCTATGAAATTCAGATAATTTTAACCCTCTGAGAAAATATGCGGATTACCACCATTTTTTTTTTCAAATATGTTATAGGATGCGTTAAACATCAATATAAAAACAAAAAAAATATCTCCCTCATGCCAGAGCAATATTCTACAGAGCGTCCCATATAATGTCTAAAGTTTGCTGTAATTTTTCACTTCACCACTAGGTGGCGCTCACTTAACTGGTGTTTCAGGTAAAATGAAAAGTGTTTTCAATATGTAGGGACCCTTTTCCATGCGATTCCAAAGTTTCATTCTCCTAAATTCAGTAGCACACAAACTACAACATGTTATGCAAAAAGTGGCATGCTACTGCACAGCTGCAAAAGTGGGTGTTCAGCTAAATTTTGGAGCACTGTATTTTAAAAACTATGAGGTTTAAAAAACTGAAACTTAGGATTTTCCCATATCTTTACCAGGTACAAGTTTAATTAAAATCAGAGTCTGTGGGTGATATGGCCTCGGTGATCTGACATGGAATGACCCCCCACTGGAACCATTAGCTGTGCGCTGATCACTTGCACTGATGTACCTTTATGATTTTTAAGACTACAAAAGAACTCGAGTATAGGATATGGTGCACCTACCACACTTCAGAAGGATGATCCACCACGGAAACGATATGGAATTGAAAAATGGCATATGAGAAAGAGATCTCAGCTGAGTGAGTGTAAGATTGGTGTGTGGAATACTAGAGGTATAATAATTAGCACAGCATTCAGACATATCTGAATTGACTGTATTTACTGTTCTTCACATAATATTGGTCACATCAGAAAACTTGAAAATGTCATCGCTCTGGAGTTGGAATCGAACCCGCATCTCCCAATTACTGTTCGAGTATGATAACCGTTACACCACCCAGGACGAGAAAGTCGCAAGTATCTTGAGTGTTAAGAGCATCAGAAAGTAGTATTTCTTCCACATTATATACTAGAGGTATAAATGGAAAGATAAAAATGAAGTAATTGAAGAAATGAATAAGTATAATTTGGATGTGCTGTGTGTAAGTGAAACTAAAAAGAAATAAATTGGGATAGAAGAAATGAATGAAACTGTAAATGTGTGGTCTGGAGTGTTGGATAATGTGAGAGGATGGGCTGGTTTAAGGGTGATTGTGATTTTAAGTGAAAAGATGAAGAACAACTTGATTCATTACAGCTGCATAAGTGAGAGAATTCTTTGGATACATTTGAAAGTGAAACTTCAGAGAATAGTAATTGTAGTGTATGATTCTTGTGTTTGAGAACCTGCTGATAGGAGGGACGATTTTTGGAATGAGCTAAAGGCTGTTTTGAGCCTGTTTGGTGCTAAAGAGAAAGTTGCAATAGCAGGAGATTTCAATGCTAGAGTAGGTGTTCAGAATGAGATTTCTGATAATCTTCTGGGTAAGTTTAATGATCCTAGTGTAAATGTTAATGGTGAAAGATTAGTTGAACTCTGCATTGAAAATGGATTGTGGGTATCTAACACATTTTTCAACCACGAGTATGTCCACACATACACTTGGGAAAATCGTACTCTGGGATTAAAGAGTATCAGGCTCACGATAGAATTTGAAATTAATAACAGCTTACCTTACTTGGATATTCTTATTTGCAAGGACTATGGCCTTAATTGCATTACCACTTGTGTATATAAAAAAACCTGTCATACACCTGTTTTAATACCTTATCATTCATCACACCTTAAACAACATAAGTTGTCAGCATTATTCTATTTGTTTAGAACAGTTCGCTCACATTAATCAACTACTGAATCATTTCAGCAAGAAGTTAACTACATTTTTGGTTTAGCTGAGCAATATGAGTTCCCTAAATATCTGATAAGGCAAGTGTTTGGCAAGGTCAATAATGCCCTACATACTACCCTGTTAAGAAACTCCAACTGCAATTCCATGTACAGTATGTTGGCTCTATGCAATATAATCCACATTTAACGAGAACCTTAACACAACTATGTAAACCATATGGCTTGAAATTTGGTTCACGGACACGAAACTTATTTTCAGTAGTTCGTAAGGATCGTGAACAGAACAGCAAAATGAGACTGGGGGGTTAAATACCCACTGTCCCATTTGTTGTTCTGTTCAAATTGGTCGTAAGTCGACCAATTTTTCTTACAATAACATAAAAGGTTCTTAGGCCACTGAGACACTGTGGCGGCTATGACTTTTCGTAAGATTTACAATATCCCGCTGGTTAAGGCAACTACAGGACAAGCAGCCTCTAGTTATGTGGGTTCTACAAAACGTAATATTGAATTACAAATTAAAGAACATAAATACAATATTAAAAGAGGCATGTATTGAACATCCCTAGCTAAATCTGATATACAAGATCTTAATCCCGACTAGAGTAATGCAAGAATAATTAATACTCCTAGTAAACTTGGTGACCTTTTAATTGCAGAAAGTGTATATATAGAGACTTCCGGTGAGCAATGTTGTAATGAACATGCCCCCTATGAGTTGCATAACGTTTGGAAATCACTTATTAAAACAGTAAATTGTAATATAAACTTAAAATTGAATGTTTACCCCACCCTACACAATTTCTTATTTCTATAATATATTTCCACGATTTCTTCACAGACCATTGGGCCAACAGTATACGCAACAATTTGGCGCATGTAGATTACTATTGGCTAATAACTTGTCATGCTTCCCACAATGCAATGCAATGATCTATATTATATATAGATTAAATGTGTCTCTATTTATTATATCTGAAGATGAGGCAGCCGCTGTCTCGAAAGTGCTCATGGTTTGAATTATATATATTTTTCATCTTTTATCATTAAATCGTGCTAAAGACTGAAAACTTTCATCGTTTCAGTGATTTATGTCGCACGAGTCTTCAATATTTGTTGAGTGTAATAGATTTTGTTACTTATGATCAATGTCTGAAAGGTTTAGTTGTTGACACTTGTGTGATGAGAGGTGCGGATGTTGGCTCTGACCATTACTTGGTAGTGTGACGAGTGAAATTGAATGTTGACTAGAGGAATAGGAAGGGGCCTGTGATGAATAGAATAAAGGTTGAAAGGCTCCATGAAGAACATGGGCATTACTCTAATTTACTCAGAGAACGAATGAATGGGTTGAAGGCTTGTGAGAGGGATGTAAAAAGAAGTGGACATGTTTTAAGAACTGTGTTGTCACTGATGCTGAAGAGGTCTATGGCACTGCAATGTTGGGTTACAGAGGTGATGCTTGGTGGAGCAGTGTGACTAAAGAAGCAGGTAAGGGAAAGAAGGAAGCATATTTGGGGATGTTCCAAAGGTAGAGTTTCTGAGGCTGAGTATCACTGTAAAAAGCATGAAGCAGCGAAGCTGGTTCATCAGAGTATAAGGTGAAAGTTAGGAAGGAAAAGGTGGAAAGGCAGGAATTGGCTTTTTGGAAAGATAGAAAATCATTCTGGAAGTACATAAGATATAAAAGAAATAGGGGAAATAAAATTCTAAGTTGTGTGAAAAATAGGATCGGAGAAATGATATGGGAGCTCAATGAGTTCAGTGAAAGATGGGGTGATTACTTATGTTAGTTGTTAGAGCATGGAAGCAAAGGTGATTCTGAGGCAGAAGCAGATGATGTCACAGTGAGAGATGAAAGTACAGCAGGGATCTCAAGAGAAGTGTATAAAGTCTGTTCAGAAAGGTAAGGCCCCAGAAGTGGATGATATAACTGCCGAAAAGCTAAAGTATGATGGTGGCTCTGTAATTGACTGGTTAATTGAAATTTGCCAGTTGTGCTCTGAGTTAAGAATGGTCCCTCGGGATTGGAAGGATGCTAACATTGTTCCCTTGTATAAGGGAAAAGGTGATCCGACTGACTGCAAGAACTATCGTGTTATTAGCCTACTAAGTGTGCCAGGGAAAGTATTTGGAAAAGTTATTGATACGGTATGGGTCTTACATCACAGAAAGTGTGTGATGTGCAGAGTGGCTTTTTATGCCAGATAAGGGCTGCACTAACCAAATTTTTGCATTACGTTTCATGATCTAAAAGTATGTGCTTGTTGGTAAGAAAGTTTTTGTAGCCTTCATAGATTTAGAGAAAGCTTATGATTGAGTAACTAGGACTCTTCTGTGGAAAGTACTGAATAAATATGGTATCACCAGGAATTTACTCAATAGTGTGAAAGCCATGTATGCTGGCAGTGGAGCATGTGTATGAGAAATGGTGTATCAAAATGGTTTTCTATTAGAGGAGGAGTCAGACAAGGCTGTGTAATGTCACCCTGGCTGTTTAATATATTTATGGATGTGTTGTGGTGAAAACCAAGAGAGGTTATGGATATTTATAGAAATTACTACCAATATTAAAATAGTAAGTAAACTTAGAATTTATGCACAAATTTAAATTTGGGAGATGGGTAGATCTGCATTGTGAAACTGGAGTATTTATGTTGTGGTTATGTTCGTATTACTGTTATTGACAAATGTGCATCTGTGAGTAAATCAAATACCAGAAAATCAAGCAAAACAATTAATTATGTTGTGATAATTTTTTTCACGTTATTAACATATTTGGAAGTTCACCAAGAGAAAAATATCAAACAGAAATTCTTGAGGTTTTCACTTGTAAGTGTGCTTGTGTGTACACATATACAATTTTGTTTTCACCACTTGTACTATTTCTATATGTTATGACATCACACTGTATTCATGTTACATGTGTATAAATGTGTCAACTCTGGAAAAATCAGTAATTTTGGAACTCGTGTATAAAGCTAAAAAAAAAAAAAAAAATGGTCGTGTAATCATCACTTCATTGTGTTAAATAGACATTGGTATATATTGTGTTTATAACTCTGATTCTCGTCCTAGGCCAACGTCAAAGCGTTGGTTGATGAATGCGATGGCTCAGAATCTATGAGACACACCTAGAAATCGAATGCCAACTTATGCCAAAATTTGGTTTTTGAAAGGCTAATGCCTGTATTTATTTTTACAACACAACATGATTAACCAAGAAAGGTATTAATATTGCTATGAGAGCATTACTACATTTACAATTTAGCACTTCGCTAAGCCTTACTAGCCTACTCATATGTAGAAATCAACAATTCAGATAATCGAGCTTATATAGCCATGGCAGAGTCCACATGAATAATGGCCATTGTTAGCACAGCGTTTACGTTAATTTACATTTGTGGCTTGCTTACATGTTATCAAAACAAATTTTATCTTCTCTGAACACATATCAAAACTCCGGATTCAATATTTATGAGTGAAGGTGACACTGGACATGGCTCAACCGAGAGAACAAGCTGGATTCAGGAGTGGCTACAGCACAATAGATCATATCCACATACTGAGAGAACTAATTGAAAGAGCGAGGGAATATGAACTTCCATTGTGCATGGCTTTTATCGATTATGAAAAAGCCTTTGATTCGGTGAAACCATCAGCAGTTACAATGGCTCTGAAATCCTGCGGTATTGAAGATGCGTACATTAATATTATTAATAACATCTATGAAAATGCAAGTGCAAAGATTCGGCTGTTTGAAAATACAACACACATAAAAATTGGAAAAGGAGTGAGACAAGGTGACACCATATCTCCGAAGCTGTTTAATGCCACATTGAAAAATGTCTTTCAATCACTGAACTGGGAAAACAAAGGGATGAAGATTAATGGAGATTATCTAACCCACCTTCATTTTGCTGATGGCATAGTCATTTTTGCAACTAGCCCATCAGAGCTGCAGAGTATGATCCAGGAACTTGCTGATAAGAGTAAAGAAGTGGGATTAAAAATGAACTTTCAGAAGACAAAAGTGATGTTCAATGCTTTTACAAGAAATGAAGATTTATCGATTGATGGAGAAAAGCTGGAGATAACAGACACATACGTTTATCTTGGACAGCAGATATCAAGTGAGGGTCACATTGATGAAGAAATTAATCGTCGTACAAAACTTGCCTGGAGAGCTTTTGGAAGAAACAGCATAATTTTCAAGAGCAATATGCCATTATGTCTTAAAAGAAAAGTGTTTGATCAATGCATCCTTCCAGTGCTTACGTATGGTGCAGAGACGTGGACCTTAACTAAAAGAGACATACAAAGGCTGCAGACAACTCAAAGAAGTGTGGAGAGGTGCATGCTTGGTGTAACCAGGAGAGATAAGAAGAGTAACTCGTTTATCCGAAAAATGATTAGTGGAAGACATCATGATCAGTGTTAAATCCCTGAAATGGCAATGGGCTGGACATACTGCCAGAAGGACAGACCATCGATGGACAGTCAAAATTTTAGATTGGATTCCAAGGGACAGGGAAAGACCCAGAAGAAGACCTCATGAAAGATGGGTGGATGAAATTCGAAAGTATGCGGTAGTGACATGGAGGAGACTGGCACAAGACAGACCGTTGTGGAAGAAACTTGGGGAGACCTTCGTCCAGCAGTGGTTGACAATGATGATGATTTATATATGTAGCAAAAGCAAAATTTTGCTTTGTTTTGCCCTATTTATATATGTATATATAGGTGTAGATTAAGATTACTTATATCTTCCTCTCTATCAACAAAAACTCAAATTAATTTTCTTAAGGCAGGTATGCACCTGTAAACAGAAGTGTTAACATTTTTAACATGGAAATTCCCACCTTGAAGAGGCGAGTAAACTATCACGATTAACAATCATATTTGTGAGTTTAGCTCTTTTTATTTTCTATTTTGCAGACTACATTTGTGAGAGCAATGTCACATACAGTTCCCTCTTTCTTTCCTGACGAGTCTTAACTGGGTAACCACCAACATGCAGGCGAAAAGTACCCCCCCCCCCCTTTTTTTAGAGCATAATGGTATCGGAGTGCTGTAGTGCCGACTTTGGCTCTAGGAAAGGGCCAAAAATAAAATTAGTGTATACAACTTACCCCTGGATGAGGGGAGTCGGTGTTGAAGTTCACAAATAGGTCGGAACATCACGTCTTAGGTTGACAACTGCTGGGAGGTTGAATAATGTTCTCGCGGACCCGGACGGAGTGCAACTGGTACGTTTGGATGCTTTCCTCCTGAAGCCTTCATGACCACCATTTGGATTGCATAGATGGGAGTGCTTCCTTGGAGGTATCACATTCGAAGTCTCGGCTTGGGCGGAGATGCACGCGTCTGTTGACCTCTTTTCTTCTTGGCCCGGCAATCGGCTATTTCTCAATCTTTGGCCTTTCCTTAGGCCTAACTGACTGGTGGTGGCACACCTCGACCCGGGCCCCTGCATTCTCCGGAGGCTGTGCTAGACCAGCTGTTTGGATGGTGTTTCTTCAGGTCGATGTCTTATTCTTTTTCTTGCTGGTGGTGGATAACCACCAAGGACAAGGACGACCTTCCAACTGCCCTGCATTTTTCTCCAGCCTTGCCTCCAAACAACCTGCCCACCTCGAGAGAGTGAGAGAAATCTTGTTTTTTCAGACTCAAAGGCGCTCTCTCGCAGAGAAACAAAAAGAGCCAATCAGTGTCATCCATGAGGGACGCTTTGCTCCCATTGGTCAGTTGGCCAACGTTATTCCTCTTCCAGCGAGGAAGGAAGATGGGGGGGACAAAAGCGCGGGAACTCTCAGCGACCAGCACACGTGTAATTTGATATGGCCCGTTCTTGCCTTTTGGACGAAAACACAAATTTTGATGCACGCCTGCTTTCCTGCTGTTCAGAGTTTGACAGCAAGTACCTATAACTCTTCAGAGTTAAGCTCCTTTTGCCAGCCAACAAATCCAGCCGGGGATTATCAGTGTAGTGTTTCAGTTCGGAGAAATTCACCACAGCATTGGTGAGAGGGAAAAATGCCTTCTTGTGGAAATAACTGCTCACTCCTAGGTGGGCGACATTCTAACAATTTCAAACCGTACTCCCCTTTTCTTGGAATGAGCTCGGAAAAAAAAAAAAAAGTGACCGTTAAACGAAGAAAGGAACAGCATTTGACTTACAGAAAATATAAATACATACATCAGATACCATAAAAAGAACCACATTTTTTTTTCTATTACCTATTTTGAGTATAGACCAGCTTTCTTTTTCTTGCATTCCTTTTATCACTCAACCACAAAAAAAAAAAAAAAAACCACTATCACTTATGAAGTTACTTGCCCCGGCGAAAGATTATTTTTTCTTTTTATTTTGATGATTATATTTATTCTTGTTTTTAAGGCCTACTTATCAAGTCTACCCCAGCCTTGCCTCACCAACTTCATAATTTCAAAGTTAAAATTATAATACATCCTATTAACTTCTGAATTGTTCTACTCATAGCTTAGATAATGAATAATACAAATGCTACATTATGTTCATACATATCGAGAGAAAAAAATTATTTACACTGCTCTCACTTTGATTCTGCTGAATATGCTTTTCTTTTCCCTCCTGCTGGGCTGAGTAATACCAAAACAAAAGGAACATCATTGTAACTGCCAGTTCACACCATATACATTTTTTTCTTGAATAAGGCGAACACCTCGCATGCCCCACAGAATAAAGAAGAGAAAAAAAGCAAATGAGAAACAGAATTTCATTGACTTTTTCTTGGCTTTTTCTCTGGACCTAAAGATCAAAAAAAAAAAAAAAAACCCAGGGGAGGCAAACCCTGAGTTTCGAAAAATTAAACAAAACTAATCCAGGGAAGAATCGTCACCCCTCCCTAAACTGATCATTACTTTTTCAATTTACTCTTCACGAAAAAGCGTGGATAATGTTGATGAAAATCTGAAAGACATTGATCAGGTGTCTATAAATTTTCAGCAACATATCAGATGTGTGATGCCAAAATGGACAACACTGTTGGCAGAGGGTGAAAGTGAGATGCAGAGTATGTTGTCCCAGATGTACAAAATTTGTTTGAAATTCCAGGGTTCCCACGGTCCTTGAAAGTCTTTGATGAAAACTCCTTGAATTTAATTTTCCTTTTCAAGGGCCCTTGAAAGTCCTTGAATTTTGTAAGAGTCATTAAAAAGTACTTTTTTTTTTTTTTCCTGTTCACCAAATTTCGGAATAGCCGCAGTTCATTGAAGAGAAGCTATCGCCAAAATGTCACAGGTTGCCGCGCTGTATTGTAGAATGTTCTCTTGGGATCAGGAGCACATACCTGTCACATTTCCAGTTTTCACGCAGTTGTGATCCTGAACTACGATAAGCAAATGAGATGGGAATTCTTATTAGCTACAATAAGCAAATGCAAGGGAGTGTAAGTATAAGGTACTAGCATCTCAAACTGGGTTTGAGATCTGCTGAATGCTTGTAGCCCAGGAATGCAGTCTAAAATTTCAGTTGTCCATCGGTGGTCTGTGCTTTTGGCAATCTGTCCAGCTTGTCGCCATTTCAGGGATTTTATCTTGTGGAACAATAATACCTCACCAAAGTATGTCCCTATATTTAGATATAACTATAATTTTAATTGAACTTTTTGACTGTTACAACTTATTTTAGTGTTTCATGAGAGTTCTTGTTGGGTATGGATATATAGTCTTGAAAATTTTTTGAGTCCTGGAAAAGTCCTTGATTTTTTTGATGGGAAAAGAGTGGTAACTGTGAATTCAAACTGAGTATAAATAAATGAAAGACCAAAGTTATGATTTTTGAGCTAAAAACTGTTAGCAATAAATGCAAGATCAGTCTAAATGATGCAGAGATAGACCAGGTGAACGAGTTTGTATATTTAGGAAGCATGTTTGACAGAGAGGACAAATTAGATGGTGAAATTAGTAGGAGTGAACTCTTCATTGAAAGTCATAGCTGCTTTAGGAGGATTTCACAGGAACGATGAATTCTTAAGAAACTCCTGAATGGCTGTGTATGAAAGTGTAATTGTTCCTACTCTGATGTATGGCAGTGGAACCTGGGTATTACAGAAGAGACGGGAGTAGTTTGGGTGCTGGAGAGATGCAATATTTATGGGGGGTTGTGGGAAAACACGTTCTGATCATGTGAGGAATGAAGATTTGTTGCAGTTGTGTAATGTGAAGCAAAATGCTGATAGGTAGGTGGAGAGTAATTATCTTAGGTGGTTTGGCCATGTTGAAAGAATGAGTGATGAGATGCTTACTAAGATAATTTATTCAGCCCAAGTGGCTTGAAAGAAAGGTAGAGGCAGGCCAAGCAAATCATGGGAGGACGAGATTCAGGAATGTCTGCATGAAAAAAAGATAATGAGTATGGAGTACAAAATGTCGTGTGTGATGGATGTTAATGAAGCTCGGGCTGTGAGCTGAGACCTCTGTAAATGGAGACGTTTGATACGGCAACAGTAAGTTCTTTCTGTAAGGAGCTAACCTCTGAATATCAGAGAACAGCTTAGTGATATGTGCGTATGTGTAGTATGCTATAGTTCTTTTTTAACCATGTTGTCTGTCATTGTTAAGATGAGGTTCAGATCCCTGAATTTTTAGTTAATCACAAAGATGCATGCCTCCACACATATATTCAAACCACTGTTGCTCTACTCTCATCAATCTTTTCAACAGTTGTGGAGTGCTAATAAATCATGGACATGAATAAGCTGTTGTTAGAAATCCTGTACAAGAAACCTGGTTGGTTGGTAGGCCTTGGCACCAATGGTGCTGTCAGTATAGTATGATAGGTGAGAGAGGGCTGGGTACCAAGTTACCCAAAATTTGTCCTCAAGTAATACGAGTACACTGTGTAGCACACAGAATCCAACTGGCAGTTCTTGATGCTTGTTCAAAAGTGTCCTTTGTTAGCCAGTGCAAAAACAATAGAGCAATTTTATAACAACACACCAGAAAGATTCGGGGAGTTATAGCCATTCAACTTCTAAAAAGAAATAAAAAATCACACCACAGGTGCTCAAAAGGGTGATTAGTGTTGCACAATAGTGATTAACATGTGTGGGTGTTTTCTTTTGTGAGATTGGGCACTTAGATTTTATGGCAGTGAAACCTGGGTATTACAGAAGAAAGATATTTTATGGCAGTGAAACCTAGTTATTACACATGAGACAAAGTAAAAGAAGAAAACATCCTGTTACAGGAAGGTGTAGTTTACAATATAAAATGTGAATGTGGTCTCAACTATGTGGGAAAAAAAGGGAGACAGCTTAAGACCAGATTAGCAGAACATAAAGCTGCAATTAAAAATTTGACAAAAAACAAACAAAACTGGTTTGGACAGATATATTCAAAATACAGGACATAAAAGTGCTTTGGGACTCTGTAGAAGTTCTGACACATGAACAGCACTCTTTCAAGAGAAAATTGTCAGAAGGACTGGAATTTTAGAGAAGAAGTACAACATTAAATGATATGAAAGGTTGGAATTTAGCTAAGAATGGCAACACCTACTATAGTGTAATCCTGAGGAAGGGTAGGAGTGCTACCCGAAAATTCGACTGTAAGAAATTTCCTTTTATTCCTGAGTAAAACCAATAATTTAGTGAAATTTATAGTGTATTAGATTATATGTTTCATCTTGATAAAAGATTTGGCATGATGTTACTAGAATCAGGGGGTTCAGTAAATTAGCCCTCAAAACTTCTTTGCGTGTTCAGTTAGGTTGTGGGTGAAAGCATTCAGTTTTCTGATGCAAAGTATTACCATCTTTTGCACGATCCAATAGGGTGATGCATGAATGCAATTTGAATTCAACCTCGATGACCATTTTAAAGACTATTCCTAAAATCATTAAAACATCATGAAGTTAAATGCATAAGATCTTTCAGACCCGCTGCAGTGTCTATCCTAAGATGCGTTAGTGCACTACAAATGAAAAATCGTGACTGAGTACAATATATATATCAGACCTGCCAACTGTTACGATTTTATCATATTTAGTACGATAAATCACGCTGCAGTACGATATGATTTTGCTGCCAAAAATACAATTAAAAAAAAATAGTCACGTTTTTCCTCCTTTCAGACAGAAGTAGGGGAAAATTTATGTGCAATCTGTTTTTTTCCCCCTCGGAGAAGTTTCCAGTTTCTCTTAACAAATTCCCCTGCGTCTAGTTTCCCAACGTAAATAAAGTAAGTCAAGTGCAATCGGCAACCTATGGACAAATCCTAATTTGTTTCGAATAATGTTCAAGACTGATTCATATTTTCGACTCTTCGTTTTATGCTGCTGACTGGTTGGCGCTAGAATGTGGAAGAGTGTGTATTTATTTGAAGCAACCTCCCTCCCCTTACACTTGCAACCACCAAGTATTTATATAGCTGAAATAGGCTTCAAAATTATCAGCACTCGTCATGTTACGATTTTTCTATTTTAGTGTTACGTGTTTTGGTTCTGAGAGGTTGGCAGGTTTGTATATATATCCAGGTTAAGGCTAAGAGATAGCATGACGCTTGCCATCCGTCAATGTGCATGTGCCAAAAAAAGGAGTTCGCATTAGTTGGTAATTACTGATTATATCACGTAAATGTCAAATTAATCGTGTTCGTCTTCAATGTTGGTCGATATGAGCATTTTCCATGGTAAAGGAATATAGCTTGGTTGATCATCATTACAGCACAATTTTTTTATTGTTGTCAATATACAGACTTTCTGTAAATAATGTTAAAAATTTTGTCTGTGTGGTGGCCAAGATGGTGAGTTCCATTAATAACAGTATGTGATAATGCTGTAGCTCTTGATTCTGTTTTCAAATTATGTTGATGTTGCTGCAGTCGAAGTTTAAGATTCCGAACTGTAGATCCGATGCAGATCTGATCTATGTTGTCTGAATCCACTGCCTTCAATGGTATGCTATAGATTCTATGTTTGTCCTTTCTAACCATATCCTGGTCATTCTTAACCATGGAAAGAATATTCCCGGTTTTTAAACCAAAGTTTAGATTGTGCTTATTGAAAATGTTTTTTAGAACTCTGGCAATGCTAGGTATAAACAGGATGGATCCAACATATCTAGTTTCCGTATGGTCTTAAAGTTAAGGTAGTGAAAGAAAATCATTTGAACTTTTAGAGTAAGTTATCAACGGCCCTGTCGCAATAACCGTATGTTCTTGCGATTTCTTTAATGTGAATGACCTCAGAGGTTTGGGTTTCTCTATACGAACAGTGAGAGAGAGAGAGAGAGAGAGAGAGAAAGAGAGAGAGAAAGAGAGAGAGAGCACGTCATAACATAAACTGTATGGAAGATAATTTGTGGGTCGTTAGGTGTTCAGAATCGTGAGGTATCGTGGCAGTAAAGGAAGGTTTACGAAAAACAAGTTGAAACAGTTTGTAACTGTGTCACGATGTAGTGAGTTGTCTAGGAAGGATAGGTTTAAGTTGTTCTCGACTTTTATGTTGAATTTTACAGTAGGATATTGACTAGAAAGAATGGTAGTAAAGATATCCAACTCATCCCTTGAGCCGTCGCCAGAAAACTAACACATCATCGACGTATCGTATGTATAGGAGTGGTACTTTGCATCAGGTGACTTGTGTAGCATGAATATAATCTCTCAGCAGCATTCAGTTTTGTTTGTATATATAGAGTATGTGTAAATGTGTAATTAAAAACAAATATCAGGAGCTGGTGATATTTCACTTGAATGATAGCCAGTAGAAATGATGCTCAGACACATAATTTGTTGCTTTCAATTCGAAGTTAGGTATATCACAAAAGTGTTAAACCTAACTTCAAATTATATGTTGTCATCTCTTGTCTAGCATTAGCTTCCAATTTGAGCTAAACTATTTTTTGAGTATTCTTGTTGGAACTCCAGTTGTAGTGTGTATAGTGAGAGCTTTTTTGAGAACAAGCCTTGATTTTAATATAAAAGTCAGAAACATCTGTGGTGGTGATAATAATAACTAACATTGTTTTTAATGTTACCTAACACAGTGGTTTAATCAAACATAAAGTAAGTGCCAAAATTCCCATCTCTGTTATATTAATAAATTCTGAACTTTTGATCTCTAGTGTGAAACTTACAGAAAAGAATGTTTCATTTTCACACATAGCAATTTTTTTATTGTGCTACCAGTTTCTGGGATGTTTTAAATATATGATGTGGATGGTGATATTTTTTCAGAACAGTCAAAAGACCGGTAATGTCTTCCCAGTTATGGGGTGAATTTTTTTTTATGTAGCCATATTTTTAGACTTTGTGCTTTTTCTAATGTGTTTTAAAAGGTTCTAACTCCATGCACAATGAAATGTGATGTTCACTTGAAGTAACTCCCCCCCCCAGCTCAGTTCTGGATGAATTTTATCTTTGTTTTTATGTCATGTACAACATGTTTTTAGGTATCTGTTGTATGCAATTACTTATTGCATGAACCTTTTTGAAAATAGTGCACATTTAGAGATTATGTTGACAATTTGAGAAATGAAATGTAATTGTTCCAATGTACAGTAAAAGCTTGTTTGCACATTTTTCTCATTTATATGCAAACTGGTGCGAATCCAAAAAAAAATCTAAATTGCCCTTAATGTTAACATTTCCATTTCATTTACATGTTTTTTTCAATTATAATAATGTTTTTTTTTAATTATTATGTTTTTTTCAATTGTCATTAGTTACTAAATGCACATCCACCATATGTTTGGCTTTTTAACTTTGTGTTTTTTTAAATGTGTTCTAACAGATTCTAACTCCATGCACAATGAAATGTGATGTTCACTTGAAGTAACCACCAGCTCAGTTCTGAATGAATTTTATCTTTGATGTTTTTATGTTATGTGCAACATGTTTTTAGGTATCTGTTCTATGTAATTACTTATTGCATGAACCTTTCTGAAAATTGCACACATTTAGAGATTAAAGGGCAACATAATCATTATGTTGCCAATTTGAGAAATGAAATATAATGGTTCCAATGTACAGTAAAAGATTGTTTGTACATTTTTCTCATTTATACATAAAATATCACCAATCCAAAAATTCTCAATTGCTCTTAATGTTAAACTTTTAGTTTCATTTATATGCTTTTTCTCAATCATACTGATGCATTATTTTGGGTATTATTAAATTAATTGGCCGGAAGATGGAGACTTGATCTGAGACTGTAAATAGTTGTAAATAAATAAATAAAGCGAATAACCCTCTTATTAATTTGGTGAATCCGTAATCATAATGTTGATAGGTTAATCGAAAGATTAAGTTTTAGGGCTTTGTGCTAATTATAAAAGATAAAAAAATTTAATTGGTGGCTCTGAAAAATAAAGAGTCTGGGAAAAGAAAGCCACATTGCCACACCCTCGAGGGAAAAGAATTTCGAGTGCAGAGTGAAGCCAAATAAACATTAAAAGCTTTTTCTTCAGGTCATGCGGGAAAATCTTAGACTAAACATTCGCGAGAAATGGAATGCTTGCAGGTTATAAGCTAGTAAGTGCAAACTAAGATTTATGGTGGGTTCCTACTGGAAAAAGGGCAAAAGGTGGTGTGTAACAGACGGGTGGAGTTATGCCCACATATTTAATTTCTCTCTGTGTGGTTTCCAAGGATTCCCATGAGGGCAATAACATGTGCCGTAAGAAGAGCCCGAGAGCATCCAGGGAGAAAAGGTAATATGAGGCAGTCCTGGGTTAGCTGCAAAGCGGAGAAGTTGCAAAGGCCAAAACCTGTGAAACAGGACTCAAACGTGGCTGCCTTAGAAGCTGAAAGAAGGTGAAAAGATTCACCTGTGAGCAGGGAGATCCCACGTTAAAGTTTTCTTAATGGTATGCACAAGTTATCCGGACGATGTTCGCTGGATTTTTGCTTCCTGCTGAGCTACAGTTAAGAGCACAGCTGTGGCTGTTGTCGAAGAGATGGTAAACAACTCTTCCTAAACTGCGTAAGACAAACGGGCAGTGTAACGCATTAAGGTGCCCTCCAATGAACCAACACGCAGCGCTTGATGATATAAAGTGCCGGTACTAGCGGACTACATGAATACTCTTGGGGACAATGAATTGGAGGGCCATCTTGTTAGAATGCTGACTTGGAATGATACTCTGCTTTACCTCCTGCTGAGATGTCCAAAATCATTGAGGAAGAAAGATTGTGAGAAAGCCACAGCCAATTTTGTTTTACAGCAAAGTGTCCGGTTATCTCTATTCAGATACAACAAGTGTGCGTAAATATGCTTGGAGGCATGTTCAGCTCTAGTGTAAAAATTTAGAATCATATCGTGGGCGTGTGTGTGCGATGGAAAGAAGGCGTACCAAATTAGCCTCCAAGTTAAAAGTGATTCAATAAGAATATCCAATTGGATAAATCTGGTCAACCGACTGTAAGTATTTAAATTATTTGCATGTCTATGTTATTTGGTAGGGATAAAAAGAAAGCAGGAACTGAGAGAATGCATACAGTGGGAGACTGTGCTCAGTAATAAATCACCACTTAACTCTAAATTTTAATTGGGAAAACTTGATGAACTGTGAATCTAAACATTAAATTCCTCTGCCGGGGACGGATGTAAGCCTCCCTGTATTATTAGCCAGGTGGCACCTTTATTATTACTCTCAAATTTTAACTATGTCATTTTAGTTATTCTCTTTAAATTTAGTTATCATAATTAAATGTCTATCTTGTGCAAACCTCGCAGTTCAGTGGGTTATTTTGAGTGTTGTGGAAATTTGATTTTTATTGGTTGACATTTTTTTTTGGTTAAACTTTTGCCTAATCCACAGGGTTTCAGTATTAAACGAACCATCTCATGATTACTTCTCCTTTGTAAAGCTGAATGCTGCTTACCTCCAGGGCCTCACCCAATATTCGTCCTGCTACCTATCCAAATTCTTAAAGTGATAATTCATGTTTTTTTTTTTTTTTTTTTTGGTTTGGTCAGGCACCCCCGAAGTGTAACAATATGTTAATTTTACTTGTTCCCTTGAAAACCACATAAACAAGGTTATATCCATATATTTATATGTACCCTACTAAGAAATTATTTTTAGTTTACATTATAATTCACAGAATTTCATGTATAGTATGCAGTAAATCCAACATCTTTGTATTTCTATATGTAATGGTGTACTGTGTATTATCAAAATCATATTTCAGCATCTGATTAGTTTAGCTGTTTCACAAAGCTATGCAGTGTTGGAGCTTTGAAACGATCATTTGGTGCACTATCTGTTTGCATGTATGCATCCCCACATCCATCATATGTTTGGCTCTGTGCAGCAGCACCTGCCCACAATGCCAGAAAGCCCTATAACATGTATGCCTAATCACATAATAATGGCCAGCATTTAGCAATGTAGAAATATCAAAGCAATCTGAAATTAATGAGTATTGTCGCATTTTTGTTTCCTCTTAAAGCTGAACATTCTGGAGAACAATAATGAAATTACTGAATGCAGAATGAAAGGAGTGGTTTCAAGATACTCATAGGAAAAATATATTTGAGCTCTGTACAAATATCATAGTAAAGGTAGGATAAAAACTTGGATCACAGAGGAACCAATGGATTGGATTAGAAACGAGAAAAAAAAAACTTATTTGGAAAGACTAAATGAAGAAGATGATAGAAGTAAAGAGATTTATAAGGAAAAGAAAAAGGAGATTAATAGACAAATAAGATGTGCAAAGAATGATGAGTGGGAATGGGCATGTATAACAGTGAACTCCCAGTTGGGTTTTAAAAGTGCCTCTGAGGCATGGAGAATACTCAAGAGACTCAGAAAACAAATTCATTACAGGTCAAAATTTCAACTGATACAAATGGAGTGGAAAAAATATTTTGAAGCGTTATTAACTAAAGAACGGGAGGAATTTATGGAGGAGGAATTTACTTATGGAGATTCTGGTTTGCAAGTGTCTCGAGAAGAAGTGGCTAGGGCACTGAAAGAAGGTAAAAATTGAAAAGCCCTGGTGGAATTAACCTCGAATTACTAAAATATGGTGGTGAGATATTTGTTACACTCCTTACTGAATTATACAACAGAATCCTGGAGGGTGATGGAGTACCACAGGAGATGAAACTTGGTTTTTTGACACTAATTTTCAAGAAGGGAAACAGAAAAGTATGTTGTAATTACAGAGGAATATGTGTAACAAGCCCATTTATAAAAACATTTGGAAGATTTTTTTGAAGAACAGTATGAAGGAATCGAGCAGAGTGGATTCATGGCTGGTAGATCATGTATATGCCATATATTTATAATGAGACATCCTGGAAAAACAGAGAAATTGAGAGGCATGGAATTAATATTCATTGACTTGGAAAAGGCTTATGATAGTGTTCCTCGAAAACTACTTTGGAAGGCTTTGAGTGGCAAATATTGTTGAAGAAATAATCATTGCTATTCAAGAGATATACTGTATAGTGACAATAAATGTATTATCAAGTATGGACAACAACTGTCAGAGGTTTTTGTGAGTAGTAAAGGTCTTTTATAGGGATGCTGTATGTCCCCTACATTATTTAAGATTTATATTGAGGCTTGCCTCAGAGAATGGTCAGTAAAATGCTGAAATTTGGGATTGCAGATTCAGAATGATTTCGTGTACCATTTGCTCTTTGCAGATGATCAAGTAATCTTGGCAGAAAATAAGGATGACGTAGCTTGTATGTTTCATAAAATGATCTCTGATATGACTGTGTTGGGACTTAAAATTAACAAAAATAAAACTGAGCACTTGTCCTATGATCCCAGAGACTTCATCGAAATAACCGATAATATTACATTGAGAACAGTTGAGGAATTTAAATACCTTGGATCCATAATACATCAGGATGGTACATATGATCATGATGTTGATCGGAGAATTGCTGAGGGCAGGAAAGCTATTTCTGTTTTGAATCCTGTTCTTAGAGCAGCAGTGAGCAAGCCATGTTAACGTGTAATCGCTTTGTCTGCCCTTCAGTCCATGCACATACATTTTTTTCTGAGATAACAATTTTAGTAACTGATTACATACATACATATCATTAAGTTGTTCTCTGAAATTCATAGGTTAGCTCCAAAAAGAAATACAAACTACCAGATATTTTTACTTATTGTTGTCGTATCAAACTTCTCCATTTACAGCGATCTTGACATACAACTCGGGCTTCACTGATATCCATTACACGCCATACACAAGATCTTTTATACTTCATACTCATAATCTTTTTCTCATGCAGACACTCCTGAATCTGATCCACCCATGTCTTCCTTGGCCTTCCTCTGCCTTTCCTTCCTGCCACTTGGGCTAAAAAGATTTTCTTAGTAAGCAACTCATCACTCATTCTTTCAACATGGCCAAACCACTGAAGCATATTGGGTTTCCACCTTGCTAACAACATTTTGCTTCACATCACACAATCAGACCGTGTTTTGTCCCCCCCCGGTAAGTAACGCATTTCTCCAGCACACAAATGACTCCTATGTTTCTTCTGCAGTACCCAGGTTTCACTGCCATACATCAGAGTAGGAACAATTACACTTTCATACACAGCCATGCAGGACTCTAGTGAACCCATCATTCCTGTGAAAACCTTCCATAGCAGCTATGACTTTCAATGAAGAATTCACTCTCCTACTAATTTCACCATCCAATTTGTTCTCTCTGTCAAACATGCTTCCTGAATACACGAACTCACTCACCTGGTCAATCACAGTGCTGTTTATACTTGCATTACATTCAGTGCTACCAGTTCCTCTCTCAAACACCATAACTTTGGGTTTTCCCGTGTTTATACTCAGTTTGAATTTCATGCAAACTTCGTACATCCGAGACAACATACTCTGCAAATCACTTTTGTTCTCTGTTCTCTGCCAACAGGACAGTGTCGTCAGCATACAGCAATCTGCACACACTGATATCACCAAGACATAAACCACTATCATCTATTTTGGCATCATGCATGCACGCTTCCATAAATATATTAAACAACCATGGTGACATTATACAACCTTGTCTAACTCCAGCATCAATAGAAAACCATTTTGATAAAACACCATTCACTCATACACAAGTTCTACTACCAGCATACATGGCTTTTACACTATTAAGTAGATTCCCATTAACACCATATTCATTCAATACCTTCCACAAAAGGGTCCTATTTACTGATAGTACATCAAAAATCATAATTTAAATTAGTTTGGAGCTTTGAAGTGTTGTCAAGAGGCTATTGTAATTTATTTATTTTTTGTTTCGAGGTTTACTGACCACCGTGAGCAACTCTAAAGGCTATGAGCAATCGTCCGTCCCTAATTTAGGGCCACTGTTGTATGGAAGAGAGAGAGAACCATTGCGGTAAGAACACATATACGACTTGCGGCTCATGTGGGACTTGAACCCGAGCCACTCGAATAAACGGTCAGAGTTCAACGCTTAGACCATTGCACCGCTAGTGTAATTTAAGCAAAAGTTTTTTTTCTCTGATAGGATGTAGGAAATGGGAATATTTCGCATGTTCCAACATTTCATAGTTTCCTCAGTTTTATTTGTGTGTGTGTGTGTGTTTTAACGACCACTGTTAGCAACTTGATGGGTTATAAGCAATCGCCGATCTTTAATTTAGGAACAGAGAAAACCAGTGCCGTTAGACAAACACAACATCCATGACCCATCTCGGATCAGTGGTCAGAAGCCACCGCTTAGATCACTGCGCCACCAGGACATCTGAGACTTTTATAATTTATTACTTGCAGTGGGTAATTAGTGTATGTATTTAGCATTCATGAAAATTTGACAAACTCCATCTACACAAGAATAATAAAAATGTATTTATTTTATTATCATTTCTTCATTATGCATATTTGGGGAGGAGCCCCCGCCCGAACCATTGCCCAAAATATTGGGTCTCTGGTTCTAAATGAGAAACAGCTGCATAAAATTTGGGATATTTGGTAACGCACATTTGTGCTGCTAATGGGCGTAAATAGCTATTTTTGCCTTCAATTGTTTTAGATTTTGTAACCGGGAATGTTCACTGTGAAGAATGCGCACATTATGCATTGTAAATAATGCACAAATTTTCCCTCTAGAGGCATAAATACATTTTCTCTGATTTCTAAAATTCCACTTTGAAAAATTCTTTTTGTGTTGGAAAAGATTCAAATAACATGATCATCACTCCCAAGAATTCGGTGTCATCTTTCTCGTTAATATCTTAAGGCCAGTAAACAATTTCAGTAAGAAGTTTTATTTTTGTTTTTGATGGATATGATTAACTGAAAGTTTTAATGGTACCTTTATAGTCTGCATCACCTTTAGATCAAATTTGATTTATTGTAAGTTTTGCTGTAGAAAAGAAAAAGTTCCTTCAAGGTGCTTTCATGTTATGGTAGTTTCTGTAATCTCTTTCTCTTTTTCAACTGTGCTTAGGAAGGAAGGTGGTTAGCTTTTTGTCATGCAGTTTCCTGAAGACTTTTATGCTCCATCAGTTAACCCATATCTCTTAAAATAACGGGGTATGCAAAAGTTTCCACCGCCCCCGCCAGCGGGCTCTGTAGGGGTCTAACCGGCCGACAACCCGTGCTGTCAGTTCGTATATAAAGCCAATCATGGCGGTCGATAAAGTTCATTTGTGGCACTGTTTGTTATTCACATTTAATTAGGGAAAAGTGCTAGTGAAGTATACGGTTCGATATGTGAGGCGTATGGCGAAATGTTATGGGTTAACAGACGTGTCAAGAATGGTTTGCCAGCTTTAAGAAAAGTGATCTAAGCTTGGAAGACAGGCCACGTGCAGGTAGACCGCAGGAACTCTCAAACAAGGAGCTGGAATTGCTGTTGCAAGAGGATGCTACTCAATCCACCACGTAACTGGCAAAACGTTTGAAAGTGGCTCAATCGACGGTGGTACAGGCCTTTACAGGCCTTTGGGGAAGATCCAGAAGATTGGTGTGTTCCACATACTTTAACAGAGCATAATATTGGTCAATGATTGGGCATCTGCATGTCGTTGCTGAAGAGGTTTCAAGGGAAGAATTTCTTGTGGAAATTTGTCACCGGGGATGAAAAATGGGTCTATTGTAACAAACCCCTGGGCAAGCGATCCTGGTTCGACCCAGGCCAGCCATCAACATCCACTGCAAAACGGGATGTCCACGGGGAAAAGGTGCTGTTGAGTGTGTGGTGGGATATGCATGGAGTGCTGTACTTCGAACTGTTGAAACCAGGCGAAACAATCGCAGCACAACGATATAGCGATCTGTTGATGAAACTGAACGCTGCAATCGAGCAAAAACGCCCATGGACAGGTATGTAAAGGCCGCCGCCCAGTCATCCTGTTACACAATAATGCCAGACCACATGTTGGTGCCACCATGAAATCAACCCTTGAACAGTTACACCGGGAGGTTTTACTGCACACGGCTTAGTCTCCGGACATTGCGCCCTCAGACTTTCATCCGTTTCGCTGTATGCAACATGCCCTAGCTCAACAGCGGTTCACCACAGTTCCAGAGGTGGAAAACTTCGTCACTGCGTTCTTCAGCTCAAAACTAGAGTCCTATAAGACGGGCATTCGTTTGTTGCCTGAAAAATGGCAAAAGGTCATTGAAGCTTACGGCCAATATTTCGTTGAATAAATGTGTACTGGTTTCCTGATTGTTCCTTTCTCCCTAAAATGGTGGAAACTTTTGCATACCTCTAATACATTTTTTTTGTTTGATTCACATTGTTCAAAATGAAATTTTTGTACATTTGTAGAAATGTGAAAGGCTATTCTTTGTGTTTCATGACTTTTTGGTTAATGAATGGTGTAAATATTAAATGTTTTTGAATACTTAGTAAGATGTAAAATCTAAAATTGCCACAGAGTAACACATTTTTTATTAGATCAACAAGTAGTTGAGCTGCTTTTATTTCTTTAATACACAAACCAATAAGTCAGTTTAGGAACAATTAACAAAACACACACAACATGGCTTGATTTTTAACAACGTTGGGTTTTACCTAATAAAGCTGGTACAACTCAGCATCTATATACATTATGAAACAAAAAAAGAATTGCGAAGTCATAATTCTGTCGATTATAGGTAATTTTCTATTGACGAAAAACATGTAAATAGAGAACACATCTTTGTACATTATTTGTTAAATTTGAGAAGTTTTTCAGTGACAGAGCATCGTTAATATTCAAAATATAATTTTTATATCACAGGGAAATAATTTTATTTTTTTACAGTATGCGATTATGAAGCAAAAGAAGGGGAAAAAAATACTCTGTAGAAATGCGTATCACAGTTACTTTACTAAGCACAAACAAAAATTAGGAAATGCAATGATTCTGTTTTGTTTTTTATGGCTTTATCAAGTATTGTTTCCATTTAATTTCAGTTTATCTTTGACAACTCGTAAAAAATCGAAACAGTTTCTTAAAAGTGTTAGATAATAAAAGGGTATTTATCATACAGATATGCTCTAGAGAGATTGAAACCACAAAGTAATTTGTGAAACTTTATGGTTGTAAAGTAATAGTCTTTTTTTCTTTCTGTAGACATCCACATTTCCGAAAATTTTTCATTTTCACTGTGAGCTTTTCTTTTACACTCCTCTTCCCTACCTATGGAATATATGAAGCTTAATGTAATGCGCTTGAAGTTTTGTGAGTGTACTGCAACGATGTGATGACACGTTTTCAGTCTTCACGATGACGCTGGACGCTATCATACAGAATAAATATGCTTTTTACAGTCGAGTCTTTGTGTTACTGGAAGGATCATACTCCTTAGCTGTGGAAGAAAACGGTAAAACAGTGAAGATTTTTTATGTAAAGCATGACTTCTTGTATTCTAAAGTTTACACAAATGGCTTTTGAAACAAAAGAGTTAAGTTTACAAATGTGACAAAAAGAAATGCAAACACAAAAACATCACGCTTAGTACTTTGTGAAGCTTCACTGGTAAATTTCTTCGTGTTAAAAATGTATATAAACTAAAAAAAAATTCTGAAATTCACGGGCCACTTTCCGTAATTCCTTTCGTGAATTAAATGAAGCATTTTTCTGAAACAACCTTTTCCGTGAAATGACTGAAAGAAACCTGAATTTATAGATTTTTCATACGTCAGGAAAATTCTCAATTTTCAGAAACCTTTTCTCAATTCTTTTATATAATTGCCGTTTTTAAGATCTATTAACGAAAAATTTTGAATTTTCAGAAACCTTTTCTCAAATAATTGCCGTTTTTAAGATCTGTTAGCGAAAAATTCTGAATTTTCAGAAACCTTTCCGTAGTCTCGTACATTTTAACGGAAAAACTCCGTATCCATATGACGAAAAATTTTCGGTAATAGGAGAAATTCACGGGGTACTAGAGGTTTGATTAAATGTTAAATTTCAATCGGAAAAATCTGATTTTGAAGTTCTGTAGCGAGATCGGATATTATGGATAGCATATCGCATGAATTTTGGTTATTGTGGCGCAGAATATTTCTCCTCTTCCCCATTTTTGTGCATTAGCTATTATATATTGTGTTACCGTAAGAAACCTGTTACTTAAATTATTGTCCACGTGATTGTACAATGTCTATGTATTAGTGTGTAGAGTCGTATATACACTCATCGTCAAAAAATAGTAACACCCAGAAGGACCTGTCGGATTGCAATACTGTTCGGGAGGAAAGTAAAGGTTACCAGGAACGATAAATGATTAAACAATGAGACTAATACGTGCAATATTTATTGAGCTACACGCCAACAAGTAGCGTCTCTCAATATGGCGTCGGGCCGCCCCGTTTGCTCACACAGCATGCCAGACGTCTCTGTATGGAGTTGTACAGGTTCCTAATGGTGTCCTGTGATAAGCCATCCCATGCTGCTTGAATCTTCTCTCGCAGTCCCTGCGGATTGTGAGGTAGGGGTGGACTATGGATAGCGCGCCCAATAGCCTCCCACACATTTTCAATCGGCGATAGGTCTGGCGATGCGGCTGGCCATGGCAGAGTGTCAGTGCTTTGAAGGCAAGCTCTCGAGATAGCAGCAGTATGCGGACAAGCGTTGTTCTCTTGGAAAATCGCACCGGAGTGAGCGTTCAGAAAAGGTAAGGTCACTGGTTGGAGGACCGCATTAACGTAACGTTGGGCTGTCAAAGTGCATTTAATGAACACCGAAGGTGATCTGGCATCGTAGGAAATTGCACCCCTCACCATGACACCAGGCCTTCTGGGCGTGTGACGCTCGACAACAAACCGTTCATCTTGGTGCTGACCACGGTGCCTCCACACAGGGATTCGTTGGTTATCTCCTCCAAGACAAAAGCGGGACTTGCCACCGAAGATCACCTGCTGCCATTCTGAGTGGCCCCATGGCAGTCTGGCACGACACCATTGCAGTCTGTGGCGGCGATGCAATGGTGATAAGGGCAGTCTGCGTGCATGTAGCCCTACGTCGTGCAGCCGTCTTCCAATGGTGCTGGCACTAATCGGACGATGCATGGAGGGCACCACTGCTCGCTGAATATCAGCAATCGTAGCTGTTGGGTCACCCCGCGCATGCCTGACAACCCGTCGGTCCTTTCTCTCAGTCTCCCAGACCCTTCCTGTCGCTGCTGAGTGCCTTCTTCTATCCACTGCCGCCAACACCTTGCTATGGTGATATCCGCACGAGCGATATCCCGGAGCCCGACGATGCGGCCCCTCTTGAACTCCAACTGCTCGAATTGCTTCCGAACTTTTCTCCGAGGCATACTTCACTTGCAAAGGATGCAACGAACACAACAGCACGTGCCAGAATGGCAAGCATGCGCAACGGGACGACTTTATATAGCAGGTCAGGCACAGCGCTACGACCCCTCTTTGCTTGCGTCACATGCGCGATACTTGAATCATTTGCATGTCTTACGATGTCAAACCTACCAAACAAGTTTCATTCTTGTCGGTTGCTTCCTTCTGGGTGCAACTATTTTTTTGACAATGAGTGTATTTAGAAATTTTGTGAAATAATACTATAAAACAGTACATTTCACTTTTTCTTAAAGATAATTGAAAGTATCAGTTTAAAAAGATCTCAAGTTCCAAAGCATTCTGTTGCTTCGAAAAATCACGATGGAAAAAATAATTTGTGATAGTCCTCCTATAGTAAAAATAAAATTACTAGTAACGTATTCAAAATAATAAGCTCAAACAGAAAATAAAATGACTAAATCGCTCGCATCAATCACACACACAAAAATAATCATCATCGCGTAATTAAAGTTTTACTTTGAACATGAGTGATTTCTGGCTCAATGGTTAAGACCCGCGCTTTCTGTTGAGTCAACCCAAACGACCACGGTTCGAACCCACGCGCGAAAGGATTCTCTGGCGGAAGGACTCTCATCAATCACTCACAAAAAATATTCATCATCGCGTAATTAGAGTTTTACCTTGAACGTGAGTGTGATTTCTGGCTCAGTGGTTAAGACCCGCGCTTTCTGTTGAGTCAACCCAAACGACCTCGGTTCGAACCCACGCTTGAAAGGATTCTCTGGCGTAAGGACTGGAAAATTCAGAGTCTTGAACTTTGCAAAATTCTGTATAAATACGGATAAACCTGAAACGGACTTTGGCCGTCCCGGTGGCGCAGTGGTTTAAGGCGCTGGCTTACGTTCATTTGTCCTAGTTGGGTTCGAATCCTTGTGAGGCATGGATGTTTTGTGTTTGTCTTTCGGCACTGGCTCTCAATGCGTTACTTGCCCAACACTGGTTATCTGTGTTCATTGGTATTTAGCATACTGTCAAATCCATGTTTTATGCATACTTGTTCACTATATGTTACACGATCAACACTGTCTATATCTGTGTAAATTGATCATTTGGCATGCTGTCAACCATGTATGATTTGTACTGGTTGCTGTGCAATTTCTGTCTGCCTTGTATGTCTTTGTACCACCAGGTCCGATAAATCATTAAAAAAAAAAAGAAAAACCTCCAATAATAAAAAATAAAAACCCGGTCTTTTCTGAAATAAACGGAATTACTAACTATGAAAAATCTGTGAAAACACGGGTTAAAAAACAAACGGAATTTCGTTAAAAGACTGGCATGTACAGGCAAATTTGCTGCACGTTATTTTCAGAAATTTGCCGTTAATTCACACCACTCATTCTTTACAGTCTACAGCTTAACAATCCCTTATCCGAAATGCTTAGGAGATAGAAGTGTGTCGGACGTTTTTCTTCAGTTTTTGGAATATTTGCATACGAACATATAATGAGATAGCTTGGGGATGGGACCAAGTCTAAACGCTAAATTAATTTATATTTCGTAAGATTTGAAAAATAAATTAAAAAAAATCTGAAATTCGTTCACCAAACGGAGTCAACTAACGACGCTAACGGTTCACATTCTTAGCCCATTCGCAACAGGTCATGTCGGACATTTAGCGGTAATCGCGTACGCGGTCCCTTATGTGACGTCTATTTGACCAATGTGAAGCGTTGTTAGAAAAGATTGTTGACAGTTTTACAGCTTTATTCAGCATTTTAACTTCGAAAACTTAGTTTTATTTTCAATTTGCTGTTAGAAATTCTGATTCAACGGTTTCTTAACGTTGTTCAGATCAGAAAAAAAAATGTTTGATATTGCATGCCATACAGCATCTTTGAGGAATATTTCTTTAATTTCTGCTTTATTTACCGGGTTAGTCATCAGCATTTCGCATTTAGTATGTTTAAAATATTGATTCTAAAATATCCGAACGGCGTCGTAAAATTTATCATGAGTGCCTAAAATGTGTGTGGTTTTGGGGCAATGCTAGTCAGGGGATTAAAGGAACACTCACGAGAGAGGTACGAGATCACACACACTAACACTCAAATGAGATGGGATATTTTGAATATTTACTGCACATCAAAACGACATCCGTACCAATCTAATCATTTTTCGCTTCTGCGGCGAAGTACATGACACCACTTTTCCAACTTATCTAATGAGCAAATAATTTTCATTAAATTAAATACTGGTTAAAATGTTCTCTTCGGCCGCTACACATTAAAACAAAATCTTGTACACTCATTGTCATAAAAATCCGCGCACCAAGGAGGCGGCGTCGGATTAAAATGAGATTTTAGTAGTGAGATGGTATATATCAAGGACAGAAGTGATTACAATATCACAGCAGCAGGACGATTTCCCGTGGACATACGGTACACATTCCGGTCAGCGTTAGTACCGCGTCGGACCGCCTCTTGCTCGGATACATGCGGTGATACGGTCCGGCATGGAGTCGAAGAGACGCCGTATGTTATCCTGGGACAGATTGGCCCACACTTCTTGCAACTGACGCTCTAAATCACGAACACTGCGACATGGAGAAATCTGGCGTCCCATCTGGTCCCCACACGTGCTCGAATTGCGAGAGATCAGGCTGGCCACAGAAGCGTCGAAGCATGACGCAGACAGTCCTGGGAAACTCGAGCCGTGTGCGGGCGGGCGTTATTTTGTTAAAAATGGCTCCGGGCCACCCCGCCAGGAAAAGTAGCACATGGGGCCGCAGGATCTGTACGTAGTGCTGGGCTGTCAACGTCCCTCGGATCACTGCGAGGGAAGGCCGGATGTCATACGCGATGGTTCCCCAGACCATCACGCCTGCAGTTCGGGACGTGTGCCGCTGTACAGTGAGGTTGGGATTGTAGCGCTCACCTGCGGTCCACACTCAGACACTGGTTGTCCGTTCCCGTACTGAAGCGGGATTCGTCGCCAGTCAGTTGCATTCCACGTTGCTCGCTGCTGACACAACTGCAATCGATGCCAACGTTGGTCATGACAGAAAACGTAAGGGCCGTCGAGAGTGCAGATTCGCCTCTGCCAGGCGTCCGGAAATGGTTCTGGCGAACATAGGAGTCTCTTGTACAGCCACCACATGTCTCTGGATATTGGACAATGACGTCGTTGCATCTGTGCTGCCGCTCTCACGATCACACGGTCCTCTCTGCTGGTGGTGTGTCTGGGTGCCTTTTCGTGTTCATTGCTACAGAAGAAACAGTCGTTTGTGTGCTGGAGAAATGCGTTACTTACGGGGAGTTTGTGGCAAGGCACGTTCTGATTGTATGAGGAATCAAGATGTGTTGCAGTTGTGTAATGTGAAGCAAAATGTTGTTAGCAAGGTGGAAACTAATATGCTTCGGTTGTTTGGACACGTTGAAAGAATGAGGGATGAGAGATACTAAGAATTTTTTTTTTTTTTAGCCCAAGTGGCAGGAAGGAAGTCATGGAAGGATCAGATTCAGGAGTGTTTGCATGGGAGAAAGATAATGAATATGAACTGAAATATAGAAGATTTTGTGTACGGCGTGTGATCGATGTCAGTGAAGCCCGAGTTATATGTCAAGATCGCTGTAAATGGAGAAGTTTGATATGGCAACAGTAAGTAAAAATTATCTGGTAGTTTATATTTTTTGTGGAGCTCACCTCAGAATCTCGGAGAACAGCTTAGCGATATGTTTGTTTGTATGTTATAAGCGGGTTCTAGTGCATAATGAAGAAGTAGCATGATCTGAACAAAAAGGGAAATTTAAAAGGAAAGCTAATTTTTAAAGATACACGTCACAAGTTCTACGGTATCAGTTCACTTTATAAATAGTTTCAAAATTTTGAGGAATTTTTAATGTTCGAACACATGGTTATTGTGCCAAAAAAATACAGGCTTTTCTCATCGGTGAAGCATGTAGAATATTTGAAAGAGAACTGTGTGACGTACTACAGAGGTGACCCACATGTCAAGACGGCAATCAGCGGTGATAAGCCTTTTCCGGCGCAACTTAATTGGAAAAACATTCAGCTCCGGAGCAGAAGGATGTGGTTCGAGTTTCGCCACCGACAAAAATAGGTTTCACATTGGCACCCGAACAGAAAAATGAATACCCGGGCCGTTGGGTTCTTCGAAAAATATGTGATGTTCCTTTCACATATCGTCCGGAATTAATGAGAATTCCTTCGCTTCGAAAAATGTGTGATACTTCTTCGACACATCGTGTGGAATTAGAATTATTTCTTCTACAGTGAATTCCTTCAAGCATGGTTTGCTGGTTGACCCCAAAACCTGCGAATCCGTCCTAGACCCTTCTCAGGGCGGGGAGGAAATATATGTGACGTACTACACAGGTGACGCACCCGTCAAGTAGTGAATGGTGGTTTCAGAAAAAAAAAATGTTCATCATCTTGATTGGCCACCACAATTAGAGATCTGCACGGGCCAGGCCGGCCCGCTGAGCCCGAACTCGGCTTTTTTTTGTTTAGAGAACAAAATGCCGGGCCGGACCGGACCAATTCTTTTTATCGCAATGGTGAAAAAAGAAACAAGTCGTGTTTCCCGATTTCCTGGCCGGTTTAACTGGCTTTACTTCTATGATATAGCTCAGGCACTCAGTGTTTTTACCATCTGCAGGCATTAAGATGAATAAACTACCTGGGGACTACTTGACAACAAAAAGATTCGATCTACAGCGAGTGTGTCAGTGGAGTGGGGTGTGTATGTGTGAGGGAGTGGGACGACATAAATTGTTTCTCCTACCCCTAATCTGTATAGGGGTTGACTTTTGTAGTGTTACCGCTTACTAGTTCGGAGAAAGGGAGATATCGAACGCGCTTAGTCTTTTTTCTCTCTCTTTAAAGGTTATATTCTTCGATAATCGCCAAAGTTAAGTTAATATGTTTAGGCTGATATTCAACTAAATTTTTTCAATCATATCTCATTTCATTATTTTATTTTCACAATTTAATAAAATACAATAGAAAGACAAAATAATACAAAAATTGGCACATCACGGGCAGGGTCGGGCCTAAATAATAGCTGCAATTGACGGGCCCTGGCCGAGCGTCTAATATTTGAAACGGGACGGGCGTTAAACGCACGGGCTTGGGCCGGGCCGGGCTCACCAAATCCCGTGCAGACCTCTAACCACAGTCACCGGACTTAAACCCGATCAAAAAGTTGTGGTTCAAAGTGTCGCATGAACTATCAAAAAAGAAGCCAATAACCAAAATACAACTCATTGAAGATGTAATTCCAATTTGGAATCGTATTGTTCAACCCAATCTTCTTTTACAAAACCTTGTTCACAATATGCCATCAAGATGCAAAGCTGTGATTAAAGCTAAAGGCTGGGCAACAAAATATTAGGTATATTTTATAATTTTGCTTCATTGTATTTCTGTATTTAAATGTTTTTTCATTCCTTATAAATTACGTAAACGATTTATTGCTGTAAACCTAAGTATGAGATAAATGATCCTTTACATAAGTGGTTCCCAAAATTTTTTCGATTCTCGGCGCCCTTGCTGAATCCAGGATTTCCCAAGGCGCACCCTATGTCAAATTCTAACAAGTACTCTTAGGTAAAAATAAATAAAACGTACTGTAGATCACAAAAAAATTCAATTGAAAAAATTCAACTAATTATAATTAATTAGTGGGATGGATGAGCCTGTTGATGACCGCACATTTTCTCAAATCTTGGAATCAAACTGGACACAGCCACCCTCTTTTCCTTCTCCACATTGAGTTTCGCCTCAGCTTCGCAGAATTAAAAAGTCGCAAATGGAATTAAAATTCTCTGAACTTTATCTATATTCATCTTTTACTGATATCCAAAATTCGGGTAACTCCAGGCTGCTAAATTTTGTTTTTAACGTATTGTCGCAAGACAACTCAATAAGATTCTCTTTTTCTGCAGCAGTAAATTCAGATGGAGCAGTGGCATGAAATGGATCTTGAATCCATTCAAATTTATCGATATTATCATTTTGAAAATATTTCCCAAACCAGGTGATAAGCTGTGATAAGTGTTCTTCAAAAATGGATTTTATGCCTCGAGAGATTGGAGGTCGAAAACTGTTGCAACAAGGGGAAACATTCTTTACCTCCGTCTTCATTCATTTTTCTTTTCCATAGTTTTTTTTATAAAAGCTGAAATTATCTCAATCGACTTTAAAAGGTGGATGTTGCTTCCCTTCAGGGAGAAATTCAGAGCATTCATCTTTTCAGAAATATCACATAAGTATGCTAGTTTTACCAAAAAATCTTCATTCACAAAATTTTCGGTATATTTGTGGTCTTCCTTTTTAAGAAGTATAAATTTCCTGTCGCAGTTCAAACGTAGGGACAAAACATTACCACGAGAGAGCCATCGCGAAGTGCTGTAGTACAACAAAGACGTGTGCTCGGATCACATATCCTCACATAGTTTTTTGAAAAACTTTGTCTTCAACGTCTGAGGTTTTATAAAGTTTACTACATACACTACATATTCTAAGACCTGGTTCAATGCAGGACTCAGATATTTTGACGCCAGTGCTTACCTGTGAAAAACGCAATTGTTCCACAGTGCATCAGGGGCTTTGCTTCGAATAAGTGCCTGCAATCCTCCATAACAGCCGAATATAGAACGAGCACCATCAGTACAGACACCAACGCACTTAGTCCACTAAAAATTATTTTCGGATATAAAAGTATCAAAGATCTCGAACAAGTCTTGAGCCTTAGCACTACCAGTGATGCTTTTACAAAAGAGGTCTTCTACAATGTCATTACCATATACACTGAGTGGCCACTTTATTATGACCACCCCTCAGTACTTCGTTGGGCCTTTAATACTGCGTCGATTCTTCGTGGCATGGACTCCACGAGATGTTGATATGTGGTTTGTGGAATCTGAGACCATGCTTAATGAATAGCACTTTCCAGGAGTGTGAAATTGCAGGGTTGTAGATCCAGCTGTCTGATGGCTCGTTCAACTTCATCCCACAAATTCTCAATGGGGTTGAGTTCTGGAGATAGTGGGGGCCACCTAAGCAAAGTAAACTCACCGGCATGTTCCTGGAAACCAATCCTGTACATTACGAGCACTATGGCAGGACGCATTATCTTGTTGAAAGTAGCCATCGCCATTGGGATAAACCATCCACATGACAGGATGCCCTTGGTCCGCAACGATGTTTAGGTATGATGTGCCAGTCAGACGTTGATCAACATGAACTAAAGAGCCCAAAGCATGCCAGGAAAACATTCCCCAAACCATAACGTTGCCTCCACCAGCTTGAAGGGTTGTAGCAATGCATTTGGGGTCCATGCATTCGTGCTGTTTCCGCCAAATTCTCACTCGGCCATCGGCATGGTGCAACTGAAAACGTGATTCATCGGACCACATAATTTGTTTCCAATTATCGACTGTCCAATCCTTGTGCTCCTGTGCAAACTGGAGACGTTTTCTCTTGTTAACTGCAGACAGCAAAGGTGTTCGAACCTTTGCTATCCCATCCAATGCAGTGTACGACGAACAGTGCGTGCAGAGATCATTTGAGGGGATCCTTGATTTAAATGGTCTGTAATTTGCTGCACTGTAGCCCTTCTGTTGTCTGCTACCAGTCTGGACACACTCCGTTCCGCCGGAGCAGTCACTAGTCGATGACGACCTCACGTTGCACGTAGAGACCCAGTATTTTGGCTGACAGTCCAGTCTTTAAACACTTTAACAACAGCTGCTCTGGAACATTTCACAAATGCGGCGGTTTCGGTGATACTCGCTCCATGGCTCCGAGCTGGTACAATCATCCCACGTTGAAAATCCGTGAAATCACATTTTTAACCCATCTCGTCACCCAAAAATCACTTCTACTACTGTCGCAAGCACTAAGTTTTCCCTTTTTATACTAGCCTCACCCACTGGCGTCAACAGCGTGCAGCCATGCTCACTTGCTTAAAACTGTCAGGTGGTCATAATAAAGTGGCCACTCAGTCTATAAACCGTACATAGCAACTCAAGTGAGCATCATTATTATTATCTGTGGCCTCATCCAGCTGCAACCCAAATTCCTTACCTTTCATTATTTCAATTAATTGATCATTGAGCTTCCAATATGAGCGGTATTCTGTGACTGATGGTGTTATTGGACAAAGGCACATTTGAAAGCAGCTTCCCAGCAGACTAACCGATCAATAATGTTCACCATATCTACAACAGCCGGTAGAATGAGTTCTTCTGCGATGGTATGAGGCTTCTTACATTTTGCGATTCTATGTGCCATCTTGTAAGATGCTGGCAAAGCATTGCTAGGTATTGATGCCTGCTTATAAAAACTACCCATTTGTTGATTTAACTCTTGTAACTTTCTCGTAAAGCAATCACGAGATTTACTAAGCATGCTGGGATGATTGGTTTGTAAATGGCGTTACAACTTACTTGGTAGCATGCACTCTGACGCCAAAACTTTCGTAAACAGTATAGACTGCGGTCTCACCATTGACTTCTATCGACGTAAAACCAAAGTCCAAATAATTCAAAATAGTATAACTATTTACTAAAAAGCCGAAAATTTCTTGGCGTAGAATAAAATAAAAATTTCCAAGCTTTCGCACATCAACCAGATGGCTTTCTCAAGGAAAGTAGACAGCTAACTGCAAACTGGATAATAGAACGTTTCAACAGACAATAAATGATTAGGAGCAAACGTGATATTTCGAAGAAACGAGGTCACGTGGGTTGGGCACGCGGTACTATGGTAGAAAACTCAGCATTATTTGAAGAATTGATTCCAAATACGTGGCAATTCCAGAGAGACGCTATCGTTACAAGCCTCGCAGCTGGTCAAGGTTTCGCGAATGGCAGTAGATTTGGGTGTGGAGTATGAAGCTAATTTCTTTACATCACTCCATATAGGATCGGCGGACTTGAACTTGATAGGGCAGTGGTTATTTTCCCGTCTCTTGTATCTCTTTTATGTTCGCTGATTCTAATTCCAAACGAACGTTTGGTCATTCCGATGTAGTAACGTCTGGAGCCGTCCGGATATTTTAGTGGGATAGCGTAAACACCTGCCTCATTGAGAAGAGGGGGCTTGTCAATATTTCTCTTAAGCATCGTGTATAAAGATGCCGGAGACCTTATGCCGACACCGAAGTTCATCCTCCTGAGCGCTGTTTTTGAGTAGATAGGAAATATTCGGTATGTAGGGAATAGAACCCAGGTAGCGAAGTTGCAGCATAGAAATATTATTAGCACTGCTGGTTCTGGCTTTCTCGATAAAGTTATGCATCTGGTTCGAAGTATATCCTGCCTCAGTGGCCAATTCGACTATGTTTCTTAGTTCAGATTGTCTAGAACAGACATCGGATGAGACAGCGAAGGCTCTTCTAATTCGAGAACGGAATTAGGCGGTCTTGTAATCATCAGGTCAGAATGAACTGCGGAGCATCAGGTTGGGAACAGAGGTGGGTTTATAATAGACTTCTGTATGAAGGCGGTTGTCATGCGATTTGCTCACTGAGACGTCGAGATAAGGTAAGGTACCATTTGTGTTCAAGCTCCATGGTGAAATTGATTGTAGGGTGTATATAACTTATTTTATCGAGGAAAAACGGGAGTCTCCTTTCCATGTGGCCATATGAAAAATACGTCGTCTGCATATCGTAGCCAGGTGGTAGGTCTTGGGGCGATGTTGGTGAATATATGTTGCTCAATGGGGCGAAGTATTGCTTCCGCAAGGACGGCTGAGAGCGAAGATCCCATCGGAGCGCCATTTACTTGCTTATAAATTTACCCTCGGAAACTGAAGTAGCTGGAATTTGAGACCAAGTCCATTACTTTGAAGATGCTGAGGCTAGACTCCTGAGAATAAACCGATGAATTAGGTATAGTCTCTTTCAATGTTCTGATAGCTTCCGGTACGGGGAACGATGGATAAAGAGAAACTACGTCGAAACTGCCGATAACGTCGCGTTGGTCAACGGTGAGCTGCTTGATTTTCGTGATAAAATCTAAAGTGGAGGTTATTATAAAGTCCGACTCCGGTAGATGATTAGTTAAGAATTTGCTTAACGCTTTCTCTAAGTGGTACGTCGGGCGGCAATTGTGCGGGGGAGGGGGGTAAGCTCATGCTTGTAACATTATTGTAGAGCGCCATCTAGTAACCATTTGTAGAGGCTTCTGCAAACAATGTTTACTAAGTGAGTTACTGGTTTGCACGAGATACGCTAGATGTCGCGTCCTATCACAGTAAATTGAAATTCGAAAAAAATTATGAAAATTTTGTAATATTTAGCGGCGCCCCTGTGAGGGATTCGCGGCTGCCCAGGGCGCCGCGGCGCACACTTTGGAAATAACTGCTTTACATAATAATTTCGACTTGGTCATGATTTTTGTAATGTATCTTAAGAGCAGAAGTAGCTACAGGAAAAACTAAGATATTTTTGAAATTCCATTAAATTTCGCATCTAATGACACATAAATGATGAAATAACTATGAAAATTAGTTTGTTAGAAAAAGAGTTAAACTTAAAAATTCACGGTTTTTGCAGGTGATGCAATGGTTTTGCATACCACTGTACTTTCTGTGTTCGTTCGGGGAGAAGCCCTGATGTTTTAATCACGGATTTGATCCCTTTTCTCTGATTAATTCAGGCGTTCGAAAGATAAACCGGCGAATGCTTGGCAAAGCTTGCAAGCTCCCTAACCTAAAGGAGTCAGCAATTTCTACGCTGAAACCAGAAGCCCCAAACTAGCGTCGAGTGATTCCCAATAGCTATGATCCAAACAATCCAAAACAAATTTCCAGTAATGTCCTGGATCTGCATGTCGTTTCATGCAGCGATCGTACAAATCAACCTATGATACAGTAAAGGTTAGGGCACGGACTGCTGTGCTTAAGGTGGACGTCTAGTCATTTTGGTCTTTATACTTCCATTGGAAAAAATTTCGACCCTATTTCCACAGCGATGAAAGATTTCCCATAGATCAAAATTGGTCGGCTGATAAAAAACATCCCAACTTAGATTGTACAATCGGTGTTTTTTTTGCAAAACACTTTTCTGAACTATACTAGCAAGTTAGTAAAATCATGCAATGCATTGATTATGATACGCTTTTCAACATACCAGAAATCATTACTCAAGTTATGAGGATAATAGCTGTTGAACAAATCCGTGCCCTGACCTTTGACCCCATTTCGATTATACACTAGTGTGCAAAAATTAAGGACGAAGAGGAGAAATTAGCATAATAGCGGAACAAGCAGGCAGAACGGACCGAAAGATCACTCAGGAGATAGACTAGGGTCCGGTACGGTAGGGCATGAGTATATATGCAGCATGGCATAGAAGGGGTTGGGGGGTGTCGGAAGGGTATAAAGCACACGGGCGGTGTACACTCAGCAATTCAGTGAAAGCTATTGCACGGTGTATATTGGTTTGAACGACGTCGAGTTGCTGCCACCGTGTGATATGGCCAACAGGCAATCCAGTAGACGACATCAGGATGACTTTACCCGAGGTCGCTTCATTGGGAAGTTTGAAGAAAGTCGAAGTGTGACTAGTGTGGCCGAGGAGTTCGGGATCGCTCACAGCATCGTTTCACGAGCTTGGAGAGCATTTCAAACGACAGGCACAGCTGTCCGAGAGTTTAGCAGTGGTCGTCCACGAGCAACCACGGCGGCGGACGACCGGTATATTGTCCTACAGGCGAGAAGAGGCAGACAGCGGGAGAAATCGTAAGGCACATGCAACAGACAACTGGATGTCCGTTATCGCGTTTTACCGTGGCCAGGAGGCTGCACGAAGGTGGTCTATTCGCACGACGACCAGTACGGTGTGTGTGCCATTAACGCCTGCTCATCGGAGACGGCGGTTTCTGTGGTGCCAGGAACACAAGAACTGGACACATCAGCAATGGGGTCGAGTTCTCTTAACGGATGAGAGCCAATTTATTCTGACTAGTGATTCTGGACGTATACACATCTCAAGAGAGCAGGGAACACGCAATCACAACTCCAACATTATCGAAAGGGACCGGTTTGGAGGTGGTGGAGTTCTCGTTTGGGGCGGTATCATGCTTGGTAGCCGTACTGACCTCCACATCTTCCAAGGAGGTTCAGTCACTGGTGTCCGCTCTTGTACCGAGGTACTTCTGCCTCACGTGCGTCTGTTTAGAGGTGCTGTGGGTCCTGAGTTCCTCTTCATGGACGACAACGCTACACCTCATCGTACAGTGGCTGTCGCAGAGCTGTTGGATAGTGAAGATATTCAACGCATGGATTGGCCCGCAAGGTCCCCGGACCTAAATCCAATCGAACACGTGTGGGACCTTCTCGAGAGACGCTTGGCAGTACGTCATCAGCCGCCAGCAACGATTCCGCAGCTGTGATTGGCGCTGCAAGAAGAATGGGCCGCGATGCCTCAACAACTCCTTGACAACCTCGTCCTCAGCATGGACAGACGTTGTAAATCCTGCAACGCAGTCAGGGGTGATCATACCCCCTACTAAAGACTGGATTTTTCTTGGCAGCTGGCTGTCACATGGACGTTTCTGTCTTCTGTCCAGTTGTGCTCGAAGATACCTTTTCAATAAAGTGCCTTTGTATCCTTTGGATTCCTTGTTTGGACGGTTTTGCTCACTTGTCCCATATTCTTACATCTTGGGGATCTTATGGTATGATTTGAGTCGATGTGGAGCACTTCTGCACGACGTTACATTCGAAAAACCGTCTCGTCCTTAATATTTGCACGCCAGTGTATTCAACAGAACCGGTTCAGTATACCTCCGGAGCAACATGCTAAAGTTTTGTCGCAATCGAAGCAGTTTTAGTCAAGTTATGAGGATAATGGCTGTGGAATAAATTTCGCTCCTCTGACCTGACCTTTGACGCCATTTCGATGGTATTCAACAGAACCGGTTCAGTATATCTCCGGAACAACATGCTAAATGTTTGTCGCAATAGAAGCACTTTTAGTCAAGTTATGAGGATAATGGCTGTGTAATAAATCTCGCTCCTGTGCCCTGACCTTTGACCCCTTTTCGATGATATTCAACAGAACCGGTTCAGTATACCTCCGGAACAACATGATGAAGTTTTGTCACAATGGAAGCACTTTAAGTAAGTTATGACATATAAAGGGGATGGAATGGATCCCGCTCGTATGTTCTGACCTTTGACCCCAATTCGCCCATTTTCAATAGGGTTCGTCCCCAGTTGTCACCTACCACATACTAAAATTTCATCGAAAGCGAACCACTTTTTCGCGAGTTATGGTGCGGACAGACAGACGGACCAAGCTGGAGCGTATGCGCTTCTTCAACATACGGTTGGAAAGCGTAAAAAATCAATAACTTCACTTTGATGTAGTGGCAAAGCCGTCTCGATTACTAACAGGTCTTAGTTTCCGATTCGTGACGTCACCACCCGGGTCTTAACAAAAGCTGCCGTGACTGCCATCGTCGCTAGCAGTAGGTTACAAGGAGGCGATACCAGGGTTCAAATGTTTCGTAACTTCGCAGCATCAAGGAAAAAAGTTGCAAATTTTGGTAAATGCAAAAAAAAATTGGTAAAAATCAAAGCGCACACACTTTGTAAGCCGTGGAAGCCATGAATTCAGTGATTATTTCATATCTACAAACTAATTCAGATATAGAAAAGCTTTAACATTTTCTTTTTACATCAGTGGGTTGTTGTTTTTCACAAATTCACCTGTATTACCGTAGGCAAAATGCATTTTTTAAAACAAATTATATTATATTTCATTTAAATAAGTTAAGGAGAAAGAAAAGGCCAAATTTAAAATCTTAAGATAAGTTAATGAAGAACATTCCATGCATTGCATTAAAATTGCCGTTATTGATATGGTATTTCCATATTTTTTCAGCAACACAATGTGCGACTGATACATATTTCTTTTATTTCAGCACGACGTCGGAAAAGCACATTTCTAAATATTTCGTACAAAGTAAGGAAACCGTACTGCACAAAATAACAACAACAACAGCGCATAATGATTAATGAATAGTTGCTAAACCTAATGATGCATGACACGTTGCTTAAGCCTAATTACACATGAAACGTTTCTTAAACCTACTTAGCTTCGCGGGAACTATTACGTTTGCTTAAAAAATAGCCTAGTTCATCACTTCATAAGAAATATGCAATCTAAATTAATAACTTCTCTTAGAATCCTCACATCACGCATTAAGTCTTTAGCACTCACAGTTTAAGGCACACGCCAAGCAAACACAGTGTTTCTCGATTCCAATCGTAGCGGGTTTGGTTTGTTATGACCCGGTCGCTGGCGTCACAAACGGAAAAATCGCGTAGGCTTAAGCCTCTAATACTCAAGACGGATTTGGTAGTGGTAAGGAAGAGCGGCGCCACCTGTAAGCAAGTATCATAACTACATCGAAGTAAAGTTATTGATTTTTAATATAGTTCAAGTGTTTTGCAAAAACACCGATTGTACAATCTAAGTTAGGATGTTTTTAATCAATTGGCCAATTTCGATGTATGGGAAATTTCTCTTCGCTGAGGAAATAGGGTCGATTTTTTTCCATTGGAAGTATAGGGAGCAAAATCACTAGACGTCCAACTTAAACTCTTACTAAAATGTGTTAACTTTGAAGTTGAGTGTCAGTAACTTACTCATCGCTCGAAGCTCCTCGAACTGCAATACTGATCTATGATTCATCTTTATTGTTCTTTTTATAACAAAAACTTCAAAAACGAAGCACAAGGAATGCACACAACAATCCAAGAACTACTTTTTTTTTGCTTTGTTTCGGGGTTCAACGACCTTTACGAGCAGCTCTAACGGGTATAAGCAGCTGTCCGTCCCCAATTTGGACACACCGGTTCCAAGCAAGGGAGAGAGCCAGCGCCATAGGAAAAGCACCACCCATGGGTCATCCGAGATTTGAATCCAGGTCCAGCTCCGACGATTGGCCAGAAACTTAGGGCTCTGACCATTCTGCCACCGAGGCCAAACGAATTACGGTGCAATTATTTTCGTTACACTACTTCTCTGAATGTAATGGTACTTTCACGTCAGTTTTAAAAGTCTTTACTAATTTCAACTTTTCAATTTAGTAACTTTTCGCTTAGGAAAAATTAGTGCATGATTTGCCTTGCAAGGTTCGAATATCCAAGACCACCGTGAGCAATCAATGGACTGTAAGCAGTCGCCCGTCCCTATTTATCCAGATTCGAATCCATGTGAGGCATACATGTGTTTTTCTTACGCACTGGCTTTCTCCCTTCCATGGAGCCAGTGTCCCTAAATTAGGGACGGACGACTGCTTACAGTCCATTGAGTTGCTCACGGTGGTCGTTAAATTCCCATAAAAATGCCTTGTAAATACAGGATAATTCAAAATGGTTGTCCCGATTACAAATGACAATAACTTGTTTATGAAGATAAATAGACAGCTGATATCCCTACACAGGAAAGAAGGAAGTTTAGAATTTTATTGGAACCTACTGCTGTGTTGCTATGGGGACGTAGGAGAGTGCGCTGTGCGCTAAAGCCAGTGGGAAGAAATGGAAACCGCAGCAGAAAAGGCGTTTTGAGTGCTGGAGTTTGAAAAGTGGCCACCCAGGTCTCCGAAACTTACTTCTTGTGACTTCTTTTTGTGAGGGTATGTCGAATGTGTATGTGCCACCTTTGCCGAGAACACTGCAAAAATGCAAGAATTAAAGATGCGCATTCAGCTAGGCACTGGCATCAGTGACTACGGACATGCTTCATAATGTATGGCGTGAAATGAATTGCCGTTTAGATGTTGTCCGCGTGACTCAGGAGTGTCATATAGAACATTTGTAAGGTACGTAAACAAAATTCTAAACTTCCTTCTTTATCGTGTAACAATGTGATCTCTGTATCTATGTTCATAAACCAGGTATTGTCATTTGTAATCGGGGCCATCATTTTGAATTACCCTGTATTATTGCCAAATTCACTGTTATTCACTTATTTTTTAATAAACAGTTTTTCTTCTTGTTAAACGAATGCCTTATATACATACTGTAGCTTTTAGCGGCTCTTACGATTGCGTAAAAACAAAGGCTTCAATTCGTACTGTAAGCAAGCTTCAGAGTGAGCAAGTGAAGAACTTTCTACGAGAATTAACAAACCTTCAGGTGCTATTAGAGACAGAGTAATTTACGCAGATTATATGAAAATGTGAGAGAACAAAACTTCACATGCGTACGTATAGTTTTTGTAAACAGATTATGACTAAGTTTTGAATTTCCGGAATGTTCTTGAACGTGTTGAATTGATGGAAGTTTGGCACCTGTTTTTAATGCTAAACTTTCAATGCAATTGATACAGGAAAACAGCGTCAGGTGCTAGAGGTAGAACATGAAAAGCAAATGTCATTCAGTTCTTGATAGCTCTACTACTGTTTGAAAATACACACATGAAATTCAAGTTGTCTCTATATACATTCTGGAAATGCATCTAAATTGACAGAAAACAGAAAATATTAGGTTTGATAGCCACAATTTTTTTTAGTGTCCATTCAGTTGAAAGCTTCAGGATACTTACATTACAACTCTTCCCTATTAAGTGTTTTCAGGATGTTCTTTCTTACTGAAAAGTGAGTTTCGAAAGGAAATGTCTTGTGTAACTTTCTGAACTAAACACAAAGATGAACTGCATTCCTCAGTCAACAAGGCAACAAGGTAAACAAACGGGTACGGAGAAGTGGCCACCGAAGAACTGGCCACACGGAGAACTGGACACATTGGAATTTCAGTGCCATAAAATTGTTCTACATAAACAAATTTCGTGTGGCTACATTCCCCACTACTTGAGCAACTGTTGTTCATAAAATATTATTTTTTAATATTTCATTTTCAGTAAGAAATTTAGACATTTCGATGATTTTCGGGCCAAAGACAAAGCGGAGAACTGGTCACAAAAATTTTAAGGGGCCGTATAAAAATTGCGTTCTGGGCTGCTCCGTGGCTACGTCTCCCGAGATCTGACACACATAAAATTTCCGTAATTTCGTATTTTCTTATTTACGATATTTTTCAAAGTTTTTAAATTACAGCTAAACAAATTCTCTGCGGGTATGTACAAACCCAGGAAATTTGTCGGGGGGCGGGTGGCTTAAAACCTAAAATATGAAATACAAAGAATTTCTGGTCCGATCGGGAGATTTTCAGCGGTTTTGCAAGCTACAACTCAACAAATTACCCGAGGGCATGTGCCTACACAGGAAACCTGTCCGCGGGGGGGGGGATACCAAAAGTGTAAAATATAAATAATTTCTCTTCCGATCGGGAGATTTTCAGCATTTACAAGCTACAACTTAACGAATTATCTGAGGGCATGTGCCTACCCAGGAAACCTGTCGGAGTGGGGGGGGGGGGGTATATGCCCTCAGATAATTTGTCGAGTTGTTGGTGTTGTAAAGGCTGAAAATCTGAAAATCTCCCGATCGCACCAGAAATTCTTTATATTTTACACTTTTGAACCCCCCCCCGCTGACAGGTGTCCTGAGTAGGCACATGCCCTCAGATAATTTGTTGAGTTCTAGCTTGTAAAGGCTGAAAATATCCCTATCGGATCTGAAATACTTTATATTTTAGTATTAACCCCCCCTGACAGGTTGCCCAAGTAGGCACATGCCCTTAGAAAATTAGTCAAGTTGTAGCTTGTAAATGCTGAAAATCTCCGGATCGGACCAGAAATTCAAACATTTTTTATGAAGAATTATATTAATTATCGCAATTAAGAAAAGACGAAATTACAAAAACTTAATATGACTCAGATAACCAACCCCTGGGAGTCGTGGCCACAAAGCTGTCAAAATCGCAACTTTTATACGGCCCCTTAAAACTTTTGTGGCCAGTTCTCCGGTGGCCACTTCTCCTACACCCGTAAACAAAGGTTATTTTAAGTGTCACGCAAAGGGTGTACAATTTTTGTGTGCTTTAGATCTTCCGCAATTATTTGGTACAAATATTATAAAACCCAGTATTATTCGTTTCTGAAAATTTCGTATTGAATGTAGAACTCAGAAAAAATAAAAAGATGCATGAAATAGGAAAGAGGAAACAAAGATAGGAAGTATTTGTTTTCTCTCACCCTCTTGTAATGATATCATGAACTTACGGATTCCCACAGAAAACATTGGTAGATTGTCTTTCGGCACTATACTTCGAGTTGAGCGGGCAGGACCACGATAGAGTCGTCTGATTCTTGCTCTACGGGGAGGGAATGTCGTCGTATGGGTTGACTTGGTTATTTCTTGTTCTTCTTCTGATCTGTCCATTCTTTCTTCTGCTTCCACGTAAGTTTCAGTCACGTGGCTGAAGTCTGGGATGATGTTCTCGATTTCCGCCAAACACCGCCCATTTTTGCAAACCTGGAAAAAAAAAAAAATGCAAGGATATATAGATACATACGTGAAAGTTTTATTCATTCTATCCTACTTTGAAACTGTGTAGAGGAAAAAGGTTAATTTAAAAGCGATTTAGACTGCGTTTGCATCGGAGGAAGACGAATGGGAAAAAATTCCAGAAATAGCCAGCTTTATCCCAGCATGTTTAAAAAAGAATGATGACGTTGTAGATCTTCTGATCAGTGTAAACGACTCTGTACTAATGAGAACAGATCTCGCGCTAGCGTCATCTGGGGAAACAGATCAATATACACTGAGTGGCCACTTTACTATGACCACCTGACAGTTTTAAGCAAATGAGCTATGGCTGCACGCTGTTGCCGCCAGAGGGCGAGGCTAGTATAAAAAGAGAAAGCTTAGTTCTTGCGACAGTAGTAGAAGAGATTTTTGGGTGACGAGATGGGTAAAAATGCGATTTGATGGACTTTCAACGTGGGATGATTGTAGGAGCTCGGAGCCATGGAGCGAGTATCACCGAAACCGCCGCATTCATGAAATGTTCCAGAGCAGCTGTTGTTAAAGTGTTTAAAGACTGGACTGTCAGCCAAAAAACTGGGTCTCTACGTGCAACGTGTGGTCGTCATCGACTAGTGACTGCTCGGGCGGAACGGAGAGTGTCCAGACTGGTAACAGACAACAGAAGGGCAACAGTGCAGCAAATTACAGACCATTTTAATCAAGAATACCCTTAAATGATCTCTGCACGCACTGTTCGTCGTACACTGCATCGGATTGGATATGGCAGCCGAAAGCCTGTTCGAACACCTTTGCTGTCTGCAGTTAACAAGAGAAAACGTCTCCAGTTTGCACAGGAGCACAAGGATTGGACAGTCTGTTCGAACACCTTTGCTGTCTGCAGTTAACAAGAGAAAACGTCTCCAGTTTGCACAGGAGCACAAGGATTGGACAGTCGATAATTGGAAACAAATTATGTGGTCCGATGAATCACGTTTTCAGTTGCACCATGCCGATGGCCGAGTGAGAATTTGGCGGAAACAGCACGAAAGCATGGACCCCAAATGCATTGCTACAACCCTTCAAGCTGGTGGAGGCAACGTTATGGTTTGGGGAATGTTTTCCTGGCATGCTTTGGGCCTTTTAATTCGTGTTTATCAACGTCTGATTGGCACATCATATCTAAACATCGTTGTGGACCAAGTGCATCCTTGTCTTGTGGATGGTTTATCCCAATGGCGATGGCTACTTTCAACAAGATAATGCGTCCTGCCATAGTGCTCGTATTGTACAGGATTGGTTTCAGGAACATGCCGGTGAGTTTACTTTGCTTAGGTGGCCCCCACAAGCTCCAGATCTCAACCTCATTGATAATTTGTGGGATGAAGTTGAACGAGCCATCAGACAGCTGGATCCACAACCCTGCAATCTCACACTCCTGGAAAGTGCTATTCATCAAGCATGGTCTCAGATCCCACAAACCACCTATCAACATCTCGTGGAGTCCATGCCACGAAGAATCGACGCAGTATTAAAGGCAAAAGGTGGCCCAACGAAGTACTGAGTGGGTGGTCATAATAAAGTGGCCGCTCAGTGTAGTATCACTGCATGACGATCATCTCAATATTTTCCCATCTGAGAAGACAAATTAAGTGAGAAAAGGCTAAGGAGGCTGTCTTTTCAGATGAAAAAACATTGAAATGATCATTTTTGTATAAATTCTCTACAAACGAGAGCAGTGGTGTGCATGATGGGTAACTTTCATTTTAAAAATCAGTAGAACAATTTCTTAAATATCTGTCTGTATTTCGACCCATATCTATTTATTTATTTTGTACTACAGTCTTTCTGTGGTCCAAAATTACAGGAGTTTCCAACATAGTTTTGCTTCTTTGAGCGCAGTTTGTTCAGCCGCCCTGGTGGCGCAGTGGTCTAAGCGATAGCTTCTCATAATTCGTTTGAGATGGGTCCGGGTTCGAATCCCGGTAAGGCATGGATGTTGTGTTTGTCTTACGGAACTGGCTCTCTCCCTTCCCTGTAGTTAGTGGCCCTAAATTAGGGACAAGAGACTGCTTATAGCCCATTGAGTTGCTCGCCGTGGTCGTTAAACTCCCAATAACAACAAAAAAAAAAAAAAAAAACCCAAAAAAACCCAGTTTGTTCATTCGTTACGAACATGCCTGTTTTACTTCGTGCCTCAGTTGTCATCTCAGAGGAGGGACAGATGTGAGGGCTTTAAGATGCATTTCAATAGCATGCCAGCTGAAAAAGCTAAACAAGAACTGCTTTCCTTATGTGCCTATGATAGGAAAATAATTTCATAGCTTGTGACGTACCTACCTCAGTGGTGACGCACATGTAAAGACGGCAAAGTTACAGCGACAGACTTCGTCGGTGTAGCTTAATTGGGAAAGCATTGAGCCCCGGAGTGAAGGATTCGATTTCGCCACCGACAAATGGCTTTTATGCTATAAGCCATGAAAAGAAAAAAACAGCAACAACAAATGAAGACTTAATGATAAGTATCCTTTTCCATGTGGTTTTATTTGACAGGCAGTGACTTGTTAGCATATTTAAAACGTTGCAAGCCTGCTTCAATCTATAGCAGTTGCAGTCGCATAACAGTTCACTTTTGATCGGTCAGTAAGCTAACAGTGGGAAGAATGAAATTAATTTTCTACGTGGCTCAAAAATTCAAAGGGAAGTGTGATGCCTCAATCGCAGTATACGTTACAAGTTGGCATCAAATCAGTCACAAAACTCATGAAGTGAGAATGCTGTCCATCAAGTAGGGGCGGGTGTTTTATTCCCACTCCGAGTGTTGCTCACAATGAACTAAATGGTCCAGACACCAAGAAATACTGTAAGAGGTGGTGTTTTTTAAAAAGAGGATTATTTACCTGGGGTGTAATGGCTTAACATCACATATGAGCGGCGGAAAATGTCCGGCTGCAGCAGGAAGAGAACCGGGGACCTTGAGGGGCCCTGACCGTGCTCGCTAACTTCTAGGCTACCCGTGGCTAATCTGCTGTTGCTCAAGACATGAAGAACTAAGGTTTTAGACTCAAAATGGATTGGATAGCCGATCTGTTATGGGACGTAGTAACAAACACGCAACAAAATTTTATCTTACCTAGTTACCAAAAGTGTTAGGATCTGTAGTTGCAAATAATGCTTTTAATTCAAAGTCTTGGTACATAGAAAAGTTACATCTTGCTTAAATGACAACGGCAACTCCTCTGAGCATGATTTCTACTAAATTCCGGTAAGTCTCGATCAGAATGTTTTTCCACGCTTCCTGTAAAGCCATTTCCAAAGCTGATTTAGAGGAAGTTCGCTGTGGTCGAGATCTCATTCGTTGTTCAAGTTCGTCTCCAAGGTTTTCTGCTAGAGTGAGGCTCGGACTTTGAGGTGTCCAGTTCAACATTTCAATGTTGTTCTCCACAAACCAGTCTTGTATACACTGTGCAGTGTGTCATGAAGTATAGTTGTACTGAAACAAACAACGGTTCGTACCGAAGTACAGATACATCACAGGGTGCGCGGAATTGTCCGTTCACGTACTTAGAAGTGAATGCGAGGCGTAGTCTGCACCTTCTAGAAATACTGTAGTCATCCGTATGCACAATATTTCGGCTACGATTCGGGAGCACGCAGAATGTAGCAGAAAGTTTAGATTTGTGGAAGACGCCAAGGTAGAACTCCTTTTCATCTTCACCCTAGTACAGGAACGCGAATCTGTCCTGTACGAAAAAATCTTAGGATGTGAGTGTTCAGTGCACCTTCAGGTGAAGGATTATAATACCAATTACAAGAACTGTAAGTAGGAAATTTCTTTTTCTTTGTATTCGAGCACGACATTACCGCCGTTCCAAACTGCAGAATTATTGATATGAACAAGACGAAACTGACCATTAAAGGAGCGCCTGATCCGAGCTCCTTACATCAATTTGGCAATGAGAAATTATGCTCATTCATTTAGGGAATTAAAAGGTCAGAGCTACCCATATACCCGGCCGAAAGTGATGTCATACGTAGTGAGTTGAAATTATTTAACAGTTTCCTGTTACACTGTGCGTTATTACAATATAATTCTTCTTATTGCCTAGCAGGAGTACTTATGGATTCAGTGAACGAATCCTCGGCGGAAGCTGAAGCCGTTCTGGAATTAATTTGTTGGCCATGGCCCAGGGCCCTCGCTAAGTTGCAGAGTATGTTACTTTAATACTTATGAGGTACATTTTTAATGTTCTATATTCTAGCTGACTGAAACATTTGAAAATTGAAGCGGTAACGCAAACAATGTCTTATAGAATAGCAGAGAAATCATGCATAAAAGGTTACATGAAAAAGAAATAGATAAAAGTCAAACGAAAGCTAGAAGTGGAAAGATAAATAGTCAAGACTAGTGTACATAACCTATTTTTATTTTTTATTTATTTTGGTTGGAGTTTTTACGACCACCGTGAGCAACTCAATGGGCTATAAGCAGTCGCCCGTCCCTAATTTAGGGTCACTGGTTCCAGGGAAGGGAGAGAGCCAGTGCCGTAAGACAAACACAACATCCATGCCTGACCAGGATACGAACCCGGACCCCTTACGGACGAATGATCAGAGGCCAGCGCCTTAGACCACTGCGCCACCGGTGCGGCGTACATAACCTAAAAAATGAATTAGTGGTTTAAACTTTCATGGTATAGCTAGAGAAATTTCTGCTTACACCAATAGCGTAGCCACAGGAGGGGGGGGTTGACCCCCTTGAGGGGAGACTGAGCACGAATTTAAAGCGATATATATGTGTATACTAGGCTTTTGTCAATGAACCAAACCCATGCCCCCCCCCCCAAGAAATTTCTGGCTACGCCACTGGCTTACACATTCAGAAATTCAATGAAGTGATGATTCATTAGAAGTAAGGTCTTTACTTCACGATTATATTGAAATTACAGATGAATATAACTTCTAAATAACTTGTCGTAAATGCTTCATAGGTTGTGGAATTCTAGAACATCTATTTTATTGAAAATCACAATAAAGATTGAACAATAAAGATTGCTTTCAGGATTTCAATGCATCCTTATCCACGTGCAGTGAAAGCCAATAAGTGTTAAATTCAGGAAAAAATAAACTCACTTGTCAACGAACGCAGTACTTGCTGTGATAGATGTGTAAGTAAAATGGCTTTCGGCGTCATTCATAAAATAGACATTTTGCAGGGAACAAATCGTAAAAAGTTAGCAGGAAACACTCTAAAGACCACCAAAGCTGAAGTGCTGTATTATGAAATATTAGTCACATTTTAACCGAATAATATACAGGGTCAGAAAAAATGATGTGAACACCCTGGAAATAGGCGGTATGTTTTTATTTATAAGGTGTCGGACCACCCAGTGATGCAGTTCTAAGTGAAAAAGTGTCTTAGCGGTGAACGGATCAGATGAAAACAACCTAGAAAAACAGACTCCAAACTTTCAAAAGCTTATTAAAAGTTTGACTTGTTTTTATGATTAAGTATTTTTAATTAATTTTTTATTAATTATTTTGATCAATTTTGATTAAAATTGCTTAATTTAGGCAATTTAAAACAGAAGAAAGAATGTTACGTGGGAGTCATTCTAAATGATCTTTAAACATTCAGTGTGAATTATACGAATTAGGTATCCAGCGCCTCTGGCCACTCATCAACCGTGGCTCCTTTTTGTGTTACCCGTAAGGAACCAAGGGATGGGCTCAGGGGATTACTTGTATTGAAGCCCATGGCGACTTTAACAAAATGCCCACTGCAACCATAAAACACCTGTCAGCCAGCCTACATGCCTATTTAATTTTACTGTGTCGATTTCCCCCCTGCAAATGAAGTAACATATGGAAAAGCCACCTTCTATAATGTCACTTTGAAAACTGTGGTCTTGACGAAGTAGTTACCATTCTCTTCACACTAGAACTCTTGTGATTCATGAAACGTCCTACTGTGTGAACCAACGGTTTAGCCTCATTCTATAATATGAACATTCGATTAATGTATGAATATGCTTGCACATAAAACACAGCATTCGCTATTTTTGCCTACAAGGTTATAAAAAGAAAGCTTGTTAGCCCTATTTCTCTTACCACGTAACCATGAAAAGGGTCTTAGCGACGCTAAGCCTACAAAAAAGTGCCTTAGCGCCGCTAAGCGGCGCTAAGGCCCTTCTACATCACTGGGACCACCATTTACTTTTAATTCAGTTTCCAATCTTCTTGGAACAGATTCATACAGCTTGAATAGTCTCCAGTAGAATGCTGTACCATTCGTCGATCAGAAGATCAGCCAATTGCTTCAGAGATGTTGGTGGAGGGAATCTGCTTCTCACTCTGCTCTCCAAAATTGTCCACAGTGGTTCGATGGTATTCAAGTCAGGGGATTGAGATGGCCAAGGCAGATGTTGAAGTTCGTCTTGGCGCTCCTCAAACCAATACTGAGCTATTCTGGATGTGTGTATGGGTGCATTTTTATTTTGAAAAATAGCATCATTGTTGGAAAACAACATTTGGACTATAGGATGCACGTAATCACTTAACATGTCCAAGTACTCGTTTGCAGTAACTTAACCATGTAGGGTAGTGATGGGGCCAACCAAATACTAAGATATGGCGGTCACCGAAATCATCACAGACCCACCCCCATGTTGACAGTTGGAACCAGACATTCCGAATTGTACGCTTCCTTGGGGGTTCTCTATACATAAATATGACCTACTGTTGGAAATAATGTAAGTGAGAACTCATCGTAACATATCACACGTTTTCAGTCATCAGCTGTACAAGTTTCATGCTCATGACACCATATTTTCGCATTGTAGCGTTGGTTTCTGTGATTAAAGTCTTAGTAATTGCAACTCTTCTATGAATGTTGGCTTTGTAAAGTTCTCTGAGGACTGTTTTTGTGGAAACAGGGTCTTCAAGGAGGATATTAAGTTTTGCTGTCACTCTTTCTGCAGTAGGCCGGTGTAACAAGGAATGTGTCTCGCCAAGCATTGCCCCGACTGCCACTCATCGCAGCACATTGTCGCGCAAGGTTGCAGTGGTGTCGTACCAGACATGCGTGGCGGGACGAAGGGAATTATGTGGTATTCAGCGACAAGTCTCGCTTCTCTTTCAACGCCGATTGAGAGTCTGGAGGCGACGTGGTCACCTGGCTGATCTTAGTGAGCGTCATACGGCTCCTCAGCGTAGTGTCATGATTAGGGGCATTATCAATTTCAACACCCGTTCACCTCTCGTAGGTACATAGTGGGTACAATAACAGCACAACTATACGTCGATGAGATGCTAAAGTCCGTTTTATTGCAGTATCTTTGTGGTATCATCCCTGATCCCCAGTTTCAACAAGATAACACCCGCCCGCATACTGCCAACATCACCAGACAGATTGGACACAATCTTTGTTAGCGTTCGACGGTCCCTCTCATTCAACCTCGGTTTTCGCCCACGATTTTTCTTCGCCGATAAAGTCTTGCCATGTTTTGTGTACGCAGTCATAACCGACTGTTGCTTTTGGAATACCAAACAATTCTGATGTCATGGTTACACGCGCTCCCATGATTTGTCCTCTTTAGAAATCTGACAGGTTACCCATTTCACTGATCGCTCGTACGAACAGCTGCTGAACACAGCTTGTATGTACTACAGTGGCATACCACCTAGAGAATACATACAAAGAAAAGATACACAAAAGATAATCAAAACGTTTGTTTTTTTCCAATGTAGCCTACACGAATAACATGAACCCCTATAATCATGGTGTTCACATTATTTTGTCCAATCCCTGTATGTCACATTGATATTAAACTTACCTGGCCATCTCCACAGGGGGATCCTTCTGCAGCAGGACGATAGGAAACACAGTATCCGGATGCTGTGTCAAAACAAAACAACTGTGCACAAACTCTTTGGTCTTTCTGCAATACAAATTGACAAGATATTATGCATTTTACTGTCACCGCTGAAATTTGCAAACATTTTTTCATCATTAATATTTAAAAATGATGGTGCTATTGAAGTAGTGTGGACCATGTATCGACTTGATTCGCGAGCAGAGGTGCAGGGTGCTTTTAATAACTAGGAGTTACATCTTACAAGATATCGTTATATATGTTCCAGACTAACATAACTGTTTCTTATATCTTGTCAGTTGGTAGCACATCAACAGGAGGTCCAACGGGTCCGGACCCCCATCTTAAAATACGGGGGTCATTTATGACGTATACTCTAAATTAACTTTCACTTTTAGTTGCTTTCTCTATGTAAATTTCAATTCATTCTCTTTTAGCGTTTTCAACCTTAACGATATATCTTCTCTCGCAGAATGATGATGTTGGCAACAATCTCGAGGTCAGAGAGCTTGACGTATGCATATTGAGAGATAAGAACGAGATATATAATGTTGAAGGAGCAGCCAAAAAGTGTGATGGTGAAAGCTGTATTAGGCTGAAGCCGTATTTATTTGAAGTCTGCGTATACGAGTTGTGTTGTTATAGTGTTTGGAGTTAATCAAGTTTTCTGCTTACTAACTTACATTAATCAGTTTTGAAATATAAGTACTATTGTGATTAGCTCCTCACGTATTTTGGAATATTCAAGTAAAGTGCTCATATTGATGGAATAAAAAGTAAACAGTAAGTCTTTCTGAAACTTTATTTGAGTGACTTCGTTTCACTTCGAGAGAAAATATATAAGAGGAGGAAATCTTATGTAATGTTTTCAAGGCTACATACGTTTCAAATAGTAAAGAACGCTACACATTTCATAGAAATGCACAGTGTGGTAGTGCCGTGGAGTTGATGATTCAATCTCAACGATGTTTGCGTCAGTTGCAGTGTGAGACTTGAGGAAGCGGCACGTGGCCTCATTACTCCCGCAGTGCGTGGCGTTGTGGATTGACGAGGGTTAGAAATGGCCCATGCAGACGCTTCAGGTACTGTGACGCGTGAAGATCAACGGTCGTACATCAAGATTGAAACTTTACGAAGCAAACATCCAACAGACATTCACAGGACTTTGCGTGAGGTTTGTGGCAATGAAACAGTTGACAGGAGTACAGTTTCCCGCTGGGCTAATCACTTTCGTGAAGGACGTTTGAGCATAAACAACAATCCGAAGTCTGGGAAGCCGAAAACGGCAACGAATGAGCGAAGTCTGAAACTTGTCGGGGATTGTGTCGAACAAGATCGTCGAGAAATATGCAAAGAAACTGCAGAATTTACAGGAATTTCAGCAACATTAGTATTCCGTATTTTGACGAACCATTTGCAGAAAACAAAAACTTCGGCCAGATGAATCCCTCATGACTTGACTACCGTACAGAAACAGACTCGTGTTGACAATACATCATTGCTGAAGCAAAGACTTGTCGCTGAAGGCGACGCCTTCCGTTATGAATCGTTGCTGTTGATTAAACGTGGGTTAGGGATTTCGAACATGAGTTGAAATCGCAGTCGAGTGAGTGGAGAAGTCCATGCTCCCCACGATTTAACAAAATCCGACGGGCACAATCGAAGGTCAAGCAAATGATGATCTTCGCATATGATCACCTTGGCGTCATCATGACACATAGAATACCATGTAGAACAAGTGTCACAGCTGCCTATTACCATGACGTCCTGCAAAACTTTCGCAGAAAAATGCACAGCAACCGACCTGGCTTGCTCAGAGGTGGTCCTCTCATTTTCCACGACAATGCAAGACTACAGATGGGGAAGATGGGGACAGCTTTGCTGGAGAAGTTCTCTGGGAGCGGTTCATCGAAATAACGGGAGAAACATGGCAATACATTAAAACAGGGCAAGGCATATAAAAACCGCGCATAACAAACCGAAGCAGGGGAAACATTACAGTAATGTGAATACACAAAGATGAGCATGGAGCACGAGGCAAGACTCAATCAGTAAAAGTTCAGTACAGAAATGTTCACACGTTGCTGGAGAAGTACAGGTGGGAAGTGTTACTTCATGTACCCCATAGCCCAGACATGAGTGCACCAGACTTGGACTTGTTACCCAAACTCAAACAACCCATGCGAGGACTGGAGTTTTCATCCCTGGAGGACCTTTCTGCAGCAATTACCCAGCGCGTCCGACAGCTGAAAAAAAGAGGGACCTGACTGGAATTGCAGACCTTTCAAAACGTTGGGACCCCGTCATTCAGAAGCAGCAAGACTTCATAAAAGGACTATAGAGAGACATCGCCTAAGACACTTCCGGTATGTGAAAAAAAACTTGTGTGCATTACATATGAAATGACCTACGTAATTGTAATGGCACTAAAGTTGACGATGTGTCTTATGAAGCATTGGACGAGAGAAATAAGAACAAATCTAAAGAGCAAAAGAGCTCATTTGATTAACACATTTTTTACGAACATGACAACATCGACCTGAGACGGTTCCCATATTTTAATCGAAGCGCATGGGCAGAGAGCTTACACGGGATGTGACTTACGTTAGGTTCCTAAAGGCTATACAGAAGTTTTTTTCAAGTCTTCATTTCAAACCGCTCCCGAGATATTCGTTGAAACCATAAGACGTGCAGACACACAAAGTGCAAACATGGTGGGACAGTTGTTACGCGCAGTCCTTGAAAGCCATACGGAAAAATTCAAATCTGTCTTAAACTGTTCGCGAGAGCCGAGATATTTATCGAAAAGATGCGGACGGACATACGTACAAACAGGAAGACGGACAACATAGTGCTAATGTGGTGTCCAATGTGAGAGTTGCTCGATGCCCGTGACGGTCATCCTAGAAATTTAAAATTATCTCAAATGGTCTCAAACGCGTGCCGCCTCAATTTCCCACTGTAATTCTTGACCAAGGAGGTCAGATGAATTGTCCAGTTAGTATCTATGTAATACGAGGGCGATAAATCGATGTGTGTGTGTGTGTGTGTGTGTGTGTGTGTGTGTGCGCGCGCATTGAAGTCAAAGACAATATTTTCTGAACCCTACCTTTGCCAAAATCTGGTACGGCCTTGATGTCAGTATTAGACCCTTACTTTTCCACGTAGAAACTTAAAATGCATTTGACATATCTGTGTTCCAACTGTATTAGTCTATATTAGGCATGCCCTTGCAAATTACGCACTTTCTGTGGCTTTCTAGCTCTTCCTCTTTTCCCATGTGTGTTTTATGATGCTAGAGAATACGACAATGAGCACCAGGATGGCATCGAATTATGCCCTATATCCATAGATCCCAACGAATGAATTCACTCTCTTTTACGCACAGGATCAAGTCCCACAGTCAACTGCCCTCAGCAAGAATGCTGGCTTGATTGTTTCGTACGCGTTGTCTTCGCGCAGGCTCAAGCTGAAGACCTCCCATCTGGACCCTCAGCCGCGTTTCCATGACAGCAGGATGAAGACTTACCGGTTTATGCATTGGCAAGGCTTCCCTGAGCGAAGTGCTAGACGACGGTTTCCTCACTGGCTCGAGGAAGCAAGTGTTCTGTGCAAGTTATTTTAATTGTGTGCAGTAGTATTAGTACGTGTTAGTGACTTAAAATGAGTGACATCACGCATTAACTGTTGAAAATTTTGTTTCTCAGTTTCGAGATGTGGATAAATTGCAAATTGTCAGCTTAGAAGATCTGTTTGCACTTTCGAAACTTAAAACGAAGAAAAGGCCTGATCATATAATACACTGGTGTGCAAAAATTAAGGACGAAGAGGAGAAATTAGCATAACAGCGGAACGAGCAGGCAGAACGGACCGAAAGACCACTCAGGAGATAGACTAGGGTACGGTACGGTAGGCATGCGCATATATGCAGCATGATGTAGGGGGGGGAGTGTCGGAAGGGTATAAAGCACACGGGCGGTGTACGCTCAGCAATTCGGTGAAAGCTATTGCACGGTGTACATCGGTTTGAACGACGTCGAGTTACTACCACCGTGTGATATGGCCAACAAGCAATCCAGTAGACGACATCTGGTTGACTTTACCCGAGGACGCGTCATTGGGAAGTTGGAAGAAGGTCGAAGTGTGACTCTTGTGGCCGAGGAGTTCGGGATCGCTCCCAGCATCGTTTCATGAGCTCGGAGAGTATTTCAGACGACAGGAACAGCTGTCCGAGAGTTTAGCAGTGGTCGTCCACTACTAAACTCGGACTCTCCACGGCGGCGGACGACCGGTATATTGTCCTACAGGCGAGAAGAGACAGACGGCAGACAGCGGGAGAAATCGCAAGGCACATGCAACAGACAACTGGACGTCCGTTATCGCGTTTTACCGTGGCCAGCAGGCTGCACAAAAGTGGTCTATTTGCACGACGACCAGTACGATGTGTGCCATTAACGCCTGCTCATTGGAGACGGCGGTTTCTGTGGTGCCAGGAACACAAGAACTGGACACATCAACAATGGGGTCGAGTTCTCTTTACGGATGAGAGCCGATTTAGTCTGACGAGCGATTCTGGACGTATACACATCTGGCGAGAGCAGGGAACACGCAATCACACCTCCGACATCATCGAAAGGGACCGGTTTAAAGGTGGCGGAGTTCTCGTTTGGGGCGGTATCACGCTTGGCAGCCGTACTGACCACATTTTCCAAGGAGGTTCAGTCACTGGTGACCGCTATCGTACAGAGGTTCTCCTGCCTCACGTGCGTCTGTTTAGAGGGGCTGTGGGTCCTGAGTTCCTCTTCATGGACGACAACGCTACACCTCATCGTACAGTGGCTGTCGCAGAGCTGTTGGAGAATGAAAATATTCAACGCATGGATTGGCCCGCAAGGTCCCCCGGACCTAAATCCAATCGAACACGTGTGGGACCTTCTCTGGAGACGCTTGGCAGCATGTCACCAGCCGCCAGCAACGATTCCGCAGCTGCGATTGGCGCTACAAGAGGAATGGGCCGCGATGCCTCAGCAGCTTCTTGACAACCTTGTCCTCAGCATGGACAGACGTTGTAAATCCTGCAACGCAGTCAGGGGTGATCATATCCCTTACTAAAGACTGGATTTTTCTTGGCAGCTGGCTGTCACATGGACGTTTCTGTCTTCTGTCCAGTTGTGCTCGAAGCTACCTTTTCAATAAAGTGCCTTTGCATCCTTTGGATTCCTTGTTTGGACGGTTTTGCTCACTTTTCCCATATTCTTACATCTTGGGGATCTTATGGTATGATTTGAGTCGACGTGGAGCACTTCTGCACGATGTTACATTCGAAAAACCGTCTCGTCCTTAATTTTTGCACGCCAGTGTAGGTGTTTAGATATGACTGTCAAAAATACTTAAAGTTAACAGGATCACGTGACTCAAGTAAAGTGTACTACTAGCTGTGGTTGCTTTCTGTCATCTGAAACAGACTCTCTGAATAAGACCCGTAGCTAAAAATTTCATTTCTATTATCCGACAATTTTTTCCCCGACGAGTAACAGAAAGCATGGACTGGAAATACTTTTCCTTCCTTAATAGTGCAAAAACGTTGCTAGAGTTTTTTTTTTTTGATTGGAGGTTTAACGACCACCGTGAGCAACGTTGCTAGAGTAAATAGATAGCCCAGATCTCGGACCCGGGACACTCTTCTAGGATAAAAAAACATTCGTTCATTTTTTCTTTCGTCATTACAGTTCAACTTCACTTTAGTCCTTTATCTTTTAATGCTCTTCTCCAACTTTCTAATTGTTTTTCTTTTTAGACGTGTAGTAAGCTTAGAATGCGGCAATATGGCAAAGACTCGTTTTCTGAGAGACTTTGAGAGAGGCATAATAATGGGCATTAGGCGGGCAAGTGCAAGCATCTTAGAAATGGTAAACCTTCTCGGTTACGCAAGAACAACTGTATCGATGGTCATGAATGGAATACGGGATTACACCATACAATACAAATTTCGAAGATGTGCTAATCGGAAACGAAACTTGGCCGTTCTGGGTGGTGTAGTGGTTAGCATACTCGTGAGCTATCCGGGATACGAGGTTCGATTCCCGCTCCAGGACGACGAAATTTTCAAGTTTTTGGATATTATTGTACCATCCATGTTATATTTACACCAAAAAAAAAAAAAAAAAAAAAAAAAAACGGATTCACATCTTCAAAATTTGTATTGTATGGTGTAATCCCGTATTCCATTCATGATTTATCTGCTCCTCCGGGCAATCACGGGATAGAATTCTTGACCTCCAGATCAGCTAAACATGAATGCCGGTTGCTTTGACTAGCGAATCCTGTGATGGTTCTATTCAAATTAATCGGAAACTTGAAACTTGGTCGTTCTGGGTGGTGTAGTGGTTAGCATACTCGAGTACTATCCGGGAGACGCGGGTCCGATTTCCGCTCCAGGAATACAAAATTTTCAAGTTTTCGGATATTATCTGACCCACTATCCATGTCATATTTACACCAAAAAACAGATTCACATCTTCAAAATTTGTGTCGAGGGTGTTTATGAGTGGTGCACGGACAACAAAACATGAAGTCAGCGGTTTTCCTCTGGGATGAAACGACTGGTCGATGTTCGAGGGCAATGGCGTCTGGAAAGGATTGTACGAGGTAGGTAACAAACGAGCTCCATTGCGTCACGTAACCGTGCAGTACAACAGAGGTATCCAGAGGAGAATTTCAGCATTAACAGCCCTCCAAACATCGCCGTGAATGGGCTATAGCTGCATAGTTCCTTTCGTGTAAATCTCGTCTCTGCTAAAAACTGATAAATTCGTTTGCAATGGGCACGGGAGCACTAAAACTAGACCCCTGAGGACAGGAAAAAGTCTCCTGGTCCGATGAATCACGTTTTCGGTTAATACACGTCGATGGCCGACCCAGAATATATCGTCAACCGCATGAATCGATGGATCCCAGCACCCTAGCGTTAACTTTACATGCTGGTAGATTCGGTGTAATGGTCTAGAGTCTGTTTTCATGGCTGACATTGGGTTTCTTAATACCTCTGGAACAGCACTTGGTTGCCACGAGGTATCTTAACATCATTGATGACCAGGCACAGTGCATGGTGTTTCTTGATAGAGAAGGCTACTTCCAGCAGGATAATGCTCCATGTCACAAGACTCAGATCGTCACACAGTGGTTCCAGAAACACGAGAGTAACTTCTAAGTGTTAAAATGGTCCCCACAGTCTCCGAAACTTAACCTAATTGAGCATTTGTGAGATGAGATTGAGGGAGTCATTCGTAACAGAGATTCTCCTCCAGTGAACTTTCGCCAATTGAGAGACGCCATCACATCCGCTTAGCTGAAGATACGTATAGGACGATTTCAGAATTTCGTTGCATCCATGCCATATCCAATCAAGGCTATTTTGAAAGCTAAGGGCGGCTCAACGCGTTATTAGATAGCTGTTCCTAATAATTTGCTATCATTTTGCTTTAATCATAGTTTATTGAATTCTGAGTGCCTTTACTCAGCATGGGTCACGGTTCTTCCTTTACTTTCGAATTTAAATAGGAACGGTCTTTCAACTGATTTTTGTTAAGTTTTTACATAATTTGTCTACCTTATGTTACTTGTTTCACATGTGCAGGGAATTCCGTACAGTTTCTTTATCAACAGCACATTTTACTGTGGCACCATTTCGTGCCTTAGGCAGTTACAAATTTCCTGTTTAGCTGCTACATCGCATGACTTGGCCGCCCCGGTGGCGCAGTGGTCTGAGCGATGACTTCTGATCATTCGTCCGAGATGGGTCCGGGTTCGAATCCAGTGAGGCATGGATGTTGTGTTTGTCTTACGGCGCTGGCTCTCTCCCTTTCTTGGAGCCAGTGGCCCTAAATTAGGGACAGCCGACTGCTTTTAGGCCACTGAGTTGCTCACGGTGGTCATTAAACCTCCAAAGAAACAAAAACAAACATCGTATGACTTACATACACAGAAGAGCCAATAGCATTATGGGCAACGTGTCTTTATGCAAATATAAGGGATTGCAGGTAAACAATGGCGCGTGTGAAGGTCATGAAACGGTATAATACTAAGTTAATCAGTGTTATTCTTGTTCAGTTAGGGAAAGCAGCGAGCGGACTTAAACGAATTTGACAAAAACCAAATAGTAATGTCCAGACGATTCGGTCAGAGCATTTCCAAGACGGCAAGGCTTGTGGGGTGCTCCTGATTAGCGGTGATTAGTAGCTTCAAAAAGTAGTCCGAGGAGGCAAAACCCCACGAACCGCCGGCAAGGTGTGGGCCGACCACGGGTCATCGATGCTAGAGGTGTGGGCCGAACACGGGTCATCGATGCTAGAGGTGTGGGCCGAGCACGGGTCATCGATGCTAGAGGTCTATTCCGTATGGTTCAAGACAACAGAAGAGATACTGTGGCGAAACTCGCTTGTAATTTGAATGATGGTGACGGTAGTAATGTGTCACAACACACAGTATATTGAACCCTGCTGAAAATGGGGCTGCATAGCCGCAGGCCGCTCCGAGTGCCCATGCTAACCTCAGTTCACCGTTGAATGCGTCTACAATGCGCATTCTAGCATCAAAACTGGACCTTAAATAATTGGCAGATTGTCGTCTGATCCAATGAATCTCGTTTCCCATTGCACCATGTGAGAGGGCGGTACGTGTGCGTCGTTTACCTGCGGGAGTGTTGGCACCAGGATGCACCGTAGGACGAAACATGCTGGTAACGGAAGCTTTGCAATATTCTACTGGGAAACCCTCGGTACTGTCATTCATGTGCAGGAAACTGTGACGTCTACCACTTACCTAAACATTACTGCAGACCAGATACATGATTTCCTGACAACGGTATTCCCCTCTAGTAGTGCCTTCTTTCATCAGATTAATGCGCCATGCCCCACTGTCCGGATTGTTCGAGATTGGTTTGCGGAACATAAGGAAGATTTCCAGGTATTTCCCGGGCCTACAAATTCCCTAGACATCAATTCAATCGACCATCTGCGGTTTGTGTTGGAACAGTAAACCCGATCTGCGGGGGCTCAACCACGAAACTTACAAGAGTTAAAGGACCTGCTGTTAACGTGTTGATACCACAAGATACCTTTAGAAATCTTGTAGCGTCCATCGCTCGCCGGGTAAGAGCTGTTTGTGCTGCACGTGGAGGACCAACATCATATTAGGCAGGTGGACATAATGTTTTGGCTATTCAGCGTATCACGTCAGTGGTTTCCTTTTCGTCTCTGCATTTTCCCAAGAGTTGTCACAGGACAAATATGTAATTTGTTCTTAATGTGGAGCCGTGATATCGATTGCTGACAAAACGTAGGGTGTACGTCAGAAACACCTGATCAAGTGAAACCAAAATATATATATTAATTCTATAAGGTTTTTTTTACTGTGAGTCCTATTTTAAGAGAACGGCTGAACGTAAAGATATAGTTGAGGTGTCAAAATAAAGGTCTTACCATGTAGATGTGCCAGTCGAAGAGAAAAATGAGATTGGGGCAACGGTTCGGGCGTTGTGGGGCAACAAAATTCCCATGCAAAGTCTATGGGAGAAGCGTGCGGCTGACATTCGATCGCCTGCGGTTGACTCACGCGTTGTTAAAGGCGGAGGCATGGAGGGGACTCCGATAGTCCAAAGTCTTTTTTTCTGAGTGAACCGTTGCGCAAAGCAACGCTAGCAGGCATTCGTATTAAAGTTCTTCTCATCGGAACAGCGAACACTCTCGAAGACCTGATTGCGTTATGCCGTTGGACTGTGTGTACAATTTAATATTCATTCGATCCAGTTCATTCACGTTGGCAAGACGTTTCCCACTATGTAAAGATGTAAATAAACATTCTGTTGACCATTGTTAGTGAAAATATTTAGAATGTACATATTGAGTTGCGCCATCTATATCTTCATTCTATAAGGTAAGACCTATTTTGAGAGAACGGCTGAACGTAAAAATATGGTTCAGGTATCAAAATAAAGTTTTTACCCTGTAGATGTGCCAGTGGAAAAGAAAACTGAGATTGGGGCAACGGGCGAGGCATAGCGGGGCGGGGCGGGGCGGCAAAGCTCCCATGTAATGTCCATGGGAGAAGCGTGCGGCCTTTATCAGGCGCTCAGTTCAGTGTCAGACTTGGTGTTATGTGATCAGTCCTAAAGTAAGTAAATACTTTATTGCATACTTATTACTCTTGACAGAATGTCTCTCCCTCACAAAAAAAAAACGAAAAAAAAAAACAAACGTAACAGCCTTACTGGAAGGCATGAGTGATCAATAGGTCGCAACTATATGTCTCAGACAAGAGAGAATGAAGAGTATTCGCAACGCGAATCTCATTCCAACAACATTTACAAACACAGTTGTGACTGAAGATGAGAGTGAAAGAGTGAGTGCGCTATCCAGTTGAAGTTTTGGACACGATCGAGATGAGTGGACTTCCGCCTCACATTTTACGACTGAAAAAGGGTGCAGTCGTGATGTTCATCACGAACCTGGCCGCCCCGGTGGCGCAGTGGTCTAAGCGCTAGTTATGATGATTCATTCGTGAAGAGTCCGGGTTCGAATCCCGATGAGGCATGGATGTTGTGTTTGTCTTACGTCACTGGCTCTCTCCCTTCCCTGGAACCAGTGACCTTAAATTAGGGACGGGCGACTGTTTATAGCCCATTGAGTTGCTCACGCTGGTCGTTAAACCTCCAGTCAAAAAAAAAATTACGAACCTGGACTATTGTCTTTACTGAAGTGGTTGAGTGAATTTCTCAATCAAATAAAGTTTACATTTGTTATTTCATATGAATTTATTCTTTTCAAAAAAAAAAAAAAAAAAAAGAAAAACAAAAGAAAAACAAACTAACCGTCAATTCCGACAGGTTTCGTCTAGTTGTGTTTAAAACACTATGGAACATACATATCACATTTCAAGAGCTCTGGCATAACTATGGGTATATTATATCATCAGTAAAATCCGAAATGCTGTCAAGTCCAAAACTTCAACAATTTAGGTCGCAAAGTTTTTACAGTCATTTGCAAAAGTTTAAGACCACCTGTTGGTATTAGGAGATTTCTGCCGATTGCGTCAACCACTGTCTGTATTACTCACCTTCCTATCGGTGTTGCATCATCCTACATCGGCAGCTTTTGATAGAGTTGGGGGAAGCGCGAGAGCGTCAGTTTGCTTCTGGTTTTCATGCTGACAGGTTTTGTGCGTATTTTCCATATAGCGACAAATGGGCAAAAAAGCGTCATTAAGTGTTACTCTGAGGGCAAAAGTAGGGACTTTATATCATGAAAAATACTCCGAACGTGACATAAGCAGAAAGGTAAATGTGAGCAAGACTACTATTCATAATACGATCATGAAATATCGAGATACAGGCGAATTTAGTTACCGGAAGAGAAGTGGACGTCCAACGAAAACAACCCCACTTGATGACAATACCATAAGGCGAATAGTCATGCGTTCCCCGAGGAGTACGTGCAAGAAAATCAAGGCCTTTATACATTCAAAAGGGTCTGATATTAATATCAGCACTGTTTTCCGACGTCTTAGCAAAGATTTTGGATTAAAGTCTTATAAACCTGGACATAAACTGTGACGCATATTCTAATTTGACTTTCATTTTTAGTTCCTTTTCCTATGTAAATTTGAAGATTTCTCTTTTGCACTTTCCAAACTTAACGTGCTATCTTATTTCTCACATGAATGAGGTTGGCAACACTTTTGAGGTCAGAGAGAGTGACGTATGAATGTGACAAGAACGTTAGATAAAAAGGACGATACAGCAGTTGCTTAGTGTGTGTGTGTGGAGATGTTCGATCGTTGTTAAGCTAGATTATACGACAGATAATTAAGGCATTATATGTGAAGTGTAAAACTCGCAGAGCTATATTTTGGATTTCATCAAATATTGCTGGACTAATAAAAGATTATCGTTAGTTTGACTTCTGTATATGCTTCGTCTGCCCGTAAAAACTTAACTTGAGCTATCCCGTGCAACTATTGCATCGTATTCTCATTTAGTTCAAAATTTCCTTAGTCATGGTTTTAGACATAGCGTAACACCAATCTCGCACACGAAAAAGGGTTACGTTATAAAACCTAGACTAACCACTGTCATGAAAAAGAAGAGACTCCAGTTTGCGAAGCGTCATCAATCGCAGACTGCTGAAAATTGGAGCCAAGTTTTTTTTTCCGATGAATCAACTGTGCGTCAATTTGAATCACGTGAAGCACATGTTCGACGACCAAAAGGCAAAAAGGTCTGATGAAAAATATACCGTTAGCACCGTGAGATATCCGCCTAGTCAGATGATATGGGGTGCTATGCCAGCATCCGGTACTGCTTTATATCCTTTTTGCCGACAGGCACTATCACGATTGGTCCTTTTTATGTGGAAATGTTACGTGAGAAGCTGTTGACTGATATGCAAGTGCACAGATGCACAATCTTTATGTATGATGATTCTCCATGCCACAGATCAAAGACAGTAAAGGACTACTTGCAGAGGAAAAACATAATTGTACTTGATTGGCCTGGTAATAGTCCCGACCTTAACCCCATCGAAAATTTGTGGACCATTTTAAAAGACAAGGTAGCAGAAAAACAGCCATCAAATTCCCAAGCTTTGATTGACGCTATTAAGTACGTGTGGTGCAATGACATTTTAAGTGACCATTGCAAATCACTCATTGAGAGTATGCCACATTGTATTCTGTCCGTTATAAAAACAAAGGTGGACACATAAGTACTGATTTCGGTCTCTTTGTGTTCTAAAGAATGTAAGTATTCATCTGTCGTGTAATTTTTTCAAATATCTCTGACTAGTAATTAATTGTTTCTTTGAAAATCTTAATTTTCAATAAATTGACAGGTGGTCTTAAACTTTTGCAAATGATTGTATTATTTAATTGTACAGCTTCAGGAGTTTTTTTTTTTTTTGATTGGAGGTTTAACGACCACCGTGAACAACTAAATGGGGTATAAGCAGTCGCCCGTCCCTAATTTAGGGCCAGTGGTTCCAGAGAAAAGTGAGAGCCAGTGGTTCCAGAGAAAAGTGAGAGCCAGCGCCGTAAGACAACACAACATCCATGCCTCACGGGATTCGAGCCCGGACCCATTCTCGGACGAATGATCAGAAGCCGTCGCTTAGACCACTGCGCCACGGGGCGGCACAAGAAGTTTACTGTGTTCTGTGCTTATCAAATTAGAGTATCGGAACTTTGAAAATGATTTCGAGAAACAGAACTCAAAAAAATTCAAAGCCACAGATGTCATCGCCACTTGTTCAAAATACTAAGCAAATCCAAGGGAGTAATTTTGTAAGAGCAGACCATTTTTTATTTCTATAGTTTTCTAATTTCTGCTGAAAGAGTTCTGTTTAAAGAGTTATACCTTTTTATTTTTGAATTTAGATAGAGCTGTCCTTTCTCTTTTCCAAAACATTAAACAAATCAGTGTTAACATTTACGCTGGTATTATGAATTTTTTATTACAAAAAGGTTTAGCATTTTACAGATAAAATTTAGCTTTACAATATCTACGAGAAAATATTTTATACATCACTAGCATTCTCCATGTCCATTCCCATTTTTCCAGAAATCTCTTAAATTTCCCAGAATCTCTAATTATTAAAATACAGCCGAAAAGTTGCTCAAGCTTTATGGGAGAAACAAATTTAAGTACTCACGAAACAGGCAGTAGTTCCTCTGTCCCTTTTACATTGTTCATCAAGCGTCAACATAGTTCCTGGTAGCACTCGAACAAGGAGATCATTTTCATGAGGAAAGTTGTAGAGACAAGTGGCCGTTTCTCCGCTGTAATTGAAAAACAAAACAAAACAAAACAAACTTTAGGATGGCTGTTTGAATCGGGCAAAATCATAGAGTCAATGTGAGACGAAAATGAACTTGTCTATTTGCTGTGCAATAGTTCTAATTTTCTGCTGGATATCATGCAAGGAACACAATTTGAATCTCGGAATATCTTCGCTGTGAGGTTCTCAGGTACATAACACCGCTGAAATTCTAATACACTCACGTTTGTTCCCTAATTGACCCCATTATTGAAATTTCCCATTTTCGGCTACTCCCTGACCTCATTACAGTATCCTGACTCCATTATTAAGTCAAATCAGTGAAGTTGATCCACTTCACTGATTTGACTTAATACTTATGAACCATAATATTATGCCCATATACCGAATAACCTATTGGGGAAGTCTAAATGTTTCAAGGGTTGCATGGTGATCGCTAATTGCCCCCGTCTAAAAAATGCACCGATGGAGTTGCTGTGACCTGATTTTGTTATTTAAAAATCAGAAAATAAGCAGGATACTTTTCCGTAACAACACTAACTAACAACAGTTCCAATTCTTCCTCACAACTCAGTGATTATTAGCACAGTAAGGTTATTTAAACGTTGAAATTTGCTTTCAGTAGTTGATAATTAGACTCTGTTTGGTTTAAAACCTTTTTTAAACGTTGATATGAGGTTATTAGGTGTACGTTGAAACTATGGAAGTTTTGGAACGTTTCTGAAAAATTCAAATAAAGTTGGATATGTGTTTTGAATCGTGGAATTTTTAATCGTTGGAAATCAAATACCTATTGTTAATAGAAAGTACTAACTCTTTTAAATAACTACTAAATTTCTAAAAGAGCAAATTATGTGTTGAAAGACCGTCAATTTTTTCTGCAGACATATTGTATTTCTTCAGAATACTTCCAATTCCTTTTGATAATGTATAATACAGCGATCTCTTTTGGTCTACACGAAAAACTGCAAGTGAAAACCACGTTGGAGAAGTTCTAATTGCTTTTTTTCATTAGGGGTTTAACGACAACCGTGAGCAGCTCAATGGGCTATAAGCAGAGTCCCGTCCCTAATTTAGGGCTGCTGACTCCAGGGAAGGGAGCCAGTGCCGTAAGACAAATACAAAATACAACATCCATGCCTCACCGGTATCCGAAGCCGGAACCATCTGGGACGAATGGTCAGAAGCTATCGCTTGGATCACTGCTCCACCGGCGCGGCTGTTCTAATTGGCACTTGCTATCTTGTTGAACTTGAAATTTATTGTTTTGTGTTGTATGCATTTTGTCTTTACTTTCAAGATTTTCTTCCATACTTTGTATTGTTCCAAAGGTCTTTGTCTTTACTTTCAAGATTTTCTTCCATCTTTTGTATTGAGTCTTACTTAGCCACCCCGGTGGCGCAGTGGTCTAAGCGCTAACTTTAGATCATTCGTCCGTGGTGGGTCCGGGTTCGAAAGAATCCTGGTGAGGCATGGATATTGTGTTTGTCTTACGGCACTGGCTCTCTCCCTTTCTTGAACCAGTGGCCCTAAATTAGTGTAGGGCGACTGCTTACAGCCCATCAAGTAGCTCACGGTGGTCGTTAAACCATCAATAAAAAAAAGAAAAAGAAAAAGGGTCTTACTTCAATATCCTTGCACGTGAGCGGTGTTTTTTTACTTGGAATTTCATAAACTATTTTTCTCCAGGATGAAAGGACAGTTTGAAACTGTTTCCCGTTACTTGAAAACTTCGTCTTGTTGTGGTGTTTAATGCAGAAAGCTTGAAACTGCTCTAGGATAAGTATTGGCATATTTAAAGGATAGCAGATAGTATAGCAAGGGACTTCATTAACGATTGACATGGTTGTATAAACAAGCCCATGCAATGTTCACTTAAATTGCAGGAATTTTGTTTTGTTAAATGCTATATGAATGCAGAAGCCGTAAAGTGACATGAACATGCTATTTCAGTCCTTTTTAAACCAAACATCTACCCTTCGGGGTTACTTTAAATATGTTAGAAAACGGGTTTTCAATGTTTCATACAAGTTACAAATGGTTAAAAATGGGGGTTTTGAACCATTGCTATAATAATGTATCAACTAGACATCCTGGTGATTTTTACACGTATTTTTAATGGGTTTACAGCCTACTCGTTATCCATTTTTGAACTTTGAAGCAATTAATTCGTGCTACGTGGGTCAAGTTCACTTTTGTGTGAGGAATATACATATAGAGACACGTTTTTAATGTGGTGGAATAAATAATCTATCTCTGAGAAACAGTGAAGCCCCCAGCCTGAAGCAATTATCCGGCGTTATAATTGTGGAATTAGTATGTCAGCTCTTCCAAAATTGTTTATGTATTCTCACTTGAACATTCTTCGTACAAGTTTTTGATGGGGGCCACTCTCTTTCTATTGAGAAAACTTCTTAATAAAGAAGTGAACTGAAAGAAAGAAATGTGTTAGGAGAACTACACATTTTCTTTAATATTTTAAATAAATAAATAACAACCAGTGCACTGAAGGAAATAAAAATCTATTAAACTTATTGATGGCAGTTTTCGGTAGTGTTATACCAAATCTGAACTAGATTACCTACCAGGCTGCAACATTAAGCGAAAACAGCGCGGGCAAAAGTAAAGAGTCGGGACTTAATGCCATCTACTGACGTGTGACTCAAAAACAGCGCGGGCAAAAGTAAAGAGTCGGGACTTCATGCCATCTACTGACGTGTGACTCAAAAACAAGAATTGTTCTGTATCATTATTTACATCATTCAAACAGATGGATTTTATTTACATTCTGAAATTTCAGTATTTTTTCAAGGTAACTTCTTATAGCTGCTTTAAAGAAATTTTAATCCTACAACAAACGAATGCTCAGGTTTTACACAATATCTCCATTCCTGCGAACTGTTTATCACAGGACACTCATAAACTTTGGATGCTGGGGTGCAAGAGAATTGCACTGAAATAGGGCAAACTAAAATAAGAAACAAGTTACAGCGGAGCCAGCTATGATGTAAGTGGCGAGAAGTCACAAAATTAGTGCATAGTTTGCAGACTGAAACACGGGACTGGCTACTTTTTATAGAAAACTTTTTATCATGGTTAGTTAAGCATAACATGACTATTGATGAAATAATACGTGATAAAATGAGTATGAGTCAGTCATTAAAGTAATCCCTGATAGTGTTTACAAAATTTCTCTCTCTATATATACATAGTAAAATGTCGGCCTGTCTGTTCTCTATGAACTCCTAAACAATTTGACCGATCTGAACCAAATTTCGCATTGTTACACTCTAGAACACTGCGGAAAATATAGAATACCATGAAACGTGGACATCCTATTACCTCCACCTGCTTTCATCCCCTTGACACTTTGTGCCTAAATCCTTCGACCGATCTGGACCAAATTTTACATTACGGGGGTTATAACAAAAGTTCTGCACACTGTCCATTCCAAAACAACACTTGATGGTAACTTGTCATTTGGTTAAAAATCCTGCCAGCTGCTTCAGATTCGGATCTGATGGGAACTCAGGAAATGATAGTTGTTCTTACGAAGGCATAATTAAATATAAGGATACGAAGAATATAATTCGGATTCAAAGAACATTCTAGAAGATGAAGTACATGAGTGCGTGCATGAGGGTGCTCAAATTTAGAATTTCGGTTCTAGGTGTATCATGTCTAGTCCAGACGCTAATGAATTCAAAGTCATGCCATTTTTTTCATTACAGTTACATGAAAAACACAGCACAAAAGCTAAGTCGAATTTGATGCAATTTTGTGAGCTTATACACTGTCGAGTCACATTATTGTGACCACCAGCTAATATCCAGAGTAACCGCCGTGTGCAGCGCGGACAGCAGCTAGACGGGTTGGGAGTGACTCAATAAGGTGCTGGGAGGTATTCACAGGTATGTGGAGCCATGCTTACTGCAGTGCACCTGGCAGCTGCTGGAGGGGGCGTGGTAGAGGATCCATAGAAAAAACAACACGATCGAGGTGGTCCCACAGATGCTCAACTGGGTTTAAGTCTGGGGAATTAGGGGGCTGGGAAAGTACTTTGAAGTCTTCATTGTGCTGTTCCAACCACTCTTGGACATTTCTAGCTGTGTGACACGTCGCATTGTCGTTCTGGAAGATCCCATCCGCCCCAGGAAAGACAATCAGCATGTATGGGTGTATGTGGTCTGCAAGGATGGATTCAGAACGAATTCGGTCCATAGCGCCTTCCATAGGTATGAATGGACCCAGGGAATGCCACGAAAACATTTCCCAGACCATAACGCTGCACCCACCAGCTTGTGTTCTGTCAGCAATGGTTGAAGAGTGTTTGTTCTCCGATGTTTCTCGCCTTATACGCCAACGTCCATCCCCTTCGATGAAGCAGAAAACGTGATTCATCGGAGAAGGCTATCCTTTGCCAATCAGCGGAGGTCCAATTCCGATACTGCCGTGCAAATGTAAGCCTTTTCTGCCGATGCACCTTCGTTAGCATATGTGAAGTGACCATCCATCTGCATCGGAGCCCATACGCAGCAGGGTTCGCTGAACTGTCGTTTTACACACACTTCCGGTAGCTCCTTGGCTCATTCGGCCAGTGAGTTGCTCCACTGTAGCGTGTTGATTGGCCCTCACTCACCTTCGCAGCCGACGTTCGCCTCTCATATCAAAGGCACGTGGGGCTCCGCAGTTTTCACGTCGCTTATTCGCAAAGGTGCCATTTCTCCAATCACGATACACTTTAACCACAGCAGCACGCGAACAGTTCACAAACTGCGCTGTTTCAGAAATACTGCCACCCTTGGCCCGAAAGCCGATAATCATCCCTTTTTGCAAACCTGATAAATTGCTCCTTTTATCCATGGCAGCAACGAGTGACATGTTTTCAGAATGCCCACAGCACACCTTATATACCCTCCAAGCTAGCTCACGACACGCACCTTCTTTCATTGGCTACGCAATGTTGACGTCAAAAGCAGGAGGTGGTCACAATAATGTGACTCGACTGTGTAAATTTAGCATGCGTTACAAGATAAAGAGACTATGCTGTTCCGAACACGTGGATTTTGCCTTTTCCTCAGAAAAGATTTGAAAACGTCCCTAAAAAAAAAAAAAAAAACTTGCGCATGCACCTGAATATTGAGAGAATAATTGTCCGTTTCTTTCTAGTTCAATTATTGTTATACTTATACTGAATTTCATCGGCCGGTTAGCTTTCCCCAGTGCTATTTTATCTCGTTAAACAGTTACTTGGCCATTCCGGTGTACACTGTTAAAAATTTGTTGTAGGTTGCACAAAAAAGTGGTGCTACCCCAGCTGCACCACTTTCTGAGAAAAGATACACCACTATGTGGTGCAAACACAACCCAATAACATGGAGCAACCTTGCACCATAATGTGGTGCCACCTTGTACGATATCTTGGAGCAAAGTTGAACCATGTTGTTGGGTTTTCTTTGCACCACACAATGGTACATCTTTTCTTGGAAAGTGGTGTAGCTGGAGTAGCACCACTTTTTGGTGTAACCTAACACATAATTTTTAACAGTGTAGGTATATAGGTGGTGTGCCTGTCCGACCCCTTCCAAGTCAACCATTAATTTCAAAAAAATAAATCTTTTTGAAATTAATGGTTGACATAGGACGCTGCCAAAATGGATATTTCCTGAAAGAACAGTCAACGAGCTGGAACAGCGCAGACGCTGACTGCGCTACACGGAGGAGTTTTGTGACTGCTGTAATACACCGAGGGATCACTGAAGTATGACCACCCCTATCAAAAGTGAATGCGACCCGTTCACCACGTGTTTTCAGAGACTACGCACCGATGTAGCATATATAAGGTGTGAGTGGAGTAGTAGGTAATAAAATTCGGAGCGTGATAGGTAAACGGAAGGGTTTATCGGACTTCGAGAAAGGAGAGATGTGGTAGCTCGGAGAGCGGATGCCTCGATTTCCCAAACGGATGAACTGGTGGTTTTTCGCGAGCCGCCGTTGTTAAAGTGTACCAGGACTGGCGTGAAAATGGTAAAAAAACGACTCGGAGGTAAAACTGCACAGGAGAGCAAAAGATTGCGGTGAGACTTGAACAGACCAACAGACGCAGCACTGTCCAACAGTTGATTACCCAATACAACAGAGGTCAACCCGGAACAGTATCTGCCATGACCATGCGTCGCACGCTCGCACGTATGGGCTAGAACAGCAGATGACCTCCACGACATCCTCTCCTAACAACGGTTCATCGGCGCAAAAGACTCCCCTGGTGCAAAGATCATGCAAGTTGGACGCCGGATGACTGAAAAAGTGTGCTGGTCTGACGAGTCTCGTTTTTTTACCTTACTCCGTGGATGGGCGTGTACGTATTTGGCGCAAGCAACATGAGACACTCGATCCATCCTGCATGGTCTCCACAGTTCAAGCCGGTGGAGGCGGTTGCATGGTGTGGAGTATGTATACCTGGCAGGAACTTGGACCCCTGGTGCATGTGGAACAACATATGACTATACAGTATATAGTACCCAATATTGTAAATTATTTGCTGACTCTGTACACCCAGCAATGTTACATTTTTTCCCGAATGACGACGGTGTCCCAAGATAACAATGCGCCACACCAAAAGTCCAATATTGTGCAGGAATGGTTTGAGAAACGCAGTACAGACTTCCAACATGTCGATTGGCTTCCGAACTACCCCGATATCAATCTCACAGAGCACCTATGGGACACTATGGAACGGCATATCAGGCGTCTGGATACACCAAATCACCCCGATACCTGCATTGAAGACCGAATTACACACAGCTTGGTTGGCCATATTTCCCAACTGCTTCCAGCATCTTAGTGAATCGATGATACGTCAGATATCTGCTGTACTGAGGGAGAAAGGAGGACCTACGACGTATTAAGTAGATGGTCATAATTCAGTGATCACTCAATGTAGGTTTAAATGTTGAGGACCTAGATGTCTAACTATTGCCCGAAACCGACAAGTTTACTGATGAATACCTTTACGGAGAAGGCACATGCGCTTTCACTTGCATGCTCTCAATAAACCAGCTGGATTTCCTCCCGCCAGTCTCCCAGAAATCTTTCAGTAGTCCAAGAAGTAATTGGCAATGACTCAGCCGCCTTTCAGCAGTGATAGAAAAAATTAGTAAAATGCATTTCGTAGATTTAAACATCATGTTGGCTACCAGCTGAACACGCACAATGTCAGCTAGTGCGCCGTTTGATTGGTTGGCTAGGCTTACAGTGTTCCGTCTTTTTCAAATTCGGCTGTCACTTTCAGTATTTGTGCGTTGAATTTTAAGCATTCCCCATGTAGTTGTCATACTCAATTTTTCAATTTAATTTTCCGGATAATAGATCTTCTGACGCGAGACTGTGACGTACGAGAGGACGCTGTGGAAAGCTTGAGAAAATATAAATGTACAATTTTTTGATGAAGGAGTTGGATACCCTGTTAACAAAGAATTAGTTTCAGAATCGAGGAGAGGAATTTTTGCTATTTCTTGATCTCATGTTTTAAGTCCTGAATATGTACAACTTTCTTTGTCAACCGTTCTTTTAAGGAAGAGACTGTACGGTATCAAGGCTGATAAGTATGAAAGCTATGTTGCACAAAACTATATCGTAGATGAAAATACACTGCCGGACAATTGCTAAGGACGGATGACAATAGCAACGATAGCAACCATAAAATGGAAGGCAGGAAAATGTGGAAATTAGCATAAGTGCGGGATACAGTAAGACGTGTTGTGCGTATGCAAATTTTGGATTGCCGAATTTGTTCGTGATGTCATAGCGCTGATCAGAGATATAAAGGATTTGACGCGTATTGACCGTTGTTGTTCAAGCGCAAAATTGAATGGGAAAGAATCAATTGACGAACTTGCAATTTTCAGCATGTCTTCCCGACATCACCTAGATGATTTTACGCGTGGCCGTATTATTGGCAAGATTGAAGAAGGGCGTAAAATAACAGATGTTGCCAGGGAGTTCAACGTCAGCCACAGTGTTGTTTCAAGGCTTTGGAAATCATTTCAAACAAATGGAGAGTGTAGCAAACGTCACGGGGAAGGTCGTGTTCGCAGTACGACACCTGCAGAAGATTGGTACATAGTGCTATCAACAAAAAGACACCGGCGCAGCACAGCTAGTGAGGTAGCAAATCAGTTTATGGCTGCTACTGGCAAGCGGATCTCCCGAAAAACTGTCGCCAGACGTTAACATGAAGGAGGACTATACGCCCGCTGTTCTGTTGTGTGCATCCCATTGTCCAGACGTCACCGTACCACCCGTTTGCAATGGTACCATCAACATCGCAATTGGACTGATAACGACTGGTCTGCTGTCCTCTTCTCACATGAGAGTAGATACAGTCTATCGTCCGATTGTCGACGACAACTGATCTGGCGTGATAGTGGTACTGCATATTGTCCAGCAAACATACAGGAAAGGGACCGATATCCGACATGTAGTGTCATGGTATGGGCTGGCATCATGATCAATGGCCGTACGTCCCTCTATGTGCTTCCGACTGGGACTATGACTGGCCAACGATACATTAATGATGTTCTGCTACCTCATGTTCGCATGTTCCGTGGTGCTGTCGGTGATAGATTCATTTTCATGGACGACAACGCAACATGTAATCGAACAGTCGCTGTCCAGGAGTGTCTTGAGAGCGAGGATATTCAACGCCTCGTATGGCCAGCACGTTCTCCAGATCTGAATGCCATTGAAAATGTGTGGGATGCTTTGGGGAGGGGTCTTGCTGGTCGCCAATGCCCTCCAATAAACAAGGACACCCTCATCCGTGCACTGACAGAGGAATGGGATAAATTACCCCAACAGCTGTTTGATAATGTTGTGCAAAGCATGACACGACGTGTGGAATCTTGCATCGCCCTCCATGGTGGCCATATCCCGTATTGACATCTTACTCCGGAACGCCTGCGGACGGTAATTGCATTTTTTTCACGTTTACGTATTCTGCACAAAATGGCCTGTTTGTCCCTGGAACACGTTCCAAAGCCTTCTGGATTTCAGAGCACAATAAATTGTCTTTCTTGTAATGTCCTGGCATTCTGACATTATTTTATTTCACTTGGCATCCAACCACACTTACTTTTTTATGCGCTATATAGCCGTTTATGATCCGTCCTTAGCAATTGTCCAGCAGTGTATATGAGTTATAATTCTCAGTTACAGTTACGTGGTTGAACCACCGCAGATAGGATTTGCTGTTCCAGCACAAATCATAGATGCTCGATTGAATTGATGTCTGGGGAATCTGGTGGCCAGGGCAATATCTGGAAGTCTTCCTTATGTTCTCCAAACTATTCTCGAACAATGATGATCCAACACACGCATTTGACGCTTTTTAATGCGTGTATTGTCCATGATTATCCAATTCACGCATTTGGCGCTTTTTGGGGATTATGTTGGCGTCCTTACAATTGTATATTTCCGCTTAAGACTTTAACATGATCCTCGAGGTACCGTAAGCCATGATGCAATCGCGGTCCCTTGAGGTGTCTTAAAAAAAGAACAAATGATTTAAAACATTTTTACAGTCTAGGAGTGCTTCTGACCTCTTGCAGTTCCGCAGATATAGAAACTGGTTCAACACCAAATTGAAAAAGGCTAAGAAAGATTATTACTTACACCGGTTTGCTGGCACTATGAATGGGAAAAAATATGGAAGTCAATCGGCGAACTTATTAATGATTCAGGGGATGATGAATCACCGACACAACTTGAACATGGGGGATAACGGGTTACTGATACAGATCCTGTTTCTGAGATATTTAACTCTTTCTTTGTTGAATTACCCAATAAACTAAAAAGAAATATTCCGCAGGTGTCCGGGGATTTTACAGGCTTTCTGTCCTAACAGAGCCCCTCCACATCACGTTTTTTTACTCGGTTTCGATCGACCTATTGACTACTATCAATAAACTAGACTCCAATAGGAGTGCCGGCCCGGATGATGTACATCCAAGGGGGATTAAGTTTGCTGCTCAGTTCCTGCTTGTACCGCTGGAACATATCTTTAATCGCATTTTACAAACTGGACAGATTCCTCCTTCATTTACTATTGGTAGGGTATCCGTTTTCTATAAAAAGGGTCCTAGACACAGTTTGGAAAATTATCGTCCGATTACCAATATTTCTACCTTTGCAAAAATTCTAGAAAGATTAGTTTTAAATAGATTGACCAAATACTTGGTTAAACATAAAATTCTACATTCTACAGCATGGTTTTCGCCATGGTTTCCCAACGGAAACGGTGGTCTTGGATGTTCTCAATTACAAACAGACTAATATAGATTTGGGAAAATTTGTCTTGGGTATTTTCTGCGATTTATCCAGAGCTTTGGACTGTGTTCAGCATGATATTCTCCTATTTAAATTATATCATATCGGGATCAGGGGAGTTCCGTATCTATTTTTTAAAAACTATCTGTCACAAAGGACACAGTACGTGCAGGTACGCGGAATCCGCTCGTCTGTACGTAAAATTTGCTCCGGAGTTCCTCAGGGCTCGGTTCTGGGACCCGTTCTTTCCCTTATTTATATTAACGATATCTTTAGCGTAACTTTGCAATCTCATCGTGTATTGTTCGCAGACGATACCAGTTTTTTTTTCTGGAGGCTCATTGCTTGAAATTTCACCCACTGTTAATCGAGATCTTCATGATTTTTTTTGTTGGTTTTGTTGTAATTTTTTAACTATAAATCCAGATAAAATTACTGCTGTTCTTTTCTCTCGTTGTGGTACACAGTTATCTCATAATGGACTTTTTTTAATGATGTTCTTGTTATTTTTAAGCCTTCAATTAAATTTCTGGGAGTTTTCTTGCATGAGTCCCTACGTTGGGTTACTCACATTAATCATTTGGAAATTCAACTTAGAATGCGTATAGGTGTCATTCACAGGATATCGGGAATGTTGACGATTCGAATTAAAATTGTTTTATACTATTCTTTCATCTATTCTCTTCTCTCCTACTGTTTATTGGTCTGGGGTCAGACCACGTTGGGCAATGTCTCTCGATTATTTGTACTACAAAAAAAATATATATATACACTGACGGAAAAAAAAAATCCCAACACCACGAAAAAATAGTTGTAGAGGAATGAAATGGCGGCAATACATTTGTATAGGTAACATATTTAATCGATTAAGGTTTCAAGATCACAGCTTATTGTAAGCGCGAGAAGAGCCATTTTAAATGTGAAATGCTGGTACATTAATAACCGATGTAACCGCCAGAATGTTGAATGCAAGCACGCAAACGTTCATGCATTGTGTCGTACAGGTGCTGGATGTCAGTTTGTGGGATGGAGTTCCATGCCTGTTGCACTTGGTCGGTCAATACAGGGACGGTTAATGCTGGTTGGGGGTGACGCTGGAGTTGTCGTCCAATGATGTCCCATACGTGCTCGATTGGTGAAAGATCTGGTGATCTAGCAGGCCACGGCAACATGTCGACACTCTGTAGAGCATGTTGGGTTACAACAGCGGTATGCGGGCGAGCGTTATCCTGTTGGAAAACACCCCTGGAATGCTGTTCATGAATGGCAGCACAACAGGTTGAATCACCAGACCGACGTACAACTGTGCCGTCAGGGTGCGTGGGATAACCCCGAGAGTGCTCCTGCTGTCATAGGAAATTGCTCCCCAGACCATAACTCCAGGTGTAGGTCCAGTGTGTCTCGGCCGCAGACAGGTTGGTTGCAGGCGCTCACCTGGCCTCCTTCTAACCAACACACGGCCATCACTGGCACCCAGACAGAACCGGCTTTCATCAGAAAACACAACAGATCTCCACTCCGTCCTTCAATGAGCTCTAGCTTGACACCACTGACGTCGCAAACGGCAGTGGTTTGGAGTAAGTGGAATGCACGCTACAGGGCGTCTGGCTTGGAGCTGTCCTTCAAGTAACCGATTTGTAACAGTTCGTTGTGTCACTGTGGTGGCAACTGCAGCTCGAATTACTGCCGCAGACGCAGTACGATGCGCCACGGCCATACGCCGTACACGGCAGTCTTCCCTCTCAGTATTGCCACGTGGCCGGCCGGAACCCGGTCTTCTTGAGGCAGTACCTTTCCTTGACCACCGCTGCCAACAATCATGCACAGTGGCTACATTCCTGCCAAGTCGTTCTGCAATATTGCGGAAAGAAAATCCACCTTCTTGTAGCCTTATTACACGACCTAATTCAAACTCCGTGAGCTGTTGACAATGGCTTCTTCGTCTTCTTAAAGGCATTCTTGACTAACATCAACACACTACGTCGAATCTCAACGATAACTAACGCTCACGAACGTTACAGCGCGTATTTACAGCAAACCTGCTTTGCATGTTCCGAGGGGCCGCCACACGTATGCGCCGAGCGCGAAATTTGCATAGACGTCATCTTACAGATGTACTCTCACCGCCTACCAACTGTCGTTTATCTAACACAATCCCTTCTTGGTGTTGGCATTTTTTTCCCGTCAGTGTATATTCGTTTATTGGGTAATGACCCTAGTGCTAGCCGGGTTTATAGTCTATACCACATTTTGCCATTTAATAAATTATACACTTTTCGTTTATTACTTTTCATGCATAATATAATTCATTCTAGTAGATACTTGGGCGTCTTGGAGTTGATGCATTTTTTACATTTTCATGATACTACTGTCGGGGCAGTCTGAATTTTCTGGTTCCTAAAGTTCGCTCGAACATAGCATACTACAGTATCAATGCAGCTGGTCCTCGAAAATGGAACGAATTGCCTTCTGACATTAGAGATGCTGTGAACTACAGGGCATTCGGGAAAATATTATTTGCTACTTCAATGGTTACTTGATTACTTATTATATTGTGGTTTGCACCTTTCAATCTGGTATTTTGATTCTAATTCACTACTGCCTTTTACATTTCGTGCTAGCCATGTTGTTGGCCTCATGGACTATGATTCCATGCCTCCTGGATATCACTTACCATCTTTTGACTTTCTAACATCAGATTTTATTAGTAACTCAGATCTTTTTAATGAATGACTCAATAGCCTGCATTGTTCTCATGGTCATACGTACTGGTACTATTACTATAGGCATATATCATAAGGTATTATAACTTGGGGATGTAAGGTCAGGTGATGCGTAACATCACAGCCTCTCCTTGACAAATGTCAACCCCGCCTTCTCGTGGTGCATCCTGTTACCACTAAAGGGGCTCTGACGACCGCCAATAGCGGTATAACTATACCATCGGGATTAGAGGAAATGCTATCCCACACTCACCAACCCGCTTGGCCAGCGTGGTGAGTTATGGCCAAACCCCTCCAAAATGACTCCACAACTTAAATCTTGGCCCTCAGTCTCCGGCAGCTGGAATGTACCTGGCCAAGGCAGCGGCCAGTGCGACATGAAGGCAGAGGGTGCTAAGAATCCCCGGAGGACCGGACTAGGCTGCCATCTGATGCTGACCTTGGCAACGTACAATGGACGCTCCCTATCTTCTGATTCAAGGCTTCTTGAATTGGAAGAGGAACTACAAAGGATCAAGTGGGACATCGTGGGGCTAAGTGAGGTAAGGAGAAAAGGAGAAGATCTCATCGAACTGAAAAGTGGACATCTCTTCTACTATCGTGGGACAGATACTGGCAGAACTAGTGGTGTTGGATTTATAATAAACAAGAAACTGAAGGATAAAGTTGTAGAAGTTGAAAGTTCCTCTGACAGAGCTGCACGGCTTGTTATCCAACTCTCGAAAAGATACCAGGCTCAGATTATTCAAACTTATGCACCCACCACAAGTCATCCTGAAGAAGAAATTGAAGAATTTTATGAGGAAATTTGTCATCTAAATAATAAAGGTAAGCAGCACTTGAAAATAATTATGGGAGATTTCAATGCAAAAATAGGGCAACGGCAACAGAATGAAACTTCAGTAGGTAAATTCGGTCACGGAAACAGAAACCAGCGTGGAAATACTCTCGTTGAGTTTGCAGAGGCAGAAGGGTTTTTCATCTTGAACTATTTCTTCAAGTAAAAGCCACACAGGAAATGGACATGGAGACATCCAAATGGGACGACAAGTGAAATTGATTTTATTATGTGTAACAAAAAATTCGTCATAGAAGACTGCAGTGTGCTAAACAAGTTCAACACAGGTAGTGACCATAGATTGGTGAGATGTAAGATGCACCTCAACACTAAACTTGAACGTGGCAAGCTCATAAGACAAACAAAATCTATTGACATAACCAACCTTAAAAAACACCATAATACCTTCAAGTTGGAACTGAAGAACAGGTTCTCTGCTTTAGAAGGCCGAACATCGGAAGAAGTGGACATCTCTGAAGTTAACAGAAAAGTAACCAAAGCTCTTATGGAAACAGCAACAAAATTAGCTGGGTCTAAGAACAAGTTGCATGTAAATAAATTATCAGGAAAAACGAAAATGTTGATGCAAAAAAGAAGAGAGATGAGGACAACTAAAGAAGATGTGACTTCCAAAGTGGAATATATAGAGCTATGCAAGACAGTAAGAAAAAGTATCACTGAAGACGTAAGAAAATTCAACTGTGAACTAGTGAGGAAAGCAATTGAAAACAACCAAAGCCTAAAGATAGCAAATTGACATCTCAGTAAGGGAAGAAAACAGATTATGGCACTGAGAAAAGAAGATGGTTCTGTAACAAGAAATAGAGGCGAAATTTTGACAAGAGTGAAAGATTTCTACTCCAAATTATATGAAAGGGATGATACATGCACTCCAGACATCATGAAAGATACCAGTACCAGAGTTCCTCCAGTCCTTCCAGCAGAAGTTGCACATGCAATCAAGAACATGAAGCGGGGAAAAGCTCCAGGAGAAGATGGAATTACTGTAGACATCATACAAGAAGCAAGTGGAGAAATCGAAACAGTACTCGCCCAAATTTTCACTCGATGCCTTAATGAAGGAAAGATTCCTGAGGATTGGAACACCGCTACAATGATCCTGCTACATAAGAAAGGTGACATTGAGGATCTCGGAAACTACAGACCTATCAGCTTCCTATCAGTAGTTTATAAAATCTTCACTAAAGTTCTTTCACACCGCTTGAAGGTAACACTGGACATGGCTCAACCGAGAGAACAAGCTGGATTCAGGAGTGGCTACAGCACAATAGATCATATCCATGTGCTGAGAGAACTAATTGAAAAAGCGAGGGAATATGAACTTCCATTGTGCATGGCTTTTATCGATTATGAAAAAGCCTTTGATTCGGTGAAACCATCAGCAGTTACAATGGCTCTGAAAACCTGCGGTATTGAAGATGCATACATTAATATTATTAATAACATCTGTGAAAATGCAAGTGCAAAAATTAGGCTGTTTGAAAATACAACACACATAAAAATTGGAAAGGGAGTGAAACAAGGTGACACTATATCTCCGAAGCTCTTTAATGCCACATTGGAGGGTGTTTTTCAGTCACTGAGCTGGGAAAACAAGGGGATAAAGATTAATGGAGATTATCTAACCCACCTTCGTTTTGCTGATGACGTAGTCATTTTTGCAACTAGCCCATCAGAGCTGCAGAGTATGATCCAGGAACTTGCTGACAAGAGTAAAGAAGTGGGATTAAAAATGAACTTTCAGAAGACAAAAGTGATGTTCAATGCTTTTACAAGAAATGAAGATTTATCGATTGATGGAGAAAAGCTGGAGATAACAGACACGTACGTTTATCTTGGACAGCAGATATCAAGTGAGGGTCACATTGATGAAGAAATTAATCGGCGTACAAAACTTGCCTGGAGAGCTTTTGGAAGAAACAGCATAATTTTCAAGAGCAATATGCTATTATGTCTTAAAAGAAAAGTGTTTGATCAATGCATTTTCCCAGTGCTTACGTATGGTGCAGAGACGTGGACCTTAACTAAAAGAGACATACAAAGGCTGCAGACAACTCAAAGACCCATGGAGAGGTGCATGCTTGGTGTAACCAGGAGAGATAAGAAGAGGAACTTGTGGATCCGAAAAATGACAAGAGTGGAAGACATCATGATCAGAGTTAAATCCCTGAAATGGCAATGGGCTGGACATACTGCCAGAAGGACAGATCATCGATGGACAGCCGAAATTTTAGATTGGATTCCAAGGGACAGGAAAAGACCCAGAAGAAGACCACATGGGAGATGGGTGGATGAAATTCGAAAGTATGCAGGGGTGACATGGAGGAGACTGGCACAAGACAGACCGTTGTGGAGGAAACTTGGGGAGACCTTCGTCCAGCAGTGGATTGATAATGGTTGACAATGATGATGATGATGATTATAACTTGATTATTGATTTACTGTATGTTGGTTACGCCACTCTGGGCGTAACTTATTGTTTAGTGTTTATTTAATTTGGTGTATTGCCGGTATGGTGATTTGCTGTTAATATTACTTATGACGTTTCTCATATCAGCATGGTTTTATGGGGGCAGTTAGTGGAGTGCGGGTTATATACAGTTCCCACCTACTGTTACATGAGTGATAATACACTGGTGTGCAAAAATTAAGGTCGAAGAGGAGAAATTAGCATAACAGCGGAACGAGCAAGCAGAACGGACCGAAAGAACATTCAGGAGATAGACTAGAGTCCGGTACGGTAAGGCATGCGCATACATGCAGCATGACGTGGGGAGGGGGGGTGTCGGAAGGTTGTAAAGCACACGGGCGGTGTACGCTCAGCAATTCGGTGAAAGCTATTGCACGGTGTACATCGGTTCGAACGACGTCGAGTTGCTGCCACCGTATGATATGGCCAACAGGCAATCCAGTAGACGACATCTGGTTGACTTTACCCGAGGTCGCGCCATTGGGAAGTTGGAAGAAGGTCGAAGTGTGACTCTTGTGGCCGAGGAGTTCGGGATCGCTCACAGCATCGTCTCACGAGCTTGGAGAGCATTTTAAACGACAGGAACAGCTGTCCGAGAGTTGAGCAGCGGTTGTCCACGAGCAATCACGGCGGCGGACTACCGGTATATTGTCCTACAGGCGAGAAGAGACAGACGGCAGTCAGTGGGAGAAATCGCAAGGCACATTCAACAGACAACTGGACGTCCGTTATCACGTTTTACCGTGGCCAGGAGGCTGCACAAAGGTGGTCTATTTGCACGACGACCAGTACGGTGTGTGCCATTAACGCCTGCGGAGACTGCGGTTTCTGTAGGGCCAGGAACACAAGAACTGGACACATCATCAATGGGGTCGAGTTCTCTTTACGGATGAGAGCCGATTTAGTCTGACGAGCGATTCTGGACGTATACACATCTGGGGAGAGCAGAGAACACGCAATCACACCTCCAACATCATCGAAAGAGACCGGTTTGGAAGTGGCGGAGTTCTCGTTTGGGGCGGTATCATGCTTGGTAGCCGTACTGACCTCCACATCTTCGAAGGAGGTTCAGTCACTGGTGTCCGCTATTTTACCGAGGTTCTCCTGCCTCACGTGCGTCTGTTTAGAGGTGCTGTGGGTCCTGAGTTCCTCTTCATGAACGACAACGCTACACCTCATCGTACAGTGGCTGTCGCAGAGCTGTTGGAGAGTGAAGATATTCAACGCATGGATTGGCCCGCAAGGTCCCCGGACCTAAATCCAATCGAACACGTGTGGGACCTTCTCTGGAGACGCTTGGCAGCATGTCACCAGCCGCCAGCAACGATTCCGCAGCTGCGATTGGCGCTACAAGAGGAACGGGCCGCGATGCCTCAACAGCTCCTTGACAACCTCGTCCTCAGCATGAACAGACGTTGTAAATCCTGCAAAGCAGTCAGGGGTGATCATATGCCCTCCTAAAGACTGGATTTTTCTTGGCAGCCGCCTGTCACATGGACGTTGCTGTCTTCTGTCCACTTGTGCTCGAAGCTACCTTTTCAACAAAGTGCCTTTGTATCCTTTGGATTCCTTGTTTGGACGGTTTTGCTCACTTGCACCATATTCTTACATCTTGGGGATCTTATGGTATGATTTGAGTCGATGTGGAGCACTTCTGCGCCACGTTACATTCGAAAAACCGTCTCGTCCTTAATTTTTGCACGTCACTGTATTTTATATGTAGCTTCGAGATGTAAGTTTTCGGACTATTGTCATATATTGTGCTACGTACCTGTGTACTTATCATACACTATCTACCAACAAGTAATTGGACACCTGTGATAGCAAAGGAAAACGAAGTTTATTCATCTTCAATAGTTGGTGGAGCCTCCACGAGCGGCGATTACAGCTGCGACCCTCCGGGGCATACTCTCAACCAGGCGTTGTACGACGGCTAGCGGTATTTTCTTCCGCTCGGCTTGGAGAAGACAGGTCAGTTCCTTCACAGATTTCGGACGGTGGAGGCACCCACTAAGTCGACGCTCCAACTCGTCCCAGAGGTGCTCGATAGGGTTAAGGATCGGGCTCTGCGCAGGCCAGTCCATTTGATTAACCCAATTGTCACCATACCAAGCCATGGTGGACTTCGCAACATGACAGGTGGCATTGTCATCCTGAAAGTAACATGGGTCCACCCCGTAAAACTGCCACAACGTAGGAAGCGCATGGTCATCCAAAATGGTGCAGTAGGTCTCGGCGATGAGTCTACCAGGAATTGCGACCAAGGGTTCCGTGCCATACCAGGAGAAACACCCCCATAGCATAATTCCACCGCCGCCGAACTTCACAGTTGGCACAATACATTCCGGCAGGAGGCGTTCTCCAGGCAGACGCCAAACCCAGGCCCTGCCATCCGCACAGTAGATGGTGAACCTTGATTCGTCGCTCCAGAGGACCTGTTTCCACAGTTCAACGGTCCACTGTCGACGTTCTTTGCACCACGTTAGCCGAGCAGCGTTATTGGACTTGGTGATCAAAGGCTTGTGGGTGGCAGCACGTCCATGATTACCTGAGCAGATGGGCTTCCGTACGGATGGTATTCATCGAAAGAACACTACCGGATGCCTGTTGAAACTCATCGCGGATGTGGCCCATCGATTTGGTGCGGTTCTTCCGAATTTCTCTGGCCAGCACACGTCGGTCTCTAACTCCCAGTTTTGTGGGTCTGCCGGGTCGGGGCACATTCCGACAGTCACCTCTCATCTTCCACTTGCCAATCACGTAGGCCACTGTCGATTTTGGGTACTTCAACTCGCTGGATATGTCACGTATGGATCGGCCATTTCTGTGATACCCGACGATTACACCTTTCTCGAAATCAGAGAGCTCCGAACTGCGTGGCATCTTGCATGCGACTGGTTGCGTTGTTGTTTCCCATACGAAATTTAACGGCGGCGGCCGTGACGTGTATCAGTGCCGCAGATATCGTCGATTGCAGGGGTGTCCAATTACTTGTTGGTAGATAGTGTATGTTATATTTGATCTTTTTCACTAGTTTAACATTCGGCGTTTTGGCTTGTCAAGACTTTGTAATATTTAAATAATTTCACATTATGTATTTGATGGCTTGTTTGGTACTTGTTTACATATTGGTGCATGCTGGATACAGTTTATGATTTTCTTATTAAGCTAGTTCCCATGACTAATCTGTGTTATACTACACATTTTCTGTTTCGTGCTCTCTGGCCTGTCGCTTATTAAACTGGCGATCAGAGGCCTGGCAAGCTTTTTTAATAAAGCCTTTTTCCCTGGCTCCATGCCATTCACCGTGGTGATTCATGGCGCCTTAAATAATTGATGTGTTTACAATACTAATTCTACATGTTTCGTTTGTTGAACAGTTCATGAAATATTTAAAATGGTTTTTATGTATATTTAATATTTTTGACTAATTACGTAATATTTCATATAATTTTTATTGCGGTTGAGTATATTGCATAATTGCTGTTATGTATTGAATTACCAGTTGTGTGACAGAATATTTCAATAAAGGAAATTAAATGAAAATAAAACAAAAACAAAAAACGAACAGCGTAACATGGCGCACTGATCTGCTGAAAGAAAGCACTACTAGAAGTGAATACGCTGTCAAGAAAGGATGTACCTGGTCTGAAATAATGCTTAGTTGGGTGGTAGACACCAGTTTCCTGAACATGAATGACTGGACCCCAGGGTTTCCCAGAAGAACACCACTCAAAGCACTACACTTCCTCCATCGACTTGTTTTTGTCCCACGGTGCATCCTGGTGCCAATACTTCCCCAGGTAAACGAAGCACACGCACCAGCCGTCCACATGCTGCAACAGGAAAGGAAATTCGTCGAACCAAACGACCTTCTTCCAATCATTCGAAGTCAAGTTTTGATGCTCGCGTGCCCATTGTAGGCGTTTTCGATGGTGAACCGAGGTTAGCATGGGCATTCAGAGCTTCCTGGGGCTACGCAGCGCCATTTTCAGCAGGGCTCGATGTACTGTGTGTTGTGACACATTACTCCCGTCACCAGCATTTTCAAATTACCGGAGCGTTGCGCCACAGTATCCCTTCTGTTGGCTGGTACCATACGTAATACCATTAGCTCACCTCTAACATCGACGAGCCGTGAGCTTGCTGGAGCTTCGTGGTTCTTCCCTCCTCGGACCTCTTTTTGAAGGTACTAACCACGCTGACTGTGAGCACACCACAAGCTTTGCCGTCTCGGAAATGCTCTGACACAATCGTCTGGCCATTACAATTTGGCCTTTGTCAAACTCGCTTAGGTCCTCTGTCTTTTCCACCTGAAGAACAAGAATAACGTTGATTGACAGAGTTCAGTATCAGGTGTCATTTATACCGTTTCATGACCTTAACACGCGCCGTCGTTTACCTGCAATCGTTTCAATTTGCATAATGACACGTTGGTAATAAAATTATATAATATAGGTATAAGGGGGACATCAGCTAAACTAATTAAAATTATCAAACTAATACAGTTCACACGAATTAACCACTATAAATCCCCAATTATCATGGGAGTACCACAGGGTTCTATACTAGAACCCATACTTTTTAACATTTACATAAATGATATTTTTACAGTATCAAAGAACATACATCTAACACTTTATGCTGACGATATCATAATTCTGTTCACAAGACATGATAGTACACAAATAATTAACCTCTATAATAATCAAATAAGTAAATATCACGACTGGCTGACCTCTAACGAACTTAGAACTTATTGTAAATACAGTTAAAACTAAGGCTATGTTTTTTACCAGACAGAATCTAAACCAATATCAAGATATAACTATTTACTATAAAACAATTATATCAATATGATTTGAGATTAAATATGTTTAAAAGTATTAAACAGAATATCAATATAAATATCATAGATATAAATTTTGATATCCATAATTATGAAACTAGAAATAGATTTCAGATAAAGCCATGCTTGCTTTGAACACAACATATGAAACAAAGTATCAACTATCAGGGACGTGCATGTGAGGGGTCCACATGCACGTAACCTTTGGAATCTTTTACCTGAAGAACTAAAACACATTAACAATTATAACCTGTCTAAAAAACAACTAAAAACATACTTGCTTAATTTATAAAAAAAAAAACCCTCAAATTACTGTAAAACTTTTCAATCCCTCTCTAATTGCTACTAATATCTACTAACAACTGCTGATCTACTGTATGACCTAATTACTATTCACCTTCACGCTTTGACAATTGTTACATTTCTTGTATCTATCAAGTAGGGAGATCAGGTCTTTAGTCAGGTCATTAAAGACCTTTTCCCTGACTTCCCTGGCTATTATAATAATTGCTTTTGTTACATTCAAATGTAAATATAAACTTGATGTAAGGTATGATGTAACAGCTAAAACAATAAAATTAGTATTATTATTTTGGCACTTTGGTGTATAAGCCACGAGATAATGCTGTGAAAAATCGGAACGGAAGCAATGATAAGGGCCGTAGCTATCGGGGAAAGGCAGGGGAGGGGTTGCCCTCCCAGAATGGTTGTACTAGGGTCGTACACTCACGCTCTGCTGTAGAATTGCAAAACGTGTGAGTCAATGTGCTGAAAATAGTAACTGGAAAAGTAAGTTATAAATTTTTCAAAGCAATTAGTAACTGGAAAAGTAAGTTATTCTTTTTGAAAGCAATTAGTTATCCACATTTCGTAGTCCAATCTGCTAACCAGATTACATAGCACCTATGTGAGATGTGGACCCCTCACATGCACGAAAGCAATTGTTGGAAACAGCGGAGAGAAGCATATAGAACAATATGCGGATATATCTAACCTCCGAGTTTTTTTCGAATACGGAGAAAGCATAGAGAGCTAACTAGTCATCCGTTCTCCGTCGCTCAAATTTCATCTCAAAGTTTAACCTTGAACGGAATTTTTCTAAGCCTTAGTCCGAATGTGTCTTCTTATTGCTACGTTCATTATCTGATACTCATTCATTCCTGCTGGTTCGTTTTCCATTCTGCATTTCTGTGGACTGCTGTGTTGTCGTCATTCACATGACTTTTACTTTTTATTGGGTGTGTGCATAAGTTCAACCCGTTTTTGTAGGCTACAAAGAAGGGAGGAGAAAACAACAAATAACGTACCTAGGATTTCACATAATTGCCATCATTCTGTATGACCTCTCGCCATCTGTCTATGAGTAGGTGAATCTCACGCCGGAAAAACTCCTGTGTTTGTGAGTCAAAAGAGCCGTTTTCACGTCGTCCACATCACCGGAGGTTTGGACGGCGAAGGCGTTCTGTAACGATCGAAAAAAGTGGTAATTGTAGGTGTCAGGTCAGGGGAATACGCCGAGTGAGGTAACACTTCCCAACCGAACTCCAGTAATTTTTGCCGAGTGATTAAAGCAACATGAGGTCTGGCGTTATCATGATGAAGGATCACGCCTTTGCGATTGACGAGTGCTGGCCGCTTCGATGTCAGTTGTTCTCGCAATCTGTCCAACTGTTGGCAGTAGAGGCCAGCATTTATCGTTCGGTTAGGTGCCAACACCTACCAGTGGATTATTCCCTGGACATCCCACCAAACACTCAACAAAACCTTTTCGTGATGCATTCCTCCTTTTGAGGTCGGCAAGCTCCGCACCTTGGCACACAGTCTGTCGACGCTTTACATTACGGTACAGTACCCATTTCTGATCACCCGTTACAATTCGTCCTAAAAAAGGTTCATTTCTGTGACGAGAAAGCAAAGAAACACAGGTACGGATTCTCTTCTCTCGTTGCTTCGCAGAAAGCTGGTGCGGAACCCAGTTATCGAACTTGGTGATGCACCCAAGCGCATGCATCAGTCTTCGACTGCTGTTATGTGTGCCGACAACGTTTCCGCTAATTCCTGAACAGTTGGATGTGGGTTACTTGCTATGGCTTGGTCCCAAACCTCGTCAGAAACCACTGATGGACGTCCAGGACGTGGTTAATCTTTACAACTTCTGTCTCCGTCCCGGAATTTCCGAAACCAACGGCGACATGTGCTATCATCAACATTTTCTCACACATTGGCAGCAAGTTACTATGCGAAATTGGAAACATTTGCGACGGAAGAAGGCGATTCGGCCAACACAAAATGCATTACAAAGCCTTGAAAACCATGAGCTTTCCCACACTTCGACGGCCGTCGCTCGCGGTTATAAGCTTCACGCAAAGTGATACTGCTCCGTTAACAAGGCATCTCCAGATATCTGATTCTAACCTCCTTGGTTACAAGTCTATATTTCGGCTCGTTTCTCAGAGGCTTTTCTCTCTACTCATGAATTAAAAAATTGTGCTATGTGGCCGTTTAGAAAGTACAAGGACATGACATTAGAGAGATGAGTTCCCTCCGTTTGGGATGTTACTCTCATTTTGCATGGCCGAACACGTCGGTGTTGTGTTCGACGTCATACACGACAACGTTGGAAACCAATTGGAAGCATTGATTTCCCAGTGACGTCACTAAAAGAAGAAACTCATCTCTCTAATGTCATGGCCTTGTATTTTCCAGACGGCCTTAGTTTGATCCAGGTATGCATTTTATCTACTTCTTCGCAGAAAAAAGTCTTTTGGTATGTAAGCTAATATCTCAGGAAAATCGGTTGTTTCTGCTTCAGTTCTTACTATTGTGAGATACTGATCTTTTTTCAATATCTTTACGAGGTTCTGTCTTTTTCACTTTTTTTAGTAGATATTTATCATTCGTTGTATGTAGCATTATATTTTAAGAGTAGAATAATTTAGTTCTTACCCTTTGATTTTCGAAATACATTACCCACAAGACAGGAGATTTTTCTTCTCTTTTCTACTTTAAATTACTTAGCTTGAAAATTGTGGCATCAAAACGTTATATGTTTCTATTAATCCTTTCCATTTTATACCAGCTTACTTCGAAAATTCCATTATTTGTGTTTACTCCTGCAGAAGATCTGATACTAAAATTTCATCAGTGATTGAAATTTGTGTCCCACCAGATATGACTCACCTGTCATAAGTGTCATTGACAATACTATGTTAGTTCATAAATTCCATTGTGTTGCTATTCTTGTTTGTTAACAATGGTGTTCGATAGTCAGCCGGTACAATTCTGGAAACAAAAATTGTCCGTTAATGACAGTTGTCACCAGATGGCGCGACTAATATGTGGGCCGATGATTCCACACAGAATTCGTGTTTAAGAATGATGACTCCCAGAAGTATTCGTGTTTAAGGATGCTGTTTTGCTTAGAAATGAAAAAACAAAACCTGAAATATTCGTAAACATGCACTTTTGTGTCTACCAAGTGGGATGTCGTCAATTATAGCGATATATATTTATGTTTCAAATTTGTATTGATTAGTAGACACACATTATATTTTTGACGTTTTCACACTTTATGTAGGATAATTTTATTTTTCTTATGTAGAACAGCAAATTTAAAGTAGCGGCCAATAGTTTTTCCATCGTAAAATAGCTTTTTTTTCAACGAGAAAAAAAAAAAAACCCACAATGTTTATCTATGCGTGATTGCTATGGTTTCATGCGGGCCACGATATGTACATATAAAAATGGCGGCGCGCATATATAATATAAACAACTTGCACTACCAGAGTTTTACTGATATCAAAGGATAAATTAGTGATCGTTTTTCATCTGTTAGGGCTTCAAAAGTTGACACGTTCGTTATAGGTCAAACAATCTGTTCCATAGTTAGATACCAAAGGCTTTCGCCGTATATCAAAAACATAAGAATTGAACTGATCTTAGTCCGACACACAGCTACTCTATAAATTCTAGCATCCTTCTAAATTAAAAAGAGTTGACATTCTTTAACTCCTATAGAAAAATTTCAATGTTTCTGGGATTTCAATACCACACAACTATACGACGTAATTAATAAAAAATACTTGTGATAAATACGGATTTAGCACTGATGAAATGATAAACATAATGCATTCCTATGATGATTAGGGTAAACGATCGGCCTACAACTTCTGCACGTCCCCTGGCAAACTGTGACATTAACGATCTGTAACGTACCAGGAGATGTGACGTACCTGCCAGAAGGACGCACACGACATAAAGGCAGATAGGAATCAGAATAAAATGTCCGCGTAGCTTAATTGGTAGAGCAACTTATTCCGGAATGAGTGGACCCGGGTTCGAATCCTGGCGCGGATAAAAATGACGGAGAAATTTACTATCGTTATAATGGCGCCCGAACTATCCGGATGACCCGACCGTTCAAAATCGCGCATTGGTGTGATGTTATTTCCACACCGCGAGACAGGAAAAATCAGAGAATTCCTTCTCCAGCGCTTCGAAAAATAAAAATGTGTGATGTTGCATTCCACACAGCAGATTGACTGGGAGTTCTCAAGTGCACGTTCTACAGTGGATGGCTGCCTGCAACGATTCATGGTCACGGCTGACCCGTGGGCCATGCCCCCGGCCCTCTTTCGGGGGGGGAGATGTGACGTACCTGCCAGCAGGACGCACACGACATAAAGGCAGATAGGAATCAGAATAAAATGTCCGCGTAGCTCAACTGGTAGAGTGACTTATTCCGGAATGAGGGGATCCGGGTTCGAATCCTGGCGTGGACAGAAATGACGGAGAAATTCACTTCGTTATAATGGCGCCCGAACTATCCGGATGACCCGACCGTTCACAATCTCGCAATGGTGTGATGTTATTTCCACACCGCGAGATAGGAAAAATAAGAGCAGCACTTCAAAAAAAATAAAAAAAAAAAATAAGGGGGAGATGATGTAACGTACCAGGAGATGTGACGTACCTGCCAGAAGGACGCACACGACATAAAGGCAGATAGGAATCAGAATAAAATGTCCGCGTAGCTTAATTGGTAGAGCAACTTATTCCGGAATGAGTGGACCCGGGTTCGAATCCTGGCGCGGATAAAAATGACGGAGAAATTCACTTCGTTATAGATCCATTTTTCAAATTGTTAACTGTATGGGGAGTTGTACTACCTGACTATCACACACCGTGGTCTAACCACACAGTAGGTTTCATTGGAAGGTTATTTGTGATTAAAGGACTCTCATTATGATTTCCTTTCAACTGTTATGAAATGTAGAGATAGTGATTTTTAAGCGAATTTCCAGAAACGGAAATAGTGAACATTAAAATCCTTAAGCAGTTAAAATATCAGTTAAAATGTAATTTACTTTGCTAAGACGTAACCTCCGTGTTCTCGCCCCAAAATGTCTGACTTCCCAACCCAAGCGTCTGTAAATCGGCACAGGCGTTTAATATCAGAATTATTTATGATATGGATGCTAAAACTAAAAGTAGGTACACAGTAGTAATACATAGGCAAATATTTTTTCTCCGATGAGCCATTCCATTATGACCACCCACTGCCTAGAGAAATGAGCGCGGCTGGAAACTGAACAGTGGCGTAGGTGAAGTTCACAGAGCAGTTTAAATACAACCCATGGACTGACTTTCGGTTAGTACAGTGTTCGGAGTCAGAATGGGAAAAGCTGCCGATTTATTGCAGTTTGATAAAGGACAAATTGTGATGGCACGGCGCCTTGGAACTACGATCTCAGAAACGGCGCGGATTATGGGTTGTTCACGTGCCGTTGTAGTGAGTACGCATCAAAAGTGGTGCACAGATGATGGCCAAGCAACGAACTATCGTCCAGCCGTGTGTCGTTCGCAGCACATTGATGCCAGAGGGGAGCGGAGAGTGTCGCGCATTGTTTACAGCGACCGCAGGGCCACAGTGCGACAAATCACCTGCAGCTACAACAGTGTCGATGAAGGCAATGCATCACAGCACACAGTTCATAGTAGCCTTCTGCGCATGGGCCTGCGTAGCAGAAGACCCAGCCGGGTCCCCATGCTCACTGCACGTCATCGCCAACAACGCATGAAATGAGCCCAAGATCATCGAGATTGGACCGTGGATGATTGGAAGAAAGTGGCCTGGTCTGACGAATCAAGATTCCTGGTGTATCACTTAGACGGCCGAGTGCGGATACGCCGATTACCAACGGAGGCTATGGTACCTGGATGCACTGTTGGGCGAAAACAGGGCGGGGGCGGCGGTGTTATGCTGTGAGCTATGTTTTCTTGGGACACTTTAGGCCCCATTATCCCAATAGGAGAATACCTGACAGCTGTCAGGTATCTGAACATCGTTGCGAACCAAGTTCACCCATTCATGGCAACTGTGTTCCCTGCTGGTGATGGCCATTACCAACAGGATAATGCGCCATGCCACACTGCAAGAATCGTCAAGGAGTGGTTCGAGGAACCAGCTGGTGACTTTCTGTTAATTCCAAATTCACCTGACATGAACCCAATCAAACATTTGTGGTTCGACTTGGAAAAGCGAGTTTGTCCTAAATCACCACCACCCCGAAATGTACGGGAACTGGAGGTCCTGCTGTTGACATTATGGTACCAGATACCCCAGGATACATATTGCCACCTCATCGAATCGATGCCTCGCCGAGTGGCCGCTGTTTTGTGGGCTAATGGGGGTCCTACAGCTTATTAGGTAGGTGGTCATAATGTAATGGTTCATCGGTGTATATTTTTAAGAAAATACGTATATTGTAAATGCGCTCCGTCATCACCTATTAGGTCCAGGCAGGGGGGTCACGCAGCCGATCGCCATTTTCGCATTTTGCGAAAAAAAAAATCGTTTTGGCGACTGATAAAATGTTTTGGCGAAAATATTGGCGACTACATTTTTCAATGACGTCCAAGCAAAAACAATCTTTAATTTTTACTCGATTTGGTACTTGAAAAATGAAATTCGAATGTTAGTTACTTTTTATTTTTTACGTTGCGTTTGAGACGGAAAACATGCAATTGCATGAAAAGAGTGGCGTCATCGCTCCTGCTCGTCCATTCTCTTCTATGCTCCTGTCTGTCCAATATCCATATCTAGCGTTGACCCAATTCTGTGGTCGACCCTCGTGTCTCATCTTCACTTCTCTTGAGCACTACAAGAAGTTTTAGTCTTCTTGTAGTGCTCAAGAGAAGTGTTGACACCATCGATGACGTCATGTGATTTGTTTCGCACTTCTTCCGGTAGAGTGGTTATTCCGATATTCACATTCCGCCTGGATCGCTATTGAAGTTCTCTGCACGCTTGATTGTATATCTCCATGGATAAGAAAAGAAAAAGGCTACCGGAAGCCGGTGCACGTTCTATAAAAAGTATTTTTCTGCCGCAGATCTGCGATTCTCCTCCAATATTACAAGATTCTACATGCGGAATATCATCGACATCTACTTCAAGAATTGACACGAATAATGAATTAACCAATCCACCGGCATTACAAGCTTTTTGCGAAATACCGCGTGCTTCTACTTCTTCAGAAATTGACAATGTCGATAAACTACAAAATTCTTCGGAATTATTGGATGTTACACACGATACAAGAATTAAGAACAAAGTTTCTAAAAAGGAACGAAGAGATTTCAGACTAGAATGGACTCGTAACAGACCATGGTTACGGTACGATTCGAAGCTAAGGGCGATGTTTTGTGAAACTTGCATAAATGCTCAAGTTCAAAATTTTTTCACAACTGGATGTACAATTCTGAAGAAAGAAAATGTAGTTAAACATGAAAAGTCTTTTAATCTCAACAGCCAGGGAGCTGCTGAAAAAACTTTGAAGGAAAAGCAAAATATGGAAAAATCTGTTATGAAAACGCCTTTCAAAATGCCAGGAAGCAATAATTTCTGCACTGCGAAATGTATATTTTATGGCCAAAAATAATCTACCGAATAGTCTCTTGGAAGACTTGAATAACTTGTGCATCATTAAAGGCGCAACACAATTAAAAACCCTGAATATTGATAAGCACACAAGTCATACACATCATTCGAGTCTTACCAATTTTCAAAACGCTATTTCTAGCATTATTATGTAAGAAATTCTAAGGGACGTTTTAGAAGCAAAATTGTTCGGCTTAATGATAGATGAATCTACTAATTCATCTGTTCATGAGAACATGATCGTACATATTCGCTACACGAAAGACGTTGAACCAGTGGTGAAATTCCTATCTATAAGGCAGTTAGGAATACTACTACAGAACACATTACAGAAGAACTGCTGAAGTGTTTAAAAAAATCTTCGTTTGGAATATTTATGTGGAGTTGCCACTCATGGTGCAGCCGCAATGACAGGTAGAAAATCGGGTGTTACCACGAGACTTAAGACATTGGTTCCTCCTCTGCTGACCTTCCATTGTATTGCTCATAGGTTAGCATTGTCTGCATCTGTTGCTGCTGACTCCATCCCCTACATTATAAAATTCCAAGAGATTGTGAATAGTATTTTCAGTTATTTTCATTTGTCCCTGAAGAATATGTCCAAGTTGGAAAAAGTACAAGCTGTGTTGAAAGAGGCAGAATGTTCAACCAGATTCAAATAAATATTCCAAACTCGATGGTTATCATTTGAGTTATCATTTGAGGATGATAACCATTTGAGGGTGCTGTTATGCAATTAAGATGCGTTGCGTTAGTTGGTGTTCTTCTGGAAGACAGGTCAGCAGAATCAGCCAGCTTGGTAAAAAGGTATCAGCACTTACGTTTTTCTTTAGTTACACATTTCCTCAGTGATATCCTCAACCATGTAGCCATTTTATGTAAAAGATTTAAAAGTTCAAAAATAGATTTTTCAACTGCAAATTTACTGTTGTCTTCTACTATATATATTATTACAGAATTAACAGCATCGAAACAAGGTTTAAAACTGAAAACCTTTCTGTAAGAAATTATGGTTGATGAAGAAGGAAATGCATACAGTTAAGTACAGTGAATATCTTAAATTAAATTAAATTAAAATCTGAGTATATGTTCATTGTTTGGGCAAAAGCTTGTTGAACAATTACATGCAGGTTTTGAAGAAAGACTGTGAAGTGACCAGCAGCATATCATTGGTTCTTTCTTTCCAAGACAAATAGAAGTGTGTACGTACTGTTTGTGAACACTTCAAACACTCTGATATTTTTTTAGGAGAGGAACATACACTTATGACTGAGGTCAAAAGTCTAGAAAAGGTGTTGTGCAACAGCAACACAAATTTTTCGGTTTTAGAAAATACTAGATTTGTACTAAAGAATGACGAGATTTATCCTATTTTAGCTAGTCTTGCGAAGATATTCCTCACGCTGCCACAATCAACAGTGAACTGTGAAAGGGGCTTTTCATGCCAAAATTTGATAAAGACTCACTTAAGGAGCAGCCTCAAAGTGATAAATTCGGAATATTTAGTGGCTACAAACATTAATGGTTCCAAAATGAAAGAATTCAATTTTGAGGAAGCGCACAGAAAATGTGCTGAACTACCCCACAGAATTCAATATTTTGATTAGTCTGTGCTTGATTTATGTATTTATGTATTTTGAATAATTCTGTGGTTTGGTACTGAACAGGCCAATGCCAAATTTTGCAATGCCAATGATATTTTAAAGATTAATATAGAAGCTTTTTATACGATCATATTTGTGGATTTCTTATGATTTGATATGAACCATCAACCAATATTGCACGACTTATGTGAAAATAATTATTAGATGAAAGTTCTATAAGTAATAAAGTGCAATATTTCAACAACATCTGTATTTTTTTTTTTTTTACACAGGCCCTTTTAGAACCAAGCCACAGAATAAATGTAATACATAATTTTTCAATCAATTTAAAACTTATCCTGTCAACAATTCTTTGTTTAGAAATTTTATAAGTAGTAATGAATTCAAAATTGAAAATAAGTGTCCATATTTCTTTGTATTAGGATTCAGGATCTATGACATAATATTTTGCTGCTTAATTGTAAACAGTCTATAACTTATTGCTTTTGTACTATTGCAACACTTTGTGGTTTCTATATTTCCAATGGAGAGTGAAAAACAAATTGGCGATTTCAGATTACATTTGTCGAAACAGAATTTAATTTGGTGAATGGGTTGGTGAAAACTTTTAAAAAGCCAGCGAAACCCCTGGGTCCAGGTATAGATGTTCCAAGGTGAAAAACTGTATCCACATATAGGTTTTGCACAACCACCGCAGATTGAAGGGCAATAATGTTCCAATACGTCCTGTACAAATATTTTAGCACTAGTCTCGAATATGAGAGACGTGACGAGCTTCTCCAGTATGTTATCTCGATGTTTTTATAATTTTGTTTCCAATTCTAATTTAATACTCTGAAGTTCTTACAGTTAGATATTACGTTGAGAGCAAGGAGGTTAGAATAAGACTTCTGGAGATGCCTTGGTTCTGTTAACCGTGAGCCGCAAAGTGTATGAATATGATGTTGTTTACATGATACCCATGCAGTTTCAACTGTGTGTACTTTTGAATTGCGTATTTTTGGTTGCAGAAATCGTGTTAAAATCCAACCGGAATGAATCATACGTCATACATGAGTGAAGTTTTCAATCTTAACGCCATATTTTGTTTTGAACTTGTACTAACATTTCTAACATTTCATGAATTTAAATTTAAAATAAAAATGGAAAAGCGCCTCGAAATAATTAAGAATTTTATAAATCCAGCATTTTCTCACAGATCGGAGCAAAATACGATGAAAAATTTGAAACTTTTGCGACGAAAGAATGCGATTAGGCCAACACAAAATACACTCATCGTCAAAAAAAAAAAAAAAATAGTTTCACCCAGAAGGAAGCAACCGACAGGAATGAAACTTGGTGGGTAGGTATGACATCGTGAGACATGCAAATGATTCAAGTATCACGTTCGGCTGCTTATGTGTGGCAAGCAAGGAGGGGCCTGTGTAGCGCTGTGCCTGACCTGCTATATAAGGTCATCCCGTTGCGCATGCTTGCTATTCCGACTCGTACTGTTGTGTTGGTTGCATCCTTTGCAAGTAAAGTATGTCTCGGAAAAAAGTTCGTAAGCAATTCGAGCAGTTGGAGGAGTTCGAGAGGAGCCGCATCGTCGGGCTCCGGGAAGCGGGATGGTCTTATCGCCGTATTGCGCACCATACCGATCGTGCGGATATCACCATAGCACGGTGTTGGCAGCAGTGGATAAAACAAGGCACGTAGCAGCGACAGGAAGGATCTGGGAGACCAAGACGAACCACGGGGAGAAAGGACCGACTGGTTGTCCGACCTACGCGGAGTGATCTTACAGCTACGTTTGCGGATATTAATATTCAGCGAGCAGTGGTTCCCTCCATGCATCGTCCGATTAGTGCTAGCACCATTGACAAATGGCTGCACGACGTAGGACCACACGCACGCAGACCGTTACGACGACTGCCCTTAACACCATTGCATCATCGCCAAAGACTGCAATGGTGTCGTTTCAGACTGTCAAGGAGCCACTCAGAATGGCAGCGGGTGATCTTCAGTGACGAGTCCCGCTTTTGTCTTGGAGGAGACGACCAACGAATCCGTGTGTGGAGGCACTGTGGTCAGCGCCAAGACGAACGGTTTGTTGTCTAGCGTCACACGTCCAGAAGGCCTGGTGACATGGTGCGGGGTGCAATTGCCTACGATGCCAGATCCCCTTTGGTGTTCATTACAGGCACTTTGACAGCCCAACGTTACGTTAACGAGGTCCTGTAACCAGTGGTCATACCTTTTCTGAACACTCACTCCAGTGCGATTTTCCAACGGGACAACGCTCATCTGCATACTGCTTCTGTCTCGAGAGCTTGCCTTCTAGGCACTGACACTCTGCCATGGCCAGCCGCATCGCCAGACCTTTCGCCGATTGAAAATGTGTGGGATGCTATTGAACGAGCTATCCACACTCCACCCCTACCGCACAATCTACAGGAACTGCGTGAGAAGATTCAAGCTGCTTGCGATGGCTTACCGGAGGACACCATTAGGAACCTGTAAAACACCATGCCGAGACGTCTGGCATGCTATGTGAGCAAACATGGCTGCCCGACTCCATACTGAGCGACCCTACTTATTGGCGTGTAGCTCAATACATACTGCCCATATCAGTCTCAATGTTTAATCATTTATTGTTCCTGTTAACCTTTACCTTCCTCCCGAATAGCATTGCAATCCGACACGTCCTTCTGGGTGCAACTATTTTTTGGACGATGAGAATATATGATGCACTGGTTTCTATAAATTAAGCAACAAATGAAAAAAATCGTGATAACTCGGAAAGTATTCAACTGATTGGGATGAAATTTGGTGGTAAGCTTTATCAGACTAAATGCAACAACAAGAACAACAACAATAAAACACACACACACACACACACACACACACACACACACACACACACACACACAAATATAAGAACATGTGATGCAAAGCATTTACATTTTCTATAAGTACATGAGTGACGCAAATATGAAAATAAAGAAATATAGGTATCAAGATGAAATAGGAAAAGGTACTTCAATACGGAGTGTGGTTACTCCGAACAGCAATACAGTCCCGACAGCGATGTTCCATGCTGTTAATTATGGTGTCGAGCAGTTTAGTGGGTAACTGCATCCATTGCTCGAGCAAAGCAGTGCGGAGCCCCTGCAGAGTTCGGGGAGGGGGCTGGAGGCCAGCAACACGCCTCTCGAAAGCATCCCAGACATGCTAAATAGGATTAAGATCGGGAGAGCGTACCGGCCACTCCATACGGACTATAGTCTCTTGACCCAGGCACTGGTGCACGAAGTGACCTGTGTGACGGCGAGCGCTATCCGCCTGCCGTACAAATGTATCGCCAATTGCGGCCGCATACGAATGAACAGTAGGGTCCACGATATCGTCTCTATATCTCTGAGCATTGAAGTTTCCATATGACAACGCATAGAGGTTGGTACGGCCGTCTAACGATATGCCTGTACACACCAGAACACTACCACCACCATAGGTGACCCTTTCCTGGACATTAGAGGGAAGATCGCGAGTACTGGCTTCTCTGCAGATGTAAACTCGGCGAGAATCACTCTATAAACAGTATCGCGTCTCATCAGTGAACAGAACGGACCTCCACCGATTTTGAGTCCAGTTCACATGCATTCGTGCCCAATTGAAACATTTCCTCCGGTGGTGGGGGTGAATGGCACGCATAATACCTGTCGCCGAGCATACAGTCCTCCTGCATGTAACCTCCTGCGTACCTTCGAAGCAGATACCGTCCGTCCGGTGGCTGCCACAAGCACAGATCTAAGATGAGTCGGTATTGTCGTCTTGAGCCGCCGTGCAGAAAGCCACAAATATCGGTCATTCGCGGAGGCCGTCGCCCTTGGCCTACCTTCGCTGTACCTTCGGGGAACTGCATCCGTGGCTTGGAACTACTGCCACATCCTGCTGACTACAGATCGTTCGACGTTGAGCCATCTTGCGACGTCCGCCTGCCGTTGCCCTGCTTCGAGTCGGCCTATCGCTCTGTAGCGTAACTCCGCTGGTAAATGACGCCTCGAAGCCATGTTAATAAAATCGCTATCTCTAAATCTTGTCATTCACCGCAGCACATGAATTGGCGACTCCCTCCAAAACAGCCGGTTTTAAGCTCTTGTGCATTTGCATAAAACGCTGCCAGCGCCACTCATTTGCCTCCCGTACATCGATGCTGTATACCTTCGCCCGTAACATACGCAAATTTCGTGCAATTTTCACTACATTTGGCCCAATTATCGCGATTTTTCAGTTTGTTGTTTAATTTATGGAAACCAGTGTATATAATATATGTCGGCCCCTCTACTAACTTGCACACTGAAATTAAAAGGAAATAATTCAAACAATTTGTTTTCAAAAAATCAAAGAATTTAAACAATTTCTCTAATAAAAATGTTTTTGATCAAACTGTCACGTTGTGAGAAATTCCATGTAGACAGACCGAAACATTGGTAGCACGATGAGTCTGCACAGCTTTAAACAATTTTTAGTAAAAAATAATGGTTTTAAACAAGTGAAGTTATATTATCAAGTTATTCCACGCAGATAGTCCAAAATATTGGTGTCATGATAATTCTGCACAAGTGCTTCAAGTCGCCGATATTTCTGGTTGCCTAAACTCTACTTGAAAACGAGCGAAATCAATTTTAACTCGATTATGTTCTTTTAGAAACTGATGTATAAGTTTGTACACGGAAGGGCTATGGCAAGTGTAGTTAGTAACAGCGATGCCATCCTTCAACCAAGTTATTAGCACGAGGAAGATTATTTAAAAACTTTACTGTAAATGCTTCTTATGGAAATTATAACATAATTCGTAAAGAAAATAGATTACAACTTAATTGTATTTCATAGCATCCGTATTGTGTCTGGAAGAAATATTCTAACTGTAGTTCCGAATATTTCTTCCAGACACAATAAGGGCACCATGAAATACAGTTAAGTTGTAATCCATTTCCTTTACGAATTGTATTGTGATTAATAATACAATTTTGCCTCTTGATTAAAGAGGTAAAATTACAACAAAACGTAGCCATATGAGTCTGCGGTAGGCTCTTTTGACGGGGGCTATTTTGTTTACTGGCTGTGATGTCGGGGCTATTTTGTCGGAATACCACTGAAAGCAAATAAACAAACTCCCACCTGCACATCAATTTGTTTACATCGTATAGGGTAACTGTCTCCAGTGTTTTACCTCTTGTGGTTTATTTAGACGTTTTCTTACCTTTATGTTTGTAAGCATGTTCGCAATCTTACACGTAATGTAAACCTGAAAAGTTTTTTTACTGGAATTTTGTTTTGCGTTGGCGCTGAAAAGTTGTTTATCATTCGCGAAAAGCTCAGGGACAATCATTAAGCTAATTGTTTGCAAAGGAACATTTGTCCAGCCATCAAAAAGTAACGAACTCTAAGAAGGTTTTCCAGGGTAAAACTGCTCCACCCCACACTGTGCTGGAACTCCACTCAAGCTCAATTCCGCCGCTCTTTTTAGGACTCAGCTTGTTCAAAAAGTTGTACCTGTAAAAGTTTCACACATCTCCAGAAATTCTGAAAAGCAAATTTAACGAAAGATTTTCCATTTCTCCAGTTTGTTGAAACTGAACCAGAGATTTTGTTTTATTTGAATCTATTTTCCTCCTTTGAGGTCTCATCAAATTCGCCGAATTTATTTTGAAATCATTTGGAGATAAAGTAAATGCCCTTCAGTCAAATACAGCAGATGTAATTTTAGTTATAGGCAAAGGAGAAAATACTTTTGATCTTGGTGAACTATGCTAGATTCCAGTTCACTGAGAATAAGGTCTTCGGTGCAACATATCCATGTGAGTCTCTTTTCTTATGAGCATCAAATACTAAAAACTATGAGTTTGTCACATATTGAAACCACTCAGTGAGGTGCCTTGGAAACAGTAGTGTTGTCCTACAGTTCCAAATCTGAGCAGCAAGCTGCTAATATGGATCGCCAGCATTAAAAAGGTACACTGCTTATTTCTTTTAATGAAAACTAATTGCTCCTCTCATTAATTAAAACTCTACTTATTTATTAGGGTTATGCAAAAGTTTCCGCCCCCCGCTAGCAGGCGCTGTAGGGGTCTAACCGGCCAGCGACATGTGCTGTCGGTTTGTACATGAAGCCTAGCATGGCGGTCGATAAAGTTCATTTGCGGCACTATTTGTTATTCATGTTTAATTTAGGGGAAAGTGCGAGTGAAGCATATTGTTCAATATGTCAGGCGTATGACGAAACGGTTATGGGTGAGCGGGCGTGTCGAGAATGGTTTTCCAGGTTTAAGAAATGTGATCTGAGCTTGGAAGACAAGCCACGGGCAGGTAGATCGCAGGAACTCGCAGACGAGGAGCTGGAATCGCTGTAGCAAGAGGATGCCACACAATCGACCACGCAACAGGCGAAACGTTTGAAAGTGGCTGAATCGACGGTGGTACGGCGTCTACAGGCCTTGGGGAAGATCCAGAAGATGGGTAAGTGGGTTCCGCATACTTTAACGGAGCGTAATATTGGTCAACGATTGGGTATCTGCATGTCGTTTCTGAAGAGGTTTCAAGGGAAGAACTTCTTGTAGAAGGTTGTCACCTGGGATGAAAAATGGGTCTATTGCAACAACCCCGTACGCAAGCGATCCTGGGTCGACCCATGCCAGCCATTAACATCCACTGAAAAACAGGATATACGCAGGAAAAAGGTGCTGCTGTTGGTGTGGTGAGATATGAACGGAGTGCTATACTTCGAATTGTTGAAACCGGGCGAAACAATCACTGCACAACAATATAGCGATCAGTTGATGAAACTGAACGCCTAAATCTAGAAAAAACGCCCGTGGACAAGTAAAGGAGACTGCCCAGTCATACTATTACACGATAATGCCAAACCACATGTCGGTGCAACCACGAAATCAACCCTTGAACAGTTACACTGGGAGGTTTTACCGCATCCGGCTTACTCCCCGGACATTGCACCCTCAGACTTTCATCTGTTTCGCTCTATGCAACATGCCCTAGCCCAACAACGGCTCACCACAGTTCCAGAGGTAGAAAACTTCGTCACTGCGTTCTTCAGGCCAAAACCCGCGTCCTTCTATCGCAGGGTCATTCATTTGTTGCCTGAAAAATGGCAAAAGATCATTGATGCTAACGGCCAGTTTTTCGTTGAATAAATGTGTACCGGTTTCTTGATTGTTCCTGTCTCATTTCTCCTTAAAACGGCGAAAACTTTTGCATACCCCTAATAATATATTAAACTGTACAACGACGCATTGTTACTTTTCATCTGGTGTCTTTAACGAATCTGAGTTTTTTTCTCTAGTACTTGCTGCAATGACTGAAAATGTGGAAATGCTCAACTGGGATGACAAGTCGAAAACGCCTGGATTAGAGGATTCAGCTGTATTAGCCCCATTACCAGTAGTCCTGTGTTAGGAATTTTAAAAATTTTGATTCGGTGTGTAGAGCAACCTAATTTCCCACGTCCCCTAGTACGTTTTCCCTCCGGTTCTTCCTAAATGCAGGGTGTCTATAAATGAAGTATACAACTTTAGTATGATATTAAAATATACGATAGAAAAAAACTTACTTTAAACGTCAAGAGACGTGGCAAGTGTTAAAGTTTGTCAAGTCAGATGATAGAGGGCGCCAGGTGTCACATGTAATGAAAAATCTCGTCAAACACGGAATACAACAGACATGTCTTCCCCAGTGGAGAAAGCAGCATGTGTCTTTTGGTTTATGGAGTCAAAATCTCTAACAACAGTTCAGCGTAAGTTCAGAACGAAGTACCAGAGACATCCGCCGACACGAAGGAGCATCGAACAATGGGTAAATACATTCAAAACAACAGGAAGTGCCTTGAAAGGTAAAATCACTGAGAGACCTTCCATTTCGCACGAAAAGGTAAAAGATGTGCCTAAGGCTCATCTAAGGAGCCCGAAGAAGTCCGTCCGCGTCGCCAGTCGTGAACTCGAAATACCGCGAGCAACGGTTCATTAATTTCTGTATAAACGTCTACGCCTCTATGAACATACAGTGCAGTTAGTGCAAAAACTTCGAACAAATGATCAACCACGTCAAAAAGCACTTGCGGTACACATGCTTAATCGCGTTGACGAAAACCCCACACTCCTTTCACCGATCTGTTTCAGCAATGAGTCGACATTCCCATGGCAAAGTGAATAAACATAACTTCCAAATCTGGAACACGGAAAATCCCCATGTGATCGTAGCACACGAGAGAGACAGCCCGAAGGTTAATGTCTGGGCTGGCTTAATGGAAGACAGAGTGATAGAGCTCTTTTTCTTCGCTGAAACAACCGCTAATGGTATAACGTACCTGGGCATATTAGAACAATTTGCAATTCCACAACTCCAGGATATTCAAGACATCATTTACCAGCAAGATACAGAGCTCTGCACTGGTCTTTGGATGTACGCAGATCTTTAGACCACCATTTACCAGGGAGTTGGATTGGATGTGAGGGTCCGATGGCGTGGCCACCCCGTTCTCCTCATATCACCGCATGCGATTTTTTTCTTTGGGTTTTATTAAGTGTACAAGAAAAAGGTTACATCTATCCTTGATCTCAAAGAACGCATTACTGCAGCCTTCCTCCTTGTTACACCTGACATTCTGCAGCGTACGTGGGTGGAACTGGACTATCGTTTAGACATCCTGTGAGCAACCAACGGAGCACACGTGGAGAACTACTAACCTTTAAAAACAAATCTTTCACAGCTACTGTGTGTTTTGACATTAAAAGTAAGTTGTTGTTTATTGTATTTTTAACAGCATACTGAAGTTGCATACTTCATTTATAGACACCCTATATTTATTTCGCTGTACCTGTAGACAAGCAAGTTCACCACCTTTCGCCCTGATGACGGCGGCGATTCGTCTCGGCATGGACTTGACAAGACACCGGAAGCCATACGGATCCACGTCCCCTGAACAAGCTCCCACAGTTCACGAAGATTTGATGGAGGAGGGTCAGAGCCTCGAACATCTCTCTCGATGGCATCCCAGATTTGCTCGATGGGATTGAGGTCAGTCAGGTGACCTAGCTGGCCAAGGAAGCGAGGTCACGTCGGTGGAGTGTTCATCCAACCATTCGGATAAAATTCGGGAGCGATGGCACGGTGCATTGTCTTGTTGCAGGATGAGGTCCCCAGTGGGATGTTGATGACGCACAATTGGGAGCAAATGGTCGTCCAGGATATCCCGGTAACGTTGACCTGTGAGAGACGATGTCACGCGTACCAGGGGTCCCATTTCAGTCCACGTAAACAGTCCCCAGACGAGAATGCCACCCCCACCAGCTTGAAGAGTACCCTGCTGGCAAGAAGGATCCATCGCTTCATGTGGTTTTCGCCGTACTCGTATCCTGCCATCCGCATGTACCAACGTGAATCTCAACTCATCAGTCCAGGCAACATTTTCCCACATGTCTAGGATCCAGTGGCGATGTTCTCGCGCCCATGCTAATCTTTGCACCCTGTGATGTGCGGTCAGCAGCGGTACCCTCGTGGGACGATGGCTTCTGTACCCCTTAGCGAGAAGATAGTTCTGGATGGTGTGGCTGCTTACAAGTTTTTGTGCACCAGCGTTAAATTGCCGAGTGATTTCTCACACTGTGGCCCGTCTATCCGCTGTTACAATGCGAGCTAGCCGACGATGACTCCGCTCATCCATACGCTGCTGTCCACGGCAGTTGGCCCTTGCACGGATGGTTTTACCGGATTCGATGAACTCACGGTGCACCTGTGACACAGTGGCTCGTGAAAATCACAGTGCCTACACGACTTCCGAGATGGAGTGACCCATTCGTCGGGCCCCGACAATTTGCCCACGCTCAAATGCGCTTAGATCCTTCGTCTTACCGATACTGCGCTGACTCTTACTGATTCCCGTCGCATCACTCCTTATATTGTCGGATCGTAGCATACGTCATGTCGTTTCCGTTTACAGGGCCGCCCACAGCGCCACATTTGCATAATGCCAGCTGTCTCTAATTCAATTGCTCTTCAGTGTAGAGTTGACATACTTTGCCGAATACAGTCTCTAATTCAATTGCTCTTCAGTGTAAGATCATATTTGTTTCACGGCATCCATATCAGAAAACACAATAAAAACTTTATTAATTTATTACAACGCCGATCGTCGTTGGCTCAGACTCCTCCGCACAACGGATATCCGCGTCACTCCTCGTTGCTACGGGGTTCACTCTCCTTCTGCCTGGCTGACGCTTTTCGAGCGCGCTTCTCCACCCACGATTCCAGTTTTTCCTCTCTGCCTCTCTCCTAGACGAAGACAACTCTCCGTGCAAGGCTTTTCTGATCCCGATCGTGGCTCTGTGTGCGGATGGTTCGTTTCCAAGAATGCGAGCGTCTGCTTAAGCATTTCGTGGTACATGTTTTACATTGAGTCAACAACAACAACAACAACAAAAAAATTCACGTAGCCACAATTAGGTTCATACACATTGAAACTGTAAAGACACGAAAATAAAGTTTCAATAAGTTCTTATCTTCCACCGCTTCGAAATTCCGGACTCGACGAAGGGAAAATTATAAAATTTTAAAATTGATTTCCGACCATGAGAAGAGACAAAATAGCGCTCTCGATGAATGTTGATCAAGAGAGGAGAGTTAGCGTCAAAACTACGGTTTTCAAGTGGTCACTGGATTCAACGGGTGCCAGTATCTAAAACTTACAAAATCAGGGTATTTGCGATACAAATTCACAGCTTTCTGGACCTCAAGCTCATTGTTTAAGAGATAAAAGGGGAACCCTTTTTAAAATGAGGCTGAGTAGGCTACCTGTATCTCTGTTTTTCTCGGTAGAAGAATAAACTTACTGTGTATTTGAAAGTGTTCAGAAACTGGCTTATCGTTGGAGATACCTTCATTACAGCATCAATTTTGCCCTTACGATAGAAATTGTAACTTACCTTTCGCCGTTTGTGGTAGTAATAAGGAAGGCTATTTTGTAAAATACTGTGAATTTTAACGGAAGAAATACTGTTCTTAAAAAGGAAGACTTTCTTAAAGCATAATTTTATACTATTTACGATAATAGGAAGCTCATTTAAAGATGTTTACTTACTGTAAGAAATGCTTAAATTGTTCAACACTGCATGAGGACCACTTGAAACCCCTTTCTGTATGTCTGAGGTCACTCATGATGAAGCCATCTTCCCAAGGGCAGTGCGTGGCGCCTGGTCCTCCCAGATAGCTTGGAGGTGGCGATCCATCATGCACGCAGCCTAATCTGTAAAGAAAAATGGAAAATGTACACAAATAGTTTCATTGTGAATGAGTTATACAGAGTTGAAAATATCAATTTAGTACACCAACTCAGACCACATAGTTTATCATAATTACTTGTAGAAAAATACAAAACAAAAGTACATCGATTAAAATGTAGAATTTTTCAAAATCTCTTTAATGTAATCAAGTTTAATATACAATCATGTGCACAAAGTTGCAACATTCCTTATAGATGAAATTCGTGTCCTCATGGCATGATCGAAATGTTTCCGGTCGGAGTCGGCAAGTTGAGGTAGGTTAAGATATTTAAAAGTACTTGCCGTAGGCATTAAGACAATTGTCCCACTGACAAACAAGGTTGAAGATGCCGTTGCGGTAGAAGTCTGTTGTCTGTTGCGTACAAAAATCCAATACAGCCTGCTTCACGTCATCACTCGACTGGAACCTACGTCTTATCAGTGTTTTTTTAGCAGATCGAAGAATTGGAAATCGCTAGGGGAGAAATCTGGACTCTAAGACTGTAAGGAGGGTTCTCCACGGTCTGCCATTTAAGGACTTGTAATTTGTCCTTCATGATGTTGGCAAAATGAGGGCGCGCGTTGTCGTGCAGTAAGATTACCCTTTTACTGAGGTTGCTGGGACGTTTATCACGACGCAAACGCTCAAGTGTCTCGCAATATCGTAATGAACTCTATCAGAAATGAGCCCCGATGGTTGAAGAACACTGTCGCCATCCCTTTTCCAGAAGATGCTTGCTTCTTGAATTTCTTCAGATGGGAAGAGGACGCATGCCGTCATTGCGTGCTCGCTTCTTGAATTTCTTCAGATGGGAAGAGGACGGATGCCGCCATTGCGTGCTCGCTTCTTGAATTTCTTCAGACGGGAAAAGGACGGATGCCGCTATTGCGTGCTCGCTTCTTGAATTTCTTCAGACGGGAAAAGGACGGATGCCGCTATTGCGTGCTCGCTTCTTGAATTTCTTCAGACGGGAAAAGGACGGATGCCGCTATTGCGTGCTCGCTTCTTGAATTTCTTCAGACGGGAAAAGGACGGATGCCGCTATTGCGTGCTCGCTTCTTGAATTTCTTCAGACGGGAAAAGGACGGATGTCGCTATTGCGTGCTCGCTTCTTGAATTTCTTCAGACGGGAAAAGGACGGATGCCGCCATTGCGTGCTCGCTTCTTGAATTTCTTCAGACGGGAAAAGGACGGGTGCCGCCATTGCGTGCTCGCTTCTTGAATTTCTTCAGACGGGAAAAGGACGGATGCCGCCATTGCGTGCTCGTTTCTTGAATTTCTTCAGACGGGAAAAGGACGGATGCCGCCATTGCGTGCTCGCTTCTTGAATTTCTTCAGACGGGAAAAGGACGGATGCCGCCATTGCGTGCTCGCTTCTTGAATTTCTTCAGACGGGAAAAGGACGGATGCCGCCATTGCGTGCTCGCTTCTTGAATTTCTTCAGACGGGAAAAGGACGGATGCCGCCATTGCGTGCTCGCTTCTTGAATTTCTTCAGACGGGAAAAGGACGGATGCCGCTATTGCGTGCTCGCAGACTTGAAATTCTGGTAGGAAGTGGAAGCACCAGGTTTCGTTGCCGGCCACAGTGTACTCCAAGAATGCGCTGCCCTCCACGTTGAAACGCCGAAAATGTTGCAGAGTGACTGCCATGCGATGTGTTTCCAGACCACCATTGATGGCTCGCGGGATCCATTGGCATCTCACTTTACGGAACCCTAGACCCTGTATGATGGAATTCATCTGGAGAGAATGTGGGACTGTGTATGATACCAGGAACATTGTTGAACGGGACATATGTGGCGCTGCGTCGTAGTGTGGACGCCGTTATCATGGACAATGGACGTACCGAACTGCAAGTGATGGATCAAAGGACAATCAATCATAGGACAGCGATACCGAAATGATATTCTTCTTCTTCACATTTCCGCGGAGCTCTGGGCGCCTGTCTTTTTTATGGATAACGCCCGTTCTCGCCGCACGCAGATGTGGATGAGATATTGGCTGGTGTGGATATCCGTCGAATGGAAGGGCTAACGCGTTCGCATGATCTCAATCCAAACGAACGCGCATGTGACGCTCTATGGAGACCTGTTGCGCAAAGGAATCCACAGCCAGAAATCGTTCCAGCACTTATCAGGGATCTCCAGCAGAAGTGAAAATATTTACCTCAATTGCTCCTAATCCTGTTGCTAAGCGTGACACACCTGTGCCAAACATGCATTGTGGTGTAGGATGGACATGTACCCTAATGAGGACTTCGCCCTAAAGTCTCTTTATGGAGTGCTGATGGAAGAGTGTCGCTGGACGACATGTAAGCCTGTACTTTCTTCAAAACATTTTGTTCTGTTTCAATCTCTATTAGATATTACTGTGATTTTTTATGTCGTACTGTTGCGATTACCAGCGATACCACTTACAGATGTAAAGCCGTTTTCTCCGATTTTGACAGGTCAAAATGTACCTCGTCCTTAAGATTTAGACAGTAGTGTATTAGAAATGAATGCGCAGGCAAAAAGATTGTTTGGGAACTTACTGCAACAGGTGGACACAAAATGTGTGATGCGTTATCGTACTTCCTGTAGGGACACGGAACTGTAGGACGTGGAAAAGGGGCAGACTGGTATTGAAAGTGGTGGCCATGATAGTAGATCTAAAAGCTGTACAAAAGTGCCACTGCCAATTTGTGCGAAAGTGATTGTAAACTATCACTAAATATGATTTAGATACACTACACCATAATATAAGAACAGTGTACCAAGGTTACATATGGTAAGGTAATAGCATTTTTTGTGTTCAGAATAGCTGTCGCATGGCCAATATGTGGCCAGACGGCGCAGGAAAACATTTCATGTATATAAAGGTGGGCTCGGACGGAGGGTGCTAACCCCCACGGTCTTTTTTCTGCAGTAAGTTTGGAAACGTTGATATAAAATTCCCATGAAAAAACAAATTCTGCTGGAGTCAAATTTAACCTAGAAGAATTTGTATAAAACACCCTAATTTTACATCAGTTACTTATAAATTTTTAAAAACAGAAATGCTCATAGTCTTTCCAACTAAAGAACCCAACTGGAAAATTTAAATTTCTAGGTTCGGCAGTCTTGCGATTTACATAATGCTAAATATTGCGTACCCACCTTCGTTTTGCTGACTGCATTGTCCCCTTAGAATAGCAAAGCATGATCTCGGAACTTTATGACAAGAGTAAAGAAGTGGGATTAAAGATGAACTTACAGAGGACAAAATTCTTTTACGAGAACTGAAGATTTAGAGGTCAATGCGGCAAGTTTAGGAATAACTGATGCCTATTTCTACCTTGGACAACAGATATCAAGCGAGGGCCACATCGAGTAACAAATTGATGCGCGTATAAAATTTGGTTGGTGTGCGTTCCGAAGAAACAGTACAGTTTTCGAGATTAATATACCATTATTTCTTAAAAAAAGTGGTTAATCAATGCATCCTTCCAGTTCTTATGGATCAGGAACATATACCTTGATCACAAAAGTCATACAGCATGGAGATATTAAAAAAAAGCATGGAGAGATTGATGCTTACATTAAGCATCTAAATACAGGAAATGGAACTCCCGGGCTAGGAAAAGTGACAAGAGTAGATGATATCATGATCAAACTTAAGACTCGAAAGTGGTCATCCTGCAACAAGACAATGCAGCTCTAAGAATGGATTTTGTATTTTCAAATTGTTTAAAATTTCAAAGTCTTCAAAATGTCAAAGTACGTGGTATAACGGAACGGCCGACCGCCGAGTTGAGGAGTTGCGAGATACGACCGTATATGGCGCTGCTATAGCTCCGCATTCGGTGGCCTCTACTGTGACGCCACGCCGTTAAAATTCGGCAGCGTTTCCAGTGCCACGTGTATCACTGTTCTTCGACATTTTGTTCTGGTTTGATTACCCTTGCATATCCATCATGTCACTGTCAAAACCAGAAAAGAACAGAAAAGTGGACTTCGAATGTCGTGCTCTTAAGGCAGAGTAGAGTGTGAATTATTTTGTTACCGAATTAAAGGACAAAGCATTGTGTTTATTGTGCAATGACACTATAGCTGTACTAAAAGAGTAAAATATAAGTCGTCATTACCAGACTAAGCACTCGACACAATATTCACAAGTCACAGGAAAGCAACGATCAGAAAAATTGGAAACTTTAAAACGAAATATTTCATCACAACGCGATTTATTCACGAAAATGAAAAAGAGGCTGCAACTAAAGTAAGTTTACAAGTAGTTCATTTTTTAGCCAAGGAATACTGACGGTGAGTTAATTAAATCATGTTTGATTGTAGCAACAGAAGAAATTTTTCCAGGGAAAATAGATTTATTTAAATCTATCAACCTTTCAGCGAGAACAGTTGAATACTACTTAAATACCAAGAAAAAATAAGTAAATCCCTACATAAATATCCTCGAGAGTGCCTCTTGGCCAGCAGAGCCTAAAATATTTACTATTTGGCCCCTTACGAAAAATGTTTCCCGACCTCTGAGCTAGACATATTACTAGAAGAAAGGACCACCGTTGGACAACTGAAATTCTAGACTGGATTCGAAGGACAGGAAAAATCCCAGAAGGCCGCATGGGAGATAGATGGGTGTGGATAAAATTCGAAAACATGCCGGAATGCCAGAAAAAAAATGGCTCAAGACAAAGAGTTGTGGAAGAGACTTGGAGAAACCTTATTCCAGAAGGGTCTGAGAATGGTTGATAATGATGATGCACGAAAATGAAGATTACCGTACTTTTCGGCGTATAAGATGAGACTTTTTGTTCCAGAAGTCCGCGCCTCGACTTATATATTGATTAGTCATGGAAATTTCTCAAAGAGAAAAACAAAACATATTGTGCCTTGAAATAGGTCGTGATTTGGGCACCCCAAACGCAATAATGCGTTCGCAAGAAACAATTCTGAAAGCGTACGAAAAATTTAATATTTCGTTCACTAAGAACTTGTTTAAAAGCTACTGAAACCGATATTTCAGTTCGCAGTTGATTGGCTGGTCACAATCGCGTGGACAGCCGGCAGCGCATGCGCTTTGAGGGCAGCAATGACCAGCGACTAACGATGGCAGTCTTTTCTCGCTTTATGAATCTCTGAATTGTATCACTCAACTGAATTAAAACCAACGATTTTCGCTGTCAATCTCTGAATGGTATCTCTGAATGCATCTCTCAACTACCCAACGGTTGCTTCCATTTATTTTGCTAATCTTAATTTATTTCATGTTACTGATTAAGATCAAAATGTCTTTTGCCTTCTGATTTCAATATGACTCTGTGAGAAAGCAGCGAACCACAACTCACGCTGCAAGCAAGCATCACGCTGATTTGGCACACTTCCTGTGTTTATTTTTCTTTTCCCTTTGCGCGGGCTTCTCCGATTGGTTGGTCAGTCGGAGGAAAGGAATACGGTAGCGTCAGTTCGTGAGAAAAACTAAACTTACGAAATTCAACTTTTTTCTGAAAAGAAAAATGTGGTAGGTTAGCTCCCTCTCTTTTCCTCCTTATACTTACTTAAACATAAAAAATATAGTTACATAAATTCGAAACACTAACTGTATTTGTTGCCCTAGTCTCATACTCAGAATCGACTTATCTGGGAATGAATATAATGAAATTGAGAAATTTGACCCATTGGAGATGTACAATTAAAAAAGTCGAAAAATATATCTATTTAAAAGTCGAAAAATACGGTAGCTTTATTTTCAAGAAAAAAACATCAAAGACGTTTCCATAGTTGAAAAAACTCAGCAAATTTTTTTGCAACCATGAAAGTTGCATTACTTTAGCCCCCAAAAATATTTTGCTTAAATATTTCAAAATTAACGTTATTAAATTATAAATAATTTTAATGATAATGCACTTAACACTAACACTTACTTCTTAAGCTTCAGAACACAGAAGACTACTCACGAAGCGAAAATGACAAACAGACTTTCGCTCTCTTATGTAAGATCGATGGCTACCATTCAGTGAAGCTCCACGAGTGACGTGAAGGAGCAGGAAACGGAATCGTGTTGCCCTTGGTTCACTTTCTGTGACCTAACCTTTATGGGAGTAGTGATGGACAGGGTTGATCTCTTCTGTGAAATGGTTCTTTATGATAAAGTGATCCGTAAAAGATGGATCATCTGACAAACTTGTGTCATTTTGTATCACCGTTTGAGAACTTTTCTTTTCGCCCACTTTGTCTATAGGGTGTCTTGCAACGGATCAGCAGAGAACGACCCTGGACAGACATCAACTCAGAACATTTGGCCGTTCTTAGTTTTAAAAGTTTAGTTGCGGACGGCTGGTTTCTAGAGACTTGTGTCACTGATACACAAAATAAATAAAGCCTTGTACTGATTATATTTTTAAAGACAAAAGAAGATACGATTACATATAATCTAGTACTGAAACTATGTTCATGTGAGATGTTATTTACCATTGCGCAAAACATAATATAAAGGCGATTTCACGTTTACAGGAAAATAATTGTATTCCCAAACATGTGTAAAAATGAATTGATAGATTTAGGTTACTAAAATTTGCTATTGGATATGAGAAAAAGAAGGAATAACCCACTTACAAATGTCCGATCTCATGAGCAGCAACAATGATACCACTGAATCCTCCGCTGTCTTCAATTATGGCAACGCTATTGACTTTTTCGAGTCTTTTATTTACCACACACGCACCTCCTACATAGGCGAAACCTGAAGAATAAAAGAAATTTCATTATTCTATATGAAATATGCGAAATCTCATTCAGCGCTTGTAGAATTCATGCAATTTCGTTTTAACCAAATGAAAATTACCTTCTGGAGTCACATTTACTAGATATATTGTATTACTAGGTCTGTTTATATGTTCCGGCGCTCTATACAGCGGGCAGTAAAAGCGAAGCCGTTGACTTTCTTTTCAGAATTTCGTGCTGTGGAGGTAAGGTGGCAACTGTGCGTTGAACAAAAGGTATTAGCGTACAGCCAGCACGTGCGGTTAGTTGAGCTATAACATGGCGACCTACCAGGTGCGGTATTCCACCAATGTCTGTTGTTCATGTTAAGTCTCAGGAAAACTGCTGAAACAACACGACAGTGGATTTATTCTGCATACGTCGAGAAAGCTGTAGGTGCAAACACGTGTCGTGAGTGGTTTGTGATCCTTAGTTGTGGTGGTTGCAGCGTTGAGGTGATTGCAGGGTGGTGATTGTAGCGTAGCGGACGTCCGAAGGGGATGAAGAGAGGAGGTTTGCATCTTGTCGTTCGGCAGTGCAGTGCACAGGCCTACTTCTCTTCTCCTTCTTCCAATCCTTTTTATTGCCAATTGAGGCTACAGGTTTCCCTCATCTCTTTCCAAATGTTCTTGCCTTGGGCTTGTCTATTCGACAGCTTTCCTACAGAGTCATTTATATCATATATTCATCTTCCTTCTGGCCTTCCTACTCCTCTCTTTCCTTTATATGGTCTCCATTCTGTTATTATTTTAGTCAATCTATTATTTTCCATTCTTGCTATTAATATATGGCCAGCCCATTTCCATTTTAAATCGAGTATCTTTTCACTTATGTCTAAAAATTTTGTTCTGGACCATATATCTGTATTCTTTACTTTATCTTGAAATCTTAAGGCCCTCATGCTTGTGGGTAGGGGAATGGCGAACCCGAGGTACCTGATGCTGGACCAGGCCTTCTTCATGTAATATACGTCTGTTATATTATCTGTAAACTGGTCCCTACTCTTCCGTCTTCTTTAACTCCCTTTTTCTTCTTGCTCCTTCGCCCAATGCTATTAGAGTATTTGAGGGCTAGGGGTGAATCTTTCCTATTTACTTATTTTCTTCTTACTTTTTAGAGGAGCATACCTCTCAAATAAAACCTGGGCTCAGCTTGTTCCGGCTGTCAATACCTAGTAAGGGCCCCTACCTAGGGTTACAGGGGAAGCAACGTCTGTACTCCAGTGGAGCGGTTGCAAACAGCGTCTGTTCCTCAGACGGCTGAACTAAAACTTGGCAGGTGATAAAATGCATTTCCCACGACGACTGGTCATTGTGGGAAATTAGACCAGAAAAATACCTCATGAAAAGAAAAAGAAAAGAAAGAATAAGAAGGCCTACTTCTAGGATGATTAAATGCGACCTGATTGTGTAAGTACATCTATTAGACCATAAAACTCTGGAAACGTTTTCATAAACCCAATTTTTCTAAAGGTTTATGCTATCAGGAGGGTGAAACGTTTCCAACAGATAACTATCTCCATCCAAACAGAAAGCGAAATCTCTGAGCTGAAGAAGTGAAGCTACATGAAAAGCGTCTGACCCATCTGCCACTCATCAGGTAATCTTCTGCGCTCCTTTAGGAGTATTAGGGAAGGCACGGAAGTGTCTTTTTCATTATCTCGTAGAACTGCCTTTTTTCTCAGAAGCATTGGCGATCCGTGGTTCTTCTTTAATTGGATGAACGACACAGTTGCAATATCTGTCATTCAACTCATAAGGATGTTAATTTATCGCCAACTTTACTAAATTGGGAAGGAATGAAAACAGTTATTGTACAGGTGAATTCTCTAGAGTTTAAATGCGCACATACGAAGATATTTCAGTACAAAAATCTTGCCCTTGTAATCTCACGCTTTTGAACTTGCTTGTTTTCATAATTTGGTAAGCTTTTTATAGAAAATTTGAATGCGGTAGATATTGTAGGCCCAAATGATCTTCACTGAGTTTTTTTATATTAAATTTCTATTTTAAAACATGTAAAATTTTAGCGTGCTTTGCACAGATGGATTGCAGTAGCTTCTATCAGAGTTGAACGCAAAGATATTTTTATATATGAATACGTCATCGGGATCCAGGAGTTAGATATGACGTAAATGATAATATTTGAAGCTGTATCGTTTTCAGTTCTAAGTAATTCATAGCAAAAAGTAAACTTAAAGAAGCGTGTTATTAATTAGTACGTGCAACTATTTCACTGCTCTGAATAGGAAACTTCGGAAATCGGCGAATCTCCTTTAGTTGGAAAGACGCAGTTGCGAGATATCTATCGTCAGAATATGTGAGTGAGTGAGTGAGTAAAAATGAGAGAGAGAGAGAGAGAGAGAGAGAGAGAGAGAGAGAGAGAGAGAGAGAGAGAGAGAGAGAGTGTGTGTGTGTGTGTGTGTGTGTGTGTGTGTGTCCAAACTGTTCGGTATTGGTATCAAGACTTATGTACATATTGACTTGAATAGTACGGAGTCCAAAGCCATTGGAGGCACTATTATAGATCTTTGATTTGCACCAACAAGTCTTGGTTCTACCTTGAAATGAATGATGGTAGATTTCATGTCTGGTACAGATGACGAACCTCCAGGAGTGTGTGGTGTGTGTTCAAACTTAGTGTTAGGTTACACCATGCACGTCCCTAATGCAAATTCCAGGGATTTGAACTTTCCAACTATAGATGATATCACGCTTTTAGCAGGCAACGGGCATCTAAAAGCGTGATATCATCTATAGTTGGCAAATACTGATATTATCTGTAGCGTGATATCATCTATAGTTGGCTACGCTTCTAAAACGTTCGGAAGATACTCTTTAGGATAAAAATAAATAACAACAATGGATATTTATACGCTGTAGGTTTCATCACGAAAATCCTTCACGGCGAAGAGATCGTACTCGGTGTCTTGCTTCCGCAAGATTTGTCTGTCATTTGACGCTAATAGGACGATATTAGACGACTACTCCTGTTCGACAAATATCCCCTGGTACATAATTAACAGGCTGGTCATCAGGCGTCTTGTTAGAATGCCTGTATTGACGTTGTAGGTGGTTATACTACATTTCTGTTCTCAGATTTGGGAATCACTTGGGCGATTGACTTTTATCTAAATGAAAAAATGTAGGCAGAAATGTAAACTTCTAAACTGCTTGGTGGAGCTGCTAAAACAAAAACTTGAACTTCTTTTGAAAGTAATGGGAAAAATACCACTATCGCTCATATCTATTCACTGGGCTGAGCAGAAAATCAAATACCTGTAGAAAGAACAATGTTTGGATTGCTCTGTGGTTGACCTATGCTGGGAAACACAACATAATTCCGAAACCCAGTTAAAAGACCTCACACTTTGTTCAGGCAACACTATAATCTATTGGTTTAAGTGTGAGACAGATTTCAGGACATCTTTCAAGTTTTATTAAAATGCGGCATATCATGCACCATGCAGTTTGACTTTTTTTCTATTTCTTTCAGAGACGCATTATCTCTCGGTGGTGAATATTTAAGCACACTGGAGAAACAGGATTAAGGGTTGCGGCCAGTGTCGTTTACGAAGGTCTTATTCTCGTAAAAATGTTAATGAGTAAGAAAAAATAAATAGGACGAATACTTCGGTGGAATGACCATGAATAGGAATATAGCCTTCCAAGCGTGCTCGAAGGCGTACTTACCAACGCCACCAGTGCAGAGATACACATCAAGCTGATAAAATGAACACGGATATACACCGATGAGCCATTACGTTATGGCCACCTACCTAATATGCTGTTGGACTCGTTTTAGCCCACAAAACAGCGGCCACTAGGCAAGGCATCGATTCGATGAGGTGGCGATAGGTATCCTACCATAGTGTCAACAGCAGGTCCTCCAGTTCCCGTACATTTCCGGGTGGCGGTGCTTTAGCGCGAACCCACTTTTCCTAGTCGAACGACATATGTTCTATTGGGTTCATGTCAGAGGAATTTGGAGACCAGGACATTAACAGAAAGTCACCAGCATGTTCCTCGAACCACTTCTTGGCGATTCTAGCAGTGTGGCATGGCTCATTATACTGCTGAAAATGGCCATCACCAGCACGGAACACAGTTTCCATGAATAGGCCCGCAACGGTGTTCAGATACCTGACAGCTGTCAGGTATTCTCCTATTGGGATAATGGGGCCTAAAGTGTCCCAAGAAAACATCACCCACAGCATAACACCGCTGCCGCAGGTCTGTTTCCGCCCAACAGTGCATCCAGGTGTCATATCCTCCGTCAGTAATCGGCGTAACCCCCTCGGCCTTCTACGTGATGCACCAGGAATCTTGATTCGTCAGACCATACCACTTTCTTCCAATCATCCACGGTCCAATCTCGATGATATAGGGCTCATTTCATGCGTTGTTGGCGATGACGCGCAATGGGCATGGGGACCCGGCTGGGTCTTCGGCTACGCAGACCTATGTGCAGAATGCTACGATGAACTGTGTGCTGTGATACATTGCCCTGATCACTACTGTTGTAGCTGCGAGTGATTTGTTGCACTGTGGCCTTGCGGTCGCTGTGAACAATGAACGACAGACTCAGCTCCCCTCTGGCATAAGTGAGCTGCGGATGATACACATCTGGACGACAGTTCGTCGTTTGGACATCTGTGCACCACTTTTGATACGTACTCTCTACAGCGGCACATGAACTACCCACAAGGTGCGCCGTTTTCGAGGTCGTAGTTCCGAGGCGCCGTGCAATCACAATTTGTCCTTTATCAAACTCCGATAAATCGGCAGTTTTTCCGATTCTGACTCCGAACACTCTACTAACCGAAAGCTGGTCCTCGGGTTTTTATATAAACTGCTCTGTGAACTTCACCTGCGTCACCGTTCGGTCTGCAGGCGCGCTCATTTCTCTAATCTGGGGGTGGTCATAATGGAATGGATCATCGGTGTAAGTACATATGAAATCTAAAAGAAAGAATCGAAATGAGAAAGGAACAAGTAATAAACGCGTAGGTGCAAATGACTTGAAAAAAGTGGTTCACAGATTTGCGCTCTGTTCAAGACAAGAAAAGAGTCTCGCTAACTGACACCTGGGTTCGAGTCCCGGTATCTTGGTTTAGTATTGAGAATATCATTATTTCTACTCGGATTTCCTTTTATTTTTGGGGGTTAACGATCATCATAAGCAGCTAAGGTAATAAGGAGTCGCCCATACCTAATTTAAGGCCACTGGTTCCAAGGAATGGGTAAACCAGCGCCACAAAGACAAAAAGTCCTCCCGGCTGACGCCGAGATTCGAAACCAGATTACGCTGTTAGAGAAGTCAGAAACTCTCAATTATTGGCCGATTTGTCCTGATCATTTTGATTCTTCTTTTAGGAACACTTTGATAATTCTTCGTTAAACAAATGACATATTTGGCAAAATTACGATACCTGCTGTTCCACGATTGCATCTTCCACCAGGAAATCTTCTTCGGCACATATCGAGTTTGGTGATCACAACAGCTAAGTCGTATGTTGGCAAACGATGTTCTCTGTAGAGGTATTTTCCCATGTCTGTCAAAGCTCCAGCCGCATCAACTGCATCTGCGTTTGGCGGCCGAAGACGATTTCTCTCCAAATAGGGTGTAGCGTCTCTGTCCTGTAAATGAATTAACTTTGCATACACTTTTTTAGCGCTGTATAACACTGCTGGAAACGTTATTTATTTTAAAGAAACATCCACGTTCATGGCTTTAAAGATAAACATTATCGGTGATAAACATATTCGACGAATCACAGTACTGTCACATATGAAATATATTTTATGAAGTTTGGCTTCTGAGAGCAACCTTCTGAAAGTTATTAACACTTTCACACATGTGTCTCTATAAGAAAGAATTAATTATTTTTCGAGTAGTACGCTCAAATCAGGAATGTAATAAAATTGCTTTTAAATGAGGAAATCAAGGTAATTTAATTGTATAAAAGAAGAAAAAGTGCAGAACAAGAGAAAATCGGTGAAAAGTATATTGGTGACTAATCACAATACAATGCAAAATGAAGAAATTACATTTTTTTTGTTAAAATGTGAAGTAAAAATTTAATAACAGTAGTTGTTGCTTGTCTGGTCTGCTTACTGACTTACTTAACTGTGACTTAACAAACCAATGGTTAATTAACTTATTGATTTATCTTCCTACTGGCAGACTTACTCGCCTGACCAAATTACTTACTTTTCTACTCACAAATCAGCATTACTGATGTACTTTCGAAAGGAGTGACTCGACTAACTCACTAATTACGCTTTTACTCACTTGTATTCTTACTCGCTTTCTTGAGAAACTGGTTGAAGGCAGTTTATGCTGTCTCTACGGATATCTGGCATCTTATCCAACAAGTGCAAGGTTTCCTCTTTGAAGCATCGACCGACTTTCTTTGATAAATAGCCACTTGATCGCTTCATGGGAAAAGCGGTTATTGACAGATTAAATCATTGCACTGACTGCCTGACTGAGTGACTAACTTACTTTCTCGTTTCACCAATGAATAGCTTACTTGCTCATTAACCGATAAATAACTTACCTCTTCGTTTAATCATAAAATATCTTACCTGCCCGTTTAATCATAAAACATCTTACCTTAGTTTAACCAATATTATTCACTTTGTGTCTATTTAATTTAATGTTTGTGAAAAGGAAAAAAATACTTTTGAAAAAAACAAACAAAAAAACTATCCACTCAGAAAGGGACTTCCGCAAACCGTTGTTAAAATGCTACTCGGACTTCTCTCAACTGAATGCTTGGTTAAAAGATCACGGAACACTTTAAAACTTGTAAAGGTGATAACTAAAAACATTCATATTCCAAATATCTTTAACAAACTACAATCTCGAATTAATTACAATCTTTCTTGTGATTCAGTAATTTTGCAGCTTGGTTTGTTTTAGCAGCATCAATAATTCAGATACAAGATATGAAGCCAAACGTGAACCCTCCTACATATGCAAAAATTCTGTACATTACGGATGTGACAAGGATCCGTTAAATTGAGCGAAATCTATCAAGATGATTCTTCTTCAAAATTTTAAACTGCGTCTTCTATTTCGGAGATTTCTTATTTTGCAATAAAAGTGTTAAAATTTTCGGTTTCTTTCTTTTGATAAGCAACAAAAGGATCCTGTAGTTCATAAAAGACCTTTGCATCGAAAAAAAAAGCATCAAATTCGATATCTAGTCTAACATCGAAAGCTCTGTAATGGTATAAAAGAAGAAAAAGTGCAGAACAAGAGAAAATCTGTGAAAAGTATATTGGTGACTAATCACAATACAATGCAAAAAAGGAGTAATAAAACCATAAGTAAAGGAGTAATAAAACCATAAAAGCTCCGGACTTCCAAGACTTTTCAACAGAAAGTATCCCATCTTTCTTAGGAACCTTGCTTTTAATGAAATGCGACTTAAGTATTTAAATAAGTTACTCGAATTTTGAACTCTTTTTTCTATTTTACTGAAATTCAAGAGCCATTCACTCCAGGATTTAAAACTTATGACATCAGAAAACATTATTATTATCTTCATCAACTCACAATTCCTTTTCTGAAAAGCAAGCAACAGCGCCATGACTGAAGCGCATGCAAAGTAAAGAAGGCTGTATTTTACTGCACATTCAGCGCTGAGGTTAAAATCTTTGTTGGAAACGAACTATCGTTTATTATCCAAACACATGCAACATTTGTATCGAAATAGAAAAATCATGATCATATATGTTTGTTATTTATCACAAAAAGCACAGATTCAACACGCGCCGATAAATTTCTAAGTTTTGAGGACAGGTCAGTTGTTATAGAGTTATGCGCAAAAAAGCAAAAGAAAGCAAAATAATTTTGCTGGTACTATACAAGCTATTCAAATGAGTTCATATTTTACAGGCAAAAACATGTCGAATTAAAAGACAATGATAAACAAACTTTATACGTATGAACAGTATAGCATTATATTACAGAAATACATACATGAATAAATGGAATTTTCTGATTTTATATCCAAAACTCACTGACAGCTGTCAATTATTTTTTTTCTAATATTTTACAAAATAGATAAAGAAACAGACAGTTGATAAATGAATGTTTTAAACCTATAATGGTGTAAAGGATCGGCCTATAATGAAAATAAAAATGTCCAAAACATTAACACATCATCGTAAATATGAAGTGCAATATCGTTCTCTGTACTCATAAGTCATTTACTCGTTTCCGTTTCTCTTCCTGGGAGTGTTGGGATGAATTCTATCAGATAAATGTTCCTGGTGGAAATTCATATTTTTTCGTCTGATTTTGGGATATCTTTGAACAAGAAATCGTCTATAAAATTACTCTGTAGATATACGTGTAATTACGTATACGTAGTAAAATGCCCTCGCTTTATATGCATTTGTTTTACGCACTCATGCACCATAGAGGATTTGGATTCATATTATATTTGGTGTTCAGAAATTATACTGAGTTTTTATAAAACATAATATTGAAAATAATGGAATTTCATGTATTTTCTATACTACAGAAATGTGTGAAATAACATTGTAGAGAATGAGAACCAAAAGGCCGCTTTTTCTTTTCGTCATGACAAATTCATTTAGTTAAATTTTGCTGTCTGACGTTCTGATTCTAAAAACTTTGTCCTTCTCTTTTCAAAGATTTAGTTAACTCTGAAAATTCTCAAGTTGTGAGATAAAAATGGGATATTTTCAAAGGTTGACTAAATATTTATTCGATGCAGTAATTCTGAAAATATTTCGGCACAAACCACAACGTACGTATGTGTCAGGAAAGGATGTAGAAAAGCGATCTTAGGAATAAACGATCCAACTACAATGCGAAGATTTTTCTATGGGTAAAGGTATTTTATAATTAAAGGTTTACGGGGTACAGGCTTTTCATTGCATTCCGGGAGCATGCTATTTAAGAATCCAGTGATTTCATCTTTCAACCAAGAAAACGATACATGTAAAAAATCCCATCCCACTGGATTTCATATAACAAGAACAGCTAACATAATTTATGAAACAATTAAGTTAACGGAAAACATGCGGCTGAAAAAGAGAAACACATTTCATTGCATTAACTCATGTACACACATACGATTGTACAAAAAATTATCCTTGTTAAATTCTACGAAAAAGTGAGTTTCTTGTGTATAAACTGTTGATAGCTAGATGTCATATTAAAATTTAAACTTTACTCTTCAGTTTTTGGGCTGTCCTGTTGATTTTTCACAAAGAAATGGAGAATTAGGTTAAAACAAATTTAATCTGAATTTTTTTGGAGGTTTAATGCCCACCATGAGCAACCCAATGGGCTATAAGCAGTCGCCCGCCCCTAATTTAAGGCCACTGGTTCCAAAGAAGGGAGAGAACCACTGCCGTAAGCCAACCACAACATCCATGCCTCACGGGATTCGAACCTGGACCACTTTCGGAAGAATGATAAGAAGCCACCGCTTAGACCACTGAGCCACCGGGGCGGCATCTGAATGTCCACTTTTCTTGGATTTTATGCTTTATATCCGCCTCCAACTAACGAAAAAGTTTGTGTCACAATAAAATTGGATAATCGTATTTTAATATTTCAGCAAGGGCGTAAATCTGAATTCCATCTAGGTGTTAAAGTTGATTTTAGCAAAGGCCGTATATCAATTGATTTAGATCTGATCACAATTCTTGGTCGGTGTGTGGGTTCTTTTAATAAGTATTTCTGGAATTTTGGACGTATAGAATAACTGTGTAAGTATGGACAAAAGAAATGAACGCCGTGAAAAGATATGAACAAAAAAGTTTTCTTTTTTATAACCTATCTCCGGTATTGCTCATTTTCTGTTTAATTTTTAGAAATGTTTAACGAAGTTTGAAAACACATTTTTGTTATTGCTTTAGAAGGGATGAAAGAAAATACATACAACGGTTCTGCGCGATATCATGCTAGACACGTGATGATAATCTGAGCTGTGCATTTCACACATATTTCAGAATCAAATGTACGAGAAATACGAATTTCAGAGGCAAAGACAAATCTACGTGATATGTAGAGGGCGTAATAGAAAATAAGAAATATCACAAAGCATACGCCAAGTGACATAATAATTTCTTCAGCATTTTGCGCATACCTATTTGAAATGCGTTTTGAAATAAAAGTTGTTTAAATAGTATAATATGCAAAATTTGTAAAATCGTTCTTGCTTGAATAAAGTGTCAGAACAAAAACTCATAGGATTTATCCAAAGGCTTTTAGGATATATAGACTGGAAAACGATAAGTTAACCGTGCGACATTTGAAGTTCAGCGCTGTACGGCAAGAATCTGTCACATATCGTTGTTTACTAAAGGCGTTCTCGTGTTTATATCAGTTACATCCATTTTTTTATATGTATAACCAGTAAGATTTATTATTTTTTGTTTTTATAAATAGTGTGTATATATTGTAAAGTATTTCAGAAAATAATATAGCCAGATTTAATAAGCTAAGCAAATGTTTAAAATGGCTATATCTTGCGTAGCGTACGGATGTACCAACAAACAAACAACTGGTCAGCAGACACTTTCATTTCATAGGTTTCCTCATAATAATTGCGATACTTTGGGGAAGTGGGTAAATGCTGTAAGACGTGCTAACTGGAAACGAAGCTAAGCCAAGCCAAAAGCTGACGATTGCCATTTAGCAAGGGGTATCACATACCTTTGTGGTCTCACAATACCGGTATCCCCTGCTTAGAAATAGAAAATATCGGGTGTGCCATATAAAAGAGGCCCTGTGGCCAGACGTTGTTAGGCGGGTTAAAGTTGTTTGGCGGGCTTCCAGTTAAAACCGCTTTGTTCTACTTCTAACCGGTTTCTGCGTGTACAGCTACAAAGGAATTCTCCGGAGTGGTTAGTCACGGCCAGAGCAGTGTAGGTACCCGGTCATAAGTGTAAGTGAAGAGAGAACAAAGGCAACGGAAATGGTTTTAAGTACGGAACAGCGGATTTTTAGTGTGGAACAGTATTTCAGAAATAACTCATATAAGGTTTTAAATGAGTTCTTTACAGAAACATTTCCACATTATGCAGCACCGGCGAAATCAGTGGTGCAGAAATTAGTGCGGAAATTTCGTGAAACCGGCACGGTGTGCAGCAGGAAAAGAAACAAACCCAAGACAATTCGTACTGAAGACAATATCAAGGATGTGTGCACAATGATGTTACAAAGCCCTCGGAAGTCGATTCGCCGATTATCATCTGCAACGGGAATATCTGCCACGTCATGCCGACGCATACCTAAAGTGAATTTGCATTTTCGGCCGTACAAAGTTATGGCGCTCCAAGAACTTAAAACTCCTGATTATGTAACACGGATGCAATATTGTAAGTGGTTTCAGAAGACCATTGTAAGCGGTGAAATGGACCCAACACTTTATTACATGACAGATGAAACCCGGGTATGTCAATGCGCAAAACAGCAGGATTTGGACCGACACGAATCCTAGACAGACAATGGAGACTCCTCTGTACGACCAAAAGATATGCATTTGGTGTGCTGTGTCTGCGAAGAGGACAGTCCGCCCATTCTTTTTTACTGACACCATCAACTCGGAGCGCTATGTTCAGCAAATGTCCAACCTATTTGTTGCCGCACTTACAGAAGAAGAGCGAACATATGCTTTCTTTCAGAAGGATGGTGCAACGGCGCATACTGCGCGGAACAGTCTACGTGCTGTGCGTGAAGTGTTTGGGAAGGACAGAACTGTATCGAAGGGACTATGGCCACTCAGATCACCCGATCTCAACACCTGTGACTTTTATCTGTGGGGAGCATTGAAAGGGAAAGTGTACGCAACTAATCCGCACACCCTTGATGAATTAAAAGTGAACATTACGGATGCCATAGCCCAGATTACTGCCGATGAGTTGTTGCGCGTTACGAACAACATGTTCCGTCGTGTGCAGCTGTGTCTTGATGTCGGAGGACAGCACTTTCAGCAATTGTTGTAAACGCAGGTAAATTACTCCTGTTTTCTGTCATTTCAACTATTCGTTCCATGCATAGTAACATTGGCTGACTGTTGTCGTTCATTATACTTGGGCCTCTTTTATATGGCACACCCTGTAGAAGTGCGACTGCCAAGTTGTCCCCAAGGAAAAACAGAGTGAGAGGAAAAAAAAAAATTCATCCGGATTTAAGCGCTAGTCACAGCAATGTTGCCGTGACTTGCAGCTTCAATCTAGGCTTCTCACCTCCTTTTCTAATTTTTCCCTGGAAATAATAGAGGTATTTTAGTATTTTAAGTGCAGGATAGTTAGCTAGTAAGCTTTTACACTTACTTTATCTCTAAATATTAAGTTGAGGGAATCCTTTTTTACTAGAGCTTTCTTTGTGTCATTCACCAGACAATGCATGGCATTTTCTTCTGTCATATTTAATTTTATTTATTTTTTCTCCCGTTGAGTAGCTATTACGAACTCATAATACTGGGGGAAAAACTTCCAAAATTAAACGTTTTGTTTTTGGCAATTTCTCTTAAGAATAAACAAATGGCCACATTAAAATGATTTTTGACATTACTTAGAGTGTGAAATACGAATATATGCAACTACAGTAGATCACGCAGTTTGCAAGCAACTGAAGCCGAAATATATTTTACACATAGGACAAGCGACATTACCCTTCAGTTATTTCATATCTCCCAAAGTTACGATAATGATGTTTTCTTTAATCGTAAGTTAAAAGGTGCAATGTCTAATTTATCCCCCACTGAAAAAATTAATACGCAGTATCATAAAAATGTGAAATTCTTTCTTTCGCGCAGGTAAAAGAGCTTAATTAACGTTGTTTACATAGGACATATGCTGTTTCTCCGTACAAGCTCTGCGATCAAAATGTCGCCAGCTGTTGCCACTCATTTACACAAGAACTTCCAGTCTATGTATCGTAAAGGTCTTTGGATTTATCATAATAGAGTAGCTAGTTCAGGTATTAGAGCAACTAAAAATTTTATTGGATAGAAGATGTATAGAGAAATATTTGATACTTTCTCAATAAAAGAACGATATTCTTCACCTGTCTGTAGAAATGGCAGCAATGAAAATATAGTTTTATACCCTTTCTTATTCTTACTTTAATGACACAAAAAGCTCCTAAAAATATCTCTTTTGTGTCGGAACTACATGAATATAATTAAGTTCGAGCTGAATTATGCGTTTTAGTTTTTATCATGTGCAAGGTTTCTTTTAATTATATCTTTTTCAGCTATGTTAATTCAACAATATCACTTAACGCATCCTATTTGTCAAATAAGCACTTTAAGGATTTTAGATTGAACACGTTGTGTTCGGAATACAGCCATACCTAATGTCGAAAATCTGCACTTGTAAAAGTGGTTTTAATACCTTCTGTTATGATGAACGAGGCATTTTAATCAACCTGCATTTTTAAAACTTCCGAAACTTAAGAAAACTTATAAAATCAGTCACGTAAATGGATGTGAAAAAATACAGAGTTATTTTTTTGTTGTTGTTTTAGGTTTAACGACCACCGTGAGCAACTCAATGGGCTATAAGCAGTCGCCCGTCCCTAATTTAGGGTCACTGGTTCCAGGGAAGGGAGAGAGCCAGTGCCGTAAGACAAACACAACATCCATGCCTCACCGGGATTCGAACCCGGACCCCTTGTGGACGAATGATCAGAGGCCATCGCTTAGACCACTGCGCCACCGGGGTGGCAAATAAATATAGAGTTAGCCCTAGAAGAAATAAGCAATAGCTCAAAGCATGATCATCGTGACCACATGCGGAATGAACAAAGTGAATAAAAGCTCTTCCCAAAGATGAAAGTAATTCTTTCAGCTTGGATTGTAAAATTGGTTTTATTCTTCAAGAACTAGAAAACAAATTGTGTTGCAGAAGAACTTGTTGCTACACGCATACACAAATATATTTTCAGTTTTGCAAATCATCAATATACACAGTCGTATCAGAATAATATGACCATCCCGGAATCACAGTGTACCCGCCCAGGCGCGTCAGAGTGCACGTGACAACGTCGACCACACGGAGATGTAAGCGGCCGGCTTGGACAGATGAGCCATAGTGTGTGACGGGAGCATAATGGGCGAGGGTTAATGGTCTGACGGACGTTAAAAAAGGAATGATCATCGGCTACCGCGCCAGGGGTGGACGCATCTCAGAAATCGCGAGGTGCTGTAGTAAGAGTGTACCAAGAATGGACCGCTGGACCAACATCATAACTGTGGAGCTCCAAAGGCCATCGACCCCAGAGGAGAACGTTTCCTCCATCGACTGGTAAAGGGCAATTGACCCGCAATAGTGGAGCAATTGACCACGCAAATGAACGCTAGGGACCCAGATACGTGTCTCCGATATCAGTAGAGCGAACCCTGTTACGGACGGGTCTCCGGAATCGACGCTGCGTCAAGGCGCCCATGTTAACCCAGGTCCATTGGCAACGACGCCTGCAGTTCGCATGGGACTAACCGTCATTGGACAGTGGAAGAGTGGAAAAGGGTTACCTTCTCCGACGAATCGAGGTTTCTACTCCACAGAAGTGACGGGCGGTGGCAGACACGGCGTCAGACACACGAGGACCAACACCCGGAGACGCTTGTCGGTCAAGTACAGACAGGCGGTGGCAGTGTGCATGTCTAGGGGATGTTTTTCTGGCATGACCTGGGACAGCTGGTACCACTGGATGGGCCTCTAAACGCCAATGGCTACCTGTCCTTCCTCGCTGACCGTATGCATCCCTTCATGTTGGACGTTTACCCTGGTGGTGATGGTGTCTACCAATAGGACATCGCGCCGTGCCACGTCGCTAAGGGGATGCATGACTGGTTCCGGAACACGACAGCGATGTCTCCGTTCTCCCATGGCCGGCAAAATAGCCTGACCTCAATTCCATAGAGCACTTGTGGGACAATTTGGATCGACGGGTTCCACGTGCCGACCCACAACCACGCCATCTCCGGGACCTCCGTGCACTGCTGCAGTCCGAATGGGCACGTGAGCCTCGGACAACCTTCAGGGCCTCATTGCGTCCATGCGACGCCGTTTCGCCACTGGCATCCGGGCCGAGGGTGGTAATTCCCATTATTAGATAGGTGGTCATATTATTCTGATACGACTCTGTATATATGTACATTAGAAACATCATACAGAAGTAATCGCTCTTTCCACGTTTATAAGTGAGTCACGGAAAAATTCTCATAGAGCGAACCCTCTTACGCACGGGTCTCCGAAGTCGACGCTGCGCCAAGGCGCCCATGTTAACCGTCATTGGATAGTGGAAGAGTGGAAAAGTGAAGAATTTTTCCATGACTCAGTGGATGAGTGAAGAATTTTTCCGTGACTCACTTATAAACGTGGAAAGAGCGATGACTTCTGTATGATGTTCCTAGTCCACGTCAAATGTCTGTATTAACATTAGAAACAATTTTCCATCAAATTTTGTACACGATGCGTAAACCTTCGCAAAAGACAGGCTTCGTGAGTAGAAAGCAAAATCAGACCATCGACATTCTTGCTATCTTTCTTACCCACAGATTTTACATAATGAACAAAGTAAAACACAATAATTTTCATTTTTACTCATAGCAAGAAGAAGCATACAATAATTAGAATAAATAAGCATTCGTTTTCTACAATAATCATTCTTACCCTTATTAATACTGATAATTGATATTACCTGGATGTTCAGCACTATCTCTCTACTTACTTGGATCCAAGGTTTTTGGAACACATTGCACAAAGAAAAGCACTGTTTATTTTTCTTACCTTCGCAACAATCATGCCTGCAAGGCTTACTCGGACTCTTGGATGATGAAGGAGTTTGTAACGCAAATCCACCTGGAACAAAATATATACGTTGTATAAAATATATGACAACTTCGAATACAAAGCTACATGTGTACACACTGTACTCGCAAATATACTCACAAGCTTGATGAACGAACAAGCTGCTTATTTAATAACTCAGTAATCGGATACTTTTAGAAAATCTTTAGTTACTGAAAATATTAGTAACATGTAGACTTATCCTTAGCACTGATTCGAGTTACTATTTTCCCCAATGTAATTTTTGAATTTTTTGGGTAAAGTCATAAAGCAATATCGCCCCACTCATCCAGTAAAGTGGTCAGGAGTTGAACGATGGAAGCATGAAAACTTGGTCTTGGACCTTTTAGTTTATTACAAAGATGTTGAAAGTTAAAATTAGTATTGATAATTAGCTTTGAAGATTCCAATTCAACCACTTTATTACACTAAAATCTAGTGGATAAGCACCGTTATTGTGTTGGAAACTGCAAAATCAATCCTTGTAGTATGATCACGGTACTGGTAATAAATACACAGCTGTTCAGAATTTCCAAAAGGCAGCGGCGAGAAGAATTCTGGGTGCACCAACCTATCTACATACGTAGTTCCAGAAGACTAGTGCCTGTGTAATTCGTCGTTAGGACAGTGCGGATGATTCTCAGCACTACGTTCAAAATGAAATTCTGAGCACTACATTCTACAGTCAGACTAGAATATAGTAAAACACTTGGTCACCATAGAAACTATTTCACTGTTCCAGGGAAGATTTATTCTCCAGGAGCCGCCCCGGTGGCGCAGTGGTCTAAGGCGCTCGCCTCTGATCATTCGTCTGTAAGGGGTCCGGGTTCGAATCCCGGTCAGGCATGGATGTTGTGTTTGTCTTACGGCACTGGCTCTCTCCCTTCCCTGGAACCAGTGACCCTAAATTAGGGACGGGCGACTGCTTATAGCCCATTGAGTTGCTCACGGTGGTCGTTAAACCTCCAATCAAAAAAAAAAAAAAAAAAAAAAAAAAAAAAAAAATATTCTCCAGGCTACCCTTTCACTGTGTAACATAACGCTTGTGTGCGGCAGATTGGACATGAAAACTATGGTCACACAGTCATGAAAACTATGGTCATACAGTTCTTTCTACACAAGTAATGACAGAATTTTCTGCAACTCATAAGGCCATTGCACTCTTCGTTAATGTGGCAACATAATATTATTGCTCTCCTCAGAGACTGACGATTTTGTCCTTCAATTTTCATGGTCTTCCAAAATGTGTAGTATAACGTAGAAGTCTTTTCGTACTTCTACGTTAATTTAAAACATCACTATACGAAGAAATCGTTCCTAAAATTAAACCTTAACGGCCAGACGAAACATGTAAACAACAGAAGTCAAACTTACGGAAAAGAGGCTCTATTCAGGATGTAGCAAACACATCGTAGCATAGCATATTGCACTAAACTCTCCACACACCACACAACTCTTAACACAACGCTCCTTTCAATAATCAGTTTACACGCTCTTTTCAATAATCAGTTTACAACCCAACGCTCGCCCAGCAACAGATTAGTCGTCGTTTTTATCTCTCGTTCTTATCAAAACTCAGGCATACGTCACGTTCATTCAACCTCAATTGTGTTGCCAAACGTATTCCTTTGGGAGAAAAGATATTACGTTAAGAGTGAAGAATAACTGAGAATAACTCAAGATTTACATAGGGAAAGAAACTAAAAAGCAAAGTTAATTTAGAATATACGTCACAGTAGGTAAAGTTTTATTACCCCGAAGCTTCTTACTGCTTCTATGTGGCTGATTTTCGAACGTTTTTGGGAGCGTTCGTGAACCGCAAAGATAAAGTACTGATACGATATCCAATTATCATATCTTCAAATTCCGTTCAGTTCGCTACCAAACACCGTGCTACCTGTTTACTTATCGATTAATCACATACACCGTTTCTAACGCCTGTTTCTATTTAGACCGTAAACCCACAGATAATAACATCATGACCACATACTTTATAACGTGTTGTACAAAGTTTCACCACGATAACGTTTTTGCACCCGGCGCGAAATCGACTTCACTAGAACACGAAAAATATCCTCAGATATTCTGAACCAGCTGGACAGAAGGACGTCTCGGTGTTCGGCGACCGAACGTTCCATTGCATTCCACAAATATTCGATGAGATTCAAATTGGGGGAATTGGGAGGCCAGGAGAGTATACAAAATGATTGGCCATGATCATAGAACAATTCTTGCAAAATACGGGTCTTGTGATACGGCCCGCTGTAATGAAGGGGTCCAGTACCGTGCAGATATAAGGTCTCCACGTAGATAAACACCGCGTCCGAAAAAATGCCTAGGTAGGATCTGACAGTGAGGGTGCGTTCAAAGTGAATGAAGGGACCCAGTGATGTCCCTGAGAACAATCTCAATACCATTATACCTCCGCCGTCGGTCTTTTTTTACACAACAATCTGCTTGCAGCTGTTTATTCGTGCGGAGTCGAATACGGATCCGTCCATTGGAGCTGGAACATAGACTCATTGGATCAGTCTACTCTTTTTCAGTCCACCAATGTCCTGCCATGGTGCTCCTGTTCTCACTACAGGAGAAGTTGTCGATGACGATCAGTCAATCTGGGCATATGAACGGGCTTCCGATTATTTAGAGTCATATCTGGAAGAGCGTCTGCGGGACTGTGGGCTCGGAAACGTTTCTCTGTATGTCCTGGTTGTTATATGCCGTTAACTGAGAGATCGTGAGTTGTCTTTTGTCCAGGACATATGCCAACTGACGTTCACCTCGACTGCCAACCTATGGTTGCATGCCCTTTCTGGTACGTTGGGGGAAATGCGCGTTTCTCTTCGAACCATTTCAGCTACACCTTCACTACGGCAGCACTAGAACAGCCAAAATACACTGGCATCTAAAAGTTAAGCATAAACAACAAAAAGTGTTAAAATACATAAACGAGAAGGCACAATTAAATAGGCTGTTTACTATATATAGATATCTTTGCGAGGAACGAAATGCGCAGTCCAAATCACATAAAAAATGACGAACCAAGAAAACGTACCAAATAGTCCAAAATGGTGAAAACAGCAGAAATTTTCCGGAGGCATTTCAGATTTTGTACAACGGTCTAGTTAAGCGTATGGTGATCTCTTACAGCGATACAAGTATCAAACCGATGATTCATGCTGTTGACAAAGGAAACAAGAAGACTCTGTGGCAGCAAATCTCATTCCTGAACAAGAGAAGATCGGAGTTCTGCCAAGAGGCTGACGACCTGCAATGCGTCTTCCCAATGCATCCCACACATGCTCTATTAGATTAAATTCTGGGGAGTGTGCTGGTCATGGCATACGGTGGATGTCTTCACTTTCCAAATAATCATTGACAATAGCAGCTCTATGAGGATCGCGTTATCCTCCATGAAAAGGAAATCTGGGCTTACAGCACCCGGAAAAATCCTCACGTACGGATCAAGGATTTTGTCGCTGTATCTTCGACCTGTTAAAGTTCCACCAGAACAGATATGGAGGTGTGTGCGTCCGTTGGACATAATGCCACCCCTAACAAGTACACCACCACCGCTGTAATGATGCATTTCTCGGATGCTTGTGGGGAAATAACTGGTTGTAGGTTCTCTCCAGATTAGAACACGACGGTTGTCACTTCCGAGACTGAACCTGGATTCATCAAGGAAGAGGACATTGGCCCATTGATTTTCGCCTCAGTCTCGTAGTTCTCTGCACGGCAGCACCCTGGCATTTCCTGCTGAAGGAGAGAGTGGGATGCAAACTGCAGGTCTCGCATGTAGTTCTTGTTCGTTGAGCGGTCTGTATAGTGTTTGCCTTAAAACAGCTGCTCTGCCGAAAGCAAGCTCTATCGCCAACATCAACCTGTTACGTCTCGCTGTTAGTGTCACATACCTACTATTCTGAGACGTTGTTATCCGTGGACGACCTGCACAGGTTGACGAGACAATTCTAAAGCATGCTATTTCGCAGACACCAAAATGTGACGTCTCGCTGTTAGTGCCACATACCTATCATTCTGAGCCGTTGTAATCCGTGGACGACCTGCCACAGGTTGACGATTAACATCTCCGATGCCCTGATACCTTCTCCAGAGTCGGAGTACAATGAATTGATTTACGCCAGTGACTCGGGTAATCTTACTCTGCGTCTTGCAGTATTCCAACAGTCCGGTAATCTGACCACGTGAGTAGTATATAAAGGTGTCTTCTGGGACAATGGAGCGGCTCTTTACCAGAAAAATAAACCACACACGCTTCTCCACCTGCCGCTGATTCCCCCACCCCACTGGGGGACAGGTGAGCCGTAACTCATCCTCAGACCAACCACTCAGCCACACCCCACCCGGAGCAGTAAGGGAGCCGTAATGAGCCACTCCACTGTCCCAGAAGGCTTCTTTATATACTATTCACGTGTAAACATATCCACTTGCCGTCTTTCTGACATACTGTTTCAATAAAAAAATAAATTCTACTACTAGATGGGCGCGATAACGACAAAACGTGCCACTTTTCGCATTTTCGCAGCTCTTTCTCAACTCCACAAATGTGCTACTTCGCCTTTTTATGTCAATTATCGTTCGTCACATAGTATTGCGTCATGATTTCTATATTTGCATATTCCCATGTCCTCTGTAATTTATTTTATAACCATTTTCCTCCCTTTCGTTTGTTCTAAAGTGTATTTTTTGGCTATGTTTAACTTTTGAACACCACTGTGTATTGACTTTCCGAGCAGAATAATGCATTTTCAAGCAATATGCGCTATTAAAAGGAACTTCAGATCCATTTTCATGGTGCGTTGGCTGGTCTTAAAATTATCACTTAGATTGTCAAGAAACATGGCAACAGTTTAAAATTTAATTTACAGGGTAAACAACATTAAAAATCAAATAATGGTTAATTGCCGTAATATATTTATGCTTGTTCAATGATATGCTACGACCTTTATTATAAGCTTCGGAGATTTAAAAAAGCGGTCAGAAGTTTCTCACACCGCTTTGTTTTATACTTACGCCATTGAAGAAGCTTATGAAGTATCTTTTAACGTCTCTACTGTTGCCACCGTGTAGAATGAAAGTTTCGTAATCGACGACCAAAAGAACTTCAGGCCACACTGTATCTGGAACTGCTTGACGCTTCGTTCGATGTTTCGTGTTGTTGACGGGCATTTCTGCTTCTATAGATACTGAAATTAAATGAAGACATTCATTGATATTGCTTTACGTTAACTGAATGATCTTATTGTTCCTGCTGATTTATAGGTTATGTTTCATAAAATCATTAAAGTGAAGTACACAGGTGTTATAAATTTGTGAAAGTAGAAATAATAAGAAAGATGACACAGAATTTTCAGGTGTAATGACGTCTTTTGAATCCGTTCTGATGCTAATCAAATTTATCAATGCTATTCAAAGTCAATGAACCGGTATGGAAAGCAGTAGTATCTGACGGAACAAAGAAGTTCTTTAATCGGTTTTTAATCGCGCAGATATTGCTGTAAACGGAATCGTGAACTTACGCCCTCTGGTTGTACACTTGTGCTTTAAGAAACATTTGAAATTATAAGAGAAACATTTTGCAGCGGAAACGCTCTCCAACAAAAAAAGAATTTTTTAAATCGGATTCTTAGAAGCAGAGATATCGACAAATATAAGATATGCATGTACGCTCCCTGGCGGGAAAACCATGTGTTATTTTAAGAACAAAGTATTCTCAAAAGGTTTTTCGATGGGAACGGTATCGGTCCAGGAAAGAATTTTTTCAGTCCAGTTTTCAGGAGCTCAGATTTTGCTGGAAATATATCAGAAGCAGAAATCAATACTTATCCTGGTGGCCAAACCATTCTTTACCAAATACTAGAAATCATGTGAAAAACATTTCCCATCAGGTGCTGTACGCGATACAGGAAGAATTTTCAAATCGGAGTTTTAGAAGCAGAAATATCGGGGGGAAACGATATTTACCTTAACGCCCCCTAGCGGAAAGTCTATGAATTACTTAAAAATTTTGAAATTACATGAAAAACATTTCGCACCAGAAAAGCTATCCAACAAAGAAGGAATTTTTCAAATCGGACTCTTAGCAGCAGAGATATTGACAAATATATATATATATATATATATATATATATATATATATATATATATATATATATATATATATATATCTGCGCCCCCTGGTGGAGAAACCCTGCATTATGTTGAGAAGAAAACATTTTGAAAAGGTTTATCGACGTGAGTAGTATTGGTCCCCAAACGAATATTTTTCAATCGAGATTTTAGAAGCTAAGATTTTGCTGCAAATACGTCAGAATCGGAAACTAAAATTTACGCCAACTGGTGGCCAAACCATTTTTACCAAAAATTAGAAATGATATGCAAAAGATTTCCCACCAGGAGCGGTATCCAGTGCAGAAAAAAATTTCAAATCGAGTTTTAGAAGCTGAGATATCGGGGAAACCCAATTTACCTTTACGCCCCCTAGCGGAAAGTCTATGAATCACTTGAAAATTTTGAAATTATATGAAAAACATGTCGCATCGGAAACTCTATCCAATAAAGAAGGAATTGTTTTAATCGGACCATTATAAGCAGAGATATTGACAAAAATAAGATATATACCCACGCTTCTGGCGGAGAAACCATGCAGTATTTTAAGAACAAAATATTCCGAAAAGATTTATTGACGTGAGCGGCATCTGTTCACGAACGAATTTTTCAATCGAGATTTTATGACAAATACATCAGAAGCAGAAATTAACAAGAAGAATAAAAAGGCAGCTGTCTAAGCATGTAGAAAACTACCCAAAACGTACAATTAGAATTTTACTACTAAATAGGCATATTAGGTAAAAACGATCTTTCGCAACAGGCGCCCTGTGCGTCATCAGGTTAAAAGAACTGGCGCTAGGAGAACACACGCACTTAATATATAGATAGTCCCGAAGACAACAGCGATCCCGGTGAGTGACATGATATCCGCGTCACAACTCGGTTACAGCGAGAAACAAAGCAAAGAAAGAAAACACCAAATAGATTACAAATACATATTCACCGAAGTGAAAAATAAGCACAGGGTCCGTTATCAACACCCGCAGTAGGGTACTTCGCACGATATAAAAATTTAAATAAGCGAATCCACGGTGCATGTACATGTGCAGGTAAGTCATCGTTACAGCATACGTCCTTAAAAACGTCAATATACAAACTTTCGGCGAAGAGAGTCATATACCTACCTCTGGTCCTAAGTAATAAATAAGTCTCAGACCAAGAGAGCAGATGAGTTCCAGACTTAACCAGGCGTGCAAGAGCAGTAGTAGTAGATCCAGTCTTTACAGTGTACTGATGTTCAGTCACTCTAACTCCTAAATTACGAAGAGTGGATCCTATGTACCATGAATTAGGAGCAGCAGCAACGTCGGTCTTCAAGGGCACACAGTACACGCCCCACTGTTCTTGGATGGGTTTGGGCTCACGATCCTTCCTAAGCATGCTCCGAAGGTTAGAGGCCACATCACCAAAATCTTTTTTGTGTTTTTTACACACTCTCCGTAAATTAACACTTTCGCCTCCTGGTGGCCAAGCTATTCTTTCCCAAAAATTAGAAATTATATGCAAAAGATTTCACATCGGGAGCTGTATCCGCTGCAGAATGAATTTTTCAAATCGGAATTTTAGAAGTAGAGATATCGAGTTAAACGCCACTTACTTTTACCCCCCCCCTTGCGGAAAATCTATGCGTAACTTGAAAAAGTGACTACACTTAAAATACTCTTCGGCATAAATGGAATCGAAAGGTAAAATAATTTTTTTAATCGGATGTTTAGAAGCAAATATGTAGAATAAAATGTATTTTGAATTCGATATCATCTGCATTTACGCCCTCTAGCGGCGAAATTGTACATCGTAAAAAATAAAACAAACAAAGTGTATTGATGTGACCAACCTTAAAAAGCATCATAATACCTTCAAATTAGAACTGAGGAACAGATTCTCTATTCTAGAAGGTCTAACGTCGGAAGAAGTGGACATATATGAATTTAGCAGAAAAATAATCAAAGCTCTTATGGAAACAGCAACAAAATTAGCTGGGTCTAAGAACAACACTGATGTTCAAAATTAAAAGAATTAGCACAATTTGTCGAATTTCTGAAAAACTAATGGACCCATTTTAATGAAATTTGGAATGGATACACAGTTATATAAGAGAAAAAATTATACCATACAACAGTCATGGTACGCACTCATGATCGTCAGTTAGGCTCATCAGCGCAGGAGTGTCCAAAATCCACTTTGCAAGATCGAAAATAAAAGGACTCTAATATGGGGTATGGTCCCCTCTCACAGTCATACAGCTCTCACAGTGCGACGTCATACTGGAAACGAGGCAGTTGATGAGTCCGTGTGGCAGGCGGTCCCACTCTTGCAGCAACGCAGTTTTCAGCTCCTGGATGGTTCTCGGAGGGGGATGTCAAGCTGCAATTGCCCTCCCAAGAGCGTCCCAGACATGTTCGATAGGGTTTAGTTCTGGCAATCTGGCTGGCCAATCCATCCGGCGAATACCCTCACTTTCAAGATAATCGTCGACCAGGTGATCCCTATGTGGATGAGCGTTGTCGTCCATAAAAAAAACCGAGAGCCAACTGCGTCCCTGAAAAGTTGAACATAGGGCTGTAAGATCTCCTCCCTATACCTCTCAGCAGTCAGGGAGCCTCTGTCAAACATATAGAGAGGTGTGCGGCAGTCCAACATGATGCTTGCCCAGACCATGACACCTCCGCTGCCATTGCGGTCTTTTTCTCGGATGTTGGAGGAAAGGTATCGGGTCCCAGGTTCTCTCCAGATGAAGGTACGTTGTTAATCAGTGTCCAGGCTGAATCGCGACTCGTCTGTGAAGAGAACGTTACCCCACTGAAGTCTGGTCCAAGCCTGATGTTGTCTACACCATGCTAAACGCGCTCACTTGGGTGCTGAAGTGAGCGGGGCGCAAACAGCGGGTCTTCTGGCAAAAAGCTCTAACTCATGAAGCCTTCGGGAAACGGTAACCCTTGAACCTCGGGTTCCAGTGGCGGCATGCAGCTCACGAGATAGCTGTGCAGCTGTAGCAGTCCTGTGGCGCCTCGCTGAAAGCGCGGAAAAAGCCACGTGTACTTTTCATGCCCTCCGCTGTCAAAGCTCCGCCCACACGCACGTGTACGCTTACGTATTCGACACTGCAAATTTGCATTCTTATTCGGCGGCATAATTTGTACCATTGGTTCCGTACTTTTCGTGAAAATCGACAAAAAGTGCAAATTCTTTTAATTTTGAACACTAGTGAAGTTGCATGTGAACAAATTATCAGGAAAAACCAAAATGTTGATTCAAAAAAGAAGAGAGATGAGGACAACTAAAGAAGATGTGACTTCCAAAGTGGAATATATAAATCGATGCAAGACAGTACGAAAAAGTATAATTGAAGACGTAAGGAAATTCAACTGTGAACTAGTGAGGAAAGTAATTGAAAACAACCAAAGCCTGAAGATAGCAAAGGGACATCTCAGTAAGGGAAGAAAACAGATTATGGCACTGAGAAAAGAAGATGGTTCTCTAACAAGAAATAGAGGCGAAATTTTGACAAGAGTGAAAGATTTCTACTCCAAATTATATGAAAGGGATGATACATGTACTCCAGACATCATGAAAGGTACCAGTACCAGAGTTCGTCCAGTCCTCCCAGCACAAGTTGCACATGCAATCAAGAACATGAAGCGGGGAAAAGCTCCGGGAGAAGATGAAATTACTGTAGACATCATACAAGAACCAAAAGAGAACAATTGAAACAGTACTCGCTCAAGTTTTCACTCGATGCCTTAATGAAGGGAAGATTCCTGAGGATTCGAACAACGCTACAATCATCCTGCTACATAAAAAAAGGTGACATTGAAGATCTCAGTAACTACAGACCTATATAAGGCTCCTATCAGTGGTTTATAAAATATTCACTAAAGTTCTTTCACACCAATTGAAGGTAACACTGGACATGGCTCAACCGAGAGAACAAGCTGGATTCAGGAGTAGCTACAGCACTATAGATCATATAACTAATTGAAGGAGCGAGGGAATATGAACTTCCATTATGCATGGCTTTTATCGATTATGAAAAGGCATTTGATTCGGTGAAACCATCAGCAGTTACAATGGCTTTGAAATCCTGCGGTATTGAAGATGCATACATTAATATTATTAATAACATCTACGAAAATGCAAGTGCAAAGATTCGGCTGTTTGAGAATACAGCACCCATAAAAATTGAAAAGGGAGTGAGTGAAGGTGACACCATATCTCCCAAGCCCTTTAATGCCACATTGGAAAATGTCTTTTAATCACTGAACAGGGAAAACAAAGGGATAAAGATTAATGGAGATTATCTAACTCACCTTCGTTTTGCTGATCACGTAGTCATTTTTGCCACTACCCCATTAGTTGCAAAAATGACTATGTCATCAGCAAATAGCAGAATCTTTGCACTTTCACTTTCATAGATGTTATGAATAATATTAATGTATGCATCTTCAATACCGCAGGAATTCAAAGCCATTGTAACTGCTGATGGTTTCACCGAATCAAAGGCCTTTTCATAATCGATAAAAGCCATGCACAATGGAAGTTCATATTCCCTCGCTCTTTCAATTAGAACGTGGATATGATCTATAGTGCTGTAGCCACTCCTGAATCCCAGCTTGTTCTCTTGGTTGAGCCATGTCCATTGTCACATTCAAGCGGTGTGAAAAAACTTTAGTGAAGATTTTGTAAACCACTGATAGGTCTGTAGTTCCTGAGATCCTCAATGCCACCTTTTTTATGTAGCAGGATCATTGTAGCACTGTTCCAATCCTCAGGAATCTTCCCTTTATTATGGCATCGAGTGAAAACTTTGGCGAGTACTGTTTCAATTTCCCCATTTGCTTCTTGTATGATGTCTACGGTAATTCCCATCTTCTCCTGGAGCTTTCCCCCGTTTCATGTGCTTGATTGCATGTGCAACTCCTTCTGGGAGGACTGGAAGAACTCTGGTACCTTTTGTAATGTCTGGAGTACACATCCCTTTCATACAGTTTTCAGTAGAAATCTTTCACTCTTGTCAACGTTTCACCTCTATTTCTTGTTAGAGAGCCATCTTCTTTCCGCAGAGCCATAATCTGTTTTCTTCTCTTTCTCAGATGTCCCTTTGCTCTCTTCTGGCTTTGGTTGTTTTCAATTGCTTTCCTTACTAGTTCACAGTTGAATTTCCTTACATCTTCAGTGATACTTTTTCGTATCGTCTTGCATAGCTCTATACATGTTTATTCCAATTTGGAAGTCACATCTCCTTTAGTTGTTCTCATCTCTCTTCTGTTTTGCATCAGAAGTTTTTCGTTTTTCTTGATAATTTGTTCGCACGCAACTTGTTCTTAGTACCAGCTATTTTTTGATGCTGTTTCCATAAGAGCCCTGGTTAGTTTTCTGTTAACTTCAGAGATGTCCACTTCTTCCGACGTTAGACCTACTAGAGCAGAGAATATGTTCCTCAGTTCCAATTTGAAGGTATTATGATGTTTTTTAAGGTTGGTCATGTCAATACACTTCGTTTTATAAGCTATCCACGCTCGAGTTTAGCATTGAGGTGCATCTTACATCTTACCATTTTATGGTCACTACCTGTGTTTAACTTCTTTAGCATACTGCGATCTTCCATGAAAATTTTCTTGTTACACATAATAACATCAATTTCCCATGCCAAACCATTGCGGTGCCTCCATGTCCATTTCCTGTGCAGTTTTTTCTTGAAAAAGGAGTTCATGATGAAAAATCCTTCTGCCTCTGCAAATTCTACGAGAGTATTTCCACGCTGGTTTCTGTTGCCGTGACCGAATTTGCCTACTGAAGTTTCATTCTGTTGCCGTTGCCCTATTTTGCATTGAAATATCCCATAATGATCTTCAAGTGCTGCTTGCCCCTATTATTTAGATGACGAATTTCCTCATAAGTTTCTTCAATCTCTTCTTCAGGATGACTTGTAATGGGTGCATAAGCGTGAATAATCTGAGCCTGGTATCTTCTCGAGAGTTAGATAACAAGTCGTGCAGCTCAGTCAGAGGAACTTTCAACTTCTACAACTTTATCCTTCAGTTTCGTGTTTATTTTAAATCCAACACCACTAGTTCTGTCAGTATCTGTCCCACAATAATAGAAGAGATGTCCACTTTTCAGTTCAATGAGATCTTCTCTTTTTCTCTTTACCTCACTTAGCCCGACGATGTCCCACTTGATCCTTTGTAGTTCTTCTTCCAACTCAAGGAGCCTTGAATCGGAAGATAGGAAGCGTCCGTTATACGTAGCCAAGGTCAACATCAGATGGCAGCCTAGTCCGGTCTTCCGGTGATTCTTAGCAACGTCATGTGTTCCTTAGCACACGATTTTTTCAAGCGAAAATACGGGGCCACTGACGTTAACGGCACAACTTCTGACTCCCCTCTTCTGACTCCCCTCTTCTTACGTCTCTTCCTCAAGTTCCAAATCATCTACAAAACAATCTCACGAATCCTTTCACCTTGCCGGACTCCAAACCTCATTTAGACTTCTCAATCGGAATGCTCTACCAGGACCTGATGGCCTTCCCCATGCATTCTTTGATGTCTTCACTTCACACCTACTCCAGCTCCTGCTCCCGGCTTTCAACGATGCGTTCACCTACTCCAGTCTTACACAATGCTTCACTCAAGCTTACGTTGCTTTATTACCAAACAAGGAGACCTCCTGGCACACTGGCGCCCAATTTCATTATTTAACCTCGACTACATGCTCTACACAAAGCTGCTTTCACACCGCCGCAATACCATTATTCCTCATATCGTTTCCCCTCAACAACCTTATACTGTGCCTGGACGTTCAATCACTGACAATCTTATAATCCTACGTGACATAATCGTCCTTGCTGACACTCAATCCGAGCCATGGCTCTCCTTAATATTGATCAAAAAGCAGCATTTGACAATATATCTCACGTTTACCTTTCTGCAACACTTCAAGCATTTGGTTTCCCTATCTCCTTCATCACCTCACTCATTTCTTTCTATCAAGAAGCAACTCTACAAGTCCAGACCGCTGCCTTCCTGACAGCTCCAATAGAGTTCTCCAGAGGAATTCGTCAGGGATGCCCTCTATCTGGACAATTATTTGCCATAGTTTGCTGAGCCGTTCTTGCGCCTGACAAGCAGAGAGTTTATACATCGGCTTCCTCCAGCAACAGCCAGCACGAGACATCATAAAATTACCTACTCAGCCTATGCAGATGATGCAACGTTTTGCATACGTCATGACACCCAATTATCCACCCTTCTTTGCTGCTACCAAGAGTATGCTACCGCAGCGTCAGCCTCACCCAATCTTGAAAAAAGCACAGGCCTCTAGTGCGGCACTTGGAAACACCGCAACGATTCTCCCTGGGGAGCTAATGATCAAGTACCACCCAAATATTCTTAGGAATTCATCTCGGAACCCCATCGGAGGCCGTACGAACGAATTGGCCCTCTCTCTATCCCTCCCTTCTCAAAGCAGCAGGCTTCTGGAGAAGAGCGCAATTTTGCACCTCCTTCCTTCAAAGAGCTCACATTGCTCGCACATACATCTTATCAAAGTGTTATTATTCCTGGCAAATGGATACCGCCCCTGGCTACAGACTCCGTCAAGTTCAAGCATGCCTTACTTCAGTTGTATGGTCAAAGCATAACTGGGTCAGCTCCTCTACACTCTGCCTCTCACCTTCACAGGGAGGAATTCGTCTTCCTGCTGTAGATCTCGCTTACCGTGCCGCACGGCTTCACTGGTTCTATCATGTGCTTAATAGCTCCAACCCAGATACATGCACAGTACGTAATGTTCTTGCCTCGTCGAAAAATCTTTCATTAACGTTCGCCGTCTTTCTTCGAATGGATGTTTTCCCAGCATTACGGCAAAGCCTCCCAGCCGTTTACTGGGAGGTCATAGAAAACCTGAGGTCTCTCCCATTACAGAGAGCACCCCTTCCTCCACTATGGAGATACTAACGGAACCAATCGTTTACCCATCAGCTCTTCATCCCTCTGACCGACCATTCTTTGCCTCTCCAGAATGGATGCGTGCGGGCATTATTACCGTACAAGACCTTGTGAACCTCAACCTTACTTGGAAAGACTTCTCTCGCCTATCTACTCATCTTCATAATTCCGTCTCCTCCAGGACACTTTACACGTCGATAAAATCGTCGATCATCCGTTTATACCCATCTCTGGCCTCTGCTGAAGGAATTCTACAGGTTGCAGAAGCACCGCGACTTTTTCCGTTTTTTGTGCAATTACGTATGAAATCTTTTACGCTTGAGGCATGCTCACAGAAGATTTTGAGTGAAGTTCTTCGCACTTGTGCACTTCAGAAACCAATGCCTATCCCTACTGTTCCGTCTGCCTCCTTGACAGCTGTTTGGTCTGCTGCGCGCCCTCTCCTTGCTGCACCTCATGAGAAGAATGTTCATTGGCTATTTCTACATCGCCGCCTCCCCGTTCCTCAATTATTATACCGAATGACCCTTTCTGTTTCTCCACAATGTGCCTACTGTGATGTCCCAGCAGACATTTAACATGTCTATTGGTTTTGTCCTGTCTTGCTACCTGTGTTAAATCTCATGTTCCGTATTGCACACCATCTTTGCCCAGTAAATCTGAGTGCTATCTCATATTTTACCCTACTTCAAGATATTCTTCCTGCTTCTCCTCTCCCATCAGTGTGTGTTTATATTTTCACGCTTGTAAAAATAGTAATTTACTCCCATCAAGAAAACTTCACTGTACCTACTCTTACAGAGGCAAGCGAGAAGCTTGTCCATCACTTCACAGCTCGACTAAATTTCCGTCTACAGTTAGCGCATGAACATTCTGTCAATGCAGAAGCTCTTCCCAACTTCTACAAACTCTGGAGACCATACCTCAGCTGGTTCCAGATTGATGGCCTAAGAGTTTCTTTTACAGTTTGAACTATTATGAATACTCTATCCTTTTATTGACACTTACATCGTTATTTAACCTGTTTAATTTCCCCTTCTATCTTACTCTCAGGAAGTGTATATAGTTTTATTTCTTTGCCTAATTGTTCTGGCGCTCATTTGTACATAATAATTTCATCACTCACATTCTCATTCGGTACTCCGAGTGTTTAATAAATGCTTTTTAAACCTTAGCACCCTCTGCCTTCATGTCGCACTGGCCGCTGCCTTGGCCAGGTACATTCCAGCTGCCGGAGACTGAGGGCCAAGATTTAAGTTGTGGAGTCATTTTGGAGGAGTTTGGCCATAACTCACCACGCTGGCCAAGCTGGTTGGTGAGTGTGGGATAGTATTTCCTCTAATCCCGATGGTATAGTTATACGGCTATTTGGCGTTCGTCAGAGCCCCTTTAGTGGGAACCGGATGCACCACGAGAAGGCGAGGTTGACATTTGTCAAGAAGAGGCTGTAGTATATTGCACATCACTTAACCTTACATCCTTCACCTGACCTTACATATATATATATAGTACATAAATAAAACAAAAAAATGACTTTATAAATTAATTATTTAACACAAGAAAATTAGACAAGAAAGGCCAATACCATGAGAAGCGCCGAAAGCAGCTAAACCTCATGTAGTAGTTTATATAGAATGAAAATATTACAGAACAGAAATACAAAATTTCAAAACAAGTAAAAAACTGGAACAGGTTGCCGTCATCAGGAGAGCATCAACCTGTGGGAGTGGCCTTTCTAGTACCAAAAAACCGACAAGGCAAGCCGAAATTGTCGGTTGGTCATGCTCTAGGCCACAAAACCAAATTCTAATAAGCACAAAAATTACAAAAATCAAATTTAAAAAAGAATAATTAAAAAGCTTACCGGCAGAACAAAAACCGCCATGACAAAGAGTCAAACAAGACTGAACAGAGCACCCACAAGAACCCAAATATATACACTGATAAGAAAGGTGGTCACGGTTAAACAACTACCTGGTAAGCCAAAAAATGTGTGAGTTGACAAGATGCAAAACTGTGTATGTAGATAAGATCTTCAGCTATTAGGGACCCACCAAATAGCACTTTATGTTACCTATATATTTAAAATTGTTAGGTCCTAGGATAATAAAGCATGTCAATGTGTAATTTGAAACTTTTGGACACCGAATTAAAGTTCAAAATTAAATGGTTAAAATGAGGCCTTAAGAAATGTTTAGGAAAATTATTAGATTGCAATTTAGAAAGAAGAACTTTCAGATTTTTTGCAAATAAGAGCTGTGTAGAGCAAATTTTAGCCATTCTATGAAACTGTGAGATGAGTAGATTGCGATGTATAACTTTTGAAATATTGGATGACCAGTGAGTGTAGTGAATGATATCAAACTCAAAAGAGTTTCTTTTATCAAATAAATTCACCACACCTCTTCCCTCATCGTCCACCTGAACCTCTAAATCGAGGTAACAAACACAAGTAGACGATCTGTTGGTTTTTCTAGGGTAAGGTCGTCAGGATGCAAGTCAGAGGCGCAACGCAAAGTCCGGAATGTTAATGACAATAATGTCATCAACATATCTTAGAGCAATATCAGGTAAAGGATGATTGGCAACATATCTATCCTCAAAAAAATGCAGATAGAGATTAGCCAAAGTGCTAGAAAAGGGACTGCCAATCGGGATACCACGAGTTTGGAGGTAGAGCCCATCGCCCACGGTAACAAAATTATTATTTATACAGAAATCCAGTAGGAAATGCCAATACTGTTCTGTAGCCCGGGCTCGAACTTCGTATACATACGAAGTTAGAGCCCGGAACTACAGAACAGTATTGGCATTTCCTACTGGATTTCTGTATAAATAATAATTTTGTTACCGTGGGCGATGGGCTCTACCTCCAAACTCGTGGTATCCCGATTGGCAGTCCCTTTTCTAGCACTTTGGCTAATCTCTATCTGCATTTTTTTGAGGATAGATATGTTGCCAATCGTCCTTTACCTGGGATTGCTCTAAGATATGTTGATGACATTATTGTCATTAACATTCCGGACTTTTTGCGTTGCGCCTCTGACTTGCATCCTGACGACCTTACCCTAGAAAAACCAACAGATCGTCTACTTGTGTTTGTTACCTCGATTTAGAGGTTCAGGTGGACGATGAGGGAAGAGGTGTGGTGAATTTATTTGATAAAAGAAACTCTTTTGAGTTTGATATCATTCACTACACTCACTGGTCATCCAATATTTCAAAAGTTATACATCGCAATCTACTCATCTCACAGTTTCATAGAATGGCTAAAATTTGCTCCACACAGCTCTTACTTGCAAAAAATCTGAAAGTTCTTCTTTCTAAATTGCAATCTAACAATTTTCCTAAAAATTTCTTAAGGCATCATTTTAACCATTTAATTTTGAACTTTAATTCGGTGTCCAAAAGTTTCAAATTGCACATTGACATGATTTATTAACCTAGGACCTAACAATTTTAAATGTATAGGTAACATAAAGTGCTATTTGGTGGGTCCCTAATAGCTGAAGATCTTATCTACATACACAGTTTTGCATCTTGTCAACTCACACATTTTTTTGGCTTACCAGGTAGTTGTTTAACCGTGACCACCTTTCTTATCAGTGTATATATTTGAGTTCTTGTGGGTGCTCTGTTCAGTCTTGTTTGACTCTTTGTCATGGCGGTTTTTGTTCTGCCGGTAAGCTTTTAATTCTTCTTTTTTAAATATGATTTTTGTAATTTTTGTGCTTATTAGAATTTGGTTTTGTGGCCTAGGGAGCATGACCAACCGACAATTTTGGCTTGCCTTGTTGTTTTGTTGGTACTAGAAAGGCCACTCCCACAGGTTGATGCTCTCCTGATGAGGGCAACCTTTCCCAGTTTTTTACTTGTTTTGAAATTTTGTATTTGTGTTCTGTAATATTTTCATTCTATATAATATATATATATATATATTGCTGTCCAAAAGTTTAACAACAGAACAACCTGTAGTAGGTAGGTCGTCGTTGCTTAAACGTTTCAGTGTTTACGGTATTTAGTAAGGAACAGTTATACCATACCCTTTTGGGTTGGATTCTTACATATATACAAATCATAATATGAAAAGAAACAATTCGCTAGATTAGAATATTTTGATACTGCCTGAATTTGAAATCCTGGATAGAGATGTTATGCCAAAAGTGTGACTTCTAATATAACAATAATACGCAGTAATTTAAAAATGGATCTTAAGAACTGTAAAATTAAGGATAATTACTTTTTAATCATACCTAGTTCCTATGATTACAATTTGAATGTGAGTCTCCTGCGTTTCTCTGATAAGTCAGCGATAACTTCATCTGCACTGATGGATATATCTCTGTGTAAATATAACATTGCTAAACCATTTAATCTGTCTTCAGAGGTAGTGCTACGCAAGTACGATTTTATTCTCCGGAGGGTTGAGAAACACCGTTCCACAGAGCTTGTTGATACTGGCAAAACACATAAAATCTTCAACAGTTTATACACATTAGGATATATTGCAATATTGCATTGTTTCAAAACATCAGTTGCATTGCGTAACTCCGCATTTTCTATAAGGCTACTTAGGCGTCTTCTCCATAGCTGTATTTCGGCTTTTACAGTTTTGCTGTCATCCAGCTCACTTGAATAAAAATGCAGTGTTTCTTCTAAGTCGTTCTTCTTGATAGATAAGAAATTGTGAGAAGGCAGTAAGCACTAAAAAACCTTTAATAACGGTTTTATGCATTAGAAATCTTCGATCGATTTCTTGTACGAACGAATATAAAAACGGCAAAAATACAGAGATTCTGTAGTAATCTTCAGCAGAATCTGTTTCTACGTTGAAACGATTCATTTGTCTGTTACATAAACGTGGTACTTTGATGTCAAAATCTAGTAATTTCGATTTTTAAATTAATTCTTGAAATGTTTTTTAAAATTTGTAACAGGATTTTTTCTCATTGATTGTATTTCATGTTTTAAATCCTCTACAAGATTTATAGCTTCAACTAAATCTATGTTTTCTTTGTGTAATGGCTTGCACAGTAAAATTGAGTACCAAAAACCACATCATCGAAAGCCATGCAGATTTCGTTGGCGATAAAAGATGTAGAATGTTGAATTCTACATCTTTTATCGCCAACGAAATCTGCATGGCTTTTGATGATGTTTTCCTGTCATTAAAGGAACTCATTTCTTCTAAAGCATTTGAGACTGCCGGCTGAAGCTCCAAAAAAGTGCTAACGAAATCATGTCTATCTACCCATCTTGTTGGGCATAAACGATTTAGTTTCTCCTTTCTGGAATCTGGGAGTATATTTTTTACCTTTGTTTGTAAGAATGACTGACGTTTAGGGGTATTGAAAAATTCATAAAGAATGACTGACGTTTAGGGCTATTGAAAATTTCATAAAGAATGACTGACGTTTAGGGCTATTGAAAATTTCATAAAGAATGACTGACGTTTAGGGGTATTGAAAAATTTTATTGTACCCATGGCATTGCGAATGACTTGAACCTTACATGCCCCAGAAATGGCAAAATTTAAGCTGTGTGAGCTACAATGAACAAACATAGCAGACGGGAATTTTTCTTTCATGACTGTTTGAGCACCATTAAATTTTCCTGCCATTGCTGATGCTCCATCATAGCCCTGAACCCGGAGGTACTAAGTTTCCACACCAAATTTATCCAATGTGGTTATTATTGTTTGAGCTAATTCTTTTCCTGTGGTATTACCACTCACTGGCACAAACTGCAAAATTTTTTTGTTTATCTTTGCTGTTTCGTCGTTAACGTAGCGAAGGCTTAAAAAAATTGTTCAGTTCCCCCAAAGTCAGCAGTTTCATCCGCTAAAATTGAGAAGCATTTTGATGCATTTACCATGTTGACAACTTTTTTGTAAGCAATTTATTGCAACTTTCAATTATCTCGTTCCGAATTGTAGGACTTATATACTGAGAATGTTTCCCGGTGTGTTCACGAATAGCCACAAAATCCCTCGTGCCAGTCTCTCGCAGCCATTTTAAGTCCGAAATGGAGAATTGACCTAAAATTTCTTTCATTCTCAGTAGGTTCTTGATCTAATTTGAAAGTTCCCAACTCACAGTGGCCCCGCAAAGCCAGCCCTTGTTTGCCGCACAAAAGTACTGTTTCAATAACAGGAGTAATGAGCTTACGATTTCTTTCCATTTCGGCTTTTCCAGCAGCATGTAGCCAATGATAAATTGGTTCACTTCTTTTCAAAACATCTTCCATATCTTGGGCAGCCTTCAAACATTGCTTATGGTAATTCGTGGTTTGATGATAGTTACATTGCTCCACAGCATGTTTCCAATTTTTAAACGGTTTCTTGCATAGCTGTACTAATGGCTGGGATGCAGTTCCTGCTCCACTCAAGGAAAAAAGGACACAATATTTGCAATAAGCTCCGTCTTCCAATTGGGAGTAGGATAACCATTTCCATCTTTCCAGCCACTTAATCTGGAATCTGAGATTTTTAAATATGAAATCTCTCGTACTTGTTCCAATATTTACTTACCAGTAATGCAACGTCATTTGGATTTTATTTTATTTCAGTTTTTGGGAATTCTCTAAGATGATTCTAGGTCCGAGGCCTCTCGCACAGCGTCTGCTTCATTTGCAACCGATTCTGAGGGAATTTCCTCACTCCTAATTTTCTTCGAAAACTAATCATGTAAGGTACACCAATGTTTAGACATCGCAAATGATGAAGAAGTCAAAAGAAACAACCTAAAGTTTTGCAGAACCGAAGGCGACTGTGGGTCCGTACTGTAAGAACGCGAGCGCCTCGATCACGAAACCGGTTTTTCCTACTCTCCCTGTCTCTGAAACAACGAAATCGTCTTAACTCGCGAGCCGGGTTTTCACATTGCACTTTCTTCCAGAATCAACTCAGGTTACGTATGCGCCCTACATCTCAGCGCATGCGTCAAGTGAAGTTCGTTCCGGAATGGGTCTCTTCTAGTAAAAAAGCAGCATAGCTTCCAAAGCTGATCGCCTTGGTAAGCATGGAACGGAGAGATAATGTGGGTGGGAGGGAGGAATAAAGGAAGTGGCCGAACAGGATTACACTAGCAGGCACGTGTTGTGAAAAAGAAACCGCCTGTTTGTGGGACGCTTACGGTCATCTTTTGGAATTTATTCGTAATCATGATCTAGGCTCATGGAAGGGGGGGTCAGACACCCCAGGACCCCTCTTCCCTACGCCCCTGCACACAACACCAATCGAACTCCCCTAAAACGTCAAAGGAAATAATTTTAACAGAAGAACTACTTTTCACAAAAAATGTTTCTGAATCCAGAATAAAAGCAACATGCCTTTTTGCGAAGGTGCAACCTTCATGTAGATCACATTTAAGGCCCGCAGGCCACAAATTAATGCCCCGACCCGTGGGAACGGTGTCAAGGGGAAATCAAGCTGGAAGCACATTTCTATATACCTTGTCAAAGAAAGGTCATGTAACTAAAACATGGCAGAAATCAGAACAGGTGACTGACTACCTGTAAAATTTGCTTTTCCCCCAACAGAATGCATTCAATTTACTTTTTATTAATGAGTTCAATTCTGAAAATAATTATTTTTATTATTACTAATAAATCAAAATTTATGACTAATAATACTAAGAAAAAAAAAACCTCAGCAGATTTCTCGCCTAACCAGAAACTACAAAAGAAGCACATTCCAAAAAGTCAGCACTCAAATATAAAATACAGTGCACACTTTGACGAAAAAGGTGCGTGGATAATACATTATAAAAACAGACGTGCTCTTACTGACTGAGGTGAACTGTATTGTCGCCTCAGTAACTGCTATTGTCTGCCCGATCCCATTGGACAAAATCCCTGCCTTCCTCCAATGGAAACACTGACGCCAGTCGATTTTAAACGGCGTTCGAGTTTCCCCTCAAAATCCGTAGAGGAAGTCTGGATTTGAGGAAGAACCGATTTTTTCCATCTCGGCGCCGCCTCCTGTCTGTTGTAACAGACGACTAAGATTATCGCCTCTCCAGGCGCTCAACATATGCTCGTTTCAACCTCTTTACAAAATTAGTATTTAAACTTTATAAATTTAAGGCTCATAAATTCAGGATTCATTCTATGGTTGCAGCCTTTTTTAAACAAAATTTACGAATCACAGTAAGAATTTCAGAGTTTCATTCAGCATGCACAATTAAAGGCGTATTGTATCTTACATATGTAAAAACTTTCTTCATGGGTGAAAAGTTTCTGGTGAGACGGTGCCTCACTTGCGTCATCTGGCGAGCCTCCCATGGTTACACGTACTTCTAGCACTTTACGCATAACGTGTGAAAGGGCATAATTTAATGAAAATTTAACACAACATCAGACATCTAATAACTAGCTGTTTGCTTGTTACCGATACTTACAATAATCCGTTGGAGAACCTTTGACTATAGGGGGAAACTTTCGCTTGTAAACAACATGCTTCCCTCTGGTATCTTTAAACTTGCTCTTCAGGTATGACTTCTGTGTGGCATTCATTCTTCGCAGTTCCTCCGCTTCGTCTTCATCCAAGAACACTTCATCATCAACGAATTCATCATCAGTCTCCATAACAGATACAGGAAGAGGATGAATTACAAGGTCATTGCCAATTGTGCCCTCCTATTATAGAAAATGTTTTCACGTAAGTTGAAAGCCATTATTTCATAATCCACAATTATTTTGAGTAAGAAATGCTCAGTTAATAATTAAGGAATATTTTGAGTGAGAAAGAATCAGTGGATAATTTAGAAATATTTTAATGCGAAAAGATGGGTTCACGTAATAAAAGTAAAAATTATGAATGGCAATTTTATGGATGCGACTCAATAATAATAAAACAGGCTGTCTGTCTGTCGGTAGCCTCCAGGAAAACCTAAAGAGGTTTAAAGTTTGGCACAAACTCGCAAAGGCACTTGCGTGTATGCAACATGAAACCTGGTTTTATTATTCAAACGTCTAAAATTTTAATTAATTTTCGTGTAAACTCCGTAGGAATATTGAAGCAGACGATACCAATAGATGGTAGCACATTCATACTCCACATAAGACTGTGTAACAGCGTTGTCTGATGTTCTGACTCCATTGTGTGGTAACTCGGCATGTTCTCGAGTGTGTTTTGTCACAGTTATTTTTTAAGGTGAAGTCTTTAATGATGGAATGCTGTTATACTAAGAATTTTTTATTGTAGTGTTTCATGTGAGGTGACGGGGAACAGTGGCGCACCGAGAATTTCTTCATGGGGATGGGCTCAAAATATTGAAGATGCACCAGGGTAAACATCTCTCAAAATATTGGGAAGAGATAAAAATATCTCCACCATATTAAAATGCTTTTTCATTCATTCGGAAAATATATATTTAAAACATGTACAAATACACTTAAAAATAAGTAGCCCATAACAAAGAATGAAGAACCGAGTGATATCTCATCCGACACTCTGCGAGTATTTAGGGTTTCAGAGAAATTCAATTTGTCTGGGATCGAGGAATTTGCTCAAACCAAAAGGCCACTTGTTGCCCTCCAAGTCGTGAATGGAGCGTTGAACTGTTTAAACTGAGTGCAAAATTAGTCTAAATATTGGGTGTGTGCTAAAGTTCTACCCGTTTTTTGTAATAGATGCAACTTGCGATCAGAGTAGTTAGGCTACAGATGACGCTGCGATGCCGGATTTTCGGCCAATACAGCGTGGAGCAGTAGAGCATATAGACGCACTAGGTTTGTCCGAGTAAGTCATTCGTAAAGGAAATTACGGACCGTGTAACATGGCATGCGATAAGGAGCACATTAGACATTGTTTACTGTACGAATTCGATAAAAGCAGCACTGCAGCCGCGGCATGCCGAAACATCTGTCAAGTGCATAGGGAGGATGCAGTTGATGATAGCACATGTCGCCGTTGGTTTCAGAAATTCCGGGACGGAGACAAAAGCTGTAAAGATCAACTACATCCTGGACGTCCATCCTTGGTTTCTGACGAGGATGTGGACCAAGCCATAACAAATGACCCAATCCAACAGTTCAGGAATTAGAGGAAACGTCTTCGGTACACAGAATAACAGTCGAAAGACGGATGCATGTGCTTGGGTTCATCACCAAGTTCGATAACTGGGTTCCGCACCAGCTTTCTGCAAAGCAACGAGAGTAGAAGGCCCGTAACTGTGTTTCTTTGCTTTCTCGTCACAACAGTGAACCGTTTTGGGGACGAATTAGAACGGGTGATGAGAAATGGGTACTCTACCGTAATGTAAAGCGTCGATGGACTGTGTGCCAAGGTGCGGAGCCTGCTCCGTCGAACTCAAAAGGAGGACTGCATGCCATAAAGGTTTTGTTGAGTGTTTGGTGGTGTTTGGTGGAATGTCCAGAGGATAATCCACTGGTAGGTGTTGGCACCTAACCGAACGATAAATGCTGACCTCTACTGAAAACAGTTGGACAGATTTCGAGAAAACCTAACATCGAAGGGGCCAGCACTTGTCAATCGCAAAGGCGTGATCCTTCATCATGGTAACGTCAGACCTCATGCTGCTTTAATCACTCTGCAAAAATTACTGGACTTTGGTTGGGAAGTGTTACCTCACCCGGCGTATTCCCCTGACCTGGCACCTACGGACTACCACCTTTTTCGATCGTTACAGAACGCCTTTGCTCTCCTAACGTTCGATGATGTGGACGATTTGAAAACGGCATTACATGACTTTTTTTACTCTAAAACGCAGGAGTTTTTCCGGCGTGGGATTCACCTACTCATAGACAGATGGCAAGAGGTCATACAGAATGATGGCAATTATGTGAAATCCTAGGTATGTTATTTGTTATGTTTTCCTCCTTTCTTTGTAGCCTACGAAAACGGGTCGAACCAATGCGCACCCCCAATACCAGGCGAAGGATTTTGTGTTTTTAGGAAGCATGTTTGACAGGGAAAACAGATTCGACGACAAAATTAACTAGCGAGGGAATTTGTCATTGAAAGTCATAACTGGTTCAAGACGAATCCACAGGACTAATGGTTCATTAGAATGATCTCGAATGGCTGTGAGCGAAAGTGTAGGCTTCAAATCTGATATATGGTAGTGAAACCTGGGTACTGCAGAAGACTCACAAGAATCATCTTTTGTGTGCTGGAGAGAAGCGTTACTTATGGGGAGTTTTTAGAAAGACTCTGTTTGATCGTGTGCGGAATGATGTGTTGCAGATATTTAATGCACTGAGGTGGTTTTGCCATGTTGAAAGAATGAGTGATGAGGTGCTAACTAAGTGAATTTATTCAGCCCAAATGGCAGGAAAGAAGGGTAGAAGAAGGTTGAGAAAATCATCGGAAGGCCAGATTCACGAATGCCTGTAGGAGAAAAAGATAATAAGTATGAATTACAAAAGGTCTTTCTTATGTGAGACGCGCGATGGATGTCAATGAACTTCGAGTTGTGCACTAAGATCGCTGACGTTTGATACATCAACAGTAAGTAAAATCTAACACCATCAGTAACTTTGATTTGGAAGATGATCTGGATGAGAGTAGCTAACTATTCATTCTCGAAGAATAGTTTAGTCATGAAGATATGAAGAAATTAACTCGTGCGCCAAAAGCTATTAAATTGAAAACAATTGCCGTCTCCTGCACGATACACTTTAATGATAAAAACTATGTACAATTCAAATATGTTTAAGACCTTTCAACACCACAACGGTGTCATCCCCAGAAACAATGCAGCAGTGAGTACAGAAGCGAGAGACCTATATACTTTAATAAAACAAATAGCAGTTAATGCGCATGTGCAATAACGGCAAAGTCCAAATTAAGTTCACTGGGTAAAAGCATAGTTGGTGGGCGTGACCTGGCCCTGCTTTTCATTTTTTTATTAATCGTGTATTTACATACTCGTCCACACAGGATCTCCGGGACCAAGAGTTAGTTGGGATTAAACAGTTTGCCTTGACATTTGGTTACCCTCGCCACATGATTGATCGCTTGATAGTTAAGAAATCAATTGGTTGACCGCAAACAACTTTGCTTGTAGATAAATGCGACTATCAATTTGTGGGATTCTCCAAGGAAGGGGGATAAACACGGGGGTTCATCGTTGCAACATCTTTCGCCATTGACGAATATGTGAATGCTTTCGGAAAAAAGTGTTGATCGACGACTCCTGGGAGAATCCAGGATAATGGTGTCATTCCAATATAGTAGGTAAGAACCATTTAAACAAAGTCTCAACAAAGATGTAACACCAGAATGCGTCCTAAGATTATATTGATGTTCGTAAATGCGGCGCCCCAAATTACGAATGGTATAGCCCACATAACATAAATCGGGCTCAGCAGGGTTAGTAGATTTTAGTGGAACCAAATACACACCGTGACGGTTCACACATTCAACACAGTCTCTGTCATGTTTAACAGTGTTAAATAAAGTACGAGATCTTACACCAAACTTGAGTTTGTACTTATGATATATGTTCTTTAAGATATTTCATACGGGTGGTATATATGGAATGAATCCCACAAATTGATAGTCACATTTATCTGCATGCAAAGTTGTCTGCGGTTGACCGATTGATTTCTTAACAATCAAGTGATCAATCATGTGACGAAGGTAACCAAAAGTCAAAGCAAACTGTTTAATCCTAGCTAACTCTTGGTCCCGGATATCCTGTGTGAACGAGTGTGTAAATGCACGATTAATAAGAAAATGAAAATCAGATAATTATAGATAAAGCAGATATCTATAATTATCTGCTTTTGGTCGTTCGGGAAATACGCGAACACTCCCATTGGCGTACATTTCGGAAACTTGAAGAGGCAACACAGGCGATGTATGGCGGTTGCGTAGTACGTACCTCTGCCTCAGTTCCTGCCAACAGATAGGCTAGTCACAGTTGTAATAACGATGAAACAGCTGAGACGATCAGCGATAGTAGAGGAACAGCATGTTGTTTTGAAGTTTTGCGTCTTATTGCAATACTAAGAGGGCGTGGCACAAAGTCTTCTGTATACAGAAGTAGGTCAAAATGCCCTTAAGAAAAACCGCAGTGTACAACTGGATGAAAGGGTATAAAGAAGGCTGGACATCACCTAAAGATGCTCCAAGATACGGTCGATCGATTTCAACTTCCAGACAAAAAGCTGAACGAAGCATATAAGAAGCGTTACAGAAGTCTTTTAGGGAAAGTGTTAGTGACATTTTCACACAACTGGGTATTCCGCACTCAACGGTTTATACAGTGTGGAAGATTTAGAGCAAATGAGCAAACTAGCGATATGGGTACCGCACGCACTATCCACGACACAGAAGGAATTCCATTACGAAATTGGATGAAGTAGCCATGCGTGTTACCGTCGCTGTAGTTTGGCTCTCACAAGGTTCCTCTACCTAGATGAAAGTTGGATGGAATTTTGCGCACCCAAGCAACGACATCAGTCACGGTCCTAGGTTGAACCTGGTACTTCCTAAGGTGTCTTTACCCAGCGCAACGTTGTACGAGCGTTAAGTCTTACTGGTCGTTGGCATAGATGTTCGTGTAATGGCTTTATGGAAGATGTATGATGAGAACATCATCATAGCATTGGAGTGGTATTAAATCGTGATGTCTATTTTACAGTTCATGATGTTGTTGTATCATTGATTTTCTAGATGTAGTGTAGCTTTTATCGTTTTACTTTTATACACGTGATGATGGGACCATTTGGAGAGTCCCGAAAGTACTAGTGGTGTTTTAATGATTAAACAATAAACGTGCCTCGACGGTATTTCGTGCTCACTTTCTGGATATTTGGTGCATATTATACTATATACCAAGGTACTCTTGGTTTAACCCTACAACAAACAGAATTTGGATCTACGAATAATCACAAACATTTCCCACAGACACTGGTACTTTTACGTGAACTTCCCACAGTTTGGGAACGTATTATTGATAATGAGGGGAGCTACTAAATATTACCCTCAAAGATTGTGATCATTGCGTTGCTATTACGGACACTATGGTAAAATGAAAGTGTTCAGTTAATTCCTATACGACCTAATACTGTATATGTATTGAGTGTCATCATAAATTTGATAAAACTTTTTCTTGCAGATAGCCCCTCTTCTAACTGTACGACCAGCATTTCAGGGGTTGCAGTGTCTGTAAGCAGGTCACTCTGCATTGTGATTCTTGTATAAAGATCGATCGGTAATTCCTTCTTAAAAGTGGCGAATTGAATATCGCAATGTGTCCATTCTCCGAATCATAAAAATTCGTGCAACCAATATTTTTAATCTTCCGACGCCACTTTTCCGTAAGTATAAGATAGACATCCTAATAAAGAAGCCAGACAGTGAAAGCAGCGTAATAGTAGAAAAAATAGCATTTTCTTTTCATTTCTTTCCGTTTGCTTACATATACACTGCCTGACAGAGAAAGTGCCACAACATGAAGGAATGCTCGAAAACAGACCAAACTGCACACACAGATAGCCAAGTAGGTCCTGAACAAATGATTTAATTGTCACATACAGATGATGCTCCCGTGGCCGAATATACAGGATGATCAATAAGGAGTGTGGGCCTCATTTTGGGCGATACATCGTTGAATCCGACGTGGCACCGAAGCAATGAGAGTCCGAATAGAGTTCTGGGGTATCGCGGACCATGTGGTGTTGATCCGAGTAAACAGTTCAACTTCATTTTGCGGGGATGGGTATTCAACCGACGTCCAATCGTGTCCCACAGATGCTCGATGGGCGAGAGGTTGAAGGACCGTGCTGGCCACGGAAGCATCCGCACAACGTGTAAAACACCCAGGCTGATCCGAGTGGTATGCGGCCGGGCGTTATCCTATTGAAAAACGGCGTTTGGTATGCCCTGAGGATACAGTAGTGCTACGGGCCGCAACACCTCGTCAACACAGCAGCGTGCCGTCAATATGCCCGTAATGCGTACCAGCGGTGAGCGGCTGTTAGCGCTGATAGCACCCCACACCGCGACGAATCGCGGTTATGTCTCACCGCTCCACAACGGCGGAGGAAACAGCCCGTTGGCCACGTCGCCTACAGACTCCCACACGGCGATCATCCTTGGTGAGACAGAACCGCGATTCGTCGCTGAACACCACACTGTTCCAATTGGCACCCCATGCAGCTCTGGAGCGACACCACGCCAAGCTATGTCGACGATGGCATGCTGTTATGAGTAGCATTCGCAACAGACGGCTGGACAGCTAACCAGAAGCAGCCAATCGGCGCGACACTGTCCGCGTTGATATCGGAGCAATCAAGCCTCCCCGTACACTCCGCAAAATATCGCCCGTGGTGGCCTGTGTGTCCGCTAGGGCATGACGTTGAATGCGACAATCGGTGTGCTCGAACGTCCGTTTCCGTGCTCCCGTCCTCCTACGACGTTGCACAAATCTTTCCTGGGACCACTGTCTCCAAATGCGACCGACGGTTGTGGCATCACGTTGCGTTTCTTCCGCAACACGACGCAAGGATATTCTGGCGGTACGAAAGCCTACGATGACACCTCTCGTGAACTCATGCGTTTGACGAAATCGCATACGACGGCGTCTTAACGGCATTGACACCTCTTGTTCGTTCTCCAGACACGGGTACAGCAGAACCACTCACTTCTCGCGGCCGTGAAAACGTCTCGACTGATAGCTTCACGGGCTGGCTGTCCTCTTTTATCCCTTGCGCCGTTCGTGCGATTGGACTGCAAATGCAATCATTTGCATAACTTGTACGTGTGCACTCACCCTGCAATTTGCATGGCGCTGCGTTCACGTCTTCGTGGTGTGGCATACTTTCGGTCAGGCAGGGGTAGGAATACTTTGTCACTCTACAGAAGTGAATGTGAATTGGTACAGAGGAAATACCTTTACCTTCAAAAAATTTTCATTATACTGAAAAACTAAAATTTAGATGTGTATTATACAGAAATGCTGTATTATTTACTTGAAAAGTTTAAGTAATTTAGCCAAATTATTTTTGTCTTTGTGCTTATTAATGGGCCATTAACCGAAATGCTCAGTGCCCGGACATCTTGAAAACTAAAGGAGAATGTTTTATGTGCACTACGTTTTTTTTGTCGCTATGGTCTTAAAATTATCTTGTCTTTTATTTTAATACCATGTTTGAAGATCCCAGACAACGTTGAAGGAATTATGATAAGTGGTTTTTGCAATATCGCTTTTTTTTTCTTCCATCGTGAATTGTTGCTGTTGTCCACTTGACACGTTTGTTGAGTGGATAAAATTCGAAACAAATTCTTGTAGAAGAGAATAGAGGCAAAGATATTAGAGGAGCATGGACTGGCAAACGTAATTGCTGGCAGTTCTGAAACGACGGTAATCAATTGAAAATGCGGCGTTATCTAGAGTTTGCGGTGAACAGATGGCCATTGGAAAGCAAGAGTGTTTGATTTAATTCATAATGCACGGCAGAAATTAAGCAGAAAGAAAAAGAATGTTCGCGTGCGTATGAAACGAGAACTTTCAACATCACACTGTAATTAGCATTGTCTCACACCCATGACTTGTAAGATATTATTGCCTTGATGATGTTCATTTGATGATATTTTCTGTTTCAGTTGTATTTTTTAAATGTACATTTCTGGTATGTTCTGATAAAAATCATTGCATTTCGACTGACCTCAAGAAACTGAAAATTCAAGTGACTGAAAAATCTAAATAAAATCCTGAACTAACACTGGTATTTAAAATGAATAGAAACAACAGCTAGTAAAGCATAAAACTTGAGTTACGTGTGAACGATATCCGGTGTGCTGAGATCCGCTGGATCCAACTCTACTGCTGAAATCATGTGTTATACTATAATCTTCGATATCATCTTGAAAGCAATTACTTTAAATATCAAAGCCTTAAAGATTTAGAACTCAAATACCCACGCGCAAACACGTGAACACACTAGCTACTCTCGAACAATGGCGGTTTTCAATGTATGTTGGAAGTAGCATTTTCTATTGTCTACTAGTGTCTTCGGGTAGAGGAGAAAGAGACGCAGGTGTTGTATTGAGGCGAACGCCACAGTAAGAGGGTCAGGATTCTTCTTCTAATTCTTCTTCTTCCAACTCTTTTAATAGCCAATTGAGGCTATAGGTTTCCCTCATCTCTTTCCAAATGTTCCTGTCTTGGACTTTTATATTCCACAGCTTTCCTAAAGTTTTGCTTATATCATCCATCCATCTTCCCTCTGGTCTTCCTATTCCTCTCTTTCTTTTTTATGGTATCCATTCTGTTATTAGTTTAGTCCATCTATTATTTTTCATTCTTGTTATATGGTCAGCCCATTTCCATTTTAAATTGAGTATCTTTTCACCTATGTCTAAACATTTTGTTCTTATTAATGGGATTATTATTTGGAAATCTACGTAAAATATCATGCAAATTTTGAGCCTACCTCCTAGAGTTGGAGAAAGTGCCCCAACAGACCATAACAAAGTCAAGTGACCACCTACAAGTGTATGGGGTGGAGACTGTAAATCGATGTATTTGAAAAGGGATGCTACTGAAGAATGTTGATGATGTGATTTTCAGAGGGAACAACAACAGTTGCTTTTGAAGAAAACTGGGAGACCCAAACTTATTTTTCAGAGTATCAACAAAAGAGAAACTGTGTATTTTGGACATATTACAAGAGGAACAACAATTGTATTTCAAACTGAACTAAAATTAAAAGGAACATAGAATAAGCCAACAGCCATATCGAAAGATGAGATTAATGACTTTCTGAAAATGGGCGTTTCTTTTGTTTTCAGCAGAGCTCGAAATTGCAGCAGTTGCAAGAATTATGCCATGACCGCAAAAGCTTTGAGAGCTCAGTGACAGAGGTAGGATGTTTTCTGTACAACAGTGTAATCTGTATTACAGTTATTCGTGTTCATTAAAGTCTAAAGTAGATGAAGAAACAATCGCCAAAAAATTCTTAGCTTAATTACTTCTTCAGGAACTCGCATTTATTAATCTTTGGTTGCTTGGTACGCTAATGGTTACGAGGCTAACTTGTAGCACTAAGATGGTGGGTTCGAGTCCATCAAGATAGTCGATTGTGGGTTATTTTTGACGTTTGGCTATCTCTTCTCCGCAGAGCCAAACATGAAATTAGTAGCTGTGGCCTGTAAGCAGTAAAGTCGTCATAGAACTGCATAAAGAAGGCAAAGTGTTTTCGGTATTGTTGAGAGAATAGCAGACAGGACTATCACCCAGGGCGTAACTAGTATGATGCAGATGAGTTATCTGCTTCTGGTTCCTGGAAAGTCAGAGGTTCCCTTGTCTTTAGACGAAGTCCTAATTTCGTATTAGCTTTATAACATCCTTAGTTTCTAACCTCGATTTGACGATTTCTGAAAATTAGTTAGAATACAGCTTGCGCGTTTTAGAGGCGTCAATACTACAACAGAAGCCTAAAACACTACCAGCAGCAATTCTCCCCAAAACTTCGGCTTAGTATTAACAGATCTATAGGAAGCTAAATGAGAAAGAGCGCAATTTTCATACTACGAAAGAAGCCTACAACACTACCAGCATCATTTTCTCTCATTCTTCGCTACAGTACAATTTTCAAGAGCTATTTACGTTATGTATTAAAAGAAAAATGTTTAACCCTTTCACCAGATGGAACAAATTAACTTGGGGTTAGCAAAATGGGTTGAAATCAGGTCGAACGAATATATTCGGTGTTTAAGAAGTGGGCCGAACGCAAGCGGCTGGAACGAGTGAACCCATGCTGCGGGAAGCGTCGCTTTCCCCTTAGATTTGTTATTCAAAGTGGTTACTTACGGGGATGATTAAGGCTAATATTTTCTGACTGATAACCTGATAAAAGAGGTATAACAGCGAATCTAAAAAGGAAAGAAAAGAGGTTTGAGTCATTTGTTTCTATCCAGTGGCGTGATGTCCGTGTCAGGGGGACTAGCCCGTTCTCCGCCATGCCTTGGACCACGGAACAGAGAATAAGGACTAAAAAGGAGGGTTTCTCACCAGTGACAGCTTTACGGTAGGTACTGCTGAGATGAAAGGGGGAAATGAATTGTTTTGCCGCAGCTTTCGTGAAACCCGGGCGCTATGTGAAAGTGTTTGTTTGGAGAGGTCAAGAAATTTTAGGCCCAATTTGGTTCAGGTACGTCAACTGCTTAATTCTTTAACGACCATAACGTCTGAGACGCCCTTACACCCAAACTACCGCGACCGCCCCAAAACGTCCTTCTAGAGTGAGCAGGATTTCCTACTCCCCACTTGTTCTTTGAATTTGCACGGCCCCTGCAGGATTAGCAGAAGTCACTCTCAGTCACCATTGCTGTCGCTAAACAAATATGTAAATATGGTGTTGGTATCTCTCGGGGCAATAATGATTACTCTCATGACATCACATGCCTTCTCCGTGGAACAATGCAGTGATCGCCTCAACGTCAATCAACATCAAGATTGCAGATCGGAAGTTTCATGTGGTGACCGAGTACAAATCCTTCTTTTGTTAACTTGTAAAGGGAAGGGGAGAAATTCTGAATGAAGAAACAGATAGTTTTGGGCGTTATGGTATTTTGAGCGACACAAGATTTCAGAGTCCTGGTCGTTAAAGGGTTAAATTGTTAATCAGTCTATCTTTCGAGACTCGTGGATCAGAGACATGGACTTTAACTAAAAAAGACATACAGATGTTGTAAACAACTCATAGAAGCATAAAGAGATTCGTGTAACCAAGAAAGATATGAAGAGGAACTCATGGATCATGAAAACGGGTGAAATCATGATCAAAGTTATGACCCTCAACTAGAAAATGGATAGACATATTGCAAGAAGAACTGGGCATCGTTGGGCAATTGAAATATTAGACTGAATCCCAAAGGATAGGAAAAGACCTTGAAGAAGACTTTGTGGGAGATAGGTGAATGAAATTTGAAAGCATGCCGGAGTGATATGGAAGAGAACTGCTCAAGACAGAGAAACGAGGAAGAGACTTTCGACATTCACCAGTGGATTAAGAATGGCTGATGATGTATTCACTATGCACAATTTGGGTATAAGTATGTAAAAAAATACAAGAATTAAGTGGTTATTGATATTTTATTGGTCTGATTCAACCCGCAAGCATATATCACATCTGTTAAAATTAATAGTGATTAAGAAGCGAATGTAGCAATTTGACTAATTGGGAGAAGTTTTCGGTTCCTGCTTCACACGGAAATAGTAATTTCGGTGGCTTTTACAGTTCCTATGACTTTATGCTCGAAGTTTTAGCATTGCAAACTGTTTATTCAACTACTTTACCAATAGTTGTTAAATTAATACTCAGTATTTTAGCACTAAGTGTACATGTCTTAACTTTCCCTTTTCAGAGGCGGGTTGCCACAATTCAAGCTCCTACATCTGGGCCCACAATTTGTACGCAGTGATAAAATCATTATTCTACAGCCATTTTTACTTTTACTTTTAACAATACATTTTGTTGTCTGTGTCCATAGAACGAAGTGGAAGTTATTACATTCCAATGTCGCTGATCTCATGCGCTCAGCAATACAGTACTTATTACACCAGCGTACTGATAGTAGAAGCTATTTGATAGGGAGTGATATTACGATCACAGTATAGAAATGGTGTTTTCCTGTTCTGACGAACACGGTACCAGTTTAAAAGGTAACTGATGTACCTGATTTTGGGGTGTAGAGAGCTCTTTCTGCTGGAGACCTGCGTATCTGAATTTGTTCAGGTTTCCAAATTTCAATCCCACGATCTTGTTGATGCACATCATATGTTTCATGATTATTCGTCGAGTAAAAAGCACCTGGTGCTGGCAACAACTTAACGTACGCGCTGACACAAATACTCTTAATCGTATACAGGAGAAGAGGGTGCAGCTAAATTGTGTACATGACAGAAATATCATAGTTCTGCAAATTATTTAACTGCAACGAGAAGAAATGTCTGAGGTAAATCAAAGTTTTCGTGTAATGTAGTATTCATTGCAAAACCAGGAAAGCAACGTACATAACTTGCACAGGTTAAACTTTTGAATTGAAAAGGTGCGGAATGTGAAAGAATGGACTGCCTGCAGACTGAAAAGGTAGAATAATTGACTGAAAGAAAAAATATTGAAGATAAAAGGAAAGGAAATGAAGAAGTCATCCGAATCAGGAATGTGTGACGGAAAAGGACTAAAGAATCAAAAGAGATACGACAGTAAGAATAGTAACAACGGAAAAGTTGTTTTCAAGTAAAGAAAAACAAAATAAAACTGGAGGGAACTCCGGTGTTAAGACCAAAGTGAAAACAAAAAGAATAATAAATTCCCTAGTACGCAAAGCAGTGATGTATGAAAAGCAAACAATGTTCTTGAGAAGTTGATGAACCAAGAAATTCTGAAAAGAAGAAACGCCAATATGTTACAGGAAAATCGGAAAGGGAAAAAGAAATATGACAACGACAGTACAAACCTCGATAAGTTATCACTCGAAATGTCTTTCTGGTCCTGCTGTCAAAGGCCGGCTTTCCTCAAAGCATTTATTGAAAGAGTTCTTCGAGCCCAGGTGGCAGAGCGGTCACAGGCGTGTTTATCTGGCAAATCGTCCGATCTGGGCCTGGGTTCGAGCATTCGATGAGATGTGGATGTTATGTTTGTCTTACGGTGCTGGCGCTCTCTCTATTGTGTAACCAGTGGCCCTAAATTAGGGATGGAAGATCTGAATCCATTTATTGGTGTAAATATGATATGGATGTTAAGTCAGATAATATCCGAAAACGTGAAAATTTCGTCGTCCTGGAGCGGGAATCAAACCCGCGTCTCCCAGATAGCGCTCGAGTATGCTAACCATTACAGCACCCATAACTACCAAGTCTCAAGTTTCCGATTTATTTGAATATAACCATCACAGGATTTCAGATATTATCTGACTTAACATCCATGTCATATTTACACCAATAAACGGATTCACATCTTCCAAATTTGTATTGTACAATGGTGTAATTCCGTATTTCATTCATTGATAGGAATGGGAGTCTGCTTATATCCATTAGAGTTGCTCATGATGGTCGATAAACCCCAAAATTTAAAGAAAAAAATAGTTTCCATGGCCACTTATATACACACACATATATATATCAAAGGAAAGTTAAAATACTACTCATGTAATATAAACTACAACAAAACTGCGCTGTGCTGCAAGTATTAGATGTAGATAGTGTATGCAAAAGAATATTAACACACAAGAAACCAGCTTTCATAAACTAATAACTAGGGCCTTATGACTTCCAGATGAAGAAAAGCTCAATACAAGAAATTATAAAATGACAAAATAATGTTAAGTAAATTATTATAAATACACACCCAGGACCCCTGGACCACTAATCAGGGAAAGACATCCCGAGGCTCTGAGCAAACGAATTCAGTTCAGGTTTCGTGAGAATGCCAATAATTTCGAAAAAAGCAACAGACGTCCACATTAAAATTTTGAGTTATAAATTTCATTGCATTCTGTCTTCCCTACCTGAACTGTAGAATATACAAGAAAGAGCCACTGAAACAAAAAATGAACTGTAATACTACCTGAACTGAAGAACCACTGAAACTAAAATTGAACTATAAAACTCTTTACCAGAACTGTAATACTACCTGAACTGAAGAACCACTGAAACTAAAAATGAACCATAAAACTCCTTACTAGAATTGTAATCCCTTTAAAAAATAGCAACAGTAACTTATATCCTTCCACTAAACCTCCCTTGACACATATACTGTATAAACATTCATAAAGAGTCACGGTTAGGACCCAAATCCAAATCGGAATATGAAACTCCAAGCGTGTTCAGAAAATCTCAGTGAACAAATGTAGCTGCTATTTCCTAGGTACGTTCGGAAATAATCCAATATTTAGCAATATCGAACAAGTATTTTTTTTAGGGGATGTAAAGAATAGATATTATAAGTATCCGGGTCTACTCGGAGGAAAAAAAGTTTCCACTGCGGTCCAGGGGTCCTGAGTGTGTATTTATAATAATTTACTTAACATTATTTTGTCATTTTATAATTTCTTGTATTGTGCTTTTCTTCATCTGGAACTCATAAGGCCCTAGTTATTGGTTTATGAAAGTTGGTTCCTTGTGTGTTAATATTCTTTTACATGCGTGTGTGTGTGTGTGTGTGTGTGTGTGTGTGTGTGTGTGTGTGTGTGTGTGTGTGAAAACAAAAGTAGATCCTGCATAACTGGAGTTTAAATGACATAAAGCTGAAAACTGATGTTTTCAAATACCCTTTATCATTCAATAATGGGTGACAACAACCCGCACAAGTGTTTTCTCAATTAATTTTTGAGGAGATTCTCAAATGCGTTGGTTTTCATATTCTGTTTGCTGATAGAATATAATGTTTTCAAAACACGCATGATAATTCAAGATATGAAAGCTCTGGCTTTAATAAAGTTACTAATGTTGTAAAAAGTTATGAAATAAATGATTTTAGAAATTAATAAATGGATCAAGTGCTTTATGCATGCTTTGTAAATTTCTCTAAAAAAGAGGTATACGTTTGAATTCTGCACCATTTTAACAATGAAGCGTTTCGTGACGAACAGGAAAAACAAAATGAAGCTCAGCGTTGAGAAATTGGTTTGGGATTTTCAGTGGGGTCACGTAACACGCTCGCATTTATTTTATTGCCTTGTCCTTCGGATTTTCCATGCTGCAGGGTAAAAACATCAACGTTAAAATGGGAATTTCTCGATATTTTTGATCTCACGTCAAAATGAACACGGATTCGCCCTACAGTAATATTTTGTAATTATCTTCTAACGTCCATCACACTTCTAGATTTTTTATCACAATCGCGAACCACCTCAGAACATATTACATTTATGCAAAATACTGCGGCCGATGCTTATGAAAAAGCATGCCAGTGTTTTAAGAGAAACGTTACGTGCATGCTCATGTCATAGTTGCTTTTATTATATTTAAAAAAAATTATAATCTCACAAGGAATCAATTGGCCCTTAATCCATCCAAGACACAGGTTACAGCATTTCATCTGGGAAAACATGAAGAAAACAGAAAACTAACTATAATGTTAAATGACTCTTCACTTCCGAATACGGATTCACCCAAATATCTAGGAGTCACTTTGGACAGAGCTCTTACTTTTAAGATGTACTGTGAGAATCTGTGACAAACGATTTATGCCAGAAATAATTTGCTTCGTAAACTTGTTAACTACTCATGGGGAGCAAATCCCAGATTGGCGCGGAACTCCACACTGGCTCTTGCCTGGTGCCGAGAACATCAAAACTGGACCTCTGCAGAGTGACGCCGTGTCGTGTGGTCAGATGAATCCTGTTTTAAGCTGTGCCGAACTAATGGGAGGGTGCGGGTGTAGCGTCGACAGCATGAGGCCATGGCCCCGTCGTGCTAGGTCGGCTCTGCTCAAGGCAATGGTGTCTCTGTGATGGTTTGATGAACCTTCTCATATGGCACATCAGGTCCCTTAGTGTGTCTGGAGAGGTCCTGAACCATTGCGCACTAACATCATGTGCTGGTTGATCACCTACACGCTTTCATGCGGCCTTCACTCATCTTGCGGCTGATGGTCTGTTTCAGCAGGACAATGTGCCACAACTACCCAGGCATGGCTCTAGGAACACTCATCTGAGTTTGGAACTATCCAGTGGCTCCCAAAGTTCCCGGATTTAAACCCTGTGTAAGATCTCTGGGTTGCCGTGGAGAAGGACATGAGATTCATGGATCCTGGACCGAAGTCTCGGGCGGAGTTGTGGACAATACTGCAACAGGCATGGCTGGCATTACTTCAGGAAGCCCTCCGGCATCTGGAGGAGTTGATGCCTCGGCGTAAACTCTAAACTTAAAGCTATAGTAATTTAAACCTTAATTTTCACGGAGCAGTGAAAATCACGATGTAAACAGCATGCATCGAGTGAACAACAGCACGAGGGGAAAAATATCAAGAAATAAAGACTTTCGCCGGGAAAAGAACTAGGGTAGGAAACGCTGGAATGAGACTTCCAATAGAAAAAAACGTCGATTAAGAATTTCGACGTCTGCTATCAGCGCAACTTCAGTAACAGGATAGCGTGCAAATGATGAAATAAAAAGAAACAGTTGAAGATTACAGAAAACAGAAAGGCCACCTTTAAAAGAGTCAAAGTATTTGATGATTTCTGCTTAATTGCCAAACTGTAGTTTTCTGATGCCTATAGGCATCTGAGTTCAAATAATTGGCTTTTTTATAATTTACTGAAACAGAATATGGCAGAAGAGTAGGGAACGCATGTATGGCACAGACATACCTTGCGTAATGTTAAAATTGCATCGTCTTGAAAAACTGAATGGATTATCCTTAACGAAAGAATATGCTTCTCTCCTTTTGCGAAATGCGAGGAATCAACGTGTCCTGAAACGGCATGTGGCCAACACAGAACATATACAGGTAGGAAATTAGTGGTAATGTTACAAATGTACTATAACGTAACCCTTTTTACGTTATGTGAGATTTGTTGTTATGCTAAGTTCCAAATGTCCGGTAGAATAGATGTTAAACTAAGAGTAAATGTGATGCACTAATTGTACCGGATAGCTCACTTTAAATTAAGGCTTTAAAGGCCAGACGAAACATATACAGAAAGCAGAATCACTTACGTCACCTTTTTATTGTTCCAGCAAGTTTAGACTTCAAGCAACTTTAGACGAAATCACATAACGTTGTCTATTTACTAAATCCAAAACATATCACAGTGAGATGCATACCACACACAGCTGCTGCTTAGTCGTTTTATATCTCTCGTACAATCAGTAAGCTCAGCAAAGATTTAACATCTTTACACCACACAACTGCGTCGCAAAATATATACTGTATATATATCCTTTCTCGTTCTTATCAACATGCGTACATAACTTACGTACTGACCTCAGGGGTGTTGCCCAACCTCCATTCATGTGAGAGAGAAGATATCACGTTAAGTTTGAAATATGGAAAAGAGAACGAAATCAAATTTACATAGAAAAAGGAACAAAAAATGAAAATTAAATTAGAGTATACGTCACAGTACTCAAATGTACTCTATTAGTGATAATAACAAAACGTACTCAGCGAATCAATAGGTTCCAACGAATATATGAACTCTAAAGTGCACTGAATGCCGAGAAGACAGCCTGCAGCAATGTGTGTGTGTGTGTGTGTGTGTGTGTGTGTGTGTGTGTGTGTGTGTGTGTATGTGTGTAATGGGAGACAGCATGATCCAGATAAAAGCTGTGGTACACTTTATTCAACCATTTGCATTTTCAGAAAAATTATAATGTACCCGTGTACCAGTAGCGAACATATCTTGTACTTTGGCAACTCTCATAAAGAGCTCCGTACGAAGTATCTCTCGCCAGTAACTTGCCGGAGTTTGGTAGACGTAACATTGTGCATAGAGGCTATTACCACTAAGTGCATATAATTGTGAACGCAATTAAAGTTCTGTAAAATATCGATTAATATAACAATTGCCGTCATTTCATTGCAGACCACGACGGAAACTAGCATTCGTCTCCTTAGTACTGAAAATGATCCATTTGTTCTCTGTGGCTTCCTAAAAGCAAAGTAAATCAAAACCTGTATTGTCTTTAGGACCAATTTTTATCGGTCTCACTCATGTATGCTTTCGAAACACTATGACCAACAATCACACAGATGTTACTGTCCTGTCGCTCAAGTGGCCAAGTGGTGCAAAGCGCTGGCTTCTCATCGTTTATTCAAGATAGATCCGGTTTCGAATCCCAGGCAAGGCATGGCTGACGTGTTTGGCTTACGGCACTGGCTTTCTCCCCTCCCTGGAACCAGTAGCTCTAAATTAGGGACAGACGACTGCTTATAGCCCATTGAGTTGATCACGGTGGTCGTTAAATGCACTGAGAAAAACGTTTTGTTAATTCAACAAAACATTTTGTCGATATACAGTCAACAAAATTTTTTGTTGAATTTGCAAAAATATTTTGTTGAAAATTATTGTTGATTTAACAAAATTTATTGTTATCACGACAAACGTTTTGTTCATTTAACAAAATGATTTGTCGATTTTTGAGAATTTGTTTGATACAACAAAACATATTGTGTCACGATAACAATATGTTTTGTTGCAGCAACAAAACATTTTGTCATGATAAAAATATGTTTTGTTGGATCAAAAAAATTCCCCAAAACCTACTTAATCATTTTCTTAAATGAACAAAACGTTTTGTCGTGATAACAATAAATTTTGTTAAATCAACAATAATTTTCAACAAAATAATTTTGCAAATTAAAAAAACATTTTGTTGATTGTATATCGACAAAATGTTTTGTTGATTCAACAACATTTTTGTTTAATTAACAAAACGTTTTTCTCAGTGTGTCCAAACTAAAAAAAAACTGAGCTGTCCGAACACGAAACAGATTTGACTTTTTAAAAACATATTGAGAAAGAGGAGCACAAAGATTAAATTTGGTTCATTAATTTTGGTTCATTCTCCTTAAGCGTTTTCTGAACTTCACGCTACATTTTCTCTGTCGCTGAATATTTTTGTGGCAACCTGATTTGAAGTCAAAATTTGAATGACGTATTTATATCAACTTGACTTTAGGTCAAAAGTTCAATGACGTATTTTTTTTTATTGAAGGTTTAACGACCACCGTGAGCAACTCAATGGACTATAAGTAGTCGTTCACCCCTAATTTATGGCCACTGGTTCCAGGGAAGGGCGAGCCAGGGCTGTAAGACAAACACAACATCCATGCCTCATCGGGATTCGAACCCGGACCCTTCTCGGACGAGCGTCATAAGCCAGCGCTTAGACCACTGCGCCACCGGTGCAGCAATGACGTATTTGTGGCAACATGACTGAGGTCAAAAGTTGAATGACGTATGTTGATGAGACAAATAAGAGTGATGTCTACGAATGTATCAGAGCTTTCGTTAGAAGTCGACCAGATTGTGAGATCGTTGTCATTGCGTTGGAGAGAGACGATAAGAGGGCTTAGCCTACCTGTTAATGATTAATTCTTTTACATTGAATATTGCGCTTCCTTGATGTTGAAGCCTTAAATTACTGTTGAGTTCATAAAAGACTTGAGAACTATTCTGTATATTGAGAGACTGTTCCGTTTCGCTGTCTAAGTACTAGATGATTACGTACAAAGTGAAATCTATTTTGATCTGCTGACTTGAATACCTGTCAAGACCAATAAAAGGTTGAATTGCAAGCACAAGACTTATTATTTATATCTGGCCGTTATAGTATTTAGTGCATAAGCTTGCTTTAAGTGTTTAGTTAAGTTACACGGTGCACAATTTAACGCAACGGAAAGTTTTAGTACGAACAGTACTAAAATAATGTTAGTATTTTGGTGTAACGTAGACATTTAACTGATGCCTGCACCCAAAATATAATACATTAGAAACATTACACCAGTTTTTTTCAATAAGCTGAAATATACTAACTTTTGATGTAATTCCACAAAGCTGAAATATGTGGCTCACATGAGTATAACTTAAAAATAGCTGATGTGCGGGTAATTTGTATTGACAGCTCTTACAAAAATCTGATTTTCAAGGATTTCGAAAATTAACCTAATAATAGCAAGACAATGCAAAATCTAAAAGAAAATAAGCAACATATTGCAAACATATGAAATCTAAATATTGACAATTGTGAGAAGGAGAAAACTGGAGGATAACATTATCTTTTTGCTGCGCAGGGGATAAAATTATCGCATCTAGTGTACATATGTTTTTTGGTCATGTGATGGACAAATATTGTACAAGTTTGTTCTTATTCAGTAAAAATGAAGGAACGAATCAGAAACTTTCGTACTGTCTCAGCGAACACAACAGCTATACGTTGGCAACATCTTTTTACCTAATAAATTAAATTGTTTTTCTGTATGAAAGATGCGCTCACAATAAAATCCAGTTTTCTTTTAAATCTGTATTATATTTTATGCTCATTTAAATATTTTTATCTGGCATTAATTTAGGAGTCATCAAACCGAACGCTTGCAAATATTTGTCTTTTAGTACCTTACGCCTTTGCCTTGTGGCAATATATTTATATTTTTCGACCTGCGGCATAGCATTTCGTTAGTTAAAATAGTTTCCACTGCTAAATACTAATCTAAAACAATATAATTTCCTTTGTCTGAACGTTTGTCTCATTTTGTTGGCGCCTCCTGGTGCTTGCCTGTGTTTCGAATATCTAATTGCAAAGCAAATCTTACCTTTGAGGAGTCACTCCAACAAAATGAAAGGCGACGAGGATATTTTTAATCCATTTATATTCACAAATAAACACACAAAGACACACAAACTTTAGTACGAAAATCACAACTTCTTATTCAACTCTCTCTTCGCAATGTCGGTTTATATTAGAACTTCGTCTCCTCGCGTGAGTCAAAACCTGAATCAAAACCATTAGCGTACCCTGATTGCAGGTCTTACGTCACCCACTAACAATCGCCAGCGGCTGGAGTGCCCCTGCTAGGTCCAAGTTCCAGCTGCCTGTTTTAATTGTCGAATCTGTGCCTCAACCAATGAACTTTTTTATTGTTGTAAATGTTCATGTTCATTTTTGTAATGTTCCTTGTTTCACATTTGGAACACATATGTTTCACTTTGACGAAATATTGTTTCGCGTATTTTTATGACTCTCCATATCAAGGTAAGATTCTTACAACAATAAAATATATTCCTCCTCATCATTATTGACAGGCTTTCACGTATTTTTCAAAATAATAAAAGTACTATGTAAACAGTTTACCATTTCCAAATTTCCTCTATCGCCATTTTTCATCAGAAGCGCAGCCATTTGTTTCTCATCGTGATAACTAATGCCCATGTCGGTTCCATTTTCCTGAAATGAAAGGAAGAATAAGGGATTATAAACACAAAATAAGTAGGTGACACATCAAATGAAAGCATCGAAGGATCGTCATGTTTTTTACAGACTGAAAAAACTCGCATAAAATTCATCTCAACAGTTTTGACACCGTGTAGCCAAAGACGAGAGACTAACGTGAAAACTGTCGTTGCCAGCAGTGAAATGGGCGGTGAATTTTGTGACATACATTTCGTTTCTAACTTTCCGGATTAGTTTCCTTCCACTCGTATGCAAAGTTTGTTGTCTCTTGTTGTCTCTGTTCTGAACGCCATACCGGAACCTCCTAGCTTTTCTTCCCTTTTAGTAATGTCTGATAGCCAGTCAAGTCACGACTGATCTAATGCAAAACAGGACCGTGCCGCCTTCGAAAGATGCAACTGGCGAGGAAATGATACTGAAAGGACAAATTATTTCGTACACCCCGGTGAAAATATGCAAAACAGCAGGGCAGCAGCAAATCGCGGTGTGCAGGAAAACCGGTTGGGTCGAGGACGAGATTTAAGTGAGTTTGATCGAGGTCAAGCCGTGGGAGCCAGGAAGGCCGGATGTTCAATCAGCCCAATGGCGAAATTGGTAGGAATTCCGCGACAAACCATAGCAAGTGTGTACCAGGAGTACGCAAAACCCGGCAAAACGGCTAACAGTCGGATGAAATGCCGTAAAAGAGCATTGGATGATCGAGCCGACGATTGGCCCGCGTTGTACAGACGAATCAGAAGGCTTGTTTGCAGAAAATCACGTCACAATCAATTTAATGAAGGGCATCCACAAGCCTATGCTCAAACACAATCCGTCGACACATGGCACAACTCGGCTGTGGCAGTCGACGACCATATCATGTCTCGATGTTAACTGCACAGCAATCGCATGTTTCATCTGCAGTTTGCGAAGGCCCATCGAAACTGGATTTTTCGATGATTGGAAACGCGTCATATGGTCGGACGAATACCGTTTCACACTGCATCGCGCCAATGGCAGGTAGCATGTGTGGCGTAAATCACACGAAGCTATGGAACCGGCATGCCAAATTAAGGTACTACAGGCCGGTGGAGGTAGTGTAACTGTTTGGGCAGCTTTCACCTGGTCCGGCCTGGGTCCCTTGGTACCTCTTGAGTGTTACGTCATTGGTTCCAGCTATGTGCAGCTCCTGGCCGACGATTTCCACCCTTTCATTATGTGCCTCTGTCTAAAACAAGTTTCGATCTTTCAACAGGACATCTGTCCCGGCTAGCGACCGAATGGATCCAGAAGCATAGCAGTGAGCTTACCACACTCGCATGGCCCCCTCGCTCACCGGACATCAACCCCATAGAGAATTTATGGGACATATTGGAACGAGCTGTTCGTGATCAACCATCTCCACCTACATCTCTGCCTGCTCTACTCCAAGCATTCTTCGGTTGTTGGTCAGCGGTACCTGAGTCTGTGTTTCGTAACCTCATTGTGTCCGTACCACGACGTTTGTATGCTGTCCTGCGTGCAAAAGGTGGTGCCACACGCTATTATGTGGGTGAACGTAATAATTTGACCTTTCAGTGTACATTGCTGTAAGGCTTAGTTAGTCTTAACATTTGTTAAGTTTTACGGTAGTTGCCAGTTAGTCTTAACCTTCGTGAAAGTTTTTCTGGTGAAAACTTCGAGTTCAGTTTTATGTCTTTTGTCTTTAAACCCTGAGAGTATAACGTCACAACTTTAGAAAAACGTGCAAATTAACTCATGCAACAGTCTGCTTTACTACCAAGTACTGGTTCTAGTTCAAAATCCAAAAACCAGTAATTTTATAGCAGAGTAGACTGTTACTACAGCGCTAATTCCCTGTGAAAAGGAAAGAAGAGCTGTAGTAGCGTCAGCGGGTATTAATTTTTCCGGAGTATATTTCCATTTCTCACGTCACATAAGATATTTTGATTTCACTGTTGTTATCAACCACAGATTTTCAAAGTAAGATTCTAAACGATGCAGTGAATTAACTCTGTCCGAAGATATTACTCATTTGCAAAAGTTGAAGACCACCTGTCAATTTATTGAAAATAAAGATTTTTAAAGAAACAACTAATTACTAATCAGAGACATTTGAAAAAAATGACACCACAGATGAATACTTACATTCTTTAGAACACAAAAAGACCGAAATCAGTACTTTGTGTGACCACTTTTGTTTTTTATAACGGACAGAATACGATGTGGCATACTCTCAATGAGGGATTTTCAGTAGTCACTTGAAATGTCTTTGAACCATACGTGCTTTATCGCGTCAATAAAAGTTTGGGAATTTGATGGCTGTTTTTCTTCTACCTTGTCTTTTAAAATGGTTCACAAATTATCGATGTTGTTAAGGTCGGGACTATTACCGGGCCAGTCAAGCACAACTATGTTTTTCCTCTGCAGGTAGTCCTTTACTGTCTTTGATGTGTGGCATGGAGCATCATCACGCATAAAGATTGTGCATCTGTGCACTTGCATATGAGTTAACAACTTCTCACGTAACATTTCCACATAAAAAGGAGCAGTCGTGGTAGTGCCTGTCGGCAAAAAGGATAATGAAGCAGTACCGGATGCTGACATAGCACTCCATATCATCTGACTAGGCGGATGTCTCACGGTGCTAACGGTGTATTTTTCATCAAACCTTTTGCCTTTTGGTCGTCGAACATGTGCTTCATGTGATTCAAATTGACGGAAAAAAGAAATTGGTTCTAATTTTCAGCAGTCCACGATTGATAACACTTTGCAAACTGGAGTCTCTTCTTATTCATGACAGAGGTTAGTCTAAATTTATGTGCAGGTTCATAAGACTTTAATCCAAAATCTTTGCTAAGGCGTCGGGAAACAGTGCTGATACTAATATAAGACCCTTCTGAATGTAGAAAGACCTTTTTTTCTTGCACGAAGTCCTCGGAGAACGCATAACTTATTCGCCTAGATAATATGTTATGTGGCCTAAATGTTTGATTTCAAATTGATTTTTCAACAAATTTGCAGTTTTCTTTATATTTTCTATGTTATTCGATGCAATTAATATATCATCTACATAAATAGCTAAATAAGTTGTTTGTTTTCCATCCTTTAGCGAGATAGTAAGCAGGGATCTGTTGTACTTTGTTTGAAGCCCTTGTTGCACAAATATTCTGTTATTGTTTTATTCCAATTTCTGGCACTTTGTTTGAGACCATACATGCTCTTATGCAATTTACAAACTTTTTCTTCTTTTCCTGATTCTCTGAAACCTTCTGGTTGTTCCATAAATACATCTTCTTCTAATTTTCCATACAGGAAAGCAGATTTTATATCAAGATGATGAACATTCCATTTTCTATTTGCTGCAACTGTTAAAAGAGTTCTTAAAGTGGTATGTTTTACTACGGGTACAAACGTTTCTTCAAAGTTTAATCCCGGTTGTTGTGTATACCACTTTGCAACAAGGATTGCTTTATAGCTTTCGACTTTTCCCCTTGCATTGTATTTTGTTTTGAAAATTCATTTATCTTTAATGACTTTCTTTCCTTCTGGAAGATCTACCAAAGTCCATGTTTCATTTTCCTTCAATGCATCTAGTTCTTCGTTTATGGATTTCAACCAGTTTTCTTTCTCTACTTCGTTCATGTCCTGGATTTCTTTTAAATTTTGAGGATCCTTTTTATATTGAACTTTTGCAACATATGCTAATCTTTCTGGTGGTTTTCCTTTGTTTATTCTTGAAGACTTTCTTTGAACGTTTTCAGGTTCTTCTCTATCACTATCATTATTTTCTTCCACAGTTTCTGATGACATTACTTCATTTTGAACGAAAATTTCTTGTTCATCTTCTTTCCTTTCAGCAGGTTTACTTTTTATTATAGCTTGCTGACATTCAACAAATTTTACTGATCTGGTAATGATTATTTTGTTTTTGTTTATTTAATACTCTGTATCCATTAGATCTTTGATCATATCCTAATAAGATTCCCTCTTGTGCTCTATTGCCAAATTTTCTTCTTTGTTGCTTTGGTACATATACATAAGCTTTTGATCCAAATACTTTAATATGACCATGATATGGTTTAAATCTGTTCCATAATTCAAAAGGAGTTTTTCCTGTTGCTTGTGTTGGAACTCTATTTTGTATGTAAGCTGCTTTTATTACAGCTTCTGCCCGGTATTTACATTCCATATCAGCATCTAACATCATAGTTTTTGTCATTTCTGTCAAAAATCTGTTTTTCTTTCAGCAATTCCATTCATCTGAGGACAGTATGGAAAAGTTGTTTTATGTTCTATTCCTTGTTCGACTGAATAATTTTCAAAATCTCTTTCACAATACTCTCCTCCATTATCTGTTTTTATTTATTTTGGCATTTTTCCAAATTTGGTTTTCACTGAAGCTACATATTGCTTAAATTTTACTATTGCTTCATCATTACTTTTAAGCAAATAGATGTAACAGTATCTGCTATAGTCATCTATAAATGTGATAAAATACTTGTAACCACTAGGACTGGCTTCAACCATGGGAGCACAAATATCTGTGTGTACTTAGTCTAATACAGATTTGGCCTTAAAACTACTTTGTTTGGAGAATGGCTTCTGTGTAAGTTTGCCTTTTATGCAAAATTCCCAATTTTCTTCCTTTTTACAATTGGAAAGAGTTATTCCTCTTGCTAACTCCTTTTTCTCCATTTGTTTTATCATTTCAATATCCCTATGACCTAGCCTTCTGTGCCATGAATTCAAACAATTTTTATTTTCACATGTATTGGCCAAATTTGCCTTTTCATCTAATATTTGTAGTTTGTACAAATTATCTGAGGCATCTATTAAGCCAATAGCTACAATAGTATCCCCATACTTAATTGTGCATTTCTTATTCTTGAATAAAACTTCAAATCCTTTTTCTGTGGCTTTTCTAACAGATAAAAAATTGGTGTCTAAATCTGGAACATATAACAAATTCTTTACTTCCACTTTTCGAACTTTTCCTTTTTCGATTTTGTAGTTTAAGGTTATATTTTCCTTGCCTTCTGACTTTATCTGAGAACCGTCGGCAGTAGTGATCAGCTCTGATTCCCCTTTTGAAAGTTCTTTAAACAGTGTTGCATCATTTGTCATATGACACGTTGCACCGGAATCAATTGACCAACCTTTGGATATTTTGTTGGGTTTGACTTCGTTTCTAATGAGAAATTTTCATTTTCTCTTTTCATGTCATTTTGTTCACAATCTAATTTTGTTTTTCTTGTCTCCACGGCAATGTTACTGTAAGACTCTGTATGTGGGCTTATTTTGTGAAACTTACCAGTGTTACCATTATTTTGATTCTTTTTGAAGTGCCAACACAGTCATCTTTGACATGATTATTTCTTTTACAAAAAAGTGCAAAATCTTTCTTGTTTAGAGCTGTAATTTTTCCTTTTATAACTTGTTTTCAAAACAGTTGTGTGATCGGTGTGTGCCTGTGAGTTTTCTTTCCATCTATTAGATTCATCTATCACTTTACATTTGATAAACTCATGTGTTAAATCTTCTTCCTGTCTTGCTTCTAATGCAGTAACTAAATTTTCATAGGTACTTGGTAAACTATTTAGCAAGATAGCCCGTAAATTTTTTTAGCAAGATAGCCCGCAAATGTGCGTCTTTGAATTTTTCTCCTTGTGCTTTAGGCTTGTGAATTATTTCCAGCATTCTATTTACATGCTCTTGCATAGTTGATCCATTTTCTTGAAAACGTAAACTATACAGTTTTCTAAGCAAATACAATTTACTACTTAAACTTTCTCTTTCGTAAACCATTTTCAAAGCATTCCACATTTCGGAACTTGTTCTCTTATCGCGTACGTGAATAATTTGATCATCAGACACGCAAAGTGTTATAGTATCTTTAGCCAGTTCGTCATTTCTCAACCATGCATCACTCTTTTCTTCTGGAATTGGCTCTGAAACAACCTTCCATTAACTATCTTTAATAAGAATCATTTCCATTCTTACTTTCCAAATTTGATAATTAAAATTATCTAACTTTGTTATGCTGTACATGCCGCTTCCTATGAATGACGCCATTTTGTTCCGCTTTCGATTTTCGAATGAGGAACTACGCAGTAACAAATACGCCTTTAATCGAACACTCGACTCAAATGCTTGATGAATTTGACGAACTTTGCTTTTAATCTTCCTGACAGCAGTGAGATTTCAGTCTCATAATCAAGATTATTAGTTATTTCTAAATAAATAAAATCTATAATTGATGATAGCCTTTTATGTAACGCAGTAAGCCACTTTACCAGCTGCAGGAAGATCTATCCTTTAGTCATCACAGAAAAAATGGATTCCACACTTATAAATGCTTGAATGACAACACACTAATATTTATTGTACATCTCCACAAAAAGGTAATAACTCACTATTCCAACACGCACACCCTCTATATATCACCGACATTGTTGTTCAGTCAAAGATTAACCACTTAGATTAGTAACCGACGTCAGCAGCAAAAAGGGATCCAGGCAACGCTCGCTAGAGCAAACAAATAAAAAAGTTTCGAGCAGCGCCACCTGCAATCCTGTTAAATGTGCGCTGAGGCTTCTGGTTCAAATGTTGAGGAACTCTGACAGTCATATTTCTTATAATAATTTCTAACACGGGTGTCATATCCAATTGCGCCCCAAACCATAACGCTAGGCGACGGATCGGTATGGCGATGCATAATGCAGGCGTCATACAGTCTCTAGACGCGGTGCCAATACACGTGGATCCGACTATCGTGATGTTGCAGGCAGAAGCGGGATTCGTCGGAGAAGACAATGTCGTGCCATTCAGTAGTCCAGGTGCGGCGTTCAACGGCCCACTGCCGCCGCTTTTGCCTGTGGTGTAACGTCAATGGTAATCAGAGCAATGGGCACCGTGCGACAAGTCCCCGCTCCTACAGACGACGTCGAACGGTACCGTGCTGCCACAGGTTGTTGCGCAACACACCCTAATTCCTGCGCTAACGTTCGTGATGTGGCGGTGCGAGCCGTCAATGCCCGCCGCACAACGTGCCGGTCCTCTCGTTCGGTGGTGTGCCGCGGCTGCGGCACTCACGTCGGCCCGTCCGTCCCTCCTGCACCCACCGATTCCATACTCGCCTCACTGTGGCTGGATGTCGTCCCACACGGGCGCCGATGTCTCGGTATGATAAACCACTGTCGCGATAAGCCAGTATTCGTCCTCTGTCGAACTCCGAAACGTGCTGGAATGACTGCCGTATTCTGCGACGAGGCATCAGGAAGCTTCCCACGCACAGGTCCAGCAGCACAACACACTTCCACTACTTACACCCCGCCTTCTGTGCACCCATCTTATAGTGCTTCTCGGTGGCGTACCGGGCGCACATGATTTGCATATGCCCTGCAATGCTAATCGTTCGCATGTCATCTCGCGGGCGACGCATGCTGCGAATTTCAGGCCAATCGAATGCTTCCTTCTTGGTGTTGCATTTTGGGTGGCCAGCAGTGTATTTTGAACTGACTATATCGAATCAATCTGAAATACACTACTTGTGAAAATTTTCGGGAAGGTCCTGACCCCAAGGACCAATGTATTGACTGCGTTCTGACTTAGAACAAGGTGGATTGAAGGTGAGAAATCAGCTACTAGTGATGGTAAAAGAAAAAAATAGAAGAAGAGGCAGGAAAACTTGGGATGGGCCAGGGACACAAAAGTACAATGATGATGAGAACTGATTTCTTTTATGAGGTCTTTGCAAAAAACGTGACTGAACACCATGCATGTATACAAGAATAATGAATGAATATACGTCATAAAAATAAACATGAAAAATTAATTAAACTTGGTACATGAGGACAAAGAGGAAAATCATTTAAATACGTGGCGTCAGTTGAATAAATAAATCCATTGCTCTTTCCACGTTAAGCAACGCACAGCAACCGAAAAATTTTTATATTGTTAACTATAATTATATATAGCCAGTGCCGTTTATGCCCACCAGATGGAGACGTCTCAGTAGCTGAGCCCATCTTATGGATTTATGATGTCAGATGCTGACTGAAAAAGAAAAAAACACATAGCACCGTGAATTGTTGGCCGCTGTGGTGTAAGGCTAACGCGCTCGGCTAGATATCGAACGATTCGGAGTTCGATTTCCCGACGGCGGCCGAATAACAATTTTTCGGTTGCTGTGCGTTGCTTAACGTGGAAAGAACGATGGATTTATTTATTTATTCGGGAGAAAGATATTCTTATGTTCATCGAGTGAACTGTTTGGTGCTCATTGGCACATTGAGACCCTTGCGTTAGAAAAAAAGAAAAGAAAAACTATCAACCAACCAACTAGTAAACTGAGTAACACTTCAGTAGTTTAAGTTATTGGTTTTTAACATAAAAAGTATGATTACTAAGCATTTATAGACAAATGCCAAGAGTAAGATAAATTGCTTCATATTTTTAACTCACAGGTTTTGAAATAGGACAAATGAACCTACAAGAAAGCTGAATATATTTAGTTCCATGGTATTACTAGCCCACAGGCGTCAACCTGCTCGACGCGAAGAGGCTATTTCGAAGACCAGACAGAGAACCTTTCTGAAGTACCGACTTAAAACAGGACCTGAATAACCGACGGATGGCTTTGACGAATGAATCAGTGTTTGCTGCTGTGTCACAATGTACTTAGGTTTTGCCTCTGGTTCTTTTAACTCGGATAGAATAACTTAAAATTCGGATGAAAGGCTACCTACAATTCTGGAAATGATCATGAGGTTGGTAAAGTACGAAGTACCCATCCTGCTTTAGGTGAACAACATTTTCTCAATCATTCTTTCAAAGTTTTGTTGCTTTCCAGATTCCCACATCTGTTAATAGCATTATTGAAGTAAATGTAAAAAGTATGGTCAAAATAATTGATAGCTAATTGTTATCTGTATCCATCCAGACTCACAAACACGTTTAACAAACGGCATTCCCTGCAAACATTTGTGAGTTTGAGCGCTTTCAGAAAGGAATTTACAGAAGTGGGAAGTTCAAAGACGCATCAGACGGTTTTTTTTGCTTTCCACGGATAAAACGTATCTACAACATCAGCAAAAGTTACGCAATCTACATATTTTCAATACTTAAATTTAGAAACTAACTGACAAGACTCTCAAAATTCGCATCCTTGGAATGTAAGCACCTTCCCCAGAGGTACATACATTTCAAATATTGATTATTTTAGAGTCTTGATGCTTTGCCATGGAAACAATAATAACATAACACCAATAATAACTCCTCCGTTCAATCCAGCCGTAATCGTTCTTCGTTTTAAAATTTATTATGTCTCATATGATATCTATTTAAAATCTAAGTCAAAATTTCGTTTTTGGCCCAAAGGTCTCATCAGATTCTGCATTTTAGTCTTATGCGCAATGGCTAACACTTAATACTGTTATTCCACATAATCTCCGAGAATCATTGCATAATATCATATTTTAAATAGGCCTTCAAGCACTCTTTAGACCAATTATATCCCGCCCACGCTGAAGTTTTCTGGAACAAAGATTCTCACAAAGAGAAAACATTTGTTATCAAAATAAAGATCGGCTTTTGCTGAAATATGCCACACATGTATGAAGGTAGCTTATCAAACTAAAGTAGTTTCTGATAAAATGGGCAGCAGTCATTAATTGTAATCAAAGAGCTTGTTGATAACAATTTCTGTTCCTCGTATTTCGTTTTCCTTTATGTTTTTAAATATTTTTTAAAGATACTATTGTGTGTTTTGCTAAAGAGAAAGCACGTTCCTTTGGCTCTATTTCCTGTACCCTTTCAGGAATTTTCTCCTTAACACAGTCGTTAATTTCCACCTACACTTTGAGCTGTTTCTTGTTTCAGTCCTTCAATTACAACATTGCTTCACCGCACTTTCTGCAAAATTCCAAGTGCATTTAAGACAATGGGCTTGATGGAATTCCTTCTATTGTTTGGAAAACGTGTAGACTCTGGCTGATATTTATTTGGTGTCATCCTCTTGTGTTAGAATTGTTTTATTGTTTTAATCCTCATTCATGGGAGACTATCTCGCACGTATATTATTCTAACGATAGATCTGCATAGTTACATGAGATATTGATCTTTCACATGTCTTTTGGCCTTTTGTACATTGTCTGTAGTTCCTCATCTGATTAGGAGTTTGGTTTAACTTGACGCTAAAAAAAAAAACATTAAAGAGGCACAGTAGCAACTGTGCCGCAACCTACAACGTAGAACTACGTCAACTGTCACTATATTTCATGGCACTGTCTCACTAGTTCTGTGACTTATAATCTAATTTAACTTTACTTTTTAGTTTCTTTCTCTATCCAAATTTGAGTTCATGCTCCTTAGCGTTTTTCAAACTTAACGTGATATCTTCTTTCTCGCAAGAGTATGGTTAGCAACTATGGAGATCAGAACGTATGACATGTGCATGTGTCACATGAGAACAGAACGATATACAGTGTGTGAGAAGCAGTAAAGGTAGGGAGATGGTGGATGTTTCAGCGGAGCTCTTTTTACCAGACTCGAGACAATTAATTGTTCGGGCATAGGTACGAGATGACACGTCCGATCACCGTGATGTTTTGCATGCGACTGGACATCGCCATGGTCAGGTTTTGACGCCTTCTGATTCCCGAAATTCCATGTCATTGAGGAATAATCGTCCAAAAAAATTGCATTTTTAGGGGTTTTTCCGGGTTTTGAGAAGGGGTCGTTTGTTACCTATCTCCTCCAAAGATCTTCAGCCGATCGCGGTCACACTTGCCACAGAGAAAGGGAAGGAAATGGTGAGTGATATGGGGTTAGTATCATGGTCATTGGTCGTGTCGTGTAAAAATAATTACCATTAAAAAACTGACAAATTTTAATAATAATTGAAAAGATCCGCTCTCTATACCAGACTCAGGACAATTAGTTGTTCGGTTCTAGCTATGACATGATACCGTTCACCGTGATTTTTGGCATGCGATTGGACATCGTCCATGGTCAGGTTTTGACGCCTTCCGATTCCCGAAATTCCGTGTCACTGAGAATTTCAATTGAAATAATCAAAATTAGTCAGTTTTTTAATGGTCATTTTTCCTATAGGACACGACCAATCACCGTGATACCAACCCCATGTCACTAATAATTGATTTTTTCAATTAAAAAAACACGTGCGAACATTCCATTACATTTGTTTACATTCGATAGTCGCAATTTTTCATGACGCAATTCGCTCCATTTTTTAGAACTTTTGCCGTCAATTTGAAATTATTTTGGTTTAAACCGATCAAAAAGGAAGCGGAGCACATTGTGGACACAAGAAAAACGTTACAATTAGCACTGGTACGTCTTTTGTTTGTTTTGCTTTTGTTTCTTTTCTAAGTGCAACTGCTGAAGTCACGGTCGAGGCCAGCAATACGGCGTCAAGGACGTCGCTTGTCGATTTAGTGAGTTTTGATCATTACATTTGATAGTCCCAATTTTTCACCAAGAATTTTCCTGAAGTTTATTCGTTCTATTGTCGTCAATTTGAGATTGTCGAGAATAAAAAAACTAGATGGCCTTTTACTTGAACCGTTTCATGAAAGTCGGCTCACTAACATTAATTAAAAAAACCCCGTTTGAATTGAAAACCGAAGAAACGGAAAGACTTCGTCTGTTAGTTCAACACTTGCTTAATCTGTAATAATAAAAGGAAGTTTGTGTATGTGTGTGTGTGTCTGTCTAAGGCGATAGAAATTGAAAAACGTTGTTCCTGCTCTGAGTGTGTCATTACGCTTTGTTTACTTGCAACCTGATCACAGCCAACGTGAAGGCGTGAAGGTTCATGATAAATTTTAGGCATTTCTTTTTAGAAAGTTTCGTACTTTTGTTCTGGAATTCATAAATTTTACGCTTTCGTTTTTTAGAATGTGTTATAATAGACGCCTTAATGAGCTTAGATTTTGCAATAGCTTCGATCAAAATTTGTCAGCTGTACCCGAGTTATCGGTTACCGTTGGTGGCTTGTACTAGTATAATGTTAATTGCGGAAGAGGCGTTGATTAATTAAAGTTGTGTCTATTTAAAGGCTGCTGCGTATTGTGCTGCTACATGTATTTTTATCATTAAGAGCTCTACCGATTAACGTTATTTAGTTCTGAAGTTTACTACTAATCTGATACGTTTAACGTTCGACGTAAAGTGTTCTGTTCTATTGGAATATTACTTTCATGGATCTGTTGAAAGAATAAAGGAATCAATCTGTAAGTAACTTTTCCTTGACGTTTTCTTGGAAGACTCCAGTTTTACTGTAAGTGAAGTTATTAAGAACTGATGTAGTAGTTTTCCTTTAGCCCTACTTACACGAACATTACAGTTCTACGTCCTTAAAGTATTCAGCGAAGGACATTTAACGTAGCCATACGTTGTAGGTTGCGGCACAGTTGCTACTGTGCCCCTTTGATTTCTTCAGATATAAAATTTTTAAGAAATAAAACGAAGGAAATGTTTTACTTTATTTACTTAAAAGCAACTTATACTAGTATACAATTCATAGTAACTTATGCTGATTATAAATTAATGTTAGTAGAAGTAGAAGGCGTAGTATCATCGTTGTCAGTAGTTATTGCTAAAATTGTTTCTGAAGAAATCGTTCTTCAGAAACAATTTTTCAAACTCCTTAGTTGCCTTGTCATAAATTTGGGGATATGTCTCGGGCCTAATGTACTCTTCTTGTTGCTCTTGTTCTTGTCTAGATTCAGAATGCATCGGCGGTGTAAAGGGTTGAATCGTAATACATTCATCATCCAGCGAAGTTGTGAAGACTGGCAATATACATTGATATTCCATGCTTGATGTGAAAATTTGGATCGATGACATCAATCTCCATCTGTTCTTGCTTTTCAGGCTCAATTTGTGCAGTTGAAGTGGAAGGTTGTGACTCTAGAGTCGAATTCGCGTGAAACTCATCCCAGCGCGCGGACTTTTGACGCTCCCTACATACCCGTGACATTTCGGTTGATAATTTAGTCTGCCTTTTCGGATTCCCCTCGTTTTCCTCTAGCTGTTTCTTCAACTTTCGCCGGTTCTTATTGTAATGTTCCCCGATTTTCGCAGCATTTCTAAATTTTCGTCACCAATTTTTTTATCAAATAAATAAATAAATTTTAAATCCACTTTATTTTGGTTTATACCATACGTTCATTATCTCTGACCGTCAGCTACGGAATGCGGGGCTGAGGTAATCGCTATCATTATCTATTCACTAGTTACCAACCTTAAAACGGCGTGCGGCGAAACAAAATCACGCAAAATGTAGCTTAACTTTCTAACACTACTGTATCGAAGGGTTGAGGGGTGAAGAGCTGAAAATTGATTTGTTATAAATGGGACTCTATAAGCTATCTAATGATGTATTATTTATTTCTCTACGATTATTAGTTTCGAATATATAAGCGTTCAAAATGTGACATGTTTTCGTTGCATCCATACTCCCGATGTTACTCCCTACCCAGTGTGGAGAAAGACGTAGTTCTACGTCAAAATCTATTTCTTAGAAATAATTTTTCTACTTTTATTGGGTGTGTGCAAAAGTTCTACCCGCTTTTGTAATAGATGCAAATTGCGATCGGAGCAGTTACGTCACAAATGACGCTGCGATGCCGAATTTTCGGCCAATAAAGCGTGGAGCAGTAGAGCATAACAGAGGCACTAGGTTTGTCCGAGTAAGTCATTCGTAACGGAAATCACAGACGGTGTAACATAGCATGCGATAAGGAGCACATTAGACATTGTTTACTGTACGAGTTCGATAAACGCAGTACTGCAACCGCGGCTTGCCGCAACATCTGTCAAATGTATGGGGAAGATGCAGTTGATGATAACACATGTCGCCGTTGGTTTCGGAGACAGAAGCTGTAAAGATCAACCACGTCCTGGACGTCCATCCGTGGTTTCTGACGAGGATGTGAACCAAGCCTTAACAAATGGCCCATATCCAACCGTTCAAGAATTAGCGGAAACGTTGTCGGTACAACAGAACAACAGTCGAAAGACGGATGCATGAGCTTGGGTTCATCACCAAGTTCGATAACTGTGTTCCGAACCAGATTTCGGCTAAACAACGAGAGGAGAGAATCCGTACCTGTGTTTCTTTGCTTTCTCGTCACAGAAATGAACCGATTTTGGGACGAATTGTAACAGGTAACGAGAAATGGGTACTTTACCGTAATGTAAAGCGTCGATTGACTGTGTGCCAAGGTGAGGAGTCTGCTCCATCGACCTCAAAAGGAGGACTGCACCCCTAAAAGGGGTTGTTGAGTGTTTGGTGGGATGTCCAGGGAATAATCCACTGGGAGGTGTTGGCACTTAACCGAACGATAAATGTTGACATCTACTGCCAATAGTTGCACAGATTGCGAGAACAACTGACATAAAAGCTGACAGCACTTGTCAATCGCAAAGGAGTGATCTTACATCATGATAACGCCAGACCTCATGCTGTTTTAATCACTCAGCAAAAATGACTGGAGTTTGGTTGGGAAGTGTTTCCTCATCCGGCGTATACCCCTGACCTGACACCTACGGACTACCAGATTTTTCGACTGTTGCAGAATGCCTTCGCTCTCCAAACCTTCGATGATGTGGACGATGTGAAAACGGCATTACGTGACTTTTTTTACTCTAAAACACAGGAGTTTTTCCAGCGTGGGATTCACTTACTCATGGACAGATGGCGAGAGGTCACACAGAATGATGGCAATCATGTGAAATCCTAGGTACGTTATTTGTTGTGTTCTCCTCCTTTGTTTGTATCCTACAAAAACGGGTAGAACTTATGCATACACACTGAATAGAACTCTCTTCTGCATTTCACTGTCAGAATAAGAGACAATATTCAACAGAAAGGTGAGAAAGGACATTACAGGAAAGACGGGAAGCCTTGCATTGCTTCGTTCTTCCACCGAGAGAAGACTAAACTGAAATACAAAATTATTAGCGACACCCAATAGCAACCAGAAACGTGCCATCCTCACTTACGTACGCGACTGTGACCTGGAGATGGCTTTATAAACAGCTCACTGCAGAGGATGTAGGCGTGTACGAAGCGTAGATGACTGCAGTATGGGAAGACTCGTGCTTTAAGGTGGTTCCACCTAAAATCTCTGACTTATGTTTCCAACAGTAAAACGTCTTTACATATTTTCTTCGCAATTAACTTATTCCCAAAGATGAAAATTTGCACATCGATAAAACTAACTTTAAGTTATAGCATGGGATACTTAATACTTGCTAAAATATAACCATAATTATATTAAAAATCAATCAGTTTTCTTTGAGTAATGTTAGACTTGTTAACAGATGGCGCGACCCGTACATTGATGACGTCAGTGGACAAACAAATGTTGGATTGCTTAATTATGGTTATGTTTTAGCAAGTGTTAAGTATCCCATGCTATAACGTAAAGTTAGTTTTATCTATGTGCAAATTTTCATTCTTGGGAATGCGTTAATTACGAAGAAAATATGTAAAGAAGTTTTACTATTGGAAACATAAGGCAAAGATTTTAGGTGGAACCACCTTAAGCGACTTCGAAAGAGGCATGACAGTGGGCGCTAGGCTCGAGTTGCAAGCTTCTCAGAAACGGTAAACCTTCTCTGGTATTCAAGAACAACTGTATCGAGGGTATACAATGAGTGGTGTACAAACAGCAAAACAAGCAATATGCGCTATTCCTGCTGGTGGAAGAGACTGGTTGATTTTCGAGGGCAACGGCGGTTGGAGGGGATTGTACGAATTACAGCCGAACTCCACTGCATCAAGAAACCATTCACTACAATAGCAGTACCGAGAGGAGAATTTTAGCATACACAGCTTGCCGCACATTAGTGCGAATAGGCTATAACTGCAGACTTTATGACATATATTTCTAGTTTAACGTTCATTTTTTTAGTTGTCTTTCTCTATGTAAATTTTGAGTTCATTCTCTTTTAGCGTTTCAACCTTAAAGTAGTATTTTCTCACTCCATGAATGTTATCTGGCAACAGTCTTCAGGTCAAGGATGAGTGACGTGTACATGGTTGACAAGCAAGATCACTGCATGTACAGGGTGCGGCAGCGTTCATAAGGTAATTTGCCGCGTGTCGTACAATGACGCCCGATGACATGGCGTTCTTATGTCAATGAGCTGCCATTTTGTTGCTTGTTCGACATGGAGAGCTGGATAGCCAAGCACCGTGCTTTCGCTGTTGAAACGAATTTTAAGAATAACGATTCCATAGCTGCTACACAACGCCTATTCAGGCGACATTTCAAAGTGGGATATGATGATAATGTGCCAGATGGTCGCACCAGTACAAGGTGAGTAAGTTCCTTTAGATTAACAGCATTGGCTTGTTATGGTAAACCAGGTGGTAGCGAAAATACTGTGCGGACACCGGAAATGATTGAAAATATTCGTGCTGCAATCTTGCATAGCCCTAAAAGATCTGCTCGGCGACACTCTAGAGCTTTGCACATTTCCGATCGTTCATTCAGGAGAATATTGCACTAGGATCTTCTTCATTTTCACTCTTATAAGCTCAAAGTTGTGCAAGAAATTAAGCCTCAAGAGTTGGTTGCACGGGAACAATTTTGCACAACCAAGTGTGATCTCCTTTGTGAAAATCCATAGATGTTACACACCTTGATTATGTCAGATGAAGCACACTTCGAGTTATGTGGTTCGGTGAACAAACAAAATGTGCGTTAGTGGAGTGATGTAATCCCGGTTCAACTGCACATCAAGCCCTTGCACAGCGCCCGTATTACTGGCTGGTGTGGAGTTGCTTCCTTTGGAATTATCGGGCCGTATTTTTCGAGGACGATAAGGGTGTCGCTGTAACTGTCACCAGTGAACATTATCTACGGATGCTGCAAGACATCTTGGTGCCTCAATTAGGGATGCTGAACGTGGATATCTATCATTTATAGTTTCAACACGACGGGGCGACCGCGCACATGGCCAACATATGCATGGATTTTTTTACGACAGGCATTTCCACAAAGTTTAATTACTCATTATGGGGACACCCCTTGGCCGCCCCGGTCCCCCGATCTAACATGTGCTGATTTTTTCTTATGGGGATATCTCAAGCAACAAATTTTCCAAACACGTTGTGCCACCATATTGGAATTGAAGGGCCGTATCAGAGCTGCCGTCACCAATATCCCAAGCGATATGTTACGAAGAGTAATGGACTCCTTCCAACGCCGCTTAGAATAATGTGTGGTGCAGCGGGGCCGCCATTTGACAGGGGTAATATTCAAACATTGACTGTTCAATGGTATTTTTGTAACTACTATTTGACATAGAGAGTAATAAATAAAAAATATTTGTTCGCTTACGGTGCGATTCTATTATAATACGCTATCAACGCTGCCCCACCCTGTATAATGAGTTAAGCTATCAGCAAAAATTGTGGTACGGTAGTCGTGAAGGTACGGTAGTCTTAAGCTGTCAGTCTATATAGCGTCTGTCAGTCTGTGGTGTTAATACTGTATATGTTTCGTGTTAGAGTTCGCTAATCTACTATTGTGTTTACAAACTAAAGTTAATAAGATTAAGTGACTACTAGACGAAACCCGTCGAAATCGAATAAAATATCAAACAAAAAATCATATCAAACAAAAAATGTAAACTGTATTTGATTGACAAAATAATGTTTCTAATTCATTCAACCACTTCAGTAAAGACAATATCTTGAGTCCATCCATTTATGACAGGTAATCCAGGTGCATCTTCGTGAGTGGTCTTTATTGCAACAGAATCCTTTGACGTTGTTCGAGATAAGGCAACGTCGAGCATACCTTGGAGCATACCATGTGAGAAGACTAGTTCTGGCAGGTATATTCCGCCGTTGGCAAGTGTCGGTCCTCGACTCTTATTAATCGTCATCGCAAAGGACAATATGATCGGAAACTGAGTCCGTTTGATGGTAAAGGGAAAGTGCTGTCGCTTGGAGTCAGCGGAATGGGTGGAAAGGTGTGCAACGACCCCTTGTGTTCTCCGCACAAAATTTCCACAGAAATTGCAATTTGGAAGAGCGACTTTACGACCAAACGTGTGCCATCGACTAAAGATTTCCTTGTGTCCAGGTTCGTGATTTTTTTTTTTTTTTTTGACTGAAGGTTTAACTACCACCGTGAGCAACTCAATGGGCTATAAGCAGTCGCCCGTCCCTAATTTAGGGTCATTGGTTCCAGCAAAGGGAGAGAGCTAGTTCCGTTAGACAAACACAACACCCATGCCTCACGGGATTCAAACCTGGACCCTTCACGAAAGTATCATCATAAGCCAGCGCTTAGACCACTGCGCAACCGGGGCGGCCAGGTTCGTGATGAGCATCACGACTGCACCCTTTTTTCAGTCATAGAATGTGAGGCACAAGTCCACTCTTCTCGATCGTGTGCAAAAATTCAACTGGATAGCTCACTCTTATCTTCAGTCACAACATTTATCATTCTCTCTTGTCTGAGACATATAGCGCACTCTTTCACTCTCTGATACATATAGTTGCGACCCATTGATCGCTCACGCTTTCCAGTAAGGCTCTTACGTTTTCTTTCTTTTTTTTTTTCTGCGGGAGAGACATTCTCTCTTAGGGGTAAATATGCAATAAAGTATTTACTAGCTTTACGACTGATCATAGAACACCATGCACAGGGTCTGGTTCATTTGCCCGACGTTTACTTCGCCGAAGGGTCACTTGACCGAAAATCACTTCACCGAAAAGATTGTTTCACCGAAAGATCACTTGATCGAAACGTTCATTTCACCGAAGGGTCACTTGATCGAAACGTTCATTTCACGGAAGGGTCACTTGATCGAAAGGTACATTTCACCGAAGGGTCACTTGATCGAAAAGTTCATTTCACAGAAAGGTCTCTTTACCTAAAAGTTCATTTCATCGAAAGGTCATTTCACCGAAGGGTCAGTTTATCGAAAATTTTGATTTCATTACAGGATCTGTTGAAGCATGGCGCAAGTTCGGCAGACAGACCACCGAAACGTTAGGGGATCATACTCAAATTGCACTTTTGATTTCTCCGTGCCACAGAGAACGCAAAGATTTAGTTTTAAGACAAAAATGATGAATTTTAAGTCCCTAGGCCTCGGCTTAGACCTTTTTAGCAAATTTTAATCATGTTCATAAAGTTTACATAAAAGTCATGTTCAGTGCTCATGTTCATAAGATTTACATAAAAAGTAAAATTAATAATGTTGCACATTTTTTCAGGCAAAAAGAATCAATTTTAGGTCCCTAGGCCTTACCGTAGGCCTTTTTATACTATTTAATCGTACGAACTCACGTTCATAAGGTTTGCATAAAAAGTCAAGTTAATAATGTTGCACATTTTTTCAGGCAAAAAGAATCAAGTTTAAGGCTCTAGGCCTCGGTTTAGGCCTTTTTAGCAAATTTTAACCGTGTGTGCTCATATTCATAAGGTTTACATAAAACGTTACTTTACATTTTATGTCATCATCATCATCATTGTCAACCATTATCAATCCACTGCTGGACGAAGGTCTCCCCAAGTTTCCTCCACAACGGTCTGTCTTGTGCCAGTCTCCTCCATGTCACCCCTGCATACTTTCGAATTTCATCCACCCATCTCCCATGTGGTCTTCCTCTGGGTCTTTTCCTGTCCCTTGGAATCCAATCTAAAATTTCGGCTGTCCATCGATGATCTGTCCTTCTTGGCAGTATGTCCAGCCCATTGCCATTTCAGGGATTTAACTCTGATCATGATGTCTTCCACTCTTGTCATTTTTCGGATCCACGAGTTCCTCTTCTTATCTTTCCTAGTTACACCAAGCCTGCTTCTTTGAGTTGTCTGCAGCCTTTGTATGTCTCTTTTAGTTAAGGTCCACGTCTCTGCACCATACGTAAGCACTGGAAGGATGCATTGATCAAACACTTTTCTTTTAAGACATAATGGCATATTGCTCTTGAAAATTATGCTGTTTCTTCCAAAAGCTCTCCAGGCAAGTTTTGTACGCCGATTAATTTCTTCAACAATGTGACCCTCACTTGATATCTGCTGTCCAAGATAAACGTACGTATCTGTTATCTCCAGCTTTTCTCCATCAATCGATAAATCTTCATTTCTTGTAAAAGCATTGAACATCCCTTTTGTTTTCTGAAAGTTCATTTTTAATCCCACTTCTTTACTCTTGTCAGCAAGTTCCTGGATCATACTCTGCAGCTCTGATGGGGTAGTTGCAAAAATGACTACGTCATCAGCAAAACGAAGGTGGGTTAGATAATCTCCATTAATCTTTATCCCCTTGTTTTCCCAGCTCAGTGACTGAAAAACACTCTCCAATGTGGCATTAAAGAGCTTCGGAGATATGGTGTCACCTTGTCTCACTCCCTTTCCAATTTTTATGTGTGTTGTATTTTCAAACAGCCTAATCTTTGCACTTGCATTTTCATAGATGTTATTAATAATATTAATGTATGCATCTTCAATACCACAGGTTTTCAAAGCCATTGTAACTGCTGATGGTTTCACCGAATCAAAGGCTTTTTCATAATCGATAAAAGCCATGCACAATGGAAGTTCATATTCCCTCGCTCTTTCAATTAGTTCTCTCAGCACGTGGATATGATCTATTGTGCTGTAGCCACTCCTGAATCCAGCTTGTTCTCTCGGTTGAGCCATGTCCAGTGTTACCTTCAAGCGGTGTGAAAGAACTTTAGTGAAGATTTTATAAACTACTGATAGGAGGCTGATAGGTCTGTAGTTTCCGAGATCCTCAATGTCACCTTTCTTATGTAGCAGGATCATTGTAGCGGTGTTCCAATCCTCAGGAATCTTTCCTTCATTAAGGCATCGAGTGAAAATTTGGGCGAGTACTGTTTCGATTTCTCCACTTGCTTCTTGTATGATGTCTACAGTAATTCCATCTTCTCCTGGAGCTTTTGCCCGCTTCATGTTCTTGATTGCATGTGCAACTTCTGCTGGAAGGACTGGAGGAACTCTGGTACTGGTATCTTTCATGATGTCTGGAGTGCATGTATCATCCCTTTCATATAATTTGGAGTAGAAATCTTTCACTCTTGTCAAAATTTCGCCTCTATTTCTTGTTACAGAACCATCTTCTTTTCTCAGTGCCATAATCTGTTTTCTTCCCTTACTGAGATGTCCCTTTGCTATCTTTAGGCTTTGGTTGTTTTCAATTGCTTTCCTCACTAGTTCACAGTTGAATTTTCTTATGTCTTCAGTGATACTTTTTCGTACTGTCTTGCATAGCTCTATATATTCCACTTTGGAAGTCACATCTTCTTTAGTTGTCCTCATCTCTCTTCTTTTTTGCATCAACATTTTCGTTTTTCCTGATAATTTATTTACATGCAACTTGTTCTTAGACCCAGCTAATTTTGTTGCTGTTTCCATAAGAGCTTTGGTTACTTTTCTGTTAACTTCAGAGATGTCCACTTCTTCCGATGTTAGGCCTTCTAAAGCAGAGAACCTGTTCTTCAGTTCCAACTTGAAGGTATTATGGTGTTTTTTAAGGTTGGTTATGTCAATAGATTTTGTTTGTCTTATGAGCTTGCCACGTTCAAGTTTAGTGTTGAGGTGCATCTTACATCTCACCAATCTATGGTCACTACCTGTGTTGAACTTGTTTAGCACACTGCAGTCTTCTATGACGAATTTTTTGTTACACATAATAAAATCAATTTCACTTGTCGTCCCATTTGGATGTCTCCATGTCCATTTCCTGTGTGGCTTTTTCTTGAAGAAGGAGTTCAAGATGAAAAACCCTTCTGCCTCTGCAAACTCAACGAGAGTATTTCCACGTTGGTTTCTGTTGCCGTGACCGAATTTACCTACTGAAGTTTCATTCTGTTGTCGTTGCCCTATTTTTGCATTGAAATCTCCCATAATTATTTTCAAGTGCTGCTTACCTTTATTATTTAGATGACAAATTTCCTCATAAAATTCTTCAATTTCTTCTTCAGGATGACTTGTGGTGGGTGCATAAGTTTGAATAATCTGAGCCTGGTATCTTCTCGATAGTTGGATAACGAGTCGTGCAGCTCTGTCAGAGGAACTTTCAACTTCTACCACTTTATCCTTCAGTTTCTTGTTTATTATAAATCCAACACCACTAGTTCTGCCAGTATCTGTCCCACGATAGTAGAAGAGATGTCCACTTTTCAGTTCGATGAGATCTTCTCCTTTTCTCCTTACCTCACTTAGCCCCACGATGTCCCACTTGATCCTTTGTAGTTCCTCTTCCAATTCAAGAAGCCTTGAATCAGAAGATAGGGAGCGTCCATTGTACGTTGCCAAGGTCAGCATCAGATGGCAGCCTAGTCCGGTCCTCCGGGGATTCTTAGCACCCTCTGCCTTCATGTCGCACTGGCCGCTGCCTTGGCCAGGTACATTCCAGCTGCCGGAGACTGAGGGCCAAGATTTAAGTTGTGGAGTCATTTTGGAGGGGTTTGGCCATAACTCACCACGCTGGCCAAGCGGGTTGGTGAGTGTGGGATAGAATTTCCTCTGATCCCGATGGTATAGTTATACCGCTATTTGCGGTCGTCAGAGCCCCTTTAGTGGGAACAGGATGCACCACGAGAAGGCGGGGTTGACATTTGTCAAGGAGAGGCTGTGATGTTACGCATCACCTGACCTTACATCACATTTTATGTAATGCTTATAAAATATGAGTAGAGTTAAAATCTGTTAAAATGGCCTGTATCTAGGCATACGGTCAAAAAATTAATGTTTTATGGTTGAGTAAAAGTGGAACACTATTTACTTGATTTACTATGTAACCCTTATGAATATGAGCTCGGAGGATTAAAATGTAACAAAAAGGCACAGATCTAGGCCTTATAATTAATGTTATATTTCGAAAAACCTACTCATGGGGAGGTATTTCATAGAAATTAAAAGTGTATTTTTTATACAATCCCATAATGTTTAGGTGCCCAGTTTTTCAAAAACCCGCACCACACTCCAATAGATCTCTAACAACAAAATTCTAAGTTTTCGATAAACTGACCATTCGGTGAAATGATCTTTCGATATAATGAACTTTTAGGGGAAGTAATCCTTCGGTGAAATGGACTTTTCGATCAAATGTCCTTTCGATCAAATGAACTTTTAGGTGAAGTGACCTTTCGGTGAAATGAACTTTTCGATCAAGTAACCCTTCGGTGAAATGCACCTTTCGATCAAGTGATTTTTGGCGAACTGATTTTCGGTCAAGTGACCTTTCGATCAAGAGAACGATACCCCCATGCACACACCAAGTCTGACACTGAACTGAGTGCCTGATCTGGCACATCTACATGGTAAGACCTTTATTTTGATACCTGAACCATATTTTACGTTCAGCCGTTCTCTCAAAATAAGTCTCACTGTAAAAATCCTTATAGAATGAATATATAGATGGCGCAACTCAATATGTACATTCTAAATATTTTCACTAACAATGGTCAGCGGAATATTTATTTACATCTTTACATAATGGGAAACGTCGTACCTACGTGAATAAACTGGATCGAATGAATATTAAATTGTATATATACATCACACAGTCATACGGAATAACGCAAGCAGGCCTTCGAGAGTGTTCACTGTTCCTATGAGAATAACTTTGATACGAATGCCTTCTAGCGTTACTTTGCGCAACGGTTCGCTCAGAAAAGAGAAGACTTCGGACTATCTCAGTCCTTCCATACTTCCGCCTTCAACAGTGTTCCCTGAGCCAGCTCTGCTTTCAACCATTATACACTCATTGTCATAAAAATCCGCGCACCAAGACAAAACCGTGCGATTAACGCGAAACCCGGCGAATAGCTACGGGGAGGGCAGACATGCAAATGATTAAAGTTTCGTGCGATTCCGTATGCCCGCGCGTCCACGACCGGCGCTGCCATCGCAATCCTTGGGGCTTATAAGGCGCCACGCAGCGGACTCCACATTCGTGCCGATGCGCATGGTAAGAGTCAGGTGAGATCCCTGAGTGATAAGACATGCCGAGGAACCACCGTAGATGTGCGTACTGGCAACTGATGGAGTTTGAATGAGGCCGTATCGTCGGGATGAGAGAGGCAGGGTGTCCGGGGCGCCGAATCGGCCGCCATTTGGGCTGGTCTGGCAGTACGATGCGATCGTGTTGAGATCAATAAACACGGAGAAGCACCCAGACACGGCGGACTGGCTCTGGACGACCCATACACACCACCACCAGAGAGGACCGTGGGATCGTGAGACGTTTTTGCACAGATGCAAAAACGTCCTTGTCCAATATACAGAGACATGTGGCGGCTGTACAAGGGACTCCTGTGTCCACCAGAACCGTTTTCAGCTGCCTGGCAGAGGCGAATCTGTTGAACTTTCTTCTGAAGACAGTCTGATATCGTTGTTTAGATCCAAGTCTCTGACTCAGTTTTGAGTATCTATGAAGAAAGAATATCCAAGTCTCAGTACAAATCACTGAATTATTGGTAAATTTTTCGACATCGTATTTTTGCGAGAAAACCTTTTCAGCCGTTTTGTCAACCAAAACAAAGTACAGGAACAAAATGGACATTAATGCTGTATTGCGCCTTGCAAAAGCAACACTGGAACCACTGCTCGAGAAGATTATCGCGAAGCAGCAGCATCAGACGTCGCACTGATACCAGAAAAGGATATTAACGGTACAAAGAATATTGCGGTATACTAAATATCGATTGCACTTATTAATCATTGAAGACTATTAATAGATTAAAGGATACAATTTTTGAAGATGTGAATCCGTCTTTTGGTGTAAATATGACGTGGATTGTAAGTCAGATGATATTCGAAAACTTGAAAATTTCGTCGTCCTGGAGCGGGAATCGAATCGGCGTCTCCCGGATTGCGCCCGAGTATGCTAACCACTACATCACCCAGAACGACCAAGTCTCAAGTTTTCGATTAATTTGAATATAATCATCAGCTGTATATATGTCATTATATATATACATTACATTGACAAAAATCACCCCATCAAAAGCAAATGAACGGATCCGCTGTGTTGTTAAGATGCGCGGTATAAAACAATCCTGCAGCTGACCGCGATCATATCGCACTGTGACGTTGAGTAAAAAACTGACTTTGAGAAAGGAAAGATTGTTGGGTGTTATATTAGTGGGTTGTCCATAAGAGAAACCGAGTGGCGTTTAAACATACCCAAGTCAACTGTTTCGGATGTACTGAATAAGTGGAAGACACATGGCGTGCCTGAAGCAACAAAACGTACCGGCAGACCAAAGAAAATCTGTAATAGAGGAAGTCGAAGCCTCAGGAGAGTCGTTACAGCTAATCGACGGAGTACTGAACAAGACCTCAGTGTACAGGTGCGTAAAATAATGGAACCTCACTCTGTACACGTACCATTCGCAGAGAACTTTATTCCATGGGTTGCCGTGTGGCTGCTCATAAGCCTTTCATCTACACTCGGAATGCTACTCGTCGTTTAGCATGGTGTAAAGAACATTTATCGTGGACTGTAGGTCAATGGAAACGGGTCCTATGGACTGATGAATCCAGATACACGATCCATCAGTCTGATGGCCGTGTGTGGGTATGGCGGCAACCGGGGGAACGCTACCACAGTGTACTGTTCCTACGATCAAGTTTGGAGCTGGCAGTGTACTCGTGTGGGGGTGTCTTTCGTGGTAATGTCCCGGCCCATTGGCTATCGTGGACAAATCTGTTAACCAGCACGTCTACCTCGATATTCTGTACAATTATGCCTTACCAACTTTGTAGCATGGAACGGAGCCATGTTGGTACCAGCAGGACAATGCACCGAGCCATAAAGCAAGGATTGTTACGGCGTCGTTTGACGATAATTCCACATCGTGTGTGGACTGGCCAGCACAGAGACCTGATCGTAATTTCATAGAGTACCTATGGAATGAATTAGAGCGCCGCATAAGAAGTTTGGAGCCAAGGACTACTACTAAGCAATAGTTTAGCGGCAGCATTATGTACTGAATGGAAACGCATATTTATCGCTGTGTTCCAAAATTTGTCGAAAGCATGTCTCGAAGGGTAAGTTGCATGCATTAAGGCCAAAGGTGGGTCGATACCGCACTAATGTATATAAATAAATGCTGTGTTGTGTTTCTTTTCTAGGTGTCCGGTAACTTTTGTCAATATAGTGTTTATATATATATGGAGGAAAGCTGGAGATAACAGACACGTACGTTTATCTTGGACAGCAGATATCAAGTGAGGGTCACATTGATGAAGAAATTAATCGGCGTACAAAACTTGCCTGGAGAGCTTTTGGAAGAAACAGCATAATTTTCAAGAGCAATATGCCATTATGTCTTAAAAGAAAAGTGTTTGATCAATGCATCCTTCCAGTGCTTACGTATGGTGCAGAGACATGGACTTTAACTAAAAGAGACATACAAAGGCTGCAGACAACTCAAAGAAGCATTGAGAGGTGCATGCTTGGGGTAACCAGGAGAGATAAGAAGAGGAACTCGTGGATCCGAAAAATGACAAGAGTGGAAGACATCATGATCAGAGTTAAATCCCTGAAATAGCAATGGGATGGACATACTGCCAGAAGGACAGACCATCGATGGACAGCCGAAATTTTAGATTGGATTCCAAGGGACAGGAAAAGACCCAGAAGAAGACCACATGGAAGATGGGTGGATGAAATTCGAAAGTATGCGGGAGTGACATGGAGGAGACTGGCACAAGACAGACCGTTGTGGAGGAAAATTGGGGAGACCTTCGTCCAGCAGTGGATTGATAATGGTTGACAATGATGATATATATATATATATATATATATATATATATATATATATATATATATGGGATGTAAGGTCAGGTGATGCGTAACATCACAGCCTCTCCTTGACAAATGTCAACCCCGCGTTCTCGTGGTGCATCCTGTTCCCGCTAAAGGTGCTCTGACGACTTCCAATAGCGGTATAACTATACCATCGGGATTAGAGGAAATGCTATCCCACACTCACCAACCCGCTTGTCCAGCGTGGTGAGTTATGGCCAAACCCCTCCAAAATGACTTCACAACATAAATCTTGGCCCTCAGTCTCCGGCAGCTGGAATGCCCCTGGCCAAGGCAGCGGCCAGTGCGACATGAAGGCAGAGGGTGCTAAGAATCCCCGGAGGACCGGACTAGGCTGCCATCTGATGCTGACCTTGGCTACTTATAATGGACGCTCCCAATCTTCTGATTCAAGGCTTCTTGAAATGGAAGAGGAACTACAAAAGATCAAGTGGGACATCGTCGGGATAAGTGAAGTAAGGAGAAAAGGAGAAGATCTCATTGAACTGAAAAGTGGACATCTCTTCTACTATCGTGGGACAGATATTGGCAGAACTAGTGATGTTGGATTTATAATAAACAAGAAACTGAAGGACAAAGTTGTTGAAGTTGAAAGTTCCTCTGACAGAGCAGCACGACTCGTTATCCAACTCTCGAGAAGATACCAGGCTCAGATTATTCAAACTTATGCGCCAACCACAAGTCATCCTGAAGAAGAAATTGAAGAATTTTATGAGGAAATTCGTCATCTAAATAATAAAGGTAAGCAACACTTGAAGATAATTATGGGAGATTTCAATGCAAAAATAGGGCAACAGCAACAGAATGAAACTTCAGTAGGTAAATTCGGTCACGGCAACAGAAACTAGCGTGGAAATACTCTCGTTGAGTTTGCAGAGGCAGAAGGGTTTTTCATCTTGAACTCCTTTTTCAAGAAACTACCACACATTAAATGGACATGGAGACATCCAAATGGAACGACAAGTGAAATTGATTTTATTATGTGTAACAAAAAATTCGTCATAGAAGACTGCAGTGTGCTAAACAAGTTCAACACAGGTAGTGACCATAGATTGGTGAGATGTAAGATGCACCTCAACACTAAACTCGAACGTTGCAAGCTCATAAGACAAACAAAATGTATTGACATAACCAACCTTAAAAACACCATAATGCCTTCAAGTTGGAACTGAAGAACAGATTCTCTGCTTTAGAAGGCCTAACATCGGAAGAAGTAGATATTTCTGAAGTTAACAGAAAAGTAACTAAAGCTCTTATGGAAACATCAACAAAATTAGTTGGGTCTAAGAACAAATTGCATGTGAACAAATTATCAGGAAAAACCAAAATGTTGATGCAAAAGAAGAGAGATGAGGACAACTAAAGAAGATGTGACTTCCAAAGTGGAATATATAGAGCTATGCAAAACAGTACGAAAAGGTATCACTGAAGACGTAAGAAAATTCAACTGTGAACTAGTGAGGAACGCAATTGAAAACAACCAAAGCCTAAAGATAGCAAAGGGGCATCTCAGTAAGGGAAGAAAACAGATTATGGCACTGAGAAAAGAAGATGGTTCTGTAACACGAAATAGAGGCGAAATTTTGACAAGAGTGAAAGATTTCTACTCCAAATTAGATGAAACGGATGATGCATGTACTTCAGACATTATGAAAGGTACCAGTACCAGAGTTCTTCCAGTCCTCCCAGCAGAAGTTGCACATGCAATCAAGAACATGAAGCTGGGAAAAGCTCCAGGAGAAAATGGAATTACTGTAGACATCATACAAGAAGCAAGTGGAGAAATCGAAACAGTACTCGCCCAAATTTTCACTCGATGCCTTAATGAAGGGAAGATTCCTGAGGATTGGAACAACGCTACAATGATCCTGCTACATAAAAAAGGTGACATTGAGGATCTCAGGAACTACAGACCTATCAGCCTCCTATCAGTAGTTTATAAAATCTTCACTAAAGTTCTTTCACACTGCTTGAAGGTAACACTGGACATGGTTCAACCGAGAGAACAAGCTGGATTCAGGAGTGGCTACAGCATAATAGATCATATCCACGTATTGAGAGAACTAATTGAAAGAGCGAGGGAATATGAACTTCCATTGTGCATGGCTTTTATCGATTATGAAAAAGCCTTTGATTCAGTGAAACCATCAGCAGTTACAATGGCTCTGAAATCCTGTGGTATTGAAGATGCATACATTAATATTATTAATAACATCTATGAAAATGCAAGTGCAAAGATTCGGCTGTTTGAAAGTACAACACACATAAAAATTGGAAAGGGAGTGAGACAAGGTGACACCATATCTCCGAAGCTCTTTAATGCCACATTGGAAAATGTCTTTCAATCACTGACTGGGAAAACAAAGGAATAAAGATTAATTGAGATTATCTAACCAACCTTCGTTTTGCTGATGACGTTGTCATTTTTGCAACTACCCCATCAGAGCTGCAGAATATGATCCAGGAACTTGCTGACAAGAGTAAAGAAGTGGGATTAAAAATGTTCTTTCAGAAGACAAAAGTGTTGTTCAATGCTTTTACAAGAAATGAAGATTTATCGATTGATGGAGAAAAGCTGGAGATAACAGACACGTACGTTTATCTTGGAGATCAGATATCAAGTGAAGGTCACATTGGTGAAGAAATTAATCGGCATACAAAACGTGCCTGGAGAGCTTTTGGAAGAAACAGCATAATTTTCAAGAGCAATATGCCATTATGTCTTAAAAGAAAAGTGTTTGATCAATGCATCCTTCCAGTGCTTACGTATGGTGCAGAGACGTGGACCTTAACTAAAAGAGACATACAAAGGCTGCAGACAACTCAAAGACGCATGGAGAGGTGCATGCTTGGTGTAACCAGGAGAGATAAGAAGAGGAACTCGTGGATCCGAAAAATGACAAGAGTGGAAGACATCATGATCAGAGTTAAATCCCTAAAATGGCAATGGGCTGGACATACTGCCAGAAGAACAGATCATCGATGGACAGCCGAAATTTTAGATTGGATTCCAACGGACAGGAAAAAACCCAGAAGAAGACCACATGGGAGATGGGTGGATGAAATTCGAAAGTATGCAGGGGTCACATGGAGGAGACTGGCACAAGACAGACCGTTGTGGAGGAAACTTGGGGGGACCTTCGTCCAGCAGTGGATTGATAATGGTTGACAATAATGATGATGATAATGATATATATATATGTACTATATATAATACATATAGCAGCTGTGAGGAGGTTTCATGAAATAATATGGTATATAAAAATATAGATTGTACGCAGTGATCATTATAATATAAAATATTACGAGATTTAATGCTAAAAAAATAGCCTAAAGATTTTGTTTCGATATCGCTGGTCTTCAAAGGTTTCTCAACGTTTTGCCCATCTGCGAATGTAAAAAGGTTGGGAACCACTGTTCTATGCCACATGAGGAAAATAATGGTTTCATTATTAAAACTTTTGTAGTACGTTGCACGAGAAATTAGTGCTACAGCCCCTATTAAAACTAAGGTACACCTTTGCGTTGTGCATGAAACACACAAAAAATGATGCATTTTTTGCACCAGTCAGGCTGCATATCATAATAGAGTGCATAATTGCATAAAATTTAGTGTGTTATCTGCACCACACAATTATTTACCTTCTACCGAAACGATGGTGCAGTTCTTTTTTTGGTGCAACATACCCCAAAATTTTCAGCAGCGTATTCCCGATTGAAGATCGTGCATTTCACAGCATGCAACCCGGGTGACTGAGTGGTCTGAGGCGTAGGCTTCGGATAATTCATCCGTGATGGGCACGGAGTCGAGTTCCTGATAAAACACGGGTGGTGTGTTTGTTTGATGTCGCTGTCTCTGTCCCTTTTCTGGAACCAGTGGCCCTAAATCAGGGACGGATTTGCTCACGGTAGGGATGGGCGACATCCCGTAGAGTTGCGCATTCCTTCTATCCGGCTTCCTGATTTGAATATTATTCACTGCGCGAGTAACCACCCACAGTGTTTCAATATTTACATGTTTTTAGCTCAAGAGCACGGTGAAAATTTTGCATAAATCTCTACACCTTTTCAAATTTCTGAGTTTCGTGCTTAACTTTTGACTTGCACTGTATGTCGAAAACAAATCGCGATGAAATTCGAATTAGAAAACTTAATTGTTACTGGGTAAGATATCTTACCTGGGGTTCGTGATACTTGAGAATGCCTTGATCGTTTGTTTCAGCCATCAGAACTTTCATACGCTTGATGCGATGCTCGAAGTCAGTATTCTTGCGCAAGTTGAGGTAGAGATCCCTTCCAAATGCTGAGAGGTGGATTTCTTTTGAGTCATCGGTGTGGGCTTCACGTTTGGATAGAGATCGCACGTGTACGACTTCATATTCCGGAACTAGAATAAAAAAGAGGCAAATAAAGATATTTATACTCAGAAGCTCGAAAAACCAGTTTTTAATCATGTTGTCACATATGACAAAGCAGATATTGCAAAAAATAAAATAAAAGAACAGCAAAAGATATTTATTTTTAACCACAGATTTTAAACTATTACAATTAGAACCACCATGAGCGTCGAAGTTCGAAAGAATCCATTCATTTCTAGGTAAGTTTACTGTCCCTATGAGTGGAAGAGGACCAAAACATGAATGTTTCACCTTGATATTTTAGCAAATGATTACACGATCCTTTTACTGGGTGGTACCCTATGGTGCAGACAAACCCTGCCTAACAGAAAGAGATTTACCAATGGTTTTGTAGCGCGCGTCATTATGGACATCTTAAAAGAAGTGACCCATCAAATATATCTCGCTTCTAATTTTTATATCACATGAGACAAATAGAAATCTTAAAAGTGCGATAAAAAATTCAAAATACGGTGCCATTGTCCAGTAAGTGGCGATATTGTTACCAATGACTAAAATATTTTCTTACATGTGGCAGCACAGTGCAGACAAGCTTAGTGACGTCACAGTAGCAGTGTAAAGATGGCCTGCCCACTTGAGACATGCACCAAAGAGGAGCAATGTTCTGTCATCCGTTTTTCGAGTAGTGAAGGCGTGAAACCTATTGAGAGTCATCGTCGAATGAAGTTGCAGTACTGTATAGTGATGCATGTCTGTCACTCCAGCAAGTGTACGAATGGACTAGGAAGTTACGAAACGGCGTGAGTTCCGTGACAGATTCTCCTCGACCGAGTCAGACACACAGAGTAGTGACACCAGAGTCCATTACAGCAGTTGAAGGCCTTGTGATGGGAAATCGCACAGTATCGGAGGATGAAATTGCAGTATCCCTAAGCAACGATAGACAGGAATTGCAGTATCCCCGTTTGACAGTATCAAAAGTATATTGGGAATACGCTATTTCCGGAATAACATCACATCGTGGACAACGCTGTGTGTTGAGAAAGGTGGTGGATGAAGTGCCGTCCACGTTTATCTCGCATAGTTGCAATCAACTGGAGAACGATAATGGCAAGCGATTACAAATTTTCTTGGATTACAAACTGGATACAAACTAAAACAAGTTAGTAAAATCATGCAGTGCATTGATTATGATACGCTTTCCAACATACCAGAAATGATTACTCAAGATATGAGGATAATGGTTGTAGAATAAATCTCGCTCCTATGACCTGAACTTTGACCCCATTTCGATGATATTTAACAGAACCGGTAAAGTATACTTCCGGAACAACATGATAAAGTTTTGTCTTAATCGAACCATATTTACGCAAGTAATGACGCATAAGGGCAATGGAATGCATCCCGCTCCTATGCCCTGACCTTTGACCCCACTTCACCCATTTTCAATAGGTTTCGTTCCCAGGTAGTCCCCTACAATATACTAATATTTCATAGAAATCGAACCATATTTACGCAAGTTATGACGCATTAGGGCTATGGAATAGATCCCGCTCTATGTCGTAACCTTTGACTCCATTTTGCCCATTTTCAATAGGGTTCATCGCTAGGTGGTCGTCTACCACATACTAAAATTTCATCGAAATCGAACCATTTTTACGCGAGTTATCGTACGGACGGACGGACGGACAGACGGACAAAGCTGGAGCATATACGATTCTTCAACCTACGGTTCGAAAACGTAAACATGTTGTTTCTTGTGTGAATGGAATTGCGAAGCGTAGAAGAATCATTGTGCTGCGAGACAGTGGCCGTTGCGTAAAACTCTAACACCTAGTGAAAGAAATATGAAAGAAGTACCATTGATGCAGATGGAGAAAATATATTTGTTACTATTTCATATAAAACTCGGGCCGATGAAAAATTTGTCAAAGCTGTGAATTTATAACAACCTGAATTTCTATTTGAACTACAGAAATATCCGAAAAATAAGTAATGCTAAGCTAAAAGAAGAAATGGGCCTAAAATTAGACAATTAATGGGAAATTTCTCATTTGAAATTCCTCATCTAAAACGGCATCAGGCCACAGTGGTGCGACACCTGGAACGCATGGGAAAGGTCCAGAAATTGGGGTCTTGGGTGCCTCACACTCTCACCGGGGACAACAAGAATCAGCGTGTTGTCATATGTGGTTCCTTGCTCGCCCGTTATCGCGAATGCTCTCAGCAACACAAAACCTTTCTGTCACGTATTGTTTCTGGCGATGCAAAGTGGTGCCTGTACGTGAATTTTAGGCATCGGAGAGAATGGTTAAGCCCAAACAAGACGCCCACACCGCGTCCAAAACATGACCTTCATTTTGCGAAGATCATGTTGTGTGTCTGGTGGGACATGGAAGGTATTATTCACTGGGAAATGCTGCCTAGGAACTGGACCATCAACACTGCACTGTATTGTGAGCAATTCCGCCGTGTACAGGGAGCAAGTCAGCAGAAACGGCTAGATCGGGGCCATGGTGTCCTTCTCCAACATGATAATGCACGCCCTCACAGTGAAAACATGACCAAAATGGCCATTCAGAACATGAAATGGGAGATCCTTCCACATCCGGCCTATTCCCCAGATGTCGCCCCTTCAGACTATTACTTGTTCCGATTTCTGTCGAATGCACTCCGTGGCAGAACGTTCAACAATGATGTTGATCTCCAGAATTTCCTTGATGATTTCTTCGCATCAAAACCTGCAAGTTTTTTCAAGAATGGCATTGCAGACGTATCCAGACGATGGGACACTATCGTAAACAGTGGCGAGGGGGGAGTACATAGTTTATTAATTCCGTTTTCCCTTCTGATGTAATACATTCCTGTAGAGCGGTGAAAAAACCGGCATGAACTTAGGCATCAACCCAATAAGCCCAGCAACATGGTGCAATCTTGTACCATAACGTGGTAAAGATTTGAACCACATTACTGGGTTTTGTTTGCAAAACACGATGGTGTATCTTTTTCAAGAAGTGGTGCAGCTGGTGTAGCACCACTTTTTGGTGCAACCTACCACAAAAGTTTTAATTAACAGTGTACCTGGTAAACAATGAAAATTAAGTTTAAAAATAAGGTCAGCGGAAGACTTTGAAAATTTGGAAAGTCACCTTAGATTCGGACAAACACGGTATATGTGTAAAACAAACGTACACCATGTTTAAAAAATGTGAAATGCCTTTGCATATTTGGTACTCTAAGTGAAATGATAAATCGTACTGCTAATCTCTTTCTTAAAATACTGTTGCTTTTTAGAACGGGGAAAGGAAATTCCATTGAAAAAATTCAGAGAGACTTGCGAGTTCTTTTCTTTGTAGGAACTTGAAGGGAGATATCTGAGATTTGTGCCAGAAGTCTGAAAGACTGGGAAGATCAGTCTGAGAGACTGTACTAGAAGTCTGAGAGACTGGGAAGATCAGTCTGAGAGACTGTGCCAGAAGTCTGAGAGACTCTTGGAGCAGGGATACCAAGTGAAGTCCCAAGTGATGAAGATGACGTTAGTGGTTTCCCCACTCTTCTCAAAGAATACATTTAAAGTAGTCTACAATGCTGATTTCTTCTTGTTAAGATATAGCTCTCTATAGAAATGTTGTCTTTCTAAAATTAGAAGGAAAATAACTTTCTTGAATGTGCTGCGAAGAAAATTTCAGATTCTGCAAGCAATTTCAATCGGCTTTTAGCACTAACGTGGTAGGAGTGACAATGCTTTCAGATTTTTTGATTCCCTGTTCAGCTGTTAGTTCCCCAAGCAGAAAACATGTGCAGAAATAAGAAAAATTACGGAAATACAGGTCATTACTTTTTTTATGTGTTTCGGGGTTTAACGGGCATCACGTGCAACTCTGAGGTCTATGAGCCGTGGCCCGTTCTTAATTTGCGGTCACGGACAAATTCAGGGACATCACTAATGCCTCATCCGTGATTCAAACCCTGGTTCATGCCTCATCCGTGGTTCGAACCCTGGTTCGACGAAGTTTGTGATGACAACGTAATGTCTCGACAACACGTAGCGAAATGGTGCCATTCGTTTCAATCCGGCAGGGATGATGTGGGGAACCGACATAGCACAAACAGTGGGCGTCGAAGTTTGTCGACGACAGAGATAAACACTGCACGTGTGAACAAAATGGTTCAAGACGACCAAAGAGTAACTTTGCGCCATATTGCGTCCGAGTTGGTATTGAACTATGGAGTTGTTCAACATCTTGAAGTGGATGTTTTGCAATACAACAAGGTTTGTGCCAGATAGGTGCCACGTTTTTTATCCGTCGATCACAAAGCAGAGCGAACTATGGGGTGTTTTACGTTCCTGCAGCGTTACGCTGAAAACAGACAGAGCTTTCTTGACCGTATTGTCACTGCGGATTTCGCTCCCACCTGCAAGAGAGCTTCCACGCAATCGAAACACGCGGCTTCACCGCCGTTTAAAGTCACACTGTCTGCTGGAAAACTCATGGCATCCGTTTTCTAGGATTCCTAGAGTGTGCTTTTGGTGGACTTCTTAAAGCATCAACGCTGATCAGTACTGTGCCCCGTTGAAAAAATAGCACGAGAGCCTCTGATGAAAACAACCAGGTCTGATGAGCGAAGGTGTCATTTTTCTACACGATATAACGCGAGCCCGCAAACCCCTAACACTACACGACAATTGCTCCGCAAATTCCGGTGGAAGGTGTGGAAACATCCGGCTTACAGCCCGGACTTGACTCCTAGTGACTTTCACCTCTTTCCTGACCTGAAACAGCACCTGCCTGGTACTCGCTTCACGTGTGATGATGACTTGAAAACAGCTGCGACAAATGGCTACATCAGCAGGGACTTTAATTTTTTCGGTCAGGGATGGATAAGCTGGTCGTGCGGTCCAATAAATGTCTGAATCGTTACAGTGATTTCGTCGAGAAATAGTGCTTCATATCCTTTGTCATATCGTACAAACACTTCTTGGTTGGTGAGTTTTCCTTTCTCCTACTCGAACGTGTGACCTGTTTTACTGATTGACCCTCATATTTGCTCATTACCTGTTTGTGAACGTGTCTTTCAATCAAATCTGTACTACTATGTTCACGTGTCAATCATCTTTCGAGTACAGCACACCGCACCCAGAATTGGACTACTGTGCACCCATTCGTTGCATGCATAAAAGCGAAGAATATCGGGAGTGACATACTCAATCTAAAGATCTCCAAATTGAGTAAGTACAATAGAACCTCTTATAATGAGGAGCTCGAGACCAACAGAAACCCTCGTTAAATCCGGACGCTCGCTAAACATGTTTTCGGGTGAAAATTCCCATCATGTAGAAATGCAGTGTGACAATACGAGGGTTATACCGAAAGTAATGCGAAAGTGGGCATAACTTTTTTTTTTTTAACTGACAGAAGGCGTTCAAATTTCACATGTTGGTAAAGTAACTTTTTCTCTATACAAAATAACTACTACTCAACGTAGTTTCCTTCAGAAGCGATGCATTTGCGCCATCGTTGAACCCAACTCTCGAATCCCCTTTGAAAAAATTCAGGTGTGGACTGTTGTACCCACTTCTGCACAGCCACTTTCACCTCGTCTGTGTCATCAAATCGTTGTCCCCGGAAGCTGCCCTTCATTGGACGGAACAGGTGGAAGTCGGAGGGCGCAAGATCTGGACTTTACGGTGGATAGGGGTTCACCTACCAGCCTATTTTGCTGATTGTCTGATTTGTTGGCAAAGATGTGTGTGGTCTCGCATTGTCATGGTGAATTTGGATTTTTTTCAGATTCTTGTTCGGTTTCTTCTTCCTTATGGCTTCTCTAAGCTTCTTGAGTGTCTCAATGTACCGCTCGCTGGTCACGGTACTGCCACGCTCCAGAAAATCAAAGAGAATGACAGCCCTGTCATCCCCCCAAAACAGTCACCATGACTTTCTGTGCTGATTGCTGGCTCTTGAACTTCTTTGGCCTTGGTGGAGAGGGGTGACGCCATTCCATGGATTGATTCTTCGTTTCCGAATCGTAAAGATATGCCCACGTTTGACACCAGATCGAAAAAAAAACTGATTTAAAAAAAAACTTTTTTATCGATCTGTCACCAGATCGAAAAAAAACCCAAAACGTGCCTTCAGTCTTCATTCGCTTCAAACGCTTCCGCAGATCAGAGCAGACTTCCACCCTTCTCTCCTTCGAATTGGGTGTCAACTGCCGTGGCACCCACTGTGCACTCGCTTTCCTATACCCTAAATATTCCACCATCTTTTGTATGGCATTGTGACTACAGTCCAGTTGTGCAGCAAGCACACATATTGTGACTCGTCTCTCCCCGCGAATCAATTCATCCACTTGCTGACGATTCGTGTCAGTGGTCGCAGATGATGGTCTCCCACTGCGGGGTTTGTCTTTAATGCTGGTTTCCCCATCTTTAAACTTCTTCATTAATCTGTGCACATTGCTCTTGTCAATGGTATCATCTCCGTAAACATTCTGCGGCCTTTTGTGGATGTCGGACAGCCTGCACCCTTCCTTTGTCAAGAACTCAATGACGGCACGTTGCTTCTGCTTGGAATCCATTATTTACCTGCAATGAAGAAAAAGAGTTACTATAGAGGAAGAGTTACTCTACCAGCATGTGCAATTTGAACGACCTCTGTCAGTTAATGAAAAAGTTATGCCCACTTTTGCATTACTTTCGATACATACGTTTATATTATATATCCACAACAATTGGATATGCTTGAAAGATTTAATTAATTAACAACGTTAGAATTATAGTTATTTAATTGAATCTTTCATGTGTATTCAACTTGACGGCGACCACGTTAGACTGACCGTTGATTAGCACACATGAAGCAACAGCAACGCCGATCTTTCCAATGCAACACTCACTTGGAGGGTGAAAGGGGGCAATGAACACAATTCCAAGAATTGTTATCTCCTGTTTCTCCTCCGGCAACATACCCATTCCATTATTCCCCTATCCCTCTCTGCAACTGTCACCCAGAAATCCACTTACATGTTCGTGAGCCCTACCCATCATCTTGTTGCCTATGAGTAGGTGGGCTTTTTCAACTCTGCTGACGAAAAGAAAACAGAAACCCCATCGAGTATGTGTAGGAGAGAGTCTCTTGCATCATTCGCTTGTTGCGCATTTGATGTATTCCCTAACCATTGCTTTTCTTTCAACATTCTTCCACTAGCACACAAAGATTTTCCTGCGCTATTACAATTTCAATTTGTATGCCACCATTTCTATTCGTCCATCCAAGACAGTGCTCAGCAGATTTCCTCTGTCTCGTTAAATATGGAATTTCATTAAATTTTCCAACTTTGCTTGTTTAAAGTGATCATCTTAGATTTCTTCTCTCGTTAAATCCGGGGACTTCATTACATTTTGTTCGTTAAAAACGATGAAATTGCTTTGAATTAACATTATGCCAAAGAAAAGCTCCCGTTTTGCTCGCCGAATTCCAGATCTCGCTAAATACGGGCTCATTATATGCGAGCTTTACTGCACTTTTCGCTCTACCGCGTAATTACGCGAATGCGAATACAAAAGGTAAGTCCAAAAAATAAACAAAAATTGCGATTTTTTTTCAAAAGAAATGATTGCTTTTTTTAATTCGGAGTTTCTTTGTTTCGTATTCAGTTAGAAATTTTCGTTACCAAGTAACAAAACTGTCAGTGAACCTTGCTTTTTATGTTCTGAAATAATAATAATAATAAATTTTATTCCTGCTGTTACATTTAGGATTAAGGATTACAGTACATCAGTATTTTGTATTATAGGAAACAGCAAGGTAGAATCAGGTAAAAGGCCTCAGAGAGTCCTGACTAAAGCCCTGATTTCCCAAATATATAGACAAGCAAGCACAGGTTCATCAAACACAGCAGGAATGTTAAGTGTTAGTTATATTATAAATAATTTGTTTATTATTATAATTTTTTTTTTAGTTTAACTTAACAAGTATTCTTTTAGTTTAATTTTGAATAAGTTTAGGTTATTTATTGTAGTCAACTTGACCGGCAGTGCATTCCAAAATATATGGGTCTTAATAATGATCTATGTCTCGTTTCATAGTTAGAAGTTTGAAAATTCAATTCAAAGATATCTGTGTATAAATTTTGTTTTATAATTTGGAACATTAATTTACCGATTTTGAAGTTAAATAATTGTTTAACGGATAAAATTCCATAGTTGTTGGGGTTGGCATGAATATGGTGAGAAGTGAAAAGTGGAAAGTTGGTATGGGGAGCAGAATTTGTTTTTAAGTCAAATTACCTTATGTATTTATTCTGTAATATTTGTAGTTTATTAATACTGGTTTCAGTGGGTTGTCCCCATGAGGAAAAGCAATAATTAATATGTGATTGCATAAGTGTGTAGTATAAAAGTTTAAGTGTCTTAGTAGTTAGACTTAATATAATTTTGCTTACAGTCCGATATTTTTAGAGATTCGATTGGCAATTGAATTTATATGGTTATTCAATCATCGGTCAGAATTTAAAGTAATTCCCAGATACTCAAAACTTTGTACTGTATCAATAGGTGTATTATTCAAAAGTAAGTATGGAACTTGTGTTTGTGATATTTTCTGTCTATTATTAAAACATTTCCCAAAAAAATCATTCGAGTACGTATTTAAACATTTCACAAAAACCTTCGAGTTGAAAGCTGGCAACATCTCAATTTCATGTCAATATTTCCCGTTCTAAATTAATATGTAAGATTATAGTCTGTGAAAAAACTTAGAATGACAGTAAGATTTTATGTTGGCCAGTTACAACTGCAGGTTTGCTTACTACCCCGAGGACCGCCCCCTCTGAAGTTTTACACACTAGGTCCCAGGGAAGCTTTGTTGGCCGTTTCTTTCTTCTGTATTCATGGCAATTTTGCAGGACGAACATAGAAAGTTCACTGTGATTACTATAAGAAATTATCATTTACTGTTAAGGCAAAATAGTTTCACCTACTACGAAAGTTTTCTTTTAATTGGAGGTTTAACGACCACCGTGAGCAACTCAATGTGCTATAAGCAGTCACCCGTCCCTAATTTAGGGTCACTAGTTCCCGGAAAAGGAGAGAGCCAGTGCCGCAAGACAAACACAACATCCATGCCTTACCGGGATTCGAACCCAGACCCCTTTCGGACGAATGATCAGAGGCCATCGCTTAGACCACCGAAACACTGGGGCGGGGAAGTTTTTTTTTTTTTTTTTTCTTTCTCCCTTGAACAACTGAATCTTACTGAACTAATCTGAATTGCGGTTTTTTGGAATTGAACGAGTGAGCATCTAACTCTATAAAGGAGTAACTCCTCCCTAATTAAATCTTTTAACCAGCCGGAAAGAATTAACTCGGGGTTAGCTAAATGTGATGGACCAATAAGCTCCTCAAATCGCATCTAAAGCCCCAATAATCTGGAAATAAGTTTTTGTTAAAAAATAAATATATTTTTATATATTTTCAAGTGGGACATCGTCGGGCTAAGTGAGGTAACCTTTACTAAGTTTGGAAATTTATTAATATTTATTTTAAATCAACGATCAGTCATCAACAAATAAATAAATAAATAAAGAAGACATTAAAGTTACTGACAAATTTACGTTTTACCATTATATGTTACCGAAGAACACATAAGGAACCACCTCTTGCATAAGGACACGCCCGAGGATTATTGGGTGTATAATGCGGTTTGTAAATTCCTTTCACTTGGTAGTCATAGGTTCTTTTCAAGAGTTGGCAACACTGTATGCGCCTGGTCGACGTGGACATCAATTGGACGCTTGGAAATTTTGGGCCTGGTTCGCTGAATTTGGTATTCCAGGGCTAGATTTCTTGCCGTTCTGTGGGTTTTTCTCTTTATTGCTCTTAACTGCCCCTAACTTAGGGTTAATATATATCAAATACGTGGAGACAATGTAAATGGATGATGTCATCACTCTTTCCATCGATCCCAGCAGTGCCGGAATACAATTTTTCAGTCGCTATGCGTTGTTTAAAAAATAACGTGGAAAGAGTGATGACATCATCCATTTACCTAACTTAGGGTGCTGTATCTATCTCCGAAGTCTTGCACCCCGTGGAGTTGCCACCCCAAAAAATACATAGGATCCACTATTCACTCTGTCCCTTGTTTAAATGTGGGGTCTATAAAACTCGAAGTTTGGCTTCCATACTGTCTGCATACAGAATCTGTTGCTTGTGCTAATAAAGGCCACGAATGAAAATCCTCCTAAACAAAAGAAAGGATAGCCAACTGCCTTACTGCTCAATACCTATCCCCGCAGCAAAGCAACTGCGGGCCATCTAAACGTTCTCAAACCCCCACTGACGATGGGGAGAAAATGAATATTTAAATATTATTATTTTTGTATTAAAACTGAAGATTTCGAGATTAAGTTGGTTCTGAGTGAAATTAAATTAATACATTTATTTATTTTAAACTTAAAACCGAATTAAATTGAAAATGACAAATATCAATTTGAAAATTCTGCAGGGTTTTTTACATTACGGGAGAGGGGGATGGGGTGGGCACTAGGCAACGAAAAAAATTATGTCCCATTCAGCGGCCTCAATGTTCTCAGTCTAGCAACTCTCCTGACGTACAGTGCCACTGCTGGACAAAGGTCTGCAGAAATTTCCCCCAGAACTTTACCGTGAGGGTGTTTTTTTGCTTCTTGATGACCGACTGAGTGATTAGTTGGATTTGTGGCGCATGGGATTCAAATGGACAAAAGGCTCGAGACTCAAAATAACTATAAGAAATCATCTTACTGTTCCAATATGCTATATCTAGCTTTATTTACTCATCTCATTTATTTAGTTTTGGGTCTTGTGGTTTTCATTTAAATTTATCTGTTGTGCGTGCGTGTGGTGAAAACGGTTACACAACACATAAGGCACAGTGAAAATTTGCACATGGGGTTTGTGTACGTTATTAGAATTTACAATATCCGTCCTCCCTGAAAAGTACTATACCGACGCAAATTTTTATTTATAGAGAAATAATTTCATGTTTTATTTTTCGGTGTTCACAAAAGCATCGATATTCTGATAGGATAGGATTTTATATTGAAGCGTCCTACCCTTAAACATAAAATCCTATGTTACTTAAATATTAAACATAAAATCCTATGTTTACTGTTTAACTTAAACATACAATCTTATGTTTGCTTAAACATTAAAGAAATAATAATTTGTCAAGTTTCTGGAGTAGGATGCTGGAAGTCCTGATTTGCAGCAATCTGAAGTACGTGTTGTCTCCACATTTCAAAAGTGGTTTTAATTTCGTAATTTCTTTGTTTTTATTTTTAAAAAAGTGACAACAGATGGCAGCACAAAATGTGATCTGCTACATTGGGCGGAAAATTCAAGCGATTATTTCCGAAACATAGGTAGGCGTTTGATTCACAGGCGCAGACTTGCGCATGCCCGTTTGGCTTAAGCATGATGCTCCCTCAGAAATGCCAGATTTCTGCGAGAATAAACACTATCTTTTTTTTTTTTTTTTTTTTTGATTGAAGGTTTAACGACCACCGTGAGCAACTCAATGGGCTATAAGCAGTAGCCCGTCTCTAATTTAGGGTCACTGGTTCCAGGGAAGGGAGAGAGCCAGTGCCGTAAGACAAACACAACAACCATGCCTCAACAGGATTCGAACCCGGACCCCTTACGGACGAATTTTTTTTTTGATTAAAGGTTTAACGACCACCGTGAGCAACTCAATGGGCTATAAGCAGTCGCCCGTCCCTAATTTAGGGTCACTGGTTCCAGGGAAGGGAGAGAGCCAGTGCCGTAAGACAAACACAACATCCATGCCTCACCGGGATTCGAACCCGGACCCCTTTCGGACGAATGATCAGAGGCCATCGCTTAGACCACTGCGCCACCGGGGCGGCAAACTATCTTTCGAGAATCATTTGTTTATTGTAATTCAGAGGCGTATCTAGGGATGGGCAGCCCCAGGCGCATCTCAAGAGAGGGAGCAGAATCACTGTTTGCAATCCGATTAAAACTGTAATAGAAACTTGTGCAGCAGTTTCTGGTACATTTTGAGCACAATACTTTGTCATTTGTCTATTTACAGAATTTGCTCATTGTATGGTACTTCGCCAGTTTTGATAGGCTTTACAGCGTAATATCCGCATTTCTTCAAAATATTTAGGCGATGCTAGTTGCTTACATTCAGTGTTTCTTTCAGGACTTTTCGACCGGGGGGGCAAATGAAACCTTAGAGGGAGCAAGTTTTCCATTTGCTACATACATGCCTATATATATATTTTGGGATGTAAGGTCAAGTGATGCGTAACATCACAGCCTCTCTTTGACAAATGTCAACCCCGCCTTCTCGTGGTGCATCCTGTTCCCACTAAAGGGGCTCTGACGACCGCCAATAGCGGTATAACTATAACATCTGGATTAGAGGAAATGCTATCCCACACTCACCAACCCGCTTGGCCAGCGTGGTGAGTTATGGCCAAACCCTCCAAAATGACTTCACAACATAAATCTTGGCCCTCAGTCTCCGGCAGCTGGAATGTACCTGGCCAAGGCAGCGGCCAGTGCGACATGAAGGCAGAGGGTGCTAAGAATCCCGGAGGAGCGGACTAGGCTGCCATCTGATGCTGACCTTGGCTACGTATAATGGACGCTCCCAATCTTCTGATTCAAGGTTTCTTGAATTGGAAGAGGAACTACAAAAGATCAAGTGGGACATCGTCGGGCTAAGTGAAGTAAGGAGCAAAGGAGAAGATCTCATTGAACTGAAAAGTGGACATCTCTTCTACTATCGTGGGACAGATATTGGCAGAACTAGTGATGTTGGATTTATAATAAACAAGAAACTGAAGGACAAAGTTGTAGAAGTTGAAAGTTCTTCTGACAGAGCAGCACGACTCGTTATCCAACTCTCGAGAAGATACCAGGCTCAGATTATTCAAACTTATGCGCCAACCACAAGTCATCCTGAAGAAGAAATTGAAGAATTTTATGAGGAAATTCGTCATCTAAATAATAAAGGTAAGCAACACTTGAAGATAATTATGGGAGATTTCAATGCAAAAATAGGGCAACAGCAACAGAATGAAACTTCAGTGGGTAAATTCGGTCACGGCAACAGAAACCAGCGTGGAAATACTCTCGTTGAGTTTGCAGAGGCAGAAAGGTTTTTCATCTTGAACTCCTTTTTCAAGAAAAAGCCACACAGGAAATGGACATGGAGACATCCAAATGGGACGACAAGTGAAATTGATTTTATTATGTGTAACAAAAAATTCGTCATAGAAGACTGCAGTGTGCTAAACAAGTTCAACACAGGTAGTGACCATAGATTGGTGAGATGTAAGATGCACCTCAACACTAAACTTGAACGTGGCAAGCTCATAAGACAAACAAAATGTATTGACATAACCAACCTTAAAAAACACCATAATACCTTCAAGTTGGAACTGAAGAACAGATTCTCTGCTTTAGAAGGCCTAACATCGGAAGAAGTGGATATTTCTGAAGTTAACAGAAAAGTAACCAAAGCTCTTATGTAAACAGCAACAAAATTAGCTGGGTCTAAGAACAAGTTGCTTGTGAACAAATTATCAGGAAAAACCAAAATGTTGATGCAAAAAAGAAGAGAGATGAGGACAACTAAAGAAGATGTGACTTCCAAAGTGGAATATATAGAGCTATGCAAGACAGTACGAAAAAGTATCACTGAAGACGTAAGGAAATTCAACTGTGAACTAGTGAGGAAAGCAATTGAAAACAACCAAAGCCTAAAGATAGCAAAGGGACATCTCAGTAAGGGAAGAAAACAGATTATGGCACTGAGAAAAGAAGATGGTTCTGTAACACGAAATAGAGGCGACATTTTGACAAGAGTGAAAGATTTCTACTCCAAATTATATGAAAGGGATGATACAAGTACTCCAGACATCATGAAAGGTACCAGTACCAGAGTTCTTCCAGTCCTCCCAGCAGAAGTTGCACATGCAATCAAGAACATGAAGCGGGAGAAAGCTCCAGGAGAAGATGGAATTACTGTAGACATCATACAAGAAGCAAGTGGAGAAATCGAAACAGTACTCGCCCAAATTTTCACTCGATGCCTTAATGTAGGGAAGATTCCTGAGAATTGGAACAACGCTACCATGAACCTGCTACATAAAAAAGGTGACATTGAGGATCTCAGGAGCTACAGACCTATCAGCCTCCTATCAGTAGTTTATAAAATCTTCACCAAAGTTCTTTCACACCGCTTGAAGGTAACACTGGACATGGCTCAACCAAGAGAACAAGCTGGATTCAGGAGTGGCTACAGCACAATAGATCATATCCACGTACTGAGAGAACTAATTGAAAGAGCGAGGGAATGTGAACTTTTATTATGCATGGCTTTTATCGATTATGAAAAAGCCTTTGATTCGGTGAAACCATCAGCAGTTACAATGGCTCTGAAATCCTGCGGTATTGAAGATGCATACATTAATATTATTAATAACATCTATGAACATGCAAGTGCAAAGATTCGGCTGTTTGAAAGTACAACACACATAAAAATTGGAAAGGGAGTGAGACAAGGTGACACCATATCTCCCAAGCTCTTTAATGCCACATCGGAAAATGTCTTTCAATCACTGAACTGGGAAAACAAAGGAATAAAGATTAATGAAGATTATTCAACCCACCTTTGTTTTGCTGATGACGTAGTCATTTTTGCAACTACCCCATCTGAGCTGCAGAGTATGATCCAGGAACTTGCTGACAAGAGCAAAGAAGTGGGATTAAAAATGAACTTTCAGAAGACAAAAGTGATGTTCAATGCTTTTACAAGAAATGAAGATTTATCGATTGATGGAGAAAAACTGGAGATAACAGACACCTACGTTTATCTCGGACAGCAGATATCAAGTGAGGGTCACATTGATGAAGAAATTAATCGGCGTACAAAACTTGTCTGGAGAGCTTTTGGAAGAAACAGCATAATTTTCAAGAGTAATATGCCGTTATGTCTTAAAAGAAAAGTGTTTGATCAATGCATCCTTCCAGTGCTTACGTATGGTGCAGAGAAGTGGACCTTAACTAAAAGAGACATACAAAGGCTGCAGACTATTCAAAGACGCATGGAGAGGTGCATGCTTGGTGTAACCAGGAGAGATAAGAAGAGGAACTCTTGGATCCGAAAAATGACAAGAGTGGAAGACATCATGATCAGAGTTAAATCCCTGAAATGGCAATGGGCTGGACATACTGCCAGAAGGACAGACCATCGATGGACAGCCGAAATTTTAGATTGGATTCCAAGGGACAGGAAAAGACCCAGATGAAGACCACATGGGAGATGGGTGGATGAAATTCGAAAGTATGCGGGAGTGACATGGAGGAGACTGGCACAAGACAGACCGTTGTGGAGGAAACTTGGGGAGACCTTCGTCCAGCAGTGGATTGATAATGGTTGACAATGATGATGATGATGATATATATTTTAACTACCATATCTACATACATAGAAGTAATTACTACGTATATATACAGTACAGGGGCGTATTTGGAGGGAGCCAGGGAGGCCTTGGCCCCTCGAAAGTGTTTCATTTTTGTTTTTGGGTGAACATACGACTTACATTAAAAAAGGCCTTAATTTAATAAAAATGCATCAACTTATATTAGAAAAAATGCTTTAATTTTTCTTTTATTTTTCATTAACTTTAATTTTATTTTGGTGGATTTCAAAAACTTCCATTTTTTTCTTCCCCCCGAAAAAAAATTTATATACGCCCTTGATATACTAATTACTTCTTCAAGCATTTCAAGAACACACTTTTTCAGCTAAAAGGAGGGGGTTGGGGGTTGGTCTTGGTTTCTCCAGGCTTGAAAATTTTATCTATTAAAATGCATTCAACACACTCCTGATCTTGAATCGCGTTTTTCTGACTATGAGGTATGATTTGTCTACTTATCATATTTTGAAGAATGGCATGTGTCTTAATACACATTTTAGCAAAATAATCTATAATACTTCAATAAATATAAAAAATATATATATATAATTGGCGAAATATTTGCAGCACCAAAAGAAACGAAACTTTGTTTTTCATTATAGCCTGAACATTTGGCTCGGTAACATAAAATGTAACATAAAACATTTGGCTCGGTAACATAAAATATCTCGTGTGTGTGTGTGTGGGGGGGGTCGTTTCCGGGAGGGCTTCCCTTCCCCCGATGTATGCCTGAAAGAAACACTGCTTACATTAACGAATGAAGGTGCGGTTGTACAGTCCGTTCAAATAAAGACGAACCACGACCTTCATCGACAACAAATAGCCTGCGGTTTTTCTTCAGTTGGGTACGTTGCAAAGCATTGATGTAGTTCACATTGTTGAAGATTCTCTGGGGGCTATTCGATAATTGCCATGGCTTTGAGCCTGGACTGCCAGCTGTATTAGGTTCGTTTGATGTGGTACCAGAGGTTTGAACTCTGAAGCATTTAGCAAGAGTTGTTTGATATGACGTCAATTTTGATTTGAGAGAGATAGAGAACTGTTAAATTGGTAATATATCTACATAAGAGGGAAATGCAGATGGGGACGCAATATTTTATGGTTGCCCCGGGGGTAGAAATTTCTAGTCACGCCTATGTTGTAATTAAAACTTATGGAATAAGATGAGTGTGTCAGTTTACATCAGACAACGACTCTTAAAATTAATATATTTAACACGCACTTTTCGAATAGTGTGTGTTGAGTATATTATTTTAGTATAAATACATTCTGTAATATCTGTTATATCAATTATAATTATATGCTGAATTCAATGTGACAAACATTTTTGAAGTCTACTAGGAAATGAAATGATCATTAAGAAAAGTGTGAAGGAAAACAAGAATATTTTATGCTGATAATACATATATTAAATTTACTCAAAAACGTAAGTGCTGAATCAAAATTGGACACTATGTCAAAAGTTTACTACTAGATAGTGATCAAAATTAAATTTTTCTTATTTATTTTCTTATTCATTTTAAAGAAAATTAGTACATAAACGCCCTTGCTGTATTTTTTTTTTTTTTTTTGTGTTAAGAATGTCCTGATAGTTAAGGAACTCTACGCCTATGGTTGGATTATTTCAATGATATCAGATATCAGCAATGAAAGTATGAGGGAATGGTGGGGAGCTTCTTTCAGAAATTGGTAGGGGAAGTGGCGTTGCCCTAAAGAAAGTTCTTCTATCGCTTTCACTCCGTCCCACCCCTCTCTCAAAGTTATATACATTTCCCAGGTGGACAGTCAACGGCCGAAAGTGAGAGGCGCCTGTAGATTAAGCAATTTCTCATATCAATCGGTTTCCAAAACGTCTCATTTTGAAAATTTTTCCTAAATAGCAATTTTGGCCGACAAACTGCTGAGCAAGTAAAAATGGATTCTAAGCAATAATTTTGTTGCTTTTAGCTCTAAACAGTGTTGCATTCGGAGAGTTTTTTCGGGGGAGGGGGAATTACAAATTTTGAGGGGCTGAAACTTTTTGACTGATTATATACATATAATAAATTTTTTTACATACAGTATATATTAATATATATACTGTATATACAATGTGTATATAAATTTTAGAGTATAAAATTTTTCTTATGGTCGTATATCGCAAATGAAAATTCCAAGTAATCTACACATAAAAGTGATTGAAAATGTAAAAATGTAATACCTTTGTTTTAATTCAGTAATGCACCACGGATTTCACCATGGGGAGGTATGAAATATTGAAGATGCTAGTAAGATCACGCTGTGTTGGAGAAAATCACCCCCCGCCTCCTCTCCCTAAAACATTAGGAGTGATAAAAATGTTCTCTCCTTACTACAAGCCTGTTTCTGATTGTTAAGGAATTATTATAGTGTTACCTGAAAACGTATAGTGTAAACCATTCCTCTGCCGTTTGGTTTCAGCCCCTTTAGATTATTTAGAATAGCACATAGTATAGTAAAAAAAAACAACAAAAAAACTTACCGTTTGAATGCCAGTTGGAGGTGCCTCGATTTTTTTTGTTTTTGTTTTGTTTTGTCACAGAGTTTAAACCACCCATCGCCAGGAAGAAAAAACTTTTTATGGGAACAATTTCTAATAATTTGCTATTGTTAAAAATTAGGTAGCGAGTATTTTGTTGTATTGGAAGCACTAACGTCAGGTTAGCTACACTGATGCTTAACCGTATGCGTGGAAAGTCGGCATCCAGAAGACTAAAATAAAACTGAATGACAGCTTCCAAAATATGATGATGTATTGCAGTGCAAACATCGCTACTCTGTGGAATTAGATTTTAATTGCGAAGTAGTCCGAATTGTCAATGCTTGAAAAATTGCCCCTTCAGCGAGGACAGTTTAATATTTTATTGAAGGATGATAGAAATTTCAGATTGAAGTCCACGAGGGTGTTTTCTATTATTATTATTATTATTATTATTATTATTATTATTACAATATTTTCCCTCATTAAGTTTTTTTTAAATTAATTTCTCCAAATATTCAGCTATAAACGAAAACAATTAGACTAAATATAAGGGAAGGTCGCCCAAAAACTGAAAAAACTGACGGGGGCGGGGCGGGGCGGCGATCATGGATTTTCGGGGTGGGGGCTAAGCACTCCCGAGAAGATGCCTAAATACATCACTGGATCTAAACTTTAGGAACTACTTTTCGTAGCGTAAGTAGCTGTTCCACACCTTTCATGGAAATACAGTCTTAGGTTGATTCTGAGTATAGGGATCTTCAATTCAGCTGAAAAGTAACGTACGGAGCGATTACTTATGTGGCACCTTATTACCAAATTCGTGTGTAGGTTGAGACATCTTGCATTCACAGTCGTTCTATTGACTCATCATAGCCCTACTAGTACAGTACGTACATAATTGGGTCTGTGACGTGGTGATTGGGTAGGACCGAATTCCCTATCAAAAAAGGGGTATCCGAATATTAATGGTTAAGTAGTGTACTTTCATCACTGGCAATAGCTATTCATTTTAATAAAATAACTATTAGAATTTTCTGATTCTGGCATTGGGAGTTCTTTATTTCAGTGAGTGTTTCCGACATCTCTATTCGGGTAACGGACTTCTTGCTAAGGAGATTCATAGTCAAAGTAATGCTTGCCTAATAGTCTTTTGTCCTAGTCAATGTACCTAAGCATTACTTTTGTGTGTTTTTGTTACCTTGTGTGGCAGTTTGAATACGTGAAACAATATACAGCCGCCACAGAATTCAGGTAGTTATCCTGCTTGACCTGAGGGCAAGGTCGAATTAAAGTGTTATGTTCAGAGCCATTTTCTTAAGAACATTATCTACTTAATTATCTCCCGTACGGGGTCACCATGTGAGAAAATTTTTGGATGGTTGAATCTGTCAGAGAAGGACGTATTCAAGGGAGGACTTCAGTGTGTCCGGATGCCCCAGGGAACCTTTTCTTTTTTACCTGTAGCACTTTTTAGGTCGTTTTGATATAGTCAATTTATATTGCGAACTTTTTTTAACAAAATAATGTAAACGTTCGTAAATTGTTTTTCTCTTTTAGTTTGGGCTTTAAAAGTTGATACACATTCTTTACATGTCGAATAACTTGCTCGACAATTCGGTGCAAAATGCTTTCGTTCCATGTCGAAAACGTTAGAATTGAGCTAATCCTAGACCGACACACAGCTGTTCTAGAAATGTTGATCTACTTCTAAATTAAAAGGAGTTGATTGCTTTAAATCCTTAGAGAAACTTCGTTTCCGGAATTTCAATACCACACAACTACACAAATTAATTAATAAGAAATACTTGTGATAACTACAGATTTAGCACTGATGAACTCATAAACACCATGTTTTCTAATGATGGTTAGGGTAAACGATCGGCCCACAACTTCTGCACGCCTCCTAGCGAGCTGTGACACTAACGATAAATTTTTAGCACGTCTTTTGTAAAAAACGTACTTATTTTATCGGTTTGTCCGTCCGTCCGTCTGTGGACACCATATCTCTGCAACTACCAGTCCGTTTTGAAAAATTCTTTCTGCGTTGGGAAGCTTGAAATGTGAGAATGATGATCCGTGCACTCCTTTTTTCCCCCGATGCACAACTTCACCGCTAGAGGGCGTAAATGCAGATGATATCGAATTTAAAATACATTTTATTGCATATTTTTACTTCTAAATATCAGATTGAAAAAATTCTTTCTTCCTTTCGATGATATTTATAAAGAAGACTATTTCGGGCACAGTTCCTTTTTCAAGTGATGCATAGATTTTCCGCTAGAGGGCGTAAGGGTAAGTTTGCCCGATATCTGTGCTTCTAAAACTGCGATTTGAAAACTTCTTCCTGAAACGGATACAACTCCTGATGAAAAATGTTTTGATTATAATTTCTAATTTTTGACAAAAATGGTTTGGCCACCAGGGGGCGTAAGCCTATATTTCTGCTTCTGATGTATTTGCAGCAAAGTCTAAGATTCCGAAATTCTTTCGTGCACCGACACCGCTCACCTCGGAGTACCTTTTCAGTGTACTTTCTTTTTAAAATAATGCACATTTCTGCGCCAGGGGCATAGATATACAATCGCGGCCCAAAGTCCTGCACCAGTAGACCGAAAGTCAATTTTTGATGTTTGAAGTCAACTTATACAGCATAAGTGGTAAAGTCAGGAATACATATTATACAACATTTTAAAGGAAATTTTATGCTGAATTCAAATGTTTTTACAGAATGTTATTACCAGTAATAGAAGTGACATTACAAGCAAAAGTACAGCGTCTAGTCATAAAAAGAAAAACAGTGGAATTTGTGAAATTAGTGTACAATGCATTTATCGTAAAATTACTGTACAGTAAATTATTAAAACTTTCAGGACACTTGAAATAACTTACCAACAAGTAAAATACGCTTTAATATTTAATTGGATAACCACGGTCTCTTAATAACAAAGTGCACCTTCTGGGCATGGAACTAATGAGCTTCTGTAGTTGTCCATTGGTGATAACAAGGTGTCATACGGTCCTTACAGACTCAATTAATGCTGTTTTAGATGTGGGTCCTTGTTGACGGATCTTTTGCTTCAATCTCACCCACAGATTCTCTATGGGATTAAGATCCGGTGACTGTGCCGGCAGCTGAAGTTTTCTTATAACTTTTCGGTTAAACCACTCGTCAACAAACTTTGACCGATGACATGGCGCGTTATCGTTCTGAAAGATAAAATTCCGCAAACCCATGTCTTGTGCAGATGGTAGCAGTTTGGACTCCAAAATATCCACATATTTCGATCCATTCAATGTGCCATCAATAATGTGCAGACGACCAACACCACTGGCTGAAATACAGGACCATAACATCACCGAATGTGGGTGCTTGATTGCTGGCTGGGTGCAGCATGCCTTATATTTTTTACCAGCCCGACTACGTACATATGTATTGCCATTATTTGCGGAAATAATAACAGTTGTTTCATAACTGAAAATAACATTTTCCCATTCATCAACAGTCCAGTTCTTGTGTGCCTTGGCCCAAACTATTCTTTTGATCCGTTGGTAGAAGCACACTTACAGTTTGCTGTCTACCTTCCTTGAAAAAGTCATCTGGTTGATGTGCGAAAGCTTGGAAATTTTTGATTTATAATCTACGCCAAGAAATTCGGATTACTAATGTAGTTATACTATTTTAACTGTTTCTATCTTTGGATGTTTTATCGATTGTAGAAACCGGTTGAGTGCTTTCTTAACCGGTTGCATTGACTTTGAATAATTTTGATAAATTTAATTGGCGTCAGAAAGGATTCAAAAGACGTGCTCATTACAACAGAAAATTCGGTGTCATCTTTCTTGTTCTAACTGTTAACGGTATGGGAGTTGTATCACATGACTATCATACACCGTGTTCCGGAATAAGCCATCAAACATTTGTTTGTCCACTGACGTCATCAATGTACAGGTCGCGCCATCTGTTAGCAGGTCTCAACATTACCCAAGAAAAAATGACTGATTTTTAATATTATTGTATTCAAGTTTCAGCAAATATTAAGTATGCTTTGCTATAATTTAAAGTTATTTTTATCGATGTGCGAATTTTCATCCTTAAGAATAAATGATTAAATAAGTTTCTACGGTTGGAAATATAGGGCAGACTTTTTAGGTGAAACCACCTTAAGACAGCAGTTCAAAAGATGAAAAATAATGATTAAAGAAGGTGGTGAGGAAAGTAAAGAAGAAAGTAAAGGCATAAGGTAACAGTTAAAAAAAGGAATGTATATATATATCATCATCATCAACAATAACCATTCTCAATCCACTGCTGGATGAAGTTCTCCCAAAGCCTGTTTCACAAGTCTTAAGCCATTCCCTTCCATGTTACTCCCTCCTACATGCTTTTGAATTTTATCCATACAACTTCCACGTGACCTTCTTTTGAGTATTTTCTTATCTCTTGGTATCCAGTCTAGTACTTCAGTTGTCCAGCAGTGTTTATTTCTTCTAGCAATACGTCAAGTCTACTACCGCTTGAAGGTCTTTACTTTAATCATGATATCATCAAATTTTGTAATTTTCTTGATCCATGAGTTCCTTTTCCTACCTTTATTACATTGTTGGCCACCCAAAATGCAAAACCAAGAAGGAAGCATCCGATTGGCCTGAAATTCGCAGCATGCGTCGCCCGCGAGAGGACATGTAAACAATTAGCATTGCACGGCATATGCAAATCATGTGCGCCCGGTACGCCACCGAGAAGCACTATAATAAGGGTGCACAGAAGGCGGGGTGTAAGTAGTGGAAGTGTGTTGTGCTGCCGGACCTGTGCGTGGGAAGCTTCCTGATGCCTCGTCGCAGAACACGGCAGTCATTCCAGCACGTTTCGGAGTTCGACAGAGGACGAATAGTGGCTTATCGCGACAGCGGTTTATCGTACCGAGACATCGGCGCCCGTGTGGGACGACATCCAGCCACAGTAAAGCGAGTATGAATTCGGTGAATGCAGGAGGGACGGACGTACCGACGTGAGCGATTGCCGCAGCCGCGGCACACTACCGAACGAGAGGACCGGCATGTTGTGTGGCGGGCATTGACGGCTCGCACCGCCACATCACAAACGTTAACGCAGGAATTAGGGTGTGTTGCGCGACAACCTGTGGCATCACGTACCGTTCGACGTCATCTGCAGGAGCGGGGACTTGTCGCAAGGTGCTCATTGCTCCGATTACCATTGACGTTACACCACCGGCGAGTGCGACGGCAGTGGGCCGTTGAACGCCGCACCTGGACTACGGAATGTCACGACATTGTCTTCTCCGACAAATCCCGCTTCTTCCTGCAAAACCACGATGGTCGGATCCGCGTGTGGCTGCACCGCGGCGAGAGAATGTATGACGCCTGCAGTATGCATCGCCATACCGGTCCGTCGCCTGGCGTTATGGTTTGGGGCGCAATTGGATATGACACCCGCATCCCTCTGGTACGCATCGCCGGTACACTCAACAGCCTCCGCTACATCTCCGACGTTTTGGAGCTTGTAGTCTACCCTTACCTGCAGGACCTGCCAGCGGCCACGTTTCAACAGGACAATGCGCACCAGCACGTGGCACGCATCGTGCAACAATTCTTCACGGCCCAACAGGTGTCACTGCTGCCGTGGCCAGCCTGTTCTCCCGATATGTCGCACATCGAACACGTCTGGTCGCTGATCGGCAACCGAGTGGCCCGGCGAGCACCACCCGCGGCTACGCCTGATGAACTGTGGCAACGTGTGGAAGCAACATGGACCGACATACCCCAAGCCCACATCCAAAGCCTCTTTCGTTCGATGCCGCGGCGTGTAGCGGCCGTTATTGCCAGCCATGGAGGCCACACGTACTATTGATGTCTGCGTGTTCCGCAAGTCGCACGGGCCTGTAAGCTCAATCGTGTCAACTTTGTATCTGTTGTTATGTGTCCAGTAAATCTGACTTTGCTATCTCGTGTCCTTCTTGGTGTTGCATTTTGAGTGGCCAGCAGTGTAGTTACAGCTCAAGCATACTATACCTCTCTCCATGTTTCTATGAGTCATCCGCAGCCTTTGTATGGTGCATGCCCAAACACAAACACGCTAGCAACTACACGGGTTAGAGATGGAGTTTCAAACTCAATGCATAAATGAGTTATTTACCAAAACGACAAAAAAGTACGATTTCGGGGACCATGTGTAAGGTACTACGTGACACGACGTACTACTAAGGTGAGTATGCAAATGAGATGTATTATTCATACATTACTCAGACTGCAAACTCTATGCACATTTTTCCCACCTGAGGAGCAAAGTTACATTTTAATGGCGGTAACCAAAGCAAGAGAACTAACACAAGAAAGGAGAGTGGAAGTTACAAAATTGAAGCACTTTGAAAGGCAAACAGTATATATGCTGGAAAAGTACCTTAAGTCATGAAGGCAACACAGTTCTGTATACAGTAGATGTAGCACAGTCCAACACAGCTCCATATCACTTCAAAAGCCTAGGACTCGCAATTGTAAGTTGAAATATGCCGACAGTTTGATAGTTAAAATATTTAACAAATCACATCACAAACATACATTTGGTGCAGCAGTATAAAATAGATGAAAGATAAAAAAGAGAATAATTCCCCACTTGGCTATAAAAGTTGGAAATACGCTTCTTCACAAAGTGCAAGAAAACATCTGTGCGATATTGAGGCACACGCTATGCATTTCGGTATATGTTCATACCATAATCAAGCTGTACTTTGGTAGTTTCGCTGGTGAAGCGGTTAGATATATCTGGAAACTTCCGATTCGTGGCTGTCATGCTACTATCAGGTAATCCGAAAAATACTGTCGTTTTTTCAACGTATAAAGAAATGAAAGAAAACGTACCTGGAACAGATGTTTTAATCCATATAATAAGTGCCCCCGGTAGTTGGTAGTTACAACTTTCTCCCATCGATCGACAAGGTTTTGAATACCAGACTTGTAGAATTCCATGGGGTTCGATTGAAAAAAGGCAGAAAGGGTCCGCCGTACTTCCTCCACATTTCAAAGTGTAGTCCCAGCAAGATGGTTTTGCAGGCTGCGAAAGAGGTGGTATTCGGATGGGGCGGTATCAGGAGAATATGTTGGATGCGGAAGTTTTTCCCATCCAAAGTCCTGCAACGTGGCACTGGTCATTTTCGCTATGTGTGGTTTTGCGTTGTCCTTCTGCAGCAGCACGCCTTTACGATTCACGAGTGCTGGACGTTTATCCTGCAAAACAGTGCGTAGACGCTGCAGCTGCTGATAGTAGACCTCCCCTGTAATGGTTTTGTTGGGTGACAGCAGCTCGTAATGGATTATGCCTTGCATATCCCACCACACAGACATCAAAACCTTTTGTGGGAAACGTCCTGGTTTCGCCACTGCTGCAGGCACATTCCTTTTGGGAAGCCACTGCCGTTTACGCTTAATGTTACGATAAAAAATCCATTTTTCATCGCCCGTGACAATTCTGTGCAAAACCGGCTCCCTTTTTTCACGGGAGAGCAAATAAGTGCAAATGTCCACACGCTGTTGCAGCTGTTGTGGAGTGAGATCATGGGGTACCCACTTATCCAGTTTCGACACAAAACTGAGGTCCTGCAGATGCCGGTGAACAGTGGAATGTGTTGAATGAACAAGTGTGGCCAATTCCTCGAATGTTGCCTGCGGATTTCCCTCAACGGCAGCTTTCAGCTCGTCGTTATCCAGCTCAACAGGCATTCCGGGTAGCTGCATATAATTAAGGCTGGTGTCCCACCTTCGAAATTTCTGGAACCAGCGTTGGGATTTCCTGACCTCCAGGGTACCCGGCCCATATACGGCATTGATGTTTCGTGTTCCAACCGTCGCTGAATGTCGATGTTGGAACTCATAAAGCATAATGTGCCTAATGTGGTCTTCTGACACTGCTATTTTCTATGCGGTTTAAGTACACAACGACTGCACCTAGAACTCCCGTATGCGTTCTCAAGTGACTTGAAGGTCTGCTCGCGTGATCTCTCTTATACTCACCGTGGTCGACGTCATAGTCTGGGCACCAGGAGACTCACGGCTGTTGGGCTCACGCAAAACGACATTACTTCTGGGATGACCTGATATCTACGCCATCATTGGGGTCACATGTTGAACTCGCTCCATCAAGCATTGTGTTAGCAAGTTGCTGTAAGCCGACATGTAGATTCGGATCCGGATTATCAAACGGAGTTTGAGGTTTGCTAAATCGAATACCATGTTGGCCGGATTTACATCTTTTTCTATATTTACAATCTACTTCATCTTTCATAATTTGCTTACAAGGGTATGGGATGTCGACAGGGTTAACTTTGTTGCCATAAGGTGACGTATGAGTCAAATCGACAAAGAAGCAGCGATAAGCCTGCCAGCGCAGTTCAACTGGGAGAACATCCACTACGTAGTACGAAGATTTGAGTTCGAATTCCATAACCAGCAAAAGACAGGTTGCACATTTAAGGGTCACTGTCTCCAGATGCCGGAATAAATATGCAATAAAATTAATTAATAAACTATTAATGCAATAAAATATGCAATTAAATAATTATTTACGTTAAGAGCATCCAAATTCATTCAAGTTATTAACGACTCATGAATTATCTGCTTAAAGTGTTTCTGATATTTCTCTACCATAGAGATTTTTTATATTTTTTATTGGAAGGATTAACGACCACAGTGAGCAACTCGATGGGCTAGAAGCAGTTGCCCGTCTCTAATTTAGGACCACTGGTTCCAGGGAAGGGAGAGAGCTAGTGCCGTAAGACAAACACAACATCCATGCCTGACCGGGATTCGAACCCATCGCGGTCGAATGGTAATAAAATAAGCCAGCGCTTATAACACTGCGCCACTGGGGCCGCATAGCGATCTCCCATACCAACACTCTGCCTTTTTACACATTATTGGTGTGAAATTTCACAAATTTGGACTCTCAAAATGTCACTATTCCCAGGTTCACACTATTGTATTTCCAATTTTATTCAATCTAACTTCAACACTATTTACACAGTTCCAATTTAAATAACAATTAAAATTAATTTTTTATATATACACAAAATTCCCTATAATTAATTATTTTTTATTGCCTTTATTAGGTTTTCGGAATGAGGAAAAGACAGCAAAAAAGCTGCAAGTAAGTATTTTCAGCAACATATTTACTAAAACACGGAGTAAAAATAGAAATTGTTTGCTTTAAATTGTTTATCTAGCTTTTAATGGAAAATAAAAACCTGTCGGAATAAACATTTACAGTCATTTTGGTTATTTATGTTTACTTCAGAACTTTCTTTGGTAGATGCTCCGACTGACAGCGCTGATGAAAAGTTTATTTTGTTGCGCATTTTTTTATAGAAGCGTAGGTGCAAGGAGGAGAAAGCACGACGTGTGTGCTTGACGTATTTTGATTTCCGGTTTTGCATGGTTCCATTCCCATCGGTGTGTATGTGTGTGTGTGTATGAGATATACCATTCTTAAAGGGAATGGGGCTAAGGATCACGTATTACCAGTCTGTTGACCTGGTCGGCCCTGACTTCTGGGTGGATAGGAAATCTCAGCAACCACAACTCAAGAAAGAATTTAATCACCCAAAAAGATTCTGAACCCACCCTTCATTACTCATTACGGAAGCTCACATGCCCATGTAAAACACGAAACAAAAGAGAAGGGGGGGGGGGGGTCTGCCCTTTTCATAAAAACATAGGTTTACTGCGATCAATCAGTGGATAAAATAGGATCGAATAATTTTTTCTTGTCTACCTGCACGTAGTTTAGATAAGGAAAAAAGTTGCAAGTCCAGTCGTCTTCTGACAAGGACGTTTGCTTTTTCTATTATTTTTTTCTCAAGATGTGAGAGAATAGGACACTACTATTTTACTTTTGAGAATAAAGAAACTCCGACTGTTGTTTTGCAGGCTGGATGAAGGAATTTTGACGCATTTACTGCGCGTAGTGGTGTTTTAAAAAAATCCTTCACAAATATATTCGAAATTATTTTCTCGTCCGAGGCGAAAGTGTTGGCAACTTTTTACAATGCAAGATTTTCGCATTGTGACTTTAATTGTAGAACAAAGAAGCAATTAATGACATCTGTTATATTTACTCTCCATAAATGATCTTTAAGAATATTTTCAGGAACAACCGAAGTTCACCCGAAGTGTAGCATCTGCAATAATTCATATAACGTTGAAATAAATTGTGCAAAACAGCAACAAAATGCAAATAGTCTAAGCACCAAATACATAGCTAAGGCATAAACTGCCGATGAGTGATTATGAAATCATTTTCACATTACATATTAACTAAGATGTTCTCTGAGATTCAGAGGTAGTTCCACAAAGAAATACAAACCACCAGATAAATTTTTAACTGACTAGCAATCATGCCCGTTCTCCGATCGGTGAATCTATAAAATAATTTTTTGAACATAAAATTAAAGAAAGGGAAAAGTAATTAAGGGAAAGAAAAGTAATTTAAAATCCGTAACTGTTTTTTACGATTTATTAGAGGTATGCAAAAGTTTTCGCCGTTTTAAGGAGAAAGAAGACAGGAACAATCAGGTAACCAGTACACATTTATTCCACGAAATATTGGCCGTTAGCATCAATGACCTTTTGCCATCTTTCAGGCAACAAATGAATGCCCCTGCGATAGAAGGACCCGCGTTTTGAGCTGAAGAACGCAGTGACCAAATTTTCTACCTCAGGAACTGTGGTGAACCGCTGTTGGGCTAGGGCATGTAGCATAGAGCGAAACAGACGAAAGTCTGACGGCGCAATGTCCTGGGAGTAAACCGGGTGCGGTAAAACCTCCCAGTGTAACTGATCAAGGGTTGATTTCGTGGTGGCACCGACATGCGGTCTGGCATTATCGTGTAACAGGATGGCTGCGTGGCGTCTGTTACCTGTCCATGAGCGTTTCTACTAGATTGCGGCTTTCAGTTTCATCAACTGATCGGTATATCGTTGTGCAGTGATTGTTTCGCCCGGTTTTAGCGGTTCTAAGCACAGCACTCCATGCATATCCCACCACACACTCAACAGCACCTTTTCTCCGTGGATATCCTGTTTTGCAGTGGATGTTGATGGCTGGCCTGGGTCGACCCAGGACCGCTTGCATACGGGGTTGTCGCAATAGACTGATTTTTCATCCCAGCTGACAACCTTCGACAAGAAATTCTTCCCTTGAAACCTCTTCAGCAACGACATGCAGATGCCCAATCGTTGACCAATATTACGCTCCGTTAAAGTATGCGGAACCCACTTACCAATCTCCTGGATCTTCTCCAAGTCCTGTAGGCGACGTACCACCGTCGATTGAGCCACTTTCAAACGTTTCGCCAGTTGCGTGGTCGATTGTGTGGCATCCTCTTGCAACAGCGATTTCAGCTCCTCGTCTGCGAGTGCCTGCGGTCTACCTTCACTTGGCTTGTCTTCCAAGCTTAGATCACCTTTCTTAAACCTGGCAAACCATTTTCGACAAGACCGCTCACTCATAACCGTTTCGCCATATGCCTGACATACTGAACCGTATGCTTCACTCGCACTTTTCCCTAAATTAAACATGAATAACAAACAGTGTCGCAAATGAACTTTATCGACCGCCATGCTTGGCTTCATGTACGAACTGACAGCAGGGGTCGCCCGCCGGTTTGACTCCTACAGCGCCCACTAGCGGGGGCGGCGGAAACTTTTGCATATCCATAATAGAAGTGTCGTGACGTCAATGCATACGGTTTGACGTAAAACGGAGCAGGTTTTGGTGCCCCTCAATTTAAAATCAGAATTTGAAATTTTGAAAGCATTTCAGTGATTCTAATAAAATTATCTTTAAACCTATCGGCATTTTGAAACAGTAAAGCAAAGCCACCGTTTTTGAATGTTTTGATTTTCAGACTTTTTTCTAGGTGTAGTAGTAGTAGAAAAATTGAAGCAGGCAGTGTTTCAAAGCGCTGTTGTTGTTTTTTTTTTTTGGGGGGGGGGTCGTGCATTTGCAGGTATCCGGACTTTAAGACCTACGAGCATGCCAATGTTTAGATCTCTAGGTTATTTAGAAGAGGTCTAACAATTCGCGAAAAATTCAAGCAGACAATGTTCCAAAGCCGCCATTTTGAATTTTTTTCTTTTGTTCTTGTTTTCGTACTGTTCTAGGTATACGGAACGTAAGACCTATCAGCATGCCAATTTTCAGATCTCTAGGTCATTTAGAAGAGGTCGAACAATTCGCGGACGAACACACTCGCATTTTCTGTCTTTGCTTTTTATATACAAGGCGAAAGCCTATATTTACATAGGTATTCACGTATGCCGGCGGAAAATGCCGAACTTTAAAAGCATCGCTACGTCATTAAGCATTGCAGATTACCAGTTTGACTGTAGCCTGTCCTTTCACCCAATGAGAAGAGAGTGCTAAAAATAGGTGCGTCACCATGGCAGCAGGACACGGGACCAGAACTTTCCTGTGTGGTTAACGCTGAAGACAGTAAACCACTCGTTCCTTTCCTTTGCGTCTTTGAAAAATGCTTAAAAACCAGAAAAAGGACTTTTTCTTAAAAATTTTTTTAGTAAAAGAGGGATGATAGTTGTGAGTTTATGCTGTAAAAATTGCAATACGTAATGATTTATAGTTTGCCATATATCGCTTTTTAAAATGGATTCCATCGCAAAATAGAAAAATTTTTGAAATTTAAAATTTTAATTTCTCGTTAACTAAATCGAAATTAAAAAAAAAGAGCGACGAGGTGCAAAAATTCGGCCATGGCCCTACATGTCTACAAAGTTTCGTGGTTCTGTTGCTGTTAGTGTGTCCGGCACGAGAACTGACAGCACTTTTTTTGCTTACCTTAACTTTGAAATACAATAGCTATTGAAGTATCGCCAGAATAAAAAAAACGGCTAATTTCAGCGTATTCTCCGAACAATTCTCTACAAACGATGTAATTTTCATATTTTTGTGTTCAATACTTTTTGCGCTGCGAGCTAGAAAAGCGCGAGTGTCGCGACATTTCTAAAACAGCGGCGGGGGCGGCAGCGGCACGTTACATTTTTTTAGAATAGAGAGATCATTTACTTTTTTTTTTTTTTTTTTTTGGTTGGAGGTTTAACGACCACCGTGAGCAACTCAATGGGCTATAAGCAGTCGCCCGTCCCTAATTTAGGGTCACTGGTTCCAGGGAAGGGAGAGAGCCAGTGCCGTAAGACAAACACAACATCCATGCCTGACCGGGATTCGAACCCGGACCCCTTACGGACGAATGATCAGAGGCCAGCGCCTTAGACCACTGCGCCACCGGGGCGGCGATCATTTACTTACGGTTGCCTTATAAAACTTCTCCATTTTCAGCGATATTGACACATAACTCGGGCTTCACTGACATCCATCACACGACGTACACAAGACCTATACTTCATACTCATAATCTTTTTCTCATGCAGACACTCCTGAATCTGATCCTCCCATGAATTCCTTGGCCTTCCTGTGCCTTTCTTTCCTTCCACTTGACTGAAAATGTTTTCTCAGTAAGCATCTCATCGCTCATTATTTCAACATTGCCAAACCATCTAAGAATATTAATCTCTTCCTTACTAACAGCATTCGGAAGTATATCCTGAAGGACACGTCAGTAGAAAGCGACACATGTCTTCTACGCCATCAAGCGCCAGAGACCATCCAACATATCACAGCAAGGTGCAGAGTCCACAAATAAACAGAGTACGGCCGCCCCGGTGGCTCAGTGGTCTAAGCGCTGGCTTGTGACCATTCGCCCTAGTTGGGTCTGGGTTCGAATATCGGTGAAGCACGGATGTTTGTGTTTGTCTTTCGGCACTGGCTCTCAATGTGTTACTTGATCAACACTGGCTCTCTGTGTACATTGGTCATTTGACATGCTGTAAAAACCTGTTTGCTGTGCACTTGTTCATAATGTGTTACTTGATCAACACTGGCTCTGTGTGTAAATTGATCAATTGGCATGTTGTAAACCCTGTATGATATGTACTTGTTGATATGAAAAATCTGTACCCTGTACATGTCTACCTGTTTGCCATGTCTCTGTACCACCAGGTTCAATAAATCATTTAAACCTTCAAAAAAAAAAAAATCAGAGTACACGAACAGACACGATCAAGTTGTTAAGATCCTCCATCATAAATGAACAAGAAAGCATCACCTCATTACAACTGAGCCTGTCCCCTACTACAAGTATGAGCCAACAACGCCTCTAGAGAACAACACCCACAAGATGTACTGAGATAGATCGATTGGAACAAATAAGACCATTCTCCACAATTGGCCCGACATCGTCCTGGTCGACAAGAAGAAGAAGTCAACGTACCTCATTGACATAGCCGTACCTAACACGTGCAACATCCAGAACACGCATGGAGAGAAGCTGTCAAAGTATAACGACCTACGATACGGAGTCAAGGAAATGTGGCATATGGAGAACGTCACCACCGTCCCCATAGTAATATCAGCCACAGGAGTTGTACCTAAGACCATTCACAGCTCTATACAGACACCAGACCTTCAACCTAACACCTACATGGAACTACAGAAGGCAGCTATCCTGAACACTTGCAGGATAGTAATGAAGCTCCTGGACAACTGAGGGAAAGAAATATCACTTTCCAGACTTAGTACTTCGTACCCGTCCCGGAAGGAAGAAAAAAACATCTCCTCAGGTCATTTATAATAATAATAATAATAATGTAACGTTAATATCGTAACTACACCACTTGAGGTTACAAACTTATCTTTCATATTAATCTGAACAATGAGAATGGTTCAAGGTTCACGTAAGTTGTGGTTTCGTGTAGACAGCACGTGTGAGATGCATTGTGGGAAGCATAGAGTCAGAAGAGGTGTCAGTGAGTGTGCAACAACGTTGCATTATTGAATTTCTTGTAACGGAGAAGGTAACAAGTTTTCCAAGGTTCGGGAAATAGTAGCAAATGTACAGAATTTTATATTATTGAGAAATCAACAACAACAAAAAAAAGAAAGGTTTGAAAGGCAGTAAACATCACAAAGTCTAAAAACAAGATACTGTGGAAAAGTGGAACCAGACAATTTTATTAGCAGTATCGTCATGGAGAGCAATGAAGAAGCCACAAAAACAACTGCTAAAAAATAGATAAAGGCAGGAGAGATGCATTACTCGAGGCATTCAAATTATTTGTAGGTTAGTAGAGCTTCAAACACACCACAAGTGAGAGTACCCGCTACCCATTTCATTAAATTCACTGGTTTGTTCTGTAATGCAAGGCAAAATGCAATTACGAGCATCATTGCTTAAAAAAAGACAAAACTTCTTAAAAATCATTTAATGTTCCTCTTTCGACATTCGACTCTTATTCCGAGGCTGATTCATCAACAATAATGGTGGAATCCCAGTTTTGGAATTTCATACATCGCTGTTCTTGAACGTGCTTGATTGACTTTTATTCTCAACTGAAGTATACAGTAACAATGAGTCATACAATTATAGTTGCAACAGAAATCTTATTCTTCAATTTGGAAATGATTGCAGCTTGTATGTTATAGCCGTAGGGGTAAGAATATCATACCTGTCAAAATAACAGAAGGATTAGTATGACATCAAGGGCAAATGTTTTGTTTGTGATGAGCTATTGTTTTCGTTCCTGCTCTTTAAGACTCTTAAATACAAGTCAGTGCATGCATAAAAACTATTACTATCGTAACCTTCAATAACAACTCAGGTATGTGTGGTTATTTCCTTTACATGAATTGAACAAGGTGATAGCAACGTGCGATCTCAAACCATTTCACTGCTAGATTTAAATAGACAAAGTCATCACTCTTTCCACTTTTTTTCTTTAATTAACGAACAGCAACCGAAAAGTTATATTTCGACACCTGTGGGTTCGAACCCCAGATCTCTTGATAACTAGCCTAGTGCGTTCGCCTTACACTACGGTGCCAACAATCCACGGCGCTGTGTGTGTTCATCTGTCAGCATCTGACTTCACAAATCCGTAGGGATGGGCTCAGCAACTGAGACGTCTGCTAGATTTACTGAGCAATGAAACGTTCTGTGATCTTTTTGCTTCACTGTGATTCAGTTGCAGCGAAAGAACACGTTCAAAACTGTGATCACAAAACAGAAACACACATTAAAATGTCATCAGTAATGCATGAAATGTAATGTGAAAGATGGAATTTAAAATAAATTAGACAAATTCTCCTAACACCCACCGATTCCAAAAAACCCCATGAAAACATTCCCATTTCAAAATACAAAGTAATAAAATTTAAACAAAGCGGGCTCAAGATAAGTGCGATAACAAAGCTATCTGCACCAGAAATAGACAAATCAGAGGGTGAGCGCAGAAAGTCTTAAAAAATAAAAAAATAAAAACAAAAATAAAAAGGACCACAACCTCCTCTTCCCTCAGAAAAGAACTGCGCACAGACACTACATTAGGAGACGTCTAGTGCCTCCATTTACTGCGAGAAAGAAATTTCTTCAACTTGTGAAGGGTTTCATTAATATTTTTCTCACCTGAGGAGAAAGGCGACCGCTTCTTTGAATACCTAGGAGAGTCGCTTTGACATTTTTGAGACGATGAGGAAGATGAAAAACTTTGCAGGGAATGTCTTCTCCCGGACACCCTTTACAAATCTCCGTATCACAACGGAATAACTGAGTAATTCAAAGATCTGTGGGGCAGAAGTATAAACAATAAAACACCCCATAAGACCCGGCTGACTGGGTGCCTCATTCTAAATGCTCTGAAGCAGTGCACCTTGAGCACATTAAGAGAAGTAAGACATTACTTATTGGAGAAACTTTTTTGATGCTACTAGTAAATTATTGCGTGTGTTATATACTGTTACAAAGGTGATAATTCCTTTTTCCAAAGTGTGAAAACAAAGTGACGTTTTAGAAGCTTTTTAAGTGTTTTGCTCGCGTTTTTGTAAAGAGCATATTGTTAGAAGTCAAACTTTGCTGCTGAGGTGACAAGATAACTTTTCTGCGCTGCAATCTTTCCTTAAGAACGAACATATTAAACTAGGAATTCACAGGCGCTTGTTATTGTTTATATAAAATTCCATTAGTTCTGTTTGGAGTCGTGGAGCTGGGATCTGGTTAAGTGGTCAATGGCTGATGCAGATGATAAAAACAGCAAGATTGTTGAGGACAGTGGCATGTGGGATAATAGTTGTTTTACGAAATATGTTTTTATACACTGCTGGCCACCCAAAATGCAACACCAAGAAGGACACGAGATAGCAAAGCCAGATTTACTGGACACATAACAACAGATACAAAGATGAAACGATTGAGCTTACAGCCCCGTGCGACTTGCGGAACACGCAGGCATCAATAGTTCGTGTGGCCCTCATGGCTGGCAATAGCGGCCGCTACACGCCGCGGCATCGAACGAAAGATGCTTTGGATGTGGGCTTGGGATATGTCGGTCCGGGCTGCTTCCACACGTTGCCACAGTTCGTGAGGCGTAGCCGCGGGTGGTGCTTGCCGGGTCACTCGGTTGCCGATCAGTGACCAGACGTGTTCGATGGGCGACATATCGGGAGAACAGGCGGGCCACGGAAGCAGTGACACCTGTTGGGCCGAGAAGAATTTTTGCGCGATGCGTGCTACGTGCGGGCGGCGCGCATTGTCCTGTTGAACCGTGGCCGCTGGCAGGTCCTGCAGGTAAGGGAGGACTACAGGCTCCAAAACGTCGGAGATGTAGCGGTGGCTGTTGAGTGTACCGGCGATGCGTACCAGAGGGGTGCGGATGTCATATCCAATTGCGCCCCAAACCATAACGCCAGGCGACGGACCGGTATGGCGATGCATAATGCAGGTGCCATACAGTCTCTCGCCGCGGTGCAGCCACACGTGGATCCGACCATCGTGGTGTAGCAGGCAGAAGCGGGATTCGTCGGAGAACACAATGTCGTGCCGTTCCGTAGTCCAGGTGTGGCGTTCAACGGCCCACTGCCGCCGCACTCGCCGGTGGTGTAACGTCAATGGCAATCGGAGCAATGGGCGCCGTGCGACAAGTCCCCGCTCTTGCAGACGACGTCGAACGGTACGTGCTGACACAGGTTGTTGCGCAACACACCCTAATTCTGGCGCTAACGTTCGTGATGTGGTGGTGCGAGACGTCAATGCCCGCCGCACAACATGCCGGTCCTCTCTTTCGGTGGTGTGCCGTGGCTGCGGCAATCACTCACGTCGGTCCGTCCGTCCCTCCTGCAGCCACCGAATCCATACTAGCCTCACTGTGGCTAGATGTCGTCACACACGGGCGCCGATGTCTCGGTACAATAAACCGCTGTCGCGATAAGCCAGTATTCATTCTCTGTCGAACTCCGAAACGTGCTGGAATGACTGCCGTATTCTGCGACGAGGCATCAGGAATCTTCCCACAGGTCCGGCAGCACAACACACTTCCACTACGTACACCCCGCCTTCTGTGCACTTTTATTATAGTGCTTCTCGGTGGCGTACCGGCTTTACATGTCCTCTCGCGGGCGACGCATGCTGCGAATTTCAGGCCAGTCGAATGCTTCCTTCTTGGTGTTGCATTTTGGGTGGCCAGCAGTGTATACACTCCAATTAGTACCCTAACATGAAACGTCACTGTAAAGCACTATAATGTTTATACACTAAGTGTTAAACTTGCCGAAGTAATGTGCTTTACTGAAGAGCTAACTGAATTACTTTAGTTGAACCCAGATAGCTTCACTTCGTTGCTCTGTAATACACTCACTTCCAAAAGTTAAGCACGCAGAGGGAGAAGTTAATTTCCGGAAGCCAATCGGAATTGGAGTGGCTGCAATTCACCGCAGCGGAAGATGGAATTATGCAAATGTGGTAGGTAACAGCGAATCACGGTGTCTTGCCGAGAAATATGCAAAACAGGCAGTCGTATAAGAAGCCAGCACTCTGAAGGGGTACAGGAGTTGCATGCAAGGGCTGCTAAAAGGTGTTGAGAACTGTCGGAGGATTTGTTTTGAAGACAGACTTGATTTTATGGCTTCCAGAAGACGATTGGAAGATTCTGAGCGCTGGCGTGCCGTCGGACGCATTGAAGCAGGACAGTCAATCACAGATGTTGCTGGTTTCTTCGGCGTGAATCATTCCGTCATTTCACGTTTATGGAAACAATTTCTAACCAGCCAAACAGTTGTCCACAGACCTGTGGCCGGTCGCCCAAGGGTTACGACCCCCGCGGAAGACCGATATGTTGCTGTTGTAGCCAAGCGGAATCGAAGAGCGACGTCCACACGTGTGACATCTATGGTTACGGCAGCCATTGGTAAGACGATATCTGCCACTACTGTGCGTCGAAGGCTACACATGAAGGGACTGTACGCCCAGGTACCACGGGTTTGTGTTCCTCTATCCGTCCAATCCAGAGGGGCACGATTAAAGTGGTGTCGCCAACATGTCAATTGGACTGTGTCTGATTGGGGCAACGTTATGTTCACGGATGAGTCCAGATTTGCCCTGCAACCAGAGGACAAGCGTGTACGGGTGTGGAGGGAAGAAGGCACATGCAATCGACCCCAGAACATCACTGAACATCATGCATTCCGAGGTGGAAGCATCACGATATGGGCAGGAATTTCGTTGGCATATCGCACCGACCTCCAAATCTACAGACGGGGTTCTGTGACGGCTGTACGGTATCGGGATGAAATCCTAGACCCCACTGTGCGATTGTACGCTGCAGCAGTTGGTCCTGCCTTCGTTTTAATGGACGATAAAGCACGTCCCCATAGAGCTGCCATCGTCGACGACTACCTGGAGAGTGAAGGGATTGCGCGTATGGAGTGGCCGGCGTACTCACCCGACCTTAATTCCATTGAAAATCTTTGGGATGCCCTCGGCCGTGCTGTGTGTTCACGTCTCCCGCCCCCAACCACTCTCATAGCTTTGGAAACTGCTCTACAAGAGGAATGGCGATTAATGGACTCTGCGGTGGTTGATCACCTCATAAAAAGCATGGTCAGACGTTGTAAACTTTGTATGCAGATGAGAGGTGCTCACATAGCCTATTAATGTCGGGTTTTGTTGTTTGTTGTGACTTTATTACTCACTTTGTAAATGACTCCAATTTGACGTCATCTTACAATTTCTGAAAATTTAATATAATTTTCATCTCTGTCTGTATTTCTTTGTTTTAATTCATTAATAAACATATTTCCTACGTTCCTGCCGCATTTCGTGACAATCCAAGCAGTACTTCTCCATTTTTTCACATCTTACTGCTCCGTGCTTAACTTTTGGAAGTGAGTGTACTTCATTACACATTAAAGAGCAAATTACGCACAGAATAACAGCCAGATAAATTAAAAAGTCGTACTTACTATGTCTACGCTATTTATTTGTCCTTTGCAAGCGTATATCTTTTGTGAAGCACATAGTTCAGTTAACATTCTTGATAACAGAAATGTCTACCGTATTTATTTGCCCTTTTCAAGCGTATATCATTTGTCAAACACATAGTTCAGTTAACATTCTTGATAACAGAAAACATCAACTGCAGAAATAATTATCTCTATACTTACCAGTATTATAAGACTCTCTGCTCTCGCTTTAATACGACAATTCGTAAATAAATCAAGTATCGTGCTTCAAATATCAAGAACGTTTATAGTTTGACTGATCGATAAGTGCTACTATCAAAAACAAGTGACAGGAATAATCAAGTGCTCGTGATACAACAGATCTCGTGATAACAAGTGCTTGTACCAAACAGTACTTGCTCTAACCAGTGCTAATCATACAGTCAAAACATCAACTCTTTTCTTCAGCTTTTGATTAAGTCATTACTCTTTGACCTGTTGCCAAACACAAATTCGTCGAGAGAAAAATGTGGCGTTCAGCTTAGAAAAACATTTAACGAGAATAAACCAAAATTTACATAGGAAGACAGGAACTAAAAAGGAAGGTTTTGTGACAGATAAAGAAAGAACAGAGTGTTCTAAGATTGAGATATGAGTGTAATCGCCTGTACGTTAAAGCAATCAGGGTTAAAGCTGTTGTTTTATGACGGAATCAGCAGTGGTGTATTATGGGTTTAAAACCAGCTATAAGGGCATTAAACGCTCGCCGTGGAAGGAAAACTTTATCCTTTCTGATTTCGGAAGCATTCGACATAAACACCATTTCCATACGCTTAGCGTTAGTTCCATTGTTTAGCAAAATTCCGTTGTGTTCGTTACTTTTCAAGCTGTATTTACCCCGATGAGCCATTCCCTTATGACCACCCCCAACCTAGAGAAATGATCGCGCCTGAAGACAGAACGGTGGCGCAGGTGAAGTTCACAGAGCAGTATATATACAACTCAAGGACCGGCTTTCGGTTAGTAGAGTGTTCGGAGCCAGAATGAGAAAAGCTGCCGATTTATCGGAGTTTGATAAAGGACAAATTGTGATGGCAGGGAGCCTCGGAACTACGCTCTCGGAAACGGCGCCGCTTGTTGGTTCTTCACGTGCCGCTGTAGTGAGTACGTATCTAAAGTGGTGCACAGATGGCCAAACGACGAACCATCGTCCAGCCGTGTGTCGTTTGCAGCTCATTGATGCCAGAGGGGAGAGGAAACTGTCGTGCATTGAGCACAGCTACCGCATGGCCATAGTGCGACAAATCACCCACATCTACAACAGTGACGATCAGGGAAATGTGTCACAGTACACAGTTCATCGTGTACTGTGACACATTGCCCTGATCGCCACTGTTGGCGATGACGTGCAGTGAGTCTCCGTGCTCGCAGCTCGCCTGAAAACAGGCGAGCTGCGGCGGTGCTATGCTGTGGGCGATGTTTTCTTGGGACACTTTAGGCCCCATTATCCCAATAGTACAATCCCTGACAGTTGTCAGGTATCTGAACATCGTTGCGGACCAAGTTCACCCATTCATGGCAACTGTGTTCCCTGCTGGTGATGGCCATTAGACAGGATAATGCGCCATGCCATACTGCTAGAATCGTCAAAGAGTGGTTCGAGGTACATACTGGTGACTTTCTGTTAATGCCCTGGCCTCCAAATCCACCTGATATGAACCCAATCGAACATTTGTGGTTCGATTTGGAAAAACGGGCTCACACTAAATCACCACCACCCCGAAATGTACGGGAACTAGAGGACATGCTGTTGACATTATGGTACCAGATACCACAGGATACCTATCGCCACCTCATCGAATCAATGCCTCACCGAGTGGCTGCTGTTTTGCGGGCTGAAGGGGGTCTTGCAGCTTATTAGGTCGGTGGTCATAATGTAATTTCTCATCGGTGTATGTCATTTAAATGATCCGTGTATTAAGATTCAATGCTCTCTAGTAAATGTCTGCGTAGTACTGTCTTCTAATTACTCTCGGATCGAAAGTACGAAGCCGACCTTTTCGGTTCCATCCTGTGTGTGTGTGACCTCTCAAAATTGAAACAGGACAATAGGCCAAGAGCTACGTAACAATACTATTCGAAAAAATCGATTTGAAGGTATCATTTCAAAACTTTCGCCAAAAGTTATCAGACTGTATGACTGAGGAGCAACCGTATTTACTAAATTATTCTTTATGAATAAAATCCAGCATCAACTGAAATAAATTTTACTGTTTAAGAGGTTTTCGTTAATAACTAACTGGCTTAATGCAAATGAATTAATGGTCAACACAAATAAAACGAAATCAATGATCTTTTCTAAAAGAACAACCATTGACTTACTGAAACAAGCGGTACTGCTAAATGGGAACAATGTAGAGGTTATACAAAAACATACTTACTTAGGTACGGTAATTCAACAGGACTTAAAATGGAATAATCATAATGGAGTAAACGTATTGAAAACCTATCTAATAAGATATCCAGAAATATTGGGGTTGTCAGTAATATTCTGGTTAACTTATCTCCAAAAATAATGATACTTTTATACTTTACACTAATTCAAACGCATATCTACTATTGCATCTCAACATGGGGCAAAACAACGCAATACAATATTAACAAACTTCAAGTGCTGCAAAATAAATATATTAGATTATTAGATTTAAAAGTTCATAACAACTATCAACCCTACATGTTTCAACGGACTAAAGTAATCCCGAATGATTACAATATTCTTACCGTAAAACAACTGTATGATTATAATCTGGGCAAAATGATGTTCAAAAGAATAAAAAAATCTGTATCATGATTTAATATCATTAAATAGCCGTGCACACCAACATGAAAGTAGAAACAGGACAAAACTTATTCCAGTGTTTTTCCAGGCGGAATCGGCTAAGACGAATATAAACTATTCTGCTGCCAAACTACACAGATCAAATTGGTGTAATATTGGAAATACACGGAGATCTTGTGAATGTTACTTCACCTTTCATTAAATAACACTGTAAACTATCGCCAATTGGACTGTTCTGGCACTGAGAAAAATAGGGGGCGGGTGAATCATGGGGAGGCGGACTACGGAGGAATGGGAGATGGGGCAAGAGCCAACTAACATTAATTCTTTCTATACAGGGTGTCCGAGAATTATTGGACACATAACAAAATTATGTACAAAAAAATACTATGAGCATTGTCTGTTTTTCTATGTCACATATTACTAACACGGTTTGTATATTTTTGTTTTGCAGAATCGTTATTCCCAGAATCCGATAGATAGCGCTAGGTGTGGCCTCATGAGGAATGTATGAGAAATGCGCAATCAGTAGTCATGTCATCCGTACAGCAGAAGGCTATCTATGTGTGTGCTATGACTTGCGGAATTAAAGTCTGTCATTAAAGTTAAAAGACAGTACCGCTTATAGTATGGTTGTAATCCTCCGTCAACGAATTCAATTAAGCGGTGGGTGAAACAGTTTAAAGAAACTGGCAATGTGGAACATCGTGGAGGAACCTGAGACGGTTGACCAAGTTAATGAATCTTCTGCGAAAAAAATGGTGACATTTACTTGGATATGCTAGAAAACTTCACAATATCCCAGATCAAAAGATATGATAACGTCGTTTTCCAACAAGACGGCGCGCCTCCGCTTTGGTCAACGTGTATACATACGTAAGGGCCTAAATGAGCATTTCCCCAACAGATGGATTGGGCGTGGTGGTCCCATTCCGTGGCCTCCTCGCTCTCCAGATCTAACTCAATTGGATTATTTCATATGGGGTTATGTGAAGGATTGTGTCTATCAGACGCCTTGTACTGATTTGCAGGAACTGAAGCAGTGTATCACAGCTGCTATTAATTCCATAACTCCTCAGATGCTTGCCAATACACGGCATGAAATCGAGTATCGCTTGGACGTACTACGAGCAACCAAGGAATCTTACATCGAAATTTATTAACTTGTGTAGTTGCATTGTAAGTTAGACAGTTTCTTTTTATCTGTTCAATGTTTTGTTTTATACAATTTTGTAATGTGTCCAATAATTCTCGGACACCCTGTATATTTAAATGTCGTCGCATGCTGGTTTGTCTTCTATTAAATGTTTTTGTAACTTTCTCTTCAGGGAGAAGAGGGCTGTCAAGCCTAATGGCCTTTTCCCCTCTTTTTTCCAATTGTTTCAACAATCATTAGTTGTCACGACAATATAACTATGCTATTGTATTTAGATGCGAAAACTAAATAAAATAAAAAAATAAATTTTAGGACATATTTTATGGATGGTTTCGCACTGGATGGTATGTAACGATCTTAACCACTAACACAACTGTTACAAAGCCATGGCCAACTACCCGGGAGCCATGGATGGTAATCTTACGGAAACTATTCCACTCCTCGCTCGGTGTGTTTTGGGTGATCCATTCGCATTTAAGACAGCGGCTAAAGAACAGCTGCTAAGAAAGCACATAAGGCATGTCGTGGTTTTCAAGCAAGTGATGTACACACTTGGGCAAGACAAGTTCTGAACTAAAAGCCGACAAGTAGATAAATTTTGAGCTCCGCAAAAGTTCACAGAGATGTTCTTAACAAACCGATGGATAACCAGAATTTACCGACCAAAGGCAACATAAAATAAATTATAGAAAAACAGATAAAATGCCCAGATCGAAAGCGTGACGTCATTTCTCCCAAACAAGACATACATCTCTTTCTGTGAAGTATAGAATCAGTGTTATTCAACTCCAAGAACAACTTGGAAGACAAAAAGGACTTGTTGGGTAAAGTTTCTTTATCAGATAAATGACAACTGTTTAAGTCCAGACTCTACCGTCTTTCAGGTTGGCTGAGTGGTCAGAGGCGCGGACATCTGCCTAATCGTCCGAGATGAAGAATTATAGAGTTACGGACGAAGCATGCGTGGTGCGTTTGTCCTACGCTGCTTGTTTTGCCTCTTTCTTGGAACGAGTGACCTTCCATGATTTCCTTGGATTGATATGACCTAACTACTGTAGATCTCTTTCTTGGGCCAAAAATGTTTCCAATTTTCACTCAAATTTTCTCAGTTTTTTCACCCGAAAAACTGAGTAACTTGGAATTGTAACTGAAGCATAATAGATCGGCCCGAGATCTGGGCAAAGCAGTCTGCGAACAGAAATTTCCTAAAGGCACGCTTTTGTCAGACGAAGAAAAAAGCCACGCAGCAAAATACAGACTGGTGAAAGTAGGGCGTTGAAATGAATTCTGTACATGTCTTGAGTACGTTGAAATAACTTTCCGCGTACTTAACAGTAAGGTAAGTTCATAAACATACAGCAAAACGGATACAGCGTGACACACTTTACATGCATTTCCCACCTTGATTTGCAATTTCCTACAGTCTCAAGTGACTGTCGTCACTGCACTGGATCTTTCATTTTCGGTTTGAAAGAAAAACATCAAACTTCAGAAGCACCACTGACTGTAGGCAATTTATTTAGGAATCATATGCTGCTTTGTCAAACAGTGAGTTACTTGGTCATAGATGAGAGTGAAGGGGATATGATTCAAACTATCACCCACATTCTCGGCTACGAAGAGAAGAGATGTTCAAAATAAATGGGCAAAATTACAGCGGAAATATACAGAGAAGATGTAAACATTTTGTGCCAACTAGTCAAGAGCTACTCCGAAATCCAAAACATTATATCTGAAACACCAAGCTTCAGATTGAACGATTTGCCCAGTATCTAAGTTTCTGTTGATTGCTTGTATGTTGATTATTTGGATTTAATTAGAGAGATAATTCTAGATATATTTATGAAATATCGCATTTGGTTTGATGCAGCCTCCACGGTTCCAAGCGCCATCTCGTTTGAATAGCTTTTACAATTGTGGTTCGTTTTCCCTGAATGAACGCTAAAGTTTTTCTTTTGAAGGAGACATTAATTTTTGAGTTAATGGCGAGATATTCGTTCCAGTGCGATACTTCGAGGAACATATCAGTTACAGAGCTTTGCAAAATGAAAAACTATGGTAATCTGAGTAAAACCTATAATTTTGCAAATTTTGTCGATAATAATTTCGATTAATCAAATTAATGTTGTGACATCGCATTTTTGTAATAAAGGTTACCAAAATCATGGTAATGTGTGGATCTACGATGAGCAAAGTCCCAGTTTTAACTTAGTGGCAAGTGCGTGAGAGTTAGATTATTTCTCACAGTCTAGGACTATCTTTGGACCAAAAAAGGTTAAACAGAATTACTGACTTAATTCATGAAGTAAATTTAATTTTTACACCTTTATGGATGTAGTAACAACAGGAGTTGGGAAAACAGTACTTTTGACAATAATGTTTATATGTGAAAAAGTGCTTGTCCCAAAAGTAACAAGAAAGATGACACCGAATTTTCGGGTGTAATAAGCACGTCTTTTGAATCCGTTCTGACGCAAATTAAATTTATCAAAGCTAATCAAAGTCAATGGAACCGGCATGGAAAACAATAGTATCTGACGGAAGAAAGAAGTTTTTCAATCGGGTTTTGAATCCCTCAGTTATTGCTGTAAACGGAATCGTGAGCTTACGCCCTCTGGTTGCTGACTTGTGCGTTAAGAAAAACATGAATTTATATGAGAAACATTTCGCACCGGAAACGCTCTCCAACACAGAAATAATTTTTTAAATCGGACTCTGAGAAACAGATATACCGACAATAATAAGATGTCTTTAGGAAGAAAGTATTCTTAAAAAGTATTCTCAAAAGGTTTATCCATATGAGCCGTATCGGTCCAAGAAAAAAATTTAGTCGAGTTTTCAGGATCCCAGATTTTGCTACAAATACATCAGAAGCAGATATTAACACTTATGCCTCCTGGTGGCCAAACCATTCTTTACCAAACATTAGAAATTATGTGAAAAATATTTTCCATCAGGTCTTGTATGCGATACAGGAAGAATTTTTCAAATCGGAGTTTTAGGAGCAGAAATAACGCAGAAAACGCAATTTACCTTTGTGCTCCCTAGAGGAAAGTCTATGATTTACTTGAAAATTTTGAATTTATATGAAAAATATGCCACACTGGAAACACTATCCAACAAAGATGGATTTTTTCAAATCGACTCATAGAAGTAGAGATATTGACAAAAATAAAATATACATCTATGCCCCTGGCGTAGAAACCATGAATTATTTTAAGAAGAAAATGTTTCTAAAAGGTTTGTTGACATGAGTAGTATCGGTCTACAAACGACGTTTTTTTCAATCGAGAATTTAGAAGCTTATATTTTGCTGCAAATGCAACAGAAGCGGAAATTAAGATTTACGCCCCCTGGTGGCCAAACCATTTTTTACAAAAAATTAGAAATTATGTACAAACAATTTCCCATCAGGAGCTGTATCCTGCGTAGAAAGAATTTTTCAAATTGGAGATTTAGAAGCCGAGATATAGGGGGAAACGCAATTTACCTCTACGCCCCCAAGCGGAAAGTCTATGAATTACTTGAAAATTTTGAAATTATATGACAAACATGTCACACTGAAAACACTATCCAACAAAGAAGGAATTTTTCAAATCGGACTCCTAGAAAAAGAAGTAGAGTTATTGACAAAAATAAGACATACATCTACGCCCCCTGGCGGAGAAACTGTGCAATATTTTAAGAAGAAAATATTCAGAAAAGGTTTATCGATGTGAGTGGCATCAGTCCACGAAAGAATTTTTTCAATCAATATATATAGAAGATCAGAGTTTATGGCAAATACATCAGAAGCAACAATTAACACTTACGCCCCCTAGTGGCTAAAGTATTACCAAATATTAGAAATTATATGTAAAAGATTTTCCATCAGGAGGTGTATCCGCTGAAAAAAGAATTTTTCAAATCGGAGCTTTAGAAGAAGAGTTAACGGGAAAAATGTAATTTAATTTTACGCCCCCTAGCGGGAAATATATGCGTACGTTGAAAAAGTAAAAAAGTAACTATTTCTAAAATACTCTTCGACAGAAATGGAATCGAAAGATAAAATAATTTTTTCAATCGGATGTTTAGAAGCAAATATGTGGAATGAAACATATTTTTGAATTCGACATCGTCTGCATTTACGCCCTCTAGCAGCACAATTGTACATCGTAAAAAAAACGAAATAAAGGATCACCATTCTCATATTTCAAACTTCCCATTGCAAAAAGAATTTTTCGAATCGGACTGATAGTTGCAGAGATATCGTGGGTACAGACGGACGGACAAACCGATAACATAAGCACGATCTTTTTTTACAAAAGACGTGCTGAAAACCAGATAGAAGAACAGCTGGAAGGTAGGGAGCTGTAGATGGAGAGAGAACCAAAACCGATTTTATGTGCTACAGCGAAAAGAAGGGGAGGGTAGTACTGCTGGTGTTAGTACCCAAGAAACAAGTTAGCAAAATCATGCAATGCGTTGATTATGATACGCTTTCTAACATACCAGGAATCATTTCTCAACTTAATACTCAAGTTATAAGGATAATGGCTGTGGAATAAATCTCGCTCCTGTGCCTTGACCTTTGATCCCATTTCGATGGTATTAAACAGGATTGGTTCAGTATACCTCCGGAACAATATACTAAAGTTTTGTCGCAATCAAAGCATTTATACGTAAGTTATGACTCATAAGGGCGATGGAATGAATCCCGCTGCTATATTCTGACCTTTGACCCCATTTCGCCCATTTTCAATAGGGTTCCTCCCAAGGTTTTCCCCTACCACATACTAAAATCTCATCGAAATCGAACCATTTTTACGCGAGTTATCGTGTGGACGGACGGACGGACAGGCGGGCAAAGCTGGATCATATACGCATCTTCAACCTACGGTTGGAAAGCGCAAATAAGAATAAGTTAGTAAAATCATGCAATGCATTGATTATGATACGCTTTCCAACATACCAGAAATCATTACTCAAGTTATAACTCAAGTTATGAGGATAATGACTGTGGAATAAATCTTGCTCCTGTGCCCTGACCTTTGACCCCATTTCGATTATATTCAACAGAACCAGTTCCGTATAACTCCGGAACAACATGGTAAAGTTTTGTCTCAATCGAAGAATTTTTACACGTTTTATGACGCATAAGGGCAATGGAATGGATCCCGTTCCTATGTCCTGAACTTTGACCCCATTTCGCCCATTTTCAATAACGTTTGACCCCAGGTGGTTCCTTACCTCATACTAAAATTTCATCGAAATCAAACGATTTTTACGCAAGTTATGACGCATAAGAGTAATGGAATAGATCCCGCACCTATGTCCTGACCTTTGACCTCATTTCGCCCTTTCTCAATAGGGTTCGTCCCCAGGTTGTCCCCTACAACATACTAAAGTTTCATTGAAATGGAACCATTTTTACGCGAGTTATCGTGCTGGACGGACAGACAAAGCTGGAGCATATACGCTTCTTCAACCTACGGTTGAAAAGCGTAAAAAAGAGTACGAAAATTTTAATTCTTTGGATCAGCGTTCGAGGAAGATGAAAATATGAAAGAAGTGAGTAAAAGAGTAAAGGCGGATGTAATAATTTTTAGAAAACTGCGATCGAAAACGGCTGGCTCGACCCTAAATGCTATTCAATGTTCTTGGTCAGCGACAAACCTTAAAAAGCTGAAAGCTGCAGAAATGAAGATGCTGTTCGGTATCACCAGAAAGGGCAGAATAACAGCAGCTTTCAATCAAAGTGTCAAAGAGGTCGAAGTCATAATTAGAAATATTTTGCTGCTTTGGGCATGTATTGAGAAGAATTGTAGGATACGTGGGATGCTGTGTTACGAGAACGGAGGTACGAACATTTCGTGTGGAGAGCTTAAACGTTAATAACGTAAATGCTGTTCATTAATGTTTCATTCATTTGAATCCTACTGTTTGTTCTTATTATGTTTTTGGAATTAAATAAGGTTAAAACACAGATATTCAGGATCTAAAAACCTTACACATTTCAAGAGTAAAATATGGCGTGATGGTATCACGATGAAAAGATGATTCACTGATCGTATTTTGACGGATGATATATTGAAGAGCCGTACACTGCGTAATTTGTATCTACGAAACTAATACTATGTCTAAGTCAACGAAGCTCTGTGGGTTGTTCAAATATTGTGATTATGTCAACGAATCTCTGTATGTTGTTGAAATATTGTGATTGAGTCAACGAAGCCGTGAGTTCTTAAGATATTGTGAAGTCAACGAAACTCTGTGTATTGTTGAAAATGTGATGAAGTCAACGAAATTCTGCGAGTTGTTGAGATATTGTGACTAAGTCAACGAAGCTCTGTGAGCTGTACAAAGAGGAATTGTGATTACACGCTATAAATCAGCTACAAGAAAGTGAATAAAGAAGTTGTAAGTTCCATTTCTTGCTATGTCTATCCCTGAGACAAGTGGTCGTGGTCGTGGTCGTGTAAGTGTTACATTAAACATTTAGTATTATTTCAGCACACAGATCTAAAACAAATTCGAAACATCATAAGCTACCACTACTTTGTGCCGATTACAGGTTGAAATTCATACCAGAATAATTCTATTGTATGCCATGTATTTAAACGTATCCTGTTATGCAGGATGTAGCCTCTGGAAAACTGCATGCTACACTGCATTGTTTACATATAATGTGCTTAATAAGAAAAAGCCTTAGTTCAATTAAGCAATACAGTTTTTTAGACAATTATCACAATTAAAGTCAAAATCGTTTTTTTTCGTTGGAGGTTTAACGACAACCGTGAGCAACTCAGTGGGCTATAAGCAGTCGCCCGACCCTAATTTAAGGCCACTGGTTCCAGGGAAGGGAGAGGGCCAGTGCCGTAAGACAAACACAACATCCAAGCCTTACTGGGATTCGAACCCGGACCCTTCTCAGACGAGTGATCAGAAGCCATCGCTCACACCATTGCGCCACCGGGGCGGCCAAAACCGTTAAAAAATATCGGAATCGTCTAAATGTTAGCAATGGCACTCCGTCTCTTTTTCGTTCTAATAGCTTAGTGTGGTCGAGTAGCTAATTTTGAGATTTGCACAATCAAACATTTGCAATCGAATGGCAATGCAGCAAAATTAATTTACTTTGATAGAAATATTGCAAGCAACGGAAATGAATAACAACGGCTAAAACTGACACTAATGATTAATAACCAACAATGACATATATCAGCCATGCTTTTTCTGCCCGTTAACGGACTGCAAGGCAATTAGGTCAATGGTCGCGTACAGGACACCAACGCGGGTGGATATGGTAAGTTTTAATCGCTGCAGGAAACAATAGCAGTGACATTGGGGCCCGTCGACTTATGCCGCGAAACTGCGAGCCTTTAATAGAAAACAGACAGCCGCGCCGTGCAGAATGGATAGCTAACTGGTTTCGCCAACTGGGACGAGATGAATTGCCTGTTTTCGCAACAGAATTTTCTTACTGGCAGGAAGTCTCGATTCCACAACTAACAGCATCTGCTGTTGGCACAAGCCGATTTGGGTCGCCCGGTTCTTTGTTCCGGTTGATATTAACCTTGAGACAGTAAACCTTATCTGCGGTCGTAGGGTCAACAATTAGCTTTCAAATAACTAGAAAAGTTAGGTTGGCATTATATTGAGTTTCATATTACAGCTTAGCTCGATTGAGGAAGAGTTTCCTGAAAGCCAAAATTAATTTACTGTCGCTTTCATGCGTTTATGCCCCGAGGCCTTCCGTTACCGCATTACAGTTTTTGTCTTTTACTTCCACGTCATACTTTTGTTTGGCAACTTTTTATTCACGACGTAGCTCATCTGTGCTAATTTTCTTTTCATTAGTCATTGGTTTCTTAATTTTCCTGTAATTGAATGGTCAATGCAACGCAATCGTTCACATATCTGCAGCCACCAACTTCGTCACAGGCACTATACGACTTACGTAAGCGTTCCGTTCCGCAAAATCTTTTGTAAGTCAGAGTTTTTCCGCCCTCAGTCACACCCTGTAGTCTATATACTTCATGAAGTGTTAGATAATACGTTGTTTATTGGTAATGAATGTATTTGAAGTCGTTGTTGGTGTAATTGGTATAATGCACAGTTAGGAAAAAGAATCAGAGAAATTGGAAATACTGTAGAAATAAAAAATAGGGAAGTTAATCAAAATGGGCAAAAGATGTCAGGCTCAATATCAAGAAAAAGCAAAATCTTAAATGGAACTTCGTTTTTTCGATTTCATTGATGAGACAGGTAATGAATTAGTCTCAGTCCAAAAAGAACAGTGATTCGAGTTTTTCGATTTGACCGATAACAAACGCAGAGAAAGCGAATCGGTCTTTAAAAAGAGGAACAGTAATCCAAAATTTTGCAGTTCGAACGATAATAAATGGATAATAAGTGAATCAGTCTACAAAAAGAGGAACAATAATCCAAGATTTACAGTTTGAACGATAATAAACGGACAGTTAATGAATCAGTTTTTGAAAATAGTAAAAGTAATTTAAGCTTTTCGATTCGAACGATAATAAACAAAAACAATTATCACACGGATATCCCAAAAGGCGCGTGCATTCTAAGATTGGTTAACAAGCAGTGGCTTAAGACTATATTTACTAGATGCATTACTTTTCCAGCCAAAGAGAGGGCTTTCTCGCAGCTTTGAACCATGCTATTGTTTTATTCTCCTTCAGAAATACAGTATATACATACGTTCTGGCATTTTCTTCCAAACTTTTTGTGCCCTATTTGGCGTTTAACGTGGCCTCCTATCTTTCCCTTAAAATTTCTTTTCCTCATTCAGTCCAAATTTAAAAGCCAATCATAAGACTGTTACCGTACAAGTAAACCGGCATTGGAAAAGCTGGTTTATGATACACACTAACTGATTTCATTCACATTCGGGCTCTTTAGGGGACCTGTCAGTGTGGTGGAATCAGATGATATGCACAGAAAATCTCACACCGCATATAGCATAAATGTCAATTAAAGCAGTTTCATAAACTAACCGTATGTAGCATATTAAATGCTAGCACTGTGCTTCACTGACCATCCTTATATAAGTTATGACTTTTCTTCCTTAACAAAGACTTTCTCATTTGTAAGTTCCGCTTCTCTTCCCCATCAGGATATCACAAAGCCCCTAAATATAGAATTTCGTCTCGATAGCTATGATAGATCATATATTTGAGAAACGAATTTCCCTGAGGAAATAATTCTTTATTTATACTTGGTTTGCACTTAATTGTACATCCACAATCACCAAATCATGGCTAGAGGAATATTAGTGACCTACATCCTGACCTGGATGTGAGAAAAGGTCGTGAGATGCTACAATGAGGGGTAAACAGCTTCAACTAGCGCAAAGCAGGTGCTAATCATATATAGAAAAACAAACAATGTAACAGTTACAAATGTTTTTGAAGTTCTAAAGCACCAGAAGGCTGCATTAAAGAAAAATAAAATTAAATACTGAAAACATCAAAACTGCAAATTTCTTCAATAAAAACTGAACAGCAACACCAAACGTTACTGACCACTGGGATAAGAGACGGATATAGAGCAAAGCCGTTCTCCATGGCTTTGTCAAGGAGCACTGATAAGGTGTTGTCCGTGCCTGGCCCTTGACAAAGCCATGGAGAACGGCTTACCATTGCTCTATATCCGTCTCTTATCCCAGTGGTCAGTAACGTTTGGTCTTGCTGTTCAGTTTTTATTGAAGAAATTTGCAGTCTTGATATTTTCAGTATACATATATATGTACACTTAAGAGCATTTGAATTAGATACAGCTGGCGTTACGCAAATGTGGCGCTGTGGGCTGCCCTGTAAACGGAAACGACATGAGGTATGCAGCGATCCGACAATATAAGGAGTGATGCGACGGCAATCAATAAGATTAGGACGCAGTATGGGTAAGACGAAGGATCTAAGCGCATTTGATCGTGGGAAAATTGTCGGGGCCCGAGGAATGGGTCACTCCATCTCGGAAGTCGTGCAGGCACTGAGATTTTCACGAGCCACTGTGTCACGGGTGCACTATGGGTACATCGAATCCAGTAAAACCATCCCTGCAAGGGCCAACTGCCCTGGACAACAGCGTGTGGATGAGAGGGGTCATCGTCGGCTAGCTCGCGTTGTAACAGCAGATAGACGAGCCACAGCGCAAGCAATCACTCGGGAATTTAACGCTGGTGCACAAAAACGTGTAAGCAGTCACACCATCCAGAACCATCTCCTCGCTATGGGGTACAGAAGCCATCGTCCCACGAATATACCGCTGCTGACCGCACATCACAGGGTGCAAAGATTAGCATGGGCGCGGGAATATCGCCACTGGGCCCTAGACATGTGGAAAAATGTTGCCTCGACTGATGAGTCGAGATTCACGTTGGTACATGCGGATGGCAGGATACAAGTACGGCGCAAACCACACGAATCGATGGATCCTTTTTACCAGCAGGGTACTCTTCAAGCTGGTGGGGGTGGCATTCTCGTCTGGGGACTGTTTACGTGGACTGAAATGGGACCTCTGGTACGCGTGAAATCGTACTTCACAGGTCAACGTTACTGGGATATCCTGGACGACCATTTGCTCCCGTTTGTGCGTCTTCAACATCCCACTGGGGACCTCATCCTGCAACAATACAATGCACCGTGCCATCGCTCCCGAATTGTATCCGAATGGTTGGATGAACACAACACCGACGTGACCTCGCTTCCTTGGCCAGCTAGTTCACCTGACCGCAATCCCATCGAGCACATCTGGGATGCCATCGAGAGAGATGTTCGAGGTTCTGAGGCCCCATCATAAAATCTTCGTGAACTGTGGGAGCTTGTTCAGGGGTCGTGGATACGTATGGCTTCCCAACGCTTCCGGTGTCTTGTCGATTCCACGCCGAAACGAATCGCCGCCGTCATCTGGGCGAAAGGTGGTGCTACAAGTTACTAAACAGGTATCTCTAATTCAATTGCTCTTCAGTGTATATATAGCATACTCGACCGGAAATCGGGAGGTGCGAGTTCGATTCCCGCTCGAGGACAGTGAAATTTTTCAAGTTTTCTGAATGAAGTAAATACATGGAATACCGTGAAAATGTGCCAATAATTTGTGGAATATTCCTCTACCCATGATTTGGTGATTGTGGATGTGTGCGGAGGCACGTAGCATTTAATAGCTGTGATAGGTTTTGAGATATGGCGGCAATACACAATTCACACACACCACAGTGAAAATAGTCAAATCGTGTTCGGGGGAACTCAAAACTTGCATTTCTGTTGAAATCTCGAAGTAGATTTTTTTTTCTTTTGCGATTACAACTTTTCGCTTCCTTATTTTACTTTCACATCTACGTCACATTTTACTTCATATTTACACTGAAGAGCAATTGAATTAGAGATACCTTCCGCCCTGATGACGGCTGCGATTCGTTTCGGCATGGACTCGACAAGACACCGGAAGCGTTGCGAAGCCATACGGATCCACGACCCCTGAACAAGCTCCCACAGTTTTTTTTTTTTTGAAGGTTTAACGACCGCCGTGAGCAACTCAATGGGCTATAAGCAGTCGCCCGTCCCTAATTTAGGGTCACTGGTTCCAGGGAAGGGAGAGAGCCAGTGCCGTAAGACAAACACAACATCCATGCCTCACCGGGATTCGAACCCGGACCCCGTTCGGACGAATGATCAGAGGCCATCGCTTAGACCACTGCGCCACCGGGGCGGCCTCCCACAGTTCACGAAGATTTGATGGAGGGGGTCAGAGCCTCAAACATCTATCTCGAGGACATCCCATATGTGCTCGATGGGATTGAGGTCAGGTGAACTAGCTGGCCAAGGAAGCGAGGTCACGTCGGTGTTGTGTTCATCCAACCATTCGGATACAATTCGGGAGCGATGGCACGGTGCATTGTATTGTTGCAGGATGAGGTCCCCAGTGAGATATTGAAGACGCACAAACGGGATCAAATGGTCGTCCAGGATATCCCGGTAACGTTGACCTGTGAGGGACGATGTCACGCGTACCAGGGGTCCCATTTCAGTCCACGTAAACAGTCCCCAGACGAGAATGCCACCCCCACCAGCTTGAAGAGTACCCTGCTGGCAAGAAGGATCCATCGCTTCATGTGGTTTGCGTCGTACTCGTATCCTGCCATCCGCATGCACCAACGTGAATCATGACTCATGAGTCCAGGCAACATTTTCCCACATGTCTAGTGTCCAGTGGCGATGTTCCCGCGCCCATGCTAATCTTTGCACCCTGTGATGTGCGGTTAGCAGCGGTACCCTCGTGGGACGATAGCTTCGGTACCCCATAGCGAGGAGATGGTTCTGGATGGTGTGGTTGCTTACACGTTTTTGTGTACCAGCGTTAAATTCCCGAGTGATTGCTTGCACTGTGGCCAGTCTATCCACTGTTACAATGCGAGCTAGCCGACGATGACCCCGCTCATCCACACGCTGTTGTCCACGGCAGTTGGCACTTGCAGGGATGGTTTTCGGATTCGATGTACTTACGGTGCACCCGTGACACAGTGGCTCGTGAAAATCCCAGTGCCTGCACGACTTACGGGATAGAGTGACCCATTCGTCGGGACCAGACAATTTGCCCACGATCAAATGCGCTTAGATCCTTCGTCTTACCCATACTGCGTCCGATTCTTACTGATTCCCGTCGCATCACTCCTTATATTGTCGGATCGCTGCATACGCCATGTCGTTTCCGTTTACAGGGCCGCCCACAGCGCCATATTTGCATAACGCCAGCTGTCTCTAATTCAATTGCTCTTCAGTGTACTTTGCAGTGGGAGATTTAAAGTTTTTGGCGCACTAGGCCAGCCTTGCCTGGAGGCCTCGCCAAAAAAAAAAAAAAAAAAGAAAAAAATGAACAACACTTTTAACAAATTGTAGTGCATCAGTGGTAATTCAGGGCTATTTACAATCATTTTTTTACACACCCTTCTCCAAAATTGCATAAGAATGTATTTTATCATAATAAAAAAGAAAAATATTCAATTTTTCTTATGTTTAAATAAAATACTAATGAACCAGCTACCAACTACAATGATTTCAATTATAAAAAAAAATTAAAAAAGTCTGACTGCATTAAAGTTGTGAAATTCACTTTGAACTATACCTCTTCTAACAAGCCCATTCGATGTACTTTAATATCAGCAAAATGTTTAATGATATCTTGAAAATCAAGTTTTTTTACAAGTTCAGTATTTGAAAAAGAAAACTAGCCCGACAGAAGAGTATTAAGGTGGTTCCACCTAAAATCTCTGCCTTATGTTTCCAATGGTAAAACTTCTTTACACATTTTCTTCGCAATTAATGTATTCCCAAGGATGAAAATGTGCACATCGATAAAATTTACTTTAAGTTATAGCATGGGATACTTAACTCTTGCTGAAACATAACCATAATTAAGCAATCCAACATTTGTTTGCCTACTGACGTCATCAATGTACAGGTCGCGCCATCTATTAACAGGTCTGAACATTACTCAAAGAAAAATAATTGATTTTTAATATAATTCTGGTTATGTTTTAGCAAGCATTAAGTATCCCATGCTGTAACTTAAAGTTAGTTTTATCGATGTGAAAATTTTCATCCTTGAGAATCATTAATTGCGAAAAAAATATGTAAAGAAGCTTTACCATTGGAAACATAAGGAAGGGATTTTAGGTGGAACCACCTTAAACCGGGGATGATTTCCTAAGGTAGCTCTTAACTCTTTTAAGGACACAAAATGATCTTTCACCATATACATGAGAAATCCTCATGCCTCAGGAAAATTCTTAACGCAATGCCCAGAAAGGAAAGAGTGAAGTTAATTGCTTTTCGTGATGTACTTTTAGGAATTCACGCGGCTTAGGTTGTGTGAAAGCACAAGTTGTCCGTGACGGAGAAAGTTGCTCTCCCAACGAAGCTACACGGATGGAATGTATCGCTGCAGATTTGTCGTCTTGACACGTGCTTTACCTGTGTAGTACGTCACAGTTGGCCTAGTAGAGCTGCTGAACTATCGATAGTTGCGACCATCAATAGTTTCCAATAGTAAGAAAAAAAAACAATCGATAACCATCAATAGCGCTATCGATAGCGTGTTGGTAACAATTGTTGAGGAGCAATGTTGGTTAACAATGTTGCTTGTCTTTTTAAATTTTCAAAAGATAAAGTCCGGTAAACTTTGAAGCGTATCTTTAGACTATTCATTCCAACAAAGTTTTCTGAGTGAGCGAAAGCCAAGGTGAAATATTTTCCCGGAAGCACGAGCAAATTTGTACTTCCTGAATTATCTTATTCTGTTTGCATTGTTTGATGTTTTCTTCAGTTTTCTTGCCATTAATTCAAAAGAACGTAATTTTGCAGATTTACTAGGCAAAAGAATTTTTCAAGAAAAACCTGGCCAAAACTCGGAAATGATACGTAAGAAAGTGAATAAACAAATAATTTTTCAAAGGGCTCTTATGTGTTTTGCATTTCTTTTGGTAAGCCTACTCTCGTTGAGTTTACCTGAAGAATGGAGTCGTCGGATCTAAGGTACACGGAGAGGAGAGGGAGTGTGTTATTTGCCTGTCGATTCTGACGGCATAGTACACCTCAGTACTCGAGAATTTTACGTTCTTTTGATAATCAATGGTATTGATGGAAGACAAAGGAAATGGGAAATCAGTAGGGTAGGGAAATCGAAGTGAGATGAATATCTCTGGTTCTGCAGGAAAGTGCATATAATAACGCCGCTTATATATTCAGTCATACACAGTGAGGATGCAGGATTTGTCATTTTTATGTAGGACTTCCGTCCACAGGGAGTAGAGTTTAGGTCCCAGCCACCTACAGCGAGATCGCCTTTTGGGCAGGACACAGAAACGGAAGGAATGAGAGCAAGTCTAGCGACTTTGACAGAACAGTTTGTAGTGAGATTAGAGTACAGTAGATGGCGCCACCGTACAAGTACGATATTGCACATAGATGGGTGAGAGAATTTCAGGGGGGACATAGGAAAGGATACCCATTTTACCAGTGGGTCCAGCCTGGGGGCCGTCACTTTACGTGCTCGTCCGATGCACGGCGGATATTCAGCGATTGTTAGTAAATCACACCATCTCTGAAAGATCAGCCCAGGCTTGAACCTGGGGACCCAGCATCGACAGTCTGAAACACTAACCACTAAGCCATCCGCGGCTTTTTGCAGGAAAGTGCATAATCGACCCTTGAACTATATATGGAAACCCTGTAAAATGAACACAATTTGCAAATGCGGTAATGTTTTAACTTCGTGCGAGCTACAGTTGAGGCAAAGAGCAACACGGTGAACGGAGGAAAACATACCTGTTGGAATCTTCAGTGGCCACATGTATTGCTAACTTCAAAATTTTGCAGCAAAAAAAAAAAAAAAACGCATGGACCACGCTTTTGATTTTTTTTCACATTTAATATTGAATTAGAAACATTTCGGGGATAAAAAATTAGGAAAAACATTTGCGAAGTAAAATTGCCGTGGTACTAAAGGATGAGTGCTAAATTGCTTATTTTCTTATGTCGAAAGAAAAATTAATAATCAGTGTGTCTGTGTTCCTTTTTTGACACCAACAAATTAACTGAAAGTGAGTGTTCCTATCACTAGTGCCATTGGTGCAAGCTGAATGGTTTACATTTACAGCATTGAAAACCATAAAACTATCGACAGTCCGTGTTCAGATCTGGAAAAAACTATCGATTCTATCAATAATACTATCGATGGCATTCCCCGTTTGTGACGTCAGTAACCGGGTCATAACAAACCAAACCCGCGAAGATTGAGAAACACTCTGTTTGCTCGGCGTGCGTCTTGAACTGAGAGTGCTGAAGATTTGATGTGCTGTATGAGGATTCGAAAGAAGTTAGTATTTTTATTGATTTAGATTGCATATTTCTTATGAATTGACGAAATAGGTTATTTTTTTTACAAACGTAATAGTTCCCGCGAAACTAAGTTATTTAAGGCTTAAGCAACGTTTCATGAATCATTAGGCTTAACAACTTTTCATTAATTTTTATGCGTTGTTTATTTTGTCCAGCGCGGTTTCCTTACTTTGTACGAAATATTTAGAAATGTACTTTTCTGACGTCATGCTGAAATAAAAGAAATATGTCAGTCGCACATTGTGTTGCTGAAAATTACCTATCAATAACGGCAATTTCAATGCGATACATGGAACGTTCCTCATTAACTATCTTAAGTTTTGCCTTCTTTTTTCTCCTTAACTTATTTAAATGAAATAGAACATATTAGTGTAAATATACTTTTATCGAATAATGTGGTACAATATGGCACGTGATGTATAAAAAATAACTAGTGGACGAACAAAAGAAAAATGTATGCAAAAACAGTAAAATTTGTGTTGTCAAAGTATATGTGAATTGAAACTTACCAGGCTCAGATCCAAGAACCCTGCCAAGTGCAGAGGTGATTTATGAGCTTGACAAAAAAAATTACACAAGATTTGCCTAACAATACCTTGGATTCACTGAACACACATAAACAAGTAAGAAAGGTGACTCAAAAATTTTAGTTGTAAAAACTGACTAGCAGTTACATTTAATGTTGATCAGGCCTCTCGCCTGATCAGAATTTTGTTGAGAAATTTTACAGTTTTTTGTTTCTTTTGTTTTATTTTCACAAAGCACCCGATATACCAAAAATGAGTTTTAGAGTCCAATTTCAATTTTGTTGGGTGTATATTTCAAATTGATTATACAATTTTCTGATTTGCCTGGTATTCAAAATTTTAACATTTCAATTTGTAATTTTTTAATTATTAAAATTTCAGTGTTATTCAATTATCATTTGTTTAGTAAGAAAAAATATGTGTTCTACACTTGATATTTCCCTTTTTAGGTACTTTCACAAAACATCATGCACAATACAAAAGAATAATACACTTTGGCCAAAAATAAAATGAGCACTGAGGTTTCTCAGCGTGTAATGCATTACGACTGCCTCTAGTTTTTCTTTGCTTTTATATTATTTGTGTTACTTCAAAAAAGAAAAACTTAACTCTCCCCCATTTTATAATACTCGATAAATTTCATTTTTTACAACCATACACCTTTTAGGGACCGTATAATTTCTCAACACAATAAAGTATTTCCAAACAATAATAGTTTCCTTTTTTTTTTTTTCGGAGTCAACAACAAAAAAAAAAAAAAGTCTGTGTGGTTTACTGGTGGCCAATAGGAAGATAAGTCGAAATATTATCTCTTTTTAGGCAGACTTTCGAATCCTGAAACATGATGGGGCCGTCGCTGAATCCTCCTAACTGGGTTGGAACAATCGCTGGCCGGGCATCAAGGTACCCAATCTTGAAATGTAGTCAGGAAACAGACGTATAACTGTAGGCTGGTTTTTTTTTCTTTTTTTTTTCACTCCAACTGTCGGATGTCGACCATCATGGCGACTTCATCTAAGCCTTGCTTTTGTAGCTGAGGCGTCTAATTTCCAGTGACTCGCTCTGGCCGGAGCGACACTAAGCGTCACGTTTTTTTCTTTTTCCAAGAGCTGCTATCTTGACCAGCGGGCGAGAATAAGTCATCAGGTGCTGACCTCAGTCCAACACGGGACAAGTGAAGAAAAATCCAAAGGGGCAAGTGTGCGTGGAAGTTGAAACTTCACATCACGTCAACTGCAGAGTGAGTTATAAGTTCGCCCCAGGAACTTCTTTTTCGCCGATCAGCGGTTGCTGACCTCAGTCCAACACGAAGCAAGTGAGGTGTTACACTCTGAAAAACTCAGGAGCAAGTAAGTGAGTGAAGGGTGAAGAGAGATAAATCTCCCCTTAGCTCAAAATAGGGATGGGCGATATTTATCAATATATCGAAATATCGATATTTTCACCCGAAATTTCGATATATAGTATTGATATCGAAGTTTCGATATATCAGAAAATCAATATATCGGTTTTTGATATATCGGCGCGATATTCAATATATTGGTATTGGTGTTTGATATTCAATATATCAGCGTATGGCCGATGTGATTTCACTTGTGGAATGAAATCTGTGTTCTTTCCTCTATCATGTCGCGAAAATTATGTTGCTTGAGGACTATCAAACTGCGATCTCATTATCGAGATTCACATGATATTATGTCACCTTCCGATTTCTAGAACTCTACGAGGAAAAATGCCTGCTGTGTTGAAAACCTCCATGGTTGAAAATTTTAACTATTAGTTGACGGTAGGCACACAGAAAAGAAATTTAAAGAACGGTCGATAGCAGATTGTTCTTTTGCTTATGAGTATTATGTTTGAAGTTAAGTAAACTGGCACTTTGACCAAAATTAAATACATACCAATGACACACAATTTGAAGTTTAAGATAAGCATTTCTTTTATTTTCAGTGATAAAGTACGTAGATCTTAACAGCTGGCTAAGGAAATGCAAAACAGCTTTTCGAAGGTTTTCTTGATGTCTTACAAGTTATGTAATATAAAGTTTGTTGGAATTCAGGCTATGTATATATCAGACGTAATTTTTTTATCATCATTTGATAATTATCTTGTTAATACATAGTGAAACTTCCTGAAGTAATTAAATAATCTGGCAAAAATATGAGCATAATTAACTTTCGTCTTGATCTGCTGATTTTCCCACACTTACAGCATGTTATTTCCTCTGACTGTCCATTAGTTTTTATGTTATCTAGGAGAGACAGGCTTTCATACATTAATTAGTAAATATATACTTGATCAATTTGGATTATGATATTTTTTATGTTTTTCATACATTAATTAGTATGGCTTTCAATAATTAATTAGTAAATATATATACTTGATTAATTTGGATTATGATATTTTTTATGATTTTATTTTTATAATCGATTTTTAACAGAGGACTAATAATCGTTAGCATTTTTTTTAAATATCTTTCTGGAAAAATAATTGCTTTCTATGAAAAGGCCATCACAAATTATTCGTACTCTAATTACTGTTTTTAATAAAAATGTCACTTGTGAACATATTATAAGCATTTTAAATTTTTTTGCTTATGCCATGGGAATTATTTTAGCTTACACCATGGAAGTAACTATATCTGTATACTCCATTAACATTGTGTTCTGTCTTAAACGATAAAAAAATAGCAAACCATTGTTCACACGTTCTGAAAAATATAAATGTATACAAAATGCTCTAAAAATTACAATAACAAAGTTTTTTTAAAGATTTTTTTCCATAACATTTCCTTGCAAGCTGATATAATGTTAACTTTGACATTTGCATGCCAATAAAAAAGTTATTCTTTCTATAATTCAGTTATTCCCATGTTAATTGATGGTTAAGATTCCAGTCTGCTGGGATTAATAAGTACGTTTGTTTTGTCATTAAATTCCATACTGAAGCTTCAACTTACCTTTCCTCGAAATGTTGGAAATACATATTTCTCATAATCTCACATTTATGAGAAACACATTAAAACATTCCTTTGCAACTGGGGTTTTTGGAAACTTCTTGGCAGAAACCATATCCATGCTCGTCGAGCAATGCCCACACATGAAACAAGAAAATCTCTTTTGGGTTTTGGAAAGTATATTCAGCATTTCTGTAGATTACAAGCTCACTTCTGTTGCATGATTTATTTATTTATTTTTGCATCAAAACTTTCTGGTATATATATCTTTTATTTTAGGATCTGAAAAACAATATTTTACGTGTTTTTCATACCACTAAAAATACAGCTTGAGAGCTGCAATCTTGCATAAAGATAGTTTTAAGCTATAAAATATAATAATAAATGACAAATAAAATTGCTCCCTTTTAGCAGGTGGAAACAGCTCTCGGTTTTAGAACCCTGGAACTAGAGTATAAATTTCGTGTTTTAGAAAGAAAAAATTGCTATGAAAATTCCTTGTGACATAAGTTATACAATTCTATCATTTTCGGATAACTCTGTAAGGAATAGTTTATGTGTATTTATTTATACACACTTTGGCACTGTATTCAATAAAGCAATACAGATTTGCAAATGGCGCCGCACAGAAGCTTTATTTATTTAGTGCTGGCTGAGATTTGTGCGAACAAGCCAACAGCTCGCTTTGACCAACAGTTCCAAGTTCCCAACATTTCCAAGTTCCCAACAGCCAATACTTAGCACAACATCAGATCAGATCGGATTCATCGATAACCCTGAGGCAGTATAAACCGGAATATCAGTCGTAAATAAACCGGAATATCAGTCGTATTGAGATCAGAAGTATTAACAAATTTCGAAAAATCGATCCGATATATTGATCTTTCAATACCAATATTTTCGATTCAATATATCGGTCTCAGAAATATAAAAAGATATCGGTATCGATACTTTTGCAAATATCGCCCATCCCTAGCTCAAACTTTTCAAAACTCTAACGCGCATGCGCCAAAAAGGACGCTATGGCTTTCAGCCACGCTATTGGCTGAAAGTCATCTTTTCATGCTCTCTGTAACTTGAGGAGAATGTTTACGAGGGGTGTGTTGGGGGGATGAATGACCTGTTAGTCATCCATGGCTCTTGAATATGACTTTGCAAAAATTCTTGAAATTCCACCTGCTATGCCCTGGGGATTCTATTGTATTCAAGTTTTGCCAGGTTGACCTCTTCCAAAGGAATTTCTGGGCTTACAGGAAGTGAAATTCTTATCTCTGAGTTTGGCGACTCCCTGTCTAGTGAAAAAAAAAAAACGAAATGGTGCAAATCCCGGGGATCCCTAATATTCACAAGAAATTTTACATCATGAACAATTTAATATTTCTCGAAACTCAATACAAAAATTTTCACATTTCATTTACAAATTGCTGAATAAGAAATTTCAGAATTCGGGGAAAAAATTAATTTCCTTAGAAAAAATCATTCTACTGACATAGTGCACGATTCTATACCAAATTTTGGTGTCTTGCTATCTCACCTGGACTGTTGAACAAAAACTGCTTTTCACCACACACTATTTAATCTCAGTCATAATGTAAGCTTAATTTAATTTAATTAATTATGCACGAGTTCAACGTTCATAATTTACTTTATATATATATATATATATGAATTTAAGTTTTAAAGTGAAGTGAATAATTTAGTTCACATATGTTCTAGTTTCACTCATAGACTAAAAGTAATTTTAACCCATTTATTTATGTTCAAATTGTTTTTAGCTCTCGTTCCAAAGACACATACATATACAGTACACGTACAAAAACTATAACTACACAATTTCCACTAAAATCCGTGAACGAATGTTTAAGAAAGTGGGGAAAAAATGTTTTTCATGTCGCTCAGTTCGTCTCAAAGAATGAAATTCAGAAAAAGATTAATGAGAGGAAAAATTTAAAGAATCATTCTTGGAAACAAGAATGCGTGGATGTGTGATTTTCTTTTTTCGCTTTTTCGCATAGTGGAACCAAAGACTGGTCCCTAATCTTCGACACCACTAATAGAAAAAAACATCAACACATCATATCTGAATTAGTTTGTAGATATGAAATATCACTGAATTCATCGCTCCCACGGCTCATTAAGTGTTTGCGTTTTGTTTTTTACCAGATTATTTTTGCATTTACCGAAATTTACAACTTTTTTTCACCGATATTGTGAAGTTACGAAAAATTTGGAATCCTGATATCGCCTCGCTGTAACGTCGCTGCTAGCTAAGATGTCAGTCACGTCATCGTTTATTATAACCTTGATTGTGATGTTACGAATCGAGGACTAAGGCTTGCTGGTACTCGAGACAGCTTTGTCTATGGCCTAGTCGTAAATCCGCCCCTGTTAATGTTGAGAAATTGAAAGGGGAAGGGGACTTTTTTTATGCGGCAACAAAATAAATAAATAAATAAATAAATAAATAAAAAACGCTATTTTTCAAGGATCTGTGGCAAAGTTAGGGGGCCCACCAAAACTGATGTGCGAAGGGCCCCGGTGACTCTAAACCCGCCGATGTCAGGGGCTCTTAATTTCTTTCTACCTCTTTACAGTCATACATAAAGGACTAAAAATCAAACATTAAAAGCTCTCGGGAAAATGCCAAAGTGGCGACTATAACAGAAACAGAAAAATGAGAACATGTATTTAGATCACATGAGAGCAGCGTAGGCTGTAGGAGATTGACACCGCGACAATTGCGCGTTAATTTCACACTTATAGGAGAAGTTGCGCAAGTCCGAGTTTACGTAACTTGCTTATTACTTCTGTAACTCGTGAGCGCCTGTAATTGTTTTCAAGAAAAGAATGATAAAAATACAATAAATTTACAATTAAAAATTCTAACTTTTTGCACCAACGGTTTGCTATTCGGTTCTGGTTATCTTCGTTCCCTGGAGTCCGGTAACTTTGAATTAGGGATGGACGAGTTCTACTTTCTTTTGTTAATCAATGGTATTGTTAAACTCTCCTCGGCTGCTCGGATAGTCTGTGGCGTTGGCTTCTGGGTTCGAGTCCCGCATGGGTGGTGTCCGTTTTTGATGGCGCTGTGCCTTCGCTGGAACTAGTGGCCTCAAATTAAGCACGGTAGACTGCTTATCTGCCATAAGAGTTGCAATTGTTGGTCGCTTCCCCCTCCCCAACAAACTAAACTACCATCATCATGATTTAGTTAGGCTAATGAGTCTAATCTGTAATACGAGAATTCATATATTGTATTTATACGATAAGCATAAAATCGAATACCTATCAAGCACCTGGCATTTTTATATTGCGTTATCCGTAAGAATATCGAATCTTATGCTGCTGAGATATGACCACTGCTGCCTGTAAGGTATTTTTCGCTACATTTCTTAGAGTCATATAGTTCATGAAATGTGAACAGTTAGTAGCCTTTATTAGCAAAATACTTAGGTTTGCTCTATTTTTTTACTTTATTTTTAGGGATAGAGAAAATAAAGTGGGCAATCCTTCATTTGAAATAAATTCTTGTACACGAAAAAGTAAAAATTTTCATCAGCGTGTGAATGGCTACACCGGACGCCAGGTTTTTTTTAAGGCGTGGTACCCTGAAAACAGATAGAAAAAAAAATACAGAAAACGATTTTCAGTGGAACCTGTTAAACCGCCACATTTTTTTCATCGCGCTAAAGTGGAAATCAGCGAGGATGGCGGTTTAAAGAGGTTAATATAAAAATGGGATAAAATTAAATATAAATAATAGTATAAAGAAGAAATAAAACAAATACGTTCTTATGTATCGGATCTCTAATTCCGAGAACGTAGAGATTGAAAACACAGTGATTAAGTTTATGACGAAAATTCTTAAAACAACTAGGTTTTTACATTTTCCTATAAAACCAATACATCATTTATCAGTACCATCGGCATTTACACAGTGAACTGTTGTTATTCTATCTTTCACCTTTTTTCAACCTTTCTCACGAGTGTCTGAAATCGATTTGTCGGGCATCATCCTATAAAACAAACCAGATTTATCTATTTTATACGTATCTTTTAATTCACCGCCAAACGTGATTTTTAACATTTGTTTTCTTGCCTCATCCACTGAACTTTTTAGAGGTTGCGGCTATTTCAGTATGTTTTAAAATAGACAAAAACTGGGGAATGAAAAAAGCCCATACCACAAGCAGTGCCCGGGGGAAACAGCGACTACCGAAGGTATAGGAAAATTAGAGGTTTTAGAGTCCAAAATGTGGAATGTGTTACTGGAAAATTCATTTTCTGAGAAATGTAAAACTCTATGGAAATGTAAAACGCAGCACTTATTTGGTCAAATCGTATAGTGAACCATATGAGTAAGGCAATTATTCCCTACCTTTCCATTTAATAAACTTCGATATTTAACTGGACACACACACCACTTGTCTTACTTCTGTCAGATACAATAAATCACAGAAGAGTATGCCCTTGAATTTCGGCAGCTGACTACACATTGCTAACGGCATCATTCTTTTCCCAGGGGAGTGGGCGTGGCTGCTATCTAAACGACGAGTAGAATTCCGAGTGGAGATGAAAGTCTTATGAACAGCCGCACGATTACGGTAACCCATGGAATGAAGTTCTCTGCGAATGGTACGTGTGCATACCGAGGTACTAGCATTTTTACTCACCTGTACACTGAGGTCTTGTGCACTACTCCGTCGATTAGCTGTAACGACTCTCCTGAGGCATCGACGTCCTCTATCACTGATTATTTTCTTTGGTCTGCCTTTATGTTTTGCTACTTCAGGCATGCCATGTGCCTTCCACTTATTCAGTACATCCAAAACAGTTGATTTGGGTATGTTTAAACGCCTCTCGGTTTCTCTTATGGACAACCCACTAACATATCACCCAACAATCTATCCTTTCTCAAAGACAGTTCTCTTCCGCCGCGACATTTTCACTCAACCTCATAGTGCGATACGATCGCAGTCAGCTGCAGGCTTGTTTTTATACCGTTTGCAGTTGTACCGCGCGTCTTAACAACGCAGCGGATCCGTTCATTTCTTTTGATGGGTGTCCGGTGACTTTTGTCAATATAGCGTATATTCACGTAGGAAATAAATGATGGCTGAGGCCAACTCTTTTATGTCCCACTAAATTCCGTCATCGATCAAAACAGCAAGTAGATATACATTAAAGTTATGCCATTCTGTTACGAAGAAAAGTGAAGCTCAGTGTGTTCTCTTATTCCCACATCCTACTTCCACGTCTTTAGGTCTCAATGACCCTTCTAAAGAGCTTCTTTAGTATTTCATTCTTCTTGTGATATATTCTGCACTTTGTTCTTTGAACGAAGTTGAAAGTTTTAGAGAAATCAAAATATCATGAATGGTGCTATATTTAATAAGATGTTAGTGCTCGCGGCTATTTCAAGCTCCGTCACGATCACATACATAAAAGCCACAGTGCTCTAAAAGATTGAGGCTAATGATCTGCTACTAGGATTAAATTTATCCACGCTCACAATTCTACTGCGTTAGATATTCGGAGTTTCATGCGTTGCATACTGATTCGTGAAGGATTCGAAATCACAAGTCAGATAATAGTGATTCAATGCAAGAAAACAATATAACATTCTGCCCACTGTAGCTATTAGAGCACTGGAACTGGGTGCTCAACCGTCTGGAATGCAGATGATTTTACGGGCACGCATATTGAAAACACAACATGAAGCACTCATTCCGTAGTCTATGCAAAATGCAAAGAACTTTGGTGTACTAGTGGAAATGATTCTATGTTTCAAAGCGAAAAAACGTTAAGCTGTATGGCCAGTTACCTGTCCTTTTCAGAATTGCATTTAGATCTTACCTCATGCTCCAGCCTTAAATACCCAGCTGTTCTGACGCGCCTGTAAAAACGCAAACTAAGATACTTCTAGAGCATATACATAGTGGAGTCACATTATTGTGACCACCTCCTACTTTTGACGTCAGCAGCGCGTAGCAAATAAAAGAAGGCACGTGTCGTGAGCTGGCTTGGAAGGTACATAAGGTGTGCTGTAGGCATTATGAAAACATATCACTCGTTGCTGTCATGGATAAAACGAGCAATTTATGAGATTTGCAAAAAGGAATGATTATTCGCTTTCGGGCCAAGGGTGGCAGTGTTTCTAAAAAAGCGCAGTTTGTGAACTGTTCGCGTGCTGCTGTGGTTTAAAGTGTATCGTGATTGGAGAAATGGCGCCATTGCGAATAAGCGATATGGAAACTGCGGAGCACCACGTGCCGTTGATGTGAGAGGTCAGCGTCGGCTTCGAAGGTGCGTGAGGGCCGATCGACACGCTACAGTAGAACAACTCACTGGCCGAATGAACCAGGTGGCTACCGGAAGTGTGTCTAAAACCCTGCTGCGTATGAGGGTCCGATGCAGACGGATGGTCACTGCACCTATGCTAACGAAGGTGAATCGACAGAAAAGACGGCAGTATTGGAATTGGGCCTCAGCTGATTGGCAAAGGATTGCGTTCTCCGATGAGTCACGTTTTCTGCTTCATTGAACGGATGGACGTTGGCGTATAAGGGGAGAAACATCGGAGAACAAACACTGTTCATTACTGGAAGAACACAAGCTGGTGGGGGCAGCGTTATGGTCTGGGGAATGTTTTCGTGGCATTTCCTGGGTCCACTCATACCTGTGGAAGGCACTATGGACCGAATTCATGATGAATCCATCCTTGCAGACCACGTACACCCATACATGCTGATTGCCTTCCCTGGGGCGGATGGAATCTTCCGGCACGACAATACGACGTGTCACACAGCTAGAAATGTCCGAGAGTGGTTGAAGGAGCATGATGAAGACTTCAAAGTACTTCCCTGGTCCCCTAATTCCCCAGACTTAAACCTAATTGAGCATCTGTGGGACCACCTCGATCGTATTGTTCGCTTTATGGATCCTCCACCACCCACCCTCCAGCAGTTATCAGATGCACTACAGTCAGCATGGCTCCACATACCTGTGAACACCTTACAACACCTTATTGCGTCACTCCTAGCCGGTGCAGCTGCTATCCGCGCTGCACACGGCGGTTACTCTGGATGTTAGCTGGTGGTCACAATAATGTGACTCGACCGTGTATTATATATACACTTCTGTTTGCGCCGGTATAATAATAATTTCGTACACTGGCGCAAACCAGATGTGTATATAATATTACTTTGTATATAATAAACACTTTCCGAAATATAAATTTTTAGCACGTCTTTTGCACAAGAAGATTGTGCTTATGTTATCACTTTGTCCGTACGTTTGTGGGCACCATATCTGTGCAACTATTAATCCGATTTGAAAAATTATTTCTGCATTAGGAAGCTTGAAATCTGAGAACGATGATACTAGCATTCCGTTTTTTTTTCGATGCACAACTTCGCCGCTAGATGGCGTAAATGCAGATGCTATCGAATTGAAAATATATTTTGTTCCATATATTTGTGTCTAAATATCCGATTAAAAAATATTTTCCCTTTCAATGCCATTTATAAGACTAAGTACAAAAATTAATGTAAGTACATTGCCGTCTATGCACGATAAAATAGTTTAAAAATCTTTAATGTAAAAACACCTTAGTCATAAAAGCATTCACATAAAAGGCACACTAGAATCTTTCAGATCCGCAACGGATCCATCCTCAGGTGTAAGTCTGATGGTTAGATCAGCAGGATATATACACAGTGGGATGAGATACACAAATGACGTAGGATGTATGAAGGCATGCGCACTACAGAGACATAAAAGTTCAAACAGGTGAGTGTGTTATTATTCAAAGTTTATAAAAATGTTTTAGAAGCTGCAATCTGTAGCAAAAATTTCCAGGGATTATGAATGAAACTTGGGTAATCGTCGTTACAGCATTGGTGGCGATGAGCGAAAATCTGCAGACTCTCAGTAAGTAGGGTTAGATGCTTAGATTTGGGAGTGGTGAGAATTTTGGTTTTTTCTCACAATGGTTGAAAAGGTTCGTTAAGGAGTAAACGGGACATTGCTGTATTGGAAGAACAAGTTTTCATATTATATTTGTGTTCTTTAAGGCGAGTACTCAGATTACGAGTTGTTGAACCGATATAGAGTAAGTCCTTCGTTCCAGGTTCGATAGCTTTGAGAGGTATTGCATAGATTCCATGTTTGTCTGATAGCTGTACGGGATCTCTGTCTTTTTTGATGATGGAGTAAATATTGCGTGTTTTAATTCCAAAATTAAGATCAAAAGGTTTACAAATATTTTTCAGATTGTTTATAACAATCGGGATATAAGGTACAGATCCCACGTAGCGAATGTCACGTTTATTAATGTCAATTAAGGAGCAGGTGGTACGTTCTTGAATTTTTTGTAGGATCCTGTTGAGAGTATGTGGTGTATATCCAAAGGCTGCAGTAAGGTCCCTGATTTTTCAAATTTCAGCATTGTATAGCTCGAGGGTTGAAGAGTGTGTTTTTGCACGATTTAACATAAAACGAAGTGAGGAAAGTTTTTGAGATGTGGGGTGAGAAGATGCTTCAGGGATCATAGAGAATGAAGCAGTAGGTTTTCGATATACTGAAGTGATAATATTGTAGTTATTAGCTTCACGTTTAACCAAACTATCGAGGAAAGGTAATGTTAGATCAGATTCATGTTCAATGGTAAAATTTATAGAAGGGAATTCAGACGACATAGTATCAATAAAAGTATTCAGATCAATAATAGATGAGGACCAAAATAATAAGATATCATCAACATAACGAATGTATAATAATGGTTTGGTGCAGAAGTTTGAAAAAACATCGTTTTCAAGGTGCTGCATTAGTATTTCTTCAAGAATTGGGGAGAGTGGGGATCCCATGGGGGCTGCGTCAGTTTGACGGTAAATGGTCTCATTAAAACGGAAGAATGATCTATTATAGACAAGACGAAGTGCACATAGAATAGCTTGTATTTCAGAATCGGAGTATAAAGCTGCCTGCATTTTATCGACTATGAGGTTATGGACGGTTGGAACAGGAATATTTGGGTATAAGGAAATAACATCCATAGATAGCATAATAAATGGGGTGGTGATGGGAGAAATGGAACGAATTCGAGCTAAAGCTTGGTGGGAACTGGTAATTGAATAATTGGAGGTGGTGGTAAATTGAGAAAGAAAAGAAGCTAAAGCCTGTTCGAGAGGTCTGGTAGGTGAGGCATAGCCTGAAACTAGGGGTCGGAGGGGATAGCCATCTTTGTGCAGTTTTAGTTTGCCGAAGAGATCTGGGACTCTAGGTCCTGGTGGGGGGTGTAAGCATTTAACAATGTTGGCGGGGAGTGAGTCCAGAGATCTTAGCTTCCGAATTGCGGCAATGGAAGCCGGGGTCGGATCTTTGTTGCAGATGACGTGGGGAATATTGTTGATAGCTGATTCCATTTTTCGATGTACTCAGATCTGTCCAGCACAATAATCTGTGAGCTCTTGTCTGCTGCAATAATTGAAATGTTAGGATTTTTTATGAGGGCACGTAGTTGTTCCTGTTCATCAATAGCATTTTGTTGAGTGGTTTGATTATGTCCAAGTGTAGAATCAAAGGATTTATTGGCACTCGCCATTCGACAGCGAGAAGTCTCTTGAAAAGTTTCCAGCAGATGTTTAAGAATTAATTCCATTTGCGGAATTAATGTAAAGATATTGAGTCGTGAAGCTGGATAGGCAAATTTTGGGCCGTGGGTAAGAGCTGTAAATTGTGTGGAATTCAAGTTCAGATTGCTGAGATTCAAAAAGGTAAGGATGATTGGTTTGTTGAGGTGTTTGAATAGTGCTCAGGTTTCCTTACCTTAAAACGTGATTGAGTTTCATCAGCAACAAGATTCCGTAGTTTGTTAATGTGAGTTTTTTGCAGTTCTAGTTCCCGAGAGAGGCATGGAGCATAGACTGTTATGAGGGCTCTGTTTAACAAAATAGGATGAATTGAAGTCGTCATGTGTTTGTAGGATTCATAAGTACGTCGATTGAGGAAATCAATATAACCTCTTTTTTGCCTGATAATGCAGCGGAGTCGTTTAGTCTCAGAAGTCTTTAAAATTATGCTGTCTCTCAGAGATATGGGTTTTTGACGAAGTAATAAGAATTTAGGGATAATGCCAAGATCTCGACAGTTTAGTAAGAAGGTTAAGTGCATACCTTCTGAGGTCAATCGTTGTCTCCATTTCCCAAAGGTCTTCACCACGCTGTTCATAATGACGAATGATAATTGAAATATATAGCATGTACCAGTAAGCGGCGTTCGTTGATTCCGTAAAACACTTCGTGCAGGAGATTGAAAATTAATGTAAGTACATTGCCGTCTATGCACGATAAAATAGTTTAAAAATCTTTAATGTAAAAACACCTTAGTCATAAAAGCATTCACATAAAAGGCACACTAGAATCTTTCAGATCCGCAACGGATCCATCCTCAGGTGTAAGTCTGATGGTTAGATCATCCTTACCTTTTTTGAATCTCAGCAATCTGAACTTGAATTCCACACAATTTACAGCTCTTACCCACGGCCCAAAATTTGCCTATCCAGCTTCACGACTCAATATCTTTACATTAATTCCGCAAATTGAATCAATTCTTAAACATCTGCCGGAACCTTTTCAAGAGACTTCTCGCTGTCGAATGACAAGTGCCATTAAATCCTTTGATTCTACACTTGGACATAATCAAACCACTCAACAAAATGCTATTGATGAACAGGAACAACTACGTGCCCTCGTAAAAAATCCTAACACTTCAATTATTGCAGCGACAAGAGCTCATAGATTATTGTGCTGGACAGATCTGAGTACATCGAAAAAATGGAATCAGCTATCAACAATATTCCCCATGTCATCTGCAACAAAGATCCGACCCCGGCTTCCATTGCCGCAATTCGGAAGCTAAGATCTCTGGACTCACTCCCCGCCAACATTGTTAAATGCTTACACCCCCCACCAGGACCTAGAGTCCCAGATCTCTTCGGCAAACTAAAACTGCACAAAGATGGCTATCCCCTCCGACCCCTAGTTTCAGGCTATGCCTCACCTACCAGACCTCTCGAACAGGCTTTAGCTTCTTTTCTTTCTCAATTTACCACCACCTCCACTTATTCAATTACCAGTTCCCACCAAGCTTTAGCTCGAATTCGTTCCATTTCTCCCATCACCACCCCATTTATTATGCTATCTATGGATGTTATTTCCTTATACTCAAATATTCCTGTTCCAATCGTCCATAATCTCATAGTCGATAAAATGCAGGCAGCTTTATACTCCGATTCTGAAATACAAGCTATTCTATGTGCACTTCGTCTTGTCTATAATAGATCATTCTTCCGTTTTAATGAGACCATTTACCGTCAAACCGACGGAGCCCCCATGGGATCCCCACTCTCCCCAATTCTTGCAGAAATACTAATGCAGCACCTTGAAAACGATGTTTTTTCAAACTTCTGCACCAAACCATTATTATACATTCGTTATGTTGATGATATCTTATTATTTTGGTCCTCATCTATTATTGATCTGAATACTTTCATTGATACTATGTCGTCTAAATTCCCTTCTATAAATTTTACCATTGAACATGAATCTGATCTAACATTACCTTTCCTCGATATTTTGATTAGACCTGAAGCTAATAACTACAATATTATCACTTCAGTATATCAAAAAATTGCTGCTTCATTCTCTATGATCCCTGAAGCATCTTCTCACCCCACATCTCAAAAACTTTCCTCACTTCGTTTTATGTTAAATCGTGCAAAAACACACTCTTCAACCCTCGAGCTATACAATGCTGAAATTGGAAAAAACCAGGGACCTTACTGCAGCCTTTGGATATACACCACATACTGTCAACAGGATCCTACAAAAAATTCAAGAACGTACCACCTGCTCCTTAATTGACATTAATAAACGTGACATTCGCTACGTGGGTTCTGTACCTTATATCCCGATTGTTATAAACAATCTGAAAAATATTTGTAAACCTTTTGATCTTAATTTTGGAATTAAAACACGCAATATTTACTCCATCATCAAAAAAGACAGAGATCCCGCACAGCTATCAGACAAACATGGAATCTATGCAATACCTCTCAAAGCTATCGAACCTGGAACGAAGGACTTACTCTATATCGGTTCAACAACTCGTAATCTGAGTACTCGCCTTAAAGAACACAAATATAATATGAAAACTTGTTCTTCCAATACAGCAATGTCCCGTTTACTCCTTAACGAACCTTTTCAACCATTGTGGGAAAAAACCAAAATTCTCACCACTCCCAAATCTAAGCATCTAACCCTACTTACTGAGAGTCTGCAGATTTTCGCTCATCGCCACCAATGCTGCGACGATTACCCAAGTTTCATTCATAATCCCTGGAAATTTTTGCTACAGATTGCAGCTTCTAAAACATTTTTATAAACTTTGAATAATAACACACTCACCTGTTTGAACTTTTATGTCTCTGTAGTGCGCATGCCTTCATTACATCCTACGTCATTTGTGTATCTCATCCCACTGTGTATATATCCTGCTGATCTAACCATCAGACTTACACCTGAGGATGGATCCGTTGCGGATCTGAAAGATTCTAGTGTGCCTTTTATGTGAATGCTTTTATGACTAAGGTGTTTTTACATTAAAGATTTTTAAACTATTTTATCGTGCATAGACGGCAATGTACTTACATTAATTTTCAACCTCCTGCACGAAGTGTTTTTTTACGGAATCAAAACTAAGTACAGTCTCTTTTTCAAGTAAACTCGATTGAAAAAATTCTCTCTTAGACAGATACCGCTTACCTCGAAAAACGTTTTCTGAATACCTCCTGCTTAAAATAGTGCACAGTTTCCCCGCCAGGGGCGTAGATGTATGTATTATTTTTGTCGATATCTCCGTTTCGAAGAGTCCAATTTGAAAAATTCTTTCTTTGTTGGAAAGCGTTTCCAGTGCAAAACATTTCTCATGTAATTTCATATTTTTGTAACGCACAAGTGTGCCACTAGAGGGCGTAAGCTCATGTTTCCGTTTATAGCAATATCTGTGGGTCTAGAAACCCGACTGAAAAAATTCTTTTTCGATCAGATACTATTGACTATGAAAACTCTTTGGGTTTATTTTCTTCCCAAAATAATGTACAATTTCGCCACTAGGGGCGTCAGTGTTTAATCTCTTATTCTCAATATCTCTGCTTCTAAACGTGCGATCTAAAAAAATCTTTTAACGCCGGATATCATTTAGCTTGTGGAGCACTTAAGGTTTGTTTTTGAGGAGTTTTGTAATTCACAGTTCTGTCGCTAGGTGGCGTTTGTGTACTTCTGTTTTCAGCTGCATCTCCGCTTTTAAAAACCCTGTTGAGCAATTCCTTTTTTGACTGTATGATATTCACGAAAATAAATGTGAGGAGCACTGTTCTCTTTAAATAATGCACAGCTTTTCCGCTAGGGTAAGTAATGGTCAAAATTTTTTTCTCGAATTCTCAGTTTCCGGGAGACGTATAGTGTACTCTGATCATGATATCTTCCACTCTTGTCATTTTTCTGATCCACGAGTTCCTCTTCTTATCTCTCCTGGTTTAACCAAGCATGCACCTCTCCATGCTTCTTTGAGTTGCTGCAGTCTCTGTATGTCTTTTTTAGTTAAGGTCCATGTCTCTGCACTATATATATATATATTTTTTTTTTTTGATTGGAGGTTTAACGACCACCGTGAGCAACTCAATGGGCTATAAGCAGTCGCCCGTCCCTAATTTAAGGTCACTGGTTCCAGGGAAGGGTGAGAGCCAGTGCCGTAAGACAAACACAACATCCATGCCTCACCGGGATTCGAACCCGGACCCCTTACGGACGAATGATCAGAGGCCATCGCTTAGACCACTGCGCCACCGAGGCGGCACTCTGCACTATACGTAAGCACTGGAAGGATGCATTGATCAAGCACTTTTCTTTTAAGACATAATGGCATATTGCTCTTGAAAATTATACTGCTTCTTCCAAAAGCTCACCAACCAAGTTTTATATGCAGATTAATTTCTTCATCAATGTGACCCTCACTTGATATCTGCTGTCCAAGGTAAAAGTAGGTATCGGTTACCTCCAGCTTTTCCCCATCAATCGATAAATCTTCATTTCTAGTAAAAGCATTGTATAATACATCACCTTTGTCTTCTGAAAGTTCAATTTTAATTCCACCTCTTTACTCTTGTCAAGAAGATTTTTTATCATACTCTGCAGCTCTAACGGGGTAGTTGCAAAAATGACGACGTCATCAGCAAAACGAAGGTGAGTTAGATAATCTCCATTGATCTTTATCCCTTTGTTTACCCAGTTCAGTGATTGAAAGACATTCTGCAATGTGGCATTAAAGAGTTTGGAAGATGTAGTATCCCCTTATCTCACTCCCCTTCCAATTTTTATGGGTGCTGCATTCTCAAATAGCCGAATCTTTGCACTTGCATTTTCACAGATGTTATTAATAATATTAATATTAATGTATGCATCTTATATATATATATCAAAGGAAAGTTAAAATACTACTCATGTAATATAAACTACAACAAAACTGCGCGGTGCTGCAAGTATTAGATGTAGATAGTCTATGCAAAAGAATATTAACACACAAGAAACCAGCTTTCATAAACCAATAACTAGGGCCTTATGACTTCCAGATGAAGAAAAGCTCAATACAAGAAATTATAAAATGACAAAATAATGTTAAGTAAATTATTATAAATACACACTCAGGACCCCTGAACCACTCTTCAGGGAAAGACATCCCGAGGCCCTGAGCAAACGAATTTAGTTCAGGTTTCGTGAGAATGCCAATAATCTGGAAAAAAGCAAAAACAGACGTCCACATTAAAATTTTGAGTTATAAATTTCAGTGCATTCTGTCTTCTCTACCTGAACTGTAGAATATACAAGAAAGAGCCACTGAAACTAAAAATGAACTATAAAACTCCTTACCAGAACTGTAATACTACCTGAACTGTAATATACAGTATACAAAGAAGAACCACTGAAACTAAAAATGAACCATAAAACTCCTTACTAGAATTGTAATCCCTTTAAAAAATAGCAACAGTAACTTAAATCCTTCCACAAAACCTCCCTTGACACATATACACTGAGTGCCCACTTTATTATGACCACCTGACAGTTTTAAGCAAATGAGCTATGGCTGCACGCTGTTGCCGCCAGAGGGCGAGGCTAGTATAAAAAGGGAAAGCTTAGTGCTTGCGACAGTAGTAGAAGTGATTTTTGGGTGACGAGATGGGTAAAAAATGCGATTTGACGGACTTTCAACGTGGGATGATTGTAAGAGCTCGGAGCCATGGAGCGAGTATCACCGAAACCGCCGCATTCGTGAAATGTTCCAGAGCAGCTATTGTTAAAGTGTTTAAAGACTATACTGTCAGCCAAAAAACTGGGTCTCTACGTGCAACGTGAGGTCGTCATCGACTAGTGACTGCTCCGGCGGAACGGAGAGTGTCCAGACTGGTAGCAGACAACAGAAGGGCTACAGTGCAGCAAATTACAGACCATTTAAATCAAGGATCCCCTCAAATGATCTCTGCACGCACTGTTCGTCGTACACTGCATTGGATGGGATATGGCAGCCGAAGGCCTGTTCAAACACCTTTGCTGTCTGCAGTTAACAAGAGAAAACGTCTCCAGTTCTGACAGGAGCACAAGGATTGAACAGTCGATAATTGGAAATAAATTATGTGGTCCGATGAATCACGTTTTCAGTTGCACCATGCCGATGGCCGAGTGAGAATTTGGCGGAAACAGCACGAAAGCATGGACCCCAAATGCATTGCTACAACCCTTCAAGCTGGTGGAGGCAACGTTATGGTTTGGGGAATGCTTTCCTGGCATGCTTTGGGCCCTTTAATTCGTGTTGATCAACGTCTGACTGGCACATCATATCTAAACATCGTTGCGGACCAAGTGCATCCTTTCATGTGGATGGTTTATCCCAATGGCGATGGCTACTCTCAACAAGATAATGCGTCCTGCCATAGTGCTCGTATTGTACAGGATTGGTTTCAGGAACATGCCGGTGAGTTTACTTTGCTTAGGTGGCCCCCACAATCACCAGATCTCAACCCCATTGAGAATTTGTGGGATGAAGTTGAACGAGCCATCAGACAGCTGGATCCACAACCCTGCAATCTTCCACTCCTGGAAAGTGCTATTCATCAAGCATGGTCTCAGATTCCACAAACCACCTATCAACATCTCGTGGAGTCCATGCCACGAAGAATCGACGCAGTATTAAAGGCAAAAGGTGTCCCAACGAAGTACTCAGTGTATAAACATTCATAAACAGTCACGGTTAGGACCCAAATCCAAGCCGGAATATGAAACTCCAAACGTGTTCAGAAAATCACAGTGAACAAATGTAGCTGCTCTTTCCTAGGCACGTTCCGAAATAATCCAATATTTAGCAATGTCGAACAAGTGTTTTCAGGGGATGTAAAGAATATATATTATAAGTCTCCGGGTCTACTCGGAGGAAAAAAAGTTTCAAGTGCGGTCTAGGGGTCCTGAGTGTGTATTTATAATAATTTACTTAACATTATTTTGTCATTTTATAATTTCTTGTATTGTGCTTTTCTTCATCTGGAACTCATAAGGCCCTAGTTATTGGTTTATGAAAGTTGGTTCCTTGTGTGTTAATATTCTTTTACATGCGCGTGTGTGTGTGAAAACAAAAGTAGATCCTGCATAACTGGTGTTTAAATGACATAAAGCTGAAAACGATGTTTTCAAATACCCTTTATCATTCAATAATGGGTGACAACAACCCGCACAAGTGTTTTCTCAATTAATTTTTGAGGAGATTCTCAAATTCGTTTGTTTTCATATTTTTTTTGCTGACAGAATATAATGTTTTCAAAATACGCATGGTAATTCAAGATATGAAAGCTCTGGCTTTAATAAAGTTACTAGTGTTGTAAAAAGTTATGAAATAAATGATTTTAGAAATTAACAAGTTAGTAAAATCATGCAATGCATTGATTATAATACGCTTTCAAACATACCAGAAATCATTACTCAAGTTATGAGGATAATGGCTGTGGAATAAATCTCGGTCCTGTGCCCTGACCTTTGATCACATTTCGATTATATTTAACAGAATGGTTCAGTATACCTCCGAAATAACATGATAAAGTTTTGTCGTAATGGAAGCATTTTTACGTAAGTTATGATGCACAAGGGCTATGGAATAGATTCCGCTCCTGTGTCCTAAAATTTGACCCAATTTCGCCCATTTTCAATAGGATTCGTTCCCAGGAAGGCCCCTACAACATACTAACATTTTATCCAAATCGAAGAATTTTAACGTAAGTTATGACGCATAATGACGATGGAAGTGATTCCGCACTTATGTCTTGACCTTTGACCCCATTCCGCTCATTTTCAATAGGGGTTGTCCCCTACCACACACTAAAATTTAATCGAAATCGAACCTTTTTTACGTTAGTTATGACGCATAAGAGCAGTGGAATGGATCCCGCTCCTATGTCCTAACCTTTGACCCCATTTCGTTCACTTTCAATAGGGTTCCTTCCCAGGTGATCCCCTTCCACATACTAAAAGTTCACCGAAAACGAACGATTTATACGCGAGTTATCGTGCGGACGGACATACGCACACAACGCGTGACGTAATGAGGCAGATGGGAATCGCGACCATCTGCTCGCAAGAGTGTGACGTCATAAAACTTTAATAGGATCCACACACAATGCGTGACGTAATGAGACAGATGGCGTGACCGCGCGCCAACATCTCAAGCGTGAGTTGTGACGCCATAAGATCGTCCCCAGGTGGTCCCCTACCACATAATAAAATTTCATCGACATCGAACCATATTTCGCAAGTTATGACGCATAAGAGCAATGGGATGGATCCCACTCCTATGCCGTGACCTTTCACCCCATTTCGTCCATTTTCAGTAGGGTTTGTCCCCAGGTGTTCCCCTACCACATACTAAAATTTCATCGAAATCGAACCATTTTTACGCGAGTTATCGTGCCGACAGACGGACGGACGGACGGACAAAGTTGGAGCATATACGCTTCTTCAACATACGGTTGGAAAGCGTAAAGAAATGGATCAAGTGCTTTATGCATGCTTTGTAAATTTCGCTAAAAAAGATGTATACGTTTGAATCCTGCACCATTTTAACAATGAAGCAAGCGTTTCGTGACGAACAGGAAAAACAAAATGAAGCTCAGCGTTGAGAAATTGGTTTGGGATTTTCAGTGAGGTCACGTAACACGCTCGCATTTAATGTATTGCCTTGTCCTTCGGATTTTCCATGCTGCAGGGTAAAAACATCAACGTCAAAATGGGAATTTCTCGATATTTTTTATCTCACGTCAAAATGAACACGGATTCGCCCTACAGTAATATTTTGTAACTATCTGCTACGCCCATCACACTTCTAGATTTTTTATCACAATCGCGAATTATCTCAGAACACGTTACTTTTATGCAAAATACTGCGGCCGATGCTTATGAAAAAGAATACCAGTGTTTTAAGAGAAACGTTACGTGCATGCTCATGTCATAGTTGCTTTTATTATATTTAAAAAAAATTATAATCTCATAAGGAATCAATTGGCCCTTAATCCACCCAAGACACAGGTTACAGCATTTCATCTGGGAAATCATGAAGAAAACAGAAAACTAACTATAATGTTAAATGGCTCTTCACTTCCGAATACGTATTCACCCAAATATCTAGGAGTCACTTTGGACAGAGCTCTTACTTTTAAGATGCACTGTGAGAATACTAGACAAAAGATTTATGCCAGAAATAATTTGCTTCGTAAACTTGTTAACTACTCATGGGGAGCAAATCCCAGATTGGTACTGACCTCAGCACTGGCTCTGTGCTATTCTGCTGTTCAATATGCTTGCCCTGTTTGGGCACGCCCGGCGCATGCCAAGAAAGTTGACATCGCTCTGAACGATCATCGTAGGATTCTTACTGGCTGTTTGAGACCTACGCCTTTAGAAAAACTCTATGTAGTGACAGGGATAGCCCCGCCTGTAATAAGGAGAAAGATACACTCGGATGTGGAAATGACAAAATATATTAGGGATTTCAGACATGTTATGCATGGTTATATGCCCTGCCTGTCTAGGCTAAAATCAAGGAGAAGTTTTATGAAGTGTGCTGAAGAAATCACTCAACCACCACACAGGGTATGTGCGAACCGACGGACATCCGAACTTGGCAGCTTGGCGGAGTGGGTGAAACCAGCTGAGGGCATCTCGCCTGGACATTAATACGGAATACGGATGAACTGTGTGGAGAACGCTTACTAGGCTAAGGACTGGCATGGGCAGATCAAGAGACAATTTGGTAAAATAAGGTTTTCCTCGTTCTGAACACTACAAACAATGTCCCATTTATTAGACAGTTGCCTGAGCTCAGTGCGGTGTAATATGAAGGATTTAGTGTTTGCTTCAGAAAAAGCAATTCAGTTGGCACGTCATTACAGTTTGGTGGTTTAAATAATTCTTAGTTGTGTATTATAATATTTGAATTGAGAAGTCTAGTTTTTGCATTGTATTTTGTATGTTTTATCATTTTGATTTTGTGATTATTCTAATTAATGTATTTTGTGATTTTATGGTTGTAGTGCGCACGCTTTTGACACGAAATCAATAAATAAATATTTTTTTCTGTTTACGGTCACAAAAATGCTTTCTCATTCCGACATGTTGAAGAATTCTAAACTGGCGGCATAAGCATACCATTTCAAAGAAAAAAATCCTTTTAGCATCTACTTCCTTTTGCATCTAGTAATTTATCGTAATTTTTAATTTAGCGGAGTGGCTCATGAATTAAACCGTAACAGGCAATGACTCCTTTGCTGCTCGTCTCATCTTTGCGTACAACATGTGGAGGTTTAAAACTCTATGTTCGAATGTATTGGTGGTTGACACCACCTGCTACGAACACAAGAACTTGCTTCATCGGAAAGCATCACATGCTGCAAAAATGCGTTTCATTCTTCAATTTCGTCCAACAACTTAACTGCAAATATAATTATTTTTTCGTTTGTCATCTACTTGGAGTGTTTGCACAGTTTGCACGTCGTATGCACATAGTTTAAGTCGTGTTGGCGAGCTATATGTGGACACCTGTATGCGGTATGTGAAGTTAAGGAGATGCAGCTGGTATTGATTTTCTTGGGCTTCGCTGGAATGTTTCACCGATTATTTCGACACAAAGTTCCTTCCTTGTTGAGATTTCTTTGAAACATCACCTCTCCTTTATTTTAGATACACCAGACTCTGTATACTCAAGAAACGCATATAGCATATTAAATCCGTTTATTTTTGTGTTGTAATAAGCACGAAGATTTGCCAAGCTTTTGCACTCCACTGGGAAACTTTTTCAAGGCAATGGTAGCCATAAAAATGCAGGAAATTAGAAACAGGGAATAGAATCAATATGCTATATGCGTTTTTTGAGTATTACCTCTCCTCATATGAACAGCTTATATCAGATTCTAATTCCTGTTTGGTGGAGGGATACGTACAGAATATGTTTTGGTAAAATTCCGTTGTACGTATGTTGTTGATTTCGTCTCCATGAACAATCTCACGTACATAGCCTTTGTCATGTATATCTCTATTTTAACCTCTTCTTTTTGATTCTTCTCTTATGCAAATTACTTTCATCCTGAACCTCAAAGTTTCTCCGTACGGTGAGAATCTTCCAAATACGTGGAGACAATTTAAATAGATAAAGTCATCGCCCTTTCCACGTTTTTCCTTTAATTAACACACAGCAACCGAAAAATTGTATTTCGAAACCTAAGGGATCTAATCGATAACAGCCGAGTGCTTTATGAATTGTATTTCGACACCCCCAGATCTCTCGATAACCGGGTGTTTTCGCTTTACGCTAGCTACGGTGCCAATAATCCATGGCGCTATGTGTGTTTATCTGTCAACATTTGACTTCACAAATCCGTAGGGATGGGCTTAGCAACTGAGACGTCTCCATCTGGTGGGCATTAACGGCACAAGCTATTTAATTATAGATAATAAATCCAAAGATCGAGAGAAATGGTTAGAATCTTCCAAATACGTGGAGACAATGTAAATAGACAAATTCATCGCTCTTTCCATGCTTTTTCTTTAATTAACTCACAGCAACCGAATAATTGTGTTTCTACACCGCTAGGATCGAACCACAGATCTCTCGATAACAAGCCGAGTGCGTTCGCTTTACGCTACTGAGCCAATTTCCCCTACGTTTTGGCAACAACTGACGACTAGTCAAATTTTAAATAAAAGAGGTGTTTGCAAATTATGTTACTCTTCAGTAATTTTCCATTCTGAATGGTACATCGGAACCTCAAAGTTTTTCTGCATGTTTTGGCACCAGTTGATCGCTGATTAGATTCTAATAAAAGAGGCACATGTAAATTATGTTACTCCTAAGCTAAATTTTCATTCTAAACGGCACATCAGAACCTCAAATTTCCTTTTGTAAGTTTTGACAACTGACATCCAACTGGATTTTAAATGAAAGCGGCATACGCTCAGTGTGCGAGAGAGTCGACAACTAAATAATCCGAGACAACGAGACAGTCCGTAAAAGAGGCGACAAAAAATGATAATTGCGATTCACCGATATGTCATGCTTTGTTATACCACGAGTTGGTTTAAAGTGAAATGCGTTTCACGAAGTCATGGTTTATCAAATTGTACGCCAGCAATTGACTACTGATAAAGAGAGCTCTGAAGTTTAAGTAAGTAGCTGTTTTTTTTTTATACTCACGAACTCTGTGCGTTAGCATTTATTGACAGATTTAGTGTTCGTTTCATTAGCATTCAAATAACTGTTTAATAACAAGCTAATCACATGTCTTCTACACAGACGATCCTTCCTAAGTGAAAGTTCTTCGTTCGCGTCGGAATTGAAGCGCTATGTGTTAACGCCCATAGAAAGCGCACATTCTTTCTCTACTGGTAGCAAAGAATCGCATGATATAAGTTACATTTTTAACATGTATTTTATAAAAACAAACATACTTATATTATCACTTTGTCCTCCCGTCTATCCCTATAATCTTTCTTTGCCGACAGTGGAATTCCTATCCACATCTCCCTACTCTGGAGCTGCTGTTCTTCTAATTGAACTACGCTGGCAGGATTTTCGCTCCTTCATTGTCCATTTGACTTATACATCATACCTTTCTCTGTGAATTCCATACTTCTGCACATATTAATCCTATCAGAAAACATTCCTGTTGTGTTTGGAAAACAAAGGTCCATGCCTTGAACTGTGAGAACGAAGGTCCATGCCTTTCGGTCTTTCTGCAGTGCATAACCTTGCCTCTAGGAGACGCAAATGCAAATGGCATTAAATTCAAAGTATATTTTATTTCATATAATTGCATCCAAAAATCTGCTTGAAACAATTGCTTTTATTTCGATACTTCTTTCCACAATGACCATTTTTTAGGCTTTCCAACCGTAGGTTGAAGAAGTGTATATGCTCCAGCTTTGTCCGTCTGTCTGTCTGTCCGCACGATAACTCACGTAAAAAAAAGGCTCGATTTCGATGAAATTTTAGTATGTAGTAGGGGACAACCTGGGAAGGAACCCTATTGATAATGGGCGAAATGGGGTCAAAAGTCAGGACATAGGAGGGGATCCATTCCATCGCCCTTATGCATCATAACTTACGTAAAAATGCTGCGATTGCGACAAAACTGCCTCATGTTGTTCCGGAAATGTACTGAACCGGTTCGGTTTAATATAATCGAAATGGGGTCAAAGGTCAGGGCACAGGAGAGATATTTGTTCCACACCCAATACCCTCATAACTTGAGTAATAATTTCTGGTATGTTGGAAAGCGTATCATAATCAGTGCATTGCAAGATTTTACTAACTTATTCTTATTTACGCTTTCCAACCGTAGGTTGAAGATGCGTATATGATCCAGCTTTGCCCGCCTGTCCGTCCGTCCATCCACACGATAACTCGCGTAAAAATGGTTCGATTTCGATGAGTTTTTAGTATGTGGTAGAAATATTTTTCAGATTTCATACTGAAAAATATTTTACATGTAATTTCTAAATTTTTTAAAAGAACAACTTTGGCACTAGAATAATAATGCCAAATATAAGGGGCATATTTCTGTTTTAAGAGGCATTGTGGCCGTATCTACGCTTCTGAAAACCTCATTGAAGAAATTATCTTTTGATCAGATACCACTCACTATGAAAAACATTTTAAGCACATTTGATGTTGAAAATAATACTCAGTTTCCTCCGCTATGTTTCTCAATATCTTTGCTTCTGAAAGTGAGACTTGAAAATTCCTCTTTTCGACCGAACGCGTTCGTGATGAAGACTACTTTTTCACATACTGACTAGTTTTTGTATCGCACAGTTTTGCCACTAGGGAGAGTGAGCGTAAGTTCATATTTCTGTTTGCAAGATATTTGTAACATTATTCATCCATCAGCAAAACAATTTGTAACATTTAAAAGAATGTATACAAAAAATTACATAATTTACAGAAAACTTAGCATATTGTCAAATATACGCCGGACTATTCGTCATCGTTCATTATCAGAAGTGGCCGAAGGGTAATGCATAACAAAAAATATTTGCTATGCCCTTAAGGTGGACGTCAAGTGGAAATGCGCACCTATAATTGCAATGGTGAAAATAAAATTACATAAGTTCACATAAAAGAAATGCCTCCTGACTCGTAAAAATTGGAACACTGACGAAAAAGACACTAAACTATTAATACACACAACTGACGTGGATTAGGAACATCAAAGAGAAGTCATCGCTCTTTCCACGTTTATAAGTGAGTCACGGAAAAATTCTCATCGGCCGCCACCGGGAATCGAACACACGGTCTTCCAGTTACTCGCCGGACATGCTACCACTGCACCACAGCGGCCTCGAATTCTCCAGACTCACACTGTTTGATGTTCCTAATCCACATCAATTGTGTGTATTAATTATTCATTCGCCTCCTAGTTATATGTTCAGTTGCTGCTTACCATCTTTGGTAAATCCCCAGCATTTTGCGTGGCTCCAAGAAGCAACCTGCCATGTGGTTTGGCAGTTATAGTTGTGTGTGAGTCTGGAGAATTCGAGGCCGCTGTGGTGCAGTGGTAGCATGTCCGGCGCGTAACTGGAAGACCCTGGGTTCGATTCCCGGTGGCGGCCGATGAGAATTTTTCCGTGACTGACTTATAAACGTGGAAAGAGCGATGACTTCTGTTTGACACTGTACTATATAGCCAGTGGCTTGCAAATTTGAGAAAAATATAGGAAATATTTTAAAATAAAATTTCCGCGTGTTGGAGTAGTATTGCATATCGTTAATAGGTGGCGCTGTACGTACGTCAAGTACTAAAAACGTGGCACTTCCTTACTTTTTTTTATTTTTAATATTATAAGTTCTCATACAGACAATAATAACTGAGCGATTATAGATTTTTGTTTAGGATATCAGTAATTATCTAAATCACTTACATTACAGTTTATTGGCTTTTCTACTCGCAAATTTATGTAAATCAGAAATCAGATGCTGGTAATGTAAGATGCTGACAGCAGCTTATTCAGAAATCATCATCTCATAAGGGAAAGACTTCACGAATGTCACTCACAGAACTAAGACCTCCACAAGAAGGGGTCGCAAACACAACGCGATTTTCAGCATCATGTATGAGCAGAAGGCTACGTTGGATATGCCTTTATCTCCACCTTAAAAGGCTCAAATTTTGTGACATTTACGGAGAAACTATTTCCAAGAATGGCTTCCCCCAAAAGGAAAACATCAGTTTACATATTTTTCGCGCCCTCTACTAAAGGAGAACATTAATTTGCTCTTATTCGTGCCTCCTTCCAAAGGAAAACATAAGTTTACACTCCTTCGTGCCACCTGTCCCGTTTCCAAATTTGTTTGGTCATGCTGCGCCTATGGTAATGTAGGAATAATATTCTCCACTCATCACAATTCTTGATCTCTGTTATAGAACAAAATACTGTATGACTGACAAAAAACTGCTTTCACATACGATGCAGAGTTGACATTGATCCATCACCTACTTTTTATGTCTACATTTTGCCTTTAGTGCAAAATTTCACTCTTATAATGAATTCCTTGGCGATACTTTTACAGCACTGTGTCGTTTTTCGCGCGAGTTTCCTTCAACTTGCGTGAGGTATAACGAAATAAATTTCTCCGTCGTTTTTGTCCACGACGGGCATCAACCCGGATTCCCTCATTCCGTAATAAGTCGCTCTCTCAACTCAGCTACGCAGACGTATGCTCTCGCTGCTATCTGCCTATATCTCATGTACGTCCTGCGGTGCAGGCACTTCACAGAGGACACATATCCGTAAATCACTTGCGAGCATAATATTTCACGCATTCCAGGAAGTCCTCGTTCCCCTGACGTATTTCTCAGTGATATTTACTTTTCCTGTTTTCTTTTTAGCTTCGACTTCAGACTACCTTTTTAAGACGTACAATTCTGTTGAGTGTGATACCCTAGGAAGTTTTACAATCCCGTTATGCACCAATAGATTGTATCTGCACCAGGGTGGGAAATTATCTGGCGCAAGGCGCAAAATGCGACCGTATAAATTTTCGTTCTGCGACAAGTATTTTGAGCACGGGTGCAAATTCGCGACTGCGCAAATTTAGAAAAAAATTTAGACTTAGATTACTTCAGTTACCAGTTAGGCATCTTCTTCTTAATGTTCGTCCTCACAGTTGCAAATTTTAGTGCATGCTCACAATTTTTCAGATATTTTAGTGCAACATTCATTAACTTTCCTAAGTTCTTCAAAACTTATGGGGTCACGTAAGACCCAAGGTAAAATATGTAACACTTACCAATTGCTCAAAACTTATAATCCCTAAAGGTTTCGTGCTTCGTACTAGATAAATAAAAGTCACGAAATGGCGTTAAAAAATACAGCGGTCAACAGAGTTACCAAAGCTTAAAGATCTGCTGAGGTCTTGAATGACTCCAAAGGCCATAGGAAGGTTAATGAATCTTTGATTTACGACTCATGTGCATAGAAAGACGTTTGGAAAACTTATATAACTTTTGGTAATTATAACATAGTTGTAATTTTTGACGTATAGACTATGTATCTTAACTTGTGTGACTCATGTAGTGTAGCTGATAAAAACTCAGTAAATGGCTAAAGATTTTCCCCTGCTCTTCATTTTTTTAAACTGACAAATCTGTGGAATTTGAGAAATATGTGAATTCATGCATGTAGTTTATTTTAAGATCAAGTAGCCGAATATTGTGGACCACAATCTCCAAATTATGAAAATACAACAAATTTCTATTTACTTTAGTTGTTCATGGTATTTATTGTACATCTAATGGCGGAAATAGAGATCATTTTACTGGTAAAATACGAGTTTTAAATTGCAATTTACAGAGAGTCTTGATAAAATGCGGTTTAAAAATTTACACAAAATTTTTATTCACATAGGTCAAATTTCAAACATATGAGAGGATTCCCCAAATACTCCATATTTAATTATTTAATTCACAATTCCTTTTGAATGCATGTGAGCAACCTGTTACATGCTTTTCTCTTGAGAAACAGATTCTGCGTATAGTACAGTAAGATTTGCGCCTAGAATTCTAGCTGGCTACAGGCGCGATTTTGCACATGAAAATTATTCGGTTGCTGCATAAGTTCATACCGTTTTTTTCACCGCATTACAGGAATGTATTACATCAGAAGGGAAAACGGAATCAATAAACTATGTATCCCCCATTGTTTACGATGCTGTCCCAACATCTGGATAGGTCTGTAATGCCATTCTTGAAAAACCGTGAAGGTTTTTCTTCGAAGAAATCATCAAGCATATTCTGGAGATCAACATCGTTGTTGAACGTTCTGCCACGGAGTGCGTTCGACAGAGATCGGAACAAGTGATAGTCTGAAGGGGCGAAATATGGGGAATAGGCCGGATGTAGAAGGATCTCCCATTTCATGTCCTGAATGGCCATTTTAGTCATGTTTGCACTGTGAGGGCGTGCGTTATCATGTTGGAGAAGGACACCATTGCGCTGATGTGGCCGTTTCTGCTGAATTGCTCCCTCCACACGGCGGAGCATAGAGTGCAGCGTTGATGGTCCGATTCCTCGGAAGCATTTCCAAGTGAATAAGGCCTTCCATGTTCCACCAGGCACACAACATGATCTTCTCAGGATGAAGGTCATGTTTTGCACGTCGTGTGGGAGTCTTATTTGGGCTTAACCATTCCCTCCGATGCCTAAAATTCACGCACAGGCACCACTTTTCATCTTCAGTAACAATACGTGACAGAAAGGGTTTGTGTTGCTGAGAACAGTAGCGATAACGGGCGAGAAAGGAACCACATATGGTAATACGCTGATTCTTGTTGTCGTCGGTGACAGTGTGAGGCACCAAAGACCCCAATTAATGGACCTTTCCCATACGTTCCAGGTGTCGCACCACTGTGGCCTGATCACAGTCCATTTCCGTGGCCAATTCGCGTGTGTTTTGACGCGAATTCAAGTGGATGAGATGGTTCAAACGATCCTCATCAAAGTGAGATAGATGACCTGAGCGTAAAGAGTCGTTGAGGTCAAAATTGTCACCTCGAAACCGCTCAAACCATTTGCGAGTTGTCCTCGGAACAATATCATCCTCCCCATATACAGCACAAATTTCTTGAGTAGCCTCGGCGGCTGTGAATCCCTTGTTAAACTCGTAGAGGAGCACATGTCGGAAATGTTCATTCCTCTCTATACTTGACACTCCATACTTCCGGACCTAAAAACCAAAAACTCCATTAGCCACAATCGCACAATGCAATATGATTCAGATACACGATATTACAGGCTACATTTTGGTATACAACTGACCATCTGCACCGTCACTACTGACCTGGGAAACACTCGTGAAATAAAATGGCATGAACATATGCATCAACCCAATATTTTTAATTTTCCATCCTGATTTGCATGTAGGACGAAGCATTTCTTGAAACTTTGAAGTGTCTCTACAGTAGCAGCAAATTCTGTTTAATATGATTCCGCTTGGTGAAAATTACTTTGAGTACATTTTTTCTCTGCTGTCGCTTGAAACGCGTGATATCCTCAACTATGAACTCGAGCTCTTTATGCACTTTTCTTGCGATTTACATGGCAATAATGTCAGCCACTTGTACTTTCTGGACTCTCTCCTACTGTGGGTGCATTTCAAGACCAACGATTAAGTTTTTAATCATTAAACACAAACTGAATAACACTCTGTCTAGCTGTGCAGCATACCTGATGTCCCCTTCTCCTGTTTAATGGAGTGGATGCCACGCTGTAAAAGAGTTTATTCGGCGAAAGACGGCCCAGAACTCTGTTAGATTGGTGTTCAAATTCTGTGGAACAAGCATCGGTTAAGGATGTTAAATATATACAGATAGACAGAGATATCACTGCTGGCTTGCTAACAAAAACTCCATATGCATTTCATGGATCACCTTTCGATTAGAAGAACAAGAAATTTCAATAAGAAGTGCCATATCTGGTTATGATAATGATGGATTCACAACATATGCAGATTTCATTGAAATATTAAGCGTTCTGTTTCGAGGAATATTTAGCACGATCCGATATTGATTCGTACTATCATAAAACTACATTCACCTGATTAAAATAATGAGCAAGTTAACTTTTTAAGTACTTAGGATTTAATGTGTAATATCGAGTTCATTCGTGAACATAAAAATGATATGAAAGCAAAAGAAATAATGCTGTCATAAAATATAACCGAAATGTATAAAAGCATGTGGGTGCGAATATTATAAAAAACTTTTTTCCTAATTAGTTAACTTATGTAGAAGTTTTAGTCCAATGGCCGTGCGATTTGAACGATTAATACGATGACTTATTTTTCCATTTAACATTTTCATTTCATTTCAATGTAGAAGTTTTTAATTACTTTGACATGAGGACAAAATTAGACTTTTGGAATTTTGCCTTTTGCTATTTCAGTATTTTACTGAGAGTAAACACAAAGTAAGTTCGTGTTTAAGCATTAGTTTCTCGTATTGCACAGCATATTTACAAGCATGTTTAAGAATTTGTAAATGCATAACTGCCCTTTAAATTACAAATGGCCGATTTTTTCGATGTAAGATTTCTGATTTAATAAAATAGGTATATGGGCAATTTGAATAAATCATTAAACAGAGCGTAAACTGAGTTTTTCGCTTGCTTTCTGTATCTTGATGTTCTACTCAAAATCAAAACAACAAGAACACGAAAATTTCCGTCGATGTACAGAATAAAAATGTTAGGTCGATGATGAAAGTCTCAGCTTCTTTGCATGCCTAGTTGTTGTGTTTCAGTTAGTACTGTTGATGCAGAAAGTTTGTCTTCATACGCCGTGAAGAGCAAGGATCCATGACGGCATTCAGAAAGAATATGCTTCTACTATTTTGCTTTTAGATATGTGGTTAGTCCTGATTCCCATTAAATTAATTACATAATACAACAGTGATTTTTTAGCATTTTTGATTAGCAAATATACACGCTACCCAGCGGGAGGTTCGTGATGCTTGCAGTGGTGATGAGAATGCCATGTTCACTTAACATTTTAAGCGATTATTTAAATACACTATCAGAGACCTAGTGGGGATGCATTACAATGAATGGACATTGATAGTGCGCTTAAAGTCATGATCATCGTCTAAATCAGTTACTGAAGGTATTAGACCTTACTGCTAAGGTTGTGACGTACTACAGAGGTGAAAACATGTGTCAAGACGACAAATCTGCAGAGAGACATTCTGTCCGCGTAGCTCATTTGGGAGAACGACTTACTCCATCGCGGACAAACTTGTGTTTTCACATTGGCTCCCGATTGTGGAAAATGGATCCACTGGCCGTTGGGTTCTTCGAAAAATGTGTGATGTTTGTTCCACACATTGCCTGGAATTAATGAAAAATTCCTACTTCGCTTCAAAGAAAAAAATTAAGAGGGAGGTGATGTGTCGTACTACAGAGGTGAAAACATGTGTCAAGACGACAAATCTGCAGCGAGACATTCTGTCCGCGTAGCTCAGTTGGGAGAGCAACTTACTCCGGAGTGAGGGAACACGGCTTCGATGCCCGTCGCGGACAAACTTGGGTTTTCATAAGGTATCCAACTTCTTTATTTACGCCGATCTTAGCTCAAAACTCAAGCTTAGCTGAGATAAATGAAGTGTTCTGATGATTCAAAGGAAATATTTCTTTATGCTGCTTTTATTTAAATGAAAAACAGATGCTGAGCTGTTGGGTGGAAAGGTATGTGTGCAACGGAAAGGTGTGCGATTTCCTGCATGCCAACTGTCGTATGTTTTCTGTCGTCTCAGTTCCTTTTAAATAATTTCTGAATGCAGCAGTTTGGTGGTGTCCTCAACATGCGTACTACGAGATGCCTCCCTGTTAATTGTCTTATGTGCATCCCACGAAGAAACGTTACAAGCTCAGATAGGATACTATATAAAAGTATCTGAAGAAGGCAGAGAAAGTTTTATCCCCATTGTGAAAACACAAGTTTGTCCGCGATGGCCATCGAATCCATGTCCCCCTCACTCCGGAGTAAGTTGCTCTCTCGCCTGAGTTACGCGGACAGAATGTCTCGTTGCAGATTTGTCGTCTTGACACATGTTTTCACCTCTGTAGTACGTCACATCATCTCCCTCTTAATTTTTTTGGGGATGGGGGCGAAATAGGAATTTTTCATTAATTCCAAACAACGTGTGGAACAAACATCACACATTTTTCGAAGAACCCAACGGCCAGTGGATCCATTTTCCACAATCGGGCGCCAATGTGAAAACACAAGTTTGTCCACTACGGCCATCGAAGCCGTGTCCTCTCACTCCGGAGTAAATTGCTCTCCCAACTAAGCTACACGGACAGAATATCTCGTTGAAGATTTGTCGTCTTGACACACATGTTTTCACCTCTGTAGTACGTCAAACCTTTCATCCCATCATTTGTTTTGACGATATTCCATTGTAATTCCTCATTCGACTTACAATTTTAAAACATATAAAAAGACCAAAATTGAGCTTCCTGGAGGAAGGGGGTATTATAATTCTTTACTTAAGTATTATCTTATATTTTTCAGGAACCTTTCTTTCATTTATCGTTCGTCCACGTGGTTCAAAATCATGGTAGAAATCGACGAACTTATTTGCACGATTGTCATTTTTAATACAACAACATATCATCATTACATATTACACCGATGAGCTATTCCATTATGACTCCCCAGCCTAGAGAAATGAGCGCGGCTTGAGACCGAACAATGGCGCAGGTGATGTTTATTAGAGCAGTATAATACAACCCGAGGACCGTATAACGAAGTAAATTTCTCCGGCATTTTTGTCCACGCCGGGGCTTGAACCCGGGTCCCCTCATTCCGGAATAAGTCACTCTACCAATTGAGCTACGCGGGCGTTCGTTCTGACTGCTATCTGCCTTTATGTCGTGTGCGTCCTGCTGGCAGGCACGTTACATCTCCCCCTGAAAGAGGACCGGGGGCATTGCCCACGGGCCAGCCGTGACCATGAATCGTTGCAGGCAGCCATCCTCTGTAGAACGTGCACTTGAGAACTCCCAGTCAATCTGGTGTGTGGAATACAACGTCACACACATTTATTTTTCGAAGCGCTGGAGAAGGGATTCCCTGATTTTTCCTATCTCGCGGTGTGGAAAGAACATCACACCATTGCGAAATCTTGAACGGCCGGGTCATCCGGAAAGTTCGGGCGCCATTATAATGAAGTAAATTTCTCCGTCATTTTTGTCCACGCCGGGGCTCGAACCCGGGTCCCCCTCATTCCGGAATAAGTCACTCTACCAACTGAGCTACGCGGACGTTCGTTCTGACTGCTATTTGCCTTTATAGCGTGTGTGTCCTGCTGGCAGGTACGTCACGACATACAGATTGAATCCTGGCACTCTGCTCTTCTGTTACTTAAAGGTCGAAAACTCCAGTTTACGAGAGCACATCTGAGAATGATCCCAAGAGGGATCGAAAGATCTTATGTTGTTTTAATCGGTTATTTTTAACTTGTATAGTTGTTTTAATCGTGCATGAGACGGTAATCTTTTATCCCATGAATTTCTCCCCCGTTTGGAATGCTTCGTGCCATTGATATGCAGAGCACGTGATATACACTCCTCACCAAATGCCTGTTACAGTAAGTCAGACATTTCCGTAGCAGGTTGTTTGAAATGACTGCAAAACTTAACTGCGTATCTAGGCGGTAGAAATCGAAGTCGTCTGAAGGTCGCCACACACTGCATCGGAACGGAATGGATCGGAAAAGAAACGAACTCTTCGCATCGAAACGGAAAAGAATTTTGTTCGTAAACCAGGTCGGAACTACAGAACCGGAATCATTTATTTGGTAAACGTCGATTGTTTTGGAAGTAGTGTTGCGCGTGTTGTAATAACAAGTGTTACTATATTGACTTTTTAACTTAACTGATATAATTTGAAGGATGAGCGAGCGTAGCAGTAAGGAGTCCTGTTCCTCAGGACCGGAAAGTGCCTTAGCACTATCTGAGCTGAGGAAGAGAGGCCCTGAATGGAGAGAATATGGACTCTGCAACGGATCAACAAAATTAAAAAAATGTAAAACGAAGAGTGAGTTGAGAATGACTTATTTTCTAATTTTGTGATTTATCTGTGATGCGGAAAACGTAGCATTATGGACATTTACGTAAAAGAAAAGGTAGGCTAACATTTACGCTATCCTAGCTTTCTTCATTTGACATGATTTATACTTACCATGGAAGAAATTAATTAAATCCATGCTTTAGGGTATAATAAAAAGTTTTGGCCAGCAAATCTTAAGAAGTAATGCTATTCTAAATGTAGCTGGTTGGCATATTCAGAAGAATATACGTAACACATTAGCATCTATGTGAGCAATGTTTCAGTGAAAAAATATTGTACAAGTGAATCTTTACTTACAAATATTCAAGAAATGAACCATTCATCAATGAATGCAATACGGGATTACACCATCGTACGATACAAATTTGGAAGATGTCAATCCGTTTATTGGTGTAAATACGACATGGATATTATCTGACTTAACAGCCATATCATATTTACACCAATAAACGGATTAACATCTTCCAAATTTGTATCGTACGATGGTGTAATCCCGTATTTCATTCATTGATTTTCTGCGCCTCCGGGCTATCACGGAAATGAATTCTAAACCTCCAGATTTGCTATACAGGGTTACAAAGAAAGTCCGTGATCAGGCCAATATCTCACGAACTATGGCAGTTAGAGATTTACTTCTTGTACAGTTATATAGGAAACCTCCTATGGCGCGCACTATAACACTACGAGGGATCCCCTCGGCCCCCCGGGTTTGGGGGTGCTATCGCGCCCCTTTTGCAGATTGGGCAAAAAAGTCAATTACAAACTTGTTCAGCGAGGCAAAAATAGTACATAAATGTTTTTGTCCCATAACAAAAGATGAAAGGGGACTCTCCAAATGTGAAAAAAGCGGAAAGCTGCGTGAGTCGCTGTGTCCGAAGCATATTTGCATGTATTTCAATTGTGCTTTCTGCTCCGTCGTCAGAATACAAAAATGATATGCGTGGTCGGTATGCCAACACTTCGTGAACCAGTGACGGGAAGTCGAAAGCTTTGCCACGTATGCAAGTCAATTAGATGTGCATACAGTTATCCTATTGGATGAGTGTTTTCCCAGTTTATGCTATTACTCCTTGTCTCAGTGTATTTTTTACTGTATTGGACATCAGAGTCTGATATTGAATATGCCAAGGAACTGCGTTTTATTTCAGAACAAGAACTGCTGATAAGGTTTGTAGGAAAACTTTTCCTTTGTGCTTTCATTTACTTAGAACTTACCAGTTTAGATAAGTTCTAAGTAATAGGTTCTTGTCTAAATACGCCGTCGTTGCTTCCAGATGTTGTGATTTTCTTGGGGCGACATTCCCGGTCCCCTTCCATCTTTTGTTATGGGAAAAAAACATTTATGTACTATTTTTGCCTCCTGAACAAGTTTGTAATTGACTTCTTTGCCCTATCTGCAAAGGGGCGCGTGATAGCACCCTCAACCCCAAAAGGGGGGCGAGGGGATCCCTCGTAGTGTTATTGTATGCGCCATAGAGGGTTTCCTATGCAACTGCACAAGAAGTAAATCACCAACTGCCATAGTTCGTGAGATATTGGCCTGCTCAAGGACTTTCCTTGGAACCCTGTATATGAATGCCGGTTGCTTCGACTAGCGAATCCTGTGATGGTTATATTCAAATTAATCGGAAACTTGAAACTTGGTCGTTCTAGGTGGTGTAGTGGTTAGCATACTCGGGTGCTATCTGGGAGACGCGGATTCGATTCCCACACTAGGACGACGGAGTTTTCGGATATTATCTGACTTAACATCCATGTCATATTTACACCAATAAACGGATTAAGATCTTCCATATTTGTATTGAACCATCCATATTTATGAATATTGCACGAAGCAATAAATTGGAACTCCCAATTCATTTAACAAATGCATAACCCCGTACTTGCGAGCATTTTACAGTGTGCGACGGAAAACTCTTAGTCCGGTAATTCCCTGTTCTGTGACGCATTCAATGGAGTTCAGTGGCGTAACTAGCACAATGTGCGCCCCCCCCACCCTCGCAAGATATACTTCAGCACTCCTAAGCACAGTAATTTTCCTAGGATTTCGAAATTTCGAACACAAGGAAGGATGCATTTTTCGCGGTGTGTGTGTTGGGGGAGGGGGGGGGGGCTAGGAAGTCAGGGAGAGTGTCGGCAAAAGTAACGGTTGTACCTAGAGCCCTGTAGTTTTAACTTTTTAAGTAATAGATTTGATAATACGTGTAATTGCAGATCTGCGGCTGCTGTGAATAAATGTTGACGCCTGTCGTGCACGTAATCCTAAGTAACTGAGTGTTTTCCCACATCCTCCACGAGGAATTCCACTGTGGCCTCGCGCTTTTCCTCAGCAGTGCAGAGAGAGGGCGATTGGAGAACGATCGTATTATTTACAACCCATTGCACAGCAATCGCATCACAACCCGAAGTCAAAGATCCGAACACTTTCAATCTGTAGGACATTCAGTGTTTTAAAAGTGAAACTAGGCATTTATTTAGGCAAAGCTAAATATATCTTAAAGCAAATATGAATCTTTGGGTTAACTATTGTGCGTGTTTGAATTTTTTCATAAAACTATAACTGGCAACTGCAGTACGCCCCTTGATGATCACTTACGTCACTGCAATGGAGTTACGTACACTTCTAGTAATTAGGTAATTCCCCTTTCTATGCCGTAGTGAATGCATAGTTTCAGATCCTTGAAGTAAAACTGAGTTGGCTTTAAAGGCCAAAATGAGTTGTCTTTAGTGACTCAAATGCCGGAAGAAGTTCTACAGTTTGCAAAAACGTTAACAGAGAGTTGGCCTGCTACAAATAAGTGAAAAGCAAAAATCTGTGCAGCTTTCGTTCAAGACTTTCTTCAAGAAAGTAAAGAATCCCAGACTTATTGGTTCTAATAATCTGGAGCCCAGTTCTGCGCAGTAGTACCTAATGCACGTATGCACAAAAATACTCTAATTAGAATAAATTTAATTACTCTCAAATTATGTATTTTTGCAATAAACGTTTTTAGAATAGAGAAATTAATACTTTTTGCATTATGTATTTTTACTATATTTGTATAAAGTTAATTTGTTTCACAAATAACAAATTTAACAATACATCTTATGAAAAAATCGACTTACGATATTTCAACTCACAAACACATTATGTTAGCAAGATGAGTTTTGCCTGTAAGAAATGTTAGCAAGATGAGTTTTGCCTGTAAGAAATGTTAGCAAGATGAGTTTTGCCTGAAAGTTCTGCTGGTTTGAGTGGCTACCTCATGCAACAGGCAAGTAATCAGTGTAAAGGTGAACACATCTTTTTGAATGTCCGAGAAGATTTTCGAAAATTTGAAATTAGTGCCAGGACGGCAAAATTTGATTTGCCACCAAAAATCAATAACGAACATCAATTTTGAAAAATGCAGTAATTTTTTAAGGTGATAGAAAATGACAGGGAAATGAGAAGTAATTAATTTATTACCCAGAATGCGCAGACTATGTCTTACGTTAAGCAGAATAATTATTTGTCAAATTCGTCAGAAGATAGTTTGGAATGTACTGCTCAGAAGCAAATAGAAAAGGTGGCGGTGCTGTTGGTTGGTATTTAGTCGCATAGAAAGGAGAAATTTTCTTTCTAGGAGTGACCCAGTTTTTTTCTATATGACTTCCCCTTTTTCTGCTGCCTTTTGCGCTACCACTAAAGATGGACAAAGCAAGATAAAAAAAATAACAACAACTCTAGACCGACCAAGTGACTGATGCAGAACCGTAGAGAACCGGTGGAGTTAATTAAAACAGCACGACGGTCTTTTGATAATAGTGCATCGTAGCACACGTTCTCCTATTTATATATTACTTAGGCAGTATTAACATTTTAATTCGACCATCTTGTTTTTACTTTTAAACCCATTTGGGATGTGTGTGGCGAGGCAGATTAAAATTCACTCGCACTTTTCTCTGCTAGCAGCCGATGACCAGAAGGCGGTTGGAGAAAAAAACGAAGTGACATAATGGAACCATCAAGCATACATACATTCCCGCACTCGGAGGGATTACCGAACTAGTTCCTGCCGGATCGTGGAGCTAGTAGGAAAGTGGGACAGAATTCGATCGTAAGGTTATCGACCCAGAGGATTTCAAGAAAACTTCGCGCTGGTATCGACAGGGAAGATGCCCGCTCTTACTTTTTGTCATGACTCAACCCCTGAGACCTCGAGTGATGATCAACAGAAGATGAGTCGCCGATAGCGAATTTTATTTTATTTTATTTATTTCTGAAAGTGCATTGTATGCGGTGTAACAATGGCTGCTATCCCCCATACTATTTAGCCTACTTTTGAGATCATGGGAAGGAACATAATCTCTACCCAGTTACACTTTATTTTCTGTCCGAAGCAGCTCCGAGGAAAGCCCGAATTCTTAAACACGTTGTTTTTTTTTCTTCTACTTTCTATAGCGCTCTCTGCTAGAGATAAGGCGGATGGTTTGGGTTATTCACCTTTTGTTGCTTGGACGAAAACAACTTTTGCTAAACAGGAATTATTCATTAGATAAAAGGAAAGGAATATATAGTGGTTATTGTGTATTATTAATATCCTCTGTTTCCTTTTTTTGAAGGGTGACATTGCGGCAAGGAATATTTGTTACAATACAATTTAAACTAACCACGCCCTGTTTTTGTGCAACATATGTTAAATTAATTATGTTGTTTGTGGAAAGTTTAATCTGATATCTATCGCTCTCTAATTTGTCAGAACGATTAACCGGCACTTACTTAACCGACAACTTCATTTAAGCGAAAGCTTCGTTTTACCAAAGGGCCGTTTCGTGGAAAGATTCGTTTTAACGAAGCATCGTTTCACCGAAAAGTTCATTTCACCATTTTATCATGGGCGCCGACTGTGCTGGTGATCAGGAGCTTGAGCACTCCTCAAAATTATTGTGATATTCACCAAATTCATAATTAAATACACTCAATAGACAAAACTAATATTAGACATAGGGGTGATGGGCAATTGACATGGGCATACCCCGCGCACAGTGGAACAGACCCAAGATGAACGCAGGCAATAAATAGACGGATAGCAGGGCTTTCCAACAATGTATCGGCCATCCTGGTGGCGCAGTGGCCTAATGGATGGCTTTTGACCATTCCGAGATGGGTTCGGGTTTGAATCCCGTTGAGGCATGGATGTTGTGTTTGTCGTACGGAACTGTCTCTCTCTCTCTTCCCTGGAACCAGTGGCCCTAAATTAGGGACTTGCAACTGCTTATAGCTCATTGAGTTGCTCACGGTGGTCGTTAAACACAAAGCAAACAAACAAACAAAAAAAAAAAAAACAGTGTTTCTCAATCGAAGAATATGAGTGAACGTGGTGGTCCAAGTGACTTTGATGGTGGATGCATTGGCAGATGGGTCATTCTATCGCCCAAGCGGTCAGAACCCTAGTGTTCCCGAGGGCAACCGTATCATGGGTGTACCGCGAGTACACTATCGACGGACGTACCAGCCCCCAGAGAGCAAGCGGTGGCCTACCACACGACATTGATGACCGGGGTTGACGTAGACACCACTCATGGGACAAATTCCAACATTTCAGATCATTCAATGTTTACCTTTTCTTCTCTCTATTTTTTGTCCTTCTGCTAATTTTCTTTTGATAAAATGCTGCTGCTGTGTCAGTACTTCTACAGTGTCTCAAATCACTTTATGTACTGAATTCTGTGTATGTCTATCCACACTGTTTTGTTTGTAATGTCCTTAATTGCAGCTTTGTGTTCTGCCAATCTAGTTTTAAGCTGCCTATCTTTCTATCCCACATATCTGAGACCACATTAAAATTGTATGTTGTAGACCACACCTTCCTGCAGTAGGATGTTTTCTCCTTTTTGCTTTAAATTTGGGAAATGATTACTTATTTTGTAATCCTGGAAGCAGTCCGACAAGGAACCTTTCACTTACCCTCTAAAGTTTTTCAAATAGTTCTTTATGGCTTAATTTTTTAGTTAAGTGAAACCTTGTTTTTGACTTCCATTTCTTTTCTTTTTTACTAATGATTTTTGTGACTGGTAGGGAAGGGTAATTATTTTCTTACGGGATCTTCTATAATTCATCCTTTCGTAATTTTTTAAAAATATCTTAAGAATTTAGAGTATTTATTTTATGTAGAAGTATTGACACACCAACAGCACTTTTTCGAAAGAAAATTAGCAAAAGGATTGGAAATAGAAAGAAGAAGAGATACAACATTGAACGATCTGAAAGGATGGAATTTGTTTCATAAATGGCAACAGAAGTCCTGAAGAAGGATATGGGTACTGCCCGAAAATTTGACTAGTGAGTAAAACGATTGGTTCCTAAGTAAAACCCAACAACAAATTTGAATAGCTATAGATTAATAATTTCTAGGAATAGCCATGTCATCCTTTATTACCACGATATATAGTATAATTTCGGATTCATCCAGTTTAAAGCATAGCTGATGGGTAATGCAGTTTCTTAAAAGTTCATGAATGCTCATATTCGATATTCAGTAGAAAGAGTTTTGCCCTTAAATGCTGCAGTGCCGTGCTCATATCTTTCGCGCGTTTAAGGAGTAACAGTCTTGTATGCATTCTTCAGTCAAAAGTTGAGAGTATATGCAATATGAGAAAGAATATTGCTGTTGTGCTGTTGCAAGAAACATGGTTTGAGCAACCGTACAGGGGTGTGACAAGTTTTTCTGGAAAACTCCATTGCGGAAAAACAAAGGCTGATTTTTTTTCTGGGATTAACAGCTGTCGCGAGTAACTAAGGCATGAAGGATTCTTCAGTCTCTGAGAATTATTGGTTCCAGGAAAGATGAGAAACATAAGGACACACAAAACATAAATTACAATATAAGGCACAAAACTGTATATGATATGATTTGGGTATGAAAAAATATTTTTATCGCAATTGTGGAAGAAATATTTTTCACAAATACAAGGAACAACTACAGAATTATTAGCATGGCAATCAGAATTGCCTGATTTGTTTAGTTTACTATTGGACATGTAAACATCTTATCAGAAAACTTGAAAATTACATCACCCTGGAGCGGGAATCGAACCCGCATATTCCGATTCCCGATTTTCATCCGTTTTACACAAATCGGAAGACTCTGGTTCCGTTCCCGCTCCTACGCGGCTTTCAAGTTTTCCAATATGATGTTTACATGTCGAATAGTATACAAGGTGTATTCAAAAAGTATTCGGACAAGATTTTGTGAAAACACAAGTTTGTCCGCGACGGCCATCGAAGCCGTGTCCCCTCACTCCGAGCAAGTCGCTCTCCCAACTGAGTTACACAGACAGAATGTCTCGCAGCAGATTTGTCGTCTTGACACATGTTTTCGCCTCTGCAGTACGTCACAATTTATTGAAAAAGAAGTACAAGACTTACAGATTGGAGAAACCTAATCGCTTTCGAAATAAACCCCTTTCAAAGCCACACACTTAGCCCAGCTCTGTTAATTTTTGAAGTCATCTTCTGAAATAGCGAACAGCTGCTTCTTCGCATTCTGTTGTATTTCCTCAATATCTTGAAATCCTTTTCCTTTCAAGTGGTATTTTATTTTTTGGGAAGAGAAAAAAGTCACAGGGAGCGAAATCTGGTGAATAGAGTGGCTGTCGGACCTGTGCAATGTGGTGTTTAGCACAAAACTGCTGCACAAGTTGCGATGCACAGGCAGGCGCGTTGTCATGGTGGAGTTGTCACTCGTCACTCTGATCCAATACCTGCCTTTTGCTACGAACTGCGCCCCTCAAACGCCGCAAAGCTTGACAGTAGTAATGCTTGTTGATTGTATGGCCTGCTGGAGCGTTTTCGTGATGCACAATTCCTTCATGATAGAAAAAAAAACAGTCAGCATCGTCTTCACATTGCTGCGGATCTGTCGTGTTTTTTTTTTGTTTTGGGTCTGGGAGAGTTTGGGGTCTTCCACTGTGTACACTGGGCCTCAGTTTTACCCATAATCCCACGATTCATCGCCAGTATGATAGTTTTTAAAAAGTTTTCGACGCGCACTCAAGCAGCTCATCAATAGCAGCTGAAACACGGGCCTGGTTTTGTTCAGCTGAGAGCAGTTTTGGCACAAATTTGGTTGAGATGCGTCTCATGCTCAAATCGTCCGTAAGAATCGGCTGAACTGAACCGAAACTAATGTTGACGTCTTCAGATAACTCACTAATAGTGATTCGGCGATTTTTCCGCACAGCTGTGTGCGCAAGTTTGACATTGTTTTCACTTTTGCTGGTTGCAGGCCTCCCAGACCGTTCATCACTATCAACACACGATCATCTTTAAAACGTTTATACCACTCATAAACTTGTGCACAACTCATAAAATCTTCCCCATAGACTATGTGTAACGTGTCTTTGGAAGTTTCGCCAAGTTTTTAACAAAATCTGATGCAAATTTCTTGATCAATTTTTTCCCGACATGACAAACGCAACGAACAGCTTCAAATACGTAAGAACAAAGTACTACTGTAAAACAAGTTAGTAAAATCATGCAATGCATTGATTATGATACGCTTTCCAACATACCAGAAATCATTACTCAAGTTATGAAGATAATGGCTGTAGAATAAATCTCGCTCCTGTGCCCTGACCTTTGACCCCATTTCGATGATATTCAACAGAACTAGTTCAGTACACCTCCGGAACAACATACTAAAGTTTTGTCATAATACAAGCATTTCTATTCAAGTTATGAGGATAATGACTGTGGAATAAACCTCGCTCCTGTGCACTGACCTTTGACCCCATTTCGATGATATTCAACAGGACCGGTTCAGTATACCACAGGAACAACATAATAAAGGTTTGTCGTAATCGAAGTATTTTTACCTAAGTTATGACGCATAAGTGCAATGGAATGGATCCTGTTCCTATGTCCTGACCTTTGACCCCATTTCGTCCATTTTCAATAGGGTTCGTCCCCAGTGGTTCCCTACCACATATTAAAATTTCATCGAAATCGAACCATTTTTACGCAAGTTATGACGGCTAAGGGCAATGGAATGGATCTCGCTCCTATGTCCTGACCGCCCATTTTCAATAGGGTTCGTCCCCAGATGGTCCCGTACCACATACTAAAATTTCATCGAAATAGAACCATTTTTACACGAGTTATCGTGCGCACGGACAGACAGACAGACGGACAAAGCTGGAGAATATACGCTTCTTCAACCTACGGTTGGAAAGCGTTAAAAACCGGGGTAGCAGGGAAGACGTGACTTACGTCACATGCGTAGTACGTTCCAAGGTCAACCCGTGATAAACCACTTCCTGCTGTGTCCCGCGATTTTCGAACTTATGCAACCAGTCTTGCTACTTTTTGATCACAACACCTCGCATTAGGCAATTCAGGCTATTCTGATTGCAGTGCTAATAACCCCCATTTTTATCGCGTTTCACATTATGAAGAATCTTATATTTCTGATCGATAGGATATGAACATGTTCATCCATCTCTGGTTGTAACCCCACGTATTGCATTCTGAGGACCGCATAAGGGAATGTTTTCGAGTTGAAATCAAATAGCCTTGAAGAATGCAATCATGTACTTACAACATTAGGTTAAAGCAATCCAGAACTTCGAAACCCCTCGCCTAATTTTTGAAGCAGTATAGCTATCCACATCGTGCCGATATTCATAAGTTGCAATTATGTTACAAGAATGGTCAGAAATATTTTAATGATAGATTTGGTGCTTTAAGTAAATTTTATTGCTAAACCAGGAATGGGCAATTAGAAACGAATAACTCATGTGTGTTAGCATTGTTCTTAAATTCTTGTTTTTGTAGACGTTCGGATGTTCTTACATTTTTTGTAAAATAGTTAAAGCTCAAGCACTAAGCAGCTTCATTTCAGTCAAATATAAGCCGCAGACTGAAAGGTTCACTATAGCCATCCATATAAAAATTTCGGAGAATTAGAGGAAACCACAGTTTTAAGTAGATACGAAGTCAATTAATTGATATACTATTTGATTTGCGAGTTTGTTAAAATATTTACTCGTCGTACATGAAAGGAAAGCTTCAAAGTATCAATGCTTTTTAGGTGGATGATCTTTGACAGTTGTTTGCACCTGATTTTTGCGCTTTCGTGGCAGTATGCCAAATGTCTTGCTGTGAATGAACATGAAGAAAACTCAAAATCGAAGGAATTCTGGAACACCCATAAGAAGGTCGTAGTTCAAAGGACACTGATTCCCTGTCAAGCACACAAGGCAAGGTGATAAATAGGACAAGGAAAGTGATTAATGAAAAGATGAAATCTGCATATTCAAGCTTCAGCATTTTGGGAGAGGTACATCATGTGCTTTCAGTAAAACCGTCAGTACCAAAGGAGGAAAAAGAAATAGAAGACAAACTGGGACGTTCGAAAAACAATTTTTCTCTTGGTAAAAGGCAAAAACGGAAGTGTTGGTTTTCATAATTGCGGTGTAGTTGAGTATAGCACAAACTTATATAAAATATTTTTATAAAATCCATCTTAGACAAGCGATCCCTTCACATTTCGACAACTGTGGTAGCTTGCTAACTATGAAACAGCCTTTTGATATTCTTGTCATAAATTCTGTTATTCTAAGAAGTATTTTATTATTCTGGCAAGAAAAAAAACATACTTCATTGAAAATGTGGTAACGTACGGGAACCCAAGCGCACATTTTTGTTTGACTAGTAACTGCTGCTACCGTGACGAAGCCTCCTGCATTTAAAATAAATGATATTTTTCTTTACCTTCTGAAGTAACAGTACCGAGATACCTGTTGTACTGTCAGAAAGCAGGGATAGATCTAGTAGGAAAAATGTAGTTCAACTTACAAAACTCCCGCATAAAATTGCACAAAAAAAGTGTATCGTATACTCTAAATTAATTTTCATTTTCAGTTGCTTTCTCTATGTAAATTTGAATTCATGCTCTTTTAGCGTTTTCAATCTTAATGCTATATCTTCTTTCTCGCGAAATGAGGTTGGGAACAATTCTGAAGTCAGAGAGCGTAACGTATGCATGTTAGCAGAAGAGAACTAGAGATATATAATGTTGAAGCAGCAGCCAAAACTGTGGTGTGGTGGTGTGATGTTATAATGGTGGAAGCTGCGTTACCTGAAACTGCGTCTATTTGAAGGTTGCGTATTAGAGTGGTGTTGTTATATATCTAGCGTTTGGAGTTATTCTAGTTTTCTTCTTACTAACTTTAGTTAATTAGTTTTGAAGTATTACTACTATTTGTGATTAGTTCCTCAAGCATTTTGGAATATGCTAGTATAGAGCCCATATACGATACTGATGAAATAAAAGAGTTACCAGTAAGACTTTCTGAAACTTTATTTGAGTGACTTTCGTTTCACTTTGAGAGAGAATAAATAAAAGGAAACCTTAAGTAGTGTTCTCGAGACTACATACGTTTCAAATATACTGTCTGGCCACAAAAAAAAGTCGCGGTGTGAATGGAAACATGCAAATACCGAGGAGGGCATGACTGGTGAAGCATTTCGAATATTTGCATAATGCTGCGGCCAATACAACCTTTAAATGGAACTGGATGAGCGTGCAGCTTATCAGTTCAAAGCGATCATGGCGGAAGACGTTATACGCGGTCGCGGAAAAGATGTGACAGAATTCACAAAGGGCCAAATTATTGGCTTGTGGCAAGAGAAGAAGACCTGCAAGGAGATTGCTGAAATCACTGGCACCGGATTACGAACTGTCCAACGCATTATTAAATCGTGGAATGATGGCGGTGAATCATCAACTTCGCGGAAAATGCGTGGTCGGAAAACAGTCCTAAATAACCGTGACCGAAGATCAATTAAAACGCTTAGTGAAATCGCATCTCAAAAACACGACACTGGAATTCACAACCATGTTCAATAATGGAAGCAAGACCATTTCCGCTCGGACGATGAGGCGGGAACTTTAAGGACTGGAATTAAACAGCTGTGTTGCAAAAAGGAAACCACTGGTTAGTGAGAGTAATCGGAAAAAAGACTCCAACTCGCCACGGAACATAAAAATTGGACTGCTGAGAAATGGGGGAGAGTCATGTGGTCTGATCAGTCGAGGTATACTCTGTTCCAATATGGTGGACGCATCAGGGTTCGAAGGGAACCGCATGAAGTATTGGACCCTTTCTGTTATGATTTGAGGTTGTGCCCAGGTCTCAGGAGGAAGTGTTATGATCTGGGGTAGCTTCTGTTCGGCTGGCCTAGGCGAAGCAACACTATGCAGCAATAAAATGAAGTCACCTGAGTATCTCAGCATACTGAATGACCACCTTATTCCATCAGTGGAATTTTTCTTCCCTGAAAGGCAATGACCTATTCCAGGATGACAATGCCACGATTCATCGCGCTAAAATTGTGAAACATTAGTTCGAGAAGTAAGAGGCATCATTCGCACAATTGAATTGGCCACCACAAAGTCCTGATCTCAATCCCATTGAGGGTCTGTGGGATATACTGGAGAGGAATCTAAGGAGTAATTCCACTCTTCCGTTATTAACCAAGTATCTTGGCGAAATGTTACTGCAAAGCTGGCCACAAAACAGTGTTGAGACAGTGCATAAACTCATAGACACCATGCCACGCCGAATGCGTGCTGTAATTCGTGCTAAAGGCGGCCCCACGAAGAATTAACATGCACGACTTTTAATGTGGCTAGGCAGTGTAGTTAAGAACGCTACAAAGCAGGTTGGTTTATGGAAATTTTAATGGTACAAGATCAGCTGAAGACACGCCACAAAGTAGAAAAACAAGAATAAAAAATAACATGATGAAATGACCACAAGAAATGAAGAAATCATTTCATATTGGATTTATCATGGTTATTTTGCTAAAGAACTGCAGCTTGTCATCAGTGACACTGGTCCACCAGTGTTCTGATGATCGAATAACAATTGGTCAACCATCTATAGCTTAGTGGTCACACAGAGCTGTACTAGATGCAGAACGGAGATCATACGTTTGGCGTTCTTACAGAAAAAGGGGAAAACATAGCTGTGGGAAAAGGAAATCTCTGAAACTGAGGTGCAACTGATGACAGCTAAGCATTTTTCAAACTGTCACAATTACATTTGATTGTTCGTTTAATAGGAAAATATGTGCAACTAGCTAGAGTCAAAAGACAATGTAATGGCAGATTAAAAAGTCATCAACAACGTGACAAAAAACACTGGTCAGAAAACCATTCAGGAGTACATGATCAACTGGGAAACCAGTTTTCTCTCTGCAGTACAGTACATACATGAGCATACTGTAAAACAACTTGGGGATCAAATTACAGGATTACGGTTAAACCTCCGCATTTTCATTCCAAATTATAATATGGCACTTCAATAAATTTTTTGAGGTCAAAAGTGAAGATCGTTATATATTATATTGACAAAAGTCACCGAACACCTAGAAGAGAAACACATCATAGCATTTATTGACATACATTAGTACGGTGTCGGTCCACCTTTGGCCTTAATGCATGCACTGACCCTTCGAGACATGTTTTCGACAAGGTTTTGGAATACAGCGATAGGTATGCGCTTCCATTCAGTACATAATGCTGCCGCTAACGATTGCTTAGTAGTAGTGGGATTAAGATCAGGGCTCTGTGCTGGCCAGTCCACACAAGATACGGAATTATTGTCAAACCACGCCGTAACAGTCCTTGCTTTATGGCTCGGTGCATTATCCTGCTCGTACCAACAAGGTTCGGTTCCATAGTATTGCCACAGAGTTGGTAGGGCATAATTGTACAGAATATCGAGGTAGACGTGCTGGTTAAAAGGTTTGTTCACGATAACCAATGGACTGGGACCATACCACGAAAAACACCCTCACACAAGTACACTGCCAGTTCCAAACTTGACCGCAGGAACAGTAGTGCATTGTGGTAAATAGTGTTCCCCCGGCTACCGCCATACCCACACACGGCCATCAGACTGATGAATCACGTATCTGGATTCAACAGTCCATAGGACCTGTTTGCATTGATTTACGGTCCACGATAAATGTTCTTTACACCATGCTAAACGACCGAGTAGCATTCCGAGTGGAGATGAAAGGCTTATGAGCAGCCGCACGACCACGGTAATCCATGAAAGGAAGTTCTCTGCGTATAATACGTGTACATACCGAGGTTCCAGCATTTGTACTCTCCTGTACACTGAGGTCTTGTGCAGTACTCCGTCGATTAGCTGTAACGACTCTCCTGAGGCTTCGACGTCCTCTATCACTGAATTTCTTTGATCTGCCGGTATTGTCTTTCTGCTTCAGGCATGCAATGTGTCATCCACTTATTCAGTACATCCAAAACAGTTGACTGGGGTTTCTTTAAACACCTTTCGGTTTCCCTTATGGATAACCCACTAATATAACACCGAACAATCTTTCCATTCTCAAAGTCAGTGCTCACCCGCCGCGCAATTTCACTCAACCTCACAGTGAGATATGATCGTGGTCAGCTGCAGGCTTGTTTTTATGCCTTTTGCAGCTGTACTGTGCATCTTAACAACGCAGCGGATCTGTTCGTTTGCTTTTGAAGGAGTGTCCGGTGACTTTTGTTAATATAGTGTATTTCAAAATAGGAAAAATCATCAAATCATGAATACAAAAGAATTAAAAAACAGCTCTTCGTACCTAGAAAATAAAACAGCTGTACCATGAGCACCTTAAACAAAGCACAAAACACTGTACACAACGTAATATTTTATAAGAACAAAGAAACTTTCCGTTGGCATTATGCCAATAGAAAAAAATACACAGTCGAGACACATTATTGTGACCACCTCCTACTTTTGGCGTCAACTGCTCGTAGCCAATAAAAGAAGGCACGAGTCGTGAGTTGGCTTGAAGGGTATATAAGGTGTGCTGTAGGCATTCGGAAAGCATATCACTCGTTGCTGTCATGGATAAAACGAGCGATTTATCAGATTTGCAAAAAGGGATGATTATTGGCTTTCAGGCCAAGTGAGGCAGTATTTCTGAAACAGCGCAGTTTGTGAACTGTTCGCCTGCTGCTGTGGTTTAAAGTGTATCGTGATCGGAGAAATGGCACCATTGCGAATAAGCGACGTGGAAACTGCGGTGGCATCACGTGCCATTGATGTGAGAGGTCAGCGTCGGCTGCGAAGGTGCGTGAGGGCCGATCGGCACGCTACAGTGGAGCAACTCACTGGCCGAATGAAACAGGGGGCTAACGGAAGTATGTCTAAAACGACAGTTCAGCAAACCCTGCTGTGTATCAGGCTCCGATGCAGATGGATGGTCACTGCACCTATGCTAACGAAGGTGCATCGGCAGAAAAGGCTTACATTTGCACGGAAGTATCGGTATTGGACCTCCGCTGATTGGCAAAGGATTGCCTTCTCCGATGAGTCACGTTTTCTGCTTCATCGAACGGATGGACGTTGGCGTATAAGGCGAGAAACATCGGAGAACAAACACTCTTCAACCATTACTGGAAGAACACAAGCTGGTGGGGAAAGCCGGCAGCGTTATGGTCTGGGGAAAGTTTTCGAGGCATTTCCCTGGGTTCACTCATACATGTGGAAGGCACTATGGACCGAATTCGTTATGAATCCGTTCTTGCAGACCACGTACACTCATACATGCTGATTGTCTTCCCTGGGGCGGATGGGATCTTCCAGCACGATAATGTGACGTGTCACACAGCTGGAAATGTCCGACATTGGTTGGAAGAGCACGATGAAGACTTCAAAGAACTTCCCTGGCCCCCTAATTCCCCAAACGTAAACCCAATTGAGCATGTGTGGGACCATCTCGATCGGGTTGTTCGCTCTATGGATCCTCCACCACGCACCCACCAGCAGCTGTCAGATGCACTGCAGTCAGCATGGCGCCACATACCTATGAACATCTTCTAGCACCTTATTGAGTCACTCTCAATTCGTCTAGCTGCTGTCCGCATTGCACACGGCGGTTACTCTGGATATTAGCTGGTGGTTACAATAATGTGACTCGACCGTGAATAACCAGAGGTTACAGCGATAAAGTCATGTCAGAATGTACTATAAACATCAGTAAAGAAATGGAAATTTCCTGTAAGGTTAAAGAACACGGGAAATAACGAAAGTCTCTTGTCCTAAATCAAACGATGAACTGTATCGGAATGATTGATTCAATTGGTGTATTTTTTAAAATACTGAATGACGCAATTTTGTATGATAATTTAAATTGCTTTAAAGCCAGGCAAGATTCAGTATACAAAATTCAATGAAATATATCTTCATGTTACTTGATCCAGTTTAGGAAAGCTGAATAAAGCGATAGCAGTATAACTGAACACTACTAGTCCTATTCTGTACGTTTATTGTATGCACTATGTTAGTTAAATGACAAGACTTTCACTTGAGGACTGATTCATACCATGAAACTTACAAATTTTGATAGTATAATGTATTTTCTAACTCCGATATTCCAAATAAAACGTTTTCCAGATCTTCAGGGCTCAGGGATTCACGTGCTGTGGTGAGAGTGGCAGTCGTCACAATGGATGGTGAGGGCGCAAACCTGCCTCAGCCGATGAGCGGTTCACAATTCGTGTCGATACGGGAATGTTCATAGCTGCATGTACGCCTCGTCGAATGTTGTTTGCCGTGAATTATGTGGGTGCCACAGCTTGCCGTCGGATGCAGCGATCGAGGCGTTCGGATATCCACGTATGTGCACCGCTCGCGCTACTGCGATGTGCGTTACCTTCCTCCAATCATCTCGCTACATTCAGAGGCGACAGTTGCTGCATCCCGATGCGCTTCCGCAGCCATGTGATGTAGGGACAAACCAGCCGTACGTTGCCCTATTGTGAAACCTCTGGTAAAGCCTCTGGTAAAGGTATATGTGTGATGGTAGGATTTCCGACGACGTCGCTCACTTCTTTCACGTGTTTTCCCCGCCGAGATCATTCCGATACAATGGCTCGTACCCCCAGGTAATTACGACCAAACTTAGCTAAGCCGAGAGGTTTTGAGGCCCGGGTGGTGCAGTTGTGTAAGCGATGGCTTCTGATCATTTGTCTGAGATCGGTCCGGGTTCGAATCCCGGTGTGGCACAGATGTTGTGTTTGCCTCACGGCACGGCTACTAAACTGTCAGGATTCTCTCACCTTCGATACCTGAAGATAGCTGTACTTTGGTCCTGAACAGGATCAATGGAATGCGGCTGCCTGGGCCAGCCAAAAAAGTGATATATAAGCGAGGAGTAGAACGAATCCTAACGTATGAGTGCTCCGCATGGTGGTCGGATACCGTTAGGTTGAGTATTGGTACCAATGAGGTACAGCGCAGAGCGCTGTTAGGGATCACTAGGTGTTTCCGTACGACGTCCACAGCTGCATTGCAACTGCTAGCTGGGTGCGAACCGGCGGACCTAGTGGTTGCGAGGGAAGCAGCAATGGAGTCAATCAATTTTGGAAACAATGTTGAGCTACTAGGATACCATTATCGGTCATCCAAAGTAGAACTATTAAGGACAGACTGGGCTTGCCACCCGGCCAAAGAAATCTGTCCCACATGGGGCAAGGATTTCCCATCGGAGGTGGGGAGGGAACTGTTCACAGACGGTTCCAAGATTGATGGTGGTGTAGATACAGGGTTGCGCTAGCTCTCGTATGGCAGCGAGACTTTCGCGAAACCTATTAATTTATCGTCCAACTCCTCTGTCTTCCAAGCAGAGTTGTTGGAGATAAGAGAGGTGTTGTTGTGGGCACTACCAAGCAACAATGCAAGCAAACTGAAGATTTTCTTTGACAGCCAAGCTGCCTTAAAATCGCTTGGCTAGTTCAGGTTCAAGAATCATCTTGTCAAAGAAATAAAGTCCAGGCGATACGGTGGTTTCTTTCCACTGGGTCCGAAGCCATGTCGGAACCATTAGAAACGAGAGAGCAGACCAGCTAGCGAAGGAAGCAGCTGAGAAAGCGGTTGTTTATTTCCATCTGAGAACGCCACTGCAAAGCGTGCGGACTCAACTGAAAAAAAGCCACGTTGGTGGAGTGGCAGAAGAGATGGGACGAGGGGGATACGGGAAGGAAAACGTACCGTATCTTTCTTGAGTCTCCATCAAGAGAGCAGAATCTGATGGGTTCCTGAACCAAATACTCACCGGCCATGGCGTATCGCTGGAGTACTTCCGCCGTTTCGCGGAAAGGGAACGGGCGTGTGGATGCGTAAAACGGAAAGGGAACGGGCGTGTGGCCCAGTCCGCAGACGTCGCCCATATGATTCTCGAATGTGTTTCTCTTTCAGGTAGAAGAAAAGTCCTCGTACCAGAATGGACAAATACGAAGGAACTCGCTATCCTGCTCGGCCATCCTTGAGCTCGACAAGGACTTATCGAGCTGGTCAAAGACTTCATCGCAAGGCAGGAAGAGCTTATGATAGAAGGGTGATCAAAGATTGAAGGCTAGCGAAGATAAAAGACGGAAGGCAGTAGTGAAGAAGAGTACGATGACAGGCCCAGAGTTGTCACCGCAGCATAGGCCCTAGTGCTGCGGACTTTGTGAATATGTGAATAACTTTGTAAATAATTTTACTCTATATCTCTGTGAGAAGGCTCATGAATTAAAAGATTAATTTCCCGTTAAATGAGACCCTCTGTGTAACTAAATGTGCATGTAACCTTTTTTCTATTATCCTAGACACTAATAAATGACTTTGGTCCAAAATACCAACGCGTTGGCGAATGAATCTCCTAGCCAGACGCAAAATTTAGTGCCCTGCCTATTAGCACGTCGCACACGCGGGCTATGGCTGAGGGGTGGGAAGTGTCGGTCCCGTGGGGGCAGCAGACCCTTGAAGGTCCCTGGAACGATCCTGTCCGGGTGAAGGACTGCTGGATCCCTGCAGAATTGCTCACGTAACGCCATCACTAATAAATTTTTTTTTTGATTGGATATTTAACGACCACCGTGAGCAACTCAAATGGGCTATAAGCAGTCGCCCGTCCCTAATTTAGGGTCACTGGTTCCAGGGAAGGGAGAGAGCCAGTGCCGTAAGACAAACACAACATCCATGCCTCACCGGGATTCGAACCCGGACCCCGTTTGGACGAATGATCAGAGGCCATCGCTTAGACCACTGCGCCACCGGGGCGGCTAATAAAATTTGGAGAGAGTTCAGCATATCCTCGCATAGTCCGCATTTGGACGGAGCAGGAGCAGTCATCAGCTAGCTTACGGCACGGCTCTCGCCCTTCCCTGGAACCAGTGGCCCTAAATTAGACGCGGGCGACTGCTTATAGCCCATCCAATTGCTCACGGTAGTCGTTAACCTCAATCAGAAAAAAAAAAAAAAAAAAAAACGAAAAAAGAAAAGGTTTTGCACTTTTATCTCATTTACTCATCAAATAATTAGTTTGCAACTGCGGCCATTTACATAACTCTGTTGCGTCGACACATACACATCAATTTGTATGGCGCTTCGATTTTCCTGGTGTAACATTTTTTATATCAAGAGGTATATTTCGTGTTAGATGAAAACACTGCCTGTGTGTCAATCTTACTACACATTGGTATATTAACTATTAACAAAAGAGGAGTTGCAAGAGATAATTGAAAAAATGCAACTAACCTTGATCAGGGCTATTAACTTGAAATATCCTTTGAAGTTCTTTCTCTGTGAGTTGCTGGTGAAACTGAAAAGAATAAAAAAATCTCATATCATTCATGACTCTACTCTTGCTGTCAAAGCGCTGCTAAATCAAATGTTTTTCACTCCAGTTAAACACTTAAAAACTTTACGCAGTACTATTTAAAGCACAAAAATTATCAATAATACAGGGTGGACATATAGTTCTTCCCTCATTAAGAATTTTTTATTTAAAAACTATGATAGTTAGAAACAAGTAGTTTGTGGCATGATCCATATAAACTAATAGAGTTTTTTTTATTGTTGAAGGTACATGCTGAGTAATAAATAGGTGGCGCTCCGAGCGTAAGAAGTCAAAATAGCGTCTTTGCAAGAAAAGGCGCAATGTCTTCTGTGGTACCACGAGACCAAATTCCCGATAACTGCTCTGCGTAATTCCAGAAGAGAGTACGGACGTCCACCACTTTATTATAAAAGCATAACAGTTGGGTATGCAAAGTTTACAGAGACAGGAAGTGTTGATGACCAAAAACAAACGGGCCGACCGGGTGTTAGAGAAGAAACTGTTGATGCAGTGTGGACAGCTTTCGCTCGTACTCCCTCGAAAAACTCGCACCGGGCTTCGTCGGAATTCGGAATTCCCTGCACTACACTGAAGAACATTTTACACAAAAGGCTTCGCTTATATGCGTACAAAATGCAGATTCTTCAAGCCTTGCAGGTGGAAGACCGTATAACGAAGTAAATTTCTCCGTCATTTTTTGTCCACGCCGGGCATCGAACCCGGGTCCCCTCATTCCGGATAAGTCGCTCTCCTAACTGAGCTACGCGGACGTATGATCTCGCTGCTATCTGCCTTTACCTCATGTGCGTCCTGCGTGGCAGGCACGTCACAACCGTCCACGTCCTGCTACTTTTGCAATTGAGACTTCACAGTGTATTGACGACAACAACAGCTACCTGCCGCGTGTGTGTTTTTCAGATCAGGCCACTTTTCACGGGTATGTAACGATTGGTCGACAAACCGGTTGGTCGACATAACGATTGGCCGACACACGATTGGCCGACAGTAACGATTGGTCGACAGGGATTAGTCGACATAACGATTGGTCGACAGGGATTAGTCGACATAACGATTGGTCGACAGTAACGATTGATCAACAGCACGTTTGATCGACATAACGATTGGTCGACAGTAACGACTGGTCGATATAACGATTAGTTGACATTGGTCGACGTAAAATGGTCAACGGAACGAAAAAAAAAATTGGTCAGGGGTTCGATTCCAGCCCAGATCGAAAGTCCAATTTTTTTTTGCAAAGCAAATTTCCCTAAAAAGAAACTATTTTATTTTTTTCCTCAACAATATATATAGTATATCGATATGCATCACCCCGATGAATATTAATATACATCAGGTTGGACGATCGTATTTGTAACGTTGCTCAACATTAATGTAATGTGACTAAGACATTGCTGCAACATTACGCATGTTCAAAAAGGTTGCAAGGTAACATCCCAGTAACATTGCAATGTAAAGTGAAAATTTAATCCCTCAGGCGGACATTTTTACGTCACTACAATGTATTGGTAACATCGCTGCAACATTGCGCAACGTTACTGTAATGTTACGAAATTTCATATGTACGTCACTGTCATGTTTCTGCAACATGCTCGTGCTGTATGGGTACACTGCACCCTTAGCTGCCCCTCTTCCACCGCCAATAGGTGGAATGGGTTTTACCATAACTTAATAAAACAGCTGGTGTAACGGTTCGTCCGAGTTCCACCATGAGTTGACAATTTTGGCAAATTTTGTAAATTTTGGAGAAAATTCTTGGCATAATTTGTAAATTTAGCAGAAATTCACATGGAAAAAAAATTAAATTGCACTGAAATTGCACTCAACCGTCTTAAAATTTTAGTTCATTATTTTGGAAATCAACAAATCAACATTTTAGGAATTTTAATGGAAATTTTCCAAAGAATACCCCCCCCCCACACACACACACCCCGACTGGGCATTAATGTCTATTATGGGTGGCCATTCTCCACTTTCCATGACTTTGATATTCACTTTTTTCCCACTAATTTAACTACGCGCAGTTTCAAAATTTATCTAATAAAATTACGTATAAATTGCATTAATTAAATTGGCTATAGAATTATACAGTTCCGTTACAGGGAAGACTTATTTGAACACACAAAGAAATATGGCATTACTCAGTTGAGATTATTTGAACACAAAAAGAAATGTGGAATTACTCAGTTGAGATCATTTGAACACACAAAAAAATATGGAATTACTCAGTTGAGATTATTTGAACACTCAAAGAAATATGGAATTTACCTAAAGTGCCCCGGAGCCCTTACGGAAATAACCTTGTTCAGAAAGAACTCTATATAGATTTCACTTAGAGTACAAAAGATGACACGGGGGCCTATTAGGAAATAATATGTTATAATGCTGTACGTTCTGAGGACTAAATTCTAAAAGATATTATTTCCAAAAAGGAACGTTACGTTTTGAGAGGTACCGCTGCGAATATAAACCATAATCCTCTGAACCAATCGTTGTGTCGACCAATCGTGCTGTCGACTAGTCGTTACGGTCGACTGATCGTTATGTCGACCAATCGTGCTGCCGACCAATCGGGTGCCGATCAATCGTTATGTCGACCAATCGGGTGTCGATCAATCGTTATGTCGACCAATCGGGTGTCGACCAATCGTTATTCGACAAATCGTGCGACACCGACTTTTCGCACCTCTGGGAAAGTAAACAGATATAATGTGCGTATATGAGGTTCGGAAAATCCTCGTGTTTTCTTTGAAAACCAACGGAAGAGCCCGAAAGTGAATGTTTGGTGTACGCAAAATGTGTCTCATAGCGGAAGGTAACTGAAAGCAAATGGAGCTCTTCAAATCTTACGAAGCAGGGATATCGAAGACAACTTGCGAAGCAGATGCAACCGATCAGATATAACTGCACGCCTCTAGCGGGAAAATTGTGCATTATTTGGAAGAGGAAAATAGGTGCAAAATGTCCTTTGTAGTCAAGGGTGTCCGACCATCTTCAATCGGGTTTTTAGAAGTGCAGAGAATGATGCAAATATAAATATTACACTGACGCCCCAGCGACTGAGCGTTATGAACATAAACGTGGCATATTGTTCATAGAGAAAGCTATGCGTTGAAAATAAAATTTTTAAAATATGACTATTAGAAGCTGATATATCAAGAAAACAATTTATACATATACGACACCTAGCGGGAAAACTGTACATTATTTAAAGTGAACAACAATGTTCTCAGTCTTTACGATAACGAATGATATACAGTATAAAATAAATTTTTAATTGGATTTTTAGAAACGGATACACAGTTGCAAACAGGAATGCACCTCACGCTACGTACCTATAGAATTGTGCATTAAGAAATATTCAAAAATATATACGTTTCCCACAGTGAATGGTATCTAACGTAAAATGAATTTTTAAAATTCAATTTTTAGAAAAGTATATATCAATAAAAATGGAATATATTTTTTTAAGCTCCATAACGGAAAACCTGTGCAATATTTTCAGCAGATCTACATAAAATACTTCTCGTGGTGTAATGTTTTATAAAATAAAAATTTCAATCTGGTTTTTAGAAGTGTCAATACTGCTGCAAATATATTTTCAACAGAAATATGCACTTATGCTCCTAGCGGAAAAAATGTTCGTTATGAAAAATTAGAAATCATAATCGAAATGTTTTTCACCCTGAGAGATATCCAACACAAAATGAATTTTTTGAATCGAACTTTTAGAAGCATAGATATCGGGAAAAATTCAGTAGACATTTACGCCTCCTAGCGGGAAAATTGTGCGTTGTTTGAAGTAGAAGCTGTAGGTAAATTGGTGTTCGTGGTAAAAGGCTTTTAAAGAAAAAGGATTTTTTAAATAGTACTTTGGAAGCAATGATACGGAGTAAAATATATATTATTTACGCCCCTGACGGCGAAGTTATGCATCAGAAAAAAAAAAAAAAAGAAAAGAAAGGCAATGATAATCGTTCTCGCAGCTCAGGCTTTCAAGTGCAAGAAGTAATTTTCAGATCGGATTGATAGGAGCACACATGTGCCACAGACGGACGGGCTGTACTGTATTTCCAATCACGTACTTATTACATAGCGATGTAATTGTGTATTACGTAACGATGTAATAAGCACTTTTTTATTTTTTTAAATACAGTACATCCCGTTTATTATGAGTCCGTACTTAGCGAGGTTCGGATTTAATGAGAAAAACAGGAACTTTTTTTGGTATAATGTTATTCAAAGTTTGTGAAAATCCTCTTAATACGTGGCGTCAGTGAATAAACAACGACATCGCTCTTTCCACGTTTAACACTACATAGCAACCGAAGAATTGTTAACCGACCACTGCTGGGATTCCTATCCCAGATATCTCGATATCTAGCCGAGTGCGTTCGCCTTACGCTACGGTGGCCAACAATCAACGGCGCTATGTGTATCTATCTATTAGCTTCGGACATCACAAATCCGTATGATGGGCTCAGCAACTGAGACGTCTCCATCTGGTGGCATTAATATATTAATTATAGCAAAAAAAAAACCCCAAAGGGCGAGAACAACAGTGAAAATCCTCTAAATACATGGCGTCAGTGTCGTTGATTGTTGGCCACCGTGCTTGTTGGCCAGGCGAACGCACTCGGCTAGATATCGGGAGATCTGGAGTACGACCCCAGCAGTGGCCGATAACAATTTTTCGGTTGCTATGTGTTAATAAATGTGGAAAGAGCGATGTCTTTGTTTAATACAAAGCTAATTTGATCGTTTTTATTGAACAAAATTTAATGAAGTCGACTAATTTCGCGAGAGAGAATTTAAGAGCACCACATTTTAGAAGCAAAGTAACAAAATTTAATGAATTTTTTTATTTAACGACGCAGCTGCTGCGAACTGTCGTAGAATGGAAGAATAGAAATGGTGGCATACAGGGAGAAATTGCAACAGCGCAGAGGAATCCTGGTGTGCTAGTGGAAGAATGTTGATAGAAAACCAATGAGGAGGGAGTACATCAAATTCTCAACAAAAACGTTGTGCAAGATAGTCTCTCTGCCACTCACTTCTTGAGAGTATGACGTCAGCAGAGTTGAAAAGAGGCTATCTACTGCTAGACAAAAAGAGGATGTGGTGGCTCACGCACAAGTAATTGGATTTCTGAGCGAAACTTGTATAGAGGGATATGGATGGGAGTAATGGAATGGAAATATCGCCGAAGAGGAAACTGGAGATAACAATTCCTAGAATTGCGTTCCTTGCCCGTTTCACCCTCCAAATGGGCGCTGCACCGTGAGGAACGGTGGTGCTTTTGCTTTATGTATTTTGTGGAGTTAGACAAGTGTCACGTGGCCGTCAAGCTGAATATACTTGAAAGATTTGATCAATTAGCTATTGTACTTAAAATAGTATAGCTATACTAGTAATCCGATTTTCTTGGCTTAGATTATGAATCAAAGTTCCCAAGCTTTCGCACATCAACCAGATGGCTTTTCCAAGGAAGGTAGACAGCTAACTGCTAACTGGATAATAGAACACTTCAACAAATTTTTAATGTTCTATTTTTTAACATTTTTTTTCGGATTACTAATATAGTTATACCACTTAAGTAGAACACTTCAACAAATTGTTAAAGTGTCCTATTATCCAGTTTGCAGTTAGCTGTCTACCTTCCTTGAAAAAGCCATCTGGCTGATATGCGAAAGCTTGGAAATTTTGATTTATAATCTACGCCAAGAAATTCGGATTACTAGTACAGTTATACTATTTTGAGTTGTGAAAACACAAGTTTGTCAGCGACGGGCATCGAATACATGTCCGCTCACTCCGGAGTAAGTCGCTCTCCCAAGTAAGCTACGCGGACAGAATGTCTTGCTGCAGATTTGTCGTCTTGACACATGTTTTCATTTCTGTGGTAAGTCACAAAGTGTAATTGGTGTACAGTTTCACGATAATAGTTATATATTAATGAATTTAATTAATTAAATCTTTCAAGTACATCCAGTTGTTATAGAAAAATAATATAAACCTATATGCATATTATCACGTATGCATATTTTTACGTGGTGGGAATTCTCGCCCGAAAACGGATTTAGCGAATGTTTCCGTCTATCCCGAGCTCCTCGTTATACACGGTCGAATCAGAATATTGTGACCACCAGCTAACATCCAAAATAACCGCCATGTGCAGCGCGGACAGCAGCTAGACGAGCTGGGAGTGACTCAATAAGGTGCTGAATGGTGTTCATAGGTATGTGGCGCCATGCTGACTGCAGTGCATCTGACAGCTGCTGGTGGGTGCGTGGTGGAGGATCCATAGAGCGAACAACCCGATCGAGGTGGTCCCACACATGCTCAATTGGGTTTACGTTTGGGGAATTAGGGGGCCAGGGAAGTTCTTTGAAGTCTTCATCGTGCTCTTCCAACCAATCTCGGACATTTCCAGCTGTGTGACACGTCACATTATCGTGCTGGAAGATCCCATCCGCCCCAGGGAAGACAATCAGCATGTATGAGTGTACGTGGTCTGCAAGAACGGATTCATAACGAATTCGGTCCATAGTGCCTTCCACATGTATGAGTGAACCCAGGGAAATGCCTCGAAAACTTTCCCCAGACTATAACGCTGCCGGCTTCCCCCACCAGCTTGTGTTCTTCCAGTAATGGTTGAAGAGTGTTTGTTCTCCGATGTTTCTCGCCTTATACGCCAACGTTCATCCGTTCGATGAAGCAGAAAACGTGACTCATCGGAGAAGGCAATCCTTTGCCAATCAGCGGAGGTCCAATTCCGATACTTCCGTGCAAATGTAAGCCTTTTCTGCAGATGCACCTTCGTTAGCATAGGTGCAGTGACCATCCATCTGCATCGGAGCCTGATACACAGCAGGGTTTGCTGAACTGTCGTTTTAGACATACTTCCGTTAGCCCCCTGTTTCATTCGGCCAGTGAGTTTCTCCACTGTAGGGTGCCGATCGGCCCTCACGCACCTTCGCAGCCGACTTTTACCTCTCACATCAATGGCACGTGATCCACCGCAGTTTCCACGTCGCTTATTCGCAATGGTGCCATTTCTCCGATCACGATACACTTTAACCACAGCAGCAGGCGAACAGTTCACAAACTGCGCTGTTTCATAAATACTGCCTACACTTGGCCTGAAAGCCAATAATCATCCTTTTTTGCAAATCCGATAAATTGCTCCTTTTATTCATGACAGCAACGAGTGATATATATTCAGAATGCCTACAGCACACCTTATATACGCTCCAAGCCAGCTCACGACACTTGCTTTATTTCATTGGCTACGCGCTGTTGACATCAAAAGTAGGAGGTGGTCACAATAATGTGACTGGACTGTGTAAGCAGGTTGTAGTGAACGTGCTTAAAAAATAGGGACATTTGATGGAATTGCACAGATGTTAATAACGTTTATGATTACCCTAAATTAAACAAACTCATTCCTACTTTTTCTTTTTTAGCATACTTTGAATATTCCAGTGTATGGCGTCTTTTAATTGACGAATGTACAGAAGGTGACTAGAAAGTTTTGCAATATTTGGTTCACTTTATGTCTTCATACGTACCTTTACGACGAAAGCTGACTAGCATTCAAAGTATAAACCATCGTGTTGCATGACCTTTAGCCATCTGCCTTCTAGTTCTTCGTCGATTCCGCGGCGGTACCAGTTCTTGTCCTTCGATTCGAAGAACTCCTTCACCCCAGCTGCCACCTCTTCCTGGTTGCTGAAGTGCCGCCCTTGAAGGAAGTGGGCCATGGACCGGAAGAAGTAATAATCCGACGGGGCAAGGTCCGGACTACATGCTGGGTGTGGCATCAGTTCGATTCCCTCAAGTTCCTGGAGGTTTGCCCGGGTCGTTCGCGCGGTATGAGGGTGATCGTTTTCCTGCTGTAGGAGAGCGGGCTTTCTGTTCACCAGTGCCGGGTACTTCTCCAAAACGGCATACATCAGCTCCTGCTGTTCAGAGTAGAGGTTAGCGTTGATGTTCCGACCGTCTGGAACAAATTCGTAATGTATTGTCCCCTCGAAATTCCACCAGACGCAGAGCATCACCTTGTGCTCAAAGCGCCCACATTTGGCAACAGATTCAGGAAGCTGGCCCGGGCTCAACCACTGCCGTTGTGTGTTAGTATTACGGAAATAGACCCATTTTTAATCGCACGTAAAAATTCTTTTGATGAAACGTACATCGTGTGTGTTTTCTAGGCATGTCGTGCATACTTCTACTCGGCGGTTTGCTTCAGCTGGCGTCAGCTCGTGAGGGACAATGCGGAAGCTTGTTGTAGACCTTGCCGAGGACCTGAAGGTGACGAACCACGGTGGTCTGAGATATGCCCAGCTCGCCTGATAATCTCCGAGTGCATGTTGTCGGATTTACCGCTACTGCCTGGCGCACGGCCACAGAATCCTCGGTTCGCTGCCTACTTGATTTTGGCTGATCGTCGAGGTTTCTGTCACCTAAGCGAAATTTCTTGAACCATTTGGTTGCGGTGCTGTGGTCCACGGAACCTTTCTCTTTCGCATGACAAATGTTTCGTGTTGCTTGAGCAGCGTTATGGCCGAGTTTAAACTCGTAAAGCAAAAGTTCCCTAATTAGCCAGTTGTGGCTGTTCACCTATTCGGCGTCCCAACCACGGACAGAACGACTACCACTTTATATCCCTTTCGACTGACTTCAGTGAGCGACTTGAACTAGTTTAAACACGTTTAATACCCGCCGCAGCACATGCATTTATGCAAATATTACAAAACTTTCGACTCACCCTCTGTAAAAATGAAGACAGTATACTTTTGTAAAGACTGCTAAAGCAGTCTACAAAAGTATAACGGAATCCTGTTTTACACTCAACTTACTATAACGGATTCGTGTTTTACACTTAACTTGTGTCTTGCCTAAATTTCTTGCGGAGCTTCTACAATATGCTATCATGTAAAAGATAATTGGAAGTTACTGATTTAAAATTTAAATACACGGTCATAGTCCCCATTGGACAAATAGAATCCAATAAGCGCAAACAGTTCTAAACGAAAGTTATTAATTACCAGAAAGTTGAAAAAATCATCTTCAGCCAAACATTTCGGTTTGATGACCTATAACGAAGTAAATTTCTCCGTCATTTTTATCCGCGCCGGGGCTCGAACCCGGATCCCCTCATTCCGGAATAAGTCACTCTACCAATTGAGCTACGCGGACGTTTTATTCTGATTCCTATCTGCCTTTATGTCGTGTGCGTCCTTCGGGCAGGTACGTCACATCTCCTGGTACGTTACAGACCAAGTGCGTTATTTTTATTTCATGTTTCCGATTTGTTCCCTTTCCTGAAATCTGCAGTTCCAAATGAGGAATCGACGAATGCATTCAGCATCAGAAACGCTCGACGTAAGAAGGAAAACAAAACAAAAATGAGCATTTTGATTTCCGAAAGCATGACACTCTTTCTACAATCAGTGAAGGATCATGCAAAAATTTAAATTTTAGCAACTTTGTGCGTCAGTATCTGTACTTATCAGTTGTAATGCGGAAAAATTATAGTTATCGTTAAAGATTGTTATGATGTTATTTAGTTAAGTTTCTATATTTTGAGAGTTTGAACAGAAAAGCCTTCCAGAAATAAAAGGCTACGAAACGTAGATGTAATTAGTCCGTAACGCAAGTGTAGCACAAGATGAAACTTTCTAGAGTTACACAAGATGAAACTCATTATCTGAGTTTATAAAAAGATTTTGTTCATGTAGAGTGATTAAATCAACATAACAAACAAAACAAATAATATACGAAACACTGCTCATTTAATACAAAGACTATTAAATAATTACTTGCCAAAAAAAGGTAATTCAGTATATAAACCAATTTCTTTATCTTTCAACTCAGAAGAAATGTAAGCTGCAGCTTTAATTTTTCAGTCTGCCTTGCTGATTACGGTTTAGTTCATCGAATGCTAATGAGATTTTTCATCATCGTCTTCCTCTGTGGCTTTCTAGAGATCGTTTTTTATCGTGTGGGTTCGAAACATATCCGAGACTACAATGAAAAGCTGCAGGATTGTGCAAAACATCAGGAGACTTTAACTATAGGAGAGACAGGGGCAAGTTGATACCGGGGCAGATTGATACAGTAGCAATTTAGCAGTAAAGCACATGTGCACGTTTGTTTCTGGGAAAAGGGGAATCCTTTCATTTGAGTCTTCAATTTGCACGTGAATTTCGTGATGTAGCTGTAATTGCGTGAAAGTCATTCAAGTAAATCTGTTTTTGATAGTGTAAAGTAAATATTTTGTTGTTATTTGAAGTCACGTAAAATACTTAGATGGAACTTTTGCCATTCGTCCGGATTGAGGTCTTATTTTTTTTTTTCAAAGTTAAGAGAATTTTGCTGTTATTGATTGTTTATGTGCACTCTCTTTCTACGTATCATGGTTAAAATGTACCAACTGCTCCCTTTTTGGAGCAAATTGGTACTATACATGCTTTCATGGATTTCTGATCCTAATCTCACGAATTTTAATAGGCTACATCAAATGTGGGAGAAATAAAGTATAAATTTTCGTGATTTTTGAAATTTTTAAAGTTTATACCAAAAAGTATATATATTAAAAACTAAAAAGACGTATCAGCTTGCCCGGTCCTTACTATGCTCTTGAATTTCGGGCGGCTAAACTTTTTCTTATGATAAAATTTTAACCATTGGCTGATGCTTCACATTTCAAAATTTCCATTTGGGACTACTCACTAACGCTGCAAATCAACTTACTGAACTTCAACAACTGATGTACTTTTCCAGTGGATGCCTTGTCACTTGCACACTAGCAAAATATGATGCATTATTGAATGTCAACTTCTTTGCTTTATGCATTTCCTTCCGAAATAAGTGAAATCTTATGCGCAAAGAAAGGTGATATTCGTTTACATGGAGTACATTGTATTTATGGTCTGAAGTAATGCCAGGTTTAACTTCAATTTGCTTCTTTCTTTTTGAACTCTCTCTCTCTCTGCATTTTGTTCTATTATACACTATATTACACTATATTGACAAAAGTCACTGAACAACCCTTCAAAGGCAAATGAATGAATCCACGGCGTTGTTAAGATGCGCGGTACAGCTGCAAACGGTATAAAAACTGTCTTTGAGAAAGGAAAGATTGTTGGGTGTTATGATATATTAGTGGGTTATCCATAAGAGACGCCAAGGGGCGTTTAAACATATCCAATCATACCTAATAAACATATCCAATCAATTGGATGTACTGAATAAGTGGAAGACACATGGAGTGCCTGAAGCAGCAAAACGTACCGGCAGACCAAAGAAAATCAGTGATAGAGGACGTCGAAGCCTCAGGAGAGTCGTTACAGCTAATCGACGGAGAACTGCACAAGACCTCAGTGTACAGGTGAGTAAAAATGCTGGAACCTCGGTATGTACACGTACCATTCGCAGATATAACTTCATTCCATGGGTTACCTTGGTCGTGTGGCTGCTGATAAGCCTTTCAGCTCCACTCGGAAATGCTACTCGTCGTTTAGCATGGTGCAAAGAACATTTATCGTGGACCGTAGATCAATGGAAACGGGTCCTATGAGCTTATGAATCTAGATACACGATCCATCAGTCTGATGGCCGTGTGTGGGGGTGGCGGTAGCCGGGGAACGCTATTTACCACAGTGTGCTGTTCCGATGGTCAAGGTTGGAGCTGGCAGTGTAATCGTGTGGGGGTGTTTTTCGTGGTATGGTCCCGGCCCATTGGTTATCGTGGACAAAGCTGTTAACCAGCACGTCTACCTCGATATTCTGGACAATGATGCCCTACCAACACTGTTACAATACTACGGAACCGAGCCTTGTTGGTACGAGTAGGATAATGCACCGAGCCATAAAGCAAGGACTGTTTCGGGGTGGTTTGATGATAATTCCGTATTGTGTGTGGACTGGCCATCACAGAGCCCTGATCTTAATCCCATAGAGCACCTATGGGATGAATTAGAGCGAGAGCACCTATGGGATGAATTAGAGCGCCGCATAATAAGTTTGGAACAAAGGCAATAGTTAGCGGCAGCATTGCATTACTAAGCATTAGTTAGCGACAGCATTATGTACTGAATGGAAGCGCATACCTATCGCTGTGTTCCAAAACCTTGTCGAAAACATGTCTCGGAGGGTCAGTGCATGCATTAAGGCCAAAGGTGGACCAACACCGTACTAATGTATGTCAATAAATGATATGATGTGCTTCTCTTCTAGGTGTCCCGTGACTTTTGTCAATATAGTGTATGTTCCTAGCGTCTTAAACACAGCCATTAACTTACTGAGAAAGCAGTCGACAGTTGTTTAGAATAGCGTCCCGTTCGACCCGAGCCGCGATTATTTCTGACTTGGCTTTGCTTCTGGTTCTGTGTGACTAAAATTAGCCTTTATACCGTAAGATCTAACAAAAATAAACCCAAGAAGTCTCGTACATAAAATTTCATTGCTCAAACTGACTTCTACAGACTTGACTACAAAACCAGGAAGAGCTGCTTTCCCTCAGTGGTATTGTGTTTCATACTGGAAACGTGAAACTCATCACTGCGGTTGGACTAGTGGTCAGACGCGCGGGCACGCAAATCCTGTCACCCCACTTGGGCTAGTGGTCAGACGCGCGGGCACGCAAATCCTGTCACCCCACTTGGGCTAGTGGTCAGACGCGCGGGCACGCAAATCCTGTCACCCCACTTGGGCCAGTGGTCAGACGCACGGCGTGTAAAACCTATCACCGATGTTGAACTAGTGATCAGAAGCGCGGTAGTGCAAAACCTGTCACCGTACTTGGGCTAGTGGTCAGACGCGCGGGCATGTAAAAACTATCACTGCGGTTGGACTAATGATCAGAGGAGGGGGCACGTAAAACCTATCACCGCGCTTAGAATAATGATCAGACGCGCGGTCATGTAAAACCTATCCCCGTGGTTCGGCTAGTGGTCAGATACGCGAGCATGTAAAACCCATCGCCGTGTTTCGACTAGTGTCAGAAGCGCAGGCTTCTGGTCACTTGCCCAGTCTCGGATGCGGCATGGGCTCTGCGCCTGTCGTACGTCACCAGCTGTGCTCCCTTCCTGAAACAGTGACCCCAAATTAGGGTTGTAAATCTTGTTCCAGCATTAAATGTTTGCGGGAGTTGTTAAACCCCTGCAAAGATAAACAACACTTTTCCTAATATAATACATCATATGATATTTTTCGAAAGATATATTTTGTTGCTGAATTCAGTACGTTCTTGAAAAACATAAAAACAACTTTGACCATTGTGTAGAACCCCTATTACAATTCCTGTAAATCATTTTCTGGCACACTTCAGTAATAAACGTCCGTTAAAGGTTCATAATAGACAGAAGTTTCGACTTAGGTCTAATTTTATTTTGCATTTCCATGAAAATTGTCTGTTTTTTAACCTACATATGAAGTTCATAACTAGCTGAAGATTTGCACCAAATTAGCTGTCCTTAATGTCACTTATTGTGTGTTAAATAGTATCTTGTAGAGATTACGTGATTTCATTTGGAGGTTTCGCCTGCACTTCATCAAATCCCTTAAAAGCAGCACAAGTGAAACATTTGCTCTATTAAGACAGAAAATCAGGTTAGTGTCATGAATTCAAAGCCATTTACAAAGGGGAGCGAGGGAGGAGTTTCTTTCACTCCACTACAATTGCTTATGAGGGTCCACCCTATAAACCCCATTCTTCCTGGGAGGGTATATCTCGTCTCTTCTCTTGTAACGTACGACCTCTGACCTACGCTGTTTCTGAAAAGTGCACACAATGTGGGTGAAACGGAAAGTGCACCGCATTAGATAGACATTAAGATTTTCCACGCCTCTCTCCTTCTCGGTTTTTTAACACTGTACACACACACACACCAAGTATTTGGCGAACAAACAGTCGTGCCCAGCACTAATTGTTCATTGTTACGTTCGCTATTGTAGTTCCACGACGAGGAAATACGAATGCACTCACGCTGCTAAGAGACATGATCGTGTTTCCCAACAGATGGAACGAACTAGCAAAAGCAAGAAATTTTCTCTTACGATAGGTCGTATCCCGCAGCAAAGAGGAAGAGGTGCTTAATACGTTCATCAGCACTCTTTGCAAATTCAAAGTTGAAAAAAAACATTGTGTTTGAAATAGGCTTAACATGATTTCAATTTTATTTTACTTTCAGAGATTAAGGCAGTGCTGTTCTTAATTGAAGGAAGTTCAAACAAAATTGCAAATACTAATATCTCAAGAAACTCTTTTCAAAATTTAGCAAACGTTTTGCAGGATATTTAGCATAAAATAACTCACTTAATCGGTTATTAAATTCGCAATTCTCTGTGCAAAAGACTCCGAGATGTATAAATTTAACTGGAGATAAGAGCAACTCTAAGGACTACAAACAGTCACACCGTACCTTATTTAGGGCCACTATCTACAAGAAAGGGAGAGACCCAGTTCCGTAAGACAAGCACACCATCCACGCCTCATCCGGAACTATTCGGAGAAACAGTCAGAAGTAAGCGCTTAAACCACTGCGCCATTGCGACCGCCATTTCGGATCACAGCGGCAGTATTCAGCGTTTCGATTACAGTTTTGTTAAAACGCAAAGGAGGAACCATTTGGATGAGGGTCAGAGATGGGAAACCATTGGAAGGACAGTTTCATAGAGAGGTCGCCAGATCCCTGTATATATCGGATAATGTAATTTAGCTGCTCCGGTAGCGCAGTGGCCTAAGCTCTGGCCGCTCGTCCGAGTGGACTGGATTCGAGTGCCGGATGAGACATTGGTGGTGTATTTATCTTGCGACACTGGCTCTATCCCCTCCCTGGAACCAAATGGCCTTAACTTAGAGATGGGGTACTACTTATAGCCCGTTGAGTTGCTCACTGTGGTCGTTAAAGCTCCAAACAAAAGCAAACAGAAGTGTAATTTCCAGGCTCTGGAGATGTTTTTAAGACACTGGAAGAGTCTCCAGAAAAAAAGGAGTCTCGGTAGACTCAAAGATGGTTACGTAATGTCCACCGGTCAGAGCGGTCGTCTTAATGCGTTCCAGCTGAAAACACCCCACTTCGTTACAGAGCCACAGCCGGCCTCCACTGTTCCTTGTAGGCATGCGGGATCCATTGCCTCGAGGAGTTGTAGCCACACCTGGAGCTAGCCATCTGCCCGAAACAGTTGGTGCCGCCATTCGTCAGACCAGACTACACGTTTCCAGTCATCTTGCGTCCAATGGCGGTGTTCCCGAGCCCAGGCGACGCGCATAGTCTTGTATCGTCGGGTCAGCAATGGCACCCCGGTGGGCCGTCGGCTCCTGAGCCCCATGAACCCAGGGAACGTTGCACTGACCGAACGCAGATGCTATTACTGGCCTCAGCATTAAATTGCGCTGTGATTTGCGGCAATGTTGCACGCCGGGAGGATGTTACGATGCATGCGAGACGCCGCTGTATGCAATCGTCCAGGACTTTTCCACTCCAGTTTCGCATGCTGAATGTTTTCCTTTAATTTGTGTAGTCCAGGTACACCCCTGAAATTGTTGACCGTGTAAATCCAAATCCCATGGTAATTTCCGAGATGGAGTGACCCATCTCCTTGGCGCCGATTATCATAACACGTTCGAAAAAGCTTAAATCCTCATAAGCTGCTATCTGAACTGCGAATGCTACTTTTTGAGCTTCCGGAGATATCTGCCTTTTTACGTACGTCGTTTGCGGACGATGCCATTTACCGTATAGGTGTGGTGGCTTGTTATGGAAATGGTAGTGCCCTTCCCAGTTTTTTTCTTTTTTGGCGTCTCATTGTACATCCAATCGGACAGCCAAGACCTTTGTAACCATCTGCAAGATCTTTCTTCGATGCAACTTTCCAAGGTTTTATCTTGCACATTTACTGGATTAAGTTGTGTTTATGTATATTAACATTTCGCATGATATCTGTGATGCCAGAGGTCAAACTGACAAAAAAATCTTTTCATGTTATGAATCTGGGAACAAAATATACTCGTATAATCAAAATATCGAGCGATGTTTTAGGTGCGCAAGTTTCCCTTATAGATGACATACATTTTCATTTGGAATAGAAAATTAATCAGAGAACCCTTTTTCCTTACCTTACCTTTTCACCGATTACTAAGATAATCTCATTTTCTCCAAGTTTCCTACTGCAAAATTTTGCCTCTGTCAGCGTTGCAATATTTCATTTTACTGAGTAAGAGCACCAGTCAAAATGCACCAACCTGGGTTAACATGGGCTCCTTGACGCAGCGTTGACTGCAGAGACCTATGCGTAACAGGGTTCACTCTACTGTTATCAGGGACACGTGCCTGGGTGCCGCAGCGTTCATTTACATGGTCAATTGCTGCTCTGGTGCGCGTCAATTGCCCTTTACCAGTCGACGGAGGCGACGTTCTCCTCTGGGGTCGGTGGTCTTTGGGGCTCCACATTTATGACGTCAGGAGCTACTCGGTGTGCCAGCGGTACATTCTTTGTATACCCTTACTACAGCACCTAGCGAACAGCTCACGAAGTCTGCTGTTTCTGAGATGCTTCCACTCTCGGCGCTGTAGCCGATGATCATTCCTTTTTGAATGTCCGTCAAATCACTACCTCTTCCCATTGTGCTCACGTAACGCGCCACAGCTCATCTGTCCTGGCCGGCCACTTATATCTCCGTGTGGTCGACCTTGTCATGTACACTCTTAGACGCGCTTAGGCGGGTACACTGTGATTCAGAAGGTGGCCATATTATTCTGATACGACAGTGTATATCATTGTGGGTATATCCTAGAGCAACAGTGGAGCATTTGCGGGATTACCCAAAGGGCAATGTGTTCTGTGCTATATCCCATAAAAAAGTGTATGGCCTCCTTCTTTTTCCAAGAAAACACTGTAACCGGAAGTTCTTATCTCTCTATGCTAATTATTTGGTTAACGCCCCAACTGCATGACGAAAACAGTGACAACCTCATTTTCCAACAGGATGGAGCACCACCGCACTGGCATCGGGAAGTTAGAAATTATCGCGATGAAAATTCTCCACAGCGCTGGATTGACCGTGCAACAGGCGACAACATGCCACTCACATGTTGGCCACCACAAAGTCCGGTTATAACAACCTGTGATTTTTTTATGGGGCTATACCAAAGACAAGGTCTTCGACTCTCCCCTTCCTGTTCATTTAATTGATCTAAAACAACATATCACAACAGCTATTGCTGGAGTTGATGGAGATATGTTAACTTGTGTTTGGCAAGAATTGGACTTCCGCGTTGATATATGTCGTGTGTCTATAGGGGCACACATCAAACATCTGTAAGTTTCTGTAACAAACTTCAAGAGTTTCCCTACAAAACGGTGCAAAGTGTGTGTCAATATCTTAAATACTGTATTTATGGTTTTATAAAATGTTGAAACTGTCTATTTCACTTGTAATAACCCTGGAGATGCCGTGCCTTTTACTGTTCCCCATCGTGTCCTGGGCGAGTTAACAGTTGCATGCTCGAACGTATCGGGAGATGCTAGTTCGATTCCCGTTCCAGGACGATGCAATTTTTAAAGTTTCCTGAAGGGTGACTACATAGAGAACTGCAAATGTACGGCACCTACAGTACATGCCTTTCATATGTGTGTATTTGTAATGAATTATTTCTTTCGGGGATTCGCTCTTCCCGTTCACTTGTGTTTCATATTAATCGTATGTTCTTACAAAGAAACCGAACTGGGTAAAAAGGAATAAACTCGTCAAATCTGCTAAAAACGCACAAATGCAGCTATTGCTATTATCAATATTTTACAAGACATGTAAGCTAAAAGCCTCCATCCAAAAGACCATCTCCATATATTATATTCTGAAACGTGCTAACTAAATCATATTTCGTTTGAATTCGTTAAAAGTTCAATTACGAGTGCTTGTCTAAATTTTAAGTTTCAGTGAACTTCAGAAAAGAAAAGCTACAACAGGAAATTACTTCACATACATTAGTCGTTATTTCACATTTCATTTCGCAAGCAGCCTGCGTTAAACGTAAGTGGTTTAGAAGCTTTTTTTTTTTTTTTTCGAACTCAAAACCTCAGTTCGGAGCAATTTACTAGTATACTAGTAAAAATTCTGGGATTTACTTGCAGCATTACCAGCTAGTCATCGTACAGGATATCAATAAAATTTTGAAAATTACAGCTCAATGAAGTGACCTTATCACCTTATCATAGGCTTTCATCAGCACTTTATGAAATGTTTTAATATTCAATTTGTATGGGCCATAGGTTCGTATGTAATGCACAGACCGTTTAGGCAATGGTTGTGGAAATGGTTAAAAAGTTCCACCTGAAGTGCATTTTCTCTCAGTATTTACCATTTTACTTTCACATGTGACTCATTCGAAATTAATAAAACCTGTTCAAATCGTTGAGCTTACAGCAGTAGCGCACTCCGTGAGGGTGGCTCAGGGGCCCGAGTCTTCCTCAGGAGGTAGCACTTAGTCTTTCGTTCTTTGTTATTGGTTGCTTATTTTTAAATATATTTGTTTATGTTTTTAAATATATATTTCACGAATAATTGGAAACGCGATTTAAGAGATATCTTTATCGCTTCCCAATATTTTGGGAGATATTTTCTCTGGGGTAATTTTATTTGCATCTTCAATATTTTGGAAGATATTTTCTCCGGAGTAATTTTATTTGCATCTTCAATATTATGGGCTACCCCCATGAAGAATTCTTGGGTGCGCCACTGATTTACAGTATCCTGAATTGGAATAGACCTCAGAAAATTCGGAATAAGGTTTTTACATCGAAGTCTCTGAAAAACAGGAGGACATGCAGGGAACGCCATCCATTTTGACATTACTGCTCAGAAGAAATTATGAAAAAACTACAGCGGAATTTTAGATTTGAGATCTCTAGGTTTCCAAATATTTGAACTTGGCTCACCTGAGCATAGTATAGACTTGCGTCTTCCGATTTAGAAATCAGTACCTTTGGTGATAGTACCTAAAGAACATGAAATACCTACGTTTCCTATTGATTTTGTTGAAATCGTATTAAGTAGTGTGACGTACTACAGAGATGAAAACGTGTCAAGACGACAAATCTCCAGCGAGACATTCTATCCGCGTAGCCCAGTTGGGAGAGCGACTTACTCCGGAGTGAGGGGGGGGCACGGGTTTGATGCCCGTAGCGGAAAAACTTGTGTTTTCACATTGGCGCCCGATTGTGGAAAACGCATGCACTGGCATTTGGGTTCTTCGAAAAAATGTGTCATGTTTGTTCCACACATTGCTTGGAAATTAATGAAAAATTCCTACTTCGCTTCTAAGACAAAAACATAAGAGGGAGATGATGTGATGTACTACAGAGGTGAAAATATGTGTCAAGACGACAAATCGACATTCTGTCCGCGTAGCTTAATTGGGAGCGCGACTTACTCTGGGGTGAGGGGGCGCGACTTCAATGTCCGTCGTGGACAAACTTGTGTTTTCACAGTAGTTAATTTGACTTTATTAGCCTTCGAAATTGTGACGTACTACAGAGGTGAAAACATGTGTCAAGACAACAAATCTGCAGCGCGACTTTCTGTCCGAGTAGCTCAGTTGGGAGAGAGACTTACTCCGGAGTGACGAGACCTGGCGCGGACAAACTAGTGCGTTATATTGGCGCCCGAACTTTCAGGATGACCCGTCTGTTAAGTTTTTCGCAATGATGTGATATTCTTTCCACACGGCGAGACAGGAAAAATGAGTATCCCTTCTTCAGTGCTTCGAAAAAATAAATCAGTGTAATGTTACGTTCCACACACCAAATTGTCTGGGATTTCTCAAATGCACGTTCTTCATGGGATGACTGCCTACAGCGACCCATTGTCCCGGCTGACCAGTGGGCCATGCTCCCGGCCCTCTTTTTCGGGCGGAGGGGGGTTAACTTGCTTGCACCGCAGGACGCACATGAAATAAACGCAGATAGCAGTGAGAGCACATGTCCGTGTAGCTTAGTTGGAAGAGCGGCTTACTCCGGAGTTAGGGGAACCCGGATTCGATGCCCGGCGAGGACAAACTTGTACGTTATAAAATATTTGAACTTGACTCACCCGAGTATAGTACAGACTTGTATCTTCCGATTTAGAAATTAATAGCTTTCGTGATAGCAACACAAGAATATGAGATGTCTACTTTTTTACTGATTTTGTTGAAACCATATTAGGTAGTTAATTTGGAAACAAATCAGGAAAGACAGAGGAGACATAAACAATGGGGACAAAGGGCATCCTTATTTCTTCCGTGTTCAGAAATGAACGATTCCTTATGGTTATTGAATACATTCATCCTTCCCTTCCTTTTCGAGAAAGATAAGGTCATCGCTCGTCCTTGTAGTACACAAACTTCACGGCGAGAGAAATACTCTTTCGATGATGAGGAAGAAGATTCTATCATTTGTTGCCGTTCGAAAGCGTCTTTAGCCTTAGGGGTCCCCGTGTCCCAGTTCTACGCGTATGCTTGATGGTCTCTCAAATCAAAACAAAGATTTCTCCTAAAGAAATAAGAACGCCGTATATTTTAACCTTTCCATAAGCCGTGCTTTCAGTAATTATTGCCTGTCCTTTCAACTTTTCGTGTTTATATATAGTACGTAAGATTTCTACCTTTTTGATGCTGCTACAGAAACTTGGGTTAGTTTTTAATGAAGTTTTTACACCCTTTCGCTTTTTTTAGCAGATCTCCTTCCTTTCTTTAAATAGAAAGCGACCTATAACCTAATGTATGCTTGAATGCTGTATTCATGACCTCAATATGTTATCTATGCCGTTGCAGATTAAGCAAGATCGTAGAGGGGTGCAGTTTTAAATTAGTAATTTCTCCTGCCCCTTGTAGCCAAGCAGGACAAAGAGCAAAACAGTAAGTATTAGCCAATGTTAAGACCTAAAAATGTTCTCAGCAGGATGTACGCAGTTCAGGTGAAACCGGTTTCTAATGGTTGCTTTCCCATTACTTTGCTAAATGGTCAAAGCTGTCGCCACTGTGTTGATTGCAAGTGACAGGTTTATTGCTCTCGTTTTCCTCTGAGTATTAACTGTATTCACAGAAAGCTCCCTATGTGGGGCTGTAAGAAAAACAATTTCCCACTAATTGCGCATACGAAGATTAAACAGATAATGAAACATTCCAATTCTAAATATCTGTGCGAAAGCAACAGATCTCGATCTCTTCTGCGCATAGGCGCCGACTATAGGGGGCAAGGTCAATCTTGCCCCCTCTAATAATTTTACTAAGGGGGAAAGTGCCCACCCAATATTTTTTGCCCTGTTTAACTAAATAAGTTTTTTCTGTGCATATTCATTTTCGAAATGCGTGAGTGCAAATATTTTTACAGAGAATAAATGCTTTCCCATGCCACTGAGGCTATCGTATGCTGTGCTAAAAGCAAAAAATTCATTTCTTTCCTTTACAGAAATCTATTTTTTTTTTATAAGATGGACCAAGCTTCAACTTATGAGATTATTTCCAAAAAAAATACTAAATAACAAAATAAGTGAAAACTTTTTTCTCATATTTAGCGTTGCTCATTTGATAAGAAACTCGGTTGCCAGCCCCGTTTTGTGTTTGACATGTTCTCGTGTTATGTATTAAATGTTTAAGATAATTATCAAAAATAAAATTAATAAATAAAAATACAGAAACGTTTAATCTCTAGCGCCTTTATCTATTTTTTGCGCTTCTTGTTCTTTGTTTAGTAATTGCGCTAATTTTTCATTTTTTTATAAACGTTTGGAAATAAAATCTCTGCAGATATTTTTATAAAATCACAAGCTGAATTATATTTTTAAAAATATCAATATTCAGCAAAAGAATATTTCTGTTTCCTTGTTCATTAGCTGTTGAGCAATTACAACTGTATTTTAAAATATGCGTCGAATCTCGTAGTTTATCTTCCCCCCCCTCCTGACCATGGAAGAGACGTGCCCCCTTCCACGTCTGATCTCTTCACGCCTGCCCCCCTCCCACGTCTGATGTCTTCACGCCCCCCCAATAATTTGATGAAGTCGGCGCCCCTGCTTCTGCGATACTCTATTCATTAAATATGCTTTTCCTATAGCGCAAACCAGTGGCGTAACATGAAATTTAGGTCCCATACCGCAAAATATCTTCAAGGCTTCTATGTATAACAATGGCACCCATTCCAAAAAAACTGAAGTGTCCTCTCGCTACTCGATACTTGATGGCTGTGTCACAGGGGTGTGAATCATTTTAACCCTCAAATGATTTTTTCCCCAAACTAATAACTAATACTCAATACCTTTCATGCATAAGAAAACCAAAATAAAGCGTTTTTTGCATGCCGAGTCATTATTAAATTCTCACAGGTATTAATTTAATTGCAACCTCGAGTCCTGCTTTCTCGAATAAGGTGCGCCCAACAGCACATTAAATATCGCAGGCAACTGATAAAAACATTGTAAACTAAAGAAGCGGAGGTTTGTCTTTTTTCGCAAATGGTCGTTATTTATGAGGCGCAACTAAAATTTGTTACTACAGTGTTACCGCATATAATACGCATTTCCGCAAAATCCATTAAGAAAAAAAAAGAATCCATATTGCTTTTAAAATGAACATTTGTACTGTGAGAACACAAGTTTGTTCGCGACGGTCATTGAATCCATGTCCCCCTCACTCCGGAATAAGTCGCTCTCCCAACTGAGCTACGCGGACAGAGTGTCTCGTGCAGATTTGTCGTCGTGATACATGTTTTCAATTCTGCACTACGTCACAGTATCACATTTTCATTTACCTTGCTTGAAGAGTCCATATTTAATTTTATGAATAAGACAAATCAGAACCATTTCATTCTTGATTTTGTAGCAGCAAAATCAGTTAAAATGCGTTGTATACATCCATATCAGCAACTCTGCCATAGAGACTGCCGCTATATAGATAGCCCACGACCTAGTTCCAAGTACAAAATTTAAAATGTCTTTTTTTTCATGCGATTTGTATTCAAGCAAAATTGTTATTTTCATGTTAAGACTGGGGGAATATATTTAAATATTTTAACAAAAAAATCCACGCACTCAAGGGCCCCTAAAATGGAAGCTCCCCGCGCGGTCCCCTCCTTGGGCTACGCTACACCACTGGCGCAAATGTAGGTTATGAAGCGTTTTCCAACAGTGGAAAAAAATAATTATTCTGCACTTTTTCCTTTTTTTCTTTGACACGACTTCTAATGCCAAATTGGAGGCAAGTGGAAGTGTGTATGTACACTGCTGAAAAATGTCCGCACCACCCAAAATGTTGGATATTATGATTTCGAACCAAATATAATTAAGTTCCAAGCAGCTTGGAACTTCGTTGTCCTGCGTGGTGTGACGGTAGCAGAGTCAAACGGAAACCAGGAGATTCGGGTTCGATTCCTACTCCAGGGCGATGTAATTTTCAAGTTTCCTGAAGAGGTGAAAAATATGGCAACTTTGCGCCAACAATGAGATTTGCATTGCCTTCCACATATACACCAATGAGCCATTACATTATAACCACCCCCGCCTAGAGAAATGAGCGCGCCTGGAGACCAAACAGTGGCTCAGATTAAGTTCACAGAGCTGTTTATATATAACCCGAGGACCGGCTTTCGGTTAGTAAAGTGTTCGGAGTCAGAATGGGGAAAAACTACCGATTTATCGGAGTTTGATAAAGGAGAAGTTGTGATGGCACGGCTTCTCGGAACTACGTTCTCGGAAACGGCGCGGCTTGTGGGTTGTTCACGTGCCACTGTAGTGAGTACGTATCAAAAGTAGTTCACAGATGGCCAAACGACTAACCATCGTCAAGCCGTGTGTCGTCCGCAGCTCAATGATGCCAGATGGGAGCGAAGATTGTCACGCATTGTTCTCAGTGATCGCAGGGGCCACAGTGCGAGAAATCCCCCGCAGCTACAACAGTGGTGATCAGGGCAATGTGGCACAGCACACAGTTCCTCACGTCATCGCCAACAATGCATGAAATGTGCCGAGATGATCTAGATTGCACCGTGGATGATTGGAAGAAAGTGGCCTGGTCTGACGAATCAAGATTTCTGGTGCATCACGCAGACAGCCGAGCGCGGATACGCCGATTACCAACGGAGTCTATGGTACCTGGATGTACTGTTGGACGGAAACAGGCCGGCGGCGGTGTTATGCTGTGGGCGATGTTTTGTTGGGACACTTTAGGCCCCATTATCCCAATAGCACAATCCCTGACAGCTGTCAGGTATCTGAACATCGTTGCGGACCAAGGTCACCCATTCATGTCAACTGTGTTCCCAGCTGGTGATGGCCATTACCAACAGGATAATGCGCCATGCCACACTGCCAGAATCATCAAGGAGTGGTTCGAGGAACATGCTGGTGACTTTGTTAATTCCAAATTCACCTGACATGAACCCAATCGAACATTTGTGGTTGGACTTGGAAAAGTTTCTCATAGCTGATGGAAGATATCAGAGACAAAAGGGTTTTCAAATAGAACAGTTAGAAGAAGAGATATACAGCAAAACATGTTTCTAACTTTACGTCTCCTAGTGGAACACCTTTTGATTACTTAAAGAAGAAAATTGATTCAAAATACTCTTCATAATGAAGAGCATCGTAACAAAAACGGATTTTTCTCAGGGATTTTTAGAATCGAATTAACTCTTTCAAGTAGAAATATGCACTGGGCCCCCTGGTGGCAGAATTTTGAATAATGCAAAAGTAGAAGATATGCCAAAATTATGTTTCATAACAAAAGCTATGCTAAGGAAAAATAGTTTTTCAAATATGTTTCTCGGAAGCACTGATATGGAGAAAAAGTTTTGGCATTTATGCCACGTTGAGGGAAAACTGTGCATTATTTAAAGAGGAAAATATTCCCCATTTTTACTGTAGCGAATGGAATACAGTAAAAACTGAAATTTTTCAATAGAATTTTTAGAAGAAGAAATATGGTTACAAACATAAAGATACAGTAACACCACCTAGCGCCAGAAGTGTGGACTTAAAAAATTCACGAGTGCATGCAAAGTGTTCCACGTGGTAAATGGTATCCGGCGTTAAAAGAATTTTTTAAATCGGACTTTTAGAAGTATAGATATCGAAAACAACAGATAAAAACATTTGCACCCACTATCTGGGAAATTACATTATTTTGGGCAGGCTCTCAAAAATTTTCGTGGTTAGTAGTATCAGAATGAAAAATAATTTTTTCAAGTAGGTTTTTAGACGTGCAGATATGGCTATAAATATACTGTAAACGGAAACGTGAACTTATGCGCTCCAGTGGCAAAGTTGTTCGTTAAGAAAAATTCAGTTATATGGAAAAAAATTCTCAACGATCTCCGACAAAGAAAGAATTTTCAAATCGGACTGTCAGAAGCAGAGATGTCGAGAAAAGTAAGATATACTACTTCGCCCCCTGACGGAAAAACTATGTATCGTTTTAAGTAGAAAATATTCTCAAAAGGTTTTTCGTGGTCAGAGGTATCATATCAGGTAATTTTTTTTTCAGTCGAGTTTGCAGACGCGGAGACATTGCTGTAAATACATCGGACATAGAAATAAACACATTCGCCCTATTGGCAAAACCTTTCTTCTCAAAATTAGAAATTACATGCAGAATATTTCCAAGTAGGAGCTTTATTTGATGTTAAAAGCATTTTCCAAATCGAACTTTTAGAAGCAGGGATGTCGGAAAAATAGTAATTTAGATTTACGCCGTCAAGCGGAAAAACTGGGTATTACTTGAAAAAGAAACTGTGCCCAACATAGTCTTCCTTATAAATGGTATCGAAGGGAAGAAGGAATGTTTTCAATCGGAAATTTAGAAACAATCATGTGAAATAATATGTATTTTGAATTCGATAGCATCTGTATTTACGCCATCTAGAGGCAAAGTTATGTACTGGAAGAAAACAGGAATGGAGGATCATCGTTCTCACATTTCAAATTTCCTAATGCAAAAATAATTTTTCAAATCGGATTGATAGTTGCAGAGATATAATGTCCACAGACGGACGGACAAAGGGACATAAACGCGCACTTTTTTTACAAAATACGTGCTAGAGAGAGAACGATGGAAAGCAAACTTAATTCTGCCATCCACTGCTCATTGGTTTGAAGAGCGGGCTTCTGGTTACCCGTGCGGTTGGGCATGTGTTCGAATTCCGGAGAAAACTGATGAAATTGGAACTTTCCACGCACAGTTGTGTGAAAGATTTCACTGCAGTTTTTACACGAACGCTGTGTTTGTACCTTCGGTGCGAGCTCTGTGACTTTGCTGGAAATCTTGACCGTAAATAAGGAATGGGTGCCGCCCTTAAATGATCATGTGGGTCTTCACCTCTCTAGATCAAGTTGTTTCATTCCTACTAAGTTCGGAAAGTATGTTTATCATAATTTAAATTATCTTTATTTGCTTTCTAACAAATTGCTCTGCGCAGAGGCGTGACTAGGGCGGGGCAGAATTCAGAAATAATCATGTGGAATAACATATATTGTGATTGTTGCGCTCTCTCTTGAGTTGCGTTCGGGGAAGACGCAGCTCAAGAGAGAGCGCAATAATCACTGCGTACAATCTGATTAAAATCGGAATTGTGACTTTTGCACCAGTTCCTGAAGGATGTCGTTCACATTGTTGAAGATTCTCTCTGGCAATTCGATCATTATTGCCAATACTGCAAGGTGCATTTGGTTCGCTTAAAGTAGTACCATAAATCCGAACTCCGAAGCAGTTGTGAATCTCACCGCCCTCTTCTCCTTCTGTATTTTAAAGCTATAAATGGCGGTTTCGCGTCCAGTTCGGCTTCACTACCTAGAACAACCTTGATGTAAGGGCAAGGAAAATAAATGCACGAAATCCTTCTGCTGAGGGCTTCCCCCATTTCCTAACCTCTTCCAACGCAATTAAAGATGATAAAATGCCGTTCCCATTTGGGATAAAAATGACAGCTTAAACCCTATTTAGTGTACCACACCTCAATAGGGATACTTAAGCGTTAGTTTGCTAAACAACAGTAAAAATGGTGGCAATAAGGAAGCGGTAAATCCACAAAGATCTTCCCTCTGGTCGGCCGAAAAACCACCCGGTTCTTAAAATCTATTGCACAGCTGTTAATGATTAATACACTGGCGGAAAGTGAAAAAAGAACACCAAGAAGGAGACGTCTGATACCAACGAAATTTATACAGCATAATAACGGAATACAGAGGATAACGTGATCAAAACATCATGACAAAATACAGCTGTATTTGCTGGTAAACTGAAAAATAACATTTCCATGTAACATGGTTAGTACGAGGTTGAACCGCCATGAACTGCGTCACACTGTGCAATTCTGGCATGGAGTCTGTCGTACAGCTGTTGGATGTAAGTTTGGGGTATTGAGTTCCAAGCATCCTCAACCTGGACGCGTAAATCGGGGATGGTCGTGACCGGCCGTGGAGACCGGATAAGTCGTTGTCCCATAAAATCCCACACGTGCTCAATGGGGGACAAATCCGGTGAACGTGCTAGCCATGGAAGTTGTCTCACACCCTGAAGTGCATGTTGCGTTGCACGTGCCGTGTGTGGGCGTGCGTTATCTTGCTGGAAAACACCACGATGGACCGACCTTACAAATGGTACAACAACGGGCTGAATGATGTTGTTGATGAAGGAGGTGTTGTTTAACGTACCCGATACATACACTAGTTGTGTACGGGAGTTATATCTGATTGCTCCCCACACCAGGAGACCAAGTGTAGGACCTGTGTGTCGCTGGCGGATGCAAGAGGGGTGAAGACGCTCCCCTGTGCGTCTGCGAACACGCATACGGCCATCGGAGGCTCCCAAGCAGAATCTGCTTTCATCGCTGAACACGACAGATCGCCATTGCGTTCTCCAGTGCAGACGTTGGCGACACCACTGCAGCCGTTCCTGACGGTGGGCTGGAGTCAGAAGTACACATGCCAGAGGCACAAGTGCGCGTAGTCCTGCATCCAGTAGACGGTTGCGGATTGTTCGCACAGTCACCTCAGGAGCAACGGCAGCTCGGATTTGCGTCGCAGTGTATGTTCTACTTGACAGCGCCGCTCTTCTTATGCGTTGATCGGTCCACTCATCAGTTCGTCTGTGACTCCCGGTTCCACGTCTTCTCATGTGGTAATGTTCCTCGGACCATCTACGCCACCATCGTACCACCACCGATATTTCCCGTCCAATTCGCTCCGCAATACGACGATACCACCACCCGGCCTCGCGGAGTCCGACTAGACGACCTCGCTCAAAGTCCGATAACTGCTGAAATCGTACACGTCTTCCATGTCCAGGCATTGCAGCTTCTTCAGGGTCTTCGCACGTGTCTGTACGCCGACGACAGATTACATGCACTTTGCCGTACTCCTTAAATACCACCGACGATAATTTGCATATTATGCCGTGCTGTGGCGTAAGCGCTCACCGGTTGGTCCCGAAATTAACATCACACCTACGTAAACTCGACCCCATTAACATACGTAAATTTCATGATCGTCCACCAATTTCTTCTTGATGTTCTTTTTTCACTTTCCGGCAGTGTAGTTATCAGTTAAATACAAAAGAATATGACAAAAAAAAATATAAAACTCAGTGTGAAGCTAAAAGTCAGGAGCAACTCCCAGTGACTATACTCCGAGTCAATCTAAGAGTGTACCACTATGTTGGGTGCGAAATAGCTACCAGTAGAATTATTGCTCAGAATCCATTTTTGTTTGCTCAGCAGTTTATCAAACAAAATTGCCATCTCAAAAAAGTTCCAGAAGATAGTGCGCTTTTGGGAATCAATTTGTCATGGGAAGTTGCTGAATCAAGAGCTTCGCACTTTGGGCTGTTCTGCCCACTTGGGATAGAACTTGGACAGGGGGAAGGGAGAAGTGGTGGAAGACCTTTCCCAACATTAACAACACAGAGACAATAAACTGACAATCGGGGAAACTCGAAGCGTAGGTTACTTAAACAGGCGGTAGGGGAAGCAGGGCCTCCGCCAGACCCCCACCCACAATCACCACTGCTTGTGAGATGTGTGGGTGGATCAGAAAGGAAACACTGGAGAGCACATTAACGCGGGCGGATACCGTTCTTGCGTTCCACGACGAGTCGGTATAAGACTCTCCCATCTTTAACAACAGTGCACTTTTAGGGCGACTTGGAGTATAGTGCTAATTATTTTGAAAAATTGTAATTTCATATATGCGTTTGTGGAATGCAAATTTGGGCGCAATCAACACACAAGACTAATTTTACTATCCTAAAAATTCATGCTACATACAAGATTATAATATTTCAAGCACCAGGGGCTAATGTTTTTAATTTTAACTACTTCGGGGGGGGGGGGGGACACAATTCTTTGTGGTTTGCATGGAGCGCAGAAATGCCTAGTTTCGCCTCTGGCTGTGCGTCATCATTTTGAACCTTCGTTTCATCTAATTTGTTGATTTTATTTCATAATTTTTTTTTAAATTTCACCTTGTGGGAGTAAATACTTTTCTCGAATTCGTCCCTAGAAATACCTTTCCACCACGGTCCTTGCTCTGGAAAGAGTGGAATATAAGTTGAAATGTTCCTAATCCGGAACAAAAAAACCAGCTACTTAATTATAATGGCAGTATTCTCGAGAAAGTCTCGAAAGGTGATCACTTATTATTTAACAGATTTCTGGTTCATCGTATTTGCGTGATTTATTAACTAATTAGACAAGCTGCGGCCCATTTTACCTATGTTTGGTAGACCAACTAACCTTTTGTTACGATGTCAACCGACAACAAACTTTAGAAGGAAGAAGCAACTCGTAAAACCGGTAGGCAAATAATGATATCAAGTTTTGCAAGTGATGCTTCTGATTATATACCATCTGAACACGGAAGTTCCTTGTGTTAACTTCCATAGCAGCACAATTAATAATACGCGCAAAAAAAGCCAAAATGTTGTGGTATTGCGTGAAAGTAAATGACAAATCACTTTTCGTTCAGCGGCTTATTTAATATAGATGTACGAAAATGTGTCACTTAAAACAGACTTACAAAAGCGGTGGACGCAATTGTGCCAATCGCTGAATTTCGAAAGCGATTCAGCAAGTGGTTCAAAAACTGAATGGAGAAAACTTGATCATTTTGAAAAAAAACTAGCACGCTTTAACGAAACGAGAAAACTGGGAAAATGGCATAAATGCACTTTCAGTTAAATTCGCCACTTGATGATTTCGTTTTTGTTGCTGGAATTTCGTAACGGAATGTACGCTGGATTGCGTTCCGTTTCGGAACACCTCTTACATCAGTATCTTCTATTTCTATGTTCGGAATTTCTTCTAAACAATTTCATGTCCTCTGATTTGGCATCAGTTAATGAATATCATGCCGCACAACACGCAACACCTCTTGTTGTTTCGAAAAAGAAAATTTGATTGGGTTCTTGAAGACTCATCTCTGCTGCACTCCTTTGCAGCACACGACGAGAATTTGATCTACATATCATTGTCGGTACATAAATCAGTGCTCAAAGTTAAAGAATAATTTATAAATTCGCAAATAACTCGTATTTATGAGGAAATTCCACGAAGTTTGGTAAAGAGATTTTTAATGATATTACTTATGTATCTCAAGCAGAAGAAACTCATAATCTTATAATTCGCATGTGTTAATATCATAATCTTTTAAAGGGCAGTCCATGGAACACTATTTAAAGTCTTTTTTTTTTAAGACGGGTATTTTAATATGGAGTATGATCACCCCTGAAAGCCATGCAGCTCAAGCAACGACTCCTCATAGGATTATTCCGCCGTCTGAGCACGATTAACACAAATTAAAATTACAACAAATTAGTTTTGCAAATTAATTTGTGTTAATCGTGCTCAGACGGCGGAATAATCCTATGAGTAACTCATAGCACGAAATTTTTGGTGTTGAGCTCCTCATACTGTTTATTAGGATAGTTGTCTTTTTCTATGTACATTTTGAGTTTATCTGCGTTTAGCGTTCAACCTTAACGTTATATTTTCTCGCTCATTGAATGTATTGGCAGCAGTCTTGAGATCAGAGTACAGCAGTCTTGTGCATGACGTACCTGTGTGGACATGATAAGAACGAGCTAAATAATATTGGAGCAAGCAGCGAAAAAGTATGGTGTGGTGTAAGGTGCTGTTGATAAATTACAGAAGCAAATTGTTGAAATTAGTACATTACACCGATGAGCCACTACATTATGACCAACCGCAGCCTAGAGTAATGAGCGCGCCTGGAGACTGAACGGTGGCGCAGGTGAAGTTCTCAGAACAGTAACCTGAGGACCGGCTTTCGGATAGTAGTGTGTTCGGAGTCAGAATGGGAAAAGCTACCGACTTATCGGAGTTTGATAAAGGACAAGTTGTGATGGCACGGCCCCTCGGAACTACGACCTCGCAAACGGCGTAGCTTGTGGATTGTTCACGTGCCGCTGTAGTGAGTACGTATCAAAAGTGGTGCACACATGGCCAAACGACGAACCGTAGTCCAGCCGTGTGTCGCCCGCAGCTCATTGATACCAGAGACTGTCGCGCATTGTTCACAGCGACCACAGGGTGACAAATCAATCGCAGCTACAACAATGGTGATCAGGGCAATGCGTCACAGCCCACAGTTCATCGCAGCCTTCTGCGCACGGGCTTGTGTAACCGAAGACTCAGCCGGGTCTCCATACTCACTGCACGTCATCGCCAACAACGCATGAAATGGGCCCAAGATCATCGAGATTGGACCGTGGATGATTGGAAGAAAGTGGTCTGATCTGCAGAATAAAAGTTCCTGGTGCATCACTTAGGCTGCCGAGCGTGGATGCGCCGATTACCAACGGAGACTGAGGCACCTGGATACACTGTTAAGCGAAAACAGGCCGGGGGCGGCGGTATTATGCTGTGGGCGATGTTTTCTTGGGACACTTTAGGCCCCATTATCCCAATAGCACAATCCCTGACAGCTGTCAGGTATCTGAACATCGTTGCGGACCAAGTTCACCCATTCATGGCAACTGTGTTCCCTGCTAGTGATGGCCATTACCAACAGGATAATGCGCCATGCCACACTGCAAGAATCGTCAAGGAGTGGTTCGAGGAACATGCTGGTGACTTTCTGTTAATTCCAAATTCACCTAACATGAACTCAATCGAACATTTGTGGTTCGAATTGGAAAAGCGGGTTCGCGCTAAATCACCCCTCCCCCCGAAATGTACGGGAACTGAAGGACCTGCTGTTGACATGGCAAGGCATCGAAACGATGCCTTGCCGAGTGCCTGCTGTTTTGCGTGCTAAAGGGTGTCCTACAGCTGCTTAGGTAGGTGGTCATAATGTAATTGCTCATCGGTGTATCTCCAGTGTTTCAAATCACAGAAGCCAATGAGAAGTGAATTCCGCTAAGAATCAATTGTTAGCAAATACCATTACATGGAAGGCATATACATAACGTCGACATGTACTTCTCATAACTTAAACTGTCGTCCGATTGCCGCTTTTATGCCACTGGGTTAGAATACCAGGTAAGATATGATTTTTGTGTTCGTTCTGATGGCGCTGGTTCTCCCCCTTTCCTGGAACCACTGCCTCTAAATTTGCAGCCTGAAGCTCCTGATAACCTTAAATATTGCCGTACATTTTACTGTTTCCCATGTATCCTTCTTTCAAAAAACTTGAAAATGACATCTCCTTGGAATCTACACACTTCTACACACTTCCATTTTTTAAAACACGAAACCATAATTTCTCATGGTGCTATGTTCTATATGATTTGTCTTTCATGACAAATGCTACATGAACATCGGAAATGTGTAAAAACGATCTATAGCGAAACCGCATAAACTTCTCCCCACTGAACGAAGAACACAGAAAGCTAAAAAAGAAAGAGAAGTTTCTCTGCTCTCACGTTATCCTTTTACTGCTTCTTGAATTTTTCCTACAGTTTCTTTTTCACTGTGAAGCAGGGGCATTTCAAAAGTTTTGCAAAGTATGCTTGCTGTTAATGTTGCATCATTTGAAAACTACAGTCTAGCTCAAGGGTGTTGAAAATAATTTTTCTGCAAGTTGCCTGAATTCCATAAAATTACTTCTCATTCTGGAGGTTGATAATCACGCAAGTCCGTATTTTTTTATTGTTTAATGAGCCCTATGACTATTTAAGGTGATCAGGAGTTTCGGGCTCCAAATTTAGGGACATTGGTTACAGAAACGCAAGAGAACCAGAGCCATCAGAAAGAACACAAGATCCATATCTTACCTGGGATTCTAACCCAGTAGCATAAAAATCCACGGATCATTCGTCCATCGGACGACAGGTTAAGTAATGAGTAGTGACAAGCGGTTTTTATATGCGAGGCAAGAATCTTAATAGACATTCACAATGCCTTTGAAAACGTTTCCGGCGAACACGACGTCGCGAAATCTCTTAGATCGTAACATCATATAGATCTGAAGTTCCAGTCTTTCTTTAGCTGTGGACTACTTCAAAATTTTACAATGAAGCTGTGAACTGCCCTTAAAACATTGCATAATAATTTCAGAACATATTACTCTTCACGATCTATGTTCGACCACCGGATGCTCTTTGACTTTTTCACGGAATTGTTTGGCTGTTTTCGTTGAATTCTAGCAGAGTATTTTAACAGATTTTCTTAATATTTTATAAAAAATTGCTTTTAACAACGAATATCAGATCAGAATCTAAAAGAAATTACAGAGAATCATAAATAAACATCGTTGCCTACCTCGAATAGAATCTAGACAACGCAAAAAGGGTTGTGATCTCCAGGAGCGATTAAAAAGAGCTATTCGCAAAACGTACGAGGATAGCGCATATGAAACAAAGACGACCATGAATTCTGTATTCCAAATTGCAACTGGAATCAAAACGAATCTCGAAAGCCAATCTTAGAAACTACTGCATAGCTTTGAGATCGAAGGAGAACTTTTTGAAGAGTGTTTTCCCAACCGATCAGACTTGATCACGGAGCTTAGAACCATTACTTTACTGTAAAGGCAGCTCTCGCAGTGGAAACACCCTACTTCTGTCATAAAATAAACTCGCTGCCAGGAATCAAAAGCCATGGTGATGATGAGTATGGCATACGACAGAAAGGGTGTGCGATGAACAGAATGCTTTCAGGTACAAGAGTGACACCGTTGAAGTTACTGCAAGTCAATTTGCAACAGAATATTTGCCTCAATAGATATAGCACACTCTCTTCTGGCGTTCTCATTTCTCACGACAATGCTAGGCCACATACGAAGTGTGAAGTTGCTCAAAAAATATTGATCGCTGAGATTCTACATCCATTTCTTGTACTCCACATGTAAGCTTTGTGTACGTAGATCATTTTCCAAAGTTAATTCTGTCATTGGCTGTTAAACTATCTGGGAGTTGAGGAATAACATTTAAAGTGTCGTGAACTATGGCCATGTAAACATTAAATGTCTGTTGACGGCATGAATAATTTTCAGAAGCGCTGAAAGGGGGCCAGAAGAAACAATGATGATGACACTGCAGAACTGAAAAATTAATTGGGTAAATGCATATGTTTCGGATTGGCTTCGTAATTACCGTGAACTATAATATTGGGTTATTGCGAATGAAATGTCCGTCAATGGACCAGCACACGTGGACGGCGAGAAAGAAAAAGTAGGACGACTTACATAGGCAAAGTAATTCCCCTCGGCCTCGAAACGAAACAAGAGTTGCCATCTGTCCGACAAAGCCATGATCCCGGAACGTAAAACGTTTTGTGGCTGGGACCCGAAAAAGTAATCATTGCACGTTGAACTTCGTTGTCTGTCGTGAACTGTTTCCCGGACAGGAAGTCATCCAGACGACGAAACAGATGTCTGCCGGAAACAAGTCCTGTTAATAGGCAGGATGAGACAGTGCTTCATAGCCCAAGGCACTTAGTGTCAGCATCGTTCGTTGTGCGACACGAGGGCGGCCGTTGTCCTGGAGTAGAAAAACACCATGTCTGTTGACCAAAGCCGGTTGTTTCTGCAGAAATTTCTGGAGCATTTGCTGTAATTCAGCACAATAACGTTCTGCAGTGATGGTTTGGCCCTTTGCCAAGAAACTCCGATGAATTATCCCGGCTGTGGACCACCAGACAAGGAGCATCATCTTCTTGGTGTGTAGGGGTGGCTTAGGATGTCGTCTAGCAGGCTGTGCCTTGCTTAACTATTGTGCAGATCATAAAAGACCCACTTCTCGTCGCAGGTGGCGATTCGATGCAGTAGAGGTTCCTGTTTATTCCTGGCAAGCAGCTACGTGCAGTCTTTCAAACGCTTAGTCTTGTTGACAGTTGTCAACTCATGTGGCAGCCACATGTCCAGCTTTTTGACCTTACCCAGCGCAGGCAGACGCCGAACAACTGTGGTGTGGTCGACACCTACCTCTGCCGCTATCTCACGACACGTTCTTCGGGGTCCACTTCAACCACACGTGACACAACATCGTCAAAAACGACAACAGGTCGGTGATCACGTGCTTCGTTTTTCAGGTCCGTATCTCCGCTTCGAAACTTCACAAACCATCGCCGAATGATTCATTCGTTGGCTGTGTTCTCCCCAAACGCTTTATTAACGTTTCAAGCGGCAATTCCTGCAGAATGGCCCAGTTTAAATTCATACAGGAAGACGACTTTCAAATCCGGCGTTTGCATGTTTCCTTTGAAAGCCACGTTACGTCCAAACAAACCACGCCTGAACCTTGTTCTTCACACACGTGCTAGTTATTTATAGTAACTCTGTGACGTAATAACCGCAACACCTGTGGGTGGTTCCATTCCGCTGTGGTGCGGACATGTCTCTACAGCTCGTTCGCGCCGGACATTTCATTCGCACAAACCCAATATTAGAAACTTTTAGAATAGTTTATTTATACTGTTTAAACCGAGACAATAAGTCTTTTGGGAAGAATTTCGTTTTTTGTGTGCAAGACAGAGTTGAGTTAAGAACTCTGTTTCAGACGATTCGATCACATCCTGAAGTCGCCCAGCTGGCTAAGTGGTCAAAGGCACGGGACTTTGGTTAACCGCCCGTAATGAATGCTTCATGTTACCTATACATTGTAGCCGGTCGGGTGCTCTCATTCATAATGACTCTCTACCCCGATGGCACTGTTGCTTCCATAACCAAAGACTGTCTACCCGAGGGAAGCAATCCGTGCCATTTGTCTGTCATATGCGTCTGCGAGAATGGTTCGATGAGCATTCCAGTGGCTTTACCTTACTATTTGGACACCATACTTCCCGGACATCAATCCCATTGAACATCTGTGGAACTATCGTTGCCAATAGGTTCGACGTACGGATCCACCATCGATGACTCTTGATGATCTGCAAGAAGCTCTATTGTCCGCGTGGTATAGTATCCGAACAGAAACGTTCAGAGGCCTCATTGAATCAAATGCTACCCCACATATCTGCGGTAGTGGCGGCACCTCATACTAACAGGTGGTCATAATTTTTTGACTGGACTGTGTATTTCAAAATAAAAATAAAACAGAATTTTTTTTTTTCCATAATCTCATTGATTTTTCAATAAAACATCTAAATTACATTTAATTTTCTCACTGGACAGAAAACAGTGCTAAGCATTATTTTGAAAACAAAACAAAAAAAGCGACTGTTTTTTTGTTTCGCTTTTAACGACCACCATGAGCAACTGTAAGGGCTATAAGCAGTCACCCGTTCCTAATTTGGGGTCACTGGTTCTAGGGAAGGGAGAGAGAGAAGACAAACACACCACGCATACCTTATTCGGGACTCGAACCCGCTCCCACTCGAACAGAAGCCAGCACCACTGCGGCCCGGGGCGGCAAAAATCGACTGCTGCACTGCCCGGTAATACTTATATATCCTCAGCCAAACGCTACTAGATTAATTTTTATGCATGAATTCTACGAAAAAAAAAAAAAAGATGGTGGAAAGAATTTAATCAACCGCGAAATGCATACCAAAGAAACTCAAAACCTTACGTGATATCTACTAATTCGATCTGATAATTTCTGTGTTGGCGCAATGATTACTTGGATTTATTTAAATCTATCTCAGCAGTCAGCACTGCTCGAGATCAAAAATTCAGTAGCGAAATAATAATGTTCCACGCACTCCCACGTCGGATTAGCTCGCTACACAAGTCAGCATCTCAGATGTTTAAAGAAAATAGACTTGATTTTTTTTAAGCGATGGGTTTATGGTTCCCTTGACCGAAAAGCTTTTTATTTTTTTATTTCTCTTAAAGTTACCTGACTTCATTTTGTTTCTTATCAATGGGACAACGAAGCTGACGCAACTTCCATCTATTGTGATACGGAAAGGGCCATTGAATGGCAGGAAATGGAAGCACAAAGAGCATTGTGCATTTTATGCAAAAGTGCTGAAATGGGGTGCCGGTAATCCCAAGCTGATAACAACAATTGTAAGAATCAAGGGTTTGTAAAAAACGTTTGCCGTACAGATGAATTATTTATATATGTAAGAATAATGACTGCTTAGTGATTTTACAAAATGAGTTGCTGTAACCTTTCCCTATAATTCTTTTTAGATTTTGGCTCTAAGTAATGCGTGACACGGTTTTTGCACTTCATCTTGCGCGTATTCCTTTCTCTTCCACTGACCTCCGTATCTCTAAATACAATAGCAAGAAACAACAAACGAATTTTTTTATATCAGCAACATACTATATTTTTTAAATAGATGCGACCAGCTCATCCTATTTATCACTAGGGTGCAGTGGCGGCTTCTCAGGTGAAGTAGGTGAAGTGCCTCTTCACCTATTTTACTCAAAATAAAGTTTTATTCAGCATTTTTTATAATATATTCTTTTTTGCCTTTATTCAGTTCCAAAATACTCAAAATTTTGAATAGATATTAATTCACATGGCGCGCTCAATACGGAAAACAAATCCTTACACGCAAAACAGCGCAAGTGAAGAGCCGAAATGAGAATGCTTGGAAATCTGCATTTTTCGGCCGAGTTGTGACCCTCCCCAATCTGCTCGCTCAAGTGAAGTGTTTCAGCTGCACGCGCCTTACTTACCTCTGCATCTTTCAGTTTCTGAGCGTACAGTCGTGAGAGATCACGGTGGAGCGGGTGTTAATTCTTTTTTTTTTTTTTTTGGCCCTGCTTACTTTTTAGTAATAAACATTCGGCGTGGAATAAAGACGGATTCTCAGATTTATTAAGAGTAACACGGTCACTTCATAAACATTGGGATTCTAGCGAACACCTGAAATGCGGATTAAGGTTAAGGAATTTTGAAAAAATTCAAAACACCATTGCCGATGCCCTGAGGAAAAATGCTAGGCTTTTGAAAACGCATTTTAACGAAACCGTTCGTTTAAATAGACTTTTCCTGCATACAGTGATTGATGCAGTATTAGTCTGTACTGTATTTGAGCAAACAAGAACTAGCATTCCATGGCCATGACGAAAGCTTGGGCTCGATAAATCGTGGAAATTTCATTGAATTACTTTCATTGTTGATATGAAGAAGTTCTTTAGAAATTGAAAATCAATACGAAAGGATAAAAAACTATTCAAAATGAATTAATTGAATGTATTTCTGAATATATAAACGATCACGTCAAAAATTAAATAATTTTTGATTGTTGATTCGGAAGATGTATTGGTTGAGGGATTTTTGGGTTTCCATGATGTGAATGAAGATAGAACGTCAGGAGCTTTATACAAAATGCTAGACAAAATTTTGGAACAGTCTGATTACCAACACAAATAAATAGGACAATGTTACGATGGGGCAAGTATAATGTCTGGACACCTAAATGGGCTACAGAAAAAAAAGTCAAGGATAAAGCTTCTCAAGCTGTTTTTGTTCATTGCTTAGTTCATCGTTTGAATCTTGTATTACACCAGAGTTTTTCTAAAATTTCTAAGTGTCGAATACTTTTTTTTTTTTTTGCAAGCCTCAGTGGAAATTCTTCGTTTGTTCACCATTCTGCAAAGCGGTCTTATACACTTATATCAACAACCGCAAGATGATTGATTGATTGATTGATTGGAGGTTTAACGACCACCGTGAGCAACTCAATGGGCTATCAGCAGTCTCCCGTCCCTAATTTAGTGTCACTGGTTCCAGGGAAGGGAGAGAGCCAGTGCCGTAAGACAAACACAACATCCATGCCTCACCGGGATTCGAACCCGGACCCCGTTCGAACGAACGATCAGAGGCCATCGCTTAGACCACTGCGCCACCGGGGCGGCAAAACCGCAAGATGCAGACCAACCATAGCAGAAACTCGATGGTCCTCCACTTCGAAATTAGTAAGTGTAGTTGTTGAAGATTGGAATAAATTGAAGGAAGTGTTCGGATTTCTGACGAATAGCGAATAATCAGACAAAAAATCAATTCATCTTGCCAAGGGGTTTTTGAATGATATTAACACTTTCGAATTTACATTTTTGGCTCCACCGATCTATTATTCGAACTTTTGAAGAAAAAATAACTAAACATAAACTACTGTGTAATTCGAATTAAACAAAAAACAAAAAACTCGTGAAATTTTGAGCCATAAAAAGAACGATGAGTTATTTGAAGCACAGTTTGGAAAAGCTAGCAAAATCACAGAAATAAGCACGGGAATATGCTGCTCTTACACAGGAAACAATTTTTCAAAATTATAAACAATTGTATTTTGAAATTTGGACCACATTCTTATGGAAATGGATATAAGATTTCAAGACTGTAGAAACTTCAATTTGTCTGACTTGCTGACACAACCAAATTCGAATAATTTAATGCATGCTTTCCCACTCGCGCTCTTGAAAATCTACATTTTTACGGAAACATATTTACTAAACACAGCGCCTTAAAAATGAACTGAGTCTTGTATATGCGGATGAAAAATTAAGGAATATATTGACTCAAGAACTCCTTCGAGTGTTTCACGGAGACAAAGACATTTTTACAGAAGATTATAAATTGGTTTTCCTCAGTTTAACAATTTCATCTACAAGTGTGCCAGTGGAAAGAAGTTTTCTTAAAAGAATACAGACTTGCTCAAGAAACACTAGTTCCCAAGATAGACTTGCTTCTCTGGCAAATATTTCTATTCAGGAAGACATTTTATTGATGCTCACGAAGAAACAACCATCTAACCATCTTATGACGACATAATCGACAAATCTGCAGCTTTAAAAGGAAGAAAAATTGATTTAATATAAAAAAAATAAGTAAGTCCTCATTAAGGGATTTTCATTGTAGACAGTAGATATATTTTCATACTGCTCTTGTACCTCTTCACCTATTTTTCCAACCATGAGCCGCCACTGCTAGGGTGTTAATTAAACTACATCTTCAGCAAAATCGTAAAAACAAAGTGAGAGAAAATCCAAATTTCGGCAAATCTCGAAACAACTTTGCAATTCGAGAGTGGTACGCACAACGGAAAATTAGCGATTTTTTTGCTGCTAACTGTGTGCAAGGAATTACTACGGTATCCCTGCTTTAATAACGATATGTCACCAAAAGTGATTGCTTTTGCCGCCCCGTTATCGCAGTGGTCTAAGCCCTGGCTTCAAATCCCGGTGAGGCATGGGTGTTGTGTTTGTTTTACGGCACTGGTTCTCTCCCTAACCCGGAATCAGTTTCCTTAAATTAGGGCCGGGAGACTGTTTATAGCCCATCGAGTTGCTCATGGTGGTCGTTAAACCCCCAAACAAACAAAAAGAGTGATTAGGAGTACTGATAGTCCCCACAACCAGCGCAGTGCGCGGGGGAGGCTCAGCCTCTAGCCTCGCAGAAAGATTTTTCAAAAGTTTTGTGCAAACTTCATATGAAACTGGTTGGTTAAAGAAATCGCCAGGAATTTTCGGGGTCATCTTTGTACAAAGAAATAAAAAGAAAACAATTTTTGGTATTTCTTTTTCAGTAAATAAGTAAAATTTTCAAGAAATTATTTTCGTTTTAGTTTCTAAAAACTGGGTGACGGAAAAGCAGCTATTACAGAGGACTTGCTTGAGGCCCCTTTTCACAGCCATAGCAATAGTTCCTATACATGTATATTAACAAGAGTATGTGAATGAAGTATATCAGTTGAATAAATGAAATTTTTATATCAAGGAGGATAAGCCGTTATATCGTACACTTGTTTGCACATAACTACGTATCCTTCAGAACATAATAAGCTGAAAGGTGTTCTTGGCGGGAGCTGTGTCATTTTTTATAACAGAATCAAAAGAAAAAAACTTTTACTATGTGCAAAACATTGTGTCATTATGTTAAGTGTTATTTTATATTCAAAAGTAAACAATTTAAGTAATTTTACTCTTTTTGTGCCGCAATTCTCAATTGTTACTTTTTTTATTTGCTTACTTATGTTCTGTATTTTCGTATAAATCGGAAAAGGTTATTAGACACCGTCACACGCCGTTACGTGTTTTGTGTGTTTGATCGTGAGGCATTTTAAAGAGGCTGGCTTTAGTTCTCTAAAAGAATAAAATTTGCATGGTATGATTAACATTGGCGTTTTGTAATAATACTTTGTATTGGTATAAAACTAGGGCAATCATTTCAATAACAATGTGTACATTTGTGATACACTCAATAAAGTGTAACAATTTTGGTTTTACAAAAAATACTGATAGATTCCAAAGAATTAGAATAATTAACACGCCCGTACAACCTACGTAATATGGAATTTAAAAATTTCTGTAATTGAAAGCAAATATATTTTTGCAAAAGGGCCTTGATGATATTTTTTGCGGGGGAGGGCTGCTCGATTTTTTGAGGTACGACGCTGGATTGAACATCCAATCCTCTATTTCTGAGACACAGACTAAAGTCACATCGCGTTAAATTTTATTCCGCCCGCATGTGTTCGGAAACGAATGACTATTAAGAAAAGTAATGTCGATAATTGCCAACCGTTATGTGAGTGAAAAAGCAGAAGTCATCTATAAGTGAAACTTAAGGATGGGAATGATACGTGAATGGTGTGCCAGAATCGTTAGCCACGAGATGGCTAGTAGCAAATCACTCATCGTTGTAACATACGACATTAATGACGTAGATGTCGTACTAATGTGACGCAGGAGTCAAATAGACCATGAATCAGCGGTAAGCCTGCCTGCGTATTTCAATTGGGGAAAACAGCCGCTCCGTAGTAGGAAAATGAGGGTTCGAAATCCACCACCGGCAACGAAAGCGTACATCGTAAACGGTGAAGAGCTCACGCTTTTTTGGGCAATTTGCCAAAAAGAGCTGTGACCCTGAAAGCGATTTTGTCGTAAGCACGAAATCCCTGCAACGAATGATTTACTCAGTGAGCGTAGTGAAATTGAATGGTCATTCGTTTGAATGACCACTCACGAATGACTCTTTTGCGTGAATGGTGAATGAACTCCCAAGGAGGAATTATTTATGCATCACTAGACACCATTATCATTTCGTTTTGAATCGTCTTTTCAACACAAGTCTACGAATTGCTGCAGCATTTGTGTTAAAACAATAATTGATAAATACTATTTTACCAGTTTTCTGGATTGTAGTATTGCGTATCTCTTGCAAAATTTAATAATAAAAAAGAATCACTACTTCCGTTTCTGAAGTATGGAAACGGTAAGTTCTCTAAATGAAAGTGCCGAAGATTTCATTCCGTTCTTACGAATTACTTTGCTACAGCTGGATTCAGAATTGTGAGAGTTTCTTCGTTTCCAGTGAAAAAAGAAATTCCCAATGAGCCGGAATTCTGATTTTTTAAAGATTTACCTATCATTAAAAATCAATTTTGTAAAAAACTTTCAAAATTGAAAATTTTAGACGCATCAATTTCAGAGCTAATTTACAAAGTGAGAGAAATTCAGGAGTGCAAAAATTAATGTTCATTTAACTACTTGAAAATGAAAGACAGATTTTTTCTGCAAATGAAACTGACTTTTGAAATCTACAGAATTCGTGCAACTGGCTCAAAAGCAATAGATGCAGATCCGTGTAAGAAAAATATACGCATATACACTCACGGACAATGAAATTTGCGCACCTAGAAGAAAACATGCTCCAACCACGAAACTTTGCAAATAGCTAGTGTGCGTGCTGCTATGGAAATGATCCACGTTTGGTGCGAGTGCGCATGAACGCACACCCTGTGGTGGCGCTGCAAGCACGAACTGGGGCCTTATAAACCGGCGTGAAGTTGATGCCCCATGACAACGAAATGCATCGGCCGACGCAAGGAAGAGTACAGAGTGACAAGAATGCCGGGTAGATGCCAAAAACGTCGATTTACGCAACTTACGGGCTTTGAGTGATGCATGATCATCGGGTTCGAAACCACAGGGTAGTCGGCGCCTTATAGCCCGCCACGTGGATCATTCTGACAGTACCGTCCGACTGTGTTGGGAGCAGTGGACACGTGACGTCGGCACTGCCACACGGCGGAGCTGCTCCGGACGGACCAGGAGGACCACCGGTAGAGAGGATCGACGGAGCGTGCGTCAGGCACGAACGGGTCCCACGGGGAACCGGTCGGTCCACTATACAGGCAGATGTAGCGGCTCCTGTGTGCCCACGAACTAATTCCCGACGCCTCGTGGAAGCGAATCTGCGATCCCAACGCCCCTTACGTGTGCTGCCATTAACACCGGAACATCGTCGGCTCCGTGTGCGGTGGTGCTAGGCCAGAGTGACGTGGAACGCCACAGACTGACGACGTGTGTTGTTTAGCGATGAGTGTCGCTTCGTTTTGGGAACAGATGATCATCGTGTGCGGGTGTGGAGGTCCCCGGGTCAACGGCACAATCCCAACCTCGCTATCGAGCGCCACACCTCCCCCACTGCGGGCATTATGGTCTGGGGAGCCATAACCTACGATAGCCGATCAGCTCTAGTAGTGGTACGTGGACCATTGACGGGCCAGCGGTATGTGGATGAGATCCTACTGCGCCATGTGCTCAAATTCCTGGCCGGGATTCCAGGTGCGCTATACCAGCAGGGTAATACCAGCCCGCACACAGCTTGGGTTGCCCAGGACTGCCTACATCATGTCCAGACACTTCCATTGCCTGCCCGCTCCCCGGACATGTCCCCTATCGAGCATGTGTGGGACCGGTTGAAACTCCGGCTGCCGCCGTGCCGCACTATCCGGGATTTGGAGCACCCCGTGCAACACGCGTGGGTCAGTCTACCGCCGAAAAATATCAGGCATATGTTCACCTCCATGCCGACCGGACTGCGTGCCACAGATCCTTCTGTAATTGTCCTGCAGCTCTGATTTCGTCATCATGTGTATCATTACGTCCATAAAATTTCAGTTCAATGCGATGCTTCCTTCTTGGTGCAAAATTTCAGTTCAATGCGATGCTTCCTTCTTGGTGCAAAATTTCAGTTCAATGCGATGCTTCCTTCTTGGTGCTCATATTTCAAAACATTATGACCAGCGCGCTTTTATGCAAATCAAAGCAACTGCAGGTAAAGGACGGCGCGCGTGAAGGCCTGTAATATTCGTGTGCATATGGCTTACTGAACACTACATACAATTAGTTCTTCTTAAGTAGTACTTCACTTAAAGTGCAACAGCAGTCACGCATATAAGTCCGAAGAAAATGGCTTACTTACAGATCTTTTCCTTCATTCTGTCAAAACCTCATGATTACGGGTCATGCATAAGATTACTATTCCAACTTGAATTAATCACACTGGTATTGACACTTCAGAAACTAATTAACAAACGCTAGTAGGCAGAGCACTTTTTAAATCCAAACGTTAAACATACACTGTGACAGAGAAAATGCCACACCACGAAGACGTGAACGCAGCGCCATGCAAATTACAGGGTGAGTGCACACGTACAAGTTATGCAAATGATTGCAATTGCAGGCCAGTCGCACGAACGGCACGCGTCTATGAGCAGACAACCAGCTCGTGAGGTCATCAGTCGAGACGTCGTCAAGGCCGCGCGAAGTGAGTGGTTTGCGTCGTTTTACGGAATAAACGCAACGTGATACGCAACCGTCGGTCGCATTTGGAGACAGTGGTCCCAGAAAGGATCTGCGCAACGTCGTAGGTACCGGAGCACGGAAATGGACGTCCGAGCGCATCGATCGTCGCATCCGACGTCATGCCGTAGCAGACCCACAGACCACAACGGGCGACATATTGCGGAGCGTACAGGGAGGCTTGGATGCTCCGATATCGACTCGGACAGTGTCGCGCCGATTGGCTTCGTCTGGTTTGCTGTCCAGGCGTCCGTTGCGAAGGCTACCCTTAACAGCGAGCCATCGTCATCACTGTTTGGCGTGGTGTCGCGACAGAGCTGCGTGGGGTGCGAAATGAAACAGTGTGGTGTTCAGCGACAAATCGCGGATCTGTCTCACCCCGGATGATCGCCGTGTGAGAGTCTGGATGCGACGTGGCCAACGGGCGGATTCCTCCGCCGTTGTGGAGTGCCACACCGCCCGGCAACGTAGAATCACGGTGTGGGGTGCTCTCAGCGCCATCAGCCGCTCACCGCTGGAAGTCATTACGGGCACACTGACAGCACGCTGCTATGTTAACGAGGTGCTGAGGCCCGCGGCACTACCGTATCTGCAGGGCATCCAAAGCGCCGTTTTTCAACAGGATAACGCCCGGCCGGATACCGCTCGTATCAGCCAGAAAACTTTACACGGTGTGCGGATGCTTCTGTGGCAAGCACGGTCCCCCGACCTCTTGCCCATGAAACATCTGCGGGATACGATTGGACGTTGGTTGAGTTCCCTCCCACTTCCGCAAAATGAAGATGAACTGTGGACTCGGATGAACACCACATGGTGCATCAAACCCCAGGACTAGATTCGGACTTTCATTGCCTCGATACCACGTCGGATTCAACGCCGTATCGTCCAAAATGGGGCCACACTCCTTATTGAACATCCTGCATATTCGGCCAATGGAGCCTAGTATGTATGTGACATCATTCAAAACCTACTTGGCTATCTGTGTGTGCAGTTTGGTCTGTTTTCGAGCATTCCTTCATGGTGCGGCATTTTCTCTGTCAGGCAGTGTATAACACAACACTCAATACGCAGCCTTCAAATAACTTCAAGTAACCATTATTCCGCAAGTTGAATCGGTCATCTCCTCCTTGGCTTATAGTGATCGTAGCTTCGCCAGGGTAAAAATTGCTAGATATCTTGACAACCAAAAACACCATGTTGTGCAATTAAATGACTTTAATGATGAAAAGCAGCAATTATCTCAACTGGTTAAAGACTGTAATATTTCTATTTTAGCTGCAGATAAATCCTCACAGATCGTTATTTTAAAGACCTCTTCATATTCTCAAAAAATGCAAGATGTCATTGGCACAATCCCACACAAAGTAATACGTAATGATTCCTCTAAAGCAACTGTTGCAGCCCTAGGTAGGCTAAAGAAGGCCCACCAATACCCTGATAGTTTCACTCATGCATTTACCTCACCCCTGGCTACCATGCCCCTGATATGTTTGGCGGTATAAAGTTACATAAAGAGGGATACCCACTTCGCCCTTTAGTTTCTGGCTACGTAAGCCCTACCAGGCCACTTGAGAAAGCCCTGGCAAAATATCTTGCTAAGTTTATAGTGGATTTCCCTTACTCAGTTACGAGTTCCACTAGGGCTTTAGAAAGGATTAGAGTGTTTCAGCCGCACAATGTTCCTTTCATTTGGGCTTCCCTTGATGTATTAGCTGTGTACCCTAATGTACCTGTTGATGATATCCATCAAATTATTGAGGCTTTACTTGCTGGCACCAATACTCCATGTTCTGAAAGCACAGAAATTCTTAATGCGTTACGTTTTGTTGAAAAACGATCGTATTTTAAATTTCAGAATTGCATTTATCAACAGTTAGAGGGCTCACCAATGGGTTCCCCATTAACCGCAGTGTTAGCAGAAATTCTGCTTCAATATGTTGAGAACAAAGTTCTCAATGAATTTCGATTCACCCCTAGTTTATACATTAGATACGTTGACGACATTTTGGTGATATGGCCTCACACCCAAGATGAATTAAATAATTTTGCCAACGTATTATCTTCGATCTTTCCAACTATCAGTCTCACGGTAGAACAGGAGACAGATTTCAAATTGCCTTTTTTTAGATTTCTGCGTACACAGAAACCCTTATTCCAACTCCTTAAGTTTTTTTGTTTACCGAAAACCTACAGCCATAAGTTCGATTATTCCATTTAATTCCTTGCACCCCTTTCAGTACAAAACCTCAGCTATTAATTTCCTTTTTTGCCGTGCATTTACACACACCACCACAAAGTCCTTCTTCGACCAGGAGATCAGATATATCTGCAATTTGGCCAGTTGTTTTGGTTATCCCACCCAATTAGTCAAACGTATTTTTGCACGTGTCAGGGCGAGCCGTACCACCACCCTTACAAGACATGACACAAGGGACAACTGGAAATTTGTAGGCTCAATTGAATACATACCATACATCTGTAATGTACTATCTCGCTTGTGTTTTAAACATAACCTAAGAATTGGTGTTAGTTCTAAATGTATGTCAACATACGTTAGAAAATACCGATGCAAAACCGACATGCTGCAAAAATGGGGAGTGTACAATATTCTTATGCTAGATCCACGATCAGGTGAAACCATCAGTAACTACGTAGGATCTACAAAAAGACAAGTGGGCTTGCGATTACAGGAGCATAAATATAGTTTAAAGGCAAACCTACACAGCACAGCCCTGGCTAGGAATGTTATTTTTGGTGATATGTACCCAGACTGGGAAAATACCAAACTACTGGCAACCCCCGCCTCTACCCACTCGTTACTATGCTTGGACAGCCTTTGGAGACCAATGCTGCAATGATTACACCCTTGTGGAATTATCTGGAGATTGGGAACAACTTATTCATGTATTACGAGACAGGTTGTTGTATCAAGTAGTATGATATGTTTTAACTCTAACATAATCTCGTACTCATAAATCATCCTCATCATGATTTGCATACAAATTTCACAACAGCCACGTCATGCCATGTCATGTGATCAGGTAGTAAGGTACCCATGATGCACAAGTGTATATATGAGATCGAATTGGCGTTTATATCAGTACATCTGATGATGAAGTGAGTGTCACTTCGAAAGTACTAATGAATGTTTTAACCTGTATATAGTTTTTTCATCTTTTAAAATAAATCGTGCTAAGACGGTATTCCATTGCAGCCTATTTTAGATCAGTTGCACAAAGTCTTTCAATTTGTATATTAAAATAACGCAGCTACCACAATTGCAACATCACCACCCCATCTTCACTTTTTGCTGCTGCTTCAACATTATATCTGTTATAGCTCTTACCGGTCATATGCATGCATCATACTTTTTGACTCAGGATTGTTGCCAACCTCATTTTGCGAGAGAGAAGATATAACGCTAAGGTTGAAAAACTCTAAAAGGGAATGAACTCAAATTTACATAGAAAAAGTAAATAAAAATGAAAGTTAAATTAGAGTATACGTCACAAGCCATGAAACGGCATAACACCTGATACTGAGCTCTGTTGATCAGTGTTATTCCTGTACTTTAAGATGTGAAATGCAGCGGACTTAAGCGAGTTTGACAACGGCCAAATTGTTATAGCCAGACGACTGGGTCAGAGCATTTCCGAGACGGCAAGGCTTGTTGGGTGCTCATGGTCAACCGTGGTTAGTAGCTTCAAAAAGTGGTCCGAGGAGGTAAAAAACACGTACCACCGGCAAGGTGTGGGCCGACCACGGCTCACAGATGCTACAGGTGAGCGAAGGTTATCCCGTATGGTATGAGCCAACAGAAAGGATACTGAGGCGGAACTGGCTGGTTATTTGAACGTAGTGACGGGAGTAATGTGTCACAACACACTGACATCCACTCCTGTTGAAAATGGGGCTAATTATGTTCTCTGGTTTCATGAAACCAATCTGCAATTTCAGTGCAGTAGAAGTTTAGGTGTGAGTATGATAGAGATCTGCCTGATGTGAAGAGCATTAGGAACTAGTATTTAAAGTTTAAACAGACGGGAAGTGTAGGTGATCGTGCAAGAACTGGAAGGCCTTCCATTAGTGAGGAAACTGTCGACGCCGTGCGTGATGCATTCTTACGAAGCCGGAGGAAATCATTTCGTCATGCCTCTAGTGAACTGCGAATGCTTATGAAGACAGTGAACCGCATTTTAAGAAAGCAGCTTCGTTTTTTTGCATACAAATTGGAAATTTTTCAAGCCTTGGAACCTAATGATGGGCCCAGAGGTGTGATTCGATATGGATATTCTTGAACTAATAGACGAAGATAATGATTACCTCAAGCCGATTTGTTTTTCAGACGAATCAACTTTTTATACCTCAGGTAAAGTGAACACGCATAATGCCCGTATCTAGGATTCAGAAAACCCATATGTGGTTTTGGAGAAACAGAGTGATAGCCCTAAAATCAATGTTCGTTGCGGAGTAATACACAACAAAGTAATTGGACCGTTCTTTTTTTTATATTGAGCCCACTATTACATCGGGTATTTACCTCGCCATGATTCAGCAATATGTTGCACCCCAATTGGAAGAGCTGTAACCATGCGTAATGTTCCAGCAGGACGGTGCGTCCCCGCACTGGGGTGTACCTGTCCGTTAATTCTTAGATGACAAATTCCCTAACAGATGGATAATAATAAATAAATAAATAAATAAATAAATAAATAACTTTATTTTTGCTGTTACATTGTTGGCTTTGTGGATATACATAAATAATTTATATTTCATAAGAACAGCAGAGAAAATTGGGGAAAAGACCTCGGAGAGTACTGACAAGCCCTGATTTCCCAAGTAAATAGGCAAGTAAACTCAGATTCACAAAACAACAGCAGTAATGTTAGATGGCAGATATATTGTAAATAATTTTGTTTTAAGTTATCATTTATTTAATTATCTTAGCAAGTATGTTTTAAGTTTGTTTTTGAATAAATTTAGGTTATTTATTGTGCTTATCTCAACTGGTAGTGTATTCCACTATTCGAGACCAATATAATTTAAGCTCTGCTTTATCATGAGGGTTTTAGGATGTATGGGTCGTAATAATGATCTGTGTCTTGTATTGTAGTGATAAGTATGTAAATTCAATTCAATGATTTCTGTATGTAAGTTTAATTTAATTCTTAACAACACAAGTTTGCCTATTTTGAAATCAAATAAATGTTTAATAGATAAAATTCCGTAGTGGTTGGGGTGGACATGGGTATGCTGAAAAGTGAAAGGTTGGAAGTTGGTATAAGAAGAAAAATTTCTTTTTAAGTCTAGTAACCTAATGTATTTATTCTGTAGGACTTGTAGTTTTTTTTTTTTTGGTTTCGGTGGTTTGTCTCCATGAGGAAAAACTATAATTAATGTGTGATTGGAATAGTGTATAGTACAAAAGTTTAAATGTTTTGGTAGTTAAACTTCAAATAATTTTGCTGACAATCCCAATGTTTTTGGAAATTCGATTTGCAATTCAGTCCATATGGTTATTCCATCTTAGGTCGGAAGTTAAAATAATTCCCAGGTACTTAAAAGTCCTGTACAATGTCAATAGTAGTATTATTTAAAAGTAAATATGGAACTTGTGTATGTAATATATTTGGTCTAGTAAAGGTAAGGAATTTTGTTTCATTAACATTAATTAAAAGTTCATTGTATGTTAACCATTCCGAGTAGATCTGTAATTGATGATTTGCCTGAGCAACCATTTCGTTAAGATTTCTGCCGTGGAATAATATTGTTGTATCATCAGGATAGAGGATTAGAGCATTGTTAGATGTTATGTTAAAAATATCATTTATATATAAATCAAATAGTAAGGGACCCAGAACTGAGCCCTAAGGAACCCCTGAAGTAATCGGTTGTAGTGCTGATTGAGTTTGATCAACGATTGTATATTTTTTCTAGGATTTTAGCAAAGATTGACATATTAGCTATAGGACGATAGCTGTTAGCATCATTACTCTTACCAGATTTATATTTAGGGGTAATGTTTGTAATTTTCAGTGCATGTGGAAAGATACCAGTAGTGAAAACTAGATTAAAGATATTTAGTAGAGGGTTTATGATTATTTCAGCTATATGTTTAACAACAGAAGGATGAATGTCATCATTTCCTGGTCCAGAGCTACCTTTAATATTGTTTATTTCTTGTAGTAATTCAGTTTTGGTTACAGGTAATAAGTAAAAAGATCTATCAACAGAAGAACTATGAAAATATTGTAGAAAATTAGTATTAAATGATTTTAAGTTCAGTTTGAGATTATGAGAGACATTAGTAAAATGTTCATTAAGATGGGTAGCCATGTGGTGTTTATCAGAAATTTTCATACCACTGGAATCCAATAGGTGTTGTGGTGTCTGAATCTGTTTCCCTAGTAAATAATTAGGGTTTTTCCAAGTTACTTTTGTTAGAGATGGTCCCATACCCTGGCCACCAAGATCCCCAGACATTACGCCCCTTGACTTCTATTTATGGGGCTACATTAAGGATCAAGTTTATGCAACACGAGTTTCAGATATTAACACTTTGGAGGGAAGAATAAGTGAAGCGTTTGCGGCCACATCACAGATGACATGGAAAGAGACAGAGTACCGACTGGATGTCCTCCGTGTAACAAAAGGATCCCACGTTGAGGTATACTGATGACCCGGAAAAAAACTGTGGATTTCAGGTACGCTATATTGGAAAACCGTATGTGTCTAACGAGGGTGGTTCATTTTATACGATTTATCGTAATCAGGGAAAGACTTTAGACACACCCTATATAATAAAAACCTCCCAAGCTCGTGCACCGCATCAGTAATGTGCAAAAATGCACCAATATGTGAAGGCTTTTTAAAAAACCGTTACCGTCTCGCGTAACACCTGCAGAGACAGAAACGTGCGAAGACAGATTTAATCTGTATGAAGCAACGAACGTTTTCATTAACTATGGATGAAATTATTAGAATACAGAACCTCTCAAACGTATGGTATATACATTGAAGTGCCAGAAAAACTGGTACAGACGAGCTTATGCAAAATACATAGCAACGTCATCTATGCGCGTACTCGGTTGCGTCCGCCAGTGCGTATATAAAGCGATAGACATCCTTGCTAGCTGTCAAAGTTGTTTTCGACATAAGAATGACAAGTGATAACGATTTAAGCGATTTTCAACGCGGTGTCATAGTTGGCGCTCGTAAGATGGGCCATAGTATTTCGGAGGTAGAAACGAAGTTCGGATTTTCACGGACGACCATTGCAAGGGTGTACCGTGACTACAAGGATTCCGGCAAAACCTCCAACCTACGATACCAGGGTGGCCGTAAAAAGACATTGGGTGAACGTGACCATCGTCGGCTGTCAAGAATCGTTTCACGCGATAGGCGTGCAACACTCTGGCAGGTATCATCGGAATTCAATACTGGAGCCTCAACAAGCATCAGTGTCCGGACTGTGCAACGTACCCTGCACGATATGGGCTTTGGGAGCCGACGCCCAACTCGAGTCCCCTTGTAGGGTGCACGACACAGAGCTATGCTCCTCGCTTGAGCACGGCAACACCGCCACTGGACACTTGATGACTGGAAACAAGTAGCCTGGTCTGACGAGTCGCGTTTCCAACTGTATCGCGCAGATGGAAGGATTCGTGTGTGGCGCAAACCCCATGAAGCCATGGATCCCGCCTGTCAACAGGGAACTGTACCGGCTGGTAGTGGTCCGTAATGGTATGGGGTGTGTTTAACTGGACTTCACGGGGACCGCTATGTGCGCATCCTTTCTGACAAGGTACATCCGTTTATGTCCTGCATTCATGCTGATGGTTTGGGCCTATTCCAACACCACAATGCACCTCCACACAAGTGTCGGGACGCCACATTATTGTTAGAAAAACATTCATCTGATTTTGGGGTGTTGCCATCCCACCCAAGTCCCCAGATCTGAACGTGATATAACACATTTGGGTTTGCCATGCAACGTGCTATCGAACACAGGAATCCGAGACCTCGGAATACACCCGAATTGTGGAACGCTCTGCAGGAAGTATGGTGTGCATTGCCTACAGCATATTTTCAGAAGCTAGTGGAGTCCATGTTCCCTCGTATTTCTGCAGTCCTGCGCTCCCGTAGGGGACCTACAAAGTATTAGACTTGTGCACCAGTTTTTCTGGCACTTCAGTGTATATTCTACACTGAAACGATGAAAGGTTTTCGTCTGAAAACTTTCATCGTTTCAGTGATTTATGTCGCACGAGTCTTCAATATTTGTTGTATATTCTACAGCATAAGATTTTTTGTTTTATTTTGAAATAAATAAAATTTTATTTTGAATAAAGAAATCGTTGCAAACACGTAAAACCGAATTAGAATTGGTTATTTTTTTTAAATATAGCAGAGGTTTTTGTTTTTGATTGGAGGTCTTTCACGACCACCGTGAACAGCTCTCAACGGACTATATAAGCAGTCGCCCGTCCCTCTTCTAGGGCCACGGACTCCAGGGAAGGGAAAGAGCCAATGCCGTAAGACAAACACCCACGTCTCATCGGGACTCGAACCCGGTCTATCTCCGACGAACAGTCAGAAGCTAGCGTTTATATCACTGCTCCACCGGATCACCGTAGCAGAGGAACACCTAAGATGATATGTTTGAAGAGTGATATGAAGGAAAAAAACAACTGAGTGTTCTCGTTACGGAGACCTAACGTAACTGTGGGAAGAAAATATTCGTGTAATACGATGAAAAATCTCTATAGTATTTGATTTTTTTTACAGATCTTGTTAAATTCTACTATTTTTCTTCTGTCCAAGTTTTTTAATGCCAACATCGAAGCTTATTTTGGATAAGGTAGCTTGATAGGACATGATTTATTTTATAATTTTTTTGGGGGGTTTAATGACTGCCACGAAGAACTCAGAGCTATAATTGGTCGCTCGTCCTTAATGTAAGGCAATTGTTTCCAGGGAAGGGACAGAGCCAGCTCCATAGGACAGACACGTTACCCATGTCTCATCCAGGACTCGAACTCAGGTCAATCTTGGGTGACTTATCAGAAACCTATGGGTCTGACTCCTCAGCCACTGGAATGGCTGGACAGGACTAGAGGGGATTACGCTAGGATTTGGGCTTGTTTGATTTAGTTGCATGGCATTTTATTCCAGTTGTTTCTCGAAAATCACGGTTTCTCGAGTACTTCTTACTTTTTGCAAAAAAGTACATAAATACGATAGTGGAACATTTCATATCTAGTGATTTTTAAAAACAAACCCAACGTTCTGGTTAGAATTGCACCATCTTTTGCGACTGAGCATTATAGTGGATATATCTAGAGATGCACTGATAGAAACTCATATCACTTCTCTTCTTCCAACCCTTTTTATAGCCAATTGAAGCTTTAGGTTTCCCTAATCTCTTTTGAAATGTTCCTGTCTTGGGCTTGTCTATTCCACAGCTTTCCTACAGTTTTGTTTATATCATCCATCCATCTTCCCTGTGGTCTCCCCACACTTCTCTTTCTTTAGTATGGACTCCATTCTGTTACTATTTTAGTCCAAGTCCATCTATTATTTTCCATTCTTTCTATATGGCCAGCCTGTTTCCATTTTAAATTGAGTGTCTTTTCACCTATGTCTAAAAAGTTTGTTCTGGATCTTATTTTTGTGTTCCTTATTTTATGTAGAAGTCTTATATTTAGTAGAGATCTTTTTATTTTATTGTGTGTTTTTTGCTATTTGTCTAAGATGTTTTTCTTGACAGGCCAGATTTCAGCACTATATGTCGTAATGGGTATTATACATTGATTGAAAAGTTTTGCTCTGTTTTCCGGCTTTATTTTACTACATAGCACTACAACTCGTATCACACAGTCTAAAAAGCGCATGCGCAGTTAGCAGCTACCTCTAGGCTTTGTGAAACGACGTCATCACTAAGGGTGGTTACTCGCAAAGGTGGAGCTTGACTATGGTATGATAAAAGCGATTTTTTTCTTTCACAGATGAGGTATGTGAACTCTTAGAAAAATTCCCCGTACATGCCATAATACGAGGTAGGATCCCAAAGGTCGGGGACTTGGTGTATAGTTTCTTATCTCGAATACTTTAAATAATCACCTTGGGCGACGATGTACTTTTGCCAGCGCTCGTAAAGCTTCTGGAAACATTGCTGAAAGCCATGTTTTGCAACCTCTTGTAATGCCTCCTGCGTTGCTGTTTTTACCTCATTTGTTGACACAAAAAGACGTCCCTGCAGATTTCGTTTCATCGGTGGAAAGTGGTAAAAATCGCTGGGGGCTAAGTCGGGTGAATAGACGGGATGTGGAAGCAGATTAGTATGATTTCTGTCGAGAAACTCCGTGACCAGTAGGGGCCGATGTGCAGGCGCGTTGTCATGGGGAAAGTACCATTATCCATTTCGCCATATCTCTGCCCGTTTAGGACGGATTGACTCCCGTAAGCGACATAAAATGCCCAGATAACGTTCCTTGTTAACTGTTGTGCCCTCAGGAATATATTTGGAGTGAACAATGCCGTGAGAATCAAAAAACACCCCCAGCATTACTTTCCTTTTGCGGCGATCCTGCCTGAATTTCTTCGATCGCGGTGAAGTCAGTGATTTCCATGTTGAAGAAGCACGCTTTGGCTGAATATAAAACAATTAGCACCACGTTTCATCACCTGAGATGTTGTTATCCGAAACCGTAGGATCTCTATCGGCTTTGCCCATTAATTGGCCCGATATCCTCATCCTTTTGTTCGGAGGTCAAAAAGCTAGGGACAATGTGCTGACACACGCGGTGCATGTTAAGATCCTCAGTCAAAATTCGCTGGGATGTGGTCTCCGATAATTTAATTGCGTTCGCGATTTTCTCAATGGTTCGGCGACGATCCTGACGAACACACTGCGCCACCATCAGAATGTTGTCCTCACTCCGTGCAGTCACAGCAAAGAATATCTAACTGATAAGAAGGTAAGGCTCAGCGAGACGTAACTAGCGCCACTATATTATGCGGCAAAGAATTACTACACAGAAGCCAACATTACAGGCTGATGCCGCAGGATGCCGAGCAGACTGAGTTAGACTGAGCATGCGTGTTTGTGTTCAAAGAATATAAACGCTTGTTTGTGTTGGCGTTTTGTTCAAAGGTTTTGTTGTTCTCATCTAGATCTGCGTTTATATTTCAGCCATGAAATACACCCACTCCATTCCGATGAATAACAATTCATGGAATGGAGTGGATGAATAACAAGAACAAATTTGAAACCGTTTGAAACAAATATCCTGGAAAACCATTAAAACAACGTTTGCTGAAAAAAAAAGCTATCGTTACGTTGAAAAAATTAATTTATCAATTATATGAAACTGACTTTTATGAAAAATACCTCGTAATATTGTAAAATGAAAGAGGGAAGCATTCGATTACACAATGCATACCAAACAGACAGCTTTAAGCATACACTCAATCGTGGCGAGTTAGTCCGGTCGGTAGAGAGCTCAGCTATCACACCAGCGGCCCAGGTTCGAACCTACTCAGATACGAACGGATGTTTTTCCGATCTGTTGAGAAAATTTCTCCAGCGCAGTGCGTTTAATTTACAAACTTCGGAAGGGTAGAAAAAAAAATTGTAGCTTTGGGAAACTGCGGTTGTCTTTGCTTTTTTTTTTTTTTTTTTTTTTTTATTATTATTATGGCTGCTACTGGGAAACCAGCCTCAGCATTTTTGACATTTAAGGTATATTGTAAATATGAAATTCATGCCAAGCAACCTGGTATTACAACGGTGCTTAAAGTGAGAATAAATCTGCTAAAATTTCCTTAAAATAATATTTATTGCTAATGTATATATTTGTTTCACCAAAAGAAGGGACAGGAGGGATACTCAGAAAAGAACAACAACAAAAAAAATGCTTTAGTAGACCCAATGAGACCGAAGGAAACAGTCGCAGATCAAAGCTTAGCTTCCTTTCCGTGAAATAGGCTTCCCGTCCCGTGTCTCCTACGCTTTTTGCGCCTGAATGTTAACTTTCCCGCAGAGCATCTGCTGCCGCATTACATGGTGGCGCTGCTGTCGCCTGTTTTACATTATCTCTACGAGAGTTGAGCTTCTTCACGCGAAGCGTTTATATTATTTGGTCACAGGTCGACCACAGGCCTCATCATTTGCGATGGATTCTCGGTTCTCTTTGAAATGCCGATACCACTCGTACGCCTTCGATCTCGTCATCGTAGAATGACCGTACACCTTCGAAACCATTTCTAAAGTCCCTGCAGCGGTTTTACCCAAACGCTCACAAAATTTAATGTTACAACGTTGCTCTTCAAAAGCCATGTTTATCACAGCGCAGAAGACAGACTGACTAACCACAGCAGCAAAGTCTGCGCGCGCATTCCAATCATTTTCCATGGGCTAAACCATTCTGACTACGGAGGGGAGGGATGTATTTCAGACGCCGTAACTTTAACTACATATTTTCGTTGCCACGGGTAGGCACTGTCCCTGAACTTTTGGACCCTACTCCGTATATCTCCCTTTTTTAGTCCCGCAATGCCATGAACATCTAAGTCTATAAGAATTCGCTTGCCCTTAATTTAATGTCACTGGTAAAAGGGAAGTGACAGAATCAGACAGAAAGGGAAAACGTAGCATCCATACCTCATCTGGTACTTCAACCTGCTGACTTAAAAACTCCGGTTACGCACAGAAAACTTCCGATTATCACGGCTCAGTCATCCGTGGGGTCGGATTAACCGTGGTCGTCTGTAGTACACACAAATTTCATTTTTTTCTTAATTCTCTACAAGTGGATTCGTAAAATAACAGAAGTCATTACAGCGTATTTTAAACAACATTGCATCATAATTAAACAAAATTGCATCATCTTTCTAGCAGAGCTTATTTGTCATCACTGCTGCTGTTCCTCGTTCTGCCGCAAGAGCGCGCAGTCAAGTGTTTACGAATTTAATCTAGTCTCTTTGTCAAACATTACGAAAGCTTGTTCGTGTGTTCCTTTTGTGTAATCAAATTTATTCAGCATTTCCACCCCTGCAGTTTTCGAAAAAAAAAGAAAAAAAAAGAATTGTTTTAACAGTGGGAAATAAATAGGAGATTATTAAAAGGTGTGAAAAAGAAGGTGAAAGTGTTTCATCACTTGCAGCTGAATTTACAAACGCCTGGTTGTAAAAGAAAATTAAACAAAAGATAATGCTACAGAGAAAACAAACAAAATCCCGGACTTTCTATCTAAATAAGTTTTTAAATGTCCAGTTTTTTATTTACATATCTCCAGGAACCTTTGTCTTATGCTTTTATAGTTTTTTTATGTATTTAACTCAATAAAACGTAATTCGGATTAACCGTGTTTTTCAATTACAAGGGCTCGAGCGTCCACCAATTACCACGGATAATTGACGTTTTACCGTATTTGGTAACACCGAAGTTTAATGCGAGGAAGCAGAATTTTTTTAAAATTATAAGCAGAAAACAAAAACTCTTACGAAATAAAAGATGAAGTAATTTACCATCCCGTTCTATGTGAAACATATGGAAGTACACGATATATATTGAATAGTGAAAATGATGCCTTTGACACACACATACAGTACAATCATACAGCCATATATAGTTTAAAGTACAAATCACGGATCAAATGGGCAGTTTACCTTTGTATTAAGACACAGTACGCACTGTCAAGCATAGCTAAGCCGCCCCGGTAGCGCAGTGGTCTAAGTGATGGCTTCTGACCATTCGCCCGAGATGGGCTCGAGTTCGGATCCCGTTGAGACATGGCTGTTGTGTTTGTCTTACGGCGCTGGCTCTCTGCCTTCCCTGGTACCAGCGACTCTAAATTAGGAACGGGTGACTGCTTATAGCCCAATGAGTTGCTCACGGTGGTCGTTAAACCCCCAATAAAAAAAAAGCATAGCTAAAAAAAGTCCTTCTCTCTCCTTAGCTTGTCTGCGGACGATATGTACATGCCCCATGAGGTGACCAATGGCAGTACATCTGCGGTTGTTTTGGTTACGTCACACAGAATGATGTCAGCTAGCTCATATCAGGTTGAACAGAAGAGCTAACAGAACACGGCGCCTATTCGAACAGTTAGCTGAAAGCCCGCATCTCTGACTACTTGATCTCTGAAACAGTAAATTTTACTTTAAACCTATCAAAATGTGAGTATGTCTTTCACTATTGAATTGTGGGACCTACGGTTTTCGAAAGCACCATTCACTTGGAGTGCTACATCTACATACTACACGGATGTTTTGGACGCCACTCAGAATACCAAATTTCTGTGGCATGTTCATAGAAAGGCAGGGAAATATGTCACAACTCAAAGCTGACAATCCGCGAGATATCCTCCTTCCACTTTTTTAGGGTATCGAATTATTTCGAGAAGGCTATGACGGCTGTGATCCCCAGAGTTGACACGACTAGATCTTTATCTTTGAAATCACATTAAGGACAATGCCCACCGCAATAATCAGAACCATAAGCACCGTTGCATTCAGACAGTTTTTTCTTGGAGGGCAATTACAAATTTTGAGAAGGCTGAAACTTGTTGGATGATTATATAAATATAAACACAATTTTGTTGTTTATATATGGTGTACCATGGTGTGACTGGTGTACCAGTTTTTCTAGGACTGAAGTGCCAGAAAAACTGGTACACCAGTCTGATACTTGGTAAGTCCCCCACGGGAGCGCAGAACTGCAGAAATACGACGGGGCATGGACTCCACTAGCTTCTGAAAATATGCTGTAGGCAATGCACACCCTACTTCCTGCAGAGCGTTCCACAATTCGGGTGTATTCCGAGGTCTCGGATTCCTGTGTTCGATAGCACGTTGCATGGCATCCCAAATGTGTTCTATCACGTTCAGATCTGGGGACTTGGGTGGGTATGGCAACACCCCAAACTCAGATGAATGCTACTGTAACCATAATGTGGCGTCCCGACACTTGTATGGAGGAGCATTGTGCTGTTGGAACAGGCCCAACCCATCAGCATGAATGCAGGACATGAACGGGTGCACCTCGTCAGAAAGGATGCGCACATAGCGTTGGCCGGTGACAGACGTTTGTAGACGTACCAGGGGTGCCCGTGAAGTCCAGCTTAACATCCCCCATACCATTACGGACCCCCCACCAGCCGGTAAAGTTCCCTGTTGACAGGCGGGATCCATGGCTTCATGGGGTTTGCGCCACACACGAATCCTTCCATCTGCTCGATACATTTGGAAACGCGACTCGTCAGACCAGGCTACTTGTTTCCGGTCATCAAGTGTCTAGTGGCGGTGTTGCCGTGCCCAAGCGACGCGCTTAGCTCTGTGTCGTGCACCCATCAAGGGGACTCGAGTTGGGCGTCGGCTCCCAAAGCCCATATCGCGCAGGGTACGTTGTACAGTCCGGACGCTGATGCTTGTTGAGGCTCCAGCATTGAATTCCAATGATACCTGCCAGAGTGTTGCACGCCTATCGCGTGAAACGATTCTTGACAGCTGACGATGGTCACGTTCACCCAATGTCTTTTTACGGCCACACTGGTATCGTAGTTTGGAGGTTTTGACGGAATTTTTGTAGTAACGGTACACCCTTGCAATGGTTGTCCGTGAAAATCCGAACTTCGTTTCTACCTCCGAAATACTATGGCCCATCTTACGAGCGCCAACTATGACACCGCGTTCAAAATCGCTTAAATCGCTATTACTTGCCATTATCATGCCGAAAACAGCTCTGACAGCTGGCAAGGATGTCTATCGCTTTATTTACGTACTGGCGGACGCAACCGAGTACGCGCATAGGTGACGTTGTTATGTAGTTTGCATAAGCTCGTCTGTACCAGTTTTTCTGGCACTTCAGTGTACATTAATACATGTAAAAATTTTACATTGGGTATAAAAAATTTTCTTATGCTCGTATATCGCAAATGCGATTTCGGAGAAATTACATATACAAGTGATTAAAAATGTAAAAATGTTATACTTTTGCTTTAATTCAGTACTGCACCACGGATTTCACCGTGGGGTGTTGTATATTGAGGATGCTAGTAAGATAAAGCTGTGCAGGGGGAAATCCCCCCCAAACATTAGGAGTGGTAAAAATGTTCTCGCCTTACTACAAGCGTGTTTCTGATTATTAGGAAATCATTACAGTGTTACCTGAAAACGTATGATTTAAACCATTCCCTTGCGACTTACTCTGGCAGAAAGTGAAAAAAGAACACCGAGAAGGAGACGTCTGATACCAACGAAATTTATACAGCATAATAACGGAATACAGAGGATAACGTGATTAAAACATTATGGCAAAATACAGCTGTATTTGCTGGTAAACTGAAAAATAACATTTCCATGTAACATGGTTAGTACGAGGTTGAACCGCCATGAACTGCGTCACACTGTGCAATTCTGGCATGGAGTCTGTCGTACAGATGTTAGATGTAACTTTGGGGTATTGAGTTCCAAGCATCCTCAACCTGGACGCGTAAATCGGGGATGGTCGTGGCTGGCCGTGGAGACCGAATAAGTCGTTGTCCCATAAAATCCCACACGTGCTCAATGGGGGACAAATCCGGTGAACGTGCAGGCCATGGAAGTTGTCTCACACCCTGAAGTGCATGTTACGTTGCACGTGTCGTGTGTGGGCGTGCGTTATCTTGCTGAAAACACCACGATGGACTGACCTTACAAATGGTACAACAACGGGCTGAATAATGCTGTTGATGTAGGAGGTACTGTTTAACGTACCCGGTACAAACACTAGTTGTGTACGGGAGTGATAGCTGATCGCTCCCCACACCAGGAGACCAGGTGTAGGCCCTGTGTGTCGCTGGCGGATGCAAGAAGGGTGAAGACGCTCCCCTGTCAAACACGCATACGGCCATCGGAGGCTCCCAAGCAGAATCTGCTTTCATCGCTGAACACGACAGATCGCCATTGCGTTCTCCAGTGCAGACGTTGGCGACACCACTCCAGCCGTTCCTGACGGTGGGCTGGAGTCAGAGGTACACATGCCAGAGGCACACGTGCACGTAGTCCTGCATCCAGTAGACGGTTGAGGATTGTTCCCACAGTCACCTCAGGTGCAACGGCAGCTCGGATTTGCGTCGCAGTGGATGTTCTGCTTGACAACGCCGCTCTTCTTATTTGTCGATCGGTCAGCTCATCAGTCCGTCTGTGACTCCCGGTTCCACGTCTTCTCGTGTGGGAATGTTCTTCGGACCATCTACGCCACCATCGTACCACCACCGGTCCGATACTTCCCGTCCAATTCGCTCCGCAATACGACGATACGACTACCCGGCCTCGCGGAGTCAGACTAGATGACCTCGCTCAAAGTCCGATAACTGCTGAAATCGTACACGTCTTCCATGTCCCGACGTTGCAGCTTCTTCAGGGTCTTCGCACGTGTCCATACGCCGACGACTGATTACATTCACTTCGCCGTACTCCTTAAATACCACCGACGATAATTTGCATATTATGCCGTGCTGTGGCGTAAGCGCTCACCGGTTGGTCCCGAAATTAACATCACACCTACGTAAACTCGACCCCATTAACATATGTAAATTTCATGATCGTCCGCCAATTTCTTCTTGGTGTTCTTTTTTCACTTTCCGTCAGTGTAGTTCATCCCCTTTAGATTACTTAGATTAGTACATAGTAGGGAAAAACACAACAACTAACTAACCGTTTGGAGGCCAGTTTGAGGTACCACGATGATCTTTTTTTTTTTTTTTTTTTTATCATAGAGTGTAAACCACCCACCACCAGGAAAAAAAACTTTTTGTGGGAACGATTTCTAATAATTTGCTGTTGTTAAAAATTAGGTAGCAAATATTTTGTTGTATTGGAAGCACTAACGTCACTTTAGCTACACCGAGGCTTAACCGTATGCGTGGAAAGTCGGCATCCAGAAGACTGAAGTAAAGCTGAACAGCTTCCAAAGTATGACGATGTATTTCAGTGCAAACATCTGTACTGTGTGGAATTTGGTTTTTATTGCGGAAGTAGTCCGAGTTGTCAGTGATGAAAAAGTACCCCTTCAGCGAGAACTGTTTTATATTTTATTGAAGGATGATAGACATTTGGGATTGTAGTCCATGTGGATGTTTATTATTATTATTATTATTATTATTATATTTTCCATAATTTTCTTAAGTTTTTTTAAAATTAATGTCTCCAAATATTCAGTTATAAACGAAAGCAAGTAGACTATACAGTATACGTGTATAAAGGGAAATTATTCAAAAACCTACGGGAGTGCTTTCATGGATTTTCGGGGGCCTAAGCACCCCCGAGGAGATGTCTGAATATATCACTGACTGTAAGGATATGAACACACTCTTCATCACTGATGACATTTCGCCTGTGAAGCTGTGACTGTAACTGAGAAAATGCTCCATAGTGCTAATTGCTGAGCGGTTTTCGCAAAGACATGAATTACAAACGCATTCTTACAGTATTTGAAAGAGCTTTTTAAGTACATGTATTTAGGTTTTACAGAGAATGTTCAGTTTTCATATAAAATCCACAAGAACATTGGGTTTTCATTAAAAAAAAGGGAAGTCATCCTCTATATTCTTTCCGAATCATCATTGACGACAGACATCAGTTTGACCACCCTAAAATATGCACATGGAGAATATTCAGCTTTTAAGAACACTCTTTTTACGAATTTCTCGGAAGGTTTTCCCACAGTTAAACCATGGATATTTACAATTCGAAATCCTGTTTATTTAAATTCTATAACGCTGATTTTAAATCAAAAGAACCACTCGCCTACTGGGTGGGATTACCAAAAAGTTGGTGTTTGTGAAAAACAAAGCAATTACATCTCGCAGATATATTTCTCTGATGACTGGGCGTTCGCAAATGCATATTTTTCACGTGGAATTTATGAATTATTCATGACTTTGCGTCAATAATTTGCACATTTTTCTTCCTAGTTATGTACCATCCCTTCATCCTTCCCTTTATTCTTTATCACTTTCTTCCGCAAACAATTATTTTTGAAGGATAGGTAACATCCGCAGAGTGTACTGGTTTCCTTTCTTGAACAAACTCAAGGCATTAATGATAACTGTCGCATCAGGGCTGCGGGGTCAGAGGCCCGGACTTCTGTTAATCATGCAAGACAGTCTCGGGTTAGGCGGTGGCTGTGTACATTTCCTGGTTCCCGTGATCTTAAAGTAGAGACAGACGACTTCGATGTTCACACGAGTCTTTAAACCTCGTGCCCCCTCCCCCCACAAAAGTACTGATAACTACAAGAACCAGAAACTACACTGCTCAAAAGAATTAGAAGATTCCTGCTGACCTACGCCTGCCATTCACTTCAGCCTATCGTCACTCAAGGTTGCGTAGGTGAGTACCAGGAATGAGTGGAGGAGCTAATTATGTCGAATTCAGCGACGAGTCTCTCTTCTGTCTCAGTGTTGACGATCTCCGATTGAGAGCCTGGAGACGACGAGATAAGCGGGATGATCCTGCTGCTATCTGTGAGCTGCATACCTCTCCTCAGCCTGGTGTCAAGGTTTCGGGTACTATCAGTTTCAACAGCCGTCCACCGCTCGTACTCATGACAACACGACGACATGTTGATTAGGTGCTGCAGCTCGTTTTGTAGCCGTATCAACGTGGGTATCCCTGACTCCAAGTTTCAACAAGATAACGTCCGCCCGCACACTGCCAACACCAGCACACAGCTCCTACAAGATGCCCAGGTGCTGTCTAGCCATCTCCAGACTTTCCCCCAATAGAGAATGTGTGGAAAGTCACTGGCTGACGACGTAACGCTTCTACCCGACTCCTTCGTATATACGATGAACTGTGAGCATCACTGTTAAAAACATTTTGTGATAGGTTGCACCAAAAAGTGGTGCTACACTAGCTGCACCACTTTCTGAGAAAAGATACACCGTCGTGTTTTGCAAACAAAACCCAACAACGTAGTTGAACTTTTCAGCACGTTATGGTACAAGGTTGCACGTAAGGTTGTACCATGCTGTTGGGTTTATTTTGCCCCACAGAACGGTATATCTTTTCTAAGAAAGGGGTGCAGCTGGTGTAGCACCACCTTTTGGTACAACCCACCACAAAATTTCTAACAGTGCACAGATTCACGACGCATAGTGAACGATACCTCAAGACACCATCCGGGAAATTTTTCACTCGATGCCACGCCGTGTTACCGAATGTGTAGCCCAGAATGACGGTCATGCGAACAAATGACTCTCGCATGTGATGGCGTACCGGCACTATGGATCCTGACTGCGATGGGAAAGGAATTTCCCCGGAAAGTTAGGAAATTGAAAATAAATAACTTGCGAAGTGGATACTATGTATAGTGCAATTACAGTATGAGTACAAAAATAAGTGTGATCCACAATTAGTACGAAAATGAAATATATGTAACAATACAATACGTTTAAAAGCAAAAGAATAGAAATCAATATATTCTTTGACTGGCCTTCTTAAATTTATATGGCGCACTGCTTATTATACTTTCTCCAACAAACAGTTTAGTCTCTCTCAAATAAAAAACTTGAATATTCAGTTTATTATTTTCAGTTAAAAGAATAACTCTTTTCTGTTTAAATATCGCGGAAAACACGAGTACAAAAACCATGCTAGAAAGAAAAAACCCCATCCGTATCCTTATAAAACCAAGGAAATGCTCAAGAGAAGATTAAAAAAATTGGTGTTACTCGAACGCTGCTGATGAAAACACGAGGACGCGGTCCTAAAAGTTCTTGTGTCGTTTCAACATATAAAGACATAAAGTGGCGTAATTAGTAAATCTTTTGGATGAGTAATAATAATGAGTAATTTATTTGTTGTAATTAGTAAATATTTTGGATCAGAAGAATGCTTGATAATGTTGTATATTAATATAATAATCATTGAACAGCTGCTGGCATATGAAACCTTATAACTGAAGATTTACCATAACTAACAAAGTGTTCTTTACAATGAATGCAGTCCGATGATTAAAAAATATTTTTTGAATTTGTCCTTTGAAAAAGGAGACAATCGAATTAAAATAATATGCACTTATGCCCACCAGCAGAAGGACTGTGCACTATGAAAATTTATATACAAAACATTCATCATGGTGGAAGATATTTGACGCAAGAAAGAATATTCAAATCGGACAATTACATAGGAGCAGAGATCTACAACATAATAAACATACATCCCCCTCCCTTAGAGGAGAAAACTGCGCATTAACTGAAGAAAGCAAACTACGCAATTTTCAGAATAGTGAATGACATCCAAAGCGAAAAGAATTTTTTCAATCTGATATACAGCCGTAATTAGAAACACGCACTTACGACCCCCCAGAACGGAGCAGTTTGAAAAAATAGATAATGTTTCCTGTTCTGAAATGTCTGCTGGGAAATTTTTCCCTTTAATCAACCAGCTGTTTACGTCCACAGTGTCGCCGACTGCTGGACGTTTTTTTCATATCTCACCATTCACAGTTGTAGCGTTCTTTACTATTTGTATACGGGAGAACACTACTTAAGATTTTGAGAATACTACCTCTTTTTATTTACTCTCTTCTTCGAAGTGAAACAAAGTCACTCAAATAAAGTTTTAGAAAGGCTAACTTACTGTCTTTTAGTAGTCCTACTTCAAACTCTTTTTGGCGTAGGACTGCGTCTAATTCTGCGGATAGCATGGGGCGACTTACGGTAGCCCGCCTGTGACAAAAATAGGTCCCAATTAAAATCATTATAGCGTTAAAAATACATGCCACACACTAATCGTGTTAGCATATTCGTAAACAGCATGAAGTCTAATTCTCGTACTGCACAATACATCGTGTGCGCGACACTACCCTCGCTCCCTGTGCGCGGAGGAGATGATGCAATATTTGTGGGTTCGCCGCCGCGTTTGACTCAGTCTATCTCGGCAATCGTTGGCGCAACACGACTGTGTGTTGTATCGTTTTAAAGCTCTCGATGAGATCTTTTAAAATATACGAAGAAGATTTCGCCGTGGTTTGAACTGAACATTTAAAAAATAATTTTCTCGTGAACCGGTGAACACTTTTGAGAATATCGTGGTTTATCTGGACAACCGTGAGTGCAAAACGACTGTGTGTGGTATCGTTTTAAAACTCTCGACGAGATCTATTCAAATATATAAAGAACATATCGCAGTGGTTTAAACTAAAAATTTTAAAAATTGTATTTTTGTGAACGGGTTAACATTTTTGACAATGCCGCGGAATTCGCAGAATGAACGCAGGCAAACGTGGAGATAATCAAAACGAGAGGCAAGAGCAAGTGATGAGGAATGTAAGAAGCCCAAGAAGATAGAGCACCACGTTGGGTAATTCGTGTATCGATCTGCTTTGTGTTCGCAATGTATCCAGCATCATTTGTAAAAATTATGTAAGCTACTTTTCATATCATCGACCTGTTTTGGCTATAACAAATTAAGTAAACGTTTTGAAACCATACTCGACTATCTCGTTTCAACTCTCCAATCTGCAAGTCGTAGCCCTACGTTCCAAACTGACGGCTCAATCAGAACTGATGCTACCTGTATTTTTTATTCCATCATCATTGTGTGTATTTTTTATTCCATCATCATCTATTCAAATATACGAAGAAGATTTCGCAGTGGTTTGAACTGAACATTTAAAAAATAGTTTTCATGTGAACCGGTGAACACTTTTGAGAATATCGTGGTTTATCTGGACAACGGGAGTGCAAAACGACTGTGCGTGGTATCGCTTTAAAACGCTCGACGAGATCTATTCAAATATATAAAGAACATATCGCAGTGGTTTAAACTAAAAATTTTAAAAATTGTATTTTTGTGAACGGGTTAACAGAACTGATGCTACCTGTATTTTTTATTCCATCATCATCGTGTGAACATTTTTCTCGAACATTCCAAAATACGTGAGGAACTAATTACAATTGTATTAATCTCTCAACATTAATTAACGTGAGTTAGTAAGCAAATAACTTGATTATTCCGAACACTCAAAATATAACAACACCACTCGAATACGCAAACTTCAAATAAACACAGCTTCGACTTAGCACAGCTTCCTTCTCCACATTCTCTTTTGGCTGCTGCTTCAACATTATATATCTCTCCTTCTTATCTGTCACATGCATACATCACGCTCTTTGACCTCAGAATTGTTGCCAACCTCATTACGCGAGAGAGAAGTTATAACTTTAATGTTGAAAACGCTAAAAGAGAATGAACTCTAATTTACATAGAGAAAGCAACTAAAAGTGAAAGTTAATTTAGAGTATACGCCATACAGTAAACACTTGCTACGATTTGGCGCGAAAAGTCTAGGAGGACAACCGTTTGGGGGTTTCTCGGGCAGCACACCTGGCGCAAACTAACATGCTACGTTCAAAGTTTCTCGGATTACTCGTTTTGCTCCTTGCGGTCCTCAATAGAACGCTAAACGATGCGCTACGAGCTCGTCTGTCTGACTTACACTGGACACCGCGCTCACCTGTTGTCTTATTTGTTAGTGCGAGTCATTTATGCAACGAGGGCAAGGGTGTCTAATAAACTGGCATCTCAGTGAAGTTTGACAGGGTTTTCATTTTCTTTGAATCTTCAGGTTAAGCCTCTCTTTTAATATTTCAAAAACCGATGACAGCTTGTAACGTACTATCTGAGATGATGTACTATTGAGGTGGCGTATGAGCCAAATGGACAGTGAAACAGCAATGAAACTGCCGGCGTAGCTCAATTGGGAGATCAGTCGCTCCGGAGTAGGATGATATGGCTTCCCCTCCCATCGGTGTGATATCGTTCAAATTGTGGTTCGACAAACCAGATGACGTGTTTCCAGTCCTCCGCACTCCAGCTGCGACAGGCTTTTGCGAACTGCAATCTAATCTTTCGGTGCCTTGCAGTCAACAAGGGGACACGATGTGGACGTCCACAGCCATGGCCCATTTTTCGCATGATATGATGGATAGTCTTTGTGCATTAGATTGCGGACGCGCCCTCACTAAATTTCGACGTTAACTGTCCCGCGGTAGCCGTGCAATTATTTGCAACGATACGGGACAGTCTGAACTCATCATCACCATCGTCATTGCCAACCATTATCAGTCCACTGCTGGACGAAGGTCTCTCCAAGCCTCTTCCACAACGGTCTGTCTTGTGCCAGTCTCCTCCATGTTACTCCCACATACTTTCGAATTTCATCCGCCCATCTCCCATGTGGTCTTCTTCTGGGTCTTTTCCTGTCCCTTGGAATCCAATCTAAAATTTCGACTGTCCATCGATGGTCTGTCCTTCTGGCAGTATGTCTAGCCCATTGCCATTTCAGGGATTTTACTCTGATCATGATGTCTTCCACTCTTGTCATTTTTCTGATCCACGAGTTCCTCTTCTTATCTCTCCTTGTTACACCAAGCATGCACCTCTCCATGCTTTTCTGAGTTGTCTGCAGCCTTTGTAAGTCTCTTTTAGTTAAGGTCCACGTCTCTGCACCATACATAAGCACTGGAAGGATGCATTGATCGAACACTTTTCTTTTAAGACATAATGGCATATTGCTCTTGAAAATTATGCTGTTTCTTCCAAAAGCTCTCCAGGCAAGTTTTATACGCCGATGAAGAAATTAATCGGTGTATAAAACTTGCCTGGAGAGCTTTTGGAAGAGACAGTATAATTTTCAAGAGTGATATGCCATTATGTCTTAAAAGAAAAGTGTTTCATCAATGCATGCTTTCAGTGCTTACGTATCGTGCAGAGACGTGGACCTTAACTAAAAGAGACATACAAAGGCTGCAGAGAACTCAGTGGGAGCTTGTATCGAGTGTCAACTAAATGTCTAGAACCATATTTCTCCCTTTGGTTGGAAGTTTTGCCGCATTTCACGCAGTCTTGGCATAAACGTGCGACGGTCTGATATACTGTAGAAATCAAAACATTTCAGCAGTTGTGGTGGCTGAATAAACGGCCTTTCTCGGACTTACTATCTGGACACTGTGAAACTAACTTACGTCACTGCCTTTACCCATGATTACTTTTCCGTGACTAGTTTCCAATGAGCAGATACCTGCTCTATTTTATGCCAGCAAGCCCCACCAAATTTGACATGTGCGCAAGTGCCACCGAATTTGACATGTACACAAGTACACCACACCATTGTACACAAGAGCCACCAAATTTGACATGTACGCAAGTGTCACTACACCATGTCCATTCAGTGTAATTGTAAACAAAAAACTGACGACACAACTGTGGCTGTTCCGCTTACAGAAAATATTCAAACAACAGTGTCAGAGAAAATCTCGAAATTTCAGCCTAATATGTGACTAGACGCGATACTTTGCATATTTTTGTCGGGTGTATATAATAATACTATACAGTGCAAGTTGATTGAGACAAGCTATTTTATTCTCAGAAATGTAATGTGATCGCCAGTTGATGTCGGAAACCCACGTAAACTGGTTTTATCAGCTGTGAGGTGGTGTGACTGTTAGAACTTGATAGTAAGAATGTGGTTTGACCGGTTTTAAACAGGAAACAGACACTTTAGCTTCAGTTGTGAGCTTTCGTGTGTGACAGGTGAATGTTAGTTTTTGCTCTCTGTGAGTACTTGTTGCTTTCTTGTATTGAAAAATGGATATTTCCTCAAGGAAGCGTGCAAAAATAATTGCTCTGAAGGATCACACTTCTATGACAATGAGAGATATAGCATCTGCAGTTGGTGTAGGCAAATCAAGTGCATCAAGACTGCTTACGCGGTACAATGCATCTGGATCATCGTCTCCAAAACGGAGAGGTAAATATGGAAGAAAACGAAAAACAACTCCACGAACCGATAAATATCTAATCAGAAATAGTAAAATGAATCCCCCCCAAAAAAAAAAAACCAAGCACCTACCTTCAAAAAGATTTATTGGTTAGTGGTTGTGATGTTAGTGATTCAACTGCACGTCGTAGGCTTCTGGAAGTTGGCCGGAAGGCAAGAAGACCAACGAAAAAACAATATTTGAATGCGAAAATGAAGGTAAAACGTTTAGCATGGGCCAAAAAATATAAGCCGCCACCACGGTGGCGCAGTGGTCTAAGCAATGGCCTCTGATCATTCGTCCGAACGGGGTCCGGGTTCGAATCCCGGTGAGGCACGGATGTTGTGTTTGTCTTACGGCACTGGCTCTCTCCTTTCCCTGGAACCAGTGACCCTAAATTAGGGACGGGCGACTGCTTATAGCCCATTGAGTTGCTCACGGTGGTCATTAAACCTCCAATCAAAATCATCATCATCATCATCATTGTCAACCATTATCAATCCACTGCTGGACGAAGGTCTCCCCAAGTTTCCTCCACAACGGTCTGTCTTGTGCCAGTCTCCTCCATGTCACCCCTGCATACTTTCGAATTTCATCCACCCATCTCCCATGTGGTCTTCTTCTGGGTCTTTTCCTGTCCCTTGGAATATAATCTAAAATTTCGGCTGTCCATCGATGATCTGTCCTTCTGGCAGTATGTCCAGCCCATTGCCATTTCAGGGACTTAACTCTGATCATGATGTCTTCCACTCTTGTCATTTTTCGGATCCACGAGTTCCTCTTCTTATCTCTCCTGGTTACACCAAGCATGCACCTCTCCATGCTACTTTGAGTTGTCTGCAGCCTTTGTATGTCTCTTTTAGTTAAGGTCCACGTCTCTGCACCATACGTAAGCACTGGAAGGATGCATTGATCAAACACTTTTCTTTTAAGACATAATGGCATATTGCTCTTGAAGATTATGCTGTTTCTTCCAAAAGCTCTCGAGGCAAGTTTTGTACGCCGATTAATTTCTTCATCAATGTGACCATCACTTGATATCTGCTGTCCAAGATAAACGTACGTGTCTGTTATCTCCAGCTTTTCTCCATCAATCGATAAATCTTCATTTCTTGTAAAAGCATTGAACATCACTTTTGTCTTCTGAAAGTTCATTTTTAATCCCACTTCTTTACTCTTGTCAGCAAGTTTCTGGATCATACTCTGCAGCTCTGATGGGGTAGTTGCAAAAATGACTTCGTCATCAGCAAAACGAAGGTGGGTTAGATAATCTCCATTAATCTTTATCCCCTTGTTTTCCCAGCTCAGCGACTGAAAAACACCCTCCAATGTGGCATTAAAGAGCTTCGGAGATATGGTGTCACCTTGTCTCACTCCCTTTCCAATTTTTACGTGTGTTGTATTTTCAAACAGCCTAATCTTTGCACTTGCATTTTCATAGATGTTATTAATAATATTAATGTATGCATCTTCAATACTGCAGGTTTTCAGAGCCATTGTAACTGCTGATGGTTTCACCGAATCAAAGGCTTTTTCATAATCGATAAAAGCCATGCACAATGGAAGTTCATATTCCCTCGCTCTTTTAATTAGTTCTCTCAGCACATGGATATGATCTATTGTGCTGTAGCCACTCCTGAATCCAGCTTGTTCTCTCGGTTGAGCCTTGTCCAGTGTTACCTTCAAGCGGTGTGAAAGAACTTTAGTGAAGATTTTATAAACTACTGATAGGAGGCTGATAGGTCTGTAGTTTCCGAGATCCTCAATGTCACCTTTCTTATGTAGCAGGATCATTGTAGCGGTGTTCCAATCCTCAGGAATCTTTCCTTCATTAAGGCATCGAGTGAAAATTTGGGCGAGTACTGTTTCGATTTCTCCACTTGCTTCTTGTATGATGTCTACAGTAATTCCATCTTCTCCTGGAGCTTTTCCCCGCTTCATGTTCTTGATTGCATGTGCAACTTCTGCTGGAAGGACTGGAGGAACTCTGGTACTGGTATCTTTCATGATGTCTGAAGTGCATGTATCATCCCTTTCATATAATTTGGAGTAGAAATCTTTCACTCTTGTCAAAATTTCGCCTCTATTTCTTGTTACAGAACCATCTTCTTTTCTCAGTGCTATAATCTGTTTTCTTCCCTTACTGAGATGTCCCTTTGCTATCTTTAGGCTTTGGTTGTTTTCAATTGCTTTCCTCACTAGTTCACAGTTGAATTTTCTTACGTCTTCAGTGATACTTTTTCTTACTGTCTTGCATAGCTCTATATATTCCACTTTGGAAGTCACATCTTCTTTAGTTGTCCTCATCTCTCTTCTTTTTTGCATCAACATTTTGGTTTTTCCTGATAATTTGTTCACATGCAACTTGTTCTTAGACCCAGCTAATTTTGTTCCTGTTTCCATAAGAGCTTTGGTTACTTTTCTGTTAACTTCAGAGATGTCCACTTCTTCCGATGTTAGGCCTTCTAAAGCAGAGAACCTGTTCTTCAATTCTAACTTGAAGGTATTATGGTGTTTTTTAAGGTTGGTTATGTCAATAGATTTTGTTTGTCTTATGAGCTTGCCACGTTCCAGTTTAGTGTTGAGGTGCATCTTACATCTCACCAATCTATGGTCACTACCTGTGTTGAACTTGTTTAGCACACTGCAGTCTTCTATGACGAATTTTTTGTTACACATAATAAAATCAATTTCATTTGTCGTCCCATTTGGATGTCTCCATGTCCATTTCCTGTGTGGCTTTTTCTTGAAAAAGGAGTTCAAGATGAAAAACCCTTCTGCCTCTGCAAACTCAACGAGAGTATTTCCACGCTGGTTTCTGTTGCCGTGACCGAATTTACCTACTGAAGTTTCATTCTGTTGCCGTTGCCCTATTTTTGCATTGAAATCTCCCATAATTATTTTCAAGTGCTGCTTACCTTTATTATTTAGATGACAAATTTCCTCATAAAATTCTTCAATTTCTTCTTCAGGATGACTTGTGGTGGGTGCATAAGTTTGAATAATCTGAGCCTGGTATCTTTTCGAGAGTTGGATAACGAGTCGTGCAGCTCTGTCAGAGGAACTTTCAACTTTTACAACTTTATCCTTCAGTTTCTTGTTTATTATAAATTCAACACCACTAGTTCTGCCAGTATCTGTCCCACGATAGTAGAAGAGATGTCCACTTTTCAGTTCGATGAGATCTTCTCCTTTTCTCCTTACCTCACTTAGCCCCACGTTGTCCCACTTGATCCTTTGTAGTTCCTCTTCCAATTCAAGAAGCCTTGAATCAGAAGATAGGGAGCGTCCATTGTAAGTAGCCAAGGTCAGCATCAGATGGCAGCCTAGTCCGGTCCTCCGGGGATTCTTAGCACCCTCTGCCTTCATGTCGCACTGGCCGCTGCCTTGGCCAGGTACATTCCAGCTGCCGGAGACTGAGGGCCAAGATTTAAGTTGTGGAGTCATTTTGGAGGGTTTGGCCATAACTCGCCACGCTGGCCAAGCGGGTTGGTGAGTGTGGGATAGAATTTCCTCTAATCCCGATGGTATAGTTATACCGCTATTGGCGGTCGTCAGAGCCCCTTTAGTGGGAACAGGATGCACCACGAGAAGGCGGGGTTGACATTTGTCAAGGAGAGGCTGTGAAGTTACGCATCACCTGACCTTACATCCCATATATATATATATATATTATATATATATATATTATATATATATATATATATGGGATGTAAGGTCAGGTGATGCGTAACTTCACAGCCTCTCCTTGACAAATGTCAACCCCGCCTTCTCGTGGTGCATCCTGTTCCCACTAAAGGCTCTGACGACCGCCAATAGCGGTATAACTATACCATCGGGATTAGAGGAAATTCTATCCCACACTCACCAACCCGCTTGGCCAGCGTGGTGAGTTATGGCCAAACCCCTCCAAAATGACTCCACAACTTAAATCTTGGCCCTCAGTCTCCGGCAGCTGGAATGTACCTGGCCAAGGCGGCGGCCAGTGCGACATGAAGGCAGAGGGTGCTAAGAATCCCCGGAGGACCGGACTAGGCTGCCATCTGATGCTGACCTTGGCAACGTACAATGGACGCTCCCTATCTTCTGATTCAAGGCTTCTTGAATTGGAAGAGGAACTACAAAGGATCAAGTGGGACATTGTGGGGCTAAGTGAGGTAAGGAGAAAAGGAGAAGATCTCATCGTACTGAAAAGTGGACATCTCTTCTACTATCGTGGGACAGATACTGGCAGAACTAGTGGTGTTGGATTTATAATAAACAAGAAACTGAAGGATAAAGTGGTAGAAGTTGAAAGTTCCTCTGACAGAGCTGCACGACTCGTTATCCAACTATCGAGAAGATACCAGGCTCAGATTATTCAAACTTATGCACCCACCACAAGTCATCCTGAAGAAGAAATTGAAGAATTTTATGAGGAAATTTGTCATCTAAATAATAAAGGTAAGCAGCACTTGAAAATAATTATGGGAGATTTCAATGCAAAAATAGGGCAACGGCAACAGAATGAAACTTCAGTAGGTAAATTCGGTCACGGCAACAGAAACCAGCGTGGAAATACTCTCGTTGAGTTTGCAGAGGCAGAAGGGTTTTTCATCTTGAACTCCTTTTTCAAGAAAAAGCCACACAGGAAATGGACATGGAGACATCCAAATGGGACGACAAGTGAAATTGATTTTATTATGTGTAACAAAAAATTCATCATAGAAGACTGCAGTGTGCTAAACAAGTTCAACACAGGTAGTGACCATAGATTGGTGAGATGTAAGATGCACCTCAACACTAAACTTGAACGTGGCAAGCTCATAAGACAAACAAAATCTATTGACATACCCAACCTTAAAAAACACCATAATACCTTCAAGTTGGAACTGAAGAACAGGTTCTCTGCTTTAGAAGGCCTAACATCGGAAGAAGTGGACATCTCTGAAGTTAACAGAAAAGTAACCAAAGCTCTTATGGAAACTGCAACAAAATTAGCTTGGTCTAAGAACAAGTTGCATGTAAATAAATTATCAGGAAAAACGAAAATGTTGATGCAAAAGAAGAGAGATGAGGACAACTAAAGAAGATGTGACTTCCAAAGTGGAATATATAGAGCTATGCAAGACAGTACGAAAAAGTATCACTGAAGACGTAAGAAAATTCAACTGTGAACTAGTGAGGAAAGCAATTGAAAACAACCAAAGCCTAAAGATAGCAAAGGGACATCTCAGTAAGGGAAGAAAACAGATTATGGCACTGAGAAAAGAAGATGGTTCTGTAACAAGAAATAGAGGCGAAATTTTGACAAGAGTGAAAGATTTCTACTCCAAATTATATGAAAGGGATGATACATGCACTCCAGACATCATGAAAGATACCAGTACCAGAGTTCCTCCAGTCCTTCCAGCAGAAGTTGCACATGCAATCAAGAACATGAAGCGGGGAAAAGCTCCAGGAGAAGATGGAATTACTGTAGACATCATACAAGAAGCAAGTGGAGAAATCGAAACAGTACTCGCCCAAATTTTCACTCGATGCCTTAATGAAGGAAAGATTCCTGAAGATTGGAACACCGCTACAATGATCCTGCTACATAAGAAAGGTGACATTGAGGATCTCGGAAACTACAGACCTATCAGCCTCCTATCAGTAGTTTATAAAATCTTCACTAAAGTTCTTTCACACCGCTTGAAGGTAACACTGGACATGGCTCAACCGAGAGAACAAGCTGGATTCAGGAGTGGCTACAGCACAATAGATCATATCCATGTGCTGAGAGAACTAATTGAAAGAGCGAGGGAATATGAACTTCCATTGTGCATGGCTTTTATCGATTATGAAAAAGCCTTTGATTCGGTGAAACCATCAGCAGTTACAATGGCTCTGAAAACCTGCTGTATTGAAGATGCATACATTAATATTATTAATAACATCTATGAAAATGCAAGTGCAAAGATTAGGCTGTTTGAAAATACAACACACATAAAAATTGGAAAGGGAGTGAGACAAGGTGACACCATATCTCCGAAGCTCTTTAATGCCACATTGGAGGGTGTTTTTCAGTCGCTGAGCTGGGAAAACAAGGGGATAAAGATTAATGGAGATTATCTAACCCACCTTCGTTTTGCTGATGACGTAGTCATTTTTGCAACTAGCCCATCAGAGCTGCAGAGTATGATCCAGGAACTTGCTGACAAGAGTAAAGAAGTGGGATTAAAAATGAACTTTCAGAAGACAAAAGTGATGTTCAATGCTTTTACAAGAAATGAAGATTTATCGATTGATGGAGAAAAGCTGGAGATAACAGACACATACGTTTATCTTGGACAGCAGATATCAAGTGAGGGTCACATTGATGAAGAAATTAATCGGCGTACAAAACTTGCCTGGAGAGCTTTTGGAAGAAACAGCATAATTTTCAAGAGCAATATGCCATTATGTCTTAAAAGAAAAGTGTTTGATCAATGCATCCTTCCAGTGCTTACGTATGGTGCAGAGACGTGGACCTTAGCTAAAAGAGACATACAAAGGCTGCAGACAACTCAAAAAGCATGGAGAGGTGCATGCTTGGTGTAACCAGGAGAGATAAGAAGAGGAATTCGTAAATCCGAAAAATGACAAGAGTGGAAGACATCATGATCAGAGTTAAATCCCTGAAATGGCAATGGGCTGGACATACTGCCAGAAGGACAGATCATCGATGGACAGCCGAAATTTTAGATTGGATTCCCAGGGACAGGAAAAGACCCAGAAGAAGACCACATGGGATATGTGTGGATGAAATTCGAAAGTATGCAGGGGTGACATGGAGGAGACTGGCACAAGACAGACCGTTGTGGAGGAAACTTGGGGAGACCTTCGTCAAGGTCTCCCCAAGTTTCCTCCAATCCACTGCTGGACGAAGGTCTCCCCAAGTTTCCTCCACAACGGTCTGTCTTGTGCCAGTCTCCTCCATGTCACTCCTGCATATTTACGAATTTCATCCACCCATCTTCCATGTGGTCTTTTTCTGGGTCTTTTCCTGTCCCTTGGAATCCAATCTAAAATTTCGGCTGTCCATCTATGGTCTGTCCTTCTGGCAGTATGTCCAGCCCATTGCCATTTCAGGGATTTAACTCTGATCATGATGTCTTCCACTCTCGTCATTTTTCGGATCCACGAGTTCCTCTTCTTATCTCTCCTGGTTATACCAAGCATGCACCTCTCCATGCTTCTTTGAGTTGTCTGCAGCTTTTGTATGTCTCTTTTAGTTAAGGTCCACGTCTCTGCACCATACGTAAGCACTGGAAGGATGCATTGATCAAACACTTTTCTTTTAAGACATAATGGCATATTGCTCTTGAAAATTATGCTGTTTCTTCCAAAAGCTCTCCAGGCAAGTTTTGTACGCCGATTAATTTCTTCATCAATGTGACCCTCACTTGATATCTGCTGTCCAAGATAAACATACGTATCTGTTATCTCCAGTTTTTCTCCATCAATCGATAAATCTTCATTTCTTGTAAAAGCATTGAACATCACTTTTGTCTTCTGAAAGTTCATTTTTAATCCCACTTCTTTACTCTTGTCAGCAAGTTCCTGGATCATACTCTGCAGCTCTGATGGGGTAGTTGCAAAAATGACTACGTCATCAGCAAAACGAAGGTGGGTTAGATAATCCATTAATCTTCATCCCTTTGTTTTCCCAGTTCAGTGATTGAAAGACATTTTCCAATGTGGCATTAAAGAGCTTCGGAGATATGGTGTCACCTTGTCTCACTCCTTTTCCAATTTTTATGTGTGTTGTATTTTTCAAACAGCCGAATCTTTGCACTTGCATTTTCATAGATGTTATTAATAATATTAATGTATGCATCTTCAATACCGCAGGATTTCAGAGCCGTGGTAACTGCTGATGGTTTCACCGAATCAAAGGCTTTTTCATAATCGATAAAAGCCATGCACAATGGAAGTTCATATTCCCTCGCTCTTTCAATCAGTTCTCTCAGTACGTGGATATGATCTATTGTGCTGTAGCCACACCTGAATCCAGCTTGTTCTCTCGGTTGAGCCATGTCCAGTGTTACCTTCAAGCGGTGTGAAAGAACTTTAGTGAAGATTTTATAAACCACTGATAGGAGGCTGATAGGTCTGTAGTTCCTGAGATCCTCAGTGTCACCTTTTTTATGTAGCAGGATCATTGTAGCATTGTTCCAATCCTCAGGAATCTTCCCTTCATTAAGGCATCGAGTGAAAATTTGGGCGAGTACTGTTTCAATATATATATATATATATATATATAAATCATGAACTGCTGACGACTGGAAAAAGGTCATTTTCAGTGATGAAACTCATTTATTTGTGCAGGGTTACCAAGCAAATGTCGTCAGACGAAGCAACCGTGAACCCTTAAGACCTGAGCATGTCAAACAAACTGTAAAACACCATCTGAAACAGATGTTTTGGTTTTTTTCACATCAAATGGCACTGGAAGCTTAGTTCCTGTTCAAGGTATGATGAATTCAGCCAAGTACGTAGAAATATTACAACGTAGGATTGTTCCATTCTTGCAAACTTTTGACGGGACATTTCAACATGACTTTGCTCCATGTCACAATTCGAAATTGGTCAAGAATTTCATGCTGGAAAATCAAATTCATTTGCTTGATTGTCCTGGAAATTCACCAGACTTAAATCCCATAGAAAACTTGTGGAATACTTTGAAGAGACGTTTAGGTAAAATGGACTGTACAACCAAAGAACGAATGATAACGAATGCTATAAAAGTGTGGTTCCACGATTATGAAGTCAAACATATGTGCACTCAATTAGTGGAGTCAATGCCAAAACGAATTCAAGAGGTCATTTCTGCTAAAGGAGGACATACTTCATAATAATACAGGTATTTATCAGTGTATATCAAAGCATAGAATGATATAAAGGCATAGTTTTGGAAAAAAGAGTGATTTTTTACTTTGTCCCAATTAATTTGCTCAGTATAGTATATCCATGAATTGGTGGCACTTGCGTACATGTCAATTTTGGAGGCACTTGCATACATATCAAGGGGTTCCCAAATCTAACAGGTGCAACATAGGAAACGAAATGGCACTTGCGTACAACATTAGATTTCCCCTGTAACATGATCTTTACTGAAGTTCACTTTTTCAAAATCTAATCTAATTTAGCAATATAAGCTAAAGACTTCATTTTAGCCAATGTCTGTGGAGGCTATAACGTAAGACTTTTTCGTGTGCGATATTGGCATTACGCTGTTTAAAACGATGTCTAAGGAAATGTTAAACTAAATGAGAATACGATGCAATAGTTCCTAATTCAGCTTTTACGGCCAGACAAAACATAAACAGAAGTCAACTTACGATAACCTTTTATTGGTCCAGCAAATTGAAGCATCCACAATATAGCCACTACAAGTTGTAAATTTTACATTTATCTTAATAGCGATCGAACATCTCCACACACACACATGCACTGAGCAACTGCTGTATCGTCTTTCTTATCTATCGTTCTTATCACATTAATACGTCACTCACTCTGACCTCAATTGTGTTGCCAACCTCATCCTTATGAGAGAGTAGATATCACGTTAAGTTTGGAAAGTGTAAAGGAGAACAAATTCAAATTTATATAGGAAAAGGAACTAAAAATGAAAGTTCTTTTAGAATATACGTCACAAGGCATTTTCAGTCACATGGATTAGCCAGTGATTATAAGGAAAATGAAGACATTAAACTCCATGTGCGCATGTATAAAGCATCAGCACACCTTCCAGATGCAGACATAGATAACGGATGGTTATCAATTGAAGAAAGTTCACCGCAGCAAACAGAGCTGCAGGAATTTTACGTAAATTTTGTGAATGAATGACTAGAAAATTCTGTTTTTACAACTATCATGTGGAACTGTCATAATCTGCAGCACAGAACCAATAATGTGGTAGAAGGCTTTAATAATAAGTTTAACACCTTAATGAGTATACCACATCCTAAAATCAAGACCCTCATTCCAAGCTTAAAAGAATAATCTGAGTACAGTGACTTTCTTATAAATCGAACAGACCTTAATCTTGAGGGAAAGAAAGGATCTAAAAGGTACATTAAACTGGATCAACGGATCTCTAGAACTCTGAGACATTACGAAAGTACGCAAGATGTAAAGAAGTGTTTGAAGTCTTTAGGTTATATTGCTAAATTAAAGTAAATTAGAGTACATTTTGCGAAAGTTAATTGAAATACCTATATAGAAAAAAAAAAAAAAAGAAAAAAGGCGAATATCACCTACAACTTTTAAACACGCCAGCATAGATGCTGCCAGTCGTAAGCCTAGATAATAAAGTGTGAAGGAAAGTTAAAATCATTCAAAATATGGGTCACAGTAACAATGTTGTTCGGGGATAATTGCAAAAACATAAAATTATCCCCGAACATAGGACCTTGACATGAACGCAAGTGCCACCAAATTCGACATGTAAGTAAGCGTCACTGTACGCCTTGACATGTAAGCAAGTGCCACCAAATTTGACACGTACGCAAGTGTCACTGTACGCCTTGATATGTGCGCAAGTGCCACCAAATTTGACATGTACGCAAGTGTCACTACACCATGTCCATTCAGTGTAATTGTAAACACAAAATGGAAGACAACTGTAGCGGTTCCGTTAACAGAAAAATTTTAAACAACAGTGTCTGAGAAAATCTCGAAATTTCGGGAACCTACAGTAGTTGTCATAAAACAACTGAGAATGTTTCTATAAAAAATATGCGTACCTTAATTATCAAGGAAGTAGACATCTTTTTCGAAATATTGTCCATAGCATCGAATACAGGTGTCCCAACGTTCCTTCCACTTTTTGAATGTCTTCTGGAATTCTTCTGAAATATTGTTGAAGCAGCCCTGCGCAGCTGCAATAAATTCTTGATTAGTCTCAAATCATCGTCTCCGTAATGTCTGTTTTAAAATGGGGAACTACCAGAAGTCACATGGTGACAAATCTGGACTATACGCAGGTTGGGGCATCAACTTAATATTGATTTTCTCCAAATAAGGAACGACTGAACCGGCCATTTGCGGCCTTGCATTGGGCCGCACATGAGAAGAAATGGAGAACCTAAATTGAACAAACTCATTCCATGCCCAAACGCTCGGTTAAAATTCTGTGAATTGATAATTTTGAAAGGTGAACCATATCTTCGATATCTCTAATTGTAAGGTGTCTGTTTTCCTGAATAATAACACCTATTGTATTGATGTTTACCTCTGTAACACTCGTTGAAGGTCTTCCTCCATTCGCGATTAAAGCCGCCGACTCACGATCATCCATAAAGTCTTTATATGCCACATGTAAATTATTGCTTTTCTTAGACATTCATCTTTATAAGCCTCTTGCATAATCCGTCTTATGCAAGAGGCTTATAAAGATGAATATAAGCGTTGTTTTCGTGAACTACTAACAAGTGTTTTCTTAAGACGACAGCAAAATTTAAAGGCGCACCTCTGTTCCTCTTGCACGTCCATTTTTTCGAAAAATCACAGCACGAAAACACTTGTTAGAGGTTCACGAAACAACGCTTACTAATCCGCGCACTACCGACCACGCATGCATGATAAACAGGTGTGGTCGGTTGCTATGGTTTCTACAACGACTACCGTTTTTCCGGGACTCGTGCCAAGGTCGAACGCAGTACTGCACATTTTTTATAAAAATATTCTCAGTTGTTTTGGGACAAGCAATGTATAAATGAAAATCCAAAGAATCAGGAAACAGAGCATAACACAGATTGTACTAGCTGTCATTTGTTCAATCCAAAAGGCAGTCATTCTACAGACCTGCCATATCACAAGATAAATATCTCCGCCTCTGTTCACCGGCCTCGGCCTAGAAAAGGGACAAAAAAATAATTATTCTAATAAAATAAACAGTCCCGTTTAGTTCAGTGAATGTACTTTTGAGTAAACATTAAAATGGATGAAAGTAATGAGGAGCTCAGTTGTAGATTTCGAGATAAGGTGTTATTTTTGCCATATAAATGCTCTTTGGAGAATCACTGAACTTTATGAACTTTAAATGTATAGTTTTCTTTCAACAGAACATGAAATTCTTCTTAAGCATTAAATATAAAGATATAATGAATTTCTAGAGCAAGGATTGTCATCCGTATGCCTGCGGGCACTAAAGTGCCAGCGTTAAAAATACTCACATTTTAAAATAAGAGTACACAGAGAGTGAAACAATTTGCCAGACTCTTATGACTTACTTTCATTGAAAATAATATTTCCCCAGTGAAGTGGAAAATGAATGCGTTATCTAAATTAGGTAAGGCACCTTAATTTTGCCAATCCCCACCAAGTCTCACCAGACATCAACCACTTTCATAAAAACTGAGACATTAGCTAGTGTCCCACCGAAAGGCGACGAGAGTGAACGATTATGTTTCGTCTACAAGGAAAACACTACAATGAAATCTTTGAATAGCGTGCTACATAAGCGTGACTAAATGATGTTCGGAGCGTGAACTATATTTCCATGTATCTACTAGCGCTATTTCCAAAACAAAATTAGAAATTAGATTAGGTGTGCGTCCTTTCCTACGCTATCTGTCAACGATTTAATTTCAATTACTCTTCGTTACTTTTTTGTCGCCTTAATTCTACACAGACCTATTTCACAGCGTTAAAATTAATTCACTGTTAACATTAAATGTAATTAAGTTTTATTTTATTATTTAAATAAGTTAATATAATAATATTATGTGTGGCAGAATACGTAATATGGGTATTATTTTTTCTATTTTACATCTCCAAATGTAAAAATTTTAATAAATGCGTAATTCTTTACCATTTCATTAATACCAAAAATAGATCACCGCAATGAACAAGTTGGCGACGCCTGTTCTACAGGTTGAAGGGAGAAGTTCGAACTGATGCCTAAATCTACATTGGACAACTGGGCCACATCAAAGAAGAAATAAAGAAGCATGCAAAATTTGGCTGAAGTGCATTTGTAAGAAACAGTACAATTTTCAAGAGCAATTTGCCATTCTATCTTGAAAGAAAAGTGTTTAATCAAACTGCATCTTTTCAGTTTTTACTTATGGTTCAGAGACATGAACTTTAACTAAAAAAGGACTTAAAAAGATTACGGACAACTCAAACAAGCATGGAGAGACGAATGCTTGGTGTAACCATGAAAGATAGGAAAAGAAACTCATGCATCAGGTAAAAGAAACGAGTGAATTATATAATAAAGCAAACCTCTCTCAAGTGAAAATGAGCTGGACATAGTATTGCTAGAAGAACTGATCACCGTGGGGCAACTGAAATATTTGACTAGATATCAAAGGACAGGAAAAGACCCAGAAAAAGACCACGAGGGTGATGGACGGATGATATCGGAAGCATGATTATCTGTTATTATCTTTTTAGTATCTTTCCTGGTTATACCAAAGGAATGGAGGGGAATTGCTCATAACAGGAATTTGTGCAAGAGGCTTGGGGAGATCTTCATCCAGCAGTGTGTTGAGTTGAGAATAGTTGATAATGATTTTACAAAAACGGGGACGAATAATCCTCTATACCTCTCTCTGTGTATATATATATATATATATATATATATATATCGTCATCATCTATTGTCAACCATTATCAATCCACTGCTGGATGAAGGTCTCCCCAAGTTTCTTCCACAGCAGTCTGTCTTGAGCCAGTTTCCTCCATGTCACTCTCCCACTTGGTATTCTTCTAGGTCTTTTTCTGCCTCGTGGTATCTAGTCAAAAATGTCGGTTGTCCATCAGTGATCCGTTCTTCTGGAAATATGTTCGGCCCATTGCCATTTCAAGGATTTTACTCTGATCATGATATCTTCTGCATTGGTCTTTTCCCTGACCCACGAGTTCCTCTTCTTATCTTTCCTGGTTACACTAAGCATGTATCTCTCCACGCTTCTTTCCTTTCAGTTGTCTGCAGCCTTTGTATGTCCTCTTTAGTTAAAGTCCAAGACTCTGCTTCGTAAGTAAAAACTCGAAGGATGCATTAATTAAACACTTTCATTTAAGACATAATGGTATATTGCTCTTGAAAATTGCGTTTTTTCTTCCAAACGCTCTCCAACCATGTTTTATACGTCGAATAATTTCTCCATCAATGTGATCCTCGCATCGGTTATCTCAAGTTCTTCCCGATCAATCGATAAATCTTCATTTCTTGTAAAAGCATTGTACAATATACGTATATATATATATATATATATATATATATATATATATATATATATATATATATATATATATATATATACACCGATGAACCATTACACTATGACCAACCCTAGCCTAGAGAAATGAGCGCGCCTGGAGACAGAAGGGTGGAGCAGGTGAAGATCACAGAGCAGTATATACAACCCGAGGACCGGCTTTCAGTTAGTAGAGTGTTCGGAGTCAAAATGGGAAAAGCTGCTGATTTTCCGGAGTTTGATAAAGTACAAATTGTGATGGCACGGCGCATCGGAACTACTATCTCTGAAACGGCGCGGCTTGTGGGTTGTTCACGCGCGGCTGTAGTGAGTACGTATCAAAAGTGGTGCACAGATGGCCAAACGACGAATCGTCGTCCAGCCGTGTGTCGTCCGCATCTCATTGATGCCAGAGAGAAGCGGAGACTGTCGCGCATTGTTCACAGCGACCGCAGGGCCACAGTGCGACAAATCACCCACAGCTACAACAGTGGTGATCAGGGTATTGTGTCACAGCACACAGTTCATCGCAGCCTTCTGTGCATGGTCCTGCGTAGCCGAAGACCCAGTCGGGTCCATATGCTCACTGCACGTCATCGCCAACAACGCATGAAATGGGCCCAAGGTCATCGAGATTGGATCGTGGATGATGGGAAGAAAGTGGCCTGGTCTAATGAATCAAGATTCCTGGTGCATCACGTAGACGGCCGATCGCGGTGACGCCGATTACCAACGAAGGCTATTGCACCTGGATGCACTGTTGGGCGGAAACAGGTCGGCAGCGGCGGTGTTATGCTGTGGGCGATGTTTTCTTGGGACACTTAAGGCCCCTTTATCCCAATAGCACAATACCTTACAGCTGTCAGGTGTCTGAACATCGTTGCGGACCAAGTTCACCCATTCTTGGGAACTGTGTTCCGTGCTGGAGACGGCCATTACTAACAGGATAATGCGCCATGCCACACTGCCAGAATCGTAAGGGAGTGGTTGGAAAATCATGCTGGTGATACTTTCTGTTAATGCCCTGGCCTCCAAATTCACCTGACATAAACCCAATCGAACATTTGTGGTTCGACTTGGAAACGCAGGTTCGCGCTAAATCACCACCACCCCGAAATGTACGGAAACTGGACGGACCTGCTGTTAACATTATAATACCAGATACCCCAGGATACAATGATCCTGCTACATAAAAAAGGTGACATTGAGGATCTCAGTAACTACAGACCTATCAGCCTCCTATCAGTGGTTTATAAAATATTTACTAAAGTTCTTTCACACCGCTTGAAGGTAACACTGGACATGGCTCAACCGAGAGAACAAGCTGGATTCAGGAGTGGCAACAGCACAATAGATCATATCCACGTACTGAGAGAACTAATTGAAAGAGCGAGGGAATATGAACTTCCATTGTGCATGGCTTTTGTCGATTATGAAAAGGCCTATGATTCGGTGAAACCATCAGCAGTTACAATGGCTTTGAAATCCTGCGGTATTGAAGATGCATACATTAATATTATTAATAACATCTATAAAATGCAAGTGCAAAGATTCGGCTATTTGAAAATACAACACACATGAAAATTGGAAAAGGAGTGAGACAAGGTGACACCATATATCCGAAGCTCTTTAATGCACATTGGAAAATGTTTTTCAATCACTGAACTGGGAAAACAAAGGGATAAAGATTAATGGAGATTATCTAACCCACCTTCGTTTTGCTGATGACGTAGTCATTTTTGCAACTACCCCATCAGAGTTGCAGAGTATGATCCAGGAACTTGCTGACAAGAGTAAAGAAGTGGGATTAAAAATGAACTTTCAGAAGACAAAAGTGATGTACAATGCTTTTACAAGAAATGAAGATTTATCGATTGATGGAGAAAAGCTGGAGATAACAGACACGTACGTTTATCTTGGACAGCAGATATCAAGTGAGGGTCAAATTGATAAAGAAATTAATCGGCGTATAAAACTTGCCTGGAGAGCTTTTGGAAGAAACAGCATAATTTTCAAGAGCAATATGCCATTATGTCTTAAAAGAAAAGTGTTTGATCAATGTATACTTCCAGTGCTTACGCATGGTGCAGAGACGTGGACTTTAACTAAAAGAGACATACTAAGACTGCAGACAACTCAAAAACGCATGGAGAGGTGCATGCTTGGTGTAACCAGGAAAGATAAGAAGAGGAACTCGTGGATCAGAAAAATGACAAGAGTGGAGGACATCATGATCAGAGTTAAATCCCTGAAATGGCAATGGGCTGGACATACTGCCAGAAGGACAGACCATCGATGGACAGCCGAAATTTTAGATTGGATTCCAAGGGACAGGAAAAGACCCAGAAGAAGACGACATGGGAGATGGGTGGATGAAATTCGAAAGTATGCGGGAGTAACATGGAGGAAACTGGCACAAGACAGACCGTTGTGGAAGAAACTTGGGGAGACCTTCGTCCAGCAGTGGATTGATAATGGTTGACAATGATGATGATGACCCCAGGATACCTATCGCCACCTCATCTAATCGATGCTTCGCCGTGTGGCCACTGTTTTGCAGGCTAAATGAGCTTATTTAATTGCCATTAGGCAGGTGGTCATGATGTAATGGCTCATGGGTACTTATATACGAGTATATATATATATGGGATGTAAGGTCAGGTGATGCGTAACATCACAGCCTCTCCTTGACAAATGTCAACCCCGCCTTCTCGTGGTGCATCCTGTTCCCACTAAAGGGGCTCTGACGACCGCCCATAGCGGTATAACTATACCATCGGGATTAGAGGAAATTCTATCCCACACTCACCAACCCGCTTGGCCAGCGTGGTGAGTTATGGCCAAACCCCTCCAAAATGATTCCACAACTTAAATCTTGGCCCTCAGTCTCCGGCAGCTGGAATGTACCTGGCCAAGGCAGCGGCCAGTGCGACATGAAGGCAGAGGGTGCTAAGAATCCCCGGAGAACCGGACTAGGCTGCCATCTGATGCTGACCTTGGCTACTTACAATGGACGCTCTCTATCTTCTGATTCAAGGCTTCTTGAATTGGAAGAGGAACTACAAAGGATCAAGTGGGACATCGTGGGGCTAAGTGAAGTAAGGAGAAAAGGAGAAGATCTCATCGAACTGAAAAGTGGACATCTCTTCTACTATCGTGGGACAGATACTGGCAGAACTAGTGGTGTTGGATTTATAATAAACAAGAAACTGAAGGATAAAGTTGTAGAAGTTGAAAGTTCCTCTGACAGAGCTGCACGACTTGTTATCCAACTCTCGAAAAGATACCAGGCTCAGATTATTCAAACTTATGCACCCACCACAAGTCATCCTGAAGAAGAAATTGAAGAATTTTATGAGGAAATTTGTCATCTAAATAATAAAGGTAAGCAGCACTTGAAAATAATTATGGGAGATTTCAATGCAAAAATAGGGCAACGGCAACAGAATGAAACTTCAGTAGGTAAATTCGGTCACGGCAACAGAAACCAGCGTGGAAATACTCTCGTTGAGTTTGCAGAGGCAGAAGGGTTTTTCATCTTGAACTCCTTCTTCAAGAAAAAGCCACACAGGAAATGGACATGGAGACATCCAAATGGGACGACAAGTGAAATTGATTTTATTATGTGTAACAAAAAATTCGTCATAGAAGACTGCAGTGTGCTAAACAAGTTCAACACAGGTAGTGACCATAGATTGGTGAGATGTAAGATGCACCTCAACACTAAACTTGAACGTGGCAAGCTCATAAGACAAACAAAATCTATTGACATAACCAACCTTAAAAAACACCATAATACCTTCAAGTTAGAACTGAAGAACAGGTTCTCTGCTTTAGAAGGCCTAACATCGGAAGAAGTGGACATCTCTGAAGTTAACAGAAAAGTAACCAAAGCTCTTATGGAAACAGTAACAAAATTAGCTGGGTCTAAGAACAAGTTGCATGTGAACAAATTATCAGGAAAAACCAAAATGTTGATGCAAAAAAGAAGAGAGATGAGGACAACTAAAGAAGTGTTTTCCAAAGTGGAATATATAGAGCTATGCAAGACAGTAAGAAAAAGTATCACTGAAGACGTAAGGAAATTCAACTGTGAACTAGTGAGGAAAGCAATTGAAAACAACCAAAGCCTAAAGATAGCAAAGGGACATCTCAGTAAGGGAAGAAAACAGATTATGGCACTGAGAAAAGAAGATGGTTCTGTAACAAGAAATAGAGGCGAAATTTTGACAAGAGTGAAAGATTTCTACTCCAAATTATATGAAAGGGATGATATATGCACTCCAGACATCATGAAAGATACCAGTACCAGAGTTCCTCCAGTCCTTCCAGCAGAAGTTGCACATGCAATCAAGAACATGAAGCGAGGAAAAGCTCCAGGAGAAGATGGAATTACTGTAGACATCATACAAGAAGCAAGTGGAAAAATCGAAACAGTACTCGCCCAAATTTTCACTCGATGCCTTAATGAAGGAAAGATTCCTGAGGATTGGAACACCGCTACAATGATCCTGCTACATAAGAAAGGTGACATTGAGGATCTCGGAAACTACAGACCTATCAGCCTCCTATCAGTAGTTTATAAAATCTTCACTAAAGTTCTTTCACACCGCTTGAAGGTAACACTGGACAAGGCTCAACCGAGAGAACAAGCTGGATTCAGGAGTGGCTACAGCACAATAGATCATATCCATGTGCTGAGAGAACTAATTGAAAGAGCGAGGGAATATGAACTTCCATTGTGCATGGCTTTTATCGATTATGAAAAAGCTTTTGATTCGGTGAAACCATCAGCAGTTACAATGGCTCTGAAAACCTGCGGTATTGAAGATGCATACATTAATATTATTAATAACATCTATGAAAATGCAAGTGCAAAGATTAGGCTGTTTGAAAATACAACACACGTAAAAATTGGAAAGGGAGTGAGACAAGGTGACACCATATCTCCGAAGCTCTTTAATGCCACATTGGAGGGTGTTTTTCAGTCGCTGAGCTGGGAAAACAAGGGGATAAAGATTAATGGAGATTATCTAACCCACCTTCGCTTTGCTGATGACGTAGTCATTTTTGCTACTACCCCATCAGAGCTACAGAGTATGATCCAGGAACTTGCTGACAAGAGTAAAGAAGTGGGATTAAAAATGAACTTTCAGAAGACAAAAGTGATGTTCAATGCTTTTACAAGAAATGAAGATTTATCGATTGATGGAGGAAAGCTGGAGATAACAGACACGTACGTTTATCTTGGACAGCAGATATCAAGTGAGGGTTACATTGATGAAGAAATTAATCGGCGTACAAAACTTGCCTGGAGAGCTTTTGGAAGAAACAGCATAATTTTCAAGAGCAATATGCCATTATGTCTTAAAAGAAAAGTGTTTGATCAATGCATCCTTCCAGTGCTTACGTATGGTGCAGAGACGTGGACCTTAACTAAAAGAGACATACAAAGGCTGCAGACAACTCAAAGACCCATGGAGAGGTGCATGCTTGGTGTAACCAGGAGAGATAAGAAGAGGAACTCGTGGATCCGAAAAATGACAAGAGTGGAAGACATCATGATCAGAGTTAAATCCCTGAAATGGCAATGGGCTGGACATACTGCCAGAAGGACAGATCATCGATGGACAGCCGAAATTTTAGATTGGATTCCAAGGGACAGGAAAAGACCCAGAAGAAGACCACATGGGAGATGGGTGGATGAAATTCGAAAGTATGCAGGGGTGACATGGAGGAGACTGGCACTAGACAGACCGTTGTGGAGGAAACTTGGGGAGACCTTCGTCCAGCAGTGGATTGATAATGGTTGACAATGATGATGATGATGATGATGATATATGTATATATATATATATATATAGAGAGAGAGAGAGAGAGAGAGAGAATTAAAAAGATGAAGAATCTCAGTTTGTGAAAACACAAGTTTGTCCGTGTCCCCTCACTCCGGAGTAAGTCGCTCTCCCAACTGAGCTACGCGGACAGAATGTCTCGCCGCAGGTTTGTCGCTTTACACATGTTTTCACCTCTGTAGTACGTCACAAGTTTTGCCATCATATTACTTTCTGCAACAAAATTCATAGCATTGCCTATCACTTTGGACCCAGCATGTAATGAAAGTTTTTTTGTACTCTCAGCTCTCAAGAATACAAACGGAATTGCCAATAAAATAAATCCACAACTTATTAGTCGGAAATCTGATGCGTACATCTCATTCGATTTTCAACTCCGCAGTGGAACAAAGGACGCCATTTTCAACAGGTGCATCAGCTGCATTTGGTAATGGCAGCGTTATCGTTCTCTCTTTTCATCTTTCTGTTATTTTTTCCCCGCTTTTACTTCATCTGAACGATGAAAACCTATCCTGACCTTTCGATTTAGTTTTTTTGTTCTTCTTTTTCTTTTAAGTTTATTAAGTTTCCAAGGGAGAATGGAAAAAGGCAGAGTCAAAGTAATTTAAACAAAAGAAATTCCTCTTCGTCCAGACCTTGACAACGCCCCTTCTCATTGTGCTGGCTACAATTCGAAGGGAAGATCTGCTTTTCAAAAGGACGTTGCTGTAAGGGTGTTAAATGAAAGGGACACACATACACACCTATATGTACACTTCCCAGTTTCGGAAGGACAACATTGTTGCTTCAACTATCGAAAGACAAAACATAGGCAGAAATTTCAGAACTACTTCCATACATCTCGTGGATGATGTTTCTTTCAAATACAACTGAATTTGTTAGCCCGTCTGAAACTGGAGTTTGAAAATTAGGGCAGAAAATTCATTGCTACAGTAGAAGCCCGGATATAACACGGTTGGTTATTCCGCGGAATCGGATATAACGTGGGTTCGATCTTGTCCCCCAAACAATCGTCTGTGGCTTAGGGTTCAAAGCATTCAGATTCGGATATACCGCGGCAAAATCTATAACACGGTTATTGCCTTGTCCCCGCATACCCGCGTTATAACAAGCTTTCACTGTACTTTGATTAAAATGGTTTAGGAAAAAAATTGTATCGTGCTTCAATAAAATCAAAGAAACGGATGAAACACAGAAAAACACATTACATTTTAAAACAAAACTCATAATCCTATAAAATCATGGATTCTAAAGCAGCAATTAACTTTAATACGTATTATGTCAACATCTATAACGTAGAAGCTATTTACTGGGCTTGTTGAATAGGTTTTACGTTAAATTTCAACTTCAAAATACTTAAAGCTTAGTTTAGCTTGTAGACTTAGTGAATTAACTTCACTTGGAATCCCGGATAATTTTCAGTCGTTTGTAGCTGAAACCCTTAACTAGTCATGCATATCACTTCAAGGTAATGGGCAGATATGTTCAGCTAAGCGGATGTGATGGCTGTGGTGACGTGGAGCGATATAACAAAAAATAGAGAAGAAAAAAAAGGCTGCCTGTAGTGACAGAAAAATCAGAGGTAATGCTAGAAAGAAAAAAAAAAAACAAGAAAAGGTAAAAGGGAGAAAACTATGAACTCTGGTAATGAGACGCCATTATATCGAGAAGAAGGAAGGGAGGAAGAAACAGCCGCCATTTTTGTGACTAGGTCACAAGGGTCACATGGAGGTTGTGTCTTTCGAAGAATTTTGGAGAGTGGAATTCGCAGAGACCAGTGCGGTTGGCGGAAGACCGCCCCACAGGAAAACTGCCACACGCTTTTCATTAAGGGGCAGGGTACAAATTGCTATTCCTCCGAGGAACACTTTGAATGTGTGGCAGTTTTCCAAGTTTTCGAATTATGTGTGGCAGTTTCCCAAGGTAGCTAACGATGGGAAGGAGCTCTTTTGTTTGTCTGGATTTTCATGTCGGCTCATACTTAGGGCAACTGGCCACAGAAGTTCGAGGGGGGGGGGGGGTATAAAGATTGCCGTTTCCTGGCCTATATTGAGAATTGAATTGGGACTTGGGACGTTCTATGTAAGGCAAGTGAAAATTCCGGTGTTCAGGAAAGGACAATAAGGTGGGATTTTTTAATAACGCTGAACTTTTACTTTGGCACTAAATATTTACATAACCTGTCAAATTTGTAATATTTTTCTTTTACTTAATTAATTCATAGACCCTACACCTCGGTTTCTTTAACAGCTTTTAATCCGCCGACTTCATATTCATAACGCTTACGTATCAAAACAAGTCTATAGCATTGCGCGTTTACTTAGGCACTAAATATTAAAGCCACAGGCATAGGCCTTTTTAACAGTTTTTGTTCTGCCAGTGTCATAGTCACAACGTGTACCCATCAAATCAAGTTAATAATATTGCGCTTTTATTTAGGCACGAAATATTTATTCACAGGCCCTAGGCCTAGGCTCTTTTACCAGTTTTTATTCTACCAATGCCATATTCACAACGTTTACACAGCGAATCATGTTAATAATATTCGGCGTTTACTTAGGCACGAAATATTAATTCATAGGCCCTAGGCCTAGGCTTTATTAATAGTTTTTACTCTATCAATGCCATATTCACAACGTTTACACAACAAATCAAGTTAATAATATTAAGCTTTTACTTGGGCACGAAATATTAATTCATAGGCCCAGACCTAGGGCCTATGAACGAATAATCCGTGCCTAAGTAAAAGAGCAATATTATTACATTTATTTATTTTTTGTGTAAACGTTGTGAATATGGCATTGATAGAGTAAAAACTATTAATAAAGCCTAGGCCTAGGGCCAATGAATTTATATTTCTTGCCTAAGTAAAAGCGCAATATTATTACATTTATTTGTTGTGTAAACGTTGTGAAAGTAAAAACTACTAAAAAGGCCTAGGGCCTATGAATTAATATTTCGTGCCTAAGTAAACTCCAATATTATTAACTTGATTTGCTGTGTAAACGTTGTGTACATGGCATTGGTAAAATAAAAGCTGTCAAAAAGGCCTAAGCCTAGGCCTATGAATTAATATTTCCTGCCTAAGTAAAAGCGCAATATTATTACATTTATTTGTTGTGTAAACGTTGTGAATATGACAATGGTAAAGTAAAAAAACTATTAAAAAGACCTAGGCCTAGAGCCTATGGATTAATATTTCGTGCCTAAGAAAACGCCCAATATTATTAACTTGATTTTCTGTGTAAACGTTGTGAATATGGCATTGGTAGAATAAAAACTAGTAAAAGGGCCCAAGCCTAGGCCTAGAGCCTGTGAATAAATATTTCGTGCCTAAATAAAAACGCAATATTATTAACTTGATTTGATATGTAAACGTTGTGAATATGACACTGGTAGAATAAAAACTCTTAAAAAGACCTATGCCTGTGGCCTATGATTTTAATATTTAGTGCCTAAGTAAAACCCGAATGCTATTGACTTGATTTGATACGTAAGAGTTATGAATATGAAGTCGGCGGATTAAAATCTGTTAAAGAAATCGAGGTGTAGGGCCTATGAATTAAGTAAAAGAAAAATATTACAAATTTGACATGTTATGTAAATATTTAGTGCCTAAGTAAAAGTGCAGCGTTATTAAAAAAATCCCACCTTATTGTCCTTTCCTGAACACGACAATTTTCTCTTGGCTTACATAGAACGTTTTCTCGAAATTTGTTTGGAGTTCCCAATTCAATTCTCAATATAGGCCAGGAAACGGTAATATTTATAATCCTCCCCCCCCCCCCCCCCGGTCGAACGTATGTGGCCAGTTGCCCTGAGTATGAACCGACATGAAAATTCAGACAAACAAAAGAGCTCCTTCCCATCGTTAGGCACCTTGGGAAACTGCCACATATAATTCGAAAACTTTGAAAACTGCCACATATTCAAAGTGTTCCTCGGATGAATAGCAATTTGTACCCTGCCCCTTAATGCAAAGCGTGTGACAGTTTTCCTGTGTGGCAATCTTCCGGTGTGGCAGTTTTCTTGTGTGGCAGTTTTCCTGTGTGGTGGTTTACAGTGAACAGACCAGTGCAGCTGCAACAGGGGATGTTAGAGTACGCCATGGGAAGGCGAAATGACTCTTGAGAGCGAGATGCCTCAGGACTCGGGGTCAAAATGCAAACCTATGATTGGTTGTGCGCTGTCCAGGGTCATGGGAGAAAGTTGAGTGAGGGAGAAAAAGAGTTTTGGCGTGAAATCTCGTTCAGCTAACAAGAGGGGCGGATCTCATCTCTCAGGATGAAGTTTGAGACCTAAAAAGTCTGAGCGCTCAGCTGCGGTTGGGTCGCCAGTATTCTTTATCACTAGTCGAGGTTAGTGGTCGATTTTTTGTGAATTACTGAGGTAATAGGCTGCGGTCTAAAAATCTAAGATAAGTAGATAAAATGTACCTCCAGTAGAGAACTCCCCGTGTTTTAAGTAGCTGATATGCTGTGTATACAGTAGCCTGAGTGGTTGTGACCAGTGTGCTATGACTGACAAGTTTGTAATATCAACGTGACTTATACAGTATATAACTGACTGTGGACATTATGTACTCACTGCTGTGTGTCTGACCTAGATTTTTGAAATTGTACCGTGCAGATGAAATACCTAAATAATCTGAACTCAGTTTGATGATATCCTCCATCAACTTTGTACATATTGCCGCAACTGTAACGGCAAGTATATAAAGATCTGTATTTGTGAAGGTGCCAGCTCTGCCTCATCAATGCCTCTGAGGTGAGTAATGGTGTGTGAAATAAGTCGTCCATGCTTTACAAATTCTGGACTGGTGGCAGCGACTAACTCTGGTAAAAATACTCTCAATACGAGTTGAAAATTCCACCCGAGGTACAAAAAAGGTATTAAACAAATGGTTGGTACAACATAACAAGAAGCAAAAACTTAACAAGTGGTCGCAAAAAAAGAAAGAACCTAACAGTGGCGTACGTCAATTATCTAATGTTTGCTGGATCTCTGTTACAAATGTCATTCTCAGTCTCACCCCACAGCGGTTCAATTGGGTTAAGTTCTGGGGATTGTGAGGGCCATTTCAGCACTTTGAAATCCCTGTCGTGCTCCTGGAAGCAATGTGTGATGATACGAGCCTTGTGGCCTGGAGCATTTTCCTGCTGGAAGTAGCCCTCTCCATCAGGAATCACCATACCCATAAATGGATGTGCCTGGTCAGGAATGTTGTTAAGGTACCTCGTGCCATGCAAACGCTGTTCCAGAAGCATTAAGAAGACAAATGTTCGCCATGCAAACAGTCCCTAGACCAATACACGGCCTCCGTCAGCTTGTATAGTTAACGCTAGGGAGCTGTGATTCATCGATTCCTGGTGTTGATGCCATATTGTGGTAAATCCATCTGAGTGTATTAACTAACAAGTTAGTAAAATCATGCAATGCATTGATTATGATACGCTTTCCAACATACCAGAAACCATTACTCAAATTACGAGGATAATGGCTGTAGAATAAATCTCGCTCCTGTGCCCTGACCTCTGATCCCATTTCGATGATATTCAACAGGACCAGTGCAGTATACTCCCGGAACAACATACTAAAGTTTCGTCGCAATAGAAGCATTTTTAGTCAAGTTATGGGGATATGGCTGTGGAATAAATCCCGCTTCTGTATCGTGACCTTTGACCCCATTTCAATGATATTAAACTGGATTGGTTCAGTATACCTCAGAAACAACATACTAAAGTTTTGTCGCAATAGAAGCATTTTTAGGCAAGTTATGAGTATAGTGGCTGTGGAATAAATCTAGCTCCTGTGCCCTTACGTTTGACCCCATTTCGATGATATTCAACAGAACCAGTGCGGTATACCTCCAGATCAACATACTAAAGTTTTGTCGCAATAGAAGCATTTTAGTGAAGTTATGAGGATAATAGCTGTGGAATAAATCTCGCTCCTGTGCCCTGACCTTTGACCCAATTTCGATGTTATTCAACAGAACCAGTGCAGTATGCCTCCGGAACAACATACTAAAGTGTTGTCGCAATAGAAGCCTTTTTAGTCAAGTTATGAGGACAATGGCTGCCGAATAAATCTCGATTCTCTGCCCTGACCTTTGACTCCATTTCGATGATATACAACAGAATCGGTTCAGTATACCTCCGGAACAACATGATAAAGTTTTGTCGCAATCGAAGCATTTTTTCGTAAGTTATGGCGCATAAGGGCGATGGAATGGATCCCACTCCTATGTCCTGACATTTGACCCCATTTCGCCCATTTTCAATAGGGTTCGTCCCCAGGTTGTTCCCTACAACATACTAAAATTTCATCGAAATCGAGCAATTTTTGCGCGAGTTATCGTGCGGACAGACAGACAGACGGACAAAGCTGGAGAATATACGCTTCTTCAACTTACGGTTGGAAAGCGTGAAAAACGTCATTCATCGGGCCATGCGACCTTTTCCAGCCCACAAGTAACCACTTTTGGTGCTCCCATACGCACTGCAGACGAATTTGTCAATTTTTAGCAGATTAGAGTAACACAGGAAGAGACGTATGCAATTATATAGCCAATTTGCCCAATGTGTCGCGAGCTGTGTGCGCTAAAAGTATCCTCTCAGTACCGCTGTTGCACTGCGCAGTTACATGACGCAACGGAGCTCGCCTGTTACCTCGTACAATCCTCCACAGCTGCCGTCGAACATCGACCCGTCGTTTCCGCCACATAGGAAGACCGCTGAATGCTTGTTTTGTTGTTTGTACGCCACTCATTGTCCACCCCCGCTAGAGTTGCTCTTCCATAGCCGAGAATGTTAGCCGTTTCTGAGATGTATAACGTACAAGTTTGTCAGCGCCGGGCATTGAACTCTGGTCCTTTCACTCCGGAGTAAGTCGCTCTCCCAAATGAGCTACGCGGACATGCGTTCTCACTGCTATCTGCCTTCATCTCATGTGCATCCTGCGGTGCAGGCACGTCACCCCCTCTCCGAAAGAAGGCCAGGGGCATGGCCCACGGGTCAGCCGGGACCATGTGTTGCTGTAGGCAGTCATCTCATGAAAAACGTGCATTTGAGAAATCTCAGACAATTTTGGTGTGTGGAACGTAACATCACACTGGTTTATTTTTTCGAAGCACTGAAAATGGGATTCTCAGTTTTCCTATCTCGCCGTGTGGAAAGAACATCACATAATTGCGAGAAACTCAACAGCCGGATCATCCTGGAAGTTCGGGCTCCAATATAACGTGCAAGTTTTTCCGCGCCGGACATCGAACTCGGTCCCCTCACTCCGGAGTAAGTCGCTCTCCCAACTGAGCTACGCGGACATGTGCTCTCACTGCTATCTGCCTTTATCTCATGTGCGTCTTGCGGTGCAGGTACATCACAGATGCTTGTACTTACCCACTCAGTGCCGGCTGTTATACCTCTTTCAAAGTTGCTTAGACCATGACACTTTCCCATATTGTTCCTATCTACGCGTCGTACAAGTCTGAACCTTGCGCAGTGAGCTGTTTATAAAGCAATCTCGTCGTCATAGTTGATTATTTAAGTGAGGATGGTATGCATCTTATTGCTATTGAGTGTTCCTAATATCCTGCTACTTTAGTAGGCTTTATTAGAGATTATGACTGGAAAAGGGAGAGAAATACTCCTTCTGTATGATTTCAGCGTTTAAATTCGCTCAACGAAAGAAGAGTTTCATGTTACAATTGTCAGCTTACCTCTGCTAAAGAAAAAGAAAATAATATGATTTTGGAAGTAGGGAGTGATCGAATTCTTTTTCTATTAATTTTCAAATAGCGATCTATTCAAAACTGCCTTTAAATAAAAAGCGATTGTTCTGTTATGCATCTGAAAAATTCTGTAATTGATCCCCGAAAATGTGCATAAAATTCGCAACAGAAGAAAAATCTATGTCACTGTGATTTGAATTACCTGGGTTTTGTAAATGTTTAGCAACGGTATTATATTAATACGTAGAAGGTATCTTATTGTTTGTCATTCGCAACCAAGTGAAATAGTTACTACCAGCTCACACTCCACTGTAGGATAATTCACTGCAGGAGACATTCTGTCTATGGTACGAACCAAGACCTAAGGTGCAACGACACGGATTGGAAACGGCTTTTTTTATTGTGTTGCCCTGAGCAAAAGCGATTAGTTACTGACCTGTCTAATTAATGGTTTGTTACTCACGAAATGACCTTATTCATTTAAATTAAAAGTGTTTTCAACGAATGCTTTGTGTAACACACCTTTATTTTTTCAGAAAAGGTTATCTAGGTTGAACTCTGTTGTTATTGATGTGTTTAATTTGTTTCGATGAGATGAAGTACACAATAACACAACAATAGCATACTTTCCATACCTAGTAGCATATCGATCTGAATGGAATTAATGTGCTGCTTCACTTTAACGGCAAGGTGACATTAGAAATAATTTTGCGACTCCAAAATGCTTGTATGTACCACCAAAAACATATAGTACTTTTCGAAACATGAAAGTAGAAATGCTGTTTTATTTTAGTAATGATATGATATGTAAAGAACTAATACAACGTAAAGATGTTCATATCGTTGAAAACATATTTGCAGAAAAATTAACTGCCCAATGTTTTAATCAAACATACCGTATACAGGGTGTTTCAAAAAGAATGACCCGATTTCAAAGTAGTATATTTAATAAGGCAAAGGTGGGATAGTTACAAAACAAAGAGCCAAGTATGAAGGAAGGTGTAAAGTTTCACGCACCACAATTACAAATGCTCAATGTGCCCTCCATCTGCTGCACGGACAACATCAAGCCGATAGCTGAATTCATCCCAAACGCGTCGGAGAGTGTCTTCAGTCACAGAATTTACCGCGGCCGTGATTCTCGTTCGGAGCTCATCCAAGTCAGCGGGTAAAGGGGGAACATAAACACGGTCTTTTACGTATCCCCATAAAAAAAGTCACATGGTGTGATGTCTGGAGATCTCGGAGGCCAAGCGTGTAGTGCCAAGTCATGGGGTCCCCTGCGTCCAATCCAACGCTGAGGCAATGTGTCGTTTAGAAACCGACGAACTTGGAGGTTCCAATGTGGCGGTGCGCCGTCCTGCTGCGAAACGTAATCTTCAGAGTCGTCCTGCAGCTGTGGAAGTAGCCAGTCCTTCAGCATTGCAAGATAGGAACTGCCTGTAACCGTGTTGTCCGCAAAAAAGAAAGGGCCATAAACCTTTCTAACAGAAACCGCGCAAAAAACATTCAGTTTTGGTGAATCACGTTCATGTTGGAGAGTTTCATGTGGATTCTCCAGTCCCCATATGCGAACATTGTGGCGCGAAACCTTCCCGCTTACATGAAAGGTTGTACCCTAATCACGGACATAGTTTTACTAAATTCGAGCACACAAAACGCCATCTGTTGTCTCGATGCCATTTTCTCACTCACTAAGCGTAGCTGCTGTTTGGACGTTCGTGCTGCCATCTAGCGGTAGTCATAACAAATTCTGAGCCACGCCCGTAGACATGATACGAGTCGCATTCATCGGTGGTTCGTGGTGGCCGAGATATCCACTTTTCAAATCGGGACATTCTTTATAAAACACCCTGTATATTATTATATGCACCCCTAAGATGCAATATATTTGGATCAATTGCCACATCCGAACGGTATCCACGCAAAAAGGTTCCATGAATCGGCGACCCTGTGGGCGAAATGGCTGATTGGTGGATTAAAGAATTCAAGGAGACTGACGAGAATTGTACAAGCTAACATACAGGCCACAGCCCGGCAAATCACTGCAGAGTTATATAAGGGTCATCCAAATGAAACATAGACTAGTTGTTCGAGTTAAGTGCACTTTATTACAGAATAGAAATATACACACAGGTGATGTATATACACTAAAGTGCCAGAAAAGCTGGCACACCAGTCTAATACTTGGCACCTCCCTCACGGGAGGGCGGGACTGCAGAAATACGACTGGACATGGATTCCAATAGCTTATGGAAATATGCTGTAGACAATGCACACCATACTTCTTGCAGAGCTTTCCACAATTCGGGTGTATTCCGAGGTCTCGGATTCTTGTGTTCGATAGCGCGTTGCATGGCATCCCAAATGTGTTATATCACGTTAAGATCTGGGGACTTGGGTGGGAATGGCAACACCCCAAACTCAGATAAATGCTCCTCTAACCATAATGTGGCGTCTCCACACTTGTGTAGAGATGCATTGTGATGTTGGAACAGGCCCAACCTATCAGCATGAATGCAGAACATGAACGGGTGTGCCTCGTCAGAAAGGATGAGCACATAGCGTTGGCCGATCACAGATGTTTGTAGACGTCCCAGGGGTCCCAGTGAAGCCCAGCTAAACACACCCCACACCATTACGGACCCCCTACCAGCCGGTACACATGCGGGATTTATGGCTTCATGGGGTTTGCGCCACACACGAATCCTTCCATCTGCCCGATACAGTTGGAAACACGGCTCGTCAGACCAGGCTACTTGTTTCCAGTCATCAAGTGTCCAGTGGCGGTGTTGCCGTGCCCAAGCAAGGCGCATAGCCCTGTGTCGTGCACCCATCAAGGGGACTCGAGTTGGGCGTCGGCTCCCAAAGCCCATATCGTGCAGGGTACGTTGCACAGTCCGGACGATGATGTTTGTTGAGGCTCCAGCATTGAATTCCGATGAGACCTGTCAGAGTGTTGCACGCCTATCGCGTGAAACGATTCTTGACAGTCGACGATGGTCATGCTCACCCAGTGTCTTTTTACGGCCACACTGGTATCGTAGGTTGGAGGTTTTGCCGGAATTCATGTAGTCACGGTACACCCTTGCAATGGTCGTCCGTGAAAATCCGAACTTCTTTTCTACTTCCGAAATACTATGGCCCATCTCACGAGCGCCAACTATGACACCGAGTTGAAAATCGCTTAGATCGTTATTACTTGTCCTTCTCATGCCGAAAACAGCTCTGACAGCTGGCAAAGATGCCTATCGCTTTATATACGCACTGGCGGACGCAACGGAGTATGCGCATAGGTGACGTTGCTATGTATTTTGCATAAGCTCGTCTGTACCAGTTTTTCTGGTACTTCAGTGTATATACATAACACACGGGTGTTGATAGCGCTAGAAATAGTTACCCTTGACATTTTGTGTCTCGTCGGTCGATAAGTTCATGAATCCTCTGGCTGGTGCTTTGAAACCCACTGCGCACGCGTTTTCGAGTAACCCAGTTCCTGGGGGATGATCGTGCCAATGGAACCCCTGCTGATGCCTATTACAGCTGCTGACTCGCTGTCATTCTGTGGTTAACATTCACTAGTCCGTCCACTGCTGCGATTGTGTCTGGTGTAGTGGGTTCGTGTGCTTGGCCAGGTCTTGGCAGATATATTGTGCTTCCTCGTCCACTCTGAAATTCTTTGCACCATTTCAAGACTGTACTGCGTGCAAGGCACGCATTTCCGTAAACCACCTGCATGCATCGTAAGATTTCTGTCGTTTTGCTTCCCTCTTTTGTGAAATATTTGATCACGGCCCGCTTGGACGCATCCATGAGATAGGTCGTTTACATTCCTTTGATGTTACTCAGGTCCAATGCGCCGCACCAACTAAATGCTTCTCATATCAGATCATATGTAGAGGATTTTAGGAAGGGAGTGTCTGACATCAGGTCTTAAACAACCCTTAGAAATAGGAAGCTAGGAGATTTGGGATAGAGTGCCCGATAGGAAAGAGACACGGAAGCGAGGTAGAAGACGCCCTTATTTACTACTGAGGGGCCAGTACCCAGGGTCCGACGACTTAACGTGCCCATCCGACACACGGCGGACATTTAGTGGTTCGAGCGTTCGTACCTGCCTGGGATCGAACCTGAGGTTTCTCAGTGGCAGTGACGAACGTTGACCACTAGGTCATCCGTGGACCCTCTAAATGCTTCTCACGCTGCATTCCTCTTTTATGTGTGGTTGCTGCAGCGCCACCCGTCTGCCGGAGTCTGTGTTTGATTTGGACGATCCAAATACATTGGTGTATCTCGGTACGCACCACGTATCGAACCATGTCGCGAATGAACTAGAGCAGCCGACGACAATGTCACCATTCTCCTTTGACCATCCTGCTCCATCAGCTGTTTTTGCCAACAGGATAGCATAGTGGGAAATTTTTGCGGGTCGCACTACCCTTGTTACAGTTTTGCGTGAAAAGCCTAGGAGAACAGCCGTTTAGCAGATCTCGAACCGGCGCTCCTGGTGCCGACTATCATGACACTTTCAAAGTCGCTCAGAGTACTCGTTTTACCTATTCCAATCCTCAGTCGAACGATAACTGATGCTCTACAAGCTGATATGCCTGATGTTTACTGCACGCCGTGATCACGTGTTATCTTTCGTGTTGGAGTCATCTATTTATGTGACGACAGTAGGTGTACCTAACAGACTGGCATCTCACTGTATATCGATAATTTATTAAATATACAGATGTCTAAAAGCAGGTTAAACTCGTCTAACTCAAAGAAGCAGGTTTCATGGTTGCCATGTGCAGGGATGTCTTGCAGGCATTAATCCGGTGTGCAGTTGAAAAACTGTTAAAAGAACTTACGCAGATGTAATTGAAGTCATGTTTAAGGTGAAGATTAAGCGTCAAATTTCTGTGTGAAGCCTCTTCGAACTTCACAATAGCAAACGAAAGTGAATAAACCTCGAATACACAAAGAGATTCGGCTGTTAGTAGCCTTGAGGATATAGCCTCCAACTGTCAACCTGATGATATAGACCTCTGGAGAATGTCATAGAAATTATCCACAGAACCCCGCCCCGGTTGCGCAGTGGTCTGAGCGATGGCTTCTGATCATTCGCCCGAGACGGGTCCGGGTTCGAATCCTGTGAGGAATGGATGTTGTGTTTGTCTTACGGCCCTGGCTCTTTCCCTTTCCTGGAACCAGTGGTCCTATAAAGTAGGGACGGGCGACTGCTTATAGCCCACTGAGTTGCTCACGGTGGTCTCGGAAAACGATCTCGGAAACGGCGCGGCTTGTTCACGTGCTGCTGTAGTGAGTACGTATGAAAAGTGATGCACAGATGGCCAAACGACGAACCGTCGTCCAGCCGGGGTCGTCCGCAGCTCATTGATATCATAGGGGTGGAGACAGTCGCGCATTGTTCACAGCGACCGCATGGCCACAGTGCCACAATTCACCCGCAGCTACAACAGTGGGGATCAGGGCAATGTATCACAGCACACAGTTCATCGCAGCCTTCTGTGCATGGGGCTGCGTAGCCGAAGATCCAGCCGGGTCCACATGCTCACCGCACGTTATCGCCAACAACACATAAAATGGGCCCAAGATCATTGAGATTGGACCGTGGATAATTGGAAGAAAGTCGCCTGGTCTGACGAATCAAGATTCCTGGTGCATCACGTAGACGGCCGAGCGCGGATACGCCGATTAGCAACGGAGGCTATGGCACCTGGATGCACTGTTGGACAGAAACATGCCAGCGGCGGCAGCGTTATGCTGTGAGACATGTTTTCTTGGGACCCTTTAGGCAACATTGTCCCAATAGCACAATCCCTGACAGCTGGCAGGTATCTGAACATCATTGCTGACAAAGTTCACCCATTCATGGCAACTGTGTTCCCTTGCTGGTGGTGGCCATTATTAACAGGATAATGCGCCATGCCACACTGCCAGAATCGTCAAGGAGTGGTTCGAGGAACATGCTGGTGACTTTCTGTTAATGCTCTGGCCTCCAAATTCACCTGACATGAACCCAATCGAACATTTGTGGTTCGAATTGGAAAAGCGCGTACGCGCTAAATCATAACCACCCCGAAGTGTACGGGAACTGGAGGACCTGCTGTTGACTTTATGGTACCAGATACCCCTGGATACCTATCGCCACCTCATCGAATCGATGCCTCCCCGAGTGGCCGCTGTCTTGCGGGCTAAAGGGGGGCCTACAGCTAATTAGGTAGGTGATCATAATGTAATTGCTCATTGGTGTATATTAGGAGTATATGACGTATATTATTTATTTAACCTTCTGTTTTGGTTCACTTTCGCTTCTGTAAATTCCAGGTGCTTCCTTTTTTTAGCACGTCTTTTGTAAAACAAGATCGTGCTTATGTTACCGGTTTGTCCGCCAGTCCGTTCGTCCGTCTGTACCCACGATATCTCTGCAACTATTAGTCCGATTTGAATTTTTTTTTTGCATTGGGAGGCTTGAAATATGCAAATGATGATCCTTTATTTCGTTTTTTTACGATGTACAATTTTGCCGCTAGAGGGCGTAAATGAAGATGATGTCGAATTCAAAAATACGTTTTAGGCCACATATTTGCTTCTAAACATCCGATTGAAAAAAATATTTTATCTTTCGATTCCATTTATGTCGAAGAGTATTTCAGATACAGTTACGTTTTGAAATTACGCATAGATTTCCCGCTAGGAGGCGTAAAAGTAAATTATATTTTTCCCGATAATTTTTCTTCTAAAACTCCGATTTGAATTTTTTTTTCTTCAGCGGATACACCTCCTGATGCAAAATCTTTTGCATATAATCTCAAATTTTTGGTAAAAAATACTTTGGCCACCAGAGGGCGTAAGTGTTAATTTTTGGTTCTGACGTATTTGCCCTAAAATCTGAGCTTCTAAAATATCGATTGAAAAAATTATTTCATGGACTGATGTCACTCACATAGATAAACCTTTTTGGAATATTTTCTTCTTAAAATATTCTACAGTTTCTCCGCCAGGGGCGTAGATATTTTCGTCAATATCTCAACTTCTAAGAGTACGATTTGAAAAATTTCTTCTTTGTTGGATAGTGTTTTCAGTGTGACATGCTTTTCATATAATTTCAAAATTTTCAAGTAATTTATAGACTTTCCGCTAGGGGCCGTAGAGGTAAATTGCGTTTTCCCCTGTATCTGTGCTTCTAAATCTCCGATTTGAAAATTTCTTTCTGCACCGGATACAGCTCCTGATGAGAAATCGTTTTCACATAATGTCTAACTTTTGTAAAAAATGGTTTGGCCACCAGGTGGCGTAAGTCTTATTTTCCGCTTCTGATGTATTTGCAGCAAAATATGATCTTCTAAATTCTCGATTAAAAAAACGTCGTTTGTAGACCGATAGTACTCATGTCGACAAACCTTTTAGGAACATTTTCTTCTTAAAATAATGCACGGTTTCTACGCCAGGGGGCGTAGGTATATATCTTATTTTTGTCAATATCTGCACTTCTAGGAGTCGGATTCCCAAAATTCCTTCTTTGTTGGGTAGTGTCTTCAGTTTGACGTTTTTATAAAATTTCAAAATTTTCAAGTAATTCATAGACTTTCCGCTAGGGGGCATAGAGGTAAATTGGGTTTCCTCCTATATCTCTGCTTCTAAATCTCCTATTTGAAAACTTTTTTCTGAACCGGATACAGCTCCTGATGGAAAATCCTTTGCACATGATTAATAATTTTTGTAAAAAATGGTTTTGGCCACCAGGTGGCGTAAGTCTTAATTTCCGCTTCTGATGTATTTGCAGCAAAATATGAGCTTCCAAAGTCTCGATTTAAAAAAGTCGTTTGTTGACCGATACTACTCATATCGATAAACGTTTTAGGAACATTTTCTTCTTGAAATAATGCATGGTTTCTACGCCAGGGGACGTAGATGTATTTCTTATTTTCGTCAATATCTCTACTTCAAGGAGTCCGATTTGAAAAATTCCTTCTTTGTTGGATAGTGTTTCCGATGCAAAATGTTTTTCCTATAAATTAAAATTTTCAAGTAAATCCTAGACTTTCCGCAAGGGGTCACAAAGGTAAATTGCGTTTTCTGCGTTATTTCTGCTTCTAAAACTCCGATTTGAAAAATTCTTCCTGTATCGCATACAAGACCTGATGGAAAATATTTTTCACATAATTTCTAATGTTTGGTAAAGAATGGTTTGGCCACCAGGGACATAAGTGTTAATTTCTGCTTCTGATGTATTTGTAGCAAAATCTGGGATCCTGAAAACACGACTAATTTTTTTTTTTTTTTTTTTTTTGGACCGATACCGCTCATATGGAAAAACCTTTTGAGAATACTTTCTTCCTAAAATAATGCATGGTTTTCCCACCAAAGGACGTAAAGTCACATCTTATTTTTGTCGATATATCGGTTTCTAAGAGTCCGATTTGAAAAATTCTTTCTGTGTTGGAAAGCGTTTCCGGTGAGAAATGTTTCTCATATAAATTCATGTTTTTCTCAACGCACAGGAGTCAACCAGAGGGCGTAAGCTCACGATTCCGTTTACAGCAATATCTTAGGGATTAAAAACCTTATTGAAAATCTTCTTTCTTTGGTCAGATCTATTGTTTTCCATACCGGTTCCATTGACTTTGAATAGCTTTGATAAATTTAATTTGCGTCAGAACGGATTCAAAAGACGTGCTTATTACAACCAAAAATTCGGCGTAATCTTTCTTGTTTCTTAGCTCAACGACCACCAGGAGTAACTTCAAGGCTATAAGCAGTTCCCTTGTCCCTAATTTGGGGCCACTGGTTCCAGGGAAGGGAGAGGTCCAACGCCATCAGACAAACACACCACCTATATCTCGTCTGGGACTCGAAACTAGGCCCACCTCGGACAAATTATCCGACGAGCGCTTCAGACCACTGGGTTTAGTTACGTCTCGTTATGTTTCCTGTACTGAATATTTCATGGGAATTCCCAATAGTTTAGTTTCTTCTGGCAAGACTGGCAGTTAGTGAGGCAAAGAGGACGTGAACATGACAGGATCGTGTAGCTGAACGTATGTGTTAGGTGTTAGGTTAGCAAACTATTAGCCAGATGGACGAGATATTTGTAAACAACGTTATTATAAACTATTGTCACGTTCGTGTGTTCTGTTTCGAAATTGTGTAGTAAATCCATTTATGTTAAATCTGCAGTTAACATCTTTCTTCATTATTGGTCAGACTGACTTGATAATTGTCCGTTGATTCGTCTGATTTGTACCTTCGCCAAATTATCGTAAAACGTCTAATGCTGGAGGCAAACTGTACATCATCCTTTCATTAACTTTACTAGCAGTTATGCCCGTTCTCTGAACGGTGAATCTATAATTTTTTGAACATAAAATTGAAGAAAGGAAAAGTAATAAAGGGAAAGAAAAGTAATTTACCATCCGTAAGTGTTTCACGATTTAGAACAGGGCCGTGACGTCAATGCATACGGTTTGACATAAAACGGATCAGGCTTTGGAGCCCCTTAATTTTAAATCGAAATTTCATGGAATTTTTTACAGCATTTCAACGTTTCTGGCATAATTATCTTTAAACCTACGAGCATTTTGAACAGTTTGGTTTTTAGACTTTTTAGGTATCCGGACCTTAAGGATTATGCCAGTTTTCAGATCACAAGGTTATTGAGAAGTATTCGAACAATTCGCGAAAAATTAAAGCAGAGAATGTTTCAAAACCGCCATTTTGATTTTTTTTTGTTTGTTTTTGGACTCTTCTAGGTATTCGGACCTTAAGACCTATCAACATGACAATTTTCAAATCTCCAGGTCATTAGAAGTGGTCGAAAGTTTCACGAAAATTTCAACCAGAGAAATGTTCCATAGTCACCATTTTTATTTTTATTTTCATCTTATTTTATTTTATGCCGGCGGAAAACAATGAGAAGAGAGTGCTAAAAATAGCTGCGTCACCATGGCAGCAGGTCACGGGACCAGAACTTTCCTGTGTGGTTACCGTTGAAGACAGAGGAAGCCGTTCATTCCTTTCACTTGCGTCTTTAAAAAATGCTTACGAATCAGAAAATGATTTTTTCTTAAATTTTTGTAAAAAAGAGATGATAGTTGTGAGTTTATACTGTAAAAATTGCAATGAGTTATGATTTATAGTTTGCCATATATTCGTTTTTTAAAATGGATCCCATCGCGAAATAGAGAATTTTGTGAAATTTAAAAATTTAATTTCTTCGGCCATGGCCCTACATGTCTACAAAGTTTCGTTGTTCTGTTGCTGTTAGTGTGTCCGGAACGCGAACTGATAGCACTTTTTTGCTTACCTTACCTTTGAAATACAATAGCTCTTGAAGAATCGCCAGAATCGAAAAACGGTTTATTTCAGCGTGTTCTCCAAACAATTCTCTACAAACGACGTAAATTTCATATTTTTGTGTTTAATACCTTTTGCGCTGCAAGCTAGGAAAGCGCGAGTGTCGCGAAATTTCTAAAACAGCGGCGGCGGCAACGAAAGTTACTTTTTTTTCTTTTTTTTAGAATAGAGAGATTCTTATTTGTTTAAGCCCTGGGAAACTTTATAAGTGACCTTGTTTCCCGTAAAGCACGAGAGATGAGGAAGCTACAAAAAGAGAAATTTAAGATTCACTTCTTGCATTTTAATCGCCTCTTCTTGATAATTCCGCTTCCCGATTCCTTTTCCTTCAGTGTTATTTTATATATGTCTCATTTCTTTAAACCTGGAATATTTGTCCACGAATTTCCTTTTTCGTGAAGGAATGCAAAGTGAAATTTTATTTAGTCGAATAGAACATAAAATACTCGCGTAATACATCCAGATTGTTAAGTAACTTTTTAAAGTAAATGCACGTACGCGGCTATGTCAAACATGCATTAGAAGCTGTTTTGGGGCATATTTCACGAAACGGAAAAGCGCCGAAGGCGTGTCACGCCTACTTTTCAGCTATATCAAAAATCTATTCGGTTTCAAGGAAAGACTTTATTTAGGAAGACATCTTATTTCTTTAAGACGTTCTAACCTTTTATATTTGTAGACGTCAAAGCCCCTCTTTGTGTGAGCTCACTTTTTAGCACGTCTTTTGTAAAAACAGATCGTGCTTATGTTATCGGGTTGTCCGTCCGTCCGTCCGTCCGTCTGTCCATAAGCCTGTAGACACCATATCTCTGCAACTATTAGTCCGATTTGAAAAATTCTTTTTGAATTGGGAAGCTTGCAATATGCGAATGATGATCCTTCATTTCGCTTTTTTTTACAATGTACAATTTCGCCGCTAGAGGGCGTAAATGCAAATGATGTCGAATTCAAAATACATTTTATTCCATATGTTTGCTTCTGAACATCCGATTGAAAAAATTCTTTTATCTTTCGATTCCATTTATGACGAAGAATATTTTAAGTATAGTTACTTTTTCAAGTTACGCAAAGCTTTCCGCGTCATTACTAAAACGTCACCACTTTTTTGTATCTAAAAAATAAATAATTTCAAATCCATTTTATTTCTGTTTATCACATGCGTCCGTTAGCTCTGACCGTCAGCTATGGAATCAGGGCTGAGGTCATTGCTATCATTATCTATTCACTAGTTATCATTCTTAAAACGACGTGAGGCGAAACAAAATCACGCGAAATTTAGCTTAACTTTCTGACGCTACTGTATCGAAGGGTTAAGGGGTGGAGGGTTGAAACTTGTTTTGTTATAAATGAGACTCTTATAAACCAAGGGTGGCCAAATTGATTGGGTCTAAAATCTCATTTTGTCCCCCTCGACTCCAAGTGATCTACTCTACTTCACAAATTCAAATTTCTTGCTCCAAAATGTATCGCTTCCCGCTATACCTATATTGTTCTTGCCCTGTAGGTAGATGCTATCGATTTTATGCATGTATTTGAGGTAAATAAAACAATTTGAATTATTTTATGATTTTTATTCGATATTTATGCATAGGCCTTAGTACAGATTTAAATGTTATGAACAAATGTTTATTTTTATGGTGAATAAAAAATTAATGTGAAGTTTGCGCCTTCATTTCTTCCGCCAAGGCTAAAAGATCTGGAGTATAATCGGACAACGCCAATCTCAAGCAATATTCTGTGTGCTGGTCCGTCAAATTTGAGCGATGTTGATTTTTTATTTGTTGTAAGTAAGAAAATGCGGATTCGCATAAATATGTTGACCCGAAGCAGGAATGTAAACGTTCACTACATTTTCTCACACTGGGGTACTTTTCTTTGGAAACAAAATTCCAGAAATTATCTTCTGAAGATCTGGCTTTCAGAAATATGTCATACCGCAGTGTTGTTATTTCATTTTCCCGTGAAATTTTGTCCAGTTGAAACAGCTCTGCAAATTTACTTGCGGTCGGTTGTGGGTCAGTGTCCTCCTTGAATAGGTAAATAGAAAATTGAATAAGATCTTCCATACAAATTTTGAAGATGACAATCCGATTGTTGGTGTAAATGTGACAAGGATGGTAAGTCAGGTAATATCCGAAAACGAAAATTTCATCGTCCTGGAGCGGGACTCGAACCTGCGTCTCCCATATAGCGCCCGGGTATGCTAACCACTACACCACCCAGGACGACCAAGTCTCAAGTTTCCGGTTATTTGAATATAATTAAATTTTCAAGTTTTCGGATATTATCTGACTTACCATCCTTGTCACATTTACACCAAAAATCGGATTGTCATCTTCAAAATTTGTATTATATGATGTAATCCCGTATTCTTTCATGATTTATCTGCTCCTCCGGGCAATCACGAAGCTTCTTAACCTCCAGATTAGCTAAACATGAATGCCGGTTGCTTTGACTAGCGAATCCTGTGATGGTTATATTCAAATTAATCGGAAACTTGAGACTTGGTCGTTCTGGGTGGTGCATGTAGCGGTTAGCATTCCCAGGCGCTATCTGGGAGACGCGGTTTCGACTCCTGCTCCAAGACGACGAAAATTTCAAGTTTTCGGATATTATCTGACTTACCATCCTTGTCACATTTACACCAAAAAATCGGATTGTCATCTTCAAAATGTGTATTATATGGTGTAATCCCGTATTTATTTCAAGATCTTCCACTTTTGTAAACTCACCGATTTTTTTTTCATATTTTTTCCACAAAACGTTAGCGATCGAACAAAAATGATTCGGCGATCGACCGGTAGATCGCGATCGACGTGTTGGCCGTCCCTGCTATAAACTATTTAATGACGTATTATTTATTACTCTACGATTAATAGTTTCGAAGATATGAGCGTTTAAAACGTGACATGTTTTCGTTGCATCCATGGTTCCGATGTTACTCCCTACCCAGTGCGGAGAAAGACCTAGTTCTACGTCAAAACAGCAGGTCCATCAGAGGAGGTGAACAGAGACACGCGAGAAACTTGCCAGTGAACAGATGGGTCACATCCCGGCACATCAAGGATCATCTCCGAATGCACCAAGTATAGGACCATATGGCCAATGGGTTGCAACATCCGACGATCATGACGCCAGTATCCTTTGATCCTATGATTTACTCGCTGTTTTCGTCAACAGGTTATCCAACTGCCGGAAGTTTCTTGCGTGTCACACTATTCACGGTAAACCCTTGCTACGCCTGTGCGTGAAAAGCCCGGGAGTTCGGCCATTTGGAAGAAGCTTAAACAGGCAGACCTAGCTCTATCTGTTATGCCAAGTTCAAAGTCGCTCAGAACATTCAATTTGCCCATTCCGACCCTCAATCGAACAATAACCGATGGTTGACGAGCTGGTCTGCCTGATTTACCAGGGTGAGTTAAAAGTTCGTCCCCTTTTGAGCAACACGTAATGTTCAGCTTCCGTTCCTGTTCGAAACAGGATCCAGTTTCAACTGGTTACCGCGATCAGGTGGAACACAAGAGGTATGGAACCACACACTGATTTTTCAGGTGAACATAGGGAGGTCGATTAATGTGCTGTTTGGGTGCTCCTACGCCATTATTTGAAAAAGAGTTAAACACGGCAGCAACAGCGAGAGAAATTTGTGCAGTTGAAGGCGAGGAAATAGTAAGCAGCAGCACTGCGCGGAAATGGTTCCGGCATTCCAATGCTAGAGTCACTAGTCTCGAAGACAAGCCGAGGTCAGGAGGTCCAACGACCACCAACACTGACACTCCGGTCGAAGATGTGACAGCGAACCCCGGTACCAGTATACCACGATTGGCATGTGAAGTGGGGTCTTCCCAGTCCACCCTCGGTAATCACCAGCATGGCTTCGTCTCCAGGCCCCATCGAATAGTTCCCCGTGAACTGACACCCCAGTAGTGGAATAACGGATTGCTCTCTGTCGCACATTTCTTTCCAATGCACAGAGAGATAAGTTTTGACGTCGTATCGTCAAAGGGTTTATGAAAAGTGGATATTCCTACTTTATCCTACCACTGGGACCCAGTGGCTGATGCCATGCTAGGAAGCACAGCCAGTGGTGATAAAAAGGTGGGTCGAGAGGAAAGCCATTCTGTTCATTTGGTGGAATTGTGAGGGGTCCCGAGCACTGCGAACTCGAGCCAGTTGATCAGGCTGTGGAGAGGAACCTCTATACTGAATAATTGCAGCGGGTGATGCTCTGCTCTAATGCTACTCAGAGCTCATCAAGAAGTAGCGGGAGTTGTTACAAGTAGATAATGGCCCAAGTCATAATTTTAGAGTGGTCCGCCGAAAACAACAGCAGTTGGATGGGATCGAGATCTTACTCCATCCTCCATACAGTCCGGATCTTAGCCCCTCCAACTACCACTTGCCTCGCTCCATAGCCCATTTCTAACATGGATGGCACTTCGGCGAAGTGGTGGCTGGGGAATCTGGCATCAGAGAGTTTCTGTCCTGCAAACCTGTTGAGTGGCACCGTCCTAGGATCGTGGCTCTGGTGGAACGTTGGCAAAAGACTATAGCAAAATTCGGCCTGTACTTTGAAGAATGAGGTGAGTGTGTATGGTTTTCTTGCATTATTAAAAGTTTCAGCAGCAAAAGGAACAACGTTTGACCCACCCAGATATACTACACACCGCGCTCAAGTGCCATCTTAGTTGTTAAAGTCAGGCATTCATGGGACGATAGCAGGTGCACTTAATAAATTCGCAAAATTATAACGTAGCTTTTGCACAAAAGACCTGTAATATATATAAACTATACAGAATGAATAAAAACATTTTAGCAATTCATATTTGGATCGACTTTTGTGAGATGTTTAGTACTTACAGTGGCAATGCGTTTAGCATTTAATTTCACATGTTGAGACTTGTGTTCCAGTTGACTATTCCTACAGATCAGTGTTAAACTTCGAGCTACTAAGAGATAATGTATAAAATCACGTGGTTCTTACAACACGGGCAAACATACAGGCTCGAGCATACAGAGCTGCAGCAAATTAATACACCTGCAGTTGGCTGTTTCAATTTACTGTTAAATGGCACCAAATTAATTATGATTTGGAGAAGATAAGTAGCCGCATGAGTTTTCTGTCTTATAGAATAAGAAGTTCATAAAAGTTTTATACTTACGAACTGACAAAGAGAAGAAATAAGCATTTTAGTATTCTTTATGCAGATCATAACTAGTTTGTTTGTTTTGTTTCCATTACCCGGTTCTCTTTGAGATATGCCATACTAATGATGGATCACACCTTTGTGTGCTTTGTTAATAGCAAGTTCAGTGAATAAGATACAGTTAACAGGCAGCCATTCAATCAACTTGTAGACCTATGATAAAGTAAACTGAAAATAGAGGAAATGGTATTTCTGGAAGCATATTGAAAGACGCATGTTTTTGAGCAACACGAGTTCAAAACTTCCACTAACTTCGCTCTCTCCCATCATAAAATATGAAAAACTGTTTTTTCATTAGTCAGTCTAATACTTCCATTGTCTTGCCAGTGCTCTTTAAAAAATGAGTTAGAGTTTGCCTGTGTTCAAAAGATTCGCGAACATACAGCAGATAATATGTAAATTTATCTCTTACTTTTGTTCAGTGATTAAACAGATCTAAGAGCACTCGGAAAACACTTGAAAAAGAAACAGGAAATCGAAAGGTTCTAAACTGACGTTTAAGGCCATCTTCTCAAATTGTTTTGTGCGCTAAGTGAAGTAGCCTTTCTCAGTTGAAAATATTGCGAGCTGCTATTATAACTTAGCACTGCTAGCAGAATAGAAGAATAGCAAATAATGTTTTTTTCATTTTTTTTTTAAAGTCTACCGAACACAAATTTTTACAGACAGCTCTGACGGAGGAACAGAAAAACCCTACAGCGTTTAGTGAAACTATAAAAATTAGAAATTAGCATAATGAATCTGATTTTCAAAGAATTTCCCAGTTTACGTATAAATTTAATCTTTTGCATGCAAAATTAACTTACATATAAATGTAAAAATAAACTTCGAGTTCATTTCTGGCTTCATATCTTTCGAGACGTGCAACCTTAAGCTTTATGAACAACACGCATTAATATTACATTATGAATGCTTGCTAAATATAAATTTATATTACTGTTTTATATTCAGTACTGTAAATGGAAAGAAAGTGTAAGGGCTATTTTAGTAGTCAGAAAGAATGAAGCAAGTTTTCTTCAAGGAGTCGCAAGGTGAGACGGTGACATAATTCAAGCTTTTGGGATTATTAAGTGAGCCTATGATGTCGAACCAGGTCATTTCTTAAAATGGAATGCTTTGGAATGGAGTCGAGGTCATAAAATTTCTGAGCCAGAAGTGCTATTTACTATTGGCGCTTCCTGCTTATATGATGAATTTATGAAACAGATCACCCAACCAAGATTCGCAAGAAAGATATCAGGTAGCATGGCATACGAAAGATGTTTACAGTAACTTGGATATTTATCCTTTTTTTTTTTTTTTTTTGTCGGCTGCTTTTAGCATACATATTCAAGTTTCGCTAAAGATGCATATTCACGGAAGAAAACATAGAAGCGTGAAAATGAAAACTGAAAACAAAAATGTCCATCCCTCCATTATTTTATATCCGGTTTTCCCAAAAAGTATGTTTTTGCCGAAAATATGATTTAAAGAAATAAAATTCGAAGAATAAAATTTACAAGTTTACTCCAAACGAAATTACTAATCGACGCAAAGAAACTTCTATAATTTGTAGCTTTTGAATTTCAAAGGTCGTAAATTATCCTTAGATCCTGGGAAATAGCTTTTGAATTTCAAAGGTTGTAAATTATCCTTAGATCCTGGGAAATCCCATTTTCTGCATTATTAAATTTTGGAGTAATGTTTTTTCGCAGAGAAACGGGATGCGTAAAACTGGAGAATATGGAACCAGTGCAATGAAAATTTATTTCTGGTGTAACGGAACACAATAACACTGTACCTGCAGGATTTCATATACAACTGTTTTGCTTCGTAACAAAAAAAGAAAAAACAAAAAAAAAACGCCGCCTCTACTTGCGGGCGCTGTAGGAGTCTAACCAGCCGGCGACCCGTGCCTTCAGTTCTTACATAAAGCCAAGCACGGCGGTTGATAAAGTTCATTTGCGGCACTGTTTGCTATTCATGTTTAATTTAGGAAAAAGTGCGAGTGAAGCATACGGTTCAATATGTCAGGCGTGTGGCGAAACGGTTATGGGTGAGCGGACGTGTCGAGAATGGTTTGCCAGGTTTAAGAAAGGCGATCTAAGCTTGGAAGACAAGCCACGTGCAGGTAGACCGCAGGAACTCGCAGACGAGGAGGTAAAATCTCTGTTGCAAGAGGATGCCACACAATCGACCACGCAACTGTTGAAACGTTTGAAAGTGGCTCAATCGACGGTGGTACGGCGTCTACAGGCTTTGGGGAAGATCCAGAAGATTGGTAAGTGTGTTTCGCATACTTTAACGGAGCGTAATATTGGTCAACGATTGAGCATCTGCATGTCGTTGCTGAAGAGGAATCTAGGGAAGAATTTCTTGTGGAAGGTTATCACCGAGGATGAAAAATGGGTCTATTGCGACAACCCCGTACGCAAGTGATCCTGGGTGGACCCAGGCCAGCCATAAAAATCCACTGCAGAACAGGATATCCACGGACAAAAGACGCTGTTGTGTGTGTGGTGGGATATGCATAGAGTGCTGTACTTCAAACTGTTGAAACCGGGCGAAACAATCACTGCACAACAATATATCGACCAGTTGATGGAACTGAACGCCGCAATCGAGCAAAAACGACCATGGACAGGTAAAGGACGCCACTCAGTCATCCTGTTACACGATAATGCCAGACTACATGTTGGTGCCACCACGAAATCAACCCTTGAACAGTTACACTGGGAGGTTTTAGCGCACCCGGCTTACTCCCCGGACATTGCACCCTCAGACTTCCACCTGTTTCGCTCTACGCAACATGCCCTAGCCCAACAGCGGTTCATCACAGTTCCAGGGGTGAAAATTTTCGTCACTGCGTTCTTCAGCTCAAAACCCGCGTCCTTCTATCGCAGGAGCATTTATTTGCTGCCTGAAAAATGGTAAAAGGTCGTTGATGCTAACGGCCAATATTTCGTTGAATAAATGTGTACTTGTTTCCTGATTGTTCCTGTCTCCTTTCTCCTTAAAACGGCGGAGACTTTTGCATACCCCTAATACAACAAATCTTCACGTAAACAGACGTACAGAAATCCATGCGCGTTGTATCTTCTCGAGAAGGGAAAAAATCAATGGGGATATGTGTATGTCTGATCAAGAGAGACATCCAAAATACGAAATATGAAATAATAAAACAACACGATAAACAATTTTCTCTTGACAGACACAAACACAGCGAGCATAGGAGAAAGATTAGCACTATATAACAATGAGAGGCCAGTTTATTAGGACTAGTTGACCACACTCAAATAAGCTGCTGCGTCATTCATCGTCACGTCACTACGGCTGCATAATCAAGTAAGCGGAAAGATTTTCAAAAGTGGTTGGAAGGTCTAACGGGAAAAAACGACCGAAGTTTGTGCATGGGATAGTAGTGGGTGCTTAGAGGAAATAATACATGTATCAGCAAAACTTTTGCACTTATAGAATATAAAATATAACAAGAGTAAGAGTATACAGAGAGTGGTTAATTCAACAAAAATCTGGTTGGGAGCTCATGACCTGTGCTTAGAAACTGCTAGACGGTACTCGAGAGGAGAGAGACAGATTCGTGTAGGCCATCATATGTGCAGCAGTTAGTCAAACAATAAGGGATCTGAACTACAGACAATGTTAAACGATATCTCGGAGCACTGTGTCCCGTGCACTATACAGTCTGCAATGCAAGAGCAGAATATCTGTCTGTTAACCATTGCTGTTTGAAGCGAACAAGACAAAATCTGCAATTGGTAAGAAGCAGCGGACCAACTGGAGACGTTTTGATACCTCAAAGACTAAAAGGGTCTTTGAGGAATCGCATTTAATACTGCACCATGTCAATGGGATGAAGGGAATCAGGGGACAAAAGCATGAGATTGTTGACCCTTCTTGCATGATCATGACTCTCTAGGCTGCCCGATGTAGGGAAATGGTGTGGCCATGTGTCCATGGAAGACGTTAGGCGCCTTCATTCATGTGGACCTATGAGTGAATGTCCAACCTTATTTAAACATCGTTTCTGATCCAAGTTCTTGGTCACTCACTATCGCCATGATGATGAATAGCAAGGAAAGTCAAAATTTCGTCCCGTTTTGAGCTACATATAATGTTATGTTCTATTCCTGTGAGAAACGCCAGCCGACGTCCACTGCGTACCACGATGACGTGTAACACTCGAGGCTCATGACGTGCGTTTGGCATAGAGCCGCGTTGCGTTATCAGGTGAAGCAGAGGATGGATGTCGATAAACGTGCTGTTCCGGTATTTATATGCCATTACTGAAAAAAACGTTAAATGCGGCAGCAGCGAGGGAAATTTCTGCAGCCAAAGTCTGCGAAACAGTAGACAGCAGCACTGCACAGAAATGGTGCCAGCGTTTCAATGCTGGTGACACCAGTCTCGAAGACATGCCAAGGCCAGGACGTCCAGCGACTACCAACGCATGACATCCTAGTCGAAGCTTTGACAGCGAAATCCGGTACCAGTGCACTGCAATTGGCAGCTGAGCTGGGGTCTTTTATATTCACCATCGTTCGTCACATGCACCAGCTTGGTTTCTCCTGCAGGAGCCATAGAATGGTTCATCATGAATTGAAACCTTAGCAGGCGGAGCAATGTATCGCGTTTTGTCGCAGGTTACTGTCAAATCCACAGGACGATAGGTTTTGGCGTTGTATCTTCAAAGGAGATGAAAATTGGATATTCCTACGTTATTTTACCGCCGAAACCTGCTTTTATAGGTCACACCAAGAAACATAGCTGGTGACGCAAAGAGGGAGTTTCGAGAGTAAAGTCATGCTGTGCATTTGGTTGAATTGTGAGGGTCTTGTGCACTGGGAACTCGTGGCAGGCTGTGGACGGGAAACGTTATACAGAACAACTGCAGCGGGCTCATGATGCTCTGCGCCAACATTATCCAGTGCTTATCAACAGGAAGCGGACGTTTTTTCAAGTGGATAATGCCCCAAGTCACACCTCTAGAATGATCTGCCGAAAACTACATGAATTGGAAGGAGATGAGATCCTACCCCATTCTCCATACAATCCGGACCTTACTACATCCGACCACCCCTGTTTCGCTCCATGGCCCATTTCCTACAAGGATGTCCTTTCGGTTTAGTGGTGGATGTGGAATCTGGCTCAGATAGCTTCTGTCCGCAAAACCTGCCGAGTGGTGCCGCCGTGGGATCTTGGCTCTGGTGGAACGTTGGCAAAGGACTATAGAAAAAATCGGCCTGTAGATTGGAGAACGAGGTGAGCGTACATGGCTTTCTTGCATCATTAAACTTTTTCCTACAAACGGGACGAAAGTAGGACTTACCCTGGTATTTTCAGCCGGACAGTGCCCCCATACCACAATGTCCACGTTGTCTCAGGGTAGTTTCAGTAACATGATGCAGACCTTGTCCTGATTCAATGGCTATCCCAGATACTAGACTTCAGTGTCACGGAATATTTGTGCGACGTAATCGAATAGGACATTGAACGTCTGGATCAACTAGCATCAAGTCTGTGTGAGCTGGAATATGCTATTCGACATGCGTGGGTCAAATACAGTAAAACCTATTTAAGATGGAACCTGTATAAAATGGAAACCTGCCCTAAACGGAACTTTTTTCTGATCCCGAAATGAAAGATAGAAAATTACGTACCATTTAACCTGTTTAAAACGGAACCTGCCTAACACGGATAACATAATTAAACAGAAAAAGGTAGCTTTTGGGTTTTTTGCATAAAACGAACTGCAGCACATCGACTATTTGGCTTCTTCTTAAGCATGTGCCGCGACTCAGGTTTAGTTCATGTGATCAGAGTTTTCCTTTTTGCTGGATGCAAAGTCCAAAGCCTCTACAGATGGCTGTTATGTACCTTTTACCATGGGACCAAAGAATAATATTCTTGATTTGGATACAAAAGTTAAAATTGAAGTGCATGAAAAACAAAGTGTGGGTATCACGCATTCAGCAGATAATTTAAATGCCAGAAAAATACAAATTTATGCCATTTTAAAGAGAAAAGACGAGATAACACAGCCGTTACGTAAAGATAATTAGCTCAACGAAGAGAAAAATGCGGAAGGCCGAAAACTATGAGGCTGGGATAACTGATTGAATAAGATTGCCTGGGAACGGTTTGTTAGTGCAAGATCGTGAAACTTGCCAATTTTTTGCCCCATGCTGCTTCCATGCTTCCAAAAGGAAAATTTAAAGAGTTTTCGAAAAAGGCACAATATTTCTTTCAACGAAATTTGTAGTGACGTTGCAGACGTCAAATAGAAAAGTTTCGAATTGGATATGAAAATCATCAACATCAAGCACTGCAAAATATTCAGGATATTCGGGAGTTTTCACTTCTCCAAGGTGACTATCGGGTTGGTGCGAATGAAATGTTCGGCGCGAACGACCAGTGGAGACAGGCCCCCACCACAGCAGAATGGAACCACCCACAGGCGTTGCGGGTATTACGTCACAGAGTTACTATAAATAGCTAGCACGTGTGTGGAGAACAAGGTTCATGAGCCGCGGGTGGCCTATTGGGCAACGTTCGTGTCTGCCATGGAAAGGACCTCAGGTTCGATCCCAGACAGGTACGAACGCTCGATCCACTAAATATCCGCCGTGCGTTGGATGGGCACGTTAAGCCGTCGGACTCCGGGTACTGGCCTCCTGGTAATAAATAAGGGCGTTTTCCTTCCCCTTTCTACTTCGCTTCCATGTCACTTTTCCTATCAGGCACTCTAGTCCAAATCTCCTAGCTTCCTAGTTCTAAGGGTTGTTTAGGACCTGGGGTCAGACACTCCCTTCCTAAAATCATCTACATATGATATGATCTGAAGAACAAGGTTCAGGCGTGGTTTGTTTGGACGTAACGTGGCTTGCAAAGGAAACATGCAGACGCCGGATTTGAGAGTCATCTTCCAGTATGAATTTAAACTGGGCCATTCTGCAGGAATTGCAGCTCGAAACGTTAGTAAAGCGATTGAGGAGAATACAGCCAACGAACGAACCATTCGGCGATGGTTTGTGAAGTTTCGAAGCGGAGGTACGGACCTGCAAAATGAAGCACGTGGTCACCGACCTGTTGCTGTTTCTGACGATGTTCTGTTACGTGTGGTTGAAACGGATCCCCGTAGAACGTGTTGTGAGATAGCGGCAGAGGTAGGTGTCGTTTGGGGGAATACAACCAACGAACGAACCATTCGGCGATGGTTTGTGAAGTTTCGAAGCGGAGATACGGACCTGCAAAACGAAGCACGTGGTCACCGACCTGTTGCTGTTTCTGACGATGATCTGTTACGTGTGGTTGAAGCGGATCCCCGAAAAACGTGTCGTGAGATAGCGGCTGAGGTAGGTGTCGTTTGAGGGGAATACAACCAACGAACGAACCATTCGGCGATGGTTTGTGAAGTTTCGAACCGGAGATACGGACCTGCAAAACGAAGCACGTGGTCACCGACCTGTTGCTGTTTCTGACGATGTTCTGTTACGTGTGGTTGAAATGGATCCCCGTAGAACGTGTTGTGAGATAGCGGCAGAGGTAGGTGTCGTTTGGGGGGAATACAACCAACGAACGAACCATTCGGTAATGGTTTGTGAAGTTTCGAAGCGGAGATACGGACCTGCAAAACGAAGCACGTGGTCACCGACCTGTTGCTGTTTCTGACGATGTTCTGTTACGTGTGATTGGTGCGGACCCCCGAAAAACGTGTCGTGAGATAGCGGCAGAGGTAGGTGTCCACCACACTACAATTGTTCGGCGTCTGGCTGCGCTGGGTAAGGTAAAAAAGCTGGACATGTGGTTGCCGCATGAGTTGACAACTGCCGAAAAGACTAAGCGTTTGGAAGTCTGCATGTCGCTGCTTGCCAGGAATAGACAGGAACCTCTACTGCATCGAATGGTTACCTGCGGCGAGAAGTGGGTCCTTTATGATAATCGGAAACGATCTGCACAATGGTTAAGCAAGACACAGCCTGCTGGACGGTATCCTAAGGCATCCCTACACACCAACAAGATTATGTTCCTTGTCTGGTGGTCCACAGCAGGGATGATTCATCGGAGTTTCTTGGCAAGAGGCCAAACCATTACTTCAGAACATTATTGTGCTGAATTACACGAAGTGCACTGGAAGTTGTTGCAGAAACAACCGGCTTTGCTTAGCAGACATGGTTTTCTTCTGCTCCAGGACAGCGTCTGCCCTCATGTCGCACAACGAACGACACTGACACTAAGTGCCTTGGACTATGAAGCACTGCCTCATCCTGTGTATTCCCCAGACTTGTCTCCGACAGTCTATCATCTGTTTCGTCGTCTGGATTACTTCCTGACAGGGAAGCAGTTCACGACAGACAACGAAGTTCAACGTGCAGTTGATGGCTACTGCGGGTCCCAGCCACAAGACTTTTTTCTTTCCGAGATCATGGCCTTGCCGGACAGATGGCAACTATGTGTCGATGCCGAGGGGGATTATTTTGCCTAGGTAAGTTGCCCTAATTTTCTGCTCTCGCCGTCCACGTGTGCTGGTCCTTTGCCGGGCATTTCATTCGCACGAACCCAATATTTCAGTTAATAAGCAGCCCACGTGCCATCACTGAGCGTCATATTGTAGAATTATTGTACATAAATTAATGTCGGATTATTTTAAAGGTATAGAAGTTTATGATATTTAGTTGATTAAGGTACTAAAAAATACATTCCTTTAAGTAGTCGCTAATTATACAGAATATGAAGAAAAAGAAAAGCATAAAGACCAAAAAAGGAAAACACTCAACAGTTAGCCCAAATTTAAGTACAACGTTATCATTAAGTAAAAAAACTAGAACCCAATGACATATCACGATGGGAAAGAAATGACGTAATACTCTTGTGCACAATAACATATAACGCAAAGAAACAACTAATAGAAACATAGCACGAGTTAAACTGCGTCACGTGAATCTCTGTAATCGTTACTAACCACGAAAAAAGCGATTTCACTTCACTTTACGAAGAAACTTCTGCAGATGATGGCTGGTCTGATCCAGCAGAAATGCATACAGATATTATATCAAGTTTAACGTTTTAGATTAAAGCCTACGATGGGAAGAAAGAAATATTTCGATTCCGATGAAGGCGCCTAAACTGTTAGGAATAAACCGTGACCGAACGCGATTAGCGACAGGCGCCAAGCAACGTGCCACGTTATGAAAACACGAGTTTGTGACGTCAGACGGATGAGCCCACGTAAGACAGCAGAACTGTTGTTGTTGTGAGTCGAATAAAGAAAGATAGTATTTTAAACTATGACTACCTGTATGCCGTCACTATGGAATGTTTTAGTAGTTGAAGTTAAGTTTCAAATGGATCCAAATGTATATATCAAAATCTACGAGTTTATTTAATAAAGGCTCCATTTTTCAAAATACGAGCATAAGGTGAGTACATTTTTTAATCTTCTTGTTTACGTTCAATCCAGAAATTCTGCGCTGGCCCTCGTTACCGAAGGATGACTTTCCTAACATATACAACATAAACAAGATATGGTTACACATATGTTCCCGACTTTGCATCAAAGGAATTTTTTTTTTTTTTTTGATTGGAGGTTTAACGACCACCGTGAGCAACTCAATGGGCTATAAGCCGTCGCTCGTCCCTAATTTAGGGCCACTGGTTCCAGGGTAGGAGAGAGCCAGTGCCGTAAGACAAACACAACATCCATGCCTCACCGGGATTCGAACCCGGACCCCTTCCGTGCGAATGATCAGAAGCCATCGCTTTGACCACTGCGCTACCGGGGCGGCTCATCGGAGGAATGAAAGCGGATGAACAAGAAGTCATTGGACCACCGACCCTGAAGATGAAACGTTGGTGAGATTTGTTGTAATTTACTGTACAGGACGGCTTTTGTTATTAAACATCCATAACAAAAGCTCTAATCTGACTCGTAAAACTTATTACCGAAACAAAACGCGAAGGACAGAAACGTATTTTTAAGATATTTATACTAATGCACCATGTAAAACTAACGGTACGATCATTGATTATCATTTTCAAGATTCGTACAAAACAACATACACTATATTGACAAAAGTCACCGGACACCCCTTCAAAACCAAGTGAACGGATCCGCTGCGTTGTTAAGATGTGCGGTGCAGCCGCAAACGGTATAAAAACAAGCTTGCAGCTGACCGCAATCATATCGCACTGTGCAGTTGAGTGAAAATGTCGCGGCGGGAGAGAACTGACTTTGAGAAAGGAAAGGTTGTGGGGGTTATATTAGTGGGCTGTCCAGAAGAGAAACCGAGAAGCGTTTAAACACACCAAAGTCAAATGTTTCGGATGTACTTAATAAGTGGAAAACACATGGCGTGCCTGAAGCAGCAAAACGTACCGGCAGACCAAAGAAAATCAGTGATAGAGGACGTCGAAGCCTCAGGAGATTCATCACAACTAATCGACGGAGCACTGCACAAGACCTCAGTGTACAGGGGAGTAAAAGTGCTGGAACCTCGGTATGTACACGTACCATTCGCACAGAACTTCGTTCCATTTGTTACCGTGGTCGTGAGGTGGCTCATAAGCCTTTCATCTCCGCTCGGAATGCTGCTCGTCGTTTAGCATGGTGTGAAGAACATTTATTCTGGACCGTAGATCAATGCAAACAGGTCATATGGACTGTTGAATCCAGATACGTGATTCATCAGTCTGACGGCCGTGTGTGGGTATGGCGGCCGCCGGGGAAACGCTATTTACCACAGTGTACTGTTCCTACTGTCAAGTTTGGAGCTGCCAGTGTAGTCGTGTGGGGGTGTTTTTCGTGGTATGTTCCCAGCCCATTGGTTATCGTTGACAAACCTGTTAACCATCACGTCTACCTCAATATTCTGGACAATTATGCCCTACCAACTCTGTGGCAATACTATGGAACCGAGCCTTGTTGGTACCCGCAGGATCATGCACCGAGCCTTGTTGGTGCCAGAAAGATAATGCATCGAGCCATAAAGCAAAGACTGTTACGGCGTGGTTTGACGATAATTCCGTATCGTGTGTGGACTGGCCAGTACAGAGCCCTGATCTTAATCCCATAGAGCACCTACGGGATAAATTAGAGCGTCGCATAAGAAGTTTGGAACCAAGGCCTACTACTGAGCAACAGTTAGCCGCAGCATTATGTTCTGAATGGAAGGGCATACCTATCGCTGTGTTCCAAAACCTTGTCGAAAGCATGTCTCGTATGGTCAGTGCCTGCATTAAGGCCAAAGGTGGACCGACACCGTGCTAATGTATGTCAATAAATGCTATGTTGTGTTTCTTTTCTGGGTGTCCGGTGAATTTTGTCAATACAGTGTATGTGGAATCTGTTATTATCATGACAAAAACTCAAATGTTTTCACTTCAGTGGTTTCCATGGATGCACCTATATAACACGGAAGCCTGTCTAAAACGGAAAATAGTTGCAGTCCCTTGAATTCCGTCTTAAAAAGGTTTCACTGTATATTTATCGCAACGTAACCAAAACTGGTCGAATCAATGGCGAGGTGAACTGGTGCATTTCTAAAGATGAAAGGTGCTCCTAATAAATTGTCCACTCGTTGTGTACATACACGCAGTTTGCATTGACCGAATTCGCAGCGTTGTCTGTCTTTCAGAAAAAGAGGGAGGCGGATAAAATAAAAACACGGCACACATTTAGAGCTTACGATTGTGAGCGTGCGTGAATGTAGAAATGTGTGCCGATTCCGAAATTATTATGCATATTACAACAATTTGATCTCATTACAGAATTCTCGTCAGATTAAAGAGATTTCAGAGTGTAGTCTTTCGGTCTCGGTTTTGGCGGACATTGTTTGTTATTATTTGTAAACAATGAAACATTACATTACTGTTGACCGATCCTAAAATTAGAACGTTTTTTTTTATTTTATTTTTCCCGAGCCGTACATGACCGTTCTTGTTTCATTTCGTGCAACTTTCCCTGCAGTTTCTTTGTATATTTTCCATTTAAACGACTTTCTATTAATGGCTTGGTATCAGGCCCGAGATTTTTCTTTATTACTTGACTTTGATTCTGTTTCTCGATAATGACTTTATGGGGCAATATTCCTGGCACCGCAACGATGAAATTATTATAGTTATCATCAATGACATAATAAATCAGATTTCCCCAGAACTAATGGATTGTTAGGAGAATGAAACAATGCACAATAAATCAGAAAGTTTAGTATATTTCTGTTTTTATTTCCATCGCCTGAGGACTGGTGACGTTGACACGAAGTGAAAAATTTTAAATGTACGGGATTGCTCAAGTCGGATTGATCTTCAATATTAGATGGATATGCTCTGAAATGATGTATCAAATAACATGGTTGTAATTCTGTTCAGAGATTATGCAAGCGCTACTGACTTTCCAAATTTTTAATAGCTAGGGCAAGCTATAAAGTTTCGTTTACACCATTTTTCAGAACAAATGGCAATAAAAACACTTTGCTTTACTACCCGTGAGAACTCGGCGCCCTTAGTTCACGAAATTTCAGATATTATGTTTTTGGTGTTTAAAGTTGTAATGTTTTTGAATTTCTATATCCTCTTAAAATATTACTTGTCGTACTATCAGTGATTCTTGTAACAGTGGTGGTACCCTAACGTTATGCTCCGAATAACCAGCACAAAATCCTTAATTACACAATGAGTACGTGACGTATATTCTAAATTAACTTTCATTTTTGGTTCCTTTTCCTAAGTAAATTTGAGTTTGTTCTCCTTTATACTTTCCAAACTTAACGTGATATCTTCTCTCTCACAAGAATGAGGTTGGCAACACATTTGAGGCCAGAGAGAAAGTGACGTATGAATGTGATAAGAACGATGGATAAAAAGGACGATACAACCTTAACTGAAAGCGACATACAAAGGCTCCAGGCAACTCAAAGAAGCATGGAAAGGTGCATGCTTGGTGTAACCAGGAGAGATATGAAGAGGAACTCGTGGATCAGGAAAATGACAAGAGTGGAAGACATCATGATCAGAGTAAAATCCCTGAAATGGCAATTGGCTGGACATACTGCCAGAAGAACAGACCATCGATGGACAGTCGAAATTTTAGATTGGATTCCAAGGGACAGGAAAAGACCCAGTAGAAGACCACAAGGGAGATGGGTGGATGAAATTCGAAAGTATGCGGGAGTAACATGGAGGAGACTGGCACAAGACAGACCGTTGTGGAAGGGGATTGGAGAGACCTTCGTCCAGCAGTGTATTGATAATGGTTGACAATGATGATGATGATGATGATATACATACATATATCAAGCTACTATTGTGTTTACTAATTCACGCAATTGGACTAAGTGCCTATTGCTGTTATTGAGGCAGTAATTTAAAAGTTTTTTCATTAGTAAAGTGCGGCTGAATAAAAGATGAACAGCTAGTAAATCTTTCTTGAACTTTATTTGAGTGACTCTTTCTCACTTAAAGTGAATGAATAAGAACAAACTTTACGTAATGTTCCTAAAGCCACATATACACGTTTCAAATAGTAAAGAACGCTACAGGCTCCAATCTTGAAAGTTCAGCGTGCAGCGCAAGGCTGCAGTAATCTACCCACACGCAACTCTGCTCGCTCCAGACGTTATATACCTCGTTCTTATCTTGTCAAAACATACACACGTCATTCAGATCTGACCTCAAAACGGTTGCCATATAACATTCAGTGAGAGAAAAAAATATAAAATTAAGATTGAATCCCTTAAAGAGAACGAACTCAAAATTTACATATAGAAGAAACTAAAAATGAAAGTTAAATTAGAATATACGTCCATAAAATACTTGGATTTTTACGAGTTTTTTTTTCAATTATATTGAGTTAATTAGTCTCCCACTAGAAGAATTCAGTATCTGACGCACTTTTTTCCAAAGAAAAAAAATTGGTGTCAAAATTTCTCTGTGTCTTAATGATCAAAGGTCATTACTAGGGCTATGATTTATATGTAAAAAACATCTCAAAATACGTACATAAAATATTTTCTAAACATGGGGAAATATGTAGGGAAAAAACGAAAATTACTAAAATATGTTATATATTCTCTTTATATATTTTAATGACTTTCTATAGTTTCTTTAGTTATACAGTCATAAAAAATTAAAGAAATTGCTTTACATATTTTAAATTACTTTACTCAAAACCAGGGCTTTCAACTTACTGCTATTACAACTAGCATCAACATATAGCAGCACCTCAGTTTGTCGAAAACAAAGCTCCTCCTGTTTTCTCTCAAAATACCTTCAAATTGGCTGAACGACCTCTCGACGCCATATATGGTGATTCGCTAAAACTTAAACCCCACTATATCCAACGGTAAGAATTCCTTATCTTTTAAAATAGCACAACTGCCACTTGAAGTTCCCTAGAGAATGTTTTTTACTGTTGCAATAATTTCTAGGCGTGGATTTTTTTACATCTTGTGTTTTATAATTTCTCCAGTGTGACGAGTACCTTTTCTAATGTTTCAATCGTCTGACACACCACAAAACAAGATGTTTCCCTCAGTTCTCAGTTCTTCATCTGAAAACTCGTTAATAAATGCCTTTAACTTGGATGATATAGTTTATTTACCTTTGGGCATGCTGATTTACCTGACAACTTGAACAGGAAAAACAAATTTCTAACAGTGACGTGAACGAAATGATTTAGGGAGAAACTGGACACGAAACTACGCATTAAATGACAGGTAACTCAGTCTGCTTTCCTCATTTCTTTTCTGAGATCAGGAAACAGTCTGGTGCCGGTATGGTGTTGCCATCTGCCCGCTTTGATGTGTTGCGAAACTTGCCATTTGTCGGCTCACAGGTTGTTATAACAGAAAATATTGCGAAGTTTTGCGCAAAAACTGGCGATTTATGTAAAAATATGTAATATATGTAGTAAAACAGTAAATATGTGTAATAAAGAAACAAACGTCAGATACGTAAAAATATTACATATTATTATTATCAAATATGTAAAAATATTACATATTATTCTTAGCCCTAGTCATTACTATCGCCATGTACGTATATGCATGTATGGTGCTATAATGACTGCTATATGGGTCAAAAATTGTTATCGCTTTATCTTAGGTACAGTAATTATATTATACTGTTCTGTTTATACAATGTTATTGCATCATGAATGCATGTATGTACTATACCTATTGTTATCTACGCGTGCGTGGCTTTTTTTAGCCGGGCCTGCTAGACATGTGTATGCCTGTGCATACCTGTGCGTTCGTGAGTTAATGATGTAAAATACAGTTGAAACGCAATCCTCATATGTTGTGCATAGCGATCTGAAACGGGTATTAAAGAACTATCATAATTCTTTTAAAAAACAAAGTCATAGAAATAGAAGGAAAAGAACCGCATCTCAGGACAAAATATCACAACAGACATTCACCAGCAAAGTGGGTGCGCATTATTGCTCAGAAAGTTCTTCGGTTTACGAAGAAATTTCGTAGACAAACGCGAAACTTATTCATTCACAGTAACGTAAATTCTATGGAGTCGTAATTTTGAAGATTTTTTTGGAAAAAATCCATTCGGGAAATGTTCACTTTAAGTGGGAGAACGTACTGTTATTTGCAGTTTACGACGGAAGATGTCGCCATATCCGACAGTCTCGCTTCCTTGCTGTTCGCCAACTATGAGCAGAGGTTCGCCAGTTCGCTTCGTTGAAGATATTTTTTATTTCGAACGGTTCTTGGCAAGCTTTAGATTTAAAAAACAACAGCAACTCCCATTCCGAGGAATTGCTTGTATGCCACACTTGCCGACAGACTTCGACCAAGCCCATCTTACTTTCACACATCAGTCATACTGCGAGTATGCCTATCCGAACCAATAACGAAGGCTGCATGAAGGTGTGGCATCGCTGACAAATCCTGCATGTAGGCCATTGGCTGAGGGACAGGTTGGTTTTTCGCTGCGTTATTTTTCATCAACGGCATCACATACTGCTAATTTTGCAAATCGCAAGGATTTAATGATTCATAAGCCGCTGCTTTTACGCATGAATTTTTTTTTCGTCATAAAGATCTTTGGTATACCAATTTATTTTTACTTAAATTTTTCTAAAAAGATAATGGTGCGTCTTATATCCCTAAAGATACGGTAATTACCCAGTCTATACCCTTAGCTCGTTGGAAACACATAAGATAATAAACTAAATCTGATTAATTGAAAATAACGACGATGGTCAAAACAATCAGCCCGCACGTGAAACCTCTTAAGTGGTTGATTCTTAGAACACGAAACAGTAATGAAGAGGAAGTGTTAGCCACAAATACGCTTTATCTTTGCGTGGCTTTCAATTGATAATCAGAAATCGTACATCATCAGGTTATCGTAACATCAGACTCATATACTTTTAACAAACATAACAATCTCCACAATATATACGCAATCACCGTTCATTTCACGTTTTCCAGCTCTCTCCACACGCTTTTAATCTATCCACACTCAACGCTCTCAATCTTGCTTTTTGTTTTGATTTGATTCACTATTATTGTTGCCAAAACGTACAAGTTGTTCAATGATGTAATCTGCAGTTCAGTAGGAAAATATTTAATTGAGAACTAACGGAATTTACATAAGCGACAGAAACTCAAAAAGAGATTGAATTAAAGATATACGTCACAAACATTTTCGTAATCTCTTGGTGCCTAGCAGGTCTCAAAAGCTCACAGTTTTTGTAAGTATAGGTCTACCGCATTTTTCATTAATTTCGTTTTCCAAGGGCTTAAGAATATCGAAAATGTTGGATAGTTGTGAAAAAGCCATTTCTTTTTAATTCAGGTTGGAAAGTTCGAAGTTTAGTTTATAGACGTGCAGTAGGCATGAGCTCTAATTAATTGCTGTCTGGTTCACTTTCCCTGAGATACTAATAATTTTAAAAATAGGAAACTAGGAGAATTGTTTCAACTAAAGAAAAAACTCCCTTCTCACATTGCAATCGTTTAAAACCCGACTTTCTTTGGTGATTCAAAACATATTGCTGCTGAATTAAATTTAAATTACTTCCCTTCTGCCCTCACTATCCTAAAACGCATAGGTGTGCCTTTTGGTCAATCAGTCGGTATGTCCATTTGTTACAGATTCTCCATTTAAACAGCGAAGGACACATTTCGATAGTTTTTTTTTTTTTTTTTTTGCATTCGTCTTAAAATTTTCGGAACTGTTTACCTAGTGTACGATAGTGAAATTTAAATAATTCCATGGCGTACAACATCAGTACACTGGCAACAATTATGCGAAGTATGATTAATTTTTTGTCATTTCTTGTAAATGCGCACTACTTGTACTTAGAAAATCCAAATGTTGTAATTTACACAGTGGTTTTGGTATGTATGCACGCATATAATTTAAAAGTAAATTCAATCAAGGTTATGAAGCACGCGTTCAATAGAAGCAGAAAGAAAAAACCTTGACGCAATTGTTTTTCATTTAGAGTATTTAAAAAATATACCCTGACCGCGCAACTTGGAACCACACTTTCAAAATTGCAAGCAGATAATGTAAGTTGTTGGAAACATTGTATAACATGCATAGCAGATAATGTAAGTTGTTGGAAACATTGTATAACATACATAGCATTTATACTAAATTTTTACCATTTCCATGTAAAGAAGCTCGATTTCTAAATTAGAATGTAACTTTGTCTACCAGAATCTGTACCTGGGAAAAAATAAATGAAAACAAACCTTTAAATGACTCTGCAGAATCAATTTTTCCCATTTTTCTGAAGTTTACTTGCGCGACGCACAACAAGGCTTTATTTTCGAAATTTCTGGTTCATTTTTATAGTGCGTGGAGAAAATGAACTTAAAATAAATCAAATTTCAAAATCAAAGACGCCTGAGGTACAAAAAGGTAAGCCACTTTTTAAAAGTTTGCATACTGTTAAAAATTGTATTTCTTTAATCATTGAAATTTCCGTTATGTAATCGTTATGTAATTGATTTGTTTTTCTGGTTTGGTACGAAAAAGTAACAGCGACAGGGATTCAAATATGCGGGAGCAACTATTGTTGACATAATTATTCTTCTGGAGAAATTTAGATTCACAGAGATTTTAGACAGCCAAAATTTTGAAAGATGGGTCCAAGAACTAATCGCTGTTATGCAAACACAGTCAAGCGATAAACCTTCCAGCGATATACGCCCTGTCTATGATTCTTGAATTATATTGCGTCCTGCAAAATTAGTTTACCTCTTTTGGAAATTTTTCATTCGGAACTTTAGAAGTAATGGCAAGTTTGAACGAAGTAAGAAAAAGACTGAATTTGCCAAAATTTCCTTGCGGGTAGGCATGTGGGAAACTGTCAGTTTTGGTTTGCAAGTATAATACTGACATACGTTATAAGTGTTTAACAATGACAAAAAGAGAAAAAAGGAATACTTAGCAGTCGGAAAAAGGAAAGAAGAAAGTATTTAATAGGAGAAAAATAAAGAATACTTAACAATAGCGAAAAAAAAAATTAAGAGTGGCAGAAGTAAAAGAGAGAGGAATATTTCACAATGGTGAAAAAAGCGAACGTCATATTTAATGGAGTCGATAAAGGAAAGAAAGAAAGAAGTATTAGGCAGTGCCAAAAAAAGAAAAGAAAGAAATATTTAACAATGGCAGAAAAAAAAGGAAGCAGTGTTTAACAGTGCCTAAAAGGAAACAAAAAAGTACTTAACGGGACCAGAAAAGAAAACAAAGAAATATTTAACAGCGCCAAAAAGAAACGAAAAAGGTATTTATCAGTGAAAAAAGAACAAAGGGAAATTACAGTTTCAGTGATATATTTAAGACTCTAAAATGTAAAATGTTACAGTTCTGTTTCTTTATTGATTTGGAAGAAGCAGTGTGCAAGACACGTTTAAACTTCTTAGTTATTCCGCAATATACCCTTTTTGAGCGTTTCATTTTACAAAAGTTTTGGGAAAGTGTTCTGAAATACTGTTTAACTGAAACATGTTTGATTCTATTGATACTTTGCAACTAATATTTTGATCTCTTACATCACAAATCTTTTGATATTTGCATCGGAAATTTGTTGATACGGGAAATGACGAAAAATGGAAAACATCCGAAACACATTTGAGTAAGACCATTTCACCCCAAGGAAGCACTTTTCCTCTTTATCTTTTGTTCGGGAAAATTATCAACTGCTATAGGCTTCAATTTGTCATTCATTTACTAATTTATTGTAGGAGGCCTGCTGTTTTAAAAAATGCTTAATAGAGTTGGAATGCCAGTTAAATATACACAGCATGGGCTTTTCAATGAAAGCTCATAGAAATTTAATTTAGAATGCCGCCCCGATGGCGCAGTGGTTTAAGCGCCGGTTTCTGACCATTCGTCCGAGATGGGTTCGAATCCCGATGTGGCACAGATGTTGTCTTTGTCTTACGGCACTAGCTCTATACCTTCCCTGAAACGAGTAGCCTTAAAATAGGGACAAGAGACTGCTTGTAGACCACTGAGTTCCTTACAATGGTCGTTAAACCCTCAAACAAACAAACGATTCATAATAAATCTTCAGATCACATAAGAGCAGGCGCGGACTGGGCCGCCGGGATACCAGGAGAATTCCCGGTGGGCCACCATAATCTGGGCAGGTAGGCATTTTCCTAACTCAAAAAAAAAAAAAGTTACACATATATATATATATATATATATATATATATCATCATCATCATTGTCAACCATTATCAATCCACTGCTGGACGAAGGTCTCCCCAAGTTTCCTCCACAACGGTCTGTCTTGTGCCAGTCTCCTCCATGTCACCCCTGCATACTTTCGAATTTCATCCACCCATCTCCCATGTGGTCTTCTTCTGGGTCTTTTCCTGTCCCTTGGAATCCAATCTAAAATTTCGGCTGTCCATCGATGATTTGTCCTTCTGGCAGTATGTCCAGCCCATTGCCATTTCAGGGATTTAACTCTGATCATGATGTCTTCCACTCTTGTCATTTTTCGGATCCACGAGTTCCTCTTCTTATCTCTCCTGGTTACACCAAGCATGCACCTCTCCATGCTTCTTTGAGTTGTCTGCAGCCTTTGTATGTCTCTTTTAGTTAAGGTCCACGTCTCTGCACCATACGTAAGCACTGGAAGGATGCATTGATCAAACACTTTTCTTTTAAGACATAATGGCATATTGCTCTTGAAAATTATGCTGTTTCTTCCAAAAGCTCTCCAGGCAAGTTTTGTACGCCGATTAATTTCTTCATCAATGTGACCCTCACTTGATATCTGCTGTCCAAGATAAACGTACGTGTCTGTTATCTCCAGCTTTTCTCCATCAATCGATAAATCTTCATTTCTTGTAAACGCATTGAACATCACTTTTGTCTTCTGAAAGTTCATTTTTAATCCCACTTCTTTACTCTTGTCAGCAAGTTCCTGGATCATACTCTGCAGCTCTGATGGGGTAGTTGCAAAAATGACTACGTCATCAGCAAAACGAAGGTGGGTTAGATAATCTCCATTAATCTTTATCCCCTTGTTTTCCCAGCTCAGCGACTGAAAAACACCCTCCAATGTGGCATTAAAGAGCTTCGGAGATATGGTGTCACCTTGTCTCACTCCCTTTCCAATTTTTATGTGTGTTGTATTTTCAAACAGCCTAATCTTTGCACTTGCATTTTCATAGATGTTATTAATAATATTAATGTATGCATCTTCAATACCGCAGGTTTTCAGAGCCATTGTAACTGCTGATGGTTTCACCGAATCAAAGGCTTTTTCATAATCGATAAAGCCATGCACAATGGAAGTTCATATTCCCTCGCTCTTTCAATTAGTTCTCTCAGCACGTGGATATGATCTATTGTGCTGTAGCCACTCCTGAATCCAGCTTGTTCTCTCGGTTGAGCCATGTCCAGTGTTACCTTCAAGCGGTGTGAAAGAACTTTAGTGAAGATTTTATAAACTACTGATAGGAGGCTGATAGGTCTGTAGTTTCCGAGATCCTCAATGTCACCTTTCTTATGTAGCAGGATCATTGTAGCGGTGTTCCAATCCTCAGGAATCTTTCCTTCATTAAGGCATCGAGTGAAAATTTGGGCGAGTACTGTTTCGATTTCTCCACTTGCTTCTTGTATGATGTCTACAGTAATTCCATCTTCTCCTGGAGCTTTTCCTCGCTTCATGTTCTTGATTGCATGTGCAACTTCTGCTGGAAGGACTGGAGGAACTCTGGTACTGGTATCTTTCATGATGTCTGGAGTGCATATATCATCCCTTTCATATAATTTGGAGTAGAAATCTTTCACTCTTGTCAAAATTTCGCCTCTATTTCTTGTTACAGAACCATCTTCTTTTCTCAGTGCCATAATCTGTTTTCTTCCCTTACTGAGATGTCCCTTTGCTATCTTTAGGCTTTGGTTGTTTTCAATTGCTTTCCTCACTAGTTCACAGTTGAATTTCCTTACGTCTTCAGTGATACTTTTTCTTACTGTCTTGCATAGCTCTATATATTCCACTTTGGAAGTCACATCTTCTTTAGTTGTCCTCATCTCTCTTCTTTTTTGCATCAACATTTTCGTTTTTCCTGATAATTTGTTCACATGCAACTTGTTCTTAGACCCAGCTAATTTTGTTGCTGTTTCCATAAGAGCTTTGGTTACTTTTCTGTTAACTTCAGAGATGTCCACTTCTTCCGATGTTAGGCCTTCTAAAGCAGAGAACCTGTTCTTCAGTTCTAACTTGAAGGTATTATGGTGTTTTTAAGGTTGGTTATGTCAATAGATTTTGTTTGTCTTATGAGCTTGCCACGTTCAAGTTTAGTGTTGAGGTGCATCTTACATCTCACCAATCTATGGTCACTACCTGTGTTGAACTTGTTTAGCACACTGCAGTCTTCTATGACGAATTTTTTGTTACACATAATAAAATCAATTTCACTTGTCGTCCCATTTGGATGTCTCCATGTCCATTTCCTGTGTGGCTTTTTCTTGAAGAAGGAGTTCAAGATGAAAAACCCTTCTGCCTCTGCAAACTCAACGAGAGTATTTCCACGCTGGTTTCTGTTGCCATGACCGAATTTACCTACTGAAGTCTCATTCTGTTGCCGTTGCCCTATTTTTGCATTGAAATCTCCCATAATTATTTTCAAGTGCTGCTTACCTTTATTATTTAGATGACAAATTTCCTCATAAAATTCTTCAATTTCTTCTTCAGGATGACTTGTGGTGGGTGCATAAGTTTGAATAATCTGAGCCTGGTATCTTTTCGAGAGTTGGATAACAAGTCGTGCAGCTCTGTCAGAGGAACTTTCAACTTCTACAACTTTATCCTTCAGTTTCTTGTTTATTATAAATCCAACACCACTAGTTCTGCCAGTATCTGTCCCACGATAGTAGAAGAGATGTCCACTTTTCAGTTCGATGAGATCTTCTCCTTTTCTCCTTACCTCACTTAGCCCCACGATGTCCCACTTGATCCTTTGTAGTTCCTCTTCCAATTCAAGAAGCCTTGATTCAGAAGATAGGGAGCGTCCATTGTAAGTAGCCAAGGTCAGGGATGTAAGGTCAGGTGATGCGTAACATCACAGCCTCTCCTTGACAAATGTCAACCCCGCCTTCTCGTGGTGCATCCTGTTCCCACTAAAGGGGCTCTGACGACCGCCCATAGCGGTATAACTATACCATCGGGATTAGAGGAAATTCTATCCCACACTCACCAACCCGCTTGGCCAGCGTGGTGAGTTATGGCCAAACCCCTCCAAAATGATTCCACAACTTAAATCTTGGCCCTCAGTCTCCGGCAGCTGGAATGTACCTGGCCAAGGCAGCGGCCAGTGCGACATGAAGGCAGAGGGTGCTAAGAATCCCCGGAGGACCGGACTAGGCTGCCATATATATATATATATATATATATATATATATATATATATGCACTATATTGACAAAAGACACAGGACATCACTTCAAAAGCAAATGAACGGATCCGCTGCGTTGTTAAGATGCGCGGTACAGCTGCAAACGGTTAAAAACAAGCCTGCAGCTGACCACGATCATATCGCACTGTGAGGTTGAGTGAAAATATCGCGGCGGGAGAGATCTGACTGTGAGAAAGGAAAGATTGTTGGGTGTTATATTAGTGAGTTGTACATAAGAGAAACCGAAAGGCGTTTAAACATACCCAAGTCAACTGTTTTGGATGTACTGAATAAGTGGAAAACACATGGCGTGCCTAAAGCAGCAAAACGTACCGGCAGACCAAAAAAAAAATCACTGATAGAGGAGATTCGTTACAGCTAATCGACGGAGTACTGCACAAGACCTCAGCGTACAGGTGAGTAAAAATGCTGGAACCTCGGTATGTACACGTACCATTCGCAGAGAACTTCATTCCATGGGTCACCGTGGTCATGCGGCTGATCATCAGTCTTTCATCTCCACTCGGAATGCTACTCGTCGTTTAGCATGGTGTAAAAATCCTTTATCGTGGACCGTAGACCAAAGGAAACGAGTCCTATGGACTGATGAATCCAGATACACGGTCCATTAGTCTGATGACTGTGTACGTGGGTATGGCGGCAGCCGGGGAACGCTATTTACCACAGTGTACTGTTCCTACGGTCAAGTTTGGAGCTGGCAGTGTACTCGTGTGGTGGTGTTTTTCAAGGTATGGTCCAGGCCCATTGGTTACCGTGGACGAACCTGTTAACCAGCACGCCTACTTCGATAGTCTGGACAGTTATGTCCTACCAACTCTGTGACAATAGTATGGAACTGAGCGCTGTTGGTACCAGCAAAATAATGCACCGAGCTACAAAGCAAGGACTATTACGACGTGGTTTGACTATAATTCCGTATCATGTGTGGACTGGCCAGCACAGAGCCCTGATCTTAATCCCATAGAGCAGCTATGGAATAAATTAGAGCGCCGCATGAGAAGTTTGGAACCAAGGCCTACTACTAAGCAACAGTTAGCGGTAGCATTATGTACTGAACAGAAGCACATACCTATCGCTGTGTTCCAAAACCTTGTCGAAAGCATGTCTCGAAGGGTCAGTGCATGCATTAAGGCCAAAGGTGGACCGACATTGTACTAATGTATGTCAATAAATGCTATGTTGTGTTTCTCTTCTAGGTGTCCGGTGACTTTTGTCAACATAGTGTGTATATATATATATATATATGGATATATCATCATCATCATCATTGTCAACCATTATCAATACACTGCTGGACGAAGGTCTCCCCAAGTTTCCTCCACAACGGTCTGTCTTGTGCCAGTCTCCTCCATGTCACCCCTGCATACTTTCGAATTTCATCCACCCATCTCCCATGTGGTCTTCTTCTGGGTCTTTTCCTATCCCTTGGAATCCAATCTAAAATTTCGGCTGTCCATCGATGATCTGTCCTTCTGGCAGTATGTCCAGCCCATTGCCATTTCAGGGATTTAACTCTGATCATGATGTCTTCCACTCTTGTCATTTTTCGGATCCACGAGCTCCTCTTCTTATCTCTCCTGGTTACACCAAGTATGCACCTCTCCATGCCTCTTTGAGTTGTCTGCAGCCTTTGTATGTCTCTTTTAGTTAAGGTCCACGTCTCTGCACCATACGTAAGCACTGGAAGGATGCATTGATCAAACACTTTTCTTTTAAGACATAATGGCATATTGCTCTTGAAAATTATGCTGTTTCTTCCAAAAGCTCTCCAGGCAAGTTTTGTACGCCGATTAATTTCTTCATCAATGTGACCCTCACTTGATATCTGCTGTCCAAGTTAAACGTACGTGTCTGTTATCTCCAGCTTTTCTCCATCAATCGATAAATCTTCATTTCTTGTAAAAGCATTGAACATCACTTTTGTCTTCTGAAAGTTCATTTTTAATCCCACTTCTTTACTCTTGTCAGCAAGTTCCTGGATCATACTCTGCAGCTCTGATGGGGTAGTTGCAAAAATGACTACGTCATCAGCAAAACGAAGGTGGGTTAGATAATCTCCATTAATCTTTATCCCCTTGTTTTCCCAGCTCAGTGACTGAAAAACACCCTCCAATGTGGCATTAAAGAGCTTCGGAGATATGGTGTCACCTTGTCTCACATGGATATATATATATATATATATATATAAAGCCACACAGGAAATGGATATATATATATATGGAGAGGCGCATACTTGGTGTAACCAGGAGAGATAAGAAGAGGAACTCGTGGATCCGAAAAATGACAAGAGTGGAAGACATCATGATCAGAGTTAAATCCCTGAAATGGCAATGGGCTGGACATACTGCCAGAAGGACAGATCATCGATGGACAGCCGAAATTTTAGATTGGATTCCAAGGGACAGGAAAAGACCCAGAAGAAGACCACATGGGAGATGGGTGGATGAAATTCGAAAGTATGCAGGGGTGACATGGAGGAGACTGGCACAAGACAGACCGTTGTGGAGGAAACTTGGGGAGACCTTCGTCCAGCAGTGGATTGATAATGGTTGACAATGATGATGATGATGATATATATATATATATATATATGGGATGTAAGGTCAGGCGATGCGTAACATCACAGCCTCTCCTTGACAAATGTCAACCCCGCCTTCTCGTGGTACATCCTGTTCCCACTAAAGGGGCTCTGACGACCGCCAGTAGCGGTATAACTATACCGTCGGGATTAGAGGAAATGCTACCACACACTCACCAACCCGCTTGGCCAGCGTGGTGAGTTATGGCCAAACCCCTCCAAAATGACTCCACAACTTAAATCTTGGCCCTCAGTCTCCGGCAGCTGGAATGTACCTGGCCAAGGCAGCAGCCAGTGCGACATGAAGGCAGAGGGTGCTAAGAATCCCCGGAGGACCGGACTAGGCTGCCATCTGATGCTGACCTTGGCTGCGTATAATGGACGCTCCCTATGTTCTGATTCAAAGCTTCTTGAATTGGAAGAGGAACTACAAAGGATCAAGTGGGACATCGTCGGGCTAAGTGAGGTAAGGAGAAAAGGAGTCGATCTCATTGAACTGAAAAGTGGACATCTCTTCTACTATCGTGGGACTGATACTGGCAGAACTAGTGGTGTTGGATTTATAATAAACAAGAAACTGAAGGATAAAGTTGTAGAAGTTGAAAGTTCCTCTGACAGAGCTGCACGACTCGTTATCCAACTCTCGAGAAGATACCAGGCTCAGATTATTCAAACTTATGCACCCACCACAAGTCATCCTGAAGAAGAAATTGAAGAATTTTATGAGGAAATTCGTCATCTAAATAATAAAGGTAAGCAGCACTTGAAGATAATTATGGGAGATTTCAATGAAAAATAGGGCAACGGCAACAGAATGAAACTTCAGTAGGTCAATTCGGTCACGGCAACAGAAACCAGCGTGGAAATACTCTCGTACAGTTTGCAGAGGCAGAAGGGTTTTTCATCTTGAACTCCTTTTTCAAGAAAAAGCCACACAGGAAATGGACATGGAGACATCCAAATGGGAAGACAAGTGAAATTGATTTTATTATGTGTAACAAAAAATTCGTCATAGAAGACTGCAGTGTGCTAAACAAGTTCAACACAGGTAGTGACCATAGATGGGTGAGATGTAAGATGCACCTCAACACTAAACTCAAACGTGGCAAGCTCATAAAACAAACAAAATGTATTGACATAACCAACCTTAAAAAACACCATAATACCTTCAAGTTGGAACTGAAGAACAGATTCTCTGCTTTAGAAGGCCTAACATCGGAAGAAGTGGATATTTCCGTAGTTAACAGAAAAGTAACCAAAGCTCCTATGGAAACAGCAACAAAATTAGCTGGGTCTAAGAACAAATTGCATGTAAACAAACTATCAGGAAAAACCAAAATGTTGATGCAAAATAGAAGAGAGATGAGGACAACTAAAGAAGATGGGACTTCCAAAGTGAATACATAGAGCTATGCAAGACAGTACGAAAACGTATCACTGAAGACGTAAGGAAATTCAACTGTGAACTAGTGAGGAAAGCAATTGAAAACAACCAAAGCCTAAAGATAGCAAAGGGACATCTCAGTAAGGGAAGAAAACAGATTATGGCACTGAGAAAAGAAGATGGTCCTGTAACAAGAAATAGAGGCGAAATTTTGACAAGAGTGAAAGATTTCTACTCCAAATTATATGAAAGGGATGATACATGTACTCCAGACATCATGAAAGGTGCCAGAGTTCTTCCAGTCCTCCCAGCAGAAGTTGCACATGCAATCAAGAACATGAAGCAGGGAAAAGCTCCAGGAGAAGATGGAATTACTGTAGACATCATACAAGAAGCAAGTGGAGAAATCGAAACAGTACTCGCCCATATTTTCACTCGATGCCTTAATGAAGGGAAGATTCCTGAGGATTGGAACAACGCTACAATGATCCTGCTACATAAAAAAGGCGACATTGAGGATCTCAGGAACTACAGACCTATCAGATTCCTATCAGTAGTTTATAAAATATTTACTAAAGTTCTTTCACACCGCTTGAAGGTAACACTGGACATGGCTCAACCGAGAGAACAAGCTGGATTCAGGAGTGGCTACAGCACAATAGATCATATCCACGTACTGAGAGAACTAATTGAAAGAGCGAGGGAATATGAACTTCCATTGTGCATGGCTTTTATCGATTATGAAAAAGCCTTTGATTCGGTGAAACCATCAGCAGTTACAATGGCTCTGAAATCCTGCGGCATTGAAGATGCGTACATTAATATTATTAATAACATCTATGAAAATGCAAGTGCAAAGATTCGGCTGTTTGAAAATACAACACACATAAAAATTGGAAAAGGAGTGAGACAAGGTGACACCATATCTCCGAAGCTCCTTAATGCCACATTGGCAAATGTCTTTCAATCACTGAACTGGGAAAACAAAGGAATAAAGATTAATGGAGATTATCTAACCCACCTTCGTTTTGCTGATGACGTAGTCATTTTTGCAACTACCCCATCAGAGCTACAGAGTATGATCCAGGAACTTGCTGACAAGAGTAAAGAAGTGGGATTAAAAATGAACTTTCAGAAGACAAAAGTGATGTACAATGCTTTTACAAGAAATGAAGATTTATCGATTGATGGAGAAAAGCTGGAGATAACAGACACGTACATTTATCTCGGACAGCAGATATCAAGTGAGGGTCACATTGATGAAGAAATTAATCGGCGTACAAAACTCGCCTGGAGAGCTTTTGGAAGAAACAGCATAATTTTCAAGAGCAATATGCTATTATGTCTTAAAAGAAAGGTGTTTGATCAATGCATCCTTCTAGTGCTTACGTATGGTGCAGAGACGTGGACCTTAACTAAAAGAGACATACAAAGGCTGCAGACAACTCAAAGTAGCATGGAGAGGTGCATGCTTGGTGTAACCAGGAGAGATAAGAAGAGGAACTCGTGGATCAGAAAAATGACAAGAGTGGAAGACATCATGATCAGAGTTAAATCCCTGAAATGGCAATGGGCTAGACATACTGCCAGAAGGACAGACCATCGATGGACAGCCGAAATTTTAGATTGGATTCCAAGGGACAGGAAAAGACCCAGAAGAAGACCACGTGGGAGATGGGTGGATGAAATTCGAAAGTATGCGGGAGTGACATGGAGGAGACTGGCACAAGACAGACCGTTGTGGAGGAAACTTGGGGAGACCTTCGTCCAGCAGTGGATTGATAATGGTTGACAATGATGATGATTATATATATATATATATATATTTTCTAAAATTTTAAAAATATATAAAAAAAAAATATATATGTAAAATTTTAGATTGGATTTCAAGGGACAGGAAAAGACCCAGAAGAAGACCACATGGAAGATGGGTGGATGAAATTCGAAAGTATGCGGGAGTGACATGGAGGAGACTGGCACAAGACAGACCGTTGTGGAGGAAACTTAGGGAGACCTTCGTCCAGCAGTGGATTGATAATGGTTGACAATGATGATGATGATGTATATATATATATCCAGTCCTTCCAGCAGAAGTTGCACATGCAATCAAGAACATGAAGCGGGGAAAAGCTCCAGGAAAAGATGGAATTACTGTAGACATCATACAAGAAGCAAGTGGAGAAATCGAAACAGTACTCGCCCATATTTTCACTCGATGCCTTAATGAAGGGAAAATCCCTGAGGATTGGAACAACGCTACAATGATCTTGCTACATAAAAAAGGTGACATTGAGGATCTCAGGAACTACAGACCTATCAGCCTCCTATCAGTGGTTTATAAAATCTTCACTAAAGTTCTTTTACACCGCTTGAAGGTAACACTGGACATGGCTCAACCGAGAGAACAAGCTGGATTCAGGAGTGGCTACAGCACAATAGATCATATCCACGTACTGAGAGAACTAATTGAAAGAGCGAGGGAATATGAACTTCCATTGTGCATGGCTTTTATCGATTATGAAAAAGCCTTTAATTCGGTGAAACCATCAGCAGTTGCAATGGCTCTGAAATCCTGCGGTATTGAAGATGCATACATTAATATTATTAATAACATCTATGAAAATGCAAGTGCAAAGATTCTGCTATTTGCTGATGACATAGTCATTTTTGCAACTACCCCATCAGAGCTGCAGAGTATGATGCAGGAACTTGCTGACAAGAGTAAAGAAGTGGGATTAAAAATGAACTTTCAGAAGACATGAAGGTGGATGAAATTCGAAAGTATGCGGGAGTGACATGGAGGAGACTGGCACAAGACAGACCTTTGTGGAGGAAACTTGGGGAGACCTTCGTCCAGCAGTGGATTGATAATGGTTGACAAGTTTTTTCCACAACGGTCTGTCTTTTGCCAGTCTCCTCCATGTTACTTCCGCATACTTTCGAATTTCATCCACCCATCTCCCACGTGGTCTTCTTCTGGGTCTTTTCCTGTCCCTTGGAATCCAATCTAAAATTTCGGCTGTCCATCGATGGTCTGTCCTTCTGGCAGTATGTCTAGCCCATTGCCATTTCAGGGATTTTACTCTGATCATGATGTCTTCCACTCTTGTCATTTTTCGGATCCACGAGTTCCTCTTCTTATCTCTCCTGGTTACACCAAGCATGCACCTCTCCATGCTACTTTGAGTTGTCTGCAGCCTTTGTATGTCTCTTTTAGCTAAGGTCCACGTCTCTGCACCATACGTAAGCATTGGAAGGATGCATTGATCAAACACTTTTCTTTTAAGACATAATGGCATATTGCTCTTGAAAACTATGCTGTTTCTTCCAAAAGCTCTCCAGGCAAGTTTTGTACGCCGATTAATTTCTTCATCAATGTGACCCTCAGTTGATATCTGCTGTCCAAGATAAACGTACGTGTCTGTTATCTCCAGCTTTTCTCCATCAATCGATAAATCTTCATTTCTTGTAAAAGCATTTGAACATCACTTTTGTCTTCTGAAAGTTCATTTTTAATCCCACTTCTTTACTCTTGTCAGCTATATATATATATATAGTTAAATATTCTTGTAGAAGAAAACCAAGTTATACTAATACGTCAAAGTTTGTTTACCATTTTAGCGGCTCCTGTAAAAACAAACAAAACCTTCCTAACATATGTTCTGTTGAGCCAAACCCTGTCTTTGATACATGCCCTTTCTGGACTTTCAAATTTAAGCTCCGTTCCTTTAAGCTGACAACCTGTACATCAGTCCACTTTCGCCAATTGCAGATGCAGTTAAATAATCAATAAAATCTAATCAAATATGCTATCAATACCTTGGAATAGAAACTCGAAGTTCGTTGTGTACAAAAATGTATTGAATTCACCTAGGCTAAAAAAATTTGGGTTGCTGCTTCATATATGCATATGTGCTTTTATTTTTTTCTTGAAAGAGTCTGATGGCTGTGTGTTATTTACTACATTTTGTCCCTTACAGTTACTGGAATTTTTTAGCTGCAGTTCTGGAAAGTCTGTTTCAGCTACAACAAACATACTTTTTTATTTAAAATTAAATAAAAATTAATTTTCGCATTCTTTTATTCCACTCATTTTATAAATTTGCACTGAAATTCTTGCAGTTCTGGACATTTGCAATTTTTTTCCAAGAGATTTTTACGTAATTATTTTATTAATGATTGGTAAGTCTGGAAATAGCAATAAATGTTTTTGCACTTTTGGATTTCCGTTCTCACTAAAACCGAAGAAGCTATTACAAATTCTGAATTCAGTTATCGCAATAAAATGCAAAAGAATGGGATAAAGTCTTCTACAGTCTATCTCAGATAACGTACTTTTTTATTGCTTCTCAGCAACGGAAGTAATTTTTTTATTACATTAAATTGCACCAGGGATCTGCAGTCCAGGAAAATGGTTGAAATATATTTAATTGTTGCCTCAATACAAAAAACTACTATTATTCGTAAACTTGTGTTGAAAAGTTCTTTAAACAGTAAACGGTGAAGAAGCTCACATACCGTTTTTGTGTGTGTGTGTGGGGGGGGGGGTAGAGGAGGGGGGATACCTTTATAATTTTCCCTAGAAGTATGCCGCTCAAAATCAGTTGCCATGGCCTTTTATGAATCGCCAGTCCGCCACTGCATAGGAGTCAAATGAGCTAGTAATTTGTAGCATAGAAATGCTATAATTCACTCCTCTTCATGTAAAGAACTGCTCAGAAAACTTAAAAGTTGTATTGATCTGGTGACAAAACCGAACCCGCACCTCTTAATACCTGTGTAACTATTGCACCATCAAAAATTTATTTCCAAAAGCAACCGGAATTTGGGATCTAAAGGAACATCTGGACTGCACTAATAGAGGCATCTCCTGCCGTCTCGCAGCACCGGTCGTACTATTCAAATAATGGGACTCAGGTCAGAATTCACCACTTCTTTTCAGTGATGTAAAGCATACAAATTAATGAAGAATCAAGATTGCGCAGTTTTAATAATCGTTAAAGTTGTATGTTGCTTGAAAATGGGTGGCCCTGGGCCTTGTAGTGTTTAACATACCCTGACGAAAACAGGGTGATGCAGATTCGATTATAGACACCGAGTGATACGATTTTTAAGTTTTCTGAAGAGTGCCTACCTAGATGAACAGTGAATTGCATTATTTCGTTACCAGACATAAGGAGTGTTATAACAACTGTAATCTGGAAAACGTGCACTCGTTCAGAAATGAAAATTCGAATTTCGATATGAAACATCCTCACCAAAATCGCTAGCTCAATCATCTGGTACGCGCTGCATTCTCAGGCTGACTGAGAAGACTTCTTTGTAAATATCATCAAGTAAGGAAGATATTGGATTGGTGCGAATGAAATGTCTGGCAAAGGACCAGCACACGTGGACGACGAGAACGGAAAAGTAGGACAACTTACCTAGGTAAAATAATCCCCCTTGGCATCGACACATAGTTGCCATCTGTCCGGCAAGGCCATGATTATGGAACGAAAAGGTCTTGTGGCTGGGACCCGAAGAAGCCATCAACTGCAAGCTGAACCTTGTTGTCTCTCGTGAACTGTTTCCCGGACAGGGAGCGATCCAGGCGACGAAACAGATGATAGTTTGTCGGAGACAAGTCCGGGAACTAGGTAGGATGAGGTAGTGTTTCATAGCGCAAGGCATTTAGTCTCAGCTTTGCTCATTGTGAGACATGATGGCGAGCGTTGTCCTGGAGCAGAAGAACGCCATGTCTGGTGACCAAAGCCGGTTGCTTCTGCTGCAATTTCCGGTGCATCTGGTGTAATTCAGCACAATAACGTTCTGTAGTGATAGTTTGGACTCTTGCCAAGAAACTCTGATAAATTATCCCGGCTGTGGACCACCAGACAAGAAGCATCATCTTGTTGGTGTGTAGGGGTGGCTTAGGATGCCGTGGGTAAGCAAGAAGGACAATGTTAAGCAAGTGCTGTGCCTTGCTTAACCATTGTGCAGATCGTTTCCGATTATCATAAAGGACCCACTTCTCGTCTCAGGTGAGGACTCGATGCAGTAGAGGTTCCTGTCTATTCCTGGCAAGCAGCGACGTGCAGACTTCCAAACGCTTAGTCTTGTTGGCAGTTGTCAACTCATGCGGCAACCACATGTCCAGCTTTTTTACCTTACCCAGCCCAGCCAGACGCCAAACAACTGACGTGTCGTGGACACCTACCTCTGCCTCTATCTCACGACACGTTTTTAGGGGATCCGCTTCAACCACACGTAACAGATCATCGTCAGAAACAGCAACAGGTCGGTGACCCCTTGCTTCGTTTTGCAGGTCCGTATCTCCGCTTCAAACTTCACAAATCATCGCCGAATGGTTCGTTCGTTGGTTGTATTCCCCCAAACGACACCTACCTCTGCCGCTATCTCACAACACGTTCTACGGGGATCCGTTTCAACCACACGTAACAGAACATCGTCAGAAACAGCAACAGGTCGGTGACCACGTGCTTCGTTTTGCAGGTCCGTATCTCCGCTTCGAAACTTCACAAACCCTCGCCGAATGGTTCGTTCGTTGGTTGTATTCCCCCCAAACGACACCTACCTCTGCCGCTATCTCACAACACGTTCTACGGGGATCCGTTTCAACCTCACGTAACAGAACATCGTGAGAAACAGAAACAGGTCGGTGACCACGTGCTTCGTTTTCAGGTCCGTATCTCCGCTTCGAAACTTCACAAACCATCGCCGAATGGTTCGTTCGTTGGTTGTATTCCCCCAAACGCTTTGTTAACGTTTCGAGCTGCAATTCCTGCAGAATGGCCCAGTTTAAATTCATAAAGGAAGAAGACTCTCAAATCCGGCGTCTGCATGTTTCCTTTGCAAGCCACGTTACGTTCAAACAAACCACACCTGAACCTTGTTCCTTACACCCGTGCTAGCTATTTATGGTAACTCTGTGACGTAATACCCGCAACACCTGTGGGTGGTTCCATTCCGCTGTGGTGGGTGTCTGTCTCCACTGCTCGTTCGCGCAGGACATATAGTACCAATAGTACTTTAAGGTTAACAGTTTCGCTAACTTTCACAACGTAAGCCAAGTTATGTACGTGGCTGTAGGCAGTGCACGCCTAACCCTTCTGGCCCGGCCATTAATGTTCCAGGAAATCTGGAAGTCACGTAATGAGAATAATCTTTTAGCGATTTGTAGGGCAATTTTTCACTACGAGCTTCTTTACTTTGTGGCGTGCTACTGCTACAACAACATTTTTGTACTTGTAGCGATACTACACGACACGCCACTGTGAATGTTGCGTGTTACAGTAGCAGCGCTACTTCGTATCACTGCTAAAAACACTACATAGATCCTACTGTAAAAATGTGTTTGTATGCCTGAAAGGTGTTTTATGTACTAGGGTTTGTGCCATGACTTGTTCAGATCAGTTGCGTAACAAAGAATGTGTAATGTGAAACAACATGTTGTTAGTAAGGGTGGAGACAAATATTCTGAAGTGGTTTATTCATGTTAAAAGTATGAGTAATGAAGTGCGAGCCAAGAGAATTTATTCAGCTCAAGTTGCAGAAAAGAAAGGTAGGGGATGAGCGAACCACTTCCAGGAATGCCTGCAGTAGAAAAGGTAATGAGTATCAAGTGCAAGAGGTCTTGTGTGAGACGTGTGATTGATGTCAGTGAAGCTCCAGTTGTGCGCCAAGATAGCTGCAAATGGAGGCGTTTAATATTTTACTTCAACAGTAAGTAAAATCTTACGACACCAACAACTTTGATTTCGAATATGGTCTTTCTTTGAGAAGATAACCTCTGAATATCATAGAACAGCTTAGAGCTATGTATGTATCTATGCCTGTTCTGCTTATATTTTCTTTCCTACTAGTGTAACAAGTCCCGAAGGGCTTCACTCAATGTTCGCTGATCTCTTTAACTTAAAACTATTTAGTTAACTCAGCAAGTTCTTAAATTGAATTCAATTTATAACTAATTTAGTTTGAATTATGACGTATATTCTAAATTAACTTTCATGTTTAGTTGTCTTTCTCTATGTAAAGTTTGAGTTCGTTTTCTTTTAACGTTTCAACCTTAACTTTATATTTTCTAACTCACTGAATGTTATGTTGGCAGCAGTCGTGAGGACAATAGTGAATGATATGTACATGTTTGACCAGCGAAGAACGAGATATAATATCTGGAGCTAGCAGACAAAGTGTGGTGTGGTGTGGTGTGGTGTGGTGTTGTGGCACGCTGTTGATAGATTTCTGTAGCTATTCGTTGTAAATGGTAAATCAGACGGAAACACGTAGCACATAATTTGATAGAGGTTCAGTATTCTGAATTATGCTGATGTGTTCATTTATGATACGTTATGAATCTGAAGTGGCGTGAAGTTTCGACTATGAAGACCATTTGCTCGTAAGTGTTTTCAAGACTTCTCTCTTCTGGCCGTTAGGTTGCCTAATTTAGCTCAGTATGTAATTAAGGATTGTTTATGAACTAGCTATCCGAAGTCTAACAGTACATTGTTACACGAGAACAACCGACTGATGGTACGAAGGTAATGTTTAAGTATTGGCATATTTAACTGGCAAACATTACAGAATGCAATTCGTAACAACGTTGTGATCTTTCGTCATACGACAAGCACACTGTTAAAAAAAAAACGTGCATTGCATTTGAATATTCACCAGCAGTATTTTAGTGCCAGTTCTGATGTGAGATCATTACGGTACAAACGCTAACATGTAGTAGGGGAGAATTATCGTGCTTAAAATCACTGAGTAAAGTTAAAATGTACGTCACTGCACGATTAAAACCAAAAATGATAACAGTCAAATTCAGATAAGGTATTTAATACTCTAAAAGCCATAAAACGAGATCTTTCGAACCGACACTCGGTTCATCCTCAGGTTTAGTGGCAAAGAAGTCATGAATGTTCTGTGTGCTTTTAGATAAAACCTACTTCTGTAAAGTTTCTTTGCCACTAAACCTGAGGATGAACCGAGTGTCGGTTCGAAAGATCTCGTTTTATGGCTTTTAGAGTATTAAATACCTTATCTGAATTTGATTGTTATCATTTTTGGTTTCAATCGTGCAGTGACGGCAATTTGAACTTTATTCAACGCTAACATGTAGCCATGTTTTTTTCCTTTTTCCGTTAGAGGGAGGTGAAAAACAACGTATGTAAGTGAAAGTTCACCTACGTTTTTTTGTGACCTAGTGGAAACAAAAGAAAACTGCCTAGAATAAATCGTTAAGACACGGCAGGTATGTACCACCAGTGCGCAGCGTTTAGATTACAACAACATAATCGTTAAATTTCGTGGTGATGTAAATAAAGTAAAACCAACTAGAATAAACGCTTTCATTGCACATATTATTGTCAAACTGATTCTTGGGCGTCTGAGCATCAACATACGACGATAGCTGTTAATGAAACACTAGCCACACATACGCAACACACAGGCACACACTTGAACAGCAGTGTGTGAAACGAGAATGTTTTTTTTTTTATCTCTGCTTTTTGTAGCTGGCTCAGAATATCAGTCATCACTGTGAGCTAAAGAACGATTTCGTCACCATCAGCTGAATAATGCAAAAGAAACGCGAGCTTGAAATGGATGCTCAACTAGCCGTTAAAACGCCCGGTAATTTGCTTTTCGTTTCTTTCGTTTTCATCAACACAGTCACTCTTAGTAATGGCATGTATATTTCACACAGCTGGTGAAGCGATTTACCGCAAACACGTTTCATCAGAGAAATTGCCTCGTACAGACGGAAATTTTTATATATACACTACCTGACAGAGAAAATGCCACACCATGAAGGAATGCTCGAAAACAGACCAAATTGCACACACAGATAGCAAAGCAGGTCCTGAACTAATAATTTAATTGTCACATACAGACTACGCCCCAGTGGCCGAATATAAAGGATGATCAATAAGGACTGTGGCCCCCATTTTGGGCGATACTGTGTTGAATCCGACGGGGCATCGAGGCAGTGAGAGTCCATATAGAGTCCTGGGGTAACGTGCACCTGTGGTGTTGATCTGAGTCCACAGTTCATCTTCATTTTGCGTGAGGGGCGGGGGGGGGTCACTCAACCGACGTCCAATCGTGTCCCACAGATACTCGATGGGCGAGAGATCGGGGAAACACGGAGGCATCCGCACACCGTGTAAAGCATTCAGGCTGATTCGAGAGGCATTTGGCCGGGCGTTATCACGTTGAGAAACGGCGTTCGGGATGCCATGAAGATGCGGTACTGCCACGGGCCGCAGCACCTCGTCAACATAGCGGCGTGCCGTCAATGTGCCCGTAGTGCGTACCAGCGGTGAGCGGTTGTTGGCGCTGATAGCACCCCACACCATGATTCCACGTTGCCGGGCCGTGTGGCGCTCCACAATGGCGGAGGAATCTACCCGTTGGCCACATCGCATCTAAACTCTCCCACGGCGATCATCCGTGGTGAGACAGAACCGCGATTCGTCGCTGAACACCGCACTGTTTCATTCAGCACCCCCGCAGCTCTGGAGCAAAACTTGAAAATTTTCATCACCCTGGAGGGGGAATCGAACCCGCACCTCCCGATTTCCGGTCAAGCATGCTAGTCATTACACTGCCCATGACAAGGAAATTCGAAGCAACTGAACATAGATATCTGGGAACCTTCAGATTTGCGCTAGTCTAAGCTATTCCTGCCCCATCGTAGTGTCTCACGACCCTTTCTCACATCCAGTGTCGGATGCAGGTCACAAATTGCAGTGATGAAACTACGTCATATACAATTGTATATGACGTAGTATATATTGTAATGCTATTGCATTACAATGCCTACCATATATTCATGAAGAATTATTTCTTCGGTGAAATTCGTTCCCCCGTTGCATATGTAGTAGAGTATGTTTTTCGCACCTTGTCTTGCTAATTATTTAAAGTTGTCCAAGCTATCTTTCATTTAGAGTGATCAACAAAAGAATAAAACTAAAGCAAATGCATTCATTTGTTTTTGAGTTACCGATATTTTTGTTGATTCAGTTTGTGTGTGCGTGTGTTTTATTTTCACAGAATGATTCAAAATCTGAAATTTCAGATCAGCTGTAAGTACTTAAATCTCATAATTGGATGATTTAAATTCAAGACGTTTCCCCATCTCATAATTGGATGACTTAAATTCAAAACGTTTTTAATTCGCCTCTTTTCCACATTACTGGCAAACCTTTACTGATTACGTGCACAATTTATAGCAGCCGCACATGACGTTGATATCACGTGGCACTTCGTTATCGCTCCGAATATGCAGAACGGGGGTGTTCCTAATGCAAAGCTAACTCAGTGCATAAATTGCTATAGCTCTAACGTATATAAATACAACTCCACATCAATATATCGCTTAATTCTCACTCTGCGTAACACGAGTTTCTGCCTCCAGAAATTCTGCGTAACGTATGCATTCAATCTAATGATTTTATCTCTGACTCACTGTCAGTGTTGCTGAAACGGAAAAGCTCTTCGAGGAAGTAATGTATCGTTCAGTAAGAAAACGTTTAACGAAAAGAAACTAAATTTACATAATAAAACAGGAACTAAGGTTATTTAGATATATACGTCATACCCTTGCTTTAAAGATACATGTTACGGATATTATTGATTTGTTACTGACTTATAAGAAATTTATGCAATTATTCCGAGTAGTATCGAGTTCATAATCTTAGAATTTCTTTCATAGCAAAGCATATGCATCGGGGTTTCTTACGGAAGGAAATCAACTCTCCAATAGTAGTAGATGATGCGGTTAATGCTAACCCAGACAAACGGATAAAAATCAGTGAAGCGGCTAATGACTTTTGAAATAATACTTCCATTGTGCTAGTGCATTGTTGCACTTTTATTTATTGAGTAGCTTGTAAACCCATCACTAGCACTTCGTGTCCGACCCAGAAATGCCATAAAGTGTGATTGGTTCAGTGAATTGGCGCTACAGCTGTTGAACAGACGTCCGGAGAAGTGTTTGCTTTTCATACTGATAACATGGTAACAGAACAATGACACATCGTTCATGGCTTGGCACAGAAAGCGAAAGTGTGAGTGTTTTCATTGTTCAGCGACAATAGCGAATACCTTTCACCAAACAATAAAACATCCAAGGAACGATTTCTAACTATTTTTATTTAAAACTCCCACGCAGCAAAAACTGTGGTTGGTACCTGTCACTGTAAAAATTATCATCAATATCTGATATTGTTTCAAATTCAGTAAAAACTTCCAGGAGAAAAACCTCTTTAGTCAAAATAAGTGTATTTCTTAATAAGAACGTGTAACATTGAAAATTACAGGGAGTTCTCTCGTTACGTTTTTCGTATGCAGGTTAAGCAACAGTCATGCTGATTATAAGAACAATCGGAAGTACGTTGATGGTATGTGAGGATCCGAAAACACGAACCTAAATTAAATAAGCAAACCTACCAAACAGGCTTATTTTCACGGAATACAGTGATGAAAGCAAGTCGTAGCTTGTGAACTGATAGATTGAAGAAATATGTTAAATGCTGAAGAAAAGATGAATCTGATAATCTGAGAAATATTTCTCTAACGGTTCTCCGATACTCGTGTAGCGCAGATGACTGCAGAACTTTCAATCTGACAAAGAGCCAGAACACAAATACAGGAGTTTGCGCATCAGACTAACAAAGCTGCCTGAATCGCTTAAGGCACAATGCCAACGTGGCCACAAATTAGAAATACACAAAAGACGCTGCTTTGTGAAAGAGAAACAATCTTTCCAGTTAATTTATTTTTTTTATTTCCACCTGTCAGTTATACAAGTTGTCTATCAGCACTCGATGCTAAAGAAACTCGAACTTTATAAATAACACACATTGTATTTAGTTCTCCGGTTTTGTGATAACAACAGCTAGTGATACCAGTAAAGAAATGGAAAGAGTCTTAGAGAAAAAAGAAACGTTACTTCCCTCGCATGACATTTTTAACATTTCCTACACTTGAGTGATATGAAGTTGAATATTTCATTTTGCTTTGTTTCGGGGTTTAGCGACCACCACACACATAAGAAACTCTTTCGGCCACAAGCAGTCGTCCCTCTAATTTAGGGCACTGGTTTAAGGGTAGGAACAGAACCAGCACCATCAGACAAAAACACAACCCACGCCTCAAACCGTGGCTCATCTCGGATAGACCAGTCAGCCACCAAACCGGCATTCATTTTCACCGCTCATAAGTTCGGCGGAATTTCTTGTTTTTCCGTATATCAATTTCCTTGCTTGCTTCAGTAAAAATTCGGGAGCCTCCCCGGTGGCGCAGTGGTCTAAGCGATAGCTGCTGACCATTCGTCCGAGATGGGTCCGGGTTAGAATCCCGGTGAGGAATGGATGTTGTGATTGTTTTACGGCACTGGGTCTCTCCAATCCCTGGAATCAATGGTCCTAAATTAGGGACGGGCGACTACTTATAGCCCACTGAGTTGCTCACAGTGGTCGTTAAACCCCCAATAAAAAAAATCGGGCGCACATTCAAGGGATTTATTTAACTTTCTTTGATTGCCAAAACGCGCAAACTAACATGACAAAAAGAAAAATGGCTTCGCTCGTTTTTGCGATAGACACATCTGGTTCCTTTTCTAGTTGCACTAAACCCTGAGCACCAAGAGCTGAAAGTTTATTATCAATTAGGAATTGGTTGCTGCAAGAAAAGTCGAGAACCAAATCCGAAGATGCAGTTCAGAATACCTTTTTCAGACAGTAGCTGAACCCAGGCCCTCGACTAAGATTGAAATTTTCTCATACATATACATACGGGACTATTCGAAAAGTTATGTGTGTAGATTACACTTAATGCCTTGTACTCAGGCAACACTATTATTCTATTGCATATCTACGTTGTCCAATTTGGATTCGCTTAGTATGTATATTTTTCTCCCAGTTCTTTTTTTTTAGGTTGAACCGCCACCATGAGCTACTCGATGGGCTACAAGCAGTCCCCCGTCCCTAATTTTGGGCCTCTATCTCCAGGGAAGGAAGACAGCTAGTGCCGTAAGACAAACACAACATTCATGCCTCATCTTGATTCGAGCCCGCACCCTCTCGGACGAATGGTTAGAGGCCAGTGCTTAGACCACTGCGCCACCAGGGCGGCTTCTCCCAGGTGTATTACCATTTGATGGTAAAGGTCTTTGATGCTGAAATGATGGTGACCTGCAAATTTCTTGGTAAAGGTTTTTGATGATGTTTCTGACGGTGACCTGCAAACTGTGTGGCCTTATTTGTAACAAAAGAAGAAATCATGAAAACCCATGACTAAGGAAACCCGAACTGTTATGATACCAGGATATTTTATTTCCGTTTTAAAAGTGTTGCTATTATTTCATCCCCACGGCTCTAGATTACTTTGTGCATACTATATTTTGATGTAGAACAGTATTGCAAAATTTTTGATGCATTTTGACGTTGAGGTGTTTAGACAGACATGACGTTTGCGCCATAAATTCTAAATAAATTGCCGTTTTCTTTAAAATCACTTTTCGTGCTAAAAAGTCGGATTTCAGCCCTTCACGTTACAAATTTTTTCACCAACTTTATATGCATCCCATGTCTTGGTGAAATCAGTATTGATACTGATCAGAAAACTAGCAACATGGCATTGATACCACACCTTTCTTAAATGTCAAAGGACACAAAGATAGCTTAGACCAGGTTACCTACCTAGACCGATATAATTGTGACTAAGTTAGGGACATAGTTATCATTATCTACACCGATATTACACTCATGGACAATCATGCACCAAGAAGGAAGCATCGGATTAAACGGAAATTTTATGGACGTAATGATACAGATAAATGATAGATGTGATGGCAAAAACACAGCTGCAGGACAATTACAGAGGGATCTGTGGCACACAGTCCGGTCATCTTCAATAGCGCGTCGCACCGCCACGTGAGGCGATACATGTTGCAACACGGTCCGGCATGGAGGCGAACAGACGCCTGATATTTTTCGGCGGCAGACTGGCCCACACATGCTGAATATGGGACATGTCCGGGGAGCGGGCAGGCTATGAAAGTGTCTGGACATGACGTAGGCAGTCCTGGGCAACCCGAGCCGTGTGCGGGAGGGCATTATCTGCTGGTATAGCGCACCTGGGATCCCGGCCAGGAATGGGAGCACATAGGGCCGTAGGATCTCATTCACATACAGCTGGCCCGCACATGATCCACGTACCACTACTAGAGCTGATCGGATATCGTAAGCTATGGCTCCCCAGACCATAATGCCTACCGTGGAGGAGGTGTGGCGCTCGATAGTGAGGTTGGGATTGTGCCGTTGACCCGGAGACCACCACACCCGGACACGATGATCATCTGTCCCTAAAACAAAGCGGCACTCATCGCTAAACACCACACGTCGCCAGTCCTTGGCGTTCCACGTCGTTATGGCCTGCCACCACTGCAAACTGAGCCGGCGATGTTCCGGTGTTAATGGCAGCACACGTAAGGGGTGCTGGGATCACAGATTCGCATCCGCGAGGCATCGGGAAATGGTTCGTGGACACAAAGGAGCCGCTACATTTGCCTGTATAGTGGACCAGGTCCCTGTGCGATCCGTTCGTGCCTGGCACACGATCCGTCGATCCTCTCTACCGGTGGTCCTCCTGGTCCGTCCTGAGCCACTTCGCCGTGTGGCAGTGCCGTCACGTGTCCACTGCTCCCAACACAGTCGGACGGTACGGTCAGAACGATCCACGTGGCGGGCTATAAGGCGCGCCGACCACCCTGCGGTTTTGATCCCGATGATCAGACCTCTCTCAAAGTCCGTAAGTTGCGTAAATCGACATCTCTGGCATTTACCCGGCATTAATGTCACTCTCTACTCTTGCTTGCATAGGCCGGTGCTTTTCGCTTTCATGGGGTATCGACTACACGCCGCTTTATAAGGCTGCCGGTTGGTGCCTGCGGCGCCCCCACAGGGTGTATGGTCATGCGCAAGCGCGCCGAATGTGGATCATTTGCATACCAGCACGCACTCTAGCATGTTTTCTTCTAGGTGCGCAAATTTCATTGTCCGTGAGTGCAGTTCTAAAACTAATCATTGGCAATATCTTGTAAAAGAGTGAACCAGGGTCATATTAGTTTGATGTAGATTAAGGTGTGGGATAGAAGTGTGTGGAGTACTGATATTATTTGAAATATCAGTTGTTTTGAATACTCATTCGCATTGAGCTTACATCCAATGCAACACTAAATTTGACATATGGATATCAGATCTACTGTTTTTTTAGCTGTGGTTTACAGATTTCAGGGAAAAGTCGCTGGCAACACTGCTTTAAGGTGCCGTTCCTTTTACGATGAGCCGAGATACCGAATTGAAATCTTTCGTCATTCTTCTATTTTTAGATTTCGTCGCCTATTAAATTCCTGAAGTGAGTTTAAAAATTTTCAAAAAATGAAAAAAAGCTTTCATAGTTCACTGTCATCCTAAATCAGCGTTAGCTGGCCTCTCTATGGTTTCAGTTCATCGTTGATATACACACATCGTCAAAAAAATAGTTGCACCCAGAAGGAAGCAACCGACAGGAATGAAACTTGGTGGGTAGGTTTGACATCGTGAGACATGCAAATAATTCAAGTATCACGCTCGGCCGCGCATGCGACGCAAGCAAGGAGTGGTCGCAGCGCTGTACCTGACCGGCTATATAAGGTAGTCCGGTTGCGCGTACTTGTTATTCTGACTCGTGCTGTTGTGTTTGTTGCATCCTTTGCAAGTGCAGTATGCCTCGAAGAAAAGTTCGGAAGCAATTCGAGCAGTTGGAAGAGTTCGAGAGGGGCCGCATCGTCGGACTCCGGGAAGCGGGATGGTCTTATCGCCGTATTGCGCGCCATACCGGTCGTGCGGATATCACCATAGCACACTGTTGGCGGCAGTGAATAGAACAAGGCACGCAGTAGCGACAGGAAGGGGCTGAGAGACCTAGACGAACAACGGACAGAGATTACTGACGGATTGTCCGACATGCGCGGAGTGACCCAACAGCCACGATTGCAGATATGCAGCCAGCAGTGGTGCTCTCAATGCATCGTCCGATTAGTGCCAGCACCATTGGCAAACGGCTGCACAACGTAGGACTGCACGCACGCAGACCGTTACGACGACTGCCCTTAACACCATTGAATCATCGCCAAAGACTGCAATGGTGTCGTGCCAGACTCTCATGGAGCCACGCAGAATGGCAGTGGATGATCTTCAGTGACGAATCGCGCTTTGTCGTGGAGGAGACGACCACCGAATCCGTGTGTGGAGGCATCGTGGTCAGCGCCAAGATGGACGGTTTGTTTTCGAGCGTCACACGTCCAGAAGGCCTGGTGTCATGGTGTAGGGTGTAATGGCCTACGATGCCAGATCACCTTTGGTGTTCATTGCAGGCACTTTGACAACCCAGCGTTACGTTAATGAGGTCCTGCAACCAGTGGCTCTTCCTTTTCTGAACGCTCACTCTGGTGCGATTTTCTAACAGGACAACGTTCGTCCGCATACTGCTGCTGTTTCAAAAGCTTGCCTTCAAGGCACTGACACTCTGCCATGGCCAGCCTCATCGCTAGACCTATCATCGATTGAAAGTGTGTGGAGTGCTATTGGACTCGCTATTGGACGCGCTATCCACATTCCACTTCTACCGAGCAATCTGCAGGAACTGCGGGAGAAGATTCAAGCTGCATGGGATGGCTTATCGCAGGACACCATTAGGAACCGGTACAACTCCATGCCGTGACGTCTGGCATGCTGTGTGAGCAAACATGGCAGCCCGACGCCATACTGAGAAACATTACGTATTGGCGTGTAGCTCAATAAATATTGCCCAGGCTGCGGATGGCCTAGTGGTCAACTTCCGTGACTGCCACAGAGAAACCTCAGGTTTGATCCACTAAATATCCGCTGTGCGTCGGATGGGCACGTTAAGCCGCCGGACTCGGGTACTTGCTCCCCGGTAATAAATGAGGGAGTATTCCTCCACCTTTCTACCTCGCTTCCGTGTCACTTTCCTATCGGGAACTGTCGCCCAAATCTCCTAGCTTCCTATTTCTAAGGGTTGTTTGAGACCTGGAGTCAGACACTCTCTTCCTAAAATCCTCTACATATGATCTGATCTAAAAATTGCCCATATCAGTTTCTATGTTTAATGATTAATTGTTCTTGGTAACCTTTACTTTCCTCCCGAATAGCATTGCAATCCGACACGTCCTTCTGGGTGGAACAATTTTTTTTTTGACGATGAGTGTATTTAACATAAATGACTTTTCCTTTCAGGATTTAAAAACGTAGATTAAACGTCTGATTTAACTTCACTTTTCTAAAACACGAATCGTTTATATCTCATCACAGACATTTTCAACAGGGTTAGTTTCCTGTTATCTATGTATAGTTTTCTTCAGTAAAAACTTTCTGATTTTCTAGAAAATATTAAGATTTCCTATGCTGCTGAGTTTGAGTCGCATGTAGAATCACGCATGTTGGTAAATTTCTTCCGTCACTTTCGTTCGACGTGGTTCATGCATCAACAGATCAAAAAAAACTACAACAGAGTACCATCTCGCATTTCGGTTACGCCAGACAGGTTCCGTATCTCGGTCACGGGGTCTTAGTAGGCCGCGATCAGTTATTCCTGATCTGAATGAGTGGATCAAGATGTCCGATTCCCAATCGCACTCATCGAACATTACGACATCTTGACACACCTTTTAGATCCGGGTAGAGTGGGACGTCATGTTTCGTTACAGAGGTTTTCCTTCTGACATCGTTTGGTTTACTGTGATTACATACATACGCTCTTTTTCATCTTATATCTGCATGCTTAAAGCATTTATTTGCTGATTATATGAATTCGTGCATTCGTGGCCACGAAGGGCACAGAAAATAACTCCCTCCATATTTATGCATTGAAATGCTTACTCCTATTTTTCATATAGGATATTCAGTGTTTGTTTATACATTTATTTCTTTATTATCTCTTCTCACTAGACTCTCACGCGCATTTTCGACTACCTATGCAGGTGTGTGTGATATACTTTATATTGCTCTTCTGCTAATGATACATGCTTCTAGAGATTTTATATGTATTTTTGAGCCAGAAGATGGTACAATGAACTAAGTCCTGACTTCTGACCGTTATTCCGAGAGATCTGGGTTCGTGTCCCGGATAAAGTTGTAGCTGCCTGGGTTCGAGTCCCACTGGTATTCTTGTCTTACGGCACTGGCTGTCTCTCTCTCTCTCTTCCCTGGAATTAATGGCCCTAAATTAGGGACGGGCGACTACTTACAAGCCTATTGAGCTGCACACTGTGGTCATTAAACCCTCAAACAAACAAGAAAGATGACACCGAATTTTCGGTTGTAATAAGCACGACTTTTGAATCCTTTCCGAACACGAAAAGCATATCTCTAAGTAGATTTTTAGAAAATCTAAAAACTAAGCAAAACGAAAATGCACATACACCACTTAGGGAAAAACTGCGCAGAATTTAAATACGTAATGACAGAAGAGTTATTCATAGCAAATGAAACCGGTTAAAAATAAAATTCAACCGCATTTCTGCAATCGATTAGATATCCAGAAACATTGGGTTGATGCATAAGTTCATGCCGTTTTTTTCACCGCACTACAGGAATGTATTGCATCAGAAGGGAAAACAGAATCAATCAACCATGTATTCCCCCCATTGTCTACAATGTTGCCATAACGTCTGGATAGGCCTGCAATGCCATTCTTGAAAAAACGTGCAGGTTTTGCTGCGAAGAAATCATCAAGGGAATTCTGGGGATCAACATCATTGTTGAACGTTCTGACACGGAGTGCATTCGACAGAGATCGGAACCGATGATAGTCTGAAGGGGCGACATCCGGTGAATAAGATGGATGTGGAACGATTTCCCATTTCATGTCCTGAATGGCCATTTTGGCCATGTTTACACTGTGAGGGCGTGCGTTATCATGTTGGAGAAGGACACCATAGCGTCGATGTGGCCGTTTCTGCTGAATTGCTCCTTCCACACTGCGGAGTTGCTCACAATACAGTGCAGCGTTGATGGTCCAGTTCCTCGGCGGCATTTCCCAGTGCATAGTGCTTTCCATGTCCCACCAGACACACAACATGATCTTCGCTCGATGAAGGTCATGTTTTGGACGTGGTGTGGGCGTCTTGTTCGGGCTTAACCATTTCCTTCGATGCCAAAAATTCACGTACTGGCAGCACTTTGCATTTCCGATAAAAATACGTGACAGAAAGGGTTTGTGTTGCCAAAAACATTCGCGATAACGGGTGAGCAAGGAACGACATATTGCAACACGCTGATTCTTGTTGTCCCCGGTGAAAGAGTGAGGCACCCAAGATCCCAATTTCTGGACCTTTCCAATACGTTCCAGGTTGCGCACCACTGTGGCCTGATCACAGTCCATCTCAGTGGCCAATTCGCGTGTAGTTTGACTGGGATCCAAGTGGATGAGATGGTTCAAACGATCCTCATCAAAGTGAGATGGACGTCTTGAGAGTAGAGAGTCGTTGAGGTCAAAATTGACACCTCGGAACCGCTCAAACCGTTTGCGGGTTGTCCTCGGAGCAATAGCATCCTCCTCATACACAGCGCAAATTGTCGAGTAGCCTCGGCGCCTGTGGATCCCTTGTTAAACTCGTAGAGGAGTAGATGTCGGAAATGTTCATTCCTCTCTACTTGACACTCCATACTTCCCGACCTGAAAACCAATAAACCATTAGCCACACAACGCAATAAGATTTCGATACACGATATTACTGGCTACATTTTGATATACAACTGGCCATTTGCACCGCCACTACTGACCCAGGAAACACTCGTGAAATAAAACGTCATGAACGTATGCATCAACACAATATTAGCAAAGAGAAATGCACATTCTCCCCCATGAAGAAATTTGTGACCGCCCCGGTGGCCTAATGATCTAAGCGCTGGCTTGTGAGCATTCGCAAGACATGGCTCCGGGTTTGAATCTCTGTGTGGCATAGATGTAGTGTTTTTCTTAGGGCACTAGCTCTCTTCCTTCCTAGAGCCAGTGGCCCTAAATTAGGGACGGGTGACAGCTCATATCCTATTGAGTTTTTCGCGGTGGCTGTAAAAACCTCAAACGAACAACAAAACATCTGAGCATTGGTGGAAATCGAAATTGCTCGCAAAATTTACTTTATAAAGGTAGCTATCCGAAGCATAAGATCTTTAGGAACACAGATAAGGTCAGAAATATAAATGTACATTTATTCCTCCTAACAGAAAAAGAGCGAATCGTTAAAGGTAGGAAATGATCGCCATAGTGACAGGTTTCTGATGCAAACAGAGTTTTTTCAGTCCTAATTTGTAAACAGTGGAATGACTTCAAATAGAATAAACATTTTCTTCCCCTAGTAGCAGAATTTATGCATTATGGAAAATAGATGAGATGTTTTTCAAAGCAAGGCTATGCAACATAGAAAGAACTTTTGAAATCACGCTTTTAGAAGCGGAGATAATGAAAAAATATATATACACTGCCTGGCCAAATTAAAAGTCGTGCATGTTAATGCTTCTTGGGACCACCGTTAGCACGAATCACAGCACGCATTCGGCGTGGCATGGTTGGTGTCTATGAGTTTATGCACTGTCTCCCCACTGATTTGTGGCCAGCTCTGCAGTACCATTTCTCCAAGATCCTTGGTTGATGACGGAAGAGTGGAATTATTCCTTAGATTCCTCTCCAGTATATCTCACAGACCCTCACTGGGGTTGAGGGCAGGACTTTGTGGTGGTCAATTCAAGTGTGCGAATGATGACTCGTACTCCTCGAACCAATCTTTCACAAACAGAAGTCATCGCTCTTTCCACGTTTATAAGTGAGTCACGGAAAAATTCTCATTGGCCGCCACCGGGAATCGAACCCAGGTCTTCCAGTTACCCGCCTGATATGCTGACCTTGGGTTCGATTCAAGTTGGCGGCCAATGAGAATTTTTCCGTGACTCATTTATAAACGTGGAAAGAGCGATTACTTTTGTTTGATGTTCCTAGTCCACGTAAAATATCTGTATTAATCAATCTTTCACAATTTTAGCGCGATGAATCGTGGCATTGTCATCCTGGAATAGGCCATTGCCTTCAGGGGAAAAAATTCCATTGATGGAATAAGGTGGCCATTCAGTATGCTGAGATACTCAGGTGACTTCATTTTATTGCTGCATAGTGTTGCTGCGCCTAAACCAGCCGAACAGAAGCAACCCCAGATCATAACACTTCCTTCTAGACCTGTACAGTGGGTACAGTACAGGAAGGATCCAATACTTCATGCGATTCCCTTCGAACCCTGATGCGCCCATCATGTTAGAACAGAGTATACCTCGACTTATCCGACCACATGATTCTCCCCCATTGCTCAGCAGTTCAATCTTTATGTTCCGTGGCGAATTGGAGTCTTTTTTCCGATTACTCTCACTAATCAGTGATTTCCTTTTTGCAACAAAGCTGTTTAATCCCGATCCTTTAAGTTCCCTTCTCATCGTGCGAATGGAAATGGTCTTGCTTCCACTATTGAACATGGTTGTGAGTTCCAGTGTCGTTTTTTTGAGATGCGATTTCACTAAGCGTTTTTAATGATCTTCGGTCACAATTATACAGGACCGTTTTCCGACCACACATTTTTCGCGAAGTTCATGCTTCACCGGCATCATTCCACGATTTAATAATGCGTTGGACAGTTCGTAATCCGGTGCCAGTGATTTCAGCAATCTCCTTGCAGGTCTTCTGCCCTTGCCACAGGCCAATAATTTGGCCCTTTGTGAACACTGTCACATCTTTTCCGCGACCGCGTATAACGTCTTCCGCCATGATCTTTTAGTACAGATGAGCTGCACGCTCATCCCGTTCCATTTAAAGATTGTGTTGGCCGCAGCATTATGTAAATATTCGAAATGCTTCACCAGTCATGCCGTCCTCGATATTTGCATGTTTCCATTCACACCGCGACTTTTTATTGTGGTCAGGCAGTGTATTTACGCTACCTAGCGGGAAAACTATGCGTGATTTGAAGCAGAATATGCAAACAATACTTATAACGAAGTAAATTTCTCCGTCATTTCTGTCCACGCCAGGATTCGAACCCGGATCCCCTCATTCCGGAATAAGTCACTCTACCAATTGAGCTACGCGGACGTTTGTTCTGACTACTATCTGCCTTTATGTCGTGTGCGCCCTGCTGGCAGGTACGTCACATCTCCCCCCCGAAAGAGGGCCGGGGGCATGGCCCACGGGTCAGCCGTGGCCATGAATCGTTGCAGGCAGCCATTCACTGTAGAACGTGCACTTGAGAACTCCCTGTCAATCTGGTGTGTGGAATGCAACGTCGCACACATTGATTTTTCGAAGCGCTGGAGAAGAGATTCTCTGATTTTTCCTATCTCGCGGTGTGGAAATAACATCACACCATTGCGAGATTTTGAACGGTCGGGTCATCCGGATAGTTCGGGCGCCATTATAACGAAGTAAATTTCTCCGTCATTTCTGTCCACGCCAGGATTCGAACCCGGATCCCCTCATTCCGGAATAAGTCACTCTACCAATTGAGCTACGCGGACGTTCGTTCTGACTACTATCTGCCTTTATGTCGTGTGCGTCCTGCTGGCAGGTACGTCACATACTATCTGTATTCGTGAAAGTTATCTGATGATACGGATTTAAAATATATTAAAAAAATATCATATCGTCCCGAGAGGAACTTTTTCCATTGGTATTCTTATTCGTATAACAAAAGGATTCATTTAAGAACATTTGGTAACTAAATTGTGCTTTTCTTATGCGCTACTATTTGGAATTGCATTAAAAATAAATTGTACTTACCTTCTGAACAGGCGAAGACAATCCGCATGACCACAGAAGAGTTGCGGCGAAAGCAACATAAAGGAGAAAGAAATACATTGAGGAGGTCCAACGCCCAGGAAAAGAAGGAAGAAGGATAGGCAAACCCACAGGAAAAAGCCGTCTTTACAATTTCTACCCACGGTGGTGATTACACTGTGCGATCTGAAAAATATATAGGACATACGCATTTAGGAAAACTATAAATTCAAGGTTCCAAAAACATCTTTTGTATTGTAAACAAAACACAGTATCCCACAAAAAAGTCAAGGAACACATTTGTGATTCGAAGAAACTCTGTGTGAGTACTGAATATGCAAATGTGTTCATCCATAAACGTATTTACTCGGAAGTTAAATCAGTGGTAAACTAATGAAAGATGGGCATATAGAAGGAGTTTGAGGTCTGCGGGGGCCCGCTCCAGAATTCCCGATTTTCTTAGGAAGGGGAGAGGACCAGTGCCGCAAGGAAGAGACATCGCCCATGCTTTATCCGGGACTCGAGCTCGGGCCCATCTTGGGAGATTGGTCACAAGGCAGCGTCTCAGATCACTCGGCTACCAGGGAGGCGATTGTTTGGCAGGTTATCAAACTCCGTGTTTTCCAGCAAATTTATTATAGTGTTGTTCACTTCAAGGCAGATCATTTCGCAACATTATTTTTATGTAACTCAGGAAACAGAGTAGAACTCTATTCTTTCATCGCATTGTACTTCTTTGAGTAGTATAATTATGTATTTTTTGGTTGAAGTCACTGAACAATTTAAAACAAAATGAGGATAAGTGACGGCTTTATCAGTTGAATAAGTAGCTTGAACTTGAACACTTCAAATTCAGCAGAGGTTACGGTAATAGATACGCTGAACTTGAATAAACGAATATCGCTGCGTGAACAAACTTCCAGTGTCCCCGCACGAAATCTTAGTGCACGCAACACTATTTACATTGTTTTTCGTGAAGGAATTTTACTCATTCAGTAGTCCATCTATTTTGCTTATTTTTTACACTGTTATTTTTCCCGAAGAGTAATGAAACATATTGCAGTAGGAATCATAAATGTTTAGCCTTCCTCGAGGTTCTAAACCACGCTTTTTATCGTTTTTATCGTTCAACTTCTTTTTCCACTGAAAACGCGTTTAGGTTCCTTCATTGCTGATGAGACCTACACTATACTGACAAAAGTCACCGAACACCTAGAAGAGAAACACACAACATAGCATTTTTTTACATATATTAGTACGGTGTCGGTCCACCTTTGGCCTTAATGCATACACTAACACTTCGAGACATGCTTTCGACTAGGTTTTGGAACACAGCGATATTTATGCGCTTCCATTCAGTACATAATGCTTAATGCTGCCGCTAACTGCTGCTTAGTAGTAGGCCTTGGTTCCAAACTTCTTATGTGACACTGTAATTCATCCCATGGGTGCTCTGTGGGATTTAGATCAGGGCTCTGTGCTATACAATCCACACACGATACGGAATTATTGTCAAACCACGCCGTAACAGTCCTTGCGTTATGGCTCGGTACCAACAAGGCACCAACAAAGCTCTGTTCCATAGTATTGCCACAGAGTTGGTAGGGCATAATTGCCCAGAATATCAAGGTAGACGTACTGGTTAACAGGTTTGTCCACTATAACCAATGGGCCGGGACGATACCACGAAAAACACCCCCACACGAGTACACTGCCAGCTCCAAACTTGACCGTAGGAACAGTACACTGTGGTAAACAGCGTTCTCCCGGCTGCCGCCATACCCACACACGGCCATCAGACTAATGGATCGTGCATCTGGACTCATTAATCCATAGACCCGTTTCTATTGATCTACGGTCCGCGATAAATGTTCTTTACACAATGCTAAACGACGAGTGGCATTCCGAGTGGAGATGAATGGCTTATGAGCAGCCGCACGAGCACGGTAACCCATGGAATGAAGTTCTGTGAGAATGGTACGTGTACATACCGATGTTCCAGCATTTTTACTCACCTGTACACTGAGGTCTTGTGCAGTACTCCGTCGATTAGCTGTAACGATTCTTCTGAGGCTTCGACGTCCTCTATGAATGATTTTTGGTCTGCCGGTACGTTTTGCTGCTTCAGACACGCCATGTGTCTTCCACTTATTCAGTACATCCAAAACAGTTGACTTGGGTATGTTTAAACGCCTCTCGGTTTCTCTTATGGACAACCCACTAATATAACACCCAACAATCTTTCCTTTCTCAAAGTCAGATCTCTCCCGCCGCGACATTTTCACTCAACCTTACAGTGCAATATGATCGCCGGCAGCTGCAGTCTTGTTTTTATACCGTTTGCAGCTGTATCGCGCATCTTAACAACGCAGCGGATCCGTTCATTTGCTTTTGAAGGGGTGTCCGGTGACTTTTGTCAATATAGTGTATATTATTTTAATCCTTTACACAAAGAGTATCAATATACTTACGTATATTGTGACAACGAAACACAGAAATGGCCCTGCGAACAAAGGAGGATTAGAATGACCAAACCAGGCAGGAAAAGTTTGGGCTTGCTGTTGATTACAAAACCACACGTGCGACCTCGGTGGCGCAGTGGTCTAAGCCCTGGCTTGTGACTATATGTCAGAGATGGGTCCGGGTTCGAATCGCGGTGAGGCATGGATGTTGTGTTTGACTTACGGCACTGGCTCTCTCCCTTCCCTGGAACCAGTGGCCCTAAATTAGGGACGACTGACTGCTTATAGCCCATTGAGATGCTCACGGTGGTCGCTACACTATGTTATCAAAAGTATTCGAATACTACAAAATATTTGTAAAAGTGCAAAGAACGGTTGCGCAGGAAGGTGCGCTGTGAGTGGAGAGATACACATATAAAGCTGAGATGTTCTGTCGTGTTATCAGTAACTTTGAAGCGAATAAGCCGCGTGGACGTGAAAGTTCCGAGTTTCAGCGTGGACTGATCGTAGGATGTCATTTTAGTAACGTTTCCATACGGAGCATTGCAGCTGAATTAAACATACCAAAATCGACTGTAAGGGATGTCGTGAACAGATGGAAGCCGGAAGGTGCAACTACAGCAAAAATATGTACAGGAAAGTTGCACAAACGGACGGAACGTGACAGAAAAACCATGGTAAGAAATGTTAAAAAATCCCGTTCTTCCTCTGCCGCTTCTATTGCTGCTGATGTAGGATATGTTTGTAATGGCTCGGTTAGTACCATAACTATCCGCAGAGAGTTGCACAGTGTGGGTTATTATGGTAGAGCAGCGACATACAAGCCACACATCACTACCGCGAACGTGAAGCGCCATTTGGAATGGTGTGTCTTCCGTCGTTCCTGGACTGTGGGCGACTGGAAAGCTGTTCTTTGGAGTGATGAGACACGCTTTTCACTCTTCCAATCTGATGGGTGTGTTTGGATATGGCGACAGCCAGACGAAAGATTTTCGTGGACTGTGTTCTTCCAACTGTAAAGTTCAGCGGACGCTCCATCATGGTATGGAGTTGTTTTACATGGATATGACTCGGCCGGTTGGTTATTATACCATAAACCATGAACTTTAAAGTGTACCTCGACATTATGGATTATTCTACCCTACTATGGCAGTATTATGAATATGACCGTTGTCCCTTCCATCACGATCGAGCTGCCTGACTCACTGCACGGCATGTGCAGGACTGGTTTTTGAAAATGAGGTGGAATTGTTAGACTGGCGTGCTCAGAGTCCTGATCTTAATCCCATAGAACAACTCTCTGATGAATTGGAGCGACGAATATAAAATCTACCACATCGACCATCTTCGCTTTCCACTCTGCCAGCAGCTTTGCAGGACGAATGGCGCGCCATTCTTGTCTGGAAGTTGGTTGGTAGTATGCCTGGATGTGTTGCCGCTAGCATGCAAGCAAAAGGTGTGCAAAAAGATCGACTAATTCCTAACTGCGATAGTAAAGCCATTTGTCCCAAAACATTGTGGAGTCCGAATACTTTTGATAATATAGTGTATACACAGGAAACTATTTCATAAATTCTCTTATGAAAATAAACTGTGATAGATCCTGGAGTAAAGAGAACCGTTGAAATATGCTTTGTGAAACGCATATGTTCAACTGTTAACATATTTTAACAATTTAACGGAGAAAAGATTTTAAAACTCCGCTCTTCATTGAAAGTAGCTTTAAACTATGCTTGAAACAAAGCGTTTTACTAAATAATAATTTTCCACTGAGAATTGGCATTTGACAAAAAAAAAAAAAAAAGAGCATCGCGAGTCTCTTGAAGACCCCATCACCAACTCGGAATTATCGTGAAAACCATTCTGCAATCTAAAATGTGCATGTGCCAAATTCAATTTTCCTATACATTTATTTTTCACATTTATTTGGTCACTGATCACCTCTTGCGCAATGGTATTGATTTCTCTTCCTTGAAGAGAAGATTTTTTTAATCCCAGTACTGGCAAATCGCTGTTTCTTTTAAGATAAATAAACTGCTGTTAATAGAAATTGCAGCACCAAGAAAGAAACAAGCAATCACAATGAAATTTATGAGAGTGATTAGTTATGTTACAAGCTGCAAACGGTCACAATTACATACCGGTTCGTGTTGAGGAAGGCCAAAAATTAGTAATAAGTAAATCCATCATGGGCAATGATAATCGACCCCACACGCCGTGTGATCGAATGAAACAGAGTTTGGATGGTCGCCTGCGGTATTGCATTCCATTCTGCATCTACACTCATCCACAATTCATGGTTGTGACCGGCGGCGAGATCATGTGAGCCAGTCGTTGCGCGATGACACTCCAGACGTTCTCTATAGGCGACAAATCTGGCGAGCGAGCAGGCCCCGGAAAACGAGTGACTTGTTGCTCACAGATTATGTCTTGGACATTACGAGCAACATGGGGACGGGCATTGTCTTATTGGAAGACGGCTCCCGAGATAGTCTGAAGGAAATGTAGAAGTTCAGCTTCCAACACTTCCGTGATGTAGCGTTGGCTGTTCAGTGTGTCTGAGATGCGTAGTAGGCGAGTGCGTGAATAAAACGCAATAGCGCCCCAGACCATCACGCTCGGCGTGGGACCGGTATGGCGCAGCAGCCTTCCAGATATCGTTCACCACGGTATTTGCAAACAAGGATTCGCCCCGTCGTGATGCATTAGACTGAACCTGGACTCGTCCGAAAATACAATATGCTCCCATTCAGCACTCCAGTTTCGACGTTCGCGGCAGCACTGCAATCGCTGGCGCTTATGGTTCACAGTCAAGAGACTGCCATATGGTGCAAGTGCCTGTCTTTCTCCTTGGTCGTGCGATTTCGAGCTCCAGACCCTGCACGACGACGATGAGTAAAACCTTCTGCTGTTCATTTGCACCATGTACAAATAACGGTAGTTGCATTACGCCTAGCGCGTGCAGCAATATCACGGTATGATAAACCACCTTCTCTGAGTCCAACGATTCTACCTTTTCCAAACTCCGTCAAGTGTTCGTATGGTTGTCTCGTCCTCCTACGCGGCATGTTTACATGTTAACAACTACGTACGGTCGAGTTTAGCGATAGCAAGTTTAAAAACTTGCTCTCTGTACGCCTTCTTTAATACCCCCTGATGTGACATTTCCGATGGCGTTGCGTACGCCTCACATTTGCATGTGCGTTGCAATTGTAATCATTTGCATCTCCCATAGTGCCCTATCCACCCTGCAAATTTCGTGCACATCCGAGCATTTCTTCATAGTGTTGCAATTTCTATTAACAGCAGTGTAGTTGTAGGACACAGACTTCGGAATATCTCTCCGGAGGAATCTTCTTGCGCCATGTTTCAGTCTGTGGATAAAAATGTGGGGATGATGGACCACCACAATAGGTACTAGTGTATCCTTCAAGATTACAAAAGGAGGGTAGGGTCTACCAGTGTCTCTGGGCTCGCTGCTCTAATTTATAGGAGCTTGCTTGGTCTGGCTGCACTTTTCTCACATGAGTATGTAGAATTTTGCTACGTCATTTATAGCAAACGCCCAACTTATGAGAAATGCTTTTTTTATTTTAAGGAAATAGCTTTTCAGACATACATGGGTTGGACAGAATAATGTGAGCGTCACGCTCAGAGACGTGACTTCTAAAGCAGCTGCATACGTCGCAATACGCAAAGGTATCCACCACTTTTGGGTTGTAATAGCTTTGTTTAGAACCTCAAGGACCTGTTTAAGTGCATTTAAAATGTCTTGTTGCAATATTTATTTCAGGATGACGACGAAATGAGCGATTTAACGGACTACGGAAGAGGGTTAATTGTTGGTGGCCGGCTAGTTGGTGCCTCCGTGACAACAGTCACCAGGGTAGGGGGGATCGAGAGCTACTGTGTCTACCTATCGTCATAACAACATACCGTGTGCGTGGCAAAACCTCGTCTGAGAAACACAAGAGTGGCCGGAAAACGACCCTGACTGATGGAGACAGGAGAACATTAAAGAGGATCCTTACCCGTAATAAGAAGAGCACGACGCCGAAAATTAGTGCGGAGCTCAATCTGAATCTTCAGACCCCAGTATCAACTAAAACAGTGCGCAGGGAATTGCATAAACAAGATATTCATGACAGAGCTGCTATTGCAAAAACTCTGGTGGCCCGGGTGAATGCACAACGGCGACGGCAGTGGTGCCAGGAGCATACAACGTGGACTGCCGATGCATGGAAGCGTGTAATGTGGTCGGATGAATCCATATTCACATTATTCCCCACCGCATAATGTGTTCACGCTTGGAGAACACCGTGAAAAGTGTACAACTCAGACTGACTGCTCCCTGCAGTGCAGCATGGTGGTGGTTCTGTCATGCTTTGGGCGGTAATATCCTTGGTTTTCAGCCGGTCTCCTGATCACCTTGAAAGGCTGGATGACTGGCAGGACGTATGAAACCATTTTGGCCGACCAAGTGCATCCAATGGCTCAGACATTGTTTCCTACAGGGGCTGCCATCTATCAAGATGATAACGCCCCAATTCACAGAGCTCGGAATGTCCAATTATGGTTTGAGGAGCATGAGGACGAACTTTCACACCTTCCTTGGCCTCCCCAATCACCAGACTTAAACAACATCGAGCTACTGGGGTGTGTGTAGGAAAACAGAGTAAGATCTCGTTATCCTCCTCCTGCATCTGTTAAGGACTTGGAGCAGTTTCTGCGTGAAGAACGGTGTAACATCCCACTAACCACTATCCAGGATTTGTATGCGTCCATTCCAAGGAGGATTCAGACGGTTTTGAATGCCAAAGGTAGTCCCACACTCTATTAGGTACGTAAAACCTTCTTTTCCTTGGTATTCACATTATTCTGTTGAACCCCTGTATGTAACACCCAAATGATTTTAACGAGTATTATTCACAAATACCAAAATAGTTATTTAATAATAAGGAACTGTACACAAACTGTACTTAAAATAGTATAATTATACTGGTAATCCGAATTCCTTGGAGTAGAATAGAAATCAAAGTTTCCAAGCTTTCGCACATCAACCGGTTGGCTTTTTCAAGGAAGGTAGATAGCAGCCTTTGTCTACCTTTCCTGAAAAAGCCATCTAGTTGATGTGCGAGAGCTTGGAAACTTTGATTTCTATTCTACGCGAAGAAATCCGGATTAATAATATAGTTATACTATTCCAACCAAAATTATTCTTTGGTTCCAAAAAATCCTGACAAAAAGAATGCGAGGAAGCTGACCATTTCTCGAGCGGCCTACTGAGAAATGTCCCCCTGGGCAAATCTTCAGTGAAGATATTAACTTCACTATAATCATTGCCATGAATGATAAATCCCACTTTGTATTTTGTTGATCGTCTTTTGTTTGGGAGTCTACGAAGTTGGTATGAAAACGAAACTTTTTTATAATACGTGTTGTTTCTTTGTTAAGTGATTTCCATAAGTTGCCGTATTTACAGTTGGAAGCATTATTGGTTAGGAAAAATCTTTCAGAGCTAAAAGCGTGTGCTATAATTCACTAGTGATTTGAAAATATTTAAAATGATAAGGATTGGTCATCTAATCATGAGTTGCGGTTTTTAGCGCCCTTTGAGGACTTTCAAATGTTTTTTCTCATTTAATGAAAATTGGAGAAACAAGGAAGGCATAAATTTTCCGAACATCATTTCAACGAGGACGCGTAACTACGTCCCGATAGGTATCAACGCCAATGGTTAATGAAAATAACAATTTAAAATTTCATTATTAATTAGAGAAACGTTATATATAAAAAATAAATAAAAGTTTTCCGATTTCTAGTTGTACACTGTTAAACAATTTGCAGTAGGTTGCACCAAAAAGTAGTGCTACACCAGGTGCACCACTTTTGGGGCAAAGGAAAATCATTGTGTGATGCGTGAATGACATAAAAACACGGTGCAATTATTTATTTTATTTATTTATTTATTAATATTTATGCTGTTACATTTCAGCTTCATACATATATGTCATTTCAGTGTTAAATTACATAACAGCAAGGGGAAACAAGGAAAAGGCCTAATAAGGCTAACAGGCCCTGATTCCTCACTTGCAAGTAAGCAGTTGATCACAAGGATGTTAACAATGGTAAGTGGTTAAATAAACACATTGTATTAGTTCCAGCATATCATTGCCCTGTAATGTGTACTTTGAAACCCCCCACCCCACAACCCTTTTTTATATTAGTGATTCATTAGAATTTTTTCTTAATTTCTTTTCAAACAGATTGTTATTTATTTCAGTTAATTCTGTTGGTAAATTGTTCCAAAATTCTGGGCCAATGTAATTTATGCTTTTTTCGCCATTAAGGATCTTGGGTTAATGGGTCGTAGAAGAGATTTGCCCCTGGTTCTGTAGTTATGAGTAACTAATTTTATATCTATAATATTGATATGTAAGTTTTTTTATTCTTTGAAACATTAGTTTACCAATATTAAAATTAAATAATTGGGATATTGACAGAATTCCGTATTTACTGGGATCCACATGTACGTGATGATATTGAAGAATCTGTAAGTTATTTGGATGTAAAGAGTTATTTTGGTTCTGATAAACTTATTTTGTAGTCTTTGTAATTTTAATATATCAGTTTGAGTAGTTTGACCCCTTGGCGTGATACAATAGTTAATATGTGACTGTATAAGTGTATAATATAACATTTTTAGAGATTTAAGCGTGAAACATAATATATTGTTACATATAATGCCAATGTTTCTAGAAATTTTATTTGCAATATAGTTCATATTTGTGCTCCATTTTAAGGTTGGGTTTAATATTATTCCCAGGAACCTGAAACTCTGAACTATTTTGATAGGTATTTTATTTAGTACTAAATGATGAAATTGTAATATTGTATTTTTAGTCTACTAAAGACCATGATTTTTGTTTTATTGAGATTAAGTATAAAATCATTTTGTATTAACTGTTCAGAGTACATTTGTAATTACCTATCAGATTGTACAATCAAATCGTTAATATTTGTTCCTTTAATTAGTATTGTTATGTCATCTCCATATAACAGTAAATTATTAGGAGTATCTGCCTTAAATATATCATTTTGTATATAGGTTAAAAAGCAAAGGTCCGAGAATCGATGCCTGCGGAATCCTCGAGTTAATTTTAGGGTTAGATCATTGAAAATTATCAATGGTAGTGTAATGATTCTTACCCGTTAGATAAGTCTCCATTAATTTGTATGATGTTCCTCTGATACCTATCTTTTGTAATTTAGTTAAAATAATTTTACGATTTATCGTATCGAAAGCTTTTGAGAGGTCTAGAAAAATCACAAAAGTAATTGTTTTTAATTCTAATTTTTTTAGTGATATCTTGTAAGTGTAGAAGTGCTAGTTCTGTTGATGTATTCGGTACACCATGGTATGGTATCCAGCCTGAATGGTGCGAAGTTGCACCCACTGCACCATGTTCATGCATGTTTCATGCATCACACAATGATTTACCTTTGCCTCAAAAGTGTTGCAGCTTCGTATTTTGGTGCAACCTTCGGCAAAAATTTTAACAGTGTACTCCACGTTGCAGAGTCTTTTCTCGAACGCGTAATTTCATTTGTAATGGCACCGTGTTTGACGCTTATTTGTTTTATCCATAATACTAAGACTTTCTCGAGCTTATTAAGTTTTCCACATTTTGTTTTCTTTACCAAGTGTAATGACTTTTCCAAGTCCATCCGCTTCCTTTGTTGATTTGCGATATATCCCACTGTCAGCCTGCAAATGCATTTCTCAAGTTTATATGAAAAAAATATTTGCAATAAATGCTGGCTTGAAGATCGATTCTTTTACTTGCATCTACCTACTCACAGATTAAAATTTTTCATGAACACTCAAGGCAGTTGTTCCTATTGCTGCAGAATTCAGTCGAAAACACGATTAAGAGAAGCGGAAGTCATACTTGTAACAATTCCTTACCTATATGATGGACCGCGTTAAAATGCAGAAAATGCACAGAATGGTAAAAAGCTGTTGTCCGCTTGAAAAACGAGGTAGTACTGTTCCCTTTAAGCAGAAGGCCAATTAGTAGGACAACACTCTCCTATCCCATCACCCTCAAGACACTAATTAGCGTTGATACACGTTAATAGTCATGCAGCTTCAAACACAGTAAACCACTCTTACAAGCGAAGTGAAAAACGAACCAACAGAGGCGTGTCTAGGATTAGGGATAACAGAACGCCTGTGCCCAAGTTTCTTGGAAAATTCCATGAACTAGAAGTATAGCAAGAACGATTATTAGTAAATATAGCAATTAGATTATTTGATTGCAAACAAAAGGTACATTCGATAAGTTCTTTTATTTGTGAAAACACAAATTTGTCGAATCCACGTCTCCTCGCTACGGAGTCAGTTGTTCTAACCGACTAAACTACACCGACGGAATATATCGCTGCAGATTTGTCGTCTTGACACGTGCTGCACCTCTGTAATACATCACATATTGTTTTCTGTCCAGGTGGCGGTTTAAAAAGGGTGTTTAAGACGCTTGCAAAACATTTGGTGCTTTTAGGGTATGGGCGGTTGGCGTACAGCGAAGAAGCGGTTCATCGAGGGAATTTTCAATGTGCAAGTATTCAGAAAAATCCGTTCCATGGTAACAGCAGGCGGAAAGCAAGAACGGCAGTTTAAAGAGGTTCGAGTGTGTTTTAAAATAGAAATTATGATGAAGCCATTTAGCATATCTAGCATATTTCCTAACCGACAGCAAAAATTTATGTATTAGGAGGCGATCGTACAAATAAGTGTTAACGTAGAAAGTTCGTATTAAAATTCTAAAGACGTGAAAGCTGTATTATGTGCATCTGAAATGTTCTAGTAGAAAAATGCCCAAACAACCACATGGGGTATTCGATAGGGCCACACTTTGAAGAATAAAAATCATACCCTATTTCTTCATGGGGTATTCGATAGGTAGACTTTGAAGAATAAAAATCATTCTCTATTTCATTTTGGGGTTCAAAGCTCACCATGAGAAACTCCGTTTAGAAGCAGTCGCTCATCCCTAATTTGGGGCCACTGGCTCCAGCGAAGGGAAAAAGCCAGTACTATCGAACAAACGCACAGAGATTTCTGATCATGGACTGCGGGGGCGAAAGCCCCCTCCCAGTAGATTTTTCTTTTTAAATGGCCAATGTCCAAATAATTCATTCATTTATTTTTGTAAAATTATAGTAATAAATCTACAGGTTTTTGTAAAGGTTTTCATACCTAAAATTTGCTGTAAATTCAGAGATAAAATGTCTTGTTCCAGCTTCAACAGGAAAAGAAAAAACCCAACAAGAACAATAAAAAACTAGAGCATCAGAAACAGTGAAAGATGATCATGAAAACAATGGGTGAGCTTTGTTCTGGTTTTTTTTTTTTTTTTTTTAGTATTGTCTGGCATCATTAGGAGCAGGGAAAGTCACCGTGTGGGGTAGACTTTGAAGTGTGTGCGAGATAGTGTGGGTGAGACAGACAGCGAAGTACTAAGTAGGTACCGCGATTGGGCCATAAACAAAAATTAGCAACAAATTTCCAAGCTGGAAATTTTTTTATTAAATTAACCCCTGTGAATAGAAGGGATCAAATTTTATTTTGAAAGATTTTATTCAGACGTGAGATTTAACAATAATAATAATAATAATTTTATTGTTTTAGCTGTTACGTCATACCTTACATCAAGTTTATATTTACATTTGAGTGAAAACAAAAGTAATTATTTTATAACAGCCATGGAAATCAGGGAAAAGGTCTTTAATGACCTGACTAAAGCCCTGATTTACTTGATAGATACAAGAAACATAAAAATTGTCAAAGCGTGAGGGTGAATAGTAGGCAGGTCATGCAGTAGATCGGCAGTTGTTAGTAGATATTAGTAGCAATTAGACAGAGATTGAAAAGTTATATAGTAATTTGAGGTCTTGTTTTTATAAATTAAGCAAGTGTGTTTTTAGTCTTTTTTAAACAGGTTATAATTGTTAATGTGTTTTAGTTCATCAGGTAAAAGATTCCAAAAAGCTGGTCCTTGATAGTTGATACATAGTTGAATAAAAAGTTTCCTGATAGTTGATTAAAAAGCATCAAGTTGGTTTCCTCGAAAAGCGGACAATTGAGCGCCACGAAAATAGGGCTGATTTTTAAGATCTCGTTCGCAGTTTGTGATTTAAAAATTTAGAACAATTTCTTTTAATGGAAAGTTTTAAAAAGCTTTGCGATGCAAGTTTATAATGTGTGCCCCTTCGCAAAGCATTTGATAGTCCCGGCGAAGAATCACATAATGCTTGTTAACGTGGTATGCAAAGAAAGATTGCGGATTTGATTCTGTCTCTTTTTAGTCAGAAATTAAATTTGGTATATTTTTCATTTCCCCGTAGCATAATCGCTGCGACAGACGGAAAAAAAAGCGGACAATAAAAAAAAAAAAAAAAAGTGGATCAGTTTGCGTTCCGAACACACTCGCAGAGCTTTTTTTTTTTTTTTTTCGTGCAAACAAAAACGGCATCCCCAGAATCTGTGTTCTGGTTCTGCAGAAAAAAAAAAAAACATCCCCTGAACCCATTCTAATCCTCTATTGCAGAATCGCGATTATGAGCGCATGTTTTCCATTTGGGGACGTCTTTCAAAATTTTCCGAAAACGGAAATTAGACAAAGTAAAGATTTCTCCCGTAATCGTATTGTTTTTTCCTCTCGCGATGTTCGTTCTGCCCATGTTACTGTTAAACATCAATTTTCTGCTTAAATGTTTGTGTTTCAGCTTGAAGACGGAAGCCACAATTTCCGAAAACAAAAGTTAGGCGGAGCGCTGTAATCTGAATTTCCCTTTTTTTTTTTTCTACGGCGTGCCCCCTCTGCTCTCAATTGTTGTTAAATGTCTTATCTCTCTATTCTAAAAAAAAGTAACTGCCGCTGGCGCCGCGTTGTTTTAGAAATTTCGCGACACTCGCGCTTTCCTAGCTTACAGCGCAAAAAGTATCGGACTCAAAAATATGGAATTTACGTCGTTCGTAGAGAATTGATTGGAGAACACCCTAAAATAAACCGTTTTTCGATTCTGGTGATACTTCAGGAGCTATTGTATTTCAAAGGTAAAGTAAGCAAAAAAAGCGCTCTCAGTTTGCGTTCCGAACACACTAGCAGCAACAGAACAACGAAACTTTGTAGGCATGTACTGACATGGCCGAACTTTTGTACCTCGTTGCCCTTTTTTTGAATTTCGATTTCGTTTACGAGAAATTAATTTTTTAAGTTTCACAAAATTCTCTATTTCGCGATAGAATCCATTTTAAAAAAACGGATATATGGCAAACAATAATTCATAACGCATTGCAAGTTTTGCAGCATAAACTCACAACTGTCATCCCTCTTTTTAAAAAATTTAAGAAAAATCATTTTCTGATTTTTAAGCATTTTTTAAAGACGCAAAGGAAAGGAACGAAAGGCTTCCTCTGTCTTCACCGGTACCCACACAGGAAAGTTGTGGTCCCGTGACCTGCCGCCATGGTGACGCAGCTATTTTTAGCACTCTCTTCTCATTGGGTGAAAGGACAGGCTACAATCGAATTGGTAATGACGCAATGCTTAATGACGAAGCGACGCTTTTAAAGTTCGGAGTTTTCCGCCGGCATAAAATAAAAGATAAAAATGGTGGCTATGGAACATTTCTCTGCTTGAAATTTTCGCGAATTGTTCGACCACTTCTACCTGACCTGGAGATTTGAAAATTGTCATGTTGATAGGTCTTAAGGTCCGAATACCTAGAAGAGTCCAAAAACAAAACAAAAAATATCAAAATGACGGCTTTTGAACATTCTCTGGTTGAATGTTTTGCGAATTGTTCGACCACCTCTCAATAACCTTGAGACCTGAAAATTGACATGCTGATAGTTGTTAAGGTCCGGATACCTAAAAAAGTCTAAAAACCAAGCAGTTCAAAAGGGAGGCTTAGCTTTACTGTTCAAAATGCTGATAGGTTTAAAGATAATTATGCCAGAAACGTTGAAATGCTGTAAAAATTCCATGAAAATTTGATTTAAAATTAAGGGGCGCCAAATCCTGATCCGTTTTACGTCAAACCGTATGCATTGACGTCACGGACTTCTTCTAAATCGTGAAACATTTACGGATCTTAAATTACTTATCTTTCTCTTAATTGCTTTTCCTTTCTTAAATTTTATGTTCAAAACATAATATATTCATAGTTCGGAGAATGGGCGTGACTGCCAGTTCTATAAATATTTGTATTTGAGCTTGCTAATGGGGGAAAGTTTCCGAAAACGTAAGTTAGACGGAGTGCTGTAATCTAATTTTTTTTTTTTTTTTTTTTGCGATGTATTGTTGCTAAATGTTTTATTCCATAAATATTTGTAATTAAACTTCAAAATGGAAGAACATTTTCCGAAAACTGGAGCTGGACGGAACAAATATTAATCATTAATCCCGTTGTGGTTATTTGTTTCTCTGCGATGTTCCTTCCGTCCAAATATTGTTGCTAAATATGACTTTGTTGCAGAAATGTTTGTATTTCAGCTTAAAAATAAAGGCAAACATTTCCGACAACGGAATCTAATGGAAGCGAAGATTTATTTCTCCGTGATGGTAATTTTTTTTTCACGGTGTTCCCCTGTCCTACATTGTTTTTAAATACCAATTTTTCACATAAGTGTTTGAATTAAGATTGAAAATGGAGCGGGAAGTTTTTCGTAAAAGAAAGTTGAAGAAGCAAAGATTTCTAGTCGTATTTTTTTTTTTTTATGTCGCGATGATTCCTGTGACAGGTATTGTTGTTAAATATCATTTTATTCCATAAATATTTGTGTTACAGCTTGAACATAGAGGCAAGAATTTCCGACAACAGTGTTTGGACGGAAATTCTTGGACTCCCTTTTTTCATTTCTATCTGCGCAAATGTTTGCTTTTTGGACCCAGTTGTTGTGGTGCCCAGTGTGTTTTATGGCACCATGATGTAGCACCATGATATCCCTAGTAGTCTGATCAGGAACTTTCTGCAATAATTCTTCATGTGGGGCTTCACATTTTCTTTCCGCTGGCCGCCAATTGGACAAAACTACTGTAGCTGATAGAACACCCTTTTTTTAAGCGAACATCTTGCGTTTCCATTAGTTTCATGACAATTGACAACATTAAAATTGTTTTGGAAAAAACACTCAAAAGTACACTAATATTTATTATTGAATGCGTGTTCCAAAGAAGAATTCGCAATTCACAATATTTTTTAGCTAAATACTTGAAGGTAATTTTACTTTCTAAGAACCACAATAAAACTTTGTGCATCTAATTTATAAAGTTCAGATTTGCCTTCGGTACTTGGAGAAATAACTCAAACCTAATCCTTTAATACGCGCTCATAAAGTTATTTTGATGATCCAACTACTGGGGTTATTAGGTATGAAATTGTTTTTCCCCTGATTTCTGAAGGTTGATTTGCGTCCCAGTTCCGAGCGAAGTAAAAACGATTAATATCTTCGGTTGATTAGTCATGGAAAGTAAAGGAGTGTGAGTGATGCGGGTGTGTACGTGACGGTGACCTTCACCACCCAGCATGTCAAGGATCTAAAAGCAAAGGTGTTGCGAAATATCAGGGCCAATGTCAAAGCACTGTCACTTCGTTCTGGTGCGGGGCTACTTCGACGATGCCGAGCACTATAATTCATCCGCAATTACCTTTTCGCATTACGTGCCGAACGCTTTGTTCTACAGTTATCAGCAGGGACGGATTGGCCACCCGGGACATTTATCGATGGACCACTCGAGAAATGTCCCACTCTTTCGCATACCTTTTGCCTTAAATGTTTCGGAACGAATGTAAACTTAATTTGGTACTTAAGAATATTACGAGTAATAGATCTTCATATCTTCTTCAACTAACTTCTTCAATTAATTTAATTTGATCTTCATATCTGTTTGAAAAGTTATTTCTTAAAAAAAGCGTTTTTTTATTTCTGTATATGGGCGCTGGCATGACATAGCAAAGTTCTATGCAGTTATGTGATAAAAGTGCAGCTGCACCAAGCTCGCTTAAATATAAATTAAAGGTCATTATGCTCTGCTGTCCTGTTGTAATCTTAAAATAATTCAAACATTACTTTGTTTTCACAAAACAATACATGGGCAAAAACATTAAGAAAAAAGGGCACAACACAAAAATATAAATACATAAAACTATATGCAAATTTGTCAGACATTACCGTGCAATGCAAAGCAAAAGTAGCTTAGGAATCTGACATTCTCAGATTTTTCGTCAGTCGAAGCTTTCTGCTGTTAGTCTCAGTTGCTTGGAACTTCACTGTCCTGGGTGGTGTAACGGTTAGCATACTCGAACGAAAATCGGGAGATGCGGGTTCGATTCCCGCTCCAGGGCGATGAAATTTTCTAGTTTTCTGAGAGGTGTCACCTGGATGACCAGTAAATGGTACAAGCAAATTTAGAATTATATTCTGTTTGCTTTTTTTTTTTTTTTTTTTTGTTAGGAGGTTTAACGACCACCGTGAGCAACTCAATGGGCTATAAGCAGTCGCCCGTCCCTAATTTAGGGTCACTGGTTCCAGGGAAGGGAGAGAGCCAGTGCCGTAAGACAAACACAACATCCATGCCTCACCGGGATTCGAACCCGGACCCCGTTCGGACGAATGATCAGAGGCCATCGCTTAGACCACTGCGCCACCGGGGTGGCCTGTTTGCTTTGAATATTCATCGATTTCCCATGTGCTATGAAGAATATTTCTTCCTTCATTGATATAAGTTCAGAATGGTTTGAGATGTGGGTTTCGTATCAATCGTCAGAGATGGGCCTGGGTTCGAGTCTCAGTGAAAGAATGGGTGATGTGCTTACAGAACGGCGCTGCCTCGGTCCCTTCTCTGATAACAGCGCCCTTAACTTCGGGACCGGGGATTGCTTATAGCCCTTAAAGTTGCTCATGTGTAACGTACTACAGAGGTACAGCACGTGTCAAGACGACAAATCTGCAGCGATACATGCCGTCCGTGTAGTTTAGTGTTTTATAGAATAACCGGCTCTGGAGAGAGGAGGCGCGATTTCGATCCCGTCAACCGCAAATTTGTGGATTTCACGCATGGTGGTCGTTAAATCCCGAATACAGCAGTATTCGGGATTTAATTTATTCGTGCATGAATAACGAGGAAAAGATCACATACGTACTGCTAAACACTAATTGAATTAAAATGTTTTGACTTCGTGATGTAAGTTAGTCCAATGGGCCATTTCGATTATACGTAAACAGCTACAGTAATGGAAACCATCAATCAATTCACCATTAAATGAATAGTTCAAAAAATCTGGAGTTTTTATTCATCTTCGTGGATGCTATTGGAAGTGATTTCCATAAGAATACATTATTTTGAAAGTAGAAATTTCAGAGTGATTTCGGTTTGTAGTCGATTTTGTTTTCACCAGAACGACATTTTAGATGCACATGTCAGCTGCAAATACACTGCTGGACAATTTGCTAAGGACGGATCATAAACGGCTATATAGCGCATAAAAAAGCAAGTGTGGTTGGATGCCAAGTGAAATAAAATAATGTCAGAATGCCAGGACATTACAAGAAAAACAATTTATTGTGCTCTGAAATCCAGAAGGCTTTGGAACGTGTTCAAGGGAGAAACAGGCCATTTTGTGCAGAATATGTAAACGTGAAAAAATGCAATTACCGTCCGCAGGCGTTCCGGCGTAAGATGTCAATACGGGATATGGCCACCATGGAGGGCGATGCAAGATTCCACACGTCGTGTCATGCTTTGCACAACATTATCAAGCAACTGTTGGGGTAATTTATCCCATTCCTCTGTCAGTGCACGGATGAGGGTGTCCTTGTTTATTGAAGGGCATCGGCGACCAGCAAGACTCTTCCCCAAAGCATCCCACACATTTTCAATGGGATTCAGATCTGGAGAACGTGCTGGCCATATAAGGCGTTGAATATCCTCGCTCTCAAGACACTAATGGACAGCAACTGTTCGATGACATGTTGCGTTGTCGTCCATGAAAATGAATCTATCACCGACAGCACCACGGAACATACGAACATGAGGTAGCAGAACATCATTAATATATCGTTAGCCAGTCATAGTCCCAGTTGGAAGCCCATAGAGGGATGTACGGCCATTGATCATGATGCCAGCCCATACCATGACACTACATGTCGGATATCGGTCCCTTTCCTGTATGTTTGCTGGACAATATGCAGTACCAGTGTCACGCCAGATCAGTTGTCGTCGACAATCAGTCGATAGGCTGTACCTACTCTTATGTGAGAAGAGGACAGCAGACCAGTCGTTATCAGTCCAGTTGCGATGTTGATGGTACCATTGCAAACGGGCGGTACGGTGACGTCTGGACAATGGGATGCACACAACAGGACGGCGGGCGTATAGTCCTCCTTCATGAAAACGTCTGGCGACAGTTTTTCGGGAGATCCGCTTGCCAGTAGCAGCCATAAATTGATTTGCTACCTCACTAGCTGTGCTGCGCCGGTGTCTTTTTGTCGATAGCACTATGTACCGATCTTCTGCAGGTGTCGTACTGCGAACACGACCTCCCCCGTGACGTTTGCTACACTCTCCATTTGTTTGAAATGATTTCCAAAGCCTTGAAACAACACTGTGGCTGACGTCGAACTCCCTGGCAACATCTGTTATTTTTCGCCCTTCTTCAATCTTGCCAATAATACGGCCACGCGTTAAATCATCTAGGTGATGTCGGGAAGACATACTGAAAATTTCAAGTTCGTCAATTGATTCTTTCCCTTTCAACTTTGCGTTTGAACAACAACGGTCAATACGCGTCAAATCCTTTATATCTCTTATCAGCGCTATGACGTCACGAACAAGTTATGCAATCCAAAATTTGCATACGCACAACACGTCTTACTGTATCCCGCACTTATGCTAATTTCCACATTTTCCTGCCTTCCATTTAATGGTTGCTATCGTTGCTATTGTCATCCGTCCTTAGCAATTGTCCGGCAGTGTATTCGGTTGATGCATAAGTTCATGCCGTTTTATTTCACGAGTGTTTCCCAGGTCAGTAGTGACGGTGAAGATGGCCAGTTGTATATCAAAATGTAGCCAGTAATAACGTGTATCAAAATCATATTACTTTGTGTGATGGTGGCTAATGGATTTTTTGGTTTTCAGCTCCGGAAGTATGGAGTGTCAAGTAGAGAGGAATAAAAATTTCCGACATCTGCTCCTCTACGAGTTTAACAAGGGATCCACAGCCGCCGAGACTACTCGAAAAATTTGTGCTGTGTATGGGGAGGATTCTATTGCTCCGAGGACAGCCCGCAAATGGTTTGAGTGGTTCCGAGGTGACAATTTTGAGCTCAACGTCTCTCCACGCTCAGGTCGTCCATCTCACTTTGATGAGGATCGTTTGAACCATCTCATTTACTTGGATCCGCGTCAAACCACACACGAATCGGTTACTGAGACAGACTGTGATCAGGCCACTATGGTGGGACACTTGGAACGTATGGGAAAGGTCCAGAAATTGGGGACTTGGGTGCCCCACATTCTCACCGAGGACAACAAGAATCAGCGTGTTGCCATATGTGGTTCCTTGCTCGCCAGTTATCGCGAATGTTCTCAGCAACACAAACCCTTTCTGTCACGTATTGTAACTGGAGGTGAAAAGTGGTGCCTGTACGTGAATTTCAGGCATCGGAGGGAATGTTTAAGCGCAAACAAGACGTCCACACCACGTCCAAAACATGTCCTTTATCCTAGGAAGATCATGTTGTGTGTCTGGTGGGACATTGAAGGCATTATTCACTGGGAAATACTGCCGAGGAATCAGACTATCAACGCTGCACTCTATTGTGAGCAACTCCGTCGTGTGGAGACAGCAATTTAGCAGAAACGGCCGCATCGGCGCCATGGTGTCGTTCTCCAACATGATAACGCACGCCCTCCCAGTGAAAACATGACCAAAATGGCCATTCAGAACATGAAATGGGAGATCCTTCCACATCCGGCCTATTCTCTAGATATCGCCACTTCAGACTATCGCTTGTTCCGATCTCTGTCGAATGCACTCCGTGGCAGAACGTTCAACAATGATGTTGATCTCCAGAATTTCCTTGATGATTTCTTCGCATCAAAACCTGCACGTTTTTTCAAGAATGGCATTGCAGACCTATCCAGACGTTAGGACACCACCTTAAACAATGGGGGGGAGATACATTGTTGATTGATTCCGTTTTCCCTTCTGATGGAATATATTCCTATAGTGCTGTGGAAAAAAAGGGAGGAGCTTATGCATTAGCCCAATACATTAAAATTTAAATCTCACCCGTATGAAATTATGGTCGGCGATTGCCACGAGTTGGGTATCAGTGTCATTCAATGGGCCAAAGATAAATTCAGGAATTCAGTCAGACGCTGCCTTACACACCTAGGGACACTGGAAAATGAGATTTCAGGGACCAATCCTCAATCCAGTGAGCGTAATGCGCATGCATAATAAAAGATGAACAAGAAGCACAGCTAATAAATCGAGCGATTAAAATGCATTCATATTTTTTCAGTAGTTTCCGTCGAAAGTTTTAATTTTCTTTACGATTATTAATACCAATAAGACACATGCCATTCTCACTTACGGACGCAACTATGACGTTGAGATAGCTTTATAAACTATAACGTGCAAACTTCACTTACGTACTCAACTATGACGTTGAGATGGCTTTACAAACTATAACATGCCACGATCACTTACGTACGTAACTATGACGTTGAGATTCCGCATGCCCTCGCGTTCAAGACCAGCACTGCAATAGCAATCCTTGAGGCTTATAAGGTTCCGCGCAGGGGACTCCACATGCGTGCCGAAGTGCACGGTAAGAGCCAGGTGAGATCTCCTGAGCGATAACATGCCGAGGAGTCGCCGTAGATGTGCGTACGGGCAAATGGCAGAGTTTGAACGAGACCGTATCGTCTGGATGACAGAGGCATGGTGGCCAGCGCGCCGAATCGGCCGCCATTTGGGCTGGTCTGACAGTACGGTGGGATTGTGTTGGGAGCAATGTGCACAGGAAGGCACCCGGACACGGCGGACTGGCTCTGGACGACCCAGACACACCAGCAGCAGAGAGTACCGTCGGATCGTGAGAGCGGCACGCACAGATGCAAAGACGTCCTTGTCCAATATCCAGAGACATGTGGTGGCTGTACAAGAGCCTCCTATGTTCGCCAGAACCATTTCCGGACGCCTGGCAGAGGCGAATCTGCACTCTCGACGGCCCTTACGTTTTCTGCCATTAACACCTGACCATCGTCGGCGTCGATTGCAGTGCTGTCAGCAGCGAGCAACGTGCAATGCTATGGACTGACGACGTATAGTGTTCAGCGACGAATCCCGTTTCTGTATGGGAACGAACGACCACCGTGTCAGAGTGTGGAAGACCGCAGGTGAGCGCTACAGTCCCAACCTCACTGTACAGCGGCACACGTCCCGAACTGCAGGCGTGATAGTCTGGGAGGCCATCGCGTATGACATCCGGACTTCCCTAGCAGTGATCCGAGGGACGTTGACAGCCCAGCGCTACGTACAGGAGATCCTGCGGCCCCATGTGCTGCCCTTCCTGGCGGGGCGGCCCGGAGCCTATTTCAAATAAGATAACGCCCGTCCACAGACGGCTCCGGTTTCCCAGCACTGTCTACGTCATGCTTCGATGCTTCCGTGGCCTGCCAGATTACCTGATCTTTCGCCCATCGAGCACGTGTTGGATCAGATGGGACGCCAGCTTTCTCCATGTCCCAGTGTTCGTGATTTAGAGCGTCAGTTGCATGAAGTGTGGGCCAATCTGTCCCAATATAACATACGGCGTCTCTTTGACTCCATGCCGGACCGTATCACCACATGTATCGGAGCACGAGGCGGTCCGACGCGGTACTAACGCTGACCGGAATGTGTACCGTATGTCCGCGGTAAATCGTCCTGCTGCTGTGATATTGTAATCACTTGGGGAGAACTGGCGGGCCACGGCAGCAGTGACACCTGTTGGGCCGTGAAGAGTTGTTGCACGATGCGTGCCACGTGCGGGTGCGCATTGTCTTGTTGAAACGTGGCCGCTGGCAGGTCCTGCAGGTACGGGAGGACTACAAGGTCCAAAACGTCGGAGATGTAGCGGTGGCTGTTGAATGTACCGGCGATGCGTACCAGAGGCGCCCCAAACCATAACGCCAGGCGACGGACCGGTATGGCGATGCATAATGCAGGCGTTATATAGTCTCTCGCCGCAGTGCCGCCACACGCGGATCCGACCATCGTGGTGTTGCAGGCAGAAGCGGGATTCGTCGGAGAAGACAATGTCGTGCCATTCCGTAGTCCAGGTGCGGCATTCAACGGCCCACTGTCGCCGCACTTGCCGGTGGTGTAACGTCAATGGTAATCGGAGCAATGGGCGCCGTGCGACAAGTCCCCGCTCCTGCAGACGACGTCAAACGGTACGTGCTGACACAGGTTGTTGCGCAACACACCCTAATTCCTGCGCTAACGTTCGTGATGTGGCGATGCGAGCCGTCAATGCCCGCCGCACAACATGACAGTCCTCTCGTTCGGTGGTGTGCCGCGGCTGCGGTAATCGCTCACGTCGGTCCGTCCGTCCCTCCTGCACCCACTGAATCCATATTTGCCTCATTGTGGCTGGATGTCGTCCCACACGGGCGCCGATGTCTCAGTAAGATAAACCGCTGTCGTGATAAGCCACTATTCGTCCTCTGTCGAACTCCGAAACGTGCTGGAATGACTGCCGTATTCTGCGACGAGGCATCAGGAAGCTTCCTACGCACAGATCCGGCAGCACAACACCCTTCCACTACTTACGCCCCGCCTTCTGTGCACCCTTCTTATAGTGCTTCTCGGTGGCCTGCCGGGCCCACATGATTTGCATATGCCCTGCAATGCTAATCGTTTGCATGTCCTCTCGCGGGCGACGTATGCTGCGAATTATAGGTCTATCGGATGCTTCCTTCTTGGTGTTGCATTTTGGGTGGCCAGCAGTGTACAAATGTTGAAGATGACAATCCAATTTTTGGTGTAAATGTGATGGGGCGCTATCTGGGAGACGCGTATTCGAGTCTTGATCCAGGACGACGAAATTTTCAAGTTTTCGGATATTATCTGACTTACCATCCTTGGCACATTTACACCGAAAATCGGATTCTCATCTTCCAAATTCTGAAGGTAAATTTGCACACAAAAATTTAATGATATCATCAAATTCAAGACAAACACATTTTTGTGCTAAAACATGCAGTCATTTCTTTTTCACTAGTGCAAAAAAAATTGCAAGCAGTTAGTTTCGTATGCTACGTAGGTTTAGAGAAATATTGAAATATTTTGAAAGCTAGTAAATGAGAACAGTTCTTGAAACACTCAGAGAATAAACACAGAAAATGTTTTAAGACTTTGCACGTTTCTACGGGCATGTTCCCCAAATGGCTAGCACACACTGCTATTTGAATCATGTATTTCCTTTTAAAAACTTTTGATCTGATTATCCAACTTCAATCTGATACGAACCGCCTACGACAAGACTCGCGACTGTAAAAGAGCCTTCAGAAAGTCCTCTAAAAACGCAGATAAGATTGTCAGATTCTTGACTCGCACGACAAATCCCCAATTACAATCGACGAAAAATGGCCACTAACCAAACAAACTACTTTTGAAAGCACGGGTTGTATTAGTCACCAACTATTACCGTATTTTTCGAAATAGATTAAAATAGATCAGGTCTTGACCAGGTAAATTTTCTTTTCCTCTTAAAATAGAACATAAGAAACATCCATGAAATGAATTTTTTGCAAGTGCATTTCCGTATATGGTAGTAACGTTCTTCCCTGAAGTACATCTTAGACACAGACTTCCTTGCATGAAGCGCATTCTTTCTAAAGAAATCAGAGTTTGCTTTTCTTCAAATGATCTGGAATTTCCCTAGGCAGCGCCGAATTCCTCTGTTCGTCTTGTTTTTCTTGCAAATTTGACCTGATATTTAAAAAAATTAAAAAATAAAGTAAACAATAGATGTTTTTCTTTGATGCCACACATCGTAGGAAAGGTGTCATTTTTTAAAGAGAGGCTTCGACTTTTTTATAAGTTATTGCACATTTCAATTATTTGCCTGCTTTTTCCCCACATGCTTTTCAAACTTCTTGTTTAAAGCATTTATTGCTGGCTTTAATATGCAGCACATGCTTGGTCATTTGACTGACTTTTTAGACTGGAAATACTTGATCTTACTTTTGCATTTCACACTAGAAATTATATTTGAATTCATTGTTAATATTCGATTTTGAAAAGAAAATGTTAAAAAGAAACCAGCACTTGTCTGACATAGGAGCTTCGAAGAAAGGAGGAGAATGAATCGAGAGACCCCAATAAATATCAAACTATATATTGAATTACACGTAGCTGTAGTGTATGTTGTGGTATTGCCGGTACGGTACTTTGTCGAACAGTATATATGTCGTCATCATTTAATTTTCCCAGTGGTTGATTCATACATCTATACTGTTTTGCACTGGATTCATTAGAGTAAAAACAGATCACGACATCAAAACATCTTATTTTCTCTTTGTAGACAGATAACTCCATGGTGTCTTGACTTTGTCGTGGCGGTGGGGGAGCTTGTATGTTCCAATGGCCTGGAGAGCTATGCCGGCGGTAGCTATACTACTGGTAAGGCCTACCAAGCCGGACAGGCCAATAAGTAGGGACCAGACGATATAAGACCCTCGAAAGGAGGTAGTGGCAAACCACTTCCGTATTTGCAAAGAAAACGCATGAATATATTAATAGCTCTTCCATTTAAACAAGTTATAAAGACGGAATATGAGCAAAGACGCTTATGGAATGACCATAGAAGAATTGCGATATCTTACTGAGAACAAATCAAGATGGCGAGCTTTGGGTTCATACATTCACCAAGAGTCGAACACGACTCGATGAGACTTAAAAACGACAGATAAACCTCAATGATACACTTGCAACGCAAACACAAAAATAATTATGAAGATTTAGAAATTGCATTAGTGGATGAACAAACCCGAACAATTTAACACGGGTTGCTGAATTTTAACGATGAACTAAACCCGCGAAGAAAACAACTTCGTATAACAGAATTTCGTTTAGATAACAAATACACTGCTCGACATAGAAAATGCCACACCAGGAAGTATCTGACGGGAGCGCCATGCAACTCGGAAGACATATGTAAACAGTTAGGCAATATAAATGATTGAAGTTGCAAACCAGTCACGGGATAGGGGAGGGAGATAAATGAACCACAGACAAGAAGAGACAGAGAATCAGCTATCGTTTTTTTCACTAGCGCCCCAGTGGATGGACATGAAAATACGTTAGTGTCTGTCGCGTGATATGGTACCAGTGGCTACATAAGCAGCACCGCGGAAAGAGTTATAACTCGCCACGGAGGAACCTGAGTTTCGATTCCGAGCAGGTACAAACCCTCAAAGCACTAAATATCCGCCGTCGTCGGAGAAGCACGTTAAGCCATTGGACCCCGGGTACTGCCCCTCCCCCGGTAATAAGTAAGGGCGCCTTCCTCCCCTTTCTAATTCGCTTCCGTGTCACTCTCCTATCGGGCACTCTAGCCCAAATTTCCTAGCTTCCTATTTCTAAGGGTTGTTTAAGACCTGGGGTCAGACACTCCCTTCTTAAAATCCTCTACATATGATCTGATCTGAGTTGTAACTCTAGAAAAAGCAAAAATAAATAAAAAAGCGAGACTTTCACGGCTACGGTAAAGGCGCATTAATTCCAAGTCTGTCCACTGGCGCACTGTTCTATTGAGATCTACAGGGCGAGCCTTGAATCAGCTTGTTTTCATTAGCCTCTATGGGAGATTTACCTCCGTGTATCTTTCTCTGTGAAAAGGGCAAAACTATTCAACGTAGCTAAGGTTGATCAACCTCAGCTGAGTGTGCGCACCACTCCATCGGAGTAATCTCGGTATTATGTGTAAGGAAAGAGAATGCTTGGGAGACGTCACTGGGAATCCTACCACCACACGGACATCTTTATCAGAGTCTTCATCATAGGGCTACGTAAGGCTAGTTGATCCATGTGCAGCATCACAGCGGAAACGCATTGCGATGCAACCACTGTGGCAAGAGTGGTTGAAAGAAGGTAACGTGCGCCGCCGAAATGGGATTGGTACACGTAGGCGGACGTCTGAACGCCTCGATCACCGCATTCGACAGCAAGCTGTAGAAGCACCACAATGCACAGAGGACAACATTCGACGAAGAGCACAGGAAGCTATAGACATCTCCGTATCGAAACTGTGAATAGCAGATTGCCTGAAAGAGGTTTCCCTCTCGTCAGGCATTGCAACGATTGCCACTTACCGCAGTACATTGTCGCGCAAGGTTGCAGTGGTGCCATACCTTACATGCTGGTGGGACGAATAGAATCATGTCCTATTCAGCGACGAGTCTCGCTTCTGCTTCAGTGCCGTCAATCGCCGATTATGAGTCTGAAGACGAAGTAGTCACCGGGCTGATCTTTTTGCCAGCCGTGAGAGTCATACGGCTACTCCTCAGCCTGGAGTCATAGTTTGGGTCGCTATCAGTGTAAACGGCAATTCACCGCTCTAGGAGTAATCATAGAGCGTTCAGTGACGGCACAACGATACGTCGATGAGGTGATGCAGTCCGTTTTGTTGCCGTATCTACGTGGTATATATGTTGCCCAGTTTTAACAAGACAGCGCCCGCCTACACAGTGCCAACATCAGCAGATAGTGCCTAAAAGATGTTCAAGTGCTGTCCTGTCCAGCGCGAATCCCAGACTTCCAGTAAAGAATTTGTGGGCCGTCATTGGTAGACAACTTAAAGTCTCCGACCGACTTTCTTGCAGTTTCGACGAAATTTAGACACAGGCCAACGACGCATGATCAGGGATACCTCAGGACACCATCCTGGGACTTTCGCACACGATGCTCTGCCGTGTTGCCGAATGGATAGCCCAGAATGGCGGTCATCCGATCTACTGACTTAGACTTCGCCTATCGTATTCGTGTTATCTCTCACAAATTCAATCATTTCTTTCAAATGTACTTTTCTCCATGTGTGCTAAGTTTTGTCCCATTGCCTGCATTCCTTCATAACATGGCATTTTCTATGTCGAGCAGTGTAGCTGGTAAATCGAACATCGAAGACACTTAACATACTAAAATCTCGGCTGCTTGATCTGACTGACTGCAAGCGATGCCAAGTGGAACAGAAACTCATTGGAGTTCAGACATGGAGTTAAGTAAGGAAAGTATAACGAGTGGTAAACAAAATTTACATAAGAAACAGCAAACAAAACAGAAAGTTAAATAGATAATATACGTCTCACATCACTTTAAGTAGTACTGTAGTACATAAAATTTCATATTAATACTGTTTTGGTGTAATTTAATAATCCTGATGGGCTCGAAGACTAAGAGGAGCATCCCGTCTTGATTTTGGGTTTCTGGGTCTAAAGAAGGAAATAAATGAAAACTGATTGAACAAACTCTACAATCATACAAGCTGGTTCTTGGAGCAAGGCACAAGAACTCTAACAGTTCTACTCCGTGGAGACTATATTTAAGCAAGCCACGCTGAAAGAGTAAATTCATTATTATTGTCATCCCACGCAAGTATGCCATGTGACGTACTACAGAAGGGAAAACATCTGTCAAGACGACAAATCTGCAACGAAACATTCTGTCCGCATAGCTCAGTTGAGAGAGCGACTTACTCCGGAGTGAGGGGGACACGGATTCGATGACCGTCGCGGACAAATTTGTGTTTTCACAACCACTACGGTACACAAGTCTGCTTTTGGAAGAAAGCACTTAATTAATTCTTGTTTACAATGAACTTTCTCTCTTTTTTCCTGTCCACTGAAAGTTTTTTTGCTTCTGCTATATTGCTTCCTCTACCAATCATCGTTTGATTTCGCACGTTGAGTAGTTGTTCGAGACCCACCTCTTGGTCTGTGGCTTGGTACCACAGAACTTAACATCTGTCTAGGGAATCGATCTTCTCTTTTTTAGGGGTTAACGCCCGCTACGAGCATATAAGGTTATAAGGTTGTCCGTGCAGAATTTAAGACCACACTTTCTAGAATATGGACAGGTTTAGTGCCATAGTGCAAACACAAACCACCCTTCACCAAGGACTCAAATCTAATTCCAAACCATATATTTAGCCAGAAGCAGCCGCCTCTGACCACTCAGGCACTCAATCTTATTTACGCGATCTTAACACTTATGTAGGACATTTCACAACTCACACTGCGCAAATATTATAAATTCAGTTATCTGAGAGTTAGGTCAAATAATGCTATGAGAGATTTAGCTTGAATTGTTAAAAGATAGGTGTTTAAATATATGCTTTATTTCGAAAGAATATTTGGGAAAGCAGCCCTTGCAGCATATCATGGCTCGCATGGTTTAATCCCCAACTTAAAATGCAGATTTTTAGCAAATGCTTCCGTGATACTATTGGAAATCACTTACCTCTGGGCAGTGACAACATCCCCATCAGTCCGGAAATTAACCACACTCTTCATTCAGAAATAACTTAACCAAACAACAAGTGCACACGCAAAGGAAACGTCTGAGTTTCAGTTATTAAATTCTGGGACTGTAAATCCACATGAACGATCTACGTGAGAATTACTTTCATATCATTCTTCGGGGAATTTATTTTCTAGATCTAAATTTACACATTAATGACATTACCGGTTAGATTGAAGACAAGGAAACGCACCAGGAAGGAGATACGTCATGCATAACTATTTTTCAGAAAAGCGTGTTATAGTTCCGAGATGCATGTGCAATTGTATATTTTTTTCTTAGCGCGTGACATAAGAACATGATTAAATCCTTCAGTGAAAGTGTCTTTAGGAAATTTACTAGTCATTCCAATAAGGAAAGTACTACTCAGCAGCTCATGAATAATTTAATAGAACTGCATAGCGGAATTCATTCTTTTGCACCAATGCTGTCGACCCAAGTATATATCTTCATAACAGAAAGCGTTGATTTTTTCACAGGGAAGTGTTTCGACTTGGTTCATACAGTTCTGTCTTCGAAGTCGCTAACCTCAACAAAATATACAGAAACACTTTCCTTTATTAAACTTATCTCTCCATCGATATTATTTTTATTGCTGATAGGATGTTCGTACGGTTTTAATTTTCCATTTTGATTATGTAAGAGAAATAACTCGATCTGCTCGAGTGATTCCATTCATTACGATGGCTTCAGCTTGCTACACAAATGTTTTCATCATGCCAGAAATATAGCGATGGAATGAGGATATTTCTATCTATGTAAACTTTACAAAATGTTTCCGAGGTAACTTGATCAACCTATCTAATAAACAGTGGCACGTATACCCAGCCTGTTTTTTTTTTTTATTTTTTATTTTTTGATTGGACGTTTAACGACCATTGTGAGCAACTCAATGGGCTATAAACAGTCGCCCGTCCCTAATTTAGGGTCACTGGTTCCAGGGAAGGGAGAGAGCCAGTGCCGTAAGACAAACACAACATCCATACCTCACCGGGATTCGAATCCGGACCCCTTTTCGAACGAATGAACAGAAGCCATTGCTTAGACCACTGTGCCACCGGGGCGGCCAGTCTGTTTTAGAAACCAGTATCACAATTCCTTAAATATTTGACATATTTATTTTGCATTAAAGTCTTTCTTTCTCAAAATCACAGTAGTTCTTAACATATTTTTGCTTCTTGTTGCTTTAATTACAGTAGTTCTTAACATAATTTTGCTTTCTGTTGCTTGTGTGCGGCTCTTTCAGCTTTTATCACATCACTCTGTAATGTTCGTGTAAGTATAGCTGCCTGAACACTGCATAAATCAGTTCTCAAAAACTTCACTTACAGTGAAACAGGAGTCATTCCAGAAAACGTCGAGAAAATGTTACTTACGGTTAGTCTTTATCCAGCCAAACTCCTTTGCCGCAACTCACTCTTCAACAACATTATTAGCGTAATCCAGTTAAGATGAGAGAAGGTTGTTAATGAAAAACAAAACACCAACACTAAAGATAATACGTATACGTCAAGAAATCACAGCTTCAAATAACTCAACTTCCGTAACTACTACTACAGAATAACAACAGACTACCATCTCCACTTACTGCTCCTGCTCAAACATTATACATCGTCCAGTTCTCATCTGACACATGCACACTGTGACGTGCCTGCACCGGAGGACGCACATGAGATAAAGGCAGATAGCAGTGAGAGCACATGTCCGTGTAGCTTAGTTGGGAGAGCGACTTACTCCGGAGAGAGGTGACCGGGTTCGATGCCCAGCGCGGACAAACTTGTTCGTTATAACACGACATACGTATCGACCTCAAGGTGTTGCCAACCATACTCTTGCGAGACAGAAGATATCATGTTAAGTTTGAAAAACGCTAAGGAGAATGAACTCAAATTTACATAGAGAAAGTAACTGAACAGGAAGGTTAAATTAGAGTCGTCGTCCTCTAGTTTTGTTAAGGCAGCACATACTCGTGGTGCGAGTGCACCCACTACGTCTTTGTGCTCGTCTTCTAAGAAAGCTACAGCATAAAATCCTTTTCTTAACTTGCCACGGGTAGCAAGTGACACTTGCACGCGTACCGACTGCATATGTATGTTAAGCAGAAATTCTGCTGCACACTCTGGCTCCTCTCTCTGCCGTTAAAGAATGTTTTTTGATTAAGTTTTAACTTGGTAGTGTGAGAGCTTATAAATTACGATAGCATTTGCTACCGTTAACAAGAAAAATATTGTATGTGCCTGAATGGAAAAGTACTTTTACAGTACTTCGTAATAGTTGAATTAAACTTTGAACCAATATAGTTCGATTCCGTGATAGAGCAATTGTTATAAACAAAGTTCTGGCATAAGAGCTTTGGTGAATAAGTAGACAAAATTGCATAACAAATTTTAACCGTCACAAATGCCGTTTCTGAATAGGAGTTTTTAAGAATCAAGAGATATAAAAATTTGCAAGAAATTCGAACTACAACTGCAAAGACCACCGCACGCCACCGCTCCTATACACTGCCCTATCATTAATATCAAGACACCTGTATGTTAACAAATAATTTTTTTACAGAAAATTAAATTTGTGATGAAACCTTTAGATGTTTTCACTGCCATTAGTCCTTGTGAAATAATCTTCATCAATGTTTTGTAACTGTCCGCTGATATGTTTCATGATTCAGCCTTCAAAGTACTGACCTGTTCAACTTTGTTTATTGGAAGACCTTTTGTTTTACGTACTCGACGATCCATTCGTCCCTGGGATTCCCTACAGGGTTCAGGTCAGGTCCTTGGGCTGACCAGCCCAACTTTTAAATCACATGTCTTCAAACCAATTTAAGCGAACAGTATTCACATTGTACGGTCTCCTGCTGATACAGGTATGGGCCTTTCCTAGAGTACTGGAACAACGCGTTGGTTGCGCATAACTATCCAGGACGTCCAGGTGGAGTCCAGTATTCATAATTTCTTCCAAAACGACTAATGGGCCCATACCTAACCAGTTTGAAGGAATGTACTAGAATAGAGTAGTCTGTAATATTGGGTTGATGCATATTCATGCCGTTTTTATAACCGCACTACAGGAATGTATTACATCAGAAGGGAAAACGGAATAAATCAACTATGTATTCCTCCCCGTTGTTTAGAATGGTGTCCGCCATCGACAGTTCACATATCATTTTCAACATTTTGCAGTTTTTTTACTCACCTTTTCAAATCGATTCACGTTGTCTCCCCGAACCGACAACACGAACGCAGTCTCATTGGTGTTTCAACAAGCATGAAACTTTACAATGTAATGCTGATGTTTCACATGCATCATTAGTAATGGTCGTCAGGGACTCAATTATATTATTCCAGTTTTCATTTTTGCCCTCACACTCCTCCTCACGTGCAGATCACTAAGTTTCTGAAAAGCTTTATATCTTTTAGCTCCCAGGTTCCACAAATGAAATCAATGCTTCTAAACGCTTGATTAATCATGCAAAAAAGTTGTACACCATTTGTACCAAAATAAAAAACGAACACGTTTCTTGACAACTACTGGCAACAACTAACACCTTCTAAATTCAGTGAATATGAAGCGATCGGCACTTGATGACCTTTCGGATTTTTTTTTTATACGGGCTTGCAAAGCACTCTTTGCTCCGTACATATTACCGTCATTGTCAAATGAATGTATACAGCAATCATTAACGTCTATGGAATTAGAATCTAAAATGCGTATCACTGCAACTGCCAAATTTTCAGACTTCTGACCAGAATTCGTCGAAAATATTAAAACTTGTTCTCTGTCATTCACGTATCTCACTACGGAAGACCGAAAGTCTACGGGCGTGATACTAGGAGCAGAATCCACTATTATGAAGAAGTATGTCTGCCTTTTTACATGGTCAATAATTTTTTCTTTCAATCTCGAGGCAAGTAGTTCAATTATTTCGTCACATATTCGTAAAAGCAGGTAGGATGTTTTCCCAAAGCCCGGATGGATTGCGATACTACTGAATGTAGTCGGCTAGAAGAAAAATCACATTCGGTCATCAGCTCTAGAGACCTAACGCAATTTTACGTGATGGAGAGATCCAAATTTTTCATATCCACGAATTGGAAGTCCGTGGATTGCTAAAGTTTTAAACACCACTGCGAAAATTCTTGTTAAAACATTTCGCCAGTATTAAGTGTTTACTTACTACTCAAAAATTGTTTCTAACTTTCCAAGATATTTCCTTCATATTATCAGTGACAACCCACTGTTTTTATGTTAATTAATTTTTGTGTAGAGAAAAATATGTGAAAAGTTTTTCCAGTCACATAAACCGTTAGTTGCAAGATTTCACGTAACAGCATAACTTTGATCTAAATAGCATACGTGGTGCACTATAAATTGAACCTATGCTGCATGACGACGCTAGATTAATCTCGAGTTCAAATTTATCGTTCAAAGTTTCCGATAAGAGGCACTTTTACCGTAAAAATAAGAGTTTTATCACCATTTTATCTTTCAGACTTAGAAAACTCAGCTTTCTTGTTTTGATCAATTCCTCAGCGTAGAAGTATGTGAATTGTTGATTCTGCAAGAATCCAGACTACTGGATTATCACTAACAAAATCGCTCCTGAATGAAGCAAGTCCAGATGGAGAGGGTAGGTCTAGTTGCAAGTTGAAGATTACATTTTTCTTGTTCTTCTCTATTCTCACTTGCCATTGAACGGTCGTAACTACTAGTAATTTGATCAGTATCATGGATGTTACTTTTGTTGTCATTCTTGATTTCTTTTTTAAAAAAGACGTCCAGTTGGAGTAACCTTTTCCACAGCTTAGCCTCCTTCTTTCTCTTTTCAATGGCAATTTTCCGGTTTTACGCCCCACTGAGTTTTGTCTTCATCTCATTCATGATTCATAGATGTTTTAGTGCTCAAAATATTACCATAACCACTCAATAAAATCTATATAACAAAAGGAGAGGAGCGCAAGGGTTTTACTTAAATCAAGCCCAAAATCATAGGAACAAACAAAATTATTACCGTGTTTCATCTGAAATGTTTTGTTTGGTGAATTAACGACTATCATGAACAATTCATAACATTCATATAACAATTAGGAGACACTTTGTTCCAGGGAAAGGAACGATCCAGTGTCGTAACACAAACACACCCCTCAGGCCCCCGTTTGGACTCAAACGGTAGTCTATCTCGAAAGAATGATCAGAAGCCAGCTCCTCAGACCACTCACCCTCCGAGCCGGCATGTTTCATGTGATGCATGCTAGTTTTGACTAAAAGTTAATACGATTGCACGCTAGAGATTAATACTTTAGAAATGAAGCTTAACAGTGTCACTTAAAAATAACATAGCGTAAATAAATCAATAAGATTAACAAGAATAAAACAGTGGTGCCTAGTACGCATTACAAACGTAAAACTAATAACGTCACAGTTAACATACATTAACAATTCCATTGCTGTTGAAAGTTGCTGCGTGACTGATTTCAGTTTTATTCATTCACCCTTACTCCCAAATGGAAAACAAAATTCTTAACATTTGGGGGTCATCCTTTGCTTCTAAATCGGAGACAATGGCAAAGGTTTCTTACCCTCAAAGTCGGAAGCCTCCTTTGCTTCTAAGTCTGAGGTAGTGGCAAAGGTTCCTTTCCCTCTAAGTCGACAGCCTCCTTTGCTTCTAAGTCGGAGACAGTGGCAAAGGTTCCTTTCCCTCTAAATCGACAGCCTCCTTTGCTTCTAAGTCTGAGGTAGTGGCAAAAATGTGCTTTAAAAAAATTTCTCAGTCCGATTGTCATACGACGCTTTCAGCAAAGAGCTCACCCGCTCCGGAACTAGAATGCCGGGTAACCTCAGTAATTGACTGACAGATGAGAGCTGCCCTGCCTTCTTGCAGTTCAGTCTTTCAACCGCTCTCCTCAACAGAGCGGCGCGTATTCTAAGTGATGATAAAGAGTTGAGTTTGCGGCGAATTCACTTAATTACAAAAGGGGGTAAATTACAGTTGGCCTCGCCTTGTAACGAAAGGTGATGTTGGTGTGATGCTTTTTGTCGTCTTCACCTTCGCTCACAACCTAAAGAAGAAACGAAAAACAATTGGCTGCTATTTTATTCGTAAAAAACAACAACATGTGGGCCATTTTAGGTTTTCATTATCTTGCGGAATCAACGTACCTAAAAATGAATTTCAGTAGGGTTGGTGGGGGTGATTTCGTGCTGATTTTTTTCATAACTTTTAGTGGACCAATAATACCACATCTGGAAAATTGTTCCTACGTCTGGAAAATGTCGATAAAAAATAAAGCTTGTGTGATTTTATGAGCTATAAAAATCTCCCGATTTTCAGATTTTGAAGGTTGGCATGTCTGGGAATAGAAGGTTGCTCAGATGGAAGAAAGAAAAATCTGTTTTTAAATTGTTAGATGCAGCATATACTGTTATGTTTTTCATTTTAAAATATTATTTTAATTATTTTTACAAATAGATCTAGTTTATGCTTATTTTAAACTCTTTGCTCAATGAAATGTTTATTTATTTTTTCTTATAATTTATGAAATGCACATGTTCCTTACGAACAATTCAAGTACATACTATGGACAACCTAAAACTAATAGAGCCTACGTACAATGATTATCTTGCCTCAAGTTTTGTGAAGAAAAACTTGAGACAAGATAATAATTGTACGTGGCAAGAGGGTTTTTCACATAATTTGCTTCTTTTAATTTTCCCCTTTTCACCCACCATACACCTCAATCTCAGAAATTGTGCGCCCCACCCCCATGCTACGCCCCTAGACACGTGCATACTATGCCTTATTGAAAAACCGCCACAGTATTATATTTTACGAATACTCACTGAAACGTGTGTCCTGGTATATGACAAGTTGGAAGTTTTTGAAACTTGGAGACTTCGCCCTCTTGTTGGACCGCATGATTTGAGGAAAACCCGCGTCTTAATTTTTAGAAATGTGTCCAACCAAAGTTTATTTTACACACGCCAGACAAAAGACTTCCATTCTTTTAAGGTATCTAACAAATCGAATTACATGATTCTAACCTTTCCACCAATTATGGTGATATGTTGTTCTGAGTCCACGTACCAAATTTCTTCGAAACATTGTAACTGCCAGAACAGTTCCTCGGTTTCGCTGCAAAATGTGCCTCAATTTCCTGCACTATTAATGTCAAATCAAATTTCCTTTACTACTAGAGGGTCGTGTGTGCATTTATAAATAGCAAGGGGATCGTTAACACAATAAAGAAAGCATAAGATATCACTTTAGGCAACGGTTGCACTCATATGAGCTTCGGGATTTGATGAGTTCATGAACATCTTAAAAGAAGTGTTCCACTTTGAGATTAAATCGGATAATAAGCGCGTAACCATCCCACAGATGAAAAATGCAATCAGCGCAACAGCTTTGATGAAGTCATTCTTCAGCAGCAAGCATCTGATAAGACAAGTAAATATTTTTTTGAGCTTAGATATTATTTCTATTTATTCCATCCTTTTGTATATATGTTTCTTCTTCCTTTCTGTTCGTGGCACTGCATGCCGACTCAGAAAGCTTATGGAACTGTATGTATTTGTTGGTTTTAATAAAGCGAATTTTGAAAAAAAAAAGGGTGAAACGGATGATTGATTACCAAATGCACCATTTTTTTAAGGATATTATACAACGCATCTAGTGTACACACGTGTAGAGTTATTTAACACGTATTTCCGAGAGCGAATGTTGCGATGTACACCGAAGAACGATGCATTATGACCACCTGGCAAATATGATTTTGGTTCTCCACGCTCCTCCAAAACAGCTCTTACCCCGCGAGGCGTAGACAATATAAAATTTCTAAAGGTGTCTTGTGGCATATGTCACCAGCCGATCCTTTAACTCTTGTATGTTACGTCGTTGAGCTAACGCAGATCGGATTTCCGGTTCCAACTCAAACCACAGAAGCTAGATTAGATTGAGGCCACGGTAATACCTGCAAGTCTTCATCACCATTCTCGAACAAAATAGTTTCAAAAGATGGACTTTCGATTTCAACGAAATTCAAAAATTGTAACTTGTCTACGGTTTTACAGGAGCAATTCCTGTTCCTTCTCGCCAAATTTAATGACACAAACTATTAGTTAGAGATTAGACCTCGCATTCCTGAATTATTTCATAAATCATGTTAAATTCGAGTGTGTACTTTACGTGCTGAATCCGAGTATTTCACATTTATACGTTTAGACACAACGTTTTACCGTTGATACTATAATACAATTTATCATCTACAACTACAATAAATACAGATTTTTATCGGTACAGTATAAGAGTGTCTCTAACACAATGGTTAACTGCGAGTAAATTAGAATATACAAAGTCGAGTCACATTATTGTGACCACCTCCTACTTTTGACGTCAACATCGCGTAGCCAATGAAAGAAGGCACGTATCGTGAGCTGGCTTGGCGGGTTCATAAGGTATGCTGTAGGCATTCTGAAAACATATCACTCGTTGCTGTTATGGATAAAAGGAGCGATTTATCATATTTGCAAAAAAGGGATGATTATCGGCTTTCGGGCCAAGGGTGGCAGTATTTCTGAAACAGCGCAGTTTGTGAACTGTTCGCGTGCTGCTGTGGTTAAAGTGTATCGTGATTGGAGAAATGGCACCATTGCGATTTAGCGTAGTGGAAACTACGGAGCACCACGTGCCATTGACGTGAAAGGTGAACGTTGGGTTCGAAGGTGCGTGAGGACCGATTGATACGCTACATTGGAGCATCCCACTGGCCGACTGAACCAGGGGCTACCGGAAGTATGTCTAAAACGACAGTTCAGCAAACTCTGCTGCGTATGGGGCTCCGATGCAGACGGATGATCACTGCACCTATGCTAACGAATGTGCATCGGTAGGAAAGGCTTACATTTGCACGGCAGTATCGGAATTTGACCTCCGCTGATTGGCAAAGGATTGCCTTCTACGATGAGTCACGTTTTCTGCTTCATCGACCGGATGGACGTTGGTGTATAAGGCGAGAAACATCGAAGAAAAAACACTCTTCAACCATTTCTGGAAGAACACAAGCTGGTTGGGGCAGCGTTATGGTCTGAAAACGTTTTCGTGGAATTCTCTGGGTCCGCTCATACCTGTGAAAGGCACTATGGACCGAATTCGTTATGAAACCATCCTTGCAGACCACGTACACTCATACATGCTGATTGTCTTTCCTGGGGCGGATGGGATCTTCCAGAACGACAAGGCGACGTGTCACGCAGCTAAAAATGTCCGAGAGTGGTTGGAAGAGCACGATGAAAACTTCAAAATACTTCCCTGCCCCCCCCCCCCAATTCCCCAGACTTAAACCCAATTGAGCTTCTGTGGGACCACCTCAATCGTATTGTTTGATCTATGGACCGTCCACCACGAAACCTCCAGCAGCTGTCAGATGATCTGCAGTCAGCATGGCTCTACATACCTGTGAACACCTAGCACCTTATTCACTCCCAACCCGTCTAGCTGCTGTCCGCGCTGCACACGGCAGTTACTCTGGATATTAGTTGGTGGTCACAACAACTAATATCCATATGTGACTCGACCGTGTATTATAGAAATATGTATTGTCTTTTCATGGTTTAAAAGTTACGAAGGAAACCCGAGAACCGTGATCTTCTGGAATTCAGCAATTTCTGTTTTGATCATTGTTATAAGTGTTTCCAAGTTCTTACTTGAAACAATAATTCGGGAAACGTTTTAGCACATCCTTCGCAAAAAAGACGTGTTTATTCCGATTTCGAAAATTCGTTTGGAACTGGGAAACCTAATATGTGAGATGTGAGAACGAAGTTCTTTGCTTTAACTTCTCAACTGAGGGGCGTAAATGCAGAGGTTACAGGATTCTAAATATACATGGTCGTATCAGAATTATATGACCACCCCTGGAATCACACTGTACCCGCCCAGGCGCGTCATAGAGTGCACGTGACAAGGCCAACCACACCAAGATATAAGCGGCCGGCCAAGACAGATGAGCCGTTGTGCGTTACGTGAGCACAATAGGCAGAGGTAATGATTTCATGGGCGTTCAAAAAGGAATGATCATCGGCTACCGGGCCAAGCGTGGAGGCATCTCAGAAACAGCAGACTTCGTGGGCTGTTCGCGAGGTGCTGTAGTAAGGGTGTACCAAGAATGGACCGCTGGCATACCTAGTACCTCCCGACGTCATAACTGTGGAGCCACAAAGGTCATCTACCCTAGAGGAGAACGTCGCTTCCGTCGATTGCTAAAGGGCAATCAACGCGCAACAGTGCAGCATCTGACCATGCAAATGAATGCTGGGGCACCCAAGTACGTGTTCCAGATAACAGTACAGCAAACCCTGTTACGCATGAGTCTCCGGAGTCGACGCTGCGTCAAGGCGCCCATGTTAGCCCAGGTCCTTCGGCAACGACACCTGCAGTTTGCATGGGACTACCGTCATTGGACAATGGAAGAGTGGGAAAATATTGCCTTTTCCGACGAATCGAGGTTTCTACTAAACAGAAGTGGCGGGCGGTGGCAGATACGGCGTCAGACACACGAGGACCAACACCCAGACAAGCTTGTCGGCCAAGTACAGACCGGCGGTGGCAGTGTGCATGTCTGGGGGATGTTTTCCTGGTATGACCTGGGACCGCTGGTACCACTGGATGGGTCCCTAAACGCCAATGGCTACCTGTCCATCATCTCTGACCACATGCATCCCTTTATGTTGGACGTTTACTCTGGTGATGATGGTACCTACCAACAGAACAATGAGCCGTGCCACATCGCTAAGGTGGTGCGTGACTGTATCCAGGAACACGACAGCGATGTCTCCGTTCTCCCTTGGCCGGCAAAATTGCCTTTCCTCAGTCCCATAGAGCACTTGCGGGACTCTTTGGATCGATAGCTTCGACGTTCCGCCCCTCAACCACGCCATCTCCGGGACCTCCGTGCTCTGCTGCTGTCCAAATGGGCACGTGTGCCTCGGGCAACCTTCCAGGGCCTTATTTGAGTCCATGTCACGCCGTTTCGTCGCTGTCATCCGGGCCAAGGGTGGTTATTCTCATTATTAGGTAAGTGGTCCTATTATTCTGATACTAATGTGCATATTTTAATTAATTTCATTGCTTTTAAACATGCGATTGAGAAAATTAATTCCTTCGTTCGATACCTTTTACAACTAAGATCATTCTGCATCTGTATATATAGAGAGACAGATGTTTTGTGGAGCATTGTGGCATCTGGAACAATTTTTTTCTAAATTTTTAATTTGGTCACAGATGCTGGAAGCAGTTTGGGATGTATGGCCAACGAAGCTGTGTGTAATGCAATCTTCAATGGCAGGTATGGAGGTGATTAGTGTACCCAGACGCCTGATATGTCGTTCCATAGTGTCCCATAAGTGCTCTATGGTATTGATATAGGGGAGTTCGGTATCCAATCGATATGATAAAAGTTTGAACTACGTTCCTCAAACCATTCCTGCGTAACATTGGACCTGTGGCTCTGCGCATTGTCATCTTGGAAGACACCGTCGCCATTCGGGGAAATGTGCAACGTTGCTGGATGTACAGAGTCAGCAAGCAACTCACGTTAGTGGACACCAGTCATACGTTGTTCCAAATGTACCAGGGCTCCAAGATCCTGCCCGGTAAACATGCCCCACACCATACAACCTCCTCCACCAGCTTGCACTGTGGAGACCATGCAGGATGGATCAAGTGCCTCATGTTATTTGCGCCAAATAGGTACACGACCATTCACGAAGTGGAGTAAAAAACACAACTCGTCAGACCAGCATACTTTTTCCCAGTCATTTGCCGTCCAATGTGCAGGATCTTTGCACCAGGCGTCTTTTGCGCCGTTGAACCGAGGTTAGGAGAGGATGTCGTCGGGGTCGTCTGCTGTTATAAGCACATACGTGCAAGCGTGCGACGAATGGACATGACAGATACTACTCTGAGATGACATGTCTTGTATTGGGTAGTCAACTGTTGAACAATGCTACGTCTGGTGGCCTGTACAACAATGCTACGTCTGGTGGCCTGTACAACAATGCTACGTCTGGTGGCCTGTACAACAATGCTACGTCTGGTGGCCTGCCCTATGCAATGTTGCCTTCGAGTCCTTGTTTAACCATTGTCACGCCAGTCCTGATACACTTTAACTACGGCGTCTGACGAACAACCTACCCGTTCAGCAGCTTGGGAAATTGAGGCACCCGCTCTCCGAGCTCACACAATCTGTCCTTTCTCAAAGTCCAAGAAATCGTTCTGTTTAGCCAGCACGCCCAGAATTTATTTTACTACCTTAAAAAAAGTAGTTTTTCCTGATGTTATACTGGATTTTAAAAAGTCATTTTTCCTTGTTGTACAGATATGCATATTGTTGCATAGCAATCGCTTCTCGTGAATTAAATGATAATATTGCATAAAAATTCGATAATGTGCTTTTTCTTACAGATATTACTGGATATTCTACTGTATCTTACATAAAAATAATATTTAGCGTTCAACAACGGCAGTCGCACAGAATTTTTTTTTTACGATATCTCTTTCTCCCTAATTCTTTTGAGCAGTGATAAGAGAGCTTGTGTCAACGGTTCACTTATAGTACGTTGGTGACCTGAACTTTCAGTGTGTGGAGGATAAATAGTTGACTTTAGGTAAGCTCTTGCTGATTCTTTCACCCTGGCCGTTTCATTCACATAGTTACTTGCAGAATGTAAGGTATATGTTCAAAGAACTACTGAAATTAATTTCATTCAAGCATCAGCAAGTTTAGTTAAAGACACTAATTAACTTCAACTGAAAGCAACGTTCAACTAATAAAAACAATACAGCGTCTTTTCCAGTTTTCAGATTTGAAATGATAAGTGAACCAGGGGCGTACTGATAGCCCCCGCAACCCCAGCAGTGGGAGGGGGGCTCGTGGTTTAAAGGGCCTCTAGCCTCAGCAGAAAGATTTTACAAATTGTTTTGCGAAAACTTCGTATGAAACTGGTTAAAGAAATAGCCAACAATTAAGGCAGCTGTGAATGAAGTGCTTAACAGAAAAGCATTTTTTTCTGCAGTAAATAAGTAAAAACTTTAGAAATTATTTTCGTTGCTTTAGTTCGCAAAAACTGAATGACTGGAAAGCAGCTATTCAAAAGATCTTGAGGCCCCTTTTCACAGCCCTTGCAATAGTTTCTATGCATGTATGTTAACAAGAGAATGTGAAAGAAATATCAGTTCGTGGAATTTTATACCAATGAGGATAAGATGTTATGTATTACAGTTGTTTGCACATAACTACGCATCCTTCAGAATATAATAAACTAAAATGTATTATTCGTAGGAACGCAAAAATCGGAGACCTGTGTCATTTTTTTTTTCTTTTTTGTATAACTGAGTCAAAGGAATTTCTTTTTTTTTACTATGGGCAAAACATTGTGGCATTATCTCAAGTGCGTTTCTTATATTCCAGAGTGTACGATTTAAGTAGTTTTACGTTTTCTGTGCTACAGTTCTTAATCTTTGCTTACTTATGTTGTGACATTTCGCATAAATCAGAAAAGTCATATATATGATTTGTGTGTGGTATCATATGCTTCGTGTGTAGCATTTATTTGCTTTGTGTGTGTAATCGTCAGGCTTCAAAAAAAGCTTTCCTTAGTTCTCTAGAATTATAAATTTTGCATGATATGATAAATTTTGAGGTAACTATTTTATAGTAATTTGTATTGGTATAAAAACCAGGGAAATCATTTCAATTACAATGTACACATTTGTGTTTCACGTAATGAAGTGAAATAATTTTGATTTTACGAAAACTACTCGTAGGTTCTAAAGAATTTGATTTATTAAAACACTCGTAAAGCCTAGTTAATAATATGGAAGTTAAAATTTTGAGTAATTGAAAGCTAATGGATTTTCCAAAAAGGGCCTCGAAAATATTTTTTTGCGGGGGGACCCCGAGTTTTTGCGGTACACCACTGGGATGAACTACTTAAAGATTGTTGAAAATTACGCAACAAAACTTCTTAGAAAATTCCAAATTCCGCAGCAAATATTTGCGGAATTTGATGTAAGAATTTCTTTAACGTTTCAGCTTTAAGTCACCGTCATGAGATCAAACGAACTGATTCACAGAAACTCTCATAACGCAATTCCTTTGCAGATGCACGATGCGAAAGCCTTTAGATGAAGGAAATATTATCAGGAATTTCTGATGCAAGTAAATGCAGAAAAATAGATGTGCCCTGAAAGTTTCATTCCGGAAGGCAGTTCACTATTTCTTTTGAAACAAAAGCCTTTTAAAAATGCACTGCATTTGCTTTGTGCTAAAATACTTACGCATTTTATAAAATAAAAAGTAATATTCCTTCCCGGTATCTCTTATATCATGCTCTTCAATTTTTCTCTGGTGCGGCTGATAAAACGATCTCAGTTCATAACCCATCATCATGACCTTTTGTGAACAAATGTTAAACACTTTTACAGGAAAAACAATCCATTTGAGTTTCTAAACCGATTTCTTTATGTAAGATATTTTTCCGCGAAGAATAAACATATTCAAGCAAACGAATTCTTAAATCATTTCTTCAGCACCGTGACATTTATAAACACCTATTGAAGAAAAAAGTACTCGAAGCAAACAGTTTCACATTTACTGAGAAAGAAACGAAGAACAGAGAACAGCAATTCAAATGAATGAGAATGGTAATAAAAAATATTAAAAAATATATATGGATTCTTATTCTCAGTTTTGGGAAGAGGTAGAAAACTTAGCGATTCTTATGCTGGTTTCGGTTAAACAAAGGAATAAATTAAACTGCTTACTTTTTCGTGAACCCATTCTTTCCTCACAAATTACGTAACTTCATTACATTAACTACTATTAACGTTCTCAAAATAGTGTAACTCTAGTGATCCGAATTTCTTGGCACAGAATAGAAATCAAAGTTTCCAAGCTTTCTCATAACTAAATGGGCCACCCTGGTGGCGCAGTGATCTAATGACCATTCGTCCGTGAAGGGTCCGGGTTCGAATCCCGGTGAAGCATGGATGTTGTGTTTGTCTTACGGCACTGACTCTCTTCCTTCCCTGGAACCAGTGGCCCTAAATTAGGGACGGGCGACTGACTGCTTATAGCCCACTGAGTTGCTCATGGTGGTCGTTAGACCTTCAATAAAAAAAAAAAATCAACCAAATGGCTTTGGAATGACCAAGCGTTCGCTTAGAATTAGACTGAAGGGATGGAAAAGTAACTACTGCCCTCTCCAGAGAAGTCAAGTTCAAGTCCACTGATCCTATGTGGGATGATATGAAGAAAATAGCTTCCTACAGCTCCACGCCTAAATCTACTGCCGTTCGCGAAACCTTAGAGTTCATTAACAACAGTGACGCTTGCAATGATAGCGTCTCTGCCGCCCCGGTGGCTCAGTGGTCTAAGCCAGGGGTTCCCAAACTTTTTTAGATCGCGCCGCCCTGCACATGTCACATTTTTCGTGTGTCGCCCCTGTACCCAACATTAAAATAAAAGTTGCCCAAATTCGAGTTTGTGGTAATTTTTAAAAGAAAATACTCATTTACATTACTAGCTTGTATTCTTTTTCATGCAAAAATACAAAATTAGAATAAAACTACAGAACTTAATAAGAAGAAATTGATGAGATGGGCATATTTTCACAATGGTAACCCTCTTCATTTAGCTTTCACATTTTTACAGTAATTTTAGAAACTACCTAACAGACGATTTACGTCTTAATGGGATGGGGAAGCCTGTTTTTCGTCGCACAAAACATCGAGTCTGGGGACAATGTTCCATGCAGCTACGCAGATCTCCTTCCCAACGTTAACTTTGCTTCTATATCAGGATTTTATTACCGCCAGGGCTGAAAATCCTGCCTCGCAAAAGTAGGATGTGGCAAAAGAGAGAATTACTCTCACGGCTTTCTTGCTCAAATCTGGGTACTGCTATGCCACACTGTTCCAAAACTGTGGCAGAGTTCCGGAAGAGAATGTCATTTTCAGTGTAGATTCTGAAGAAATGTCTATTTCCTGACATTTCTTCAGACGTGATGCATTTCTGTCTTTTAATAACGCATGCCAAACCATTGGTAGTTCAGTAGAGATCATATCATTGCGTGCCAGTTTGCTGGATAGGATTTCCACTGTTTCCCTGATGACAGTCTCTTTAAAATTCGTGTAAGGAGCAATTCTTCTAATATTATTCCACACAAGAGCAATGCCTCCCAGTGGAGTGCGAAAGCTTGGCTAATCTTTGTGCTGACTACACCACAAAAATAAACGGATTTAATACGCTATATGCGTTTCATTATTATTCATGTCTGGTGTGTTTAAAATAAAGAATTTTATCATTGTTGTGTGAAATCTGAATCTTATGGCTTTGCACCAAAAACTTTACTTTTAATCTGTGAATTATTTACCGATTTCACTCAATTCTTAACTTCGGGAACAAGAAGATCAACTTTAAATTTAAAGAATTGCTTTGGCTAGAAATTGAGATCGATTGTCACGCTTGATTTAAATAAAACTTTCACTGACATACCGATCTGTTACAATTGCCCTATAACCTAATAAGATACATTTACATAAAATTACAAATTGAGTTCTTTTTTTTAGGAACTCGGGAATATAAACTTCATCTGAGAGATTTCAAATCCGCGTTTTTTCGCATAATAAAACCTATGATAAAGATTCCAAGACATGAAAAAATAACATCTGCGGAACAAAACAGTAAACAATAAATCTACTCCAAACTCTGTGGAAATGATTTGTTGCAAAATTTTCGTAAAGCAAAAAAAAAAAAAAAAAGTCAAAAAGAAAAAGGCGCTACCGGTTTTGACCGTAACTTGAAGATATATGAGCTAATCATGCATTTGGACAGTCAATTTCATGTCGCAACTTCTGAAAGCAAATTTAAACGGATTGCGCTGAGATTGACAGTCGTTGCATCATGGTTTCCCTATAAAAACTGATTTTCAACGCTAAAAGAAAAAATACATACTTGATGACTTTAGTCTCATCGAATATGTATATTTTCCCTTAGAGATCCAACAACATTTAGATATCTTTTTTTTTTAATTCAGTTAGTGTGTCCTTGTATTTTACTTTTTCCGATAACAGAATTGCTTTTATCTTCATAAAAACACATGCCCAGTTTTAATGATATAAACTCGTTCAATATGTATTTATTTGCGTTACTGATCTAGTATTTCAGATGTCTTTTTTTCTCCATACGGCTTATTCTTTTTCTTTTCTGACATTTCTTTTTTGGTATAAATGCATATGTAAAATTTCATTTGAATCTAAAATTCTTTCGGCAGCCGGTTTTTTTTATTTAACTACGGCCTGAATTATTATTTCATAATAATCTTAACTTTCTTTTACTAAATTGTACAAATATTTAATGAAAAAATATAAGATATTTATAAAGCGGACATTTTAGATTGAACTTCAATAAAAAAACATTGTCAATGTTAAACCATTTGCTCTACCCATGGACGAAAAACATGGTTTGAACTATGGATCGGAATTTTTTCACTCCTAGCATAGTGTTTGGCATCGCTTAAATTTGTACTTCTATTATGTAACTCTTACCTTAGCAGTGCTTAAAATCAGTTTCCAAGCTTTTCATGTATTCCGCATATCACCATGACGAAAAATTATAGAATGGTCCACACTCAGCACTATAAGTAACGAAGATAATAGTATTTAGAGAAGTTGTAACGCCGATCATCAGGTATCCGTTCCGTTAAGAGCGAAAGTGTTTGTGCGCAAACCCCCAAAGGGCCCAGGCTGGAATAACAAGAGAGAGCAGGTAAGATCGGTCCTTACAGGAATCCCTCTGACCACCACACTGAATGCCGCTCACTTTGCGCTCACTGGGTCTACGGGCTTCCATGTCGCCATCACTTTTCTTTCCTGACCCACATACTGCTTTCCACTTTCCTCTTACTTTCATCCCCCCAAACACTGCCACCCAACATTAACACTCTTTCTTTCCCTTGCCTTCTCAAGTAGGGCATGACACCCAGCTGAAAAACCAGTCTCTCTGCCTATTTCTTGTGGTGATGGTTCCTCTCAATTCCTTTCACTATCCAGATATGCTTCGCCTGTTTCCTCCCACTCCTGCTGCCCACCCGGGAAGGACATTTTCGCAGAGAAATAACGTTTATAAATAAATATCTATTAAAATTGCCATCATCTTATGGGAGGAGCTACTAGATTAAGTGAAAAACAGTTATTATCATTACCTTATTTTCAGGCTAACACATTAAAGATTATCGAAAGGAATACCGAAACAAAGCTCCACCATTTCTGAAATTCACTTCCTTTACAAATCCTTAAAAAATTGCTTTAGGAAAATTGTGTTTATGTCAGATTATAATCTATTTTTCACTGAAGAATGACTGCATGGAATTCTTTCATGTTTAACAACTAAAATTCAAAATAAAAAATTGTAATAATAATTACTTTCATTCCTAATCAGTTCATTACGTTGGAAAAAGCTACAAGTATTTTACACTGGGACCTCGGTTATACGTTTTTCTAGGGGATGGCCTCAAAGAACGTATAAATGTACAAAACAAATTTCAGAATGTTAAACACTATTGTAAAATTTTGAATGCTTCCAAAAATAGGAGACGACATAATTTTCGATTACACTAATTTACAATCTAAGACATATATACGTGAATGCATTTTTTGTTACCTCAAGCTTATGTCTATTTTGGCATTTGTATTAATTTTTTATTCTAATTTCATGATAAAAACTAGGTTAAGAAATTGTATACAATTTCATATTTTCAGTATATGAAAATAAAAAAAACTTACCTTTGTATTACTGGGTAATAAATCTAAATTTCATTTATTTATTTATTAATATTTATGCTTTTGCATTTGAGCTTCATACATATATGTCATTTCAGAGTAACTATATATGTCATTTCAAAGTAACTCTGTATGTCATTTCAAAGTAACTATATATGTCATTTCACGAGTAACTAATGTTATATCTATAATATTGATATGTAAGTTATGTTATTTTTTATTCTTTAAATACTAGTTTTGTTTTATATTCAATTCTGCTATTACACATCCTTTACTTGTAAGCATTGCTCTTTTCAAAGCATTTTGCCCACTAGTTGATTTGTTATTAGTACCGAGTAAAATATTCGCTAATTTTTGCTTGTTTCATATCACGTGAATTCAGAGACAAAAGAGAATTTTGAACGTTATTTAGTAAATTTTTAATTGCATCATTTATTTCATGGATTAGCAAGAAAAGCGCTGTCTCGATTCTGTCAAAGTGGCAACATAGCGGGTTACGTATAAAAGACAACCGTGTATTTTGGACAATCTGAAACTCAAAATATGAGGTATAACCCCAAAAAGCGCATAAATGAATTACGTACAACCGAAATGGAAAAGCAATAGAAACTACAGTAAAATATCGGGACCAGCGCAGAATTACGCATAAAAGTGAAATATGTATAACTGAATACAGTGGCGTACCCAGGGAGAGGGTGCAAAGGGCCATATTCACCCCCAAAATAATTTTGCCTATTATTAAAAATTGCTAAAAATTGGCGGTGACGTTATTTTGCTAGTGTCGCCATTCTGGTCTTCCTTAAATTGCCTTTAGTTACTTCTTTATTTAGAATGGTCAGACGATGTCACATATGCCTATTGTTATTACCTATCCCTCCCCCCCCCGCCGCGCGCATTTCCCACTTGTATGCCACCAAAGAAAGAAGAGAACGAACTGGTGTTGTATGTTGTAGTGGTCAGGGCGTCAGTCTAATATGGTGGGGGCTGGGGGCCTGGGGGAGGGAGGGAGGGAGGGGGTAAGCCTTTTTCCTTGAGTACATACCATAGCAGGAAAACAAAAACGTAGAATGAACATTACTTTTTAATTAATAGTATTTGAGGAATAAAAAGGCCTGTTCTCATGCACATTTTTTTCGTCACTTTAAGAAGGAATGTATCGTAGCTGTAGTGATAAAACCATGAATGTGAGAACTTTTCGGTTGTTGACTTTACATCATATAAAATTGTGTTCACTGATGCATAATACAGATGCCACTTGATGTAAATGTTATGTATAGTGCTTGAACAGTCTGATGTAATAGCAAAAGTGATTCTTTGATCAAATTTAATTTTTAAATAGCGATAATTCCAACAACAAAATTTCGCATTCGTGGTTTTGACATTGCGGCGACGATATGCACCCCCCCCCCCCCAAATTAATTTCTGGGTATGCTTCTGATTCAGTAAAGTACAATCGAGGTTTCACTGTATCTGGATATTATATAAACAAAACTATACGGTCAACATATCAGAAAGTACCAACTTGGGCTGAATATTATGTATTTACCTAGAAACAACGTAGTAGTAATAGTTGTGTTTACTCTTTTTTATTTCGATAGCTCGTATTTTTCTTGAACTTAACAATACATTATTTTTATTTCGCCTTTTCTTCTAAAAATACATTTTCACAAACTGAATAAATTTCAGGTACATCGTAAACTCTTGGTTACCGAATGGAGTTCACAACTACAGAACACTGACAGGAATATTCCGAGGCATCGAAACTTACTAAATTTTAAATAACAGATCCTGAGTTGAAGTTTCCGGTACAGCACACTGCGTAAAATACAGGAAACGGGCATACAACGAATCTTTGACTTCCTTTTGAAATGCGTGCTTGGAAGTCTTACATCGTGGATGGAGTTACCGATTCGAGACAAGGTCCCGTGATCTATTCAGTTAAACTTTTTTATCATTCTTTTGCATGCATTTATTTCAATTCAAGCGAGTAAAACTGTTTTAGTGTTAACCACAAGAGCAAACTTATTATTCATATATTAGGAAACTACAAAGTGAAGTGGGAGCACATAATTTATTATTCAGTCAGCTTATTTATTTGTGTCCCACAAATTGTGATTCTTTTAGGTGGTTTTCTATAAGACACCAGTTTATTAACTCAGTAATGACCAATATTTATTTTATTATTGTTATCATTAGCTACACATATGTCCAAAGTCTAACGAAATTCCAGCTGTTTTTGCGTGAAAAAATGTATCGACTTAAAAATTCAAAATCAGTTTTGAAACAAATTTAATGATAACCACACTAGTATATACACTGCTCGACATAGAAATTGTCCCACCCAGAAGGAGGTGTGCTACAAACATGAAAATCACAGGGTGGGTGTACCCACTCGAGATATGCAAATGATGTTATACCGGAGCCGATGACGTCCCACGTTCTGGAGATAAAGGTGCCAGCAGCAAAAAGGATGGTAATCTGTGGTCGCTGGTGGAAGTGTCGCGGACGTTTCAGGTTTGTTGTTTTTGCTGGAAAACTGTTTAGCGAAGGCCAAAAATGCCGGATTCATGCCGTCGGTAGGTTTATCGCCATTTGGATACGTTTCAGAGAGGAAGAAATGTAGGCTTGTGTGAAGCAGGCTGGTCTGCACGTCGTATCGCTGAGCATGTGCAACGGGATGCACGAACTGTTGGACGCCGTTGGCACCAGTGGCTACAGGAAGGTTGCTACGTACGTCGGAGAGGCAGCGGTGCAGTCTGACAGACGTCAGCACACCTGGACAGGCAGATTGTTCAACACGCTCATTTGTCACCAGAAAGCACTGCAGCCGATATTCGACGTGCTGTATCATTGGCCATGGACGTCGCCATAACGACCCGAACTGTAAACCGAAGTTTACATACGGCAGACCTGCGCAGTAGGCAACCGTTACGTCGACTTCCACTGACGGCCAGCCATCGTAGCACTCGTCTGGCTTGGTGCCGAAGTCATGCAAACTGGGGTCACAAATGGACCACTGTGGTCTTCAGTGATGAATCCCGTTTCTGTCTGGGTACTGACGATGGACGGATCCGTACCTGGCGACATCCTGCTGAGCGGACGGTTCCCGGTTTCGTTCGCGACTGCCACACCGCCCGTCAGGCAGGCATCATGGTATGGGGTGCTATTTTGCATGACAGCAGGTCACCCCTTGTCCGCGTCACGGGCACACTGACAGCTGCACGATACGGGAGCGAGGTTCTGCAGCCCGTTTTGATACCGTTCCTGAATGGCCTACAGCACCCCATTTTCCAGCAAGATAACGCCCGTATACACACCGCTCGGGTCTCCAGACAGTGTTTGCAACATGTTCAAACAATGCCATGGCCAGCAAAAGTGTCCGATTTATCCCCAATAAGAAACCTGTGGGACCACATTGGACGTCGTCTGCAATCGAATCGGCCTGTACACGATCTTGATGAGTTGTGGGAGCAAGTCAACTGTGCTCGGTGTTTCATTCCTCAGGACGATATCCGTCGACTGTTTGACTAGTTGCAACGCCGTATTGCTGCCTGTATTGCAGTTTGCGGCGGTGTGACCACTTACTGAGGCGTACCCATTGTGCTGCATTATCTCATCTAATAAACACTGTATGTAGCTGAAAATGACATCAAGGTAAGCCCTTATGTACTGCCATTTGCATGCTCAATTTCATCCCTGTATCTTTACTCTTTCTGGGTGGGGCAATTTCCATGTCGAGCAGTGTACTATAAAATTTAATGATTCAGAACTTCGTACTAATGTAATAGGGAAGTTCAAACATTCCAGACTTTAAACAGCGGAAGTACTGCTCCGTGGAACTCGCAGACTTGTACCAATAAATCAATTATTTATAATTTAATCTGAACATATGAGTGACAACGTTCTCACTTGTTCCGGACTATCAATATTTATGACTGATTTTTCAGTTTTACACATATTCTCTTTGGCATGAGTCATATTTTCTGTACCTGTTAAATTTATATCACAGATAATACTAGGCCCAGTTTTCGCTAACTAGACACCCTCAAGAAAAAACTAAGGTGATTTAATTCCAAATATCTTGTAGTTACTTGGTAACCTTTCGAATTTAAACCTGTTTTTCGATCATCTTTTCAGTAGTGCTATGATACAGCTGAGAGCGTGCTACTTTACTTCGTTGAAACCAACCATGGCTGAGTTTCTCATTAATGAACACGGTAACCAATCTGTGTAAATTGTAGAGACATGCAAAATTAAACTTACAGCTATATAAAGTTAAGACGTCATTAAGTCCCTTGCAAAAAGTCTTCGAAATGAATCCACAGCAGTCTTTTTATATTGTTACGCCCCGGGGCGCCATACTATCGAATAAAAATAGCTTTATGAATTTAGATGTCAGGATGTCAGGCCTTTACTGACGACCCGGAGGAAAACATTAGAATTTCCAATAAATATTTGCGAGCTCTTTATCGTCGAAATCTTATGTATTGGTGATAAGAATTTAGCCAATTAAAACCAAGAAATTCTTCTGGCACTCACAAATTACTCATGCAACTTCAGGACTGGCACGAGACAACAGACATTTAATCAATTAAAATAAAACAGATAATGATGAAGACGTCTATATTTGTATACAGAGGATGAAGGAGGGGCGTCAAATAGACTCGCCCCTTTCGGGATAGCTCATAGGCTGAATTTATCATTAAAGTTCAATGATTATTCGTTGGAATATACTGTCCGGCTTTAAGCAGTTCTCAGCTGACGAAAGTCTATTTGCTGACCGGAGCCAATTTATTCACACCTGGCATGCATAAAAAATATATAGTACTTAAAGATATGCAGCTTTTAATGACAGGTATCCGTGTTTGATGCACTCACTTATACTTGTCATGAAGCACACTTTTGTGACGACACGCCCATTTCAGAGCGCACACCATGACCGATGGAGAGGGGAGTCAAACTCCATATCCCACTTACTCTCGTGCACTGCATTCACCTGTATGAAACCACGTACGCATCTATGCACACAAATGTCGAGGTCGAACGAGGCCGCTGACGTGGTAGCAGGATCCGTCCGTCCGTCCCAGCTAATCCGTCTGTCCGTCCCAGCTAATCCGTCCGTCTGTCCCAGCTAATCCGTCCGTCTGTCCCAAGGTGATTCGCTTTACATCACGGGTCGTCCACCTCAGCCACTCGGGGATGCAATTCCAACACTTCGTCTGACCTCCGGGATGCTGCTTGCTCTCTCGGTAGAAAATTACATCCAGGACTTACGTGCAATCTAGCACCAGGAAAGGGGTATCTTCTCCCCTCCTATTTCCTCGCGGTAACGTCAACCACCTGGCAGCTCTTGACCCAGCTGACTGACTTCTTCGGGCAGAAGCTTTTCTTCCACCGCAAACACCGAGCTGGATCAATCCAAATCCGGCTTCCCTAGTATAGTTCCCTTAACGGATTTGTATTAGACTGTCCTTTTTCGGTCATTTGCATTTCGCCAACACATTCCTTGCTTTGTTGTTAAGGGTTTGTTTTAACTCTCTCGTCAATTTTATTGCTTCCTAAAAGCATTCGGCACGATGAAAATGTTAATAAATGCATGTCTCTGCATTCGGAATATGTGAGGGTCATCTCACGGATAAGTAGGAAAACACATAACTTAATTGACACTTTTTTGTCCTGCAAAGATTCGGATTAGAAAACGTCATAACTTTCCAATCTGGTGACACGCTAACAGTTTCTTCAAACATCCCACCATCTCACACTTACACTGGCCACCGAACTTGACCGACGCGCGTAGGGGACAACGCATTACGTTCCCCACACCAGGCAACCCAGGCTTCGCTTCAGATTTCTCCCTTTCAAGAAAAAGAGCTCTTATCTTTTTTTTTCTTTCGCAATGGGGAAACCACTAGCTGTTAATTTTTCAAGCAGAAATTAACGCTGCACCCGCCTTCCGCAAAACCAGCTAATCGAATTAAATACAGCACCCAAAGTCGTAACAATATATTCCATGTCATCTGATGAGCGTCGGGCACTCCCTGTGGACGTGTATGTTTACAGGGCGAGGTAAAGGGAAGTCATAAATACAAATAGCATGCACAGACACCCATTTTCAAATTTCAGTTCTGTTGTCTAATCGTTTTTACGATACACACACAAAGGCACGTGATGGCAATGAAAAAATTAATTAAAGAAGACGGAAGGCCTAGAATCTTCATAAAATAGATGTGCAGATGAAATTAAATAGCATTAGAGAGCAATATGGCATTTTTTTTTTATTTATTTTTTTTTTTTGCTATGCTTTTCTTTTGAGTTTGTGCCTCTCGGATATTACTGTCCCATGGCGCAAAAAATCAAAGGGGCACACAGTAGCAACTGTGCCGCAACCTACAACGTAGAACTACGTCAACTGTCACTAGTTCATGACACTGTCTCACAAGTTCTACGTATTTAAAGTATTCAGCGAAGGACAGTTAACTTAGCCCTACTTTGCGGCACAGTTTTTACTGTTCTCCTCTGAATTTTTTAGATATAAAATTTTTAATAAAATAAAACGAAGAAATGTTTTACTTTATTTACTTAAAAGCAACTTATACTATGTACAATTCATAGTAATTTATGCCGATTATAAATTATAGTTAGTAGAAGCAGAAGGGCATGGTATCGTTCTCAGTAGTTCTTGCTAAAATTATTCTGAAGAAATCGTTCTTCAGAAAGAGTATTTCAAACTCCTTAGTTGCCTTGTTATAAATTTGGCGATACGTCTCAGGTCTAATGTACTCTTCTTCTTGTTGCTTTTGTTCTGATCTACATTCAGAATTCATCGGCAGTGTAAAGGTTTGAGACGTAATACATTCATTATTCAACAAAGTTGTGAAGACTGGGGATGTACAATGTATTGGTATTCCGTGCTCGGTGTGAAAATGAAAATTTGGATTGATGACATCAATCTCCATCTGTTCTTGCTGTTCAGGCTCAATTTGCGCAGTTAAAAGGAAAGGATGTGGCTCTAGAGTCAAACTCGTGTGAAACGCATCCTGGCGCGTGGACTTTTGACGCTCCCCACATTCCCGTGACCTTTCGGTTGATGACTTAGTGGGCTTTTTCGGATTCCTCTCGTTCTCCTCTAGCTGTTTCTTCATTTTTCGTCGGTTCTTATAGTAGCTTTCCCTGGATTTTCGCAGTATTTCTAAATTTTCGTTTCCAATTTTTTTTATCAAAAAAATAAATAAATTTTAAATCCACTTTATTTCAGTTTATCACATACGTTCGTTGAATCTGACCGTCAGCTATGAAATGCGGGGCTGAGGTTATCGCTATCATTATCTATTCACTAGTTATCAACCTTAAAACGGCGTGCGGAGAAACAAAATCACACGAAATTTAGCTTAGCTTTCTAACGCTACTATATTGAAGAGTTAAGGGGTGGAGGGTTGAAACTTATTTTGTTATAAATGGGACTCTAAACTCTATCTAATAATGTATTATTTATTACCCTATGATTATTAGTTTGGAAGATATAAGCGTTCAAAGTGTGACATGTTTTCGTTGCATCCGTGCTGCCGATGTTACTCTCTACCCAGCGCGGAGAATGACCTAGTTCTACGTCAAAACCCCAGCGATCCATCAATCATTCAACAACATGGAAAAGATATATTGAAGAAAATTTCTGGGAGGAAGCTCGGTAGATCTTTGTCGATACATGAATAAAAATAGAAATCAGTCCAACTATTATTGTGAAAATCTTTGTACACCTTCCTAATTATTTCAGTGTCATACTTAGATTTTTCCGGAAGTGGCGAGTGTACCCTCATTTCTCGGAATCAGTTACTGTGGTATTCATGCAGTAACCCCCTTTTCCGGCACAGCAATTTGTTCCTCTGCAATAAACAAATAACTTTATTGTAAATATTTAAATGAGCCGATTTCAAGGAGAAAGTGTCTTTTAGAAAATGTTACGAATTTGCCAAGAAGATATTTAGGATTTCACACAGAAAACAAATTGAAGCTGTTGGTTGTTTGCCTCCTGCTAGCTTCAAAGAACCACTGATTCAATCTACTGATACTGATTCAATCAATTTATGTTGGTTGTTTACCTCCTCCTGCTAAGCTTCGAACACTGATTTCAATCTACTGCTGCACACGTACCTAGGATACGAAAATGATCAATTTCATTGCACACTGTGAAATATTGCAGAAGTATTCCAGATAGTTCTGACACTTTCTACAAAGGAGTTGCACTTAGCTCATTTCATTTTTTTAATCATACACATCAGTTTTGGGTGCACACAAACAAACGTTTTTTACTTTTTTTTTCTACCTCTTTCACACTAAATTTTTGTGCTCACTAAAATAAAAGTTTACATTGGACTTTATATTCACTATGATGTGTTCTAAAGACTAAATAAAAAGTTCGTGAGAAAACCAAGCACAGGACAGTACATCTCCACACAAAACGTTTGAAGACAAGTAGGCAATTATAAATATTGACGCATAAAAGACCCGTTTCCTAGTATGTACAATATTCAAAATACTTCGGAAAAATACTTTGATAAAAAGGGGAACTCTATGAAATCTGCTCCAAATAACCACATTTATTATTCGTTATTGATAAAATTTGAAAAAAAGTTATGAAATCTGTCCAAAGCATCCAGATTTATCATCCGTTACTAATGAAGTTTAATAGCAACTTTACGAAATCTATCCAAAACAGCCAGATATATCATTCTTTACTCCCCGGTGGCGCAATGGTTTAAGCGCTGGTTAATGACCATTCGTCGGAGATCGGTCCGGGTTCGACTTTTCCGGTGAGGCATGTATGTTGTTTGTCGTACGGCACTGGCTCTCTCCCTTCCTTGGAACCAGTGACCCTAAATTAGGGACGGGCAACTGCTTATAGCCCATCGAGTTGCTCACTGTGGTCGTTAAACCTTCAATCTAAAAAAAAAGTGTGCCGTCCCGGTTGCCAATTGTGCAGAGGCGTAGGTTTCGAACTAGTCGTCCGAACTGGGCCTGGATTCGAGTCCCTGATGAGGTGTGGGAGTTATGTTTGTCTGATGGCTTTGGCTCTGTACCTTTCCTGAAACCAGTGGCCCCAAATTAGGAACGGGTTACTGCTTATAGGCTTTAGAGTCTTTCGTGTTGGTTGCTAAAACTCGAAACAAAACAAAAAAATCAGTGTACAACATCGAGATCTATCCTTTTGTTACTCATTAAATTTGAAAGAATACTTTTTAAAACCTGTACAACCATTCAGATATATCGTCCTTTAATGTTAATCCCTTTAAGCGCCCGATGTACCTGAACCAAATGGTGCCCAAAATTTTCTGCGCTGCGCAAACAGAAATGTTCATATAGCAACAGGGTTATACGGAAGCTTTACGGCAAAATAATTCCTTTCACCTTATTCATTTCAGATGTACCGATCGTAAATCTGTCGCTGGTGATAAGTCCTCTCTTATAGTCCTTAGTATTTTATAGTCTATATCCTGATTCCCTTATGGTCATTTATTCTTTGCTCCAGGAAATGATTGGGACGTGCTAGTCCCTCTGACACGGTCATCATGCCATTGGGTAGAAACAAGTGACTCAAAAAATCGTTTCTCTCCTATCTTAGATTCGTCGCCATTTTTATAGCCTTTGTAGCTGAAAAGGTAATAAGATAAAAAGGATTAATGACAATCATCCACCCAAAATTGTCACTTTGAATGACAAAAGCAACTCTTTCTGATGTTTAAAGTTCACTCGTGCCAGTCAAGTTTGGCCCACTTTTTAGACAGCAAATATATTCGTTCGAGCTGGTTTTTGCCCATTTTGTTAACCCCGAGCTAATTCGTTCCAGCCGGTTAAAGGGCTAAATTTGAAAAGAGACTTTTTAAAACCAATGCATTTCATCCAGATTTGTCATTCGTTACTGAGATTAGATTTGACAGAACATGAAACTCAGGCATTTGCTTGATTTAAGTTTCTAATAAACGATTAGTTTCTCATGATTTGAAATAAGTTTTAAAAATAAAAATTAAAGTATACTTCAGCAACCACTGAGTTTTTCTGGACAGAAAGCGGTCTCCTTTTTTAACTGATGTTAAAGGTATTTGGAGGTGTGATTGCGTGTTCCCTGATCTCCCCAGATGTTTATACTTCCAGAATCGCTCGTCAGACTAAAACGTCTCTCATCCGTAAAGAGAACTCGACCCCATTGCTGATGTGTCCAGTTCTTGTGTTCCTGGCACCACAGAAACCGCCGTCTCCGATGAGCAGGCGTTAATGGCACACACCGTACTGGTCGTCGTGCAAATAGACCACCTTTGTGCAGCCTCCTGGCCACGGTAAAACGCGATAACGGACGTCCAGTTGTCTTTTGCATGTGCCTTGCGATTTCTTCCGCTGTTTGCCGTCTGTCTTTTCTCGCCTGTAGAGCAATATACCGGTCATCCGCCGCCGTGGTTGCTCGTGGACGACCAATGCTAAACTCTCGGACAGCTGTTCCTGTCGTTTGAAATGCTTTCCAAGCTCTTGAAACGATGTTGTGAGCGATCCCAAACTCCTCGGCCACACTAGTCACACTTCGACCCTTCTTCCCACTTCCCAATGACGCGACCTCGGGTAAAGTCCTCCAGATGTCGTCTACTGGATTGCCTGTTGGCCATATCACACGATGGCAGCAACTCGACGTCGTTCAAACCGATGTACACCATGCAATAGCTTTCACCGAATTGCTGAGCGCACACCACCCGTGCGCTTTATTCCCTTCCGACACTTCCCCCTGCGCCATGCTGCATATATGCGCATGTCCTACCGTACCGGACCCTAGCCTATCTCTTGAGTGGTCTTTCGGCCCGTTCTGCTTGCTCGTTCCGCTGTCATGCTAATTTCTCCTCTTCGTCCTTAATTTTTGCACACCAGTGTAGAAGCAGGTACAAAAACGAAGGTTTCGAGGCGTGCTCCTCGTAGAAAACTTCGTGAGCAATACTTTTATGCAAGGAGATCAGTCGTTTGTGTTCCTCTAACTTCAGCCGCCTGGCAAGCTCGTTTAACGTGGAGTCACCAACATTTCACTTCGAGTCCAGATCAATGGGTGAATGTTCTTTTTACATATGAATCGCGATTCAATTTAGGTACTGATTCGCAGCGTATTCTCATCTCGAGAGAACCAGGGACCACAACAGTTCCTCTAACATCAGAGAAAGGGACAACTCTGGTGGCAGTAGTGTGATGGTCTGGGTAGGAATAATAACGAACGCGCGCACTAACCCGCACATTTATTTAGAGTGGCTCTGTTACTGCCCTGAGGTACAGAAACGAGATCCTAGACCCAAATATCAGGCCATTCAGAAGAGCTGTTGGTCCAGATTTTATTCTTATGGACGATAATTCCCAACCTCATGGAGCTCATTTGGTCGATGATTTTCTAGAAAAGAAAGGTATTGGCCGAAAATCTTTCTTTATCAGGGGATCTGTGTAGCCACTCCAGATCCCCTGACATCAATCCCATTGAGTATGCATGGGATGCTTTTGGGAGGCTTATTGTAGCTCGCCAGCCCCCTGCCAACACACTTCAAGAACCCAGAACAGCTCTTGTTAAGGAGTGGTCATTAATCCCTCAAGACCTGATAAATACCTTCATAAACGGTATGAGAAGTCGTTGCTTAAGCTGCATGGCTTTCAGGGTTGATCATACTACATATTAAAATGCCTAATGTCTTAAGCAAAAGACTGCCATTTTATGTAAATTACATAATTATGATATTAATAGTTGCAAATTGTAAGATTATGATTTTCTTCTGCTTGAGTTACATAAGTAATGTAGTAATGGACTTCTTTACCAAATTTCATTAAATGTCCTCATAAATACTTCGAATTATGTACCAATTTATAAATTATCCTTTAAATTTGAGCACCAGTGTATATTATGCTGTGGTACACGCTGAGTACCTTCGACTTCATAGTCTTGCCGCAAGTACAGATGCATACTGTATAATTTAGACCCCCTCCCACTTAACAAAAAACTGATATTGAGTGCCTAAATGAATTCTTTTACGAACACATCCTTTCGACAGAATAGTTTTACCAAGAATATTTTATTATGGAAGGTGTAGCTGTTGTGAGTAGCCGTCTCATAAAGTGAGGATATTTTAATTGTTTTCCTGCTGCACACATAGAATAACGAACATTTCCTTTCCTTCATGTAATAGTGACATGCTTATTGTTTCAAAATTTTTAAACCTTTAATTTTTGAATTACGACTGAGAAAGGAACCATTCATCCAGAGCATTGCGATGCATGCGTGCATAACAGACAGGCATGATGACAGTATACCAGCACATTCCTACGAAATGTTTCTAGCAACAATAGAAACTGCCAAAACCATCTGCTTTGGCTTCGACAGCTGATAATTGTAATCGTGATGAACAGAAATCAATCAGTGTTCTACTAAACAGCTCTGCATGCATAATTTGAATTCCTGGAAGCGTTTTGTAAAAGCAAACTCATCAGATCGGAGCATTGCCCCACGAATAACTGTTATCGATGCAAAGGGAAACTCAAGTAAGTTTTTTTCTATTTCACTGAACTGTATTCCGGTTTATTGTTATTTATATACCACTCCCTGTTGATAAACAGCCGTGATTTTGCCGCAACGTTCGTCTATTCCTAAAGCATTTAAATGCTTTATCTCATGAGGAAGTTTACCAAATTGCTAATAGGACTTTTCCGCATTTGTACGTATGTCGACACATGAAATTCGGTAAATGCAGTTTTTTAAGGATATTTGTAGCTACCACATCAACTCCACGTTATCCTTCAGAGCGCCTAAGTGGTAAATATCGATCGAGTTCGACGTGTGTGAGCTGTTATTCCGTTTGTAAATGGTTTTCGAATATCCTTGCAGGAAGTTTGCACAAATATGAACACAAAAACGGCTTAAATATACTAACACAAATAGTTTTAGCTGCTAAAAAAGCTAGGTGTCAATTCGCCATCTTTGACATCGTCAAGCTAAAGACAAGCATTGAAAATATTCATTTAGAAATTGATTTCGAAGACGTAAACAAATGTACTGTATGTAAAGAGAAACTTCATGTTTAGGTATTTATTTAAAGCAGAAGTTCTCAAATGTTTTCTTCTGAGGCTCCCTTCACACTTCCAAAAATGACTGAGAACCCAGAGATATGAAGTTATGTCCATTGATATATACGATATTAAAAAATTTAAACTGAGAATTTTTTAAAGTAGTTAATAATTAACTTAAAAGCCGTGCTAACATAAATGGCCTGTTTTTTATGGAAAACAATTACATTTTGTAAAACAAAAAATTAGTAAGAATGGCCACTGTCTTACATTTTTGCTAATCTTTTTAATGTCTGGCTTAATAGAACGCGTTCTCATATCTACTTTTTGCATTCATTATGTTGCGATACGCTGTTTTGGTTGAAGTATTGGGTGCGTGCATAAGTTCTACCCGTTTTTGTAGGCTGCAAAGAAAGGAGGAGAACACAACAAATAACGTACCTAGGAATTCACATAATTGCCATAATTCTGTATGACCTCTAGACATCTGTCTATGATTAGGTGAATCCCACGCCGGAAAAACTCCTGTGTTTTAGGGTCAGAAAGTCATGTGATGCCGTTTTCACATCGTTCACATTATCGAAGGTTTGGAGAGCGAAGGCGTTCTGTGACGATCGAAAAAGGTGGTAATCCGTAGGTGCCAGGTCAGGGAATACTTTGGTTGGAATACACTTCCCAACCAATGTCCGGTAATTTTTGCTGAGTGATTAAAGCAGCATGAGGTGTGGCGTTATCATGATGAAGGATCACGCCTTTGCTATTGACGAGTGCTGGCCGCATCGATGTCAGTTGTTCTTGAAATCTGTCCAACTGTTGGCAGTAGAGGTCAGCATTTATCGTTCGGTTAGGTGCCAACACCTCCCAGTGGATTATTCCCTAGACATCCAACCAACCACTCAACAAAACCTTTATGGGATGCAATCCTCCTTTTGAGGTCGATGGTGCAGGCTCCGCACCTTGGCACACAGTCCGTCGACGATTTACATTAAGCTACAGTACCCATTTCTCATCACCCGTTACAATTCGTCTCAAAATCGGTTCATTCATGTGACGAGAAAGCAAAGAAACACAGGTGCGGATTCTCTCCTCTCGTTGCTTTGCAGAAAGCTAGTGCGGAACCCAGTTATCGAACTTGGTGATGTACCCAAGCGCATGCATCCGTCTTCGACTGTTGTTATGTGTGACGACAACGTTTCCGCTAATTCCTGAACGGTTGGATGTGGGTTACTTGTTATGGCTTGGTCCCAAACCTCGTCAGAAACCACGGATGGACGTCCAAGACGTGGTTGATGTTTATAACTTCTGTCTCCGTCCCGGAATTTCCGAAACCAACGGCGATATGTGCTATCATCAACTTCATCCTCTCCATACCCTTGACAGATGTTGCGGCAAGCCGCGGCTGCAGTACTGCCTTTATCGAACTCGTACAGTAAACAATGCCTAACGTGCTCCTTATCGCATGCCATGTTACACCGTCCATGATTTCCGTTACGAATGACTTACTCGGACAAACCTAGTGCCTCTATATGCTCTACTGCTCCACGCTTTATTGACCGAAAATTCAGCATCGCAGCCTCATCTGTGTCGAAACTACTCCGATTGCAATTTGAATCTACTACAAAAACGGGTAGAACTTTTGCACACACCCAATATATGAAGAAAATCCGGCCTCACACGGTTATGCACCGCCTTGTTTGGCTTATAAGACGATATGGAGTATAAGCCGAATGGATTATACTTCTCATTTTCCTCATATTCATTCATAGATAAGTCGATCTGAATATAAGACAAGGCTAGAAAAAAATACAGTTTGTGTTGCAAAAGTCTGTAACTATATTTTTAAGTTTTAGTAAATATTAAAATTAAGAGAAAGTGAGGCAATTTCCTCATTTTTCTTTTGTCAAAAAGTTGAATTTCGTAATTTTTTTGGATTTTTTTTTACGAACTGACGCTACCGTATCCTTCCATCTGACGGACTTGTCAGAGAAATCGCTGCGCAAAGGAGAAAAAACAGAACAAAACAAGGTGTGGCAAATCAGAGTGATGCTTGCAGCGTGAGCTATCGTTCGCTGCTTTCTCACATCAGAAACCAAAAGATCTTTTGATTTCAATCGGAAACATGGAATAAATTAAGATAAACATAATAAATGGAAGCTATAGTTGAATTTCATTCAGTTGAGAGATACAATTGAAAGACTGATTGAGCGAAAAATGACTACCTTCGCTAGCAGCTGGTCATTGCATTTTTTAAAGCACATGCGCCGCCGGCAGTTGACAAAATTCCCACCAGCCAATCAACTGCGTGACAGCGACGTGTTTCAGAGGTTTAATCATTGCAAGATAAATGTGATGCAAGCATTGTAGTTCTGGCGGCTTTGCAAAAGCAGAGGTGAATACTACCCTCGGGGTCTTGGAGGGATCGCGAGGGAGTGAAATTAACATACGACAGCTGCCACTTCAAATCGGTCACGGCGGTTTTAAAATTTCTGTCGAACGGAAATATTCGTTTCAGAAACTTTTAAACAAGTTCTTAGTAAACGTAATATTACATTTTGTACGCTTTTGGAATGGTTTCTTAGGAACGTAATATTGCCTTTCAGGCTCCTTGAATAACGACCAAATTTAAGGCACAATATTTTTTTTCTCATTGCGAAATTCCTATAGATAGGTCGAGTGGAGTTATAAGTCGAGGCCCGGACTCATCCGAGAAGGGTGCGGGTTCGAATCCCGGTGAGTCATGCATGTTCTGTTTGTCTTACGGCACTGGCTCTCTCCCTTCCCTAGAGTCAGTGTCCCTAAATTAGGGACGGGCGACTGCTTGTAGCCCACTGAGTTGCTCACGGTGGTCGATAAACCTCCAATCAAAAACAAAACAAACAAAAACAAAAAAAAGGCCCGGACTTCTGAAGAAAAAAGACTCGACTTATACCCCGAAAAAAAGTATGGCAGTAGAAACAAGAAAGGAATATTTTAATAACTTTTTCAGATAATTGTGGATATTTTCTTTGACACCACATCGAAACTCGATAAGTGGTAGTTTCTTACAGGTTAGAATGCAACGTGGAATCTGAAACCATATCAGTGAACTTTCTGTACTCTGTTACATTAGAATTCATTGGCCCATCTTGCATTTAGAATGGTTCTTTTACACATTCATGATTTTGTAACATCGTGAACTGATTATTTGGAAAACATTGTTTCACTGTGTTACACAGATGTTCCAAATGTTGACACATTTCATTGCACAGTATAAAAAATAGCATTCGTCAGTATCATGACCTATATCTTCAGTTAGTGCAGCACAGAAATTCTGTGAATAAACTGAATTAATTCTGAAAACGTACATTTTTATTAGAAAGTAAAATTCTGGAATGCATAACCACGCAATCTGATAATTAGCCTTCAGAGCGATTACGTCTTCACCCGTCATGTAGCTTCAAGAATACTCAACTGTATAATCGGGACAGAATGAGAGTGAAATATGCGATTTACATCTTTGAATTATAGTGAAAATAGTTTTGAGCTAGCGGACCCATTAAAAGGGGCCCGGAGAACCAAAGGTGTCCGCGGACGACACTTTGAGAACCGTTAATTTCAGGAATAATTTTCGCAAATTAAGCTGGAAAAAAAAGCGTTTTTATGTTTAGTGAAATATTTTACACTTGCAAAAGCCCGACCGGACAAAATTCTCTTTGCATTCGACAGAGCTGAAGGTACGTTCAAAAGTTTCTATGCCGTGTTTGCAGTGCAAAGTGCACAGTTTTGCCGCTAGGTGGTGCAAATGCGTACTTTTAGAAATTACGTAAATGTGATTTTTTTGTGTTTGGGGATTTAACGACCACCGTGAGCAACTCCTTGTGGTGCAAGCAATCGCCCGTCACTAATTTAGATCTTATATGTTGTTTAAAAACTGTACAATCCTGCACACACACAAAAGCTTGAGAGGAACATCAACAAATATTGTTGCACGGGGCGCGAAGTACCCTAAAGTCGCCTCTGTTTACGGACACTGATATTTTGATAACCAAGCGTCCAAAAAATAAATGACCGCCACAGTAAAAGAGTAGTCAGAGGAGCAGACTTCTGGCCAACCATCCCAGATGAGCCCGCATTCTAATCCCCAATGCGTCTTGGGTGGTGTGTTTGTTCTACGTCGCTGGTTCTGTTTTTTTTTTTTCTGGAATCAGTAACCCTAATTGGGGGTGTGAGTCCTTAGAGCCCTGGATGCTCATTATGGTCGTAAATCTGTGAAACAAAAATCAAACGAGAAAAAGACTGAATGAGTTTGCTCTATATTTGTAAATACACTGTAAAAACAATTTTGAAATTCACGAGCCACTTTCCGTCATTTCTTTCGTGAATTAACGAAACATATTTCTGATACAACTTTTTCCGTGATATGACGGAAAGTAACTTGAATTTCACGGATTTTTCGTACATCAGAAAAATTGTGAATTTTCAGAAACCTTTCCGCAATTTCTTTCTTATCTCGACGGTAAATTACCGTTTTAGAGATGTTTTAAGGTACTCATATACTCTGAATAAAAAAAAATTAAATACAATTTATAAGAATGTTAAACACGTATATCATATTCATGTGTGTTGTTAGAAACAATTTATGAAGTGAAAAACAAAATTAAACACATAATTAATTATTAATTTAATAAGTTCGTGTTAATTAATTAGCTTATTGGAAACAAGATACCTGATTTTCAAATCATCAGAAAACAAAAATGTTAGTGGCAAATAAGAACTCTTTTATAACTATTGTATTAGAATCATAGGATTCATATGTATAGTTGGGTGTATACAGTAAAATCAATGTGTGCGTATTGCAAAACATCATTTTTTCGCTAACATTGTTAACTTTAATGAGCCCTACAATAACTTATTATCATTCAATGTGGCAGATTTTAGTTCATGCCTTTAAGATATTCCTCACCTTTCTAAATCATTTCACATTTTGAAATTTTCTCATGTACATTGCTGGCCACCCAAAATGCAACACCAAGAAGGAAGCATCCGATTGGCCTGAAATTCGCAGCAGCGTCGCCCGCGAGAGGACATGCAAACGATTAGCATTGCAGGGCATATGCAAATCCTGTGCACTCTGCACGCCACCGAGAAGCACTATAAGAAGGGTGTACAGAAGACGGGGTGTAAAAGTAGTGGAAGTGTGTTGTGCTGCCGGTCCTGTGCGTGGGAAGCTTCCTGATGCTTCATCGCAGAATACGGCAGTCATTCCAACACGTTTCGGAGTTCGACAGAGGACGAATAGTGGCTTATCGCGACAGCGGTTTATCGTACCGAGACATCGGCGCCCGTGTGGGACTACATCGAGCCACAGTGAGGCGAGTATGAATTCGGTGGGTGCAGGAGGGATGGACGGACCGAAGTGAGCGATTACCGCAGCCGCGGCACCCCACCGAACGAGAGGACCGGTATGCTGTGCGGCGGGCATTGACGACTCGCACGGCCACATCACGAACGTTAGCGCAGGAAGTAGGGTGTGTTGCGCAACAACCTATGTCAGCACGTACAGTTCGACGTCGTCTGCAGGAGCGGGGACTTGTCGCACGGCGCACATTGCTCCGATTACCACTGATGTCACACCACCGGCGAGTGCGGCGGCAGTGGGCCGTTTGGACGCCACGCCGCACCTGGACTCCGACTAATCCCGCTTCTGCCTGAAAAACCACGATGGTCGGACCCGCGTGTGGCGGCACCGCAGCGAGAGACTGTATGACGCCTGCATTATGCATCGCCATACCGGTTCGTCGCCTGGCGTTATGGTTTGGGGCGCAATTGGATATGACACCCGCACCCCTCTAGTACGCATCGCTGGTACACTCAACAGCCACCGCTACATCTCCGACGTTTTAGAGCCTGTAGTCCTTCCTTACCTGCAGGACCTGCCAGCGGCCACGTTTCAACAGGACAATGAGCGCTCGCACGTGGCACGCATCGTGCAACAATTCTTCACGGCCCACCAGGTGTCACTGCTGCCGTGGCCCGCCTGTTCTCCCGATATGTCGCCCATCGAACACGTCTGGTCGCTGATCGGCAACCGAGTGGCCCGGCAAGCACCACCGGCGGCTACGCCTGATGAACTGTGGCAACGTGTGGAAGCAGCCTAGACCGACATACCCCAAGCTCACATCCAAAGCCTCTTTCGTTCGATGCCGCGGCGTGTAGTGGCCGATATTGCCAGCCATGGGGGCCACACGAACTATTGATGTCTGCGTGTTCCGCAAGTCGCACGGGCCTGTAAGCTCAATCGTTTCATCTTTGTATCTGTTTTTATGTGTTCGGTAAATCTGGCTTTGCTATCTCGTGTCCTTCTTGGTGTTGCATTTTGGGTGGCCAGCAGTGTAGAAAAAATGAAGTGTCTCAAATACAGATGTAAAGATTGAGAAGTAAGTAAAATTAGTTTTTAGTCAGTCAGAGCCTTGAACTGGAATAGCAATTAGCACTAGAAAGCCCCAGTAGCATAGCTGGGGTCTCCTTTATTCACATTTGCACAGTCTTTGTTTTTTGCAGCCCTTTGAGCCTCTTTCACTTCTGCTTTACGCAGTCCGTACTTTGTCGTTGACTCGCTGTTGTACCTCTCTATTCGTCACCTCTTTCATCATATACTTCCCTGGAATTAGTCCCAATCTTTCAATAATTTCTAATTCTACTTTGCTCTAGCATTGAAGTGGCATCATCATCAGCCATTATCAATCCACTGCTGGATGAAGATCTACCCAAATTTCTTCCACAATTGTCTGTCTTGGGCCTGTCTCCTCCATGTCACTCCAGCATACTTTCGAATTTCATCCTTCCATCTCTCATGGGGTCTTCTTCTGGGTCTTTTCTTGTCTCTCGGAATCCAGTTTAAAATTTCGGTTGTCCATCGGTGGTCCGTTCTTCTGGCAACATGTCCAGCTCATTGCCATTTCAGTGATTTCAATCTGGTCATGATGTCATCCACTCCTGTCATTTTCCTTATCCACAAGTTCCTCTTCTTATCTTTCCTGGTTACACCAAGCATGCATCTCTCCATTAAATCTTTGAGTTGTTTGCAGTCTTTGTATGTCTTTTTTAGTTACAGTATCATAAACCGAGAGTTTGAAAGTGTCCATTCCCAGAAATGTCTCCTTCGGACAACGTCTCCAAATTAGGGAATGGAAACTCTCATAGCTGTTCTGAGTTTTACGTACCAAGGAGACATTTGCTGAGCAGTTCCGTGGTGGTTAGTCTCTCATATATAGGTTTCACTAAGTACCAAAGTACCAAAACTACGGAACTTTAAATGGAAGGATCATATTTTAAAGTTCCGTAGCGAGATCGGATATTGTGGATATCATATCGCATGAATTTTGTTTATTGTGGCACAGGATATTTCTTCTTCTCTTCCCCATTTTGTACACCAGCTCTTTATTATACACAGCTAGCCACCCTAAATGCAACAGCAAGAAAGACACGAGATAGCAAAGCCAGATTTACTGGACGCATAACAACAGATACAAAGATGAAACGATTGAGGTTACAGGCCCGTGCGACTTGCGAAACACGCAGACATCAATGGTTCGTGTGGCCCCCATGGCTGGCCGTAACGGCCGCTACACGCCTACGCATCGAACGAAAGAGGCTTTGGATGTGGGCTTGGGGTATGTCGGTCCAGGCTGCTTCCACACGTTGCCACAGTTCATCAGGCGTAGCCACGGGTGGTGCTTGCCGGGCCACTCGGTTGCCGATCAGCTACCAGACGTGTTCGATGGTCGACATATTGGGAGAACAGGCGGGCCACGGCAGCAGTGACACCTGGTGGACCGTGAAGAAATGTTGCACGATGCGTACCACGTGCGGGCGCGCATTGTCCTGTTGAAACGTGGCCGCTGGCAGGCCCTGCAGGTGATGGAGGACTACAGGCTCCAAAACGTCGGGGATGTAGCAGTGACTGTTGAGTGTACCGTCGATGCGTACCAGAGGGGTGTGGGTGTCATATCCAATTGCGCCCCAAACCATAACGCCAGGCGACGGACTGGTATGGCAATGGATAATGCAGGCGTCAAAGAGTCTCTCACCGCGGTGTCGTCACACACGGATCCGACCATCGTGGTGTTGCAGGCAGAAGCGGAATTCGTCGGAGAAGACGATGTCGTGCCGTTCCGTAATCCAGGTGTGGCGTTCAACGGCCCACTGCCGCCGCACTCGCCGGTGGTGTAACGTCAATGGTAATCGGAGCAACGGGCGCCATGCGACAAGTCCCCGTTCCTACAGACGACGTCGAACGGTACGTGCTGACACGGTTGTTGCGCAACACACCCTAATTCCTGCGCTAACGTTCGTGATGTGGCGGTGCGAGCCGTCAAAGCCCGCCGCACAACATACCAGTCCTCTCGTTCGGTGGTGGGCCAAGGCTGCGGCAATCTCTCACGTTGGTCCGTTCATCCCTCCTGCACCCACCGAATCCATACTCGCCTCACTGTGGCTGGATGTCGTCCAACACGGGCGCCGATGTCTCGGTACGATAAACCGCTGTCGCTATAGGCCACTATTCGTCTTTTGTCGAACTCCGAAACGTGCTGGAATGACTGCCGTATTCTGCGACGAGGCATCAGGAAGCTTACCACGCACTGGTCCGGCAGCGCAACACACTTCCACTACTTGCACCCCGCCATCTGTGCACCCTCCTTATAGTGCTTCTCGGTGGCGTGCCGGGCGCACATGATTTGCATATGCCCTGCAATACTAATCGTTTGCATGTCCTCTCGCGAGCGACGCGTGCTGCGAATTTCAGGCCAATCGGATGCTTCTTTCTTGGTGTTGCATTTTAGGTGGCCAGCAGTGTATATTGTGTTACTGTAAGAAACCGGGTATGTAACTTATTGTATAGGTGATTATACGATGTTTATGGGTCAGTCTCCGGATTCCTTAAGACAAAAGGTATTATAGCTATCAAGAGTAAATTTTACATTTAGGGGTTTTGTGAAATAATACTACAAAAAAGGTACACTTCGCCTTTTTCTATGGTTAATTGAAAGACATTGTCAGTTTAAAAAAGATAAAGTTGCAAAGCGTTTCGTTGCTTCGAAAAATCACGATGAAAAATGCTTAATTTGTGAAAAGTCCTCCTATAGAAAAAAAATATTACAAACCTATTTTGAAAAATAATAAGCTCCAACAGGAAATAAAATAACTAAATCACTCGCATTAATGACAACAAACATTTTTCATCGTTGCGTAATTTGTTTTACGATGAACGTGGCTCTGATTCTCGACTGTTTCTGGCTGAGTGGTTAAAAACACGTGTAATATGTTGAACGAAATCGAACAACAGGGGTTCGATCCTCTATGCAGCGAAAGGATTATCTGGTGCAAGGGCTGAAAACTACCGGGTCTTCGATTTTGTGACATTTCCGTATAAATACGGAAAAACCTTAAATGTACTTTTCTGAAATATGTAGATGGAATTTCTGACTACGTAAAATGTTTGAAAATACGGAAGTTAAAATAAGTGGGCGGTTTTAAAAACGGAAATTTTGTTAAAAGACGGACACGTACCGTCAACTTTGCTGCACGTTATTTTCCGTGAATTCGCACCACTTATTTTTCACAGTATACCAGTTTTGTACGTTTTAAATACACGCACTGGCCACTGAATTAGAATCCATTATGCAGATGTACGTAAACATCACTTATGCAGCGTATATGCAAAATATGTGGCCACGTGCGTCCCCACGGGGTCTAGGCAACTATTTAAGACTGTTTCTGGTCAGTAATTGTCAAAAGTGTTGATCACAATGGCAAAAGCAAAGGATCTTTTGGAGTTCGATAAAGAGCTTATTGTGGGTGCCCGCCTGGATGGAGCGACGATTTCATAACAAGTTAGTAAAATCATGCAATGCATTGATTATGATACACTTTTCAACATACCAGAAATCATTACTCAAGTTATTACTGAAGTTATGAAGATAATGGCTGTCCAATAAATCTTGCTCCTGTGTCCTGGCCTTTGACCCTATTGCAATTGTATTAAACAGAATTGGTTCGATATACTTCCAGAACAACATACTACGGTTTTGTCGCAATACAAGCATTTTTAGTAAAGTTATGAGGATAATAGCTGTGGAATAAATCTCGCTCCTGTGTCCTGACCTTTAACCCCATTTCGATGATATTCAACAAAACCGGTTCAGCATACTTCTCGAACAACATGATAAAGTTTTGTCGCAATCGAAGCATTTTTACGTAAGTTATGATGCATAAGGGTAATGAGATGGACCCCGCTCCTATGTCCTGACCTTTGACCCTATTTCTACCATTTCCAATAGGGTTCGTCCCCAAGTGATCCCCTACCACATGCTAAAATTTCATTGAAATCGAATCATTTTTATGCAAGTTATGATGCATAAGGACAATGGAATGGATCCCGCTCCTATGTTCTGACCTTTGACCCCATTTCACCCATTTTCAATAGGGTTCGTCCCCAGGTGGTCCCCTATTACATACTAAAATTTCATCGAAATCGAACCATTTTTACGCTAGTTATCGCGCGGACGGACGGACGGACAAAGCTGGAGCATATACGCTTCTTCAACCTACGACTGGAAAGCGGAAAAAAGCAGAGCTGACTGATTTCTCAAAAGGTGAGATATCCCGGGTCATTAACCAGTGGAAAAATAACTCACATTGCTTGTCTAAGAGGCGTAACTGTGGTGCGACGACAATCTGTCAGGAACAAGATCGTTGACATCCGAGAAGGCTTATATGGAGAAGTAGGACTTTCTGTGTTCAGCAGTTGAGAGAAACATTAAAAAGGCTGTTCCAGACCCATATCTCAGCGAACTATGTGCAGGGAATTGAAGAGGATCGGTATTGGAAGTCACATACCTATACGGAAGCCACTGATTTGTGCGAAGAACCGAAAAGTTTGTCTACAGTGATGTCAGGAACACCGGGCACTGGAAAAAAAGTCATGTGGTCCGACGCGTCCTGTAGGGAAACCGCTGATTTGTGCGAATAACCGGAAAATTCGCCTACAGTGGTGTCAGGAACAACGTAACTGGATACCGGGAAAAGGCATGTGGTCCGACGAGTCCTATACGCAAACCACTGATTTCTGCGAAGAACCGCGAAGTTCGTCTACAGTGATGTCAAGAACACCGTGACTGGACACTGGAAGACTGGAAAACAGTCGTGTGGTCCGACGAGTTGCGGTACACCTCATTCTGTACCAACGATGGGCAGAGAGTTTGACTGGATCCCCACGAAGCAATGGACCCAGCTTGCCTTGTAAATAAAACTCAAGGTTCTGGAGGAAGTGTCATGGTGTGGGGCACATTCTCTTGATACAGAACGGGGTCCCCTGATATCGCTGGAAGGTCAGGTCTTCTCCAAGAATTATCTAATATTATTGATCGGCAACGATCAAGTCCATCCTGAAATGTTGACTTTTCATCCAGCAAGTGACGGCTATTTCATGGAAGACACTGCTGAACACTTCTTGTCCATCGCGCAAGATGTGTTTAGCAGTGGTTCAGCGAGCATGACAGCGACTTTCATTTTTCCTGGCCGCAACAAAGCATGGATCAGAATCCCAAGGAGAATGCATGAGGACACGGTAGAAAAACAGATTTTGGAGCAAAGTCATCTTCCGTCAAATCTGAGCCAGTTAAGGAACTGGTGAACGCTTGTTATGCTGTAGATGTATATGCACTCCATCATCTTGTGGAATCTAGGCCAAATCGCATACGTGCTGTAATTCGGCTATAGGAGCCCTACCCGATTCTGAATAAAAGTTTCTAATTCAGTGGACGATATGTGCGCCATTTTTTTTATTTTGGAGTTTAACGAACACTGTGAGCAACTCTAAGGGCTATAAGCAGTCGCTAGTGGGCCACTGGTTCCGGGAAGGGAGGTGCGTCAGCTCAGTAAGGAAACCGAACCACCCATGCCTGATCTGGGACTGAAGCCCGGCCCCATCTCGGAAAAGTGGTCATATACCAGCGCTTTGACCACTGCGCCACCTGAGCGTCCTTAAATACCATTGTTCAACGCAAACTTGGCCATCTCACTAATACTACGCTATACTTACCTCAGTTCAATTGTGTCAGATTTGCTGTTTTCACGCAGGTTTTTAAATTTGGTCACGCCATCTAACTAATCAGTCCCTGCAGCTGAATGACTACAGAACCTCAAATTGCTTTTGAGTTATTTTCCATATTTCAAGGAACACTTTCCCAAACTTTATTGCGAATGGATTACAATTCTTTAGACTGCAGCAGTGTGAAGATTAGCAAGGGTAAATTGATTTGCTATTTTTCGAAATGCCAACGCCATAGACAGTGTTAAATATATGACTTGTGAAAACACAAGTTTGTCCGCGACGGTTTTCGAAGCCGTGTCCCCTCAATCCGGAGTAAGTCGCTCTCCAAACTGAGCTACATGGACAGAATGTCTCGCTGCAGATTTATCGTCTTGACACATGTTTTCACCTCTGTAGTAGGTCACATCATCTCCCTCTTAATTTTTTTTTCTTTGAAGCGAAGTAGGAATTTTTCATTAATTCCGAAGAATGTGTGGAACAAATATCACACATTTTTCGAAGAACCCAATGGCCAGTGGATCCATTTTCTACAATCGGACGCCAATGTGAAAGCAGACGTTTGTCTGCGACAGGCATCGAATCTGTGTCCCCTCACTCCGGAGGAAGTCGCTCTCCCAACTGAGCTACGCGGACAGAATATGTCGCTGCAGATTTGCCGTCTTGACACATGTTTTCACCTCTGTAGTACGCCACAGACTTGTCACCATAATTTGTCTTTACCTATCTGTGCCATACGTGATGATCTTTCGTAACGTTTGTACCATATGTCCTAAAATTATGTTGACTGAAAGTCCATTATTTTAGTACTTTCCAAAATTTAACGTTATAAAGAGTCACCTCTGCCGAAATTAAGGCCATTGGTTCAACTAAAGAAATAGAACCAGAGAAATCGGATAAACACACACTCCATGAATCATCCGTGACTCGAAGCCGGGCCCAAATCTGGCTATTAGACAGAAACTTACGCCTCTAACTACCACTAGGTCATATGGGCGGTGTACCAAATTTCTTCATCTCTGTATTTGGTGAAAAGGGTATCTGGTACAGAAGAAAAACTACTAGTCACAGTGCTCTGGGGCATGTAGGAGGGCTTTATTTAAAATCAAATGCAGATCACCCAGGATCAGTGGGATTGGAAAATTTGTGGATGATATACAGTAACATATCTCCAGTATTAGTAACATTGTGCTTACTCATACATCGGTCAGTGTTAAGTGATAGCGTCTAACAGTTTGGTTTGGCAAACACAGAAACGCAGTGTTCTATGCATTACAGGTAGCTTCGTTTGGCCGGCCTATGAAAGTTAAAAAGTCGTTGTCATACACCGATCTTTATTTGTATTTAAATAAAGCTTATCATTAACCAAATATTAAAATTGTAATTTAATTTTTCATGTGTTTTTTATTGCTTCGTATATTTACAGAGGGTGAGTCGAAAGTTTTGCAATATTTGCATAAACGCATGTGCTGCGGTGGGTATGTCAAGGGTTTAAACTAATTCAAGTCGCACACTGCAGTCAGTCGAAAGGGATATAAAGTGGTAGTTGTTGCTGTGAACAGCATTGCATGCATGTCGTCCTTGTGTCAGTGGTTGGGGCGCCTAAAAGATGAACAGCAACAACTGGCTAATTAGAAAACTTTAGCTTTAAGAGTTTGAAGTCGACCATAAGGCTGGTCAAGCAACACGAAACCTTTGTAATGCGAAAGGGGAAGGTTCCGTGGACCACAGCACCTCGACCAGATGATTCAAGAAATTTTGCTCAGTGACAGAGACTTCTATAATCAGCACAGGTCAGGTAGGCCGCGAACCGTGGATTCGAAGGCCGTGCGCCAGGCCGTAGAGGTAAATCCGACAACCAGAACTCGAAGATTCTGGATATAACACAAACCACTGTGGTTCATCACCTTCAAGACCTCAGCAAGGTCTACAGGAGCTGTCGCATTGTCCCTCACAAACTGACGCCAGCTGAAGCAAACAGCCCAGTGGAAGTGTGCACGAAACTCCAAGAAAACCCGCGCGTTGTACGTTTCTTCAAAAGAATTGTTATGTGCGATGAAAAGTGGGTCCATTTCCGTAATCCTAACAAACAACGGCAGTGGTTGAGCTCGGGACAGCTTCCAGAACCTATTGTCAATCCTTAGCGCTTCGAGCACAAGGTGATGCTCTGGGTCTGGTGGAATTTGGAATGTATATAGTTCCATACTGTAGGTGCGTCAACGCCAAGCTCTACTCTGAACAGCTGGAGCGGATGTATGCCGTTATGGAGGAATAAGTACCCGGCACTCGTGAACACAAAGCGCCCTTTTCTGCAGCAAGACAACGCTCTGCCTCATACCGCGCGAACGACCAGGGCAAAACTCCAGGAACTTGAGGGCATCGAGCTGATGCCACACCCAGCATATAGCCCGAACCTTGTTCCGGTCCATGGATCACTTCCTTCGTGAGCGGCACTTCAACAACCAGGAGGAGGTGGCAGCTGGGGTGAAGGAGTTCTTCGCCTCGTAAGACAAGAACTGGTATCGCCGCGGAATCGAAGAACTGGCATACAGATGGCTAAAGACGGTGCAGCAACACGATGGCTTATATTTTGAATGCTAGTTATCCTTCGTCGTAAAGGTACGTATGAAGACGTAAAGTGATCCAAATATTGCAAAACGTTCGACTCACCCTCTGTAAAAGACAATGAGTACACGATCATGACCATTGATTGGTTCATAGACACGGAACAAAAGTACAAAACAATTTTTAATCTGCCGTCGTAGCTAAATGAATGTTCAAAGACTCCATCAATCTGAGTAAGCTTAACACGGCGTTTATTGGGAACATCTTAAGTAAGCGTGAAATTTAATTTCCCAGCAAAATTTGGCTTTGAATTCATTGCTCCTTACTAATAGCTCGTGTTTTTCTGTGGTGGTTTGACCTTCAGTCATAAATAGAATAGCGAGGTGTGTAACAGTAATTGACAAAAGTTTGGCAGTTTGAACAACAAAAGTCCAACACAGCTGGTATCACTTTTCAGATATTAGATTTTCTCCTGCGTAAAGGTTTTCTTCATAAAACACATGAACAAAAACAAATTACAGTAGAAAATCGTTTATCCTAAACTGCAAGAAACGAAACATCCAAAAAACGAATCATTATCAAGAATAAATTGCCATCTTTCTTTAGTTGTCTCATAACCGTTGAATGCCGTAAGCTTTTAATGCTCACAAGGTTCACGATGGCATCAAATAAAAGTTAGTGTCTCTGCTTCGTCTCCAGAAAGTAAATCATATGTACTTGCCCAAACCATGACATGGTTTCATAGTAAGTCTTCGCATCATCACAACATCACCCATGAGCCGCTGGAGTTTCTTGCATTGGTTTTCCAAAAGGTAGGAGGTTAACGTTACTCAAGAAACGTTTGTCTGAGATCATTAAATCACCATTTGCTTGCCTCCATGTTTAGGAAAGTTGCCTAAGAATTCCTTATACAAATACCAATCTTCTAGAATGGCGTTTACTTCTTAGACCATATGTTCTTCACGACCAGTTCAGTCACAAAACATCACAGATCATTCCTCGAACTTTAAAAGGTATTCTTCTAATCGACTTGTGCTGTTTAAGGAACAAAATATTCAAAAGTCAGTAAGTCGTTTATCCAAAGCATGTCACGTTCCGACGTTTTTAATAAACGATTTCCTTCTGTAATATACTGGTATTTCAATTAAAAAACAAACTTCCCCAAGCAACCCATATTATTTTTCACGCGACACCCCAATAGGAAACTGTATCAGCGTAGATGGGTATTATGTTACGCAGCTGAATTCGTAAAATACAAGTGGAACTATAAACATAAATGATATTGTCCTTGAGAAGAACACGAGAGCCATAAAACCACAAGTAAATCGAACACAGAATATGAAAGACAAAGATCAAATCCTCTAAATTCATTGAAACGACATAATTTTGTGTTGCCCTTGTTTTCAAAGTCGCCCGTTGCGTGCTTGGTAATTTGGAGTAATAACTTGTCCTTCTACTTTGAAATGACGCTGGAAATCAACCAACAATTGCTGTTCTGTTAAGTAAGCAGAGTAGACTTTTGAGAAAACAATGAGCCTGCTCTTTTTCTGAATTTCTGTGCCACAACCGATAATTTCGATTTCGAATAAGAAACAGGAGTTTCTTTCTGAGAAGTTGTTTACTTCAATGCATTAAATCACAGTATGACAAATGCAATTGAAAACCAAGGAAGTTATAGAATAAAGTTGAGAAATTCATTCCTCATCTAGCTTTCCTTCTCTTGGAAGATAAAGATAGACTACTCCGAACGGTGCAGAAACAGAGAGTAAAATGATCTGAATAGTAGATAACCAGAAATTTCCAAGAAAAATATACCAAGCGTAATTAGCGGAATGGTAGGTGGTCAAAGGTTATCAAGAAAGGAGCACAGAACGAAATTAACTGAACGGTAGATAATTAAATGTAATCAAGAAAATAACGGACAGCATAATTAACTGAATGTAGTAAATGAATAAAGGTTATCAAAAAAGAAGCAGGACATGATTATCCAAAAAAGGCATAGCAAAGTTTTCTGAAGAAAGAAACAGATATCACAATTATGTAAATGGTAGACGATCAAAGGTGATCATGAAAGTAACAGAGCATAATTAACCTAATAGTAGATAATCAAATGTTATCAAGAAAGAAACAGTTTCATTCACTGAATAACAGATGAGCGAATGTTATCAAGTAAAACAGGAAATTTAACCGAATATCGAGTAACCAAGTGTTATCAAGAAAACAGCAGAGTACAATCTACTGAATAGTAGATGAACGAATGTTATCAAAACGGACAGAGGATACGAGGTTCCCAAGGACTCTCTCGTAAACAAATGAAAGTTAACTGAAAATTTCACATGATCTCTGTAAAATTGTTTCTTTAAATAATTTTATGCATTTCCCATTTTTCAATTATTATTTTTCGTGAACAATGGTATTATCTTAGTATTTTTAATTGAACGATTTGATTTATAAGAGCCCGCAGCCCTAAGATATACAGCAGGATGACGTCTCCAGAAAAAAAATGGCGCTCGTTATGTGCAGGTGGTTTTGGTTTTCTTTATTCTCACGCTAAATTTATGAGGAAATTTTATACCTCTTTCTTTCAGTCCCTATTCTAAAATGCATCAATGCTGAAATGCATTGATCGGTTAAAAGGAAGAAACGCTCAAACGAATAGCCACACAGTGGAATATTAAGTAAATTTCAAGAACTAACATAACAGGAATCTAAATAAATCAACCACATTTTGTGACACAAATTTAAGAAATAAAAAGTCAGACGAGAGTGAGAACGTAGATAATGATAATATGCGGTTTGCAGAAGCTTTTTAGTGCTACTTTTCGCGTACGAAGCATATAAAAAAGTATGCTGTCTGCATCAGCAGTATGTCTAACTGTTCGCTTATGGATACCATATCACCACATCTGTTAGTCGGTTTTCGAAAATTTCCTTATCTGTTGGGAAGCTTGAAATATGATAATGATGATCCGTATGCACTTCGCTCCTCTTTCCTGTAGCTAAATATTCTTGCCGTGTGAAGAAAATAACAGGATTCTTTACATGGATATTTATTTTATTCCATGTCACTGCTCCTAAAATTTCTCTTGAAAAATTACATTTTTCGGCGGATACATTTTGTAATAACGCAGTTTTCATGCATTTTCTACTTCAAAAACTATTTTTTTTCTTCGTTATACCTGCCTGTCTTATATATATTTATGTTTTCTCTCTCTCTCTCTCTCTCTCTCTCTCTCTCTCTCTCTCTCTCTCTCTATATATATATATATATATATATATATATATTGTTTTCTTTGTTGTACCTGCTTGTAAACGCATGATGTGAAAAACACTTTTCGTATCAAATATTCTTCTCATAATACGCGGAAAATACGTCATGATAATCAACACAGCAATCAGGCATCTCTGAATTGACTGTATTTTTACTGTTCTCACGTAATGTCAATCACTCAGAAAACTTGAAAATTTCATCGCCCTGGAGCGGGAAATTCTGCGTGATTGATATTACGTGAGAACAGTAAAAATACAGTCAATTCAGAGATGCCTTTTTCCACGTATTATGAGAAGAATATTTCTTCCACACTATATACCTGAACGACTGGTGATATGCTTAACAACGCTAGATGGCAGCACAGTTTGCTTCGATTAAGAATGCGGTCGAACTACTTACCGATGCTCTTAATACTTAGATACTTGGGACTTCTTCGTCCTGGGTGGTGTAACGGTTAGCATGCTGGAACGGTATTAGGAAATGCGATTTCGGTTCCCGCTCCAGGGTGATGAAATTTTCAAGTTTTCTGAGCGATTGATATTACGTGAGAACAGTTAAAATACAGTCAATTCGGAGATGTCTGATTGCTGTGTTAATTATCATGACTTTTCATATCATATTGTGTCTACCATGATAAACATTTCATGCGCATTAATTTGTGTGTGTGCGTGTTTCGGTGTTTAGCAACCGCTATGAGCGACTCGTAGGACTATAAGCATTCTCCCGTCGCCTCTCCGGTGGCGCAGTGGTCAAAGCACTGACTTCTGATCATTCGTCTCAGATGAGTCCAGGTTCGAATGCCGGTTTGGCGTGGATATAGTGTTTGTCGTACGGCACTGGCTCTCTCCCTTCCCTGAAACCAGTGGCCCTAAATTCGGGGGCGGGCGACAGCTTACAGCCCATCGAGTTACTTATTATGGTCGTTAACTCCCCCCCCCCAAAAAAAAAATTCTCCCGTCCCAAATTTGTGGGCATTGGTTCCAGGGATGGAATAGAGCCAATGCTTTAAGACAAACACACCACCCTAGACTCATCTGGGCACATTTCAGACGAATGGTTATAAGCCAGCATTTCAGACCACTTGGCTACAGGAGCGGCCATATACTTATTCCTCATTTACTATAATGCGCAGTTTTTCTGTTTCAGGGTAGTAAAGGCATATTTCGTTTTGAAGCCATGTCTCTGCTCGTCACGAATGAAATGTCTACTGAAAAAGCTCTATTTGCCACCATGATAAGAATTACGCAGATAGTTTAATACTAACTATACACCACTTTTTCGCTAGACGGTCATGATTGTATTTTACCATACCTAACCATATCTCCGCTTCAAAAAGCCCGAATAAAAATCTCATTTCGCATCGGATATAGTTTATGGCTACCATTTCACGTGCGTTTTATACTTCCAGTAATGCACAGATCGCCGCCCCGGTGGCGCAGTGGTCTAAGCGATGGCCTCTGATCATTCGTCCGTAAGGGGTCCGGGTTCGAATCCCGTGAGGCATGGGGGTTGTGTTTGTCTTACGGCACTGGCTCTCTCCCTTCCCTGGAACCAGTGACCCCAAATTAGGGACGGGCGACTGCTTATAGCCCGTTGAGTTGCTCACGGTGGTCGTTAAACCTCCAATCAAAAAAAAAAAAAAAAAAAAAAATGCACAGATCCTGTGGCCTAGTGGTCGGAGGCGCTGACTTCTTGCTAATCGTCCTAGGATGGCCCGGGCTCAAATCGCAAAAGTGCCAAAATTGGTGCGCTTTCCTTACCGCACAGACTTTGTCCCCTCCGCGAAACTAGCAGCCCCAAATTAGGGAGGAGTGACTGCTATAGTCTTTGATGTCCATAGAAAACCATTTAATTTCGAAAAAAAATGTAAAGTTTTGAACTAGTCGCGCGCAAAATTGTATTTCTCTTTCCGACAAAATCGCTTCTTCTAAATGATCTATTGACAAAATTATTTTTTGTATTGCACTCTATTTTCTACTAAACATTTTATTAGTAACTAAAAGCTCTTAAACGCTGCGCACTGCTCTAGTGGTCTAAAGTTCACAGTCGCGGGCTCTTGGCGAATCGTTCAAATTGATCTCAAGTTCAAGCTCCGAATGAGGAACATAGAACCAGTGGCCCTAAGGTAGGGAAGGGTGAATCTTCATATTTTTAAAATCCTCTTATCGGTCTTTAAACTCAAAATTACGATAAAACAACAATATGTTGTTAATTATAAGACATATTTTACCAATAGATGTCAGATTCTTACGACTGTTTACATCATCACAATTGGGGGGGGGGGCAAAAAACGTACGCATCACACCCAAAAATTTGTTGGCATCCCTCTCTCGTTAACGAATTCATAAGCATGATATTAAGGAATGTGTCGTATTTATTTCTCTAAATTCACCTTTCTTTTTGAGTTTCTGTTCTAAAATAAATTTTGTTACCTCTTCGTTATATTTCTAAATCCTCCGAATTTCCTTATAGCTTTCGTCAACGACTGGCAGTGAGTCAAAGGTAAATAAAAAAGCCAAGCCCAGTATAAAGAGTGGTAGTTAGAACGTAAGACGATATTGAGAAAACACAGGTTTGTCCATGCCGGGCACCGAATCCGGGTCCCCTAACACCGGCATGTGCTCTCATTGCTATCTGCCTTTATCTCATGTGCGTCCTGCGGCGCAGCCACGTCACAATATACTGCCTGAAATAGAATGACATGTTATCTTTATACTGTCAAAGATTATCTGTACGCCGAATAAATGCTTTTACATGTTATTGATGCTATCATGGAGCTATACTTCGGCAAATGGCAAGGAAATAAAGTCTACCTAGATCGTTACGTAATTTAGTTTTAATCAAACAAATTCTAGCCGTATTTATATTTGTTTTAAATGCTAATGTTAAATTGACTCTTGTTACGGCAGACACTCAGCAAAAACACAAAACCTAAAATCTTAAAACTCAATTAGAAATGAATGCAAATATGTTCCAGGGCATGTTTTAGCTTTGTATGTCTAAATGGTTAACTTATTACTGATCAGCTAATATTCTTCGGCGGCTTCGTAGCACATAAATCACACTTTAGAAACAAGTAACCAAAAGCGTAGGTAGAAAGAATCAGCTATTAACTTATGTAACTCCAACAGTTTATTCTGTTCTTCAGGATATAAATACTCCGCTGCCAGAGTGTAATCTTGCTGGTATTAACACAGATATCTATGACACTTACACTCATCGTCAAAAAAAAAAAAGGTTGCACCAAGAAGGAAGCAACCGACAGGAATGAAACTTGGTGAGTAGGTTTGACATCGTGGGACATGCAAATGATTCAAGTATCACGCTCTGACGTGTGTCTGACACAAGCAAGGACGGGCCGTAGCACTGTGCCTGACTGGCAATATAAGGTGGTCCCGTTACGCGCTAGCCATTCTGACTCATGCTGTTGCGTTGGTTGCATCCTTTGCAAGCGAAGTATGCCTCCGAGAAAAATTTGGAAGCAATTCGAGCTGTTGGAGGAGTTCGAGAGGGGCCGCATCGTCGGGCTCCGGGAAGCGGGATGGTCATATCGCCGTATTGCGCGCCATACCGGTCGTGCGGATATCACCATAGCACACTGTTGGTGGCAGTGAATAGAACAAGACACGCAGCAGCGACAGGAAGTGTCTGGAACACCTAGACGAACCACGGAAAGAGAGAACCGATGGGTTGTCCGACATGCGGAAAGTGACCCAATAGCCACGATTGCGGATATTCAACGAGCAGTGGCGCCCTCCATGCATCGTCCGATTAGTGCCAGCACCATTGGAAAACGGCTGTACGACGTAGGACAACACGCACGCAGACCGTTACGACGACTGCACTTAATACCATTGCATCGTCGCCAAAGACTGCAATGGTGTCGTGCCAGACTGTCAATGAGCCACCCAGAATGGTTGCGGGTGATCTTCAGTGACGAGTCCTGCTTTTGTCTTGGAGGAGACGACCAAAGAATCCGTGTGTGGAGGTACTGTGGTCAGCGCCAAGATGAACGGTTTGTTGTCAAGCGTCACACGTCCAGAAGGCCTGGTGTCACGGTGTGGGGTGCAATTGCCTACGATGCCAGATCACCTTTGGTGTTCATTACGAGCGCTTTGACAGCCCAAAGTTACGTTAATGAGGTCCTGCAACCAGTGGCCCTACCTTTTCTGAACGCACACTCCGGTGAGATTTTCCAACAGGACAATGCTCGTCCACATGCTGCTGCTGTTTTGAGAGCTTGCCTTCAAGGCAATGACACTTTTCCATGGCCAAAACGTTCTCAGAGGGAAGAGAGGGCGTCGAGGATGAGCCACGCCCAGGGCGCCCTTCAACGTCTCACACTTCGAACAATGTGGAAAAGGTGAAAGCGGTTTTGGACTCTGACCGATGTATGAGTGTTAGATTGGTAGCAGAGCACGTGGGACTCGCGAAATCCATTGTGAATGAAAAAAAATCACGCAATAATTGCGGATGCGGAAAGTTTGCGCCAAATTGGTTCCTAAGGTTTTGACCGATGAACAGAGGAACAACCGTGTGTCGATTTCTCGTGAGCTTGTGGTCCGTGGGAGTAGTGAACCTGGTTTTTTGGAGAAAGTGATAACAGGTGATGAAACGTGGGTCTTTGGGTACGATCCGGAGAGGAAAAGACAGAATTAAGGAAAAGACAGAGCTCAGAGTGGCACACTCCCGAGTATCATTGACCAAAGAAGGCTCGAATGTGCAAATCGAAGATGAAATCGATGCTCTTTTACTGTAAAGGTGTTGTCCATAAGGAGTTCGTACCACCCGGACAAACGGTCGACGCTGCATTTTACGTGGAAGTGCTTCAACGGCTGAAGAACAGAGTTGCGCGCGTCCGCCCGGAGATCACCAACACTTGGGTTCTTCACCACGATAATGCGCCGAGCCATGCGCCGCTGAGAGTGAGAGAGTTTCTAGCGAAACACAATATGGCAACGTTGCCTCAACCTCCCTACAGCCCGGACTTGGCCTCGGCTGACTTCGTTCTGTTTCCTCGGCTCAAATCCAGCCTGAAAGGACACCATTTTGGGACTGTTACAAACGTGCAAACTGCAGCGACGAGTGCTTTGAAAGCGATCCCTGTTCCCGGCTTCCAGGCAAGCTACGCGGCGTGACAGAGCCGCTGGCAGCAGTGTATTGATGTTCAAGGATGTTATTTCGAGGAAGTTTAATGTTATGTAAGTATAAATTTAATTAAACGTCTGTTATTGAATGAGTCTCATTACTTTCCGGAAAGACCTTGTATGCGACGTACTACTAAGGTGACGCAAGAGTAGAAATGTCAACGATAAGCGAAGGTCGGTGTAGTTCAGTCGGGAGAATAACTGGCTCCGGAGCGAGAAGACGTGGATCCATCACCGGCAGAAAAGATTACATTTTCACATGGTCGATTGGTGAATTTTGATAAAGTGTGATTTATGTGCAACGAAGTTCACTACGAACTTTAACTCGCAGAGACACCTGAGTAACCACGTTAAAATACTGCAGCTATTAAAAGCGTAATCTCCACAAGGTTAAACAGTAGTATTCGTCTCAGCTACTGGAAATCAGGGCCGGAGCAAGTTTATCTTATCCGGGAGGGCGAGACTTCAAATTACGCCCCTTCGAGTTCAAAAGTTCCCCACGCCATTCAAATAGCACGCAGTTTTCATTTTATCAAACCTCTGTTATAAGAAAGTATCATGATCCTTCAAAAACACTAACATGCGGTTTTTGGCATCACATTACTAAAAATGTAAAAACTAGGTATAAATACCCCACAAAAGCCAATGGTTGTAAAAATCAAGTAGGCCTATAACCTAAAAGTCATGTGAACGGGACAACACAGTACGCATCAGAAATTCAGAATGAAAAACAAATCAGCACAGAACAAATGCGTATCAAATAGTGAGAGTAACAACAGGATGATTAATTTCGGAGTACGACTTGGAAAAATTCCCTTCAAGGTTAAACTCTCGGAGGAACTTTCTGCGACACAGCACAGATCACTAATTAGTTTCTCATCCGTACACAGCGTGTTCTGAAAGGTCACAGAAGTTAGGAATATCAGCAAACTGTTTTATACGCCTCCGTCTGCTGTTTCAGACAATTCCTTTGATGTATATGAGATGTTCACGCCTCACAGTATACGTTACTCTGTACTGATTAATTGCGTGGAATAATATATGTGGCAAACTAAAGTTTGAAAAAAATTAAATCCCGAAGAGAGGGTATAACTTTTTTCCCGTTAGCATTTTCCGTAAATTTATTCACACGTTGTCCATTTTGATTTTTTACGCCCCTCAGAGCATAAATCAACGCCCCCAACATGACCGCGCCCTTCCTGTCCTTCCGGTAGCTACGGCCCTGCTGGAGATAATTACTTCAAATAATAATAGATAGAACTCCGTTTAATCTTTCTTTATTAGAAAGTATTCCATGATTTGAGGGCACCGCATGTTGGAGAAGATAAGTATATTTGCACATGAATGTGCCTGCGAACATGCTTATTGATTTAGTAGAATATTACCTACAACATGAACTCCTGTTGCATTACCTGCCGTATATTAACAGAAGGAGGTCACTTCCCCTGTCTTTCCCTCCTACAAATAATTACCAGATAAGTGCCCAATCATTTTTACAATAGTAAAGTGTTTGCTGCGAAATTGTCACCTGTTTTATAAAAGCCGCCGAAGGTATTGTTCTTGAAATCTGTCGAATACCTTAGTTGAGTAAAATTACGAAAGCATTCAGTGTTCATGGGAAATAAAAGTCGCTTTCACTCTTACTGTCATTTTCAGTGAAAACACATAGCTCTCTTTGTAAGTATTTGAGCGAACGTGAATGCGAGGGATGCAGTCGACGGAGCATAACGTCTTTCCCTCTGAACCTCGTCAACGCAGAGTTGAAATTATGTTATTAGTTGCATATCCACTCATTCAGAACGTAGTCAACTCCTACGGACCTCGTTTCCGTTCATCGCGGAGCCGTTAATAAACTTAACACTTGCCACAGAACCTATTCTACGGTGGACTTGCCGAAAAGGGTGTGGCATTGTCACAGTTCTGCTAAAAGTTTCCTTTCACGTACAAGAACCAGTAAACAACTGCTGAATAAAACGTCTTTTAGAAACGAAATAATTTGAAAGTGATTTCATACGAAAGACATGCGAGCGTAACTAATGCATTTTTCATTTGTCCATGTGGGTTTTTATGATTTGCACTAGCTGAAAATGTTTCACAACTTTCATACTGCTAGCAAAGTAAAGCGACGAAATCAAAATACATTAAAGTACTTCCATTCATTTCGGAAAACATAAAAGACGCAATTAAAGACTAAATTGCGCGTAACCCGCAGGACTGGGAGCTCCGGCATTCGCCTTTGAAGTTTTGAAGTGCCGCAATGTTCTAAAAGCTGGTTTCTGACCATTCGCCAGAGATGGGTCCGGGTTCGAATCCCGGTGAGGCATGGAGGTTCTGTTTGTCTTCCTTCCTTGGAACCAGTGGCCCTAAATTAGGGACGGTCGACTGCTTATACAGCCATCGAGTTGCTCAGGGCTGTCGTCACACCTCCCAAACAAAATTTTAAAGTTTTGAGCTCAAAATATATTTTATTGTCGAAAAGAAATCTTATGGAGATCATCATGTGCCATGGAGGCCGTTGTTTCACTATAAGCCCACGAAATTCAGATCTCTCAAATCCCTAACAAGAAGGATGCCACCGAATTTTCGTGCCTTTTGTCCCAAAACACATCGTGATAATGCAATAGTGATTAAACACATCTTGGCATGTGAAATATCAGAATTAAGGATTTATCGAAACAAGTTTGTAAAATCATGCAATACATTGATTATGATACGCTTTCCAACATACCAGAAATCATAGGAAAATGCCTTGGTTTTGGAGGGACTAAACTATGGTAAAACGTTTGAGGTTCACATATATCAAAATTAAATCTCTTTGTGCTCGTGTTACCTATTTCTATTATCAAGAGCTACCACACATAAGCCGTTTTATAATTAAAAATCCCATCTAAATCGGGCAATTTTCACGGGAAGTTATCGTGTGAAAATAGTGGCTAACGAATCTCACGCATGAGCCCTGTCCGTAATCGCTGACGAAAAACATTTTTGGCGGAACTGCTTCCAAAGTTGTTACGAAACAACGTATTGTATTTCGTCGTAATAGAAGCATTTTAGTCAATTTATGAGGATAATAGCTGTGGAATAAATCTCGCTCCTGTGCCCTGATCTTTGATCCCATTTCCATGATATTCAACACAGCCGGTTCAGTACACCTCCGGAACAACATGAAACATGATAAAGTTTTGTCGCAATAGAAGCGTTTTACGTATGTTATGACGCATAAGGGCGATGGAATGGATCCCGCTCCTATGTCCTGACCTTTGAACCCATTTCGCCCATTTTCAATAGGGTTCGTCCCCAGGTTGTCCCCTACCACATACTAAAATGTCATCGAAATCGAACCATTTTTATGCGATTTATCGTGTGGACAGACAGACGGACAAAGCTGGAGCATATACGCTTCTTCAACCTACGGTTGGAAAGCGTAAACTAGCGAATGCTCGCCACGCTAAAAATGGAGTCATGTTGAAAAAAAGGATTTAAGCCAAGGTATACAAAGCCGAACCTTGTTAACACGAACTTCAAAGCGACCCAAAACTTTGTTCGCGTTAAAAATAGTTTGTGTTATTGATATGTGATTAATTGAACAACTAAATATGTAAAATTATACAGTACAATAAAAAAATAGGTAAATATCCTTAGGTTTTTAAATAATTAGTTTCATTATCTTTTTCAAACACTTTGCGCAACGAAGAGAAAATTTGCTGTAGCACTGTGCACTACAATATAATATGTATTCTGCCGTACGTGTGCATAAGAATAATATACATTAAACAAGAGCTGAATTTAAATAAGTATATAATCGAAAGCTGCTGTTTTTTACCAGAACAACGCCTGAAAAATTCCTCCAGTTCGGCCACGTTCCCTAAAGGTGCCGAAGCATCTGCCAGTTCCATTACAAAACAAAGCGTAGCTTGTAACACAACAAAAGCTCCCGAAAATTTAACGGTTGTGCGAGGGACGTCGACGTCGACGTCTCTCTTCATCAGTATCAGAAAAATTCTGTGACTCCACTTTCTTGCTGTTAATCACATCGTCCGTAATTTCGACATCTGTCAAAATGTCGGAAGTCACGACATCGTTATCTTAAATTTCTATTTCTTTAATCCCAAGAATTTTCTTTCTTTAATGTGGAAGGAATTACAGATAAGAGGGATTGAGAGGAGAGGAGATTCATAATTTGCCCAAAGCTTTAGCCTTCCTGAAATTTCTTGTCATGAGAGTATTAACCAAGGTCACTTTCCAACTATAGCGAAAGTGCCCTACCCCACAATCGCACCCACTGTCCCCTTTTTATCAATTCCAGAGTTTGAATTAAAGTTGATCCAGGTGTTCCAGTGGGCTTCAAAATGAAAGGGACCAAGCAGTAGCCTTAACATAAGAAAAATCTCTCTAGTCCACACTAAGAGAATGTGTTTTTACTTGCTGATGAAATATCAGTTCGTCTAAACCGCTATTTCATGTTGAGCGTGTTATGTTAATAGAATATAAAAACACTTAATACATATATTTTGTGACTGCAGTCGAATCTCTGTAACGAATTGTTTCTTAATTTCCCGACCATTTTCAACCATAAATTTGCGCCTCCTAGCATGAAAATGTGCATTACTAGAAGCAGAAAAATGCACTCAAAGTGCTTGTCATAAGGGAAACCCCTAACGAAAAAATGAAAAAGAAACCAGTCGGATTTCTACAAGCTTAGTCGCACACATAACCACACTTTAATGCTCTGCCGCTCCCCTCCCAGCAGAAAAACGAGAAATAGTTTAAAGTAAAACATCAACGCAATTTATGTCTTGGTGGTAGGGGCTTGATACTACACTGGCGGAAAGTGAAAAAAGAACACCAAGAAGGAATTGGAGGACGATCGTGAAATTTACAGCACGGCATAATATGCAAATTATCGTCGGTGGTATTTAAGAAGTACGGCGAAGTGAATGTAATCAGTCTTCGGCGTACGGACACGTGCGAAGACCCTGAAGAAGCTGCAATGCCTGGACATGGAAGACGTGTACGATTTCAGCAGTTATCGGACTTTGAGCGAGGTCGTCTAGTCGGACTCCGCGAGGCCGGGTGGTCGTATCGTCGTATTGCGGAGCGAATTGGACGAGAAGTATCGGTGGTGGTACGATGGTGGCGTAGATGGTCCGAGGAACATTCCCACACGCGAAGACGTGAAACCGGGAGTCACAAACGGACTAATGAGCGGACCGATCGACGCATAAGAAGAGCGGCGTTGTCAAGCAGAACATCCACTGCGACACAAATCCGAGCTGCCGTTGCACCTGAGGTGACCGTGCGAACAATCCGCAACCGTCTACTGGATGCAGGACTACGTGCACGTGTGCCTCTGGCATGTGTACCTCTGACTCCAGCCCACCGTCAGGAACGGCTGCAGTGGTGTCACCAACGTCTGCACTGGAGAACGCAATGGCGATCTGTCGTGTTCAACGATGAAAGCAGATTCTGCTTGGAAGCCTCCGATGGCCGAATGCGTGTTCGCAGACGCACAGGGGAGCGTCTCCACCCTTCTTGCATCCGCCAGCGACACACAGGGCATACACCTGGTCTCCTGGTGTGGGGAGCGATCAGCTATCACTCCTGTACACAACTAGTGTTTGTACCGGGTACGTTAAACAGCACCTCCTACATCAACAGCATCATTCAGGCCGTTGTTGTGCCATTTGTGAGGTCTGTCCATCGTGGTGTTTTCCAGCAAGATAACGCACGCCCACACACGGCACGTGCAACGCAACATGCACTTCAGGGTGTGAGACAACTTCCATGGCTAGCACGTTCACCGGATTTGTCCCCCGTTGAGCACGTGTGGGATTTTATGGGACAACGACTTATCCGGTCTCCACGGCCGGTCACGACCATTCCCGATTTACGCGTCCAGGTTGAGGATGCTTGGAACTCAATACCCCAAACTTACATCCAACAGCTGTACGACAGACTCCATGCCAGAATTGCACAGTGTGACGCAGTTCATGGCGGTTCAACCTCGTACTAACCATGTTACATGGGAATGTTATTTTTCAGTTTACCAGCAAATGCAGCTGTATTTTGCCATAATGTTTTGATCACGTTATCCTCTGTATTCCGTTGTTATGCTGTATAAATTTCGTTGGTATCAGACGTCTCTTTCTTGGTGTTCTTTTTTCACTTTCCGCCAGTGTATAACAGCTTTTCCAGTAGGCATTTTCGTTTGTAAGCCACAGATGAAAATTATCTGCATCGCAGTTTTATTTTCTTTCGGTAGCGTTACACGAGCACCGAAAATGTCTTCGAAGTTATGTTTTATATTGTTGCGTTCTGGCTTTGTTTCCGAAAATGGCAAGTAGGAAAAAGTAGTTTAAAAAGTTCTGATATATTTAATTGTGTTGCTGCTTTATGAAAACGAAACAAGTATGTGCAACTTACTTCATACTTAAAGATCTTCCGCTTTCCTGCAATTTTTTTCACTGGAAATTCAGCTATTTTGTTCAATTTCCGTTTAAGCAATGATCAGATAATCTTAATTTGTGTTTAAGCACTAAGTTTAGAACAGTTGTCGAATTGCAACAACCGTTTACCAGGAAAGATCGGATCTGTTTCCTGGTTGTTTTCTGTTCTTGCTTCCACCAACTATTTTCCAGAACTTTTTAGAAATGAAAGTAAATTACGCACTGATAACGGAGACATTATTAGTCTACGGAAGCACGCCACGAACTCGTAAGATCCTGAATCTGGATACTACCAAAACGTAATGCATAAACGAAATAGCGGAAATAAGTGAGAACACCTGACTCCTCAGAACCTGAATGCAAAATTTTTTGTTGAAACTTTAAGATACAAGAGCTTTCTTTATTACTGTTAACTTTTCTCCTTGAAATTCAACATGACACACGTCCATGAAATTTGTATAGCTATTTGATGATCGATGCGCAGTGATTACTATGGTTTCTGAAAACAAGAATTTGTCGGTGACGAAGATCGAAACCACGTCTCCTCGCTCCGGAGTGTGTTGCTTTAACCGCCTAAGCAACACCGACGGAACGTATCGCTGCATATTTCTCGTCTTGACACGTGCTTCACCTCTGTAGTGCGTAACATAATCTCCGTAATTTTTTTTTTGACGTAGAACTACGTCTAACACCGCAGATAGTATGGGGCGACTTACGGCCAACCACCTGTGACAAAAATAGGTCCCCATTAAAATCATTACAGCGTTAAAAATACATGCCGCACACTAATCGTGTTAGCATATTCGTACATAACACGGAATCCAATTTGCGTACTGCGCAATACATCGTGCGCGCGACACTCCTCTCGCTCTCTGTGAGCTGGGGAGATGATGCAATACTTCTGTGGGTGCCATCGCGTTTGATGCAGTCTATCTCGGCAACCATGAGCGCAAAACAAAAGTGCGTGGTACCGTTTTAAAGCTCTCGACGCGATCTATTCAAATATACGAAGAACATTTCGCAGTGGTTTGAACTGAACATTTTAAAAATTGTTTTCTTGTGAACCGGTGAACACTTTTGACAATATCCCAGTTTATCTGGACAACCATGCAAAACGACTGTGCATGGTATCGTTTTAAAGCTCTCGACGAGATCTATTCAAATATATAAAGAACATGTCGCGGTAGTTTAACTAAGATTTTTAAAACTTGTTTTCGTGTGAACATGTTAACATTTTCACAATGCCGCGGAATTCTCAAAATGAACGCAAGAAAAAATGGAGAAAATCAAACGAGAGGCAAGAGGAAGTGATGTGGAATGTAAGAATCCCATGAAGACAGAGTACCACGTTGAGTAATTCGTGCATCGATCTGCTTTGTGTTAGCAATGTATCCAGCATTATTTGTAAAAAATATGTAAGCTGCTTTTCATATTGCTATAATTTTTCCCCTGTATAAAGCAAAAGGTAATCAGACTGACTGCAAGAACTATCGTGGTATTAGGCTACTGAGTGTGCCAGGGAAAGTGTTTGGTAAGGTCGTTATTGAAAACGTACGGGATATCAGAGAAAGTGTGGGATGTTCAGAGTGGTTTTATGCCTGGTAAACGCTGCATTAACCAAATTTTTGCATTACGCATGATGACTGAAAAGTAACTGGCTGTTGGTAAGAAAGTTTTTGCTGCCTTCATAGATTTAGAGTAACCTTACGACCAAGTAAATAGGAATACTCTTGTGGAAGGTATTGAATGAATACGGTGTTACTGGGAATATACTTAATAGTGTAAAAGCCATGTATGCTGGCAGTAGAGCTTGTGTACGAGTGAATGGTGTTTTATCAAAATGGTTTTCTATTGGTGCAGGAGTCATACAAGGTTGTGTAATGTCACCATGGCTGTTTAATATATTTATGGATGCGTGCATGCGTAATGCTGAAATAGATAATACTGGTTTGTCTTGGTGATATCCGTGTGTTCAGATTGCTGTATGCTAATGACACAGTCCTGTTGGTAGAGAGAAAAATTGGGTTGCAGAGTATGTTGTCCCGGATGTACAAAGTTTGCATGAAATTCAAACTGAGTATAAATAAGGGAAAACCCGAAGTTATGGTTTTTGAGAGAAGGACTGTTAGCACTGAATGTAATACGAGTATAAGTCTAACTGGCACAGTGATTGACCAGGTGAATGAGTTTGTGTATTTAGGAAGCATGTTTCATAGAGAGAACAAATTGGATGGTGAAATTAGTAGGCGAGTGAATTCTGCATTGAATGTCATGGCTTCTTTGGGAGGGTTTCACAGGAATGATGGGTTCTCAAGAGAGTCCCGCATGGCTGTGTATGAAAGTGCAATTGTTCCTACTCTGATGTATGGCAGTGAAACCTGGTTACTACAGAAGAAACATATAGAAGTCGTTTGTGTGCTCGAGAAATGCTTTACCTACGGGGGGTTTGTGGTAAGACACGTTCTGATTGTGTGAGGAAAGATGATTTGCAGTTGTATAATGTGAAGCAAAATGTTGTTAGCAAGGTGGAGACTAATATGCTTCAGTGGTTTGGCCATGTTGAAAGAATGAGTGATGAGATGCTTACTAAGAAAATATTTTTAACCCAAGTAGCTGGAAGGAAAAGCGGAGGAAGGCCAAGGAAGTCATGGGCGGATCAGATTCAGGAGTGGCTGCGTGAGAAAAAGGTTATGAGTATGAAGTATAGAAGATCTTGTGTATGGCGTGTGATGGATGTCAGTGAAGCCCGAGTTGTATGTCAAGATCGCTGTAAATGGAGAAGTTGGATACGGCAACAGTAAGTAAAAATTACTTAGTAGTTTGCATTTCTTTGTGGAGCTAACCTCTGAATCTCAGAGAATAGCTTAGTGTTGTGTATGCAACTATGTACTTTTGATATCATACACCTGTGTTGGCTATAACAAATTAAATAACGCTTTGAAACCATACTCGACTAGCTCATTTCAACTCTCTTATCTGCAAGTAGTAGTCCTGGGTTCCAAACTGACAGCTCAATCAGAACTGAGCCTACGTGTATTTTTTTTTTTTTGAAGCGAAGAAGAAACCTTTCATTAAGGTTCCAAACGATGTGTGGAATGAACATCCTACATTTTTCGAGGGAAAAACCCAATGGCCACCAGTAGATCCATTTTTACGTTTGGGCGCCAATGTGAAAACAGGAATTTGTCGGTGACGGCGATGACTAAGCTACACTGACAGAATGTACCGCTGCAGATTTGTCGTCTTGACATGTGCTTCACCTCTGTAGTACGCCACAGTACTCTTTATCAGCAGCTCACCGGATTTAAAAACGGCAGAATGAGCTACCAAAGTTATGCTCCTAGTTCCATGATACATGCTCGACATGGAAAATACCACACCAGGAAGTACACAGTTGGGTTTCGTAAATGATCGCAGTTGCGAACCAATCAAGCAATATATGAGAGAGATAAAATGGCAAAACAGCTCGGCGTAACTAAATTTTGTCGTCCTTACCTGGGCGTGACGTCATCGAAGTGATCTCGGTGGCAATAGAATGTCTAACGAATGAGAATGTCTGGTCGATGTCATAGGGTATCTTACCATTACACGGACACATTTGCGTGATTCATAATCACAGGGCTACGTACGGCTAATTGGCCTCTGCGTCGCATCGTGCGGCAACGCATCACAATGCAACAAATATCTGCCAGATGTGGTGACAGTGCTTGAAGGAAGGTAATACGCGTCGTTGTGGAGGGATTGGAGAACGTAGACGGACGTCCCAACGCCTTGATCGCTGAATTCGACTGCAAGCCGTAGCAACACCACAGTCCAAAGCAGACGGCTTTCGACTTGATGTATAAGGAGCTGTAAACAACCCCGTGTTAACAAAAAGGGTTATAAGCAGATTAGCTGAAGCAGCTTTGTGCTCTTCCAGCCATTGCGACGAATGCCACTCATCCACAGCACATCTTCGCGCGAAGTTGCAGTGGTACCATGCCAGACATGCGTGGCGGGATGAAAAAAACCATGTCGTATTCAGCGACGGGTCTCGCTTCTGCCTCAGCACCGACAATCGCTGCTTGAGAGTCTGGAGACAGAGTAGTCACTGCGCTGATCTTGCTGCCATTCGTAAGCGTCCTACGGCTCCTCAGCCTGGTGTCATGATTTGGGACTCCCTCAGCTTCAACAGCTGTTCATAGCTCGCACGCATAATGTGTACAATGACAGCCCGACGATACCTCGATGAGGCACTGCAGCCCGTTTTGTTGTCGCATCTACGTGGTATCCCTGAATTTTTAAAAAAGTTGTAGAAATTGTGGGAGACTGAACGTCTTCCGCAGTGGATTGATAATAGTTGATTATATATGTGTATATAAGATAATAAAAAAAAACATAGTTGAAAACGACAAAGAATTAGAAAACATGTTCTCATAACACTCCGTGCCGTAATTCGTGGGTCGATGATTGGTTTTTTAATTCACATAACGAGCACACAGTTATTAATTGGAAAGAGCCAGGTTCCTGTTTAAATAACTGATCTATCTTGCCAAACGATTAAATACAAGTGTTCAAGGTGAAGCACCATGAAGAAAAACTCCTTAAAATTCATGAAAGTATATGATCGCCTAACCTACTAAGGTAACAAAATAATTCTTTATGCCACGTTTGCTTTCGCAAAGATCCTCATGCTTTGTTCTCTCACAGATTTTTTAGTAAACTTAAATATGCTATAGTGTAGACAGCTTAATAATTCTTAACACATTTATCTAGTACTCTGAGGAAGGTCCACGTATAAAAGACAAAAACAGATTATCTTTTCGTTCTCTTTAAATTATCCAATGTTCGTGTAGTTACATTCAAAGAGAAAAAACATAGGATGCGCGAAACGATTCAAAATTCTCTCATCACTTAAGGGGAAACGAAAAAAAAAAGGCATTCGAAGAATTTTGAAGAAGGCCCTAAAATAAACACCGATTTTATTTTTTCTATTGTCTTCCAGCTATGCTTCTGACAATAGTTTACGATTGGAGGGCATTGTCCCTTGGAGAACACTTCGCAACAACAAATGCTAGCAAGAAAGTGATCTATCATGGTGTCGCCTTCGTGCGACAATCTCCATTGTGGAAAGGATTGAAAGCTCTGATTATTAATGCTTCGCTGATCGCCAAAAAAAGCTCATTTGATGTGCAAGAAAAGCAAATCGTACAAGGAACAGTTCTAACCGCAACCAAGCACTGGCTGAGAATATTTAAATGCATGCATTTGATTGTGCGTGTGCAGTCTGTAGTTGCCGATAAAATTTGTGTTAGCAAAATTATTTTCGTCGGTTAGCTATAATTCGTACAAAACAAATTAAACGAGAAAGATGACACCGAATTTTCCGTTGTAATAAGCACGTCTTTTGAATCCTTTCCGACACGAATTAAATGTATCAAAGGTATTCATAGTCAATGGAGCCGGTTAGAAAAAAAATCAGTCAGATTTCTACAATCGATAAACCAATGAAGGAAGAAATTAACATACTCGAACGGAAATCGGGAGATGCGGATTCGATTTCTGTTCCAGGGCGATAAAATTTTAAAGTTTTCTGAGAGGTGTTACATGGATAACCAGTAAGTGTTACAAGCAAATTCAGAATTCATTTTTCGTTTGCTTTGAATATTTTCTACAATCGATAAGAGAAACAGAAACAGCTACTTACTTCCACCAGCGCCTAAAAAGTATATTACGAAAATTAACAAATGGGGCGCCAAAGGCTCCTCATAGCAGAAGGAAGGTATAAAAGACAGAGATTTTCAAATCGAAAAGTTTTTTTTTTTTTATTGGAGGTTTAACGACCACCGTGAGCAACTCAATGGGCTATAAGCAGTCGCCCGTCCCTAATTTAGGGTCACTGGTTCCAGGGAAGGGAGAGAGCCAGTGCCGTAAGACAAACACAACATCCATGCCTGACCGGGATTCGAACCCGGACTCCTTACGGACGAATGATCAGAGGCCAACGCCTTAGACCACTGCGCCACCGGGGCGGCAATCGAAAAGTTAAGAGAATAAATGTAGATGGAAACATGGTGTAACAATGAGCCTTCTAGCGGAAGAAATTTGCATAAAGAAAAAAGGCATAAAAAATCTTCATGGCAAAAGCTATGCTAAGGAAAAAGAATTTTTCAAATACATCTACCGGAAGCAGAGATAGCGAGAAAAAGTTTTTGACCCTTACGTCTCCTAGCGGGAAAGCTGTACATTATTTGATAAGGATAATGCTCTTTATCTTTATTGAAGTGCATTTAAAATAACAATAAGAAAAAGTGACATACAGCAAACAAAGAAATTTCTCCATAGGGCTCTTAGAAGCGGAGATAAAGCTGCAAACATAAGTACACAAACACCACCTAGCGACAGAACCATGAACTACACTCAAATACAAACCTAAAATGTTCCGCAAGGTAAATGGAATCTAGTGCTAAAAGAATTTTTTAAAACGCACGTTTAGAAGCTGAAATATTCCGAAAAACAGATTAAACATTTGCTTCCCCTAGAGACGAAACTGTGCATTATTTTGGAAATAATTTTACTGCACAAAATTTATTACACAAAATGCTTTCATAGTTAGTAGTATCTGACAGATAAAGAATTTTTTTCAGTGGGATTTTTAGTCCCGCAGATATTGTTGCAAACATGCTGTAAATTGAAACGTAAACTTACGCCCTCAAGTGGCACACCTGTGCGTTAAGAAAAATTCGAAACTGTATGAGAAACATTTCGCATCGAAAACGCTCTCAACTTAAGAAAGAATTTTTCAAATCGGTCTTTTACAAGCACAGGTATCGACAAAGATAAGGTATTCATCTACGCCCACTGGAGGAAAAACTACGCCTTGTTTTAAGCAGTCTCAAAAAGTTTTCCGAAGTAAGTGGTATCAGTCCACCAAATAATTTTTTCATTCGAATTTTTCGAAGCTCAGATTTCGCTGCAAATACAGCAGAAGCAGAAATAAAAACTTACGCTAACTGGTGGTCAAACCATTCTTTATCAAAAATTAGTAGTAATATGCAAAACATTTCTCATCAGGAGTTGTATCTGATGCAGGGAGAATTTTTCAAATCGGACTTTCAGAAGCCGAGAAATCGGGGAAAACGCAATTTACCTTTAAGCCCCCTAGCGGAAAATCTATGCATTACTTTAAAAAAAACTGTACTAAAACTAGTGTTTGTTATGAATGGTAGCGAAAAGAAAAATAATTTTTTCAATCGGATATTTAGAAACAAATATATGGAATAAAATGTATTCTTAATTCGATATCATCTATATTTACGCCCTCTAGCGGCACGCTGTGCATCGGGCAAAAAACCGGAATGCAAGGGTCATCGTTCTCACGTTTAAGGCTTCGCAATGCAGAAATAATTTTTCAAATCGGACAAATAGTTGCAGAGATATGGTGTCCACAGGCAGGCAAACGAACGGACGAACAAAGTGATAACATAAGCACGATCTTTTTTTACCAAAGACGTACTAAACAGAACATGAGGTTGCTTTTATTAAGATTTGTGCTTACGAATGCGACGTGAATAGAAAATTATTGTCAGACACAAAGGTATACACTGAAAGGACAAACTATTACGTACACCCCGGTAAAAATACGTAAAGCAGCAAGACAGTAGCAAATCACGGTGTGCAGGAAAACCGTTTGGGGATTTAAATAGAATGGGTCGGTACTCACAGGAATAAGTTTGCGAAGGCACAACATCGCATGATTCGGTTGCAGTTTGCGAAAGCCCATTGAAACTGGAGCATGGATGATTGGAAACGCGTCATATGGTATGACGAATCCCGTTTCACACTGTATCGCGCAGATGGCAGGCAGCATGTGCGGCGTAAACGACACGAAGCTATGGACCCCGCATGCCAAGTTGGGGTACTACAGGCTTGTGGAAGCGGTGTAACTGTTTGGGCAGCTTTCACGTGGTCCGGCCTGGGTCCCTTGGTACCTCTTGAGTCTTCCGCCACTGGTTCCAGCTATGTGCGGCTCCTGGCCGACCATCTCCACCCTTTCATTATGTGCCTCTGTCCGAACCAAGTTCCGATCTTTCAACAGGACAACGCTCCAATCCATCGGTCTCGGCTAGCGACAGACTGGCTCCAGGAGCATAGCAGTGAGCTTACCACACTCGCATAGCCCCCTCGCTCACAGGACATCAACACCATAGACCATTTATGGGACATATTGGAACGAACTGTTCGTGATCAACCATCCCCACCTACATTTCTGCCTGTAAGAACAATCTAAGAGTGTTACGCCAAGCACTCTTAGATTGCTGGTCAGCTATGCCTGACTGAGTCTGTGTTTCGGAACCTCATTGCGTCCGTACCACGACATTTGGATGCTGTCCTGCGTGAAAAAGGTGGCGCCACACGCTATTAGGTGGGTGTACGTAATAATTTGTCCTTTCAGTGTATAAAGGGCTAAAAGTTGATTTTATGCATAATATAAAAATTCTTCAGTTTGTGAAAACTATGTATTCAAAAATCCACCGAACACGGAAGGAAACGACTCAAAAAGATTGCAGTGATACTGAATTAATTCCTTTCTGCCTTGGTAACCAATATCTCCGAATGTCGCAATAGTCAGTTGAATTCTTAACTCCAATTTCTGTTATACAAAGTGTGTCAATGAAGTTCTGTGAATGCGTAAAAGATAAAATTATTGAAGGTGCGGCAACTTGCACGACGCAATCAAGTACATAAATATTAGTGTCTAGAACTTAAAAAATTATGTAACTATCCTGGAAAAGTAATAGAGAACTCTCTGTTCGCGATACTTTTGAAAACATGTCTCCTTATTGTTCAAGAATGTCTGGAATCACTGTATGGTAAGAACTTTACTGCCGGCCTCTACAATCACAATATCTACCAGAGAGAAAAATGAAAAGAGGAAAAACAAAATTGAAAATGACCTTTGACTTTGTAAGGAAATATATATAAATATATACACATACATTTTTTCAGGTAATACCTGGATAAAAATCGATTAGCTTCACGTAATCCTATTAAACCGTGAGGACTTATTATAGAAGTAGACAAGGTAATAAAACCTGAGAATGCAGTAAGAAAGTCCAATTTTAGCTCTTTTTCTTCGGTGTTGGTGCTAGCACCACAGGCTGTTGGAATACTTCATTAAGCTGAAACTTCCTCGGTTGTTTGACTACCGTGTGGATTATTTTTTGCTGTCCTTTTCCTCCGCGATATTTGTTCTCACTTCCCTGAATCGATTAAGGTAATTTTCTACGTTCCACATGAAGTATGCTTCTCGCCGAAAAGGATTTGGAGTTTCTTCCTAGATTTCCTTAAGATTTTTCAAATAATTAAAGAAATGAAGCGAGTGAAGAAGGTTAGCAAATTGCGAAACTCGAAAACGTTGGCTTATATACTTTAGTCGCATCAAAACAGATTATAAAGCCATGTGTTTAGGGAAAGGTAAATTCTTGCTATGCCATAAAACTTTCACACATTTATTGCCGGAAATCGGGTGGGGATCGATTTTAGAAAAAAAAAAAAAAAACTTCTTAAAGCATTCATTAATAACGCACTCATCATGATACTTTGGCTCTTCCGTGTATATCAGAGCTGAGACGGGCTCGGGCTGTAGAATATTTACTGCGGTTCGGGCTCGGGCGGGCTCTGGCTCTTAGAGAGAGGGAGAGCGAGATAATTTTTTACATAAAAATGTGATTTTATATGATTTAGCAAATGAGACACTTTATAGTTGGTAAAGGGAATTCTTGGGTAACTGGTTCTGGTTGGGGAGCGGGCATTCGAGATGGCTATTTTTTCCGGGCTTGGGTTAAAAATGCCATAGGCCGCGCATTAGTGTGTTTCTGCAGAGAAGAAAAAGCTACGCTGCTGGCCACCCAAAATGCAACACCAAGAAGGAAGCATCCAATTGGCCTGAAATTCGCAGCATGCGTCGACCGCGAGAGGACATGCAAACGATTAGCATTGCAGGGCATATGCAAATCATGTGCGCCCGGCACGCCACCGAGAAGCACTATAAGAAGGGTGCACAGAAGGCAGGGTGTAAGTAGTGGAAGTGTGTTGCGCTGCCGGACCTGTGCGTGGGAAGCTTCCTGATGCCTCGTCGCAGAATACGACAGTCATTCCAACACGTTTCGGAGTTCGACAGAGAACGAATAGTGGCTTATCGCGACAGCGGTTTATCGTACCGAGACATCGGCGCCCGTGTGGGACGACATCCAGCCACAATGAGGCGAGTATGGATTCGGAGGGTACAGGAGGGCGGGACGGACCGACGTGAGCGATTGCTGTAGCCGCGGCACACTACCGAACGAGATGACCGTCATGTTGTGCGGCGGGCATTGACGGCTCGCACCGCCACATCACGAACGTTAGCGCAGGAATTAGGGTGTGTTGCGCAACAACCTGTGTCAGCACGTACCGTTCGACGTCGTCTGTAGGAACGGGGACTTGTCGCATGGCGCCCGTTGCTCCGATTACCATTGACGTTACACCACCGGCGAGTGCGGCGGCAGTGGGCCGTTGAACGCCACACCTGGATTACGGAACGGCACGACATCGTCTTCTCCGACGAATTCCACTTCTGCCTGCAACACCACGATGGTCGGATCCGTGTGTGACGACACCGCGGTGAGAGACTCTTTGACGCCTGCATTATCCATTGCCATACCAGTCCGTCGCCTGGCGTTATGGTTTGGGGCGCAATTGGATATGACACCCACACCCCTCTGGTACGCATCGACGGTACACTCAACAGTCACTGCTACATCCCCGACGTTTTGGAGCCTGTAGTCCTCCATTACCTGCAGGGCCTGCCAGCGGCCACGTTTCAACAGGACAATGCGCGCCCGCACGTGGTACGCATCGTGCAACATTTCTTCACGGTCCACCAGGTGTCACTGCTGCCGTGGCCCGCCTGTTCTCCCAATATGTCGACCATCGAACACGTCTGGTCGCTGATCGGCAACCGAGTGGCCCGGCAAGCACCACCCGCGGCTACGCCTGATGATCTGTGGCAACATGTGGAAGCAGCCTGGACCGACATACCCCAAGCCCACATCCAATGCCTCTTCCGTTCGATGCCGCGGCGTGTAGCGGCCGTTATGGCCAGCCATGGGGTCCACACGAACTATTGATGTCTGCGTGTTCCGCAGTCGCACGGGTCTGTAAGCTCAATCGTTTCATCTTTGTATCTGTTGTTATGTGTCCAGTAAATCTGGCTTTGCTATCTCATGTCCTTCTTGGTGTTGCATTTTGGGTGGCCACCAGTGTATTTCAAGGACTATAGATATTGGATAGTTGATAGCATGCCGACGATAATTTACCCCCTATCTCCACGCAGTAGCTCCCTGCTAATTCAAATAGCAACGTACATATTGGAGGGCATTATGGAGCGGGCATTACGTACATATTGGAGGGCATTATTAGCATTATTTGAGCAACATACAATTGCAGCACCGCCCGATCATTTTGGATCCTCGGCAGCCCGAAGCACTTCAGGTGGAAACGAACGGTCGAAGAAAATCGTATAGTTACACTATAAAAATAGACTGAGGTCCCTTCCTCACTACTCATTTGAAAAGTACATTGGTTAGCTGCAGGAGATGGAGAGAGTGGAAGTGTGGAAAAGGAGATTTTTTTATCAATGGCTGAGCAATTTAGCCAGTTTTCCGGCACTTTCGGGCCCAGGCTCTACCTTGCAATATAAAATTCGAGATCGGGTGGGCTTGGGCTGGTACACCTCTGGCTCGGGCTGGCACACCACTGGCTCAGGCTGGCACACCACTGGCTCGGGCTGGCACACCACTGGCTCGGGCTGGCACACCACTGGCTCGGACAGGCTCGGGCTCCGAAAATTGAGCCCGAACTGAACTCTGGTGTACATGCATGCCGCCTCGGAGGCGCAGTGATCTAAGCGCTGGATTCTGACCATTCGTCCGAGATGAGTCAGGATTTAAGTCCCGCGTGAAGTACTACAGAGGTGACGCACATGCAAAGACTGTAAGAAGTAGTGACAAGCCCTCTCCGGCATAGCTTAATTGGGAAAGCATTCGGCTCCGGAGCAGAAGTATGTGAGCTCGAGTTTTGCCACCGGCAAATTCGGGTTTTCACATTGGCGCCCGAACGTAAATAAGGGTCTACTGGCCGTTAGGTTCTTCGACAAATGTGTGATCTTCCTTCCACACATTTTCTGGAATTAATGAGAATTCCTTCTTCACTTCGAAAAATGTGTGATGCTTCTTCCACACATCGTCTCGAATTAGTGAGAATTCCTTCTTCTGCAGAGAGTTACTTCAAGCATGGTTTGCTGCGGACAGGAAACCTTCAGTTTCGTTCCCCCTGCCTTTCTGAAGGGATGGATATACACCATATTGACAAAAGTCATCGGACACCCCTTCAAATGCAAGTGTGTGGATCCGCTACGTTGTTAAGATGCGCGGTACAGCTGCAAACGGTATAAAAACAAACCTGCAGCCGATCATATCGTACTCTGAGGTTGAGTGAAAATGTCGCGGTGGGATAGAACTGACTTTCAGGAAGGAAAAATTGTTGGGTGTTATACACTGGCGTGCAAAAATTAAGGACGAGACGGTTTTACGAATGTAACGTCGTGCAGAAGTGCTCCACATCGACTCAAATCATACCATAACATCCCCAAGATGTAGGAATATGGGACAAGTGAGAAAAACCGTCCAAACAAGGAAACCAAAGGATACAAAGGCACTTTATTGAAAAGGTAGCTTCGAGCACAACTGGACAGAAGACAGAAACGTCCATGTGACAGGCGGCTGCCAAGAAAAATCCAGTCTTTAGTAGGGGATATGATCACCCCTGACTGCGTTGCAGGATTCACAACGTCTGTCCATGCTGAGGACGAGGTTTTCAAGGAGCTGTTGAGGCATCGCGGCCCATTCCTCTTGTAGCGCCAATCGCAGTTGCGGAATCGTTGCTGGCTGCAGGTGACGTACTGCCAAGCGTTTCCCGGGAAGGTCCCCCAAGTGTTCGATTGGATTTAGGTCCGGGGACCTTGCGGGCCAATCCATGCGTTGAAGATCTTCACTCTCCAACAGCTCTGCGACAGCCACTGTACGATGAGGTGTAGCATTGTCTTCCATAAAGAGGAACTCAGGACCCACAACACTTCTAAACAGACGCACGTGAGGCAGAAGAAGCTCGGTACAATAGCGGACACCAGTGACTGAACCTCCTTGGAAGATGCGGAGGTCAGTACGGCTACCAGGCATGATACCCTCCTCAAATGAGAACTCCGCCACCTCCAAACCGGTCCCTTTCGATGACGTTGGAGGTGTGATTGTGTGTTCCCTGCTCTCTCCAGATGTGTATACGTCCAGAATCGCTCGTCAGACTAAATCGGCTCTCATCCGTAAAGAGAACTCGACCCCATTGCTGATGTGTCCATTTCTTGTGTTCCTGGCACCACAGAAACCGCCATCTCTGATGAGCAGGCGTTAAGGGCATACGCCGTACTGGTCGTCGTGCAAATAGACCACCTTTGTGCAGCTTCCTGGCCACGGTAAAACGCGATAACGGACGCCCAGTTGTCTGTTGCATGTGCCTTGCGATTTCTCCCGCTGTCTGCCGTCTGTCTCTTCTCGCCTTAAGACAATATTCCGTTCGTCCGCCGGCGTGGTTGCTCGTGGACGACCACTGCTAAACTCTCGGACAGCTGTTCCTGTCGTTTGAAATGCTCTCTAAGCTCGTGAAACGATGCTGTGAGCGATCCCGAACTCCTCGGCCACACTAGTCACACTTCGACCTTCTTCCAACTTCACAATGACGCGACCTCGAGTAAAGTCAACCAGATGTTGTCTACTGGATTGCCTGTTGGCCATATCACACGGTGGCAGCAACTCGACGTCGTTCAAACCGATGTACACCGTGCAATAGCTTTCACCGAATTGCTGAGCGTACACCGCCCGTGTGCTTTATACCCTTCCGACATCCCCCCCCCTACGTCATGCTGCATATATGCGCATGCCCTACCGTACTGGTCCCTAGTCTATCTCCTGGGTGGTTTTTCGGTCCGTTCTGTCTGCTCGTTCCGCTGTTATGCTAATTTTTCCTCTTCGTCCTTAATTTTTGCACATCAGTGTATAAGTGGGTTGCCATAACAGAAACCGAGAGGGGTTTAAACATATCCAAGTCAACTGTTTTGGATGTACTGAAAAACTAGAAAACACATGGCGTGCTTGAAGCAGGAAAACGTAACGGCAGACCAAAGAAAATCAGTGATAGAGGACGTCGAAGCCTCAGGAGAGTCGCTACAGCTAATCGACGCAGTACTGCACAAGACCTCAGTATACAGGTGAGTAAAGATCCTGGAACCTCGGTATATGCAATTACCATTCGCAGAGCACTTCATTCCATGGGTTACCGTAGTCCTGCGGCTGCTCATAAACCTTTCGTCTTCACTCGGAATGCTACTCGTCGTTTAGCATGGTGCAAAGAACATTTATCGTGGACCGTAGATCCATGGAAACGGGTCCTATGAACTAATGAATCCAGATACACGATCCATCAGTCTGATGGCCGTGTGTGGGTATGGCGGGAGCCGGGGGAACACTATTTACCACAGTGTACTATTCTTACGGTCAAGTTTGGAGCTGGCAGTGTACTCGTGTAGGGGTGTTTTTCAAGGTATGGTCCCGGCCCATTGGTTATCGTAGACAAACCTGTTAACTAGCACGTCTGCCTCGATATTCTGGATAATTATGCCTTACCAACTCCGTGGCAATACTATGGAACCGAGCCTTGTTGGTACCAGCAGGATAATGCACCGAGCCATAAAGCAAGGACTATTACGGCGTGGTTTGACGATAATTCCGTATCGTGTGTGGACCGGCCGGCACGGAGACCTGATCTTAATCCAATAGAGCACCTATGGGACGAATTAGGCGCCGCATAAGAAGTTTGGAACCAAGGCCTACTACTAAGTAACAGTTAGCGGCAGCATTATGTACTGAATGGAAACGCATACCTATCGCTGCGTTCCATAACCTTGTCGAAAGCATGTCTCGAAGGATCAGTGCATGCATTGTGGTCAAAGGTGGTTTCTGAATGGCTTTAATGTAACAAAACAGAGGAAACGAGCAAAAAAAAAAGAACAGGAATGATACAAACTGATAAAAACGATGATATGTACATTGAATGAGTAATGACAAATTTACAACGTGATGCAAACAGAGCAATGCTTGAGAAAGAACAAAATGATCACAGGCGAGGCACCGCAGTGCGAAAGAACATCAAAAAGTTAATGCAGAGTCTTAACTCACCGTGAGATGTAACGTACTTGGTGTAACAGCGAACCACGGAGTCACTGGCGACCACGTAGCATAGAAGGAGCTTTCACGGCATGGCCCCAAGAGGCGCGAGATCTTCCAGAACGAGAGAGTTAGCGAGGGGGTTAGCAAATCCCCTACAATTCAGAGTGGCGACCTGGAATGGGTAAGTCCGACGTCGGATGAACGGCAGCTATGGCAGCTTTCTGGAATGTGTCGAGGCGATTGAGGATACCACGACACGACAAGACGTAGTCGGGCTGCTTGGCATTTTGCCGGAGGAATTTGAGGATGGAGGTTGCTTGGTCGAAGACCTCGGAAAGAACTGCTTCAAACTGCTCTAAAAAGATGAGAGAAGCCTCCCGATTTGTTTTATGAGTAAGAAACTCGTAAAGATCTTCAAAGGAGACAGGTTCTGAAGGAAGAGAGGCATTGGTAAGCAGAGTCGAGAAATCTTCAAACGTCGGCAGAGGACCCTTGAACTTTGAAAAGGAAGAGCTAAAACGTGACAGGGGAGACTTGGATCCTGCTAGACGGGTGGAACGATGTGGGCGGCCAGTCGGAGAAGGTGACTTCTTCTTTTTCCTCCGAGCCTCGGTACTGGTAGTAGAGCGACGTTTGCCGTGGATCGATGACACACGAGATGTGGAATCAGAGGAAAGGTCCACCTCATCGTCGGGAGCAAAAGTGCCGACGGTGAATGAAGCTTGAAGATCAGCCGTGATGTCTTCTGATGGAGGGAGAACACGGGAAGGCAAGGAGGAGCCAAGCGGAGGAAAATCCGACAGAGTGGAGAAAGCAACATCGGAAGACGCGTGTTGATCGAAGGTTTTAATCAGATTTTCGGCAGAACTGGGTCCAGGAGGTGCAGACGCAGGAGTAGGCATGGCAGCAGAAACGGAGGAAGAGGTAGAATGCTGCTTTGGAGCTGCAGGAGACAGTGGCTCTGCGTGGGGGATATGAGCCTGCTAATAGCCGTAAGCCTTGCAACGTGAGCACTGAGCAGAGGTGAGGAGCTCAATCCGGTGGCGCTCGTTACCGCAACGAACATCTAGGAACCGTGGAAATTTTATGGGATGCTCTTCCGACGAGAAGATGATGCGAGCAGTTCTACAGAAGCCACAAATATGTTTATCATCGGGGTCAGAGGGGGAAGAGGACAGAGTCTTCACTGGGCCGACTACTCTGCCGCATCGACTATGTGCAGCACACAGCATATCATCAGAGATCTCCGGGGTTACCGGATGTAGAGAGACCAGAACAGGACGCTGGGCGATGGATTCGTCTAAAAAGTGACGATCGCCAATTGAAAGGCCCCGAGATAAGACAAGCTCGGCATATTCTTTCTTCGAAAAATAAACAATCACAGTTCGTGGCTTTCGGGTGAGGTGGGTGACGGCACCATAAGGAAGCATCTTCTTGAGAGCGGAGCTGTACTGCTTCAAAGGAGTGTTGGGCAGCGCATCAAAACAAACCCCCAACTCGAGGGTCGAATGAAGACGTTGACCAGCAGGAGAGTTCTCGGGAATGTCTAATAAGATGGTGTCACCGTTGAGAGTAACGTAAAAATCCATAGGGGGCAGACGAGACGAGGAGGAAGCCGGTATAATACCAGAGGCAGACGCAGAATACGTGCGTGCAGAAGCGCCTCCTCTGGAGGCATTGACGCAGCATGAGACAATGTACTGGAAGCAGAGGCGGTTGAAACTGTAGATGGCAGATTAGCGAGACCATCAGAGACGTCCATGAATTCATCATCGTCAGCAGAGGCCAAGTACGTCACATCCACGTCGTTCTCAATGGCAGAGTCGGAGACCTGAGCAGGAGAAGACGTGAAAATGACAGGAGGAAAATTAAGAGGCTCTCCAGTAGCAAGCAAAGATGATTGATCGGCTGCGTCTGTCGTTGAAGAGGTGACGCGAGGAACTGCAGCGATGCGGGCGGGAACAGAGTCCTTATTGGCAGATGCCATAATCAATGGCAAGGGTTAACGAAGAAAAGGACCAGCTTGGTGTGTAAATTAAAACAATGATAATGAAACAAAATGAGCACTCACCCACTCGTGAGGGATCTGAAACGAAAGCACAGACCTTCAACTTTGGCACACACATAGAAGAACAATGATGGGACACACAAAACACGTACGTGAAACACTCAAACACGGAGCTCGTGAAGACACGTGTAGGCCAAAGGTGGACCGACACCGTACTAATGTATGTCAATAAATGCTATGTTGTGTTTCTCTTCTAGATGCCCGGTGACTTTTGTCAATATAATGTATGTGACATACCACAGAGGTGAAGTACATATCAAGACGACAAGTAGCAGTGATAAGCCCTCGGCGGCGTAGCTTAATCGGGAAAGCATTCAGTTCCGGGGCAGAAGGATGTTGAATCGCCATCCGCAAATTTGAGTTTTTACACCCGGTGAGGCATAGATATTGTGCTGTGTTACGGCACTGTCTTCCTCCCTTCCCTGGAACCAGTGGTCCTAAATTAGGGACGGGCGATTGTTTATAGCCAATAGAGTTGTTCACGGTGGTCGTAAAAACCCCAAACAAACAAAAATATGTGCATATTAACTTACAAGGCATTTTGCACTTGTTTCGTTGTTAACGACAAGGCTACAGAAGACATTTAAATCTGGACATTGTTTTGTACATTTTTCAAATTGTAAGAATTCGTCTTCATTGGTCAAATAAATTACCATTCATCCAGTCAAGATAAATTCTGACAATTTTATCTTTATCGTACGATAATAATCACAGAACAGTTTGCTAGACGGCTAATGTGAAAAACGTAAAAGCCTTTTTTTTTTTTTTTTTTTTTTTTCGCCTTCTTTTTTTTTTTTTTTTTTGCAGTGGGGGATGTTTTCAGAAGTAATGCTATCATATCAACGCGCATTGCCTATGTGTGATTAAAGTTAGCACGGTCTTGTCCAAATCATCGAAATTATACAAACTATTTTTTCTGGGCGGAAAGACCCCCCCCCCGGTTGTTTAAAAAAACATCAGGGGGGGGGGGGCGATACATGTTTGCGGTTTTACACTACGCCATTGGGAGATATTTATTAGTCCAAGCTCCAGTTGCCACAGTTACCTTAGTATAATATCCCAAAGAAAATGTTGCCAACTTTAAATATTTTCACCCACCCCTAAAACAGTGTGACCACAATCCAAATTGATATGGAAGTTGAATTAAATTTCCCGAGGGAATTACAGAGGCTCTTCAATGAAGGAATTCAGATTTGAACAAAGCCGAAATTATGTGGTCGTCAAGTCACAACCACTGTCATTAAGGTGGAACCCAGAACTTGAGCAAGAGCAGATAACCCCTCCTAAATCGTTTGCAGGCAAAAAAAAAAAAAAAACTCATTGACTATTTACGTCCACGAATAAAGAAAAGATCTGGGTATAATTCTGTAAAGTTCACATTCAGAAAATGGGAGTGCCGGATAAAAAAATATATTACTCAATGCCCTACTCGTCAGAGCAAAATTACACCTTCTTAAAGAGCTGTGGTTTGTTCAAGTGCCCTTTGGATGTGCGAGATGTTACCTTCATCTTCAAGGTTAATTTTACCACAGTTGTCACATACACACGCATTCACAACTAACAAAGACATGAAATCTTTTCGAATATTTTTCCTAAAAATTTTAACCTCGTGGTATTTTAATTGCTCCACAATGCTAGTGAATGAATAACATTCACAAGTTTTCCATTTCAATGTAATATGTAATAGTTTAAAATAAAAATAACTCATTATTAAATGCACTCTAAGTTTCAGAAATTACCTCCTCAAAGCAATGTTATTTACCAAATCAAAGTTACTTTGATGTTGTATTTTGCGTACTGTTAATCAGAGCACATTTAAGGAGACAGGGGGCCCTGGGACTGGACAGTATTTTGGGGCCCCAGTATTAGTGGCACATTTAGGATTTCAATATGGGTGGAAGAATAAAAATACCCAGGAGAAAACATTTCCGAAATATGATGAGGAAGCCATAAAAATATCCCCGTCGTGTTGAAGTGTGTATATCCCATAATTCATGGACAGCGAGAAAATGTAAAAATGCATGGTTGAGAAATGAATACTAGTCCAGTTCTGCTTTACCTCCCCCCCCGGCACGGTTCAGCTTTTTGAAATTATATTGAAGTAGTGGGTAGAATCTTCTTCTTTTGAGCCATTATGTTCACAGTCCACTGCTGTACGAAGGCCTCTTCCAGTTCTTTCCATTTTTTCTATTCTTGGCTATGGTGAACCAATTATTTCCCGCAAATTTTGACAGTTCATTGCTCCACCTTCATCTATACTTCGATTCACCCTAAGATGACACTGCAGTTTAAGGTACAAGATCCTACGCACTCACTGAGCCTTCGGGGACAGCCGAGAGTTATGTTCATCCGCGTTACTCGCCACTGTATCTTGCTGTTAGCAGCTGTCAATCACTTGCCCCATCAACTCATTGCATCCTTGTCTCCCAAATACTGCATATCTACTACGCCATGTGTGTGTTGGTCTAATTTTAAAATTTAATTTCTGCAAATAGATCATTTGCAGATTTGTCTAAAATAGCTATATATATTTATAAGCAAACAGCTACGACAATATAAAGATCACGATCAGATCATATGTAGAGAATTTTAGAAAGGGAGTGTCTGACCGCAGGTCTTCAACAAACCTTAGAAATAGGAAGCTAGGAGATTTGGGCTAGAGTGTCCGATATGAAAGTGACACGGAAGCGAGGTAGAAAGGGGAGGAAGACGCCCTTATTTATTACCGGGGGATCAGTACCCTTAGCCCGACTGCTTAACGTGCACATCCGACGCACGGCAAATATTTAGTTGTTCGAGTGTTCGTACCTGCATGGGATCGAACCTGAGACCTCTCCGTAGCAGTCACGAAAGCTGACCACTAGGCCATCCACGGCCCCAGGACAATATAAAGTATGATTCTGGGCAATAAATGCGTTGGCTTTCACGGAAAATGCTGGGAACTACTTTTAGTCGCAGCGATGGGTTTCACGTACCTTCCCCTTCAGTGTCATTTTAGGGTGAATCGAAGTATAAGATGTCCTCTACCTCGTTTCCCTACATTTGGAATCCAGTTCGTTAGTATGGTTGTCCATTGCTCGTCTTCTCTTCTGGATAGATGTCCGGCGCATTTCTATTTTAGTAGCTGTGCTAAAGGATGCTGTCTGTGATACAAATCTAGCTTCTTATCTAGGTAGTGGGCAGAATAATGTGAACTAAACATCATGATTGAAACAAATTATGTATGTATGAAAATTTCCCCCAATTACAAATATGTACAAGAAAAACTCTGTAATGTTTTCGAAAGATTTGAGGATATATAAGCGACTATATTTTTTGCGGAATCCTCCTAAAAAAGCGGAAAGAAATAGAACATGTTTTTCCACAGGCAGTTTATATATAGTTTTTGCTGTGCCATCTGAAAAAAAAACTAGAACTCTGCCAATTCTTCACGCATCCTGCATACACTCACGGACAATCATATTTGCGCACCATGAAGGAAGCATCGATTGAACTGAAATTTTATGGACGTAATGATACAGATGAATGATACACATGATGGCAAGAACAGAGCTGCCGGACAATTACAGAGGGATCTGTGGCACGCAGTCCTGTCATCTTCAATAGAGCGTCGCACCACCTCGTGCGGTGACACATGCTGTAATACGGCCCGGCATGGAGGCGAACAGACGTCTGTTGTTGTCCTGCGGCAAACTAGCCCACACGTGTTGGACGGTGTGCTCTAAATTTCGGATAATGTGGCACGGAGGCAGCCGGCGTTTCAAATGGTCCCACATATGCTCGACAGGGGCCATGTCCGGGAAGCGGGCAGGCCGTGGAAGTGTCGGAACGCGACAGCAGGCAGTCCTGAGCCGTGTGCGGATGGGCATTATTCTGCTGGTATAGCTCACCTGGAATCCCGGCCAGGAATGGGAGCACATGGGGCCGTAGGATCTCATCTACATACCGCTGGCCTGTCAATGATCAACGTACCACTACTAGAGCTGATCGGCTATCATGGGCAATGGCTCCCCAGACCACAATGCCTGCAGTGGGGGAGGAGTGGCGCTCGATAGCGAGGTCGGGACTGTGCCGTTGACTCGGAGAACTCCACACCCGGACATGATGATCATCTGTTTCGAAAACGAAGCGGCAGTCATCGCTAAACACCACACGTCGCCAGTCTGTGGCGTTCCACGTCGCTCTGGCCTGGCACCACAGAACACGGAGCCGGAGATGTTCCGGTGTTAATGGCAGCACACGTAAGGGCGCTGGGATCGCAGATTCGCTTTGGCAAGGCGTCGGTAAATGATTCGTGGGCACACAGGAGCTGCTACATCTGCCTGTACAGTTGGACCGAGTCCCCGTGGGATCCGTTGATTCTCTATACCGGTGGTCCTCCTGGTCAGTCCGGAGCCGCTCTGCCGTCTGGCAGTGCCGTCATGTGTCCACTGCTCTCAACACAGTCGGACGGTATGGTCAGAATGATCCATGTGGCGGGCTAGAGTGGTAGGTAGGGGCTCCGGACTGACCAGGAGGACCACCGGATCACAGAATGATCCATGTGGCGGGCTAGAGTGGTACCGTAGAGTGGTAGGCGTGCAGTATTGCACGCCTACCACTCTACGGTTTTCAACCCGATGATCCGGCCTCTCTCAAAGTTCGTAAGTTGTGTAAATCCACGTCTCTGTCATCCACCTGGCATTCTTGTCACTCTGTGATCCGCCTTGCGTCGGCCGGTGCTTTTCGCTTTCATGGGGCATCGACTACACGCCGGTTGATAAGGTTGCCGGTTCGCTCTTGCAGCGCCACCAGAGGGTGTGCGGTCATGCGCACTCGCATCAAACGTGGACCATTTGCATACCAGCACGCACTCTTGCTATTTGCAAAGTTTCGCGGTTGTAGCATGCTTTCTTCCATGTGCACAAATTTCATTGTCCGTGAGTGTATATATAGTAGCCCTTCACCATGCTGACAGAAGTGAACCAAGTTATCCCAAAACGATAAAGTTTTTTACACCAGTTTAACGGCTACTAAAAAACAAAAAACCTTAGGTATCACATATTCTGTTGAGCCAAACACTATTTCTGATACAATCCCCTCCCCAGCTCGACTTTAAAACTTTAGGCTCCATTCCTCTTGGCTAATTTCCTGTAACTCAACTCGCTTATGCTAATTGCAGCTGAAGTTGAATAATCAATACAGTATGATCAAATATACTATCAATAATCTCGGATAACAAGTTGAAATCCGTTGAATACGTTAATGCATTCAGATTCATATGTATACGTACGTACACTATATTGACAAAAGTAATCGGAAACCCCTTCAAAAGCAAATGAACATATCCGCTGCATTGTTAAGATGTACGGTACAGCTGCAAAAGGTATACTTGTATAAACAAGCCTGCAGCTGACCGCGATCATATCGCACTGTGAGGTTGAGTGAAAATGTCGCGGCGGGAGAGAACTGACTTTGAGAAAGGAAAGATTGTGGGAGGTTATGTTAGTGGATTGTCCATAAAAGAAACCGAGAGGCGTTTAAACATACTGAATAAGTGGAAGACACATGGCGTGCCTGAAGCAGCAAAACTTACAGGCAGACCAAAGAAAATCAGTGATAGAGCACGTCGAAGCCTCAAGAGAATCGTTACATCTAATCGACGGAGTACTGCACAAGGCCTCAGTGTACAGGTGAGTAAAAATTCTGGAACTTCGGTATGTACACGTACCATTCGCAGAGAACTTCATTCCATGGGTTACCGTGATGTGCGGCTGCTCATAAGCCTTTCATGTCCACTCGGAATGCTACTCGTTGTTTAGCATTGTGTAAAGAACATTTATCGTGGACCGTAGATTAATGGAAACGGGCCCTATGGACTGATGAATCCAGATACACGATCCATCAATCTGATGGCCGTATGTGGGTATGGCAGACACCGAGGGAATGCTATTTACCGCAGTGTACTGTTTCTACGGTCAAGTTTGGAGCTGGCAGAGTACTCGTGTGAGGGTGTTTTTCGTGGCATGGTCCCGATCCATTGACTATCGTGGACAAACTTGTTAACCAGCACGTCTACCTCGTTATTCTGGGCAATTCTTCCTTACCAACTCTGTGGCAATGCTGTGGAACCGAGCCTTGTTGGTACCAGCAGGATAATGCACCGAACCATAAAGTAAGGTCTGTTACGGCGTGGTATGACGAGAATTCCGTATCGTTTGTAGACTGGCCAACACAGAGCTCTGATCTTAATCTCATAGAACACCTATGGGATGAATTAGAGCGCCGCTTAAGAAGTTTAGAACCAAGGCCTACTACTAAGCAACAGTTAGCGGCAGAATTATGTACTAAATGGAAGCGCATACCTATCGCTGTGTTACAAAACCTTGTCGAAAGCATGTCTCGAAGGGTCAGTGCTTGCATTAAGGGCAAAAGTGGACCGACACCGTACTAATGTATGTCAATAAATTCTATGTTCCGTTTCTCTTCTAGGTATCCGGTGACTTTTGTCATTATAGTGCATATGCTTTTCTTTATAATGGTATCTGCATCTGATTTATTACCATTTTGACCTTACAGCTACGTGAATTCTTAAACTATAATTTTGAAAATTGTGTTTCATCTACTGCAAAAATGCTGCTTTCAGTGGAACGTAATTAAGTAAACACTAATTTTCGTGTTCTGCACCTTCTCTCTGTTTATAAATTTGTATTGAAATTCTTGTAATTTCAAAAAGATTTAGTTTTTTAAAGTTAGTTTTTCGTGAATATTTCTATGATCGGTAAGTCCTGCAAAATAATAATGATAATAACAATAATATCCCAGCAGGGTGCAAGTCCTCACACAAACAAAGTACACGAATAAGCACAATCAAGTCGCCAAGATCCTCCATCAGAAATTGGCAAGAAAGCACCACCTCATTACAACTGAACCTGTCCCCTACTGCAAGTATGAACCAACAACGCTTCTAAGGAACGACACCCACAAGATGTACTGGGACAGATTGATCAGAACAGATAAGACCATCCATCACAATCGGCCCGACATCATCCTGGTAGACAAGGAGATGTCAACATACCTCATTGACATAGCCGTGCCCAACACGTGCAACATCCAAAAGACGCACGGAGAGAAGCTGTCAAAGTATAACGACCTACGATACGAAGTCAAGAAAATGTGACATCTGGAGAACGTCACTACCATCCCCATAGTAATATCAGCCACAGAAGTTGCACCTAAGACCATTCACAGCTCTATACAGACACTAGACCTCCAACCTAACGCCTACATGGAACTACAGAAGACAGCTATCCTGAACACTTGTAGGATAGTAAGGAAGTGCCTGGATACCACTTTCCAGACTTGGTACTTCGTACCCGTCCCGGAAGAAAGAGAAAAACCTCAGAAAAAGGCGGAATAATAATAATAATAATAATAATGGCACATTTGGATTCCCTTTCTCACTAGAAGCGAAGGAACTATTACAATTCTCATTTCAGCAATCGCAATGAAATTCGTCTGAATGGAATAAAATATTCAACAGCTTCTCTGTGAGAACGTACCGTGCCTGTTGTTTTAGCAACAGAAGTAAACTGTTTTTTACATTAAATTCAACTAGAAATATCTTGCGCTGCGGTAGAAAAAATCGGTAAAATGTTAGTTAATTATTTCCTTGATAAAAAAACTGCAGTAGTTCGTAGATGTGTTGAAATGGTATTGCTGATATACCGTTTATTATAGGGCTCCTTAATCTTTTTTTTTCCAAAAGTGGGCCGCAAAAACTCCGTTTCCAGGGCTGTTTATTAATCGCCAGTTCGCCACTGGCACTACGTGTTCTATGTATATAATATATTCAGAGTTTCGTTAACCAGAAACGGGATATTTTAAAAGGGTGGGAAAGTAATCAGCAACCATTTAAAAGAAAACTAAGCTTAAAGAGTTCATTAATTCTGCAGATTGTTGTGTATTCGTCATTTGTCACTGCACCAATGAATAGGAAATTACTCTGTTATGTTTCCACTTGTATTTTCCTCTCTTTTGATTTCTTGATGTTTGCATTACTTCCTCCTTCATTTATAGCTTTTTAGTTCTCCCTTGTTTGAATCATATCAACAAAATGAAACCAAAAATGTTTCTCCTAAATCACTTTCCAGAATAGAGGGCCACAACAGATTTAAAGTTTCGGTTTGTGACCAACCGTAACGTAAGACTTTATTTCCCTCCCCGTTCTCTCTTCCCCCTATATTTATTTCAGGATTTTTTTTATTTCTTCGGAACTACACCACAACGAATTCAGGTTTTCTTCCTAAGTTCTATTTCGAGACGACAAAGCAGTACTAAGGAAATCGTCAACCATTTTTTCCACGTCGCTTTGTTGGACTACGAAGTTCGAACAAGGAAGATTTTACACGCTTCAGTAAAAAGCATCTTATACTTTTCAGTTCTATTTATATATAAAAAAGATAATAATACATAAGTAAATATCCGAATAATTTTCGTCATCAATGAATCACAGTCATGCGGTAGGAAACATATCAGAACCATCTTGGAATATGTTAAACTGGCAGCAAACGGATTTTGTAAAGCTGCATGTGTCGTTGTTTTCTTTAGCTGAACATACTAGTGCGTGCACCTCTTGTTTCATTACAATTCCGGAAGCATTTCTTTATTTTTACTTTCGAAACGCCTGATAGCCTGTGATATAACAATTAAATGAATAAACAAAGATACAAATTTATCTACTTTAATTTTGTAGGTGTCACACATTTCATAGAAACGAGCAACTAAATTGATTTATTATGAAACAGGACATGTGACGTGCCTGCCCCGCAGGACGCACATGAGATAAAGGCAGATAGGAGTGAGAGCACATGCTAGAGTATTAGGTGTGCAACCTAATTCTCGGCCACAGGCGCGACACGTTGACAGCAAATTATAGCAAATCGAATACGTATCTAATCAGGGAAATAATCCCCATCGTGTTGGATACATTTGAGCCATCGGTCAGGGAGCTGCCGAATGCCACTGCGGAAAAAAGGGCTGTTTCGAGTTGATGAAATCATCAATACTTGTGTGGACCTCCTCGACAGAAGTGAAGTGCGTTTCACTCAGGTGATGTTGCAGGGACCGAAAGAGGTGATAATCCGACGGGGCAAAGTCTGGAGAATACGCCGGGTGGGACAAAATCTCCCATCCCAGGTCGGTGATCGTGTTTAAAGTCGTTTTCGCGGCGTGAGTACGCGCGTTAACAGGACCGACCTTCTGCCCTTGCCGGTGTATGGCCTTTTCGCCTCCATTGCGTCACTCACACGAATGAGTTGCTGACAATAACGCTCAGCATTGACCGTTTCACCAGGTTTGAGCAACTCATAGTGTACGACACAGCTCTGATCCTACCATATACACAGCAAAAACTTCCTGGCATGGATATTCGGTTTGGCGGTACTGGTGGTAGGCTGACCTGGATAAACCCACGATTTGCGACGCTTGGGTTTATCGTAGAGGATCCACTTCTCATCACAGGTCAAAATATTGTGGAGGAAATCCTTCTTCTGGTATCTGGAGAGCAAGGACACAGCAACATCGTAGCGCCTAGACTTGTTCGCAGCTGTGAGTTGGTGGGGCACCCAACGGCCCTTCTTCTGAATCCGATCAAGCTTGTGCAGGCGCTTTGCAATGGCTTGCCGTGTTACTCTGAGTTCCTGAGCGAGCTCTGACTGTGTGCGACAGGGATCCGCGTCCAACAGTTGTCCCAGTTCCTCATCATCAACTTTCTGTGGCTGTCCCGGACGTTTTGCATCACGGAGATCGAAATTTCCCTGCTTAAACCGCTGAAACCACTTCTTACACGTACTGTAGGACACAGCAGCCTTACCCAAAGCAGCATAGATCATTTGCTGGGCTTCCGCGGCACTTTTTTTCAGCTGAAACGCGAACAGGTGGCAGTGCCTCAAATGTTGCTCCTCGAACGACATTGGTTTCACTGTCAACTTTCGTCCCTTCTGTCACTACAGCTGTGAGCGGTTACGGTTGCCTGCAAAGCTGTTGGATGGCGCTGCAATCAGCCATTGACGCACACAGCTATTTGCATTTGCCGACATTATATGATTGCTTGCGGTTAGGGGGCCGAGATTTAGGTTGTACACCTAATAGTATAGTGGATAGCACTCGGAGCTCCGGATCCGAGAGTTGGGGGTTCGAATCTCTCCCGTGGCATAAATTTGATGGAGAAATTTACTTCGTCTTAGACAGAACTACTGACTTGCAGGAAAATAGCAAACTGTCAGAAAGGTCTTACTTCAGACCAAATCTGTAACGCATTCTTAATTCCATGTACTCAATTTCACTACTCTTCATTTTTTAAAACAGTTACCTAATTCTGATAAGTGATGTGTGTACGTTCTACCTCGGCCGGAGTTAGGTAGTGTAAGGAAATGCACGCTCCAAGACGTGTCATGTAAAAAGGCGTTTAAGACTCTGTTGCATTTAAAAATGGTGTAGTTGTCCAGCAGAAATAGTATTAGGTCAATGCATAAGTTTTCGGTGCTCTACGTAGCGGGCTGTAAAAGCGAAACGGTTGAGTTTATGTCAGAAATTTCGTTCGGTGGGAGTACGGTGGAAACACTGCATCGAACAAGACGTGTTTCCGGACAGCCCACATGTGCGGTTATTTGAGCTAGAACATGGCTACCGACAAGGTGGGTAATCGTAACTGTCTGTTGTTTAATATCAGAAAAAACAGCTGCGGAAGCACAAGAGCGGATTTTTTCGGTATACAGCGAGAAAGCTGTAGGTGCAAAGTATGTGTCATGAGTGGTTTGTGAAGTCTAGATACGGTGATTGTAGCGTGGAGGACAAGCAGCGTAGCGGATGGCCGAAGGAGATGCGGAGCGCAGATTTGCAACTCCTTCGGCACTGCAGAGCGCAGACGCACTTCGATTTTGACTAAGTGTAACCTGTTTGTATACGTACGGCATCTATTTGATCATATAACGATGGAAACATATGCATAGGCCTAATAATTTTGCTACGGTAGTTATATAATACCACCGGCACAGTGCGGTTGGTTAAGTCACCTGCGCTGTGTTGGATGCGGACGTTTCCGACGGGTGTTCGAATCCCGGTCCCGCGGGCCATCTAGTCTGCGGTTTTTCCGGGGTTTTGCGCAGGCTCCCTGTGGTTGGGGAGGCGAATGCGTAGATGGTTCCCTGTGAAGTCGGCCCCGGACGCACATTGTCCCTTATCCGTATGCAGCAGAGGAATGGTACGCCGGCTACATTAATTTTCCAGTAACCCTCAAGGGCTCATAGTCTTCTTTGCGGGACTCAACCCGCCCTGAGCGGACGAGATAAATGGATGGACGGAGTTGTATAATAAAACATCCAGGTCTATATACACTGGAAAATATTCATGAAGAATACTGCATATCTTCCACATTTGTTATCCGTAGAAGACATAAACATAACATTTTTCATCAGTCCGACAGGGTATCAGATATTTCACTAGTTATATCTTATTTAGACTTCATTTAAAACGAATTGTAGCGAAAATTTATAGCCATGTAGTCATAAATAATAAATAAAAATATAGTTCTTACTTATTTCGGAAAAAAAGAAGATTTTTAACTAATCAATAACTCTCCCGAGTAATCTACTATGTCAAAAAAATAGTACTTTTTATATCGTCTTATACACTACTTGGATACAAAAAAAAAAAGTCGCGGTGTGCCTGGAAACACGCAAATACCGAGGAGGGCATGACTGGTGAAGCATTCGAATATTTGCATAACGCTGCGACCAATACAACCTTTAAATGGAACGGGATGAGCGTACAGCTCATCAGTTCTAAGCGATCAGGGCGGAAGACGTTATACGCGATAGCGGAAAAGATGTGACAGATTTCACAAAGGTCCAAGTTATTGGCCTGTGGCAAGGGCAGAAGACCTGCAAGGAGATTGCTGAAATCACTGGCACCGGATTACGAACTGTCCAACGCATTATTAAATCGTGGAATGATGGCGGTGAAGCATCAACTTTGCGGAAAATGTGTGGTCGGAAAACAGTCCTGAATAATCGTGACCGAAGATCATTAAAACGCTTAGTGAAATCTCATAGCAAAAAAACGACACTAGAGTTCACAACCATGTTCAATAGCGGAAGCGAGACCATTTCCATTCGCACGATGAGACGAGAACTTAAAGGACTGGGATTAAACAGCTGTGTTGCAAAACGGAAACCACTGGTTAATGAGAGTAATCGGGGGGAAAAAAAGACTCCAATCCGCCACGGAACATTAAGATTGGACTGCTGAGCAATGGGGGAGAGTCATGTGGTCTGATGAGTCGAGGTATACTCTGTTCCAACATGATGGACGCATCAGGGTTCGAAGGGAACCGCATGAAGTATTGGATCCTTCCTGTACTGTACCCACTGTACAGGTCTAGAAGGAAGTGGTATGATCTGGGGTTGCTTCTGTTCGGCTGGTCTAGGCGCAGCAACACTATGCAACAATAAAATGAAGTCACCTGAGTATCTTAGCATACTAAATGACCACCTTATTCCATCAATGGAATTTTTCTTCCCTGAAAGCAATGGCCTATTCCAGAATGACAATGCCACGATTCATCGCGCTAAAATTGTGAAAGATTGGTTCGAGGAGTACGAGGCATCATTCGCACACTTGAATTGGCCACCACAAGGTCCTGACCTCAACCCCATTGAGGGTCTGTGGGATATACTGGAGAGGAATCTGAGGAGTAATTTCACTCTTCCGTTATCAAAAAGGATCTTGGCAAAATGTTACTGCAAAGCTAGCCACAAATTAGTGGGGAGACAGTGCATAAACTCATAGACACCATGCCACTCCGAATGCGTGCTGTAATTCGTGCTAAAGGTGATCCCACGAAGTATTAACATGCACTACTTTTAATTTGGCCAGGCAGTGTATTACGCCCTGCTTTTTAGCATTTCGAATTACACCAGCGAAAGCAAAAGGTCTAGAACTTAAGGTGCTCGAAGTTTTGTTCAGAGCACACACACACACCTTTTACAGCAGCTACAATACCATGTATGTCATATTACGATGATGCAACGTTTCGCAAAATACTACCCAGATATATGAACATTTTTAACTTTTTTAACCACAGACAGCAAAATTCAGACAGCCATTTTGAGACGGATTGTACATTTTGTATTTTAGTTCAGCGACATTTCCTTTCGTAACTGTAGGACTGGAAAAATTATTTTGACATCGGCTATTTTTAGCAATAAGAAATATAATACACATAATAGTACACCGTAGTGTCGAAATATTATGACCACCTGCCTAATATGAACTTGGTCCTCTACGTGTTGCCAAAACGGCTCTTACCGGCCGAGACATGGACGCTACGAGATTTCTAGAGAGATTTCTCTTGTGGTATCTTGTACCAACGCGTTACCAACTGATCATTTAATTCTTGTAAGTTTCGTGGTTGAGTCGCCGCAGATGGGATTTGCTGTTCTAATACCAACTATAGATGCCCGATTGGATTGATGTCTGGGGAATGTGGATGCCAGGACAAAACCTGGAAGTCTTCCTCATGTTCAGCGAAACATTCTCGATCAATAATATTAATAAATTTTATTCTTGCACTTACTTGTAGGATTTGTGAGTATACGCCAATATTTTGCATTTTCAAGAACGGCAAGCCACAGAGAGTCCTGACAAAAGCCCTGATTTCCCAAATATACAGACAAGCAAGCACAGGTTCATCAAACACAGCAGCAATGTTAAGTGTTAGTTATACACAGTCGAATCACATTATTGTGACCACCTCCTACTTTTGACGTCAACAGTGCGTAGTCAATGAAAGAAGGCACTTATCATGAGCTGGCTTTGTGAGGGTATACAATGTGTGCTGTAGGCATTCTGAAAACATATCACTCGTTGCTGTCATGGATAAAAAGAGCGATTTATAAGATTTGCAAAAATACGAGCATCAAAACGTGTCCAAGGATATTAGCTGATGGTCAGAATAGTGTTACTCCACCGTGTATTATAAGTAATGTGTTTATTATTTATTTTTTTTTAATTTAACTTAACAGGTATTTTTTAGTTTATTTTTGAATAAGTTATGTTATTTATTATAGTCATATCGACACGCAGTGCATTCCGAAATTCAGGACCAACATAATTTAAACTCCGTTTCATCATGAGAGTTTTTGGATATATGGGTCTTAATAATGATCTATATCACGTTTAATAGTTATAAGTATGAAAATTCAATTCCATGATAGTATCTGTGTATAAATTTGTTTTGTTCTTTAGAACATTAGTTTACCGATTTTGAAATCAAATAATTGTTGAACTGATAAAATTCCATGATTGTTAAGGTTGACATGAATATGGTGAGAAGTGAAAAGTGGGAAGTTGCTATATGAGAAGCAGGTTTTTTTTTTAAGTCTAATGACCTTATGTATTTATTCTGTAATATTTGTAGTTTATTGGTATAAGTTTCAGTCGTTTGTCCCCATGTGGAAAAGAAGTAATTAATATGTGATTGTATGAGTGTGTATATAGTATTAAAGTTTAAGTATCTTCGTATTTAGTTAGATTTGATATAATTTTGCTTACAATCCCAATATTGTTAGATTCGATTTGCAATTGAATCTATTTGATTATTCCGTCTTAGGTCAGAATTCAAAATAATTCCCAGATACTCAAAACTTTGTACTATATCAATAAGTGTATTATTCAAAAGTAAATATATGCAACTTGTGTTTGTGATATTTTCTGTCTAGTAAAGACAAGAAGTTTGGTTTTACTAACATTAATAAGTTCATTGTATGTTAACCATTCTGAGTAAATTTGTAATTGAAGATTTGCTTGAATAACCATTTCATTGAGATTTTGTCCATTGAATAATACTGCATTGTTGTATCATCTGCATAAAGAATTATATCTGGCAGAGCTCATTATTTTGCTGAAAGAAGACACTGCTAGAGAGGAATTCCGTACCTAGAAAGGAAATACCTGCTCTGCAATTATGTTTCCGTAGATGGTAGATGTCATAGCTTCCTGCACATGAATAACTGGACCAGGGTTTCCTAGCAGAACATCGCCCAAAGCATTACACTTCCTCCACTGACTTGTTTTTGTTCCACATTGCATCCTGGTGCCAACACTTCTCCAGACAAACGACGCGGATGTACGTGGCCATTCCACATGGTGAAACAATAAACGAGATTCATCTGACCAGACAACGCTCTTTCAATCATTATTGGACACGTTTTGATGATCGTATGCTCATTGTAGGCCCTTTTACGGTGAATCGAGGTTACCATGCGCACATGGAGCCGCCTGTGGCTACACAACTCCATTTTCGGCAGAGTTGGATGTGCTGTGTGTCGTGACATATTGCTGTTGTCCCAAACATTCAAATTACCGGAGAATTGCGCTACAGTATCCCTTCTGTTGGTTCGTACCATACGGTATAGCCATCGCTCACCTCTAGCATCGATGAGTCGTGGTCGACTCATACCTTGCCGGCGGTTCGTGGTTTTTCCTCTCCTCGGACCACTTTTTGAAGGTGCTATCTACGGTTGACCGTGAGCACTCCACAAGCCTTGCCGTCTCCGAAATGTTCCGACGCAGTCGTCTGTCTATTACAATTTGGTCTTTGCCAAACTCGCTTAAGGCTAAAGAAATAGTCGTGCTAAAATAACTAATAGTAAAACTAATGCCGTCTTACATACGATTACAATAGTTTTAATGTTAAAAACACACTAGTTAAAATACACTATATTGACAAAGGTCACCGGACACTCCTTCAAAAACAAATGAACGGATCCGCTGCGTTGTTAATATGCGCGGTACCGCTGCAAAAGGCATAAAAACAAGCCTGCAGCTGACCGCGATCATACCACACTGTGTGAGGTTGAGTGAAAATATCGCGGCGGGAGAGAACTGACATTGAGAAAGGAAAGATTGTTGGGTGTTATATTAGTGGGTTGTCCATAAGAGAAACCGAGAGGCGTTTAAGCATACCCAAGTCAACTGTTTTGGATGTACTGAATAAATGGAAGACACATGGCGTGCCTGAAGCAGCAAAACGTACCGGTAGACCAAAGAAAATCAGTGATAGAGGACGTCGAAGCCTCAGGAGAGTCGTTAAAGCTAATCGACGGTGTACTGCACAAGAGCTCACTGTACAGGTAAGTAAAAATGCTGGAACCTCGCTGTGTACACGAACCATTCACAGACAACTTCATTCCATGGGTTACCGTGGTCGTGCGGCTCCTCATAATCCTTTCATGTCCACTCGGAATGCTACTCATCGTTTAGCATGGTGTAAAAAACATTTTCGTGGACCGCAGATCAGTGGAAACGTGTCTTATGGACTGATGAATCCAGATACACGATCCATCAGTCTGATGGCCGCGTGTGGGTATGGGAACGCTGTTTACCACAGTGTACTGTTCTTACGGTCAAGTTTGGAGCCGACAGTGTATTCGTGTGGGGATGTTTTTCGTGGTATGGTCCTAGGCCATTGGTTATCGTGGACAAACCTGTTAACCAGCACGTCTATCTCGATATTCTGGACAATTCTTCCCTACCAACTCTGCGGCAATACTATGGAACCGAACCTTGTTGGTACCAGCAGGATAATGCACCGAACCATAATTACGCAAGGACTGTTACGGCGTGGTTTTACGATAATTCCGTATCGTGTGTGGAGTGGCCAGCATAGACCCCTGATCTTAATCCCATAGAGCACTTATGGGATGAATTAGAGCGCCGCATAAGAAGTTTGGAACCAAGGCCTACTACTAAGCAACAGTTAGCGGCAACATTATGTATTGAATGGAAGCGCATACCTATTGCTGTGTTCCAAAACCTTGTCGAAAGCATGTCTCCAAGGGTCAGTGCATGCATTAAGGCCAAAGGGGGATCGATACCGTACTAATGTATGTCAATAATTGTTATGTTGTGTTTTGCTTCTAGGTGGCCGGTGACTTTTGTCAATGTAGTGTACATTAGACCTTTGGAGTTAGCGTCTTTCGCATCTTCAGATGTAAGAATAATATGCACATAAACCGGACAACAACATAGATTATATGCTGGTGTACGTTAGATATCATGAATTGACGTAACTATATGGTAAAGCGCGAGTCCAATGAAAGTCACCAAATCGCCAATCGGACGATGGAATAAGTTCAGTCTCATTTTGTCTACCCTTGAAGTTCTGTCGGCGAATTGTAACGACAGCCTTTTCAACTTTATCTAAGGAGCGTAAGACCATTAAGTATGTTGGTTCTATACAATTTATCCCTGGTGTCACGAATGTTCTAAAAACATTTGTAGGGAATACGACATAAGTTTCGGTGTCAAAGACGATAATATTTTATCTTCCATCAAAATGATAGGGGCTGAATACCGACTAAAAATCGATACGGAGTGTGTGCTATTCCCTTGAGAGATACGGAAGATGACGAAGAGCATAACCCAGCTGCATGTGGGCAGTGGACGGCCGAGGGCAACGACAGAACGCTAGAATCGAGCGATTGTGAGATCCATAGGAACAGAACCGAATTCCTCAACCATCTGTGGCCATGTTGCGTCGTCTACAGGTACGGAAGTGGCCACCCGGGCGTTGTCAGACTACTTCTGGTACGGGGACTACATGCGAGGAGGCCACTCCGCCGCATATCACTGACGAGCGAGTATCTCCGGCACCGGTTGCAGTGGTGTGGGGCCCGAGCAATGTCGGATAGTGTCCAGTGGCGCTGTGTTGTCTTCATTGATGAGTCACAGTTTGCACTTGGCGCCGATGACTAGCGCATGCGTCTCTGGGACGAGAAGGACAGCGCAGGGATCCTGCCTTTACCATGGAACGGCGCACGGATCCTGCCTTTACCATGGAACGGCGCACGGATCCTGCCTTTACCATGGAACGGCGCACGGATCCTGCCTTTACCATGGAATGGTGCACGTATCCTGCCTTTACCATAGAACGGCACACGGATCGCACACCGGGAGAGAGTGTCTGGGGAGCCATTTCCTACTATAGCCGGACACCCTTGGTAGTCCTCCGTATCACCCTCATGGCTCAACGGAACGTCGACGACATTCTACGACTTGTTGTGTTGCCATTCATCTCGCAGCATCGCCGAACAATTGCTCAACGGGATAATACCCGGCAACACACGGCACGGCTCTCCCAGGTCTTCCTCCGTAATGTCGACACCCTCCCATGGCCAGCCCGATCGCCCGACCTCTCACCGATCGAATATGTTAGGGACATGATGGGACCGCACCCGGAATGTCAGTGAACTGGCCCGCGATTTGGACACCATCTGGCATGCTATTTATTCTTCAGCATAGTATTAGTGAACTGCATGAGTCTATGCCACGCGGGTAACCGCTTGTATCCGAGCCAGAGGTGGAGCTACAACGTACTGACTTGTTCCACTCGTGTTTTATCCGAATAAACGGCCCATCTGCTCTGGAATTGCAATAATTTCCTTTCCTATACATGCACATTGCACGTACCAATTTTCTTCTTGATTGGATGATTCCATCTGGGTGCTTCGTTCTTTTATTTTTTTGCAAAGAGTGTACACTATACTGTGCAAATTAATTGGAACAAAGTAAAAAATCACTCTTTTTCCAAAACTATGCTTTTATATCATTCTATGCCTTGATATACACATGTATACACTGATAAATACCTGTATTAGTATGAAGTATGCCCACCTTTAGCAGAAATGACATCTTGAATTCGTTTTGGCATTGACTCCACTAATTGAGTGCACATATTTTTGACTTCATAATCGTGGAACCACACTTTTATAGCATTCGTTAGCATGCGTTCTTTGGTGTACAGTCCATTTTACCTAAACGTCTCTTCAAAATATTCCACAAGTTTTCTATGGGATTTAAGTCTGGTGAATTCCCAGGCCAATCAAGCAAATTAATTTGATTCTTGACCAATTTCGAATTGTGACATGGGGCCAAGTCATGTTGAAATGTCCCGTCAAAAGTTTGCAAGAATGGAACAATCCCACGTTGTAATATTTCTACGTACTTGGCTGAATTCATCATACCTTGAACAGGAACTAAGCTTCCAGTGCCATTTGATGTGAAAAAACCCCAAAACATCTGTTTCAGAGGGCGTTTTACAGTTTGTTTGACATGCTCAGGTCTTAAGGTTTCACAATTGCTTCGTCTAATGACATTTGCATGGTAACCCTGCACAAATAAATGAGTTTCATCACTAAAAATTACCTTTTTCCAGTCGTCAGCAGTCCATGATTAACATTTTTTGGCCCATGCTAAACGTTTTATCTTCATTTTCGCATTCAAATATTGTTTTTTCGTTGGTCTTCTTGCCTTCCGGCCAACTTCCACAAGCCTACAGCGTACAATTGAATCACTAACATCACAACCACTAGCCAATAAATCTCTTTAAAGGTCGGTGCTTGTTTTTTCCTGGAGTTGTTTTTAGTTTTCTTCCACATTTACCTCTCCTTTTTGGAGACGATAATCCAGATGCATTGTATCGCGTAAGCAGCCTTGATACACTTGATTTGCCTACACCAACTGCAGAAGCGATATCTCTCAATGTCATAGAAGTGTGATCCTTCAGAGCAATTATTTTTGCACTCTTCCTTGGGGAAATATCCATTTTTCAATACACGAAAGCAACACGTACTCACACAGAGCAAAAACTAACATCCACCTGTCACACACAAAAGCTCACAACTGAAGCGCCTATTTCCTGTTTAAAACCGGTCAAAGCACATTCTTACTATCAAGTTCTAACAGTCACACCACCTCACAGCTGATAAAACCGGTTTACGTGGGTTTCCGACATCAACTGGTGAACACATTACAATTCTGAGAATAAAATAGCTTGTCCCAATTAATTTGCACGGTATAGTATATACATAGTCATTTTGAAGAAGTTTGGCCATGCCTCACAAGCGAATCGGTGGGCATTTATAAAAAACTGGAAAGAGAGTGAGACAAGGTAACACCATATCTCTCACGCTCTTTAATGCCGCATTGCAGAAAGTTTTTCCAGGGCTTACTCAAGAGTGTGTGGGGCCCAGAGAAAAAAAAAGTATATATATATATATATTACCAAATTCATGGGCCCATGTGAGGCATACTGATCCGTTGATGAAGATTTTGAATAATACGCAGAGAATCTTCATCCAGTGGGTAGGTTAAGGTTGCATTTGTTGCTTCAGAGATGTGAATTTGATAGGAAAAGTTTTTTGTTTCATTCTCATCTGTAATTAAATCTTCATTTGTTAAAGTACATTAAGTTGCAGGAATTTCATCTGAGTTATTCTAGTTCTGGATAAGATGCGAATAGGCTTTATTTTAATTTTCATCTTTGTGATTAATGGTTTTTAATGACTATTGAATTTGGTTCATGCTCAACAGGTGTCTCTGCTCGCTTTCATAGTCTCCAGTTTTTAAAAATTTAAGCAGACCTCCTCTTTGCATATCTTCAATTTCTTTTTAGCTTTCTTTTCTGAGCACCACTTTACCATTTTGTATTTCTATCTTGATCTCGCCTGGTACGCATTCTCTGTTATTTAAAGGATAATTAATAGCTGTTAATAATAGGTGATGGGAGTCAGGGGCGGATCCAGAAGTTTACTCTAGTGGGGGGGGGGTATAAAAAGAGGGGGAGAAGACATTATGGAAGGGTTTTTTATACATACATTATACATATTGGCGGTGCCGCTCCGACTTGGCGTTCCTTTGCAAGGTTTATAAAGCACTTTCACTTGCTTCAGGAATGTTACATCGTTAAATACCTGAACGAGGGCCTTACCCTGTTTCGAGACGTTACAGACGCTAGACAATATGACGATACCAAAGAACCAACAAAGAATACCCCTATGTTTTTTCCCCTGCTGTCCCTGTCTTCCCTTTATCTTTTGCTTGCTTGCTTGCTTGCTTGCTCTCTCTCTCTCTCTCTCTCTCTCTCTCTCTCTCTCTCTCTCTCTCTCTCTCTCTATTCTATTCCCTTCTCTTTCTTTTTTTTTTTACTGAAGCTAAATCAATGCAATACGTATTTTAAATCCAATTCCGTAGTAAGTTTAATTGTTAATTTTTTTTTAGAAAAACTGAAAACAAAATATACAAAGTTAATCATTTACGATCTTTGCTACTATTTTAAACGTAAAAATTTAAACGTAAAAACTTCGTTAGGGTTTAGGAGGGGGAGACGATCGCCGGAGCACCCCTCCTCCCGCTGGATCCGCCACTGATGGAAGTTAATACAGACAATTGACGTGGATTATCAAACAGAAGTCATCGCTCTTTCCACGTTTATAAGTGAGTCACGGAAAAATTCTCATCGGCTGCCACCGGGAATCGAACCCTGGGTGTTCCAGGGTTCGATGCTACCACTGCACCACAGCGGCCTCGAATTCCTCCAGTCTCACGACTAACTGCCAAGCCACTTGGCAGGTTGCTTCTTGGAGCCCCGCACAATGCTGGGGATTCACCAAAGATGGTAAGCAGCAACTGAACAAATAACTAGGAGGCGAATGAATAATTAATACAGGCAATTGACTTGGATTACGAACATCAAACAGAAGTGATGGCTCTTTCCACGTTTATAAGTGAGTCACGGAAAAAATCTGATCGGCCGCCACCGGGCATCGACCGCAGTGTCTTCTAGTTACACGCCGGACATGCTACCACTGCACCACAGCGGCCTTGGCAGTTAGTCGTAAGTGAGTCTGGAGGAATTCGAGGCCGATGTGGGGCAGTGGTAGCATGTCCGGCGCGTAACTGGAATACCCTGGGTTCGATTCCCGTGGCAGCCGATGATAATTTTTCCGTGACTCACTTATAAACGTGGAAAGAGCGATGACTTCTGTTTGATGACTGATGAAAGTGTTGTTTGTTGCTCCCATGGCTCAAGAACTATTACAGATACCAAGACATTTAATATTCAGGGCTTTTGTGCAACCTTAACGGAAAAGGAATACCGAAAATTAAGAATTTTTATAAAGTTGGTCACAGAAGTACAGCGCATTTAACATGTTACGTACGTTTAGTTTATGGCATTGTTTTCCCGGACATTTATGCTACGTGCAATGCGGAATCTGCTGTGGTATGCGTTAGATTACACTCGCTGTGACAGTTACCTTAAAGGGTCCGAACATGGATGAAACCTATTCCCGTGTCTCGTAAAACCAGCTTTTCCACTTTATGGAAACACAAATTTGTCCATGACGGGATTGAACCCGCCACCCCCCTCACTCCGGAGTAAGTTGCTCTCTCAACTGAGCTACACGGGCGGAATGTACCGCTGCAGATTTTTCATCTTGACACGTGATTCACCTCTGTAATACGTCGCATCATCTCCCTTTTATTTATTTATTATTATTATTTTTTTTTTTTGAGCGAAGTAGGATTTTTTCATTAATTCCAGACGATGTGTGGAACAAACATCATACCTTTTTCGAAGAGTCCAACGGCCAGCAGATCCATTTTTAAGTTCGGGCGCCAATGTGAAAACACTAGTTTGTCCGTGACAGATCGAATCTGCACCCCCCCTCCCCACTCCAGAGTAAGTTGCTCTCCCAACTAAGCTACACGGACCGAATGTATCGCTGCAGATTTGTCATCTACGTCACAAATTCCCTTTTACTTTTGCGGTAACAGTCTTGAGACCTCTTAAATTGGTCGGAATGAGATTAAAGGAATTTTAGAAAGATGGGCAATCATATTGAACACCGAATTAAAGAGCAAAATGTTTTGAAATTCGAAGGAAATTGGCTAGCAATAACACTCCAATTTTTGAGCTCCACTGTATTGTAGTATTAAATAATAATATTCTCGAAATGATTTTAGTGATCCTGCATTTAAGCTAGTAAATTCATATTTGCACAGATTTCGAGTTTAGGCGGAAACGTGCTCCGAAACACAGAACAGTGAATTTATCCGTCGTTCTATATCTTTTTTTTTTCCTTTTTTAGGAAACGAATGAAATTAAAGAAAAACGTTGTTTTTGAGGCCCTCTAGTATTGCGGGGACCCGCGCTTGGGCTTCATGGGCTTCCCTGTAACTCTTACCCTATTGACAAAGATTTCCTGATTGAGGTCTTGAGGGCCAGTATTTCCAGGATTGAATGTTTTTGTAGGAAGAAGCTTCACGTCCTTTCAGAACCTGATTTAAGTTTTGTTTTAGTTTTGGAAGTCGAAGAGAGAGGCTACATCTTTCATTTATTTTTCATTTTGGAGCAATTCTCAAGGGACTGTGCTCACCAAAACTGGTTACAGAAGAATGAATTTAACTTCGTCAGATACAATTTTTAACCATTCCATATAATCTCGAATGTGCTACATCTATTTTCCCTTCTTTGACTGCTTTGCATTTTACACGAGTGACGAAGTACGTTTTGACTGACAGAAATGAGAGTATGTTATTTGGTTTACCAGGGCCGTCGCGAAAGCAATTTCATCGCTTTGAGGTACTAGGCCCCACATTTTAAAGAGTTCGTGTATAATAAATTACATCGTGAGAAATTGTTGATGAACTGGAGTATGATGAACTCATAGATGATTTTGTGCAAATGTTAACGCAAGATTCGTTTAAAAATAAAATTATAATCCGTAACTTTTGTGCAGTTTCATATCTTTCTTTGATGTCACACAAATTATTTCATTTGCTTTATTATTTGCTTTTTCTGAAATAGTAGGGTAGACTTAAAAATTGAATAATCCATGTTTGAATTCAATCATATCGCAGCAACTACAGCTGAGAGGTATTGACTGTAAAACTATGCAGTCGATCACTAGATTTAGTTGATTTGTTAGCTAATACGGAAAACTGTAAAAAAAGGTTTCTCTCACAAAAACTTTCTACAGCGCACTTCGGAAATCCTTTGACAATTTCCTAGTGTACATGTAGAATTCAAAATCCTAATTTAAAAACGGTAAAAATCTTATTCAAAAAGTTTTATTCAGACAGTTTTCAACATAACCTTGTTATTCTGTTTAACTGTTGGATTGCCGTTAGTATTCGTGTTTTTTTTCATTATTACTATTATTACTTTTCGTTATTGTTTTGAAAAACTTTTAAATATCTTCAAATCTATAATGTCATGTTAAATGCTTAAATTGCCTCGATTTTATTATGCCCTTCCACACGGGGACTTTACTGCGATACGTATATCGTTTCATATAGGGGATATTATTGAAACAGGACCCACGAACTGGGGCGAGATGGCCCTGTGTTTACCTAACTACAAAGCTTATTGACAATGTCAAGACTAAATTTCCAGAAAGCACTTTTGCCTGTTTGTACACAAGCTTAGCGTGACTCTCATAATTTAACGGGGTTTGAATGGTCTCTCTTTCGTATCCCGTAAATTTATATAAACTCTCTCTCTCTCTCTCTCTCTCTCTCTCTAAGTTATTCTGTTACTTTATCAAATAACATCTGCCAGAAAGAAAAACAAAACATGTCTGTTCGTCCAGCAGATACTTACTATAAACATTAAGCGTCATAGAGATTAAGAACTGTAAAGTGTCGCCATCTGTTGATAGGGAATTAGAATTCCAATTTCCAATCAGTTCAGAATGTCCTTTTTTCCGAAATGACATTTACAGACGTAAAAGAAACACACGAATAAAACTGTGCACAATGTATATGTACAAATTGTACAAAACGATAAAAAAATGTATGGCTTCAAAAGGCGCAAAGTAAAATAGGCGTTGATCTGCTTACAGGAGTGTGTAAATAACGTCCACATAATACAAACTAATATAGCTGAACAACAAAACGCCAAACTTAACAAAATTCGATTAATAAAAACGCAAAATCTTTTCACTTTCGCAGAACCTGGAATAATATTTTATTCAATAAATATTTGTTTTACATCTGTAGAACAAATATTGCTTAGATTAATAGTTTGGAGGGATGCTTTCTAATTTTTCAATTCTTTATGACGATTGGAGGGCGCATTCCCAATTCTTTATGACGATTAAAGAGCGCATTCCCAAAATAACGCTGCAGCATAGGCAAAAACTGCAGAAATGAAAAGATCTGACTGTTATTATTATTATTAACTGTTCAGTCGCTGATTTACGATTTTATAAACGGTGCAGCCAGAACAAATTTTAGCATATATAATGTTGTATCGTTTTTTTAAACAAGAGAACGGCCCACATTTTAATATATATCATCAACATTATTATCACTAACCGTTATCAGTCCACAGCTGGATGAAAGTCTCCCCAAATTTCTTCCACAGCTTTCTCTTGTGTCAGTCTGCTCCATGTCACTCCGACCTGCTTCTGAATTTCATGCACCCATCTCCCATCTGGTATTTTTCTGGGATTTTTCTTGTCTCTTGGAATCCAGCCTAGTATTTCAGTTGTCCAACGGTGGTCAGTTCTTTTACGCGTAGCAATATGTCCAACCCATTGTCATTTCAGGGTTTTTACCTTGATCATGTCATCAACTCCAGTCATTTTCCTGATCCATGACTTCCTCTTCCTATCCTCCCTGGTTCAATCCATTGCTGGATGAAGGCCTCCCTAAGTTTTGTCTCACAACGGTCAGTCTTGCGCCAGACTCCTTCATGTCCCTCCCGTATGCTTTCGAATTTTATCCACCCATCTCCCATGTGGTCTTCTTCTGGGTCTTTTCATGTCCCCTGGAATCGAGTCTAAGATTTCGGTTGTCCAACGGTGGTACATCCTTCTAGTAATTTGTCCAGCCCATTGCCATTTCAGGGATTTTACTTTGATCATGATGTCTTCCAATCTTGTCATTTTCCTTATCCACGAGTTCCTCTTCTTACCTTTCTTGGTTACACCAAACATGTATCTCTCCAGGCTTCTTTCAGATACAACAGCACTCCTACAGCTGCAAATATTACTCACAATGTTTCGTTTACTGAACGAAGCAACGAATTTTCTTCTCTTCACGAAAATATTGCACAAGGGAATTAATTTTAGTCATACACGCAAAGCGTTCGGACAAACTTCGGCGAGTTTTATCAGAAATACATATAAAAAACAACAAAAAACAATGTAACAGCAACTCGTATCACAACGTTGAATTACACTGCTCCGTGGGACTGCAAGCAGTGCTCATTTTGGCTAGCATACCCTCAGAGTTCCGCTGTTGCGTTTGAAACCACATGGAAATTAAGAACGTGACCTGCAACGCCATCTGGGGAGCACTTCTATTACAGTTGCTTGATATCGTCGGATGTGCGCACGCAAAACCGCACACCCGATTGAGGATCTTAGCGCGAAAGCGATATGGTTACTGAACGAACCTTCTCCTCTTAATGAAAACATTATATGGGTAAACTAATTTTAACCACCACTCTAAGCCTTAGGACAAACTCTGGCGAGTTTTGTTAGAAATAAATCCGAAAAAATAATATCGATAATGTAGGTTAAATTGCGACTCTGTGTAGGTGTGCGTCGCACACCTAGCACATACCGAATATTCGCTCCCCTGATCATCATCATCATCATTGTCAACCATTATCAATCCACTGCTGGACGAAGGTCTCCCCAAGTTTCCTCCACAACGGTCTGTCTTGTGCCAGTCTCCTCCATGTCACTCCCGCATATTTACGAATTTCATCCACCCATCTCCCATGTGGTCTTTTTCTGGGTCTTTTCCTGTCCCTTGGAATCCAATCTAAAATTTCGGCTGTCCATCTATGGTCTTTCCTTCTGGCAGTATGTCCAGCCCATTGCCATTTCAGGGATTTAACTCTGATCATGATGTCTTCCACTCTCGTCATTTTTCGGATCCACGAGTTCCTCTTCTTATCTCTCCTGGTTATACCAAGCATGCACCTCTCCATGCTACTTTGAGTTGTCTGCAGCCTTTGTATGTCTCTTTTAGTTAAGGTCCACGTCTCTGCACCATACGTAAGCACTGGAAGGATGCATTGATCAAACACTTTTCTTTTAAGACATAATGGCATATTGCTCTTGAAAATTATGCTGTTTCTTCCAAAAGCTCTCCAGGCAAGTTTTGTACGCAGATTAATTTCTTCATCAATGTGACCCTCACTTGATATCTGCTGTCCAAGATAAACATACGTATCTGTTATCTCCAGTTTTTCTCCATCAATCGATAAATCTTCATTTCTTGTAAAAGCATTGAACATCACTTTTGTCTTCTGAAAGTTCATTTTTAATCCCACTTCTTTACTCTTGTCAGCAAGTTCCTGGATCATACTCTGCAGCTCTGATGGGGTAGTTGCAAAAATGACTACGTCATCAGCAAAACGAAGGTGGGTTAGATAATCTCCATTAATCTTTATCCCTTTGTTTTCCCAGTTCAGTGATTGAAAGACATTTTCCAATGTGGCATTAAAGAGCTTCGGAGATATGGTGTCACCTTGTCTCACTCCCTTTCCAATTTTTATGTGTGTTGTATTTTCAAACAGCCGAATCTTTGCACTTGCATTTTCATAGATGTTATTAATAATATTAATGTATGCATCTTCAATACCGCAGGATTTCAGAGCCGTGGTAACTGCTGATGGTTTCACAGAATCAAAGGCTTTTTCATAATCGATAAAAGCCATGCACAATGGAAGTTCATATTCCCTCGCTCTTTCAATTAGTTCTCTCAGTACGTGGATATGATCTATTGTGCTGTAGCCACTCCTGAATCCAGCTTGTTCTCTCGGTTGAGCCATGTCCAGTGTTACCTTCAAGCGGTGTGAAAGAACTTTAGTGAAGATTTTATAAACCACTGATAGGAGGCTGATAGGTCTGTAGTTCCTGAGATCCTCAATGTCACCTTTTTTATGTAGCAGGATCATTGTAGCATTGTTCCAATCCTCAGGAATCTTCCCTTCATTAAGGCATCGAGTGAAAATTTGGGCGAGTACTGTTTCAATTTCTCCACTTGCTTCTTGTATGATGTCTATAGTAATTCCATCTTCTCCTGGAGCTTTCCCCCGCTTCATGTTCTTGATTGCATGAGCAACTTCTGCTGGGAGGACTGGAAGAACTCTGGTACCTTTCATGATGTCTGGAGTACATGTATCATCCCTTTCATATAGTTTGGAGTAGAAATCTTTCACTCTTGTCAAAATTTCGCCTCTATTTCTTGTTATAGAACCATCTTCTTTTCTCAGAGCCATAATCTGTTTTCTTCCCTTACTGAGATGTCCCTTTGCTATCTTTAGGCTTTGGTTGTTTTCAATTGCTTTCCTCACTAGCTCACAGTTGAATTTCCTTACGTCTTCAGTGATACTTTTTCGTGCTGTCTTGCATAGCTCTATATATTCCACTTTGGAAGTCACATCTTCTTTAGTTGTCCTCATCTCTCTTCTTTTTTGCATCAACATTTTGGTTTTTCCTGATAATTTGTTTACATGCAACTTGTTCTTAGACATAGCTAATTTTGTTGCTGTTTCCATAAGAGCTTTGGTTACTTTTCTGTTAACTTCAGAAATATCCACTTCTTCCGATGTTAGGCCTTCTAAAGCAGAGAATCTGTTCTTCAGTTCCAACTTGAAAGTATTATGGTGTTTTTTAAGGTTGGTTATGTCAATAGATTTTGTTTGTCTTATGAGCTTGCCACGTTCCAGTTTAGTGTTGAGGTGCATCTTACATCTCACCAATCTATGGTCACTACCTGTGTTGAACTTGTTTAGCACACTGCAGTCTTCGATGACGAATTTTTTGTTACACATAATAAAATCAATTTCACTTGTCGTCCCAATTGGATGTCTCCATGTCCATTTCCTGTGTGGCTTTTTCTTGAAAAAGGAATTCAAGATGAAAAATCCTTCTGCCTCTGCAAACTCAACGAGAGTATTTCCACGCTGGTTTCTGTTGCCGTGACCGAATTTACCTACTGAAGTTTCATTCTGTTGCCGGTGCCCTATTTTTGCATTGAAATCTCCCATAATTATCTTCAAGTGCTGCTTACCTTTATTATTTAGATGACGAATTTCCTCATAACATTCTTCAATTTCTTCTTCAGGATGACTTGTGGTGGGTGCATAAGTTTGAATAATCTGAGCCTGGTATCTTCTCGATAGTTGGATAACGAGTCGTGCAGCTCTGTCAGAGGAACTTTCAACTTCTACCACTTTATCCTTCAGTTTCTTGTTTATTATAAATCCAACACCACTAGTTCTGCCAGTATCTGTCCCACGATAATAGAAGAGATGTCCACTTTTCAGTTCAATGAGATCTTCTCCTTTTCTCCTTACCTCACTCAGCCCGACGATGTCCCACTTGATCCTTTGTAGTTCCTCTTCCAATTCAAGAAGCCTTGAATCAGAAGATAGGGAGCGTCCGTTGTAGGTAGCCAAGGTCAGCATCAAATGGCAGCCTAGTCCGGTCCTCCGGGGATTCTTAGCACCCTCTGCCTTCATGTCGCACTGGCTGCTGCCTTGGCCAGGTACATTCCAGCTGCCGGAGACTGAGGGCCAAGATTTAAGTTGTAGAGTCATTTTGGAGGTGTTTGGCCATAACTCACCACGCTGGCCAAGCGGGTTGGTGAGTGTGGGATAGCATTTCCTCTGATCCCGATGGTATAGTTATACCGCTATTTGCGGTCGTCAGAGCCCCTTTAGTGGGAACAGGATGCACCACGAGAAGGCGGGGTTGACATTTGTCAAGGAGAGGCTGTGATGTTACGCATCACCTGACCTTACATCCCGCTCCCCTGATATATGTATACATATACACACTCACTGACAATTAAATTTGCGCACCTTAGAAGGAAGCATCGGATTGAACTGAAATTTTATGGACGTAATGATACAGATGAATGATAAACATGATGGCAAAAACAGAGCTGCAGGGCAATTACAAAGGGATCTGTGGCATGCAGTTCGGTCATCTTCAATAGCGCGTCGCACCGCCTCGTTCGGTGATACATGCTGCAATACGGTAGGGCATGGAGGCGAGCAGACGCCTGATGTTGTCCTGCGGCCGATTGGCCCACTCGTGTTGGACGGTGTGCTCCAAATCCCTGATAGTGCGGCACGGCCGCAGCTGGCGTTTCAACTGGTCCCACACATGTTCGATAGGGGACATGTCCGGGGAGCGGGCAGGCCAAGGAAGTGTCTGGACATGACGTAGGCAGTCCTGGGCAACCCGAGCCGTGTTCGGGCGGGCATTATCCTGCTGGTATAGCGCACTTGGAATACCGCGCAGGAATGATAGCACATGGGGCTGTAGGATCTCATGCCCATACCGCTGGCCCGACAATGATCCACGTACCACTACTAGAACTGATCGGCTATGGTAGGCAATGGCTCCCAAGACCATAATGCCTGCAGTGGGGAAGGTGTGGCGCTCGAAAGCAAGGTTGGGATTGTGCCGTTGACACGGGGACCTCCACAGGCGGACACGATGATCATTTGTCCCCAAAACGAAGCGGCACTCATCGCTAAACACCACATGTCGCCAGTCTGCGGCATTCCACGTCGCTCTGGCCTAGAACCACTGCACACGCAGACGGCGATATTCCGGTGTTAATGGTAGCACACGTAAGGGGTGCTGGGATCGCAGATTCGCTACCGCCAGGCGTCAGGAAATGGTTCGTGGGCACATAGGAACCGCTACATCTGCCTGTATAGTGCCTGGCACATGATCCGTCGATCCTCTCTACCGGTGGTCCTCCTTCTCTGTCCGGAGCTGCTCCGCCGTGTGGCAGGGCTGTCACGTGTACACTGCCCCCCACACAGTCGGACGATATGGTCACAACGATCCACGTGGTGGGTTATACTGCGCGCCGATCACCCTGCGGTTTTCAACCCGATGATCCGGCCTCTCTCAAAATCCGTAAGTTGCGTAAATCGACATCTCTGGCGTCTACCCGGCATTCTTGTCACTCTGTACCCTTGCTTGCGTCGGCCGGTGCTTTTCGCTTTCATGGGGCATCGAGTACATGCCGGTTTTTAAGGCTGCCGGTTCGTGATTGCAGCGTCACCACGGGGGTGTGGTCATGCGCATTCGTACCAAACGCGGACCATTTGCATGCCAGCACGCTCTCTGGTTATTTACAGTTTCGCGGTTGTAGCATATTTTCTTCTAGGTGCGCAAATTTCATTGTCCGTGAGTGTATATGCAGACTCGAGTCACACGTTATTGTGACCATCTCTTACTTTTGCCGTCAACAGCGCGTAGCCAATGAAAGAAGGCGCGTGTCGTGAGCTGGCTTGGAGGGTACGTAAATGTATGCTGTACGCATTCTGAAAACGTATCACTCGTTGCTGTCATGGATAAAAGGAGCGATTTATGAGATTTCCAAAAAGGAATTATTGTCGGGTTTCGGGCCAAGGGTGGCAGTATTTCTGAAACAGCGCAGTTTGCTAACTGTTCGCGTGCAGCTGTGGTTAAAGTGCATCGTGATTGGAGAAATGACACCGTTCCGAATAAGCGATGTGGAAACTGCGGAGTATCACGTGCCATTGATGTGAGAAGTGAACGTCGGCTTCGAAGCTGCGTGAGGGCCGATCGTCACGCTACAGTGGAGCAACTCACTGGCCGAATGAACCAGGGGGCTACCGGAAGTGAACCCTGCTGCGTATGGGGCTCTGATGCAGACGGATGGGCGCTGCACCTATGCTAACGAAGGTGCATCGGCAGAAAAGGCTATATTTGCACTGCAGTATCGGAATTGGACCTCCGCTGATTTCAAAGGATTGCCTTCTCCAATGAGTCACGTTTTCTGCTTCATCGAACGGATGGACGTTGGCATGTAAGGTGAGAAACATCGGAGAAAAAATACTCTTCAACCATTGCTGGAAGAACAGAATCGGGTGGGGGCAGCGTTATGCTCCGGGGAATATTTCCGTGGCATTCCCTGGATCCACTCATACCTGTGGAATGCACTAAGGACCGAATTCGTTAAGAGTTCATCGTTGCAGACCACGTACACCCATACATAATGATTGTCTTTCCTGGGGCGGATAAGATCTTTCAGTACGACAATGCGACGTGTCACACAGCTAGAAATGTCCGAGAATGGTTAGAAGATCCCGAAGAAGACTTCAAAGTATTTCCCTGGCCCCCTAATTCCCCACACTTAAACCCAATTTAGCATCTGTGGGACCACCTCGATCATGTTGTTTGCTCTATGATCCTCCACCACGCACCCTCCATCAGCTGTCAGATGCACTGCAGTCAACATGGCTCCACATACCTGTGAACACCTTCCAGCACCTTATTGAGTCATCCCCAGCCCGTCTAGCTGCTGTCCCCGTAGCACACGGCGGCTACTCTGGATATTAGCTGGTGGTCACAATAATGTAACTCGACCGTGTATATATACCATTCTCGGAGTGTACGAATCCACCTCTTGGGAGGTATATAGGTAGGCGGACATCGGTGAATTCCCACAGACGGTAATAAGCCAGTATGGATAAACGTCTTGATTTAACAGAGTTTAAAAGAGGGATGAAGTTGGGTGGCCGACGCATTGGACACTGTTCCGCGGAGGTGGTACAAGAATTGCAGTATCCCGTTCGACAGAAATAGGAGTGTATCTGGAATACGCCATTTCGGGGATAGTATCACATCGTGGACAGCGTTGTCGGCGGAAGAATGTGGTGGATGAACGTGTCAGTCAACGTCTTTCTCGCATAGTTGTAACCAACCGGACAGTGACAGTGGCACAAATCAGCGCGGACTTCAACGAGGGAGGTGCGAGAAAAATCTCCACCAAGACCATCAGGCGATCATTAGCCGCAATAGATTATGGGAGCCGCCGACTAACCAGAATCACCTTTAAAACGCCACATCACCGGACTGTAGGCCTCCACTGGGAGAAAGAATGTCGGCATTGGACCTTGGATTATTGGAGACGGGGCACTTGGTTCGATGAGTCCTGTTTCCAGTTACAGAGTGATTCAATCGGGACTTTACCCAAAAAAGCGCTATAATTTTGAAAGGGGGAAACATTTCAAGCTGAAATTGGAAGATGAAGTGCCTTGCCTATTCACAATCACATCGACATCAGAGAAGATTTTGAAAATGTCCGCCATTTGCATCCAAACAGAGATCAACTCGTCGTTGCATATTGCCAAATGTACGCCTCAGCATGTTGGTATTTATTGCTTCAATTTCCTGTGTGATGTTATTTTTCAGCTGCCGAATAGTCCTAGACTTATTGCTGTGTACAGTACCTTTCAGATGACCCAATAAGAAGTAATCAGGTGGAGTTAAATCTGGAGACTTGGGCTGCCACAAAGCTTTGAAGATTACCCGATCGCCGAAGAAACTTCTAATCCCAACCCTGCTGGCATTGGAAGTGTGACAAGTCGCACTATCCTGTTGAAAGAAGCCATTCTGCAGTTCAATATCATCCAGTTGGTTCACAAACTGCGTGAAGATATTGAGATACACTTCTGTGTTGACAGTCTGTTCAAAGAAAATGGGACCGTTTATTCGGTTCCGTGAAATGGCGCACCATACGCCAAACTTTATGGGATGTACTTTTACCTCGTGAACAACACCGGGATTCGTCAATTCGTCTTCAATTCGTCTAATTGTCGTTCAAATGTATGATATTGAGGAAGATTAAAAAATCCGTCGATGCACGATATTAAAATCATAAAATCACTAAAAGCTAAAATCAATTAAAACCTTTAATTACACTTTTAGCATAGTTAAAAATCTAGTCTACACTAAAACACGTGAGATCTTTCTGGCCGATTGGGCTCATCCTCAGACGTGATTACAATGGAAACAAGAAAGTTGACACCGAATTTTCGGGTGTAATAAGCACGTCTTTTGAATCCGTTCTGACGCAAATTAAATTTATCAAAGCTATTCAAAGTCAATAGAACCGGTATGGAAAACAATAGATCTGACCAAAGAAAGAAGATTTTCAATCGGGTTTTTAATCCCTCAGATATTGCTGTAAACGGAATCGTGAGCTTACGAACTCTTAGAAACAGAGATATCGACAAAAATAAGATGTGACTTTACGTCCCCTGGTGGGAAAACCATGCATTATTTTAGGAAGAAAGTATTCTCAAAAGGTTTATCCGTATAAGCGGTATCGGTCGAAGAAAAAAAAATTAGTCGAGTTTTCAGGAGCCCAGATTTTACAACAAATTCTTCAGAAGCAGAAATTAACACATATGACCCCTGGTGGCTAAACCATTCTTTACCAAACATTAGAAATTATGTGAAAAATATTTTCCATCAGGTCTTGTATGCGATACAGGAAGAATTTTTCAAATCAGAGCTTTAGAAGCAGAAATAACGCAGAAAACGCAATTTACCTTTGTGCCCCCTAGCGGAAAGTCTAGGATTTACTTGAAAATTTTGAATTTATAGGAAAAACATTTCGCATCGGAAACACTATCCAACAAAGAAGCAATTTTTCAAATCGTACTCTTAGAAGTAGAGATATTGACAAAAAAAAAGATATACATCTACGCCCCCTGGCGTAGAAACCATGCATTTTTTCAAGAAGAAAATTTTCCTAAAAGGTTTGTCGACATGAGTAGTATCGGTCAACAAACGACGTTTTTTTCAATCGAGAATTTAGAAGCTCATATTTTGCTGCAAATACAACAGACGTGCAAATGAACACTCTCCCAGTTGTTGCTGCTCGTGGGAGAGTGTTCTGTACAACGTGTTAGGAAGGAGTGAGTTGCGGGCGATTCCGCTTCATGAGTTCAAATTGGATTGTAATGCGTCAAAAACCTACCGTAATATGGTCGGGCCATGGGGCGAGTAGGCAATGTCTGAACGTACTGTTCGTCGGTGGTTTGACAAGTTTCCTTTCAGTGACACGAGTCTAAAAGATGAGGAGGGCCAAGGTCGACATTTTATCATGTATAACGATGCTCTGAAGGGGAATGTGGAGGCAAATCCTCGCGTCACAGTCAGAGAATTTGCCAAACAATACACTGTGTCAATGTGAACCATTTCCGAACATCTCCACCAAATTGGTAACGTCAAGAAGCTCGATACGTGGGTCCACTACGAAGCATCAGAAACAACAACGGTTTGAGATGTACAGACTTCTGCTTCGCAACGAAAAGGAGCTCCCATTTGATCGCATTGCAACCTGTGATGCAAAGTTGGTGCTATACGACAACTGTAAGCGATCTGAACAGTAGATGGACCATGTTGGACCACCCAAAACAACATCCTAAACCAAGGTTGACGCCAAAGAAGGTTTTGTTTACGGTGTGGTGGACTATTCACGGTGCCATACACTATAGGTTATTGAATGTTGGTGAAAGCATTACCTCAAGCACATACTGTGAAGAAATTGACCAAATGCACCCCAAAAGTTGTGTTCCAAACAACCATCTTTGGTGAACAGAAAGTATCCTGTCCTCCTCCATAACAACGCAAGACCACACGTGTCACAAATGACGAAACAGAAACTACACGAACTGAGATTCGAAATCCTCCAGCATCCAGCCTAATCGCCTGACTAAGCACTTGCCGATTTCCACCTGTTCATGTTTTAGCAATTACCAGAAGGACAGAACCTTCAGAAACCGAGAGGAGGCCGAAATTGCGTTCAGGGACTTTCTTGCATCCAGGGAGCCAGATTTCTTCCGAACTGGCTGTGGAGCACTTGTCAGTCGCTGGCAGAAGTGTACAGCTGCTGAAGGAGCCTATTTTGAATAAAACAAGGTTGTGTGCTAAGAACTATGTCTCTTTCATTGTTACTCTCCAAATAGGCAAATATTTACCGAAAGACCTGGTATTTCCTGCTGGGGCATTTTTTTTTTTTTCGAGCAGTGTGTTTTCAAATTTTTGTAGCACACAGTTTAGCCACTAGGGGGTCTAAGTATGTATTCTATTTGTACCATACCAGCAACCGTACCATCATTTCTAAGAACCCGATTTTGAATATCCATTTTGCTTTGGATATCTTCCGTTATGAGAAATGATCTGACCGCCATTTTTTTATTTTTCGTAACACACACTGCAGTCGTTAGTGGCCGAAAATAAATATTTCTACACCGATGAGTCATTACATCATGACCATCTACCTAATAAACTGTAAAACCTCCTTTAGCCCGCAAGACAGCAGCCACTAAGCGAGGCATCGATTCGATGAGGTAGCGATAGGTATCCTGGGGTATCTAGCACCATAATGTCAACAACAGGTCCTCCAGTTCCCGTACATTTCGGGGTGGTGGTGATTTAGTGCGAGCACGCTTTTCCAAGTCGAACAACAAATGTTCGATTGGGTTCATGTCACGTGAATTTGGAGGCCAGGGCATTAACAGAAAGTCACCAGCATGTTCCTCAAACTACTCCTTGACGATTCTGGCAATGTGGCATGGCGCTTTATCCTGTTGGTAATGGCCATCACCTGCAGGGAACACAGTTGCCATAAATGGGTGAACTTGGTCCGCAACGATGTTCAGATACCAGACAGCTGTCAGGGATTGTGCTATTGGGATAATGAGGCCTAAAATGCCCGCAACATGCCGCCGAAAAAAAACATCGCCCACAACATGCCGCCGCCGCCGCCGTCCTGTTTCCTCCCAACAGTGCATCCAGGTGCCATAGCCTCCATTGGTAATCGGCGTGATGTGATGCACCAGGAATCTTGATTAGTCAGACCAGGCCACTTTCTTCCAATCATCCACGGCCCAATCTCGATGATCTTGGGCCCATTTCATGCGTTGTTGGAGATGATGTGCAGTGAGCATGGGGACCTGGCAGGGTTTTCGGCTACGCAGGCCCATGCGCAGAAGGCTGCGATGAACTGTGTTCGGTAACACATTGCTCTGATCACCCTTGTTTTAGCTGCGAGTGATTTGTCGCACTGTGGTCCTGCGGTTGCTGTGAACAATGCGCGACAGTCCCCGCTCCCCTCTGGCGTCCATGAGCTGCGGACGACGGTTCGTCATTTGGCTATCTGTGCATCACTTTTGACACGTACTCATTACAGCGGCGCGTGAATAACCCACAAGCCGCGCCGTTTCCGAGATCGTAGTTCTGAGGCACCGTGCCATCACAATTTCTCCTTTATCAAACACCGATAAATCGGCAACTTTTCCCATTCTGACTCCGAACACTCTACTAACCGGAAGCCTGTCCTCAGGTTGTATATATACTGCTCTGTGAACTTCACCTGCGACACCGTTCTGTCTCCAGACGCGCTCATTTCTCTAGGCTGGGGGTGGTCATAATGCAATGTCTCATCGGGGTATTTGCGGATATTTTACCGACTGTGCAGAAAACAGTTTGATATTTTCTTTCTTTTTTTCTTTAATCTGTTTAATACACTACGAAGAAAATTGCTTCCATTTCGCATTTTAAATTATGCATAGATTTTCTCTTGGAGGCGTAAATGATCTCTTTTTCGCTGAATTTCTTCTAAAAATCCAATCTGCTTTGGAACATTTTTTTCGTGTCGGAAAGGATTCAAAAGACGAGCTCATTACACTCGAGAATTCGGTGTCATCTTTCTCGTTATTTCTGCTTTGGTAAGTATTTCATGCTTGATAAATCGCACTGATTCGCTCACTTGTTATTTGTTCGGAGTTACAGTAAAAGTCACTATTATAACAATAACTCAGCATATCGTATTCGGACCTGAAATCAGAATGTGGAAAAATATCAAGCGAAGCCATATTTTCAGTTTAAATTAAATTGTTTCACTGTTAATGTTAGAATAAGAAGGATACAGTTTCGTACCTGGAACTCCGCATAGAGTTCTGATCACTAACCAATGGAGATTCACATGAAATAATGCTCAGGTATTAAACCGACGAAATAACTTACGTGTTCGAATTTAAATTTGAACGTCTGATAAAACACGTCGTATGTAGCCTTGTTCTGATTCCTGAACGAATTAACATTCTTTACACAAGCAGAGCATTTTTTGTGTTGTTAAAAAAAGCCACCATTCTCGTCCCACTAACCTTTGAGAGCTTAATAGTAGGAAGAAGCTTCATCAACAATTTGCATAACTAGTTTCTTCAAGCTCAGACTCTTATCGTTCCTTCTACGAGTAGCAAAATATGTTTTCCTCCTTTGTTGCACATTATTTTCATAAACGTTTGGACGACCTCTCACCTCAAGGCTTCGTCAAATAAAGGGAGAGAATTTAAACTGTTCACCTTTTTATTTTTTTTATTTTACTACAGTTTTTTTTTTTTTTTAGTTTTTTCCGCACGACATAACAACATTTGTATCTTACAATGCCTTATATCCCTTCAATCGCACTTTGTACTGAAAGATTGTTCAGAACAATGACAGTAACCCATTTTATTCTTTCTTTAAGTTAAATGAGCGTAATTTGATGAAAAAAGGTAACAGAAACACAAGAAGGATGACACCGAATTCTCCGGTGTAATTGGCAAGTCTTTTGAAGCGAAAAAAAAAATTTCAAAGCATAATTTTAGGAGGGAAAATTGAACGAAAAAGAGAATGATACTAAGCAGGCCAATCGGGAGCTGTATGACTCTGTGTCCCGACGCTTAGCTGACAGATCATCATATTGATCTGTTCATACTATACATCCGTTTTATATCAGAAAATGTGTTCATTAGCATCGGTAAATTTTATCATGTTTTCCCTTACTCTTTGGCTGTCATTACTCTAAGAACTGTATTTGTATTCTTACTCTTCCAGGGTATTGTAACTTCAATGTCACAGAGCGTAGTTATACATTGAAGTAAGAAATCATTAGGAACACCGACCTAACAGATGTTGGGCCGCCATCGATCTACAAACCAGCCCGATTTGGTCTGGCATGAATTCAACGAGATGCTGCTATCATTCTGCATTATATGTTCAGCCAAGCATATATGATGGTGTCCGGTAATTGCTGAATGTTTGCTGGAGGATGATCTCTGTTACGAAGGGCTCTCATTCACAGGTGTTCAATTGGGTTACGTACTGGGGACCGTGGAGTCCATTTTAGTACTGTGAAGTCTTGGTCCTGCAACAATTGTGTAACAATCCGTGCTTTATGGCACATTATTTTTTTATTGAAGGTTTAACGACCACCGTGAGCAACTCTATCGGCTATAAGCAGTCTCCTCTCCCTAATTTAGGGCCACTGGTTCCAGGAAAGGGAGAAAGCCATTGCCGTAAGACAAACACAACATTGATGCCTCACCGGGATTCGAACCCGAACCCTAATTTTTTATTTTTTTTTATTGGAGGTTTAACGACCACCGTGAGCAACTCAATGGGCTATAAGCAGTCGCCCGTCCCTAATTTAGGACCACTGGTCCCAGGGAAGGGAGAGAGCCAGTGCCGTAAGACAAACACAACATCCATGCCACACTGGGATTCGAACCCGGACCCCTTTCGGAAGAATGATCAGAGGCCATCGCTTAGACCACTGCGCCACCGGGGCAACCCCGAACCCTTATCGGGCGAATGGTCGCAAACCAACGCTTAGACCACATTATCTATCCAAATGTTGTTCCCGACGTGTCAAGGAACCCATTCTCGCCAAGAAAAGAGACCCCCAGATCATTACGTCCCCTCCATTAGTTTGTACAGTTAACACTAGGCAGCTGAGATTCATTGATTCGTGCTGTTGATGCCATATTCTGCCCAGTCCATCAACATGCGGATCACGTGAACTTCTTTCAGTCCTCAAGAGTCCAGTTTTGGTGCTACCGTGTACACTGCAGACGAATTTGCCAGTTTTTAGCAGAGAGAAATGGTACCCAAAGGGGACGTCTACTGTTATAGCCCATGTGCCAATCTGCGACGGGCTGTGGATGCCGGAATTCTTCTTTCGATACTGCAGTTGTACTGCGCTGTTACTTGACGTAATGGACCTCGTCGGTTGCCTCATACGATCCTCTCCAGCCGCCTTTGCCGTCGAACATGGACCAGTAGTTTTCGCCCAAAGGAAGACAGCTGACTGCTTGTCGTGTTTGTCCACCACTCATTATGCGCCCTCGATACAGCTGTTCTTGCATAGCGGAGGTTTGCCGGCCCGAGTCGGGCCCACTATCACGCCTCTTTCAGAATCGCTTAAATCACAAATCTTTCCCATATTGCTGCTATCTACGCTTCGTATGCATCTGAATCCCTTGCAGTACGCTTTTCATAAAGTCATTTTAACATCATAGTTCTAAACGTGTAAGTTTCTGATTGCAATTGCGTATTTTTAATAATTTGCTACTTCGGTGTAGATACATTGTTCGACATAGAAATTGCCCACCCAGAAGGAGTGAGGATAGAGGGGTGAAATTGAGCATGCAAATAGGAATGCATAAGGGTTTACCTTAATGTTATTTTCAGCCACGCACAGTGTTTATCAGATGAGATAATGCATCACAATGGGTACGCCTCAGTAAGTGGTTGCACCGCCGTGAACGGCAATGCAATACAGCATGGCAATGAGTCCCATAATTCATCGAAAGGGTGCACAAGCCGAGTCGATTGCAGACGACGTCCACTGTGGTCCCACAGATTTTCGATTGGGATAAATCGGGCGATCATGCTGACTATGGCAGTGTTTGAACATGTTGCAAATATTGTCTGGAGACCCGAGCAGTGTGTACACGGGCGTTACCTTGCTGGGAAATGAGGTGCTGTAGGCCATTCAGGAACGGTATCAAAATGGGCTGCAGAACCTCGCACACGTATTGTGTCAGTGTGCCCGTGATACGGACAAGAGGTGACCTGCTGTCATGCGCAATAGCGCCCCAAAACCATGATGCCTGTCTGACGGGCGGTGTGAAAGTCGTGAACGAAACAGGGAACCGTCCGCTCACCAGGATGTCGCCGGACAATGATCCGTCGATTGTCAGCCCCCAGATAAAAACGGGATTCTTCACAGAAGACCATAGTGGTTCATTCTTGACCCCACTGCGCATGACTTCGGCACCAAGCCAGACCAGCGCTGCGATGGCTGGCCGTCAATGGCAGTCGACGTAACGGTTGCCTACTGCGTAGGTTTGCCAATTGTAACCTTCGGTTTACAGTTTGGATCATTGTGGCGGCGTCCATAGCCGATGATACAGCACGTCGAATAGTGGCTGCAGTGCTTTCTGGTGACGAACGAGCGTGTCGAACAATCCGCCGATCCAAGCATGCTGACGTTTGTCGGACTGCATGACTGCGGCTCCGACGCACATACAAACCTTCCTGTAGCCACTGGTGCCAACGGCATACAACAGTTCGTGCATCATGTTGCACATGAGCAGCGATACGACGTGTAGACCAGCCCGCTTTTCACAGGCCTACAATTCTTTCTCTCTGAAACGCCTCCAAATGGCGACAAACCTGCCGACGGTGTGTACCCGGCATTTTCGGCCTTCGCTGAACAGTTTCCTAACACAAACAACAAACTGAAAAGTCCGCGACACTTCCACCAGCGACTACACATTACCATCCCTGTTGCTGCTGGCACCTTTATCTCACGAACGCGTGACGTCATCGGCTCCGGTTTAACATCATTTGAATATCATGAATGGGTGCACCCACCCTGCGATTTGCATGTCGAGCAGTGTATATGATTACCCAAAAGTTTCTCTTTCGCCCTCCGTTCAGAAGAGATATGAGAAACTGAAAACAGTTTTACGATTCTCTGATGATTAATCAAAGCTGTAACTGATGCACAGAAGATACGGTAATAATAAACGGTTATTTCGTGTCGTCATTAGCATACTTACTTCTAGTATGCTTTAAATTCCAGCATAATTTTACGGCCTTCAGAAGAGAAATAGCTTCACCTTACATTAAAAGTGATGAAGCGTTCACATGGCTTTCCAATCTGAAGCGTAACATAAATAAAAAGCAAACACCGTGTTTTCATGAATATAAAATGATATCCTTATCAGAGAATTCTAGAGCAACCAAGACTCAAAGTCAATAAAATTTGAACTATTAGCCCGTGAAAAGTTGAAATTCGCAGAATAAATTATGAACTTCAATGGGTTATGAATGATTTAGATCATGGGAATGAAGTTCTGGATAGTGAAAGCAGCTAATTTTCAATAACTTCCTTTTATTTGTTTGGAGGTTTAACGATAACCGTGAGCAACTCGATCGGCTATTTCCAGTCGCCCGTCTCTGATTAAGGACCACTTTTTTTATAGAATGGAGAAAGCCACTGTTGTAGGACAAACACAACATCCGTGCGTCACCGGGATTCAAACCCAGGCCATCTTGGACGAATGGGTGGTCAGAAGCCATCGCTCAAACCAGTGTACCACCGATGAAGCAGATGCGTCATCCCGAGGGGTCTGGGTCAAAACACCGACACCCAAAACACCGACAGGACAAAACACCGACACCCGAAACACCGACACCCAAAACACCGACAACCAAAACACCGACAGGACAAAACACCGACAAGCCAAAACACCGACAGGACAAAACACCGACAGGACAAAACACCGACAGGACAAAACACCGACTGGACAAAACACCGACAGGACAAAACACCGACAAACTGTCAACATTTTACTTCAACAGTTTTAAACTTCAAGCCTTGTAGCGTACTTCTTTGACAATAGTCGGCGCTGCAGTACCAATGCAAAATTTCCTTTGTTAAAACTGCAGTAAGGAGCTATATAAAAATTTCAGTTTTTCCTGTATATGTAAAATTGATTGTTTGTATGTCCGCTATACAAATCGACAGTTTTCAATTTAGAACCACCAAATTTGGTATACTACCTCATGGTACTCTAAGTTAGACCGTAAACCCTTTTTGGAATGGATCGAGGCCCGGGTCAAGGGGGCCCATACAAAATTTTCGTAAAATTTACAGTTTTCAATTTAGAACCACCAAATTTGGTATAATATCTCATGGTGCACAAAGTTAAACAGCTGACCGTTTTGGAAAGTGGTCGGGGCCCGGGGTCAAGAGGGCCCCATACAAAATTTTCGTAAATTCTACAGTTTTCAATTTAGAACCACCAAATTTGGTATAATATCTCGTGGTGCTCTAAGTTAGCCGTAGACAGTTTTTTGGAAGGGGTCGGGGCCCGGGGTCAAGTGGGCCCATACAAAATTTTAGTAAAATCTACAGTTTCCAATTTAGAACCACCAATTTTGGTATACTATCTCATGATACTCAAAGTTAAACCGTTGACCATTTTGGGAAGTGGTCGGGGCCCGGAGTCAAGAGGGCCCCATACAAAATTTTCGTAAAATCTACAGTTTTCAATTTTGAACCACCAAATTTGGTATACTACCTCATGGTACTCTAAGTTAGACCGTAAAGCCTTTTTGGAATGGATCGAGGCCCGGGTCAAGGGGGCCCATACAAAATTTTCGTAAAATTTACAGTTTTCAATTTAGAACCACCAAATTTGGTATAATATCTCATGGTGCACAAAAAGTTAAACAGCTGACCGTTTTGGAAAGTGGTCGGGGCCCGGGGTCAAGAGGGCCCCATACAAAATTTTCGTAAATTCTACAGTTTTCAATTTAGAACCACCAAATTTGGTATAATATCTCGTGGTGTTCTAAGTTAGCCGTAGACAGTTTTTGGAAGGGGTCGGGGCCCGGGGTCAAGTGGGCCCATACAAAATTTTAGTAAAATCTACAGTTTCCAATTTAGAACCACCAATTTTGGTATACTATCTCATGATACTCAAAGTTAAACCGTTGACCATTTTGGGAAGTGGTCGGGGCCCGGAGTCAAGAGGGCCCCATACAAAATTTTCGTAAAATCTACAGTTTTCAATTTTGAACCACCAAATTTCGTATACTACCTCATGGTACTGTTAGTTAGACCGTGAACTCTTTTTGGAAGGGATAGGGGTCAATTGGGCCCCACACAAAATTTTCGTAAATTCTACAGTTTTCAATTTAGAACCACCAAATTTCGTATACTACCTCATGGTACTGTAAGTTAGACCGTGAACTCTTTTTGGAAGGGACAGAGGTCAAGGGGGGCCCCACACAAAATTTTCGTAAATTCTACAGTTTTCAATTTAGAACCAACACATTTGGTATACTACCTCATGGTACTCTAAGTTAGACCGTAAACCCTTTTTGGAAGGGATCGGGGCCAGGAGTCAAGGCGGTCCCATACAAAATTTTCGTAAAATTTTCAGTTTTCAATTTAGAGCCACCAAATTTGGTATACTATCTCATGGTGCTCAAAGTTAAACCGTAGACCGTTTTTGGAAGTGGTCGGGGCCCGGAGTCAAGGGGGCCAATACGAAATTTTGGTAAAATCTACAGTTTTTAATTTAGAACCACAAATTTGGTTATCTCATGGTAATCCGAGTTAGCCCCTGGACGGTTTGGGGAACGGGTCATCGGGGCCCGTTGTCAAGGGGGCCCATACAAAATTCTCGTAAAATCTACAGTTTTTAATTTAGAACCACCAAATTTGGTATACTACCTCATGGTACTTTAAGTTAGACCGTAAACCCTTTTTGGAATGGATCGGGGCCGGTATCAAGGGGAGGCCCATACAAAATTTTCGTAAAATCTACAGTTTTCGGTTTAGAACCACCAATTTTGGTATACTGTCTGATGGTGCTCAAAGTTAAACCGTTGACCGTTTTTGGAAGTGGTCGGGGCCCGGGGTAAAGTGGGCCCATACAAAATTTTAGTAAAATCAACAATTTCCAATTTAGAACCATCAAATTTAGTTTACTATCCCATGGTGCTCAAAGTTAAACCGTTGACCGTTTTGGGAAGTGGTCGGGGCCCGAATTCAAGAGGGCCCCGTACAAAATTTTTGTAAAATCTACAGTTTTCAATTTAGAACCACCAAATTTCGCATACTACCTCGTGGTACTGTACGTTAGACCGTAGACAGTTCTTGGAAGGGGTCGGGTCCCGGGGTCAAGTGGGCCCATACAAAATTTTAGTAAAATCTACAGTTTCCAATTAAAAACCACCAAATTTGGTTTAGTATCCATGGTGCTCAAAGTTAAACCGTTGACCGTTTTGGGAAGTGGTTGGGGCCCGGGGTCAAGAGGACCCCATAAAAAATTTTCGTAAAATTTACAGTTTTCACTTTTGAACCACCAAATTTCGTATACTACCTCATGGTACTGCAAGTTAGACCGTAAACTCTTTTTGGAAGGGATCGGGGTCAAGGGGGCCCCTCACAAAATTTTCGTAAATTCTACAGTTTTCAATTTAGAACCAACAAATTTTTTATACTGCCTCATGGTACTCTAAGTTAGACCGTAAACCCTTTTTGGAAGGGATCGGGGCCCGGAGTCAAGGGGGTCCCATACAAAATTTTCGTAAAATTTACAGTTTTCAATTTAGAACCACCAAATTTGGTATACTATCTCATGGTGCTCAAAGTTAAATCGTAGACAATTTTTGGAAGTGGTCGGGGCCCGGGGTCAAGGGGACCCCAAACGAAATTTTCGTAAAATCTACAGTTTTTAATTTAGAAACACCAAATTTGGTTATCTCATGGTACTCCGAGTTAGCCCCTAGACGGTTTGGGGAAGGGGTCGTCGGGGCCCGTTGTCAAGGGGGCCCATACAAAATTTCCGTAAAATCTACAGTTTTCAACTTAGAACCGCCAAATTTTATATACTATCTCATGGTGCCCTAACTTACACAGTAGATGGTTTTGGGAAGGAGTTGGAGCCTTGTATTGGTCGGAGCCCGGGGTCACAGGGCGCCCACCCAAACTTTTCCATACAATCTACAGTTTTCAGTTTAGAACCACCGAATTTGGCATACTATATCATGGTACTCTGAGTTTTACCGTAGACGGTTTTTGGAAGGGGTCGGGCCCGGCGTGAAGGGGGACCATACAAAATTTTCGTAAAAGTTCCATTTTGTACTTTTAAGAACTTCAACGCAATTTAGCACTCCAATATCCGATGTACGGTCTAAGTTGGAGACCGTAGATAACAACAGAGTGAGAAAATATCTATTTAATGGTGTATTAAAAACACAAATGAGTAAACGTTAGTTTTCACCACCAACGGACTGCTTCATCAGGCAGAAATACAATGTAATGTAAAAAGAGAGTTCCAGATATTCAAAATGGTAAACAAAAGGATGATCAATGCCAATGTCAAGTCACATGCACTCGACGTGTCATAGGTACATTGCATTTCAGTGTCGCTGGATTTTCAGAAGCGCAAGCCAGTGCACGGCTCTTCTATAGATGTCTTTTCGAAGGTAAATATTTCCACTCCATTTCCTTTCTTTTTTGTTTCGTATAAGTAAATTAAGTAAATCAATTTTTTTTTCACAATTTCAGCCATCCCTGCTCCTACTTTTTTTTTTTTTTTTGCAGAAATACTACTGCATCAGCCAGACACTGGCATTGGCGGGCATTAATTTGGAAGAACCCTGCTTTTCACATGGACAACTTAACGTTGCGTGCTCAAGGGTTGGCAATCCTGAAACTCTTTACATTTTTGCTCCCAATTGATAAACTAAAAGTAGAGTTTATCAAAAAGCAATAACCTAAATGAATTAAAATAAATTTACTGGAAAATTACAGGAATACCTTTTTAATATATTAACTTTCACCAGGTGAGCTTGGTGTTTCCACGAATAGTAATATTTACCCGGGAAATACCGGGTACCCCTGCTAGTTTGAGATATAAATTACCTCGGTTTTGCAGATTTTTCTCAGCTACATAGGTTACGTTTTTAATTTCGTATTTTTTAATCGCGGGGACCTGGGCAGTTTCAACAATTCTTAGTCACCTGTACTCATGTTCATAACGTTTATATAGCAAGACATGTTAATGCTTTTAAACGTACATAAAATGCCTAAGTGATTGTCCAAAAATTATGGGCGCCCCGCTGGCGCAGTGGTCTAAGCGATGGCCTCTGATCATTCGTCCGTAAGGGGCCCGGGTACGAATCCCGGTGAGGCATGTATGTTGTGTTTGTCTTACGGCATTGGCTCTCTCCCTTCCCTGGAACCAGTGACCCTAAATTAGGGACGGGCGACTGCTTATAGCCCATTGAGTTGCTCACGGTGGTCGTTAAACCTCCAATCAAAAAAAAAATTATGTTTTTTTTAAGTCCATTGTGTTTTACCTTCATACTGGCCCCCATTTATTCCATCATATTGGACCTGGCCACGCATATCATGAAAGCTGAAATCTTCAAAATTCAAAAAAAATTGAAAATAAAATGTTAGTCCTTTGCCCGTGGTATCCGTTAGTGAACAAAAGAATAAATCATTTTGCTCTGTTTTTAAGTCGTTTTCTATTGAATTATATAATGAAGTAAATTTTTACAAAAAAATCAACGTGCCACGTAGCATTTCCATTTTTCACAATAAAGCGTTTTTATAGCTTTTGCCATGTCTCTGTTATTAATTTATTAAACGTAAAATTTTATTTGGGATTCTTGCCTACCCTTGGAATTTGGCTACTTGGCACGTCTCTGGTTCTCGCTATGACGTCACAGCCCCCCATGAACCGTTCTTTGCAGAAGCTTAGAATACTAATCTTGAAACAAAGGAACGACCCAGACCTTCTTTTTCTATAGCCCTGGTACGTCGCCACCTTTACGAAAGCTCAGAGATGTAATAGAAAAGATAAGCAGACAATGTATTGAAGAAAGAATAAGATTTCTCCCTTCAGCCAAGGACTAGCAGGAAACACCCCAGAGACATCACTGCCCACGTACAACACCCAGGGTGCTGCGGGGTACTGCAAGTTTTAACCACAGGAAAAAACCCTGGGAGAAACCCAGTTTCTCCCAGCCTCACAATGCGCTTTGTTGGTATGATAGAGATAAGCAACAAACTGCGGCCGAAAAATTATCTTGCAATGAAAGCTATTACCTCCCACCCAGAGCTGCCTCCCAACTATCTAATGACCTTCATTTACTTACACTCCTACGAAAAGGTGAGAGGGGAGCAGGTTATTAAATTCGTTAACCTTGGACCGAACCCAAATCCTCGGAGCGAGGAAAAATCACGTTACCTAAGAGCACTAGTCTTTTTGTAATCAGTCTGTTTCTCAGTTCCATGAGTAACAGAGGTTTTGAAGAAGTTCCAAGCACAACCATGTCGGAAATATGTACGTTTGTCGATTTACAAAAGGGAGGGAAAAAACTGAGTTTAAATTGATTTCTTTTCCTTAAAGAAAGACAACGGTGTAATAAATTTTACTGGATATGCGATCAGAAGAGTAATGGCTGCAGAAGTAGAGCAATTACATCACTTGCAGGTGAAGAACATTATCTTATAAGTGCGTCCGAGCATAACCATGCTCCGGAAAGTGCTCGATCTAAAGTAGCCCAGAAGATTGCGGACATCTAAGAGAAGGCCAGAACCACCAACAATTTACCCCTGCGAATTATACAGGATGTAGCCTCCGAAATGTCTCTTGTGGCTCATCAGAGCATGCCGTCGAAAGAAGCACAGAGGAAATTGATAAAAAGAACTAGGAGGGTTGAAATGCCACCTGAACCTGCAACTGTGGAAATACTAAATATACCTGAGTTCTTAAAATACACAGAGGACGGGGAATTATTCCTATTAAAAGACTTGTATGAGAGGAATGAAAAAGTTTAATTTTTTCAACAGAAGCTAACCTCAAAATGTTGAGTGAAGCTGCATTTTGGGTGATGGATGGGACTTTTAAAACAGTGCCCAATATTTTTAAACAGCTGTATTCCATTCACGGTCCCGTGGGTCCTATGAACAACTGTAGAATTTTGCCGTTAGTTTACGCTCTGATGACTAGCAAATCGCTAACCAGTTACTTCTCATTCTTTGAAGAGCTAAAGACATTTGCCACTCAGAAAGATATTATTTTAGATCCACAGTGGGCGATCACTGATTTTGAGATGTCAGTCATCAATGCTGTAAGGGCCGCCTTTCCAGGCGCTAGACACCACGGATGCTTCTTTCATCTTGGGCAAAACATTTGGCGCTAAGTTCAGGCTACTCCTGGCCTGCAATCGAGATATTGTAGTAATGAAGAGTTCAGCTTGATAGTTCGACATCTTCCGGCGCTTGTTTTTCTTCCTCCTGAAGATATTGATAATGCCTTTAACGAGATAAAACTATTGTTTGATGACGAAGCGGAAGATTTAGTCAAATGGTTTGAAGAGTACTATGTCTTGGGAAAAGTTCGTCGTACAACACGTAGCGGTGAAGAACGGCGAAACGAGCCAATCTTCCCACCAACTCTGTGGTCAGTGAATTCAGGAGTGATCCCACTCATTCAGTGCTTTTTACAGTGCTTTACAGTGAATCGCGGTTTTGTCTCACCACGGATGATCGCCGTGTGAGAGTCTGGAGAAGACGTGGCCAACGGCGGATTCCTCTGCCATTGTGGAGGACCACACGGCCCGACAATGTAGCATCATGGTGTGGGATGCTATCAGCGCCAACAGCTGCTCACCGCTGGTACGTAATACTGAACATTGACTGCAGGGCAGCCCATACGCCGTTTTTCAGCAGGATAACGCCCTGCCGCCTACCTCTCGGATCAACCTGAATGCTTTACACGGTGTGCGGATGCTTCTGTGACCAGCACGATCCCCCGACCTCTCGCCCATCGAGCATATGTGGGACACGATTGGACGTCTGTTGAGTACCCTCCCACCCCCGCAAAATGAAGATGAACTGTGGACGCGGATCAACACCACATACATGGTCCACGATACCCCAGGACTCTATTCGGACTCTCATTGCCTTGATTCCACGTCGGAGTCAACGCTGTATCACCCAAAATGAGGGCCGCACTCCTTATTGATCATCCTGCATATTCGGCCACTGGAGAGTGTTCCAGGGCTGCGTAGGGTGCCGAATGTAACAGTGACCATTAAATCATTTGTTATAATTTTTTTTGTCTGTATGTGACAATTAAATCATTTGTTCAGGACCCACTTGGCTATCTGTGTGTGCAGTTTGGTCAGTTTTCGAGCATTCCTTCATGGTGTGGCATTTTCCCTGTCAGGCAGTGTATTTTACAGTGCTTATATATTGAAACTAAAACTCCTGATAAAGGTTTCTATTTTATATACATTTCATAGTAAGAATTTTATTTTGGATTCAAGCTTTTCTTCTTTAACTGCTGAAATAAAATTTGTCTGTACAGTTTTTAAAAGCGGATTTTCATTTCCCAGAATTCATAAGAATCTGCGTATTCGGTTACATAGAAAATGTCGTACATTAGGAAGTTATAATTTTCTTCTTTAACTGCTGAAATAAAATGTGTTTGTACCGTTCTAAATACAGTTTTGAAAAGCGGATTTTCATTTCTCAGAATTCGTAAGAATTCGTTTTCAGTTACATAGAAAATATCGTACATTAGGAAGTTGTAATCGTACTAGTACAAGCTTGGGTTTAAACCGCATGAACGTACTACACTCTACATTATTCTTTCAAATGTTAAATTTCAGTGTTATGTGAAAATCATTAATTAAAACAACTGGAAAAACAATTCACAAGAAACAGTTCGTTTCATCTTGCAATTCGAGTTGAAAGCCAGGATTTTAACGGATGTTCTCGTATAAATGTATTTACATGTGTATATTAATAAACGCATTTTATTTCTCTATTGATACTCTTTTCCCCCACTATTCAGGAGGCTTGAATAGTGAAACCAAATAAGACGGCTTTATTAATATTCACGTCAACTATGAAATTCTTCAACAGCTCTTTTTATCCACTCATATCAATGTTTGCCGGCTCAGTCCACGGAATCGAAGTTTCTTTAGCAATGTTCTTTGTCCCTAACGTATCGCTTCCAACGAAGTACGGAAGCGATACGTTATTAGGGCACAAGATGACGGTTGCTTCTTCTTCATGACTGAAGGGAGTGCCCGTTAACCGCTGTTAAGATGTTCTATTGTGTGCAGGCTATTGTTAATGTTATTCGTAGTGCACATATTCTGTACCATCTGAAACTCACCGTTGTTTAGAAGTTACCGCTATTCGGTGATGTCTCTTCAATAAAACTCGGTGAATGCACAGTAAAAATAAACAACAGGTAATATTTAATAACATTTAATTTACTGGCGTTTAAAATACTTCATACAATACATTTTTGACATCGTTCGTATAATTACTGAAAGCTGTGGTAAAAGGCCTCTTTCGTTATTTTCTTCAGCTGGGTTGTCACGCCGTTTGAATGTTAGAAATATCAATGAATTTCTTCTTTTTAGTGCTGATATCGAAGGGGAGGGGGATCACTCACTGAGCCGGCGCCAGATCAATATAATACCGTGGGTTATTCAATGCAGCAACGGCTCGCTTACCAAGAAATTTCTCTACTGTCTCTGCCGAATAGGACTACGATTTGTCATGCTACGAGACCATGTGCAAAGGTCGGCCCTACGGGACGAATGTGTTTCAACCAGTTCCGGGCGATTCGCCCAACGAGGATTGGTTCAATGCCGATTGGTCCAATGTCCGATTCGTCCAATGGTACGATTGGTCCAATGCCGATTCGTCCAATAGTACGATTGGTCCAACGCCGATTCGTCCAATTTTATCATCTTACCAACGATAAACTGTTCTATTTTCCAGAAAGGAATAATGATTTAAATTTTTCTGCTTATTATATCCTTTTGAAAGAGCATTTCCGTATATTTGGTAATTGTAAACATTTTACATAAACCTGGTAAAAGGCACTCAATGGAGCATTTCTCAGCTGTTTGCAAAGCACCTAGGAGCTGGCCTTTTTACAATATTTTTTAAGTTACAACCTAGATATTTGGTATTTGTAAACCTTTTATAAAACCTTATAAAAGGCACTCATCGTATCATTTCTCAGGTCTTTACAAGGCACCTAGGCCGCGGTACTTTTTAGAAGTTTTTAAGTTACAACCTAGATATTTGGTATTTGTAAATATGTTATAAAACCTAATATAAATCACTCGTCGTATCATTTATCAGGTCTTTCCAAGGAACCTATAGGCAGGGGCCTTTTTTTGCAGAGTCGTGTCTTAGGGATTTCATTAAAACATTCAAAGTTTTAGAAGATTAAGCAATTGAAATAGAAAATAATACTCTTTAGCTTTATCATACGGAATTTTAAATGGCAAGAAATACAGGATTTAAAATATTTATCTGACTTCCCATTTAGGGATATAATAAAAATGAGGAAAAGTGAGGAGCACTTAGCGCCCACGCAAGCCCAGATATGCCGCCATTTCTACAAGAGTATATATATAAAACATTGAACATACATGACGGGCGTCTCCTTAACTATTGTAGCCAAAAAATATCTCTTATGGGGACATATACTAATCAATTGTATAAAACTAAAAACAGAATTGGAAATTACTGGTTTTGATATTAAATAACCATAAACTGAAAACTGAGGCTTCAAGAAAGCCCTCAAGCAATTATGCGTAGTTTCAGCTAAAATGAACTGTTCTAATTTTATTATTATTTTTTTTTTTTCCGGTTGCAAACTTTTCCCAAATTCGTGGCAATTTTATTTTCAGTATTAACGATACTTATATTTGAAAGTCGTTTCTGTTTCATATTAGATCAAAAGTAATTTTTCGTGATTTTAAGTTCGGAAAACGATCTTTTCTCTCAAGCCACTGTTTCAGACAGTAGAAATTTGCACAGAGGGATGTGTTCACCTTAGGCAATCAGAAAAGTCCCCAACAGAAAAACTCTCCCACATCGAAAAGGTCCCCCATCGGAAATGCCCCTCACAGGAAAAGTCTCTCATCTTTTTCAGTCAGGGACCATGCACAAATTGCATTTGACACAAAATATCGAACGTGGGGGAGATTTCCGGGGTCATCATTTCTATTCCCACGCTGTTTAAAACAAGTTGCAGCCGTACAAAGTGCTCAATTATGTGGGGGAAATTTCCGGGATCGGCATTTCAAACTTTTACCGCAGTTTAGAGTAAAAATCGGTTTACAATTAGCAGGGTTGGGTGAGGGAAATGTCCAGGTTGGTATTTCCACTTTTACCGCGGTTTTTAGTGGAAAACGGTCTTACAATCAGCAGGCTGACAGGGTGAGGGAAATTCCGGGGTCCGGATTTCTTTTCCATCGTTCTCATGTTCATAATGTTTACGTAACAAGTCAATAATATTGTGATGTTACGCAGGCAGAAAATATTATTAGGCCTAACGCCTAAGCCCTTCTAAAAGTTTTCATTCCGTCATTTCCATATTCCTAAAATTTACGTAACAAGTAATGTCAGTAATACTGCGCTATTACTTGTACACCAAACATTGATTAATAGGCCGTAGGCCTGGAGCTTTTTCTTCGCCTATGCGATATTTGTAAAATTTACAAAAAAGTCAAGTTAATAGCTTGGCGAGTTAACTTTTTCTTCGCCTAAGTGTGTTAGACCTAATAATATTTTCTGCCTGAGTTGTACCGCGGTAATAATAATTTGAAATGTTACGTAAACGTTTTGAACATGAGCACGATGGAATAAAACATGCAGACCCCGGGATTTCCCCCACCCTGTCAGCTTGCTGATTGTAAGACCGTTTTTTTACTGTAAACTGCGGTGAAATTACACTAAAAAACTTAGGAAAACCGCTAAAAACTGTGGTCACAGTTGAAATACTAACCCGGAAATTTCCCCCGCCCCATCCAGTTACTTGTAAGACCGTTTTTTACTAAAAAGTGCGTAAAAGTCGAAATGCCGACACCGAAAATTCCCCCACCCGGTCCAGCTAATTGTAAGACTGTTTTTACTTTGTATACACGGCGGTAAAATTTGAAATGACGACCACGGAAAATTCTCCCACATATTTGTGCTCGTTGAAAGGATGCAACTTGTTTTAAACAGCATGAAAATGGTTACTGTGAGAGCGGGAACTTCACTGATGCACGACACATAATTAATGGAACATTAAGCCTGTGTAATCAGGAAATCACACATGAAATGAACTAGTAAAAAATACATTAGGTTTTATAATGTAATACAAAAATTAACGTATGTTGTATGGGTGTACGACGAAAAACCTCCATATATGTATTTTTCTAATGGAACCTAGAATGTATTCCACAAAGACAAAGAACTTTCGAAAGTTCCAGAACATTTTGTAAAATATTTGAAGGCTACAAAGAAAGCCAGAAGTACTCACGCTCAGGAAAAGATACACCTTTCTCGAGTACGATAAAGATCGACCCATTAAGATAATGGCATCCGGCAAACTTTGTTTAACGAACAGACGCCGAGAAGTCCGGCTGTCTACACATCAGCATTGTATGTGGACAGGAAAATGTATTGCGTTCATATATGCTTGTATCTCTTGCGGTAGGTTAAGCCCGTCTAAGAAACGCCACCGATCAAACGATCCGGCTATCCAGTGGAAAGAATAAACGCCCGCAGAACGGATAGGCACGTCGACGCCATCGAGGGGAAAAGGAGCAAACGCGCTGGCCACGAGGACCTCGCTTGCCAACAGGGAGAGTAGTAGTAGGCCCTCGGGCCCAGGAAGCGGCAGTAACGTATATACGTACAGTGAGGAAGCGAACGAAGACAGAGCGCCAAGCGAAAAGGGTAGTCTGTCGGTTGTTCACGGAACGAACGGAGAGGATCAGGGAAGCTTCAGCTGACGCGACTCGAAGGTTTTTCGGGTGCGTGTGTACTCAGAGTAAAGGTACGAGATGGTCCAGTCATACCATATACGGTGATGGAACTATTATTTTCTAGGTTAAGGAAAATCGGCGGCACAGGTCTCAGGAAGACAGACTCTCGAGATTTCTTCCGTTAGCCGGAGAGCGTAACTTAGAAATTTGGTGAAACAGGTCCCCGAGACGGGAACTCTCACCGATTGCGTTGTTCTTCAGGTAGATAGGAAACCACGGAGAGATACAGGTTTTAGGCATTATCGAGAAAGACTCTCTCTCTAGTTCACGAGTATCGGTAAATGATAGGCGCCAGTTTATAGGTTGGCCGATTACAAACTTTTCTCTTTACACTGGAAGAAAGACATTTGATTTATCACTACGGAGAGCGTTTCTTTTTCTACGGACAAGCTTACCTGCAAAAGCCTCCCATATTATTCATTAAATGTTGTTACATTTCAATCAAATCTTTCAGCAATTACTTTGTAGTCATTGGTAGTTTTTATCTGTAGTTTTTCGGCAGTCTCAATCTATCCTCCTGGTTCACAAATATTCTTTATAGTAAAGTGGGGAGGAGCGTCCGTTCACTCAATATTAATATTGGGGTAAGTTCATATGAACGAACCTGGTGCTTCTATTGGCTGTGAGGGGGTCCTATAACGTAGACGACTGCTAAACATATTTAGGGCGTGGCCACATAATTAGCTGGGTACGTTCGCCCCTACAGTTACCTCAGAAATCTCTCCCACAATTGATATTTTGTGTAAACTGCAATTTGTGCACGGTCCCTGACTGAAAAAGGTAGAGGACTTTTCCTAAGGGAAACTTTTTCAATGTCGGGAACTTTTCCGAATGAGGGACAGTTTTCCTGAGTGGGAGTTTTCCTGTGGGGAAGTTTTCCTGTGAGAGACTTTTCCGTCCATCATTAGCAATATCATTCTTTCCACCACGCGAAAAGCTGAAATTACATCAACACGTAGTGCAAAATGCATGTTTTTCATTTTTTTGAAGATTTTGCAATACACGAGAATTCCGCAGAACACGCACGCATCACGGAATATTTTATAGTAACCCCCCCCCCCCCCCCAATCCCCTTTTATATTGCTGCTCATAGCGAATCACTAATATTAAATTTATTGACACTTGAAAAAAATGCAAGTAAAACTGATATAGTAAAACAATAACCGCTTAAAGAGATGCAATTTGCAGAAGAAAAAATAGTACCCCAACATATTAATTGAATATACCAAGACATTTTTATGCACGTTAACGAGCGACGAACAAAGCACGGTTGGAAAGCGTAGAAAACTTAAGAAGCAGTGGCTCGAATGAACATTGGATTTACTTTTTTTTTTTTTTTTTTTTTTTTTTTTTTAACTTCCTCTTAGGTCAAATTTATTGCAAGAGAAGAAGTTACGAAACCATGCCCCAACGCATTCTTAATTTCACAAAACTGGCAGCTTTTGCTTAATTTCGTCATGTTGGGTATCGATCTGGGCTTAAAAATTCCACAGATTTAAAATCCGTTTGAATTTTTTTTCTACGATAACTACGTTCTGAAATAGAATTTTGAACTGGGAGAAATAAAGACACGTGCTGGAATGCAAAACACACCCCACGCTGGCCTACTGAGAAGTTGCGACCCGGGGGACGAACAACGCATTGTCTGAAAAGGAGAGGAAGGGGGGGGGGGGGGCATAGCGAGAGAGAAATAGAGAGAGATGGACAGAACCAAGCCCAAGATTAAACAAGACCACTTAGTTGGCGCAGTCCAGTTTAAGCGCGGCGCAAGTTTTACTGTTTTAGTGTCTGAAACAACGCAAAACAATAAACCTAAACCGTGGAAAAACTGCTGCAAATGTTCCCACATAAACACATGTAACTGAAAAGTTATTCGTAATTTACATCGGCGCTTTAATTTGAATGGATTAAGTTAAATAAAAAAAAGTTCCGTAAATGTTACGGGTAAATCGTAAAACTTGGCAGGTATGTGCTATCATATTGTCGAAATTTAAGCATCAGGACCTGCTTTGAATTTGGGATATGGTGTACACCCGCCGAAATTTTAATTTCGTATATGCCGTGTGGCCCAACGCACGTTTGGGACATGATGTACACCCACGTGATTTGTCCACCCGCTGAATTTTTAATTTGCATGTAGTGTGACCCAACACACGTTTTGAAAAAGAATCCGACTTGTCTCAGCTGGGGGGGGGGGGAGGGGGTGGATCCCAAAATAAAGCAAATGCAATGCAAATCAAAAACAACACACCAGATCTCTACGGGAAATGGCAAATTCGTACTAGGGAGATTGCCCCCGCCCCGATCAGCGACGTTACGGGGTCATAGATAAAATGCATACGCCGCAATTGCGTTTCTTTCACAGATCTTGTCAAAGTGTGGAAGTTTTCCTAGTAGAACAAAACGAAATGTACGTGTTTTCCTAGGGATATAAATGCGTTTGTAAGATCATAACGACACAAGGTTTATGTAGAAGCTTTGCCACTCACTAAATCTTGAGTTATGGCTTTAATATTTCGCATGTCATGCAATAAAGGCTAATTTACAGGGACTCAACAAATCGATCTTCAGGTGTTGACAAGATACCCACGTTACGGGCCTTTTTCGGAGATTTTAAATTACAACCTTGATATTTCGTATTTGTAAACATTTAATAAAACATAATAAAAGTCACTGAACAGATTATTTCAATGGATCAGTTCTCAGCTCTTTACAAGGCGCCTAGGCAGCCGGCTTTTTTAGATTTAAGTTACAACTTAGATATTTGTTATGCAACTTAGATATCCTTGTTAACAGTTTATAAAACTTAATAAAAAGCACTCAACAAATTATTTCGCGGTTCTTTACAAAGCACCTTGGCCGCGAGCCTTTTTAGATTTCAAGTTACAACCTAGATATAGTTAGAGCTTTTAGAGCCCATGAAAAATATCATATATGTTAGTTTACCTTTAGGGGTTTAACACCCCTTAATTCAAAATTTTCTTTCGTCTATTGATAGCGTAGTCTAATGTTTTAAGTTTGAGCTTCTTGAACCCATAAGAAAGGTAATATATATTAGTTTAGGTTTGGGGGTAACGCCCTTAAATTTCAACATTTCTAAAACAAAGTGCAATTTTTATAAGGTTCATAAATATTTATTTGATCAGTTTTCTTACACTAGATCGGAAACGTCCTCAGACGTTACGCATTATCTACAAATTATCCGTAGTGGGCATGTGTCCGGTGGGCAAGTGTCCTGTGGGCTTTAGTCCGGACCTCCCTCTTCTTATACTTCCCAGTTATGTCAATATGATTAACTTGATACGTAAATGTTATGAATATGACATCGATAGAATAAATACTGTTTAAAAAAGCCTAGGCCTTTAAACAGTAATAGTAAATGACGGAGAAATTTACTTTGTTATAATATATATATATTAATTTTCCAGTAATATGTTTAAAGTCACTGAAAAATTGGCCTCCATATATAATACTGCAATAGCTTCCAAACAACTTTGATACTATTCTTTATGTTTTCTTAAATTCAAGTACCTGGTTTACACACAAATTGTAGAATATATCAGAAGGAAGCCACACGTTTAATTTGCTATTTAACGAATGGGGAAACGATTAATGTGGTTATAATAATAATTCAAAAGCTGCAAATTTCGGTATTTGTATGACAAAGGGCGATAACAATTTGAAAATCGGGGCGATAGGCAGCTAAGAAAACATTACATAAAACTTAAAAAACGTAATAATAATAAATGAGAAAGTCTCCCCAAAAAGGTTTTGTTTTAATTTTTTTAACTGCAGGGCCTCGTAAGTGCGCTTCCTGGGCGACTGCACCGATCGTCCAGGCGGCCCTGAGAGTATGTATTAAGAAATAATCCTGAATCCAGGAATTTCCGTATCGCTGTAATGTGCTAGAAACCAAATAATACATTCGAAAACCTTTGAGAAATTTCTGTGCTTTATACAACATTTGCACAGTGGATTTCCCATTTCATTCATTCAAAAACTTTTTTTAGCTAAATAATAAATAAAATATCATTTCCCACAGAGATAACATACTATTTTCTCAGTACATCTGGAAACGTAGCGCAGTCCACTGTATTTCTAAAAAATAAATTAAAAAATGCGTACTGCATACACGTTCAACATGTAACTAAAAAAATATCTTTGGAACACCTAAAGTTTATGTATAACTGATGAAATGGAATAGTAAGGAATATGTTTAACGAAGGTGTATCTTATCCACCCAGATGCGTTTTTGAAAACGAAAAAATCGTTTGTCTGGTGGTTGTTAGTTGAGGGAAGCATGAGCGGGAGGATTCCTTTTGTCTTTCCTCCCATCACCCTTAGGGTCCTAAGGGGAAGGGTGCGGGGAGAAATACAGATAAACAAGAGATACGAACTCGTGGGTGAATCGGTTTCACAGCGTTGACAGTGTAATCAGCTTACCTTTGCTCAGAGTATAGTTTCGCGGAAGAAAGAAAAGTTCTTTTCTTCCCCATCTGATATTACCAGTAAAGCCCCCCCTTCCCTACAGGATTCGGACGGGTATATTGGATTGTAGAAAAAGTAACACCACACATTTTCTTAATCGCAGTCGAAGGTTTTGCTCCCTGGGTTTTGCTACTGGTAATTTTAGTTCCAATGCTGAAAATTCTCGGGTACGGAGAACTGGCCCCCGGAGAAGTGGCCACCGGAGAACTGGAAACATTGCAAATTCAGTGCCATAAAATTGTTCTGCATAGACAAATTTCGTGTGGCTATATTCTCCACTACTTGAGCAACTATTGTTCATAATTTTTTTTTTAATATTTCATTTTCAGCAAGAAATTTAGACATTTCCATGATTTTCGGAGCTAAGACTAAGCGAAGAACTGGCCACCGGAGAACTGGCCAAAAAATTTTAAGGGGCCGTACAAAAATTGTGTTCTGGGCTGCTCTGTCTCCTCCAGATTGGTTATCTGACACACATAAAATGTCCGTAATTTCGTATTTTTGTATTTACGATATTTTTCTATAAACTATAACTACACAAATTCTCTGCGAGTATGAGCAAACCCAGGAAACTTGTCGGGTGGGGGGAGGGGGTGCTTAAAACCTAAAATATGAAGTATAAAGAATTTCTGGTCCGATCGGGAGATTTTCAGACATTACAAGCTACAAGTCATCGAATTGCCTGCCTGAGGGCGTCTGCTGCCTCAGGAAAGTAGTGTGTGTGTGTGTGTGTGTGTGTGTGTGGAGGGGGATACCAAAAATGCCGCCCCGGTGGCGCAGTGGTCTAAGGCGTTGGCCTCTGATCATTCGTCCGTAAGGGGTCCGGGTTCGAATCCCGGTCAGGCATGGATGTTGTGTTTGTCTTACGGCACTGGCTCTCTCCCTTCCCTGGAACCAGTGACTCTAAATTAGGGACGGGCGAGGGCTGCTTATAGCCCATTGAGTTGCTCACGGTGGTCGTTAAACCTCCAATCAAAATAAAAAAAAAAAGATACCAAAAGCGTAAAATATCAAAAATTTCTCATTTCTCTTCCGATCGGGAGATCTTCAGCATTTTCAAGCTGCAACTCGACAAATTTTCTCAGCGCATGTGCACTTTCTGGAAACCTGTCGGCGATGGGGGGGGGGGGGGGGGGGGGGTTATCAAAAGTGTAAAATATCAAAAATTTCTAGTCCCATCGGGAGATTTTTGGCATTTACAAGCTACAACTCGACACATTATTTGAAGGCATGTGCCTACTCAGCAATCCTGTGTATGTGAGGGGGAGGGGATACCAAAAGTGTAAAATATGAAGACTTTCTGGTCCGATCGGGAGATTTTCAGTATTTACAAGCTGCAGCTCGACAAATTTTCTGTTCTGAGCGCATGTGCCTACGTAGCAAACCCGTCCGGGGGGGGGGTAATTTCAAAAGTATAAAATATGAAGATTTTCTCGTCCGATCGGCAGATTTTTGGCATTTACAACTCGACAAATTATTTGAGGGTATGTGCCTACTCAGCAAACCTGTGTGTGTGTGTGGGGGGGGGGCATACCAAAAGTGTAAAATAGGAAGATTCTCTCTTCCGATCGGGAGATTTTCAGCATTTAGCAGCTACAACTCGACACATTATCTGAAGGCATGTGCCCACTCATTAAAACCTGTCCGGGGGGCGGATACCAAAACTGTAAATACTCAGCATTTAGCAGCTACAACTCGACACATTATCTGAAGGCATGTGCCTGCTCAGGAATCCTGTCGGGGGGGGGGGGTTGTAGCTTGTAAATGCTAAAAATCTTCGGATCGGACGAGAAATTCTTCATATCTTGCACTTTTGGTACTAACCCCCTTGCCCCCCCCCCCCCGGACGGTTTTGCAGAGTAGGCACTTGCCTTCAGATAATGTGTCGAGTTGTACGTAGCTTTTCAATGCTGAAAATCTCCGGATCGGACGAGAAATTTTTCATATTTTACAGTTTTGGTAATTCCACCCCCCACCCTCCACCCCTGACAGTATGCTGAGTAGGCACATGCCGTCAGAAAATTTGCCGAGTTGTAGCTTATAAATGCTGAAAATCTTCCGATCGGACGAGAAATTTTTCATATGTTACACTTTTGGTATTACCCCCCCCCCACCACCACAACCACACACACACACACACACAGGTTTCCAGAGTAGGCACATACGCTCAGATAATGTGTCGAGTTGTAGCTTGTAAATGCTGAAAATCTTCGGATCGGTCGAGAAATGCTTTATATTTTATACTTTTGGCACCCCCCCCTCCCCCCGAAAAGTTTCCTGAGTCAGCACATGCGCTCAGATAATTCGAAGACTTGTAGTTTGAAAACCCTGAAATCTTCTGTTGAAATGTAGATCATAAAATTAAAAAAAAAAAAAAAAATTACATTAATTATCGCAATTAAGAAAAGACGAAATTACGGAAACTTTATATGACTCAGATAACCAACCTCTGGGTGTCGTGGGCATGAAGCGGTCAAAAACGCAATTTTTATACGACCCCTTAAAATTTTTAAATTTTTGTGGTCAGTTCTCCGGTGGCCACTTCTCCTACACCCGAAAATTCTCTGTCCTTGATGAGGGACTTCCGGTTTCCCCATAGTTTTCCCGAGTCCTGACTTTCCGGTCGTTCATTTAGTTGAGAGACTCCACATCCTTAGCAATGGAAAAATTCTTTAACATACGCGGGGAATTAAAGTAGCTTTACATGGCTACATCCAGTGGCGCACCCAGGAATTCTTGTTGGAGGGGGCTATCATCATCATCATTGTCAACCATTATCAATCCACTGCTGGACAAAAGGTCTCCCAAGTTTCCTCCACAACGGTCTGTCTTGTGCCAGTCTCCTCCATGTCACTCCCGCATACTTTCGAATTTCATCCACCCATCTTCCATGTGATCTTCTTCTGGGTCTTTTCCTGTCCCTTGGAATCCAATCTAAAATTTCGGCTGTCCATCGATGGTCTGTCCTTCTGGCAGTATGTCCAGCCCATTGGCATTTCAGGGATTTAACTCTGATCATGATGTCTTCCACTCTTGTCATTTTTCGGATCCACGAGTTCCTCTTCTTATCTCTCCTGGTTACACCAAGCATGCGCCTCTCCAGGCTGCTTTAAGTTGTCTGCAGCCTTTGTATGTCTCTTTTAGCTAAGGTCTACGTCTCTGCACCATACGTAAGCACTGGAAGGATGCATTGATCAAACACTTTTCTTTCAAGACATAATGGCATATTGCTCTTCAAAATTATGCTGTTTCTTCCAAAAGCTCTCCAGGCAAGTTTTGCACGCCGATTAATTTCTTCATCAATGTGACCCTCACTTGATATCTGCTGTCCAAGATAAATGTACGTGTCTGTTATCTCCAGCTTTTCTCCATCAATCGATAAATCTTCATTTCTTGTAAAAGCATTGAACATCACTTTTGTCTTCTGAAAGTTCATTTTTAATCCCACTTCTTTACTCTTGTCAGCAAGTTCCTGGATCATACTCTGCAGCTCTGATGGGGTAGTTGCAAAAATGACTGTCATAAGCAAAACGAAGGTGGGTTAGATAATCTCCATTAATTTTTATCCCTTTGTTTTCCCAGTTCAGTGATTGAAAGACATTTTCCAATGTGACATTAAAAAGCTTCGGAGATATGGTGTCACCTTGTCTCACTTCTTTTCCAATTTTTATGTGTGTTGTATTTTCAAACAACCGAATCTTTGCACTTGCATTTTCATAGATGTTATTAATAATATTAATGTACGCATCTTCAATACCGCAGGATTTCAGAGCATTTGTAACTGCTGATGGTTTCACCGAATCAAAGGCTTTTTCATAATCGATAAAAGCCATGCACAATGGAAGTTCATATTCCCTCGCTCTTTCAATTAGTTCTCTCAGTACGAGGATATGATCTATTGTGCTGTAGCCACTCCTGAATCCAGCTTGTTCTCTCGCTTGAGCCATGTCCAGTGTCACTTTTAAGCGGTGTGAAAGAACTTTAGTGAAGATTTTATAAACCACTGATAGGAGGCTGATAGGTCTGTAGTTCCTGAGATCCTCAATGTCACCATTTTTATGTAGCAAGATCATTGTAGAGTTGTTCCAATCCTCAGGAATCTTCCCTTCATTAAGGCATTGAGTGAAAATTTAGGCGAGTACTGTTTCGATTTCTCCACTTGCTTCTTGTATGATGTCTACAGTAATTCCATCTTCTCCTGGAGCTTTTCCCCGCTTCATGTTCTTGATTGCATGTGCAACTTCTGCTGGAAGGACTGGAAGAACTCTGGTACTGGTACCTTTCATGATGTCTGGAGTACATGTATCGGAGGGGGCTATATATACGTATATATAGTATACGCACACAATGTGTGCACACACATTTATATATATATATATATAGTGTACGTCTATTGTTTATATACGGTTATGACGTACGTCGCTCCTTATTTCTTTGGGGCTTTGGGAAGAAGACATCATGTAATAGAAGACACTATGTAATTTTTTGAACATGTAAAATAATGTTTAATTTGTGACGTACGTCGCTCTTAATCTCCTTGTGGCTTTGGAAAGAAGACACCATGTATTGGAAGACATTATGTCAGACACTATGTAATTTTTTGAACTAGTAAAATAATATTTTTGAATGTTTAAATTGTGACGTACGTCGCTCATAATCTCCTTGGAGGGCGTTTAAGCCCCCAAAGCCCCCTCCGTGGGTGCGCTAATGGCTACATCTATATCAAATACAGAGTTTATGAACACCACATGTTTCGTAAGTGAACGCAAGCGAACCGACGGATGCAATGTTTATATTCTAACAAATCCTGAAATTTCAGGTGATTCTATCAAAATCGTGAAACAATGGCAACTCCTCAAACAACAAGAAAATTGCAACCGAAAACTTTCGAGAAGAAATAAATGTGTGCGCCATCGATTCAGAGGATAACCTGATTTTAATTTATTCGGCTGTTGCGCATGGCTTTCAGTATAACGACATTGCAGACCTCAAGAAAGAATAACCGACCCCGGAAATTTCTTCCACCCCATCCTGCTACTTGTAATATCGTTTTTTTGCTACAAACTACAGTAGAATAAAAGTCGAAGTGCCGTCCCCGAAAATGTCTCCCACATTTTTCTACTACTTACAAAGCATCTGTAGATTGCAGTGAATACGGAATTACCAAAACCGGAATTTTCCCCTACCCCATCAGCCTACTAATTGTAAGATCGTTTTTCACTGAAAACCGCGATACTATTCGAAATACTAATCCGGAAATTTCCCCCACCCCTTCTTGCTAACATAAACTACTGTAAAAGTGGTAAACATATGTAGGTTGCATTAAAAAATAAGGAAAAAGCCGACCCCAAAAATTTCTACACGTTCGATATTTTGTGCCAAAAGCAATTTCTGTACGGTCCCTGACTGAAAGAGGTGGGGACTCTTCCGTCCATCCATATGAATGGATGGGGAGCTAACAGTTCGTCTTTTTTTTATTACACCGCGAAGAATGCCGAGTAGTTCACTACTCGGAATGCTTTCACGTAAACTGAACAATTTGCTTTACTTTTTGTAAAAACTTACACATGTATGTTTCCTTTTCGCTTTTCTTCTAAATAGCCAAATCTCTAGAAACGGATATTTAATTGATTATGCTAAAAACCAATAAAATTGAAACTAAAACCTTATCAGTGCAAAAATGAAAAATATCAGTATTAAAGTGATTGGGGGAGAGAGGCACATTGTAACTGCAAGTTCTCACGATGTGGTTTTGGACGTTTGGCGAAAAAATTCTATATGGAAAAAGTTTTGTACCGATAAACTCTTACACTTTCTCATATAAGGGATTTGTTGTTGTTGTTGTTGAGAGTTTAACAACCACCGAGAGCAACTCAACTCAGTGGGCTATAAGCAATCGTCTGTCCCTAATTTATTGCAACTGGTTCCATGGAAGGGAGCGAGCCAGTTCCGTAAAACCAGGGGCGGTGGCTTCACCAAATTTGGGGGTCACGCTTCTTCTATTCTCAAAATAACAATAAAAAAAAAGGCAAAAAGATAAACTACGTCAACGTCGTATATTTTAAAACACAATTGTAATTGTTCATTAGTAAATGCACAAGGAAACAGAAATATTCTTTTATTTAAAAATAAAATTGAGCCTGTGATTTTATAGAAATATCCAGAAAAGCTTTATTTTCAAACATTTGTAAAAAAAAAAGTGAGAAATTAGTGAGGTTACTCGAACAAAGAACGAGAAGCACAAAAAATAAATTGAGAAATAAAGGCGCAAGAGGTTATCCGTTTCTGTATTTTTATTTATTTTATTTATGATAATTGTTTTAAACATTTCCCACACATCGTGAGAACATATCAAACACAATACGGGGATGGCAATCAAGTTTCCTATCAAATGAGCAATACTGAATATGTAAAAAACGTTTTTACTTATTTTGCTATTTATTATTTTCTTGGAAATAAAGAGCTTTGGCCTCATAAAGTGGAGCTTGGTCTACTTTATGAGAACCAAGCGATTATTTAGTTGAACAGAATGAAAGACACTAGGTGGGCACTTCTCTTCCAGTAAAATTATTGAGGGGGCAAGATTCGCCTTGCGCCTCCATAGTCGGCGCTTCTGCATAAGATAAACACAACATCCATGACTCACTGGGATTCGAATCCGGACCTACTTGGACGATTGGTCATATGCCTGCGCCACCAGCAGGGGAGGAGAGGGGGGGCACTGTAGTTTCAGGAAATGTACTAAGTCACGGCAATTTATTTCTTCAAATTAAAGTACATTTCTCGCTTGTCTTACATAGAAAGTTTTCTCGAAATTTGTTTCGAGTCCCCAATCCAATTCTCCATCATATAGGCCAACAAACGGCAATCTTTATACCCCCCTTGAACATTCAAAGTTTCCCTCGGAGGAACGGCAATTGGTGCCCCGCCCCTTAATGAAAAACATGTGGCAATTTTCCTGTGTGGAAGTTTTCCAAGTTACTGAAAAACGTGTCGCAATTTTCCTGTGTGGCGGTTTTCCGGCAACCTACGAAAATATTCGGCAAAAATTATTTTGCAGTGGAGCCGTTGCTAGTTGCTAATGTTCCTTTACATAATTTAGCTGACGTAATGAGCCCTTATGTTCTGGTGAACTGCCAAACGGATTTTGCATGTTTGTGATGCAAGAGAAAAATTTACAAAAATGTAAATAAACATAAATAACTTTGAGAAACCATACTAATCGTAAGATGTTTCGGTTTACTTGTCGACACAATAAATGGCAATATGTTGCATACAGGTGCACGAAAAAGTCCCCCACATAGGAAAATTCCCCCACATGAATCTCCCCCACCTTTTTGAGTCAGGTATAGCGCACAAATTGCATTTTACTCAAAACCTCGAATGTGGGGGAGATTTCTGGGCTTGCTTGTGATTTCCATTTTCACGCTGCTTAAAACAAATATGTGGAGGGTGAATTGCCGGGATCGGCATTTCCATTTTTCCCGCAACTTTCAGATGTTTTATAAGATATCCGGTAAACCGTCAAACAAGAAAAAGCTTCACATTATCTTCAGCAACTTGGAAAAATGCCACACATTGGAAAACTGTTACCCAGGAAAACTGCCCCATAGTTTTCACTAAGGGGCCGTCGTGCACAAATGCGGTTCACTGTAAACTGACACACAGGAAAACCGCCACACATCTTTCAGCAACGTGGAAAACTGCCACACATTGACAAAGTGTCACACAGGAAAATTGCCACATGTTTTTTACTAAGGGGCTGGCCACAAATTGTTGTTCCCTTGGGGAACACTTTGAATGTGTGGCATATTTCCAGTCAGGCAGTTTTCCAAGTTCCCGAATTATGTGTGGCAGTTTTCCAAGCTGCCTCACGACGGAAAGGAGCTCTTTTGTTTGTCTGAATTTTCATGCCGGCTCACAACTGGCCATAAAAGTTCGGGGAAGGGGGGTATAAAGATTGCTATTTCTTGGACTATATTGAGAATTGAATTGGGAACTCTATAATATGTAAGCCAAACGAGAACTGTACTTTAATTTGACGAAATAAATAGCCGGACTCCGTACATTTCTTTAAACTACGGTTACGGTGTGCAGTGTTCGACGGAACTACAGCACGACTCACGCTGTGTTCAGAAAAGGACGATAAGATGGGATTTTTTTAAAAACGTTGAATTTTTACTTAGGCGTTAAGTATTTACATAACATGTCCAGCTTGTAATATTTTTTGTAACTTAATTAATTCATAGGCCCTACACCTTGGCCTTTTTAACAGCTTTTAATACGCCGACTTCATATTCATAACGTTTACGTATCAAATCAAGTTAATATGCGCTTTTACTGAGGCACTAAATTTTAATTCACAGGACCTATGCCTAGGCTCTTTTAACAGTTTTTATTCTACCGGTTTCATATTCACAACGTTTACATATCAAATCAAGTTAATAATATTGTGGCTTTACTTAAACACGAAATATTAATTCATAAGGCCAAGGCCTAGACCTTTTTAACCGTTTTTATTCTACCGATGTCACATTCATAACGTTTACCTATCAAATCAAGTCAATAATATCGCGCTTTTTTACTTAAGAACGAAATATTAATTCCTAAGGTCTAAGCCTTTTAATATTTTTACTCTACCAATGTCATATTCATAACGTTTGCACATCAACCAAGTTAATAGCATTGCCCTTTTACTTAGGCACTAAATTTTAATTCATTTTACGAAAATTTTGTATGGGGCCCCCTTGACCCAGGCCCCGATCCCTTCCAAAAAGGGTTTAGGTCTAACTTACAGTACCATGAGGTGGTATACAAAATTTGGTGGTTCTAAATTGAAAACTGTAGATTTTACGAAAATTTTGTATGAGGCCCTCTTGACCCCGGGCCCCGACCACTTCCAAAAACGGTCTACGGTTTAACTTTGAGGACCATGAGATAGTATACCAAATTTGGTGGTTTTAAATTGAAAACTGTAGATTTCACGAAAATTTTGTATGGGGCCCCTTGAGCCCGGGCCCCGACCCCTTCCTCAAACCGTCTAGGTGCTAACTTAGAGCACCATGAGATAATATACCAAATTTGGTGGTTCTAAATCGAAAACTGTAGATTTTACGAAAATTTTGTGTGGGGCCCTCTAGACCCCGAACCCCGACCACTTCCCAAAACGGTCAACGGTTTAACTTTGAGCACCACGGGATAGTAAACCAAATTTTGTGGTTCTGAATTGAAAACTGTAGAATTTACGAAAATTTTGTATGGGGCCCTCTTGACCCCGGGCCCCGACCACTTTCCAAAACGGTCAACTGTTTAACTTTGTGCACCATGAGATATTATACCAAATTTGGTGGTTCTAAATTGAAAACTGTAAATTTTACGAAAATTTTGTATGGGCCCCCTTGACCCAGGCTAACTTAGAGTACCATGAGGTAGTATACCAAATTTGGTGGTCATCCATTCCAAAAAGGGTTTACGGTCTAACTTAGAGTACCATGAGGTAGTATACCAAATTTGGTGGTTCTAAATTGAAAACTGTAGATTTCATGAAAATTTTGTATGGGGCCTCCTTGACCCCGGGCCCCGACCGCTTCCTCAAACTGTCCACGGTCGAACTTAGAGCACCATGGGATAGTGTACCAAATTTGGTGGTTCTAAATTGAAAACTCTAGATTTTACGAAATTTTTGTATGGGGCCCACTTGACCCCGGTCCCGATCCCTTCCAAAAAGGGTTTAGGTCTAACTTACAGTACCATGAGCTGTTATACAAAATTTGGTGGCTCTAAATTAAAAACTGTAGATTTTACGAAAATTTTGTATGGGGCCCTCTTGACCCCGGGCCCCGACCACTTCCACAAACGGTATACGGTTTAACTTTGAGCACCATAAGATAGTATACCAAATTTGGTGGTTCTAAATTAAAAACTGTACATTTCACGAAAATTTTGCATGGGGCCCCCTCGACCCCGGGCCCCGATCCCTCCCAAAAAAGGTTTACGGTCTAACTTAGAGTACCATGAGGTAGTATACCAAATTTGGTGGTTCTAAATGGAAAACTGTAGAATTTACGAAAATGTATAGGGCCCTCTTGACCCCGGGCCCCGACCACTTCCAAAAACAGTCTACGGTTTAACTTTGAGCACCATGAAATAGTATACCAAATTTGGTGGTTCTAAATTGAAAACTGTAGATTTTACGAAATTTTTGTATAGGGGCCCCTTGACCCCGGGCCCCGACCCCTTCCTCAAACCGTCTAGGGGCTAACTTAGAGCACCATGAGATAGTATACCAAATTTGGTGGTACTAAATTGAAAACTGTAGAATTTACGAAAATATTGTATGGGGGCCCCTTGACCCTGGGCCCCGATCCCTTCCCAAAAAAGGGTTTACGGTCTAACTTAGAGTACCATGAGGTAGTATACCAAAATTGGTGGTTCTAAATTGAAAACTGAAGAATTTACGAAAATTTTGTATGGGGGCCCCTTGACCCCGATCATTTCCTAAAAAGGGTTTACGGTCTAACTTAGAGTACCATGAGGTAGTATACCAAATTTGGTGGTTCTAAATTGAAAACTGTAGAATTTACGAAAATGTATAGGGCCCTCTTGACCCCGGGCCCCGACCACTTCCAAAAACAGTCTACGGTTTAACTTTGAGCACCATGAAATAGTATACCAAATTTGGTGGTTCTAAATTGAAAACTGTAGATTTTACGAAATTTTTGTATAGGGGCCCCTTGACCCCGGGCCCCGACCCCTTCCTCAAACCGTCTAGGGGCTAACTTAGAGCACCATGAGATAGTATACAAAATTTGGTGGTACTAAATTGAAAACTGTAGAATTTACGAAAATATTGTATGGGGGCCCCTTGACCCTGGGCCCCGATCCCTTCCCAAAAAGGGTTTACGGTCTAACTTAGAGTACCATGAGGTAGTATACCAAAATTGGTGGTTCTAAATTGAAAACTGAAGAATTTACGAAAATTTTGTATGGGGGCCCCTTGACCCCGATCATTTCCTAAAAGGGTTTACGGTCTAACTTAGAGTACCATGAGGTAGTATACCAAATTTGGTGGTTCTAAATTGAAAACTGTAGATTTTACGAAAATATTGTATGGGGGCCTCTTTGACCCGCCTCGAACCCTTCCTCAAACCGTCTACGGGCTAACTTAGAGCACCATGAGATAGTATACCAAATTTGGTGGTTCTAAATTGAAAACCAGAATTTATGAAAAGTTTGTATGGGGCCCCCCTTGACCCTAATCCCTTTCAAAAATCATCTACAGTCTACCTTAGTGTACCATGAGGTAGTATATCAAATTTGGTTCTAAACTGAAAACTGTAGATTTTAAGAAAATTTTGTGCGGACCCCTTCCAAAATCCGTCTACGGTCTAACTTGGAGTACTATGAGATTGTACACCAAATTTGGTAGTTCTAAATTGAAAACAGCAATGCCGCAAAATTTTTGTTTTGCCGTTAAAAGCCGTCCTACAAACTTTCTGATATTACTTGATCTTTGACATACAGCGCCGACTGCTGTTGGAGAAACAAAATAGAAAGGAGATGTCGGTGTTTTGTCCTGTCGGTGTTTTGTCCTGTCGGTATTTTGTCCTGTCGGTGTTTTGTCCTGTCGGTATTTTGTCCTGTCGGTGTTTTGTCCTGTCGGTGTTTTGGTTGTCGGTGTTTTGGGTGTCGGTGTTTTGGGTGTCGGTGTTTTGTCCTGTCGGTGTTTTGGGTGTCGGTGTTTTGACCGGCACCCCATCCCGAGTTATGCAGCTTACTTCTTGTTTTATTCTAGAAAACTGTTCTATAATGAAGTTCGTGTGAATTTACTTAATTTCTTCCTAGGCCAGAAATCCAAGTGCTACGACAAAAATAAATGATGAGTCATGAGAAGGAAGGTAATGTGTTCTTATCGTGATTATGAAAGGTAGAACAAAAAAACAACACATCTAATAACCCAATTAATTGAGATAGCAGCTAGTCAAAAAGTTATCATATCAAAGTAGCTTTCTTTTAATTCGCGTATTTATTCTCAAAATTGGAACAACTGTTTCAAGAAACAGGTTTACAAATCCAAATATAATATATCAAATTAGTCTCAAAAGAATTAATAGTCTTTCAAGGATAGTCATTTTCTCTTTCTTTTATAAACCATGTATATTTCTCTCTTGGACACAATCTCTGAACTACTTTCACCTCATCCATCACATTTTGCTTCATATCTCCATACTACCTAATTATTTTATATGCACTTTACAGACGGGGAGTATAAAACAGATTAGTTTGTACCATGAGTCATGACATACACTATATTGACAAAAGTCACCGGATACCCCTTCAAAACAGATGAACGGATCCGCTGCGTTGTTAAGATGCACGGTACATCTGCAAACGGTATAAAAACAAGCCTGCAGCTGACCGCGATCATATCGCACTGTGAGGGTGAGTAAAAATGTCGCGGCGGGGGAGAACTGACTTTGAGAAAGGAAAGATTGTTGGGTGTTATATTAGTGGGTTATTCATAAGAGAAACCGAGAGGCGTTAAAACATACCCAAATCAACTCTTTTATATGTACTGAATAAGTGGGAAGAGACATGGCGTGCCTGAAGCAGCAAAACGAAGAAAATCAGTGATAGAGGACGTCGAAGCCTCAGGAGAGTAGTTACAGCTAATCGACGGAGTACTGCACAAGACCTCAGTGTACAGGTGAGTAAAAATGCTGGAACCTCGGTATGTACACGTACCATTCGCAAAGAACTTCATTCCATGGGTTACCGTGGTCGTGCGGCTACTCATAAGCCTTTCATCTCCACTCGGAATGCTACTCGTTGTTTAGCATTATGTAGAGAACATTTATCGTGGACCGTAGATCAATCGAAACGGGTCTTATGGGCTGATGAATCTATATACACGATCCATCAGTCTGATGGCCGTGTGTGGGTATGGCGGCAGCTGGGGAACGCTATTTACCACAGTGTACTGTTCCTACGGTCAAATTTGGAGCTGGCAGTATAATCGTGTGGGAGTGTTTTTCGTGGTATCTTCGTGGCCCATTGGTTATCGTGGACAAACCTGTTAACCAGCATGTCTACCTCGATATTATGGACAATTCTTCCCTACCAACTTTGTTGTAATACTATGGAACCGAGCCTTGTTGGTACCAGCAGGATAATGCACCGAGCCATAATTATGCAAGGACTGTTACGGCGTGGTTTGACGATCTCATCCAATGTCGCAAAAATTATCTGCTTTTCATTTTTTTATTAATCGTGCATTCACACATTGTCCACACAGGATCTCCGGGACCAAGAGTTAGCTAGGATTAAACAGTTTGCCTTGACTTTCGGTTACCCTCGTCACATGATTGATCGCTTGATTATTAAGAAATCAATTGGTCGACCGCAGACAGCTTTGCTTGCAGATAAATGTGACTACCAATTTGTGGGATCAATTCCATAAATACCACCTGTATGTAACATCTTAAAGAACATATGTCATAAGTACAAACTCAACTTTGGTGTAAGGTCTCATACTTTATTTAACACTGTTAAAAAGGGCAGAGACTGTGTTGAATGTGTGAACCGCCACGGTGTATATTTGGTTCCACCTAAATCTACTAACCCTGCAGAGATCGATTTATCTTATGTGGGCTCTACCACTCGTAATTTGAGGCGCTGCATTTACGAGCATCACTATAATCTCAGGACGCATTCTGGTGCTACTTCATTGTCGAGACTCTGTTTAAACGCTTCTTACCCACCATGTTGGAATGAAACCATTATTCTGGATTCTCCCAGGAATCGTCGATTAACACTTTTCTGTGAAAGTATTCACATATTCGTCAATGGTGCAAGATGCTGTAACGATGACCCCCCCCCCTTCGTGTTTATCCCTCTTCCTTGGACAACACTTCTGGGCCAGGTCACGCCCACCAACTATGCTTGTACCCACTGAACTTGATTTGGACTTTGCCGATTATTGCACATGCGCATTAACCGCTATTTGTCTTGTGAAAGTATATAGGCTACTCACTTCTGTGCTCACTGCTGCATTGTTTCTGAGGATGACGCCGTTCTGGCGTTGAAAGTTCTTAAACATATACTTATTTTAATTATACATATTTTTTATCATTAACGTGTATCGTGCAGGAGACGGCATTTGTTAGCGATTTATAGCTTTTGGTGCACGAGTTAATTTCTTCATAGAGGTCTCAAAGTTTATTTTAGGATAAAAATTAGAAAATCGATATTTTTGTCAATTTTTTCGAAATGAAGGGTACCGAGTCCCCTTAACATGAAAATTTCCTTGGCGAACGTGTGAATGAATGCAGTTCCTGGACATAGACTCATAATAAGAAACAGTGACCTGTTGTTAGAAGTTTATGGTACTTTTTTATACGAATTTTGTTCTATCGCTAAAAAAATCTATCTTTCTAGTACAGTCATTCAGACAGAAAACATGCGCCCTCGCATCTTTCAAAATACTCCGGGTAATGCAGAGACGGATGCGTACTGTGAGGTCTTCATCTTGAGAGATCACATTCTTGAAAACTTCGAATTATACATCCCGACATTTATGACCCGTGAAATGAATCAAAGTTCAACGTGGTGTGACATTAAATGATACGAGATGCCCGTAAATAGACACGCGAGACTTGTTTCGTTCTTTAAACCGTGACCAGCAGAGCGCACTTCTGACCTCAAGGTCGAATCGACGAGAATGACCTTATGAACAAAAACTACTCTGTCCACAGATTGACCGCAAAATGCTCCAGTGTAAAAACAGACGAAACAAAATATTTACCATGTCTTTTCATTTTAGTGTGTCTGTTCCTTCTGATGGTATAAATGGTTTTGTTAACTTTTTATAGATAAGCAGTCTAGTTATCTAATACCGAGGGGAAAAATCCACTGTTCTAGTAGCAGAAAGACAAAACGCCTAAGAAAAGATGTTTCGTAAGAAAATAGATGGGGATTAAGATCATTATAGAAGTTTATATCTCGAATCGTACGCGTGATGTTTTTCTCCAATCAACAAACATTCCCGCTAAAATGTAAATAGACAAAGACATCGCTCTTTCCACGTTTATCTTTAATTAACACACAGCAATCTAAAAATTGTAACTGGACACTGCTGGGAACAAACCCCAGATCTCTCGATAACTAGTCGAGTGCGTTCGCCTTACGCTACGGTGGCCAACAATCCACTGCTTTATGTGTGTTTATCTGTCAGCATCTGACTTCACAAGTCCGTAGGGATGGGCTCAGCAACTGAGAAGTCTCCATCTGGTGGGGCTTAACGGCACAAGCTATTTAATAGTAGATAATAAATCCAAAGGGCGAGAGCGATAGTGAAAATCTTCCATTTACGTGCAGACAATGTAAATAGACAAAGTCATCGCTCTTTCCACGTTTTTCTTTAATTAACACACAGCAACCGAAAAACTGTATTTGTTTTTCCCAGCGGTGTCGAAATACAATTTTTCGGTTGCTGTGTGTTAATTAAAGAAAAATGTGGAAAGAGCGATGACTTTGTCTATATACATTGTCTCCACGTATTTGGAAGATTTTCGAATTTCCCTCTTAATTCTCAAAATGAAGTTTGGTATACGCTTCGTCAATTATGCTACTGGTCACACGTAGCAAATGCTTTCATTAATTCCTGCATGACGTTCTGTGCTGCCAATTATTTTCATTGTAAACAGACCAGCGATGTTTTAGATGCTATGCATTTCCCGACAGTAGTCAAGTAAATTCTAAGTTAAAAATTCCGATGTAATGAAAATAGGTAAAGGAAGTAGTCAGTGAGCCACCTAGGTTGATTTTTCAAATGTCTCGAAAACGCTGGGTCGTGGTAAATCCATTTTCCCTAACGGGAAGGGGGAAGTTACTTGCAATTGATGAGAGCTTTAAAAAGATGTATAACATGATGTATAACAAGTCACTAGGAAATTCTTAGAGGCTGGTATCAATTCTCATTGTTTAATAAACAACCTGGCAGAATTGAGTGAGTGTACCATGGTTGCATCCACAGATAAAATCTTACCCTTGAGTAATATCCATACGCAAATAGGAATTCTGAAGTTAATCACAACGCAATACGCGCCTTATAAACGTACATTCAAACCGATTCATAACGACATCAAATAAAGCGGAACGAGACGAGAGAAACAGTGAGTAGCTAGCGACCACTGGTGAGCATTAAAGGCAAAAGCTGTTGCCTTGTTTTTCGCAATCACGGAAGACATTTACTTACGAGGGCTACGCACGGACCATACACAACATCGATATAGACTCCGAAAACCGTTCAGGATGGGAGTTCATATCGATGTTGTGTAAAAACTGTTCAACTTCAGACTCTAGGCTTAAATCAAATGATTTCACATTTATCAATACAGCAAGTATATGATTATAATATAGGAAAATTAATGTTCAAGAGAACTAAAAATAATTTATATCAGGACTTAATCATACTTAACACACACAGTCATTCTCATTATACAAGAAATAAAAACTTTTTAATTCCTATGTTTCCAGTAACAGAGAGTTTTAGATTTCATATCAATTACCCTGGTCCTACATTGTGGAATTCGCTGCCTAGTCATATTACATCCCTTAACAATATTAGGTTATTCAAGAAAAAATTAAGGTGTTATTTATTAGCTAATGCTTTCATCCGCCCTTTAGTAGCATGATGCTAGCTTGATTTTTTGTTTTCTTAAGAGTACTCTTGTTATTTTGAGAGAAGAGGGCTAAGTCAGGCCAATTTGACCTTTTCCCTCCTCATTCCATGTTGTTACCACATTATATCACTTTGTATATGTACCATGCTATTGTGTATTTTTACTGTAACAACTGAAATGTAATAAATGAAATGAAATGAAATGGTGATTGTCGATGAATGGAGTAAGCTGCTACGGGGCAACGAATCACGTTACACGTTGCTTCTAGTGATGTGGTCGAATTTGGATGGAAGGAAGTATCGGTAACCCGAATATGTAGTGTGTCTAGCAGTGTTTCAAGGAGCAAGTGTTGTGATTTAAAGTAACTTTCCTTAGTTTTGGACTTCGCAACACAATCGTAATACCAAGAACCTTCGGCTCGGGGTCCTAGGTCGTTTGCATTTCAGACAACTCCACGCTACCTGCACTGAGGAAAGTCTCAGAAATTGATGTCTATATGCTTCAGCACGAATACACCGAATCATATGGTCTGAAGAGCCGCCCCAAGGCTCTGAGTTCTGTGTCCTACTGAACATCTTTGGGGTGAAAATATAGCTCAAAATCACTTGTAATTTGAAAGGGAAACGATAAAAAATTATTTACCTTCTGCCGTAACTTGTTTGATAGTGTTGCTTAAAGAATCTTAAAGAATTGCGATCCAAGATGTTTTCATTTGATGCCGTTTTTATGGATAGTAGTGTCAGTTCGCCAACAGTACACGTATTCGCAGTGTATTCTGTGACGTTTATAATCCATTTAACTTTCCGTTGTTTAATGTCGCTTATGTAAATTTTGATTATCTCTCGTTATACTTTCCGAACTTAACGTGATGTCTGAATTCCCAAGTTTTTCTTCTTCATGTGGCAACAATAGCAGTCAGGCATCTCAGAGAACGTAGATAAATAAAAACAAACGACGAGATGAAATATCTGAGAGATGATTTCGTCTGTCAAGTTAGCTGATTTCGTCACTGGCTTAATGAGAGATTTTACTACCTCGGCGAATACCTTTTCAGTCAATGTTATTTATATTCTTACCAAGTTTCATCGTTATTATGCTAATATGAGCTTTTGTAGTTAACTGTAATAACCAACGTTTTACTGTTCCTATTTGTAACTATTAATAACCTGATTTCATCGTTGTAAATTCAGCCTTACTGTTTCTTAAGTTTACGTCATCGGGTGTTACTGCAAAGAATGCCAGTAAAGGTGTTGCAGTCTTCAAATTTTGGGAGTGATTATTTCAATTACAATATATTCTCTCTAATACAAGAGTCCTGGACAGTTAGAATATAGTTAAAACATTATAATGTATTTTGACATATTTAAGTGTTTCACAAACTCTCTCTCTCCTGTAATCTAACATCTAGGTTCCAACTCAAACTCACGTTATCTGCTCAATCAGGTAAACTCCTAATCATCCGAATATCACGTGTCGTGTGAAATTTAACACTTTAAGCAGCAAATGCACCTGAGCCAAACGGTGCTCAAAATTTTCGGCGCTCCCCTAATAGAAATATTTACAAAGTAGCGGGGTATTGCAACAGCTACGGCAAAACGATTCTTTCCCCCCTCATCTCAGCAGTGCAGTCCATAGTACGGATGGGCAAAATCAGTACTTTTTGGTACTCGTTAGTTTCTATAAAGGTACTTTTTTGTAACGAGTTCAAGTACCGACATCGGTACTTTGTTATTATATATACAGTAGTGGCCAAAATTGTGGAAACCTTTTGGAAAAGTGTATTTTTGAGGTTTGATGGCTCATAACACCACTTGTTTTGGGGATAATACCATAAACGTATATATCAATGGAAAGATAATTTCACCAAGAATGTCCTACAATAAAGTTTGGTCAATTATCTGTATTCTATTAAAGGTTATAGCTAAATAACCAGAAACAGGAAGCACAACTAGGTTGATATGAAGTAGCTTTCCTTCATTTGAATGTAGCCAATGAGCATGAGCGTTTAGAGAGCCAATCAGGTGTCATCTTGTTTTGGTATTGAGCCAATCAGGTGTCATCTTGTTTTGGTATTGAGCCAATCAGGTGTCATCTTGTTTTGGTATTGAGCCAATCAGGTGTCATCTTGTTTTGGTATTGAGCCAATCAGGTCACAGTACGATTCAGCTATTGATGTCATGTATTGGAGCTGAGAGGAGGACATTTGTCAGTGTGCTATGTGATTGCTATCACGTTTTATGTGTGTGTTCTTTCATTTAGTGAGCTCGTAAAACGTAATAAAATTAAAGAAATGGCGCAAAGAGCTGACTAGTCACTCAGAAAGCGATGTAAAATAGTTCTATTAAGTGAACAATGCTTAAATTATGAAGAAATTAGAAGAAAAATTGGTGGAGACTTAACCAAAGGTGGCATTTCCAAATTTTTGAAGAGGTATAAGGAGACTCAGTCACTACAAAACCAGACTGGTAAAGGCAGGGAAAGGTGCCCAACAGCAAGTGATGATAGAAGAATTAAGAGACTGTGCCTAGATGACAGAAGAAAATCTTCTGTGTGTATACAAGATGAAATGGCGCAATGCAATGTGAAGTTGAGTGCAAGGACTGTTCAGCGCAGACTGCAGGAATTTGGTCTAAAAGATAGAATTCCACGAAAAAACCATTTTTATCTCTCAAACGAAAGTTGAAAAGATAAAACTGGGCTAAAACCCGTGTTAACTGGACATCGGAACAATGGGACAGTGTTATTTGGAGTGACGAAACCAAACTCTCCCTATTTGGTAGTGATGGCATAAAATACGTAAGGAGAAGAATCGGAGAATATTTGCATCCGGATTGCATTACATGTACCGTGAAACACCCAGTTAGTGTTATGATCTGGGGTTGTATGACATCAAAAGGGGTGGGCAGAACTTGCGTGATTAATGGGAATATAAATGGCCAAAAATACATTAATGAAATACTTGAGCCCAAACTGAAGCCTTCCTCACGTGATCTTTTCCAAGATAATGAAGCATTTATATTTCAACAGGATTCATCTCCATGCCATGTTGCTGCTGTGTGCATAAGGTGGTTTCAAGATAATCATATTCCACTGCTGGAATGGCCTGGGAATAGCCCAGACCTTAACACCATCGAAAATCTACGGAGTCGACTAAAGAAACTTGTTAATAAGAAGCAACCCAGTAATAGAACCTAATTAATAGAAGCAACCCAGTAATAGAACCTAATTAATAGAAGCAATAATTCAATCTTGGTTTCACATTATAACAGCTGCAGAACTAAAAAATTTGGTTCATTCCATAGGAAGGAGTTGTAAGGCCGTAATTAACGCTAAAGGTTACCCAACTAAATATTAACTGACTAGGCGAGAATTTTTATATATCTCAAATTTTCTGTGTGTTTCACTTTTCTTCTTTATAACTGCTATTCTAATACAAAACCCTTCATAAAAGTTATTGCATTACATTCTTGATGAAATTATCTTTCCATTGATATATAATTTTATGGTATTACTCCAAAAAAGTGGTGTTATGAGCCATGAAACCACAAAAATACACTATTTCCAAAAGGTTTCCACAATTTTGGCCACTACTGTACACTGTCGAGTCACATTATTGTGACCACCAGCTAATATCCAGAGTAACCGCCGTGTGCGGCGCGGACAGCAGCTAAACGGGCTGGGAGTGACTCAATAAGGAGCTGGAAGGTGTTCACACGTATGTGGAGCCATGCTGACTGCAGTGCATCTGACAGCTGCTCGAAGGTGCGTGGTGGAGGATCCATAGAGCAAACAACACGATCAAGGTGGTTCCACAGATGCTCAATTGGGTTTACGTCTGGGGAATTAGTGGGCCAGCAAAGTACTTTGAAGTCTTCATTGTGCTTTTCCAACCACTCTCGGACATTTCCAGATGTGTGACACGTCAAATTGTCATGCTGGAAGATCCCATCCGCCCCAGAGAAGACAATCAGCATGTATGGGTGTACGTGGTCAGCAAGGATGGATTCATAACGAATTCGGTCCATAGTGCCTTCCACAGGTATAAGTGGACCCAGTGAATGCCACGAAAACATTCCCCAGACTATAACGGTGCCCCCACCAACTTGTGTTCTTCCAGCAATGGTTGAAGACTGTTTGTTCTCCGATGTCTCTCGCCTTACACGCCAACGTCCACCCGATCGATGAAGCAAAAACGTGACTCATCGGAGAAGGCCATCCTTTGCCAATCAGCGGAGGTCCAATTCCAATACGGCCGTGCAAATGTAAGCCTTTTCTGACGATGTACCTTCGTTAGCATAGGTGCAGAGACCATCCGTCTGCATCGGAGCCAGATACGCAGCAGGATTCGCTGAACTGTCGTTTTAGACATACTTCCGGTAGCCCCCTGGTTCATTCGGCTAGTGAGTTGTTCCACTGCAGCGAATCGATTGGCCCTCACGCACTTTCGCAGTCGACGTTCACCTCACACATCAATGGCACGTGGTGCTCCTCCACGGCACTTATTCGCAATCATTTTAACCACAGCAGCACGCAAACAGTTCACAAACTGCGCTGCTTCAGAAATACTGTCACCCTTGGCCCGAAAGCTGATAATCATCCGTTTTAGCAAATCTGATAAATCGCTCCTTTTATCCATGACAGTAACGAGTGATATGTTTTCAAAATGCCTACAGCACACCTTATATACCTCCAAGCCAGCTCATGACACATTCCTTCTTTCATTGGCTACGCGCTGTTGACGTCAAAAGTAGAGGTGGTCACAATACTGTGACTCGACTGTATATACACTGCTGGCCACCAAAAATGCAACACCAAGAAGGATGCATCCGATTGGCCTGAAATTCTCAGCATGCGTCACCCGCGAGAGGACATGCAAACGATTAGCATTGCAGGGCATATGCAAATCATATGCGCCCGGCACGCCACCGGGAAGCACTATAAGAAGGGTGCACAGAAGGCGGGGTGTAAGTAGTGGAAGTGTGTTGTGCTGCCGTACCTGTGCGTGGGAAGCTTCCTGATGCCTCGTCGCAGAATACGGCAGTCATTCCAGCACGTTTCGTAGTTCGACAGAGGACGAATAGTGGCTTATCGCGACAGTGGTTTATTGTACCGATTCATCGGCGCCCGTGTGGGACGACATCCAACCACAGTGAGGCGAGTATGGATTCGGTGGGTGCTGGAGGGACGATCAAATCAGCTGGAAAGGGGATGATGATAATTTTCTTTGATCATAAAAGGGAAGTCTACCAGCATGCCGTTCCTCCGCAAATTACTGTCAACGCTGAGTATTACATTTCAGTCTTGAAGCGTCTGCGACGACACATATCGAGCGACCGGAACTGGTGGTCAAGTGGACCCTACACCATGATAACGACCGCCCACATGTGGCTGCTTGTGTTCGACAGTTTCTTACGAAATGCAGTAATGAAATCATGCCACAGCCTGCCTACAGTCCTGACCTAGCCCCGTGAGATTTCTGGTTGTTTCCAACAATGAAGGAGAAATTCCGTGGCGCAACATTCAACACAGATGCTAACGTTATTCAAGTTGTTCAGGGGTCGCTAAAGCAGCTTCCACAAAATGCCTTCTCCACACACTGAAAAAACGAACTAAGCTGGAACAGCAAAACCAATTTTGCTGCATTGAGTTTTGCTTCGAAATGCCAAAATATTTGTTGCTCTAGCAAACAACAATATTTTTTTGGTTTTTATAGCAAAGCCTATTTAGGTACTTGAGCAAATTTTTTTTGCCGACAGAAATTTACTTACTACAGCAGAAATTTTGTTGGCAGTACGAATCACTTTGCTGAAACAACCAAATACTTTTGCTATGTCAGCCCCACCAGCTGCCATAAAAAAATGAGTAACTGCAGCAAACGTGTCTGTAATATTCAGCAAAATTCAAGATGATGGTAACAGCTGAAAACGCTAGTACCGCGAAGAAAGTTTGGCTAAATGTACTAACAACCGTTCATGAATTCCAGCATGATGGCGGTCTCATGGGCGGTCTGGTCTGTTGTTGTGGCAAATAATATCTAACTGGTTGTGGTGTGGTGTGTATGTCGTGCTCTCTAAGGAAATTTGAAAGAATAATTTGGAAGAAACCGACGAAACTGGGGTTTCGGGAACGACGTTATAGTACGATTTGAAAGTAGTCCGAAGTAAAAGTTGTTGGAAAGAGTGCGATGTGTCCGAACAAGTTCCACACAAAAGAACAGTTGCTGCGTTAAGCGAACCTATTTGAAAAAGGAAAGAAAACTCTCATTCTCACTAAAACGCAAGAAGTCGTGAAGTGCTGACCTTCGACATGAGAAAAGAAAAACTGTTCCCGTGAGAACCGAAAATAAAAAGATGTAGTTATGTGTGAACGTACTGCGTATGTGATGTTGTTCCAAAAACCAATATAAAATTGGATAGCTTGTGTTTTCAACCTACATTGTTTTTAGATGTTCAGTGTGATGTGATGTGAATATATTCATTTGATTAAAGAATAAAGGATTATCTATTTAAAGGTGGTAAGTACTCTTTATGCTTTCAACCATTCGTTCTGTGAGTTCAAGAACTCTCTTTCGTTTGTTGAATCCGTCATTTGAACCTTTTAGAATTTCTAACAAAAGTAAGGCATGATGGCCACTGCCAGTTAGAAGTCAACGTATCATCAAACACTGATTCCACCAGTTCAATTGAAAATGAGGTGGGCTCTACCACCATCTTGTTTAAAGTAGTGTTCATGCCACCCAACTGCTTCACAGATCATTCGAATCGAAATTTCCTTCATACACTGTGTGATATGTGTGTGAAGAAGGAACATACGTTCGTGCCATCCAACTACATGCACCCCAGATGACTCAAATACAAATTTCCTTTTCATACACACACACACACACACACACTGCTATTATGAACGTGTTATGATATATGTGAGCAGGGCCGGCTGGACCATAGGGGCAACCGGGGCCCCGCACTTTACAAAACAAAATTGTTTTTGCTAGAATTCTCTATATTTATTGTTATTTTTTAAGTTTTGGGGCGCAAGGCCCTCAAAAATTTATTTTTACGTTTTCCAAAAAGTAGGTTGAAGAAGCGTATATGCTCCAGCTTTTTCCGTCTGTCTGTCTGTCCACCCGATAACTCGCGTAAAAATTATTCAATTGCAATTAAATTTTAGTATGTGGTAGGGGACAACCTGGGGACGAACCCTATTGAAGCGAAATGGGGTCAAAGATCAGGACATAGCAGCGGGATCCATTCCATCGCTCTTATGTGTCATAACTTACGTAAAAATGCTTCGATTGCCTCAAAACTTTATCATGTTGTTCCGGAAGTAAACTGAAGAGGTTATGTTGAATGTCATCGAAATGGGATCAAAGGTCAGGGCACAGGAGCGAGATTTATTCCACAGCCATTATCCTCATAACTTAAGTAAAAATGCTTCTATCGCGACAAAACTTTCGTATGTTGGTCCAGAAGTATACTGAACCAATTATTTTTAATATAATCGAAATGGGATCAAAGGTCATGGCACATGAGCGAGATTTATTTCGCAGCCATTATCCTCATAACTTGAGTAAAAATGCTCCTATTGCGACAAAACTTTAGCATGTTGTTCCGGAGGTATACTAAACGAATCAATAGTCAGGGTTGGGAGGAGAGTTTGTCTGCGCGCGACTTCTGGTATGTTGGAAAGCGTATCATAATCAATGCATTGCACGATTTTACTAACCTGTTATAATGTTTTTTTTCAGTTTTTACCAACCCCCGTTCAACTTATTTAAACCTTAAACTTTTCCATATTCATGAAACAAGAAATCAAATTTCATCACATTTTGTGACTCCTTATTAAATACTCAACAATTTGTGTGTAAACCTGATACTGAAATTTTAAAAAAATCAAAAGAACAATATCAAAGTTGTATCTGGGCTATATATGGTAGCCAATCGTTCAGTGACTTTAAAAACAGTGTTGGAAAAAAAAATAAGGCAATTTTTATACATGAGCGCATATAAGAGGTGAATAAAGTAATTAATTTACCAGTGGTTCCACTTTCCATCAAAAATCAATCACTAAAACATGTACCTGGAAAAAATTATATATATACGAATTTATTAAAGAGGGATCGTTATTATTCAATACGCAAAAATGTTTGCTATGAAAACATTTTCGCTACGCAGATTAGTTAAACCTATCTTTTTTATCATTTTGCAGGAAAGTTTTTATTAAGATTATAACGCAACCTAAACTTCCTCCTCTCCAGAAAGAAAGTCGTAGATTTCAGCATTTTTTATTCTCTTCCACTCTCTTTGTCTGTCTGTCCGCCCGTCTCTGTCTGTCTGTCTCTCACTCAATGTCTATCTGTCTCTCTCTTTGTCTATCTGTCTGTCTCTGTCTGTCTGTATCTCTTACTCTGTCTATGTCTCTCACTCTCTGTGTATCTGTCTGTCTCTCACTCTGTCTCTCTCACTCTCTGTCTGTCTGTCTATCTGTCTCTCTCACTCAATGTCTGTCTGTCTGTCTCTCTCTCTCTCTCTCTCATTCAATGTCTGTCTGTCTCTCAGTCTCTCTCTCATTCTGTCTGTCTCTCTCTCTCTCATTCAATGTCTGTCTCTCAGTTTCTCTCTCTCATTCTGTCTGTCTGTCTCTCAGTCTCTCTCTCATTCTGTCTCTCTCTCAGTCTCTCTCTCATTCTGTCTGTCTCTCTCCCACTCAATGTCTGTCTGTCTACCTCTCTCACTCTGTTTGTCGGTCTGTCTCTCTCTGTCACACTCTACCTGTCTGCCTGTCTCTGAAAAATGAAAATACACGAATTTTATCATAAAGAAACTGTTTACTCTCTCTCTCTCTCTTTTTTTTTATTTTATTTTTTTATTGGAGGTTTAGCGACCACCGTGAGCAACTCAATGGGCTATAAGCAGTCGCCCGTCCCTAATTTAGGGTCACTGGTTCCACGGAAGGGAGAGAGCCAGTGCCGTAAGACAAACACAACATCCATGCCTCACCGGGATTCGAACCCGGACCCCGTTCGGACGAATGATCAGAGGCCATCGCTTAGACCACTGCGCCACCGGGGCGGCCTCTCTCTCTCTCTCTCTCTCTCTCTCTCTCTCTGAATTTTCAATCCATATGATAGTCTTTTTCTTAAGCTCACAATAATTTGAGATAACCATTTTCCTTTATGATAATTTTTGTCTATTTTCATTTTTCATACAATGATTTCATTAAACTATGAGATTCATTTCCTAGGGCCCTCTATATAAAATTTCGCCCTGGGCCCCGCAAAAGTTCAATCCGATCCTGTATGTGAGCCTGACTTGTGGTGTCCTCTAACAATCAGTAATAGCAGCAGTACACTCACTGAATGAAAAATGAAGCATACAGCTTCCATTTGAAAACAATTCCTTGGGTATTGGGATTTCAGTCATTCTGAAGTACGGTGTGTGCAGTTTGATGCCAGAAGGTTCTGAACAGTGACTACATGAAGTGAGCATGCTACCATATAAATGAACTACTCCCCAAAAAATAATCAGGACATCTGTACGAGAAGAAATGCTCAGGATCTAATAACTTGAAAAAAAAAAGAAAGATTCTAATGAAAAAATGTAATGAACCCCAGATGTAGTATCTTGCTTGTGTGACGTATATTCTAAATTAACTTTCCTTTTTAGTTTCTTTCCCTATGTAAATCTTGAGTTTGTTCTCAGTTATACTTCACACTTAACGTAATATATTTTCTCTTAAACGAATACTGTTGGCAACATAAATGAGGTTGAATGAACGTGACGTATGCCTGTTTTGATAAGAACGAGAGATATAAACTACGGGTAAACTGTTGCTTGGGGAGCGTTGTGTTGAGGAGCTGTGTGGAGTGTGGAGGGTTTAATGCGAAGTGCTATGTTATGTTACGATGTGTTGAAGAAAACCTTGAATAAAGCATCTTTTCCGTAAGTTTGACTTCTGTTGTTTACTTTTTTTTTTTTTTTTTTTTTTTTTTTTTGTGAGTGGAGGTTTAACGACTACCGTGAGCAACTCAATGGGCTATAAGCAGTCGCCCGTCCCTAATTTAGGGTCACTGGTTCCAGGGAAGGGAGAGAGCCAGTGCCGAAAGACAAACACAACACCCATGCCTCACCGGGATTCGAACCCGGACCCCTTCGGACGAATGATCAGAGGCCATCGCTTAGACCACTGCGCCACCGGGTCGGCTTACATGTTTCGTCTGAATTGAAAGCGGCTTACATGTTTCGTTCCTAAATTAAACCTAAACTATTTCATCTTATGGTTATGTTTTTAAAATAACGTAGAAGTAAGAAAAGACTTCTACGTTATACTTTGCTGAAATACAATGAAGTAGACTGAAGCATGGAACTGTTTTCTAAAGCGGATAATTTTTTCTTTTATTACACTAGATATCAGCTATGTACAGGTTGCATATACCTGAATATTACAAAATAAGTGTGGTGTTATTTTTTTTTTGGCTTAACTGATTTTAATTAAACAAACTAGAACCGAGAATAGATCTTGTGTCTTTGAGCCTCCATTTTCTCTAAGTTTAACAAGTACCTGATCCTAAATTTGTGTGCATTTAAATTTGGGATCACATTATAAAGTGTTTATGCATCACATTTTAAAGTCTTCAGTGTTGACAAAAGCATCACTATCAGAAGCAGGTGCTTCCTGTTTTCTGGCTTGAATGTTGGGGGGGAATTAACCCAAAATGACTTCCCACTCTTGCAATCAGTATCACAATTATTATTTTTTTCAGAATTCTTCTACTGAATATTCCTTCTCATCGAAACAGCTTTTAGCTGTCCAGACAATAATTGGCAGATGGTATATCCAGCAATTTCATAAAGTTTGTACAAATTGTCCGTATGGAAACTGTTGAACTATATGTAATCTACCTTAGCAAATTTCCTTAGAAGGCAGCTGTGTAGTCAAATTCCAAAATGTATAGATACTTTTAGTACAGTAATGTGCCCACTCCATCCTCTGATTTTGTTGCACTGCTCATGGAATTTTACAAACAGCTGGCATTGTAGAGTTCTATAATTTTTTGGGGGGGGGGGGGTGATTGCAAATTTTTTCATACAGCTGATGAAAGCAGTTCATTTGCTAGGGAAATGTTTTGTTTGTGTGTAGGAAAAAATTAATTATTGTGGGATCCTAAAAAATGTTATTTGTTAAAAAGATCCTAAAAAACTTATTTTTAATTTATTTTATTTTATTTATTTTTTTTTATTTTGCAAACAATTTGATAGAGTGAAGGGTGTGCATACCTATGAAGGGGGAGGGATCACACACACACACACACACACACACACACACACATATATATATATATATCATTTAACTTAAAAAAAACTGTAACTTGCAAACAAATGTAATATGATTTCTGCAAAACCGCGCCATGCTGCAGGTTTCAAACATAATCAGTATAGTAATGAGTTCAACCACAGATAAATTACAATCCTAATACAGAACCCAATAACAACATTTCTTAACTCCTAACAAGAAGGAATATCCTTCAGAAATCAAATAACCCCCCTCCCCCTTCCCCGCATAATCACAACCAAAAAAACACAACATTTTTTTAATAATATACAACTGTACCCCAGAACACCAGGCTTCAAAATTTAGCACTCTCATGAAACCTGAATCACTACCCCAGGGTACCGGATGTCTTTCCACTCATCAGGGAAAGACATCCGGTACCCTGGGGTAGTGATTCAGGTTTCATGAGAGTGCTAAATTTTGAAGCCAATAGTTAGATATCTTAATAAATTTTGTAAAAAAATGTATCTCTTTTAAGCACTCTGTCTTCCCTACCTGAACCTATTTGTAGAGCCTAAAGAATATAAAACAAATGAACTTACTTGTAACTTCTAGAATATCAACATATACCATGAAATGGAGTGTTGAAACATAGACTCAAAACTCAAACTCAAAATTCGAAGTTCCCCAAGACAGTAAAGTAAAACGCCTGGCGGTCAAGGTCAGTAATCACTTTCTATGGTGATCTTTAGGTCGATTGAGGTACTTTCCGAAAGTAATACTAAGTTGTTATTACGTCATGGATGAAAGTTCGGGCTGTTAGGTCTCTCCTGGGCGACTCGGAGGAAACTAAGTTTTTTTGAGGCCCTAAGAACTGGTTATTAATAAAGTAATTAAATTGGTATAATGTTACATAGCCTAATCGATTAGGCTATGTAACATTATACCAACTTGAAAATCAAAAATTGGCCGCCCCGGTGGCGCAGTGGTCTAAGCGATGGCCTCTGATCATTCGTCCGAACGGGGTCCGCGTTCGAATCCCGGTGAGGCATGGATGTTGTGTTTGTCTTACGGCACTGGCTCTCTCCCTTCCCTGGAACCAGTGACCCTAAATTAGGAACGGGCGACTGCTTATAGCCCATTGAGTTGCTCACGGTGGTCGTTAAACCTCCAAAAAAAAAAAAAAAAATTACTATAGATTTGTGTTTGTAGCATTACATCTTGGGTAAAGTAGAAATTCAACATTGCAAAGAATTTTGCTCTGTAGCAGAAAATATTTGCTACAGTAACAAAGTTTGTTTGCTGGATCAGCAAACTGACATTGCTGGAGATCGGCATCTGTAGCAGAAATATTTGCTGAAGTAGCAAAGTTCGTTTGATAGACCAGCAAATTGACATTGATGGAGATCGACGTCTCTAGCAGAAATATTTGCCGAAGTAGCAAAATTGGTTTGCTGGACGAGCAAAGTGACGTTGCTGGAGATCGACTTCTGTAGCAGAAATATTTGCTAAAGTAGCAAAGTTGGTTTGCTAGACTAGCAAATTGACATTGTTGGAGATCGGCTTCTGTAGCAGAAATATTTGCTGAAGTAGCAAAGTTCGTTTGCTAGACGAACAATAAAAACTTGCCACAGGAAACGGATATCTTGCTGCTGCAGCAAAGCAGAATTCATTAGTATTGCCAGCAAATCTTTTTGCTGAGCCTATATTCACTGGCGAAATTTGCTGCAGTAGCAAGTTTTTTGCTGTTGCAGCAAATGTTTTTTTCTTTCAGTGCGTGCTTTGAAAAGTGGACTGAACGATGGGACCTTTGCATATCATCCGACGGAAGATACTTTGAGAAAGAATAACATATATTTTGCTGTATTTCTATTTCTTCATTTTGTGAGATTTTACTGTCAGTTTTTATGGAACGGCCGTTGTATTATATGTAATGCGTTTTAGTATATGTTTCTTAACCGTATGATTACGTCTGGAGGCTCACACGAAATTTTGCAGATGAGTTTAGGTAAAATTCTGAAATCCACCATTCGGTGTACATTTGAAAATCAAATTCAAATGTACACCAGAATTTTTTTCCTTCACATTTTTTTTTCCATGTTCGTGTAACGAACAGAACCATAACGCATTCCGCCACGTTATAGCATAAAATAGCATCATTCTAGGATGTTTTTGTGCCTTGATAGCTTTAGCAGCTTTGTCATGGTTGACTGGATTTAATACCATTAAGAGTCACGCTTCTTTGAGTTCCGTTTAAACTTGTTTTTCAACGGGTTGGTAATGAAACAAGAAAAACAGTTATGACTTGTGATAATGGTCTCACATTCAAATTGAAGGAATACGAAAGCTAAGAGGTTTTAAACGCACGATAAGCACGTAAAGTGAGGGAGAAAAGAGCATTCTAAAACGGATTACAAAAACGGAAATATGTGTTATCTCAAGTTAATTGGGTCTACGAAATAGGCTTACCATTAAAATCTCGGTCATCATGGTTTCTGTTACCGGTTCTTAAAGAAGATCACCCCCAGCAAGTTGGGGAGATGAAGGCAAGGCAGTCATTTGAATTATCAGATAAAAATGTATTGAATTACGGGTTTGATCACAAAGGAATGAATAAAAAAAATACGAAATAATGTGGTTAATTTCCATTTAAATTTCTCATGACAGCGTTACCTGAGATTTTTTAAGATCAGGTAATGATTTGTATTCTGCTATTTTCGTTTACATGACCTTTAAAACTCCAAAACAGTTCGACAAAGACAGCAATTACAATGCAAATATTATTCATGATGATCAAAATTCATGAGAAATGAATGTCCTTATGCAATTTTTCATACCTTTGTAGAAGAACTATGTATATTTTACTCCGTGAATATATTTGACTTCCCTGTTTTAAGCCCCCTTAGTTTTCATATGTTAATTCTATAGATCTAATGCTGTGCTAGGATTTTAAGCATGGATCTCATGTGATATGGTTAGCTCTTTTGGACTGAATTAGTATCCTACAGAGCAGTCAAGAATCGGGTACAGATTACAAAGTGCACTTGTTCACATTATGTTTAACTTATAAATCATAAGATGATACGTACAAGATTAATTTACACCTCATGAAAGAAATACGGGATTACGCCATATAATACAAATTTTGAAGATGACAATCCAATTTTTGGCGTAAATGTGACAAGGATGGTAAGTCAGATAATATCTGAAAACTTGAAAATTTTCATCGTCCTGGAGCGGGACTCGAACCCGCGTCTCCCAGAAAACGCCTAGGTATGCTAACCACTACACCACCCAGAACGACCAAGTTTCAAGTTTCCATTCAATTTGAATTTAACCATCACAGGATTCGCTAGTAGAAGCAACCGGCATTCATGTTTAGCGAATCTGGAGGTTAATAATCCTATCCCGTGATTGCCCGGAGAAGCAGATAAATCATGAAAGAAATACGGGATTACGCCATATAATACAAATTTTGAAGATGACAATCCGATTTTTGGCGTAAATGTGACAAGGATGGTAAGTCAGATAATATCTGAAAACTTGAAAATTTTCATCGTCCTGGAGCGGGACTCGAACCCGCGTCTCCCAGAAAACGCCTAGGTATGCTAACCACTACACCACCCAGAACGACCAAGTTTCAAGTTTCCATTCAATTTGAATTTAACCATCACAGGATTCGCTAGAAGAAGCAACCGGCATTCATGTTTAGCGAATCTGGAGGTTAATAATCCTATCCCGTGATTGCCCGGAGAAGCAGATAAATCATGAAAGAAATACGGGATTACGCCATATAATACAAATTTTGAAGATGGCAATCCGATTTTTGGCGTAAATGTGACAAGGATGGTAAGTCAGATAATATCTGAAAACTTGAAAATTTTCATCGTCCTGGAGCGGGACTCGAACCCGCGTCTCCCAGAAAACGCCTAGGTATGCTAACCACTACACCACCCAGAACGACCAAGTTTCAAGTTTCCATTCAATTTGAATTTAACCATCACAGGATTCGCTAGTAGAAGCAACCGGCATTCATGTTTAGCGAATCTGGAGGTTAATAATCCTATCCCGCGATTGCCCGGAGAAGCAGATAAATCATGAAAGAAATACGGGATTACGCCATATAATACAAATTTTGAAGATGACAATCCGATTTTTGGCGTAAATGTGACAAGGATGGTAAGTCAGATAATATCTGAAAACTTGAACATTTTCATCGTCCTGGAGCGGGACTCGAACCCGCGTCTCCCAGAAAACGCCTAGGTATGCTAACCACTACACCACCCAGAACGACCAAGTTTCAAGTTTCCATTCAATTTGAATTTAACCATCACAGGATTCGCTAGTAGAAGCAACCGGCATTCATGTTTAGCGAATCTGGAGGTTAATAATCCTATCCCGTGATTGCCCGGAGAAGCAGATAAATCATGAAAGAAAGAGAACTGGTACTTTTGAGAACTGGTAGAGCATTTATTGTTGCTCAGAAAAATTATCTCGACCTTTCAGGCATTATTATTATAATATATATAAACACCCAGATCCGTCTCTCTCTGGAACGCTTGGCGTCACAGCAATGTCTTCATTGTTGCTCCATTACTTATCGAACAATTGGTGTGTGCTCTCGCGATGTCAAAATGATTGCCTGCTATATAATAGCTCGCGATCACTTTTAGATGTCAAGGTGATCGCGTGTTAATTTAAATACATTGGATTATTAATGACTCGATTTCTATTTTTCTGATCTACAAAATTCGAATTGAATTCTTAATATCACAACAAGTTGAGTTTGCCCGCGATCTCATAGAGATATCAAGGTGATCGCGTGCTAATTTAAAATACTGGATTATCAATTACTCCAGTTCTATTTATCCGATCTACGAAATTCGAATTAAAAATCTTAATATCAAGGTAAGTTGCGTTTATTTATTAATTTAATTTATCACAATTTGAATATTAATTTGTACGCTTTAATTATTTTTTACTTTTTTAATTTAACTAACTTTCCGAGTTTAGTTCTGATTGTATTATACATTTTACAAAATATCGATCTATCTAAACCCTGTAACCTACAATAAAAGCTGAAATCTTGCGATGTCGAAGTGAGCAAGATTGCATCTAAAAGCAGATGTCGCCCCAATAGCACATTGTCGAGAATTTTGATAGTTCCGATTTGTAATACCAGATGTCACATTATTTATAGAAAAAACTTAGTTATGAAGTTTCAAACTAACCGTCGAATAGGACAGTCTAAAACAAGCCGTGAAGGGATTAACAAGTGTGCCGGAAAAAACGCCATTTAACGCGAAAGACCAAAGAAAAAGTTATTAAGGTAAGTTTACACGAAAACAACTTTCCGAGTTTAGTGCTGATTATATTACATATTTTGTAAAATATCGATCTGCATGAATGAGTTCTTACTATATAAGTTTTTACTATGTTTCCTTACAGAAATCCGGCGTCTATTTGATTTGTTTTCAGTCTGCTTCAATTAAAATTTCACACCGTCACAGGACGGGCAACTTCCCCTATATATTGAAATATTTATTTGAAGCTTAAAAAAACTGTCCTAGGACGGGTATACGCTAGTTCATAGATAAGCATACACCGACGCTAAGGTACGAACTCGCATTTTACGACCTCCAAGAAATCTCGAGTTTCTATTAAAAGAGAACATGTGATGCACACTTAAATGCCATTTTGAGTAGCTGCTCTCTCCCCATTCAGAAGAAACCGAAAAGAAACAATTCTTTTTCCAATGCTCTTGGATGCCGAGAAGCGTAACATGCGGCACTAAAAAAATTAAAAATAAAAGATTCATCAAAAGATTTTTTGTGCATTTAGCCCTGGTTTCAAGGGCAGAGAACCTAGAAATACACTACATTGACAAAAGTCACAGGACACCCTTCAAAAAGCAAATGAACGGATCCTCTGTGTTGTTAATATGCGTTGTACAGCTGCAAACGGTGTAAATACAAACCTGAAGCTGACCGCAATCACATCGCACTGTGAGGTTAAGTGAAAATGTCGCGGCGGGAGAGAACTGACTTTGAGAAAGGAAAGATTGTTGGGTGTTATATTAGTGGGTTGTCCACAAGAGAAATCAGCAGGCGTTTAAACATACACAAGTCATCTGTTTTGGATGTACTGAATAAGTGGAAGGCACATGGCATGCCTGAAGCAGCAAAACGTACGTGCAGACCGAAGGAAATCAGTGATAGAGGACGTCGAAGCCTCAGGAGAGTAGTTACAGCTAATCGACGGAGTGCTGCACAAGACCTCAGTGTACAGGTGAGTAAAAATGCTGGAACCTCGGTATGTACACGTACCATTCGCAAAGAACTTCATTTCATGGGTTACCGTGGTCGTGCGGCTACTCATAAGCCTTCCATCTCCACTCGGAATGTTACTCGTTGTTTACATGGTGTAAAGAACATGTATCGTGGACCGTAGATCAATCGAAACGGGTCTGATGGGCTGATGAATCTATATACACGATCCATCAGTCTGATGGCCGTGTATGGGTATGGTGGCAGCCGGAGGAACGCTATTTACTACAGTATACTGTTCCTACAGTCAAGTTTGGAGCTGGCAGTGTACTCGTGTGGGGAAGTTTTTCGTGGTATGGTCCCGGCCCATTAGTTATCGTGGACAAATATGTTAACCAGCACGTCTACCTCGATGTTCTGGACAATTATGCCCTACCAACTTTGTGGTAATACTATGGAACCGAGCCTTGTTGGTACCAGCTGGATAATGCACCGAGCTATAAAGCAAGGACTGTTACGGCGTGGTTTGACGATAATTCCGTATCGTGTGTGGGCTGGTCAGCACAGAGCCCTGATCTTAATCCCATAGAGCACCTATGAGATGAATTTCAGCGCCGCATAAGAAGTTTGGAACCAAGGCCCACTACTGAACAACAGTTAGCTGCAGCAATATGTACTGAATGGAAGTGCATACCTATCGCTGTGTTGCAAAACCTTGTCGACAGCATGTCTCGAAGGTTTAGTGTATGCATTAAGGCAAAAGGGGGACCGACAGCGTACTAATGTAGGTCAATAAATGCTATGTTGTGTTTCTCTTCTAGGTGCCCTGTGACATTTGTCAATACAGTGTATATACACTGACGGGAAAAAATCCCAACACCAAGAAGGGGTTGTGTTAGATAAACGACAGTTGGTAGGCGGTGAGAGTACATCTGTAAGATGACGTCTATGCAAATTTCGCGCTCGGCGCATACGTGTGGCGCTAGTAGCGCCCTCGGAACATGCAAAACAGGTTTGCTGTAAATACGCGCTGTAACGTTCGTGAGCGTTAGTTATCGTTGAGATTCGACGTAGGGTGTTGATGTTAGTCAAGAATGCCTTTAAGAAGACGAAGAAGCCATTATCAACAGCTCACGGAGTTTGAACGAAGTCGTGTAATGGGGCTACGAGAAGGTGGATTTTCGTTCCGCAATATTGCAGAACGACTTGGCAGGAATGTAGCCACTGTGCATGATTGTTGGCAGCGGTGGTCAAGGGAAGGTACTGCCTCAAGAAGACCGGGTTCCGGCCGGCCACGTGGCACTACTGAGAGGGAAAACCGCCATGTACGGCGTATGGCCGTGGCGCATCGTAACGCGTCTGCGGCAGCAATTGAGCTGCAGTTGCCACCACAGTGACACAACGAACTGTTACAAATCGGTTACTTGAAGGACAGCTCCGAGCCAGACGCCCTGTAGCGTGCATTCCCCTTACTCCAAACCACTGCCGTTTGCGACGTCAGTGGTGACAAGCTAGAGCTCATTGGAGGACGGAGTGGAGATCTGTTGTGTTTTCTGATGAAAGCCGGTTCTGCCTGGGTGCCAGTGATGGCCGTATGTTACTTAGAAGGAGGCTAGATGAGCGCCGGCAACCAACCTGTCTGCGGCCGAGACACACTGGACCTACACCTGGAGTTATGGTCTGGGGAGCAATTTCCTATGACAGCAGGAGCACTCTCGTGGTTATCCCACGCACCCTGACGGCACAGTTGTACGTCGGTCTGGTTATTCAACCTGTTGTGCTGCCATTCATGAACAGCATTCCAGGGGGTGTTTTCCAACAGGATAACGCTCGCCCGCACACCGCTGTTGTAACCCAACATGCTCTACAGAGTGTCGACATGTTGCCGTGGCCTGCTAGATCACCAGATCTTTCACCAATCGAGCACGTATGGGACATCATTGGACGACAACTCCAGCGTCACCCCAACCAGCATTAACCGTCCCTGTATTGACCGACCAAGTGCAACAGTCATGGAATTCCATCCCACAAACTGACATACAGCACCTGTACGACACAATGCATGAACGTTTGCGTGCTGGCATTCAACATTCTGGCGGTTACACCGGTTATTAATGTACCAGAATTTCACATTTAAAATGGCTCTTCTCGCGCTTACAATAAGATGTGATCTTGAAACCTTAATCGATTAATTATGTTACCTATACAAATGTATTGCCGCCATTTCATTCCTCTACAACTATTTTTTCGTGGTGTTGGGATTTTTTTTTTCCGTCAGTGTATTTACCGGTCTTGGTCCGTTTCTGGTACCACATCAGGGTCACGGAAAAAATTAATAACATGTAGCATCATATAACTAGCATACTATGATTTCAAGCAAAGGGCCAGAGCTACGACTAATGGTGCATAAAGACTGTACAGGGGTTATATAAAATAATGTGAACACCGCGATCATAAGGGTTAAATGTCGTTCGAGTAGGCAAAAACCAAACATTGTTATTATCTTTTATGCACCTGTTCTTTGTATACCTCTAGGTTGTGTGTCAGTGTGGTAGTGTTCAGCAACGGTTCGTAGTAGGGGTCGGTGAAATGGGTGACCTGTCAGACTTCCAAAGAAAACAAATCGTGGGAGCCGGTCTCGCAGGAGCGTCTGTAACCATAACAGCCAAATTGTTTAGTGTTTTTAAAGAGCAACAGTCTCCACGGTATTGACTGCGTACACAAAGCATGGCAAGACTTCATTGGCGAAGAAGAATAGTGGGCGAAAACAGAGATTGAATGAGAGAGACCATCGAGCACTAACAAGGATTGTGTCCAAACAACACAGAACCACTGCAGCAAAAGTGACAACAGAACTCGATTACTCTCTGGAAGACCCTCTTTCCACAAAATCAGTCCTCAGAGAACTTCACAAAGACAACATACATGGAAGAGATGCAACTGTTAAACCTTTAACACATTGACTGCCACACTAGAAAAAAAACATTTTTCCTTTTGTTTTATTACGAAAATAGAATAAAAACTTCGAAAACAAAACGATCTTTTCTAATTTAATGAATTTTTTTTTTATTTTTTTATTGCTTTCTGTGTGTGAGTTATATGCAACTCACGCGGTGTTAGAATCAATTTTTACACCGCACGGCACGTGAGTTGTATGTGACTCACAACATACTTATTGCGTTTGTTTCTGAGAATTAGTCTTTTGTCATTCCACAAGTATTTAGTTGTGTCTAGATGGACCTTGGGTGTTCCTGGATGACGACCTCTGAATCGTACTTCCCTAAGCATGTGTATCAACGTCACGTCGCAGCCTACTATCGTATCGATTTTTTTGATTGGAGGTTTAACGACCACCGTGAGCAACTCAATGGACTATAAGCAGTCGCCCGTCCCTAATTTAGGGTCACTGGTTCCAGGGAAGGAGAGAGCCAGTGCCGTAAGACAAACACAACATCCATGCCTGACCGGGATTCGAACCCGGACCCCTTACAGACGAATGATCAGAGGCCAACGCCTTAGACCACTGCGCCACCGGGGCGGCCGTATCGATTTCATTCAAAGAGCCGCCAGGCAAACATTCAAGGCGAAATGCGCCATCAAAAGTTATGGTAATCAAATGTAATGTGTACTTTTGTGTAGAATGCCGTTTCCTAAAACATACATCAATGAAAAAGTAATATAGAAACTTAAAAATTAGTAATGGAAAAACTAATGTGAAAATTTGAAAAATAGTTCATAAGGGTAAAGTGTTTTTCTTGACTTGTCAGGCTTAAGTGTAATTTAAGGTGGACGTCTAGTGATTATGCTTCCTATACTTCCAATGGGCAACATTTTCTTCACAATTAATGAGTTCCCAAGGATGAAAATTTGAACATCGATTAAAATAATTTCATATTATAGCCCAGTGTATTTAATATTTTCTAAAACATAACCATAATTAAGCAATCCAACATTTGTTTGTCTACTGACGTCATCAATGTACAGGTCGCGCCATCTTTTTTCTGGTCTCAACACCACCAAAGGAAAAGTTATTGATTTTTAATATAATTATGGTTAAGTTTCAAAAAATATTAAGTATACTAGGCTATAATATGAAGTTATTTCAATCGATGTTCAAATTTTCATCCTTGGGAACGCATTAATTGTGAATAAAATGTGTACAGAAGTTTGCCCATTGGAAGTATAGGAAGCAAAATCATTAGACGTCCACCTTAAAGATAAAAATAAATAGAAAAACGAAATTTATTGACTTCTACTCATTTGATCCACGTTTTTAGAAATAAATTGTCAATATTAATTGTAACAATAAGAACATCAACAAGTAAGATTTTCACGAACCAACTGCAGGCTTTTGTCCAAGGGCCCACCCATCACGTAACATGTATGTTACAGCATGGCAGCGTGAGTTGCCTACGCAGCACGCGGCTCCCAAGGTAAAGAGACGTGTGAGTTATATATGCTTCACGAGGCTAGCGTGAATTAAATATAACACACATGGCAGTTAATGTGTTAATCACAGAAACCAACGCTAAAATGAGAAACAAGAAAGATGACACCGAATTTTCGGGTGTAATGAGCACGTCTTTTGAATCCGTTCTGACGCAAATTAAATTTATCAAAGCTATTCAAAGTCAATAGAACCGATATGGAAAACAGTAGTATCTGACCGAAGAAGGAAGTTTTTCAATCGAGTTTTTAATTTCGCAGATATTGCTGCAAACAACAACGTGAACTTACGCCCTGTATTGGCAGACTTGTGCGTTAAGAAAAACATGAATTTATATGAGAAACATTTCGCAGCGGAAACGCTCTCCAACAAAGAGAGAATTTTTCAAACCGGACTCTTAGAAGCAGAGATATGGGAAAATATAGGATATATATCTACGCCCTGGCGGGAAAACCATGAATTCTTTTAGGAAGAAAGTATTCTTTAAAACGTTTTTCGATGTGAGCGGTATCGGTTCAAGGAAAAAAATGTTAGTCGAGTTTTCAGGAGCTCAGATTTTCCTGCAAATACATCAGAAGCAGAAATTAACACTTGTGCCCCCTGGTGGCCAAACCATTTTTCACCAAATATTAGAAATTATATGGAAAACATTTTCCATCAGGAGCTGTATGCGATACAGGAAGAGTTTTTCAAATCTGAGTTTTAGAAGCAGAAATAACGCAGAAAACGCAAGTTACCTTTGCGCCCCCTAGTGGAAAGTCTATGATTTACTTGAAAATGTTGAACTTATATGGAAAAATATTTTGCATCGGAAACATTATCCAACAAAGAAAGAATTTTTCAAATCGGACTACTAGAAGTAGAGATATTGGCAAAAATAAGATATACATCTATGCCTCTTAGAGTAGAAACCATGCATTATTTTAAGAAGAAAATATTCCTAAAAGGTTTATCGACGTGAGTAGTATCGGTCCACAAACGATTATTGCTTTTCAATCGAGATTTTAGAAGCTCAGATTTTGTAGCAAATACATCAGAAGCAGAAATTAAGACTTACATTCCCTGGTGGCCAAACTCTTTTTTACCAAAATTAGAAATTATATGCAAAGGATTTCCCATCAGAAGCTGTATCAGGTGCAGAAAGAATTTTTCATATTGGAGTTTTAGAAACAGAGATATCGGGGAAAACGAATTTACCTTTACGCCCCTTAGCGGAAAGTCTATGAATTAATTGAACAAGTTTGAAATTATATAAAAAGCATGTCAAACCGGAAACTCTATCCAATAAAAAAAGAATTTTTCAAATCGGACCATTAGAAGCAGAGATATTGACAAAAATAAGATATACATGCCCCGTGGCTGAGAAACCATGAAATATTTTAAGAAGAAAATATTCCGAAAAGGTTTATCGGCGTGAGTGGCATCGGTCCACGAAAGAATTTTTTCAATCGAGATTTTAGAAGCTCAGATTTTATGGCAAATACATCAGAAGCAAAAATTAACTCTTACGCCCCATGGTGGCCAAAGTATTCTTTACCAAAAATTAGAAATCATATGCAAAAGATTTTCCGTCAGGAGCTTTATACGCTGAAGAAAAAAATTCAAATCGGAGGTTTAGAAGAAGAGATATCAGGGAAAACGTAATTTACTTTTTCGCTCCCTAGCGGAAAATCTATGCGTAACTTGAAAAAGTAAACTATACCTAAAATACTCTTCGACATAAATGAAATCGGAAGACAAAAGAATTTTTTCAATCGGATGTTTAGAAGCAAATATACAGAATAAAATGTATTTTGAATTCAACATCATCTGCATTTACACCCTCTAAAGGCGAAATCGTATACATCGTAAAATAAAACGAAGTAAAGGATCATCATTCGCATATTTCAAGCTTCTCACTGCAAAAATAATTTTTCAAATCGGACTAATAGTTGTAGAGATATTGTGTCTACAGACGGACGGACAAAGCGATAACATAAGCACGATCTTATTTTACAAAAGACGTGCTAAAAATGTAGTCGTGCGCATAAAACCCGGGCAGCTGTTGACTGGAAACGTTTGATATGGTCTGATGAGTCCTCATTTACATTATTCCCAACAGTAGGTAGGGTTTATGTATGCAGAGCTCCCAAAGACGTGGCTTTTTTTATTGGAGGTTTAACGACCACCGTGAGCAACTCAGTGGGCTATCAGCTGTCGCCCATTCGCGACATGGTCCGAAACATGTTGCCTTCGGAGATGAGCAGACCAATGTTGAATTCTGCAATGATGTGCCGGGTTGTGACCCGTCTGTTAGCTTGCATGTTTCTCGCCTGTCTCCGTTGATCCCTGTGATGCACTAGCAGTATTCGTCCACAGGATCGCCCACTGAACCCTTGCTATGGTTGTGAGTGAAAATCCCGAGAGAACGACTGTTTGAGCCATGCCCGAACCAGCACTCCTGGCTGCAACTATCATGACACGATATCTCGTGTTCCTATTCCGACCCTAAATCGAACATTAACTGATGTTCGACCAGCTGGTCTACCTGATTTATACCCTCACACCGTGATCAAGTGTAGTGTTTCCTGTTGGAGTGGGACATTCATGTGAAGAGAGCAAGTGTAGCTAATGAACTGGCATGTCAGTATATATGCAGGAGTTGGACAAAATAACGTAAACGTCTGGTAAATAGACGATATATCTTTATTAATAAGGTGTTGGAGCACCATTTATCCTTAATATAGCACCCAAACTTCTTGGAATAGATTCGTACAGCTTTTAAATAGTCTCCAGTGGAATGTTGTACCATTCGTCGATCAGAACGTCAACCAGTAGTTCCAGATATGTTGGAGGAGGGAATCTGCTTCTCAAACTGCTTTCCACTACTTCCTGTGGTTCGATGGTATTCAAGTCAGGTGATTCCACTGGCGAAAGTAGATGTTTAAGTTCATCTTGGTGCTCCTCAAACGAAGACTGAACTATTGTGGCTGTGTGTATGGGCGCATTATCATCTTGAAAAAGGGAAGGGCATCATTGTCGGAAAACAACATTTGGATCATAGGATGCATCTGATCACCTAAAATGTCCAAGTACTCGATGGCAGTAACTCAACCACGTAGGGTAATAATGGAACCAGCCGAATACCAAGATATAGCCGCCTAGACCATCACGGATCCACTCACGTGTTCGACAGTTGGAACCAGGCATTCCAAATTGTACACTTTCTCGGGCGCCGTCCCGGTTGCGCAGTGGTCTAAGCGATGGTTTCTGCTCACTCCTCCGAGACGGGTCCGAGCTCGAACCCCGAGGAGTCAATGATGTTGTGTTTCTCTTGCGGCACTGGATCTATCCCTTTCCTGGAACCAGTTGCACTAAATTAGGGACAGGAGACTGCTTATAGCCCATTGAGTTGCTTGCGGTGGTCGTTAAACCTGCAATCAAAAAAAAAAAAAAAAGATCTATTCTGAACTCAAAAGTGGATATCTTTGGAATATGTGCAACATTACACTATAAGGTTTTGTCACATAAAATGTTATCAAAAGCTTTGCACCTATTCTGTAGTTAGCCGCCCAGTGGCCGAGTGGTCAGAGACGAAATCATGGAATGAGGCATGAGTGTTGCGTTTGCCCCCACGGTACTGGTCGTGTCCCTTCCCTTGGACCAGCGTCCCTAAATTAGGAATGGACGGCGACTTATAATCTCAAGGGGGTCGTTGAACCCCGAAACAGAAAAAAAAGTTACATGATATTTGTTTTAGTGGGCACACGTGCATATCTTCACGAACCGGTAGTACTCTATATCGAACATTAGCAGCCAGAGACGTGAAAGCAAAATAAACAGTTTCAAGATCCATCTCACCGTTTTTCAAGGAGAAACGAGAAACTTCCCCCTGCCGATCATTTTAATTGAGAGGGCATAAGGACTCAAACCCGAGGTTTCGGCATCCCTGTTAGTCACTACTGTTCATAGGAAATGACAGATCATAGTCAACTATCGTATGAAGTTTTATCATATCCGTTGCACACACTTTCGGACTACATTTTGTTCCCAGCCAGACAACTCTATCGACAAATATTAGTACTGAATGCATGAAGTTACACAGTGCTCATCTACATAGCACTGGAAATTTGAACACCAAATTTCGTCAAAATCAACTGCGTATTCTTGAGGTCCATAGTATAGCGACAACCTAACCCACAAGAAATATATTCCGCCATTTTGGCACAGGCTTTTGACCATTCGTCTGAGATGAGTCTCGGGTTCGAATCACTGTAAGGCGTGGATGTTGTGTTTGTCTTACGTCACTGGCTCTCTCACTTCTACGGAACCAGTGGCTCTCAGTAAGGGACGGGCGACTGCTTATAAGCCCATCAAGTAGCTCACGAAGTTTGTTAAACCGCTAAACAATAATAAGAATTATTCCCGGCTGAAGCTGGTATAGTACTGGGTTGATTCATAAGTTCATGCCGTTTTTTTCACCTCACTACAGGAATGTATTACATCAGCAGGAAAACTGAATCAATCAACTATGTATCCCCCCCCCCCCATTGTTTATGATGGTGTCCCAACATCTGGATATGTCTGCAATGCCATTCTTGAAAAAAACATTCAGGTTTTTCTGCGAAGAATTCATCAAGAAAATTCTGGAAATCAACATCATTATTGAACGTTCTGCCACGGAGTGCATTCGACAGAGATCGGACCAGGTGATAGTCTGAAGGGGCGACATCTGGGGAATAGGCCAGATGTGGAAGGATTTCCCATTTCATGTCCTGAATGGCCATTTTGGTCATGTTTGCACTGTGAGGGCGTGCGTTACCATGTTGGAGAAGAACACTATGGCGCCGATGTGGCCGTTTCTGCTGAATTGCTCCCTCCACACGGCGGAGTTGACCTCAATAGAGTGCAGTGTTGATGGTCCGATTCCTCGGCAGCATTTCCCAGTGAATAATGCCTTCCATGTCCCACCAGACACAAAACATGATCTTCGCAGAATGAAGGTCATGTTTTGGACGTGGTGTGGGCGTCTTGTTTGTTCTTAGCCATTCCCTCCGATGCCTGAAATTCACGTACAGGCACCACTTTTCATCTCCAGTAACAATACGTGAAAGAAAGGGTTTGTGTTGATGAGATCATTCGCGATAACCGGCGAGCAAGGAAATACATATGGCAACACGTTGATTCCTGTTGTCCTCAGTGAGAGTGTGAGGCACCCAAAACCCCAACTTCTGGACCTTTCCCATACGTTCCAGGTGTCGCACCACTGTGGCCTGATCACGATCCATCTCAGTGGACAATTCGCGTGTGGTTTCACGCGGATCCAAGTGGATGAGATAGTTCAAACGATCCTCATCAAAGTGAGATGGACGACCTGGGCGTGGAGAGTCGTTGAGGTCAGAATTGCCACCTCGGAACCGGTCAAACCATTTGCTGGCTGTCCTCGGCGCAATAGCATCCTCCCCATGCACAGTACAAATTTGTAGAGTAGCCTCGGCGGCTAAGGATTCCTTGTTAAACTCGTAGAGGAGCAGATGTCGAAATTGTTCATTCCTTTCTACTTGGCTCTCCATACTTCCGGACTTGAAACCAGAAAACCATTAGCCACAATCACACAACGCAATATGATTTAGATACACGATATTACTGGCTACATTTCGATGTACAACTGGCCATGTGCTCCGTCACTACTGACCTGGGAAACACTCATCATATAAAACGTTATGAATTTATGCATCAACCCAATACATTCTGAGACTTTAGTCGTAAGACAAGATCGTGACACCACAGCGTTTGATATCACCCAGCTTGCTTCCTTTTGCATTTATAACTCCGGAACAGCATCAGTTTCTTAACGTTTGTTAATAAATCGTGCTTACATTTAGAGTTTACTTTAGGAATATGCTCTAACACTTTACAGACACATTGAGATGGACCGCAGAAATGCTCTTTTTTAAAAGGTATAAGATAGGGAGATACCTTAGGACATCACTAATTCATCTCATTTTCTTCGAACATACACTGAAGTGCCAGAAAGACTGGTACACCAGTCTAATATTTGTTAGGTCCCCCACGGGAGTGCAGGACTGCAGAAATACGATGGGGCATGGACTCCACTAGCTTCTGGAAATATGCTGTAGGCAATTCACACCATACTTCTTGCACAGCGTTCCACAATTCGGGTGTATTCCGAGGTCTCGGATTCCTGTGTTCGATAGCGCGTTGCATGGCATCCCAAATGCGTTCTATCATGTTCAGATCTGGGGAATTGGGTGGGAATGGCAACACCTCAAACTCAGATGAAAGCTCCTCTAACCATAATGTGGCGTCCCGACACTTGTGTGGAGGTGCATTGTCCTGGTGGAACAGGCCGAACCCATCAGCATGAATGCAGGACATAAACGGGTGTACCTCGTCATTAAGAATGCGCACATAGCGTTGGCCGGTCACAGACGTTTGTAGACGTACCAGGGGTCTCAGTGAAGTCCATCTAAACACACCTAATACTATTACGGACCTCCCCACCAGCCGGTACAGTTCCATGTTGACAGGCGGGATCCATGGCTTCATAGGGTTTGCGCCACACACGAATCTTCCATCTGCCCGATATATTTGGAAACGCGACTCGTCAGACCAGGTTACTTGTTTTCTGTCATTAAGTGTCCAGTGGTGGTGTTTCCGTGCTCAAGCGAAGCACATAGTTCTGTGTCGTGCACCCATCAAGGGGACTCGAGTCAGGCGTCGGCTCCCAAAGCCCATATCGTGCAGGGTACGTTGCACATTCCGTACGCTGACGCTTGTTGAGGCTCCAGGATTGAATTCCGATGATACCTACGAGAGTGTTGCACGCCTATCGCGTGAACCGCTTCTTGACAGCCGACGATGGTCACATTTACCCAATGTCTTTTTACAGCCACACTGGTATCGTAGGTTGGAGGTTTTGCCGGAATTCTTGTAGTCACGGCACACCCTTGCAATGGTCGTCCGTGAAAATCCGAACTTCGTTTCTACCTCCGAAATACTATGGCCCATCTCACGAGCGCCAACTATGACACCACGTTGAAAATCGCTTAAATCGTTATTACTTGACATTCTCATGCCGAAAACAGCTCGGACAGCTGGCAAGGATGTCTATCGCTTTATATACGCACTGGCGGAAGCAACCAAGTACGCGCATAGGTGACGTTGCTATGTATTTTGCATAAGCTCGTCCGTACCAGTTTTTATGTCACTTCAGTGTATATCGTAATAACGGCCGAGAGTACTTTAAAAGCATTATCAGATGCTATTCTAAATCGATTGTCTCTTAATTCATAGCGTTAAAAATACTCGTAGTTTATCATTTTTTTTATTAACATGTCTTTACACTGAGTTTAGGAAGTTGAATTTATGAGTGCGGTGATTTTAAATTTGCCGATTCATTAGTTGTTTAGTTATTCATTCAAATTTACTAGTACAAGGGCCATGCTTTGCCATATATCATCATCAACATCATTGCCAACCATTATCAATCCACTGCTGGAGGAAGGTCTCCCCAAGTTCCATCCACAACTGTCTGTCTTAAGCCAGTCTCCTCAATGCCACTCCGGCAGGTTTTCGAATTCCATCTACCAGTCGCCGACTTGATCTTCTGGGTCAATCCTGTCCCTTGGTATCCAGTCTAAAATTTCTGTTGTCCATCGGTGGTCCGTTCTTTTGGCAATATGTCCAGCCTATTGCCATTTTACAGACTTTACTCTGACCATTATGTCTTCCACTCTTGTCATTTCCCAGATCCACGAGTTCCTCTTCTTATCTATATTCGTTACACCAAGCATACATCTCTCCATGCTTCCTTCAGTTGTCTGCAGCCTTTGTATGTCTTTTTTACGCTTTCCAACCGTAGGTTGAAGAAGCGTAGCTATATGCTCCAGCTTTGTCCGTCTGTCTGTCTGTCTTTCAGCGCGATAACTCGCGTAAAAATGGTTCGAGTTCGATGAAATTTTAGTATGTGGTAGGGACAACCTGGGGACGAACCTGACTGGAAATGGGCAAAATAGGGTCAAAGGTCAGGACATAGGAGCGGGATCTATTCCATCGCCCTAATGCGTCATAACTTACGTAAAAATACGTCGATTGCGACAAAACTTTATCATGTTGTTCCGAGGTATACTGAACCGCTTCTGTTGAATATAATCGAAATGGGGTCAAAGGTCAGGACACAGGAGCGAGATTTATTTCACAACCATTATTCTCATAACTTGAGTAATAACTTGAGTAAAAATGCTTCTATTGCGACAGAACTTTAGTATGTTGTTCCGGAGGTATACTGAACGAATCAATAGTCAGAGTAGGGAGGAGAGTTTGTCTGCGCGTGATTTCTGGTATGTTGGAAAGCGTATCATAATCAATGCATTGCATGATTTTACTAACTTGTTTAGTTGAGGTCCATTTCTCTGTTGCGTACGTAAGAACTGAAAGGATGCACTGACTAAGCACTTCTCCTTTAAGACATAATGGTGCATTGCTCTTGAAAATTGCACTGTTTCTTTCAAAAGCTCTCCAACCAAGTTTTATACGTCGATTAATTTCTTCAATAGGACCCTCGCTGTTGCCCAAGGTAAATGTAGGTATTTGTTATATCGAGATTCTCCACATCAATCGATAAATCTTGATTTCTTGTGAAAGCATTGCCCATCAATTTTGTTTTTTCAAAGTTCATTTTAATCCCGCTTCTTACTCTTGTCAACAAGTTCCTGGATCATACTCTGTAGCTCTGAGAGGGTAGTTGCAAAAGTGATTGTGTCATCATGAAAACGAAAGTGAGTTAAATAGTCTCCATTAATCTTTATCTCCTTGTTTTCCCAGTCGAATAATTGAAAGGCATGTGGCAATGTGGCGCTGAAGAGTTTGGGGGTATGGTGTCACCTTGTCTCACTCCTTTCCAATTTTTACTGGTGCTGTGCCTTCAAATACCCGAACCTTTGCACTTGAATTTTCATAGCATTTTCTGGCCTTCATTATTACGCTATTCTTAATACACTGATTAACAAAATGTAGAATTATATTTTTCTGCTTACGGACAAACGAAAAACGTAAGGTTTGAAAGACTAATTATGCGACTGAGAGGGAATGAAAATGGTATCTACAGAACAAAACATCTAAGCCTGAATAATACCGTATCATCATCATCATCATCATCAAGAATAACAACAAGTATGCTAGATCCACTGCTGGATGAAGGTCCTCCAAATCTCTTCCACAACTCTCTGTCTTGAGCATTACCTGTCTCTTCTATTCTTTGTCTTTTCTGGGTCTTTGCCTCTCTTTTGGTATCCAGTCTAGTATTTCAGCTTTCCAACGGTGGTCTGTTCTAGTAATATGCACTCAGTATCAAACAGAAGTCATCGCTCTTTCCACGTTTATGAGTGAGTCACGGAAAAATTCTCATTGGCCGCCACCGGGAATCGAGTCACGGAAAAATTCTCATATGAGTGAGTCACGAAAAAAAATCTCATATGAGTGAGTCACGGAAAAATTCTCATATGAGTGAGTCACGAAAAAAATTTCTCATATGAGTGAGTCACGGAAAAATTCTCATATGAGTGAGTCACGAAAAAAATTTCTCATATGAGTGAGTCACGGAAAAATTCTCATATGAGTGAGTCACGAAAAAAATTTCTCATATGAGTGAGTCACGGAAAAATTCTCATATGAGTGAGTCACGAAAAATTTCTCATATGAGTGAGTCACGGAAAAATTCTCATATGAGTGAGTCACGAAAAAATTTCTCATATGAGTGAGTCACGGAAAAATTCTCATATGAGTGAGTCACGAAACACTTTCTCATATGAGTGAGTCACGGAAAAATTCTCATTGCCCGGTGGCGGCCAATGAGAATTTTTTTCCGTGACTCACTTATAAACGTGGAAAGAGCGATGACTTCTGTTTGATGTTCCTAGTCCACGTCAAATGTCTGTATTAATGCACTAAATATACAAAACATTAGAGACAGGGGTGATGGGCAGGTGACATAGGTATCCCCAGCGCGGAGTAGAACAGATCCAAATCGAACGCAGGGGATAAATAGGCGGAGAGTAGGGCTTCTCAACAATGTATCACAATCGACGAACATCGATGAACATGGTGGTTTGAGCGACTTTGATCGTGGAGGCATGACAAATGGGTCATTCTATAGCCCAAGTGGTAAAAACCCTAAGGTTCCTGAGGGCAAGACTATCCAGTCTTTTCTGTACTAGACTATCCAGTCTTGTCTGTACTAGACTATCTAGTCTAGTACAGACCAACAGCTTGGCAATGACGACGTAAATTATATCCAGGCTAAATATCGGAGGCCCAATCAGCGCCAGCGAGCGATCGGTACGGTGCATACCCTGGACTACTGGAGCCGACGCCCTACTCATGTGCCACTGTTCACTGCTCGTCATCGGACATTACGCCTCGCCTGATGCCGGGAACATCAAAACTGGACCTCTCGAGATTGGCGCCGCGTCGTGTGGTCAGATGAATCCCGTTTCCAGCTGTACCGAGATGACGGGAGGGTGCGAGTATGGCGTCGACAGCATAAGGCTACGACGCGTCTTGCCAGGTCAGCTCTGTTCAAGGTGGTGGTGGCTCTGTGATGGTTTGATGAACCTTCTCATGGGATACACTACGTCCCTTAGTGTGTCTGGAGAGGTCCTTAATTGCTGTGCGCTACCAGCATGTGCTGGCTGATCCCCTACACGCTTTCATGGCGTTCACACATCCATAAACTTTGCTGAATGCCTAGTTTTGTAAATGTTAGCATCAGTGTTTTCTTTTTCTAAACATGGCTTGAAGAATCTGCTATCAACAGGAACGAACAGCATTTTCTCATATCGTTGACGACGAAAGTGGTTCTACTTCTTTCAGTTCGATAGGATCCCACCGTTTTTCTGAATAATTGAAATGGCTTTCATGTTTTCGGCCAAGGCCATATATTGTTGCGATGACCAATTTTCATATTTTTGCTTGACTCTGTGATACATTTGTATAACATACCAAATAAAAACATTGATTTCGTAGTAATGTTTGGAAGGAGTCTTAACGGTTCCGGTAAGCATGGCAAACAGGGGCTATGGGTTTAGAAAAGGAACGGATCCAGAACCGTAAGACAAACACGTCTTAACCGTGATTATTTTATGATATGCATCTTTTCCGACACTAATAAAGTAAATCCCAAGTAAAAATATTCGATGTAACGAAAATGGGTAACGGAGGTACTTGGTCAGCCACCTTGGTGGATTTTCTCAAATATCTCGAAAACGGTGCGTCGTAGAGAACTTTGGCTTCCTTTGGACTCTCCCATGTGGAGGTTCCTCCTATTGACGAGAGCTTTAACTTTTTAAGCGACTGGAACGAATTAACTCGGAATTACCAAAATGGGCTCGAATTAATATATTCGCTGCCTAAGAAGTGGGCTGAACGGCATTGGAACAAGTGAAACGGCGCATCAGAAAGCCTTGCTTTCCTCTGAGCGTTTTTATTCAAAGTGGTCATTTAGGGAGATGATTGACACTAATCCTGTCTGGCTGATTAACTACTGAAGTGGCTATAAATGGGATTGCCTACTGAAAATACGACTATAAAAAAAACTACTATAATGGGATTACCAACTGAAAGGGCTACGATGGGCTATATTGCTATAACAATAACGACGAATCGAAAAAAGAAGAGATAAGATATTTGAGTTACTTTTTTCTATCCAGGGGCATGATGGCCTTGTCAGAGGAACTATCCTTTCGCCAACATGCCTTGGTTCATGGAAAAGAGAATAGAGGACTACAAGCTAGCACTTATAACCTGTGACGGGTTTATGGTCGGTATTGCTGAGATGCCAAGGGGAAAGAAGTTGTTTTGCCTGAGCTTTCGTGAAATCAAGCCGCTACATGAACATTTCCATTTGAGAAGTGCAGGATATTTTGCGTACCATTTGGTTCAGGTGCATCAGCCGCATAAAAGGTTTAAATGAGCAAAATATGTTTTCGGACTAGGTTCCGCTGGCTAGAAGAACTCCAACTATAAATCTTAACAACGCTAAAACTATATGGGTGAAGAGAAATTATTTCCCAACTGTGCCGGCGTGTGCAATGACTACAAAAATCTCAAGGAGAAACGCTTGATTAAGTTGTTTACGAATACGAGAAAGATCATGAACAAGCTATGGTTTTTGTAGCTCTTTATTTAAATCAGTAGAAAGTCCCTTCATTACTTAACCGTGTCCTATCACTGCATAAAAAACGCGCTTTCCACGGTTGCAATGAGAAATGAGTTCTCAAGAATAAACGAACATAAGTTATGTACGGTTCAATACAACATGCTGGATTTCATACATGATTGGAAAACCATTTCTCGGTGTACGCTGCCAGAGTTTGAAAATGCACGGCGTTGACTTGACCAATGCCGTCATTCAGAAATGTAGCATATTTCTTGTTTTCGAGACTTGGTTGGCTAGCAGCGATTACATAGGATTCTGTGCTTTGAATGTAGCGTTAAATGTCGAAGAGACAACTGGTGGTGTGGCTATTTATCAGAAAGGCGGCGCGCATGTTGTAACTCCTGACATGGCCATTGTCTTTCGTCAAAGTTCAGGGATCGGAGTTTCTATAAGACCGATAGGTGAAATAGTTTCTACTGAATGTACAATGTCTAATGGCCAAACTTTGGTATCGATTGTGTTGTACATATATCCGTGTACCAAGATTGACGACATTCTGTAGAATTCGTTCAATTTGAGCTTCTTCCTTACACATACAAGCTCCAAAAGTCATCACTTGATGGTTTTGGAGACAATTCATACTACTATTATGAAAAGCTCTAAAAATGATCACTTGATGCTGATTATATTAGCCAGAGATTTCAATTTTAACTTTGTTAAGCCAGAATCTAAATCATTTGTCGATTTTCTAAATGAAGAGATCAGTCTGACAACCACTCTAGATTTCACTGTTTCTACGACAAAGGGGAATGTTACAATCGGTGCTGATTTCAAGAGACGCTTGGGTAGCCTAGAATCATAAGTTTACATATAATACTTTAGTTACCATAATCCTATTATATCTGCTTTACCTGATAAGAATGCAATGTGTTGTAGGTAAATAAATGCATACTCTCGAAGCACTCGTTTCTTTCACACCGGCAAAGATCTTGGCATGCAAAAGCATAAATTATCTACAAAAAGTACCAGGGAATTCTCTCATTTTGTTGTTGTTGTTGTTTCGATGTTTATCGACCACCGTGAGCAACTCTAAGGCTGTAAGCAGTCATCGAACCCTAATTAAAGGCCACTGGTTCAGACCCGTAGCCAGACAAGCAAGTTGGGAGGGGCAGCTGATGATTGAGATCGGGCGAAGGATATAAAGTGGTCGGGCAAAAGATGTGAAAGAGGTCGTGCACTATACTGTTGTGTGAGTCGCTAGGACGGGCAAAAGGAAACACAGGTCGCGCTCAGCCCGGCCTGGCCCTCCCCTGGCTACGGCCCTGCACTGGTTCTAGCGAAGAGAGGAAATAACTGCCTTAAGACAAACACCTTCAGTGTCTCATGCGAGAATCAAGACCAGGCTCACTCGGCCGAACGCCGCCAGCCTTTAGATCACTGCGTCACCGAGGTGGCTTACCCGTGATTTTCTTTTTTTATTTGAAGTTTAACGACCACCGTAAGCAACTCGATGGGCTATAACCAGTCGCCCATCCCTAATTTAGGGCCACTGGTTCCAGGGAAGGGAGAGAGCCAGTGCCATAAGACAAACACAACATCCATGCCTCACCGGGATTCAAACCCGGACCCATCTCGGACGAACGATCAGACGCCACCAATTAGACCACTGCGCCACCGGGGCGGGGCGGATTACCCGTGATTTGACCAAGGCCCAAGGATACTAAGAACGTTTACCTTACCGCTCGACCGCCTGCAATTTCGTGATACGCACGATTTTGCAGCGAGAGAAGGGTTGATTGACTTACCAGTCAATGATGAGCTGCACAGAAGACTGCTTGGTTCTTGAGTTTTTTAATTGTTTCAAAAACGCAAGAACTTTCTACGTTGTTTCCGACATTTTATTTACGATTTCCGACTTATATATCACTCGACGATTCCAACGCTCGAACGTATATTTTTTAATGTTTGTCAAAGCTTAACGGGGTGTTGAACCCTTAAACCTCTGTAGATACACCCCTAATGATACGGGGCTATCGACTGTTGTTCTGTTGTCCGCGTATACATGCACTACTACAAAATTCTGAGAATTTTCGGCTGCTAGATGTATAGCTGGTAATTGTTATTTGACCCAAATCTTTATATTCATTGGCAAATGTACATAAAATCAGCCCCTTTGTAAAAAAAATAAAAAATGATGCTTATTTCCACTTGTACACTAACGGCAACTAATGCATTATTAAAGAGCTTGTGCTGAAACATTTTTGGAAGCGCATTAAGGTCTTTGTCTCTCTCAGTGAGCTCTTTAAGGATTCATGCAATTCGCAGTGTAAGAGTCTTATTTTCTAGGACAGCTGTTCATTAAAATATTTAGAATAGCACACAATTCCTTCAATTCCCCCTCCCTCCGTCACCCCGAAGAATGGAAATTCGCAGTTGTCACACCGAACTTCTCGATTTTTGCTCGAAAATCAATCGAATGAGGTTTAGCCGTATCAGGATGCACGCTCCATTTCTCTGCTGAGAGTAACTTTGCTTAATATTGGAATGTGAAAGGTAAAGGTGATGAGGCATTTGTTTTCCTTTCTGCTCCCCCTCCCCGCTTCGTTCTGTGTTCATCATTATCTTTCACGATGTGTATCTTTAGTTGCGTTTTAAGATGCTCCATTGATGCGAGCCGAAAATGGTGCTTGCCCCTTTCGGAACTGATGTCTCTGTGGGTAGTTAACCTCCTTACCCAGTTTGACATCGCCGAAACTTGGTTATGTTTTGTTTACTTACGCTCTATTATGTGATATCGAAAGGTGATGAGAAAATTCGAGTTCTTGCATTGAGAAAGAGATATGCTTCAACGGCTTCTTCATTTTCAGAGTCCTTTCCTTTACAGCATGTCACTTAAATCGTCGTGTTAGATCAAGAGATATCAGAATATTCTACTCAGTTGATAGGCTGCATGTAAGGCGAGAAGCAAGATATATAATTTAAAATGAAATTTCCTAAAAAGCACTTGTATTAGGTTGTAACTGACTAAATTACTTTAACGAAGACGCGGGTGTTGCATTTTCCTGAAGACAGCAAAGCGAAAAAGAACATTAATTGCTGTGTTACTCGTAAACATTCTTCAGCATGGCAAATATTAAATTCCGGGAACGTTTGAAGCACACTACACCCATTGTTGGGTTATCCTAAAAGAGATGACCCATCCTTCGTCATCAAATTAAGTTGTTCTCTGAAATAACGAATCCAACAATTTAGCAGCTTGCCATTCCCGTATTTTAGGCTGTTCTTTCTTAAAATAATAGAGGATCCATCGCCCCCCCCCAGCTGATTTTTTTTGCCAATATCTGAAATAACGAATTTTGTATTTACCTAATTGGGTTTCTTAAAAAAATTGCAAGGACAGGAATTTGCTCTTCATTTGGAAAAGAAGTATTCTGTTGATCTAACTTCAGCTGAAAGAAGAGAAACAGAAATATTCCACGTTTCCTTCGGTATACGTTTCTTTAAGCAGTGCTCCGGTTCTTGACTTTGAATTATATACTAAGATGATGGTTCGTAAGGTACACCTGTTCAAGTTACATAAATGGCTCAACTCCAATACATATAACTTCACGTGAGCGTTGTATAAATCATGCAGATCATCTCTTTGAACATCAGGTAGCGTTAGATTGAGGGTCGCGATGGGCAAAATGAGCTATCTGAGCGACTAAGAATGTGGTATGTTAGTTGGTACCAGGCGTGATGGTTCAAGCATCTCCAAAACGGCCGTCCTCCTTGGCTTTTCACAAACAACGTTGCAATGTTTTTTTGTTCTTTTTTATTGAACGTTTAACGACCACCGTGAGCAACTCAATGTGTAACGTACCAGGAGATGTGACGTACCTGCCAGAAGGACGCACACGACATAAAGGCAGATAGCAACCAGAACAAATGTCCGCGTAGCTCAATTGGTAGAGCAACTTATTCCGGAATAAGCGTACTCGGGTTCGAACCCAGCCGCGGATAGAAATGACGGAGAAATTTACTTCGTTATAATGGCGCCCGAACTATCCGGATGACCCGACTGTTCAAAATCTCGCATTGGTGTGATGTTATTTCCACACCGCGAGACAGGAAAAATCAGAGAATTCCTTCTCCAGCGCTTCGAAAAATAAAAATGTGTGATGTTGCATTCCACACAGCAGATTGACTGGGAGTTCTCAAGTGCACGTTCTACAGTGGATGGCTGCCTGCAACGATTCATGGTCACGGCTGACCCGTGGGCCATGCCCCCGGCCCTCTTTCGGGGGGGGGATGTGACGTACCTGCCAGCAGGACGCACACGACATAAAGGCAGATAGCAATTAGAATCAATGTCCGCGTAGCTTAATTGGTAGAGCAACTTATTCCGGAATGAGTGGACCCGGGTTCGAACCCTGGCGTAGATAAAAATGACGGAGAAATTCACTTCGTTATAATGGCGCCCGAACTATCCGGATGACCCGACCGTTCAAAATCTCGCAATGGTGTGATGTTATTTCCACACCGCGAGATAGGAAAAATAAGAGCAGCACTTCGAAAAAAAAAAAAAAAAAAAATAAGGGGGAGATGATGTAACGTACCAGGAGATGTGACGTACCTGCCAGAAGGACGCACACGACATAAAGGCAGATAGAAATCAGAATAACATGTCCGCGTAGCTCAATTGGTAGAGCAACTTATTCCGGAATGAGTGGACCCGGGTTCGAGTCCTGGCGCGGATAAAAATGACGGAGAAATTTACTTCGTTATAAATGGGCCATAAGCAGTCGCCCGTCCCTAATTTAGGGTCACTGGTTCCCGGGAAGGGACAGAGCTAGCGCCGTAAGACAAACACAACATCCATGCCTCACCGGGATTCGAACCCGGACCCCTTCTCCGACGAATGGTCATAAGCCAGCGCTTAGACCACTGCGCCACCGGGGCGGCTGCAAGGGGTTTACCATGAACAGTGCGCCACGCAAAAGACGCCTATCAATCGGCGATCCTATGGACAAAAACAGCTAATGGGATCAGAGGCTCAAAGGCGACTGACGAGCATCGTTCAAACGAACAGACGAGCCACAAACTTCCAAATCACTGCAGAATTCAACATTACTGTTCCGAGGGTTATCTCTGCACCACATATCGGACGATGTCGCGAATGGACGACAACAACTGACGGACATGTTGCCAGTTTCCGTTGACCCCTCTTATCCACCAGCGTTTACATCCACAGAATCACCAACTGCTGGATATTTTTTTGGGTGTCACACCATTCACGGTAAACCCTTGGTACGGTTGTACGTGAAAATCCGAAGAGGACGGCTGTTTTGGAAATGCTCGAACCAGAACCTATGTCGCCAACTACGTTCAAAGTCGCTCAGATCACTCGTTTTGCCCATTATGACCCTCAATTAAACGCAAACTGATGCTCGTCGAGTTAGTCTGTTTGATTCACAGTGCACGCACAGCGTTCACTTGGGGGAATTGCGGCTCAACTGCCGCTACACAATGGGGTAGGTGTAGCTTGCTCCGTGTCCCCTCACTCCGGAGTAAGTCGCTCTCCCAACTGAGCTACGCGAACAGAATGTCTCGCTGCAGATTTGTCGTCTTGATACATTTTTTCATCTTTGTAGTACGTCACATCATCTCCCTCTTAATTTTTTTCTTGTCTTTGAAGCGAAGTAGGAATTTTTCATTAATTCCAAACAACGTGTGGAACAAACATCACACATTTTTCGAAGAACCCAACGGCCAGTGGATCCATTTTCCACAATCGGACGCTAATGTGAAAACACAAGTTTGTCCACTACGGGCATCGAACTCGTGTCCCCTGACTCCGGAGTAAGTCGCTTTCCCAACTGAGCTACGCGGACAGAATGTCTCGCTGCAGATTTCTCGTCTTGACACATGTTTTCACTTCTGTAGTACGTCACAGCCACTACGCGATAAAAATAGTTCTACAATAAAATGCAAAACAGGGCCAAATGTTTCAAAGAATACATATGCATATAATTCAATTAAACTCAAGAACAATACGTAGAATGGAATGTGAAAAATATCTGAAATTGTGATTCTTTTCTCTCTTCTTCGGTGTAAAATTAGTGTCTCCTTCTGCGGTGCACGTAATCCATTGGCTGACGAAATGAGGTACATTCCTCTACGATATCTTGAGAGCATAATAATCATACGTGCCAGATGTTATTCATAGCTGCCCCCTTCCCTAAACGGGGGGGGCGCAGCTGAGTATATAACGGAGAGAAGGTCAGAAAACTATAATGTACTGACACACGGAGAACTGCTGTCTAAAAAGTAAACAAACTCTCCGGCAATTGCGACGAAAAGACACAAGTAACACTTTGAAAGTCCAGCCGGTGCACCTAATAAACTGACATCTCAGAGTATATTTTGAACGACAGGAAGTCTGTCCTTTGTGGTGATTTTTTTTTCTAAATGTAATATTAAACATGTACAAAAAATGTGTTTATTATAATTCATAAGATTCAGGCGATTAAAATGACCACATCGAGGACTTAATGGCATAACAAAAAAATTTCGTTCATGTTGTTACAGTATATTTTCACTTTTATTTTTTTCCCACATCGCCCTCCCCGTTCAAAGACTATACAGCTAATAAATGTTCCATTTGGCTAAAGGGGTTTACGCATTACCCAGGCATATTCATGAAGGCTGCACGCACTCACACAGATCTTCTGTGTATATCTGTTTAAGTAGCAACAAAGGAATTTCACCAATTTCATGTGAGCGGACAAAATATTTAATGTAACATTTGCCAAAACACCTGAATAAAAATCCTTAGTGAATCCACTACCTCTTGAAATGACAAAATAAACAAAAATGAAAATTCCATTTGAAAAAAGTACCAATCATGGGTCATGAAATCATAAATTAAACTTCGAAGAAGAATTAGTGGCAGCACTGCTTAAGTATGATTCAAACTGGAATTTTTTGAATTAAATTAATCAATTCGGATATATGGGATCCAACTCTGTTTTGAGATGTTTTAATCAGACCTATAGATTTAAAAAGATTAAGCTAATTTCTTCGGAAAGCAAGCAGACAATCCATCGCTATGGAAATAATGGTGATTTTTTGCAGCTGTTCCTTTTATTCTGGGATTTAATGATTAATAACGCTCTCCTGGTGAAGAAAGTGTTTCAAGGCCGAGCAACGCCCTCAGTACATAAATATACTAAAGCAGCAAATTATTATTAGGAATATGTACCTAATAAAGTTTTGTGTAGTGCTTGACCTTCAAAATACACTCATTGTCATAAAAATCCGTGCACCAAGAAGGAGGCGTTGGATTTAAATGAGATTTTAGTAGTGAGATGGTACATACCAAGGACAGAAGTAATTACAATATCACAGCAGGAGTACGATTTCCTGCGGACATACGGCAAACATTCCGGTCAGCTTTAGTACCACGTCGGACCGCCTCGTGCTCTGATACATGCGGTTATACGGTCCGGGCATGGAGTCAAAGAGACGCCGTATGTTATCCTGGGACAGACTGGCCCACACTTCTTGCAACTGACGCTCTAAATCACGAACACTGGGACATGGAGAAAGCTGGTGTCCCATCTGGTCCCACACGTGCTCGATGGGCGAGAGATCAGGCAGGCCACGGAAGCGTCGAAGCATGAAGTAGACAGTCCTGGGAAACCCGAGCCGTGTGCGGACGGGCATTATCTTGTTGGAAAAGGGCTCCTGGCCGCCCCGCCAGGAAAGGCAGCATATGGGACCGCAGGATCTCCGGTACGTAGCGCTGGGCTGTCAACGTCCCTCGGATCCCTGGGAGGGAAGTCCGGCTGCCATACGCGATGGCTCCCCCCCCAATCATGCCTGCAGTTTGAGACCTGTGCCGCTGTACAGTGAGGTTGGGATTGTAGCGCTCACCTGCGGTCCTCCACACTCTGACATGGTGGTCGTCCGTTCCATACAGAAGCGTGATTTGTCGCTGAACACTATACGTGACCAGTCCGTAGCATTCCACTTTGCTCGCTGCTGATACCACTGTAATCGACGCCGACGATGGTCAGGCGTTAATGGAAGAAAACGCAAGTGCCGCCGAGATTGCAGATTCGCCTCTGCCAGGCCTCTGGAAATGGTTCTGGCGGACACAGGAGTCCCTTTGACAGCCGCCACATGTCTCTGGATATAAGAAAAGGGCGTCGTTGCATCTGTGCGTGTCGCTCTCACGATCCCACGGTCCCCTCTGCTGGTGGTGTGTCTGGGTCGTCCAGAGCCAGTCCGCCGTGTCTGGGTACCTTCCCGTGTCCATTGCTCCCAACACGATCGCACCGTACTATCTCGTCCATTGCTCCCAACACGATCGCACCGTACTATCTCGTCCATTGCTCCCAACACGATCGCACCGTACTATCTCGTCCATTGCTCCCAACACGATCGCACCGCTGGATCTCTGCGTCACCGTACTGTCCGACCGGACCAAATGACGACTGATTCAGAACGCCGGCCACCCTCCCTCTCTCATCCCGACGATGCGGCCTCGTTCAAACTTCGTCAGTTGCCCTTACGCACATCTACAGCGGCTCCTCGGCATGTCTACGCTCAGGGATCTCACCTGACTCCTACCGTGAACTTCGGCACGCATGTGAAGTCCTCTGCGCGTCGCCTTATAAGCCCCGAAGACTGCGATTGCAGCGCCGGTCTTGGACGCGCGGGCATGCGGAATCGCACGAAACTTTAATCGTCTGCATGTCTGCTCTCCCCGTAGCTATTCGCCGAGTTTCGCGTTAATTGCATGGTTTTTTTCTTGGTGCGCGGATTTTTATGTCAATGAGTGTAGTAGCCTTGATTCGATGATGCATGGCTTCAAAGAGGTGCTCATATCGTTCTGCAGGTATGTTCGGCTAAGCGGATGGAATGGCGTCCGTCAATATGTTCGTTGGATCTCTGCTACAAATGGTTATCTCAATCTCATTCTACAGGTGTTCAATTGGGTTAAGATTGACAGTGACTTCAAGTGCTAAAATGGTGGCAATGTTAGCACTTTGAAGTCACTGTCGTGCTCGTGAAACCATTGTATCATGACCCAAGCCTTGCGGCATGGCGTATTGTTCTTCTGAGGGTACCCTTCTCCATCACGAAACATCATGCGCACGTACAGGCGTGCCTAGTCACCGATGATGTTAAGATACCTTGTTGCATTCAAATGCTGTTCCAGAAGTATTTAGGAACCCAATTACCGCTATTGAAACGTACCCCAGACATCTACGTTACCTCCACCAGCTTCCATAGTTAACGCTAGGCAACTGAGATCCATCGATTCGTGGTGTTGGCGCCATATTCTGGCCCACCCATTGGCATGTACAAAGGCCGTTCCATAAAAATTGAGAGTATTTTTTGTTTGAGTTGGTAACAATGCAAAGGGGGAAACTAACCACGCAGACGACTAACTGAATTAAGGAAGTACCTATGGCAACAGTTATTAGCCGTGGCAGACGATTCTGGTTTTGTCATTGCGCAGTTGTTTAAGGTACGTCTTCATTCCGCCATACAGCTATGGAGGTGAGTGATTCAGAGTTAAGAAGTGAAATGCGTTGTGCGATAAAATTTTGCTATCGTTTGGGTAAAACGGCTCCAGAAGCAGTTGATTCAATGAAAAAAGCTTACAAAGATAAATGTTCGGGTGAGTCAACGATTTTTAGATGGCACCATGATTTCAAAAAAGGGTGTTTGTCGGCAGAGCTCGCTCCTAGGCCTGGTAGACCTGAAAGTGTTGTTACGGAGCGTATCGTTAACACTGTTTGGGCAACCCTGCAAGAAGATCGACGAATGCCGTGTGAAGACATAGCGGCGTCAACTAATATTTCAAAAACGTCAGCATTCCGCATTCTACGCGACAGATTACTGCTGCACCGTGTGTTTTCCAGGTGGGTACCTCCTCACTTGAAGAGAAAACAATTGTTAGCCAGAGTTCAGGTGTGTCATGAATGGAAACAAATGATTGCAAAGGATCCAAACTTTCTAAACACAGTAATAACTGCCAATGAAACATGGGTCCACAATTTCGACTCCTCGCGAATCGCGCAACGAGTGTCTGGAAACACTGATAAATACATAAATACACACTTGACTTGGATTAAGAACATCAAAAATAGAAGTCATCGCTCTTTCCACGTTTATAAGTGAGTCACGGAAAAATTCTCATTTTTAATGTTCCTAATCCACGTCAACTGTGTATTTATTACTCATTCGCCTTCCAGTTATTTGTTCAGTTGCTGCTGTTTATCTTTGGTGAATCCCCAGCATTGTGCGGGGCTCCAAGGAAGCAACCTGCCAGGTGTTTGGCAGTTTGTCGTATGTGAATCTAGAACATTTCGAGGCAGCTGTGGTGCAGTGGCAGCATGTCCGGCGCGTAACTGGAAGACCCTGGGTTCGTTTCCCGGTGGCGGCCGATGAGAATTTTTCCGTGACTCACTTATAAACGGGGAAAAAGCGATGACTTCTATTTTTTGATGTCTGGAAACACACAGGCTCGCCTCCTCCGAAAAAAGTCTGCCAAATCGAATCAGCTGGGAAGGCGATAATGATATTTTTTATCATAAAGGTGTAGTCTACCAGCATGCCATTCCTCCGCAAATAACTGTCAACGCTGAGTATTACATTTCAGTCTTGAAGCGTCTGCGACGACACATATCGATTAAGCGACCGGAACTTGTGGTCAAGTGGACCCAATATCATGATAACGCCCGCCGACATGTGGCTGCTTGTGTTCAACAGTTTGTTACGAAACGCAGTAATGAAATCATGCCACAGCCTGCCTACAGTCCTGACCTCGTTCCGTGTGATTTGTGGTTGTTTCCAACAATGAAGGAGAAATTCCGTGGCCCAACATTCAACACAGATGCTAACGTTATTCAAGCTGTACAGGGGTCGCTAAAGCAGCTTCCATCAAATGCCTTCGCCACATGCTTTGAAAAGTGGACTGAACGATGGGACCTATGCATATCATCCGAGGGAAGATACTTGGAGAAAGAATAACATATATTTTGCTGTACGTATATTTCTTCATTTTGTGTGATTTTACTCTGTTTTTTATGGAACGGCCGTTGTATTAACTGAAAACGTGATTCATCTGACCAGGTGACCTTTTCCTAGTCCTTAAGTGTCTAGGTTTGGTGCTCCATTGCCTACTGCTGATGAATTTTGTAGGTTTTTAGCAGAGACCAGTGGTACACGAAGGAATCGTCTGCTGTTATAGCCCATTACCGCCAGTATGCGGCAAGCTGTGCATCCTGAATTCTCCTCTCCATGCCTCTGTTGCACAGCACCATTATTTGACGCAATGGAGCTCTTCTGTTACTTTGTGCAATCCTCTACAGCCGCTGTTGCCCGCGAGCATCTAGCAGTCGAATCCGCGCCCAAGAAGTCCGCTGACTGCTTGTTTTGTTGTTTGTGCACAACTCATTGGTAGCCATCGATACAGTTGTTCTTGCATAGCCGAGAAGGTCTGCCGGTTCTGAGATGCTTGCACCTGTCCACCTAGCGCCCCTATCAGTCTTTCAAAGTCCCTTAAATCACGAAACTTTCCCATATTGCCGCAATGAACGCTTCGTACACGTCCTATTCCTCTGCAGTGAGCTATTTATAAAGCCATCTGTAATATTATAAGTGTTGTTCACCATTATACATACAATGACGTGCCAAAAAACTGGGAAGGGCGCTACCATACCCATTACATGCCACCACACCCATGCGGTAAATGGTATCGTCCGCAAACGTCGTATACGTCGTGGCAGATATCTCCGCAAGCTCAAGTAGTAGCTTTCTCAGTACAGATAGCATCTTATCAGGTTCTAAGCTATTTCGAAACGTGGTATCATGGTAGGCACCCTGAAGATGGGTAACTCCATGTTGAAAAGTACCACAAAATTTGGATTTACACGGTCAACAATCTCAAGGTTTTACCTGCACTACACAAACTCAAGGAAAACATCCAGATTGTGAGACCAGTGTGGTCGTAGAAAAACCCTGGACGATCGTGGACAACGGCGTCTGGCACGCATCGTAGCATCCTCCCGGCGTGCACCGTTGTCGCACATTACAGTGCAATTCAATGCTGGGGACAGTAGTAGCATCAGTGTTCGGACAGTGCAAAGTTCCCTGTGTTATATGGGGTTCCGGAACCGACGGCCCACCCGGGTGCCAGTGCTGACCCGACGACACAATCGGCGGAGTACTGCGCAAGACCTCAATGTACAGGTGAGTAAAATGCTGGAACCACGGTATGTACACGTACCATTCGCAGAGAACTTCATTCCATGGGTTACCGTGGTCATGCGGCTGCTCATAAGCCTTTCATCTCCACTCGGAATGCTACTCGTCGTTTAGCATGGTGTAAAGAACATTCATCGTGGACCGTATATCAATGGAAACGGGTCCTACGGACTGATAAATACGAGATACACGCACCATCAGTCTGATGGCAGTGGGTGGGTACGGCGGCAGCCAGAGGAACGCAATTTACCACAGTGTACTGTTCCTACGGCCAAGTTTGGAGCTGACAGTGTACTCGTGTGGGAGTGTTTTTAGTGGTATGGTACAGGCCCATTGGTTATCATGGACAACCCTGTTAACCAGCACGTCTACCTCAATATTCTGGACAATTATGCCCTGTGGCAATACGAGCCATAAAGCAAGGACTTTTACGGCGTGGTTTGACACTAATTCCGTATCGTGTGTGAACTGGCCAGCACAGAGCCCTGATCTTAATCCCGTAGAGCAGCTATGGGATGAATTAGAGCGCCGCATAAGAAGTTTGGAGCCAATGCCTACTACTAAGCAACAGTTAGCGGCAACATTATGTACTGAATGGAAGCGCATACCTATGGCTGCACTCCAAAACCTTGTCGAAAGCATGTCTCGAAGGGTCAGTGCATACATTAAGGCCAAAGGTGGACCGACACCGTACTAATGTATGTCAATAAATGCTATGTTGTGTTTCTCTTCTAGGTGTCCGGTGACTTTTGTCAATATAGTGTATATCTATTCATGCAATATTGTCGTTGGATCTTATCTCGCTCGTACATCACTTATTGCTCTTAGCTATCTGAGCTTATCCCAACACCTCTAATCGCACTTCGTTTACTTTTTATTGACCTTTGACTCACTCTCGGGATGTCAACTGATGCTCTGGTGGCGCAGTGGTTTAAGCGCTGGCTTCTGACCATTCGGATGAGATGGGTCTGGGTTCGAATCCCGGTTGAGGCATGAATAGTGTTCTTGTCTTACTGCACTGGCTCTCTCCCCTCCGTGGCACCTGTTGCCCTAAATTAGGGAGGGCAACAACTTCATAGACCAGTGAGTTGCTCATGATAGTCGTTAAACCCACAAACAATAACAACAAGATGCCACCTGTGAAAATTAATATGTCGTTATGTCAGAAAACGTTTAAAGAGTAGAAACTAAATTTGCGTAAGAACGCAGAAACTCAAAAGTAATTTTAAAACAGAGGTATACGCCACATATCTCAACGTCATGGTTGTGTACGTTAGTGAGGATGGCACGTGTCCTATTGTTATTGGGTGCTCCTAACAATTTGATACTTCAATGTAAATAAATAACCCTTCCGAAATATTTCTGTTGCTATTGTTTTTCTAAACAGACACCCACCCCCAAAAGGTAAGCTTTTGGATACGCTCCTACCTGAAATTACAGCGGTACGGACTTGGGAAATAAACTGCCAGACAATTGCTAAGGACGGATGACAATAGCAACGATAGCAACCATAAAATGGAAGGCAGGAAAATGTGGAAATTAGCATAAGTGCGGGATACAGTAAGACGTGTTGTGCGTATGCAAATTTTGGATTGCCGAACTTGTTCGTGACGTCATAGCGCTGATAAGAGATATAAAGGATTTGACGCGTATTGACCGTTGTTGTTCAAACGCAAAGTTGAAAGGGAAAGAATCAATTGACGAACTTGCAATTTTCAGTATGTCTTTCCGACATCACCTAGATGATTTTACGCGTGGCCGTATTATTGGCAAGATTGAAGAAGGGCGAAAAATAACAGATGTTGCCAGGGAGTTCGACGTCAGCCACAGTGTTGTTTCAAGGCTTTGGAAATTATTTCAAACAAATGGAGAGTGTAGCAAACGTCACGGGGAAGGTCGTGTTCGCAGTACGACACCTGCAGAAGATCGGTACATAGTGCTATCAACAAAAAGACACCGGTGCAGCACAGCTAGTGAGGTAGCAAATCAGTTTATGGCTGCTACTGGCAAGCGGATCTCACGAAAAATTGTCGCCAGACGTTTGCATGAAGGAGGACTATACGCCCGCCGTCCTGTTGTGTGCATCCCATTGTCCAGACGTCACCGTACCGCCCGTTTGCAATGGTGCCATCAACATCGCAATTGGACTGATAACGACTGGTCTGCTGTCCTCTTCTCAGATGAGAGTAGATACAGGCTATCGTCTGATTGTCGACGACAACTGATCTGGCGTGATAGTGGTACTGCATATTGTCCAGCAAATATACAGGAAAGGGACCGATATCCGACATGTAGTGTCATGGTATGGGCTGGCATCATGATCAATGGCCGTACGTCCCTCTATGTGCTTCCAACTGGGACTATGACTGGCCAACGATACATTAATGATGTTCTGCTACCTCATGTTCGCATGTTCCGTGGTGCTGTCGGTGATAGATTCATTTTCATGGACGACAACGCAAACGCAACATGTCATCGAACAGTCGCTGTCCAGGAATGTCTTGAGAGCGAGGATATTCAACGCCTCGTATGGCCAGCACGTTCTCCAGATCTGAATCCCATTGAAAATGTGTGGGATGCTTTGGGGAGGAGTCTTGCTGGCCGCCAATGCCCTCCAATAAACAAGGACACCCTCACCCGTGCACTGACAGAGGAATGGGATAAATTACCCCAACAGCTGCTTGATAATGTTGTGCAAAGCATGACACGACGTGTGAAATCTTGCATCGCCCTCCATGGTGGCCATATCCCGTATTGACATCTTACGCCGGAACGCCTGCGGACGGTAATTGCATTTTTTTCACGTTTACGAATTCTGCACAAAATATCCTGTTTGTTCCTTGAACACTTTCCAAAGCCTTCTGGATTTCAGAGCACAATAAATTGTCTTTCTTGTAATGTCCTGGCATTCTGACATTATTTTATTTTACTTGGCATCCAACCACACTTACTTTTTTATGCGCTATATAGCCGTTTATGATCCGTCCTTAGCAATTGTCCAGCAGTGTATATAAAACCTTACGCTGATGTTTTCCAAATCATAAATGTCACGAACACGTCTCCGGAAGCGTACCATAAATATCTTGAATTGGTAATGAAAGTATTAACCTGAAAGTATTAATATATGATCATTCTTTCTACATGATTCGCAGCGACACATCAGACTTAAGCTATATAATTAATTACTCCGCACGAAGTTCCACTATCTACAAGACAGCAGAATACACGATCGACCCAAATCCATTTGGTTACAGCATTTCCAATACACGACAATGAAACCATGCCCTGACCAGTTCTTGCTATCCTGCACAGCGTTTCTTTTAGACGTCAATCTGAATACAAAAATTGTTTCCTAACAGAATCAGTCTCGTGTAAAATACACTGCCTTTTAAACTTTCTGTTTTTGTTGACCTTTCACTTATGTAAATTTTGAAAGCTTCTAGTTATGCTTTCCATGCTGAACGTTCCATCTGAACTCCGGGGAGTTTTTATCCTTTTGGGCTATGAGGGGTAGTCAAGTTCGCACATACTAATGTAAAACCAGGGACCATGCAACAAAAAGATCTGAAGCTACCTCACGAAGCGGACGAACTAGGGAAATCATCGGGCTCTAACCCCACTCCTCTACAGAAGGAGCTTCCTTACAACACGCCACAAAATAATGTTGTATGAGACGGTCATCAGTTCCGAGTTGACATACCATCCGTGCAGGTGTAAGTAAGGCTCACAGATAAAAAAAAATTGAGGTGGTGCAGAACACAATACTCTGAATGATTATTGAGGTTCCGTCGTGGACCTCTACTCGTGATTTGAAGGGCAGACATGGTATCAAAGCTGTACGTGAGTTTACCATCAGACTCGCCAAGAAGTTCTTCAAGAAAGTGGCTGTTCATCCAAATGAACTTGCGCGGGGTTCGTGCGGTCAGTTATGACCCCAGTGTAGTCCTTAAGCATCCCAGACCAAAGGTACTGGAACATTGGCAGAGTGTCTCTGTTCCGTTCCGTACTGCTCTTGTGTTGGGAAATAGAATACAAAAAGATGGTAAGTACTTGTGAAGAAACATAGTGGGTGATACACACACCACACAACGAGTGTCCAGACTAAGACGGTTCTGTTTATCAAGCTGGTGTGAGACGGCGAGTACTTAATGCTACTTCAGATCCCATTGCTTCCCTGAAGGGATCAGTATTGGCTGGTTTGGTGATGTTTGGATGTTCTGGTTCCTTCCCCAGCTGAGTGTTTTTCCTCCGTTCTAGTGGATCTGATCAAGTGGTGTGACTTCCCACTTAGCTATCTCTAATAATTTCTACTTGTCTTTCTATTGGGTTCCCTTACTCAACACTCCTAACTTCTTTCTTCAATAATTACAGTTTTAGACCTGGGGTCAAATACTCTCTTACTAAAACTTCTAAACCGTAAAAAGATCTGACTAATTAGTCTCCTGATTCATCTCAGTGTCTACTAGGTCTACTAATGTCTTTTATGATGTGCAGTGTGTTATTGTTTGCTGTTACGACTTTTTTGTTGTACCGTTCAACCTGCAACTTAGCTAACGAACAAATCTGTTAAACAGAAGATTTGGTTGTGAGTGCAATTATGCTGTGCGTGCGCTGTTAGCATGCCATTGAACCCTGGATCATCATACTCCCATCTTTATCCTTAATATACAAATAAATGAGTTGGTTTTTTTAAGGAGTATCCCAGTGCACGCCTTCATTATATAGCACAATAGGTTTTAGAGAATCTTTCTCCAAATTCCAGGAGTAGCGTTACCATCACAAATGTTTTTTGCACAGGGAACTCCAGAGACTTGAAAACGGCTTATCTATACCTTCGATTGGTTTTAAGTTAAATCATTGTTGTGCAGTTATGCCAAAGAAGGCGTCCCACGTCTTTCTGTGTCATCCGATCTTTAGAGAGTTCTGTGATCATTCTCTGGACATCTGAAAACTCTTGGTACTTGCTAGCTCTGTTTTCATAGAGCAGTGTGTTCGTGATTATCTGGTGTGGCGAATACCTCTCATTTAACCATTCTTTTGAGCTTCCGTGCTGTCATATAAATTTGGTTTCTCCTCTTTAAATATTTTCTCACTTAAAGGCACATTATTTCTCTTGACGAGCATTGTCAAGTTGGCAATCTGACAGTGGGTCAAAGTGCAAGAGAGAACTATGTTAGTGAGATGTATGCTATGAGAGGAGTACAATATGTGTGACGTACTACAGAGGTAAAGCACGTGTTAAGACGACAAATTTGCAGCGATACATTTCGTCCGTGAAGCTTGGTTGAGAGAGCACCTTACTCAGGAGTGAAGGGGCGCGATTTCGATCTCCGTCACGGACAAATTTGTGTTTTCACATTGGTGCCCGAACGTAAAAATAAATGTACTGGCCGCTGGATTCTTCGAAAAATGTGTGATGTTTGTTCCACACATTGTCTAGAATTAATGAAACTTCGTTCTTTGCTTCAAAAGGAAGAAAAAAAATTAAGAGGGAAATGATGTGACGTACTACAGAGTCAAGACGACAAATCTGCAGCAATACATTACGTCCGTGTAGCTTAGTTGGGAGAGCAACTTACTCCGGAGTGAGGGAGCAGCTGAATCGATTTTTGTCACGCAAAAATTCGTGTTTTCAATTATGTAATGTTCTCATTACGATATGCTACGATTTAGATAACAGCGATAAGTAGTATAAGATTTGATTTATGTGGATTATATTGGGAGACATATGTAATGTTCTCATTACGATGTGCTACGATTTAGATAACAGCGATAAGTAATACAAGATTTGATTTATGTGGATTATATTGTCAAATTTATATTATTACGAAATAGTAGTTTGAAGTGTTTTCACCTTACTTTTACAAGAAACGTATTATTGATGGTCTTTTTTCTTGTTTTTGTTTTGTTTGGGACGTTTAAATACCACCGTCAACAATTCGGTGAGCTATAAGCAGTTTCGCTCGTCCCTAATTTAAGGCCACTGGTTCCAGGGAAGGGAAAGACAAACACAACATCCATGCCTCACCGGGATTCGAACCCTGACCCATCTCTGACGAATGGCCAGAAGACAGCGCTTAGTCCACTGAGCCACTGGAACGCGTTTTTTATTGATGCCCTGCACACTTGACGCGTTGGGGTACATGCAGTAAAAGGACATGAAATTTGTAAGTACAGAATTCTTTGATTCTTGAATGCTGGACCGTATTGACTTTAAAGTGTCGTTTAGATTGTGTAATTAAGTTTTTCAGCTTCTCAGTATTGATTTTAACCCTTTAAGCGGCCGACGAATCGGAAGTAAATGTTGCCCAAAACTCTCCGCGTTTTCCAAACAGAAATGTTCACATAGCACTCGGATTTTACGAAAGCTACCGCGCAACAATTTCTTTCCCCTCCAACGTGATCATCATTACTGACCATGAACTTGTCACCTTTGATAGGCATCTCACTAATCTATAGTGGTATGCATCCCACTACTACTACTTGGTAATAGTTCTTGATGATTAGTATCTCAATAGCCCTTGCTTGGTGACAGGTATTCAAAGTTCTTTATTACCAAGAAATGATGGGGGCATCATACCACTGGGTAGTAGCCAGTAACTCAAACATCTTTTCTCTTCTTTCTTAGGTCCTTTACCATTGTTACAGCCCTTTTAAAGGGTAATCAGTCAGAAAGGATTAGTGTCAATCATCTCTCTAAATGACCACTTTAAATGACATAGTTAAAGGGTTAAGCAAAGCTTTCTCATGCTCAAGTTGAGTCGTTCCAGCCTCTCTTGGTCCACTTGTTAAACAGTGAATATATACGTGCGAGCTGATTTCAGTACATTTTCCTAACCCTGAGTTAATTCGTTCCAGCTTGTTAAAGAGTTGAAATGCTGTTTACATTGTGTAATTAAGTTTTTCAGCTTTTCAGTAATGACTTTGAGAGCCCATTTGAATCGGCAACCCAGTACCTTTCATAAAGAATGTCAAGTGCTCGCTGTGAACATTCTGGATGCATTATCGGGTGAGTTCACTTCAGCTGCAGCTAATCATTCCTCAACGACGCCCCGAGAAGACCCTACGAACAACTGAGTGCATTTGAGAGGGGCCGCATTGTGGGACTGCGGGAGCAGGCTGATTGTGTCCATTAATCGCCCACTATCTGAGCCGTAGTAATGCAACAGGACGACGGTGTTTAGCAGCAGCAGGTACGTGAGGACACGCATACACGAAGAAGAGGCTCTGGTTGGCAAAAGCTGACAACTGGACGTAAGGATCGTCTCAGAGTCCGACAACCGAACCGCTCCAATTGCTTCTCTGTCTACCATCCAGCAAGATGTACATACCTCTAGGTAGCATCCTGTATCATCGTGCACCAGACGTTTTTCAGCAGCAGGACTCCATTCTCATCTCCCCTTCATTAAGCACCGTACATAGGCGACTCCGACTGAAGTGGTGTCGTACCCTGGGATCACGGTCGTACTCTGAATGGCGTCTCATCGTATTTAGTGACCAATCCCGCTTCTGCTTTGAAGCGGATGAGAACCGCATTCGCATTTGGAGGAGGACTGGGCAGCGGTCACGTCTGGACTCAGTTGTGGAGCGACACACCTCCACCAATAGTGGTGTTATAATGAGGGGAGCCATCTCCCATGACAGCCAGACGCCCCTAGTCGTGATAACAGGAAAGTTAATAGCACATCGATACGCTCAATAAATCCTGCTACGATATTCTTTGCCTGTCACGTCTGCCAGGAGCCATTTACCAGCAGGATAATGCCTAGCCACACACGGTTTGGCTCTTCTGAGAGGGCCTCCATATTTCAACATTCCCTTGGCCAGCCAAGGCCCCAAATCTTTCTTTTATCGAAAGTATCTGGGACATGCTCGGATGTCAGCTGAGGCCATCGTGGAATATCGGAGATCTTAGGCAGTACAGGACAACGTCAGAGTTTTGTTAGACTCCTTGCCATGCCGTATATATGCGCGCATCGTTGCCAGACGTGGCTTTACTAAGTGCAAATCTGTAGCAGTTATGTTGTAACGTATACTCTATATTCACTTTCCTTTTGATTTTACTATCTCTGGTTATTTTATTTTTACTATGTAAATTATCTTCCTACTGAACGAAATATTATTTCACCCGCTGAATGAGATCTGGCAATGAGTGTAAGTCATGACGTGGTGGTAGCTAGTATATAGGCGCGTTCATCGAGGGAGTTGAGTGTGTTGGTGTTGAGTGGTGTTGTTGAGGTTGGTGTGTTGGTGTTGAGTGGTGTTGTTGAGGTTGATGTGTTGGTGTTGAGTGGTGTTGTTGAGGTTGAGTTGTGTTGTGTTGGTTGTAAGAGGAAAGTTATTCATTATTATGTACAAGATATATGAGTGCCTTAGTTGACCAAGAGTCTTGCCAATAAACAAGTTTGTCAGTAAGTTCAGTCTTTCTCAATTCTTAGTTTTGTCAGACCTCTGTCTGGCTGTTAGGTTTATGACTTTGATTACTTAATATAATAACCAGCGTTGAGACTTTGTTAAGTTCATAATTAACGAGTAACAACACCCTTTTGGGAATTCAGTATTTTGAAGCTTAGAGCATTATTCATTCATAATAATTAGCTTAGCAAAAAGAAAACAAAGCTAATTCATTATAATTGGCGCCCGAACTTTTCTCGAACACGAGATCCTGACTATTATCCATGGCTTCCTTCCCTGAGACAACTGCAAATTTCCACCTTCCGGCAAGTCTCGAGGGTAATGGTGTTTGTTTGGACAATTTGCGCGAAGCCTGTGGCTCTGACTTTGATATGAATGATCTACACATACCCAAGCGTTCTTCACCATTTCGTAATGCACCAGCTTCTTATCACTCTGAGTCGCGGGTCGTACCTGAGGGAGTTCAATCCTCTCAGCGAAGCAGAATGCTTGCCCATTTCGTGCCGCATGCAGGAACAATTCATTTCAATGGTTTGGAGGGGTCTTTAAAGTTCCTCGAAGATCTGGAAGATCATTTTGATCTCTATAATATTCCGGAGGACTGCAAGGTCCAAATTGCCGGGACTTGCTTGAGGGATACCGCCAAGACCTGGTATCGGCAGTGGCGAGGGTCGAACCCGGATTCTCATTATGAGAATTTCCGTGCAGAATTCTTGGAGGTCTTTCCTTTCGGCCTCAGTCGAGCTAGCCTTGCTCAACAGCTGTTTTCACGTCAACAAGGTCCCAATGATAGCCCTGTTGCATTTGCGTTGGAAACTACACGCCTATATAATCTATGGGATCCACATGCCAGTCATGTTGACATGTTGGATACCCTCGTACAGCAGCTCGACCCATTCTTGCAAGATTTTCTTGAGGTTCGACACCCTACCACTATTCATGAATGCCTTCGCCTCATACGCACGTATGAAGAGCGACATGGCAAACATGCTTCAACTCACCATGCTCGGGCACCCCGCGAGGCTTATTCCGAAAACCCTCAGCGGCATAATAGACAAAACTTTCAGCGCGAGCATACACAAGTGCCCACCCAAGCTTCATACGTTCCACCACACAGAAGAGTGGCGAACCAACAGCGAGTTTCTGAGCAAGCTTCGGGATATCGTCATAATGCACAGTATGCTCGACCCCGTTTCACTCAGCAGCATTCGGAACGTTCTCATGCCCAGGGCAATAATAATTTTTCTGCCCGTGCTGAGGGCAGACGTAACGAATATGAAAATGTCAACAGACACGCGGAGTTCCCGACGCAGGGTTCACGCAATTTTCCTTATCGTGAAAATTTTCCCGATACCCGGCAGGGTCGAGGTTTCCGACCACATTATAACACCACCAGAATTCCTTTAAAACTTCCACAGGAAGTAGACGAAGGGTCGGTCCTGCTTCCTGATACCAAACATTCTGACCCTAAAACAGTATTAGTGACTGTTCAAACTCCTCAGTTGCCTGATGTATTCTTGACACTTGAAGACGTTATTGTCGAGACAAAGTTCGACACTGGGTCTGAGATATCAGCCCTAAATACAAAGTTTTGCAATGACGTTTTTTCTGCAATACACGTTCAGCCTGCAACGCAGTATTTGTGAGGTGCCAATAATGAAATCTTCAGTATCGCAGGAACTGTCACATTATCTTTAGGGCTGGGAAAAGCTCGTTTTACACATTCTTTCCTGCTTATAGACGAGCTACCCGTGAAATGTCTCATGGGTATGGACTTTATTAACAAGTTTCAAATAACTTTGAATTTTGTACAACATGTGATTTCTTTCCGGAACCTGTCGAAATGATTCCGACGGTTCCTGTAGATATTACGAGTTTATTGTTGAGTGACCAATTGAATGAGGGGCAACGAGACCAGCTTTCTCTCCTTTTACAGGAAAGCCCTGGTTTATTTTCGGATCAACCTGGTTTCACATAGGTGGTTTATCATGTTATTGACACTGATGGTTCGAAACCCATTGCGACGAAACCTTACCCTTGTGCTCCACATAAAAAACAGGAAATGCAACGTCAAATTGCGGAAATGATTAAGCAAGGCATAATCAGGGAATCAACAAGCGCCTGGGCGGCCCCTGCCTTCTTGGTTCCAAAGAAACAACCAAATGAATTTCGTTTCGTGACAGATTTTCGCAAGCTCAACCAAGTCACAAAAACAATCAATTATCCCCTACCTGTCATGTCACATATTCTAAATGACTTGTCGTCAACCAAATGGATGTCAACTTTGGATTTGGCGAGTGGATATTGGCAGGTGGCAGTACATCCGGACTCGGTCGATAAAACAGGCTTTGTGACTCCTTTTGGGGCCTATGAATATTTACGTATGCCTTTTGGTTTAGCTTCTGCACCTGCTACTTTCCAAAAGCTTATGGACACGGTTCTCAGACCTGTCCTGGGTCCCCATGTGCATGTCTATTTGGATGATATTATTATAACATCAGAGACTTTTGACGAGCACCTTTCTCTGCTCAAACAGGTGTTCCAACTTATATACAATGCTGGCTTGACGTTAAAACCTAGTAAATGCCAGATAGCGCGGGACGAGATTGTATATCTGGGGTTGAAAATTACTCCCCACGGTTTATTTACTGATAATGAAAATTAGGCCTATTGTTGACTTTCCTCGGCCTAAAACAGCAAAAGAACTATCCCGCTTTCTGGGAATGACCGGCTGGTATCAGCAGTTCGTCCCCGCTTATGCTACAATATGTGAGCCGTTGTATGCTTTAAAGCGTAAATACAAGAAGTTTATTTGGACACCTGAAGCTAACGCTGCATTCGAAACACTGAAGTCTGCATTGACTCAGCCTCCGGTGTTGGCTTTCCCGGATCATACTAAAGAATTTGATATTTATACTGATGCATCCGGAGTTGGTCTTGGTTGCGTTTTGTCACAAGCTGGGCATCCAATAGCTTTTGCGTCTCGTACTTTAGCCAAAGCTGAACGCAATTATTCAGCTACGGAACGTGAATGTCTTGCTGTTGTGTATGCACTGAATAAATTTCAATGTTATCTTAACGAATTGACAGTTAACATAATTACGGATCATTCTGCCCTTCAGTATTTGAATTCTGCTAAGCACCTATCTCAAAGACTTATGAAGTGGGCTCTGAAGTTACAAGAGAGCAATATCAAAATTTCATATCAGCCAGGTCATAAGAATCAATTACCGGACGCATTATCTCGCGTTCCGATTAGTGGGGTCCCCACTGAAACTACTCCTGGATGTCAGCCTTTACTTCTGATAGCTGATATCACATCCAGAGAGCAGATAATGGCAGAATTAATAAATGATCCAGATTTTGGGGATATTTACAATTTTTTGCTTGCGGGTTCGCCCCTACCAAGTGATCCTTCTCTGGCTGGAAGGTCACAACATTTTGAAGTAATAGAGGGTCTTCTTTATTATACAAAGTCTCGGACTACTAGGGCAGAGTTTCGCCCATGTATTCCGCGAACCCTTAGAATGGCTCTTTTAAATGAATTTCATGACAAACCTCTTGCAGGCCATTTAGGTATTCGCAAGACCCGTTGTAAATTGCGGGATGTTGCCTATTGGCCTGGAATGTACCGAAGTGTGCTCGCATACGTTCAATCATGTCACTTGTGTCAGATTAATAATTACCGTAATGTAAGACCGGCCGGTCACTTGAAATCTAGTTCAAGTTCTCATGTATTTGATATTATTTCCATAGATTTATTGGGACCTTATCCATTATCTGTTAAAAATAAAGCTCGTTACGTTTTAGTACTAACTGATAATTTTTCTAAATGGGTTGAAGTTTTTCCCATTAAAGCCGCTACGGCTGAGGTTATTTGTAATGTCTTAGTTAATGAAGTATTTTCTAGATATGGTGCACCTAATAAAGTAGTTTCGGATAATGGTCCTCAATTTATTTCTGACATTTTTGAAAGAATGTGTGCGAGACTACACATTAAACACAAATTCATTTCCCCATATCATCCCCAGAGTAATCCTGCGGAACGTGTTAACCGAACGTTAGTGAAAATGATTGCGACTTTTGTAATGGATCACCATGAAAGATGGGATGACCATTTAGAACTTTTTTGCGTTCGCCCTCCGCTCGTCTGTCCACGAGTCTACTAAAATTACTCCTGCAGAATTTTTTCTGGGTCGCAACATTAAAACCCCTTTTGAAAATTTAACGGGGATTATCGACGAACTAAACCAGCGACCAACTCCGCAATCAGTACACATTATGGCAGAAAAAGCTCGTGTTGCAATGCTAGGAGCACAAGCGGCTCAAGCACGATATTATAATTCTAGGCGTAGGGAACCAGATCTTGTCGTTGGAGATCTCACTCTCCTGGAAACGCACTTCCAGTCTTCTGTTTCGCATACTTTAGTGAAAAAATTTGCACCCAGCTACGAAGGTCCATATCGGGTGGCAAATGTCTTTGAAAATAATATTGTTCTGGAGAAACCGAACAACCATTTTCAATATGTACATGTTGATCAATGTCGCAAGTATCACGAACGGAATATCGATTTCATTATCAATCCTACTCAACCTTCTGTTCCACAGACTCAAGAATCTATATCTCATGTTCAACCGCCAGAAATTGTGGACGAACCACCGAACATTTTTGACGAATCACCAGTGATTTTTCCTTCACCCTCCCCCTCCGGACGAGTTTCTACACACGCAACCTGATTCTCCCATGAGACCAAGGCTCGAATCGAGTTCGTCGAATACTAGTATCGTTCCTTTCCTCCAACCATTGCCAAGACTATTGCTGCGCCGTTTCCGGCTAACTCTGCACCAACGCGGGATACTTCTTCTTTGAATACCTCATCGGAAAGTATTCCTATAGGCAAATCTAAACATCGCCCTGCACGACCGCTGAATTACAGCAGCGACTCAGAGGCTCGGGACATTTCTGATCTATCAGTTATGAATCCAACATTTCATATTCCACACCGTCCAGCACCACCAAAAGCTGGGCGCAAACGTGACTTGTCTCCCCAATCTGCTTCGCCGCAACAGCGACGAAGGCAGAAATCTTTGCATCCACCCGGGTTTCGCCCCTGGAACCTCCGTTCAGGGCAAACAGGGCCGATGCCTGCTACTACTATCATGCCCCGTGGGCGTAAACGAAAGCAAGCGATGTGGCCGGAGACACGTCCGTCCAAAAAGATACTGGAAGGACACAACGGGCCCCAGCACCAAGGGACTTCATATCCAAAGCCTGGGGGAGCCCGTTCCTATCAGCCGCAGCAGGGATTTCTGGACCGCCAGACTTCTGACGTTCCTGACCGTTCTTCTCAGCCGCAGCAGGGATTTCCGACCGCCAGACTTCTGACGTTCCTGACCGTTCTTCTCAGCCGCAGGGATTTCCAGACCGCCAGACTTCTGACCGTTCTTCTCAGCCGCAGGGATTTCCAGACCGCCAGATTCCTGACCGACAACAGACCGAAGTTCCATTACCGTCCCGGAAGAGATCCAAGCCACCTGATTTCACCAGTCCCATTCGGCCGGGAAAACGTTATCGCACTAGAATTTTTTATGCGTCCTCGAGATAAGTAAGTTCTCGTGGACAGGTTCTTTTCTCAGTTTGTTGTTTTTCCTGCACGACCAGTTGGCGTGTCAGAATTTCTTTTTTTCGTGTGGGCCTATGCATTCTTTTTTGTGTATATATGTGTGTGTTTTTTTTATATTTCTTCTATGTCCATCTACTAATCCACTTTTTTGTACACTGCCGGACAATTGCTAAGGACGGATGACAATAGCAACGATAGCAACCATAAAATGGAAGGCAGGAAAATGTGGAAATTAGCATAAGTGCGGGATACAGTAAGACGTGTTGTGCGTATGCAAATTTTGGATTGCCGAACTTGTTCGTGACGTCATAGCACTGATAAGAGATATAAAGGATTTGACGCGTATTGACCGTTGTTGTTCAAACGCAAACTTGAAAGGGAAAGAATCAATTGACGAACTTGCAATTTTCAGTATGTCTTCCCGACATCACCTAGATGATTTTACGCTTGTCCGTATTATTGGCAAGATTGAAGAAGGGCGAAAAATAACAGATGTTGCCAGGGAGTTCGACGTCAGCCACAGTGTTGTTTCAAGGCTTTGGAAATCATTTCAAACAAATGGAGAGTGTAGCAAACGTCACGGGGGAGGTCGTGTTCGCAGTACGACCCCTGCAGAAGATCGGTACATAGTGCTATCAACAAAAAGACACCGGCGCAGCACAGCTAGTGAGGTAGCAAATCAGTTTATGGCTGCTACTGGCAAGCGGATCTCCCGAAAAACTGTCGCCAGACGTTTGCATGAAGGAGGACTATACGCCCGCCGTCCTGTTGTGTGCATCCCATTGTCCAGACGTCACCGTACCGCCCGTTTGCAATGGTGCCATCAACATCGCAATTGGACTGATAACGACTGGTCTGCTGTCCTCTTCTCAGATGAGAGTAGATACAGTCTATCGTCTGATTGTCGACGACAACTGATCTGGCGTGATAGTGGTACTGCATATTGTCCAGCAAACATACAGGAAAGGGACCGATATCCGATATATAGTGTCATGGTATGGGCTGGCATCATGATCAATGGCCATACGTCCCTCTATGTGCTTCCAACTGGGACTATGACTGGCCAACGATACATTAATGATGTTCTGCTACCTCATGTTCGCATGTTCCGTGGTGCTGTCGGTGATAGATTCATTTTCATGGACGACAACGCAATATGTCATCGAACAGTCGCTGTCCAGGAGTGTCTTGAGAGCGAGGATATTCAACGCCTCGTATGGCCAGCACGTTCTCCAGATCTGAATCCCATTGAAAATGTGTGGGATGCTTTGGGGAGGAGTCTTACTGGTCGCCAATGCCCTCCAATAAACAAGGACACCCTTATCCGTGCACTGACAGAGGAATGGGATAAATTACCCCAACAGCTGCTTGATAATGTTGTGCAAAGCATGACACGACGTGTGGAATCTTGCATCGCCCTCCATGGCGGCCATATCCCGTATTGACATCTTACGCCGGAACGCCTGTGGACGGTAATTGCATTTTTTTCACGTTTACGTATTCTGCACAAAATGGCCTGTTTGTCCCTTGAACACGTTCCAAAGCCTTCTGGATTTCAGAGCACAATAAATTGTCTTTCTTGTAATGTCCTGGCATTCTGACATTATTTTATTTCACTTGGCATCCAACCACACTTACTTTTTTATGCGCTATATAGCCGTTTATGATCCGTCCTTAGCAATTGTCCAGCAGTGTATATATCTATGTGCTTAGGGGTAAAATAATAAAATTGTTACTGTTAGGCAGCTTCAGGTAAATTTCGCTGCTGATACAGTTGTTCTGTATTTCAACGAATGAGGCGAACGTAATTTGAAATGAAAATAATAAAATTGTTACTGTTAGGCAGCTTCAGGCAATCTTCGCTGCTGATACAGTTGTTCTGTATTTCAACGAATGAGGCGAACGTAATTTGAAATGAAAATAATAAAATTGTTACTGTTAGGCAGCTTCAGGCAATCTTCGCTGCTGATACAGTTGTTCTGTATTTCAACGAATGAGGCGAACGTAATTTGAAATGAAAATAATAAAATTGTTACTGTTAGGCAGCTTCAGGCAATCTTCGCTGCTGATACAGTTGTTCTGTATTTCAACGAATGAGGCGAACGTAATTTGAAATGAAAATAATAAAATTGTTACTGTTAGGCAGCTTCAGGCAATCTTCGCTGCTGATACAGTTGTTATGTATTTCAACGAATGAGGCGCTCGTCATTTGAAATTAAAAAAGTGATTCCTGCTAGGCAGAATAAAAGGAAAGTATGCCGATGCAGGTTTGGTTTGTTCTACACTACAAATTTCACAGTCGAATACAGATTCGTAAATTGTCATGCCAAGTTGATAATGTAAATACGGCTACCACCAAACAACAAATCAAAAAAAAGATCGAGAAACGTCAATCATCGAAATGTAAGACTTACACTCCAAAATTGATAGGTTTTTCGGAAACAAAAAAGAAAGAAAAAAAAAATTAAGGGGGAGATGATGTAACGTATACTCTATATTCACTTTCCTTTTTGATTTTACTATCTCTGGTTATTTTATTTTACTGTGTAAATTATCTTCCTACTGAACTAAATATTATTTCACCCGCTGAATGAGATCTGGCAATGAGTGTAAGTCATGACGTGGTGGTAGCTAGTATATAGGCGCGTTCATCGAGGGAGTTGAGTGTGTTGGTGTTGAGTGGTGTTGTTGAGGTTGGTGTGTTGGTGTTGAGTGGTGTTGTTGAGGTTGATGTGTTGGTGTTGAGTGGTGTTGTTGAGGTTGAGTTGTGTTGTGTTGGTTGTAAGAGGAAAGTTATTCATTATTATGTACAAGATATATGAGTGCCTTAGTTGACCAAGAGTCTTGCCAATAAACAAGTTTGTCAGTAAGTTCAGTCTTTCTCAATTCTTAGTTTTGTCAGACCTCTGTCTGGCTGTTAGGTTTATGACTTTGATTACTTAATATAATAACCAGCGTTGAGACTTTGTTAAGTTCATAATTAACGAGTAACAACACCCTTTTGGGAATTCAGTATTTTGAAGCTTAGAGCATTATTCATTCATAATAATTAGCTTAGCAAAAAGAAAACAAAGCTAATTCATTATAATGTAACGACTCTTCTGAAATGAAGAGTCCTTGCTGTGATACTGCAGTCTGTATAATCACTTCTCTATATCTTCCTCCACAATGCACGTGCTAAATTTCATTAGGATAGAAATCTCGCTGTGAGATGCGTAGATTTTTTTCACAAGCGTGCATGTGCAGAATATTGCTCATAGTGAAAGTCATGTAACGTGAAAAGAATGTTTCAAATTCGGACTTCAGAAGCAGACGATATCGAGGGAAAAAACGTAAAAATGTATTTATACCTTTAGCGGGGAAACTGTGCATTATTTGAAGCAGAAAGCGGTATAAAATAGGTCGTCGTGGCAAAAGGTTTCCGACGGTAAAAAAAAAAAGAATGTTTTTAATCAGAGTTTTAGAAGAAATTATATGGAATAAAATACACAGAGAGATGTCAATGGTATTTGCGCTTTTGCCGATTGACGGCAAGGTTATACTACATCGAAGACCAAATACAAATACGAATTTTTGTTCTCACAGTTCAAGATTTACAACGCGAAAAAGTTTTTCAGATCAGATTATTAGGTGTAGAGATATGGTGCTCGTAGAGATAGATACATGAACGAATGGACATAATGATACTACTGTACAAGTACCCACTTTTTTCAAAAAGCCGTGTTAAAAAGGTTAGTATATGTCCTCCTTTGCAATAAACTTTTAAGTAATACTGAAGTACTTGACTTTGAATGATATAATATTTTCAGCCTGTTAAGATAGTTCCCTATGTTCAACATGAAGCATATAAATTTCATAGTTTAATGGCATGGCTAAAATTAGGTTGCTCATCTGTATCTTTTACGTTAAATTTACTTCACAGCAAAATGCTAAAAACTTATCTCGTGTAAGGTTTTAACTTACAAGTTAGTGAATTGGCTTCACTGCAGAACCAGGATACTTCACTGCATCGTTGAAGCTGAAAGATTTAATAGCATGCACTTTCAGACTAACATCCAAGGATAAGAAATGAATAAACTTGACTTACATACAATCTACTTTATTTGCTGTTATGGCACGTCATCCAACATATTTGGCCAGAAAACGCTTGTTGGCTTCGAATCAAATCACAACACTTCTTTTAATCTAACATCCAATCACAGTTACCTGTCCCTTCTTTTAACAGTCGTGAACTTACAAGCTTTCGTTCGTTATCGGCTCGTTATATAGGCATAAATCATTCGTGAATAATTTTTTAATTCAAGAATCGTCTGAGAAGTACTGTTCTTCATACATTGTACACTGAACTTTTATCTCAGCAGCCTTACCATGTAGTTTGCCCTTTAACCCGCTGTCAGAAGTTGCCAACTTCAAATTCATCGAGAAGAACTCCCTGTCATCCCAGTGTCGCTGAACATTCATCCGAAGTGAGTCCGGATTCGAATCCCTGTGAGGCATGGATGTTGATTTGGTCCTACGGCGCTCTCTCTCCCTTCCCAGTGGTCCTAAATTAGGGACGGACGACTTCTTATAGCCCATTGAGTTACTCACAGTGGTCGTTAAACCCCCAAACAAAACATCTCTCTGGCTTTAAGTCGGAAAATATTTAAAGAGAAGAAATCAAATTTACATAAGAGCACAGGAAAGTGAAAATTAAAGAGGTATACGTGACATGGTGTATCGTCACTTATGCCGCTTTCCCACATCTCCCTCCCAGTTCTAGCTGAGTAGCCAGCAAATTTTGCATTTGAATAGTAGAATTGATACACAGGTATGCATAATTATGAAGGTTGAATGCACACACATATCTACGATGCAACTGTTTAAATAGTGATAAAGTTACGTAAAAATAGGTTGACAGTTTCATGACCTTGCAAATTTTATGCGAGTAGGTGAAACAATTTGAACAAATATTTCCATAAACATCTGAGAGAAGCCAATGACTTCAGGATGTAGAGCAAATACTAGTGGTTTCTTTTGAAACAATTGAAAGTCGTTCTTCATGAAACTTCAAACGAACTCTTCGATGTGGAATAATCGGCTGTAATGCCTTAGCATATGATTAAAGTGGGGAACTCATAATTGAGTAATGCGGACTGATTATGTGGGCACAAACTTCATTTTCAAAGATTTTATTCAGACGGGCAGATTATGTACATAAAAAGATTTCATACAATCGTTTTCTCGACAAGAGTGCACTTGAGGAGTTCGAATTTAGAGTTTCAATAATTTAGTATGATTATTTTGATTGAGAAAGTGTTCTAAAGATATTGTAATGCTCGACAGAGTTAAGCGCCTCCAGCATACGTATATATACACCCATGAGCCATTACATTATGACCACCCCCAACCTAGATAAATGAGCGCGCCTGGAGACCGAACGTTGGCACAGGCGAAGTTCAAAGAGCAGTATATATACAACCCGAAGGACCGACTTTCGGTTAGTAGAGCGTTCGGAGTCAGAATGGGAAAAGCTGCCGATTTATCGGAGTTTGATAAAGGAAAAATTGCGATGGCACACCGCCTCGGAACTATGATCTCGGTAACGGCTTGGATTGTGGGTTGTTCACGTGCCGCTGTGGTGAATGCGTATCAAAAGTGGCGCACAGATGGCCAAACGACGAGCCGTCGTCCAGCCTTGTGTCGTCCGCAGCTCATTGATGCCAGAGGGGAGCGGAGACTGTCGCGCATTGTTCACAGCGACCGCAGGGCCACAGGGCGACAAATCACCCGCAGACAGAGAATCGTTACTGGAAATGAAACTTGGGTTTACTATCATCAGCCAGAAACCAAGAGGGCGAGCAAGGAACGGCGCCGTCCCTCCTCACCAAAACCGAAGAAGTTCAGCACGCAGCCAGCTGCAGGGAAGGTTATGCTGACTCCCTTTTGGGATGAACGAGGCGTAATTTTGGAGTACTACATGCCCAGGAAGAACATTGTAACCAGTGACACGTATGCAAATCTTATCAGGAATAATCTTCGATCTGCCATCAAATCCAAACAACGTGGACTTCTGAGTACTGGTGTCTTGTTGCAACATGACAACGCTCGGCCCCATACTGCCCGTGCAACGAATGCAACCATACAAGACCTACACTTCGAGTGTCTTCCACATCCTCCGTATTCACCAGATCTTGTCCCAAGTGATTATCACATCTTTGGACCACTCAAAGATTCGATGGGAGAAAAGACTTTCAGGTTCGATGAAGAGGTGCAGCAGTTGGTGCATGAGTCGTTGCACACGCGACCGAAAGAATTTTTTCTACAAAAATCTACGCACTTTGTAAGCGCTGAAGAACTTCTATTGCACAAAATGGAGATTACATTGAAAACTGATACAGGTGTGTACCACCTTTGTTCTATAAATTGCGAGAAAGAGATTATTTAAGGTTTTTATTTGACTCTTCCTTGTACTTTGATTAATAAGTCGTATATTTCTTAATTATTTCACCTGTATGCTCCACATTTAAGACCAATTATTTTATATACATGTTGAACTTTTAAAGACGCCTATATCAGCAGGTACCTTGGATTCATGGACTTTAAATTCACAAACTGCAATGAGCTATGTTGGATAAATTACATATTTTAAATCTTTAGAGTCCTCAAAATGTCGACGCAACAGGTAACTGCTTCGGACTTTTTTGTAACACAATTATCATGTTAACTACATCTCTCCTTTATCCGAAAGTTAAGTTTCGGGACTCTAAAGTAATCGATATTCATGATAAACACATGCACTTTTGCTCTTCTTTTCACGTTGCCACCCAGTTCCATTTCTTTTTTTCTGTGACTCTCGATTCAGAAAAGACTGAAGACCCCTGTTGTAATTAATAGTGTCTAAACAAATAATGACATTATACTGTATCTCCAACGTTTACTTCATAATTTCCCGGCAAACTAAGATTTGTTATTAAATATATGACAACAATGTCTTTCTTTTCAGAAAAATTTTGGTTTTCTGTAACTGAAACTGGTTGTCGACTCAAAAACGCTTATCTGAGAACCAAAATAAACAAATAAAATGGCTTCTTCTTTCTATTCTTAAGAGCAAAAAACTTTAAACTAATTGATCTCATTTTAGCCATAGTGAATACGTTTTTATTTGGATTTCAGTGTAGTGTACAGGAACCACAACAAACCTGAGACCACAGTGCGTGAAAAAAGGAAAATACGAATTGTTCTCTAAGTTTATTTCAAAATCAGGGTCAAATCTTTGCGGAGTTTATTACATATCATGACCGCGAACAGGAAGAAAACGTCGAATTCGCGTCACATCCTCTTCCTGTGTTTCTGTTTCAGTGGAGGTCAGAAGGAAAAACAAGTAGTCAGGCGAACTTTCAGAGTATCATGGGTTCTTGAGGAAACTTTCGGTAAAACAAAATGTTTTGCCCTGAAAAATATCGTGTGACCAGGTTGAAGTGATCTATAACTAAATCATTTAGCGTATTAAGGTCATCTCTGAACAATATGCTCTTTTACATCTGCACCTTTGTCATCTGAAATCTGAGCTAAGTGCCAACGCTTCACGACGTTCGACGAAATTAATTTTGCATTTTTTGTTTCATTTTCTCTAGAAAACTGCCAGGCAGGATTAATGAAATTTGACCATTCCCCTAAAATTCCGCATCAGTTATCGATTTTAGAACACTTCGAAAACTGAAATACAGTGCTTATAACGAGAAGCACAGGACCGATTAAAATCCTCGTTAAATCGGTTTTGGAATGTGAAAACTCCCACCATGTAAAAATATGCATGCACGTTTATATTGTATATTCATAACAAATATACTTGAAATATTTAATTAGTTAACTACAGTAACAAAAATTAAAATAAAATAAGTAATTACATGAAGCAGCAGTGAATCCTGAAGCAGACATCACGTGGAAAACTTTATTTTTAAAATACTATAAAAAAAATAATAACTTTTTAAACAATACTCCCTAGCCCTTCGGAGTGGACGACGGAGAGACTCTTGCGAAATTCACTTATTGAGCATTTGATGTGCTCATTCACTACAATTTTTCTATCAACATTCTTCCGCTAGCCCATGAAGATTCTCCTGTACTGTTGAAATTTCGTCATGTATGTCAACATTTCCATTCCTCCATTCCACGACAGTGCACAGTAGATTATATTTGCCTCGTTAAGTATGGAATTTCATTAAATTTTGTAACTTTCCTTGTAAAATGTGATTACCTCAGCTTTTCTCTCCCTCGTTAAATCCGGGGATTCCATTCAATTTTTTTCGTTAAAAACGATTAAATTAGTTTTGAATTACCATTATTTTATTTTATTTTTATTTTTTATTTATTTATGCTGTTACATAACATAAGAATAATACAGTAAGTTATACATACAAAGGCTGTTAAACAGCAAAGAGAACAAGAGAAAAAGCCTCTTAGGAGTCCTGACATAGCCCGTAGTTCCCTCAAAAACATAAGACAAGTGAGTTTGGCCTTATCATGAATTATTTTTAGTAAATAATATATTTTTTTATTTGGATTTAATAAAGTAAGATATCTTTTATTTTTTAACCCAGTAGGTACTTTTTTTTTAGTATTTTTAAAGAGATTTTGGTTATTAATACAGTATTTGTCAAATACAAAGGCAATTAATTCCAATAGTCTGGGCCAGCATAGTTTAAACTTTGTTTTAATAGCTGAGTTTTAGGCTGTAGTGGGCGAAGCGGTAATCTATTTCTTGTCTGGTAGTTGTGTCTATTGCAATAAATTTCAATTAAGTCTATAGGCAAATTGTTCTTTAGTCTCTGAAACATAATTTGCCAAGGTTATAATAGAAAAGTTGATGTATTGTTAATATTCGGAAATCATTCGGATGAACTGGAGGATGTAGATGTGGATGTATGTGTGTAGTCACAGGAGTACTTCGTTTAGAATGCAGGTCTATTAATCTAATATATTTATTTTGTAATACCTGCAATTTATTTAAATTTGTTTTAGTTGTTTGACCCCAAGATAGAAAGCAGTAGTTAATGTGAGTCTGAATTAATGAGTAATACAAGAGAATTAACGTTTTAACTGAAAAAGTTGTTAATATTGTACTAATGAGGCCAATATTTCTAGATAATTTATTCGAGTGTATTTCTATATGTTTAGTCCATCGTAAGTCAGGGGTAAAATTCACTCCCAAATAATTAAAAATTGGTACTATATCAATTATTTTATTTTCTAATAATAAATTTATGGTATGGCCCCATTCAGATCTCAGTCTGGAAAACAAAAGTTCATTTTTCCTCGTTAAATCCGGGCTTTACAATTTCCTGTTTTGCTCGTTAAATCAGGGATCTTGCTAAATACGGACTCGTGGTAAGCGAACCGTGTACTCCTTGGAATATCAGCTTTCTCCGTACGGTTACGTACCCTATTAGCGCACGTACATTGGGCAAATGTATACAAAATTATGTCGAAATAATCTCTTGATTTTCACCCTTTTGGCAGGGGATGGTCTAGCGTTGCAGTCAACGATTGGACACATTTTATCTTCGTCTGTTTGTTTTAAATATTTGGGGGAATAAACCTCTTCCTAAACCTACTTATACCCAAACATTATGGCCACCTGCCTAATAATGATGTTGATCCTCTACGTGCTGCCAAAACAGCTCTTACCCGGCGAGCCATTAACGCTACTGAATTTCTAAAGGTGTTTTGTGGTATCTGGCACCCACACGTTACCAGCAGATCCTTTAACTCTTGTAAGTTGCATGACTGATCCGCAGCAGATCGGACTTGTTGCTCCAACAAAAATTACATATACTCTGATGTTCTGAGAAATTTGGGGGCCAGGACACCACCTGGAAGTCTTTGTCGTCTTCCGCGAACCATTCTCGTGCATCTGGGAAGTGTGGCGTGGCGCATTATTATTCTGAAAGAAAGCACTACTAGAGGGGAATACCATTGCCATGAAACGATGTGTCCGGTCTGCAGTGATGTTTAGGTAGGTGGTAAACGTCATAGTTTGCTGGACATGAATGACTGGACTCAGGGTTTCCCAGCAGAACATTGCTGAAAGCATTACACTTCCTTCACCGGTTTGTTTTCGTCCTACGGTGCATCCTGGTGCCAACACTTCTCTGAGTAACGACGCACATGTCCACATGGTGCAACAGGTAACGAGATTCATCGGACCAAACGACTTTCTTCTAATCATTCGAAGACTAGTTTTGATGCTCGCGAGTCCATTGTAGGCACTTTCGACAGTGAACCGAGGTTAGCATGGGAACTCGGAGAGGCATGAGGCTACGCAGCCCCATTTTCAGCAGGCTTCGAAGCCCTGTGTGTTGTAACACACAGGGCATACTCCCGTTACCAGCATTTAAATACCGGCGAACTGCCACGCAGGACGCACATGAGATAAAGGCATATAGCAGCGAGAGCATACGTCAGCGTAGCTCAGGTGGGAAAGCGACGTATTCCGGAATGAGGGGACTTGGGTTCGATGCCCCGCGTGGACAAAACTGACGGAGAAATTTACTTCGTTATAAACTCAATGGGTTATAAGCAGTCGCTCGTCCCTAATTTAGGGCCACTGGTTCCAGGGAAGGGATAGAGAGACAGTGCTGTAAGACAAACACAACATCCATGACTCACCGGAATTCGAACCCAGACCCTTCACGGACGAATGGCAAACGCCAGCGCTTAGACCATTGCGCGCATCCTTTTTCGGAAGCAACTGGTGAAAGAACTTAATATGAAAATCTTACATTCAGCACGTGAGTGGCCACAGAGTGAATCAGATTAAAAGCATGCATATAGATTTTCAACCATCCCTAAATTAAGATGTTTTATTTCAATCAGCTGAAGTGGAAGTTATAGCATATCTTTTCACACATTATAGATGCTCTGTAAGTATAGAAGAAAATGTGTAATAACACTTTTAATTAGGACTGTAAAAAGTATCAATAATAGCTTGTCAGGTAAACATTCACGAACACTTCATGGCTCTACAGACTTCCCTTTCCGCGTTCAGAAAAAGGAAAATGAGGCTAAAAGCAGAGGTAATTGATTGGCATGTCATCCTGAAAGTGTGTCACTTCTTCCCATATTAAAGCGTACGTTCTTTACACGTCAAGAACGTCGCTGTTATCCGTAATTTATGACACGCACCTCGACAAGAATTATTTTCTTGTTGCAAAGGCAGTGAACTTGTATTTCCTTGATACTTACATTTATTTACTGAGAAATATTCGCCGAAGAATAAAACAAAAAGGAAAAATGCATTTTATTCAGGGGGAAAAAAGCGAAAGATAGAAAGAATAGCATTTGTCCAACGCTTAACCTAAATTAAGCATGTTATGTAACTTATATTTATTCAGTTTGACAGGGAATCATATTAAGTTCCTTCCGTGTGTCAGCTCTGCAAAGAGAAAGGTTCTTACTCACGACTGCCCAAAAGCCAATTTTGATTTCAAGTGAAACTCACATTTTCAGGCAAAAAAAAAACAAAAAAAACATGATGCTCGAACTGGATGGATTCTACTTTGTTTATTGTCAGAAATATTAAATTCATGCAATACGTTATGTGGCCAGATCTCAAGAAATATGAGGTCAGCTGAAAACCAGCATAACTGAAACGAAAATACTCTAATAGAAAACATTTCATAATGCTTTTTCTTGATCATTGCTTTGCAAGTAGTAGGTATAGCATCGAACAAGTGTGCCAGTTGCCAGTGTTAAATCGTTATACAAGACGGCAATATCAAATAAAAATTGTAACGTAACCTCTATTTCATCCACTTTTTAAATTTCTGTTTTATTATGCACAGTAACTTTCGTTACTTCTTGGTTAAATATTTTCTCTCTGAATGGCGCATTACTTGCCCAAACAGCATTTTATAATTGCGCAACGCTGATAGTGTTGCACATAATTAAGTACGTAAGTAGTGTAAGCATTTAAACTTAGTAGCAATTTAAATTAAATCGTCATACATGTCAACATGGAAGTCATCGAAAAGTGCCCTTGATGAATTCCGACTTCTAAGATGGAAATGAATCAGAACACTAAGAACAACTGTAACACAATCTCTATCTTCTTCTCGGATATGTTTCTGCAAATAGACAAAGTTTTCTGCAAATTGACATTTCAACAAAGTTTTCTGCAAATAGACTCTTTCCACATTTTCTTTAATTAACACACAGCAATCGAAAAATTTTATTTTTTGTTGCTGTGTGTTAATTAAAGATAAACGTGAAAAGAGCGGTGACTTTGTCTATTTACATTGTCTCCACGTATTCGGAAGATTTTCACCAGGTTTCTGCAAGTTTTGTGAGCGCCATAAACACTGAATTCCACGAAAAAAAAATTCATCTCGAGCTTTTTTTTTTTCTTTCATTCGCGGTTTAACGACCACCTTGAGCAACTCAATGGGTTATAAGCAGTCGTTCATCCCTAACTGAGGGTCACTGTTTCCAGGGAAGGGAGAGAGCCAATGCCGAAAGACAAACACAACATCCATGTCTCAGCGGGATTCGAACCCGGACCCATCTCGGACTAATGATCAGAAGCCATCGCCTAGACTACTGCGCCACCGGAGTGGCCATATCGAGCTTAGATTATTCTAGAAGGGAATAGAATCAGAACTGTAGAGCAAATACAATACCCATGTCTCAGCTAGAACTCGAACTCACACCTTCAGCGAGAAAGTTGCCCTGAATAAACCCGTTTTCAAACTACACTGTAAAGAATTTCCTCAAATCCACGAGCCATTTTCTGTGACTTGTGACGTATTACAGAGGTAAAGTACGTGTCAAGACGACAAATCTGCAGTCATACATTCATCGGTGTTATTTGGTCGGTTAGAACAACTGGCCCCGGAGCGAGGAGGCACGGTTTCGACAAATTTGTGAATTTCGCATTGGTGCCTGATTGTGGAAATGGGTCTACTGGTCGTTGGGTTCTTCGAAAAATGTGTGATGTTTGTTTCACACATCGTCTGGAAATAATGAAAATTCCTTCTTCGCTTAAAAAAAATTAAAACGGAGATGGCGTGACGTACTACAGAGACGCTTAAAAAAATAAAAGGGAGATGACGTGACGTACTACAGAGGTGAAGCACGTGTCAAGACGACAAATCTGCAGCGATACATTTGTCGGTGTAGTTTAGTCGGTTAGAACGACTGGCTCCCGAGCAAAGAGACACGCATTCGACCCTCTCATTGACAAATTTGTGAATTTCACAGACTTCTTCCGTAAATTAACGAAACATATTCTTGATTCAACCTTTTCCCCGAGATGACGAGGAAAATCCGAATTTCATGGATTTTTTATTCGCGAATCGACAGAAATACTCCTGTTCATCTTTCTCCAGACGAGAAATTACCGTTTTTAACAGGTGTTAATGCTGAATTTCAGGGAACCTTTCCGTAATTTATTTCATATATTAACGGAAAAATTCTATTCTCACTTTTTCCGACGGAAAATATCCTATAACAAAAGCGGTTCTCAGGAATACTTGAGATTTGATATACAGTATTACTAAATTTCGATCTCTGTTGGCGGACCTGATCTTCAGTTCCTGTAGCGCGACCGGATATTGAGGATATCATATATCTTAAAGTTACTATGACAACGGATATCCCCCCATACCCAGTTTGCGCATCTGTTATTTTTTTTTTTTTTGATTGGAGGTTTAACGAGCACCGTGAGCAACTCAATGGGCTATAAGCAGTCGCCCGTCCCTAATTTAGGGTCACTGGTTCCAGGGAAGGGAGAGAGCCAGTGCCGTAGACAAACACAACATCCATGCCTCACCGGGATTCGAACCCGGACCCCGCTCGGACGAATGATCAGAGCCTCACCGGGATTCGAACCCGGACGTCCGAGCGGGGTCCGGGATTCGAACCCGGACCCCGCTCGGACGAATGATCAGAGGCCATCGCTTAGACCACTGCGCCACCGGGGCGGCATCTGTTATTGTGTACAGCGTTACTGTAAGAAACAAGGTACTTGAAACTTCGTCGTACGGGTGATTGTATGATGTCTATGTATCAGTCTGTGAACCTCTTAACATAAAGGCTATTAGAGCTATCAAAAGTAAATTTTACATTTAGGAGTTTTGTGAAATAATACTATGAAACAGTACATCTCACCTTTTCTTAAATATAAAAAAAAATTGCGATTTGTGATATGTCCTCCTATATAAAAAATAAAATTATTATAAGCCAATTAAATAATTAGCTCCAACAAAATATGACTAATTAACCCACATTCATAGCGAAAAACATTTTATCTTCGCGCGATTGTAGCCCTCTTCGTTTCTACCGTAAACGTGAACTAGCGGTGTCCTTCTAGCTCAGTCGGTAGCACTCCTTACTAGGGTGAAAACCATTGCAAGCTCAGCCCACATCTCGGCCAACCTTGTGCGTCAGGAAAAGTTTTGCAAGGTGACTGTTTCATTCGGGCTTCCGACTATATATAGTGATACAGCGCGCACTGGCAATATCTGCTACTGTGTCGCCGTGGTCCCAACATGACAGCCGTCAGATCACGTGACATTAGGCAGAAGTGGTTGCGTGCCCTCCAGCTTCAATATTTTCGTATGGCCTAACAGGCTACTTTTAGTAAATCATATGAATCACAGGAGTGGTTTTTAGCAATAATACACCTAAGGATATATTGATTAATAAATTGTCATTTATCAAAATTTAATTGCAACTATTTTAAAGTTACGGAATGAGTCGTTAGGTCGAAGGAGGTCATTCGTGTGTGTTCTTGTGTGAATTGGCTGCGTTCGTTTGTACTTGATACTTCATGTAAAGTGGTGTTCTCATTAATAACTTATGATACGGACTACAGTATTTTCAGTGTACTATAAAGTGAAAATTCCCGATGTACACAGTTAAATACGTAAAAATATACGGCAATGACATTGCCTTACTCAGTGTAAGTTTACTTAAAATATGTATGTGCACAGTTTGGGTTTGATTACAGGCTGTGATTTATAATATGGTGATGAATAAAAATAAAAAAAAACATTAAGATTCATTTTTTTATCTCGAATGACTATATTATTTAGTTGATAGGTACACGTTTTCTGGATTGGAATGAAACCTCAATATTGATTATTGCTCTCTCTTCCCGAACATGATGACCATTACTTAAAATATGGAAAACTCATATGAAATGGTCGCCCTTACTAACCACAATAAAAATTTACGGAAAATTGGAATCACGTTATTACCATACATGCACAGAATCTATATAATCATTTAAATGGTTTCTCACGGCTGAAAAGTTGCAGAATTTACTGTTAACGGTTTTGCCGAATCACATGACTTTACACCTTTCCATGTTGGAGCCAGAAACTGTGACGTCATTCGCAGTCTACCTGCATGTATCGAAGTTTTCGGTTGAAAAAAGGAGCAATGTACAGGGGATGGACAAAAACATGGAAACACCTGGTAAAAAGTGGGGGAAAAGCGACCAATGTTTTCCACGTGAAAATGTAGATGGCTCCCGATGTCTTCATAGTGAATGTGTGCTACAAAACGTGGCAAACCAGCAGGTAGCCACAGTTGCTGTCTAGACATTGATCTCTGCGTTGCAAGGGAATTATGTCGGAGCTTACAGAGTTTCAAAGAGGGCAAATTGTTGGGGCCCGTATGGTGGGTGCTTCCGTCACCAAAGTAGCAAGCTCATTTGGTGTATCGCGAGGTACTGTATCGAAAGTTATGACCGCATATTGTGCTTCTGGAAAAACATCATCCGATAAACACCAGCGTGGAAGAGGCTTTGCGTTGAATGACAGAGAGAGAAGAGCATTGCGGAGGATTGTGTCTACAAATAAGAAGACAACAGCTGCAAAAGTTACCGCTGAGCTTGTAACGTATACTCTAGATTCACTTTCCTTTTGATTTTTACTATCTCTGGTTATTTTATTTTACTATGTAAATTATCTTCTTACTGAACGAGATGTTATTTCTCCCGCTGAATGAGATCTGGCAATGAGTGTAAGTCATGACGTGGTGGTAGCCAGTATAAATAGGCGCGTTCAACGATACCTACGGGGAGCTTTTGTTTGTGTTACGTGAGAGAGCTTTTTGTTGATGTGCGTAGGGAGAGCTTTGGTTATGTGAGTAGAGCTTCGTTTATGTGAGTAGAGCTTCGTTTATGTGAGTAGAGCTTCGTTCATGTGCAAGGAGGTACGTTTTATTGAGTAGCTGTGTGTCCGGTGAAGTGTATGTTGGATCATATCAAGAGTTTCTCTAATAAAAAGTTGTTCTAGTAAGTACGTTTTTCTCAGTTCATAGTTTTGTCAGATCTCTGTCTGGCTGTTAGGTTTATTTCATTAGTTGTTATTATTAACAACCAGCATTAAGACTTTATTCATCTTAATTACTACTACAACATTACTAGCAGTTAAAAGCTTGTTCATTATTATTACTACACGACTAGCAGGAAAGTTTATTCATGTTATAATTAACAAAACAGCAACCATTAGAAGAAATTATTAGTAGAAGAAAGCCATTATTCATTATAAGCTGAATAACGTGATTTCATACCCTGTCTGTACAAAAACAGTGCGAAGAGAAATCCATAGGCAGGGAATTTATGGTCGAGCTGCAATCGCTAAACCACTGGTTAATAACGTGAATGCAGCACGCAGGAGACAGTGGTGCAACACTCATAAGACGTGGACTACTGACCAATGGAAGACTGTCATCTGGTCCAATGAATCGACCTTTACACTGTTTCCAACCTGTGGGCGAGTTTACTTATGGTGAACACCCGCCCAAACTTACAATCCGGCGTACCTTTTGCCGACAGTGAAACATGGCGGCGGGTCTGTCATGGTTTGGGCAGCCATAGCCATATAATGGAATTCTTCCGGCTCCATTATTACCTTGCGAGGTCGTGTCACTCCCAAGGACTATTTAAGCCTTTCGAGCGACCAAGTCCATCCCATGGTACAAACAATGTTTCCTGCAGGCGATGCCATTTATCAAGACAGTAAGGCCCCAATTCATACAGCTCATATCGTTCAATCATTATTTGCTGAGCATGCTTCATTATTTGCTTAGCATGCTGATAAGGTTTCCTATCTTCTCTGGCCCTCTCAATCGCCAGAACTCAATATAATAGAGCCCCTATGGGCCGTTTTGGAAAACAAGGTTCGAACGCACTCTCAGCCTCCAGCATCTTTACAGGAACTTGAACGCGTGTTGCAGGAAGAATGGTATAACATCCCATTATCCACCATCCAAGACTTATATTTGCCCATACCCAGGAGAACCCAGGCCGTCTTGAATGCAAAAGGCGGTCCTACACCATATTAGGTAAGCAATTCCTTCTTTTACCAGGTGGTTCTATATTTTTTGTCCATCCCCTGTAAGTTACTTCTGTACAGGGACGAAAAAAATCAAAAACGAAGTTCTTGGAAGCTACGAATATTTCTGTATAAAACGGAAAACTCCGAAGTTGACATTTCTGAATAAAATGGAATTTGTGACAACGGAAAACCCCGAAGCTGACATTTCTGAATAAAATGGAATTTGCGGCAACGGAAAATCTGCCAAAATATTTTCGTTATGAAACGAAAACATTTTCAAAACGGAAATTTTGTTAAAAGTATCCGTAACTTTACCTATCCGTAACTTTACTGCACCTTATTTTCAAGAATTTTCCGTAAATTCACACCAATTAATTTTTACAATGAGTGAACAGAAATTATTTTGTGTCGGCAAACCAGGTCAAATTTGCAAGATAGATGTCTTTCCACCTGTAAAAGTCCGTGAATAGTGATTGGGATATAAAAATTTTATTGGTTTCACTTTAAGTTTGAAAAGTCTGACGGCCTGCCTGACAGATTCAGTTTTACAGTTCAAAATGCGTTGAGATCCGAACAGAACTACCGTATATACTCGTGTATAGGTCGACTCTTTTAAATGAAATATTTAGGTCGAAATTAGAGGGTCGAACTATATAAACGGAAAATATTTCTGATAGGTTGAAAACCAAAATTTTGATGCCTTATGGAAATGCGCATACTTAGCCCTTTGCGCCATCAGTTCATTTGCAGTTGTATATTTAATCATTTTCCGGGTGTTACTGGTACAGAAAAAAGTTATTGCTAAGAATTTTCTTGATTTTATATGTACGAGTTTTTTTTATTCACTAAGAGAAAAATTCATTTCGCAAGGATGTCTCAAAGTCCGTTTTATATAGATCTATCGATATGGTCTTGACTGCCCCGCTAGTAAATCACCCAGAGGAAAGGGGTGAACACGTCAGCCAGTAGTTTAAGTTGTATCGTGCCGTGACCTACGGCCGTGCTAAATTCTCGACTGAGAAGATGAAGAGGGAAAAGAACAGGCTATTGAAAAAGGCCGGTGGCGCAGTGGTCTAAGCGATGGCCTCTGATCATTCGTCCGAAAGGGGTCCGGGTTCGAATCTCGGTAAGGCATGGATGTTGTGTTTGTCTTACGGCACTGGCTCTCTCCCTTCCCTGGAACCAGTGACCCTAAATTAGGGACGGGCGACTGCTTATAGCCCATTGAGTTGCTCACGGTGGTCGTTAAACTTTCAAAAAAAAAAAAAAAAAAAAAAGCAGACCGCTGCCACTGCTTAGCGACGGCGGAGAAGAGAGTCGTGACAATCTACAGAACAGCGGTAACTTGATTAATGCATCCCGAAAACGAAAGTGTTTAAACTTGGCCGATCGCTCAGAATAACATTGCCACTGATAGTAAAAAAGTGCATTAAGTTTAACTACCTACTTACGTTTGTTATTAAATTTAGTGTGCCCCGGCTCTAAAAATCAAACAAACAGTAACCTTTTATGAAGACTAAGATCGAGCAAAAAGGATTGCATCTTTACTGAATGGGGCGATGTTTGGTTTTGCCACTAAAGCCGATTGTTTGTCACAAACACGGTGGAGAGGGGGGATGAAACTCGGCAGTAGATAAACGACATCTCTGTAAATCACACACTCGTCCAGCTCAGCAGTTGACCGACACCTGCTACGCTGCACAGGGTAGTGGGAGAAAATTTTATAAAACAAATTTTCTTCAATTTTTTAAATAGTTGCGTGCAAATTTTACAGTGTCCACAATACATCAAAATAAAGGTACATTTTAAATTTTGAAGAGATCCATGGAAAACTTCAAAAGTTACACATTTATTTTTTGCGGCATGGATATTCTTTATGGGATAAAAAAAACTATCAGGTTGACATCGAGACCTATTTACGCTTTCCAAATATGTTTCAGGAAGTGTTTTTTTTTTTTTTTTAAATAACGATATGCCTTACCACGTTTGGTAAATGCATCACGATTCGCTTTGATGCGGGAGCAAATGCTTTACTTTCCATGAATGAAGTAACTGCAGAAAACTCGCTCGCAAAAAGTGGGAGGAAAGGGGGGGGAATGACAATGTGCAAAAGTGGGTTCATATATTGTTAAAGTGTGTAACTTTCCCCTGAAAACTCTCTAACCAATGTGGTGAGCCCTATCATCTTCCCAAAATTGTGCCTCAATTCCACCCACATTTTGCGGGAAACTGCCGCAAGCAACATTGCGAGAGTCAGCTACAACAATAAATAGTAGGTTCACATTTCCGGATGCGGGCGCATCCTCGAAAAAGATTTTTTTTTTTTTTTTAATTTATACGCAAGATAGAGGTATACAAAAACTGCAGATATTCACATAAAACTCGAGGGTCGACTTATAAACGGGATATACAAAAACTTCAAATATTCAGATAAAAATCGGGGGATCGACCTATACACGAGTATATACGGTATTTAGTTTATGTGCCGAAAGTCACTTTTTGCCGTTCCTGAAATATAAGACAACTTGTAAAGCAACGTCTTTGATAAGTGATGAGTCAGAATTTGAAATGTATAACATTCTATGGTCGTATTGTTACCGAAAGATTAAGATGCTACCTTCTCACGCTGGTTGCCTGATTTCTACTCAAAGTAAGACATGAATACAACAATCGTTTTTCTGTTTGTTTGTTTTTTTATTGAAGTCTTAACGACCACCGTGAGCAACTCAATGAGCTATAAGCAGTCGCCCGTCCCTAATTTAGAGCCATTGGTTCCAGGGAAGGGAGAGATCCAGCGCCGTAAGACAAACACAACATCCATACCTCACCGGGATTCGAACCCAAGCCCAACTCGAGCGAGCGGTCGTAAGTCGTCGCTTAGACCACTGCGTCACCGGGGCAGCGTTTTTCTGTTCTGTGCCTTCTCGACAACTTAAATTCTGCAAACAACTTCCTTCAACAATTAATTGTTGTTGTAAACAGTGCCGGCTGGACCATCGGGGCAACAGGGGCAGCCACCCTGGGCCTCTCGCTTTTACGGGGTTCCACACCTCACGAAATAAAAATAAGATCATTTACAGTAAAAAAAATTATATTCACTGTTATTTTTTTTACGTTTTGGAAAACGATACGCTCAAAAAGATATTTTTATGTGTGTTTTTTTATTCCAATCCCCCACTTTCAAATAGGTTATCGAATTTCGTCATACAGATACCGAGATTTGCAGATTTCAAATGATTATTATAACAACCATTTTTATAATTCTTTTTTTTTGTTTTAATTTTTTTTATTTAATATTTTCTGCATTCATGAAATAGCAAATTAAACTCATCATTTTTTGGCTCCCTGCTTTTGCATGTTCAACGCATTTGTCTGTAAACCAGATATTTGAATTAAAAAGAAAACAATAGCTGAGTTGTGTGTTGAGTTATACAGGGTGATCAAAATCGACCGCACAACAACCCTACCGGACTATTCCTCGTGGAGAAAGAAGCCGAAAACCATTGTCCGTTGTCCGATCGGACGTCGCATTCCGGAGATATACGCGCCGGAAGTTTCGTGATGTCACATCCGGTAACGCACATGCTCGTTGAAGAGCGACGTGAATAGTTCTACAGACGCACGTATCACAAGGCAATCAAGCGGCCCGGTGGCACAGTGGTCTAAGGCGATGACTTCTGATCATTTGTCCGAAAGGGGTCCGGGCTCGAATCCCGTTGAAGCATGGATGTTGTGTTTGTCCTACGGAACTGACTCTCTCTCTTCCCTGGAACCAGTGGTCCTAAATTGAGGACGGGCAACTACTTATAGCCCACTGAGTTGCTCACGGTGGTCGTTTAAACCTCCAATTAAAAAAAAGAAAAAAAAAGAAAAGGCAATCAACGTATAAAAATGTGGCACGGGGTGGGTATGGTATTTCGAAGGACGTGGTGGCGTGAAGCCATCAGTTGTTCGCCTGCGCGATACGGCAGGTAGGGATAAACAGGGTTGGCGACGGTAGCAGATAAGCTCAATACTACGTTGGTACATTTGACAGTAGTGTGACTAAGGCGATGGCTTCTGATCAGCGTCGTGCTGACAGGTACTATCAGCAGGACGCACACGACATAAAGCCAGATAGCAATCAGAATGAACGTCTGCGTAGCTCAGTTGGTAGAGCGACTTGTTCCGGAATAAGCGGACTCGGGTTCGATTCCCGGCGTAGACCAAAATGACGGAGAAATTTACTTCGTTATAAACCAGTTTCATTAGTACTTTGAATCCTACTTTAGGACCATCCTCAGATGAAAAATGAACACGACCTAGAGATCACATAGGTTAATATAACATACACGTTGCCAGATTACCGTATACACATGATTAAGGTTCAACACACTGTTGACGTAAGCAATTAATGTCCTATGAAATAGAGTCAGCATTCACGGTGAAGGACAGGGTTGTGACGTCCAGACTGTATGAGGTTCTTCCAAACTCCCGATACAGATACCGGTACCTCATCATTGCAACAGCGGTTCATATTCTTAAGAATTAGCAAACTCGCTGCAAATAATAAAGATGACTTACTTGATGGGGTTACCACAACAGCCGCCTTGTCCCATTACGGTTCGCAAACAGTCCGTGCCAACGCTGTATTTTGTGCACCATTGCGGACATTGCATTTGTGTTCCATAATTCTAGTCTGTAATTTCCTGGAGGTAGAGCCGATGTATACGGACTCCAAATTACCTGCATCATTAGAACGTAATGGAATATTGTAAATTCCCCATTTGTCATTGTCTTTCACAGAATCTCGGTCATTGCAGATCAGGGCACAGATGTCTTTTGTCCTTACCCCAAAATCAATATGATACTTTCGGCAGATATTCTTTAGGGCTTGAACAATAGGTGGCACATATTGTACTGATCCCACATATCGTGAGATTCGGTCCTCGCTGGACAGCGTGATATTTGTCCGGTTCGAAACTCTGTGAATTACACTTCGTATTCTGTCCTTAGGGTACCCGATGGCTCGATCCAGACCCTTGATTCTCTGTAGCTCCAAATTCCTAGAATGTAAAGAGGACGAATGCGACAAAGCACGTTTGACCAAGAAATGAAAAGCTGACATCTTCTGACTCCAACGGTGAGTCGACGCAAACGGAATTAGAGATGGAACTGCGGAAGGTTTGCGATAAACCGAATAAGTAACACTATGCACAACTGGATCCCGAACTATTAAAATGTCTAAATAAGGAAGTGAAAAATTATTTTGCATTTCTACCGAAAACTTTATGGAAGGGTAGAAAGAACCAAGGGAGTCAACGAATTCTTGCAAATCATCATTGGTAAAGGGCCAGAAAAGTAGAACATCGTTGACATATCGCATGTAAAGAATTGGTAAAAGCCTAAACTGGCTAAAAGCTTGATTTTCTAAATTTTGAAGCAGAATTTCTGCTAACACCAGAGACAGGGAGGACCCCATAGAGGCCCCCTTCCAACTACCGATATGTTTGGTTATCAAACTTGAAGAAGACTTGTCCTTGATTAACTGAAGAACCTGGTACATAGCCTGAATCTCTGCCTCTGGGTAAAAACACATCTTCAGGAACTCCCGAACGTGAATTATCTCCTGCGCTGACAGCTCTTTCCCACGTAGCATTGTTAAAACTGAATCAGCCTCATCACGTTTACCGACTATTCATCCTGCTCTGACGCCAGGCTAATTTCCGTAGCAATGCGAGTCAGTGTTCTCGCGTTTGTGTTAAATTCCATATAATTGTGGGACAGTTTCAGTACACTACATGTTTAAAACGTTTAATACATATCCGAAATTATTTTTTTCTCATCCGCAAAATATGTCGGCAAAGACTATGTGATTTATTTTCATCACTGTGTTAACGGGTTGTGTACATTTTCACTATTCGTACATTTATTCTGTTTCTACACCTTCCCATATAATTGTGGTATACCCAATTCAAGTGTTGCACCATTCATGTCTCTGTGTCTCAGTCTGAATCAGGTGCGGATATAGAGGGGAGTTTTGGTCCTCTGTCATTTTTACACATATTTTTATTCTGTGCCAAAACAGCTGTTTTACGGAAAGAAAAGATGTCACCTCCAACATAAAATTTAAAAAAAAATAGTTGAATGCTTTTCTGATAGACACCAGAGGTGGCATTTTTTCTTTCCGTAGAACAGTTGTTTGTATTCTGTTATAAAGTTAGGTTTGTACTGTTCCCTCTAGCCGACTATCTCAAAGGTTGTACAGGTACGTACACATAAAACAGGCCCCAGAGAAAATTCTTACAATTCAAGCAAGCTCAGCCTCTCTTCTGCTATCCCTGCTAGATTGCGTTTTTAGTTCTAAGTACGGCAGCCATTTCATAAGAATGAAAAAAAGAAAAAATGAAAAAAAAGTCAAAAAATCTTGCAAGACATCTTATCAATCATAAAGACAAAAATAAGGGGAGGGTGGTATTTTTAAAACCTAGAGCTCACAAATATAAACAGGATTCCTTATAAATCCCAAAGCATATTTACCAACAGTAAGACGTTTGCAACGTTTTGTTTCGCTTAAATCGAAATTTGAAGAATCAGACGTAGTTTTATTCGTGTGAAAATAATGATTCGTTTAAAAAGAGAAGAAAAATGAAAAATGCTATTTTGATCTGCGTAATGTTTCATTGTTCTTTCTTGTTCGTGCGTTATTTCTGTTGATATTGCAAACATGGCCGGTCCGAGGAGTAGGCTTGGTAGGGCGCCACCAAAGGGAAAACCACAGGGTGGTCGGCGAACCGCATAGCCCAACACGTGGATCGTTCTACCGTCCAACTGTGTTGGGAGCAGTAGACACGTGACGGCACTGCCACACGGCGGAGTGGCTCCGGACGGACCAGGAGGACCACCGGTAGAGAGGATCGACGGATTGTGCGCCAGGCACGAACAGATCCGACGGGGACTCGGCCCACTATACAGGCAGATGTAGCGGCTCCTGTGTGCCCACGAACCATTTCCCGACGCTTCGCGGAAGCGAATCTTTGATCCCAGCGCCTTTACGTGTGCTTCCATTAACACCAGAACATCGCCTGGTCCGTGTGTAATGGTGCCAGGGCAGAGCGACGTGGAACGCCACAGACTGGCGACGTGTGGTGTTTAGCGACGAGTGCCACTTCGTTTTGGGAACAGATGCTCATTTTGTCCGGGTGTGCAGGTTCCCGGGTCAACGGCACAATCCCAACCTCGCTATCGAGTGCCACACCTCCCCCCTGCAGGCATTATGGTCTGGGGAACCATAGCCTACGATAGCCGATCAGCTCTAGTAGTGGTACTGGATCGTTGACGGGTCAGCGGTATGCGGATGAAATCCTACGGCCTCATGTGCTCCCATTCCTGGCCGGGATTCCAGGTGCGCTATACCAGCAGGATAATGGCCGCCCGCACACGGCTCGAGTTGCCCAGAACTGCCTACGTCATGTCCAGATACTTCCATGGCTTGCCCGCTCCCCGGACATATCCCCTATCGAGCATGTGTGAGACCAGTTGAAACGCCAGCTGCCGCCGTGCAGCACTATCCGGGATTTGGAGCACACCGTCCAACACGTGTGGTCTGTTCGCCTCCATGCCGGACCGTATTGCAGCATGTATCGCCGCACGAGGTGGTGCGTAGCGCTATTGAAGATAACTGGACTGCGTGCCACAGATCCCTCTGTAATTGTTCTGCAGCTCTGTTTTTGCCGTCATGTGTATCATTCATCTGTATCATTACGTCCATAAAATTTCAGTTTAATCCTATGCTTCCTTCTTGGTGCGCAAATTTCATTGTCCGTAAGTGCATTTGGATTAGAGCATTTATTGCACGCAACCGTTGCGAGGAAAGCTCGTATCATTAAATTTTATTTTGTTTTCTCCATGGTTAAATGTCTTTCATTTGCATCTAATGCTGTAAGGAGTCGCTTGTCCCTAATTTGAATTCAGTGATTCCTTGAAAGGGATAGAACCAATGATGTAGGATAAACAGATCGACTATGTCTCATCGGGACTCGAACCCTGGCCCAGTGTGACGTACTACAGAGGTGAAAACATGTGTCAAGACGACAAATCTGTAGTGAGACATTCTGTCCGCGTAGATCAGTTGGGAGAGCGACTTACTCCGGAGTAAGGGGACATTGATTCGATGGCCGTCGCGGACAAACTTGTGTTTTCACACCAGCTTGGATGATTAGCTAGAAACCCTCGCCTCTGGCCTGTCGCTCTGTGGGGGATGGGGTCGTATCATTAATACGCAAGAATCAGAAAATATACTGAGAGTCAATACTACCTGTAGTTTTTAACGCATTAATTAGGCAGAGTTTGTATCTTCCGTGGATAAGGCTTGGAATAGGTTCTAAAGATAGTGTCAGACAAAAAGTCTGGGAGCGAACAAGTTTACCGTCCCGGTAAGCAAATACCGGACTCGAGTGCCGGATGAGGCATGGGTGGTGAGCAAGCGACGGATGGCCACTTAGAGCCCTAAATGTTGTTCATGGTGGTCATTGAACCCCGAAACGAAAAAAAAATGAACAAATTTAGACCAGTTTATGCGTAAATTTAGCATCTTCAGGAGAATCATCTTAATTTTTTTTTTTTTTTTTTTTTTTTTGTAAAAGAGAAAAACTAATAGATTGAGATTATTTTATGATGCAGCTTAATGGCGTAGTAGTGTAGGCTACTAAGCTGGCGCTGGACGGGGTGCAGACGGACAGGGGCTTCGATATTCCTCAAATAATAGTTTCCTTAGCATTCTCTTCAATGTTAAAGAAATGCTTTCTTTTATCATTGCAATTATCAAGAAATGCTTTCTTTTATCTTTCTTTTTTTCCGGAGAAAAATCGCTCTTACTTTTAATATGGCTCTATAGCTAGTCGTCATTTTATATTTTCACTACACAGGGCTGAAAGAAAGAGGATTTTCTTATTTCTTTTCAAACCCCAGATAGAGGAGGATGTTATCACCGTATCTGATCTTTATTAATGTTTTAACTGACCCATTCAGGCTCGCAAACTAAGCCGCAACCACGATACCCTTTCTTCCTGAGTTTTGTAGGAGTAAGGATCTTCTATCGGTTTCCGAAACCTAGAGGTGGCTAAGTAACAAAATTTCCCTTCAGCAATTGATCTGTCCCACTTGGGTGGTCTTTTTGTGGGCGTGACCCCTAGACTTTTATTTTTTTAGTCTACGTAATGTATATATTATGATTAATGTAATACTATATCTTGAATTGGAAGAGGAACTACAAAGGATCAAGTGGGACATCGTGGGGCTAAGTGAGGTAAGGAGAAAGGAGAAGATCTCATCGAACTGAAAAGTGGACATCTCTTCTACTATCGTGGGACGGATACTGGCAGAACTAGTGGTGTTGGATTTATAATAAACAAGAAACTGAAGGATAAAGTTGTAGAAGTTGAAAGTTCCTCTGACAGAGCTGCACGGCTTGTTATCCAACTCTCGAAAAGATACCAGGCTCAGATTATTCAAACTTATGCACCCACCACAAGTCATCCTGAAGAAGAAATTGAAAAATTTTATGAGGAAATTCGTCATCTAAATAATAAAGGTAAGCAGCACTTGAAAATAATTATGGGAGATTTCAATGCAAAAATAGGGCAACGGCAACAGAATGAAACTTCAGTAGGTAAATTCGGTCACGGCAACACAAACCAGCGTGGAAATACTCTCGTTGAGTTTGCAGAGGCAGAAGGGTTTTTCATCTTGAACTCCTTCTTCAAGAAAAAGCCACACAGGAAATGGACATGGAGACATCCAAATGGGAGGACAAGTGAAATTGATTTTATTATGTGTAACAAAAAATTCGTCATAGAAGACTGCAGTGTGCTAAACAAGTTCAACACAGGTAGTGACCATAGATTGGTGAGATGTAAGATGCACCTCAACACTAAACTCGAACGTAGCAAGCTCATAAGACAAACAAAATGTATTGACATAATCAACCTTAAAAAACACCATAATACCTTCAAATTGGAACTGAAGAACAGGTTCTCTGCTTTAGAAGGCCTAACATCGGAAGAAGTGGACATCTCTGAAGTTAACAGAAAAGTAACCAAAGCTCTTATGGAAACAGCAACAAAATTAGCTGGGTCTAAGAACAAGTTGCATGTAAATAAATTATCAGGAAAAACGAAAATGTTGATGCAAAAAAGAAGAGAGATGAGGACAACTAAAGAAGATGTGACTTCCAAAGTGGAATATATAGAGCTATGCAAGACAGTACGAAAAAGTATCACTGAAGACGTAAGAAAATTCAACTGTGAACTAGTGAGGAAAGCAATTGAAAACAACCAAAGCCTAAAGATAGCAAAGGGACATCTCAGTAAGGGAAGAAAACAGATTATGGCACTGAGAAAAGAAGATGGTTCTGTAACAAGAAATAGAGGCGAAATTTTGACAAGAGTGAAAGATTTCTACTCCAAATTATATGAAAGGGATGATATATGCACTCCAGACATCATGAAAGATACCAGTACCAGAGTTCCTCCAGTCCTTCCAGCAGAAGTTGCACATGCAATCAAGAACATGAAGCGGGGAAAAGCTCCAGGAGAAGATGGAATTACTGTAGACATCATACAAGAAGCAAGTGGAGAAATCAAAACAGTACTCGCCCAAATTTTCACTCGATGCCTTAATGAAGGAAAGATTCCTGAGGATTGGAACACCGCTACAATGATCCTGCTACATAAGAAAGGTGACATTGAGGATCTCGGAAACTACAGACCTATCAGCCTTCTATCAGTAGTTTATAAAATCTTCACTAAAGTTCTTTCACACCGCTTGAAGGTAACACTGGACATGGCTCAACCGAGAGAACAAGCTGGATTCAGGAGTGGCCACAGCACAATAGATCATATCCATGTGCTGAGAGAACTAATTGAAAGAGCGAGGGAATATGAACTTCCATTGTGCATGGCTTTTATCGATTATGAAAAAGCCTTTGATTCGGTGAAACTATCAGCAGTTACAATGGCTCTGAAAACCTGCGGTATTGAAGATGCATACATTAATATTATTAATAACATCTATGAAAATGCAAGTGCAAAGATTAGGCTGTTTGAAAATACAACACACATAAAAATTGGAAAGGAGTGAGACAAGGTGACACCATATCTCCGAAGCTCTTTAATGCCACATTGGAGGGTGTTTTTCAGTCACTGAGCTGGGAAAACAAGGGGATAAAGATTAATGGAGATTATCTAACCCACCTTCGTTTTGCTGATGACGTAGTCATTTTTGCAACTAGCCCATCAGAGCTGCAGAGTATGATCCAGGAACTTGCTGACAAGAGTAAAGAAGTGGGATTAAAAATGAACTTTCGGAAGACAAAAGTGATGTTCAATGCTTTTACAAGAAATGAAGATTTATCGATTGATGGAGAAAAGCTGGAGATAACAGACACGTACGTTTATCTTGGACAGCAGATATCAAGTGAGGGTCACATTGATGAAGAAATTAATCGGCGTACAAAACTTGCCTGGAGAGCTTTTGGAAGAAACAGCATAATTTTCAAGAGCAATATGCCATTATGTCTTAAAAGAAAAGTGTTTGATCAATGCATCCTTCCAGTGCTTACGTATGGTGCAGAGACGTGGACCTTAACTATAAGAGACATACAAAGGCTGCAGACAACTCAAAGAAGCATGGAGAGGTGCATACTTGGTGTAACCAGGAGAGATAAGAAAGAGGAACTCGTGGATCAGAAAAATGACAAGAGTGGAAGACATCATGATCAGAGTTAAATCCCTGAAATGGCAATGGGCTGGACATACTGCCAGAAGGACAGATCATCGATGGACAGCCGAAATTTTAGATTGGATTCCAAGGGACAGGAAAAGGCCCAGAAGAAGACCACATGGGAGATGGGTGGATGAAATTCGAAAGTATGCAGGGGTGACATGGAGGAGACTGGCACAAGACAGACCGTTGTGGAGGAAACTTGGGGAGACCTTCGTCCAGCAGTGGATTGATAATGGTTGACAATGATGATGATGATGATGATATATAACATGATTTATATAATATATATATAATATGATTTCTATAACATTATATGTTTTTATATGCCTAACACGCGTTGCTTATGTGTAATTTGAAGTTATTTCGATCTATTCAAAATCGTGGAAAGTGCACAAATTAAATTTATTTAGGGTAGAGGTCTTAAATAATTTTCCATGGGGAGCCACTGATTTGCTCTACGCTACTGATGCAGCTGCAAAGAAAAAAGCATCACTCACAGGACAAGTCAGAAAGGGGGAAGAAAAAGAAGGAGATTAAGGTGTTTTGATGACGGTACGCTTTAAAAACTGGACCAGTTGTCTAAGTAGACCATTTTTGATATCAGTATTAGGAGGATATCATGAAACTAAAAATGATCATTTATTAATAGTAAAAATGTTTTTTTAATTATATATCCTTATTGCAAATTAGAAAATAGGAAACACCTTACCTTCATAGGAGATGTTAATTTTTAAATCCAATTCACCCTAGGGGTCCCAGCCCACGGCACCGCAATTTTTGTCCCCCTTTCTTGGAAACTGTCATCTCGTGAAGTTCGTCGCAAAATCCAGTGGGAAGCACATATTTAAATTGAATCGTTTCGTATCCACGTGAAAAGTCTGTGAATAAAAAGAAGAAATGCTGTTCACACTCGGAGAAAACAAGTGATGTTGAGGTTCCTAATTTGAAGGCAAAATAATCCCTTTGGCAAATGGAAGAAAATTTATTCCCAATGTAGACGACTATGGTCTTTGCCAGTTTATTGAAACAAGGTTGATGGCAGACAGGTATTGTTATTGAATAGGGAACCTAATTCTTTCAGATCAGTTTGGAGTCTCGTGCAGCAGGTAGGATGGTCGGTAGTCCTACTTAAGAGAAGACGCACGCACGCTCGTACGGTGATGGGTTCTTTCTGGTAACGACAAACCGCTGCTCAGAAGGGGTGGGTTGAAGCGGTGTTTTGGATCACCGCACAGGGAAGTGTTAGCCCAGATTCGCAACACCGACCTTGAAAGTTCTTCATTGGGAACGTCAACCACGTACCTGTCCACGTCACCTGCTGAGGGATGGGGGGGGGATAGGTCTGGGAATTTGGGTAAAAGAAAATGTATTCACTTGATCAAGTTTGGCAATAAGACTTTTTCCGTGGTGACGGAGAATTTGTGTCCCAATTTACGTAGCCTGTGGATATCATGTGTTCCACATACACAGTAAAAACGTTTGGTGTTCTGCCTGAGGATGTTACAACCATTCTGTCAACAAAACATTCCTTTTTTATCGAGTATTTCTGTAAGATAATTTCTCCCTCCATTCACCAAGGAGAGAATGCCTTCGTTTCACTGATTTCTCTTCTAAATATAAATAACTTTGTAAATTAGATCCGACAAACGCTTCGGTTTGGGATTTTTAGTGAAATGAGCAGAAAACCAGCGCGCTTGAAATTTGGAACTGTCGAGTTTTAAGCTCGGGGTTTTATTTCCCATATAGTGGAAAAACGCATGCTGACGAACGTGGAGGAGAAAGGAAAGGGAAGAAGTAAATAAAATTGAAAGAAAAAGAACACAGGTTTTATAATGGTCGTTTAACTTACAGTAATTCAGACTACCAGTGGGCCATCTTCTTCTGGTACTACTTGTTTGGGGGTTTAACCAACGTGAGCAACTCCGAGGGCTATGCGTTGTTGCTCATTCATAATTTGGGGTTACTGGTTCTAATGAAGGGGGAGAGCCAGCTCCGTCAAACAGCCACACCACTCATTCTTCATCCAAGATTCGAACCAGGAACCACAAGGACTATTATGATTATATATACACAGTCGAGTCACATTATTGTGACCACCTCCTACTTTTGACGTCAACAGCCAATGAAAAAAAAAGCACGTGTCGTGAGCTGGCTTGGAGGGTATATAGGATGCGATGTAGGCATTCTGAAAACATATCACTCATTGCTCTCATGGATAAAAGGAGCGATTAATCAGATTTGCAAAAACGGATTATTATCGGCTTTCGGGGCAAGGGTGGCAGTATTTCTGTAACAGCGCAGTTTGTGAACTGTTCGCGTGCTGCTGTGGTTAAAGTTTATCGTGATTGGAAAAAAGTCACCATTGCGAATAAGTTATGTGGAAACTGCGGAGCACCACGTGTCACTGATGTGAGAGGTGAACGTCGGCTGCGAAGGTGCGGGAGACCCGATCGATCGCTTACAGTGGAGTAACTCACTGGCTGAAGGAACCAGGAGGCTACCGGAAGTGTGTATAAAACGACAGTTCAGCGAACCCTGCTGCGTATGGGGCTCCGATGCAGACGGATGGTCACTGCACCTATGCCAACGAAGGTGCATCGGCAGTGTCGGAATCGGACCTCCGCTGATTGGCAAAGGAATGTTTTCTCCGATGAGTCACGTTTTCTGCTTCATCGAAAGGATGGACGTCGGCGTATAAGGCGAGAAACATCGGAGAACAAACACTCTGCAACCATTGCCGGAAGAACACAAGCTGGTGCGTGCAGCGTTATTGTCTGGGGAATGTTTTCGTGGCATTCCGTGGGTCCACTCATACCTGTGGAAGGCACTATGGACCGAATTCTTTATGAATCCATCCTTGCAGAGCACGTACACCCGTGCATGCTGATTGTCTTCTCTGGAAGGACAATGCGACGTGTCACACAACTAAAAAAAGGCCGAGAGTGGTTGGAAGAGCACGAAGAAGACTTCAAAGTACTTACCTGGCACCCTAATTCCCGAGACTTAAACCGAATTGAGCATCTGTGGGACCACCTCGATCGTGTTGTTCGCTCTATGGATCTTCCACCACGCACTCTCCAACATCTGTCAGATGCACTGTGGTCCGCATGGCCCCACATATCTGTAAACACCTTCCAGCACCTTGTTGAATCACTCCCAGCCCGTCCAGCTGCTCTCCGCGATGCACACGGCAGTTACTCTGGATATTAGCTGGTGGTCACAATAATGTGACTCGATCGTGTATATATACACTGAAGAGCAATTGAATTACAGACAGCTGGCGTTATGCAAATATGGCGCTGTGGGCGGCCCTGTAAACGGAAACGACATGACGTATGCAGCGATCCGACAATATAAGAAGTGATGCGACGGGAATCAGTAAGAGTCGGACGCAGTATGGGTAAGACGAAGGATCTAAGCGCATTTGATCGTGGGCAAATTGTCGGGGCCCGACGAATGGGTCACTCCATCTCGGAAGTCGTGCAGGCACTGGGATTTTCACGGGCCACTGTGTCGCGGGCGCACCGTGAGTACATCGAATCCGTTAAAACCATCCCTGCAATGGCCAACTGTCGTGGACAACAGCGTGTGAATGAGAGGGGTCATCGTCGGATAGCTAGCATTGTAACAGCGGATAGATGGGCCACAGTGCAAGAAATCACTCGACAATTTAACGCTGGTGCACAAAAATGTGTAAGCAGCCACACCATCCGGAACCATCTCCTCGCTATGGAGTGCAGAAGCCATCGTCTTACGAGGGTACCGCTGCTGACCGCACATCACAGGGTGCAAAGATTAGCATGGGCGCGGGAACATCGCCACTGGACCCTAGACATGTGGAAAAATGTTGCCTGGACTGATGAGTCGAGATTCGCGTTGGTACGTGCGGATGGCACGATACGAGTACGGCGCAAACCACATGAAGCGATGGATCCTTTTTGCCAGCAGGGTACTCTTCAAGCTGGTAAGGGTGGCATTTTCGTCTGGGGACTGTTTACGTGGACTGAAATAGGACCCCTGGTACGTGTGACATCGTCCCTCACAGGTCAACGTTACAGGGATATCCTGGACGACCATTTGCTCCCGTTTGTGCGTCTTCAACATCCCACTGGGGACCTCATCCTGCAACAAGACAATGCACCGTGCCATCGCTCCCAAACTGTATCCGAATGGTTGGATGAACACTCCACCGACGTGACCTCGCTTCCTTGGCCAGCTAGGTCACCTGACCTCAATCCCATCGAGCACATCTGGGATGCCATCGAGAGAGATGTTCGAGGCTCTGACCCCCCTTCATCAAATCTTCGTGAACTGTGGAAGCTTCTTGAGAGGTCGTGGATCCGTATGGATTCCCAACGCTTCTGGTGTCTTGTCGAGTCCATGCCGAGACGAATCGCCGCCGTCATCAGGGCGAAAGGTGGTGCTACACGTTAATAGACAGGTATCTCTAATTCAGTTGCTCTTCAGTGTATATGCACTGTCGAGCAAACAACAGCCTGTACACGCCGAGGCATCAACTCTCAACTCCACCAGATACCGGCGGGTTTCAGGAGGTAATGCCAACCGTGCCTGTTGCAGCATTGTCTACAGCTCCGCCCGAGGCGTCAATCCAGGGTAAACGGATCTGATGTTTCGTTCCAAGGCATCTCAGAGAGCTTCCACAGGGTTTAAATCCGGATACCTTGTGCGCCCCTGGATGGTTCTAAACTCGGACAAGTGTTTCTTGAGCCATGCCTGTGTGCTTGCGGCCCGATAGGGGGCGCGTTGCCCTGCTGGAACAGAACATAAACCGCAGGATGCGTGAAGGCCATGAAAGCATGCAGGTGATAAGCCAGCACATGCTGGTGGCAAGCAGCAGTTAAGGACCTCTCCAGACATATTAAGGGATCTAATGTGGCCCATGAAGTGGCTCCCTAAACCATCACAGGGCTACCACCGCCTTGAACAGAGTCGACCTGGTACGACGTGACCATGGTTTCATGCTGTTAATGACACACCTGCAGTATCAGCTAGGTACAACTGGAAACGGGATTCCTCTGACCACACGACACAGCGCCAATCTGCAGTGGTCCAGTTTTTGATGTTCTCGGCAGCAGGCGAATCGTAATGTCCGATAACAAGCTGTCAACAGTTACACACGAGTAGAGTGTTGGCCCCCGTAGCCCATGGTATGCAGCGTGTGCCGTACCCATCGCTCACAGAAGCTGCTTGGGCCTCCAACATTTAACTTGGATGTGATTTGCTCCGACATTTAACTTGGATGTGATTTGCTCCGACATTTAACTTGGATGTGATTTGCTCCGACATTTAATTTGGATGTGATTTGCTCCGACATTTAATTTGGATGTGATTTGCTCCGACATTTAACTTGGATGTGATTTGCTCCGACGTTACCAGACGGTTGGTCTTTACGAGCCTGGATATTCTACGTCCCCCACGGTGATGAATGGCGTGTAGTCGGCCACCGATTGCTCTCTGGGCGCTGGCACGTCCGCCGATGATATATTCGCGGTTCACCCTTAATACGGTTGCCTTCGGAAACACTTGGGTTCTTACCCCTTGGGCGATAGAATGATCTCTTTATCTTGAGCCGACAATGCGTCCACGATCAAAATCGCTCAGATCACCAAGTTTGCCCATATTCATCGATTGCAATACACTGCTGGGAAGCCCGGCCTATTTATCAATTGCGTTCGGTTAGGGTTTTTTTCCGCGCGGGGAATGCCCATGTCAGCTGCCCATCACCTTTATTATCTATCGCTAATATTTTTGTTTACGGAGTGTATATACAAATAGACGTATGTATACTTATAATTCGGGCGATATGCCAGTACCCTCTATTTTTTTCTTTTTCTTTCCATTTTTTTTTTTTGCTTTATTTGTGCTCCTTGGGGTCAATTGATATGGTGTGGTCGTCTCCCCCCCCCCTCCTCCCTCCTCTGAAAACCACATCAAATTTTAATCGTTGTAAAAACTTTTACAGAAATCTGAATTTGTTACTCTAATTTTACAAAAATAAAGCATTTAAAAAGTAATCGTCGTTTTAGGAAGGTATATCGTCCAGTCGTCCCCCGATGTGTCTGAGGGTTATCAGACTGTCTTTTGAGAGAATTAAGTTTCTTCCTTGTTTTTCACCTCTGGGTGTTCATACTTTGCCGTTTTCTTTTCTCTACTATTGTTACTGTTTTCTTTTCTTGTCTTTCTCGTTCGTTACTTTTTTTTTCATTTCATCATTAAAAGAGCAATTAACAATTTAAATTTCCGAATAGCGGGTTGAAGTCCCCAATTCACTGTAACATCTGCGCTTCTAAAAATCCTATTCAAGAAATCCTTTCTCGATCATGTTCTACTAACTACGAAAACGTTTTGAGTGCATTTCCTGCTCAAAATAGTGCGCAATTTTCCCGCTTGGAGCATAAATAAATATTGAATCTGTTTTATTTTGTTTTGTTTTTTGTTTTCTTTTTCTGGATATCTCTGCTTCTGAAAATCCGATTCAAAAAACTCCTTTTAACACCGGATACCAATCACCTTGTGGAACATTTTACATATACTCGTGAGTTTTTTTTTAGTTCAAAATAACACCGCGTATTTTAAATTATGCGCAGTTTTTCCCCTCTTGGTGGTTTAAGTGTATTTTCTCTTTTACTGAATTTTAAGATTTTCTGAATATCGGCTTTGAAGTATTTTATTTCGTGTCGGAAATTGTTGAAAAGACGAGCTCATTGCATTCGAAAATTCAGTGCCATCTTTCTTGTTTCCTTTTGCATTCGATAATTGAAGCAGTATGAAAAACTTTTCGGTTCATATTTTGCGCTATATGGTGCTCACTTTTACGTAAGGTTAAAAAAACTTACCGTATATTCTCACTTATAAGCCGAACGGTTTTGAAAGAAATTCGTTTTTCTTTTTTTATTTACTAGGGGCTGCGCCTCTAGGCTCGCTACGCTCCTTTCCAGAGAAGCGCTTCGACCCTGCAGCCCGATTTCCAAGTATATATACATGAAATAAAAACTGGAAAATTCATATAAATTTCAATTCAATTTTTATTGCATGTCTAAGCAAATAAGGCTTGTTATTCCAAAATTTCAGAGTTTATTTTACTGTCGTTAATTTTTGGAAGGTCGGACTTTGTCGTTTGAACTTATAGCACTTACTAAATTTACCACTAAGGAAACCAAAAGCGGTCCAAAAAGCATTTCCGTAAACCGTAAACCGTTATTCTAAACCGTTAAGGTGGACGTCAAGTAATTTTGCTTCCTATACTTCCAATGGAAAAACTTTTGTACACATTTCCTTCACAATTATTGTGTTCCCAAGGATGAAATTTTGAACACTGATTAAAATAACTTCATATTATAACTTGGAATACTTGATATTTTCTAAAACATAACCATAATTATATAAAAAATCAATAACTTTTCCTTTGGCGGTGTTGGAACCAGAAAAAAAGATGGCGCAACCTGTTCTTTGATGAGGTCAGTAGACAAACAAATGTTGGATTGCATAATTATGGTTATGTTTTAGAAATTTTAAGCATTCCAAGTTATAAAATGAAGCTATTTTTAATCGATGTTCAAATTTTCATCCTTGGGAACGCATTAATTGTGAAGAAAATGTGTACAGAAGTTTTTCCATTGGAAATATAGGAAGCAAAATTACTTGACGACAACTGAATAGCTTTACCAACAAAACATATGCATAACAAATTCTCTGCGTCACCATGGCAGCACGTCACGGGACCAGAACGTTCCTCTGTGGTTATCGTGAAGACAGACAAGCCGTTCGTTTCTTTCCTTGCGTCTGTAAAAAAAATGTTTTTTTTCCTGTGAATTTATCGTCTGCGTTAGTGGTTCGTGTTGACTGCGTTGTGGTTTCACCGTTTTGCCTCACTTGAAGTGAGTGTGAGTGCCTTCTGTTACGTTATTTTGTGTTTCTTCTGTGTGACGCAGTTGCAGCAGACAGTGTTGTGTTGTTCGGCTTAGCGGCCATGATGGCTGCTTCCCAAGTTTCGTCTGCTGATTTTATCTCTGCTGGATTTTCTTTAGCTACGTCGACCGCTTGTGAGACAACTATGACCTCTTCAAGTGTGGATTTGTCTACTTCTAATTGTGTTTCTGCTTCTAATGTGCTTCGTCCTAATGTTTCTGCATCGAATGTTCTTCGTCCTAATTTGCATATCCTGGGTGCCGAGTCACGTTCTGCTGCCATGGCTGCTACTCCTCCACGTTCGTATGCTGCGACTGCTCGTCCAAACCAATCTCATGCACCTCTTTCTATGCAACCAGAATTTTCTAGAGAAGATAAAGTTCTCAAGATTCGGATTTCTGACGACTCACCAGCAGGTAAAGAACTTTCTTCAGCTTTGTTATTAAGTGTGTATTTTCCGTCTCTTCGTGACACCCCCCTCCCCTCTCTATTTGGAGGCCTTGGTTAACGTTGTTCCCAAGGAAAGCATCGTTTCAATTATTCGCATTGGAGGGGGTGTTGTCGTTCATTTTGTTCACCAAAAAGCCACCGACACCGTTCTTGCTACAGGCATTGATATTGGCTCCTTTCACTTGCAACCTGTTGCTTCTGCACAGCGCCCGGTCACAGTGACATTATCTCCTGTGCCTACTGCTATTCCTGACAACTTACTTGTTGCTGCACTCGGCACTCTTGGTCGAGTAGTGGGAAGACAAAATTTCTTCCAGCTGCTGCCAGAGACTCTCCTTTCAACTTTGTGCAAGGGGGTCGTCGCCAATATCGTGTTATTTTCCCCACTGACCAAGCCATTTCTTACCGCCCCACAACTCTGCAACTTGTTACGGACACACGAACATACGTTTTCAACTTATTTGCTGGTGTCCAGTGCTTCCGGTGCCGAGCTGAGGGACACCTGGTTTCTGAGTGCCCTCACCGCACACCTGCACCTGGTGCTGTCCCTTCGACGAAGGTTCCCGATGCACCTCCATCTTCCACTTCTTCCTCCCTTACTACTGAACAAACTGTTGCTCCTATATCAACCACGTCACCATCTCTGCTGATTGCTCCTTCCATGACTGCAGATATTTCGTTGTCTTTGCCTGTTTCAGAACTGCCATTACCATTCCAACTCCGAGAAGGCGCTTTCTTTCAAACCAACTACGCAGTTATTGCCAAACACTGAACCGTCTTTACCATTCAATTCCGAACAGCTGCTTTCTTTCAAAACTTCTGCGTCTTCATTGCCCAGCACTCAAGCGCCACCACCGTGCAAAAAATTGGCACCCGTTTTACAGCAAATTCAAACGTCTGCTTCTGAACTGTTCAGATCTGCTGTCATTGATGACATCTCATTTCCACCTCTTCCTTCTTCTGAGGGCTCCTCTGGACCCAAAACTTCCGGGAAACGCGCAAATTCTGCGGAGTCTTCTCCAAAGCGTTCGCGACGCTCAAGGCGTTGTCGGACCAAATCTTCTGCCACTTCCTCTGGAACCTCACCTGGCGTGGAGAATTTTCTTCTCCTCTTCGTACAACAAACAGATTCGCATGCCTCCCTACTGAAGATGATATGGATGTTGCTGCTGATTTATGTGAATCAGCATCGGTTGCCTCGGATGTTGAAGATGATTCTTCTTTTCCCACCATAACCAAACTTTCAACTCTTTTCAAAGACTGTTCTGTTCCAGTGCAACCGCTCACATACACCGAACTTCTTGAACTAATTCAACACCCTAAAAAACGTAAATTGCTAACAATCCCGTGTATTCAATCCAAGTTAAATAGGTTACCTGAAATGCTTCAACAACTTCAATTACTTGATGAATTTTTGAGAAATATTACTCTTCCTCCTGATGCTGCCCAGTTTCAGCGGCGTCTTTCATACCTGTTGAAGAAGCTCTCAGCTGAACTCCGAAAACCATCTACAGCCTGTTCATGATATCCCAACTGATTTGTGTTAGTTTCAACTGCCGAAGCTTTGCTGCGTCGGCAACTAATGCTCTTGTCTTCGAAGATATTCGTTATCTTAAAGCTAACATCATTCTCCTGCAGGAAACAAACTGTTCTCCTTTGACAGACATTTCCCGCTGGCGACGCTGGCCTTTTGTCTTTTTTCACAATTTCCGTGCCCATTTGGGGTCCGGCACCGCAATTGGCATTCATAATCGTTTTCTTCCGTTTCTGTCTGACGTTGTTGAGTCACAGAGCCTGCTCGGGATTTTTCAATACCTTTCTTTTCGCTTCCTTTCTACCCGTTTTCATTTGTTAAATTTGCACGTTCCTCGTAGTGATTCAGAAGCTACATCCCTCTTTCTTCATGTTACTACAATTCTCGCTGAGATTCCGTCTTCTGAAATTGTGATTATGGCTGGTGACTTTAACTGTACGCTGCAACCTCTTTACGATCGTGATGGGTCTCAAGATTTCCGCTCTTCTCTGGTTTCGCAACTCACTCAACTGGTCTTTAATTTTGATCTCCAAGATGCATTTCGCCTTCTCCATCCTGTGACCCGTGATTTCACTTGGTTTCCTCCTGCAGGATCCTCCAACGCTGCTGCACGTTTGGACCGATTTTATGTTTCCAGTTTTTTGCGTTCTTCCCTTGTTTCTGTTTCACATGCTCCAGCTGTTTCCTCCGATCATCGTCCAGTCGTTCTTCAATTTCATCTTCCTTCCACTGGTGTCCCTCACCCAATGGTTTGGACCCTTGATGATTTCTGCCTGCAAGATCCAACTTTTATTTCTCATGTCAATTCCATTATTGCGCATTCAGTCAATCAACTTTCCTCCACTGTTGACCCGGCAGCTCTGTGGCTCTCCACCAAGCATTCCATTTCTGCGTTTGCTAAACGCTTTTGTTTTTCTGTTCGCACCAATCGTCTTATGGACATAGATTCAATCCGCCGTTCTCTTCAGTCTACCTCGCACACCGATCCTAACTTTGAAATCCTGCAAGCCCGACTTCATCATCGCCTCCAATCATCGGCTAAATCTGCTCTGACTCGCTTGAAGTTCACGCTTCTTCACTTTCATGATGATCCCCTTCAGAGTCTTCGTCATCTTGAAGAACATCGAACTAAATACAATACCATCGCTTATCTTTCCCTTCCGGATGGATCTACCACGGCAGACCCCTCCCTCATCTGCCAACATACTCATTCATACTTTTCTGGTCGTTTTCAACCTACTCAGATGCTTCCAGCTGATTCCTCTCCACTTCTTCACGGTCTTCCTCAAGTCCCTCAATGTTTCTTTTCTTCGCTCAGTGCTCCAATCTCACCAGCCGAAATTCGTTCTTCTGTTTTCAGTCTTAATGATCGTTCCTCACCAGGTGAAGACGGTCTTCCTCTTTCCTTTTATAAGGCTTTTCTTCCAACTCTTCTTCCTCTTCTTGTTGCCTGCTTTAACTTCGTTTTTTCTTCGTCTTCCTTTTCTTCATCAGCTTTTTCCTTTGCTCTACTTCGCCTTATTCCAAAATCTGGCAACCTTGGACTCTTGACAAACTGGCGGCCTATTTCCATTCTAAATACCGATTACAAAATCTTTGCCAAAGTTCTTGCTCTTCGCCTTAATCCAGTTCTTTCGCACATCATCCATCCTGATCAGACCTACACTGTTCCTTCTCGCTCAATCGCTTCTAACATCACTGTCATTCGTAACTTATACGCTCTTGCTTCTCGACTCTCTGAACCTCTCGCAATTTTCAATATCGACCAGCGTCAAGCTTTTGATTCAATTAACCACTCATATCTCTTCACTGTTCTTCGCCAGTTTGGTTTTCCTTCCTCCTTCCGTTTGGCGCTTTCCAATCTTTACACTCACTCCTTCTTTCGTGTTCGTACTTCAGCATTTCTCACCTCTGCTATTCCTTTCGCTAGTGGGATCCGGCAGGGCTGCCCCCTGTCGGGTCAACTCTTTGCTCTCTCTTTTGAGCCGCTTTTGATTTGTCTCCGTTCTCGTTTGTTCTCCTCCAGTTCCGCGAGGAGTTGCGTGCACCCGTCACCACCACACAGTACTTTCGGCATACGCAGATGACTTAACAGTCTTCATCCGTTCTGAGGGGAGCATTCGGAACTCTTCGAAATACCTATCTTGAATATGCTGCGATTTCTGGTTCTTCACTCAACATGGATAAATGCTCTGGATTATGGGCTGGGTCGTGGACGATCCGCGCTGACCGCCCATGGGGTGCCCGCTGGTCTTCAAGTGTTGCCAAATTCCTCGGAGTCTACATTGGAGACCCCTCTGCGGTCGCCGCTGCTACCTGGACTCCCCTGGTTCAAAGGGTCAATCGCAGCCTAGCACCTTTTTACCGTCTCAAGCCTTTTCTGTCGTTCCTCAGCCGTGCCTACCTCCTCAACACCTTTCTCCAACCTTCTTTTTTTCATGTTTGGATTGCGCACCTTCCTCCGCAGTTTTTGCTTCGCGAACTTCAACGTACCTTCACTAATTTCGTCTGGAATGTCATTCATTGGGTGCAGCACTCCACTCTCGTTCTTCCTATTTCTTTTGGTGGTCTCTCTCTCTCCGATATCTCTCTGAAGTTCAAAGCTTTCCACCTTCAAAATTTCCTTCGGAATTTCTTTCTCCAACCTTCTTCTTCTCAAACCATTGTCGACACGCTTCTCTTTCCCCGAAGTCCCCACCTCACTGTCTCAACTTTTCTCCGCATGGACCTCTTTCCTCTCGTTCCGAGCCATTTCCCTGTGTTTTACAGATCCGCTCTTACCCTCTGGCGTTCCTTATATCCTATTCGCCTTCCCCTGCCTCTACTAACGATCTCCTTGCGGAACCTCTCTTCTTTTCTTCTGCTATCCGTTCCACTGCTTCTTCATATTTCCACTTCTCCACCTGGTTCACCAGTGGCGTGGTGCGAGTCTCTCAACTCGTGGATTCCAACCTTCGCTGGAAATCGCTCTCCCCAGATCACTCCTCCTCTTTCGGATTCGCCCATTCATCGTTCTCAGCTTCGATTACTTCAAGTCAGTATTCGTCGACTCTATCCTCTCCTCGCAGATCAACATGGACTTATCTCGCAACCCTCAGCGCCTCATAGCCTTCCTTTTCTTGTGTATCTCAATGATATTCCTTTCCTTCCTCATCAGGTTACTGTCAAGCTTCTTTATCAGCATTTTTTAACACATTTTCTTGAACCTATGCCTATTCCCAATGTACCATCTTTAGATTTGCCAGCCACCTGGACAGACTCTCATACTTCTCTCGCCTCTCCAAAAGCTTGTGACATTCATTGGTTACATCTTCATCGCCGCCTACTGACTCCTCGAACTCTTCACCGTTTCCGTCTTCTGACTTCACCTCTTTGTTTTTGTTCAACCCTCGGAGATGTTCATCATGCATACTTTTTGTGTCTGATGTTACAGCCCTTGTTCTCACTGATGTTCTCTCTCCTTCAAAAAGTTTGTGCTCACCTTCACACCATGTCACATTATCTTGTGTTACGTCACCACTTTCCGTCGGCTCCCACGCATAATCATGTATGCTCCTTCCTAATTCTACAAGCGAAGTATACAATCTATCTGTACTATCATCGCAGCGTCGATCAACCTTCCCTCCGCCGTTATCACACAGCTCGTCGTTTCCTCTGCCGCAGATATCGTCACTCCGTTACAGCCAGACTACAACTCGAATTTGACATTGCACAAGCCAATAACACTGTTCCAAACTTCATGTCTATATGGTCACCACATCAGCCTTGGTTCCATGTCGTCGAAAATGTCGTGGAACTGCTGGCTTAACTTTCAGCTCTCCACTACTGTGTTTTATTCCATCTTCAGTGTTCTTCATTAGTGTTCTGTGTCTACTTTTCTGCCCAAGTGCGAGACTTACTTTTACTACTGAATTCGCGTTTTGTTTTGAAATTGTTTTCCTTTGAACTCTTACTGCTTTACCGTCTGTTTTTTTTTCGGTGAACTCACAGACACATTTTATTTCTATTGTCACCAATGGACTCATTGACTTATTTTTTTTACTACTGTTAAACTGGGCAGCCTGCGAGCGCCCGCTTTTTCACACCATTTATATTGTATTTATTTGTTTTTAATGCTGGCGATCACCTTGCTCTCTCCCATTTATTGTTACTATATTTATTTTGTACTTGTATATATTTTGTTCGGGGTTCTTTTCCCAACATTTTGAGCAATAAAGACCTTATGAAGACAAGCCGTTCGTTTCTTTCCTTTGCGTGTTTAAAAAATGCTTAAAAATCAGAAAATGACTTTTTCTTAAAAAAATGTTGTACAAAAGGGACGATAGTTGTAAGTTTATGATGTAAAAATTGCAATGTGTTATGATTTATAGTTTGCCATATATCCGGGTTTTTTTTAATGGATCCCATCGCGAAATAGAGAATTTCGTAAAATTAAGAAATCTAATTTCTTGTAAACTGAATCGAAATTCAAAAATAGGGCGACGAGGTGAAAACATTCGGTCATTGCACTACATGCCGACAAAGTTTCGTGGTTCTGTTGCTGTTAGTGTGTCCAGAACGTGACCTGATAAGCACTTTTTGGCTTACCTTAACTTTGAAATTTAATAGCTCTTGAAGTATCGCTAGAATTGAGAAACGGTTTATTTCAGCGTGTTTTCCAAACAATTCTCTACATATGATGTAAATTTCATATTTTTGTGTTCAATACGTTTTGCGCTGCGATCTAGGAAAGCAAGAGTGTTGCGAAATTTCTAAAACAGCGACAGCAGCAGCAGCGGCGGCAGTTACTTTTTTTAGAATAGAGAGATTTGTTTGTTTGTTTTTTAACTGAAAGGGTCAGTGTATACATGAGTTAATAATAAATACAAAAATACATAATGGAACATTTTTTCACCCGGCTTACGATTTCAAGAAACGAACTGCCGCTCGAGTCCAACGGAAACAGTTGTCGCTAATGTGACAATTGTGAAAACCTAATCCCGTTTCAAAGTGAGATCACGTAACCGCTCGCTCCCCAGAAAGAAGTAATCGTCTCGTTACTTCCCCTGCTGGAATGTTGCATGTCACTCCATCTTTGCTAGGGGAGTCAGTGAGTCAGTCAAATACCATATAATATAACTTCGGCGTTTGGGAAGGGTTCAACGAATCCGCCGTCTCCCGTATTTTAACAGAAAGCGTGAATGTGTCTTCTTGTGACTTCCCGCTGTGCCGTTGTTACGGAAGCGCAAAATCGTGAAATTTTCAAAAAATGCTGCAGGAGTAATGTGATGGATGGTGCAGACGATGATTTGATAAATGATTCAGATAAAGCAGAAAACAGCCACGACGATATTGACGACGACGATGTTTATATAAATGACTTAACTAACGGAAATGAACTTACAGAAACTACCCTGAACTAGCAAATTATTAGTAACACATACCTAATAACGTGTTGAGCTACCTTTTGCCTTCAAAACAGCCTGGATTCGATGCGGAATAGACTCAACAAGGTCCTGAGATTGATCTACAGTTATGTAAAGCTAAGCGGATGTGATGGCGGACGTCAGTTGCCAACTGTCTCCTGGAGGAGGATCTCTGTTACTAATGGCTCTCTCAATCTCATCCACAGGTGTTCAATTGGGTTAAATCTGGGGATTGTTGGGGCCAATTTAGCACTTTGAAATCACTGTCGTGCTCGTGGAATCAAGGTGTGAAGGTTCGAGTCTTGTGGCATGGCACATTATCCTTCTGAAAATAGCCCTTTCCTTCAGGAAACACTATGCATATGTACGGGTGTACCTGGTCTTCAGTGATGTTAAGTTACCTCGCGGCATTCAAATGCTATTCCAGAGGCATTAAAAAACCAAATGCCTTACATGAAAACAGACCCCAGACCATTAAACCTTCTCCACCAGCTTGTACAGTTAACACTAGACAGCAGGGATTTATTAGTTCGTACTGTTAACTCCATATTCTGGCGGGTTCATCAGCGTGTGTTAACTGAAAATATGAATCACTGTCAATAACGGTAGTAACCCGATTCTTTGGTGCCTTCTATTCGCCCAAACTGATCGACGTCTTGTGCCTGATCGACGTCTCAAGCCTCAAGAATCAACTACAAACAAGTGTAACAAATATCTAGAAACACGTTTCAGTGCCCACCTCAAGATGACCTCTACCTCGCATTAGTGGCCAAATGGAATAAGAGAATAACAAACCCCAGTCTGCGTTCAGACTTTATCACAGACACAGGAGATCAAGTATCTGTCTCCACTGAATGACCAGAAGGCTCAATAACTGTGGACCCTATGCCCTCTATACCTGCTACATGTGCTGCGTTACGTGCCAACCACAGGCATACCTGCTTGAGATACTGTTACCATCATGCTGACTGTTCTTTGGAACAGTGGTGTAATGTCTTGTTTACGGATGTGTCAGGCTTCTCCAGGGGAGCAGGCACAAGACGTCAATCAGTTTGGGCGTAAGGCTGGAACCAGCTACACGTCTTTTAACATCATCAGACAAAGTGGTTTTTTTTTTTTGTTTTTTGTTTTTTTTTTTTTTTTGCGGTGGTAGCATTACTGTGTGGGCTTGATTTTGATTAGTGGGCCGTACCGACCTCCATGTTTTTCCTAAACATCCTGCGGTTTCCAAAAAGTACCAAGACAAAATTATTGATTTCTATGTAAAGCCTAATGCCGGTTCAGTTGACGTAGATTTCCTCGAATGTCACACTCAACTAACTTCTCTGAATCATGTTTCGAATAATAACGTACACGACGAATTTAAACCTGTATTTTCCCCAGACCTTAACCCCATTGAACAACTGTAGGAAACCTTAAGGAGGATTTTTGCTGCCCTATAGGTATCTCCCCGAATGCAGATCTGTGTTTTTCAGAGTTCCATTCGGGGAGAGACCTGGAGAAAGGTCTGTTTTTTCAGTTGCAATTATTTCCTTCTCAAACTAGGGCCGCGGATGGCCTAGTGGTCAACGTTCGTGACTGCCACGGAAGAACCTCAGGTTCGATCCCGGGCTGGTACGAACGCTCGAACCACTAAATATCCGCCGTGCGTCGGATGGGCACGTTAAGCCATCGGACCCCGTGTACTCCCCCCCCGGTAATAAATAAAGGTGTCTTATTATTATCGAGGGACCAGTACCCGGTAATAATACCGTCTTTCTACCTCGCTTCCGTGTGACTTTCCTATCTGGCACTCTAGCCCAAGTCTCCTACTTGTGTAAACTTGGTTTCCTCTAGTTAAATATTTTCTGACTGAACGGCACATTTCTTCTCTGAAGAGCTTCTTATTTTTGGCATCACTGACAGTGAATCGAGGCAAGATACACAGATGAGTCATTATATTATGACCATCTACCTGATAAGCAGTAGGACCACTTTTAGCCTGTAAAATAGCGGCAACTCGGCGGGCCATCTATTCGATGAGGTGGCGATAGGTATCCAGAGGTATCTGATACCATAATGTCAACAGCAGGTCCTCCAGTTCCCGTACATTTCGGGGGGATGATTTAGAACGAACCCGCTTTTCCAAGTCGAACCCCAAATGTTCGATTGAGTTTATGTAGGGTAAATTTGGAGGCCAGGGCATTAACAGAAAGTCACCAGTATGTTCCTCGAACCACTCTTTCACGATTCTGGAAGTGTGGCATGGCGCATTACCCTGTTGGTAATGGCCATCACCAGCAGGGAACACAGTCGCCATGAAGAAGTGAACTTGGTCCGCAACGATGTTCAGATACATGACAGCTATCAGGAATTCTGCTATTGGTATAATGGTGCCTACAGTGTCCTTAGAAAACATCGCCCACAGCATAACACCCCGGCCGCCGGCCTGTTTCTGCCCAACAGTGCATTCAGGTGCCATGGCCTGCGTTAGTAATCGGCGTATCCGTGCTCGGCCGTCTACGTGATGCACCATGAATCTTGATTCGTCAGACCAGGCCACTTTCTTCTAATCATCCACGGTCCAATCTCGATGATCTTGGGCCCATTTCATGAGTTGTTGGCGATGACGTGAAATGAGCATGGGGACCCGGCTGGGTCTTCGGCTACGCACGCCCAAGCGCAGAAGCCTGCGACGAACTGTGTGCTGTGACACACTGCTCTTATTACCACTGTTGTAGCTGTATGTGATTTGTCGCACTGTAAATAATTTTCCCTACGGTCGCTATGAACGATGGGCGACAGTCTCTGCTCCCCTCTAGCATGAATGAGCTGCAGACGACACACGGCTGGACCACGGTTCATCGTTAGGCCATCTGTGCACCACTTTTGGTGCACAGATGGCCTACAGCGGCACGTGAACAACCCACAAGCCGCGCCGTTTCCGAGATCGTAGTTCCGGGACGCCGTGCCGTCACAATTTGTCCTTTATCAAACCCAGATAAATCGACAGCTTTTCTCATTCTGACTCCGAACCCTCTACGAAATCCTCGGATTGTATATATACTGCTCTATGAACTTCACCTGCGCCACCGTTCGGTCTCCAGGCGCTCTCATTTCTCTAGGCTGGGGTTGGTCATAATGGAATGGCTCATCGGGGCGTAAGGTAAACATGGAATGTGTTAGAGAAGCTTCTGCTCAGAGTTGTTACGAGGACATGTTGAATGAAGGTTATGCATAGTTATAACTAAATACACTATATTGACAAAAGTCACCGGACACCTAGAAGAGAAACACAACATAGCATTTATTGACATACATTAGTACGGTGCCAGTCCACCTTTGGCCTTAATGCATGCACTGACCCTTAGAGACATGCTTTCGACAAGGTTTTGGAACACAACGGAAGGTATGCGCTTCCATTCAGTACATAATGCTGCCGCTAACTGTTGCTTAGTAGTAGGCCATGGTTCCAAACTTCTTATGCGGCGCTCTAATTCATCCCATAGGTGCTTTATGGGATTAAGATCAGGGCTCTGAGCTGGCCGGTCCACAGACGATGCGGAATTATCGCCGAACCACGCCGTAACAGTTCTTGCTTTATGGCTCGGTGCATTATCCTGCTGGTACCAACAAGGCTTGGTTCCATAGTATTGCCACAGAGTTGGTAGGGAATAATTGTCCAGAATATCGAGGTAGACGTGCTGGTTAACAGGTTTGTGCACAATACCAATGGGCCGGGACCATACCATGAAAAACACCCCCACACGAGTACACTCTCGGCTCCAAACATGACCGTAGGAACAGTACACTGTGGTAAACATCGTTTCCTCGGCTGCCGCCATACCCACACACGGCCATCAGACTGATGCATCGTGTATCTCGATTCATCAGTCCATAGAACCCGTTTCCATTGATCTACGGTCCAGGATAAATGATCTTTACACCATGCTAAACGACGAGTAGCATTCCGAGTGGAGATGAAAGGCTTATGAGCAGCTGCATGGACCACGGTAACCCATGGAATGAAGTTCTCTGCGAATGGTACGCGTACATACCGAAGTCCCAGCATTTTTACTTACCTGCACACTGAGGTCTTGTGCAGTACTCCGTCGATTAGCTGTAACGACTCTCCTGAGGCTTCGACGTCTTCTATCACTGATTTTCTTTGGTCTCCTGGTACGTTTTGCTGCTTCAAGCACGTCATGTGTCTTCCACTTATTCAGTACATCCAAAACAGTTGACTTGGTCATGTTTAAACGCCTTTTGCTTTCTCTTATGGACAAGCCACTAATATAACACCCAACAATCTTTCCTTTCTCAAAGTCATTTTTCTCCCGCCGTGACATTTTCACTTAACCTCACGAAGCGATATGATCACGGTCAGCTGCAGGATTGTTTTTATACCGTTTGCAGCTGTACCGCGCATCTTAACAATGCATCGGATCCGTTCATTTGCTTTCGAAGGGGTGTTCGGTGACTTTTGTCAATATAGTGTATATGTGTGGAGCTAAATGTAAGGTAGTTGTTTTTATAACGCATATACGCAGTTTATTGTGATCGTGGTTGAAATTGAAACCAGCGAGTTCACATCCTGTCATGGGCGCAGGTATTTGTCGACTAGCCGAGCCCTATGAGGACGGGCGTTATTATCCATAAAAAGGAACTAGGGGGCAACAGCTCCCCTGAAAAGCTGTACATAGGGATCTAGGATGTCATCCCTGTGACGTAAATGTGATTTCTGGAAACACGTGCAGCGGCGTGCATCCATCCAACATGATGTCAGCCCAAACTAGGAGTCCTCCACCACCGTAGTGGTCAATTTTCATAATTACAATAATGGAACTTACACCTAAGTACACTGGCGAGCAAAAATTAAGGACGAGACGATTTTTCGAATGTAACGTCGTGTAGAAGTGCTCCACATCAACTCAAATCATACCATAAGATCCCCAAGATGCTAGATTATGGGACAAGTGAGCAAAACCGTCCAAACGAGGAATCCAAAGGATACGAAGGCACTTTATTGAATAAGTAGCTTCGAGAACAACTGGACAGAAGACAGAAACGTCCATGTGACAGGCGGCTTCCAAGAAAAATCCAGTCTTTAGTAGGGGATACATCACCCCTGACTGCGTTGCAGGATTTACAACGTCTGTCCATGCTGAGGACGAGGTTGTCAAGGAGCTGTTGAGGCATCGCGGCCCATTCCTCTTGTAGCGCCAATCGTAGCTGCGGAATCGTTGCTGGCTGCTGGTGACGTGCTGCCAAGCGTCTCCCGAGAAGGTCCCACACGTGTTCGATTGGATTTAGGTCCGGGGACCTTGCGGGCCAATCCATGCGTTGAATATATTCACTCTCCAACAGCTCTGCGACAGCCACTGTACGATGAGGTGTAGCATTGTCGTCCATGAAGAGGAACTCAGGACCCACAACACCTCTAAACAGACGCACGTGAGGCAGGAGAACCTCGATACAATAGTGGACACCAGTGACTGAACCTCCTTGGAAGATGTGGAGATCAGTACGGCTACCAAGCATGATACCGCCCCAAACGAGAACTCCGCCACCTCCAAACCGGTCCCTTTCGATGATGTTGGAGGTGTGATTGCGTGTTCCCTGCTCTCTCTAGATGTGTACACGTCTAGAATCGCTCGTCAGACTAAATCGGCTCTCATCCGTAAAGAGAACTCGACCCCATTGCTGATGTGTCCAGTTCTTGTGTTCCTGGCACCATAGAAACCGCCGTCTCTGATGAGCAGGCGTTAATGGCACACACCGTAATGGTCGTCGTGCAAATAGACGACCTTTGTGCAGCCTCCTGGCCACGGTAAAACGTGATAACGGACGTCCAGTTGTCTGTTGCATGTGCCTTGTGATTTCTCCCACTGACTGCCGTCTGTCTCTTCTCGCCTGTAGGACAATATACCGGTCGTCCGCCGCCGTGGTTGCTCGTGGGCGACCACTGCTAAACTCTCGGACAGCTGGTCCTGTTGTTTTAAATGCTCTCAAAGCTCGTGAAACGATGCTGTGAGCTATCCGAACTCCTCGGCCACACTAGTCACACTTCGACCTTCTTCCAACTTCCCAATGACGCGACCTCGAGTAAAGTCATCCAGATGTCGTGTACTGGATTGCCTGTTGGCCATATCACACAGTGGCAGCAACTCGGCGTCGTTCAAACCGATGTACACCGTGCAATAGCTTTCACCGAATTGCTGAGCGTACACCGCCCGTGTGCTTTGTACCCTTCCGACACCCCCTCCCCTCCATCATGCTGTATATATGCGCATGCCCTACCGTACCGGACCCTAGTCTATCTCCTGAGTGGTCTTTCGGTCCGTTCTGCCTGCTCGTTCCGCTGTTATGCTAATTTCTCCTCTTCGTCCTTAATTTTTGCCCACCAGTATATTATACAACCTGAATTATTTAATCCGTTTTTTACTGGTCTAACAATTTAGAAAAACACACAATGACTGAGTGCTGAGCTTTCCCACTCCAAACGGGAGGCTTTCTCAAGGCCAGTGAATACTAGAACGTCTTTGGAAACATCAATAATTTTAAATCCTGTAACGTGCGTCTACTGTGTGTCCAGGTGATATTGCGTCTCGCGGAAGGTTGCGTCTCGCCAACCGGCTTTCAAACATTCTCTCTTTCCTAATATCGTATCTCAGTAAGATCTTCCACGCAGCCGAGAAGTATAATTCATGTTGTATAATTTTTCTAATGTTGGAGGAAAGATTTCGGCTTCCCGCCTCTCTACAAATGTACACACGTTGAGTATCCATATTTAAACTGTACCGCGACTCATCACTGAAGAGAACACCAGTCCCATTGGTCAGGGGTCCAAGAATGATGTTGTCGGGCCCAACTCAAACGGACCGTTCTGTGCGATGCGGCGAGTGGTATACAGACCCATTGGCCTTCTTGTATACAGACCTCTCTCGTAGAGTCTTCTGTAAACTGTTTGCCTCGATATCAAGGTTTCCGTAGCAGAGAAGAGCTCCTGCGAGAGTTGCCCTGCTGTCAACTACTTATGGTGGCTAGCTGTTAGAGACAAATACCGGTTGTCGTGACTTGTTGTGACTCGTGGGCGTCCTTCTCCAAGCCTTCTGGTTATTGTTCCGGTTTCCTGGAACTGTCTCCAGAGATTGCAGGCCACTTGCCTTGACAAATTTATCCATCTTACTATCTCTGCTTGCGATTGCTCTGCTTCCAATCTACCGATCACTCTCCACCATAAAGAGTCTTCTAAGCGATGGTGCGGTGTTGTTCTGTGGGTCATGCACCTGTACGGAAAAATATACAGTGTGTAATTTAATTTCGGCTATCCATTCTTTACTCTGAGGCAAATTTTCCCCCCAAAAAATAAATATCTTCAACTTTTATCTCACACTGAGCGTTTATTCAGCTTCATTTGTTTTTCGCTAGCAGTTTCGCCATTGGTGAAATTGACTAACAGTGCAACCACTACATAATGATATTGTTACGGGATTGCCGAGATTATTTTTGTGTAATTACAGATATCAGAACGTTGCACAAGATACGATGAAGAAGATACAGCAAGAAATTGTAAAATCTAAAGGAGGGCAACCGAGAAGCAAGCAAGGGCACGCACAGCTGAACGGACCACATGCAAGGAACATTTATTTCCTAAACAAAGCTATGCTGTGAACAGTTGTTTGCTATACGACATAATGTACATTTGATGGAAATGACCGTTCCGTCATTAAATAATCAGGTAATGTCTTTTCTGTAATGAATTTCTGAAATTCAGCAGACGATGATGTCATCATGCATGCAAAGAACATAGAGTATTGGATTGGTACAGACGAAATGTCCGCTTTCAGACAATAGTTGGGAAGCTGACCGACAGTAAAGTGTGCGTGTGATCGCAGTGAAAATCTGTGTACGCCATTCGACCGTTGTCCGGAGCCTGGCAGCCATGAGGAAGGTAAAAAAATCTGGATGTATGGGTGCCATACAAATTGACAGCAGCTAATAAAACACTTCCTTTGGAGATGTACATTCCTCTCCTTGCCAGGCATAGACGGGAGAGATTTTTGCATCGGAATGTAACCTTCAATGAAAAGTGAGTCCTCTACAACAATCTAAGCGATCAGCACAGTTGCTGGATACCACGGAGACACCTGTACACTGACCGAAGTCTCTCCTACAACCGCTGCAAGTTCTGGTTAACGAATGGTGGTTGACTGCCTTCTTGGTCGATCATTCATTTCTCCGACCAGGTGAGACCATCAATTCGTACCACTACTGTGCTTAAATGCAGTTGATGCACAAAAAGCTGCGTGTCAAGCCGCCAGCTTTAGTCAACTGGCACTGGGTCCTTCTGTTAGATAACAACGCTCATCCATATATCTCCCAAAGGACCGTCCAGCAAATCCAACAATCGGATTACGAAACTCTGCCACCACTATTGTGCTTGATTGTAGTAGATGAACAAAAAGCTGCGTACCAAGCAGCCAGCTTTAGTCAACAAGCATTGGGTCCTTTTGTTATACGACAACGCTCGTCTATATATCTCCCAAAGGATCGTCCAACAAATCCACCAATCAGATTACGAAACTCTGTCACAACTGTTGTGCTTGAATGCAGTATACGAACAAAAATATACGGACCAAGCAGCCAGGTTTAGTTAACATGCATTGGGTTCTTCTGTCACACGACAACTCTCGTCTACATATCTCTCAAAGGGCCGTCCAACAAATCCACCAATTGGATAAGAAACTCTGCTGCATCCAGCATATTCTCCAAAACTTGCTCCCACGGATTATCACCTCTTCTGGAATCTGGACCATTTTCTGGCCGAGAAGAATTTCCCAAATGACCGATCTGTGTGTCAGGTCGTTACCACCTTCTTTGATTCACAGACTTCGGAGTTGTACCGCCGTGGAATCCAGCGCCTCCTGACCCGTTGGCAGAAATGTGTCGACGCCGAGAGAAATTACTTTGACTTGATGGATAGGATCTTCCTGTTTTTATGAGGGTTTGCATGTCGCACTCTCGTTTAGCATATTCCATCTGCACCAACCCAATACTTTCAGGTCAATTCCCACGACGATGAGGAATGGTTTTTTGATAGAGCTTCACCTGTTTGGATGGTAAAAAGAGTTGTCCCCACAGATCACATAAAAGTGAGAGTGACCGTGAACAGCAAGAGGATCTCTCACTCTCTCCTCTTCATAGCAATTACTCTCGGCTTTTCTCCCTAGTAGGGAGGGTAACCAGACCACCCCACATGGTCTCTTGGTGAGTATCGTTTTGGGCGAAAAAAACTCTTATTTTCCCTTTAGCACAGAGGTCGGTAAAAATCTCACAGCATCTAAAGTCTGCACTAGGATCCACTGGACGGTACTTTTTCTATGATCCCTCGAAGTCTTACTGAATCCGTGTATTCGGTGGTCGACAACAGACTGTCGGTTTCTTCTTTGTTTTCAGCCTTGGCGACGATAAACTGCTGTAGCAAAACACCAAAGCATTCTGCAGCACATCCAGCTTATATTTATGTGTCAACTTGGCTTAAGTGCTTTACAACACATTTAGTTGCGCGTGGTTAAGATGGGTCATACTTAATTGGGGTTTTACCGTCGTCATCCCCGGATTTCGGTTGTTTCTTTTCATAATCAAATCCTTTTTGGCAGCATTTTGTCCTAGCAACGAGCTCTTACACGATGTGCTAGTCTGAACCAGACTTTCTTTGCCTGGAACGCATCCCCAAAAACTCACAGACATGCTTTTTCAATTTGTACAGAGATTCTCTGTAACAATGTACTATATGTGTTGTTATGAAATGAATTTACAGATAATTATTTTTTCTGAGCAGGTAATGTATCGGGCTCTGCTTTCTTTGCATATATGTTTATTATTTCTTAATACGTTTCCGGTTAAAATTCAAGACACCTTTCGTTTGTAATACAAAGACGCACTCGGGAAATTAAACGTTATGGGGAAAAATTCACCTGCCAAAGGTGGTAGAGTTAAATAAATTTATTTATAAGCAATGCTGACCATTAACAATCTGACAAATTACAAGAGTATGGTAGCTTCAACGCATTTTTTGTTTCGAACAAAAGCCTCTAAGTCTGGTTCAAAAGGGAAAGAACACAGCTATTACGTGAGTGAATTCACTAGATGTTCAAGCGTGCATGCATGATGATTAGTAGAGTTATCATCAAAGTAGAAATAAAACTAAAAGCCTTCTATTGCCAAAAATAGACCATCATGCCGCAGCTTCTGTATCTTAGTGTTTCGATAAACATCAGTTATTTATCTTGATTGATTCGCGTATAAGTGATCTGTTTTTCTAACTTCACTTAGGCACAGTTTTGCGTGAAAGTGTTAATCCAAAAAATATTATACTGAGAATGTATTTTAACAAAGGACAAATCACGGTTCGTTTTGTTTTCTTTGCGTTCATAACATTTGATTACCTGGTTAATAAAAGGCATGGTGACAATAAATGGAAAATGTATTTTCTGTGACGGCGGATTAAACGTTTGCCTTTACGAAAAATTTAAATTAAATTTTTGAGAGATTTTCAATTTCATTTTTATTGGTAAGCGACTGCCGTTTGTGTAGTTTATTCAACTCTGATTTACATGAATTTGAATAATGTAAAAGGCTACACAGCGGACGAATCAGACAGTGGATAATGATAATGAATTTTGTTTCTCTTGCCTTAGGTAAATCGAAAACGTCTAAAGGACTTTTTCCTTTGAAATTCCCTTAGACATTTCCTATTTAGCTCCAGGAAATAAAAATTTTGTATCTCACTCGTCCTTTTAGTGTTTAGTTGTAATTATCCATATTAAAGGACACCGGACAAAAATTAGTCACCTGCAGCAATATATGTAATTGTTTAATATGATATATTTCTAAGGTTATAATTAGAATTTTATTGAAATATTTCTGGGTTCTCATATAATAATAAAATACACAGTCGAGTTACATTATTGTGACCACATCTGATATCCAGAGTAACCGCCGTATGCAGGCGCGAACAACACGACCGAGGGGGTCCCACAGATGTTCAATGGGGTTTAAGTCTGGGGAATTAGGAGCCAGGTAAGTACTTTGAAGTCTTCATCGTGCTCTTCCAACCACTCTCGGACATTTCTAGCTGTGTGACACGTCTCCTGGATGATCACATCCACCCCAGGAAAGACAATCAGCATATATGGGTATACATGGTCTGCAATCATAACGAATTCGATCCATAGTGCCTTCCACAGGTATGAGTAGACCCAGAGAATGCCACGGAAACATTCCCTAGACCATAACGCTGCCCCCACCAGCTTGTGTTCTTCCAGCAATGGTTGCAGAGTGTTTGTTCTCCGATGTTTGTCGACTTATACGCCAACGTCCATCCTTTCGATGAAGCAAAAACCCTGAGTCATCGGAGAAGGCAATCCTTTGCCAATCAGCGGAGGTCCAATTCCGATACTGCCGTGCAAATGTAAGCCTTTTCTGCCGATGCACCTTCGTTAGCACAGGTGCAATAACCATCCGTCTGCGCACCTTCGTTAGCACAGGTGCAATAACCATCCGTCTGCGCACCTTCGTTAGCACAGGTGCAATAACCATCCGTCTGCATCGGAGCCCCATACGTAGCAGGATTCGCTGAACAGGACTACTGGAAGTGTGTCTAAAACTGTCGTTTTAAACACACTTCCGGTAGCCCTTGGTTCATTCGGCCACTGTAGCGTGTCGATCAGCCCTGAAGCACCTGGGCAGCCGACGTTCACTTCTCACATCAATGGCACGTGGTGCTCCGCAGTTTTAACGTCGCTTATTCGCAATGGTGCCATTTCTCCAATTACGATACACTTTAACCACAGCAGCACGCGAACAGTTCACAAACTGCGCTGTTTCAGAAACACTGCCACCCTTGGCCCGAAAGCCGATAATCATCCCTTTTAGCAAATCTGATAAATCGCTCCTTTTATCCATGACAGCAACGAGTGATATGTTTTCAGAATGCCTACAGCACACCTTATATACCCTCCAAGCCAGCTTACGACACGTGCATTCTTCCATTGGCTACGTGCTGTTGACGTCAAAAGTAGGAGGTGGTCACAATAATGTAACTCGACTGTGTATATATTATTACTTTGTACAGGCAAAAATTTAAGTTGAAATTTCTGAAAAAATAAAATAAATAAGTCTAAAGACATATGTAAGTGACAGGTAAAACGGTGTCATAGCTTTTGGCCTATCAAAAGGACACAGCATCAAGATAGTTGATGATTTTGCAGGTGTTAGCAAAAGAACAGTTCTGCGTGTTTATAGAGATTAGTGCTAGTCAAATTCGACTGAAAATAAAAGGAACAGGAAAGATGACACCGAATTTTCGGGAATAACGAGCACGTCTTTTGAAACCGTTCTAACGCGAATTAAATTTATCAAAGCTATCCAAAGTCAATGGGCACCGCTATGGAAAACAGTAGTATCTGACCAAAGAAAAAAGTTTTTCAGTCGGGTTTTTAATCTCGCAGATATTGCTGTAAACGGAATGGTGAACTTACGCCCTCCGGTGGCAGACTAGTGCGTTGAGAAAAATTTTAAATTGTATGAGAAACATTTCGCAGCGGAAACGCTCTCCAACAAAAACAAATTTTCAAATCTGACTCTTAGAAACAGAGATATCGACAAAGTTATGCATCTACGTCCCCTGGCGGGAAACACATGCATTGTTTTAAGAAGAAAGTATTCTCAAAAGATTTTTCGGTGTGAGCTGTATCGGTCCAGGAAATAATTTTTTCAGTCGAGTTTTCAGTAGCTCAGTTTTTGCTGCAAATACATCAGAAGCCGAAATTAACACTTACGCCCCCTGGTGACCAAACCATTTTTTTACCAAATACTGTAAATTATTAGATACATGAAAAAAACATTTCCCATCAAGAGCTGTATGCGATACAGGAAACAATTTTCAAATCGGAGTTTTAGAAGCAGAAATATCGGGGGAAACGCAATTCACCTTAACGCCCCTTAGCGGAAAGTCTATGAGTTACTTGAAAATTTTGAAATTAAATGAAAAAAATTTCGAATCGGAAATGTTATCCAATAAAGAAGGAATTTTTCAAATCGGACTCTTAGAACTAGAAATATTGACAAAAATAAGATGTATATCTACGCCCCCTGACGGAGAAACCATGCATTACTTTAAGAAAATATTCCGAAAAGGTTTATCGACGTGAGTAGTATCGGTCCCCAAACAAATATTTTCAATTGGGATTATAGAAGCTCAGATTTTGTGGCAAATACATCAGAAGCAGGAATTAACACTCACGCCAAACCATTCTTTACCAAAAATTAGAAATATGTGCAAAAGATTTCCCATAAGGAGCTGTATCCGCTGAATAAAAAAATTTCAAATCGGTGTTTCAGAAGTACAGATATTGGGGAAAACGCAATTTACTTTTACGCCCTCTAGCGGAAAATCTATGCGTAACTTTAAAGGTGCATGTACCTAAAATGCTCTTCGACATAAATGGAATCGAAAGGTAAAAGAATTTTTTCAATCGGATATTTAGAAGCAAATATATGGAATAAAATGTATTTTAAATTCCATACCATCTACATTTACGCCCTCTAGCGGCGAAACTGTACATCGTAAAGAAAAAAAACGAAATGAAGGATCATCATTCTCATATTTCGAGCTTTCCATTCCAAAAAGAATTTTTCAAATCGAACTAATAGTTGCAAAGATATGGTGTTCACAGACAGACGGACGAACGCACAAACCGATAGCATAAGAACGATCTTTTTTTACAAAAGACGCGCTAAAAACTGCGGATGAAACACCATTTTGATAAATCGTGACCAGCGCTGAATTTCTCGCCTAATCAACGAAAACAAATTTCAAACAATACAGGAACTTCTCGTCTGTTAATAATGGACCTCACACGTCTATATCTGAGCGAACATTACGTAGGGAACTTCATCGAATGGATATCTGGAGTAGAGTTGCAAAACTAAAACCAGTGTTAACTTCAGTTCACAAAAAGCTCGATTAGCTTGAGCCAAAGCTCACAGCATGTGGATCAGTTGAAGGCTGTCACAGGGTCTGATGAATTCAAATTCTGCCTATACTCAAATGATGTAAGGCGTAGGGTCAGAAGGGGATCTAAAAAAACATTCAATCCTGAGTGTGTTTAAATAGTTCTTGGCAAAGTAGGTGGGTCCGTAATGCTGTGGGGTTGCTTTAACGGTTGTGAATTAGGCACACTAGTAGAGGTGAAGAATACGATGAATCAGGATGCTTACAGAGAAATTTGGACAATCGTGTTCCCTTTTGCACAACATTTGCAGGATTCTCATCAAGTAACTTGTCCGATTTACCAAGATGACAATTGTAGGATTTATGGAGCTAAAACCATTACGGATTAGTGTAAAGAGCATGATAAAACTTTGGCACACATGGACTGGCCAGCTAAATCGCCAGATTTAAATCTCATCGAGAATTTATGGGACCATCCTGAACGAAGTGTAAAAATCAAACTTCAGCATCCCAGGAATCTCAATGAATTGCGAGACAAACTGTTCTTAGAATGGTCAAAAATTGACTCAAGTTCTTTAAACCGTCTTGTTGAATATCTTACAGCAAGAATTAATGCTGTGATTTCTGCACGTGATAATGTAACTAAGTATTAAAAGTAAATTTCTTGAAGTGACTAATTTTTTTGCCCGGTGACCGTATAGTACAAGTTCGAAGTTTGCATCTGCACGTGATATCACGTCAGACTTCCCTACAAACGAAACTGGAATTATTAGGAGTATGCAAAAGTTTCCGCCGTTTTAGGGAGAAAGGAGGCGGGAACAATCAGGAAACCAGTACACATTTATTCAAAGAAATATTGGCCGTTAGCATTAATGAGCGTTTGCCATTTTTCAGGCAGCAAATGATTACCCCTGTGATAGGACTCGGGTTTTGAGCTGAAGAACACAATGACGAAATTTTCCAATTCTTGAACTGTGGTGAACAGCTGTTGGGCTAGGGCATGTTGCATAGAGCGAAACAGATGAAAGTCTGAGGGTGCAATGTCCGGGGAGTAAGCCGGGTGCTGTAAAACCTCCCAGTGTAACTGTTCAAGGGTTGATTTCGTGGTGGCACTGACATGTGGTCTGGCATTATCGTGTAACAGGATGACTGGGCTGCGTCCTTTACCTGTCCATGGGCATTTTTGCTCGATTACGGCGTTCAGTTTCATCAAGTGATCCCTATATCGTTGTGCAGTGATTATTTCGCGCGGTTTCAACAGTTCAAAGCACAGCACTCCGTGCTTATCCCACCACACACACACACAACAGCACCTTTTCCCCGTGGATATGCTGTTTTGCAGTGGACGTTGATGGCTGACCTGGGTCGACCCAGGATTGCTTGCGTACGGCGTTGTCGCAATAGGCACATTTTAAAGCCCCGGTGACAACCTTCAACAAAAAATTATTCCCTTGAAACCTCTTCAGCAACGACATGTAGATTCCCAACCGTTGACCAATATTACGCTCCGTTAAAGTATGCGAAATCCACTTAACAATCTTCTGGATCTTTTCCAAGTCCTGTAGACGCTGAACCACCGTCGATTGAGCCACTTTCAAACGTTTCGCCAGTTGCGTGGTCGATTGTGTAGGATCCTCTTGCAACAGCGATTCCAGCTTCTCGTCTGTGAGTTCCTGCGGTCTACCTGCCCGTGGTTTGTCTTCCAAGCTTAGATTACCTTTTTCAAACCTGGCAAACCGTTCTAGACACGTCCGCTCACCCACAACCGTTTCGCCATACGCCTGACATATTGAACCGTATGCTTCACTCGTACTTTTCCCTAATTTAAGAATGAATAACAAACAGTGCCGCAAATGAACTTTATCGACCGCCATGATTGGCTTCATATACGAACTGACAGCACGAGTCGCCGGCCGGTTAGACCCCTACAGCGCCAGCTAGCGGGGGTGGCGGAAACCTTTACGTACCCCTAATAGATTCCTCACTGCTGCACCAACCAGAGTGTGAAGCCCTCAACACAGCATTAATATTGTGCCGTCTCAAATACTGAAAGAGTTGTAACTCCATAATGATAGTGCACTTGAAGCAAAATTTTTAATAGGCATTTTGGACTGAGCTTCATGCCTTGAAAACTCCAAATTTACGATGCACCATTCAAGGTCTCTCTTTGCGTAACATATGAAAATGCTCAAGTATTTAGAACATTAATGTACAGTATTTATGAAATTGTGTATAATTATTTCGAAAGGTAGTCATTATCCTAAATGTATGTGTGTGTGCGCACGCGCGCCTCGTAGGACAATTACAGAAGTGACGGCATTAGAAAGTTATGATCCAAACGGTCTGTATCTACTCAACTATTTCAGTCTCCTATCGTGTACTGAAATTCATAGGCTACCTGAGTTCTAGGATATAGCTCACATTTAGCCCTTTAAAACATGAAATATTTAAGGCCTTAGTTGACTGTATGTAATGTTCTTCAATGTTTTATAACGTGTGTATGTAGTTTTGGGAACACTAAGCAAAGTTTACTCTTCTTATTCACTCACCTTAAATGAAACAAAGACACTCAAATAAAGTTCAAGAATGATTTACTCACAGTTCGCCTTTTATTCGGCCGCCCTTCTCTAATTCATAGTTCGTATAACACAATAGGCACTTAGTCGAATTAATTTGAAATACTAAACACGGTAGTAGTTTGAAAAGACGAACACGAAATACAGGGTGGTCATAAAGTAACTTGGCCTATTTACGAGCCTCTAGTGACCACAGTTTTTGACGAATTAGGATGAGATTTGGGATTTAGACGTTTAAAGACGTGCCCTCGAGATTTATGCAGAGAAAATATATCGTGCTCTCACGGTTATGGTTTCAGCTCACGAATTACGGAAACTTCCAATGGCAATACCCACCTTCTGATATATCATTGTGATAAGCACCTTCAAAACACCACAAAGGGCGTTAACAGTTTCTTTCTAGCCCTGAAAGCCACTGAGCAATAGCACTTTCACATGAGATGAGAAATAACAACAGAGGAAAGAAAGTATAAAAGAAACCGTCACAATTACCTTTGTTTATAAATGCTCGATGTGTCTGCCATCACAGTCAATGACAGATTGCATCCGGGGAATCGTGGACATATGAATAACCTCTCGTTTAATGGCTTCTTTCAGGACAGACAAAGTTCTTGGATTATCTTCATACACTTTTGATTTCAGAAATTCCCAGAGACAGAAATCCATTGGTGTTAGATCTGGAGACAGTGGTGGCCATGGAAATGCAAAATGGTGAGATATCATTCTGTTACCGAAGTGCTGTTCTAACCATTGTTTGACACATTTTCTGACATGTGGTGGAGAACCATCTTGCATCCAAATGACGTCAGATATTACATGTTGCTGCAGCTCTGAAATGACGTAATTCGTTAACATTGCTGCGTAGCGAGCACCCGTTACGGTACACGTCCGTAACCCGTGAGGGGTCACTTGTTCAAAGAAGTAGGGGCCTGGAATGAAACTTCTTGTGATGCCGCACCACACAGTCACTCTGGCTTCCTGTAAGGGAAGAGGTAACAAATCATTGGAATATTTGTCTGCCCAATGTACACAGTTTTTAGAGTTCACTTTGCCAGTTAACGTGAAATGTCCTTCGTCAGTCCACAATATGCGCAGTGGCCAGCTGTTATCACTGTCATATCGCATTAAACAGTTTTTCGCAAATTCCAAACGTAGCTACTTGCAACCCTCTTGCAACATTTGGACTCGATGGTACCGGTACGGAAACATCTGGAGTACCGATCAAAGAATCTTTAAGATCGTAGTTTTAGGAACATTCAGAATGCGGAAAGCACCTCGTGCAGTTGCATAACGATCGCCATTAATCGAATGATGCATTTCAGCAACAAGTTCAACTGGAGTGGAAGGTCGTCCAGCGAGAGGTCTATCGCATGTGCACCCCGTATCTTCAAATTTACGCACCAAGTCCGGCACAGCTTGGATAGAACATGGACCCCGTCGTAAATTATGGATTCGGCGGAAAACACGCAACGACTCTTCAGCATTGCAACTATTAATGCAATAGAGCTTCACCATTTGACCACGATGTTTAGCAGAAACTCTCATCTTGTTCTCCTACTCGTGCAGACACGATACTGACTCAACGTCCAGCCGTCAATGCTATTTATCGGAACTGGTTGCGAAGACGTAAAACAAACTGTGTTCGCCAATTGGATGTTCCGTGATAGGCGACGGTGATTTATGCAAATGACGTGCATCATCACTGCTGCAGACACAATGCAAATGAGTGAGGAAAGGATGACACCGTTTGTTTTTGATTTCTTTCCCCCATTTGTTTTAACTTATCATCTCATTTAAAAGTGCTATTACTCAGAGGCCTTTAGGGCTAGAAGAAACTGTTAACGTTATTTGTGGTTTTTTAATGTGCTGATCACAATGAGATATCACAAAGTGGGTGTTGCCATTGGAAGTTTCCGTAATTCGTGAGCTGAAAGCGTAACCGTAAGAGCACGATTCATTTTCATTGAATAAATCTCGAGCACATATCTTTAAACGTTTATATCCCAAATCTCATCCCAATTGGTCAAAAACTATGGTCACTAGAGGCTCGTAAATAGGCCAAGTTACTTTATGATTACCTTGTATATGTACACCACAGATCAACAGACGCTATCTGCATGAAAGAATACAGCTTACAGATTCGTACAGCTTCCACGCCTGCCACTAACGCACCCCACCAGCTTGCTGGTTTAACACATGATATACACTATATATCCTTTGATTCGGTGAAACCATCAGCAGTTACCACGGCTCTGAAATCCTGCGGTATTGAAGATGCATACATTAATATTATTAATAACATCTATGAAAATGCAAGTGCAAAGATTCGGCTGTTTGAAAATACAACACACATAAAAATTGGAAAGGGAGTGAGACAAGGTGACACCATATCTCCGAAGCTCTTTAATGCCACATTGGAAAATGTCTTTCAATCACTGAACTGGGAAAACAAAGGGATACAGATTAATGGAGATTATCTAACCCACCTTCGTTTTGCTGATGACGTAGTCATTTTTGCAACTACCCCATCAGAGCTGCAGAGTATGATCCAGGAACTTGCTGACAAGAGTAAAGAAGTGGGATTAAAAATGAACTTTCAGAAGACAAAAGTGATGTTCAATGCTTTTACAAGAAATGAAGATTTATCGATTGATGGAGAAAAACTAGAGATAACAGATACGTATGTTTATCTTGGACAGCAGATATCAAATGAGGGTCACATTGATGAAGAAATTAATCGGCGTACAAAACTTGCCTGGAGAGCTTTTGGAAGAAACAGCATAATTTTCAAGAGCAATATGCCATTATGTCTTAAAAGAAAAGTGTTTGATCAATGCATCCTTCCAGTGCTTACGTATGGTGCAGAGACGTGGACCTTAACTAAAAGAGACATACAAAGGCTGCAGACAACTCAAAGAAGCATGGAGAGGTGCATGCTTGGTATAACCAGGAGAGATAAGAAGAGGAACTCGTGGATCCGAAAAATGACGAGAGTGGAAGACATCATGATCAGAGTTAAATCCCTGAAATGGCAATGGGCTGGACATACTGCCAGAAGGACAGACCATAGATGGACAGCCGAAATTTTAGATTGGATTCCAAGGGACAGGAAAAGACCCAGAAAAAGACCACATGGGAGATGGGTGGATGAAATTCGTAAATATGCAGGAGTGACATGGAGGAGACTGGCACAAGACAGACCGTTGTGGAGGAAACTTGGGGAGACCTTCGTCCAGCAGTGGATTGATAATGGTTGACAATGATGATGATGATGATACACTATATTGACAAAAGTCACCGGACACCCCTTCAAAAGAAAATGAACGGCTCCGCTGCGTTGTTAAGATGCGCACTACAGCTGCAAATGGTATGAAAACAAGCCTCAAGCTAACCGCGATCATATCGCACTGTGAGGTTGAGGGAAAATGCCACGGCGGGAGAGAAATGACTTTGAAACCGGAAAAATTGTTGGGTGTTATATTAGTGGGTTGTCCATAAGAGAAACCGAAAGGCGTTTAAACATACCCACGTCAACTGTCTTGGATGTACTGAATAAGTGGAAGACACATGGTGTGCTTGAAGCAGCAAAACGTACCAGCAAACCAAAGAAAATCTTTGACAGAGGACGCCGAATCCTCAGGAGAGTCGTTACAGTTCATCGACGGAGTACAGCACAAGACCTCAGTGTACAGGTGAGTAAAAATGCTGGAACCTCGGTATGTACACGTACCATTCGCAGAGAACTTCATTCCATAGGTTGCCGTGGTCGTGTGGCTGATAATAAGCCTTTCATCTCCACTCAGAATGCTACTCGTCGTTTAGCATGTATAACGAAGTAAATTTCTCCGTCATTTCTGTCCACGCCGGGGCTCGAACCCGGATCGAACCCGGATCCCCTCATTCCGGAATAAGTCACTCTATCAATTGAGCTACGCGGACGTTTTATTCTGATTACTATCTGCCTTTATGTCGTGTGCGTCCTTCTGGCAGGTACGTCACATCTCCTGGTACGTTACACATGGTGTAAAGAACATTCATCGTGGACCGTAGAACAATGGAAACGGGTCCTATGGACTGATGAATCGAGATACGCGATCCATCAGTCTGATGGCTATGTGTGGGTATGACGGCAGCCGGGAAAACGGTATTTACCACAGTGTACTGTTCCTACGGTCAAGTTTGGAGCTGGCAGTGTACTAGTGTGAGGGTGTTTTTCGTGGTATGGTCCCGGCCCATTAGTTATCGTGGACAAACCTGTTAACCAGCACGTCTACCTCGATATTCTGCACAATTATGCCCTACCAACTCTGTGGCAATACTATGGAACCGAGCCTTGTTGATACCAGCATGATAATGCACCGAGCCATAACGCAAGGACTGTTACGGCGTGGTTTGACGATAATTCCGTATCGTGTGTGGACTGGCCAGCACAGAGCTCTGATCTTAATCCCATAGGGCACCTATGGGATGAATTAGAGCGCCGCATAAGAATTTTTGAACAAGGCCAACTACTAAGCAACAGTTAGTGGCAGCATTATGTACTGAATGGGAGCGCGTACTTATCGCTGTGTTCCAAAATCTTGTCGAAAGCATGTCTCGAAGGGTCAGTGCATGCATTAAGGCCAAAGGTGGACCGAGACCGTGCTAATGTGTGTCAATAAAGGCTATGATGTGTTTTTCTTCTAGGTGTCCGGTGTTTTTGTCACTATAGTGTATGCAGCAATCTTGCTTGACACCCATACATACATCGTTCACCCTTAACCTCAAGACTGTTGCCAGATAACATTCAGTGAGTGAGAAAATATAACATTAAGATTGAAACGCTAAGAGAGGACAAACTCAAAATTTACATAGAGAAAGAGATCTAAAAATGAAAGTTAAATTACAGTATCGTCAAAAGTAATACTAACGCCCTTGTTCTTTCTTTAGAACTCGTCCTGTACATGCTGTGGCTAACTAAAACAGGCATTTTCATTTTCAGGAAGCTTAAGTCTTACCAAAATTCAAAAATCAGGTATTTCTTGTTTTGCTCCTTGGACGAAACCTAGAGGTTTGCTACATATTAAATTTCGTCTTAAAGAAGGTTCTGGTATTTTGGGGAAATTAGAAATTCTATTTTGTCATCCCTTGTACTCGGAAATTAGAAATTCTATTTTGTCATTTAAATATATTTCAGGTCTTTCATTTCTGTACGGATTCTCAGCTATTCTCGTGATAGGATTCTCGTGATTTAATATACTAAACGAATTTAAGACTTGTTTTGCGTGATTTAATATACGAGGTAGGATCCAAAAGTTCCCAGACTGGTATATTAAGAGAATACAACGTGGTTTGTCACAAATATTTATTTTTTCAAGTCGACCATGGTTTCGCTGTGTATTGACCTAGCATCATCAGGACGAATGGCACGTAAATATTCAAATTGTACAGTACATGATATCATAAATGGTGTTTACAGTCACGTGTTTTGGTTAGATGCTTCCACGCCCTTGATAGAAATGGGGTGGATGCCATGCCATTAAACAAGTTGCGAAGACTTCTGATATATGTGGAAAGCTTCCATAATATCAAGTTTGGTGGTTGAATCTGGCTTGTCAATTAGTTTTGCTTCTTCAAAGAGAAATGTATGATCCTTTTCGCAACAGTGTTTAGCCATCGATGACTTCTTTAGGTCACAGTTCCGAATGTAGAACTTGTGCTCCTTCAATCAAAAACGCAAGGCCTGTCTTATACACTGAATGGCCACTTTATTATGACCACCTGACAGTTTTAAGCAAATAAGCTATGGCTGCACGCTGTTGCCGCCAGAGGGCGAGGCTAGTATAAAAGGGAAAGCTTAGTGCTTGCGACAGTAGTAGAAGTGATTTTTGGGTGACGAGATGGGTAAAAAATGCGATTTGACGGACTTTCAACGTGGGATGATTGTAGGAGCTCGGAGCCATGGAGCGAGTATCACCGAAACCGCCGCATTTGTGAAATGTTCCGGAGCAGCTGTTGTTAAAGTGTTTAAAGACTGGACTGTCAGCCAAAAAACTGGGTCTCTAAGTGCAACGTGTGGTCGTCATCGACTAGTGACTGCTCTGGCGGAACGGAGAGTGTCCAGACTGGTAACAGACAACAGAAGGGCAACAGTGCAGCAAATTACAGACCATCTTAATCAAGGATCCCCTCAAATAATCTCTGCATGCACTGTTTGCCGTACACTGCATCGGATGGGATATGACAGCCGAAGGCCTGTTCGAAAACCTTTGCTGTCTGCAGTTAACAAGAGAAAACGTCTCCAGTTCACACAGGAGCACAAGGATTGGACAGTCGATAATTGGAAACAAATTATGTGGTCCGATGAATCACGTTTTCAGTTGCACCATGCCGATGGCCGAGTGAGAATTTGGCGGAAACAGCACAAAAGCATGGACCCCAAATGCATGGCTACAACCCATCAAGCTGGTGGAAGCAACGTTATGGTTTGGGGAATGTTTTCCTGGCATGCTTTGGGCCCTTTAATTCGTGTTGATCAACGTCTGACTGGCCCATCATATCTAAACATCGTTGCGGACCAAGTGCATCCTGTCATGTGGATGGTTTATCCCAATGGCGATGGCTACTTTCAACAAGATAATGCGTCCGGCCATAGTGCTCGTATTGTACAGGATTGGTTTCAGGAACATGCCGGGGAGTTTAATTTGGTTAGGTGGCCTCCACAATCTCCATATATCAACCCCATTGAGAATTTGTGGGATGAAGTTGAACGAGCCATCAGACAGCTGGATCCACAACCCTGCAATCTCACACTCCTGGAAAGTGCTGTTCATCAAGCATGGTCTCAGATTCCACAAACCACCTATCAACATCTCGTGGAGTCCATGCCACGAAGAATCGACGCAGTATTAAAGGCAAAAGGTGGTCCAACGAAGTACTGAGGGGGTGGTCATAATAAAGTGGCCACTCAGTATATACGGAGCGCCACATTCACATGGAATTCGATAAATTCCCCACGGGTTTTTGTCTTCAACATAGTCCTTGGATCGTAAAAAGTTCATTTTGTTTATGGGTTTAAAAATAACTTTAAAATTAAAGGTTTTGAGAATTTTTGAAATTTTGAAGGCAATGTCTCGGAATAATGGCAAAATTCTCTCGCAATGGGCACATCACAGGAGTTAACGTGGAGATAGGCTTCGGTTTCCGGAATTTTGTTAGAGCCTTGTCTATAATGAAAGGTTTGTATCCTTTGAAATCAAGAATTCCCGGACTGGGTCCGTAGAGTTACAAAGCTGAAGCGCATCCTCCTTCAAAATAAGACCCTCTTGTAACAACACGCTTCTGGTCAGGTGAGTACAGTGAATGTGGGAGGACAACAGTTCTTGTTTTGACGAGAAACTCACAAACGAAGGGTGACCTGTGTGCCGGTGCATTGTCGTGCAACAGCACAGTTGATACCTCTTCTTGCCGATCGACTCACATAGACGTCGCCTGTTGTCCAGGTAGAGCTCTTTGTTGACAGAGCGTCATTCAGGGATAAATTCAAGATGAACAATACCCTGGACTTCGAAGATCTCTAGCATGATTTTGCCTTTGCTGCGATCTCAGCGGAATTTCTGATTGCGTGGATATGATGGCGATTTTTACGTAGCTGATGCCCGCTTAGTCTGCGGGTCGAAGAGGAAGCACCATTTTTCATCCCCCGTTATGATTCTTCTAAGATTGTGAGTCTTAGTCGTCGGCGGTTGCGAGATCGCCCGCCATTTCCATCCGTACGGCTAACTGATCTTAAGATAATATGCGCGGAACGATGTGTTGATACACCCGGTGAATCTTCAGATCAACTATTAGTAGCCGTTGACACGTAGTCTCCGATATCCCAGCAGCGCATGTTGTCCAGATAGAGCTCTATTTGCTCGATCGGCTGTTGTCTTTTGGCACGTACGATAACCGCAACCTTCGAAATGTTTTCACTCGTGCGAGATGTAACTGGCCGTCAGCTTCGTTCGTCGTCTTTGACTTCCTGTCTGCCTTCTCTGAAGCGTCGATGCCAATCGAATGTTTGTGACTGCGACAAGGTGTTTCGCCATAAACTTATTTCAACATCTCGTAAGTTTCTGTTGGACTTTTGCCCAAACGAACGCCAAACTAAACGCTGCTCGAAAAACGCCATTTTTCATCACTCATAATACCCATATGTACCGCAGCGAACGCGTGACGTAGATGGACGAAACCAATTTCGCTGTGAAGAATGATAATGTCGTAACGTGATCCAATAATCATCGTGAGTATGCGGTACACGTACTTTACCGTACAGGCGGAGTCCGGGAACTTTTAGGTCCTACTCCGTATATATTGGTCATCCAATAAACACTTCATATTTTCGAGCAGAATAATGTTTTGGTGGAAAAAAAAAAAATAATTTAAATTTAATTCATTTTGGGCATATTGAATTGGTTGTTATTTATTAATCGCGTTATATTTATGCTTGTATTGAAATTCATATGGAAATTATAGAAAAGTTAAATTTGGGAGATGGGTGGATGCATTTCGAAACAAAAATATTTTCTACGTACTAGAAAAGGCCATGAACATCCTAAACAAAAATGCATCTGAAAATTTACATTCCACAAGAAGTTATTGTAAAGTTTGCGTTGTTTGTGTTCACGCAGAGTTGAGTCACCTGAAAGTGCAAAAATAAGTGAATATTGTTGCCTGTGTATGAAAATGTATCACTATAAGTCATAGGATAAAATGTACTCGTTCAACAACAACTTGTGGAGGCAGTGAAAGTCAATTTAAAAGGATAGGACAAAAATTGCAGCTATGAAATACCTTATACTACCAGTATTCGGATCGATAGCCTTAGTCAAGCTAAGGGGGAGTACATGGGACCAAGTCATGGAAGACAACAGCACACAAAAACTTTCCACACTGCACTCATTTTGAACTTTTTTTGAAAGGCTACTGCCTGTATTTATTATTTTTCTTTAAAAACTTAATGAGTTAATTTAGAGGACAAACAGATGGTATTTCCTTTTTTCTTGTTTGCTTAAACACAGCAGTATAAAACAGAATCTCAATTTACTTTCTATTTCTATTTGGCCACTGGCCTTATGAACAACACAACTTTACATATTTCAACACAGTTGGTTTGAACACTAGGCATGCATCCAAAATTATACCATGATTCACATAGCTTAAAAAAAAAAAAAATACTGGATTATTTTTAATTCCACAAGGTGGACAAATTCTGTTCTTTTGAAACGTACTCTCTTCTCTCTCACCCAGTTAGCTCAATGACCAATTTACAATTTTACACTTATTGATTTAAATTTAAACAATCTTAGCAAACTCCGCAAATCTCCCAGACCAGATTCAAAGACTTCAATTAAATTTACAGTTATTTTAAGAGCCACAAATTATACTTTAACAAATCTACTATCAGCAAGTAAACAAACCAAGTAAATTATCCTCAAAACAGAATTTACACTGAGCACAAGCATTAATTAACATTACATAACCTATAGAACTACCCTGAATGAACCTACTTCACTTATAAAGAAACCTCACTAACTAATCTTAAAAATTATCACTATTCATAACATCAACATAATTCAGAAATTCAAACAATCTTCTTGCACTAGCTTGCTCATAAAAATCACCTCACTCTGCACTTCACATAATAGCTCAGGATACTTAATAACTCTATACTGTAAACAAAAGCTCAAAATACCAATTAACTAAATTTCCAAAATAAATATCAAGTTCACTAACACCAACAACCAGAATTTAGAATTTTCATCCCTAGCACTACAGCAAATCATAAACAAATGAATTTAGATACTTTAAATCACCAAACAAACTTAAATTTAACACCTGCAGTGAATTACTGAGGTAGCGGTGAGGCAAATACTCTCAGTTCAGACACTACCCTGGGTTTTGAGAACCAACACAGGAAGAAAATACCAAGTCAGGCTGAAGGCGTGAAATTGGGTCGTGAATCCACTTTCAGCCTATGCAAAGGGAAAGAGGAAAAAATCCTCAAGTGTGACACATCATCATCAGGCACAGAATTTCCTCTAACATGATCTCACCACATTTCTTGAAGCAACGCTCGACCGACCCTCGCTGGCAGTACATATCTCCGTGAGCAGCGAAACTACTGGGGGGTTTGAAGACAAGTTTCCCCCAAAAACCACGTCTTCAAGGGTCTCCCCCTTTTCGAGACCAATGCATGATCCCACCTTGATCAACCACGCCTGCAAGAGCCTGTCGTACTTCAACCCTAAATACTCCAGGCACATCTGGCCCAGAACCAACACTACTATATCCCAGGAAAAATTCACTTATCTCTCTATATCCCAAGAAATCCAAAAATCACTATATCCACATATATCCCAGGAAAATTCACTTATCTCTATATATCCCAAGAAATCCTAAATCACAATATCCACATATATCCCAGGAAAAAATTCACTTATCTCTCTATATCCCAAGAAATCCTAAATCACTATATCCACATATATCCCAGGAAAAATCACTAGCAAGGAAATTCTTCTGCACCATGGCAATGCGCAGGTCCACTTCAGACAATACACTGACCATTTACATAACCCACTAAATATTTTCACCTTATTGAAAATTAAAATTACATTTAGACTTTTAACCTTATAGTAAAAACAAGAAAATTTAGGCCAAAGAAAAGAACAATTAATACTGGAACTGGTGAGCAAAAGTGTGTCTTCTCAACCCATGATGTTCATTCTTTTTGTGAAATACTAAACTTGAGAACAAAAAAATACTTTAACTTCTATTCTGCACATATCGCATCCTGGTGAAAATTCCCTACTCAGAGCCCTCTGCCCTAGGACAAGTTCCTGCTTGCCCTAAGATCACCCCTTTCCAATGGGAGATTAACACTCATCTGGAGCATGTAAAATACTGGTCCTCAATTAACACTCCTACCATCTCAATTTCGACACTCAACACTCCAAGAATGTAAACAGCACTTTAGGTTTCCAATTTCATCACACTATAATATATTCCCAAAATTCCAACATAAATCATCCCATAATTTATTTTCACCCAAAAAAAAAATAACTCAACGCTGTAAAAAGGCTAGAGAAAAAATGTTTACAATTATTTTATCACCCACGACATCACAATAACACTGCTTTTCAATTATCACATGCCCAACTAAACTATTATCGATGCACCAAAATTCACTGTGCCCAACTATTAAACTAAATTTTTCCGATACATCAAAATTTACTGGCCTGGAAGAAGTTGCTAAAATACCAGACATGACAGCACAAAAAAAAAACATAAATGAAAGCATTTTCAACTCCCCTCTCTTTTTTTTCCCCTTTTTCTGAATTCGTACCTGAGTAACTAATACATTTTTAATTTTGAAAGCTGAACGACGACACAGCCAAAATCAGAGGGAAAAAAAAAACTTGCTCTTTTTCTTTTTTTGTTTCTTATGCTCAGCTCGAAGTTTAGGTACCCTGCGTGGGATGTTATATATCAATACAAAAAGATATGAACTAAAACATTACCTTCGAGCTGGCGTTCTTTTTTCTTCTTCTTTTTCTTTTCACCATAGTTTACAGTCCAGGCACAACCACAGTCTTGTTAGTATTATCTTTTCTTCCTCCCAGTTCCTTCCTTAAACGGTTAATAGCCGAGGTAACCATTTTCGAAACTTCGGGATGAGATGGAACCTTTTTTATTTATTCATACTTTTTTTTCTCTTTTTTTTTTCTCTTCCCTCCCTCGGCCTTTGAAGCAGGCCTCCTTTTCGGAGTAGCAGCCGAGTTGGGAGCGGTAGAGACTGGGCCCACTCTTCCAGGGGTTTCCATAAGGGAGAAGGCATGTCCTCCTTCAGCCAAGAATTTTCCATTAACGACAATGTCCCAGCCTGCCGCCATTTTGTTCTTCAGGGCGACCTAAACATGGCTGTAAGCTTCATCTGCTCCGATAGATGGCGCAAAAAATCACTCTGTAGGTGTTGCTTTTACACATTGGGTAACTGTCAAAGACACGATAGCCACACCTATTGAATTTGGATCAGCGAATCATCGGCGTCATCGCAGTGTTCGGAGAGGGGGCGGTCTTTCGATTCAAGGGAGAATTTTGATTTGGTCCTGTTTTGTCAATCATTTAATGACAATGTACAATTTTTTTACATTTCACTGTTGCATGATTAGGTGTATTTTCTGAGTTTAGGAAAAGTGTCCGTAGAAAACTGGTGGTATCCACTTTTGGGGAAAATTGCGCTTTCATTTGAGGTACAAATTGTCGTGACTATCCAGCTGTCCCACCAGGCCACGTTTTTTTTTCTTTTTTTTTTTTTCCGAGGCCTTGTGGATTTTTGAAATTTATTTATTCAATCGTCACTCACTGAAATTTACATTTTTTTAACACAAATAATCTCAACCGAGTTTTTTTCTCTTTCTTCTTTTTCGCTGTCTCTGTTTATTTATTTATTTATTTATTTATTTATCTTTATTTCTCATTGTGGCTATGCACAAATCTTGGCCATTTGGGCTGTACTAGAAAAATGTATCCCATTTTTTATGTTCATAAGTGCATATAACTAACAAAGAGAAATTAAATCTAATCTAAGGCCTTAGGCTTAGCTCTTTTGAAATTTTTATACCACTGTTTTCACATTCGTAAGGTTTACACACCCAGCAATGAAAATTGTCTCACGTTTTCAAAGGCACGAAACCATAATTGTAGGGTCCAAGGCAAGGGCCCTTTTAATTAATGATTTGAGCTTGGGTAAAAATGCAACGTTATAAAATTTACTACTTCCGTAAACTTTACAAAATTACAGTTGACAGCAAAAAAAAAAAAAAAAAAAAAAAAAGAACGCTGTAAAAGAACTGCTGATCCTTCCAAATGAGTCCAATATAGTTTAGGCTGTGATGCTGCTTCAAGACCAACGGACGGAATAAAACAAGTAGTCCACAAAGGGATATTTTCTATTACTACATAGAGAACCTACACCAAAGTAATATTAGTGATTTATTTAAGTGACCAACACTGCCTTATTAACTCCCAAGTGCGCAAGTTTTATAGATTATTATTAAATTTCTTAATTGCACATTGTATTTTTATTATTTAATTATTACCCCCCCCCTCCGTTTAGGTTCATTATTATGTCTAATTGCAACTCAGTACAGAAAAATACATTCCAAGCAAAACAGTAAATGTACACGGTATTAAATCTGCACTTCATTAGTTATTATTTAATGCTTATTACCGATTTTCACGTGATTCATCATCATCATCATCGTCAATCATTATCAATCCACTGCTGGACGAAGGTCTCCCCAATTTTCCTCCACAACGGTCTGTCTTGTGCCAGTCTCCTCCATGTCACTCCTGCATACTTTCGAATTTCATCCACCCATCTCCATTGTGGTCTTCTTCTGGGTCTTTTCCTGTCCCTTGGAATCCAATCTAAAATTTCGGCTGTCCATCGATGATCTGTCCTGGCACTATGTCCAGCCCATTGCCATTTCAGGGATTTAACTCTGATCATGATGTCTTCCACTCTTGTCATTTTCGGATCCACGAGTTCCTCTTCTTATCTCTCCTGGTTACAAAAAGCATGCACCTCTCCATGCTACTTTGAGTTGTCTGCAGCCTTTGTACTTCTCTTTTAGTTAAGGTCCACGTCTCTGCACCATACGTAAGCACTGGAAGGATGCATTGATCAAACACTTTTCTTTTAAGACATAATGGCATATTGCTCTTGAAAATTATGCTGTTTCTTCCAAAAGCTCTCCAGGCAAGTTTTGTACGCCGATTAATTGTACAGCTTCCAATCTCCTGTTAGAGTTAGCAAATTGTTATCCGATGATCGTCGCCGATAAGTTCCGCAATTGCAATATCAGTGTCGAGAGTGATAAAATTTCTTGGTCTTCGAGCGTGAATCTGTTTTTAGACACAGTCTCTTCTTTTAGAAGATGTGTTCAAAGTTGGTCAAGATCCGAACTGAGTGATACCTACCTTCGTGCGAAATTCCGTACTTACGAGCTGCTCATCACTTCCGGATACGTCTTGCTCTGACATCTGGATTTGGCTCCACAGGTGAAGTATAGCCAGGGGAAGATAGACCCAATTCGTCCTGCTTACTAGTATATGCATACGTCTTTTCTTTTCAGTGGCAGCACGGTCATATGCCATTTGACACGACAACCGCTGGTTTCCAGATTTCAACAAAATTCAAATCAGCCTATCTCTTTTCGATAAAGTTCACAATATTAACTCCATGGCAATAGGGCTTATAGATTTTGAATGATATAAAATAATTGAAAGCAAATGGATAATGTACAGTACGGGTTCCTCAATTCCAACCAAAATTAAATCTGCCCATCAGTTTTTGATGAACTTCCGGGTGTTAAATTACATCTCAATAGGTGCCGTAGATGCATTTCATTATAAGTATAAAACGTTCATCTTATTTATTCACGTATTGAACTTTTTTAAAAAGGAAAATTGAAACAATACAGAACGAAATAAGTAAGCCCAGGAATGTACGGGATGGACCCAACGAACTTTTTCTCTGCGTCAGACCAATTAGCGATCTTCTGTCATGTTTTCTAGTTGCTTTACAGATGATTCACTCAATATGCCTCATGTCGTATCCAGCGTTGTGTGCTAGGACCCGATGGCTGCGCAGCTCATCTTCAAGATCGTCGGAGGTAGACGTGAGGTCATAGGCTCTGCTCGCTCGGTGTCTGAAGAGCGCGTATTTGTGCTCAAGAGGTTCCACTGATCCAGGTAGCATAAGGTTTTGCACGTGAGAAAGTTTATAAAAAAAACTTTAGTGTGCAGTTCTCCAGTGGGGCTCCTTGATACTAGTACATCCAGGAACAGGAGGGTTCCGTGTACTCCGTATTCGGCCGTGAAACGTAAGTCATAATGGGCTGCGTTCAGATCATTAAGAAACTTTTTTAAGGTCCATGATTCCATACGAAAAAGATATCATCTGCGTAACGAAGCCATAATCGAGAATCCGGCGGGAGTGTACGCCGTACCTCTCAAATACCCGGACTCATCTCGGAAAGTAGCATGGCATGCCTGTTGTATGTTTACAGCGATGTTGTGGAACCGCAGCCTGTGAGATATGTATGTCTCTCTCCTTCGCGTGCGAGCGGTGAAGAGTGAGACATATGGTCAACGCCTTGTTTGACAGATCCCATGATTTGCCTCTTGCAAGAAAATATTTCCATATCATCGAAATTGTTATAAGAAATCTCATAGGCCAGTTAGTGCCATCTGAACAAGAGAGATCAATCATCAAACTTCATTTACATCTCAAGCATCTGTAATCATGTCCGAACCATACAACAGCAGCAGGAAACAGTTCAAGGAATATTAGGTCAGCCAAACTGGAAAAGGAATAGTCTACTATCAAGGAGTGCCACTGCAAAAACAATTATGGACTTGAAGGGCTCTTTCGTTCGTTATTTAGAGCTGCTGCGTCACTATTTAAATAAAGTGCTAAAACACTTGGTAAACTAGCCTTACGAATGGGTGTGGACCTTGCCATTGATATCATTCAAGGAAAAGATGTTAAGATTAATTTTCGAAAAGATTGCTTCCGTAAAAGTAGAAAAAATTACAGATTTCGCAATAACTACAAACTAGTTTCTACACTGAAGAGCAATTGAATTAGAGATACCTGTCTAGTAACGTGTAGCATCACCTTTCGCCCTGATGACAGCGGCGATTCGTCTCGGCATGAACTCGACAAGACACCGGAAGCGTATTTGATGTACACACGGTGCACCCGTGACACAGTGACTCGTGAAAATCCCAGTGCCTGTACGACTTCCGAGATGGAGTGACCCATTCGTCGGGCCCCAACAATTTGCCCCACGATCAAATGCGCTTAGATCCTTCGTCTTACCCATACTGCTTCCGACTCTTACTGATTCCCGTCGCATGACTCCTTATATTGTCGGATCGCTGCATGCGTCATGTCGTTTTTCCGTTTACAGGGCCGCCCACAGCACCACATTTGCATAACGCCAGCTGTCTCTAATTCAATTGCTCTTCAGTGTATGTTTTAAAACAACCCACAGCTTCACGAAGTTCTCAACTCCAAACCTAACAAAAATAAAAAAATTAAATAATCTTTAGCTGAGGGCGCCCAGTATAAACCCCCATTATCGGAAGACAGCCTTCACGAATCGGGCAGATAAATAATGATTCGAAGGCTACCGATTAATGGTGCTCTGTTACCCATTAATAGTGCTCATTGTTAGTGGCCAAAATTGGATGACATTATGTGTGTATATATGTATATATATATATATATTCTAGTTCTCCTAAAATCTCCGAATAAAAAAAATAAAAAATGTGAGCGCGTGCGTGCTCGCATGTGTGTGTTTTAATAGGAATTGTTACACTTGTACTCCTTAGGTCAATATGCCTTGGTTGGGTGTCTAATAAGACATTGCGGCAATGTTTGCACGTCTGTTTATTCTCCCTGCTTTGGAGTGATCTACTCACTTTCTACTGGTAACATTACAGAACTGAGACATGAAATTCTCTGCTGGGTTATTTGTGGCATTCCATATCAATGTGCTGCAGCATGGTATTAATGTTCTTCCAATTTCTTCTTGTATGGCTGAAAACATGGCAATGGATTTCATGATGTCATATGTCTGTACATCAGGAATGGTGGTTTTTCTTTCGCAAAAAACTTCCGCAGCAATCATGATTTCCAAAAACATGGTTTGGTCCATTTCTGAGCTCATTTGCTAACTCGTCAATGGCAGTCTGGGTAATTTGGCTGTTATTTTCTTTAGAGTGATTTTATTGCAGTTCGAGCTCCCTTTACAAGACGAGGCCTATTTTCCTTTAAACTTCTTCATGCCTTTCGCACCTGAGAACCTAGAACTGGCTTTCTGTAGACGTTCCAGATCTGTACCATATCTGCAAACAGCATGATTTGCACATTCAATTTTATTACTTTTCCTCCGTACGAAATTCTTTCCTGAATTTGGCTCATTGTGTTAGCATCACAGTCTCCAACCAAACGAATGCAACGTATCTTGTGAACACTCTGCAGGTTTCCAGTTTCCATGGCAGTAGAAGGTCCATTCCAATTCCTCCAACGCAAATGATCTTTGGAAGGAATTGGCTCTACATATTAGGCAAACTTTGCTTCTAATTCCAATGAATATTACTTTTTGGGTCTCCATTCCTATAATTATGCAGCAACATCACTGGAGGCATTATAGCCATGGCTATAACTTCTTTTGCACCATCCTCCATGAACAACGATGGCCGTTACACAATCCTTCATCATTTTTATCATTTCTCTTTTCTGCCAGCCTTTTCTCTTCTGCATTCGAAGATCCAATGATTTCTTACATGCATGCTTCAATTATTTTACTCGTTGTTCTTTCACATTTAGAGAAAGTGGGACGTGCCATGTATTTAATATCCATAGTGCTCATCTTTTCATACTCTTGGTCATAACCACTTCCGGCAGAAAGGGCACCTAACACAGCCAGTTGACTGACACATCCTTTTTCTCTGTCGGTCTTAATTATACTCACTGTGTCACAAATCTTACAGCACACATAATGTAAAGCCACCACAAGACCCATTTGTGGCAACTTTATGTAAAACTAAGTTTCTTCCAAAGTTGCAATTGTATTTGTGCATTTGCAGAAGTCGAGCCTGCTGAATAACAAAATGCTTGGTGGCAAAGAATTCCCTTTATAATTTTCTTCGAAAACTACACTTATTTCAGGAGTTGACATAGCAGCACTTTCTACTGATATTTCACTTTATTGATGCATTACAGCTTTTTGTGTGATTATTGGAGATGGCAGTATAGCTGATGATACAACAGTAAGCTGCAATTTCAGTAGAAAATCAGGGGTAATCGGTGTATCACTGTCTTCACCAGAGTTCAGCATGTCTGACCTGCAATAAATAAATAAATAAATAAGTAAATAAATAAATAAATGCTACATTTGTGGAATAATTCTTAACATGGTGCATACTGGCAACTGAAAACCACATCTAAATTTCAAAAACTTGGATATTGAATCTTTAGAAATATGGAATAAAATTCGTAATGTGCTGGATAGTCCAAACTTCATCGTAATATCAGACGTAAATGTAGTGACAATGATAATTTAAAAGCAAGAGGTTTGTTTTTATTCCATTGCAAATATTTACAATATTTCAATTTGTAAATTTGAAAAATGAAAAGTTTAAACTTTCTTTGCATTCATATACAAGTATTCTTGAGAATTTCGCATAATCATGTCATGTATAACTGTTTTATTTATTTGTTACTAATTTCTGGAATAGTGCTGAAATTTATATCTATCACACCACCAGGACTTTTTTCGAAATGCTACATTCTCCTCACTATTGGGAAGTACCGAGTTCAGAAAAAATATTGAATTGAGGGTTTCGAATTGTAGGGTAATGAACAGTAAATGGTGCCATCAATAGGATCCCCCCCCCCCCCCAAAAAAAATTGCCTAAGTTCCTTAGGAACACCCCAATATTGTTTCATTGAGTCCGTCGTATTAGCTTTTTTATAGTTCAAATCTTCCAGAATAGAGCGTGGCCTATTGCTTTGTAAACAGCTAAAGACTGTTTTCGTTTCGTGCCACTAGGAAAAATCCTACACTTTGGCATGATCTGCGAACGAAATGCAGTTGCTGTACATTCTCTTACGAAACTTGTTCTCTCCCTTCCCTGGAAGCAGTGGCCCCCATTTTACGATGTGCCTGCAACTTCTAAACAAAGGATTTGGACACAGAAAAACTGAGTGCCCAAGGGTCATCATCTTCACTGAGGTCGGTCTGGAAGGATTAACAGCGCTCCCCCCCCTACTATTGTATTCATTGTCAAGGGAGATGGGGTATCTTTGGTGAATGTCCTCCAAATGTTCCCCGCCCGAAGCGATTTTCCTTTCTTGGACTGTCAGAAAACTTTTATCAGGGTAGCAATGAGCAATGTAAACAGCCCCAAGTTCGTCTTCCACCCTTTCGTATTCCTTTCAGTTCCCAAGTCGAAGAGGCAGGGAAATACGGGTCGGAAATAAAATCTTGAATACATCAGTTTTTCTTACTAAATGTTAGTTTCCGATTTTACTTTGAGTTTCCTTTTGTTTTTTGTGGGCTGTTAACAAATTATTAACTTTTACTACCACTAAAACCTGCCACCTCTAAATAGATTATACCAGTGGTGCAGTCCTGAAAAAAAGATCAGGCGTGGGAGGGGATGGACATATATTGGTACAATACAGTACTCAAAGAACAGTACCCTGGCAGTCTCCTACATCCCGTTTGGCACTGTAGCACTGCTAAATTACGGGAAAGAGTGGGTTACTTGGAACAGTGGGTCAGCCGCAATTTGAATTTTCAAAAACTTTTTCAATGCTCTTTATTGTTAGAAACACAGGAAGCGACTTCAAGGGTGTCCCGTTGAGGAGAGGCAATTACACTACACCCTTCCCCAAAATTCTCCGACTAAAATTTTGCAAAAGTATCCCTCGAAAGTCACGCAATGTACTTACATAAAAATTATGGTCTGTATTTTACCGTACTCCATAGGGCCCGAAGAGAGAAAGAGACCGACAGCTGTAATTTCGGAGCTATTAGCAGAAATATAAATGACAATAATTAAATTTGCTTGTCCGTCTGAGTTCACTGAAAACCGCCACACGTCTTTCAGCAACTTGGAAAACTGCCACATGTTTTTCATCCGGGCACAAATTGCTGTTCCTTCCAGGAACACTTTGAATGTGTGGCAGTTTTTCAAGGTGTCTAACGAGGGGAAGGAGCTCTTTTGTTTGTCTGAATTTTCATGCCGGTTCAGACGAGTTTCAGACAACTGGCCACAACAAAAGTTCAACGGGGGAGGGGCGCTATAAAGATTGCCGTTTCTTGGCCTATAATGAGAATTAATAGGGAACTCCAAACAAATTTCGAGAAAACGTTCTATGTAAGCCAAGCGAGAATTACAGCATGACTCATGCTGTGTTCAAGGACGATAAGGTGGGATTTTTAATAACGCTGCACTTTTACTTAGGCACTAAATATTTACATAACATGTCAAATTTGTAATATTTTTCTTTTACTTAATTAATTCATAGGTCCTACACCTCGGCCTTTTTAACAGCTTTTGATCCGCCAACTTTATATTCATAACGATTACGTATCAAATCAAGTCAATATAATTGCTCTTTTACTTAGGCACTAAATTAGTCATAGGACACAGGCATATAGGCCTTTTTAACAGTTTTTGTTCTACAAGTGTCATAGTCACAACATTTACACATCAGATCAAGTTTATAATATTGCGCTTTTATTTAGCACGAAATATTTGCTCACAGGCCCTGAGGCCTAGGCTTAGGCCTTTTACCAGTTTTTATTCTACCAATGCCATATTCACAACGTTTACACAGAAAATCAAGCTAATAATATTGGACATTTGCTTAGGCACGAAATATTAATTAATAGGCCTAGGCCTTTTTTTATAGTTTACTTTATCACTGCTATATTCACAACGTTTACACAACAAATAAATGTAATAATATTGTGGTTTTACTTAGGCAGGAAATATTAATTCATAGGCCCTAGGCCTAGGCCTTTTGACAGTTTTTATTCTACCAATGCCATATTCACAACGTTTACACATCAAATTAAATTAATAATATTGCGCTTTTATTTAGGCACAAAATATTTATTCAAAAAATAAATATTTGTGCATAAATAAAAGCGCCCTTTTACCAGTTTTATTCTACCAATATCATATTCACAACTTTTACACAGCGAATCATGTTAAAAATATTGGGCGCGTTTACTTAGGCACGAAATATAATTCATAGGCCCTAGCCTTTTTAATAGTTTTGACTCTATCAATGCCATATTCACAACGTTTACACAGCAAATCAATTTAATAGTATTACGCTTTTACTTGGGCACGAAATATTAATTCATAGGCTCAGACCTAGGGCCTATGAACGAATATTTCAATATTTTAAAATAAAAACAGTATTATTACATTTTTTTTTTATTTGTGTTTGTGTAAACGTTGTGAATATAACATTGATAAAAAAATATTAACAAGGCCTAGGCTTAGAACCTATGAATTAATATTTCCTGCCTAAGTAAAAGCGCAATATTATTACATTTATTTGTTGTGTAAACGTTGTGAATGTAACAATGATAAAGTAAAAACTACTAAAAAGGCCTAGGGCCTATGAATTAATATTTCGTGCCTAAGAAAACGCCCAATATTATTAACTTGATATTCTGTATAAACGCTGTGAATATGGCATTCGTAGAATAAAAACTGGTAAAAGGGCCTAGGCCTAGGCCTACGGCCTGTGAATAAATATTTCGTGCCTAAATATAAGCGCAATATTATTAACATGATTTGATGAGTAAACGTTGTGAATATGACACTGGTAGAATAAAAACTGTTAAAAAAGGCCTATGCCTGTGGCTTATGACTTTAATATTTAGTGCCTAAGTAAAAACCGCAATGCTATTGGCTTGATTTGATACGTAAGCGTTATGATGAAGTCGGCGGATTAAATGCTGTTAAAAAAATCCGAGGTGTAGGGCCCATGAATTAATTAATTAAAAGAAAATATTACAAATTTGACATGTTATGTAAATATTTAGTGCCTAAGTAAAAGTGCAGCGTTATTAAAAAATCCCACCTTATTGTCCTTTCCTGAACACAGCAATTTTCGCTTGGCTTACATAGGACGTTTTCTCGAAATTTGTTTGGAATTCCCAATTCAATTCTCAATATAGGCCAAGAAACGGCAATCTTTATAACCCCCCCCCCCCCTCGAACTTCTGTGGCCAGTTGCCCTAAGTATGAACGGACATGAAAATTCCGAAAACAAACGAGCTCCTTCCCATCGTTAGGCACCTTGGGAAACTGCCACACATAGTCGGAAACTTGGAAAACTGCCACACCAGAAAACTGCCACACATTCAAAGTGTTCCTCGGTGTGGCAGTTTTTCTTGTGTGGCAGTTTACAGTTAACCGCTTTGACCCTATGACGAAAATACGCGAAACAGATTTTATTAAAAAAAAAAAAAAAAAAAACGAAAAAGAAGGTAACATCATGCCAAAGCCCAACATGAAACGTACCTGGAGTGATGCACAAAAGATAAAAAACCTCTTCAATTTTTTTTCTCAAATTTACGTGTAGAAATACCGGATCGAACAATGTGGTCCAAAGTAACAAATATTCATAGGCACTTGCAATTTGGCCTAGGTAATTGTAGCTATCCTAAAACAGGCAATAGGCGTATAACAAAAAAAAAGGGGGGGGGGGGCAGATAAAATGTCAATCTCGCATTTCTGGCCCTTCGCAACCTTTACAACAGTGTATCGTACAGTGTTAGTAGTTCGCAACCTCCCCGTCCCTTTTGGTAGGGAAAGGGAAGATTATCTTGCTCTTACGTACTCGGGCTGGTAATAATCCTACATGTTGTAGTTACATAGGTTACACAAAAAAGAACAACACATACTTCGAAAATACACATAAGGATATTGATATATAAAATACTTACTTTACAGCGTCTTGCTGATTGATGTCCAGGGCATTTTGTTGCTCTCTAGAACGTCGTAATCGCTGGGCTCTCGATGCCTTGCTGTGGGCAGGATGCCTTGCTCTTCTTCTGTTATTTTGTGACATGATGGGAAAGTATTAATAATTTGACAAGGGCGTTCTGATCAGAACTTTTCATTTAAAAAATAACTTACTTAAACCACAACTGGTCAAGGATTTTGAAATTTTTTTCAGCGAACTGAATGAAGTCAGGAAACATTGCGAGAGCGAAAAGACAAAATACGCGCTGTAACGTTTTAACCAATGAGGTTATATGGGGTGGGGCTTTGCAAGTAGGTGGAGCTTCCTAATTAGGTGGAGTTTTATAGCTCAAATTCAGGGGTTCTCTGCTAATGTACACACTTTCTCCTCAAAAAATGAATGTACAATAGAATTTAAGGTGATTTATGGAAGAAAAGATTCCAATCTCATTTGTGGATCTATTCATTGATTTCTATTTGTCTCAGATAATTAGAAAAATCAAACAGAAATGAGGGATGTCGTTTCTTTCAGACAGAAACACTGCTAAGCTAACTTATCGCGCCATCTAGCGCCAAATTCGAATACTTTCGAGTCCGATAAATTAAATTAAAAAAAAATTCTAACAAAAATTCTAACAATTTTTTTGGAATAATAACCGTATCACATATTAGCTATGGGTCGTTTTTATTTGTGCTCAAAATTTCAAACACTACAAAGTAATAGTCTTCGAGAAAATGTGTACAAAAGAATTTACATTACAGATATAAGATAGAATTTATCTTTAGGTCCCCCTTAACTGCGTTCTACATTGTAAAAATTTTCAATAGTCAGCCCAGATCCAGAGTGTCTCCTTGTGGTGGACTGGTGGTCAGCAAAATGCTGCCATGGAAAAAACTCTTTTTTTCTCTGTGGTTCTCTCCCGCCAAAAGGCGAGGAGAAAAAAAACTCCGCCGTCCCCTCTTTCTCTGACGTCCAGCAACAAGACAAGAGCAAAAGTGACTCTCAACGGATAAAAACTCTGGGGGTGCTTGAAACCGCTGACCCCTATCATTGGTCGAAACTTCAGCCTAGCAACTCACGACTCTCCAACGGAATCTTCACTCCCACGCCTCGAGTGACCTCTGACCTTCACACGTGTAGACCAAGCTCTTCTTTTTGACCCTGGGGTCTAAAAATAGATTTTGTTGCTGAATTCCTTACCCCAAAAGACGAAAAGATGTTACTTTTGTGCGACTTTGGAAACAGGAACGCAAAAAATGGCGAATTCTTGCTTTGCAGAAAATCACTAATTTTAATTTTTTTTTTTCTTTTCTCTCTCGTTCCGTGATGTGAAAGTAAAATTAATTTTGATTCTCTGAGCTGCACACCTACTCGCCTTTTCCTATCGCGATATAAGAACCGATAAAATAATTATTTTCAAAACCCCAAAGTCAGTTAAATCAAATATTATTCTTTTTTTTTTTTTTTTTTTTTCTCCAACATGAAATTTTGTTTTCCTGGTTGTGATTAAGACAAGCGAATTTTGCGCATGAATTCCCCTGCCTTTCAACCAGGAATTTTCTTCTAACGTATGTCATGGGAGAAAATTTTTGCATTAATTAATCTCTGATAAACCAACAGAAAGATTGTTCAGGTCTCTCTGAAATTCACCAGAGGTTAAAATTTTCGCCATGACAATAAATAGCACTAGAAATGAAAAATATATATGTTTAATCGAGAGTATATGTACCATCAAAGTCGGTGTCATTTTACCACTTTACTAAACCTTTTCTATTCCCGCTCGAAAAAAGTTTGCATGCTTGAAAACGAAAATTAAAAACTTGCGAATGTCTTCCTATTTTTCAAAAATTTCGTCATCGACATGTTTCATGCTACATCGAGAATGAGAAAAATTCCAATGGAGCAAGCTCCGAAGAAAACTGTGCGTAGGGCGTTATTCCCAGCAACAGATCATGGCTTTTTGGAATGCAATCCTTGCTGAGCGGATGAGAACATTATTTTGGAAAAGCGTATATCCCCTTAGATAGATATAGGTCAGGGGTGACTAAGCCTTGAAGCATCCTTCAAACACTAGAGTTAAAAAATAACTAATCTCAAATGCAACGAATTCGTTCAAAGTAAGCAGTTTCTTTGAAATCCATTATGTTTTATGGATGCCAACCACCTGTGATATATGTAGGTAGGCGTTGAACTGCTTCGATCAATCCACTGCTGTCTAAACTTACCATCAGAACGACCCACTTAACTTCCCAAGGAACAACATGGTCTAAAACCACCTTGCTATGTTGAAGACTTTGCCACTGAATGGAATATGTTCAACCCTATGTGGTAGTTGCTATTACTAGTTGTGAAAACACAAATTTGTCGATCGAATCCGCGCCTCCGCACCAGTTGTTCTAACTGAGTAAACTACACCGACGGAAGGTATCGTTGCAGATTTATCGTCTTGACACATGCTTCACCCCTGCAGTCCGTCACATCACATCCCTCTTAATTTTTTTTTTTTTTCTGAAGCGAGGAAGGAATTTTTATTAATTCCAGATGATGTGTGGAACAAACATCACACATTTTTCAAAGAACGCAACGGCCAGTAGATCCATTTTCCACAATCGGACGCCACTGTGAAAACACAAATTTGTCGGTGACAGAGACCGAACCCCACCTCCTCGCCCTGGAGCAAGTTGTTCTAACCGACTAAACTACAGCAACGGAAGTTATCACTGCAGATTTGTCATTGTGACACGTGGCCGCCCCGGTGGCGCAGTGGTCTAAGCGATGGCCTCTGATCATTCTCCCGAAAGGGGTCCGGGTTCGAATCCCGGTGAGGCATGGATGTTGTGTTTGTCTTACGGCACTGGCTTTCTCCTTTCCGTGGAACCAGTGACACTAAATTAGGGACGTGCGACTGCTTATGGCCCATTGAGCTGCTCACGGTGGTCGTTAAAACTCCAATAAAAAAAAAATCTTGACACGTGCTTCATCTCTGTAGTACCTTACATAGTACATTTCAAACACTTTCCGCCGCCCCGGTGGCGCAGTGGTCTAAGGCGCTGGCCTCTGATCATTCGTCCGAAAGGGGCCCGGGTTCGAATCCCGGTGAGGCATGGATGTTGTGTTTGTCTTACGGCACTGGCTCTCTCCCTTTCCTGGAACCAGTGACCCTAAATTAGGGACGGGCGACTGCTTATAGCCCATTGAGTTGCTCACGGTGGTCGTTAAACCTCCAATCAAACAAACCAAACAGTTTCCGAATATGTCGGTTTTGTTACTCAAGTAGTAATGCGTGTTTGCGTGGAAGTTTGTGATGTCTCTGCACTACTTCTAACTGTCTAGTATTCTTGCTCTTCGTTTTCTTCATCTGACAGCACCGCCAAGGTGGCACAGGGGTCTAAGCGCTATAGCTTCTGGTACTTCTTCCGAGACGGCTCTGGGTTCAAATCTCGAGAAATGTATAGTTGGCGTGTTTGTCTTACGACACTGGCTATTTCCCTTCCCTGGAGCCAGTGTCCCTAAATCAGTGACGGGTGACTGCTATAGCCCATTGAGTTGCTCACGGTGGTAGCTGAACCCACAAATATGAAAGAATGCTGACGAAAATAATTCGAAACCTCGCTTTTAATCTGAAATAATTACTAATCGGTACTTTGTTTTTTTACAATGACTTGAAGAAGGCATACTCTGTTTAGTTTAAGGAAAAAAATATATTGATTTAAATTAAATGTATTCTGCGTTCGACAAAGAATTGTGAAGAAAATCAACTTTATTCCTTTGGAAGGTACTTTGTTTTACAGCTTTAGTTTGATTTACTTTTCTTTCAGAACTTCATCATAAACAGCAGCTAATTTTCTACAAACACAAGAAAAAAAAGGAACGGTGGCGGCCCCAGGTACGGGCATACCGGGCAACCGGCCAGAGCCCCGCACCGCTGCCAATTAATTAGTAGTTTTTGCCTGGAGCGTCTACCTAAAGGAGCTTTTCTAAGCTGAAGCTCATCAACACTTGCCTAAGGTTGGTTGGTTGGTTTGTTAGTTTTTATGGCGCAAGAGCCATGTCTGGCCAAAGAGCGCCAAACACAAGACAAGACCCTTGCCTAAGGAACACCATGACCCAAATCCGGCTGTCAGCTCTCGCTCTTCTGTCCATACAGAACGATGTGGCATCTACTCTAGACTATAGTGATTTGATTGAAGACTTTTTTTTTTTTTGTGATTGGAGGTTTAACGACCACCGTGAGCAACTCAATGGGCTATAAGCAGTCGCCCGTCCCTAATTTATGATCACTGGTTCCAGGGAAGGGAGAGAGCCAGTGCCGTAAGACAAACACAACATCCATGCCCGACCAGGATTCGAACCCGGACCCCTTACGGACGAATGATCAGAGGCCAGCGCCTTAGACCACTGTGCCACCGGGGCGGCAATTGAAGACTTCAGCCACAAGAAAAGCCGCAGAATTCTTCTTTAAATAATGGGCTTATCTTATAATTATACAGCTATCCTTGTTTATTTAGTAACAGCTCATTTTGGAACAGGTAATATTTTGGATTCCTAATTACATTAATAAACAATGTATTGTATTACATCGTGTTTATTTCATATAAATCAATACAACAATTCCCGATAAAATAAATTCGCTTTGCGATCATATTCACCCCAACTGAGCGGTTCTGTGAGAGAAAAAAGCAAGCGACTGGTTTACGGTCAGAGTATGGAACATGTAGTTTTTTAACGTAAAGGAGCTTCTTCTGTCCATACAGAACGATGTGGCATCTACTCTAGACTATAGTGATTTGATTGAAGACTTTTTTTTTTTTTTTTTTGTGATTGGAGGTTTAACGACCACCGTGAGCAACTCAATGGGCTATAAGCAGTCGCCCGTCCCTAATTTATGATCACTGGTTCCAGGGAAGGGAGAGAGCCAGTGCCGTAAGACAAACACAACATCCATGCCCGACCAGGATTCGAACCCGGACCCCTTACGGACGAATGATCAGAGGCCAGCGCCTTAGACCACTGCGCCACCGGGGCGGCAATTGAAGACTTCAGCCACAAGAAAAGCCGCAGAATTCTTCTTTAAATAATGGGCTTATCTTATAATTATACAGCTATCCTTGTTTATTTAGTAACAGCTCATTTTGGAACAGGTAATATTTTGGATTCCTAATTATATTAATAAACAATGTATTGTATTACATCGTGTTTATTTCATATAAATCAATACAACAATTCCCGATAAAAGAAATTCGCTTTGCGATCATATTCACCCCAACTGAGCGGTTCTGTGAGAGAAAAAAAGCAAGCGACTGGTTTACGGTCAGAGTATGGAACATGTAGTTTTTTAACGTATATGTCGGGTGATGCGTAACATCACAGCCTCTCCTTGACAAATGTCAACCCCGCCTTCTCGTGGTACATCCTGTTCCCACTAAAGGGGCTCTGACGACCGCCAATAGCGGTATAACTGTACCATCGGGATTAGAGGAAATGCTATCCCACACTCACCAGCCCGCTTGGCCAGCGTGGTGAGTTATGGCCAAACCCCTCCAAAATGACTCCACAACTTAAATCTTGGCCCTCAGTCTCCGGCAGCTGGAATGTACCTGGCCAAGGCAGCGGCCAGTGCGACATGAAGGCAGAGGGTGCTAAGAATCCCCGGAGGACCGGACTAGGCTGCCATCTGATGCTGACCTTGGCTACGTATAACGGACGCTCCCTATCTTCTGATTCAAGGCTTCTTGAATTGGAAGAGGAACTACAAAGGATCAAGTGGGACATCGTCGGGCTAAGTGAGGTAAGGAGAAAAGGAGAAGATCTCATTGAACTGAAAAGTGGACATCTCTTCTACTATCGTGGGACAGATACTGGCAGAACTAGTGGTGTTGGATTTATAATAAACAAGAAACTGAAGGATAAAGTTGTAGAAGTTGAAAGTTCCTCTGACAGAGCTGCACGACTCGTTATCCAACTCTCGAGAAGATACCAGGCTCAGATTATTCAAACTTATGCACCCACCACAAGTCATGCTGAAGAAGAAATTGAAGAATTTTATGAGGAAATTCGTGATCTAAATAATAAAGGTAAGCAGCACTTGAAGATAATTATGGGAGATTTCAATGCAAAAATAGGGCAACGGCAACAGAATGAAACTTCAGTAGGTAAATTCGGTCACGGCAACAGAAACCAGCGTGGAAATACTCTCGTAGAGTTTGCAGAGGCAGAAGGGTTTTTCATCTTGAACTCTTTTTTCAAGAAAAAGCCACACAGGAAATGGACATGGAGACATCCAAATGGTACGACAAGTGAAATTGATTTTATTATGTGTAACAAAAAATTTGTCATAGAAGACTGCAGTGTGCTAAACAAGTTCAACACAGGCAGTGACCATAGATTGGTGGGATGTAAGATGCACCTCAACACTAAACTCGAAAGTAGCAAGCTGATAAGACAAACAAAATGTATTGACATAACCAACCTTAAAAAACACCATAATACCTTCAAATTGGAACTGAAGAACAGATTCTCTGCTTTAGAAGGCCTAACATCGGAAGAAGTGGATATTTATGAAGTTAACAGAAAAGTAACCAAAGCTCTTATGGAAACAGCAACAAAATTAGCTGGGTCTAAGAACAAATTGCATGTGAACAAATTATCAGGAAAACCCAAAATGTTGATGCAAAAAGAAGAGAGATGAGGACAACTAAAGAAGATGTGACTTCCAAAGTGGAATATATAGAGCTATGCAAGACAGTACGAAAAAGTATCACTGAAGACGTAAGGAAATTCAACTGTGAACTAGTAAGGAAAGCAATTGAAAACAACCAAAGCCTAAAGATAGCAAAGGGACATCTCAGTAAGGGGAAAAAACAGATTATGGCACTGAGAAAAGAAGATGGTTCTGTAACAAGAAATAGAGGCGAAATTTTGACAAGAGTGAAAGATTTCTACTCCAAATTATATGAAAGGGATGATACATGTACTCCAGACATCATGAAAGGTACCAGTACCAGAGTTCTTCCAGTCCTTCCAGCAGAAGTTGCACATGCAATCAAGAACATGAAGCGGGGAAAAGCTCCAAGAGAAGATGGAATTACTATAAACATCATACAAGAAGCAAGTGGAGAAATTGAAACAGTACTCGCCCAAATTTTCACTCGTTGCCTTAATGAAGGGAAAATTCCTGAGGATTGGAACAACGCTACAATGATCTTGCTACATAAAAAAGGTGACATTGAGGATCTCAGGAACTACAGACCTATCAGCCTCCTATCAGTGGTTTATAAAATCTTCACTAAAGTTCTTTCACACCGCTTGAAAGTGACACTGGACATGGCTCAACCGAGAGAACAAGCTGGATTCAGGAGTGGCTACAGCACAATAGATCATATCCACGTACTGAGAGAACTAATTGAAAGAGCGAGGGAATATGAACTTCCATTGTGCATGGCTTTTATCGATTATGAAAAAGCCTTTGATTCGGTGAAACCATCAGCAGTTGCAATGGCTCTGAAATCCTGCGGTATTGAAGATGCATACATTAATATTATTAATAACATCTATGAAAATGCAAGTGCAAAGATTCGGCTGTTTGAAAATACAACACACATAAAAATTGGAAAAGGAGTGAGACAAAGTGACACCATATCTCCGAAGCTCTTTAATGCCACATTGAAAAATGTCTTTCAATCACTGAACTGGGAAAACAAAGGGATAAAGATTAATGGAGATTATCTAACCCACCTTCGTTTTGCTGATGACATAGTCATTTTTGCAACTACCCCATCAGAGCTAAAGAGTATGATCCAGGAACTTGCTGACAAGAGTAAAGAAGTGGGATTAAAAATGAACTTTCAGAAGACAAAAGTGATGTACAATGCTTTTACAAGAAATGAAGATTTATCGATTGATGGAGAAAAGCTGGAGATAACAGACACGTACGTTTATCTTGGACAGCAGATATCAAGTGAGGGTCACATTGGTGAAGAAATTAATCGGCGTACAAAACTCGCCTGGAGAGCTTTTGGAAGAAACAGCATAATTTTCAAGAGCAATATGCCATTATGTCTTAAAAGAAAAGTGTTTGATCAATGCATCCTTCCAGTGCTTACGTATGGTGCAGAGACGTGGACCTTAGCTAAAAGAGACATACAAAGGCTGCAGACAACTCAAAGAAGAATGGAGAGGTGCATGCTTGGTGTAACCAGGAGAGATAAGAAGAGGAACACGTGGATCCGAAAAATGACAAGAGTGGAAGACATCATGATCAGAGTTAAATCCCTGAAATGGCAATGGGCTGGACATACTGCCAGAAGAACAGACCATCGATGGACAGCCGAAATTTTAGATTGGATTCCAAGGGACAGGAAAAGACCCAGAAGAAGACCACATGGAAGATGGGTGGATGAAATTCGAAAGTATGCGGGAGTGACATGGAGGAGACTGGCACAAGACAGACCGTTGTGGAGGAAACTTGGGGAGATCTTCGTCCAGCAGTGGATTGATAATGGTTGACAATGATGATGATGATGATATACACTATATTGACAAAAGTCATCGGACAAACCTTCAAAAGCAAATCAACGGATCCGCTGCGTTGTTAAGATGCGCGGTACAGCTGCAAACGGTATAAAAATAGGCCTGTAGCTGACCGCGATCATATCGCACTGTGAGGTTGAGTAAAAATGTCGCGGCGGGAGAGAAATGACTTTGGGAAAGGAAAGATTGTTGGATGTTATATTAGTGGGTTGTCCATAAGAGAAACCGAGAGGCATTTAAATACTGTATACCCAAGTCAACTGTTTTGGATGTACTGAATAAGTGGAAGACACATGGCGTGCTTGAAGCAGCAAAACGCACCGGCAGACCAAAGAAAATCAGTGATAGACGACGTCGAAGCCTCAGGAGAGTCGTTACAGCTAATCGACGGAGTACTGCACAAGACCTCAGTGTACAGGTGAGTAAAAATGCTGGAACCTCGGTATGTACACGTACCATTCGCAGAGAACTTCCTTCCATGGGTTGCCGTGGTCGTGCGGCTTTTCATAAGCCTTTCATCGCCACTCGAAATGCTACTCGACGTTTAGCATGGTGTAAAGAACATTTATCGTGGACCATAGATCAATGAAAACGGGTCCTATGAACTGATGAATCCAGCTATACGTTCCATCAGTCTGATGGCCGTGGGTGGATATGGCTTCAGCCGGGGGAACGTTATTTACCACAGTGTACTGTTCCTACGGTCAAATTTGGAGCTGGCAGTGTATTCGTGTGAGGGTGTTTTTCGTGGTATGCGCGAGTGCCATAAGACAGACATAACATCCATGCCCCACTGGAAATAAAACCCGTACCCAACTCAGAAGAATGGTCATGACGCTCTGCTGGCGCAGCGCTCAGACCACTGCGCCACCAGGGCGTCATAATATGAGATAATAACTTTACAATTTCTATCGGGTTGCATAAAGACTTTTTTATGCATCCTCAAAGGAGAAACACAAAATTCATCTCACAATAAGCTGATGGAAGGTAACGGTGATATAATTATCACGCATCATTGCACTAATCGTGAACGCTTGCCAAACATCAGGCTAGTTAAATCAGATATTTTTTTATTTATGAAAATAGCTCTGAGAATGTTTGTTTTTCCTGCCTTTGCTTTCTCCTATCTGAGCTGAATTCTATGAAACATTTAAAAGATAAAAGATGATCCCAATAATTTGGATGTTCATCATTAATTACAACTTTACATATTATTTGCGAGTTATACTGTAGGGGTTTTAACTTACCTATCATATGTAACCTTATACAGTACACGGCCGAGTCACATTATTGTGATCATCAGCTAATATCCAGAGTAACCGCCGTGCGCAGTGCGGACAGCAGCTGGGAGTGACTCGATAAGGTGCTAGAAGGTGTTCACAGGTATGGGGAGCCATGCTGACTATAGTGCATCTGACAGCTGCTGGAAAGTGCGTGGTGGAGAATCCATAGAGCGAACAACACGATCGAGGTGGTCCCACAGATGCTGAATTGGGTTTAAGTCTCGGGAATTAGGAGCCAAGGAAGCACTTTGAAGCCTTCATCGTGCTCTTCCAACCACTCTCGGACATTTCTAGCTATGTGACACATTGCATTGTCGTGCTGGAAGATCCCATCCGCCCCAGGGAAAACAATCGGCATGTATGGGTGTACGTGGTCTGCAAAGATGGATTCATAACGAATTCGGTCTGTAGTGCGTTCCACAGGTATGAGTGGACCCACGGAATGCCACGAAAACAGTCCCTAGACCATTACGATGCCCTCACCAGCTTGTGTTCTTCCAGCAATGGTCGAAGAGTGTTTGTTCTCCGATATTTCTATCCTTATACGCCAACGTCCATCCGTTCGATGAAGCAGAAAACGTGACTCATCGGAGAAGGCAATCCTTTGCCAATCAGCGGAGGTCCAATTCCCATACTGCCGTGCAAATGTAAACCTTTTCTACCGATGCACCTTCGTTAGCCCAGGTGCAGTGACCATCCGTCTGCATCGGAGACCTGTACGCAGCAGGATTCGCTGGACTGTCGTTTTAGACACACATCCGGTAGCCCCCTGGTTCATTCGGCCAGTGAGTTGCTCCACTGTAGCATGTCTATCGGCCCTGAAACACCTTCGCAGCCGACGTTCACCTCTCACATCAATGGCACGTGGTGCTCCGCAGTTTTAACGTCGCTTATTCGCAATGGTGCCATTTCTCCAATCACGATACACTTTAACCACAGCAGCACGCGAGCAATTCACAAACTGCGCTGTTTCAGAAATACTGCCACCCTTGGCCCGAAAGCCGATAATCATCCCTTTTTGCAAATCTGATAAATCACTCCTTTTATCCATGACAGCAACGAGTGATATGTTTTCAGAATGATCATGATCATGATCATATGTAGAGGATTTTAGGAAGGGAGTGTCTGACACCAGGTCTTAAACAACCCTTAGAAATAGGAAGCTAGGAGATTTGGGCTAGAGTGCCCGATAGGAAAGTGACACGGAAGCGAAGTAGAAAGGGGGAGGAAGACGCCCTTATTTATTACCGGGGGGCCAGTACCCGGTATGTTTTCAGAATGCTTATAGCACACCTTATATACCCTCCAAGCCATTTCACGACAGGTGCCTTCTTTCATTGGCTACGCGCTGTTGACGTCAAAAGTAGGAGGTGGTCACAATAATGTGACTCGACTGTGTATTATTAACTCTGCTAAAGTTTCTTATATTATAGTGTCCCTCACAATGGGCACTTTTAATCTAGCCCATTGTGAGGGACACAACGCTTCGTTCTTATACTCTGCCCCATCAATCTTTCACATCCTGCCATACGTTGTAGGCAGCTACATAGTCAGTGGGCTATTTGCTGCTGTATTGATGACAAATAGCCGTGTAACTGCATGTTTTTTAATGTTAAGAAAACAAGGATCCTTTCTTTAGTGTTGATCTGAATATTGAGGAGTAGACAACGTTAAATTCTACATCCTGTAATTCTGATTGCATCGTAAGCTAGTGGTATAGTATGTAAAAAGGTGCCATATGTAAAATGAAATTCGTGGAAATACACATAGGCATACGTGATATACTGTATAACTAAATATATGATGTTTCTATGGAACAGAAGGGCCCACTGCATGATTCTGCTGTAGGGCCCCAACATTACCAGTTGTGCTAATGATTCCAATAATAACTTGACTATGGGTTAATATAATCTTTTTCAAGTTCTTTACTGGAACACTATTCGGACTGAACCTTAAATGTAACGGTGATTTCACACTTCCACCATTGCATATCCCAATTGCTTTTATATCATTGTTAATAATGAAGTGCAATTTTCTAAAAAAAGATTCACTGTAAAAAAACAAACTCCAATGCTCTGTCATTGCGAGGCAAAACAATAAAAACCGGAAATTCTCTGTGCCATAATTATTTATGCATTGCATATTAGGCTATTTATGCATGAACTAGCTACTCAACAGATTGGTACTGGTGTGCATGCAGCTTAACTTTTTACCTTTTTCAGTAACAATTTTTTTTCATATAGTTAAAAATCCTTCAAAAATGAGGTCTTTGTTTTGTCAAGATGGTCAGTAGAGATGAACTTAACATTTACGAACGTTTTCATGTAGTTCCACAGTTTGCATGTGTGTGTGTGTATCACTCTTAATATTTTTACATACAATTCACCATGAAGGGATAAAGAAACTAACTTTGCATGAATTTCACACAGAGTATTTCTACAGGATATCAATTTCAACGCCCTAATAACATGGAATTTTTATAACTTACGCAAAAATGCAAATTCGTAGAAACAGAAAATAATAATACAACAAACACTTTTTTCCACGTTAGCCCTCTCACTGCAATCGGCTGAGAGTTTGCACTTAAGTTCAACAGTCTGCAGCTACAAACTCGTGCACATGCATAAAATGCACAGTTTAAAAAATTATAATTAAACTATGGTTTACTAATAATTTTATTTCAAATAACTAATCATACATGCCACTTATGGACCTAACAAATAAAATTTAATAAAATCCCAGATTTAACGAGCGAAAGAAAATGTAAGATGATTTGATTGTTAAAAGCAATTATCTTAGCTATTCTCTCCCTCGTTAAATCTTGGATTTCATTAAATTTTGTTCATTAAAAACTATTTAATTGGTTTTAAATTAACATTGTATAAAACAAAAGTTCCTGTTTTGCTCGTTAAATATGGACTAATCATAAGCGGGTTCTACTGTACTATGTTTTATTGTTTTCCTTTAGCAGCAGAGCTAGTTCCTTCGTCCCTTCATGGCGGGTGAAGCTGGCACTATTTAAACATGGCAAAGTGATAAACACAAACTTGGGAACTATGTGAAAGCGTTCGTAAATAAAGTAACAATAGCCACCATCAGCAGAAAGAGGTTGCCGTATTCTTGCACAACTCCATAACACAATAAAATATTTCTTGATTTCCAGAAATTACATTCATATTCTCATTGATGTAGTTCTAATTAAAAATGCAAATTCGTAGAAAAAACTGCTTTAGCAGTGAACTGATTAGGTAAAAACGTCTTGGAAAGAAGACTCAAAGTTTTTTAAAGCTTTGTGAATTCTGATTTGCTATTTTTATTGTTCAGCATATTTTATGACGTGCCTGCACCGCAGGACGCACATGAGGTAAAGGCAAATAGCAGCGAGAGCATACGTCCGCGTAGTTCAGTTGGGAGAGCAACTTATTCCGGAGTGAGGGGACTCGGATTCGATGCCCAGCGTGGACAAAAATGACGGAGAAATTTACTTCGTTATAACATGTTCTGCAACAGCCTACCTACGGAAAGTACCCCAGCATAGCTAAGCTGCACTGAGGCCCTTCTACATCCCTGCATATTCTCTATTAATATACCTTTAGAAATTCTGTGGGACATTTTTGTATGGCGTCAATGCATTATAACTCGAGACTGAATTTTTGATAAAATAATAAAATATTTTGGGGATGTTTAGCTATATTTTAAAAACTGAGAGAAAAGTTTCACATAGTGCAGAGCATTATATACAAAATACAGATTTTGAAGTTGTGAATCCGTTTATTGGTGCAAATATGACATGAATGGTATATTTACAACAATAAACGGATTCACAACTTCAAAATCTGTATTGTACAATAGTGCAATCCTGTATTTCATTCATTAACACATAGTTAAGGAAGTTCAAAATGAAGCCTATACATAACTTACCCCCACATAAAAAAAAAATATGCTTTCAAAGATATTCTAATCACAGCTCACAAACATTTAGTGGCAACTATTTAAGTGAATTGATATAGTGCTTCTAGGCCAGCACTTGCCACAGCGGAAAGAGTGAAGACACATTAGCATTGTGAGATACAAGAAAACTACAAACATAATAAATAAATTTATTTTTTGATTCCATCATTTCCATGCACAGTGTCAAGTTAACGCTGATTTTTAGCACGTCTTTTGTAAGAAAAGATCGTGCTTATGTTACCGGTTTGTCCGTCCGTCAGTCCGTCTGTACCCACGCTATTTCTTTTTTTTTTTTTTTGATTGGAGGTTTAACGACCACCGTGAGCAACTCAATGGGCTATAAGCAGTCGCCCGTCCTTAATTTAGGGTCACTGGTTCCAGGGAAGGGAAAGAACCAGTGCCGTAAGACAAACACAACAACCATGCCTCACCGGGATTCGAACCCGGACCCCGTTCGGACGAATGATCAGAGGCCATCGCTTAGACCACTGCGCCACCGGGGCGGCACCCACGCTATCTCTGCAACTATTAGTCCGATTTGAAAAATTCTTTTTGCATTGGGAAGTTTGAAATATGCTAATGATGATCCTTTATTTCGTTTGTTTTTTTTACGATGTACAATTTCGCCGCTAGAGGGCGTAAATGCAGATGATGTCGAATTCAAAAATACGTTTTATTCCACATATTTGCTTCTAAACATCCGATTGAAAAAAAATTTTATCTTTCGATTCCATTTATGTCGAAGAGTATTTTAGATATAGTTACTTTATCAAATTACGCATAGATTTTGCGCTAGGGGGTGTAAAAGTAAATTACATTTTTCCCGATAACTCTTCTTCTAAAACTCCGATTTGAAAACTTTTTGCTTCAGCGGATGCACCTCGTGATGGAAACGTTTTTGCATATAATTTCAAATTTTTGGTGAAGAATACTTTAGCCACCAGGGGGCGTAAGTGTTAATTTTTGCTTCTGCTGTATTTGCCATGAAATCTGAGCTTCTAAGATATCGATTGAAAAAATTCTTTAGTGGACTGATGCCACTCACATCGATAAATCTTTTTGGAATATTCTCTTCTTAAAATATTCCACAGTTTCTCCGCCAGGGGGCGTAGATGTATATTTTACTTTTGTCAATATATCTACTTCTAGGAGTCCGATTTGAAAAAATCCTTCTTTGTTGGATAGTGTTTTCAGTGTGACACGTTTTTCATATAATTTCAAAATTTTCAAGTACTTCATAGACTTTCCGCTAGGGAACGTAGAGGTAAATTGGGTTTCCTCCTATATCTCTGCTTCTAAATCTCCGATTTGAAAACTTCTTTCTGAACCGGATACAGCTCCTGATGGGAAATCCTTTGCACATGATTAATAATTTTTGTAAAAAATGGTTTGGCCACCAGGTGGCGTAAGTCTTAATTTCCGCTTCTGATGTAAACTAATACTTGTGGAAAATTCTGTGGGCCACTGCATGTCACCACGGTTTAAAGTCTCAAAAAATAAAGTTAAGTGACTAGAGCATTCAATTATTAATTCCTTATCAAAGAGAAATTTTCTTTTACAATCTATACAACTGATTTTCTTTTTCGTGACAGATTTGGAGACATACCCAGAAATATAGATAAATGATATAATATCCTTATCTGTGACATTAACATCATCTGGTAAAGAAATCACTTTATCAAATTCTACACTGATGTCATCAGAAAAATTATCATCATCATCATCTCCACATGGAAAACATTTCAAAGAAAACACACCTCTTTTAGATGGCATCAATTTAATTAAACTCACAACTTTTAATTTCCTTTCAAACTCTACAATTTGAATAAGTGACTCATGATAATTAGCTCCACTAGTTTGGCGAAATTGCCCAAAACGAGCTTCCAAATTATCTGTTTGAAACTTACCTAACAGTACATACGATGCATTACATTCCTTTAACAAATTTTCTGCAACATTGATCAAACTTGCTGTGGAATAAAGCGACTTGTGACTTCGGTGACAATTTCCCACTTCTTCGAGTAGAAGAGCTTTCATGGAGAATATCCCAATTTCTCAGATAGATACAAGAATCCTTTAAAAAACAAATTGTTTCATCAGTAGTATTTATCACAGGTTCTTGAAATGTATCCTGAAACCGAATTCCTTTTCTAGGGGTCTTCACATTTACAATAAGGACCAAATCAAGGAAATGTTTTGTGCTTAGAACACCACAACCATAACCAGTCTTATTTTGGAATGATTCAATTTGTAAAGCTGCTGATGTTTTTTCATCAAATAGTTTAATGGTGTTATTCACATTCTGACATTCAAATGAAGATGGAAGCGAAACCTTTCTAGATAAGGCAGGGCATATTTTGATGTAATCATTTTTCTCTAAATCATACATCGTTTTCAAGTGCAAAATACTAACATGATAAAATGATCCTTGTTATTAAATGTTGGAATACAAAAAGTTTAGTTTGTGTCCTTTTGTTTCAGCCAGTTGTTTCGAATAGATTTGAGAAGGTGCACTGGGTCAAACAATAAAAATATAGGCTTGCCTTTATACACAGGATTTTCAGACGAGTATTTGAGGGTTCCGCCACATAACACTTCAAACATGTTTTGGTTAATCCTGTTATTGTCAGATATCAGAGTTATTATTTCATACCCAATAATTTGTACATAATTAACAACTTTTAATATTAGATCTAACAGCTGTGTTCCATTTAAGTTTTTTACTGGAAACATAGTAGCCCAGTAAATAAAGGCCAAAATTGGGTCAAACCCGGAACAAATTAGGTAAAAGCTGAATTTTTGCAGGCTGGTAGAACTCATTGGGCTTAGCATTTTCACAAAAGTCCCCGCCCCTCCCCCGCTTGCTTCGCCCTCTACGCCCCCAAAAGGAGGGGGGAATGAGGTCTAAGACTAATCCACTCGTAACTCCCGAAATAATTGGCGTACAGCGATAATTTTTTTTTTAATTTATTCCTCTTGATGTGGTCTATAAATTTTGTTCTATTCATTTTTACTATATCTCCAATAGTTTTGCAGCAATTTGCAAAAACCCGCAAAATAGCACATTTTTCTCTCGACATTTTCCCGATTAACTCCAATTACCGCTTCACAGAGCCAAAATTTCCGAAAAGGCTCCGAATAAAAGTTGTAGCAAATTTTATAACCTTTACAACAATATATTATTTGTCTTACAGCAATATATAGTTTCGCTTACACTGTATCTAAACCATGTCAGCCTTAAGGTGGTTCCACCTAAAATTTCTGCTTTATGTTTCCAATGGTAAAACTTCTTTACATATTTTCTTCTCAATTAATGTATTCCCAAGGATGAAAATTTGCACATCGATAAAACTAACTTTAAGTTATAGTATGAGATACCTAATACTTGCTAAAACATAACCATAATTTAGAAATCCAACATTTTTGGAAAACAGAGAGCTTATCATAAAAGCCAGTACAGTTGTAGCTTCTGTATCAATTCCATCAGCAAAACCATCTACCGTTCCACTTTTATACGTAATGCAAGGCTTTATGTATATTTCATCCAGTAATAGATTAACCAGTCTTTTCTTTCTCCATCTGTCAGAATTTCACTTTTTTCACCTAAGTACTTTTGATGGCAAGACTGTATTTTTGATGATGGTGAACCAACATTTAATGATGGTTTCCTCAAATATAATACGATGGATGTGGAAATGTCAAGTAATTACTATCTTGTATAACCCGATAAAGTGATGGACTTGAATAAAATAAATAGCAAGCCCATGCAATTGTTTCTGGACTGTAAATACGCTGCTTTTGAAGTAAGAGTTGGATCTGCTCATAAAGAAACATGATTTTTTTCAGATTAGCATTTTGTTCATTATTTGAATAAGTCTCTAATAATTTCAAAACGAATTTCAGGTTGTCGTTTATGTCATGATCGTCAGCTGACAGCTTGGTAGTTATACAAATGGCTTAGCAGAGTTTCAAATTTTGTCCACTTATCACACAAAAGTTCATTTCCCAGAATCAATCTGAATTTTTCAGTAGGGATAACAGTTTTGAAAAAACACTGTAATTTTTAAATAAATTTCAACTTTCAGAGACACAACCATTTTGGGGCAGTCAGTATCGTCGCTTTTCAGGAACAGGACATAACCCGTTTTTCTAACCGATATCCAAAAGCTGCTTAGCTTTTCGGAAAAGGTTTCGGTGAAGTTTTCAAAATCAGCAATATTATCTTCTGTGCACCATTCTTCAAAATATTTTTTCACAGATTTCTAATTTTCTCTTTCAGCAGGTGTTTTCCTCTTCATGGGTAATTTCTTGGTAAGGTCGGAAGGCTGGTTCAGAAATACTGTAGGATCAGGGACATCGTCAAGGGAGTGCAAAGGTGGGCTTTAACCCACCCTGAAAGTTATCTTGCCTACCCTGCCGCTCACCCAGTTTAAGATGTGCCGTATTTTAATTTTTTCTAACTTTAAAATATAATCTGGACTTTGCTAAGAAATAATGACTACGGTGTTTTCGTCGTACATACCCACATATCCCCCCCTAGGAAGTGCATTTTCCCTTCTCTGTAGAAAGGTTATCCAAATAGCATCCACAGGGTAATGAAAAAATTCAATTGTTTTTCACGCTTCCAAATCCTCAATTTAAACTTTTTTCACGTTATCAGGGGGCGAATAAAGAGGATGAACTGGACTTCACTGAGGCCATCAGTAATCGCTCTGCTGTTGTTAGAGGATATCAGTAATTGTTCTGATGTTTATTTGCGCTACTAAGTAGTGGATTCCAACACAGAATGTGGAGTGTAAAGCTATACCAGCGCTGTTAAGCTTGCCTTAGGACAAAGAGAGAACAGGTCGTATCTGATGATTACTTTGGAAGATTGGTTGGTGGATTTTAATGGCGTAAGGGCCATGTTCTACTTTGGAAGAGATGAGTGCAAGACAAGGCTGCTGGCTTGAAGGAAAGGAGTTAAGGAGGGGGAATGTATTGTTTGCGTCTCTTTATTTCCCTTCAACCACAACCCACGAAAACATCTGCTTCAAGACCCTTTTCCTAGGCATGAAATTTTCCTTTAATAAGGGCGTGTTACTGGTGCTGATGGCAGTGTGTCATGTTCATTATACGGGAATGTGATTCTTTGGGTTTTACTAATTTTATTAAAACTGGGGAAGGATTATTAGCAAAAAATAACTCCAAACAATGGATGCTTTCGTATTCCAGAGAGTAGAAAAACTTTAAGACATTTCCGAAATTAATGAGTGAGCATCCAGGAGATGGGATGAGATGGGTAGGGGGGGGGGTGCACAAATACCTCTGTAGCCTGTAGTAAAAAACATTACAAATTCTTTCTTTCAGTGCTTCGTACATTAATTTGCTATTAAACTTGCCTTAGTAAAAATAATACTCTCCCACCCTGACATAGAAGTCTAGCGACGTCTCTGTGTGTAGGATATGAATCTTTACTTAAAGTTGGATACCTTCTCTTAACAACAAATTCTGTGCCATCTGGTCTTTTAACTTTTTCTTCGGAAATAACAAATCTTTGGTCGAAGTGTTTTATGTAAACATATCAGTATTTGCCTGGTACAAAATCTTTTCTGTTGATACTTTTCAGCCACTTCTCTCTGAGATCCACGTCATTTGGGAATTTGAAGGTGGAAACTCGTTCTCCTGTCCCATCATAGTTCGATCGACAGCATAGTACGCTGCATTTTCGTATCATTATAAATATCAACCTATACGCACGTTAAAACATACAGCAAAAAAGGAAAGCAGCACGTTACCACGGTTTGAAAACTTTGCCCAAAGACCTTGGAGGAGAATAAACTGGCAAATACCTAGCTACTTCCGTCAATGTTGAAAAACCGGATGTTCCGCCATTAGCGAGGACGGAAAACTATCCGTGCGTGTTGCAAATCTTGCTTTAAATAGTTGTTATGATTAGTAAACATGGTCAGGTTTTTTTGTTTTGTTTTTTGATTGGAGGTTTAACGACCACCGTGAGCAACTCAATGGGCTATAAAGCAGTCGCCCGTCCCTAATTTAGGGTCACTGGTTCCAGGGAAGGGAGAGAGCCAGTGCCGTAAGACAAACACAACATCCATGCCTCACCGGGATTCGAACCCGGACCCCTTACGGACGAATGATCAGAGGCCATCGCTTAGACCACTGCGCCACCGGGCTTGGTCAGGTTTGGGTCAGGTACTGTGTTGGATATGGATATAACACTAAGGGGAATGCGGCCGACATAAAATACGGATATATTTTCACAAGTTAAATGTTTTGCTCATTGTTGTTCATAATGTCTTTGGCTGTAATTGCGTAGATGATGCTTTTTACCAGTATGACGGAATATATGTTTTAAGTATGAAGGAATATATGGACATCACATCATGTTCAAAATATAATAATTATCTATAGAACAATGTTTTTGGTTTGGATATAGGACTGTTAACAATTTTTGAACACCCTCTTTTGTTCATTTCAATTTTTTGTGTTCCATGTTCAAAAAATCAAACCTCGAAAAACATGTTCGACATCCAAATAGTCACATTTGGGGCCTAAGGATTGTTTGCAATTGAGATTTTCGAACATGGGATACCGAAAATATCAAAAACTGTGTGTTTCGAGACATCAGAATTTTTTAATTGTACCTGGGGGCACTAGGAATGCAAATAGAGTTCCTCGACAGTCACCCCTGTGAAAAGTGACATGCTGTTCCTCCCCTGCGGAGAGATGAAATATATTTATTGCCTTACATTTTTTTTTTTAATTTGCGGAAAAACACCAGTTGGAAACTCTCCTATGGATTTAATTTTTTTTTTAATAACATTGCCCAAAACATGATGAAAAGTCTTCAAGACTCTCTAGGTAAACATCCTTTGTACGCTCCACCTCTTTTGGAAAGATTATATAAATTATTACCCTACTTTTTTAGCACGTCTTTTGTAAAAAAAGATCGAGCTTCTGTTATCGGTTTGTCCGTCCGTCCGTCTGTACCCACGGAATCTCTGCAACTATTAGTCCGATTTAAAAAATTCTTTTGCATTCGAAAGCTTGAAATATGCAAATGATGATCCTTCATTTCGTTTTTTTTAACGATGCACAATTTTGCCGCTAGGGGGCGTAAATGCAGATGATGTCGAATTCAAAATTACGTTTTAATCCACATATTTGCTTCTAAACATCCGATTGAAAAAAACTTTTATCCTTCGATTTCATTTATGTCGAAGAGTGTTTTAGATATAGTTTCATTTTCAAATTACGCATAGATTTTCCGCTAGGGGGCGTAAAAGTAAATTGCATTTTTTCCGATAACTCTTCTCCTAAAACTCCGATTTGAAAAAACTTTTTTTCAGCGGATACATCTCCTTATGGAAAATCTTTTGCATATAATTTCGAATTTTTGTTAAAGAATACTTTGGCCACCAGGGGCCGTAAGTGTTAATTTTTGCTTCTGCTGTATTTGCCATGAAATCTGAGCTTCTAAAATATCGATTGAAAAAAATCTTTCGTGAACTGATGCACTCCCATCGATAAACTTTTTCGGAGTACTTTCTTCCGAAAATATCCCACAGTTTCTCCGCCAGGGGGCGTAGATGTATATTTTATTTTTGTCAATATCTCTACTTCTAAAAGTCCAATTTGAAAAATTACTTCTTTGTTGGATATTGTTTCTAGTGTGACATGTTTTTACTAAAAATTCTAAATTTTCAAGTAATTCATAGACTTTCCGCTAGGGGGCGTAAAGGTAAATTGCGTTTCTCACTATTTCTCTGCTTCTAAACCTCCGATTTGAATAATTGCTTCTGCACCGGATACAGCTCCTGATGGGAAATCCTTTGCACATAATTTTTAATTTTTGTAAAAAAATGGCTTGGCCACCAGGTGGCGTAAGTCTTAATTTCCACTTCTGATGTATTTGCAGCAAAATATGAGCTTCAAAAATCTCGATTGAAAAAAGTCTTGTGTTGACCGATGCTACTCATGTCGACAAACCTTTTAGGAACACTTTCTTCTTGAAATAATGCATGGTTTCTACGCCAGGGGGCGTAGATGTATATCTTATTTTTGTCAACATCTCTACTTCTAGGGGTTCAATTTGAAAAATTCCTTTTTTGTTGGATAGTGTTTCCAGTAAGACATGTGCCTCATATAATTTCAAAATTTTCAAGTAATTCATAGACTTTCCGCTAGGGGGCGTAAAGCTAAATTGCGTTTCTCCCTATATCTCTATTTCTAAATCTCCGATTTGAAAAATTATTTCTGCACCTGATACAGCTCCTGATGGGGAAATCGTTTGCACATAATTTCTAATTTTTGTAAAAAAAAAATGGTTTGGCCACCAGGGGGCGTAAATCTTAATTTCCGCTTCTGATGTATTTGCAGCAAAATATGAGCTTCTAAATCCTCGATTGAAAAGAACGTCGTTTGTAGACCGAACTACTCGTGTCGACAAACCTTTTAGAAACATTTTCTTCTTAAAATAGTGCATGGTTTCTGCGCCAGGGGCGTAGACGTATATCTTATTTTTGTCAATATCTCGACTTCTAGGAGTCCGATTTAAAAAATTCCTTCTTTGTTGGATAGTGTTTCTAGTGTGACATGTTTTTACTAAAAATTCTAAATTTTCAAGTAATTCATAGACTTTCCGCTAGGGGCGTAAAGGTAAATTGCGTTTCTCACTATTTCTCTGCTTCTAAACCTCCGATTTGAAGAATTGCTTCTGCACCGGATACAGCTCCTGATGGGAAATCCTTTGCACATAATTTTTAATTTTTGTAAAGAAATGGCTTGGCCACCAGGTGGCGTAAGTCTTAATTTCCACTTCTGATGTATTTGCAGCAAAATATGAGCTTCAAAAATCTCGATTGAAAAAAGTCTTTTGTTGACCGATGCTACTCATGTCGACAAACCTTTTAGGAACACTTTCTTCTTGAAATAATGCATGGTTTCTACGCTAGGGCGTAGATGTATATCTTATTTTTGTCAATATCTCTACTTCTAAAAGTCCAATTTGAAAAATTCCTGCGTTGTTGGATAGTGTTTCCGATGCGAAATTCAAAAATTTCACGTAAATGTTTTAAGACTTTCCGCTAGGGCGCATAAAGGTAAATTGCGTTTTCAGCTGCTAAAACTCCGATTTGAAAAATTCTTCCTGTATCGCATACAAGACCTGATGGAAAATATTTTTCACATAATTTCTAATGCTTTGTAAAGAATGGTTTGGCCACCAGGGGTCATAAGTGTTAATTTCTGCTTCTGATGTATTTGTAGCAAAATCTGGGCTCCTGAAAACTGGACTAATTTTTTTTTTCTTGGACCGATACCGCTCATATGGAAAAACCTTTTGAGAATACTTTCTTCCTAAAATAATGCATGGTTTTCCCACCAGGGCACGTAAAGTCACATCTTATTTTTGTCGATAACTCTGTTTCTAAGAGTTCGTAAGCTCAAGATTCCGTTTACACCAATATCTGAGGGATTAAAGACCCGATTGAAAAACATGCGCACACTTTCTTCGCTTCTCTGGACAGTGTATCAACAACATTCATTGAACATTTCAAAGTTCGTCTCCCCTCAGAAGTCAGAAATACAACGCATTTGTTTTATGTGACGTGCAAGATTCTTTGGTTTAATAACCCAGTATGTCAGGTTTGTGAGCCCATGTGACATAACTATCAAGTAAAAATGAGCCACTGCTCAATATCAAGGTGTCAATGTGTTAACAGAACAATTTCAAATGGAAAGTGTGCTCATGTCAAAGTGTCAAGTGGTTATGTAATTCTCATTTTATTCGATCACAGCTGGGTGAAGTGAATTTTGTGTTGTATAACAACCAGAACAATTTCAAATGGAAGATGTGTTCATGTCAAAGTGTCACACAATTCTCATTTTATTCGATCACAGCTGGGTGAAGTGAATTTTCTGTATTTTTACCCATTCAGTTTGCTGTGGTTGTGATAAACACAGCTATTCTCGGCTTCAAAAGGTAGTTAAGGCTGTCAATGCACGATCAGATTCGTCTTAATATAGAGCACAAACACCACACCTTCCAATCCCCATCTAAAAACGTAGGTTAAAAAACGTCTTTATTTACAATTAAAAGGGTGAGTTTAAAAGCTCTAGCGAGCACTTTCGCGAACCACTGTGGTCGCATCATCAGGCTAAGGAGTGAAATCACTATGAAACGGTACATGACTTAAATAGTAAGAGAGATGAGCACAGGATTACAAATATGTAAATGAGATGAGTAAAAGATATTAAATGCCAATCACTACAAACTATTTACAAAATTACCTAAATTATTTTGAGGGTTCCTCGCTTGGATATTCCAACATGAGTTCTCTCCAGGCATTAGGAACATAAGCAGGTATATCCTCATTGCAGCACTTAGATCCCAGTTTTATAATGTGAAGACTCTCAGTAAATAACATAAAACTTTTTGTCGAGGCTGTTGATAGCAAGTTTGCATTGTCCCAATCCGGTTTTAGGTCTCCCTCAATGAAAGGTTCTTGACAAAGTCGAAGTAACTACTCCTTTACGAATTGCATATTTATGTTCAGCCCATCTGATTCCCAAGCTTCTGTAGGTCGAACCCACATACCAGAGATTTGCAGTTTGTCCATTAATGTCCAACAGTGGGATACTGTAAACACCAAAATGGGATAGAGTTGGTATTGTGTCTCTATCATGCCTAATCATAGAAAAAAAGGTTTTGGGTCTTGACACCAAAACCCAAAGAATATGTTTTGCAGGTGTTTTTTAGCAAAGTAACAACTGGTTTCAAATAGGTTATACTTCCCACGTAGGTAGTTGTGCATACACTTCTGGTGAGGGTTATAGAAGTCTTCCGTTTATATTGTTGTATACGTTTTTTAAAACAATCCGTGAAGATTAATGAGATTGCAAAAGTACATGGGATACCCATGTACTTTTGCAATCTCATTAATCTTCATCAATTCCTGATTACAATAATAGCGATTTGAAGAATGGGTAAATGCTCTATTAACTAGTAATCTAATTGCTGAATACTTATAGGGGGTTGGTGTACAAGAATTGAAAGGGATCAGAACCGGGATAGAGGTAGGCTTACGATATACAGAGAAGTCAAAGTTTGTATGGTTAGGGGAGTGTGAAACCAAGAAGTCAAGGAAGGGCAGTGACCCTTCTTTTTCTATTTCTGTAGTAAACTTTATGCCAGGAACTATGGATCATAAATCAGAGAACAAAGCATGTAATTCAGCAGTTGAGTGGGGCCAGACAAGGAAAACATCATCAACATATCTTATGTATAAAAATGATTGAACACTGCAGGATTTGAGATAGTGATTTTCTAGGTGCTGTAGTAAGATTTCAGCAAGAACAGGTGACAGTGGGGAGCCAATAGGTTCTCCCTCCTTCTGTTTGTAGACAGTATTTTGAAAGCGGAAGAAACTTCTGTCCCCTACAAGTCTTAAAGCTTAAAAGGTAGTATCAATTTCAGCTTGACTATATTGATTCTGGGAAAGTAGAATTTCTTCAATGTGGGAGTAAACAACTGAGCGAGGGATATTAGGAAAGAGGTTTTCAACATCAAGGGAGGCTAGGAAAAACTGATTTTTCGGAAATTGGCAGGATTTTATTTTGTTAATGGCCTCTGTTGTACTTTTAACAGAGTAAGATGAACCAGTGGTATAAGTCTTCAAGAAGGTTGCAAGAGAGTTTTCCAGATTTCTGGTTAATTTTGCATATCCTGAGATGAATAGTCGGACAGGGTTATCCGGTTTATGTGTTTTGACCTTTCCGAAAGCTTCAGGGACTCTGGAACCCAGGAGGTAAAATATTCCGGGAGATACAGGTCGGTAGTAAGCCAGAGTTGCGTAATTTTGATAACTGCAAATGCCTATACAATTACTAAGTTATCAAAATTACGCAACTCTGGCTTACTACCGACCTGTATCTCCCGGAAGATGTTACCTCCCCTGGGTTCCAGAGTCCCTGAAGCTTTCGGAAAGGTCAAAACACATAAACCGGATAGAGAATTGTTTGGAGAACACACTGAAATAAACCGTTTTTCGATTCTGGTGATACTTCAAGAGCTACTGTATTTTAAAGTTAAGATAAGCAAAAAAGTGCTATCAGGTCGCGTTCCGGACACACTAACAGCAACAGAACGACGAAACTTTGTAGGCATGTAGTGGCATGGCCGAATTTTTGCACCTCGTCGCCCTTTTTTTGAATTTCGATTTAATTTACGAGAAATTAAATTTTTAAATATCACAAAATTCTCTATTTCTCGATGGGATCCACTTGAAAAAACGGTTATATGGCAAACTATGAAGCATAACGCATTGCAATTTTACAGAATAAACTTACAAGTATCATCCCTTTTTTACAAAAAAATTTTTTAAGAAAAAGTCATTTGCTGATTTTTAAGCATTTTTTAAAGACGCGAAGGAAAGAAACGAACGGCGTGTCTGTCTTCACAATAACCACAGAAGAATGTCCTGGTCCCGTGAACTGCTGCCATGGTGACGAAGCTATTTTTAGCACTCTCTTCTCATTGGGTGTCACTAAGCATTGCGTCATATCAAACTGGTAATGACGCAATGTTTAATGACGTAGGGACGCTTTTATTAAAGTTCGGCGTTTTCTGTCTGCATACGTGAATACCTATGTAAATATCGGCTTTGGCCTCGTATATGAAAAGCAAAGAGGGAAAATACGAGTGTGTTCGTACGCGAATTGTTCGACCAGTTCTAAATGACCTAGAGATCTGAAAATTGGTATGCTGATATGTCTTAAGGTCCGTATACCTAGAAAAGTACGAAACCCAAAACAAAAAAATCAAAATGGTGGCTTTGGAACATTGCCTACTTTAACTTTTCGCGAATTGTTAGACCACTTCTAAATAACCTAGAAATCTAAAAATTGGCATGCTGGTAGGTCTTAAAGTCCGAAATGATTTTTGGACCGCTTTTGTTTTCCTTGGTGGTGAATTTAGTAAGTGCTATAAGTTCAAACGACAAAAGTCCGCCCTTCCAAAAAATAACGACAGTAAAAAAACTCGGGAACTTTGGAATGGCGGCGGAGCAAAGTCCTTCAATAAAAATAGAAGGAATTTGAAAAAAGTTCTGCAAAATTCTAACGGAGTTCACCGGGAGCGAAACAAAAACTGTGAACAAGCCGCCATCTTGAAATCGATACAGCGCAAAAAGTATTGAACAATTGGGAGAACATTTTCATTTCGTCAGATGGCATCACCGGAAAGAGACAGTCGAGCACATTTGTCGAAAAGGCTATTCTTCCACAAACAGGCGCACTCCTCATTTCCCACAGCTAAGACAGCGAAGTGCTAGAACAGCTCCGCGAGCAATCTACTGTTTTCGATCTCGCAACGCTCAGTAAATATTAAGTTGTCCATATTAACCTTCGACAGTATTAAAATTCCATGAAGTTGTCGTTGAATTGGTCTTTTTTATTTTATAATGCCAAGATGGAATTTGTATCGTCTCGTTAATGATGTCGTACGAGATAGAAAAACATGCATATCATGGTGTGAAAGATATGGTTTGCTACCCACCCTTGAAATAAAAAGGAATCACGAATGGCAATAAATATCGATGTTTTTCTTCTTAAATTGTCTTTTGCTATATATTTCTCAGTACGAATTAAAATACTTACTGTAAATACGAAAGTATAATTTTTAATCAGTCTACCAACGTATATAGTGGTAAGATCTTTTTTTTTTTTTTGTTCTTTTTCAACATCTCAGTTATTGTTTTCATTTAGTACACGAAATATTTTTTGATGAAACCAACGTTAGTCATCATGATGAATAAAAAAATAAGAACAGAATGCAAAGATAACCACTTTGTCAATTCCCATAATGTTTGCATTCGAATGTAAACAACAACAGATGCGTTGCCAGATCGAAAACAGTACATTGCTCGAGGAGCTGTTCCAGCGCTCCGCTGTCTTAGATGTGAGAAATGAGGAGTGCGCCCGTTTGTGGAAGAATAGCCGTCGAAAATTCTGACGTATAAGTTCAAACGACAAAAGTCCGCCCTTCTAAAATATAACGACAGTAAAAAACTCGGAAACTTCGAAATGGCGGCGGAGCAAAGTCCTTCAATCTAACAGGGAGTTCATCAGGACCTAAACAAAAACATCTTGGAATCGATACAGCGCAAAAAGTATTGAACAATTGGGAGAACATTTTCATTTCGTCAGATGGCATCACTGGAAAGAGACAGTCGAACACATTTGTCGACAATTGTGACAAAATGATGTTTGCAAAGCTGTGACATTTCTACTGCGTCTTTAACCATGCCACTTCGAAGGAAAAAAACAATCGGTACGTAAAAAAAATGAAAAGAATAAAATCTTTATACAAAACAGGATTTGCAAAGCTGAAGAATATAAGTTAGAACAGACACGTACTGCTAATAGGACCGAAAATATGTCAGAACATCGATTAATGAAGAAACTCATGTCAGATAGGAAAGAAAATATGCCAGAGCTTCGAACTGAAAGGAAGCGTGCAGCAAATCGGACAGAAAGCCTGGCTGAGCTTCGAGCTGAAAAGAAGCGTGCAGCAAGTTGGACATAAAACATGGCTGAGCTTCGAGCTGAAGAGAAGTGTACTGCAAATCGGACAGAAAACATGGCTGAGCTTCGAGTTGAAAAGAAGCGTACAGCAAATCGGACAGAAAACATGGCAGAGCTTCGAGTTGAAGAGAAGCGTGCAGCAAATTGGACAGAAAACATGACAGACCTATAACGAAGTATATTTCTCCGTTATTTTTGGTCCACGCCGGGGATCGAACCCGAGTCCACTTATTCCGGAACAAGTCGCTCTACCAACTGAGCTACGCAGATGTTCGTTCTTGCTGCTATCTGCTTTTTATGTCGTGTGCGACCTGCGAGGCAGGCACGTCACATCTCCCCCTTGAAAGAGGGCCGGGGGATGGCCCACAAGTCAGCCGTGACCATGAATCGTTGCAGGCAGCCATCCGCTGTAGAACGTGCACTTGAGAACTCCCAGTCAATCTAGTGTGTGGAATGCAACATCACACACATTTACTTTTCGAAGCGCTGAAGAAAGGATTCTCTAATTTTTCGTATCTCGCGGTGTGGAAAGAACATCCCACCATTGCGAGATCTTTAACGGTCGGGTCATCCGGGAAGTTCGGGCGCCATTATAACGAAGTAAATTTCTCAGTCATTTTTGGTCCACGCCGCGTGAATCGAACCCGAGTCCACTTATTCCGGAACAAGTCGCTCCACCAACTGAGCTATGCAGACGTTCGTTGTTGCTGCTATCTGCCTTTTATGTCGTGTGCGTCTTTCCAGGCTGGCACGTCACAGACCTTCGAGTTGAAAAGAAACGTTTAGCAGACAGCACAGAAAAGATGGCCGCCCCGGTAGCGCAGTGGTCTAAGCGATGGCCTCTGATCATTCGTCCGAAAGGGGTCCGGGTTTGAATCCCGGTGAGGCATGGATGTTGTGTTTGTCTTACGACACTGGCTCTCTCCCTTCCCTGGAACCAGTGACCCTAAATTAGGGACGGGCGACTGCTTATAGCCCAATGAGTTGCTCACGGTGGTCGTTAAACCTCCAATCAAAAAAAAAAAAAAAGATGTCTCAAGGAAGAAGAAATATGAGGCGAGATCAAAATAGAAGTAAGGTACATGTTGAAGATTCAACTAATAATTTTATATGTGGAAGCACACATTTTAGAAATATTCAGGTGTTAGGTACAGGTAATTGTCTCTTTAGCGCTATTTCTTTATGTTTGTATAGAAACACAAATGCACATCACATAATTAGGAAGGATGCTGTACATTTTGTATTTAAAAATTGGAATCAATTTGTTGGGTTCATGAGTGGTTATTTATAGAACCTATCCCAAGAGTTAATATTACCAATAGATTACAGAAATACTATGATCAAAGATGGAACATATGGGGGACCCATTGAAATTCTTGCCATATGTAAAATGTATAATATTAGGATTGAAGTTTATTTTGGGGATAATTGTAAGCAAGTCCCTGAAACATTTAGATCAGAAAATTATAAAAAAATATATCTATTATTTTCTGTGGAACATTGGGTAAAGGTCATAATGATGCACTGTTACCCATGTCTTCCATGCAAGATATGCAAACGGCAGGTGTTCAACAATATCACGAAAATGAAGAAAATTTTGATTTTTCTGCTCCAAGGAATATAAATCTTGAACAGTGTGAGAATCTTGAAAGCATACAGAAGAAGAAGCCCAGTAATGCAAAACAAAAGCAGAAAGGAGGGCAATTGGCAGGTGACATATCGATTGGTGCCTATTTAAGTGTTGAAAATTATGTCATGGGGAATTAAATGTCAAGTGCTTTAATTGTGGAGCTGTTCGTTTTCCTGAACAGAAGGGAAGAACAGTGCACACTTGTTGCCACAACGGACAGGTAACGATTCCTCCACTCAACGATTATCTACCTGATCTTCAGTATTTGTTGACATGTGAGAGTGAAGAGGCAAAACACTTTAGACACCACATCAGAGCCTACAATTCGCCGTTTGCATTTGCTACGTTTGGGGCCCAAAGTGAAGATATGAAGGAAAAAGGTCCGCCACTGATAAAGATCCAAGGCGAAGTGTACCACCATGCAACAACTTCTCTTGCCAATGTGGGGGTAATGCTCCAAGGAATGGTCAGACCTACATTTACGATGACCTCGAAGAAGCAGAAAAGATGCGCATAAATTTGGACAATGCTGAATTGAATCAAAGTCTGGAAATATTGTTGCGTAAGATTAATCCGTATGCACAGACATACAATATGTTGCGTGAGATGACGATTTCTGGAGAAGAATGTGAGTTGAATTCCGTGAAATACGCGTTTGATGACAAGCGAACCTACAACAAGCCGACATCCTCAGAAGTGGCTTTGATTATTGTGTCCAAAGACGGCCGTGTTCCATGTGTAGATCTGAAAGTGTACCCCAAGCAGGAGAACCGCCGTGAAACAACAGTATTATCTCAGGCATCGCAGCATGCTGAACCAATGACATTTCCACTTTTATTTCCGCATGGTGATCTCGGATGGACTTACAACATGTCGACGGCAAAAGGAAAGAAGTTAACGCCTGTGCAGTAGTACTGTCATCGACTGCCCTTGCGTCCCGGTACATGTTTCAATCCTCTCTTGAATGCTGGTAGATTAACACAGCAGTACATTATCAACTGTTACATCCTGGTGGAACGTCAACGTTTGGACTTCATTCGACATAATCAACGGTCCCTGCGTACGTAATGTTATCAAGGGATAGTCGACCATGTTGAGAACGACAGTTTGAACGAGGCAAATCGGGTCCGTCTTGGTACAGCTGTTATTCTACCTGCTACCTACATTGGTTCTCCAAGGTGTTTGCAACAGCTGTATCAAGATTCCATGGCAATTTGTCGGAAAGTTGGAAGGTCAGACTTTTTCATCATTATGACCTGTAATCCCAGGTGGCCAGAGATAAGCGAGACCTTGAAAAACTATTTTGTGAAAGGTACCACTGAAAATGACATTCCCACAATAGTGACGGATGTGTTTCAGGCCAAAGTGAATGAACTCATCAAGGATTTGGTGGGGAGGCAGGTATTAGGGCCCATTGTTGCATATGTCTACACTATCGAGTTCCAGAAACGTGGCCTTCCCCATGCTCACTTGTTAGCAGCTCTACGAACGGACCACAAACTCCTGGAACCCAAACAAATGGACCGATTTATCTTTGCAGAATTGTGTCAGAACAAGATTCTTCCCTTCGTTACTGCCAACTTCGACACATGATGCATGAACCCCACAGACATGGGCTATTGTGTTGGAATAAGGAGAAGCAAAAATGGTCAAAGCATTTTCCAAAAGACTTTGCAGTGAAACCGACAGGACCGGAAACGGATTTCCGAAGTATAGACGACGAGACAACGTTGACAAGCTTTATGCGTACCACAGGAAATTCAAAGGGAAAGTCCATTATGTTGATAATCGCATAGTGGTGCCACATAATCCGTATCTCCTGAAGAAGTTCGACTGCCACATCAATGTTGAGTGTTTTTCCTCAGAAATGGCTCTGAAGTACATTCACAAGTATATGCACAAAGGTCATGATCGTGCGAGGATAGGAATTAAGCAGCATGAAACTGACGATGTGCAGAAGTACATCGATAACTGATATGTTGGGCCAATGGAAGCAGCGTGGAGGCTAAACTCAAATTTCTTACACAACCGCAGTCACACTGTTGTAAGGCTTCCCGTTCATCTGGAAAGTAAGCAGTACGTGACATTCGAATAGGTACATGAACAAAAGGCTTTAGATAAAGACTGCAAGACCATGTGGCTTGGATGGTTCGACCTGAACAAGCAAAATCCAGCTGTTACGAGCATCCTGTATGGTAATCTGCCAGAAACCTATTCATGGAATGTAGCAGGCAAGAAGTGGATACCACGTCAGAGAACCGCTAAGGTCGTGGGCCGCATTGTCAATGTTTCACTCAAAGATTCAGAAAGATTTTTTTGGCTCTGCTTCTGAACAGGATTCCTGGTGCTACCTGTTATCAAGATCTCCGAACCCATGAAGGAGTCGTCCATCAAACATACCGAGAAGCAGTGATTGCCATGGGAATAACCGAGAGCAGCGAAGAAGGAAATGTCGTGTTGGAGGAAACCGCATCCATGTTGATGCCCAGGCAGTTTAGAATATTTTTTGTGTACTACCTTACTGGGGATGAACCATCTGATGCGTTGCAGTTGTGGGACAAGTTTCAAGAACACATGACTGAGCATGATAGCACCATTTATAATGCCCTTTGCGATATTGATGCACAGCTGAACATGGAAAACAGGACATGCAAAGATTTTGGACTTCCAGAACTAGCTTTTTTTAATGTCTCAGTTCATGAAGCGGATGTCCAACATCGCTTGGAAGCATGCAACAATATTGAAGAAAAATTAAATGATGAACAGCTCGCTGTGTATGAAAGATTCATCGATTGCATTTTGGGTAATTCTGTGGACCCTGATCAGTGTTTCTTTATTGACGGACTTGCTGGTACTGAAAAAACGTTTCTTTACAGCGCAATCTATCACAAACTCCTCACCATGAAGAAGAAAATTGCATGTGTTGATTGGACTGGAATTGCTTCAATCCTCTTTCCATGTGGAACGACATCTCATCGTTTCTTCAACCTACCCATTCAACTCAATGAGGAAAGCATTTGCTTCTTGAAGCCTTGTGACAAGATGCGTCTGCAGGAAGTAGATGTCGTCATCTGGATGAAGCGAGCATGATACCCAGAAAAGCCCTTGAGATCATCGATGGCACTCTCCGTGACATTGTTAACAACAATCGACCTTTCGGCGGCAAGTCATTTATCCTCGGAGAAGATTTCCGACGAGTGTTGCCAGTTGTGAAGAAAGTCAGTAGAAGTCAAATTGTGAAGGAGTGTATCAAATCGTCACATTTGTGGCCACTCTTCGAGATTAATCATTTGAGGATCAACATGCGAGCGGCCAACAGAACAGGACATTTCTCAAACTGGCTGTTGCAGTTTGGCAATGGAGACTTGGAAGAACTTGTCATTCAAAATTGTTCTGGTTTTCATTGTGGGGACTTGCCTGATTGGTTTTTCGAAGATGTTTCAGATGTATAACGTGATATTCTGTCACGAATCATTTTATCACCCCACAATGCCGAAGTCAATCGAATGAATGAAATAATATTATCCAGAATACCCGGAGAAGTGATAAGCTACAGCATGGACAAGGCAACGTTACATGGGATTGACAAGAGTGATGCAAGAGAAGAAGAAGCAACTCTAAGATATGCTGACGAGTATCTGAATGCTCTCACCCCTTCCGGAATGCCCCCTCACAAGCTTAAGGTGAAAGTCGGCTGCATCGTCATGCTTATTAGGAATCTGTCTGTAGCTGATGGACTGTGCAATGGTACACGTCTCTTGGTGCAATGGATTGGCATCCGTGTTTGGACTGTGAGATTATTACTAGGGATCGAAAGGGCATTGTCGTAGATATACCCAGAATTCAGCTGAATACGAATACGTGAAGTGGCCATTTCCACTTGCCTTTCATGTTATATCGTAGACAGTTTCCTGTTCGCCTTGCATATGCCTTAACAATCAACAAGTCACAACGTCAGACTTTTCAACGAATAGATATTTATATAGAGCGTCCTATATTTGCACATGAACAATTGTATGTGGCTCTGTCGAGATGTGTTTCTAGCAAAAATATTAAGGTTTTTATAAGGAATGGGAAAAAATTTAAAAATATAGTGTACAAGGAAATACTATCTTAAAATGTTGTTATTACTTTAATTTCAAGTACATGTTTAAATTAAGTGTTCATGTTTCTATCAGTTTTTCCATACTTATTTGCTTAGACTTGCAATAAATATTTAAATTTATTGCACTGGAAACGAGCGTAGAAAAAAAGAAGACATGTAATTTTTTGAACATGTAAAATAATATTTTTCAATGCTTAATTTGTGACGTACGTCGCTCTTAATCTCTTTGGAGGCGGGTTAAGCCCCCAAAAGCTCCTCGGTGGATGCGCCAGTGGTGTTTACTGAGACATAGTAGAGTTCGGTTAGAAAATTAGATGAGATAAAGTGTTGTGTTATTCTTTCAAATTATATGTATAGGAGTAGCTTTTAAAATTAGTTTATTGAGTGTAAATACGGCACGCTGCCCCGGTGGCGCAGTGGTCTAAGGCGTTGGCCTCTGATCATTCGTCGGAAGGGGTCCGGGTTCGAATCCCGGTGAGGCATGGATGTTGTGTTTGTCTTACGGCACTGGCTCTCTCCCTTCCCTGGAACCAGTGACTCTAAATTAGGGACGGGCGACTGCTTATAGCCCATTGAGTTGCTCACGGTGGTCGTTAAACCTCAAAAAAAAAAAAAAAAATACGGCACTGCAATTAATAATAGAAGTAAAGAGCTGTGTGTGTCTGAGGAAAAACCGTGCTAGTATTTTTTTATTGAGGTTTAACGACCACCGTGAGCAACTCAATGGGCTATAAGCAGTCGCCCGTCCCTAATTTAGGGTCACTGACTCCAGGGAAGGGAGACATCCAGGTCCATAAGACAAACACAACATCCATGCCACACCGGGATTCGAACCCGGACCCCTTTCGGACGAATCATCAGAAGCCATCGCTTGGACCACTGTGCCACCGGGGCGGCCGTGATAGTTTTGTAAACATGATATCTGTAGACCCTCTTTTTTATTTTATGCTATATTCATTTTTCATGAGCTCATGGGGTAAAAATATTTTTCAAAAAAAACAATTTGAGGAACAAAATCGGGTAATTAAGGGTAACATAAAGAACAATAATACAGTATATTTAAATTCACATTGGTGAAATTTCACGTATCAGGTGTTCGTTGTAGTGCGGCGTATTTTCTATTTCATAGCTGATATTATTCGAAATTGAAAACTTGCTAATTAAATTTTGATCTAGAAATTTGCTGGTTCGGATTCGCCCCCGAATATTCCTTCTGTGCTATTTATACGATATATTACGCGTTGAATCAAACACTGTATGTACCTTTCCAATAGTTATGTATTTCCCACCAACTCCTCTTAGCCGCCCCGGTGGCGCAGTGGTCTAAGCGATGGCCTCTGATCATTCGTCTGAACGGGGTCCGGGTTCGAATCCCGGTGAGGCATGGATGTTGTGTTTGTCTTACGGCACTGGTTCTCTCCCTTCCCTGGAACCAGTGACCCTAAATTAGGGACGGGCGACTGCTTATAGCCCATTGAGTTGCTCACGGTGGTCGTTAAACCTCCAATCGACAACAATCAACAACAACACCAACTCCTCGTGGTCACAGATGGCGCTGCTGTCTCAATTGTTGCTCGTTGCCTCCGAAGGGCTAGCTTCGCTTTGCCAGTCTTTTCTCCACCAAGATCCTTGACTTCGCCACAGTCAAAATTTCCAGCCACCTTTCGTGACGTCAGGGCACGTGCGATACAAGGAAGAGCCAAGCCTCTTCCGCAGACGCTAAATTCACGCTATACGTGGATGTAGCCTACAGAAAGGTGACCAGATATCGGAACACTGATTTGAGGACAAAAGGGCGTGGCGTCCCCAAATCGGCAGTTCATTTGGGGACATATACGTACTCAAAATAAATATGCAAATCTTTTTGTCACAAAACTGCATTGCTTCAATAAGTGTGATATTACATATGAAAATTTGTGTCTTAAAGGATATATCTTGTAGAATGGTGGTAATTTGTATTGACAAAGTAGAATTATGATGGCGAGAACATTAGCAAAAGTGAAATGCTTTACCTTTGTATATGTGCCGAATTAAAATCAAGCTGCACACCAAACAAATTGCATGGCGAATTTTTCATTTTGCCAAAGTTTTTGGAGAAACTTAGATCAAGTACAGTCGAAATTTGACAGCGCCAGTTGTTCAGTGTCCTCGTGCTGGCCACTGACCATTCGTACAAGTGGGTACGGATTCGAGTCCCGACTGAGACACGGTTGGTGTGTTTGTCTTACATCATTTGCTCTCTCTCGCTCTCTCTTTCTTCCCTAGAACGAATGTCTCCAAATTAGAGACAGGTGACTGCTTATAGTCCTTAGAGTTGCTCGCGGTGGTCGTTAAACTCGGAAAGAAGAAAAAAAGGTCAAAATTTGTTTTCACAAGAAGCATGTCGGAAAATTAGTACAATGAAAACTACTTTTAAGAACATTTTCCATTAGAAATCTAACAAGCTAATGAGGAAGTGTAAAATCGAGGACATTTGAGGACAAACATCAAAATTTGAGGACAATTTGCGTCCCCAAAGACATCAGACGTTATTCAGGACAGTCAACTAAATTCGAGGACTGTCCTCAAGAATTGGGGGCCGCCCCGGTGGCGCAGTGGTCTAAGCGATGGCCTCTGATCATTCGTCCGAACGGGGTCCGGGTTCGAATCCCGTGAGGCATTGATGTTGTATTTGTCTTACGGCACTGGCTCTCTCTCCTTCCCTGGAACCAGTGACCCTAAATTAGGGACGGGCGACTGCTTATAGCCCATTGAGTTGCTCACGGTGGTCGTTAAACCTCCTATCAAAAAAAAAAAAAAAGAATTGGGGACATCTGGCCAGTTTAGCCTACAGACTAGATTCACGCTCATTCTGCGATTGGTCCGAACGACTGAGAGGGAGGGATTGATGTCTAGCTGTTCAGAACGTTCTGTTGCGCTTTCAATTTATATTGTCATTAGGCAGCGTCATTCTCTATTCTCTATGTCGATTTTACTGGTTTTGTTCTCCTGTAATAAATGTTTAAAACTAGCGTCACCGCGGCAGGCTAGGGATCCAGCAGAACGGTTCCCACCAATTGGCGTGGTCGTCTCAAAACGTGTGGAATATGCTGTGAAACAACAGCACGTTGATGCCGATTAACAGTACTATCTCTTTCATATTATAAAATTTAGATTAAAAATAATTGTTTATACTGGATTATACAAGAAGTTAATCAATTTGTTTTCGCTGCCGAAATGTAGTCGACTTTTTTTTACAAACGACATTGTATCCTTTTTTATTTCCGTTTTTTTTATTGGAATTTGAACGACCACCGTGAGCAACTCAATGGGCTAGAAGCAGTCGCCCGTCCCTAATTTAGGGTCACTGGCTCCAGGGAAAGGAGAGAGTCAGTGCCGTAAGACAAACACCACATCCATGCCTCACGGGATTTGAACCTGGACCCCGTTCAGACGAATGATCAGAGGCCATCGCTTGAACCACTGCGCCACCGAAGCGGCTATTTCCGTTTCACATACGAACATCGAAATGTCAAGCATTTTGAGAAATATTCTTATAGAAATTATGCTTGAAATTAACTTAAAAAGTTGCTAATTTTTTTTTTTTTTGATTGGAGGTTTAACGGCTACCGTGAGCAACTCAATGGGTTATAAGCAGTCGTCCGTCAATAATTCAGGGTCACTGGTTCCAGGGAAGAGAGAGAGAGCCAGTGCCATAAAACAAACACAACATCCATGCCTCACGTGATTCGAACCCGCACCCCTTTCGGACGAATGATCAGAGGCCATCTCTTAGACCACTGCGCCACCGGTGCGGCGCTAAAATTTCCCAGATGCAACCTGTATATTTTGACTTTTACTACAATTTTTCTTCTAAACACATTCATTTCCGAAGATTCGTAAACAATTTTTGAAGAAAATAGTTTACTTAAGCATTTCTCAGAACTTTAGGCACAAATATTGCCTTATCCGTTCCTACACTACCGAACTTTAAAAAAAATGTCCTCCAAAATATTTCGATAAACATGAACAGATTCTCAAAAATATCATCTCCGCCCGGTGGCGCAGTGGTCTAGGCGATGGCTTCTGATCATTCGTTCGGAAGGGGTCCGGGTTCAAATCCCAGAGAGGCATGGATGTTGTGTTTGTCTTACGGTACTGGCTTTCTCCCTTCCCTGGAACCAATGACCCTAAATTAAGGACGGGCGACTGCTTATAACCCATTTAGTTGCTCACGGTGGTCGTTAAACCTCCAATAAAAAAAATGCGGACATGTATTGTCTTAAGAACAAATTTTAACTGGTAGTGGTGGATATGACAAAATACTCTTCATCAATATGATTTCAATGTGAACAGACTGCCCAGGTGGCGCAACGGTCTAAGTGATGGCTTCTGATCATTCGCACGAAAGGGGTGAGGGTTCGAATCCCGGTGAGGCATGGATGTTGTGTATGTCTTACGGCACTAGCTCACTCCCTTCCCTGGAACCAGTGGCCCTAAATTAGGGACGGGCGACTGCTTGTAGCCCATTGAATTGCTTACTGTGGTCTTTGAATCTCCAATAAAAAAAATTTGAACAGCAGTGCATTCTAGAACATTTGAGTTTTGCTGGGGACAGGAGCAATTTTCTTCCCTGCTATGCAAATTTATCCTAGAAATGCTCTCCTTTCTTTGAAAACCCTGTTTAGAACACTCTTTGAGTAACATTTAACCACACTAAGGTGATCAGATTTTTGAGAATGAAATTGAGGACAGAATAAGTCTTCAATTTCAATGCGAAATTAAGGACAATTTTCTTTCCCAAATAAAGGCATAGTGCAACATCTGACACATTGTGGTAAAGCGCAAGATTAACAAAGAATGCTATGAACTGTGTCATAATTGTCCAGCTTCATGGTAAAACATATGATGAAACTAAAGGATAATTTTCATGTGAAATAAGTATAAAATAGCAATAAAATACTATCATGCAGGATATTACTTCTGATAAATTTTAAATGTAACAACAAAGCTACATTTTGATTTTGTGCTGAATTTTCATTGTGATTCTGTACAAGAAAAAATATCTGAAGCCAGAAAATTACTATGCAGTGAGCGGACAGTGTCCTCTCAGTGTATAGTAATTTTTTTAAATTACTATTTTATAAAATTACTCAACACTGTTCACACAGATGAGTAATTGAAGCAGAATTTAGCGGTGGGGGAGGGGTGATGAAACATGCTTTAGAGACAATTTCATAAAGTTACTACACATGAGAAGGAATATTCCAAATCCAATAACTTTTCATGAAGAAACAGTTTGATGGAAAAAATGTACAGAACAAAAGTTGTAGATCTCTCAATGGAATCTACCAAATGCAACCAAATTTGGCCTCAATTATTTATTTAATTGCAAAAAAGTGGGAAGCTGAAATAGCTCATATTTATTCCCCATTCTAAACATATTTCAGTTAAATTCAGTTAAAACAGAAACAAAATAACACAGTGATTATTGAAATGACCTTGTTCGATGCTTCGGCATATCTCCCATTAATATAGTGTGATTTCTAGCACAATTCAATGAAAATTCATCCGCCTCAGAAAATAGTTCCATACCGTTGTGAGTCCATTGTCTTGTGATTAAGTAAATGAGTAATGCTAAATTTCACTTTTATAAATTCAATTGAGTTCTGTGACCTATGTTCAACACATTTTTTCCTATTTCAATTATTTTAGGAAATTTCAAAAATTGAGAACAAAAAATAAGATACTGAGAACATTTGATGTCCTTAATCAATTTTTACTGAAGTGAGTACGAAGCATGAAAATTGAGGACTGTTCCAGGAAATAAGGATGTAAGTTCACCTTATACTAAACACATTCACTTCTGAAGATCCATAAACCAGGGACACGTGACCAGGGGCGAATATTCGGGGTGTGCTAGGTGTGCGGCGCACATAGAGTCGCAATTTAACCTATATTATCAATATTATTTTTCGGATTTGTTTCTAATAAAACTCGCCAGAGTTCGTTATAAGGCTTCTAGTGGTGGTTAAAATTAATTTCTCCACATAATGTTTTCATCAATAAAAAAATGTTCGTTCAGTAAGCATATCGCATTCGAGCTAGAATCCTTGGGTGTACTATACTACGGCCGGACATCTGACGACCATAAAGCAGCTATTGTATAAGCGCTCCCCAGACGGCGCTGCAGATCACGTTCTTATTTCCCTGGGGTCTCAATGGACCTTATTCACCTCGCATTGCACCATGGTATAGCGTCTAGAAGGGCTTTCCCATGGTTATAGCGTCCCCTTTTAGACGCTATAACCATGGGAAAATCCTTTCCGTGGCCGAGGACCAACAATAGTTTGTTTACATGCGTTTTCCCATTGCTTAACATGGCGTTATGCCGCCCCGGTGGCGCAGTGGTCTAAGCGATGACCTCTGATCATTCGTCCGAAAGGGGTCTGGGTCGAATCCCGGCGAGGCATGGATGTTGTGTTTGTTTTACGGCACTGGCTCTTTCCCTTCCCTGGAACCAGTGACCCTAAATTAGGGACGGGCGACTGCTTATAGCCCATTGAGTTGCTCACGGTGGTCGTTAAACCTCCAATAAAAAAAAAACAAAAAAAAACATGGCGTTACGTTGCAAGGGTTCAGGAAAATCGCGATTTTCGTAAATTTATTAACGACATGTCTGACTTTTGCTCATCGATGGTTGTGCTAATAAATCCTGCAACCTAAATTGTGTAGACGAAAGGAAAGACAAAATTATTAAAGGAATGGCTGTGTAAAATGAAACGCGGTGATTTCCAATCCGATGTGCACTCTCCAATATGTTCTGTCCACTTTGACGAAAAAACTTTTGGATATTATGACATTTTTTTTTTTTTTGATTGGAGGTTTAACGACCACCGTGAGCAACTCAATGGGCTACAAGCAGTCGCCCGTCCCTAATTTAGGGTCACTGGTTATAGGGAAGGGAGAGAGCCAGTGCCGTAAGACAAACACAACATCCATGCCTCACCGGGATTCGAACCCAGACCCCTTACGGACGAATGATCAGAGGCCATCGCTTAGACCGCTGCGCCACCGGGGCGGCGATATTATGACATTACGAATCAAAGGCAGTTGAAACCTCGTAGTATTTCTTCGAATTTCAAAATAGAAAAAAAAAACCGAAGAAAGGGTAGGAGAAAATTAAGTTCTACTTTCCTCAAAGAATAAAACAAACATATCTATAATTTCCCTTTTATTTAATGTTACGCGTTCATTTAATTTTTAAGCAGATTGCCTAGCGTGCGAACCCCTTTTTTTGGCCGCCTCGGTGGCGCAGTGGTCTAAGGCGTTGGCCTCTGATCATTCGTCCGTAAGGGGTCCGGGTTCGATTCCCGGTCAGGCATGGATGTTGTGTTTGTCTTACGGCACTGGCTCTCTCCCTTCCCTGGAACCAGTGACCCTAAATTAGGGACGGGCGACTGCTTATAGCCCATTGAGTTGCTCACGGTGGTCGTTAAACCTCCAATCAAAAAAAAAAAAGATCCCTTTTTTGTTTCCTTATCATGTATTTGTCTGAGCTTCTAAATGATTTTGTTTTACAAAACAAGGTACTCAGTTTTATGTTTCAAATATGTCGCCAACGTCTGACCATAAGAACATGAAAATTTAATATACCGTGTACGAGAAATGCTACATTAAAAGCTTCGTGATTACTAACGGCCATGGTCTCCTGCGTCATGCGAAATAAACATCGAACACAAAATTGTCTTGGTATATTTTTGCAACCTTGATTTGCTCTTTTAAGAAATTAATTTCTTCTTCTTCGCCCTATAGCTGTATTAATTCCTCGGCAAAACCCATGCCATTAGGATTGTAAAAATTAGCCAACAGTAAGGGATAATCAAATAGCGAAAACATTGAATCTGCAGCCATGTTGGTTCTCATAAATCCACTTCTGACGTCACATGAATAAGGTCCATTGCAATGCATTTTATGTTGGCCGAATCGCCTTCTTTCGTCGCAAATGTTTCCAATTTTGCATCGTAACTTGCTGCCGATGTGTGAGAAAATGCTGAATTTATAAAATTCTTAATTATTTTGAGACTCCTTCCCATTTTTATTTTCAATTAAAATATTCGAACTTTAGTGCGAATTCTAAACAAAACATAGCGCTAAAATTGAAAACTTCACTCGAGTAAAAAGTATATTTAATTCCGGTTTGATATTAACACGGTTTCAGCAACCAGAAGCAACGCAATTGCAAAATACACACAGTTGAAATTACTTGGGTATCATGTAAACAATGCCAAATTCCCACACCTTGTGGCTTCACGGTTAAAAGACTCAGGGCATCTCCAGAAGTATTATTCTAACCTCCTTGGTCTAGAGCACTGCGCTTTCCCATCCCTGAAATCAGTTGCCCTAAATTAGTACAGGACGACTTCTTGTAGTCCTACGAGTTGTTTACAGTGATCATTAAAAACCGAAACAAAACCTACAAACAAACAAAATGACACACATCCCGAATTCATATGAGTTTTTCAAGCTACTTAACTTTAGACTAATATCAAATGTGTACTCATTCGTGAAGTAAATCTCAAACTTAGAGAAGAAGAGGGAGATGTAGTTCTGGACTTCTGGTTTGCCTCTGGCAACAACTTGTTGCATTCTGGTTTCTGATTTGTGCGCAAAGTTTGATTGCAGAAAGTTCGATACTGGGTTTGTAGTGGATGTGGTGAGCAGGTTCCGTTAGGTTAGAAGGCCTTATATAATATATAACCAGGTTACTGCTTATTAAGATTTAGTTCGAGGTTTAGAACAGGCTTTAGAGAGGAGTGTTAAGCTAGTCACACCGTATTTATTATTCCTGGCATATAAAAAATGGCTGACGAATCTCCGAAAAATGGGTACAGTGAAATTTTTTGTTTCTTGCATGTCTTCTGTTATTTTGTTAGGATAAATTAGCTTAGGTATACCTTTCATTGAAATTAAACTTTTTCTTAAGATTAATGTATTAAGCTACACAAAAACATGTACTAAATGTTTGTGTTAGTATGTAAACATTTCCAGGATCTTATGAGTTTCAGTTTTTTATTTTCATCTTTAGTGTTCTTAGGAATCTTTTTTAATTTAAATACAAATTTTTAATTTATGTATTACAATGCATTTGTTTTTTCACATGTATGGCCCAAACTTTTTTTCAAACTGTTATAATCAAGTGTACAAAAGATTTTTTTAATTTATCATTCTTGTTGTCTTATAATTTTAATTTTTTTTTTCAATATTTAAATAAACACATGAAATAAACAAAGTGCTGGCAATTGATTTTAGCTGGGCTTCTGAGGACTGATGGTTGTCATGCTCAACTGTTATTTCAACAGAATGATCTCCGTCTCCAGGATGCCTAAACGTACGATTCTCTGATTCACCCAATAAATAACCCAGTTTTAGAAGATCACAAAAAATATTACATGTCACTGTAGTGAAGAAAAACATTACGAAAATGAAACTGTTTGGTATTGGGTGTAATAATGATTGCATGTCTTACTGGCAGTTGTAAGACTGGAGAGGTTACTCTTTATTTTCACCTGAAATATAGGTAGACTTAACATTTTCTAGAGCAGTGGCTAACAAGGGTCGCCTTTGTTTTTTAAATAAATTAATGCAGACATAGTGTTTTAGTATGTTGGAAATCAATGATGTAACTACAATGTAACGGGTCCCGAGGCACTAACTTAAGTGAGGCACCTTATTTAATTCTAACCATGTAAAATTGATTTATTTCTACAATAAAAGAATCGATTACTTAAATTTTGGAAATTGTATATTTTAAGTTTATTGTGAAATGTTATTTGTTTTAAAAGTTTTATTCTAATTTCTATTAGGTACTAGGTTTACTACCCTGCTTTGTCCGAGATTTAGGCTTATTAATTTCATATTCCCTTATATGTCACTGAAAAAATCGGGGGGGGGGGGTGCTGATGCTTGCAAGAAAGAAAAAGCTGATTTCATAAATTTGGTCATTACAAATTATTTATTCATATTGTGGTTATTTCAGCACTTGGCCGTACATTCTATCACAAGTATTTGTCGAGAATTAAAGCAACAAAATGTACAGAATGTATGGAATCTGTAGAATCAAACGGACCAAAAGTGTTACGAATTATTCAGGGGCGCAGTCGCCTTAAAATCACTTGCGTCCTAAAATATCCCTAAAAAAACGTAAAAGACTAAAAGATCCTAAAATTTTTCCAGCATTAATTTTTTGGTTTTATATGTGAAAAATGTTTTTTTTTTGTGACACATTTTGTTATGTACAGTAATTTTCACATGGTTCGTACAGGTCCTGGAAAAGTCCTGGATATGCCCTAAAATTCTGTTACAAGTCCTGATATTTTATCCATTGCTTTTTGTTCTAGTGCGATGTTTTCTAGTTGAGCTATATAATATCAGTTTTAATATTGACGCAATATTAAATTTTGCTTGTATAACATCAGTTTTAATATTGACACACATGAATATCAACTTAGATATGTATATGTCAAATCCATGGTTAATACACATCCTGGAATTCCATTTTGTCCTGGAAATATCCTAAAATTCTGTTACATATCCTGGAATTTTATCCATTCTTGCCTTTTTGTCCCTGCACGATGTTTGGTAGTTGAGGATTTTTCTACTGACGTAACTTATGTCTGACAAATTTCCCTCCCCACCCCCTGCAAAATGTGTGTGTGTGTGTGGGGGGGTCGGGCACTATCAGTTTTCTTGTTTAGGAGGACTGAAGCTGCGTTATTAGCATCTTTTGCACCATGCATCACTTGTCTGATGTTATTAGCATCTTTTGCACCAATGTTATTTTAGCATCTTTTGCACCGTTATCACTTTGTCCCGCAAGGGAAACCATATCTCCACAATTATTAGTTCGATTTGTAAAATTCTTTTTGTATTGGGAAGTTTAAAATGTGAGAATGACGATCCATTCATTCCGGTTTTTTTCGATGTACAACTTCACCGCTAGAGGGCGTAAATGGAGATCGTATCGAATTTAAAATGCATTTCATTTCATATATTTGCTTCTAAATATCCAATTGAAAAAAAATTTTTTTTTTCAATGACATTTATATCAAAGACTATTTTAGTTGCAGTCCCATTTTCAAATAATGCATAAATTTTCCGCTAGGGGGCGTAAAGATAATCGTGATTTTCCCAATATCCCTGCTCATAAAAGTCCAATTTGAAAAATTCTTCCTAAGTCGGATACAGCTCTTGAGGTTGAAATGTTTTGCATACAAATTATCAGTAATGGTAAAGAATGGTTTGGCCACCAGGGAACGTAAATGTTTATTTTGGCTTCTGATGTATTTGCAACAAAATCTGAGCTGGAAACTCGATTGAAAAAATTCTTCCGTGAACCAATACCGCTCAACTCGGAAAACGTTTTGAGAATACTTCCTGCTTAAAATAATGCATTTTCCCACCAGGGGCGTACACGTATATCTTATTTTTGGTTCATATCTCTGTTTCTAGGAGTCCGATTTGAAAATTTTTTCTTTGTTGGAGAACTTTTTCAGTGCGAAATGTTTCTCATAAAATTTTAAATATTTCTTAATGTACAAGTGTGCCACTAGAGGCCGTAAGCGCACATTTCCGTTTACAGCAATATCTAAACCCGACTGAAAAATATTCTCTTTCGATCAGATACCTAACTATGAAAACCCTTATTTGTATTTTCTTCACAAAATAATGCACAATTTTGCCACTTGGAGGGTGCAAATATTTAATCTATTTTTCTTAATATTTGTACTTCTAAATGTCCAATTTAAAAAAAATATTTTAACACCAGATATCATTTACCTTATGAAACACTTTAGGTTTGTGTTTGAGGAGGTTTGTGGTTCACAATTCTGCCACTAGGTGGTGTGTTGCAAGGCTATCTCTGCCTGTATAAACCCTATTGAGAAATTTCTTTTTTTACTGTATGCCATTCGCTATAATAAAGATAGAGAGTGAATAAGATTTTTGCTACAAGAAGATCCTCTTCAAATAATGTACAACTTTCCCCCTAGGGTTGTAAAGGTCAAAACGTTTTTCTTGCTATCTCTGCCTCCGGGAGGCGTATTTGAAAAGTTCTTTTTCCTTAGCATAGCTCTTGCTATGAAAATGCTTTTCTCCTGTTTTCAACTTTTCCATTATGCAAAATTCTTCTGCTGAAACGCATAGTTATAGGGTCATTCCATGTGAAATCAACCAATAACGAATTAAATTGTTGCTCGACATTTTTAAATATTTTTTATATTTTGCATACAATATTCCCAATATATTAACACTTCAAAAAAAAATATTTTTTATAAGTCTTATTTTTTTTTCTGGCGGCCATTTTTCTTCTGCTTCACAAGACGTTTTTGATCAAAATCATCGTTTGCGTAAAATTTAATAACTTCTTTACTACTAGAGCTATCATGTTCAAATAAAGATCATTCTTTTTTACATGAAATGTTCTACAGTTTTGACCAAGAATGCTTTAGCTCTTGTGAAAAGATATGAAATGGCCCTTACAAAATGTTTAATAATTTCGCTCAAATTGCTGATTTCAGGCATAATTTTTTTTAAGAATGGTAAAAGTCTCATACTTCAGACTTTGTATGTTTGCATGTATCTAGTTGGACTATTAATTCACAAAATTTGAAACTTGAGACTGTAGTCATTTTTTTTCTATAGACCTCCAAACATAGTCCGAACCTTAAAAGTGTCACTTTTTTAGGCCTAATATCTCAAAAGGGACGGCTCCTAAAATTCCAATATTTTTACACAGCAATGTTGTCTTAGGGGTAAACCTGCAGTAGAAATTTCAACTTGAAGACACAAGTAGTTTTAAGGCTGTGCTACAACAAAATAACGGAAAAATACGACCATTTTAATTGGCGAACTTGTGAGCCAGAGTTGCTTTTAAATCATCTAAAATATGTAAGGAAAATTATAAATGGTACAGTAACATTTTATTATTCTCAAAATAGTATAACTATATACTAAAAATCCGAAAATTTATTGGCGTAGAATAAATAATCAAAATTTCCAAGCTTTCGCACATCAACCAGATGGCTTTCTCAAGGAAGGTAGACAGCTAACTGCAAACTGGATAATAGAACGTTTCAACACTTTAAATGCAGTGACTTGACTAGACAATAAATGATTAGGAGCAAACGTGATATTTCAAAGAAACGAGGTCACGTTGGTTGGGCACGCGGTACTATGGTAGAAATCTCAGCATTATTTGAAGAATTGATTCCAAATACGTGATTCCAAATACGTCTCTCTGGAGTTACCACGTATTTGGAATCAATTCTTCAAATAATGCTGAGATTTCTACCATAGTACCGCGTGCCCAACCAACGTGACCTTGTTTCTTCGAAATATCACGTTTGCTCCTAATCATTTATTGTCTAGTCAAGTCACCGCGTTTAAAGTGTTGAAACGTTCTATTATCCAGTTTGCAGTTAGCTGTCTACCTTCCTTGAGAAAGCCATCTGGTTGATGTGCGAAAGCTTGGAAATTTTGATTATTTATTCTACGCCAATAAATTTTCGGATTTTTAGTATATAGTTATACTATTTTGAGTTTAATTTGGTGTACAGTTCCTACTTTTTGAATTTTATTATTCATTGAAATAAAAAAATATTAAAAAAACACAAATTAGACAAGCAGCAAAATAAATTTACCTGATTTTGGATGCATGGTTTACAAATGTCCATTTTACATATAGGGTGTTTGGAAAGTCACTGTGCACCTAAGCTATGCACTTAGAAAAAATGTTCGAAGTGATCTCCACGAGCGTCGATACAGCGCTGAACCTGTTTCAGTTTATTTACAAACACTTGCTGCAGCTCTGCTTGTGAGATGTTTCTGATGAACGTAGTTATTGCAGTTTGTAATTGATCAGGCGTGCGTGGGCGATCACGATACACAGCAGATTTTGCTGCGCCCCACAGAAAAAGTCTGGTGGAGTAAGGTCCGGGGAGCGAGGGGGCCATAGGTTTTTTGAGATGACACGTTCGCCGAAAACCCCATTCAGAAGTTTCATAGAGGTGTGAGCTGTGTGCGCAGTAGCGCCATCTTGTTGAAACCAGCTGTAGGTGATTTCATCTTCTTCAAGGCGGCCGATGAAGTCGTGGAGTATGGAACAGTAACCTGCACTATTCACAGTGTCGTGAAAGAATAACGGCCCGACAACGCGACGTCAGGAAATCGCAACCCACGCTCCGATTTTCTGGTCATGCAAGGGTCGTTCCCACACAGCATGAGGAGTCTCTGTGGACCACAATCGTGTGTTTTGTGCGTAAATACCCAAAGAGGTGGAACCACGCCTCATCTGTAAAGAAGGTGACATCAAGAACAGCAACAGTTTTCGTTTGAATAAAATTGTTAAACCATTCACAGTACCGGAGGCGTTTTACGTGATCCGTTGGTTGCAATTGTTGTACCGCTGTTACTTTGTATGGGTAGAGGTGCAATGATTCTGCCACCGCTTTATGCGCTGTCGCAAGCCCGATATTTTCCTCTTGCGCCAACTTGCACAATGATTTTGATGGACTCTGCAGCAGGGAGTCTGAGATGTCCATCAACTTCCCATTGGTAAGTTTAGTTGGTCTCCCGCTTCGTTCGACGTCGAACACTGAGCCTGTCGCACGAAATTTCTCAATAAGTCGACGAACTGCATTACGATGAGGTACAGGTGTGTCTGGGAATTTGGCAGCAAATTGCTGCCGCACTAAATCGGTGTATTCATTGCCTTCTCGAAAGAGGTATTCAACCAGAAACACACGTTCTGCAATTGAAAGAACCATAGTGCGAAAAAATGAACAACGACAGCACACACGATAACTTCGATACTTATAGTAACAACGACTTGTCTCTGTTGACCTCTGGAACTCAACTGCTGCAATGCGGCAACCGACGCTTCGAGCAGCTTGCTGCGCATGCGCAGTGAGCCCCATGGGTTCCCGCGATCGGCTACGACTGGGAGAATCCACTTTATTACGTTCCGGTGGCACATACTGCACTTGATAACTGCGAAAACAAAACGGTAGCCTAGGTGCACAGTTACTTTCCGAACACCCTGTATATGTGTTACTACAGTATAAACAATAACATTAACACATTAAATTACAATAACTATGAAAAAATAAGTTACTTACAGTTCTATTGATGTTCTAGTTGTACTGAGAAATAAATAAATTCATTGCTTGAGAAATGTTATTACACAGTGTTTCCGCGATATTGTAAGAACTGCCAGTCACTGTCGTCACGTCCATTGGAGTCAGTTTTTGTAAGATATGGCTTATGGGAACCCATACAATGTCCTGTGGAAATAACAACTGAAAGGATGTTCGTGGCCCGTATGGATGGAAAAAGTGAATTTGAATATCATTGTTTCTTCACTGATGTCTTGAATCTTTTCAATCCACCATTTTTTTTTATTATAAACACAGGCAACATAGTCATTTTTATGGAATGAAAATATTTGACGAGATGTGATTGAGGACACTAATACGTCTTCAAATTCTGATGTTTGGGATGTTTTAAAGCATCTTACTTGAGACGAATCAAGAGGAACTATTCTATGATAATCTCTTGTGTGTGGTACTGTTTCGGCATTTGCAAATCTTGCTTTGAGTCTTGCATACTTTGATTGTACCTCATCAGTTGATACATAAATGTATGCAATGCTAGTAATTTTTTTGGAGCAATATTTATACATATCCTGTGGTGTTAAAATTTGGTCTGTATATGTTCTTTGCAAACTACTTCTTGATACTTCTCTTTTTGTAGTACCACCTATTCCATCACTAGCATTTTTGCTGTGGGATGTAGCAAAGAAATTCCATTCGGCTTCAAGTCCAAAATAGTCAAAATGTTCGCAAATGTTAACGAAGTTCTTTTTATTTTTATATTGGCTGGCAGCACCATCACTGAAATAAAAAAATTTCTTCACTGAAGGTGCCACTTTTTTTATGTCGGAAATTAGATGACCCTGGAATACATGGAATGCAGCTGTGTTGTGCTCCATATGATCACTTATAATACAAAGACTTCTGCACTTAACAGCTTCTCCTAATTTGTAGTAATAAATGAATGGATGAACCGTGGCTTGTTGGTTAACCCAGTGATGACTCTGGATTTCATCCTGTACTGTAAAGGTGAAATTTTCTGAAAAGTCTGCAAGTACTACACACTCTTACTGGCTAAGGTTATCTTTTTTCGTTCTTAAATATTGTCCCTGAATCTTTGACACAAAATGGTGTTTTTTTAATAACAATAATTTTTCAATTAAAGTATCCACAAATGCATCTATTTGCTGGACAACTGTAACCAGTTCAGCTCTGTCTGTACTGACCCACTGTTTGAAACGTATTTCATCCGGCAGTTCATCTATTTCACTTGATAACATTTCCTGTATATATTGTCCACCCGGACAATCGGTGCACTTGTCAAACATGCAATCCTCATTATTCAGATCACAAACAAGAAGATTGAGTAAGTCTTTATAGTTTGCCTTTAATTTGGCACCATCTATCATTAGTTTAATGTTTTGGTGATATTTACAAACACAAACAACATGGGTGCCTGCAGCTCCGGGTAGAACGCACCATTTTGGTCTTAGTGAGCAAAACATTGACCGCCCAATCTTTTGTTCAGGATATTTTTCTTTAAATAAAGCATATAACTCATTCAAATTGCAGAACATTAACCTGTTCTGTTTCTGTTACTTTTCATTGTTAATTCTGACAGATACACAATTTTTTGGCCAGGACAAATCCTGCTATTTTCATCGTCTTCGTAAAAATGTTCTACTGCATTAGCAACGTCTTCACTTAATGGTTTCCCTTTTCTTTTTAAAAGATCAGGAAGTATTCCTTGTGATTTCATAATGGAGAGGTGGGAAGTGCCGGCAAACGGGGGTAGCAGAGCTCTGCAGGTCCACGGACCGATCCTGTCCGGATGGAGGTATGTCGGATCCAGGCAGGATTACTCGCAACGCCGTCACCAAAAATCTTTTGAGAGAGTTCTTTTAACCCTGTGGAGTCCGCATTTGGACGGTACAGGATAATGGTCATCAGCTAGTCGTTAACCTAACTAAATAGTCTGTTACTCCAAATTCCTCACATATTTTTTTGTTTGACCAAGAATTTGGAAGCAAACTAATTATTTTGATTTTTTCTTGTTTATTAGCCACTGAACATTTTTCTTTCAGCAGATTTATTAAAATATCATATTCATTAGTAGGAGCAATGCTGGAGGTTGTAGGCATACACTCACTAAAAGAATTTTCTAATTTCCTTTTTAAAGATTCAGTAATTTTTTCAGTTTTTTTTAATAATGCATGAGGTCTTTGGTTTTTATTCAATTTTGTAATTTTTGTAACTGGAGATAAATTTAACGAGTTGCACACTAAATTTACTGTATTTAATTCCTCAGATGGATCGCAAAAATTCTCCATTACCGTTTCACATGATTTAGGTTGAACAATACCAAATAATTTTGAAATACAGGTTATGCATAATGACTGACCTGGCACAAGATCCAATGAAATATTTTTTTGGTTTATTCATATGCTCATAAAGAATTTCCCTTAGGCCCTTTCTGATTGGTTTTGCGTGTATTTTCATGGGGTTGCAACATTTTCTTCCAAATATGTGGTGATATTTTACAAGATATTTATGTTGATGATATTTACAAATAGTTTCAATATAACTAGACACCCTTAATTTTAATACATTTTGTTCATTCTGTGGTAAATCACTTACACTACATAAATCCTTAGTCACAGATCCATAATCACATTTATGGCATTCTTCATTGACATATACACCAACAGAGCATTCCATTTTGATTTAGCACAAATACACTTATTGCAGGTATATCACAAAGTCACATTTGAACTACTTGCCAGTCACAAAGGAAACATCAAACTGGGACAAGAATGAGGGTGGTGGTATATATAGCTCCATTAAATGTACAGGTCTTAACAGGTAGCTTAAAAGCTTAATAGGTCTTAAAAGCTTAACAAGAATTGAACAGGATACAAAAACAATGACTCATCTGGACATGTAGTGACAGGAATTATGCTACCTCCAACAGGAAATCACATGAATACATCTAAAAAAATATATATGACAAAAATGTTCATATTACTGTCTATAACTACATATATGTTTATGGACGATTGTAAATCATGCACTCAAAATCAGGTAAATTTATTTTGCTGCTTGTCTTCTTTGTGTGTGTTTTTTAATATTTCTTTATTTCAATGAATAATAAAATGTTACTGTACCATTTATAATTTTCCTTACATATTTAAGATGATTTAAAAGCAACTCTGGCTCACAAGTTCGCAAATAAAAATGGTCGTATTTTTCCGTTATTTTTATGTAGCACAGCCTTAAAACTACTTGTGTCTACAAGTTGAAATTTTTACTGCAGGTTTACCCCTAAGACAACATTGCTGTGTAAAAATATTAGAATTTTAGGAGCTGTCCCTTTTGAGATATTAGGCCTAAAAAAGTGACACTTTTAAGGTTCGGACTATGTTTGGAGGTCTATAGAAAAAAAGGACTACAGTCTCAAGTTTCAAATTATGTGAATTAATAGTCCAACTAGATACATGCAAACATACAAAGTCTGAAGTATGAGACTTTTACCATTCTTAAAAAAAATTATGCCTGAAATCAGCAATTTGAGCGAAATTATTAAACATTTTGTAAGGACCATTTCATATCTTTTTACAAGAGCTAGCTAAAGCATTCTTGGTCAAAACTGTAGAACATTTCATGTAAAAATGAATGATCATTATTTGAGCATGATAGCTCTAGTAGTAAAGAAGTTATTAAATTTTACGTAAACGATGATTTTGGTCAAAAACGTCATGTGAAACCGAAGAAAAATAGCCGCCAGAATAAAAATAAGACTTATTAAAAAAATATATATTTTTTGAAGTGTTAATATATTGGGAATATTGTATGCAAAATATAAAAAATATTTAAAAATGTCAAGCAACAGTCACTGGTTGATTTGATGCGGAATGACCCTATATCATGTTTCCTTCTATATCTCTCCTTTTAACTGTTCGATTTGAAAATCTTTTTGTCTCCAATACCTTCCTTCTGCTATGGGAAATGTTTTTTGCACCATTTGTTAATTTTCGTAACATATTTTTTAGCCACTGGTGGAAGTAAATAGCTGATTTATGTGTGTGTGGAAGAGGGGGAGAGGGGGGTATTTTACCTTTACTAAAATTTTGTAATGAATACTTTATATAAAAATTTGCCATAAAATCAGATTGCTTTCTCCTATCAGAAACTTAAATCTAGTTGTTTCTTAGTATTTTCTGAGCTTCTATAATTAGTGTTTTAATCATCATCATCATCATCATTGTCAACCATTATCAATCCACTGCTGGACGAAGGTCTCCCCAAGTTTCCTCCACAACGGTCTGTCTTGTGCCAGTCTCCTCCATGTCACTCCCGCATATTTACGAATTTCATCCACCCATCTCCCATGTGGTCTTTTTCTGGGTCTTTTCCTGTCCCTTGGAATCCAATCTAAAATTTCGGCTGTCCATCTATGGTCTGTCCTTCTGGCAGTATGTCCAGCCCATTGCCATTTCAGGGATTTAACTCTGATCATGATGTCTTCCACTCTCGTCATTTTTCGGATCCACGAGTTCCTCTTCTTATCTCTCCTGGTTATACCAAGCATGCACCTCTCCATGCTTGTTTCAGTTGTCTGCAGCCGTTGTATGTCTCTTTTAGTTAAGGTCCACGTCTCTGCACCATACGTAAGCACTGGAAGGATGCATTGATCAAACACTTTTCTTTTAAGACATAATGGCATATTGCTCTTGAAAATTATGCTGTTTCTTCCAAAAGCTCTCCAAGCAAGTTTTGTACGCCGATTAATTTCTTCATCAATGTGACCCTCACTTGATATCTGCTGTCCAAGATAAACATACGTATCTGTTATCTCCAGTTGTTCTCCATCAATCGATAAATCTTCATTTCTTGTAAAAGCATTGAACATCACTTTTGTCTTCTGAAAGTTCATTTTTAATCCCACTTCTTTACTCTTGTCAGCAAGTTCCTGGATCATACTCTGCAGCTCTGATGGGGTAGTTGCAAAAATGACTACGTCATCAGCAAAACGAAGGTGGGTTAGATAATCTCCATTAATCTTTATCCCTTTGTTTTCCCAGTTCAGTGATTGAAAGACATTTTCCAATGTGGCATTAAAGAGCTTCGGAGATATGGTGTCACCTTGTCTCACTCCCTTTCCAATTTTTATGTGTGTTGTATTTTCAAACAGCCGAATCTTTGCACTTGCGTTTTCATAGATGTTATTAATAATATTAATGTATGCATCTTCAATACCGCAGGATTTCAGAGCCGTGGTAACTGCTGATGGTTTCACCGAATCAAAGGCTTTTTCATAATCGATAAAAGCCATGCACAATGGAAGTTCATATTCCCTCGCTCTTTCAATTAGTTCTCTCAGTACGTGGATATGATCTATTGTGCTGTAGCCACTCCTGAATCCAGCTTGTTCTCTCGGTTGAGCCATGTCCAGTGTTACCTTCAAGCGGTGTGAAAGAACTTTAGTGAAGATTTTATAAACCACTGATAGGAGGCTGATAGGTCTGTAGTTCCTGAGATCCTCAATGTCACCTTTTTTATGTAGCAGGATCATTGTAGCGTTGTTCCAATCCTCAGGAATCTTCCCTTCATTAAGGCATCGAGTGAAAATTTGGGCGAGTACTGTTTCAATTTCTCCACTTGCTTCTTGTATGATGTCTATAGTAATTCCATCTTCTCCTGGAGCTTTCCCCCGCTTCATGTTCTTGATTGCATGAGCAACTTCTGCTGGGAGGACTGGAAGAACTCTGGTACCTTTCATGATGTCTGGAGTACATGTATCATCCCTTTCATATAATTTGGAGTAGAAATCTTTCACTCTTGTCAAAATTTCGCCTCTATTTCTTGTTATAGAACCATCTTCTTTTCTCAGAGCCATAATCTGTTTTCTTCCCTTACTGAGATGTCCCTTTGCTATCTTTAGGCTTTGGTTGTTTTCAATTGCTTTCCTCACTAGCTCACAGTTGAATTTCCTTACGTCTTCAGTGATACTTTTTCGTGCTGTCTTGCATAGCTCTATATATTCCACTTTGGAAGTCACATCTTCTTTAGTTGTCCTCATCTCTCTTCTTTTTTGCATCAACATTTTGGTTTTTCCTGATAATTTGTTTACATGCAACTTGTTCTTAGACCCAGCTAATTTTGTTGCTGTTTCCATAAGAGCTTTGGTTACTTTTCTGTTAACTTCCGAAATATCCACTTCTTCCGATGTTAGGCCTTCTAAAGCAGAGAATCTGTTTTTCAGTTCCAACTTGAAAGTATTATGGTGTTTTTTAAGGTTGGTTATGTCAATACATTCTGTTTGTCTTATGAGCTTGCCACGTTCCAGTTTAGTGTTGAGGTGCATCTTACATCTCACCAATCTATGGTCACTACCTGTGTTGAACTTGTTCAGCACACTGCAGTCTTCGATGACGAATTTTTTGTTACACATAATAAAATCAATTTCACTTGTCGTCCCAATTGGATGTCTCCATGTCCATTTCCTGTGTGGCTTTTTCTTGAAAAAGGAATTCAAGATGAAAAATCCTTCTGCCTCTGCAAACTCAACGAGAGTATTTCCACGCTGGTTTCTGTTGCCGTGACCGAATTTACCTACTGAAGTTTCATTCTGTTGCCGGTGCCCTATTTTTGCATTGAAATCTCCCATAATTATCTTCAAGTGCTGCTTACCTTTATTATTTAGATGACGAATTTCCTCATAAAATTCTTCAATTTCTTCTTCAGGATGACTTGTGGTGGGTGCATAAGTTTGAATAATCTGAGCCTGGTATCTTCTCGATAGTTGGATAACGAGTCGTGCAGCTCTGTCAGAGGAACTTTCAACTTCTACCACTTTATCCTTCAGTTTCTTGTTTATTATAAATCCAACACCACTAGTTCTGCCAGTATCTGTCCCACGATAATAGAAGAGATGTCCACTTTTCAGTTCAATGAGATCTTCTCCTTTTCTCCTTACCTCACTTAGCCCGACGATGTCCCACTTGATCCTTTGTAGTTCCTCTTCCAATTCAAGAAGCCTTGAATCAGAAGATAGGGAGCGTCCGTTGTAGGTAGCCAAGGTCAGCATCAAATGGCAGCCTAGTCCGGTCCTCCGGGGATTCTTAGCACCCTCTGCCTTCATGTCGCACTGGCCGCTGCCTTGGCCAGGTACATTCCAGCTGCCGGAGACTGAGGGCCAAGATTTAAGTTGTAGAGTCATTTTGGAGGTGTTTGGCCATAACTCACCACGCTGGCCAAGCGGGTTGGTGAGTGTGGGATAGCATTTCCTCTGATCCCGATGGTATAGTTATACCGCTATTTGCGGTCGTCAGAGCCCCTTTAGTGGGAACAGGATGCACCACGAGAAGGCGGGGTTGACATTTGTCAAGGAGAGGCTGTGATGTTACGCATCACCTGACCTTACATCCCATTTTAATCATGCCCAGTTAAATTGCCATGATCACTAATGAATGCAATTGCACACAGCCCTTGGACATAAGGTTTTCCCCTTATTCTCTTTCATTTCACGTTGGAAAATTTTGTGCATACTTTGTTTGCTGGCGAGAAAATTTTTAAGCATAGCTACAGCATCGATATTATGTTGAAAATTCCTTCCCTAAATAAAATGTAACACAAATACTTGATCCCATGATTATGTGTTTAAGAAATAACAATCCCTTTGGTCCTTTGAAAATGTTCTAGATATTTCACCTTTCTTTACCCTTAAATTTCCAATGTAAGCATTTTTTCAAAATAATTAAATATAAATAGTATTTTATGTATTGATTGTGTGGTATATGAAAGCATTTCAAGAGAAATGCCACATACCTATGTATTTTTGAGTTTTATGAGTTTTTTTTAATTCTGTAATTTGCTTCAATAATTGAACTAAAGCCAAAGTAGAAAAATAAAGTTTTCTCCAAATCAGTGTAGTATACTGTATGTAAAAGTTTAGTAGATATTAAACATGGTCACATTTTCAGTGACAGTTTTGGTATTTCAGTATTTATCTGTGATTCTAAGTTTCTGATTAGCTGCAGCAGACATCATTTTTAACATTCTGTATTAAGTTTGCCCAAGCATGTAGGAAGTTGTTTGTTGTGGGTTACAAATTGAACAGACTTATGGTTTCACTATATTTTAAGTAAGAGCATTTGGATCGTATGTCCTGGAAAAAAATCCAAAAGTCCTGGAATTTTGTGATTGAAAAGGCATGTGAATCGTTATCGATATGTCTTGTTCAGTTTATTGCTTTCTGCTTTATTGCAAATATCATAGAGGAAAGTCAATGGCAAGTATAGACTAGACCCACATGCGATTAAAGGAACGACCTACTCAAATTAAGATATTCCGTCGAAAAAGTATCACGTTTTTCTGTTTGGAATACGGCAGATATTGCTGTATGGCAGTGCCAGGAGCGAACACATATCTTGCCTTCGCCATATTAAAGACTGTTGTTTTCTGTGCTTACTGAAGTTTATTTGCAGTTTAAATGTATCAATTTCAAGTCAAAAATTTTGTACCTAAAATTTCATGAATGATATGTTCATTGAAATAAATTTGCATGATTGTTTTTACAGCTTTATTTTCCGAATGACAGGAAAAATGCACGTTTTTGCCAACAGACGTTTAAACTCACTTTACATTATCTACAAACTGTGTAATATAAATTAGGAATTGTTCATAACAAAAAAATTAAGTGGTAATCGAAAAAACACCTGGTGAGACATTTCTGCGTATCTGTTAAAAATAACGAGACTGTACTTTTTGTCATTTGAGTAAGTCGTTCCTCTAATCATGTGGGTCTAGGTATAGATGTACCTGTATGTATAAGAATTTATTCCAAACAGCGAAATGAGGATTTATCATTTTGGGAGAGACATTGTATCAAAAGACATTTGGAGACTGGAAATATCCGTCTTTGGCTAAAGTTGTGAAAGCATGCCTTGCTTTATCACATTTGCAACTTCAATGTGGAGAGAGGCTGTTCTGTATCACGAAGAGTTCTTTCAGATGAGAAGCATCTATGTCTGAGAAGTGAGAAGGTGTTGAATGAGAGACTAACAATCATGCATGAGATTCTTCTGCGAATTCGCGGAATTCCGCTTTTTCGGTATAATTTTAGTCATCCTCGAGGTCATTGTAAAAATGAAGAGAAATTTTTCAGTATTTTTTGGGGATTCCATAGTCATCGTTCTATAGAATCTGCTTTTTTGTGAAGAAAAAGAAAAAAGTGTTGTCTTTGGACCGGGGCGGGTGGGGGAGACAAAATGTTGGAGGATGGAATCAGGAGCTCATTTTCGTTTACTGCTGTCAACAATAGATGGGATGTCATGCATCGCAGCACGAAGGGTGGAAGCTCCGCCTACTTGTTCTCGTTGGCTGCGGCAGTTTCCCTGAGAACAACAGCCTTTCCGTGGCTTGCGGGAAATCACCACTCTATCGGTGTGACGTCATCGCCAAGAACTCTCACACTTGTAATTTGCAATGTACGCGATAAAGAGGAGGAATGTGCTTTGCTTGTTCGAAAATTTTGTGGAAAGAAAGCACGGCGCGGACCAGGATAACGTCGGCCCGAAACCTCTGAACAAAGTTTGTGATGCAACTCTGTTTCTTTTCTTCCTTTTTTTCTGGGGAGGAATGTGTTTTGCTTGTTTGAAAGCTAAGTGGAAAGAAAGCACCACTTCAGTCCAGTATTACGTCGGCCCGAAGCCTCTGAACAAAGTTCGTGATGCAGCTTTCTGTTGTTGTTTTTTTTTTTCTGAGGAGAAGGAATATGTTTTGCTTATTTGAAAGCTAAGTGGAAAGAATGTGTCATGAGAGGCTCAAAAACATGGTTAGAAACAAGAATTCGGCAGGGAAAATCTCCCCACTTGCTTGACATTGATGGAGATTCATGTCACCATATTCACAATACAAGCAAAAAATTTTGCTTATTGAGAAATATTTTACTGACATCTTCAATGTCTTTAAATTGTCTGCAGATCAACGTGAAGCCTTTGCTGAAATTTGTGAAATAATAGGGCTAAAATTCACTGAAATTAAGAACATGGTCCAACACAGGTGGTTGTCATTCTATCATGTAGCATTAAACAGTTTACATATGCATGATGTCCTTTTGCTCCTGTATTATGGATTTGTGCAGTCTAATGAAAGACCAATATACATGGATGCCATAAACAAAATATGTAAATAAAAAATAGTAAAGAAGGAAAGTTCAAGTTCCAGGAGCTTTGGGAGAAATTATGGGGGAAAAATCTAACAGAAGATGGAAGAAAGTGGAAATTTAGAATTGTTGCAAAATTATTTGAAAGCTCAAAGAAAACTTTCTTATATTAAATTTGTATGTTGCAGCTCTACCTCTTTTGAAAAAATACCTATGCTTATTTCAAACAAAGGAGCCATTAATTTATAAGGTTTTGGATGAGCAGAAGCAACTATTCTTGGATTTCTTAGCTTGTTTCTTAAAACAAGAGATACTGAAAGGCAAACCTGTGAAAGATCTGATGAACATTGATGTTAGCTTACTATCAAACAGGCTGGAAAGCAAGAGCATGTTTCTTGGATCTGGAACAGACTCCATTATTTTGGAAAGCAAATCAAAATGACATTGTTGTGAAAAAAATTTTTAAGCCAGGCTGCTGAAGCTTATATTCAGTGTGCAAAATACATGCAAAAGACACTACCGTTATGTAGTGATCTTTTAATGTACATATCGGCTATTGATCCTTCTACAAGGGGACATAATCTAACTTTAAAATGACTGAAAACTTCCACAGTTCCTTACAAATATATTGAATTCAGAGGAAATGGAAAGCTATGCTCTGGAAATTCACCAGTATCAGGTTAATTAACAACTTCAATCACCTGTTGATAAAGTTGTAAACTTTGTAAAAATTGATGCATGGTGGGCAAAGGTATTTAACCTCTCCAAGTACACTGTTATCTAAAATAGTAAAAGCCTTGATATCATGCTTTCATGGTCTGCAGGTTGAAAGTTCTTTCAGGATGATTGATGACATTATAGATATAAAATCAGGAAGAGTGAACATTGAAACCTATACAGCTATACAGAATGTGAAGTATAAACTTAAAGCACAGGGTAAGTCTGTAGTTAATTTCTTCAGTAAATAATTTTTTTTGCAAGAAGCAGTTGATGCCAACCTCTGCCCAAATCTCAGGACATTAAAAAAAGTTACACCGAAGAAATTGAGTGGAAAAGAAAAGGAATTATCAGCAAAAAGAAAAAGTTAGCAATGGATGCTGTTCAGCTGCAGAGTTAATGTAAAATAAATGTGGCTGTGCAGCTTGCTGAGAAGAAAGCCAGGCTTGCTCACAAGGAAACTCGAATTGATGTGCAAGCAAGTACAACACAAAAGGGTAAAATATCTTTGAAGCAACCTGTTTAAAAACCATAGCACTTCTAGTCATTTATTTACATCTGTACATATTCAAATATATATTACAATACATATTCCAATTATCATTTAATAAGAATCTGTGAATTTAACTTATTTCCACACACATTATGACTCTTGGGACACATTTCATTTCTGAAAAAAAAATGATACATTAGAGTGCTACTAAGCCAACAAGACTGACTTATCTCTTGTACTATGGTGTTTGACTAAAACTAATCTGGATATATGTTTCTAATTCTTGCAAGTTTCTAATTGCTTGACTAAATGCACAAACTTTCCTAGACAAATACGTTTCACCTCATGATTTAGCGAGTAAAGATTTACATGTAAGCTTTAAATCTGATTTTTAAACATGTTTCATTTTATTTTGCTCTAAATTCCCTACTTTTCTATTGTGAATATAATAATGTGTTTCACTTTGATATTTACTTACATAGTTTACAGAAAATAATTCCATATGGCTTGTGCAATCTTAAACATTGTATATGCTGCATTTGAATTTGCTCACACTGTGTGTTTGCATGTCCCAATTTTTCACTCAGTTAAAAAGTTCAGCTTTTTTGTCATCGGCCGGTCTCATGTATGCTAACAATTCGAGATGCATTAAAAATGTATAACAACCAAGTTGCAAAGGTGCTAACAACCAAAGAACTAATAAAATTAGCACTTAATGCACATAGGTCATATAGCAACCATTTGGAAGAGGAGCAGAGATTAAAGGAACAGCAACTGAAAGCAGAGAAAGAAAGTGTTGAGAGATTGAAACAAGAATTGCTAAATAAAGGATTTGAAGAGCAGAAAGCAAACTATAGAAAACATGGAAAACAAGATAAAAATTCTTGTTCAAGAAAAAAGAGAAGTACAAGAATTATCAGACTCTGTGCTTAAAGAAGCCAATGAGAGACTAAAGCAAGCATTAGAAAAAACATACCTGCAATACGAGTTGCACATGACATTCTAGAAGGAGCAGAGAAACTCCAACAAAAGGAAAGACAACATGAACTTGAAGCATTAAAAACGAATAGGGTAGTTCATAAAAGAAAATCCTCCCTAATTGATGCATTTATGCAGAAAACCTCAAAAAAAGGAATAAATCTAAGGTTAATGAGGAAGCTTTTTTGTTAAGCCTACCCTTATATGCACGGTAGTGGTAGAAATTCACACTAAATTGTTTGAAATACTTTATACTGCATATAACTCCTCCAAAGTGCTACCATGTTATAAGAACAATGTTAACTTTAAAGTGGATCCCCCCCCCTCCAAAAGAAATTTCTAAATGATAAAAAACAGTTTGTTTATACATACATTGGGTGGGGGCATATAATTCTGAGTGTCTTGAGTAGCATTATATTGAAACTTTAGATTGCCTTTTTGTAGTGTATAGATGTGTGTGTATATATATATATATATATAATCCCCCCCCCACCAAAATGTGAACATGTGCTAATATTGTCACCGTGGTTTGAAAAAAATAAAAACAATTAACAACAAAAAAAAAATTTGGTGTGGAGCACTTACATTCTAAAACTCAGACTTTTTTGGGCAACTATTTTAGTCATTAACATAAGTTAAGGCTACTATTTTTGCCATTAGTGGCTACTAAATCAACTATTTTCTTGAATGTGATAGCCTGGCAGCCCTGTATATGCAATATTTGCAGTTAATCTAATGATCCTGTGCAGCAACTGCTCTGCATCTGTTTTTATGAAGTTAATGGGGAGTTTCTCTCATTAGAAAGAAAAAAAAATATTCACCTATTTAATTTCATAGAAATGTAAGTAGAGAAGTTACTGAATCATTATTATTATATTTTTTTTTAAACTTTGCATGGCCAGTAGATTTTGTCATCTGGCTTGTAAACTTTTTATTCCATTAGCCACATTGGCTAGTAAAAATTTCAGCAGTTTTGCAAGGGCTGATGATATTGTAAAAAATCTAGCTCTTTACAAGATAAAAGGTAAAAAGAAAAGTAATGTTTTTTATTGCCCAGTCAATTACTTTTCTTACTACTGAGAGGCTCCTTCCCTCTGCTGTATTTAATGAAATTAATGGGGTGTGTTTTGCAAACTTACATGTCAGAATAAATGGCCTTGAAAACTAAATTGCCCAGATCCTACAATTGTATGTAGCTGGTGTATAGGTCCTTGTTTTTAATTGCAAAAATTCCTGTTTTGTAAATTTCAAAGTCATATGGCTCCACAACCATTTTATGTAGGAAGCTGAAATTTTGCACTGATTAGTTTCTCTGCAAAGCCTGGAAGTTCATCAAGTTCGAAAATCAAAAGAATTCAGGCCAAAAACTGTTATTTTTTGGTACGCTAATTTGACCAGGAAATAACCCATAGGTGATCGAGAGATCAGGGGTTCGATCCCAGCGGTGTCGGATGAACAATTTTCCAGATGCTATGCATTGTTTATAAAATGACGTGGACAGAGCAATGACATCGTTTATTTACATTATCTCCACGTATTTGAAATATATTCACCATCGGTGAATTCATATGTCTGGGCAGGGTGCACTTTATGAAATGCAGTGAAATATAGGTGAGTTCAAATTTCATTGCTGGTGAGCAATTTATGAAATGCAGTAAAAGTACTTTGTTTCTTAAATTGTTTTAAAAAAACTAGTACAGTATGTGCATGATGTGTGTGTATGTATTTGGGCATGTAAAATTTTGTTTCAAGCATGTCTTTTTGTTACAATCTTGAAAATTTTCTGGCCCGAGGGCCGGTATTTTTCAATGTTCTCACAAGGATGTAGAAATTGAAAGACTAGAAGCCACAATTAATCAACAGAAAGGTTGGGTATTACCACTTAAGTGGCAATGCCATCTCTCTTCAGTCAGTCTACAATGGGTTGAAGTTCAACCCAAAAATCTTGCAAACACTAATATAAATCATCCTAGTAATCCTTAGAAAATTAAATCTGTTTAATAATATTTTGTACAGCAGAACTTGGAGAACATAGCCTGAAGTGGAAAATTTTAACTGTGTGGCATAAGAATCATCCATGGCCATAGACAAAACAATACCCAGGAGGGCACACATTTTCAAAATCACTATATTATATTCTTCAGAAAGACGCTTTAACGTCTGTAGATTCTGTTTTACACGTTCTGTAAAGTGGATACAGTCTGTGGTGGTGCATTAACTTATTCAATTATAATATAAATCGGTTAGAAGTCCTAAAGATGTTACTTACGGAATTGCGTGTTCGGTCCAGCGTCAGTAGTTATTAAGTTTCTTTGTCCAAAGTTGAATCTTGCTTCAATATGGTCAGTTGTTAGGGTTAGTTCGAGAGCCATTTCGTTATAAGTTGTACCCTGCTTCGGACATGTCCAAATGTTAGGGTTAGCTCTGTTCTGGCTATGTCGCCATCATATTGAATGGGTAAAGGTTTCCAGATAATGATTAAAAATTCTTGAGTTAAGAGTTACTATTTACATACAACTTGAAGTTCCACGTCGTACTTGGCCTTTAGGGCTATCTCGTCAATGCTGCACTCTCTTGGAAATGCTGAGGAAGTCTTCAAAGTTTGGTCAGGTTCATAAAAAATTTAAAAGCTTTAAAAGGTTTCAGTTAAAATCGTTACATACACCACCTCATACCGTCCACAATCTCAACAACCGGACGCGCGTTTCACCTAGGCTCTACCCTGGCGTTTTCAACGGAGACTTCACACCATCTGTCGAAGTCTGCTATCTGAAAGTCTCGTTTCCACAGTGCGCATGTTCCCCATTTAATCCATTGCCAATGCCATCTAGTGTCAGGTCACATCAACTTTATCTTCATCACTCTCACCCTTCCTTTTTCTCTTCCTCTCTCTCTCCTCTCCCTATTCCATTTCTTCTCAGTTTCAATCAGGTTCCTCCAAGCGTACGAAAAGTCGTACGGACTGTTATTGCAGTTAAATGGTTTGGTCTTATTTATTATTACTGCTTCTGCTATTTGTATTGTTCTCATATTATTCTGCTGGTTTAATATAGTAATTCCTTCCCAATAGGGTATACATTGACTATCCAAACAGAAGTCAATGAGTGCTGTTTTATTCTCTCTTCTGCTCCAGTTCTTCATGTGTTCGGTCAATCTGATTTTAATATTTCTTTTTGTACTGCCTATATATTGGTTGACGATTTTATTTTGATTATTTATTATTGGTATAGAGTAGACACCCACTTTTTGTAAGATTGGGGTCTTTCTGTGATAGTTACTAAGAGATTTCGTTATATCTCTCGTTTGTACACCAAAATCAAGGTCATATTTTTTACATGTTTTCTTCATAATAGTTGTGATCTCCGGTATATATGGTAATGATCCACAAAATTTTTTTACCTGTTGAGTCTGTACTCCTTTGTTGTTTATTTCTAGGGTTGCATCTATTAATAAGGTTATTTATTTTCTTCACATCATAACCGAAGTTTATTGCTGTGTTCTTTATCCAATTCAATTCATTTTTTAGTAGTTGGGCGTTAGATGTATGAGTAAACGCTCTATTGATATATGATCGGAAAGCTGCAAATTTGTAAGATGCTGGATGGTGAGAGTTCTCAGGAATGATATTAGTGATGTTGTCAGGTTTTCTATATACTTGGAAATTGATGTTATTTTGTTTATGAGATAGTAATATGTCTAAGTATGGTAAGATTCCATCCTTTTCTCGCTCCACAGTGACTTTAATTGTTTCGTAATAGCTATTATATTCATCTATGTACAACTGTAGCTGGTTATCATCATGCTGCCATACCATAAGTGCGGGATACACATCTTACTGTATCCCGCACTTATGCTAATTTCCACATTTTCCTGCCTTCCATTTTATGGTTGCTATCGTTGCTATTGTCATCCGTCCTTAGCAATTGTCCGGCAGTGTATATCTCATGTACTTTCCCATTATGGTACAAATTGCTACGTTGTCTTTGATGGATACCCTGAAACGCCAACAACAAAGCAGGAAGAACAAACAAGAAGAACTGCTAAAAGGACGTCAGCAAACATTATATTTACAAATAACATGGAGTGCACCACAGCGCAGATAGATTTTCTGTCCAATCCCCACAATAAAAAAAGAATAATTGCAGCATTAAAAGAAAAATTCCTCTCTGGCACTAATATCACGGTTCTCACTGCTAATAATGATGCTGATGTAGATATAGTTCAAACCTCTATAGAAATGTTGAAACTAAACCCTACTGTATTCACCGTAGGTACGGATACAGGCCTTATTGTCTTATTAATTGCACTGGCGCCAGAAGAAACAAAATCTTTGTACTTTCTCAAACCGGGCACTGCTGCAATACCTCCAATATTTTACAGCATTGAAAAACTGATATCTATTTACAGCCATGTACGCAAATGTCTGTTACTCACGCATGCCATTACAGGGTGTGATGAACTTTTGTGTTTAATTTCATGCAACTGTAAGAAAGAATGTATGATTTCCTGCAGCTGCCGAAAAGCCGGATTCTCGTGTTCTGCTATGTGTAGACGTTGCAGTGGACTGTCATGCACAAACAAGCCTGATATGAGTGACGATATTGATTTATGATAATTCTGCCACAACTGTGCGATATTCAAAAGAACCACAGAAGCAATGTAAGACAAAGTATATATATATCATTTTAAAAGTTATAAATTTAATCATCACCGCTTTTGTTTGTAGCCTTTTCTTTTTTAATTACAGTTTTACGAAATTTTAATCTTAGTTCATTTAGGAAATTTGAAAATGAAAATGTTTTTTTTTTTTAATTATTTTGAAATTGTAGAAACAGCACCAGTGCATGGAACTAAATTCTTACTTTATAAGCATTGTATAAAGAAGAAAAAATGACATTGTCATATTTCAATTCAACAATTTGTTTGCACAATAATCATTAGTCCCATCCCTCGGGGGGGGGGGGGTTTGAAGCAAACAGGCAAGAGTTGGTGACTTTTTTGCAGGTGCGAAGCTGAGTTTTCTTTCCTTTTTTTATTTTTTACCTATCGTTGAAAATTATACTCCCCGCAAAATTATTGCATGTTTTGCCCGATTTTTTGTCATTTTGTGGCTACAATGCATTTGCAGTTTTGGTACCACAGAAGGTAAACTATAAAGCGTATTACGACAAATAATATATCGTTGTAAAGCTTATGAAGTTTGCTACAACTTTTATTTGGAACCTTTTTCGGAAATTTTGGCTCTGTGAAGCGGTAATTGCAATTATTGGGTAAAATGTCGAGAAAAAAGGTGCTATTTTGCGGGTTTTCAAAAATTGCAGCAAAACTATAGGAGAAATAGTAAAAATGAATAGAACAAAATTCATAGACCATATCAAGAGGAATAAATAAAAAAAATTATCGCTGTACGCCAATTATTTCGGGAGTTACGAGTGGATTAGTATTAGACCAAATTTCCCCCCTTTATGGGGGTGTAGAGGGGGAAGCAAGCGGGGGAGGGGTGGGGACTTTTGTGAAAATGCTTAGCCCGAAGAGTTCTACCAGCCTGCAAAAAATCAGCTTTTACCTAATTCGTTCCGGGTCAAGTCCTTTATTTACTGGGCTAACAGTTGTACATAGATGAATATAATAGCTATTACGAAACAATTAAAGTCACTGTGGAGCGAGAAAAGGATGGAATCTTAACATACTTAGACATATTACTATCTCATAAACAAAATAACATCGATTTCCAAGTATATAGAAAACCTGACAACATCACTAATATCATTCCTGAGAACTCTCACCATCCAGCATCTTACAAATTTGCAGCTTTCCGATCATATATCAATAGAGCGTTTACTCATACATCTAACGCCCAACTACTAAAAAATGAATTGAATTGGATAAAGAACACAGCAATAAACTTCGGTTATGATGTGAAGAAAATAAATAACCTTATTAATAGATGCAACCCTAGAAATAAACAACAAAGGAGTACAGACTCAACAGGTAAAAAAATTTTGTGGATCATTACCATATATACCGGACAGGGTGCGATTTCACCGATTAGCAACTAGCAAATAGCTAGTGAAAAATCAAATTTGCTAGTGAAAAAAAATTGCAGTAGCAAATATTGCTAGTAAGGTAATTTCTTTATTTAAAGTAACCAAAAATCATTATTAATCCACGAAGTTTACATAACAGTTTCTATTATCACTTGTTAAAACAGCGACGATCAGCGATTCTCTTTCGCCAATTTTCTTTCGACACTTAATACCCATCCTCCCCATATCTTTCATCCCTTCCAAACTGTCGTAGAAGCGCATTGAAACTCCTCTCCATCGTGCCCTCATTGGTCTATTACAGAAACTGAACGTGACGTCGGCAATGGTTGCTGTGGCAACCCAGAGCTCGGATGGATCGGTTGTTTGACCACCTGTTCTGCCACCCTTCCTTCTTTTGCCCCAAGAACTTTGTCCTGTCGTACCCTAAGCTAAGCGATCGCCTTTATTGCGTGGCATAATAGACGCTTTTTACGAAACGTGTTTGTGGAGGGGGTAAACGATTACGGAAGAAACTTTTGCTTCGTCTGACTTCTGGTTTTGGAAATTTTCCTTGTATTTTCAAGCTGAAATACAAATATTTATCCAGTAAAATGTTAATGAGCAATAAAACTTCACAGAGGCAACATCGTGAGAAAAAAATATTATTACGGAAAAAATCCGAATTCCATCGACCTTTCGTTTTCTAGTTTCGTAAAGACGGAATTCCAATAATAACGAAAAAAGCCGGAATTCCTTGAATTCGCGGAAGAATCTCATGCCTGAAGATTACAGAAAAATTTTGCGGCAGCCAACTTCCGTTTTTGCAAATTGTTCTCCACAGTTTCAAGCTAAAATGCAAACATTTATGCAATAAAATGATATTTAACAAGAAAAGCGGACACAAAGACAACATTGGGAGAACAATTTGCGATTACGGCAAAATTTTCTTACTCCGTTTCACTACAGTGTTCGAAAGTTTTGAAGCATGAAATTTCGTCTCCAGATGGAAGACGACCCCCCCCCCCCTCTCCCAAATATCGATCTTCAGAATGATCTAACTGATGACAAAAAAATAATAATAATAAAGCGGTATTCCGCGAATCCCTGTAAGAATCTCGTGTATATCATAAAATAATAGCAAAAGAAACATTTGAAACAAAATGAAAATTTGTAGAATCCATAGTTTTGATAGTGAGTTCCGTAGTCAGACAACTAATTCCGTAGAAACTACGGCATTGTGTGGTAGTTGGCAGATATGAAGTGTGTAGGAGTTTAGCAGAAATTTGTGCGATACTTCCACTTAGTACTGCATGTTGTGAGGTGGGATCCAGTTTTTTAAAAAGAATACAAGGGGATTGGAGGAACAATTTGTCTGTTGAAACTTTAAATGCTCTGATGACAATTGAAATACTGTAGAAGAGCCACAAGAAGAGATTTTTAATCCACGGGCAGCAGTTATAAAGTGGTATGATGACAAAGTCAGACACCCTGAGCGTAAACCATATGGGAAGAAATCTGAATTATAATGTCAGTGAAATATATTCATGTGGTATGAGAATTTGTTAGAAATTAATAATAAAGATAGTCACTAAACTTATCTAAGATTCTATTCATTATTCAAACAGGTAAGTCAAAATATTTATACACATATTTAAATTTCTGTGTAACTTTATTAGAAAATAAGTTACGATGTGATTTAGTTTTACTTGCTAGTCATGCAAATGTTTTGCTAGCAAACTATTTGGTCACTAGCAAAATTTGCTAGTGAGCAAAAAAGATGAAATCTTGCCCTGATACCGGAGATCACAACTATTATGAAGAAAACATGTGAAAAATATGACCTAGATTTTGGTGTACAAACGAGAGATATAACGAAATCTCTTAGTAACTATCACAGAAAGACCCCAATCTTACAAAAAACGGGTGTCTACTCTATACCAATAATAAATAATCAAAATAAAATCGTCAACCAATATATAGGCAGTACAAAAAGAAATATTAAAATCAGATTGACCGAACACATGAAGAACTGGAGCAGAAGAGAGAATAAAACAGCACTCATTGACTTCTGTTTGGATAGTCAATGTATACCCTATTGAGAAGGAATTACAATATTAAACCAGCTGAATAATATGAGAACTATACAAATAGCAGAAGCAGTAATAATAAATAAGACCAAACCATTTAACTGCAATAATAACAGTCCGTACGACCTTTCGTACGCTTGGAGGAACCTGATCGAAACTGAGAAGAAATGGAATAGGGAGAGGAGAGAGAGAGAGGAAGAGAAAAAGGAAGGGCGAGAGTGACGTAGATGAAGATAAAGTTGATGTGACCTGACACTAGATGGCATTGGCAATGGATTAAATGGGGACATGCGCACTGTGGACACAAGACTTTCAGATAGCAGACTTCGACAGATGGTGTGAAGTCTCTGTTGAAAACGCCAGGGTAGAGCCTAGGTGAAATGCGCGTTCGGTGATTGAGACTGTGGACGGTATGAGGTGGTGTATGTAACGATTTTAACTGAAACCTTTTAAAGCTTTTAAATGTTTTATGAACCTGACCAAACTTTGAAGACTTCCTCAGCATTTCCAAGAGAGTGCAGCATTGACGAGATAGCCCTAAAGACCAAGTACGACATGGAACTTCAAGTTGTATGTAAATAGTAACTCTTAACTCAAGAATTTTTAATTATTATCTGGAAACCTTTACCCATTCAATATGATGGTGACATAGCCAGAACAGAGCTAACCCTAACATCTGGACATATCCGAAGTAGGGTACAACTTATAACGAAATTTCTCTCGAACTAACCCTAACAACTGACCATATTGAAGCAAGATTCAACTTTAGACAAAGAAACTCAATAACTACTGATGCTGGACTGAACACGCAATTCCGTAAGTAACATCTTTAGGACTTCTAACCGATTTATATTACAATTGAATAAGTTAATGCACCACCACAGACTGTATCCACTTTACAGAACGTGTAAAACAGGTATTTACAGACGTTAAAGCATCTTCCTGAAGAACCTTGTGGTCACGTAATTGTATGTGAATTATATGATAAATATAACTATATTATATGTCCAGTCTTTTATGTTTTAGGGTGCACTTGCTTTTATTATTACATATTTATTTTTTGCATTGTGACTTCAGCACCAGATACAACACTATGGAAAGTGGGGTAGGCTATAGCTCCTTCAATTTTTCTCTCACCCCAATCTTTAGTACCCCCCTTCCCCCCAAAAAAGAGTTCAAACATTTTGAAAACATGCTGATTTCAATTTGCAATGATTTTATATTTCAACAAACTTTGGTAAGTGCTAATAATATTTATAAAGTGACACCCTTTTTATAGTTGATTGTTCATATTATTTTCTCAGGTTAAAAATTCAAACACTTAAACATCATTGTAGTAGGGGAGGAAAGAAGAGAGAGATAATAGGCATGCCCAAATCTTTAGGAAAATATAAATATACATATTAAGGCTGTGGGGAGTCATATCCCAAGGACATTTCTGTGCCTTTTGAGTACAGATTGGGCTAAAGCTGTGTAAGCACAAATACTGGTTGGAATTTTTGTCAAACTGTGTAAAACAGTTTCCTCCTCGTATAAGACCCTTAGCTCCTGATTAGTTCCACAGCTTTAAATAACCACTCTGCCTCTTTCCTCTGACATAACCACTTCCCAACAATTAAATAAGTACAGTTGTCATTAACTATATGTAAGACCTGTGACTTTGAAGAAAAGTATAAAAGCAAATCAGCTAGTTGCTCCAACAAGTTTTCCTGTGTGACAATGGTGTAACATAATCTGGACTATCCTTTAACCAGGATGCAAGTGCATGGTGATTTCTGTAGTATTTTTTTGTACCTCTACAGCAGGTTTTATTGTTGCAGCCAATGTAATGTCATCCCTGAGAAGGTTTAACCAACGTGATGAACACCTATATTCTACCAGTCCACAATCGTTTTTCCTATTGTGCATTTTCTCCATGTTTTTACATTGTTTGTGACACTGCTTTTAATGGTACACCTGTATTTACTTATTGCATTAGTTAAGATGTCATTATATATATAAATATCTGTTTTCTGCCTTCCCCTTCATCTCACCTTTAGAAATTAGAATATTCTATAACTGCAGCTTGCATTATCCTTTCTGCCTGCAGCTAATTTGTTTTGTTATTTTATAAATTCTGAAAACATGACTAGTTTGCTACGTTTAATTTTTAAATCATTAAAATGCACTTACTAATGCAGAAATAACTAAATGCATAGCATCTATATTAATAAAGTATATACACAGTGTGGGATGTAAGGTCAGGTGATGCGTAACATCACAGCCTCTCCTTGACAAATGTCAACCCCGCCTTCTCGTGGTACATCCTGTTCCCACTAAAGGGGCTCTGACGACCGCCAATAATGGTATAACTATACCATCGGGATTAGAGAAAATGCTATCCCACACTCACCAACCCGCTTGGCCAGCGTGGTGAGATATGGCCAAACGCTTCCAAAATGACTCCACAACTTAAATCTTGGCCCTCAGTCTCCGGCAGCTGGAATGTACCTGGCCAAGGCAGCTGCCAGTACAACATGAAGGCAGAGGGTGCTAAGAATCCCCAGAGGACCGGACTAGGCTTCCATCTGATGCTGACCTTGGCTACGTATAATGGACACTCCCTATCTTCTGATTCAAGGCTTCTTGAATTGGAAGAGGAACTACAAAGAATCAAGTGGGACATCGTCAGGCTAAGTGAGGTAAGGAGAAAAAGAAGATCTCATTGAACTGAAAAGTGGACATCTCTTCTAATATCGTGGGACTGATACTGGCAGAACTAGTGGTGTTGGTTTTATAATAAACAAGAAACTGAAGGATAAAGTTGTAGAAGTTGAAAGTTCCTCTGACAGAGCTGCACAACTCGTTATCCAACTCTCGGGAAGATACCAGGCTCAGATTATTCAAACTTATGCACCCACCACAAGTCATCCTGAAGAAGAAATTGAAGAATTTTATGAGGAAATTCGTCATCTAAATAATAAAGGTAAGCAGCTCTTAAAGGTACTTATGGGAGATTTCAATGCAAAAATAGGGCACCGGCAACAGAATGAAACTTCAGTAGGTAAATTCGGTCACGGCAACAGAAACCAACGTGGAAATACTCTCGTAGAGTTTGCAGAGGCAGAAGGGTTTTTCATCATGAACTCCTTTTTCAAGAAAGAGCCACACAGGAAATGGACATGGAGACATCCAAATGGGACGACAAGTGAAATTGATTTTATTATGTGTAACAAAAAATTCGTCATAGAAGACTGCAGTGTGCTAAACAAGTTCAACACAGGTAGTGACCATAGATTGGTGAGATGTAAGATGCACCTCAACACTAAACTCGAACGTAGCAAGCTCATAAGACAAACAAAATCTATTGACATAACCAACCTTAAAAAACACCATAATGCCTTCAAGTTGGAACTGAAGAACAGATTCTCTGCTTTAGAAGGCCTAACATCGGAAGAAGTGGATATTTCTGAAGTTAACAGAAAAGTAACCACAGCTCTAATGGAAACAGCAAAAAAATTAGCTGGGTCTAAGAACAAGTTGCATGTGAACAAATTATCAGGAAAAACCAAAATGTTGATGCAAAAAAGAAGAGAGATGAGGACAACTAAAGAAGATGTGACTTCCAAAGTGGAATATATAGAGCTATGCAAGACAGTACAAAAAATTATCACTGAAGACGTAAGTAAATTCAACTGTGAACTAGTAAGGAAAGCAATTGAAAACAACCAAAGCCTAAAGATAGCAAAGGGACATCTCAGTAAGGGAAGAAAACAGATTATGGCACTGAGAAAAGAAGATGGTTCTGTAACACGAAATTGAGGCGAAATTTTGACAAGAGTGAAAGATTTCTACTCCAAATTATATAAAAGGGATGATACATGTACTCCAGACATCATGAAAGGTACCAGAGTTCTCCCAGTCCTCCCAGCAGAAGTTGCACATGCAATCAAGAACATGAAACGGGAAAAGCTCCAGGAGAAGATGGAATTGCTGTAGACATCATACAAGAAGCAAGTTGAGAAATCCATACAGTACTCGCCCAAATTTTCACTCGATGCCTTAATGAAGGGAAGATTCCTGAGGATTGGAACAACGCTACAATGTTTTTGCTACAAAAAAAAGGTGACATTGAGGATCTCAGGAACTACAGACCTATCAGCCTCCTATCAGTGGTTTATAAAATCTTCACTAAAGTTCTTTCACACCGCTTGAAGGTGACACTGGACATGGCTCAACCAAGAGAACAAGCTGGATTCAGGAGTGGCTACAGCACAATAGATCATATCCACGTACTGAGAGAACTAATTAAAAGAGCGAGGGAATATGAACTTCCATTGTGCATGGCTTTTATTGATTGTGAAAAAGCCTTTGATTCGGTGAAACCATCAGCAGTTACAATGGCTCTGAAATCCTGCGGTATTGGAGATGCATACATTAATATTATTAATAACACCTATGAAAATGCAAGTGCAAAGATTCGGCTGTTTGAAAATAAAGCACACATAAAAATTGGAAAAGGAGTGAGACAAGGTGACACAATATCTCCGAAGCTCTTTAATGCCCCATTGGAAAATGTCTTTCAATCACTGAACTGGGAAAACAAAGTTATAAAGATTAATGGAGATTATCTAACCCACCTTCGTTTTGCTGATGACGTAGTCATTTTTGCAACTACACCATCAGAGCTGCAGAGTATGATCCAGGAACTTGCTGACAAGAGTAAAAAAGTGGGATTAAAAATGAACTTTCGGAAGACAAAAGTGATGTACAATGCTTTTACAAGAAATGAAGATTTATCGATTGATGGAGAAAAGCTGGAGATAACAGACACGTACGTTTATCTTGGACAGCAGATATTAAGTGAGGGTCACATTGATGAAGAAATTAATCGGCGTACAAAACTTGCCTGGAGAGCTTTTGGAAGAAACAACACACTTTTCAAGTGCAATAGGCCATTATGTCTTAAAAGAAAAGTGTTGATCAATGCATCCTTCCAGTGCTTACGTATGGTGCAGAGACGTAGACCTTAACTAAAAGAGACATACAAAGGCTGCAGACAACCCAAAGAAGCATGGAGAGGTGCATGCTTGGTGTAACCAGGAGAGATAAGAAGAGGAACTCGTGGATCCGAAAAATGACAAGAGTGGAAGACATCATGATCAGAGTTAAATCCCTGAAATGGCAATGGGCTGGACATACTGCCAGAAGGACAGACCATCGATGGACAGCCGAAATTTTTGATTGGATTCCAAGGGACAGGAAAAGACCCAGAAGGAGACCACATGGAAGTTGGGTGGATGAAATTTGAAAGTATGCGGGAATGACATGGAGGAGACTGGCACAAGACAGACCGTTATGGAGGAAACTTGGGGAGACCTTTGTCCAGCAGTGGATTGATAATGGTTGACAATGATGATACACAATGTATTCAAAAAGTTCCAGGACTCCCGCTCATAAAAACGTACAGATGGCGCTATCTCTGTGAAACCGGCGGGATGACGCAGCAACGACCTTCAGCCATGCGTATCACGTTATTGCAGTTATTTCTGACTACTTCCGCCTTCCCAGCGTTCATTTGTGTAAAGCGTGTGTGTGAGCCGTTGTCATCGAGAAATTATGGAGCAACGATCGAACATCAAATTTTGTTTTAAATTGGGAAAATCGGCCACAGAAACGTACGAAATGATTAAATCTGCGTATGGTGACGATGCTATAAGGTTTAAAGCTGGAAGAGACTTGACTGAAGACGATGAGAGATCAGGTCATCCATGTTCGAGTCGAAATGATGAAAATGTTGAGCGTGTTCAAGCGTTGGTGAGATCCGACCGCCGAATAATGATAGAAATAATTGCACAGTCGTTAAACATTAGTGTGGGATCTGTTTTCACGATCATGACGGAGGATTTGAATAAAAGGAAGCTCTGTGTGCGCTTTGTGCCGCACACTCTGACTCCTGAACAAAAAGAACACCGAATTTCCTCCTGCAAAGATTTGATTTTCGTGGCCGATCAGGATCCAACTTTTGCAAAACATTTTCGCCGGAGACGAGACTTTCTGTGTGGAGTACGATCCGGAGACAAAACACCGAAGTGCCGAGTCTGAGTGGACAAGTCCGAAAAAGAGTCAGCCGATGAAAGTTCGCGCTTCGAAAACAAAAACGAAAACGATGCTGATCACCTTTTTTGACAGTCGGGGCATCATTCATCAAGAATTTCGTCGTCAAGGTTCCGCTGTGACTGGGACATTCTACAAAGATGTTTTAGATCGGCTTTTGAAACGAATGCGGCGTGTGAGGCCTGTTTTGTTGGACAGTGGAAATTGGTGCTTCTTGCACTACAATGCACTGTCTCACAAGTCCATCCTTGTGCAGCAATTTTTGGCGAGAAGGCAGGTTGTGTGCATCAACCCCCCCTACTTACCAGATCTGCCCCCCCCCCCCCGGACTATTTTTTATTTCCCAAGTTGAAATTGAAGATGAAGGGGCAGTGGTACAAGTCAATAGAGGAGATTGAAGCGACGGTGACAACGGAACTCACTAGTGTTGGAGTGGAGGCGTTTACTGCCCTGTACACTAATTCCAAGCGTTGTATTGAATTTGGAGGAAACTATATAGAAGCTTAATTTCAAATGTAAGTATATCTTCTGTGTTATATGGTCTGTGTATCATCAGTCCTGGAACTTTTTGAATACACTGTGTATATGATAATTCCATCGTATATGTGTTGTGTAAATCAAATGTATAGGGAAACTTAAAAGCAGACTGCTAGAGTTTCTCTGTACTTTTTAGAAATGTTTTTGAGAAGCACTTGTGTTATTAAAAAAGAGAAAAAAATCTCTTGAAAGTTGTGCTACATAATGGTAAAATTGAAGTTGCCAAAGTATTTTTCTTTTCCATTGTGGCAAAAATTTATTTTTAATGGGATGTTTTTTTCTAAGCGTTTACCGTGTTGTTTCCCACCTTGGCAAAAACTTGCTGACCCTTTGACGTATGGATCTCATCTTGAAATGCAAGACAAATACTGGGTGTTTCAAAAGGGGGTATACAACTTTGCCAGAAAATAGAAAGGAAATAGTAATAGATGAACAATTAGTCTTACTATGCAAATGTAAAGCAACATTTGAAGTTTCAACAGTCAAATTTCGATGTAACTGCCTCCAATAATTCTACAGACGTCCTACTTGTTGTCAATTTTGTGCCACATGCGGCATAGCATATCAAGTGTAACAGCAGCAATGGCAGCAATAATTTTTGTATGCAGCTCATTGATATTGGTTGGTAGTGGTGGTACATAGACATAATCTTTAGCAAAGCCCCACAAAAAAAATCTAGCAGTGTAAGGTTGGGGGAATGAGGTGCACCTCTACCAATCCACCTACCTGGAAAATGGGTGTTTAGGTACAACCTTACGCCGTTTAGGTAATGCGGAGGTGGAGGTGCTCCATCTTGCTGGCAGTATAAATGTCTGTCATGGTCATCATCATCTAATTGTGGGATGTGGTACTTTTGCTGCATGTTGAGATATGCAATACCAGTAACAGTGGACTCAGCAAAAACGAAGGTCCATACACTTTCTCAATGCTCGTGGCACAAAAATCATTAACTTTTGGGCTGTCACAAACATGTTCAATGGTGGCGTATGGATGTTTGCTTCCCCAAATTCTAAAGTTATGGGGGTTGACTTGATCACTCATGTGAAAAGTGTACTTGTCACTGAAAATGATAGTCTCCAAAAAGTCCACATTTTAACTGATCATTTCCATACAGAAATTTTTGTATATCTTACCATCATCTGTCTTCATCTGGTGCACGATAGTAAATTTGTATGGCTTGAAATGCAGTCGATGTTGCAGAACATGCCACACACTCATATGCGGAATGCCACTTTCATGAGACACACATCTCATTGACTTTCGAGGAATTCTAATGAAGCTTTTACGCACTTTGTCCACAACAGCTTCAGAGACATGCGGCTGACTTCTTGACATATGATGACTAATAGAGCAGCCTGTTTCCACAAAATTATTGTGCCACGTGTAGATCGTATTCCCACTCGGAGGTTCTTTGCCATATGGCGTGCGAAAATTCCTCTGAACTTGTGTCGCAGACTTTGTTTCCTTGAACCAAAACACACAACATGCTTGCTCTGCACCAAAAGTCGTCATTTTGCAAGCACTTGACATGGAACTCCCTCCCATGATGGAGTTCCATAATCCAGTGACGTGGCAGAAATTTGCTGTGTTCCACTACATTATGTGACTGATTCAGCTTCTGTATGTCTTCCGAGTTATTCGCTGTACCCCTGCTAAGTTGTATACCCCTTTTTGAAACACCCTGTATATAGTGACATTTAAAGACCATGATTCCTATGGTATGTGACAGGATTTTTAATGCCATTTTGGTTGTTGTACCAGATGCTTGAGGTTAATTGAGAAATGAACAGTTCACCAGTACAGGTGTGGAGCTCAACTTCAATTTAGACTAGAGGATTTTAACATTTTTAGTGTAAAAGCTGTTTGTTGGTTCTTACATTTAAAAGAACTGGGGAAATTTGAAATTTTATGGCCCTTAAATAAAATGTCTGTTTAATGTTTTAAAGCATGAAAAGTGATTGCTAATCAAATACTATGAATTAACTTGTTCACCCATGAATTGTAACAGAAAGGCATTACTTATAATCATAGATGTAACATCAGGAGATGGGGCATGTGTGCTCTAAAGAAATAAAATGCAAGGGCAAGCCTATGGAGGTGCAGTGTTAGATAGTTTAACATTCAATTTACCTATGTTTAAATGCTTACAGTTTTGTTGCTGTAATGTCAGCAATAAATAAAACTTACAAAAATCTATGCTCTTCCTTGGATATTCATCGCCATCAAACAACAGAAAAGAATTTCCACCGATACAGTGGACAAGTATTTGCAAGTTTTTGTAAATCAGGTATGCTCATTCTAATCAACCACTTATTTCAAAGAATGTTTCATAAGAGATAAAACAGTTCAATAATCTGACACACCATTTTAGGTTTTGTCACTCTTGCTGGAAATTTAAACACACACATGAACTGTGGGTAAAAAATATGTTATGAATGGAAGTAATTTGGCCATCAAACAGTTTGTGTTTGAACACCAAACTAGTAAAAACATATGTTGACATAGCTTTGATTTATCCTCATGTAATATTAGTAGAGTGGTGGAGTGTGCGTGCGTGCACACACACGTTTTTTAAAGGCTTGTTCTTAAAATGATTTGTTCTTTAACGGTGCAATCTCTTGTGATATAACTGACTGCTTTGCCTTTCCCCCTCCTTTTTCATAGGTATCCATCAATTGAGTCAGCGCCGAGTTGTTCTCACTGGCAATCAGATGAAGAGCCCTTACCAGGTTGTTCTCACTGGCAATCAGATGAAGAGCCCTTACCAGGTTGTTCTCACTGGCAATCAGATGAAGAGCCCTTACCAGGTTGTTCTCACTGGCAATCAGATGAAGAGCCCTTACCAGGTTGTTCTCACTGGCAATCAGATGAAGAGCCCTTACCAGGTTGTTCTTACTGGCAATCAGATGAAGAGCTGCAAGAAGATCAAGCAGCTGCAGAGCCCTTACCAGGTTGTTCTCACTGGCAATCAGACGAAGAGCTGCAAGAAGATCAAGCAGCTGCAGAGCCCTTACCAGGTTGTTCTCACTGGCAATCAGATGAGGAGCTAAACGAAGATAAAGGAGCTCCAGAGTTGTCACCATGTTGTTCTCACTTCCAATTAGATGAGCTACAAGATGATAGAGGAGCTGCAAAGTTGTCACGATGCTGTTCTCACTTATACAATGTTCCTACATTGTTGTCACAATTAGATGAGCTGCAAGAAGATAAAGGAGCTCTAGGATCGTCACCACGTTCTCACTTGCTATTGGATAACGAGCTACAAGAAGATAAGGGAACTGCAAAGTCGTTGGCATGTTGTTTTCACTTGCAATTGTATCAGCAGCTAGAAGAAGCTATAAAAGCTGCAAAGTTGTCGCCATGCTGTTCTCACTGGCAGTTAGATGACAAGCTACAAGAAGATAAAGGAGCTGCAAAGTTGTTGCCATGCTGTTCTCACTGGCAGTTAGATGAGCTACAAGAAAATAAAGGAGCTTCAAAGAACAAGTGCAGCAGCAAGAGAATTCTAGAACTGGCTAAGCCAAAAAAATACCATGTTGAGGCTGCTGAATTGTAAGTATTTCAAAAATACCTTCCTCACTGTTGTTTATACACTCTTAGGGAACATAAAATAAAAATTGACAAACCTCAAAGCGAGTGTTGCATCATAATGAATCTTTCCACATGCAGCGTTTGAATTACCCAGTGGTCTGCTGGCCATTGGCCAGTAAAAATTCCATCAGGCTAGTGAGCCATTTATGTTACTGGCCAGTAATTTTTTACCCTCGTTTGTTTCGGAATTTGCAAGTTTATAAAGAACTCTCCTAAATTTTAAAATATTCAGGTTTGGCTATGACAGTTCTCAGATATATTTTTTTTTAAATTCAGATATTTACAACTCAAAAACTGAATATCAGACTTTCAAACCATACTTTAGTTTCATGAAAATTTTGGACTGTAGGAAGCTGAGGTCCGAATCAAAATATTTGGATTAAGACAGCACTACTTTTTTGCCCAAGTAGTGGCCCCAAAATATGGGTATTTGATGATGCTTTCCAACTGGAGGTTGAAGAACCATTTATGCTCTGGCTTTACCCATCTGTCTTTCTGTCCACATGAAGGAACCTCATGCCTTTAACACTAAAGCAAGGTATTTCATGTAGGTAGCTTTTGGTATGTTGTAAAGTGCTTCATAATCAGTACACTGTAGGCTATGGTTTTCTCCTTACTTATTTTCTTCCTTGCAACTTCGTGTGCCATGGCTGCATTCAATGCCATGACTTAAAAAATAAATCTTTTGATTTTTTATCAACTTTTACTCCATGTAGTTTGCTTATAGAAAATGAAAATATCTGCGTAAATATCATGATTTGATTGATAAATTCTAAATTTAATCATTCGAGATCAAAATTTTGCAGAAATACACACCAGAATAAAAACTAGTTGCTGCTATTCTTTTCTTCCACGCACGGATCATTTCTCACAGCTAAGACAGCGGAATGCTAGCGCAGCGCCGTCAGTATGTACCAGAAGTATCAAGCTACTGTTTACAATTCGGCAACGGATGTTGTTTACATTTGAACGTAGACAGCATGATTTTGGAGACATTTAAAACACAGCATAATGAAACAAGGTGTACATAAAGACAATCTAGGTGATCGATTGATGGACTTCATATTCCGAAGGGAATGTAGTGCCAGGAGCACAGATGTCTACAAAGAAATGCTTCAAATAATAAGAAATCACAAATGGCAATGAACGTCGATGCTTTTGTTTTAAAATTGTCTTTTTCTGTATATTTGTAATATGAATTAAAATACTACTTTAATACGAAAGTAAAAAAAAATTTTATCAGTATCCGAATGTATATAGTGGTAAGTTTTTTTTTTTTTTTTTTTTTTTTTTAGTTCTTTTTGAGTATCTCAGTTAATGTTTTTCATGTAGTCCATGAAATATTCTCTTTGATGAAAGCAACATCAGTCATTATGATGAAATGAAAAAAGTAAGCACAGAATGCAAAGGTAACCACTTTTCCACTTCCCATGCTGTTTGCGTTCGAATGTAAACAACAACAGATCCATTGCCACACGAAAACAGTAACTTGATGCTTCCGGTACATGCTTGCGGAGCTGTGCTAGCGTTCCGCTGTCTTTGCTGTGAGAAATGATCCGTGCGTCTGTCTGTGGAAGAATATCCCTAGTTGCAACCTCTCTTGTTCGTGCTGCAGAGCAAAGACAAAACTGTGATGGTACAAAAAGTGATAGAAAAGCCACAAGGACAAAAAGGAGTTATGTGTCTTCTCTCCCTGAAACCAGGTGCAAGCCAATTTTTTTCTGCTCAGGGAGAGACACTGGCAGAAGAGGTCAAATGGATGTGTTTAAGTCATTTTTGAAAAACAGCACTTTGCATTTAACATTAGCATTCCCTGTGGGACTAAAACATCCAAGGAATTAATTGAAGAGAAGTGTGTTGTTGCTGTGGTGGATTGGGAGGTGTCCGTTTAAAAACCAGCAACCCAGGTCACGTTTGTGTTTGTGAATGACAATCAAAATATTTCCTAACATTTGTACTGTAATCTTTAATTTGAAATTAACTATGTATTATGGTTCAGTGTACCATCCTTGATACTAACACCATGTGTATACAAAATTTATTAGTATTTTTACTATTTCTGGACAAGTAAAAATGAGTGAGTCGCCACATTTTGATATACGCTGGCCCTGTCGACCAGTGATTTTTTTTTTTCAGATTTCTACGACTGTTTACAGTGCTTTGTGCTTTATTAATTAGTATTATTTGTTTGATGGTAAACATGTACACATTATGTTGCTCTTAATTTGTGATATACAGCTCCAATGAAATGTGAAATTATATGTTATTTTTTGCATATACTGTAAATGCGCAAGGTTCTTCTTTCACAGACCAGTGGTTTGCAAATTTGAGTGGCCCGCTGGGCCTGTAAAATATTTATTTCTAATTCTAACATTTGACAAGCATTGTTGAGGAAAGAGATAAAGAAGTGATGGTTGCAATGTCACAGCAGTAGAACTCTTTATTTCAGAAGAATCACAACATGTGTCTTACAGTACCTGGTAAAGCCACCTCTGGTTGCAATGCACGCTGATATACAGTGTATCATAAAAGTCAAACAAAACTGGTGGTTTTGTGAGAGAGATTGTTTCAAGAGTCCTGTAATTACTACACAGGATCCCTGTTATTCCATTATGGCCATAACTGACATTGCAGCATGTCTTGAACATGTTCAATAGAAAGTTCGGAGGACCTAGCTGGCCAAGGGAGGATTGCAACACTATAGAGGCACTCTAGGAAGAGGCAAGCCATGTGCAGCCAGGCATTATCTTGATTGTAAATGGCCTTTTGCAGAAGTGACCTGAAAGGCAGATAACATGTCCCAGGATTTCTTGAAAGTGTCTCTGTGCTGTTAACATCCCTGTTTTCACAACTAGAGGCATTGGGTCAGAGGCGTAACTAGGCGAGGCAAGAGGGGTGGCTACCCCAGGCGCAGCTCAAGAGAGGGCTCGAAAACCACTGCTTAGTATGAATAAAACTAGAAACAAAACTTTTGCACCAATTTCTGGTAAAGTTTTTTCACGCCATACTTCGCCATTTTTCTATGTACGGAATTTTCATATAAATAATGTTACAGCGGTTTTGGTAGCCTTGGCAATTTAAAATTCGAATTTTTCCTCGAAATATTTAACGGATATTGATTGCTCACATTCAGAAATTAAGGTGTGGTTGTAAGTACTTTGCAAGGTGAAGATGTCATTCACTTTGTTGAAGATAGTCTGGGGGATATTCAATTGTTGCTGACTGTGAGCCACGATTGTCAGCTGCATTCGGTCTGCTTGATGTGTAAACTGGATGTCTGAACTCCGAAGCAGTTGGGAATCTCACCTCCTTCTTCCCCTTCAGCATTTTAAAATCCTAAATAACGTCCTGTGTCCAGTTTGGCTTCACTACCCAGAACATCCTTGATGGAAAGATAAGGGAAATGCACGAAACCCTTCCCATTTCCTAACTTCTTCTGACACTATTAAAGAGGGTAAAGCACTGTTCCCGTTTGGAACAAAAAATGACCCCATCACACTGCAATAACCTATTTACTGTACATAGCCCCGTAAAAATACTTAAGCATTAGATTGTTAAACTATAATGAAAATATTTATCAGGATAGCTGGAAAGTCATAAAGGACTCGTCCTGCCCTGAGAATAAGAAATTTCTATAGGAAGAAAATTGAGCCAAACTTAAGCAACTGAAATCACACAGTTGAAGTACACTCAGTGTTTTTCTGCCTGATAAGGACTTGCAAGGTCTTATATTATTGTGATTTCTCTTCTTAATTAAACTTGACAGTAGAAGAAGTTAAAGTTTGTTTCAGTTTCCTGCAAAGCAACAAAGAATTCGTGCTGAATTTGTGTGCAATTCATACCCTTTTGCAACATTTGATATCGGATTCAGATCAGTTGGTTTCGTGAAAATGCTGAACTAAACAGTCACAGTTTGATTCTTCCTCCTCCATAGAGATACATTGGAGTGTGACATTCATTTTGTCGAACGGTGTTCATTTATGTATATAAACACTAATGTGCACGATTAAATTAATAATGTAGTTATAAGTCAGAAAGGCAGATGGGGGGAGGCACAATATTTTGTGGTTTGCCCCGGGTGCAGAAATGCGTAGTTACACTTCTGCATTAGGTTGTCATTCAAAATGGCTACCTACCCACACCATAACACCCCTAATTGTGTTTGTTTATTTTTGTTAGGGCTTGTAGTGCTCATTTTTTGTTAGCTTAGAAGTCCTTATTTTTTGCCAAAAGTGACAAAAAGTGCTTATTTTTCCGAACTGGCTGCATGAAATCCAGGAGTTATGATGTAGCACCTCAAACTTGTGCTATTGGTTGGCTATATTGATGATGTTATGTGACATCAACCAAAAGCCTATGGAAGATCATGGGGGCAGTATGACATAAGTAATTTTCAAAGTGAAGGACCTTGGGTTAAATTAAACACATCCAGCAGATTCCACCCTAAATGCCCCATCATCATCTCTTGGTACTGACATTTCAATTTTGTATTTCTCCTTTTTAAATATGCAAACAACAATTATTCAGTTACACCATGAGAAACTGAAGTGCAAAATTAAAATGTCTAACATGTAATTTTGACTTTGGTTTTATGATTTAAACCATGGGATGATTATGTGCAAATTTTAAACCTTGAGCTCATAACTTGAACTACAGTTTTACAATTTACATACTTGCTATTGCATGCATGGTTATTCTTTCAGATAGGGAAACTGCTTTGGCCAGCAGACCTGTTTTTTTAAATTGCATAGATTCTAATTTATTACATCTGCAAACTTAAATTATATGGAAAAATATTGCAAATTTCATCAACTTACTTAAGTCGTGTGAAAAAGTATATTTGTGCTAGTTGGTAAAGTACTTAAAATATTTTGTGGGAGTGTTTAAAAGTTCTTAAAAAGTGCTTATTTTTTTGTGAGAGAAAAAGAATGGGAACCCTGTCGCAGAAGGTGTCAAAAGGGGCAATGAGAATGGAGCCCTGGTTCCGCAAGTCATCTTGCAATGGTGTGTGATGATAAGTGATGATGCATAGAGGCTGCTACATCCCTTTGGATGATGGACAGAGAAGCTGTCAGAGCTGACCAAACTTGTTGGACTATGAGATGATCCTCTCACTCAGTTGTATGCTTAGAACAGCCTGAACCTTCTTGGCACACAATCACACCCTCACGTACCTACTATTGCATCACTACAGCTGAGATGATGGGGGGTTCGTTAGCACAACAAACCTGCTTTCCTCAGTCCCACGATGCGACCTCTCTCAAATGCACTCAGTTCTTTGTAGGGTCTTTTAGGATATATTCAAGGCACACTTAGACTTGGGTGTGCATTGTTGGTGTGTATTTAGTAATTTTCACGCCTGGCCAAGTGGTGTTTGCATACTGGCTTTCACAGTTCGTGGATGATTTTACTGGGGAGAAGGCGTGTCAATTTTTTTGCCTGAGAGTGTACTTTATCATTAATTTGTGTTTAACATGGTAAATGAGTACAATTATAAGATCATATCTCTATTAACTTTATTGTATGCCTCTTAATTGACTCTCAGAAAAAAAATTATGAGCACACACAAATTTTATTGACATATGAGTGGTCATATATTAACATAGTTTTACCTTTGTTTCAGCCTAGATTGGATGGTGACCACAGTTTTTTTTATTTCTGTGCAGTACATGTCACAGCATATATCGAAAGTATTTATGTGATGCATATACATTTTTCCTTGGTGATTTTTGACAACCTAGTGATGTGTCTCCTTGTTGTTTTTTGACAACCTTTTAATGTACATTTCTGCTTCATTCTTTGTAATAGTTATCAAGACCTAACTCTGTGATGGGACTTCATCACAGTATGTAAGAAAGTGTAATTATTGAACAGCAAATGCAAGTGCTAAATTACTGCTCCATCCACTTGCTAAACCATTGATTAAAGAATTAATCATTTTGAAAACAGTTGAAGATTTTCAGTCAGAGAGAGTGGTCCTGGTGCCCTGAGCTACACTGACACCAAATTAAAAGGGTCAACTGACTTATCATTTGAACAGAATTATGGATTTTTTATTTATTTTTTTTCATTTTTCTCAGGGAACTTAGTTGCTTTACACCTAGGATTTAATAGAGCTAAAAGTGCATGTAACATGCTCACTTTTGAATGTACATTACAGAAGAACAAATGTACATTACTAAATAGTTTTGACCCTGATTTCCAATCAATTTTAGTGAATTAAGAGGCAGAAAAATGTCTCTTGTTGCACTTGTGATTTCTCAGAGTTACAATGCTTGACTTATAATGTTTGCTAAATATTATAAGCACACCACAAGAGAATCACTTTCTACCTTAAATCATGCATTGGATGCTGTACCTCCAAACACTGAAGTTTAATATCTTATTTTGTGTGTCATTTGTGAATCCAAAACTCAAACTGATGTAATTTGCTAAATATAAGTACTGATACTCAGAGTTTGCCAAAAAAATAATTTGGAGGAGTATTTTTACTCCTTTTGAAAAATTTAGGGAGTAATTTTTAAAAGTGAGGAGTATTTTAGAAAAATTAACGAGCGAAATAAAAAAAAAAAAAAAGTTGCGAAAACACTGGGAAATTATTTAAAAAAAACTGTTTTTTTCTCATATTAAAAAATATTTCACTACTACTGAATGCATTTGGATGTTTTGCTTCTTTTTTTAGTTTAAAAATATATATATATAATACATAAATAACGTAAACACTACAAGCACATGGAAAGTAATCCCTGGGAATTCTTTGTACCATTTTGATAAAGAACAAGAATGAATTTCCAACTTTGACGTCGATGTAACACAACGCATTCTTCATTTTCTAATGAAGTATCCATGTTTGTTGGCTGCTTTCATATTTCCACCGCTAGTTTTTTGCAGATTTCATTGTTTCCTTCCTCTGCGTTTTGTTTCTTTTCTACACCATTGGACTGAGTCTAGCCAAAAAAAAAAAAAAAGACATTAAAGTACACTGTTTTGACACATCATTCGATACTACAGTGTCTGATAAAGCTGTTTCGATCTCTACAAATCACGACCACGTACCACCGTCATAACGAAGTACAAATCACGACCACAAGGCGCTTCAGAATTGCGATTGCGAAAGCGTACTTCACTCATCTGATCGAGCATGAGCTGTAGCAGCAGTGACAGGAATTTTGCACTGCAATTGCGCTCCCGATGAGCCGATGACGTCAAGGTAAGGAACAATGTCTCCCTGACGTCACGCCGCCATAGCTCCGGTCATGCCAAGCAAACCACGGCCAGGTATGGATCGTCTACAACATGAGATCTGGCCTGAGGTAACAAAGGATATCGCTGATCACATGTTTTAAATACAAAATTCGAATAAAAAGTTGAAAATAAAAAAATTTCAGCTTAAAATTCTCAATTCGTATTTTTACGCGTTGGCAAAATTTTAATGCGTAAACACACTTTTCGATGCGTCCTAGACGCGTAATTACGCATTTTGGCGAACTCTGCTGATGCTTAAAAGCATCTGTCATGCCATAAGAAAGCATTGGTAATGGAGTTTAGGCACAGTACTTGTCTGAAGTCCCACAGTCTTTCATTGTGATAAAACAGGTTGCGTTCCAGTTACTTCTAATGCATGTTCTGTCAGTATGTATGGTAGAAGATTCCACAATGCAAATTCATGTTGCAGATACATATACAAGGGGTGTCCAATAAGTATCCGGATTTTTATTCCTATCAATTACAGGAAATAAATAAAAAATACAGGATGCATAAATATGATACTCACATATGTAATACAGTGGTATGAACGGTCAAAGTCACTTTTCCACATATTCTCCATTCAGCGCAATGCATTTCCTCCACCGATCAACAAATCAATTCATTCCGGTAGCGAAGAAATCATCAGGGGTGTTGCGAATCCATTGATGGATAGCCTCTCGCAGATCGTCCATGCTCTCATAGTGGTGGCCACGAAGACTATCCTTCAAGGGACCGAAAACATGAAAATCAGAAAGTGCCAAGCCCGGACTGTAAGCAAGGTGCGGAAAAACGGTCCACCTCTCTTTTGCAATTTCTGCTTGCACTGGTTTAGCAATATGTGGGCGAGCTTTATAATGCTGAAGCAACACTTGATTGTCTTTCAATGTTGGTCGTTTGGTCTGGATATTCTGCGCAAGTTTTCTCAGTGTCTTCACATAGGCCTTCGCATTTATTGTTTAATTTTTTTGCCAAGTACTCAACCAGAAGGATACCGTGTTGTCCCAGAAGGCTTTAGCCATGACCTTGGATGCCGACGAACCAACTTTGAACTTCTTTGATGGAGGCGAATTTGGATGACGCCATTGCATGCTTTGCTGTTTTGTCTCCAGTTCGAACTGATGAATCCACATTTCATTGCCTGTGATTATGCATCCCAGGAATGCATCACCCTCTTCATCGTAGCACTGTACCAGTTCATTGCAAATTTCTAGCCTTTGGCATTTATGCACTGCTGTAAGCATTTGGGGTACCCATCTGGCACAGATCTTCCTATAGTTGAGATGTTCATGAATAATTCGTCCAACAGATTCTTTACTGATATCCAATCCCATGACAATATCCCAAGCATAAATGCGCCTTATCACCTTTAATCAAGTTGTCAACCCGTTTAATAGTTTCATCAGTCGCCGCCGTGTTAGACCTACCTGACTGTGCCTCATCTTCAAGGCTCTCGTGGCCAGCTTTGAACTTTGTAACCCATTCATAAACACTGGAACGAGACATAGCAGCATCACCATACACCGTCTGAAGTCTTCTCGTAATGTACATGGCCTTTACGCCTTGTTTCGTTAAAAATTTCAATACTGCTCGAACTGAACGCTTAATGTAGCCGCCATTGTTTTTGATTGACAGCGCCACCTAACCTAACATTAGTATCAAGCTGCTCAACTTTTACGGCACTTCACTGAAAGTAGTCATAATAGTTTCACGCATACGTACAATCATACACATGGTTTTGTATCGATGGAAATAAAAATCCAGACACCCCTCGTATTTAAAGTAACATACATTATGCTATGTCTAACAATCAGAGAAAGGAAGACAAATATTAATTATTTAATAAATCAGTCTGGAAATACATATCATTAAGCTGTTCTCTGAGATTCAGAGGTTTGCTCCTCAAAGAAAACTCGTCTGCCAGATTCAAGTTTAAAACTGGTGAAGCTAGATTTACTATTGATGTATCAAATGTCTCCATTTGCAGTGATCTCAGCACATAACTTGAGCTTCACTGACATCCATCTCATGTCTCACACAAGACCTTTTGTACTTCAGACTCATAATCTTTTTCTCATGCAGACATTCCTGAATCTGGTCCTGCCATGATTTCCTTGGCCTCTACCTTTCTTTTGCACCACTTGGGCTAAATAAATTCTCTTAGTAAGCACCTCATCACCCATTCTTTCAACATGGCCAAACCACCTAAGAATATTTGCCTCCGCCTTACTAACATTTTGTCTCACATTGCACATCTGCAACACATCTTTGTTCCTCACATGATCAGAGAGAGAGTGTGTCTTATCACTAACCCCCCATAAGTAAAGTATCTTTCCAGCACACAAACAACTCCTATGTCTCTTCTGCAGTATCCAGGTTTTACTGGGGCGTACATCAGAGTAGATCATATCATATCATATGTAGAGGATTTTAGGAAGGGAGTGTCTGACCCCAGGTCTTAAACAACCCTTAGAAATAGGAAGCTAGGAGATTTGGGCTAGAGTGCCCAACAGGAAAGTGACACAGAAGTGAGGTAGAAAGAGAAAGGAAGACACCCTTATTTATAACCGCGGGGCCAGTACTTGGGGTTGGATGTTTTAACGCGCCTATCTGACACATGGCGAATATTAAGTGGTTCAAACGTTCGTACCTGCCTGGAATCGAACCTGAGAATTCTCCGTAGTAGTCATGAACATTGACCACTAGGCCATTCGGAACTTTCCCAGGAATCCATCATTCCTGTTAAATCCTCTTAAAGCATCTATGACTTTCTATTGTCATCTAATTTGTTTTCTCTGTCAAACATGCTTCCTAGATATACAAATACATTTACCTGGTCAATCCAGTCTGCAAATACAGTAGAAGTAAATTTATTTTGTGTAAATCTAGAAGTAAATTTATTTAGTAATAAAACTGAATGGGTCAAGGAAGTAATTCCAGAAAAATCTAGAGCACTTCATCTTTAAAAATCATATGGATAATATTCATAGCAATTAGTACTAAATTAGCATAATGAAACTTTTTTGTGTTTTGCTTCCATAGATCTTTTTTATGTTCTAATGACAGTAGAAAGTTCAGAAAAAGGGGGGGAGAACAATTTTGCTCTCCATTTTTGTGATTATCATGCTCTTCTCCACTGCATTACTTGTCCAAGTTGTGAGTTTCTCAGTTTTCATTCATTGGATGCTAATAATTTGTCATGTTTACTCTTTGATGTTAATATTTGTTAGACTTTATTTCCAGTGTGCTTATCTGATGTTATAACATTTTGATTTTATCTGGAGACTGACATATATATAAAGTGCTTTGGTAAAATGCCAGTAATGGTTTGTGCTGAAAAGTTGTATAGGAGATTTCTGTGTAGTTCCGATAAAAACACCAAGCTTATCAAATAGCGCAGAACTTGCGTTCAACTCAGGGAAGCACGTGGAAAGCTGATACCTTGGCTATGATATTACTACAGAGTAAAACAAGTGGAATGACGTATTCACGAATCATGATTGGCTTCTGTTGACTGGGGTGGGGTTAGGGACGCGTTCTTGTTGGAGGGTGAATACGAAAATAATGTACCCTTTCAAAATATTCCACAAAATAAAATGATTTCAAAAAACATCAAAACAGAGGGGCAATTCAAAGTTAATAAAATAAACAGGCAGGTCATTAAAGGTATGCCCGTCCTAGCTAAGTTTAATGGTTTGAACTTGCTAAATTACCTACTTACTGACCAACCGACAGCACACACATCTGATATTTTGGTTTTATAAAGTCCTTGAAAAATGCTTGAATTTAGTTTGCTTGGAAGAGTATGAACCTTGTGTTAAAAACTCGTAGACCTATAAAAAGTCGTCTATCCCTAATTCAGGGCAGCTGGTTCTAGGGAAGGAAGAGAGCCAGTGCTGTAAGACAAACATAACATCCATGCCTCATCGAGATTTGAACCTGGACCCACTTGGATGAAAAGTCATAAGCCAGTGCTCAGACCATTGTGCCACCAGGATGGCCTGGCAGGTATTGCAGGTGAAAAATCTATAAATTTGAAGTTCCCAGATAAAACTATGTGACAGTGAAGTGACTGTGTATCTGGCCATTTCATGACACAAGCTAAGAATCTAGAAAACCAATGTGGAAAGAAGAAATTATTTTTTTCAACTGAATGACATCCACATTAAGTAAAATAATAAATAAGTCAATTTTTGACATTACAAATATGACATTGATTTACCTGAACTGAGCAATAAAAAAAAATCATTCTTAAAAATCCTATGTAAGACAATATTTCCCCACATGAATGAATGCTACTGTTGTTTTTGTTCATGCAAAGAGTACTCAAAACATTCATTTGGGCCGCCCCGGTGGCGCAGTGGTCTAAGGGATAGCCTCTGATCATTCGTCCGAAAGGGGTCTGGGTTCGAATCCCGGTGAGGCATGGATGTTGTGTTTGTCTTACGGCACTGGCTCTCTCCCTTCCATGGAACCAGTGACCCTAAATTAGGGACAGGCGACTGCTTATAGCCCATTGAGTTGCCCATGGTGGCCGTTAAACCTCCAATTAAAAAAAAAAAAAAAAAAACATTCATTTGGGGAAGGAAGCTACACAGAATGCCTTTGGAATGGGGTTGAGATAAGGGAGGGTAAGTGGGTTCAGCATACTTTTATTCCATTGGGTATGGCATAATTGCATTAAAACCTTGATACTGCCCATGTTTGCAGAGAGCTACAACACGTTTTTTCTTATGAATTTGCCTAAACAGTCTATTATTGTGTAACAAAAGTGGAGAGGTAAAGTATTTCGAGTTAGAATAATGCAGGAACTGCCAAAACTGTCAGAATGAAAAATCAAATTGTTTCAAAAGCCTATTATTGCATTTTGAAAAGAATGCAACCTGGAACAGTCATAAATTAGAAAAGTTACTGAAACATAAGTAACTTTTGATCTTCCAATTTAGGAAAAGAAATACCTTTATAATTAAAACAAAAGGACGTTAAAATACTCATTTTTCTTATTAGTGTTATCATATTTGTTAGGTGGAGCCAAAGCTTCCTCCTATTATTGGTTTTGGACATAAAAGCATCACAAAATGCTTGAAATTTCCAACTGGAGTCATTGCTTGTGCTCATGAAAATATTACAACTGAATGAAAGATTGGTATATCTTTTTCAAGGAACAGTATGCTTATGTGAGATGTCTTTAGAGCTTATAAAATGAAAGACACAAGAAGAAAATAGAAGAAACTAACAGTACACTTGCTTTAATATTCAATGGTGGTTTATCATTACTTTCTGCAACCACTTGGTATTAAAATCATTGGCACAATGGTGTCACATTATCTACTGTTTGTTGTCATGTAGCCATCCTTCATTTTTAAAATTACATTGCACACTTCAAGTTTTCTGAAAAATGGCTATGTGGAAAGCAGTAGATAATGTGACACCCATGTGCCAGTACTGTTATTTGTGTATGCCTTTCATGTAATTATGAAGAATTAATTCTTCAGGGATTCATACTTCCGATTTATTTAACATGATATTAGTTACAATAATATAGAAAATTTCACGCTTGTATGATTTATTATGTAATTTACGTTAAAATTCAGTTAGAACTTTCAGCTGAACATCAGCCGTGTTCACATTGGTAGCAAGTATCCACATGGTGGGCATCATTTCCATAACTGTTGCCAGTACAGATTTCCAAATAATCGGAAGCGTGAAATTTTCTTCAATATTGTATTCATTCTATTACATGAAATGCCCTTTTTGTTGATTGATATTAGTTTGAACAAACCTTTCAAAGACAGACTGCAAAAGAAATTAGTTGAATGTACTCATCAGATGTGTACAGAAAAGGCAGAAATGGGTATTTCTTCTGTTTGGGTGGAAGAAACATGGTATTCATTTCCACCAGCAATGGTTGTAAAGTAACAACAATAACAGCGAAATCTGCATAAAGTAATGCCATGGCACAGAAGTTTATTTGGCATGTAAATTAGGTGGAAAAGTAGACAGCCAAGATAACTTGATTTTGATGATGATGTGTAGATAATATGGCTCCAAAGAAATGAACTTGCTGCTGCTGTTTGGAAATATCTGTAGTAGGTTGGACTTGAAAGGTCTTTAATGTTGGTAATTTTTAGAATTTATGTAATTTCATTTCAATAAATGCCATGTTTTTCAAACCCTTGAAATTTGGCTTTTACACATGTGCAGAGTTTTTGCGTTTATCTGTCAAAATAGGAGGTTTCTCTTGTATACCTGTCTGTATGGTATATCTGTTAGCATGTTTTATGAAAACTTGTTGTTTTCATAAAATGACTTGATTAGTCAGGCTTATTGCCTTTTCCCTCTTACATCCCTGTTGTTTAATTTGTCACTCACTATCTTCACTAAATATGTATTCTCTGTTTGTGACAACTAAAATAAATCAAATGAAATGAGAAAAGTAACTCTAGAGTCATTCCATCTCAATTCAGGCAGACAGTACCAAAATGTGTCAGGTGACCATTTTAGATTTGTTCCAAAAAATGACAGTAGTTACAACTATTGGAGACATAAAATATCCGAAAAGGATTTTCCTAAAAAAATTTTTCTCCAGCTACAGCGTTTTGAAGTTTGGCTAAAATCTAGCGATCTTTGAAAAATGGGGAAAATGCTGTATTTTAAAACGAGCGCTGCTTCAAAACTATTTAATCTATTCACTTAATTTTTTTTTATTTTGTAGCTATTGAATTAAATTTTAACTTGGCATAGTTTGAATAAGCCTGACTGACATTATTGCAAAATAAAAAAATAAAAATTTGCATTTTCAGAAAAAAAAAATTCTTACTAAATAATTATTTTTCAGGTAAGTAAGGATGGTAATCTGAAGTCCTTCACTGTTAGTTTTACAGCAAATTTTATTTTAAACCTGGGATGCATGCAGTCCATAAAATTTAATTTTAAGTTATGCAGAAGTTCAAAAAAGCTCAATTTTTGAATGACATTAACTCAAAAAACCATTTTTTAAAAATCTGAAAATCTGTCCATTTGATGTCCTCTTAGTTGTTAATAAATTGCTCATTGCAGAATAGTGTATTTTTGCCTGGTTAATTTTATATATATTTTTAAAGATTGCACATTTTTAGTGTTGTTGCATAATACAGCACAAAATGCAATAGATTGTCCATATTTCACTGAAAACATCGTTTAATCAGGTTTCAAAGTTAAAACATAGGTTACTGGTGTTTGATTGGTACAATTACATTATATTTTGAAGTTCCGCACAAAAACATATACTAAATAATATTTGCAGAACATGGCAGTATGTTCTTGCTGGTTTCATTTCTTTTCTAGTGGAATTATTTGCAACCTCATACTCTCTCCCTCTCTCTATATATATACTTTAAATTATTTATTTTGTTAAACTTGTTAATTTTGTACCCATCCACTGTTCTACTGATAGTCCTCATAAATTTATAGCATTTTGTAATGAAATTGCACAAGCCACAATGCTTAAACAACAGGTTATGACAGGCTTTTTTGCCAGTACAAACATGTCCATTGATTGCTCACTGAACAGCCAATCAGCAGGTGTTATGTCCTTCATTTACTAGTTCCCCACCTTTCTCCCACTCCAGTTTGCTCTTGTCTGTTGATAAGTGATGTTCAGTATTGTTCAGTGAATAATTTATAATGTCTGATCATCATAGTTCTGAGAGAGTTAGATGTGTGGACTACATTAAAAGACACAAAAGAGTTGTGTACAAAACTAAGCTTATTAGGTTCTGTGGTGTTGGTGATTTAGGTGATGAAATTCAAAGGATTGTAGGCCCATCTGTCTCTGTAAATAGAAATGATTATTGTTTGTGTTGCAATTGTGTGGCTTTTTACAAAAGAAAAATTTTGGAATGTGCAAATGAAACTGAAGAAGAAATTCCCACATCAGAGAGAGAGGTTTTTTTTCATTCCCAGTCATAAGATTGTGGATGTTTTAAATAGCAGTGTTACAATGCTTGATGTTAATGTGTCACCACATAAAGCCCCTTCAGAAGTTAGGGAGGATAGGAAAGAAGCTTATGTGAAGAGGAAAAAGTTGACATTAGAGAAAACACTAGCAACTTCAGCTGTGCAGAAATTAGAAGACATATATGGAGTTGGCATTTCAAGTCAGTTGTCTCTTGAGAAGCCTGACTGTTCTACTTGTAATCAGTGGTTTTCTAATATTAATACAGCACTTCATACTTGTAACTACACTGGAAAAGTGCAATTACTGACATTGCTACCACAGACTGTTGGTAAAACTGATTTGAAGGGAGAGTTACTACAGTATCAAAGTACTGCATAGATAAATCACGCAAGGTTAGAAGAGAAAAGAGAATCTATGCTCAACCTGACCCCTACAGTGGGCATCCATTGTCTACAGAAGCTGCAACTCTGGCATTGTCATACTACCTAGATGATAGTACAAACTGTACTAGGGATAGTCCAAACAAAAATGATGTTTGTGTTAGAGATGATAATGGTGAGAAAATTAAAAAGGTAAAAAGATTTATGACAAGATCAATCAAAGAGGCATACAGGCTAATGAAAAAAGACAACCCAAATATAAAAATTGGTCTTTCAAAGTTTTACACTCTACGTCCAAAGTGGGTCAAAATTCAGCCAATACAAGCAGTATGCACTTGTATTTATTACAGTAATCTGAAACTTATATGTACAGCTCTCCAAAATATAGCAAACACTCAAATTGAGGAAGAAGTTCTTTTACAGAAGTGTTTATGTGACAGAATAAGCAATGAAGATTGTTGGCTCCAAGAGTGTGGTGACTGCCCAGGCACAGAAGCACTGACAGTTGAAACTCTTTAGCTTGAATGAAGAAGTTACATTTGCTATTTGGGAAGGTGGTAACCTCATAAGAAAATCTGTATCTGTCCAAAAGTTTCTGCAAGATGTAAGACATTGGGTGAAGAAAGCAATTTCTCATAGCAAAATCAGGAAAATCCAAAGAGAAGGAATAGCTGAAGCAAAAATCTCTGTGAAAGAAAGTTCTGACATTCTAGTTTTACATTTTGATTTTGACAGTGATACTGCCCGATGAAATACAGTTACCACTAACAAAATGTTCAGATTTCACTATTCACATGTGTTGCATATCTTGAAAAAGAGATAAAAAAGTTTTGTTGTATTGTCTGATGATACAGCTCATGCTCTCTGTGCTATAGATATTATAAAAAAAGAAATTTCTAAGTTGTGCCAATTAGAAAATATTAGATCACTTGTTTACATTTCCAATGGGGCTGCTGGACATTTCAAAAATAAATACCAAATTTATGAAAAAAAAATCAAATTGAGGAAAAAAAGTGGATTTTTTCAGTGACTGGGCATGGTAAAAGTTCATGTGATGCTATAGGTGTGCTATGTAAGCATTATGCAACAAAGTTTAATCTCCAAAGAGGGTCTGTGTAAGCCATAAGAGATACAGCTTCATTTGTTGCTGAACTTTCTTATCTTTTACAAAATATAACACTACTGATTCTTGAAGGTAAAACTGTTCAAGCCTACAGGTCTTGTAAGGAAGAAGAATGGGGGCTAATGTAAAACCTGTTGTAGGAATACAATCAAAACATTACTGGTTGGTTAAAAATAATGCGTCTTATATGGGACGTACAATTAAACATCAAGTTGAAAAAGTTTAAACATCCAGCCAGGTGAAAAAACATTACTCAGTAAGTGATTTCCAGGTAGGTGAGTTTGTTGGGTGTGTTTATGACAATAATTGGTGGATGGGGCAGATTACAGGTATATCTCGAGAGCTCAATGACATTACTGTGTCATTTATGCATCCCCACGGTCCAACTAAAGGGTTCCAGTGGCCAGAGGAATCTGGAAAGAAGAAAGATGAATGTCCAATGCCATTAGAAAATGTGCTGCCTTGTAAGGAATCCTACTCCACTTGGACTATCTGCACGACTCCATACTTTTGACCAACAGGAGCTGAGAAAAATCAACCACATCTACTGTGCCTAATCCTTCTATGTAAACCTTTTGCAGGTAACTTTATTAATATACTGCTAAAAAATTGTTTATCATCTAAAAGGCTATTTGTGAAAATTATTTTTTTTTATGAAAGTAAAATTAATAAAAAATTGCAATAATACCAAGTGTCAAAAAAATTGTATGTTATTGAATCACAGTGATGCTATAGTATAATAATGTTATGTTCTGCACATTTTTTAGTGTATGTTTTTGTGCTGAACTTCAAAATATAATGTAATTGTACTAATCAAACACCAGTAACCTACGTTTTAACTTTGAAACCTGATTAAACGATGTTTTCAGTGAAATATGGACAATTTTGCATTTTGTGCTGTATTACGCAACAACGCAAAAAGGCTAAAAACGTGCAATCTTTAAAAATATATATATAAAATTAACCAGGCAAAAATACACTATTCTGGAATGAGCAATTTATTAACAACTAAGAAGACATCAAATGGACAGATTTTCAAAATTTTAAAAAATGGGGTTTTTGAGTTAATGTCATTCAAAAATTGAGCTTTTTTGAACTTCCACATAACTTAAAATTAAATTTTATGGACTGCATGCATCCCAGGTTTAAAATAAAATTTGTTGTAAAACTACCATTGAGGGACTTCAGATTGCCATCCTTACTTACCTGAAAAATAATTATTTAGTGGGAGAATTTTTTTTTCCTTATTAATAATGTCAGTCAGGCTTATTCAAACTATGCCAAGTTAAAATTTAATTCAATAGCTACAAAATAAAAAAAAACATAAGTGAATAGATTAAATAGTTTTGAAGCAGCACTCGTTTTAAAATACAGCATTTTCCCCATTTTTCAAAGATCGCTAGATTTTAGCCAAACTTCAAAATGCTGTAGCTGGAGAAAAAAAAATTTGTTTTTAGGAAAATCCTTTCAGGATATTTTGTCTCCAGTAGTTGTAACTACTGTAATTTTTTGGAACAAATCTAAAATGGTCCCCTGATATGCCCCGCCTGAGCTGAGATGAAATGACTTTCTAGTTGTTATTTGTGGAAGTGTGTCCAGGAATTACTGGATCTTTTTATGGGTAAATAATAGGGCTGTCGACCGATCAATATTTTTAATTGGTTAATATTTCACCATTGATCGATTAATCAGTAATTTGATCGAGTGATAAAAAATACTGTCACAAAAAATATATGACTATAAATTATATCATGCATTATTCTATTATTATATGGATACCAAATCCGTTGTCTAAAATGTTAGGGTGTTAAATGTATCATAATTTGTTAACCTAGTAGTATTCATTACTTTACCTTATTAAAAAATCAGAAATACAATTAATAATGATTACCTTAAATCTGGTTTGCAGTCACTTCTTTAGCCAAAATTTTAGACACAAGAGCTTGTCAACATTGGATGGTTTAAGCAAAGTACGAAGTTTGTTAACAACAATATCAGTGGCACTAAACACTCTTTCACTTGCCACAGACGTTGCTGGAATGCACAGCAACCGTTTTGCTAATGTAGCAAGCAACCACAACTGTAACGAATGAGTTTTCCACCGCAGAAGAGGATCTGTAAAATCGTCATCGAGTTCAGCCAAGCTCTGATGAACTTGAAGCTCTAATTCTGTCTGTGTGCTAACATTTGTGTATTCCTTTATTTCTATTTCTGGAATCGACAAATTGTCAAAGCATAGTTTTTTTCGTTTCTGTTGCACATTACTTTGTTCTTGGTGTAAGGGCAGCTGTTGATTTGTACTACTGGATGAAATTCTGTTCCACACTAGCTCTAGTTTTTTTCTTCTGGTATACAGCGAAGTGTCTTGAATCGAGGGTCAAGGGCAGTAGCTTCTTCGTACTTGTCGTATTCAGGTCATTAACTGAGTCTTTCTGTCAGATCATGGAGCAACGTAGCTTTAAATCTGCAAATATATGCTGGGTCGGTATCGGGCAATCTCCTTGCGCTTTTGAGGTGTGTAAAAGCGGGAATTACAGCATTAACAGTTAAGTACAAATTGTACTTGTGACCGAGTATTTCAGCGATTTCCAAGCAAGGTTTCAATGCGCTGATTAGCTTCTCAAGTACTTCTCACTGAACTGTTGTCCAAACAGGGGTATTCGATGTGTTGGCTACCAGAATGTTGTCTACTGCATTTTTCGCTTTCACAAGACTTTCCACCATGATGTAGGTACTATTCCAGCTTGTCACTATGTCCTGTTGCAGCTTAGTGTCAGGAAGATCCCGTTCTTTTTGCTTAGACGAGAGTGTTGCCTCTAAATGTGAGCTGCGTATAAAATGTCCTACAGTTTTTCGGCATTTAGATAGAACCTTTTCCATAGATGTGACTATAAGAGCTTTATTCATATTTAACTGTAAAGTATGTGCCGAACATCTTACACTGTCAAACTTTGATCTGTTAACGCCAAGTGCAATATTTCTGGCATTATCAGTGCAGATGGCAACAAGCTTGATCGTTAGTTCCCATTTTTCGATGAGTTTCTCAAATTTAGTTATACACTGATTTGCAGTATGCTTCTTAATCACCTGTTGCACTTAAAGAGTTGCATCACAATAATGCCACTCATTGTCAGTCCAGTGTACTATTGTTGCTAAGTAGCTGCCTTTGGCGAGCGAGATCCAAAAATCTCCAGTTAAACTCACATAAAAAGCTCTATTTAATTCATTGATCACTCTTGACTTCTGAATGTCATAAATTTGGACAGTTTTGTTCATAATGGTGCTTCTGGCAGGTAAATTGTAGCACTTAGAATAGTAAATTGTAGCACTTGTTTGCGACAACACTTTCAGGCCAGGTAGAATTCAGAGCTGTTTGCGACAACACTTTCAGGCCAGGATCTTTAACAATACTAACAGATCTCGAACTAGATGCAATCCACAACACTAATTTATTTGTTAATTCCTGTTCTTCTAATGAAGAAACAGGCTTTTCGAAGAAGGAATTTATACTCATTTGCTTCATAGTGGTGGCATTTGAACTAGGCTGCTCCTGTGGCACATTTGATACAATTTCCAAGTGTGATGTTGCGATTGTAAATGATAACATAAGCTTGTTACACTTCCACAGTACTATAATTTTTTTCTTACTTTTTAAACAATAAACATGTCCACGATCAGTAACTTCCCCACTGTCTTCTAATATATATCCAAAACAAGAGGACAATTTCCCTTTTAATCCCTGGAACTTCATTTTTGGAGCTCAAATAAGCTTGTCAGCAAAAGATAAATCAGCGTTCAAACTTTCTTTCATTGACACACAGTCATCACAGTAGACTCGGCCACCAATAAAGGAACAATATTTGCTTTTTCAATGAGAGAGTGGGGGTAAAAATATTCCCCAGACTTTTGCTCTTGCACTAGAAATTCTCCCTGTTGACGGATACGTTACTATTCAACTTGGTCCCTAGGTAATTAAGACTAATTGTCTACCCCCTTGATTCCAAGAAACGTGTATTAATCCCCGACATTTCCTATTGAAAGCTGAATCTCGTTGTGGGGCCTGGCAGGACCAGCGGTGTATTTTCATCTGCATCAATGCAATAAAACCTCGGGGGGGGGGGACCACTACCAAAGCTTGGAAAATGCCGGCCATCTGTTATACCGACCTTACGTATTGAAAAAACTGACTCTGCCCAGACGATTCAGCTGAAACAAGAAGAGGTGTGGCACCCCTTAATGAGTGATGAAGCTGCATTTCTCCTGAATAGCTACAGTCAGTAAGTGGATAGCAGAGAGGGGAAGTACAGCAATAAAAGAACGGAGGAACCACAGGGTTGAGAAGCCCTTAATGAAAAGCTGGCAGGACAAGTATGGTGTTAAAGGTAGAAGTTCGGAATTTACGATGGACTTGAAAACTAGCATACTGACACAATAAACGATGCAAATCCCTGCTGATAGTGGTGACTGCTAGATTTAAACTCCCGTCGCCATAAAAAGGGCTAGTTTCTAAGAAGTGAAGACACGAACACAAATTGGTATATTCAACAAATTCAAAACTATATGCAGTTTTTTGCAACAATTCCTAATGAATTTTATTTTTATACTCTTTTTTAAGTAACCGATTAATCGCAAGAAGAAAATAATCGGCGATTAAAAATTGATCAATTAATTGGACGATTAATCAATCAAACCCAATAGCCCTAGTAAATAATGATTTTTACTTTTCATTTATTTTTCTGTTCTGTTCTTATTTTATTTTTTTATTTTTTTCTCTCCTTTTGTAAGGCGTTTGGAACAGCTCGGTAAAGTTTCCCGTGCAGCATTGAAGGCAAAATGTTCTGACAGAATTGAGGAACTTGCAGAGCCCAAGGTGGAGCCTATGGAGCGTATTATGAAATAGTATGTGTAGCTAATATTTTAATCATCAGTTTTGTGAACACAAAATGCTTGAATTGAGTATAGCACATTCACTGAAATTTGATAATTTCTTTTCCATTATAGCTGAAATGTTTTGTATTTTCATTCTAGAAATGTTATTACTTGACTAACATATTGGTGTGTTGGAGATATGTAAGTGCTTCTTCTTTCAGTACATACAATTTAGCATTAAGCTTATGTGCATCCAGGCTGAAAGGAATTTTCAAAATTTTGTATGGTCTGATAAATAAAGCATTGAACTGATTTTCTAACCCTGTAATATTGTAACACTGACAGGGCAGGAAACTCAAAAGTAATTTTAGAAATTTCACAAGCACTTCTTTATTTGAACATTATATTATTATGCTGTTCAACAAATTTAGGGTTGTTTGCTGTTATGCAATGGAAAAGAATGTACTTTATAGATTCTGGAATGCTATAAACACAAATATAGTGATTAAATTGACAAATTAACTGTGGTTTATCAAAAATGTGTCACTTCTTCACATTTACACTTTTGCCATATTGTGATATGAAAGCAGGATATAGATGTGGCTGTAAACATACTTGCATTAAACACAGCATGTTTTTTTTTTTTTTTTTTTTCTCTTCTAAAGCATTTCTTTTAACACTCCAGCGATAATCGGGCTTACATGGTAGCACTCCATTTGCCTTTGCATCTCTGCTCCAGTACCGAGATATTCTGATGCAAACACTCAGCATCACAGTTAGCAGAAAAGAAATCAAGTGTGAAAGCACAAAATGTGTCGTGTGACATGCTCAAACCCATTTTCTTGTATAAAGTCATGAAAACCTCCACGAGCTCCATGATATAGTTGGCTTTTGCATTTCCTAGAAAAACAATCAAAACATGAAGGCATTCTAGGCTGTCTTCTCATCATCACTGTGGAGGGGATCAAACTGTGCTAGTATTCCTTTGTACAGTTGAGGTATTTGTGGATTAATGAATTCTTCTGCCTTGACCTTCTCTGTACTAACCCTTTGGAATTTTTTGTGCAAATGCCAGTCAGTTCCTGTCCAATGTCTTTACAAAATGTATTATGAGGCTCAATTTGATCATCATCAACTGTTATCAATACACTGCTGGATGAAGGTCTCCCCAAGTTTCTTCCACAACTGCCCTATCTTGTGCCAGTCTCCTCCACGCCACTCCCACATGTTTTCGAATTTCATCCACCTATCTCCCATGTAGTCATCTTCTGGGTCTTTTCCTGTCCCTTGGAATCCAGTCTAGAATGCCTTTACAAAATTTGTTATGAGGCTCTATTTGATATGCAGAAGTATATAAACAAAACTACTTTACTGGGACCTATCAGCAGCTCAAAAGCTCATTTTTTGTTCCAGGTGTAAGTGATTTTTGGTGAGGCCAATTTTTCCTGTAGTGGAGATACACATTGTATAACTCATGTAATACTTTTGCAGTCCCAGCAGAATGATTATTACTTTCAAATCACAGCCAATCTGCCATTCATATTTTCTGTAGTTCACACAGGTGAGATCATTCATGTTTGCATAAATTTCCTTTGTGTGGACAGCAGGGGCAACAGGGGTTGAGGACAGCACATTTCCTTTGCATGACAGCATGGCTTTTAGACTAACCATCAAACAGTCTATGTATAGTCTCTATTCTTCCAATTTGTACCTAATGATCATTGCTGCCATCAGGCCATCAATTGTCTCACAAACAGTTAGTTCACCTTCTTTTTTGGAGAATTTCTGCATGTCTTTTTAGCAGAAGCAAAATGCATTCATTTTCACAGTGTTCTCAAGAAAATTCTACTGCTGCATCCTTGAGGCCAACAGTTCTGCTTTATTCTTTGGCAGTTTGTGATCTCTGATGAGATCATAAAGTTTGTTTTCCATTATCTTTTATGGTTTAGCAGAGCTGACGTTTGGATGAAATTCTGGATCTCTTGAAGTAGATTGCTGCGGTGTTTCTTTGGGTATATCAAGCTGTTCCTCATTGCGATCTATGAAAAAACTGACTCTCTGATATGGGATCCCTTCTGCAACTTGAAAACAAGAGCTAATTCATTATTTTTAATATCATTTTTGTGTTCAGCATTCAAAAATTTGTTAAGATTAGGAAATTTTGTTTTCATAACAATTCTCATGTTGAGCAGTGTTGTAGACATTTCATAATAAACAAATAAAAGCTGAATCTTTAATATGCTTTTTGTTAATTTTTTAAGCTGGTGACAAGACTGCACATTCTGTCATCCTATTTCCAATGAACAAGATTGATCAGCATAATGCTTGATATTTACATGCCTGTTGCCTTGAATTGTTGTTCCATGATAGCAATTTAGTAGTGTGCACCTTTCAGAGCAAAAGGCATGTGAAAATCAAGGACATTGCAATGATGTTCAACACTTCATTCTTCCTCTGTTATATGGATAAGAGCAAGAAAGATGTCATTTTTGACATGTAAAAGCAAGTGCAGTGCAATGTTTTGATGTACTGAGAAATAATTCTTATTACTCATTTAACTCTGATTTTTACAGTCTGAAATATTGATAATGATGCAACGTATTTATTTGAAAAATAGTTGGTGAATACTTCTCTCATAGCTCGAATTCTTCTAGTCTTCTGAAGTGTGACTGTTGAATGAAACTGAACACTGCAGAACAGTCTGCTGCACAACTTTATCTGACTTAAACCCAAAACCCTTTAAGGTCTTGTTTAACAGTCCAAACACATGTAAATTACAACACAAAAGGTCTAGGCTGTATGCAAGATGCTTAACACCTCCTAGTGCATGGCATTCAGTCTACCTTGAACTTCATGCACCACATGAAAATGGGCATTGCCACAAAGGAGAAGAGTGTCATTTGTGAGTTTCCCAGACGTTTATTCTTGGTTTGAATATGCAGCTTGTGTAATGTGTCTCAATAACTGTTTGCATGGATTGTCTCATTCTGGGATTTGAAATTCAGAAACAAGAATACCTCCATATCAAAGAACATGGCCAACATCACTTTACAGGCAGAGGCCAGGCACTTGAATTTTTTGGATCAGGGAGATCTAAGATGCTTCCATTGTATGCTCACTGCTTTTTCTGTGGGTTTTAAGATTACAGCACGTTGAATTGGGTTACGTTTGAAGTAAGTCAGGAAATAAATATTTCATACTGTTATGGGAGTATTGTTTATTTTTAACATTTAAAATTTTGTATACCATGCATTGTTGGGATGTGAATCGACTAAAAAATTTATCTGACTACTCAAAATTCATTAGTCAATTAATCAGTTGATTAATCATCCCTTTAAAAAAATTGCTGGCACTACTATTTCTGGGAAGACATTTTTTTTATGCTAAACCCTTCCCATACCAGCATCCTGTATGTGCTGCTGCTGTATGTTATTACTATACATGCATAGAATCTATTTAATCATTTAAATCCTTTCTCACCCATGAAAAATTGAATAATTTCTTTTAGCGTAGTACTCTGAGCAGGATTCCCACGGAAAGTCCTTGAAAACTCCTTGAATTTGATTTTCCTTTTCAAGGGCCCTTGAAAGTCCTTGAATTTTGTAAGAGTTCTTGAAAAGTACTTGATTTTTTTTTTTTTTTTTTCCCCTGTTCACCAAATTTTAGAATAGCCGCAGTTTTCATCAAAATATCATCTGAAAAGAAGCTATCGCCAAAATGTCACACGTGGCCGCGCTGTATTGTAGAACCTTCTCTTGGAATCAGGAGCACGTAGCTGTCACATTTCTAGTTTTCACGTGGTTGTGATTCTGATGTATGATAAGCGAATGCAAGGGAAATTCTTCTGAATTACAATAAGCGAATGTGAGTGGGTGTAAGTGTAAGGTATTAGCATCTCAAACCAGGTTTGCGATCTGCTGAATGCTTGTAGTCCAGGGATTTTATCTTGTGGAACAATAATACCTCACCCCATGTTTAGATATAACTATAATTTTAATTGAACTTTTTGACTGTTTGTTACAACTTATTTTAGTGTTTCATGAGAGTTCTTATTGAGCATGAATATAGTCTTGAAAATGTTTACGAGTCTTTGAAAAATTCTGGAGAAGTCCTTGATTTTTTTGGTGGGAAAAAGTGGGAACTATGTCTGAGTAGTCATAAGTACAACACAAGATAATCTTTTAGCCTAATGTCACGTGACTTTACGCCTTTCAATGTTGGAGCCAGAGACTATGACATTACACACAGTCTGCCTGTATATATGGTCAAAAGTATGTCCATCGGTAGACATGATACCCATTGTGTACACACCTTATGGTATCCAAGTTCCATTATGATTGCATGCACTGTATATTCATTTTCATTGCAAGAGCACAAATGCTCTGACGTCTGTCCTTTTCTAAGGTGTTTTTCCCTGTTGCAGCATTTTCTAGAGTGGCAAAAATGTCTGCCTGTCCTGGTCTGGCGTGTCTGTCATTCACTTCTTTCTATTTCAAACATACATAGGCAATCTACCACTGTCGTCTTTGATGTACAAGCCTCACCATAGGCAGCACACATTCGTCTGTGGATTTCAGTGGGGAGCTGACAGGCTTTGACTCCAAGAACCTGAATCACTGCTCTCTGATCTTGTTTGGACAGATTTTCCACCTGGTACACATTTTGAATTTGTATTTGTACACTAGTTATTAATTACTGAAACCTCAGCAACTGCACTCTAACATGCAGGTGCTTCACACTGCATTTACCACCATGACCACACAACAACGCCACCTACATCTCTCCAACAGTTCTGTGAAAGAGTTTCATTTGAACATCCCTTGTACATGAACCTCATATTCTGTCTCTGAATTCATTGTTGAAGTATAAACCTCTAACTGATGTGCAGATATAGCAGATCCATTCACTTTTAGAAGTATGTGATCCCTAGATTCAAAATAAAATGAAATCTATCCCATTTGCTGTCTTTGATAGCACAAAGGCTATTTCATATTCCTTACCGATTAATTAATGTTCAAAGAAATTTAGCATTCTGATTGAATGGATTTTTATCAGATGATATTTTGATGAAAATATCTAGCTCAATAACCAGATTTTGCATCAACAGTTTTTGATATAATTAATCAAGATCAAGAATTCTTTCTAAAATCTGTGTACAGAATATATATACATTTGATTCACATGGTGTTATTGCTTTGTTTTCTGACTCATAATATAAATAATTAAGTGGAGATTAAAATATTTAAATTAGCTAGTTGCGTTCTTAATATAGTAGAAATTATTGCTTATGTTGTTATTAACAATATCCTTTCTTCACTTTAATTATAGTTATGTTGAGCCAGAAGGACGTGATAATCCACCGCCTCCACCAAAAACTATTTCGGCTCGACTGGAGGAATTGGCTATGTAAGTTAAAGTCTACTTTGTGTCATTATTCAAATTGTTTTCCTTTAAGACAGTGAGAGAGCACAATGTTAATGTCACTCTGTTCAGTTTTAGTGCTGTTTATATGCATTTACATTTATTGTTCTCTTTACTTAACAGTTTGTGGGGGAAAAGGATTCTATTTTCAAATTTTACTTTAACTCGTACAATTCTATGTTAGAACAGGCCTGTAACAAGTTAGGGGGCTGAGTCCCCTTAACAAAATCTTTAGTTTGGGGTTTTTAATTTATCTTTTAAAAAATTTTCTACCATATAGTAAAATAAAAAGTGCTAATTCTATTTTAAACAAAGATGCAAGTTAACAGTGAAATTATTTTAAGTCATGTCTGGGATTAAAAACGACATCTTTAAAACCAAGCACAAAAGTGGAAGTGAAATTCTCATTACTTGATATTTAGTATCAGCTACTAGTCCCTTTGATAGAGCAGTTGTACTATTAATTTCCCTTGTGCGTTAGCTATTACAAGTCATTGTTGTCATATTGCATTTACGTTGATTTTGAATGCTGCAAACTTGACGTTCAGTTGCAACAGTTGCAGTGAAAAGGCATGGAAAACCGTGAATGAATGCTCATTAAAAGGGTTCGTGTATTACAATTGTGAGAAAAAATGAATGCTTCTCTTGGGATGTTTTATTACAATGGCCAGGGCTCGACAAAACTCGAGTGCCAGGTCACCCAGGCGCCTAAAATTCGGGCTGTGGCGCCTAATTTTCTTCTTACTTGAGATTTCATAATTTGCAGTAAATACCGTAATTTCTGTTGTATAATCCATAGATTATCGATTATAAAGTTATAAATTTAAGTACTGCTGACACCGGTAAAGAAAAACAAAACAAAAATGATGCAGTGTTTAAAAAGAGTCCACTAGGTAATTGTCAGGAGAGGTGGTGTTATTGGAAAAGTACCGAAAATGCGGTTACAGAAAAAAATGTAACGTAACAGCGAATTAGAAGACCGCAAAGAGATTGTAAGAATATATATATTTTTACTTAGAAGCATTTTGGCAGAAAATATGACGCGAGGAAGGCGTTACTATTTAGGCGTGCGGAAGCCTACATGGTGTGAGAATCCGCGATTCTCAGGAATCCCGCAAAGCTATTCCATAGCATGTAACCATTCTGCAAATCACGTTGCCTAGTTTTGGTGCACTAATTGCATTAGTACTGTTATTTTATTAGTAAATAGGACTTTAGGTCAATACCACATGACTGAAACTTAACGACTAAAATTTCTGTTAAAAAAAGATCAATATCCTGTGAAAAAGAGGAGTTGCCCTTCTAGTAACATAAAAACTTGACTGCAGATTTTTTTATATTTATTTGCCAAATGGGTAATTTTGCAATTGGAAAGAAAAGCACAACTTTTTTTAAAGGTATGTTATGTGTGTAATTGGTTTATTTTATACAAATGCAAATTTTTTATTAACATTCATAGTGTGGTATATGTTAAAGACAATATCATGTAGTTGTCGAAATCAAAGTTACTTAAATTTCACTGAAGGAATTTTATTTTTTAGCAACAAATTAATACTGCAAGATCAACCCCAAAATAATTTACTGTTGTGAGCAAAAGGTATAGGTAAGTAGTAAGTAATTCCCAAAATGAAACCATTTTATCTTTCGAAGTGTCGGTAACAGCTTTGCTGATAAGTATAATAATTAGAGGTACTAGTAGTAATGGAAATACTTTTGTTGTGCTGCGGGGTGGGGGGTGGGGGGACGTCGATGATTTCAGGGTTTCGTGCCTTGCCTTACAAACACCTCTGATTAGTTAAGGATTTTTTTCTTTTTCTTCGGTATTCAGTTGAAACTTATTCAGAAATAAGACAATACTATGGACTGTCTGCAATTTCAACTGATTTTTTAGTGTAACTAACTGGCGCAGTGGTCTAAGTGCTGGCTTCTGATCATTCATCCGAAAGGGGTCCGGGTTCGAATCCCGTTGAGGCATGGATGTTGTGTTTGTCTTACGGCACTGGCTCACTCCCTTCCCTGGAACCAGTGGCCCTAAATTAGGGACGGGCGACTGCTTATAGCCCATTGAGTTGCTCGCGGTGGTCGTTAAACCTCCAATAAAAAAAAAAAAAAAAGAACTACGGTAATGTTGCATGAGTTAGCGATTTTAGTTTTTCATTTACTTAAAAATAACAGAAGTACTTCAAAATGACAGTTACTTTTTCAATAAGACGATAATTTTTTTCTTACATCTTTGGATTTCTGAGTCGGTCCTGTGAATCGCTGTTTTCTGTCGGAAATTACGATTCACGGTTAACATGACAGGTGCGGATTTATACGACTGTCGTACATGCCAATTACTACGGAATGTCTAGTTTCTACGGATTTCGTTGTCTGACTACAGAACTCACTCTCGAAATTACGGATTCTACGAATTTTCATTTTGTTTAAAAAAAATTATTTTATGATATACATAAGATTCTTAAGCATATTCGCGGAATTCTCCGTTGTTTTTTTTTTTTTTTTTTTTTTGGAGAGTTTTTGGTGGAGGGGTCAATTTCCGTCTGGGGAAGGTATTTCTTGTTTCGAAGCTTTCGAAAACAGTGGTTAAATAGAATAAAAGGAATTTGCCCTAGTCGTAATTCTTTTCTCCCGATGTTGTGTTTGTGTCTAGTGTTCTTGTTAAATATCATTTCATGGCATATATGTTCGTATTTCAGCTTGAAACTGGTAGGCAAGAATTTGTGGAAACGAAAGTTAGACGCAGCGAAAATTTCCTCCTAATCTTCAGGCATGAGATTCTTCCGTGAATTTGAGAAATTCCACCTTTTTTTGTTATTTTGGCCACTCAGGAGATCAATGCACAAGTAAACAGAATGTGTGTGTGGGGGGGGGGGGGGGTCGGAGGACGACGGAATTCCAACTATACGAAACTTTCGAAAACGGAAAGATGACGGAGTTGATTTTTTCCGTAATCGTAATTTTTTTTTCTCGCGATGATGCTTCTGTTCAGTATTTTTAAGTATCATTTTACTGCATAAATTTTTGTATTTCAGCTTGAAATTAGGAGAAAAATTTCTAAAACCGGAAGTTGGACAGATTTCCCGTAATCGCTATTCCCCCCCCCACACACACACACTATGTTCCCACTCTCCAGTGCTGTTAAATGTCCACCCCATAAATTTTTGCATTTAATATTTATAAAGGAAGAAGGAAATTCCCGAAACCCGAAAACAAAAGTGATAAAAATTTGTAAAACTTGATGCATGGTATTCAAACCAAAGTTACATCATTTATCTAAAATAGTTGAAGCTTTGATATCATGCACTCATGGTCCTCAGGCTGGTGGTTTTTATCAGAGGCCATAAAAAACAAGAAAGAAAAGCTACAATGAAGAAGTAGGGAGAGAATGATATCAGCAGAAAGAAAAATTAAGAAGTGGTCAACAAAAGACAGACTGACAGTAGTCCGCATTCTTGCTGTCTGTTTTGATTTTTCACCAGTTAAATTATTCAGCTTTTTTCCCTCTTCTTTTAGTCTTATCTTGACTTAAGCTGCAATTTTAGAGGCAGTATGATCATATGGTAACTGGAGGTTTGTGCACTGCACGCTCACTTGCCTGGATTTCCTGTCTCTCAAGCATTGTGGAATTCTGAACGCATCTTACTGATTTTTACTGGTGGAAGTTTCGAACCTCGCTGGGGAATCAACTTTGTGTTTTGCATGTGTTAAGTTTGTTTCATTAGAGTCCTTGTTTGTTGTAATGTTTTGTTGGGGCGCATATTTGTTTTTTACAAAGAGATGGATGATTTCATAAAATAGTCTATGTATGCCACACAATACTAGTTATTAGTAACAACGCTGTTGCAAATGTTGACAGGTATGGACTGTCGGGGTTTGTTTTTTTTTTTTTTCTCCTAATATCACGGTCTTAAGACATGCTGCCGCTGAGGATTATGCGAAGGAAAAAATTGTTTTTCTCAGAATTTCATGATCTGCGGATCATATGCCACCGCAGTATAAGATTATATGTGTGATTTTTTTTTTCACAGCCTTTAGATTATACGCCCTTGCGGATCTCACGAAGGAAATTTTTTTCTGAATTTTATGGTCTCCTTTGAATTAATATGTACAAAATATGACATCCGCAAGTAGTATTTTAATAAAATCGAAATCTGAAATTTTATTTTTTTGAGATCTTCTACTGAAAGAATGGAAAAAGAAAATTTTGAAGCAAATTGGAACTTTATTTTGCAATAAGTGGTTTGGGTAAAAAGAAAAAAATTGACAACAAATGTGGTTTACCACTTTTCGTTCCAGCGTCATAACCAAACATGTTTCTGTTCATGCGTTATTGACTTTGTTTCACCTGGCGCCTAAATTTTGGAGCTGGCTCCTAGATCTAAAACATATTTGTCGAGCCCTGGCCAGGGCTGGCTTTAGGCAGTGTGAGGAGTGGCATCACACGAGGCACCAAGTTCAAGGAAGTGATCTCTCAAATCATACACACTGCTGGCCACCCAAAATGCAACACCAAGAAGGACACTAGATAGCAAAGCCAGATTTACTGGACACATAACAACAGATACAAAGATGAAACGATTGAGCTTACAGGCCCGTGTGACTTTCTGAACACGCAGACATCATTAGTTCGTATGCCCCCCCCCCCTGGTTGGCAATAACAGCCGCTACACGCCGCAGCATCGAACGAAAGAGGCTTTAGATGTAGGCTTGGGGTATGTTGGTCCAGGCTGCTTCCACACGTTGCCACAGTTCATCACGCGTAGCCGCGGGTGATGCTTGCCGGGCCACTCGGTTGCCGATCAGCGACCAGACGTGTTCAATGAGCGACATATCGGGAGAACAGGCGGGCCACAGCAGCAGTGACACCTGGTGGGCCGTGAAGAATTGTTTCACGATGCGTGCCGTGTGCGGGCGCGCATTGTCCTGTTGAAACGTGGCCGCTGGCAGGTCCTGCAGGTAAGGGAGGACTACAGGCTCCATAACATTAGAGATGTAGCGGTGGCTGTTGAGTGTACCGGCGTTGCGTACCAGAGAGGTGCGGGTGTCGTATCCAATTGCGCCCCAAACCATAACGCCAGGTGACGGACCGGTATGGCGATGCATAATGCAGGCGTTATACAGTCTCTCGCCTCGGTGCCGTCACACGCGGATCCGACCATCGTGGTGCTGCAGGCAGAAGCAGGATTCGTCAGAGAATGTCGTGACAATGTCGTGCCATTCTGTAGTCCAGGTGCGCCATTCAACGGCCCACTGCTGCCACACTCGCCGGTGGTGTAACGTCAATGGTAATCGGAGCAATGTGCGCCGTGCGACAAGTCCCCGCTCCTGCAGACTGCGTCGAACGGTACGTGCTGACACAGGTTGTTGCGCATTACACCCTAATTCCTGCGCTAACGTTCGTGATATGGCAGTGCGAGCTGTCAATGCCCACCGCACAACATGCCGGTCCTCTCGTTCGGTGGTGTGCGGTGGCTGCGGCAGTCGCTCACGTCGGTCCGTCCCTCCTGCACCCACCGAATCCATACTCGTCTCACTGTGGCTGGATGTCGTCCCACACGGGCGCCGATGTCTCGGTATGATAAACCGCTGTCGCGATAAGCCACTATTCGTCCTCTGTCGAACTCCGAAACGAGCTGGAATGACTGCTGTGTTCTGCGACGAGGCATCAGGAAGCTTCCCACGCACAGGTCCGGCTGCACAACACTCTTCCACTACTTACAACCCGCCTTCTGTGCACCCTTCTTATAATGCTTCTCGGTGGCGTGCTGGGCGCACATGATTTGCATATGCCCTGCAATGCTAATCGTTTGCATGTCCTCTCACGGGCAACGCATGCTGCGAATTTCAGGCCAATCGGATGCTTCCTTCTTGGTGTTGCATTTTGGGTGGCCAGCAGTGTATATATACACTATCTACCAACAAGTAATTGGACACCCCTGCAATCGACGATATCTACAGTTCTGATACACGCCACGGCTGCCGCCATAAAATATCGTGTGGGAAACAACAACGCAACCAGTCGCATGCAAGATGCGATGCAGTTAGGAGCTCTCTAATTTCTAGAAAGGTGTAATCGTCGGGTATCACAGAAATGGCTGATACATACGTGACATATCCAGCGAGTTGAAGTACCCAAAATCGACAGTGGCCTACGTGATTCGCAAGTGGAAGTTGAGAGGTGACTGTCGGAATGTGCTCCGAACCGGCAGACCCACAAAACTGAGAGTTAGAGACCGATGGGTGCTGGCCAGAGAAATTCGGAAGAACCGCACCAAATCGATTGGCCACACCCGCGAGGAGTTTCAACAGGCATCCGGGAGTGTCCTTTCGATGAATACCATCCGTAAGGAAGCCCATCTGCTCGGTTATCATGGACGTGCTGCCGCCCACAAGCTATTGATCACCAAGTTCAATAGCGCTGCTCGGCTAACATGGTGCAAAGAATGTCGACAGTGGACCGTTGAACAGTGGAAACAGGTTCTCTGGAGCGACGAATCAAGGTTCACCCTCTACCGTTCGGATGGCAGGGTCTGGGTTTGGCGTCTGCCTGGAAAACGCCTCCTGCCGGAATGTATTGTGCCAACTGTGAAGTTCGGCGGCGGTAGAATTATGCTATGGGGGTGTTTCTCCTGGTATGGCACGGGACCCTTGGTCACAATTCTTGGTAGACTCAACACCGAGACCTACTGCACCCAATTGGATGACGATGCGCTTCCTACGTTGTGGCAGTTTTACGGGGTGGACCCATGTTACTTTCAGGCTGACAATGCCACCTATCATGTTGCGAGGTCCACCATGGCTTGGTATGGTGACAATGGGGTTAATCGAATGGACTGGCCTGCGCAGAGCCCGGACCTTAACCCTATCGAGCACCTCTGGGACGAGTTGGAGCGTCGACTTAAGGGGTGCCCCACCGTCCGAAATCGGTGATGGAACTGACCTGTCTTCTCCAAGCCGAGTGGAAGAAAATATCGCTAGCCATCGTACAACGCCTGGTTGAGAGTATGCCCCATAGGGTCGCAGCTGTAATCGTCGCTCGTGAATAAACTTCGTTTTCCTTTGCTATCACAGGTGTCCAATTACTGGTTGGTAGATAGTGTATATATATCATCATCATCAATCCACTGCTGGATGAAGGTCTCCCCAAGTTTCTTCCACAATGGTCTGTCTTGTGCCAGTCTCCTCCACGTTACTCCCGCATACTTTCGAATTTCATCCACCCATCTCCCATGTGGTCTTCTTCTGGGTCTTTTCCTGTCCCTTGGAATCCGATCTAAAATTTCGGCTGTCCATCGATGGTCTGTCCTGGCAGTATGTCCAGCCCATTGCCATTTCAGGGATTTAACTCTGGTCATGATGTCTTCCACTCTTGTCATTTTTTGGATCCACGAGTTCCTCTTCTTATCTCTCCTGGTTAGACCAAGCATGCACCTCTCCATGCGTCTTTGAGTTGTCTGCAGCCTTTGTATGTCTCCTTTAGTTAAGGTCCACGTCTCTGCACCATACGTAAGCACTGGAAGGATGCATTGATCAAAAACTTTTCTTTTAAGACATAATGGCATATTGCTCTTGAAAATTACACTGTTTCATCCAAAAGCTCTCCAGGCAAGTTTTGTACGCCGATTAATTTCTTCATCAATGTGACCCTCACTTAATATCTGCTGTCCAAGATAAACGTATGTGTCTGTTATCTCCAGCTTTTCTCCATCAATCGATAAATCTTCATTTCTTGTAAAAGCATTGAACATCACTTTTGTCTTCTGAAAGTTCATTTTTAATCCCACTTCTTTACTTTTGTCAGCAAGTTGTTGGATCATACTCTGCAGCTCTGATGATGTAGTTGCAAAAATGACTACGTCATCAGCAAAACGAAGGTGAGTTAGATAGTCTCCATTAATCTTTATCCCTTTGTTTTCCCAGTTCAGTGATTAAAAGACATTTTCCAATGTGGCATTAAAGAGCTTTGGAGATATGGTGTCACCTTGTCTCACTCCCTTTCCAATTTTTATGTGTGTTGTATTTTCAAACAGCCAAATCTTTGCACTTGCATTTTCATAGGTGTTATTAATAATATTAATGTATGCATCTCCAATACCGCAGGATTTCAGAGCCATTGTAACTGCTGATGGTTTCACCGAATCTAAGGCTTTTTCATAATCGATAAAAGCCATGCTCAATGGAAGTTCATATTCCCTCGCTCTTTCAATTAGTTCTCTCAGTACGTGGATATGATCTATTGCGCTGTAGCCACTCCTGAATCCAGCTTGTTCTCTCGGTTGAGCCATGTCCAGTGTTACCTTCAAGCGGTGTGAAAGAACCTTAGTGAAGATTTTATAAACCGCTGATAGGTCTGTAGTTCCTGAGATCCTCAATGTCACCTTTTTTATGTAGCAGAAGCATTATAGCATTGTTCCATTCCTCAGGAATCTTCCCTTCATTAAGGCATCGAGTGAAAACTAGGGCGAGTACTGTTTCAATTTTTCCACTTGCTTCTTGTAAGATGTCTACAGTAATTCCATCTTCTCCTGGAGCTTTTCCCTACTTCATGTTCTTGATTGCATGTGCAACTTCTGCTGGGAGGACTGGAAGAACTCTGGTACTGGTACCTTTCATGATGTCTGGAGTACATGTATCATCCCTTTCATATAATTTGGAGTAGAAATCTTTCACTCTTGTCAAAATTTCGCCTCTATTTCTTGTTACAGAACCCTCTTCTTTTCTCAGTGCCATAATCTGTTTTCTTCCCTTGCTGAGATATCCCTTTGCTATCTTTAGGCTTTGGTTGTTTTCAATTGCTTTCCTCACTAGTTCACAGTTGAATTTCCTTACGTCTTCAGTGATACTTTTTCGTACTGTCTTGCATAGCTCTATATATTCCACTTTGGAAGTCACATCTTCCTTAGTTGTCCTCATCTCTCTTCTTTTTGCATCAACATTTTCGTTTTTCCTGATAATTTGTTCACATGCAACTTGTTCTTAGACCCAGCTAATTTTTTTGATGTTTCCATAAAAGCTTTGGTTACTTTTCTGTTAACTTCAGAAATATCCACTTCTTCCGATGTTAGGCCTTCTAAAGCAGAGAATCTGTTCTTCAGTACCAACTTGAAGGTATTATGGTGTTTTTTAAAGTTGGTTATGTCAATACATTTTGTTTGTCTTATGAGCTTGCCACGTTTGAGTTTAGTGTTGAGGTGCATCTTACATCTCACCAATCTATGGTCACTACCTGTGTTGAACTTGTTTAGCACACTGCAGTCTTCTACGACAAATTTTTTGTTACACATAATAAAATCAATTTCACTTGTCGTCCCATTTGGATGTCTCCATGTCCATTTCTTGTGTGGCTTTTTCTTGAAGAAGGAGTTCAAGATGAAAAACCCTTCTGCCTCTGCAAACTCAACGAGAGTATTTCCACGCTGGTTTCTGTTGCCGTGACCGAATTTACCTACTGAAGTTTCATTCTGTTGCCGTTGCTCTATTTTTGCATTGAAATCTCCCATGATTATCTTCAAGTGCTGCTTACCTTTCTTATTTAGATGACAAATTTCCTCATAAAATTCTTCAATTTCTTCTTCAGGATGACTTGTGGTGGGTGCATAAGTTTGAATAATCTGAGCCTTGTATCTTCTCGAGAGTTGGATAACGAGTCATGCAGCTCTATCAGAGGAACTTTCAACTTCTACAACTTTATCCTTCAGTTTCTTGTTTATTATAAATCCAGCACCACTAGTTCTGCCAGTATCTGTCCCACAATAGTAAAAGAGATGTCCACTTTTCAGTTCAAGGAGATCTTCTCCTTTTCTCCTTACCTCACTTAGCCCGGCGATGTCCCACTTGATCCCTTGTAGTTCCTCTTCCAATTCAAGAAGCCTTGAATCAGAAGATAGGGAGCGTCCATTATACGTACCCAAGGTCAGCATCAGATGGCAGCCTAGTCCGGTCCTCCGGGGATTCTTAGCACCCTCTGCCTTCATGTCGCACTGGCCGCTGCATTGGCCAGGTACATTCCAGCCGCCAGAGACTGAGGGCCAAGATTTAAGTTGTGGGGTCATTTTGGAGGGGTTTGGCCATAACTCACCACGCTGGCCAAGCGGGTTGGTGAGTGTGGGATAGCATTTCCTCTAATCCCGATGGTATAGTTATACCGCTATTGGCGGTCATCAGAGCCCCTTTAGTGGGAACAGGATGCACCTCGAGAAGGCGGGGGTGACATTTGTCAAGGAGAGGCTGTGAGGTTGCGCATCACCTGACCTTACATCCCATATATATATATATTTTTGTAAAAAATATGATACTTTGAATTAATATGTACAATATATATATATATATATATATATGTAAGGTCATTTGAAAACAACCAAAGCCTAAAGATAGCAAAGGGACATCTCAGTAAGGGAAGAAAACAGACCCAGTGCCATAGTCTGTTTTCTTCCTTACTGAGATGTCCTTTGCTATCTTTAGGCTTTGGTTGTTTTCAATTGCTTTCCTCACTAGTTCACAGTTGAATTTTCTTACGTCTTCAGTGATACTTTTTCTTACTGTCTTGCATAGCTCTATATATTCCACTTAAGATGTGACTTCCAAAGTGGAATATATAGAGCTATGCAAGACAGTAAGAAAAAGTATCACTGAAGACGTAAGAAAATTCAACTGTGAACTAGTGAGGAAAGCAATTGAAAACAACCAAAGCCTAAAGATAGCAAAGGGACATCTCAGTAAGGGAAGAAAACAGACTATGGCACTGAGAAAAGAAGACTGTTCTGTAACAAGAAATAGAGGCGAAATTCTGACAAGAGTGAAAGATTTCTACTCCAAATTATATGAAAGGGATGGTACATGCACTCCAGACATCATGAAAGATACCAGTACCAGAGTTCCTCCAGTCCTTCCAGCAGAAGTTGCACATCCAATCAAGAACATGAAGTGGGGAAAAACTCCAGGAGAAGATGGAATTACTGTAGACATCATACAAGAAGCAAGTGGAGAAATTGAAACAGTACTCGCCCAAATTTTCACTCGATGCCTTAATGAAGGAAAGATTCCTGAGGATTGGAACACCGCTACAATGATCCTGCTACATAAGAAAGGTGACATTGAGGATCTCGGAAACTACAGACCTATTAGCCTCCTATCAGTAGTTTATAAAATCTTCACTAAAGTTCTTTCACACCGCTTGAAGGTAACACTGGACATGGCTCAACCGAGAGAACAAGCTGGATTCAGGAGTGGCTACAGCACAATAGATCATATCCACGTACTGAGAGAACTAATTGAAAGAGCGAGGGAATATGAACTTCCATTGTGCATGGCTTTTATCGATTATGAAAAAGCCTTTGATTCGGTGAAACCATCAGCAGTTACAATGGCTCTGAAAACCTGCGGTATTGAAGATGCACACATTAATATTATTAATAACATCTATGAAAATGCAAGTGCAAAGATTCGGCTGTTTGAAAATACAACACACGTAAAAATTGGAAAAGGACTGAGACAAGGTGACACAATATCTCCGAAGCTCTTTAATGCCCCATTGGAAAATGTCTTTCAATCACTGAACTGGGAAAACAAAGGGATAAAGATTAATGGAGATTATCTAACCCACCTTTGTTTTGCTGATGACGTAGTCATTTTTGCAACTACCCCATCAGAGCTACAGAGTATGATCCAGGAACTTGCTGACAAGAGTAAAGAAGTGGGATTAAAAATGAACTTTCAGAAGACAAAAGTGATGTTCAATGCTTTTACAAGAAATGAAGATTTATCGATTGATGGAGGAAAGCTGGAGATAACAGACACGTACGTTTATCTTGGACAGCAGATATCAATTGAGGGTCACATTGATGAAGAAATTAATCGGCGTACAAAACTTGCCTGGAGAGCTTTTGGATGAAACAGTGTAATTTTCAAGAGCAATATACCATTATGTCTTAAAAGAAAAGTGTTTGATCAATGCATCCTTCCAGTGCTTACGTATGGTGCAGAGACGTGGACCTTAACTAAAAGAGACATACAAAGGCTGCAGACAACTCAAAGAAGCATGGAGAGGTGCATACTTGGTGTAACCAGGAGAGATAAGAAGAGGAACTCGTGGATCCGAAAAATGACAAGAGTGGAAGACATCATGATCAGAGTTAAATCCCTGAAATGGCAATGGGCTGGACATACTGCCAGAAGGACAGATCATCGATGGACAGCCGAAATTCTAGATTGGATTCCAAGGGACAGGAAAAGACCCAGAAGAAGACCACATGGGAGATGGGTGGATGAAATTCGAAAGTATGCAGGGGTGACATGGATGAGACTGGCACAAGACAGACCGTTGTGGAGGAAACTTGGGGAGACCTTCGTCTAGCAGTGGATTGATAATGGTTGACAAAGGTGATGATGATGATATATATACCACCACAAGTTATCCTGAAGAAGAAATTGAAGAATTTTATGAGGAAATTCCTCATCTAAATAATAAAGGTAAAAATAGGGCAACAGAATGAAACTTCAGTAGTTAGATTCAGTCACGGCAACAGAATGAAACTTCAGTAGTTAAATTCGGTCACGGCAACAGAAACCAGCATGGAAATATTCTTGTAGAGTTTGCAGAGGCAGAAGAGTTTTTCATCATAAACTCGTTTTTTAAAAAAAAGCCACTCAGGAAATGGACATGGAGACATCCAAATGGGATGACAAGTAAAACTGATTTTAGTATTTGTAACAAAAACTTCGTCATCGAAGACTGCATTGTGCTAAACAAGTTCAACACAGGTAGTGACCATAGAATGGTGAGATGTAAGATGCACCTCAACACTAAACTCGAACGTGGCAAGCTCATAAGACAAACAAAATGTATTGACATAGCCAACCTTAAAAAACACCATAATACCTTCAAGTTGAAACTGAAGAACAGATTCTCTGCTTTAGAAGGCCTAACATCGGAAGAAGTGGATACTTCTGAAGTTAACAGAAAAGTAACCAAAGCTCTTATGGAAACAGCAACAAAATTAGCTGGGTCTAAGAACAAGTTGCATGTAAACAAATTATCAGGAAAAACCAAAATGTTGATGCAAAAAAGAAGAGAGATGAGGACAACTAAAGAAGATGTGACTTCCAAGGTGGAATATATAGAGCTATGCAAGACAGTACGAAAAAGTATCACTGAAGACGTAAGGAAATTCATCTGTGAACTAGTGAGGAAAGCAATTGAAACAACCAAAGTCTAAAGATAGCAAAGGGACATCTCAGTAAGGGAAGAAAACAGATTATGGCACTGAGAAAAGAAGATGGTTCTGTAACAAGAAATAGAGGCGAAATTTTGACAAGAGTGAAAGATTTCTACTTGAAATTATATGAAAGGGATGATACATGTACTCCAGACATCATGAAAGGTACCAGAGTTCTTCCAGTCCTCCCAGCAGAAGTTGCACATGCAATCAAGAACATGAAGTGGGGAAAAGCTCCAGGAGAAGATGGAATTACTGTAGACATCATACAAGAAGTAAGTGGAGAAATCGAAACAGTACTCTCCCAAATTTTCACTCGATGCCTTAATGAAGGGAAGATTGCTGAGGATTGGAACTACAGACCTGTCAGCCTCCTCTCAGTGGTTTATAAAATCTTCACTAAAGTTCTTTCACACCGCTTGAAGGTAACACTGGACATGGCTCAACCGATAGAACAAGCTGGATTCAGGAGTGGCTACAGCACAATAAATCATATCCACGTACTGAGAGAACTAATTGAAAGAGGGAGGGAATATGAACTTCCATTGTGCATGGCTTTTATCGATTATGTGAAAGGGCCTTAGATTCGGTGAAACCATCAGCAGTTACAATGGCTCTGAAATCCTGCGGTATTGAAGATGCATACATTAATATTATTAATAACATCTATGAAAATGCAAGTGCAAAGATTCGGCTGTTTGAAAACACAACTCACATAAAAATTGGAAAGGGAGTGATACAAGGTGACACCATATCTCCCAAGCTCTTTAATGCCACATTGGAAAATGTCTTTCAATCACTGAACTGGGAAAACAAAGGGATAAAGATTAATGGAGACTATCTAACCCACCTTCGTTTTGCTGATGACGTAGTCATTTTTGCAACTACCCCATCAGAGCTGCAGAGTATGATCCAGGAACTTGCTGACAATAGTAAAGAAGTGGGATTAAAAATGAACTTTCAGAAGACAAAAGTGATGCTCAATGCTTTTACAAGAAATGAAGATTTATCGATTGATGGAGGAAAGCTGGAGATAACAGATATATACGTTTATCTTGGACAGCAGATATCAAGTGAGGGTCACATTGATGAAGAAATTAATCGGCGTACAAAACATGCCTGGAGAGCTTTTGGAAGAAACAGCATAATTTTCTAGAGCAATATGCCATTATGTCTTAAAAGGAAAGAGTTTGATCAATGCAGACAACTCAAAGAAGCCTGGAGGAGGTGCATGCTTGGTGTAACCAGGAGAGATAAGAAGAGGAACTCGTGGATCCGAAAAATGACAAGAATGGAAGACATCATGATCAGAGTTAAATCCCTGAAATGGCAATTGGTTGGACATACTGCCTGTAGGACAGACCATCGATGGACAGCCGAAATTTTAGATTCGATTCCAAGGGACAGGAAAAGACCCCGAAGAAGACCACATGGGAGATGGGTGGATGAAATTCGAAAGTATGCGGGAGTAACGTGGAGGAGACTGGCACAAGACAGATGGTTGTGGAAGAAACTTGGGGGAGACCTTCATCCTGCTGTGGATTGACAATGGTTGACAATGATGATGATATATGATTGGAGAGATCAAAATTCTTGCTGTCACTGGAAACAATCTAAATCATCCCGGTAGGATATTGTTGATTTTGTTACAATTACAGGAAAAAGGAGTGATTTCTTTTTGTGTTGATCTTTGGCTCAACGTCTGTGATTATTAATTTATATTACATATCTTTCATATGTGGCATAAAAACCATAGTCCAACACACACACAATAGAAAAAGCTTAAGGGAAGGCATTAAGAAATGTCTCAGCACCGGTGGCCACAAACACTAAAGCTGGCCCTGGTGCAGAAAACGCCTAAAGAACTAAACATCATAAGGAAGTTTAAAAAAAGAAAATTAAACTGGTAAAAGAAGATATCCAAATAAAGTTCTTAACGAACTGTAGAGACTTTAATATTATACCAAAATACTTACGAATTTCCAACAAACCTATGCATGGAAAAGACAAAAGGTTGCTATTAACATGTCAAGAGAAAAGACTAAGTGCAGAAATCATTTATAAAAGAAAACAACTATACCAAAACCACATTCAGTGCTATAATATGTGGAACCAGATACTGAATACTGAATATAAGAATTTTAACGGGACATGGAAAACCCTTATTATAGACGATGTTCTCACTGAAATTAACGAAATAGTCGAAAGCCAACAAAAGGCGGCAGAAAGCTCAACTGCCAAGAAATTTAATGCCCTTTTAGATGGAATCAAAATGAGGGGTGATGAAAGTACAGAATACCCAGTGTTTGTGAATCAATCATCGAGAGCGCTAACTTTTAGTGAAAAGGCAGTGCTACAACGTGGGAAAAAATACGCATTTCTACCTAAAACCCCAAGAACAGAAGAGTACATTCCTATCTTAGAAGATATTGTGCAGCGAGTACATCCAGAGCATGCTACCGATCTAAGGTTTAAGCTATTCAGAATCATGCTTAAAGAGTATAACGCTAAGCACAAAAAAAAAAAAAAAAAACTGCAAGATTAATAAATTGAAGTATGACAGAAAACAACTATTAAATCTGCAAAGACCCCACGATCAAATTCTGCGAAGCGGACAAAACAGGGCAAATTGTTATTATGGACACTTTGGAATATAATGATAAAATGCGGACGGCCATCTCAGAGCTACAGTGCGATAGCATCAACAAAGATCCCACCGACAAACAACTTACCTTCCTGGCTAATATAAGGAACCACAGCACGTTACCAACTGAAATAAAAAATGCAAACCCTCCAATGGGAGCAGGGATGCCAAAAATATTCTCAAAAATTAAAACACATCTTTAAGACTGATTGTATCGGGAAAAAAACTCACCACTCATCAACCTAGAAAAAAAGATATACAACTATCTATCCCCAATATTCATGAGGAATCAATATACATTAAAGAATAGCTATGAGTTTATAGAAAAAATCAAATTAATTAATCAAGACCTAGAGCAAATAACTATGGCCTCCATGGACGTTAAGGCGTTATACCCAAACACTCCTGTCGAGCTAGCCATCGAATTGATTATGCAACAACTAAGCTTGTCACAACTGAAAGAGCTAAAGAATACCTTATATTTCATCAAGGAAAACAACATCTTCCATTTTGAAGGAAATATATTTAAACAAACGCAAGGTGGCCCTATGGGAACCCCATTATCGGCATTATACGCAGAAGTGATTATGGCATACCTTCAAGAAATTATTCAAAATCTACCTGAAAAACCAATACTTTATGCTCGATATGTAGACGACATTATATTATAATGTCTAAACTTAACAAAGCCGAGCTACAAGATCTAGCACAGCAGTTTAGCAAAATCTAACACCATAGAGCTAACTATTGAGTTTGAAGAGGATAATCGCCTATCCTTCCTGGACATTCAACTAAAGAAAAAAATAGTTTTGAATACTCTGTGTTCAGAAAAGCAACTTACATACCTGTACTGATACCATACTCGTCGCACCATCCAGTGATACATAAAAAAAACAGCATAGTAAACTTGATACGGCGAGCGTACACACACACATCTAACAGGCTAAAAAATCAAGAGCTAGAGTTTATCTCGAAAATATCACAAAAGTATGGGTACCCGAGCAAGCTAATTAATAAATGGATACATGAGAGTAAAAAGCATATGACTCAGAGTAAAGAAGGCCAAGAAGTGCACAACCAAAGGAAGATGAGGAATAAAAAATTGAAATACATTGGAGCTTTCCCATACTTGGAAGGAGTGAGTAAAGAAATCAATAGGCACTGTGCTAAATATGACTTATAACTAGGAAGCTCAGTGCACACTGTGAAAAGTATGACTGTCAACAAAAAAACAGAGGAAAAAATGCTAGAAGAATCAGGAACCTACGAAATTCCAATTGCACACATACCCCCAATATCGTACATTGGAAGTACGAAAAACAAATTAAAAAAAGACTTAAACAACACATATCTAACTGGCAAAAAAAGAAGCCAAAACTGCTTTAGTGCAATTCTGCATGGAAAACCGGACATTCCCAAAATTCGATGAAATTAAAATGCTAAAAAAGAATAAAAAATCGGAAAGGCAAATGAGGAGGGAAGAAGCAATATTAATCTATAAAAATAAAGCAAGGGTATGTAACCAGAACGACCCTAGCACATTATCGGGCCTGCGGAAAAAACTAATAAGACAAGAAAAACAACAGCAAAAGATAAACCGGCAAAAAAGACAAGAAAACCAGGATAAGAGAAAAAAAAGTTGTTTTAATGAAACATAGATGGCGCCAGCCGGACTTGATAATGAAATATATCCAGGAAAGTATATCCGACGAATGGCAACAAGGAGTATCGGACTCCATTAGCGCGAAGTTAACCACGAACATCGGTGGTAAGGTCGCCACGCTCCTGAGGATGCCCAGAAAATGGGCGAAAATTTCGAGTATAAAGAACGGTAAAAATTGATGTGTTTGAATCCTAAGGCAAAGATCCAATAAGTATACCCAGCGAAAAGTGTGAGAAGTAAAGCCAGTCATCGCATACAACGGACTTTAGGACATCAACATCAACAAACACCAGAAAACACGTGCGTGAAATGTTTCCATTGCTAGAAAGGAATGCCAAGGTAAGCATTGTCTGCTAGAATTTTGTACAAGTTACTTTGAAATATCGCACGTAAAAGAGAATAGTAGAATGATTAGAGCTATATAATAGTCAGAATTAGAACTACTAATTGGAATTAGTTCTTAAGAATATGTAAGTGTACCAGGTTTTTGGGGTTGTAGTACATTGTTGATCATTGTATTTTAATGTATTTAAGGCACATTCTTATTTTAGTTACAGTGTCCAGATATGTTTTTGCCTGAATTTTTGTATTTTTGGCTGTTTCAGACCAAGAGATTACTCTTCTAGCAAGCGTGCTGTTGGTCTTCCCCTTCCAGTGCCATTTTCTGCACTAGTTGCTGTTGCTTCGCTAAGAACAGAAGAGTTGGCTGAACCTGTGATCAGGCGTGGTCTGAAGCCAAAGAAAGAAGGGGTATGAACTCTTTGGTTCTCAAGATTAAACGATTGTGACTTTCATGTTTTCGTATTTTAATTCCCAAGTAAAACTACAAATTCTGTTGTGATGTCAAATGACTTAACTTTATTTCCTGCTTCCTGTATGATATATAATCTAAAAATGTATACTGTAAGACTGCCATACATGTAATTTTTATTTGGCATATTTTATGATGAATATTTTAAAATATGCAGATTCAAGATTAATTTTTAATGTGCATTTAATGATTTTTTTTATGGATGATTCTCATGCCATTTTAATCATAGTGTATGTCCACTCCTTTTCCATTAGGTGATGGAACAACAAAATTTTAGTGAACATCAACAATGTCCTTAATCTTTACACTCCTGTTACTTTGAATGGAAGAATTCTGGAGAAAAAATGCTGCATTGCAGGGTAACAGAACAGGCATGTAAAAATCAAAAACATTGCTGATGGTATTGCAGTGTCCTTAATTTACACAGGTGTGATGCTTTGGACACTGTATTCTAAGCTTCATCCATATAGTAGCTGCCATACAAAGTGAAAGAATTGACATAGGGGTCTTCAGTGTTCTTTATTTTCACATTTTGCTGTGATAATAATGGCTGTTATGATTGCTACCATGTGTACTGTAGTTACAGAACAGACTGCTAAGGATCTCATTAACTAACACCTGTTTCTCTGACACAGTGGAACACGGGCACTAGGGGTATGTTTAGAATTATGTTTCATTGTTAACACCTTCCACTGTAAAATATACTGTACATACATGTGCATTTATAGTCATTAGCAACCATTATCAATCCACTGCTGGATGAATATCTCCCCAAGTCTCTTTCACAACCCTCTGTCCTTACTCATTCTCTTCCGTATGACTCCTACATACCTTCAAATTTTATCCACTCACACATGGTCTTGTTCTGGGTCTTTTTATGTCCCTTGGTACCCAGTCTAATATTTCAATTTTCTGGTGGTGGTCAGTTCTTCTAGCAATGTGTCCAGCCTCATTGCCACTTGAGGGTTTTTACTTTGATCATAATGTCACCAACTCTCATCATTTTCCTGATCCATGGATTTCATATAGTGTTATATAGAACTCTTTGAATCTCTTCAAAATGTCACACTGTTTTGTGGTTACTGTACCATCTTCTTTTCTGAGTGCCATACTTTTTTTTTTTTTTTTTTTAATGAGATGACCCTTTGTTTTCTTCAGATTTTGGTAGCTCTTTATGTCTTTAGGCACACTTTTTTTGCACTATCTTGTGTAGTTCAATATATTACACTTTGGAAGCTGCATTTTCTTTTTTTATTTTCATGTCCGTTCATTTTTGCAATTTTGTTTACTAGCCTGTAGCCCATTCTAGGACGGGGTGAAATTTTTGATTGAAGCAGATGGAAAACAAATCAAATAGATGCCAAATTTCTCTAAGGAAATATAGTAAAAACTCATTTGTGCAAGTGCTGAAAATTATATGCCATTTTGTTTCTGTTTTTCAAAGACCTCACAATAAATAACATTCTGTGTAAAATATTTGTTGTTTAACAATTTTCCTTGTAGTCCAGTTATCATTGTGTTCCTTTGTAAACATATTTAACTGCATGCAGAGAAGTGCAAATTTTGACATTAATGTGCGTGTCGTATTTTAGCAGCAGATGTGGATTGCAGGGCACAATGAATCTATTGTCCACTATCGTTCCTTGTACTTCACCTGTGACACCTAAGTGTCTATGGTACAGCAGATAGTCTTTCACATTCTGTGCTATTTCCGGTTGAAATTGCTTGAGAAACATTTTCTTGCACTTCTCGCCATCCATGCTAGGTGCTTTCCAGTATTGTTGATGCCACATGGTCTATGTGCATTATGCATCTTGTTACGATTGTATGCAAGTGGGAATTTTGATCAGCTATTGGAATCTCAGCTCACACAAAATGATCGATACATTCAGTAATTGAAAACTTGTCTTTGGCTTGCAAAACAATTAAAATGTGAGCATGTGGCAGTCCTTGCTTTTGAAACTGAATTGTGTAAACATGAGCTGTCAAATTTTCCAAGACACCATGAACTGTCAGATCTTCTGTGAGTGATTTCAACTTCAACTTGTAAATAAACCCATTGCAAAATGTATGATATTGTGGGGTATTTGACTGTGTTTCCTCCCAGCATCAAGAGATGGCGCCACAATGCAGACGTTGCTGTGATCTCAAAGCATTCCAAGACAGACCGACAGAAAGAAAGATATATATATATATATATATATATATATATATTGGTATTTATATGTATAATTCAGAAGCTTTTTTTTTTTTTTTTCTTTTTTTTAAAGATTTGTCGTATATCAGTGCTGTTTAAAATATTTGTTTTATGAGCTTGCATCACTCATGTTTTATGCTAAGATGCGTCTTACATATTACCATTCTATGGTCACTTCCCATGTTGAACCTGTTAAGTTCAACATGGGAAGTGAAGTCACTGCAGTCTTTGATGACAAATTTCTCATTACACATAATAAAATCAATTTCACTTGTAGCTCCATTTGTGTACTTCTGTGTCCATTTCCTATGCAGCTTTTTCTTGAAAAAGGAGTTTATGGTGAAAAACCTATCCACCTCTGCAAACTCTACAAGGGTGTTTCCATGTTTTTTTCTATTGCTATGACTGAATTTACCTATTGAAATTTTATATACAGCAGTGTACAGTAATAATTTTACTATCTACGTATATACATATCACTAAGCTGTTGTTTGAGATTCTAAGGTTATCTTCTCAAAGCAAGATCATCTACCAAATCAAAGTTACTGATGGTGTTCAATTTCACATTCTGTTGATGCATCAAACATCTTCATTTACAGCAATCTTGATACACAACTTGAGCTTTGCTGGCATCCATCTCACACAAGACATTTGGTAATTCATGCACATTATATTTTTCTCTTGAAGGCATTCATGAATCTAGCTTTCCCAAGATTTCTTTGGCCCTCTATACTTTTTTTCCTGTCACTTGGGATGAATAAATTCTCATCACTAATTCTTTTAACATTGCCAAACCACTTTAATATATGTGTTTCCATCAGTGTTGCCATCCTACTGATTTTGTCTACTGGTAGATTTTCGTGAACCACAGGAATCTACTGATTTTTCCCTGTTTAAGGGCCACCTCCTGAATTTTATGCAGCTATGCATGTCTAATTTTTTGGCTTGAGGTGTAATATTTTGATTTCTTCACATGTTTTTATCCTATCAACTGTACAATAATTTGCATGATGCATCTCTGATACAAATGTTACATAATTTTTCAAGCAGTTTGTTATGGTTACTCTTATTTGAATGCCTTAGAGAAGCTAAAATGTCCTACAGTTGATTTAATGGAATTATACTTTTCTGTGTCTTAATTAAAAATTAGTGATGAAGGAATGCTGTTTGAGATAAGTTTAGGAAGGGAGTGTCTGGCCCTAGTAATTAAACAGCCCATAGATGTAGGAGATTTGGGCTAGGGTACCCAACAGAAAAGACGGATGGAAGTGATGTACAGAAAGATGCATGTTTGCCAGTCAGTTTAATCTTCCACTCAGATGCTGGGAGAAGGGGGTGGGTTGTGAGTCTCTAGATGACGAGGAGAGAAAACTCTGTAGATGATGACAAAGATTTACTTACCTAACATCACTCATAGACATGCTGTCTAACCATGTCTTCATCCTCTCAGTACTCACTATCTACTGAACCACTGATAAGCCTCACCTTAGAACTTGTCTGAAAATCAAAGGCTGATCAAGATTGAAAGTTTTGCAGTTCCTGCCACCTAAATTATTTTTTTCCAAATTCATACTGGTTATCATTAAAGGTCTTTTTGATCTAGATAACTAATTAGTCTCTTATTCTGTGTGACATTGGCAAAAAGACCCCAACTCACTGGGTTTTGTTCCAGAATCCTTAGGTTGAATGACCAACTGGAACCCTCAGCTGTGGGCTAATCCCCCACCCTGATGTACTTACCTGATTAAAAAGACAAAAAGAAATATTAAGAATGACTCTAGTGTGGGATATGGTAGACCTACCACACTTGAGAAGGACGGTCCACCACAGAATCGTCCCGCACGGGGATAACTGGTTTTCCAGTTATTTGGGGAGCGGCGCCCCGCTGCCCGAGCTAACCTTGTGACAGTTTCTCTTGCCTCTGCGGCTTTAACGATTACATAACCGAAGGGACAGCTGTTCATCCAGCTGATGGGGGATGGCGTCCCCATGGCCCGAGCTGATTTTCTCTTATTGTTTTGCTTTTTTCGTCTTTAGTTCATATATTGACATGTACCCGCCTCAGTTGTAGGCTGCTGAGGTTGTGATGAGGCGCCAGCTCCGGGTTTTGTTCCTCGTTCCCTTCCCTGTCTTTTCTCTTTTATGTTACATTTTCTGTTTTTCCGGAGCTGGTTAGCTTAGACCTGCCTGCATGTTTGCCGTGTGCGGTGACCCGTACAGGTGGAAATGAGGATGCTGGAGGCTGAGGTATTTGGGGGCCGGGTTGTAGTGTCTCCAGATGCCAACACTCCTCTTTGCCCTCTGCTTCACCCTAAACGGGAGGCTGGGAGCTAACCCACTCCTAGTCAGGAAGTCTGTGCCCGAGTGGCGTCCAGACTTCTAGCGGCTTGTCGTTCTGTTCGGCTGGGTGAGTTTGGGGGTAGGGTGGGCATGCCAAAGGGGTGTTCTCCCGGCACGAGAAAGTCTGGGAGCGTGTCTGCCCTACCAACTTGCTATATCCGCTGACTATCCCTAGAGCCGTGTCCTGCGTCCTCTTGGGCTTGCGGACCTCCGGCTCTCCCTCGTTGGGCTCGGTAGTGGGTGGGGAGGTTGGCGGACGAATCTTTTTTCTCCCTCATGGCAACACAAAGTGTTTCCCATGCTGTAAATTTGAAGCGCCGTGTGGAGGAAGGGACACCCTCCTCCACTAAGAAACTTCTAACTACGGACTGCAATGCTCTGTTTCTTCTCATTCATTCAGTTGATCCTGCTCAGTCTCTCAGTTCGAAGAGTCCTTTCTGGATTAATAAGGCTCTTCAGGCCGTTGCCGGCTCACCTAAGAGTGTTAAGAAGCTCCCGTCAGGGGATCTTCTTGTGGAAACATCTCATCCACGTCACAGTGCCACCTTGCTGGAGATGACCGTTCTGCTGGACATTCCAGTACAGATCTCGCCCCATGGGTACCTCAATTCCTCTCGCGGTGACATCAACTCCTGCGACCTGCTCGAGTGCAGTGAAGAGGAATTGTTGGAAGAACTCGGGGACCAACATGTCACTGGGGTTCGGCATATTCTTTTCAGGTGGGACGGGAAGTCTATTCCCTCCCGGAAAATCGTCCTGACCTTTGACTCACCTACCCTGCCAACTTCCATCAAGGCGGGGTACTTGCGTCTAGATGTTCGGCCATACGTCCCGAACCCCTTGAGATGTTTCAAATGCCAGAATTACGGTCACTCCCAGCAGTCTTGCCGTAATGTAGCAAAGTGTGGGCGCTGTGGTTCAACTGAACACTCTTTGGCGGACTGCTCTGCTGAGTTGGATCATTGTGCTCCCACTCTGCGTCTTCTATGCAGTGTCCCAAGTGGATCGAGGAGCAGGCTATCCAACGCCTGAAGACCACTGAACATCTGTCATACCCTGAGGCCAGGCGGCGGATAGCTCCTCTTCCACCCAGCCGGCGCTCCTATGCCTCAGTTGTGGTGCAGAAGGCTACTGTTGCGGTCCAGACGGAGGTGACCATCCCGGCGCGGTGTCCTTATGATTTTGAGGACATCGTCGCTGCTGGGCTGGAAGCACTGAAGTCTCGCCGCATTGCATCCAAGGCGACATCAACATCGTCGCCTAAACCTTCTTCTACGCCGAAAACATCTTCGGCCATCACAGGGACCCAGGTCCAGGGCACTGCAAAGAAGAAGCCGGAAAAGGTGAAACCCGGCTCATCCTCTCCGAAACAGAGCAGGCAAAAACCACCTCTCAACACAGGGGGTAAACACAGCCCTGTGTTACCTCCAGACACTGCCGATGGATTGGAGGTGACGGACGACATGGAGACTTTCTAGTCGTCTGTCTTATTTCTTTCTTTTCATTTTTCATTATGGCCACACTCATTCAGTGGAATTGCCGAGGTCTGCGATCATGCATTGATGATTTGAAAGGCTTACTGTTTTTGCACACACCTGTGTGCGTGTGTCTCCAGGAGACAAAGCTTCGCACGACGGACACTCCTTCGCTGCGGAGACATTCTTTTTCCGCAAAGATCACCAGGACGGCGTTATTGCCTGCGGAGGAGTGGCCGTCGTTGTTCCTCATGGTGTCACTGCGGTTGCCCTACGGACGACTTTGCAGGCAGTGGCAGTGATACTTTCTGTGAACACTCTGTGAACGGTGTGTTCCATCTACATACCACCAGATGAAGCTGTAAGCCTTTCGGATCTGGAAGATTTAGTTGACCAGCTGCCGCCTCTTTTCTTCATCTTAGGAGATTTCAATGCACACAATCCGTTGTGGGGTTCTACCACCCGAGACTCCAGGGGCCGTGTTGTTGAGTCCCTTCTCTCCAACACGTCCCTCTGTCTCCACAACACCAGGGCAGTCACTTATTTTCATGAACCCACCCGCTCGTACTCAGCCATTGATCTGTCCTTGAGTTCGCCATCGTTATATCCTGACTGGTCCTGGAGCGTGTCTGATGATCCCCTTGGCAGTGATCACTTTCCCATCTTTCTCCGTCTAGCAGGTGACGGGTACCGTCATCCTACTCGCCCTGCTAGATGGGCTATCGATCGAGCCAAGTGGGACTCATTCACGGCTTCAGCGACCATTACTCCAGACATGGTGACCTCGGGTACGATCGATGAAGCTGTTGCAGCGGTAACGGATTGTATTGTGCAAGCGGCTGACTTTACCATCCCTAAGACTTCGACTAAACTTCCACGTTGCCCGCGACCTTGGTGGAATTCCACTTGCAAGGCAGCTCGTCAGGCCCAACATCGGGCTTGGGGTAGGTTTCATCGGTACCCCACCGACGCAAACCTCCTTGCTTTCAAGAAAGCCAAATCTTACGCGCGTTTGGTACGTTGTCGTAGCCAACGGGAATCTTGGATACGCTACGTATCCGGGATTAACACCACTACCAGCTCTAAGATCGTTTGGGACAGGATCCGCAAGATTCGGGGTAAGTACCCTTCTGAGGAAATCTCCATTCTTGAGAGTGGTGGAGGAACGGTTGCTGACGCTCAGGGTATTGCCGACTGTCTGGGCGCCGCATTTTCTTCGGTGTCCAGCAGCAGCAATTACCCTGCTTCGTTCCGGCAGGTACAGCGGCGACTTGAACGGTCCAAGGTTTCCTTTGGACCATTTTCCGCTACCGATTATAACAGCCCGCTGACTGCCGTCAAACTGCAGATTGCCCTGAATCGGTCCGGCCGAACATCTGTCGGACCGGATAACATCCATTTTGAAATGCTGAAGCACCTTTCTCCGTCCTCTCTTGAATGTCTGCTGGTCCTGTTTAACAGGATCTGGCAAGAACGTGACTTACCCGAATCTTGGCGCGCTGCCATTGTCGTTCCTGTTCTCAAACCTGGTAAAGATCCCGCTAACCCGTGTAACTACCGACCAATTGCTATGACGAGCTGCCTCTGCAAAGTCCTAGAGCGCATCATCAATTTTCGTTTGGTTTTTTATTTGGAATCACGTCGCCTTCTTTCACCTCATCAGAGTGGTTTTCGGAAATTCCGTTCCACCTCAGATCATCATCTTCGCCTTGAGACATCTGTCAGGGAGGCGTTTGTCCGGTGTCAGCACATGGTCTCCGTGTTCTTCGATATGGAGAAAGCACCTGGAGATACGGCATTCTCCGTGATCTGCACGAGTGCGGATTGCGGGGAAACTTACCATCTTTCATCGCCGGATCTCTCCAGGACCGGAGTTTCCGTGTGCGCGTCGGGTCGACCCTCTCTGCGTTCTACCCACAAGAGCAGGGTGTCCCTCAAGGCTCCATTCTTTCTGTGACATTGTTCATCCTTCGTGTAAATCGTATTTTCACTCTACTTCCTCCGTCAGTTCGTGGCTCCATGTACGTGGATGATCTGCAGATCTCTTGCGCATCTGTCAACATGCGCACTATTGAGCGGCAGCTGCAGTCGGCCATTAATAAGATCTCTACCTGGGCCTCCCACAATGGATTTGGCTTCTCGACCGAGAAGACCGTTTGCGTGCATTTTTGCCGCAAACGGGGCCTTCACCCAGTCTCCGTCTGGATGGTACCACCTGTGGTGTCAGAAGCCAAGTTCCTTGGGCTAACTTTTGACCGAGCACTCACCTTCCGACCTCACATCCAGTCTTTGAAGGTGTCGTGCACGAAGTCATTGAGTATCCTGAAGGTCCTCTCTCGAACATCTTGGGGGCTGACAGGTGCTCAATGCTTTGCATTTACCATTCTCTGATTCGGTCAAAGTTAGACTTCGGGTGCATAACGTACGATTCCGCACGTCCTTCCGTGTTACAGCCTCTGGATCCTGTCCATCACCAGGCTCTGCGGCTATGCACTGGTGCTTTCCGTACCTCTCCCGTGCATAGCCTGTATGCCGAGGCCCATGAACCGCCGTTGTTCATCCGACGTAAGCAGCTGTCTCTTCACTTCTTCACCAAGTTGAAGTCTCTTCCTGATCATCCACTGCATGGTTCCATTTTCCAACCGCAATGTGTCCGCCTATTCTCACACCGGCCTTCCTGTGTTCCGACGTTTGGGATTCGGTTGTCGAACTTAGTGCGCAATGCTGGTCTAGACTTGTCAAGGATTGGTTTGACCCGGTTCTACAATGAACCGCCTTGGCAGCCGGTTCAAGCAACGGCTGACCTTTCCCTTTGTGTGTGGCCAAAGTCTTCCACTCCTGCTCTGGTGTACCAGCAGCTCTTTGCTGAGAATCAGTCTCTCTTCCCGGATTTCATGCCTGTATTTACTGACGGGTCGAAATTCGGTGAGTTTGTTGGATCCGCATTCGTGTGTGGCGATGCCTCCCATGCTGAGAGGCTTCTGCCTGAATCCACCGTCTTTTCGGCAGAGATGTGTGCAGTACACCTCGCTTTGTGTCACATACAGTCTAGATCTCATCGCCGCGCTATGATTTGCTCCGATTCCCAGTCCGTCATCCAAGTCCTTTCTTCTCCAGAGAACACGGACTCACAGGTCATCCATGATGTCCGTCGTCTTCTTGGAACTTTGGAAGGTGCTGGATTCCTGTTCCGATTCTGTTGGGTTCCTGGCCATGTTGGGATCCAGGGTAACAAGCTGGCAGATCTATCTGCCAGGTCTGTTTCCTCCATGTCGCCAGCTCGGCTGCCACTGTCTTTCCGAGATTTTCGCCCTTTGATCCGGAAAATTGTTTGTTTTGGATGAGTGGCAGTCCCTGTGGTCCCAGCAGGGCAGCAATAAACTCTATGCCATCAAACCACAGATCGGACTATGGAAGTCTAGTTTGCGGAAGAACCGTCGTGAGGAAGTTGTTCTTGCGCATCTCCGCATTGGGCACTGTCGTTTTACCCACCGCTTTTTGCTGTGTGGCGACAGTGCCCCGATGTGTGAGGCGTGCCACTGTCGTCTCACCATCCTTCATGTGTTGTGTACTTGTGTTCGTTTTTGTGATCATCGTTTTCGTTATTTTCATTCTCATTTGTTGGACATCGGAGCAGCTACGCTGCAGACTCTCATATGTGAGGACTGTGACCTGACCGCAGTGTTCTCCTTTTTTAAGGAAATTGACTTTTTAACCTCATCTAGTTTTACCGTATTCATTTCCATCTTTCACTTTTACCGCTTCATCCTGTTTTTAACCTTGTGTACGTGTTTTATTGATTTTGTTCTCTTTTGATGTCTTATGTTTGGCGCTCTTTGGCCAACAATGGCCCTTGCGCCATTAAACTCAATCAACCAACCACCACAGAATCGACCTGGGCTTTCTAAACGGCATATGAGAAAGCGATCTCGGCTCAGTGAATGTAAGATTGGTGTATGGAATACTAGAGGTATAAATGGCAAGATGAGTGAGGTGATTGAGGAGATGAATAAGTATAGACTGGATGTGCTGTGTGTAAGTGAAACCAAAAAGAAGGAAATTGGGGAAGAAGAAGTGAATGGCACGGTGAGTGTGTGGTCTGGAGTATTGGATAATATGAGAGGACAGGCTGGTGTAGGTGTGATTTTAAGTGAAAAGATGAAGAACAACTTGATTCACTATAGTTGCATAAGTGACAGAATTCTCTGGATTTGTTTGAAAGTGAAACTTCAGAGAATTGTAATTGTTGTAGTGTATGCTCCTTGTGACTCGGAACCTTCTGATAAGAAAGAAGATTTCTGGAATGAGCTAAAAGCTGTTTTGAGCCAGTTTGGGGCTAAAGAAAAAGTTATAATAGCAGGGGATTTCAATGCTAGAGTAGATGTGCAGAATGCAATTTCTGACAATGTTCTGGGTAAGTTAAATGATCCTTGTGTGAATGATAATGGTGAAAGATTAATTGAACTCTGCATTGAGATGGTTTGTGTGTATCTAATACATTTTTCAACCACAAGTATATCCACTCATATACTTGGGAAAATCGTACTCTTGGTCAAAAGAGTGTGATAGATTTTGTTGTTTACGATCAGCGTTTGAAACACTTAGTTGTTGACACCCGTGTGATGAGAGGTGTGGATGTTGGTTCTGATCATTACTTGGTAGTGTCACGAGTGAAACTTAATGTTGGTTGGAGGAAAAGGAATAGGAAGAGACCCAGGATAGAAAGAATAAAGGTTGATAGGCTCCTTGCAGATCATCAGCCGTATTCTGACTTACTCAGAGAACGACTGAAGGATCTAAAATCTTGTGAGAGAGATGTAGAAAAGAAGTGGGAATGTTTTAAGAACTGTGTTGTTACTGCTGCTAAAGAGGTCTGTGGCACCACAATAGTGGGTAACAATAGAGGTGATGCTTGGTGGAATAGTGAGATTGGTGGGGCAGTAAAGAAAAAGAAGGAAGCCTATTTGGGGATGTTGCAAGGTAGAGTCTCTGTGGATGAATATCGCTGTAAGAAGCGTGAAGCTGCTAAGCTGGTTCGCCACAGTAAAGCAATACATAGGAAGGAGAAAGTGGAAAGGCATGAACTGGCTTTTTGGAAAGATAGAAAGTCCTTCTTGAAGTATATGAGACTCAGGAAAAATAGGGGAAACAAAGTTGTAAGTTGTGTGAAGAATGAGATTGGGAAAATGATATGGGAGCCCAATGAGTTAAGTGACAGATGGGGTGAATACTTCTGTGAGTTATTAGATCAGGAGAGCAAAAATGATTCTGAGACAGATGCAGATGATGTCACAATGAGGGATGAAAGCACAGGAGGGATCTCAAGAGAAGAAGTGTGTAAAGCTCTAAAATCTCTTCAGAATGGTAAGGCTCCAGGAGTTGATGGCATAACTGCAGAGATGTTGAAGTATGGTGGTGACTCTATAATTGACTGGTTAACTGAAATTTGCCAGTTGTGCTGGGAGTTAGGAATGGTCCCTCGGGATTGGAAGGATGCTATCATTGTTCCCTTGTGTAAGGGAAAAGGTGATCAGACTGAATGCAAGAACTATTGTGGTATTAGCCTACTGAGTGTGCCAGGGAAAGTGTTTGGTAAGGTTGTTATTGAAAAAGTACGGGGTCTTACATCATTGAAAGTGTGGGATGTTCAGAGTGGTTTTATGCTTGGCAAAGGCTGCACTAACCAGATTTTTGCATTACGCATGATGATGGAAGAAAGTTTTTACTGCCTTCATAGATTTAGAGAAAGCTTACGACCAAGTCAATAGGACACTTTTGTGGAAGGTATTGAATGAATATGGTGTTACTGGGAATCTACTTAATAGTGTAAAAGCCATCTATGCTGGTAGTAGAGCTTGTGTACGAGTGAATGGTGTTTTATCAAAATGGTTTTCCATTGGTGCTGGAGTTAGACAAGGTTGTGTAATGTCACCATGGCTGTTTAATATATTTATGGACGCATGCATGCGTGAGGCCAAAATAGATAATAGTGGTTTATGTCTTGGTGATATCTGTGTGTGCAGATTGCTGTATGCTGATGACACTGTCCTGTTGGCAGAGAGCAAAAGTGAGTTGCAGAGTATGTTGACTCGGATGCACGAAGTTTGCATGAAATTCAAACTGAGTATAAATAAGGGAAAAACCACAAAGTTATGGTGTTTGAGAGAGGAATGGGTAGCACTGAATGTAATGTAAGTATAAATGGCACTGTGATTGACCAGGTGAGTGAGTTTGTGTATTTAGGAAGCATGTTTGACAGAGAGAACAAGTTGGATGGTGAAATCAGTAGGCGAGTGAATTCTTCTTTGAAAGTCATAGCTGCTCTGGGAGGTTTTCACAGGAATGATGGGTTCTCTAGAGAGTCCTGCATGGCTGTGTATGAAACAGTAATTTTTCCTACTCTGATGTATGGCAGTGAAACCTGGGTACTGCAGAAGAAACATAGGAGTCGTTTGTGTGCTGGAGAAATGCGTTACTTGCGTGGGGTTTGTGGCAAGACACGATTTGATTGTGTGAGGAATGAAGATGTATTGTAGTTGTGTGATGTAAAGCAAAATGTTGTTAGCAAGGTGGAGACCAATATGCTTCGGTGGTTTGGCCATGTTGAAAGAATGAGTGATGAAATGCTTACTAAGAAAATATTTTCAGCCCAAGTGGCAGGAAGGAAAGGCAGAGGAAGGCCAAGGAAGACATGGGTGGATCAGATTCAGGAGTGTCTGCATGAGAAATAGATTATGAGTATGAAGTATAAAAGATCTTGTGTATGGCGTGTAATGGATATCAGTGAAGCACGAGTTGTATGTCAAGATCGCTGTAAATGGCGAAGTTTGATGCGACAACAATAAGTAAAAATATCTGGAAGTTTGTATTTCTTTTTGGAGCTAACCTCTGAATCTCAGAGAACAGCTTAGTGATATGTATGTATGTAGTTCTGTGCTCAAAAAGCATAACTTTGGTTTTTTTCCCCTATTTATACTCAGTTTGAATTTCACACTAACTTGCTTTATCCTAGAAAACAATACTCTGAAACTCAGTTTTTCTCCCAGCCAGCAGGATTGCATAATCAGAATACAGCAACCTACACACACAGACATTACCAAGACATAAACCAGTAACGATTTATGTATGCACACGTTCTGCTGGCAGCATACATAGCTTTCACACATTCAAGCAGATTCCCAGTTATGCTTGAGTTATCCAACCTTCCGCAGAAACACCCTGTTCACTCCGTCATAAGCTTTCTGCAAATCTGCAAAGGCATCAAAAGCTTACCAACAGACATAGTTTTCAATATCATATATTATGCAAAAATTTGGTTAGTGCAGCCCTTACAAAACAAAACCACTCTACATCCCACACCTTTTTTTTATGTTAAGCATTATACTTTATCAATGATGATAATTCCAAACACTTTATCAGGCATACTCTGTAGACTGATACCACAGTGGTTCTGACATTCAGTCTGATCACCTCTTCTCTAATGCAAAGAAACAATGACAGCATCCTACTAATCCTTCCAACACGACTGATAATTTTTGGTTGTCAGTGACAAAGTTATCACTGCATTTCAACATCTCAGCTATGTTATGCCATCTGTTTCTAGGGTATTACCATTTTGAAAAGATTTTATGGTTTACATTTAGATACCTGCATTGGTCGAGCTGATTGGAATAAAACCGAACCCGGCCCTAAGTCTGGCTGAACTTGGGCCAAGTAACAGAACTTGCTTCTTTGGGTCAGGTTCAGATCCGGCCAGCATTTTAATCATCTCATATAGAAATTGGGCCTTATCACCATTTTTTTTTTTTTTTTTTTTCGTGACTACATATCTTTTTGTTGACGTTGGTTTCTGGAAATTTCAAAATAAGTCTCAAAGCCCGGTGCTGACCACTGATGCACGTTTTCAGTATTATTTAAAGACTGTTGAGAGCATTTAACCATCTTTCTGGCACCTGAGAATGTTATCACCTGAGGAGGTAACCAAGTCCTTCCCAAACAACAGACTTATTGTACAGTATAAAAAGTATACCAATAAGAATTTCTACAGCAACCATGTCACGAAAAGTTAAAATAAATTTCAGTTACTTTGAGGATATCAGTACAAAAGAACACAGATTTGGTGAACTAGCTAATTACATGATTTTATCATATGCTGAAAGTCGCACTGATTTGTTATCATGGTGGAAGTTAAATTCAAGCCAAAGTCCCCAGCTAGCTAGGGTTACTAAGTGTGCAATCTCAATCCCTAACTAAAGTGCAAGCAGCGGAGGAAATTTTGGTACTGCTGGAGGATGTTCAAAGAAAGAAGAGCTCATTTGAAGCCTGAGACTGTAGACAACATTTTGTTTATTTATGGTAATTTACCAAGACAAATTTTATGATCTTATTAATTTCGATATTTCTAAACAATAATTCCAAATCCATGTTCTCTTCATGCTAGCATTTTCCTATTTACTTGCAGAATTTACATTACATAGGAAGGTACGTCAGCTATATATCTTTTTTTTTGTTGTTGTTCTGCAGGAGGTCCTCATAGTATGTGGACAAGGGAACTCTAAAATGTCTACTGATACTTAATTCATTTATAGAGAGGGCCAAATTTCCATGAGAGTTAATGTAACTAAGGTTGAACTCAGACTGTGACATACAGGAAATAACACCCATAACAATCGATTTATTGGTTTTTTACAATGAACGTCATTTAGTGTAACCACTATTCTTTTGCTTACATTAATAATGTCCATTTTAACATGCAATCCCTATCTAGTACAATTTCTTTTAACTGCAGAAGCTGCCCTACCAATTCTTTTAAGATCTGTAGACATGGATGCAATGTGCAAAATAACAAATAAGTCACTGTAGATTAAAGCGAAATCTCTATGTGCTTGCCAGTTTACAACAGAAGAAAAAGGGACTCTGTCACTCAAGTGAGCAGTATCCTGCATCCTTTCCTTTCTTCATGTGGTATTCAGGGAGTCATATCAAGATAAAAAATCATCAAAATTGCTCAGCAAAATGATAATAATAATAATTTGGTTAAAATACCAATTATCTACTCACCTGAAGAATGCTTCTATGACCACATAGGCACATTCGTTGAAATCGTAATGAGAAACAATGGTACAAAAAAATTGGATTTTGTAACCAGGGTTTGCACGGCCCCTGGAATCCTGGAAAAGTCCTGGAATTTGATTTCCATTTTTTTCCAGGCCTAAAAAATCCTTATTGTTACATATTTTTGTTTATGGTCTTGGAATAGTCTTGGAATTTTTTCTTGCAATTAAAAAAATAGGCCAAAATGTTTTGATTAATTGCATCACTTTTTTCCAGCTCCCTGCAGCATTTGTTCGTGATGACATCACTTCCTTCCGTATAATATGGAGATGTTATGTCATTTCTTTCATCTCATGTGACACTGCAGTGCAAGAAGTTTTGAGTGCTATATTTCCAGCAACATTAGTTTGTGGTATAGCAGTTATTATGCAGTTGGAGTCGCAACAGCGTTTTGAAACTTTTCTATGGGTCCAAGATGGCCCTTTCTTCTCACTTTCCTCACTGAAAGAAATTGATATTTGGCCTCCTGCTGCCAATGTGTGTAGAAATGAATGACTATGAAATAGTGAATCTTCAGTGCCATGGCAAAATTATTTTGTATTTTTATCATTGTACTAAGTTCCAGATTGCTTCATATGAGTTTTATACAAGGAAACTTTTCCACTTGAATTTGCTACACACACTAAAGAGCACTTAGTAGCTGCTGAACCCATAGAACTCCATAAGAATTCTAAATGCAGAGTAAATTTCACCCGCAATTTGCAAAGTATAAAACAAAAGCACTATGATTCTAGCAAAAATTTTAACTCCTGGAATTTTTTGATGAACTGGAAAAGTCTTGGAATTTATTTTCTGTAAATGTGTATGAACCCTGTGTAACCAAATGTCCTTGGGCTTGGGTTAGTCCGGGTTTAGTTTTCGAGTGGTTTCATGTTTGGTCTGGTACGTCAACAACTGAGAGTTTTCGGGCTGGGCTGACCAAACTCTTCATCAACTGTTATTGGGATCGGTCAGGTCAAAAATTCTAGGCCTGTGCAGAAACCTCTAGTTTACGTACCTCTTCTCTTAAGTTCTTTAGTGTGCTTGCTTGTGCTTCTTAAGCAACATCTGCTTCTACTTCAAAATCATTTTTGCTTTCATGTTCTGATGACTCACTTAGAGAATACATTTAGTGTAACTTACCATTTCATGGTCTTGCTCCCAATTTCACATTTGCCGCACGTGAGTTGTGATTACAATGTTGCATGTTTCTAGAGGTAGCATGGGGGCTCTTCACTTTTCTCAGCTGAAGTCTCATTTTATTCTATTCTTGGTCCTATAGGGGTCCCCCCCTCCTCTCCTTCCAGAGGCATCCTGTAGTAATCCTCAAACACTTCTTCATTTTTGTACCAAACCGTAGCCATGCCTAATATGCTCATTAGATACACTCGCGGTCCTATTTACATGTCAGCATTAAAAAAAACTGTCGGGTTTTTTTTCGTCATACATACATACAACACATTCATACATTTCATTATACACTATATACAACCAACAAATGCTCTATTAACTCACTATATACATAAGACGCTTCCACCTCGGTCAACTACATTGAAGTTTTTTAACCCAGCCTTCCACTTGCACTTATCTCATGACCTCTGTAAAATGACTTTGCAAAAAGAGCTCTCCCATGTCGCACTCCACCTTCAGCAACATTCTAACCCTAGTACTTTCTGTAGCTACCTGCTACTGTCATAAGGGGAATGAAAACTCTTACCTATACTCACGGTATCCTCAGAGCAAGTGAGTGACTCTCCCGGGGCAATATCAACTCTCGAAGCTTCGTTCTCTAGGCCGATGTGGCGCCCTCTCGTTTTTTTAGATTTCAATTTTCTAACTTTTCTATTTTTCTGTTCCATTCTAAAAATAGAAAAGTTAGAAAATTGAAATCTAAAAGAAACAAGAGAGGGCAGGGCGCCACAACGGCCAAGAGAACGAAGTTTCGAGGGTTGATATTGCCCCCGGGGAGTCACTCACTTGCTCTGAGGATACCGTGAGTATAGGTCAGAGTTTTTTTGTTCCCCTGATGACAGTAGCAAGTAGCTACAGAAAGTACTAGGGTTGGAATGTTGCTGAAGGTGGAGAGCAGCATCGGAGAGCTCTTTTTGCAAAGTCATTTTACAGAGGTCATGATAAGTGCAAGCGGAAGGCTGGGTTAAAAACTTCAATGTAGTTGACCGAGGTGGAAACGTCTTATGTATATAGTGAGTTAATAGAGCACTTCTTGGTTGTATATAGTGTATGGTGAAAAAAAATGACAGTTTTTTTTTTTTTTTAATGCTGACATGTAAATGGGACCGTGAGTGTATCTAATGAGCATATTAGGCATGGCTACGGTTTGGTACAAAAATGAAGAAGTGTTTGAGGATTACTACATGACACCTCTGGAAGGAGAGGAGAGCGGGGGGGGGGGGCTATATGACCAAGAATAGAATACACTGCTGGCCACCCATAATGCAACACCAAGAAGGAAGCATCCGATTGGCTTGAAATTCGCAGCCTGCGTCGCGAGAGGACATGCAAACAATTAGCATTGCAGGGCATATGCAAATCATGTGCGCCCTGCACGCCACCGAGAAGCACTATAAGAAGGGTGCACAGAAGGCGGGGTGTAAGTAGTGGAAGTGTGTTGTGCTGCCGGACCTGTGCGCGGGAAGCTTCCTGATGCTTTGTTGCAGAATACAGCAGTCATTCCAGCACGTTTCGGAGTTCGACAGAGGACGAATAGTGGCTTATCGCGACAGCAGTTTATCGTACCGAGACATCGGTGCCCGTGTGGGACGACATCCAGCCACAGTAAGGCGAGTATGTATTTGGTGGGTGCAAAGGAGAGGGACGGGCAGACGGACCGACGTGAGCGATTGCCTCAGCCACGGCACACCACTGCATGAAACGACCGGCATTTTGTGCAGCGGGCATTGACGGCTCGCACCGCCACATCACGAATGTTAGCGCAGGAATTAGGGTGTGTTGCGCAACAACCTGTGTCAGCACGTGCCATTCGACGTCATCTGTAGAAACGGGGACTTGTCGCACGGCGCTCATTGCTCTGATTACCATTGACGTTACACCACCAACGAGTGCGGCGGCAGTGGGCCGTCGAACGGCGCACCTGTACGACGGAATGGCACAACATTGTCTTCTCCGATGAATCCCGCTTCTGCCTGCAGCACCACGATGGTCGGATCCGCATGTGGCTGCACCGCGACGAGAGACTGTTTGACACCTGCATTATGCATCGCCATACTGGTCCGTCACCTGGCATTATGGTTTGGGGCGCAATTGGATATGCCACTCGCACCCCTCTGGTACGCATCGCCGGTACACTTAACAGCCACCGCTACATCTCCGACATTTTGGAGCCTGTAGTCCTCCCTTACCTGCAGGACCGGCCAGCGGCCACATTTCAACAGGACAATGCGCGCCCGCACGTGGCACGCATCGTGCAACAATTCTTCACGGCCCACCAGGTGTCACTGCTGCCGTGGCCCGCCTGTTCTCCCAATATGTCGCCTGTCGAACACATCTGGTCGCTGATCGGCAACCTTGTGGCCTGGCAAGCACCACCCGCGGCTACGCCTGATGTACTGTGGTAATGTGTGGAAGCAACCTGGACCGACATACCCCAAGCCCACATCCAAAGTCTTTTTTCATTCGATGCCGCGGCGTGTAGCGGCTGTTATTGCCAGCCATGGGGGCCACACAAACTATTGATATCTGCATGTTCCGCAAGTCACACGGGCTTGTAAGCTCAATCGTTTCATCTTTGTATCTGTTGTTATGTGTCCAGTATCCCGCAAGTTGCACTGGCCTGTAAGCTCAATCATTTCATCTTTGTATCTGTTGTTATGTGTCCAGTATTCCGCAAGTTGCACTGGCCTGTAAGCTCAATCGTTTCATCTTTGTATCTGTTGTTATGTGTCCAGTAAATCTGGTGTTGCTATCTCGTGTCCTTCTTGGTGTAGCATTTTGGGTGGCCAGCAGTGTAGAATAAATGGAATGACTTCAGCTGAGAAAAGTGAAGAGCCCCCATGCTACCTCTAGAAACATGCAACATTGTAATCACAACTCACATGCTGGAAATGTGGAATTGGGAGCAAGGCCATGAAATGGTAAGTTACCCAAAATTATTGCACATTTAATTTAAACCTTATGATATTGGACATTTTTCCAATATATGGGGTATTTACAATCACAGAAAGAAGTATTTGCCCCATCCTTCACTAAACTCATTAATTACCCTCCACATTATTTCCCCTAACCTATTCCTCACACAATTTTAATCTTTGTTTACTCTATTCTTTCTATATCATATGTACTTGCAGGATGATTTCCTGTCTTTCGAGAAAGGTAGGTGTCTCCCCTATCCACCCTATCATTCCTACATTTTGTTTTAACTTTGGTGAACCAGCTTTGCTGCTTCATACTTAAAAAAATCAGTGAAAAGTCTAAAGTTTTTGATGTTCTTTATTAGAAGAAATGAATCTCTGGTGAAGCATTTTGTGGTTCCACAGAACACAAATGCCAATCTTTGTCTCACCTAGCAATTGAACTCTTATCAGTTCTGGCATCTTCAGCATGAATGGAAAGAATATTTACCATCTGATCTTTTGTATATAGTAGACTGAAAAAAAGACTTCCACCCTAAATGTCAAAGGAACTGTTAAGTGCTGACATAATACAGTGAAGCTAAAAAACATAAATAAATGTGATAAATTTTCAAAGAAGTGCAAATAGCATAACAAACATGTTTGGTTTCTTCCATATTTACATTAATTGACCTAATGTATGAGTATTAACTTTAATAGTCGACTCATACAGTGTGCAGCGTGTCCATAAAGTCTTCCACATTACATAACTTAATATAAAAAAATGTATTACAGGTACAAGAAAGGGATTGCACGACAATGATGCTGCACAAGTAAAGTTTTTTTTTTTTCGAGTGTCAATACACCTCCATGTGGGCGCCATTTGTGGCCCGGAGGAAATCGAAGTGATATTTGATTTCATGGCACGTTTTGTTTAACATCTCAGCAGAGACAAAACTAATGACGTTCGTTATACTCCTCTTCAACATCCGGAACACTGCTAAAGTAAACTTGGTCTTTCATATAACCCCACAGGGAAAAGTCTAGAGGGGTTGTATTGGGCAATCGAGGTGGCTGGCCAATCTATCTGTCCAGAAATGTGGCATTCTGGAACTTGTGAACCATTATTGACCAATGTGGTGGGGTACCGTCTTGTTGGGAAATAACCGAAGGCTGGAGTGGCGACTGCAGTGCTACAAACAGTTACAGCATGTTCAGGTACACATTACATGTTACTGTGGGCTCTGTAAAAAAGAAGGGTCTGATGATTCTGTCATGTATCAGGCTGCACCATACGTTCACTTTCGGGCTAGCTCTCTGTTGTTTGATGACATAATGGAGATTTTCTGATTCCCCGACTCACACATTGTGCCTATTTATTGTACCAGAGGCATGGAATGTGGCTTCATCTGAGAAACGGACACGGTGCAGATAATCACTATCATGAGCTATGCGCTGTAACATCTCCGTCACAAACATAGCCCGACGAGGCCGGTCATCAGGCGTAAGAGCTTGAACAACCTGTACGTTATAAGCATACAGATGAAGACGTTTGGGTAAAATTTTGTGAACCATGGCACAGGGAATCTGTTTCCAGTGAAGCATGACAAATGGATTTCCTGGGGCTTCCTGGGGCAACTCTCTCTTGTGTAACTGGTGGTCGGCCCGCTCAGGGGAGATTGCGAACACTACCCGTCACTGTAAACTTTTTATACTAAGCTTTTATGCTTCTTTGGTATGGTGGTGATCGTCTGTACTCTTTTCTGAATTGATGCTGGACAGTAACCGCCGATTTAGTTTCATGAAACCACAACGAACACGCCGCTTTTCCTTGCATAGAAGCCATTATCGATGAAATGCTCCTCTTATTCAGCAGTACCGCTCACCTAAAGAACAGAAAAAAATAATAACTTTGTGAGTGCTGCTACACAATTTTTTGTCAACCATTTTATTTTAACTTACATAGATTTTTTTATATTAATGCTTTTAATGTGGGAAAGACTTTATGGACACCCTGTATATTCAGTTCAAATCCTTAAATGTTCCTAAATGCACATAATCTATGGTTAAATTTAATATAAAAAAGTTTTGCTACTAATATTAACTCAAGTGCTTACAAAAGTCATTCGTTTCTACTGGGCAATGTTTTAATGGACTTTCTCATATTTTATGTATAACTATTTATTTTACACTTTTGCGTTAAACAGTTTTAATAATGTATAAAATGTATAAAACGTTTGCATGGGTATCATACTGCATAATAGACACATATGACACATTTTTACATTTCTGTATTATGTGTGCATATTCCTCCTTGGAAACTAAAAATAGTATCAAAATTCTGTGGAGACAACAGAAAGTGATCGAAGAATATCATAGAAAATTACTTATATTTAATAGAAGGTAATCTCAAACACATACATTTGCTTTAGAAGTAAAGCAAACAAACCTTACGTGTTTCTTTGTGCTGTAATAAATAAGGTACCATCTCTGAAAGTTCAATCAGTGATATTTTCCATTTGCTTACAGAAAGTTGTTAGGGAATTACAATGGGATTTTCAAATTTAAAAAGGAAATATCACTGCTGTATTATTTTAGAAAAAATATACAGGCCCAAATTTTTTTGTGAAATCCTTAGCAATTAAGCATCATATTTTAGTTACAAATATTTACATCCTAAAATATTTTAGAAAATGAGCATCTTTAACTGTAATAAATAAATAAGACAATAGACTTACCCAAATTAGCCATTGTACTTATTTTTCTCCAGAGTGGGAGTCATAACATTTCTGTAGCACATATTTCTCTTCTGATGCCCTCCAGGCCACCCACATCCCTTTATTGTACAACTTATATTTACACTCAAGAAATGCTTATAGGATAGTAAATCCATTTATTCACTAGTTTAATACGCATAAAGTTTTGCCAAGCTTTAGCACTCCACTGGGAGGCTTTTTCAAGGCAATGGTAGTCATAAAAATGCATTTTTATGTCTACCATTGCCATCTTTGACAGTGCTATTAGCATCTTTATGTCTACCATTGCCGTCTTTGACAGTGTTATTAGCATCTTTATGTCTACCATTGCCTTGAAAAAGCCTCCCAGTGGGGTGTGAAAGCTTTGCTAAACTTTATGCATATTACACCTGTGAATAAACAGATTTACTATGCTATAAGTGTTTCTTGAATGTGCACGGTCTGGTGCACTTTGAAATTTACATTACAACTTATTTAATTCAAATGCTAATTTAAAATTTATAAAAACATTATTTAATCTTCTTAAATTCCTGAATTCAGAACTGTATTTATATACAATGCATTATTAACAAACCTATGATAATGACATGGTTGCAATACTATTATCAACACTCAAAATTTCAAACATGTTAAGTTAATTTGTAAATTAAGAACAACTTCAAAATAATTAAAAAGGTATTAAAAAGATAATTATGAAGGTACAGAGTGGCATATATCCATCTGGTCCTCGAAACTTTTAATTCAACTGCTGTGGACATCATCAAGAGCACGTCTGCCTGTTACAGTAGACAGGTGATTTGGACCATTGGAGTTCCGAACATTTGTGTATGACCATGGCATTCTCTTCAATATGTGACTGTGGCTCCCAGTAGTTGAATGTAAAGCCTTGAGGAGTTGATGGATACCAGGCTGTACCTTTTTAATATCTTTTTACTGCCTTTTTAAGTTGTTCTTAATTGGTCATTATTATAAATGTGATCGCTGTCGTAGGTTTTTTAATAATTTGTTGTACATAAATAGTTCTGAATTCAGGAATTTTAAGAAGGTTAGGTAATGTTTTTAGAAATTTTAAATTAACATTTGAATTAAGTACATTGTGATATAAGAAGAAGAGAGTGGCCTAGAGGACATAAGAGGAATACATGTTACATAAATGTTATGACTCCCATTCAGGAAGAACATAAGTACAATGGTTTATTTGGGTAAGTCTATTATCTTACTTATGTATTAAAATCCTTAACATTTTAATCATTAATTTGGATGCATATAACATTCTAAGACTTTATGTTACTGCAGTGTATTTTGATCCAATCCAGCCTTCGTTAAAACAACACTCAGAGTTAGTATCTGAAAGATGCATTACAACCAAGTTCCATTGTATTTCCCTTCTTTATTAGTATTATTATTGCTACCTTCCAGGCATAGACAAATCCAAGGTGTACCCAGTCTCCATGGGACCTGAGTTTTCAAATTCTATTATGAAAATCTTATTTTTCAAAATTCAGTTTTCTGTTATGGAGCTTCTGTCTCTTTAATAAAGAATCAAGTACATTGTACGGATTTTTTTTCTGTTTGTGTCTTGAATGATGCTAAGATGATCTCTTTGCATGGACCTTCAATCAAAGAATTTGATCCAGCAAAAGCTTGTGATCGTTGGTATTTTAGTGCCAAATCAAATAGACACATGTAGTGCTTGAGCTTTAGGGTAATGAATGGTTTAAGGGAGACTGGAAGCTGAATTATGTGCATTTTGGGTCAGTGTAACTTTACAGAAAATGAATGAAAGGTCTACATACTTTGCAAACACCATATAATTTAAGTGGCATAGTGTTTGTGAGTGTATTTATACATTAGTGTTTTTGTTGTATGTGTTTTCCCCCAGGAAACAAAGCTGAACTTTCTGAAATGAAAACCTATCTCCAAATGCAGTCAAGTCACGATGTCGACATACTACTATGCTCAAGCTAATGATATTTTGTTGATTGAAGTGTTTTTCGATGTAGTATTTGGGTGTTTTTGAAGTTCATTACGGATTCATGAGTGTTCTGTGCATCCATATGCAAGATAAGAGCTCCGGAAATTGCGGTAATTACTGGAGGCAGGTCACTCAGGTAGATAGGCTGTGGATTCGTGGCTATCAGATGAAATTAGGGGAGCCAAAAAATTGTGTTGTTCTACGCCGTCTTGTCTTCAAGTGTTTGCTCTTGTTCGGGATTGCTGTCTGCATTTTGTGTTTTTGTCTGCAAACTAATGGATATTAGTGTTTCGTGAGTTGAAGGTAAATTTTTACTTCTTCAACTTTGATATTATTGACTGATTTTCTATGGACTTCTGTTGCTTGTGAACCTAAATACCACATGACTGGGTTATTGAGTAAAAGAAAAAAAGAAGGGGTGACAACTAAAACAAAATTATATTGAAAATTTTGATAAAAATAAATAAAAAAAGAAATTTAGGTGATGAGATAGTGTGCTGCTACCATCAGTTGCACAGCTGCAGAAACTGAGGACAAAATTAAGTGAAAATTACTGTTATTGAGTAAAAATTAAGTACAAATTAATTGAAATTTACTGTCATGGGTCCCAAAAAAAGACCAAGGTACCATAAACACAAATCTAAAACTGACTCTAATGACTTTGATATGAATTTTATTAAGCAATCTTTAACAGATATCAGTTTAAAGCTTGATTCTATTGCTGAACTAAGGTGGAAATAAGTGAAATTAAACAAAACCATATTCCAGAACTCGGGGAGGAATTAAGAGATATCAAACGTTCTGTTGAGTTTTTGAGTGAACAGTATGATAGTGTTCTTTCGAAATGTACTGTGCTAGAACACAGTAATGAAGATCTAAAAAATAAATTAGAATCTCTTCAAATACAGGAAAGGAATAATTTTCAACAGAATAAATTATTAAATAAAGAATTAAATGAACTGAATCAATATCAAAGGCTGAGAAACATAGAAATACATGGATTTGATCTTTCAAATATTGCATCTCAGGAAGATCTTAATAACCTTGTTGATCTCTTAGCAACTAAATTACAAATAGATAAGGATCTATCAAAAGATATTGGTATTGTTCACCCTTTACCAACTAAGCATAAAAAGACTCAAGACTCAGTAATGTTCATCCAGTTCAAATCAAGAACAACTAGGAACATTTGGATGTCCAAGAAAGAAAAACTCTTACTTATAATAATGATCTAATGCCTGGTTTAAGGGCAATAAGAATCTACTTAAACGAAAATCTTACCCCTTACAATAAACATCTGTACTGGGAAGCAAGGACACTGGTGCAGCAGTCAAGGCTCAAGTACGCATGGACATGGAATGAAAACTTATTCATAAAAAAAAATGAAGAAGCTCAAAAAGGAAAATACTGACTATTGAGGAACTACATGAATTTATGAACTCCTCTTAATGACTTGATTAAATTATAAATTATAAGGGCTAAAATGGCGGATGTGGGGGACAAGATGGATGGCTATTATTCAGTTGAACAGTTGAACCACTTAATAACAACTAACCTAAATAATTCATTAAAAATTATACATATTAATGCAGGATCACTAACAAACAAAATTACACTTTTGGAGTCTTTATTACACTTAATTAAGTCAGCGATAGATATTGTCTGTATAACTGAAACATGGTTTCCAAGTGGGGATTATTCAACACAGTTAACTAATTATACCATATTCAACCTAAATAGAAATTACTCAAGAGGAGGGGCATTGCAATATATGTTAATAATCAATATAGGGACTTTTCAACTGTTAACAACTTTACTATATCAAACTCTAACATAGAAATATTAACTATTCAAAATGAATTCTACATAATCATAGTGTGTTATAGACAACCTAAATCTGTTTATAATATATGTCTAAATATATTAAGTGAATTTCTAAACTATGCTAACCTTGTTAAGAAAAAAACTATTATCATGGGAGATTTAAATATTGATATTTCCCAGGATAATTCTATAACTAATCAATTAATTTATATTTTAAATTCATCAGGATTTGTAAATACCATCACATTGCCAACCAGAATAACTACCCATTCTAAAACAATTTTGGATTTGTGTATTACTAACATTCAACAAGATCCAATTATTGCGGGAATATTGGAGTTCAATTTCAGTGATCATTTACCTATTTTTATTATTCATAAACACATACTTAAAAAAGCTCAAATACATGAAGTTTCTAAAATGAGACTTATAAACAAAAAAATCTAGAAATCTTTAAAAATAAATTAAAAGAATTTAAACTGGAGCGAATTGGACACATATTCATCTCCTAATTTAAAATATGAAATATTTTTTACAAAACTAAAAGATATCTATGACATATGTTTTCCTATTTCAGTACTAAGCAATAAATTCAGAAAAAGTTTTCGAAAACCATGGATTACAGATACATTACTTAAGTGCATTAAAAAAAGGAATAAGTTATATTCTAAATTTCTTAAAACAAGACAACAATCAGATTTTAATTATTTTAAATAATATAGAAATAGGCTGAACTTTGAATTAAGAACTACTAAAAGGAATTATTATGCTTAATATATTCTCACAAAATTCATCTAAACTAACATGGAAGCATCTTAATCAATTACTTGGTAGGACACCTAAAACGATATTACCATCTCATCTAACTATAAATAATATGAAAATAAGCAATCAACAGGACATTGCTACACAACTGAATCACCATTTTACAACTACCCCAGTTACAATAAAACAAAAGTTAAAAAGGGTTAATACACATTACTCAAGTTATTTACAAAAATCCTATCTCCCTAATAATTTTCATTTTACAGATATTACAAAAACTGAATTGTTAGTGGAATTTCAGAACATAAGAATATCATCAGGTTCAGGATCTGATGAAATTAATTCACGGGCAATTAAATATATTGCAGATGAGATATCTGATCCTTTACTTAAAATTTTTAATTCTGTTCTTGATACAGGAATTTTTCCTGATCAGCTGAAAATTACAAAAATAACCCCTAAATATAAAGCAGGATCACACAATGATGAAAATAATTATCGCCCAATATCTAAGACATCAATTTTTGCAAAATTACTTGAAAAACTAATTTACAATAAATTGTTATCCTACTTACAGAAATATAAAGTTATTGACAAAAACCAATTTGGATTTCAATCAAATAAATCAACAGATCTTGCTCTTCTCCATATTCAAGATATAATTCAGAAAAAATTTAAGGAAAAAAACTTAACTGTTGCTATTTTTTTGGATTTAACAAAGGCTTTTGACACAATAAACCATAACATATTACTATCAAAACTAAATAATATAGGAATAAGGGGTACTGCTCATGCACTCTTTACATATTACTTATCAAACAGAATTCAGTTTACTCAACAAAGGAAAATATTAAACTGGGTGTACCCCAAGGTTCAATACTTGGACCATTATTATTTAATATCTACATTTATGACATTTTTAACATCGAATCTGAATCCAGCATTATCCTCTATGCAGATGACACTACATTGTTATTTAAGGGTACTAATTCAGAAGAAATAATTTTACTAAGTAATATTGAATTGCAAAAATACACAAATTGGTTGGCTGCTAATGAACTTGTATTAAATACAGATAAAACTAAAGCAGTTTTTTTTTTCAAGACAACAAACAAGTAAACTTATTAATATATCATTACTTCTCAACAAGAAATCAATTGAAATAGCAAATGAGTTTACTTACTTAGGTATTAAACTTAATAATGATTTAAAATGGAATAAACACATTGATAATCTCTTGAATAAATTATCAAAAAATATAGGAATTGTAAGTCATGTTCTGACAAATCTTACTGTTAAAACATTAAAATTAATATATTTTACTTTAGTTCATACACACCTTAACTACTGTATATTAACATGGGGTCAAACAACTCAATCTAATATTAAAAAATTACAAATACTTCAAAACAAGTATATTAGATTATTAGATTTAAAATATAGTTGTAATAATGTTATTTTTTCTCAATCATGTATACATACATATATAAGAGTTGACCCTAACAAATATAACATAATGACTATTAAACAACTATATAATTTTAACTTGGGTAAAATCATGTACAAAAGAATAAAAAATAATATAGAGCAGGAATTAATTAAAATATCTACATATACGCATCAATATAATACAAGAAATCAACAGGCACTTATACCAGTGCTCCCTAAAACTTTAACTATGAAACGAAGTTTAAATTATTGTGGGCCGGCGTTTTGGAATTCATTGCCCAGAGAACTGACATTGATTAATAACTTTAACCTTTATAAGAAAATAATAAAAGCATACCTATTAAGCTAACTATGTAAGGGAATAACAGGGGGGAGAAAGAGTTGTACTAATGGCTGGTGGTGTACATTGCTGTACTTGACTTGTAAATTTCCTTCAAGGGAGCTCCGGACTTGACAGGACTCAATGAGGCCTTTTCCTGGAGCTTCCTTGCTGTTATTTTATAACTGTCAATAATTGTTATCATTATTCAATAACCTGTAACAGCAGAAATAATAAAATGAAATGAAATGAAAAAATGAGATAATATACGGGGGTCCTAACAAAAGTTCTGCACACTGTCCATTTTTGAGAAAAGTATGAAGTAATGGAGAAAACTTACCTTATTACCATTCAATGTACTCTCCTCCACTGCTAATGACAGCTTGCCAGCGGTGAGGTAGGTCCTGGATGCCCCGTAGTATGCCATCTTTGTTCAGCTGTTGTATTACTCGCGTCACGTCCAATGACAGCTCGTCCAGCTATTCGTAGTTGATGCCACTGAGCCATTTTTTTACTTTGGGAAAAGATCAAAGTCTGATGGACTATCAGGGCTCTGTTGTGGGTGGGATAAAGTTTCCCAGCCATATTTCGACAAAAGTCCCCGTACCGACACTGCACCATGACACAATGCTTTGTCATGCAGCAAAATTGCTCCTGCTTCCAATAAGTTGGGGCGATTTTGACGGATTTTCGGTCTGAACTTTGTCCTCAGAAAGTCACGATAATATTGTGCGTTGACATTTTGCCCTACCGGCAATCGATCAGAGACCACAACACCCTGGGCATCGTACGCAAAAATCATCATTTGCTTCACTTTGGATTGTTTCCAATGACACTTTGAGGGGCTTACAGAACTTTGATGCCTCTATTCCGCTAATTGTGATTTCAGTTCTGGCTCAAAGTCACGGGTCCAAGTCTCATCAATTGCGATAATTCTGTTCAGGACGGTGTCGCCCTCCCTTTCGAACCTGTGGGAGTGATGGGCGATGCTCACTGTGGCTGCCTTCTGCTCGGGGGTGAGTTTATGGGGCACCCAGTGTGCAGCAATTTTTCTTTTTCCCAGTGGGTCGGTCAAAATCCGGTGAACAGACATGGTGGGCAAATTTGCCTGATGAGCAATCTCCTCGACTAGCTATCAAACGGCGATTCTCTTCTAGAAGTGTTGTAGCGTTGTAACAATGGGGACAGCTGTTTTGTCTGTCGCCGTTTGAAGTCGGCCTAAGCGGTGATCATCTTCGATGCTGCTTCAGCCCTCCTGAAAGCGTGATGCCCAGCGAGAAATCGCACTTCGATCAAGAGTTCCTTCCCCACAAACTTCTTGCAAGGCAGTGTGGATCTGTGTCATAGTTTTCCTCCCGCAGAGTTTCTATTTTCACGTACGAGCTCTGGTCTAACACTGTGACTCGAACTGAGGAGCTGCATGCTTCAATTTCCAAACCCTCCCATGTCCACACAGCAAATGATAGTGCGTCGTTCTGACACCATTGTATTGCTGAGAGTCTGACTTTGACATGACACAATCATTTTCCTGATTGCATCATTCACTTTCGTTTTAGATTAACGTGTGCAGGACTTTTGTTATGACCCTTGTAGTGTGTTCCCTAGTTTTCATTATGGAATTTGCACTGAATCTTTGAACTGTATCTGAGAAATAATACATTAATTTTGATTGCTGAATGTCGCAATTCTGTATATGTAGTTTTTGTTTAGATCAATCATGGTTTTCCCCTCATATCTCTTAAAAACATCTAGTAGCTCTTGGAAGTTTTGTATGCCCCTGCTACAACAAACGTTTTGAGAGAGCACTATGTTATCCCTGTACAATAAAATCATACATGAGATTCTGCAGTGGATTCGCAGAATTTCGTTTTTGTTTTTTTCTTCGTCATTTTGGGTTATTCTAAAGATCCATGCAAAAATTAAGAGGATTTTTTTGGGGGGGGGGGGATTAATGGGAGAAGGGAGGGGTCGTTTTCCATATGAGAACAGTATTTCGTCATCCAAAACTTTAAAAAACCGAAGTTAAACGGAGTGAAGATTTTTCTCGTAATCATATTTTTTTCACTCAATGTTGCCTCTGTCCAGTATTGTTTTTTATCGTTTTATTGCATAAATGTTTGTATTTCACTGGGCTGCCAGTGGTGACTAAATAGGTGTCTATTGCTACTATTTTTATGACAGGCGACTATGGCTACTATTTCTTACAAAAAACAGCCAAAAGCAACTATTTTCAGTAAAACCTTGATCAATTAATTGTAAGGCTACTATTTTTTAAAAATCGTAATTTGTGTTGTATATATCGATGTGCTTGTAAAACATCACTTTTAATATTTATACACGTGAATATCAACTTTGATATCGATATGTATATGTCAAATCCATGGTTAATGCACATTCTGGAATTCCATTTTGTCCTGGAAATGTCCTAAAATTCTGTTACATGTCCTGGAATTTTATCCATTTCTGCCTTTTTGTCCCTGCACGATGTTTTGCAGTTGAGGATTTTTCTACTGACATAACTTATGTCTGACAAATTTCCCTCCCCACCCCCTGCAAAATGTGGGGAGGGCGCTATCGGTTTTCTTGTTTAGGAGGACTGAAGCTGCATTATTAGCATCTTTTGTGTCATGCTCATGTTATCACTTTGTCTGTCCCGCCGGGGAGAGACCATATATCTGCAATTATTAGTTCAATTTGTAAAATTCTTTTTTTATTGGGAAGCTTAAAATTTGAGAATGATGATCCATTCGTTCCGTTTTGTTTTTTTTTATGCACAAACTTCACCGCTAGAGGGCGCAAATGGAGATCGTATCAAATTTAAAATGCATTTCATATATTTGCTTCTAAATATACAATTGATAAAATTCTTTTTCCTTTCAATGACATTTATATCGAAGACTATTTTAGTTACAGTCGCTTTTTTAAATAATGCATAAATGTTCCACTAGGGGGTGTAAAGGTAAATCTCGATTTTCCCAATATCTCCGCTCCTAAAAGTCCAATTTGAAAAATTCTTCCTGAGTCGGATACAGCTCTTGAGGTTGAAATGTTTTGCGTACAAATTCTCATTTCTGGTAAAGAATGGTTTGGCCACCAGGGGGCGTAAATGTTTATTTTGGCTTCTGATGTATTTGCAACAAAGTCTGAGCTGGAAACTCGATTGAAAAAATTCTTCCGTGAACCGATACCGTTCAACTCGGAAAACGTTTTGAGAATACTTCCTGCTTAAAATAATGCATTTTCCCACCAGGGGCGTACACGTATATCTTATTTTTGGTCCATATCTCTGTTTCTAGGAGTCTGATTTGAAAATTTTTCTTTGTTGGAGAACTTTTTCAGTGCGAAATGTTTCTCATAAAATTTCAAATATTTCTTAACGCACAAGTGTGCCACTAGAGGGCGTAAGCTCACGTTTCCGTTTACAGCAATATCTGCGGACTAAAAACCCGACTGAAAAATATTCTCTTTCGATCAAAAACCTAACTATGAAAACTCCTTATTTGTATTTTCTTCGCATAATAATGCACAATTGCGCCGCTACGGGGTGCAAATACTTAATCTATTTTTCTTAATATCTGTACTGCTGAATGTCCAATTTAAAATATTATTTTAACACCAGATATCATTTACCTTATGGAACACTTTAGGTTTGCATTTGAGGAGGTTTGTGGTTCACAATTCTGCCGCTAGGTGGTGTTTGTGTACTTCTGTTTGCAGGCTATCTCTGCCTGTATAAACCCTATTGAGAAATTTCTTTTTTTACTGTATGCCATTCGCTATAATAAAGATGGATAGTGAATAAGATTTTTGCTACAATAAGAAGATCCTCTTCAAATAATGTACAACTTTCCCCCTAGGGGTTGTAAAAGTCAAAACCTTTTTCTTGATATCTCTGCTTCCGGGAGACATATTTCTAAAGTTTTTTTCCTTAGCATAGTTTTTGCTGTGAAGAATGCTTTTCTCCTGATTTCAACTTTTCCATTATGCAAAATTCTTCCGCTGAAACGCATAGTTATATCATGTTTCCTTCTATATCTCTCCTTTTAACTGATCGATTTGAAAATCTTCTTGTCTCTAATACCTTCCTTCTGCTGTGAAAAAGGTTTTTTGCACCATTTGTTAATTTTCATAACATAATTTTAGCCACTGGTGGAAGTAAATAGCTGATTTTGTGTGTGTGTGTGTGGGGGGGGGGGGGTATTTTACCTTCACTGAAATTTTGTAATGAATACTTTACATAAAAATTTGCCATAAAATCAGATTGCTTTCTAATATTAGAAATGTAAATCTAGTTGTTTCTTAGTATTTTCTGAGCTTCTATAATTAGTTTTTTAATCATGCCCAGTTAAATTGCCATGATCACTAATGAATGCAATTGCACACAGCCCTTGGACATAAGGTTTTCCCCTTATTCTCTTTCATTTCACGTTGGAAAATTTTGTGCATACTTTGTTTGCTGGCGAGTAAAAATTAAAAACATAGCTACAGCATTGATATTATGTTAAAAATTCCTTCCCTAAATAAAATGTAACACAAATACTTGCTCCCATGATGATTATGTGTTTAAGAAATAACAATCCCTTTGGTCCTTTGAAAAAGTTCTAGATATTTCACCTTTCCTTACTTTTAAATTTCCAATGTAAGCATTATTTCAAAATAATTAAATATAAATAGTATTTTATGTATTGATTGTGTGGTATATGAAAACATTTCAAGAGAGATGCCACATACCTATGTATTTTTTAGTTTTATGGGGATTTTTTATTCTGTAATTTGCTTCAATAATTGAACTAAAGCCAAAGTAGAAAAATAAAGTTTTCTCAAAATCAGTGTAGTATACTGTATATAAAAGTTTAGTAGATATTAAACCTGGTCACATTTTCAGTGACAGTTTCGGTATTTCAGTATTTATCTGTGATTCTAAGTTTCTGATTAGCTGCAGCAAACATCATTTTTAACATTCTGTTTTAAGTTTGCCCAAGCGTGTAGGAAGTTGTTTGTTGTAGGTTACAAATTGAACAGACTTATGGTTTCACTATATTTTAAGTAAGAGCATTTGGATCGTATGTCCTGGAATTTTGTTATTGAAAAAGCGTATGAACCATATGAATCGTTATCGATATGTCTTGTCCAGTTTATTGCAAATATCATGGAGAAAAGTCAGTGGTAAGTATAGACTAGAGTCACTAGACCCACATGTGATTAAAGGAACGACCTACTCAAATCAAGATATTCTGCTGAAAAAGTGGCCCGTTTTTCTGTTTGGAATACGGCAGTGCCAAGAGCGAGCACGTATCTTGCCTCCGCCATATTAAAGATTGTTGTTTTCTGTTTATTTGCAGTTAAATGTATCAATTTCAAGTCGACCTAAAATTTCATGAATGATATATGTTCATTGAAATAAATTTGCGTGATTGTTTTTACAGCTTTATTTTCCGAATGACACGGAAAATGCGTGTTTTCTCCAACAGACATTCAAACTCACTTTACATTATCTACAAACTGTTTAATATAAATTAGGAATTATTCATAACGAAAAAATTAAGTGGTAATAAAAAAAACACCTGGTGAGACATTTCTGCGTATCTGTTAAAAATAACGAGACTGTACTTTTTGTCATTTGAGCAAGTCGTTCCTCTAATCACGTGGGTCTAGGTATAGATGTACTTGTATGTATAAGAATTTATTCCAAACAGCGAAATGAGGATTGATCATTTTTGGAAAGACATATTGTATCAAAAGACATTTAGAGACTGGAAATATCCATCTTTGGCTAAAGTTGTGAAAGCATGCCTTGCTTTATCACATTGCAACTTCGATGTAGAGAGAGGCTCATCTGTATCGCGAAGAGTTTTTTCAGATGAAAAGGCATCTATGTCTGAGAAGATGTTGAATGAGAGACTACAATTTTCGAAATGCATTAAAAATGTATAACAACCAAGTTCCAAAGGTGCTTATAACCAAATAACTAATAAAATTAGCACTTAATGCACATAGGTCATATAGCAACCATTTGGAAGAGGAGCAGAGATTAAAGGAACAGCAACTGAAAGCAGAGAAAGAAAGTGCTGAGAGATTGAAACAAGAATTGCTAAATAAAGCATTTGAAGAGCAGAAAGTAAACTATAGAAAACATGGAAAACAAGATAAAAATTCTTGTTCAAGAAAAAAGAGAAGTACAAGAATCATTAGACTCTGTGCTTAAAGAGGCCAGTAAGAGACTAAAGCAAGCATTAAAAAAAAAAAAAACATACCTGCAATACAATACGAGTTGCACATGGCTTTCTAGAAGGAGCAGAGAAACTCCAACAAAAGGAAAGACAACATGAACTTGAAGCATTAAAAATTAATAGGGTAGTTCCTTTAATCCTCCCTAATCGATGCATTTGTGCAGAAAACCTCAAAAAAGGAATAAATCTAAGGTTAATGAGGAAGCTTTTTTTGTTAAGGCCACCCTTATATGCACTGATGGCAGTGGTATAAATTAACACTCAATTTGTTGAAATACACTATCTACCAACAAGTAATTGGACACCTGTGATAGCAAAGGAAAACAAAGTTTATTCACCTTCAGTAGTTGGTGGAGCCTCCACGAGCGGCGATTACAGCTGCGACCCTCCGGGGCATACTCTCAACCAGGCGTTGTACGACGGCTAGCGGTATTTTCTTCCACTCGGCTTGGAGAAGACAGGTCAGTTCCTTCACCGATTTCGGACGGTGGGGGCACCCCTTAAGTCGACGCTCCAACTCATCCCAGAGGTGCTCGATAGGGTTAAGGTCCGGGCTCTGCGCAGGTCAGTCCATTCGATTAACCCCATTGTCACCATACCAAGCCATGGTGGACCTCGCAACATGACAGGTGGCATTGTCATCCTGAAAGTAACATGGTTCCACCCCGTAAAACTGCCACAACGTAGGAAGCGCATGGTCATCCAAAATGGTGCAGTAGGTCTCTGCGTTGAGTCTACCAGGAATTACGACCAAGGGTCCCATGCCATACCAGGAGAAACACCCCCACAGCATACAGACCTTGGCGCAAGTCACTTTTCTCTTTATTTGTTGCCTTTTTTTAAATTTGTCACTTTTTGCTACCTTTTTAAAAAAAATTTCACTATTCTCACCTTTTTCTTAAGTGCGCCCGAAATTTTTTTTTCAATTTAGCTATAGTTTTGCGTTGTTGTTTTTTATATCTAGGGGATTTTTTGTCAGATGAAAAATGAAATCCTGAAACAAAAATAAATTGTTTTGTTAAACACTCATCCCTGTGGAATACACACGTGGGTGGGGTCACGACTTGTAAACGTGACTCACCACTCACCGCAGCAGCAAGAGCGAGCTTCGTAACGAAGCAAGAGCGGAGCTCCCGCAAGAAGCAGTGACGCACACACTGCACCTCTCCCCGTAACCCCGCCCACAGCAGTCAGCTGGTTCTCTCAAGGATTTTTTCAAGTGGGATAAAAATGACGACAAAAGTTTATCTCCGTGGATTTTTCATGAAAATCTCTGAAATTTGATCAACGCCATAAATCGCTAATAGGAATGAGCCCTCCAAATTTCGCGTAAACTAATTAAAAACTTTTTAAACGGGCCATAAATTTTTTTTCTTTGCTCTTTATCATGTGGCTGGCATGACCAGAATTCGTAATCGGCATTGTACGGCTAATTTGAAAACGTTTTTGCCAATTCACTTGAAATTTTTAAGGTCATCATCTCCTAGCCAATTATAGTATATGTACAAATTTCAGCCAGCTACGTGAAGAATTCAGAAAAATAGTTTTCTTCATTTTGTAGCACGTCTTTTGTAAAAAAAGATCGTGCTTATGTTATCGGTTTGTCCGTCCGTCTGTAGACACGATATCTCCACAACTATTAGTCCGATTTGGAAAATTCTTTTTGCATTGGGAAACTTGAAATATACGAATGATAATCATTCATTTTGTTTTTGTTTTGTTTTTACGATGTACAATTTCACCGCTAGAGGTCGTAAATGCAGATGATGTTGAATTCAAAAATACATTTTATTCCACATATTTGCTTCTAAACACCCGATTGAAAAAATTCTTTCATCTTTCGATTCCATTTATGTTGAAGAGGGAGTTGGTCTGGTTAGAGAATTGAAAACACTATCTCTAAGTTTCATCATTTAATTTATTAATAAAAAGAAAGCAAATTAGAACAACATAGCTGATCAAATGTCGCATTAAGGGCATTTCAAAAATTCTGAACGGGTTACATTTTACATGAGTGCGAAAAAGCTGTACAAGTAGCAAACGCATAAACATGTTTCTACTCTCTATGAATCACTTTTAATTTTGTGCCGTGAGTGTGAATAAAATTGTTTTACAAAAGTACTTTTGAAACAATATTGTTACGAACATAAAATCAAAATTGCAAAATAAAAGTGGCTTTAAGCATTGCATGACACAAACACTTATTTTGGAGAAAGCAGAAGCCACTTCATTGATTTGTATTAGTACAGCCGTTGAATATGCATACATATAGAATTTATTAGAGAAAATATCGATGCAGAAAATGTTAAAATTGCAATTATGTTTGCACATACGGCGCATAAGATATTTAGAATAGAGTTACGTGAAATTTACAAAATATGAATTTTTTTATATTATGTGTTGTCATTAACAAAACACTTTTATGATTTTAATAAAGAAGGGTTTACTTTCTGAACAGGGCTCGATTTCGACCGGTAGTTAGTAGCAAATTGCTACCAAGCAAATGCATTTTGCTGATGATAAAATCTGGTAATATCAAAAGTTGCTAGTGGAAAAATTTTGAAAATTTTACTGTGAACTGTAAAGCGACACGGCATTGCTCGTGTGTAAAATTTTAGACACGTACAAAGAGGAACAACCGCTTTCTCGAAACGAATGTTTCTTGAAAAGTACAAAGAGTATTTTAGGAATAGTTGCTTTTTCAAATTATGCATAGATTTTCCGCTAGGGGGCGTAAAAGTATATTACGTTTTTCCCGATATCTCTTCTTCTACAACTCCAATTTGAAAATGTTTTCTTTAGCGGATACAACTCCTAATGAAAAGTATTTTGCATATAATTTCTAATTTTTGGTAAAGCATACGTTGGCCACCAGGGGGCAGAAGTGTTAATTTTTGCTTCTGGTGTATTTGCCATAAAATCTGAGCTTCTAAAATCTCGATTGAAAATATTCTTTCGTGGACCGAATTTCGGAATGTTTTCTTCTTAAAATATTCCATGCCAGGGGGCGTAGACGTATATCTTATTTTTGTCAATATCTTAGCTTCCAATGGTCCGATTTGAAAAATTCTTTCTTCATTAGATAGTTTCGGGTGTGACATGTTTTTCATATAATTTCAAAATTTTCAAGTAATTCATAGACTTTTTCCTAGGGGGCGTAAAGGTAAATTGAGTTTCCTCTATATCTCTGCTTCTAAATCTCTGATTTGAAAATTTCTTTCTGCACCGGATACAGCTCCTGATGGGAAATCCTTTGTACATAATTTCTAATTTTTGTAAAAAAAATGGTTTGGCCACCAGGGGGCGTAAGTCTTAATTTCCGCTTCTGATGTATTTCCAGCAAAATATGAGCTTCTAAAATCTCGATTGGAAAAAAAGTCATTTGTGGACCGATACTATTCATGTTGACAAACCTTTTAGGAACATTTTCTTCTTAAAATAATGCATGGTTTCCACGGGGCATAGATGTATGTCTTATTTTCATCAATATCTCTACTTCTAGGAGTCCGATTTGAAAATTTTCTTCTTTGTTGGATAGTGTTTCCCATGTGAAATGTGTTTCCTATAAATTCAAAATTTTCAAGTAAATCATAGACTTTCCGCTAGGGGGCACAAAGGTTAATTGCGTTTTCTGCGTTATTTCTGCTTCTAAAACTCGGATTTGAAAAATTCTTTCTGTATCGCATACAACACCTGATGGAAAATATTTTTCATATAATTTCTGTTTGATAAAGAATGGTTTGGCCACCAGGTGGCATAAGTGTTAATTTCTGCTTCTGGTGTATTTGCAGCAAAATCTGGGCTGGAAAGTCAACTAATTTTTTTTTTTTTTTTTTTTTTTTTGACTGATGCCGCTCATATGGAAAAACCTTTTGCCAATTCTTTCTTCCTAAAATAATGCATGGTTTCCCAACCAGAGCACGTAAAGTCACAACTTATTTTTATCGATAACTCTTTTTTCTAAGAGTCCGATTTGAAAAATTATTTCTGTGTTGGAGAGCATTTCTGGTGCGAAATGTTTCTCATATAAATTCATATTTTTCTTAATGCACAAGTCTGCAACCAGAAGGCATAAGCTCACGATTCCGTTTACAGCAATATCTGAGGGATTAAAAACCCGATTGAAAAACTTCTTTCTTCCGTCAGATAACATTGGTTTCCATATCGGTTCCATTGACTTTGAATAGCTTTGATAAATTTAATTTGCGTCAGAATGGATTGAAAAGATGTGCTAATTACACCCGAAAATTCGGTGTCATCTTTCTTGTTTTATCTAGTCCTGCCATGGGGAAAATTAAAGCGAGGAGGCGCTGGGAGCCAAGGAAGAAAGGAAGCCGGCAGTCTTTTCATGCTCTAGTTTTGATTGGTAGCTAGGCATTTTGTGTGTGCCTTTATTAGCACGTGGTTTGTAAAAAAGATCGTGCTTATATAATCGGTTTGTCCGTCCGTCTGTGGACACCATATATCTGCAACCAACTGCCCAATTTCAAAAATTCTTTTTGCATTGGGAAGCTTGAAATGTGGGAATGGTAATCCTTTATCTCGTTTTTTTTTTTTTTTTTTTTTTCACTAATCACAATTTTGCCTCCGGAAAGCAGCGTAAATGCGGATAATGCCAAATTCAAAATACATTTCATTCCATATATTTGCTTTTAAACGACCGATTGAAAAAATTATTTTACCTTTTGATTCTATTTATGTCGAAGACTATTTTAGGTATGGTCACTTCTTTAAGTTACGCATAGATTTTCCGCTAAGGGGTGTAAAAGTAAATTGTGTTTCTCCTGATATCTCTGCTTCTAAAACTCCGATTTGAAAAATTCTTTCTGCAGCGGATGCAGCTCCTGATGGAAAATATTTTTCATGTAATTTCTAATTTTTGGTACAAAATGGGTTTGGCCACCAGGGGACGTAAGTGTTAATTTCTGCTTCTAATATGTTTGCAGCCTAATCAGGGCTTCTAAAATCTAGATTGAAAAATTTGTTTCATGCACCGATACTACTCGCGTCGATAAATCCCTTTTCAGAATATTTTCTTAAAATATTACATGGTTTCTCCGCCAGGGGGCGTGAATGCATATCTTATTTTTGTCAATGTCTCTACTTCTAATAGTCCGATTTGAAAAATCTCTTCTTTGTTGGATAGAGTTTCCTGCGCGACATGATTTCCATATAATTTCAAAATTTTCAAGTAATTCATTCACGGTCCTCTAGGGGGAGTAAAGGTAAATTGCGCTTTCCCTGATATCTTTTCTTCTAAAACTCTGATTTGAAACATTCTTCCTGCACCAGATAGAGCTCCTGGTGGGAAATGTTTTTATTGTAATTTCTAATTTTTTTTATAAAATATGGTTTGTCCACCAGGGGGCGGGCGTAATAGTTAATTTCTGCTTCGTAGGTATTTGCATAAAAATCCGAGCTTCTAAAAGCTAGATTGAAAAAATTCTTTCGTGGAACGATACCACTCATGTTGATAAACATTTGAGAATATTTTCTTCTTAAAACAGCGGAAAGTTGGACAGTCAAAAGCATGTAACGATGCTGCCAAAAGATGAAGATCTTGAAGAAGTCTTAATTTTTTTTCTTAGTGCCATCCATATTTCTATTTGCAGTTAACATTTTTAATAACAAGGGTTATACCGAAAGTAATGCAATAGTGGGCATAACTTTTTTATTAACTAACAGAGGTCGTTCAGTTGCACATGTTGGTAGAGTAACTGTTCCTCTATAGTAACCATTTTTCTTCATTGTAGGTAAATAATGCATTCCAAGCAGAAGCAACATGCTGTCATTGAGTTCTGGACGAAGGAAGGAAGGGTGCACTCTGTCCGACATCTACAGAAGGCTACAGAATGTTTACAGAGATGACACTATTGACAAGAGCAATGTGCACAGATGGATAAAGAAGTTTAAAAAAAGAGGAAACCAGTATTGATGACAAGCCACGCAGTGGGAGACCATCATCTGTGAACAGTGACATGAATAGTCAGTGAGTGGAATTGATTCGCACAGAGAAATGAATCACAATCCGTGAGCTTGTTGCACAACTGGACTGTGGTCACAATGCTATACAGAAGATTGTGGAAGACTTAGGGCATAGAAGAAAAGGGTGGAAGTATGCTCTGATTTGCTGGAAGCATTTGAAGCCAATGAACACATGTTTTTTTCCCCCAATCTGGTGACAGGGAATGAAAGATGGGTGTATCTTTATCATCCGGAATATTGGAATAAAAAATCAATCCATGGAATGGCGTCGCACCTCTTCACCAAGGCCTAAGAAGTTCAAGAGCCAGTGATCAGCTCAGAAAGTCATTGTGACTGTTTTTTTGGGATGACAGGGGTGTCATTCTTGATTTTCTGGAACGTGGCCGTACCATGACCAGCAAGTGGTACATTGAGACACTCAAGAAGCTTAGAAAAGCCATAAGAAGGAAGAGAACAAACAAGAATCTGAAAAGGATCCACATTCACCATTACAATGCAAGACCACATACATCTTTGGGAACAAATCAGGTGATCAGCAAATTAGGCTGGTCAGTGGTCCCCCATCCACTGCACAGCCACGCTGTGGCATCGTCCAACTTCCACCTGTGTTCGGTCCAATGAAGAACAGTCCCCGGGAACAATGATTTGATGGCACAGATGAGATGAAAGTGGCTGTGAAGAAGTGGGTACAACAATGCACACCTGAATTTTTTCAGAGGATTCAAGAGTTGGGTTCAACGATGATGCAAATGCATCGCTTGTGATGCAGACTATGTTGAGTTACTCTTCCAACATGTGCAATTTGAACGTTAATAAAAAAGTTATGTCCACTCAGTTAATAAAAAAGTTATGTCTACTTTTGCATTACTTTTGGCACAACCCTCATATTATTTTAACTTTTATGCGAACTAGTTGGATTTTATTCGATTTTGTTTTTACTATCTGTTTAATTTTTGGCGGAAGTGCAGAAATTTGAATTGACCTCTCACCCCCCCTATTAAAATTTTGGCGGACGCAATCTTATATAAAATATTTAGTACAATTTCTATTGTTTGTGTAGAAACCCAACCAGGCATGGTTATTGCACATGGTAGTGTTGGGTGGGAGGGTCTGGGTGTGTCCAGGACATACTTCAATGGGAACTATCCCCCCCCCTATTCATGTAAGGATGTCGAAGGAAAACACTGGAAAACCAGTGAACAGGGTAGTCAGCAACGGGAATCAAACCCATCATCTCCTATTCCAAACTGGTCCTTGAAAAATAAATCACCAAAACATTGCTTACCATGTGACCTGGGATGGTCAGAGAAGTTGTGGAATTGCTTTCTTCATGTGAATCATCATCATTTTAAATATAAGCTGAAAAAACAAAATTTCTGTTGAAAAATGCTGGAATGGTGGGCAAATCTGGTGGTCTTCTTTTCAGCATTTTTTTTTTTTAATTTTCTTTTCTGATTCGACATTCCCTTGGATGGGGGGGGTCTCGAATCAGAAAATCTTTTCAAGGTTATTAAGTTTGTAAAACTGCAAATTTTTTTGCATTCATGTTTCCCAGTAATGTTTTTAATTTTAGCATCATCATCGCATTGAATAAATAGCAGTATAATCCCCTTTTTTCATTAGGATTTTAAACTTCAAAAAATAAACGAGTAAAGAAATTGTGGATTTGTGTTTGTATTTTCAGAATTGTAGGAGTTCAGGGTGTCTACTAGTCATGAAAATCATGAAAAATGCACGAATTCAAAAAAGGGTAATAAAAGTCAGGAAAAAGTCACAAATTTTGCTTTGGGGTCATGAATTTCTTTTTATATTTAGTAATTGTTCATTTTCTGGTGACAATCTGAGTAATTCTCCATGCACCAACCACATAAGACATAAATGTGGTTTCCATATAATGGTACAAGAGTTTTAAAAAAAGGGGGTACTTGTGCTCTCCTCCACGAAGAACTGTTACAGCAAAAAATGGTTTAGCATAGAAATTTATGTGTAAATGTTGTTTGCAAAATGTTATGGTCAATTTAGCAATTTAAATTATACTGCTTATAGAGTCATTGACATTTTCAAATATAAATGTTAAAGAAAGGTGTGTAATGAAATTGTTTAGCACGATGTTGAGTATTTCAGCTTGCTTCAGGCGTAGTCAAAGTTTGATGAGTCAGATTTTTGTTACTACAGTAGCAGAAGGGCAGGGGTGTACTTTTTCCGTAGAAAAAAATGGGAAGCAGAGTGTCTCCCATCTTTAATATATGTACGTGCCCACACATGCATGCATACTTAGACACACACACACATACATGACATTTAAAAAACGTCATGAAAATTGTTAATTGGTCATGAAATTTGCATTTTCCAAATTTGGTAGACACCCTGGAGTTTTATGCTTTCCTAAATCTACATTTCTTGCTAATTACAATTACAAAATCAAATTTCCTGTCGTTGACTCATTATGGATTTCACTTAAAAGCACCCTGTACATAAAGGGCCTTTATATAATGTAGGGAAGGAAATCTGCTTCCTAATTTTACTCATACTTTTATGAGACAGCAAAGTTAAAAATGATTGAAACTTCATAATGTTGACATTAAAAAGCATGTCAATTTCGCTAACTAACCCAACAACCAAATATAGAGAAACCACCAGCACATCAGTCCCAGATTACTCGCAGATGTGGTAAGTGAGGATATTAAACTTATTGCCATTTAAATACATCATTAATTTAATATTAGCTTAAAAATTTCAGCAGATTTGTGTTAAACAGTATAGTTTGAGTTTATCTGTCGCCATTTTGATTTATAACCAAAATCTGCAGAATTGCATTTTTTATTGCTATGTTGCTCTGTGCTTCCATTTTCGATTGCATGGATGTTTGAAAAAGGTATCTAACCAGTGTTAGACTGTAAAACACATCTGCTAACAAATTAAAGGTTTGATGAAATGTGTGTGTATGAGTAGTTTACAAGTAAAAATTCATTTAAATCTAACTAAAACAGGTAAATTTGTCGAAACATCGTTGGAAATTGAATTTGTTAATATGATTGTAAGAAAATGCAGGCAGTGGAGAGTTAAAAATGCAAAGAGTTATGTACTTTTTTTAAACATTACATTCATTCTTTATTATTAGTCTTTCATTATATGTATAAACCTATGGTAGTTTGTATATGTAATCATTTCTAGAGCATACTTATTTTGTTAGTGCAGTATATAAATCATCAAATGCCATCATGCTAATAAAATAAACTACTGTTTGTGAAAATTGCAACACCATGAAGGAATGATGGTAATCACATGAAACTTACAGGATATGCAGAACAGGGTAGGACATGCAAATGATTAGAAATGCAGAGTCATTGCACATGTCTTGGCCCAGAAAGCACCGCCTGAACAGTCGAGTGAGGGATATAAAGAGAGGGCTGTTTAGGATACACACCAGTAGTGCATCGCGGACAGCAAGTTGTGAAAGTGTCTCCAGGATTCAATAATGCTTCAGCAATGACGAAGGGCGCAATATCACCATACAACAGTTTGAACAGAGACGAATGATTGGTCTGTGTGAAGGTGCATTTTCGTACCGTGGCATTGCGGCTCGGACGAGACATAATGCCATGATAGTGATGTGCGTGTGGTGGCAGTGGACTGAGGAGAACCAGGTGCATCGACAATCCGGCAGTGGACCAAGAAATGTGACGATACTGCGGATGGACGACACCTCGTCCGCATGGCAGTGGCAAACCGTTCCGCATTTTCGCTAGTGTTAGCACAACAGTGGAGCACTGAAACAGGTGTGGCATTGTCTGCCTCCACAGTTCGACACGTCTGTTGCACAGAGGACTGGTTGCATGCATCCCTTTGCGGCAGATTCCTTTGACTCTGAACCATGTACGCCTCAGGCTGCAATGGGGTTTTCAATGCAGACAATAGCATGCTAATTGACAACATGTGTTTTCGGATGAGTCCCGATTCAGCTTGGGCTACCATGATGGCCTCATACGCATTAGACAGTATTCTGGTGAGCGCCTTCTTTCAGCATGCATTGTTGAGTGTCATACAGGCCGAACGCCAAGTGTGATGGTGTAAGGTGCCATTGGGTAACATTTGCAATCTCGGCTGCCATGACTTGAGGGCAATATCACCAGCAACCACTACATCAGTGAAGTTGTACAGGCAGAAGTCATACCCTTCCTTCTTAGCACTCCAGGCACTATATTCCAGCAGGACAATGCCTGACCTCATGTTGCCAGGAATGTTCAAGCCTTCTTCGCAGCACAGCAGATACCGCTTCTTCCCTGGCCTGCACGTTCACCAGACATGTCGCCTATTGAACATGTCTGGGATATGGTCACTTGGCAACTGGCCCATCAAAGTCCTCCAGCGGTCAGTACCAGTTATCTGTGGCCGCGTATACACGCTACCTGGCAAGCAATTACCCAGGACACCATCCAATGCCTTTTCGATTCAATGCCAACTCGTCTCGAAGCTCTTATTGCAGCTCGCAGAGGCTTCACAAGATACTGATTTTTGCAGGTAAAAATTGTTGTATTGTTCCAAAAATTAAATCACTTATGTACAGTCATATCAGTAATGTTTGGTATAAATTTCATTCGAATCGCATGGTTCCTCCTTCTTGGTGTTGCAATTTTCACAAACAGTAGTGTATAAAAGAATATTGAAAGGAATCACCTGCCCATCCAATATATTGTTGTTGTTTTTTACAACAGATAATCACATTAATTAACATATGTTCTATCACAAAATATAAAGTGAACTGTTCACTGTTGAGCAAAGAATAAAGTAAATCCGTTCAAAGTGCAAATTATATGTTCTATCCATATACTGTGTGTGTGTGTGTTCTATCGTTTTAAACGGTTTAGTCTGGTTTTCAATTATTTGAGCAGTCACTATTTAGTCACTAAAAAAAAAAATTCACTTTTCTCACTTTTTTCTCCGAAAAAGTCACTTTTCTCACTACTTTTTACAATGAAGTCTGTGCTGAGGTCTGAGCATAATTCCACCACCGCCGAACTTCACAGTTGGCACAATACATTCTGGCAGGAGGCGTTCTCCAGGCAGACGCCAAATCCTGTCATGTGACATCATAAAAGTTTTTGATGTCACATGACAGTTATTTTCAGAAGAGTTGTAAAACAATCATTTCAAAAAATTTGAGCTTTCGTTTTATTATTGTCATCAGTGGGTGTAAGGATAATCTTAGTTTTACTGTTGTTAGAGCTTTGAAAATCGATCATGGTTAACATCTAGGGATTTTAACTGTCTGCTGTTATAATAGTAACCCAAATTAGAAGAAAGTCAAGTTTTTTTTCTTATTTCTGTAATTATGAGTTGGAATAATTTTACAGGATAAGGCAATTTCTTTATATTTGTCTCAAAAGCATCAGGGACACTGTGAAGAATGACTGTAACATTATCAAGGCAGGTGTATATCAGTGTAATGCTTCATATCAATTATACCTGGCCTACACAGACTTGAGCTTGAATTGTAAGACAGTTGTCCATGCCCTAATGAAATGAAGACGTTTCAGACAGGTTTTTCACGTTTGCCTTTCAAATATGGGAATCAAAATAAAATGTAATCTTTTACGACATAATTCAAAATCATGTTAAGCACCATTATTATTATTACTTATGAGTTAAAGAGTTTCTATTATTCAAAAGGGAGATTACACTATACCCATTCCATTCCTGATGATAATAAACTGCAAGTTTTCATTTTTTTAGTTCTAGGCTTCATGTTTTTTTTTTTTTTTTTTTTTTTTTTTTTCCATACTTAACACATTCACAGTGTTTGATATTTATTGTCATAGCTGTACAAAAGGCAAGTTTGAAATATTTCCAAATGTTCATCTATTCGAATGAGATTCTTGATATACCTCATATCAGATAACTACGATTATTATGTGTACAGAACAAAACAACAACTATGGCCTTTGAAAGAAGAAATACACAACAATTTTTTCAACACAGTGTATGAAGCCCACTTGGAAGATCTTATATTTTTTTACCAACCACAAACACAGAAGAAAGCTCTCCATACTGGCTTGATACAGATGAAAACATCTGACCTCCAGAACAATGACAAATAAGGAAGTGTTTTGTAATTCCAAAGTATGTATCAAGTTAGTTTATGTAAGTAGTTTTTGATATATAATTGAATATTTTTTTTTGGGGGGGGGGATAATTTCCATATCCCTTATAGTTCTGAGTGTCTTGAGTAGCATTATATTGAAACTTAAGATGCCCTTTTTGCAGTGTGTGTGTGTGTGTGATTTTTTCCCCACCAAAATGTGAACATGTGCAAAAAAAAAAAATATATATATATATATATATATTTTTTTGTGTGGACCACTTACCTTCTAAAACTTATACACTTTTTAGGGCAATTATTTTTACCATTAGTGGCTACTAAAGCAACTATTTTCTTGGGTGTGATAGGCTGGCAGCCCTGATTTCAGCATGAAACTGTGTTCAATGATTTTCGAAAACAGAAGTTCAGACGTCGCAAAGATTTCCTTGTAGTTTCAGACCTGAGTTTCTTCCGTGGATTAAAGGAATTGTGCCATTTCCGTCATCATTTAGGGCATTCTCGAGATCCATGCATAAGTGAGCAGAAATTGGGGGTGGGGAGTGGGAAGGAGGGGTGATTCAGTTTCTGTTTGAAGACTTATTCTCTCACGGTGTTCCTTTTGCCCAGTATTGTTGTTAAATATCCTTTTATTCCAAAAATATTTTCATTTTACCTTAAAAATGAAGAAAACCTTTCTGAAAACATGTCAGGTGAAGCTAAGATTTCTTCCATAATCGTACCCCCCCCCCCCCCGATGTTCTCACTATCCTGTGTTGTTAAATGTTGCTTTCCCCCTAAATATTTTCATTTAAGCTTGATAAGGGAGGGGAAATTTTTAAGAATGGATACTTGATGTTCAAAGTATTCATATTCTCAAAGTTATCTAAAATACTGAAAGCTTTGATATGCATTTATGGTCCTCAAGCTGAAAGTTTTTCAACATGATGGATAAAATTATTGTCATCTGAGGGAATAAGAAAAGAGAAAAGAAAAGAAAAGGGACACTGCAAAGCAGAATAATATCAACAGAAAATAAAATTAAGTAATGAATGCTGTGCAGCTGCAAAGTCAGCAAGAGGCAAATATGGCTGTGGATCTTGCTAAAAAGAGAGCAATACAAGAGGAAACTTGAGCTGATGCTCTAGCAAGTACAACAAAATAAAAATATTGTGTTTGTGTCTTTTAAAGCCATATTATTTTGTTTTGAATTCAATAATTTTATATTGTGAACATTAGAAGAACAATAATTCTTCTAATGTTTTGCGTGTTACGTGTTTCCCTGCCAATTCTTCTCACTATGATTATATTGTGATTACAGCAAAGTGCTCCAGTTTAATATTTACATAAATAAACTACAGTAAACAATTCCATCTCGTGCTGTGTTATATTCACACTTTCATGCTTTACGTTTCTGATTCTTCATCTGGTTAAAAAGTGCTTTTTTTTATTTCTTGGTTGGTCATATACATAAAATGCTGATTACCTTGAAACATTATCTGGATATCCAATTATCTGAACTACCTCTTGAATTCTGCATTCAGCATTGTAGAGTATCTTTTCATTACATCTTCACCATTCAATTCACAAAAACATTTTTCTGTCTCTGAAGATCAATGTTTTTCTGTTGGCCAAGCTCTAATCACATTTCCCATGGGGCTCTCCCACTGTTGGGCATATTTTGACCTAACAAACCTGTGGTTGATGGGAGGTATGGAGAAATATCCACACCTTACTAGATTTAACGTATGACACCTTCATCAATGAAGGATGAACAGCCACAACAATTAATGAGGAGGGTAGTCACTGTCATACACACTGAGACAAGGAGGAGGATGGGATTCTCCATTTGGGTAGGCATAGGGATAAGGCTTGAATAAAACACAATAAACAATTTAAAAACATCAATGAAATGGATAAAGAGGTAGGAGGAGTGCAATGTCATATAGCTACTGCGATTAAGAAAATTGCAGGATGTGACAGGAAAATAAAAATAAATGCCATCTACAAAGCAAAAATCAAAGGCTTTCTTACAAAGCAAAAATCAAAGGCTTTCTTCATATAGACCTACTTGTGCATAAAGAGATAAATAAAAATCATTTAATTTCAATGTGTTTTTATGCACATAATTTTCTTTAGATAATTTCAACTGATATTTAGGCTTGAGATTTATGTTTTCCATGCTAATGCTTTGTGTTCCTGGTGCCTTTGCAAAAAAAAAAAAAAGTCCAATTACCCTGACTTTTGATCAAGGTTTCCTGCAATCTCGAGTGATGCGGATAGTCTGTAATCTACTGTATTTCATGATAGAGAGAAGTTCAGGGGCTGTTTAAATAGCATTTGGTTTTCAAATTTTGTGTACAGAAAACCTTATGGACTTTTACTAGTCATTTAAAATGTTCTAGCCGTATTTTTCATAATGAAAACTACTCCCTCAAGTCTTCAGTGATGTTTATTTTTCTCTGTGCTTACAAGTGAGTAAGAATTTGGTTCCATTGATGTGGATGTGACTCCCAAGTAGTCATTGGTGATTGAGTCCGTTTTCTTTTCTTTGTATTCCTAGTTCTTTCAGTTTTCTTTTTATGCTTTGTGTTTGATGACTGATAATTTTAAGAGACTCCCAATTCATTATGTATCTAGAGTCCCTTATATGTCTGTCGAATCATGTTTTGGTGGACATGTTTTTAATTGCTGGTTTGTGTTCTGCCAACCTAGTTTTCAGTTGTCTGCAAGTCTCTCTTATGTATGTCCACAATTACAGTCTGTAATTGTGTTTACAACAGGACTCAATGTAAACTATTCCCTGCTGGAGTAAAAACAAAATTTGTGGTTGTGTAATCGCTAGGAAATACTTTGCACCAGGATTCAATAACATTGTAAAATAGTACAAGGGGCATCCTGAAAGTAATGCCTCCTCCTTAATAACTTTTGAAATTTTGAAGTGATTTTAATGAAACTTCACTGACATGTACAATGATATGTTACGAATATGGGAACAATTTTTTTTTTTTTTTTTTTTTTCAGAATTGGAAAAATAAAGATCATGAATGACAAAGAAAATCAGCGTGCCGTAATTGAATTCCAGGGAAAAGAGTGATATGATGCTCCAGAAATGCACAGAAGACTCCTGACTGTGTATGGAGCTGCAATCGATATCATTAATGCCCGTAGATGGATGAAGAGGTTTCAGGTGGGAGAAAGTTCAGTGTCGGACAAAACAGAGTGGAAGACTCGCAATGGCAGAGATGCCAACAGGCAATGAGTGAAAGACCTCATCACAGCTGGTTGTTGTGTCACCATCCAGGAGTTGTGTGACGCAATTCATTGTGGTCATGGTGCTATGGAAACATTACTTAGGGATCTGGGCTGCAGAAAAATGTGTTCAAAGCGGATCCCAAGAAACCTAGCCCGTGAACAATGTGAGCAAAGGATGGACATGTGCCAGAACTTCTTGGACTGTTGTGAGAGGGAGAGTGAGGTGTTTTTCTCTAATTTTATGATGGAGGATGAAACCTGGGTGTCCTTTCATGACCCAGAAACAAAACGTGTATCGATGGAATGGCACCGCACATCTTCACCTGGACAGAAAAAGGTGAAAACAACTTGTTCCGCAGGGAAAGCAGTGGCGACAATTTTCTGGGACAAATGTGGTGCCATTTTGACTGATTTTCTTGAATGGGGTGCAACAATAAACAGTGCTCACTATGTGCAGACATTGAAGAAGCTGAAGGAAGCTATCAAAAGGAAAAGACGTGACATTCCACTTCATAGTGGTGTTTTACACCATGATAACTCACGTCTCTACACCTCACTGGAGACTTCACAGGCTATTGCTAAAATGGGGTGGACAGTGATGCCCCAATTCCCCTACAGTCCTGATTTGGCTCCCTCAGACTTTTTCCTGTTTGCCTCTTTGAAATATACTCTTCATGAAGAACGTTTTGACGATGTTACAGACGTTAAACTGGCTGTGAACTCATGGGTGAAACAACAGCCTCGGGAATTTTTCCAAAATGGATGTTACCAATGGGTTCAAATATGGCAGAAATGTATAGAAAGTGATGGACGATACGTTGAATATGCTAGCATTATTAACAATATGTCCAAGTATTTTGCTACCAAGTTTCACATATTTACTGCTACAAATAAAAATCTTATGAAGGATGAGGCATTACTTTCAGGATGCCCTTTGTATTTTGCAGAGGTCAAGCAAAATTAAAAATTTTGTTTGACCTCTGCAAAATACAAAGCAATTTTTTTTTTTAAATTTGCTTGAGCAGGAGAGTAGTTTAAAGCATAGATTGTAACATGAATTTACTTTCATGGGAAAGACTGGCAGACAACTGAAAATAAGGCTGTCAGAATACAAATCAGCAATAGCAAATATGTGAAAAAAAAAATAGGAACAAATTTTGAATCTCAAAAATTAACCAGTCATTAGCTACAAACTGTACAAAGAATATTAAACTAAGGACTCAAAATGGAAAAGAGAAAAAGGATTCTGTCGTCAATGATCACTTAGATCTGTCAGTTCTACATCAGCAGGATCAAATTCTTTCTTACCATAACTAAACAAAAACAGATATTAAGAACTGTTAAACATGACTATCACAGACTGTTAACCACCACAAAAGTAAACGTAACTGAAGACGTGATGTAGATATGGTATTGCTTTGAAAATTTAGGGTAGAATATTTTTTTAAAAAACTAGCAAAAAAACACATAAGGTTATCAGTAATCATTAATGTTTGAAACACTAGAATAACCGTGGAATCCTTCATTAGTAAAATTTTATTTGATGTAGAAATTGGTAGCTGACTAACATTATTGTATTCTTTTGCATCTTTGTAGGAAATAATTTAATTACTAGTTAATGAGATATTGCACAGTTTTCCAATCTCAATATTTAAGAACCAGTGTCTCTTGTATCTTCAACAATATTCCTATTTCTCTTTCAGCTTAGACAATGTCATTCATGAATCTACAGTAATGTGCTTTTTCTTTTATGCAGGTCTCCAAGCGTGCTATGCAGTATGTTCCCTCAGAGAACATTTGCGAACTGGCCAAACCAAAGCAGCCATTACCTGATCCTGAACCTAAAGTTGAACTTCCATGGCCCGTATCTTCTGCTGCTCAGCAATACAAGCCTACACCACGCATAGACGAACTGGCTACACCAAAACCAGGATACACGTATGAACAGTTGCTGCGTGACACAAGCAGATTTCATGTCAGGAGAGCAGCTCTGGTTGCTAAGTGTACCAAGCGCACTCGTGAATTAGCCAAACCACGTGATCGTTCAAAAGGCCCAAATTAATTTTGTTTTTACACTTGTTCGTTTCTTTGCTATCCATTTTATTTTGTTAAAAATCACTACACAAATCAGTATTGTATATGGAAAATTGTTTACTAAATTGTTATTCTCACACTATTTGTGATGTTTATTTATCTAAATTATTTATAAACTTGTTGGAAATTGTCTTCATTTGTTATGTTATGTGTAGTGAATAAAAATATATTTTTATAAATTGGTATATATGTGTAACTTTTTTACTCTTTATTTTTTTCTGAAATGGCAATGTTAGATCCGACGCCAACATTTTTTTTTTTTTTTTTTTTTTTTTTTTTTTTATGAAGCAATGTTTATTTCACTACATTGAGCACTGTTTTACACTTTGTAATAGTTATTATCTAGGAGCATTATCTAGTTTTCTTAATAATCACCTGTGCTTTTGAATGCATGGTGCCATCTCTAATGAACAGGTTTTATATCATGACTAAAATTTTTTACATGTCATATTTAACTTACAGATCCTTCAGAAAGAAAAGAATCATTGTCAGATGTTCTCTTTGTATATACCGTTCTTTAACTTCCCAATGTGCTTGATGGCATTCCTAATGCAAAGAATCAGCACTACATTGATCATGAGACATGCTGTACTCCTGCACCTCTTGGTAGTTTACATTTTCTCAAACACTGATATAAAGCCTGGTGTAAACAACAATACAAAACAGTGCAGGTTAGTCAGTGTGGCTGAGCACAGCAGACTTTCATGAATGTATTCTGCCAGTAGTCAGTTACAGTGCCTTCTGCTGTGAGCTTTACTTTTTCAAAACTAGATTCTATTCATACTGATTTTGGCCTTGTGATTCTAAGCCAGTTATAAAGTTTGACTTGCCTATCATTTGCATATGTTGACCTGGCTTAGAGACCAGCTGTGCTATGGTTAACAGTAATATCACCGTACATCATCTGCTATTCTCTGTCCAATAATAAAAAATGATGTACAATACACGATGTACACTGGAGTCCACCTTGGGAAACCAGTCAAGATTTATTAACACCAAATGATTAAGTTAAAAGTATGAGACTTTTCGGACTCCCGCACCGGGGTCCATCATCAGACAAGTTAAAAAGAGGGAAAGTGGGCTAGACACAATACCATGCTTTCAACTTTTAACTTAATAATTTGGTTTTAATAAATCTTGACTTGTAGTCCCAAGGTGGACTCCAGTGTACATCATGTATTAGACGGCATTCTTTATTATTGGATTTGTTCTGCACAAAGTTGTTCATTATTTTGCTATTCTCTGTGTCACTAAAATTTCGATATCACACTGCTTCTTAGACCTTTATGATGAGTTACCATGATTGATGAGTGCACAGCACCTCCACTCATAAGAAGGTAATTTGGTTACAATAAACAGAAGCTGGGAAAGTGTACCATCATGCTGTGGAATTCACAATGATATTTTTTCTGGCTCTGTAGCTATAATATAAACCAAATTATTTGCAATGATATTTTATTTAGTACCCCATACTAGAAAAAACTTCAATGATAAGTATACAGATTTCATGTGTGCATGTATCGTAACTGCTGCAGTTAAGTGACATGTTGAAGGTGAACTATTTTTATAAGATGAGTTTCATGCCACTGTCTGTAACAGAAAAAAACTAAGTGAAGTGTACTGCTAACTAGCATCCACTTGTCTAGGCACTTTGACATCATGGAAGAGTAAGTTCTATCTTAGCATGATGAGCCTTTGCTGTTCATGCTTCATAAAAAGCAAATGTAGTGTGCTAACAAATCACATTAAATTATTAATTCATTATCACTAAAAAGAATTTAATTTTGTAGCAGATGTTCAGGAGGTCATCAAAATGATAAAAACCTCAGTGACAAGAATTACATGTGTTTTTTAATCTGGTGTTTGGTCATCATTTGCTTTTCATACAGCTGGAATTCTGAGTAGAATAGCAGGGAATAATTCCTGAACAGTTGCTGGGCAAGGAGGAGGGTATTAGACCATTCTTTGTGAGGAAAAGCTTTATGGTCTGTGAGTGAAGAAGCTACAAGAATCAGTTCATCTTGCTCTCAAGAACTAACCTCAGTAACTGGGTTGGATTGAAATCCTGTGATTGTGCAGGGGATAGACAGTTTTGAACCTCATCTTTCTCTAAACACAACTTAACACATTTGGCTACATGTATAAAAAAATATCTCAGAAGATGACATGTTCAGTGAGCAATGTTTAAACCATAGCAGTGGTGCATAGGGGGAGGAACCACTGGGTCTGGGCCCCACCTAAGAATTCCCTTGTCCTTCATTCATTAGATGAAGGAGACAAACGATGTTCTTTAAATATACACTAGGTGAAATCCCATCAATAATGATGGTGGCAAATAAGATATGTAGAGCATTTTTTTAATAACCAGGTATTCTTTTTGTTTGTGATGTCTAAATGTGAAAGTATGTTTCACGAACATTACAACAATAAAAAAAAAAAGTATATTGATTGAAGCAGGGATTCGACAATTAAAATAGGCAAGTGCTGTTTCCACTGCAAGTGGAACAAATGTTCAGATGTTCAAGCAATAGAAATTATATTGTTTGTGATTATTCTAACTATGGGTAAAATAAAAACCAATCTTTGTATACATGATTTCATAATTTTAATATTTTTGTTATGATCAACTATTTATCTGTACTCCTTTGTTCTTGTTTTTGTAATGATTGTTATTTTGTGTGTGTTTTACTGTCTTACAATTATTATCAAGCTTGCTTTACTTATTCAAAAGAATATTTTTATTTGCCTGTGTGCACGTTAGTATTGATTTATGCCAGCACTCATTTAAGAAAATACACACACATAATATATCTGTGTGTGTTTTAATTAAGCCATAGTTTGAAGTAGGTGCTATATATACATTAGAATCGGCCTATAATGAGGAGCTCACAGGGCTGCCAGACCTGCGCCAAAATGTTGTTGTTGTGCCATTCTGCTAAAAAATCGCTATTTTGACGAAATCTGCGCCAATTTTGTGCCAGAAGTGAAAATTTACCGGTCGTCAATATTTTAGCGTAATCTTATGACATTCGAAATCGATGCAGCGGTTAATTCGCACGTAAGATTCATTCGCGGAGTCTCCTTTTTTTCTTTTTTTTTTTTTTTTTTTGTCATTTTCGAGATCGATGCAAAAGTGAAGAAATTTTCGGGGTATTAGTTAGGAGGAAGGGGACGTTTTGTCTTTTTAAACATTCGGAAACGGAGTGCAGATTTTTCCCGTAATCGTATTCTTTTTCTCTCGCGATGTTGCTTCTGTTCAGTATTGTTGTTAAATATAATTTCATTGCATAATTTCAGCTTGAAATTGTAGGCAACGATTTTTGAAAACGGAAGGTAGGCCGCCCGAAAATTTCCCCGTAATCTTCGGCCACGAGATCGATGCACAACTGAACTGAAATTTTGGGAGGATCGTTTTCTCCGTCAGAGGACAGAATTTCATCCTTCGAAAACGAAAAGTAGGCGAATGTAAGATTTCTCTCGTAATCGTAATTTTTTTCTCGCGCGATGTTTCCTCTACCCAGTATTGTTAGATATCATTTTATTTCATAAATATTTGTATTTCAGCTTGAAAATGTTGGATAAATTTCCAATAACGGAAGTCGGATGGAGCGAAGATTTCTTCCGTAATTGTACCCCCCTCCTCCCCCGCGATGTCCCCACTCCTATGTAGTTGTTAAATGTCATCACCCTCATAAATGTGTGTGCATTTTAGCTTGATAAGGGTGGGGGAAATTTCCAAAAACGGAAGTGACTAAGTTTGGAAATTTGTAAAAATTGATGCGTGGTGTTAAAAAAAAAAAGTATTCATTCTCTGAAAATTACGCCATTTATCTAAAATAGTGAAAACTCTGTTGTCAGAATTCATGGTTCTCAGGCAGAAAGTTCTTCTTTAAGCATGATGGATAAAATTGTGATCTGAGGGAATAAAAAAAAAAAAAAAAAAGAAAGAAAGAAAAGTAACGAAGAAAAATGGTAGGGGGAAACTATCAGCCGAAAAAAAGTAAACAGTGGATGCTGTGGCAGAATCAACAAAAGACAAATATATGGCTGTGGAACTTGCTGAGAAGAAAGTAGGGTTTGCTCGCAAGAGGAAACCAGAGCTAATGTTCTAGCAAGTATAAGAACAAAACCAGGAAAAAAAAAACTGTTTGAAGCTATGTCTTTCAAAACCACCTTATTTTGTTTGGAATTCAGTAATTTTATAATTGTGAATACAGTGGTGTGATCTAGTTAAATATTTTCATAAATAAATTACAGTGAACGATTCAGTTTTGTTCATGCTGCGTAATATTCACACTTTCTCACCACGGAGTCTGGTTTTTCACCAAATTAAAAAGTACAGCTTTCTTTTTTTTTTTCGGTCAGTCTCATGTTTGTTAATTACAATCGCTCACCAGTGCTATGGATAAATGACAGGATTGTTTATATCACATAACTTGTAATCAATTATCAGGAATACCAATCTTTTGGTTCTTACTTAAAGTCTGAATTTTGCCCCGTATGTTCAGGGAGCAAAATTTTTATTAGGTTTTCTTTTTCTCATTTTGACCTACCTTGGGGAACATCTTCACCCTCACACTTTTCTTTTTCCAGATGGAAGGTGCGTTGAACCACTTACTAACTCGCAATCGTCTGCTTAATGTCCATATCCATACATGCGGAACCCCACTCATGCAAGAACAGTGGCTTTTTCAGACAGCAACAACAAAAAAGTCATAAACTGATTCTACTACTACTGAAGAAGGGGGGGGTGCAATCCCGCGCCAAAATGTCCCTGTGCAAGCGTTAAGCGATGGAAGCAGCTTTTATCTAACCCAACTTTACTAAATCTCACTGTTGTCTTATAGTTTTGGTTCCAGTTGTAGTTGTTCACAGTAATAACGAAAGTTTGACATTGATAATTACTGGATGAAAAACATTGTATGAAGAGTATCGTGGCACAACTGCTGAAAGGTGATTTTACAATTTGAATATTAAATGTTACATTAGTTGTTGTTTTTTTATATCGAAGGTACGCTTTCCTTCAGAAAACCTTAGGAGTTTGTGATGCACACGCAAACCACATACGCGTGGCTTGCCAGTTGGTTGGTTTCAGAAATAATGCATTTTCATCTGAATGCCATGAATCTCGAAAAATATGCTGCTAAAAACCAACCAAACAGTAATTACATATTATTTATTCTTCCTAAGTGTATATTCACAAGCGTTCAGTAACAATAGCAACAGTTCTCGGACGCGGCAGCATCTTATTCGTGTTACAGCGAAACAAATGCATTCAGAAGAAAATTCCTGATATTAATGTGTTACGCTTAAAATATTGCAGATCATGTAGTTTTCAATAAATTGTGGGTAGTATAATTGTTTTCCCATTTATCTCACTGTAGAAACGACCGAAATGCTAATTAACAGTCGTAAGAGAAGCAGTAAAATGTCAACAAACCTGAAATATGACATTTTTTCATAGTTCATAAAATAATGGTAATTCAGCATAACTTAAAACACAGCATGGACATAAAACAATTAAAAATACTATCATTAACTGCTCCAAAATGCATATTTTCTTGCACCAAAACTTGAGTTCTGCTCCAAAATGCATATTTTCTCGCTCCAAAACCCAATGTTTCTGCTCCAAATGGCATATTGCCGCCCCCGGTGGTGCAGTGGTCTAAGCGATGGCCTCTGATCATTCGTCCGAACGGGGTCCGGGTTCGAATCCCGGTGAGGCATGGATGTTGTTTTTGTCTTACGGCACTGGCTCTCTCCCTTCCCTGGAACCAGTGACCCTAAATTAGGGACGGGCGACTGCTTATAGCCCATTGAGTTGCTCACGGTGGTCATTAAACCTCCAACCAAAAAAAAAAAAAAAAAAACGGCATATTTTCCCGCTCCAAAACTTGCTCCGAAACATGGTAAGAGCATTAACACCCCTGGCTCAGGACCGATGGAAACCCTCGCTGTATCTGGGTGCTTGCTAAATCTGTTCTAGGGTGAAAATTCACCATGTAAAAATATGCATATATGATAACATGCATATACATTTATATTATATCCATAACAACTGTATATACTTGAAAGATTTAACTAATCAGCTGCATTAGTATTATAATTAATTACTTAAATCTTTCAAGTACATTCAACTTGACAGCCATAAAGGACTGACTGCTGTTTAACTACACAATGCACATGAAGCAAAAGCAGCATTGACCCTCCCAATGCAAAGCCCACTTGGAGGGTGAAAGGGGCAATGGATACAATTCCATCAATTTTATCTCCTGTTTCCCCTACGGCGATATCTCCATTCCATTACTCCCTAGCCCTCTGCAATTTCTACCCAGATACCCACTCGCATGCGCTGAGCCCCACCCATCTTCTTTCTGCCTCCACATTGCTTTTCTATCAACATTCTTTCACTAGCTCACTAGAATTCCCTTGCACTCTTGCAATTTCGTCTTGTATGCGACCATTTCTATTCCTCCATTCCAAGATAATGCACAACAGATTTTCTCTGCCTCATTAAATATGGAATGTCATTATAAATGTTATTACTTTGCTTATTAAAAGTGATCATCTTAGCTTTTCTCTCTCATTAAATCCGGGGATTTCACTAACTTTTGTTTGCTAAAAACAATCAAATTAGCTTTAAATTAATATTATACCAAACAAAAATTCCTATTTTCCTCATTAAATCCAAGATCTTGCTAAACATGAGCTTGCTATAAGCAGGTTCCACTGTATATATACAAAAAAAAAAAAATTGCGAAAAAACCTCCTGTGTCTTGTGCAAGAACTCTTGACAACGATCTAGCGTATAGATAAAGAAAATTGAGAGGCAATGTACCTAAAAATTTATCATCTATAAATCCTGTTAATTAGATTTCTGTTACACAATTAAACACTCTTTGTTTTCATAAATGTTAAATGTTGCCATGCATTGAATGGAAACACTGAATGAATTAGCAGGTTTTGTCATAGAAGCCTGTGCTAAATGGACATAGCAGTTTGCTGTCTTTGTAAAACAAACCAATCACTATAACTTCTTTGTGTAATCTGTTGTACGTTTACACCGGACCACTCACCCAGTAAGCACTTCAAGTGCTTGCTGGTCAGTAGGCACTAAACAAAACTCCACATGTCGTAGACATCAAGAAAGCATAGACACTTGTTTTCTGGTTCAGGGAATTTACTGCTAATGTGCTAATAATCGCTAACACCCATGCATATTTTCAACACACCTAGGTAAATGAGTATCTCTAAATATTGTGCATCAGATGGGGGCACACAGGTTAAACAAATTTTTTTTAGTGTGAAAGAAGCCAAATCTAATGAAAACGGTCTTCAAAACGTGATACATGGTACGGTGAGTTCTTTGTGTGAATACTAAGGTATATCCATATGGATGGATATTAATCTGAAAACCCTGTGCAACATTTCATTAATTTTCATGCAGTTTTCAGAATTAAAAAATGGTACATGAATATTTCTGTTGAACAGGTTTTCGATTGACACTAGTGTACTTCGTGTTATGGAATTCCCAGCATAGCACTTTTCTGGCAAGTGTTTACTCCTAAGGAATAACAGATTGCCTTAAATGCCACCATTTGAAGGGTTAGGTGTATAAAAATAGAAGCCGCCCCAGTGAGGCAGTGGTCTAAGCCATGGCCTCTGATCATTCGTCCGAGCGGGGTCCGGGTTCGAATCCCGGTGAGGCATGGATGTTGTGTTTGTCTTACGGCACTGGCTCCCTCCCTTCCCTGGAACCAGTGACCCTAAATTAGGGACGGGCGACTGCTTATAGCCCATTGAGTTGCTCACGGTGGTCGTTAAACCTCCAAAAAAACAAAAAAACAAAATAAACCTCACATAATAAAAAAATAATAATAGAAAGTATCATCAGAACTTTCTGCTCCTCTAATGTGGTGGACATATCATAGCTGCCAACCCTCCTGGTTTTCAGACTAGCCTCCCGATTTGTTGCCGCATCTCTCGGTTTTTTAACAATGTTTTTTTTAAAAAACCCTATTGGCAGGGGTTAAAAAAATTACAGGCTTGGGATTTTCACCTCCAGCAAAAAAACCTGCAGTTATTTTCATACTGGAGGGAGTTGTTTACCCTTGCTGGCTCAAAGATACTTGGTGACAAGATGGAAGTTAAAAAAACTCAACCCTTGGCATCGGGTCAAGAATTTTTTTACCTCTGAACATTAAGCAGCCAGCTGTTCACGTGGTACGAAGCATGAAACAGCTTAAGAGAGAGTGAAAGCAATGAAAAGAATCACACGCATTGCTGGGGGGTTAGTGCGGTAGCTGGCGGAACAGCTGAAGATGATAGGTAGTCGAAGTAACAAAAGGATTAGCCGCCATTTGTGTGTCTTTCTTTCCTATGCAATAGGGACGCAAATTCTGTGGAATGTGCTTGTTTCAGCATTATGTAGTGCATCACATAGATTTTTTGGTTTGTAGTGATTGATGGTGCTGAAGTTCAAGATGGTGGTTTTTGTCGGTCTTGCTGTAGTGTTTGGTAACATACATATAATATTGTTTAAGCATGGCGAAGTTTTGTTCAAATTTGTTAGCAGTACTGGAGTTTTTTGTTGCTAGACCTATTTGTTAGATGGTTTTGTTGGAAGCATGCGGTACTGTTTTCAGCACTTTCTAGTCTTGTTCTAAGGCTCAGATTTGTTAGTCTTCGGGGGAAATAAATCTAGCTACGTAGTGGAGGAGCAGTGTGTATGAAATTTGAATTCCGTGGGCTTTTTGTTGTACAGCATTGTGGTTTGATTTTTCAGAAAGCTATGTACATGAAGAACAGTAATTCAAATGTTGCCACTTCAGGAAATGCGACAGGGGGCAGGAAAGAGGGGAAGGGGCAGGTGGGCAGAGTAGCCACCGATACAGCCCACAAAACATACTGTATCTTCCTTATTTATAGTTACGTAGTGACCATTTATACCTTAAATTTAAGGTAATTACACATTCTACATCATGCAGTGATGTAATGTTTGAAAATACACAGGCATAAAGCCGCTAGTGGCAAAATAACACAATAACTGAAAGAATTTAGTTAAATATATGTATGTACTGATATATATATACAAATTGTACATATTATTATTAATATTATATATGTATATATATATATATATATATATATATATATATATATACAAAAAAAAAAAACAATGCTGCCGTGTCCAATGTATCCTGATTTTAAGCCTTCAGAAAGGTAATGCCGATCATAATGAAATAAAGATGTGGTTAACAGCTAAGACATTACTGAATAGAAACACAGTCGCTAATGAAGATGGAAATGGAACAGATGAAAATAATAAATAATGCATCTGAATCCCTACTTGGTCTGCATACAACATGCACATCAGAAAAGCATTGCCCCTTTCCAGAGTGCATGTAGTACCACTAATACCTGCTGTATTGACAGAATGGTCCACTCTACTTACGGTTTTGAAGCAGGCTCAAATTATTAACACTTATGTCACTGGACCTGAAACAAAAACAGTTATCACATTAGCTTTAAGTCTATATGTATAAGCAAAACAACTTCAAATGAGTAGAAGAGATCTAGATCATCTTGTGCTTCGACCAGGCGAACTACATATAACAATGGCTGCATTGAGGTGTATTGGCAGGTTCATCGAAAATAGTGGAATTGATATCACATGAATTGCAAGTGATTTGTATGGATCTGCAACAACATCAAGTATTCTGGGTGGGAAGCATGTACGGAGAGGAATAGAGATGCACATGATTACTCTTCAGGCTCTGTTCAAATTGTATATTGATGCATTTACTGCGCAGAATCCACATATTACAGCCTTTCTACATGAAGCCGTGAATAACTTAGATAACGCCTTTCTTAAAAAGGAGACAGGTGCTGTCATTGCTGCACATGATAAACTTGTTGAATTTTTAAACGTCCATGAAGTGTTTGCAGAAATGAACTCTTTTGATGCAACTTTGGAAAATATTCCCAGTGCCAAAACAGTGCTGATTTACATGCAAATGGTGTTGGACTTATCTTTGTTTTTCAAGCATTAAGAACAGAAAATCGAGAACTCCATCTTTCATCTCTTGACACACTTGCAAAGTACTTCTTTGCCCATGATAAACATCACTATGACCGCATGATTCCATTATACCACTTTCAAGTCCAGATGTATTCAGCGAAATTGTACAAGGTAATTGGATCGTGAATCAAAACATAGTACATTTTTGTGCTATAGGGCCAGACCATGCCTTGGAACATGTTAACCGAAGCATGAAAGTCAGCGGTGGTTTAGTAGGTCTCACAAGGACTCCATCTGCTTGTACACAATTTTTTCTTATTGTGCCAGTAATGGCTGCTCTAGCTGCAGAATGTAAAGCGATGGTAGGTGTTGGCTCCACACAAAGTAGTAACTATCATGAAGACACGGTGACTTTTACTAAACTTTAAGAGCTAAATGTTGCCAGACTTGTTAATACTTTTCAGCAACAAGGAATGTGTTCACAGAAACATCACAATATTTATTGAACTGTGTTACAAAGGCTGTAATGCATGACAGCAGAAAAATTATGTTTGTTGCATAAATGTTGCAGGGCAGACAGCATATGAAGAGTTTGTAGAAACTAGAATAAGAACTAATTCCACAAACTTATGGTCTCCTATGAAGATGTTGAAACTGAACGTGTGGAGGAGTAATGGAAAAACTAGCTATAACACTGAAATCCAAAATATTGGAACTAAAGGAAGATCGTGCTTTATTCGTAAGATTGCTTCTAATTGCTAAGTCTAGACCAGCTGTCAATTTCAAAGAGGCTATCATGAATTACGAGCTTTTTGTGGTTCCTCGCTTGCGCTTTACACCAGAAGATTGTCTTGTCTTAACCAAAAACAAGAGTTCACTTCTTGCAATTCTTGAGACTGGTGGAAGACCAACTACACATGGATACAGAAGAAACACACCAAGAGAACCTGATGAAGGTTGCAATCTTAGATGGTATGGCACTTCTACAAACCTTAGATAAATCACCTTCTATCCATGCATGTGCATAGCTGGCTGATCATTTCCTGGACCGACTTCAGACCAAGTACAGCTCTTACACCGAAACACAAATTGTATTTAATAGATATGACCTACCAATGTCACTTAAAAATGAAATATGTTTCGAAGGCGGTGAGGCAGTAACATATAAAATCACAGATAGTGCTATGATCAAGAATGTGTGAATGAAAAAGTTGCTATCACATACACAAACCAAGTCAGTATTAACAGTCTATCTATCAAAGAAGATTATTAACAGGTTTGCTCATCAACATGAGCTCTCTGTGGTTGTGGCTTGGGGGATTGAAGTGGCAGCATCTAGCTAGTGAACATGAAGAGGCTGATACAAAAATAATACTTCATGCTGTTGATGCAACCAATAGAGAAGCAACAACGATTCACGTTCATTCACCAGATATAGATGTTGTGATGCTCACACTTCGCATACATGAGATTTTCCCGCGGATTCGCGGAATTCCGCTTTTTTTGTCGTCATTTAGGTAATTCTCGAGATCGATGCAAAACTGAAAAGAAATTTTGGAGTGTTAGTTTGGGGTGGGGTTGGGGGTCGTTTTTTTTGTCTGGGGATGGTATTTCGTTTTTCAAAACTTTCGAAAACAGAAGTTAAACGGAGTAAAGATTTTTCTCGTAATCGTGATCTCTTTTTCACGCGATATTTCTTCTGCGTAGTATTATCGTTAAATGTAAATTTATGCCATAAATATTTACAATTGAGCTTGAAACTGGAAGGAAAATTTCCCTGCAATCTTCAGGCACGCGATTCTTCCATGGATTTGAAGAATTCCGCCGCTTTTTCCATCATCATTTCCATGGTTCCGAGATCCATGCAGAAATGAACAGAAATTTGGAAGGTACTGGTGGTAGTGTGTGTGTGGGGGGGGGGGGGGGGTCGTTTTCTGTCAGAGGACCGGAATTCCGACAAACGGAAGTTAGACGGACTAAAGGTTTCTTCCGTAATCGTAATTCTTTTTTTCTCGCGATGTTTCATCTACTCAGTAGTGTTGTTAAGTATAATTTTATTCCATAAATATTTGTATTACAGCTTCAAAATGGCGGAAAATTTTCCTAACGCGGAGGTCAGACAAAATGAAGATTTCGCCCGTAATCGTAATTTTTTCTCCCCGATGTTCCATTTATCCTGTGTTGTTAAATGTAAAATATATATATATATATATATTTGATACAGTGATGGGCTCCAGTTTTAATATTTACATAAATAAATTTCAGTGAACAACTCTGTCTTGCTCATGCCATTATTTTTCACCCGGTTAAAAAGTTCAGCTTTTTTGTTGTTTCTTCGTCAGTCTCATGTATGACTTCGGCGGTATCCCATGCTATGTCCAGACTGAACATGTATTGTTGGTGTAGGTCAGAAGAAAAGACTCATTCCTCTGAAGCTTATACATGACGCTGTAAAACCAGACAGGCTGAATGCTTTGCCTGGTTTTCATGCCTTCACTGGCTGTAACAATATAACGAAGTAAATTTCTCCGTCATTTTTATCCGCGCCAGGATTCGAACCCAGGTCCCCTCATTCCGGAATAAGTTGCTCTACCAATTAAGCTACGCGGACATTTTATTCTGATTCCTATCTGCCTTTATGTCGTGTGCGTCCTTCTGGCAGGTACGTCACATCTCCTGGTACGTTACATCATCTCCCCCTTATTTTTTTTCGAAGTGCTGGAGAAAGGATTCTCTTATTTTTCCTATCTCGCGGTGTGGAAATAACATCACACCAATGCGAGATTTTGAACGGTCGGGTCATCCGGATAGTTCGGGCGCCATTATAACGAAGTAAATTTCTCCGTCATTTTTATCAGCGCCAGGATTCGAACCCGGGTCCACTCACTCCGGAATAAGTTGCTCTACCAATTGAGCTACGCGGACATGTATTCTGATTCCTATCTGCCTTTATGTCGTGTGCGTCCTTCTGGCAGGTACGTCACATCTCCTGGTACGTTACAACAACACTGGTCGGAAAAGGCAAACTTAAATGTTGGAATACTTTTCAGCATTGTAATTCAGATATTGCACAAGCATTTGCTGACCTACGTTTAGAAAAACAATTCCGTCTGATACTGTAATGGATGCATTAGAACGCTTCACGTTTATGCTGTATATGCCAAACAATGTGAAAACTACCGTTGGGTGTACCTGGTAGTTTTCACATTAAAAAACCCTAACATATATAAATTTGTTTTATATGTTAGGGTTTTTTTTCCCTTTTTTTATTTCTTTTTGTTTTTTATTCTGGGGGTTGTTATGGTCTTTTTTTTGGGGGGGGGGGGTGTTCAGGGGATCGGAGAGTATCTGGCTCCGTGTTTAGGAAGGGTTTCTTCAAAATTTATTTTATTTTATTTTTATAACTTTAATTTTCTGTAGATTTTTTTACTGTTTTCGGTAGGCTCGTTTCCGCAATATAGCAGACTAAATCGCGCAGAAACCCACTCTTTTCATGTCTCTACACAGGTAGGATAGGTGTTGTCCGTGCCTGGCCCTTGATAAAGCCACGGAGAACAGCTTACCATAGCTCTATATTCCTATCTTCTTCTCTCCGTGGTCAGTAACGTTATTGGTTTTGCAAATCAGTATTGAGGTGATTTCAGTATATATGGTCGAGTTGCATTATTGTGACCTCCAACTAATATCCAGAGTAACCGCAGTCTGCTGGAGGATCCATAGAGCGAGCAATATGACCTAGGTGGTCTCACAGATGTTCAATTGGGTTTAAGTCTGGAGAATTATGGGGCCAGGAAAGTACTTTGAAATCTTCATCGTGCTCTTCCAAACCCTCTCGGACATTTCTAGCTGTATGACATGTCGCATTATGGTTCTGGAAAATCTCATCCGCCCCAGGGAAGACAATCAGCATGTATGGGTGTACCTGGTCTGCAAGGATGGATTCATAACGAATTCGGTCCGTAGTGCCTTCCACAATTATGAGTGGACCCAGAGAATGCCACGAAAACATTCCTCAGACAATAACGCTAACCCCACCAGCTTGTGTTCTTCCAGCAATGGTTGAAGAGCGTTTGTTCTCCTATGTTTCTCGCCTTAACCCCAACGTCCATCCGTTCGATGACGCAAAAAACCTGACTCATTGGAGAAGGCAATCCTTTGCCAATCAGCGGAGGTCCAATTTCGATACTACTGTGCAAATGTAAGCCTTTTCTGCTGATGCACTTTCGTTGGCACAGGTGCACTGACTACCCATCTGCATCGGAGCCCCATACACAGCAGGGTTTGCTGAACTGTCATTTTAGACACACTTCCGGTAGGCTCCTGGTTCATTCGGCCAGTGAGTTACTTCACTGTAGCGTGTCGATCAGCCCTCGTGCACCTTTGAAGCCGACGCTCCCTTCCCACATCAATGGCACGTGTGTTCCGCAGTTTTGTTTTTTTTGATTGGAGGTTTAACGACCACCGTGAGCAACTCAATGGGCTATAAGCAGTCGCCCGTCCCTAATTTAGGGTCACTGGTTCCAGGGAAGGGAGAGAGCCAGTGCCGTAAGACAAACACAACATCCATGCCTGACCGGGATTCGAACCCGGACCCCTTACGGACGAATGATCAGAGGCCAGCGCCTTAGACCACTGCGCCACTGGGGCGGCACTCCGCAGTTTTCACCTCGCTTATTCGCAACGGTGCCATTTCTCCAATCACGATCCACTTTAACCACAGCAGCACGCGAACAGTTTACAAACTGCGCTGTTTCAGAAATACTACCACATTTGGCCCGAAAGCCGAAAATCAACCCTTTTTGAAAATCCGATAAACTCCTTTTATCCATGACAGCAACAAGTGATATGTTTTCTGAATGCCTACACCACACCTTATATGCCGCCCCGGTGGCGCAGTGGTCTAAGCGATGGCCTCTGAGCATTCGTCCGAACGGGGTCCGGGTTCGAATCCCGGTGAGGCATGGATGTTGTGTTTGTCTTACGGCACTGGCTCTCTCCCTTCCCTGGAACCAGTGCCCCTAAATTAGGGACGGGCGACTGCTTATAGCCCATTGGGTTGCTCACGGTGGTCGTTAAACCTCCAATCAAAAAAAAAAAAAAAAAAAAAAAAAAACACCTTATATACCCTCCAAGCCAGCTCACGACAGGTGCCTTCATTCATTGGCTACTTGCTGTTGACGTCAAACGTAGGAGGTGGTCACAATATTGTGACTCGAATATATATATACACACACTGAGTGGCCACTTTATTATGACCACCTGACAGTTTTAAGCAAATGAGCTATGGCTGCACGCTGTTGTCGTCAGAGGGCGAGGCTTTTATAAAAAGGGAAAGCTCAGTGCTTGCCACAGTAGTAGAAGTGATTTTTGGGTGACAAGATGGGTAAAAAATGCGATTTGACGGACTTTCAACGTGGGATGATTGTAGGAGCTCAGAGCCATGAAGCGAGTACCACCGAAACCGCCGCATTCGTGAAATGTTCCGGAGCAGCTGTTGTTAAAGTGTTTAAAGACTGGACTGTAAGCCAAAAAACTGGGTCTCTACGTGCAACGTGTGGCCGTCATCGACTAGTGACTGCTCGCGCGGAACGGAGATTGTCCAGACTGGTAACAGACAACAGAAGGGCAACAGTGCAGCAAATTACAGACCATCTTAATCAAGGATCCCCTCAAATGATCTCTGCACGCACTGTTCGCCGTACACTGCATCGGATGATATATGGCAGCCGAAGGCCTGTTCGAAAACCCTTGCTGTCTGCAGTTAACAAGAGAAAACGTCTCCAGTTCGCAGAGGAACACAAGGATTGGACAGTCGATAATTGGAAACAAATTATGTGGTCCGATGAATCACGTTTTCAGTTGCACCATGCCGATGGCCGAGTGAGAATTTGGCGGAAACAGCACGAAAGCATGGTCCCCAAATGCATTGCTATACAAACCTTCAGGCTGGTGGAGGCAACGTTATGGTTTGGGGAATGATTTCCTGACATGCTTTGGTCCCTTTAATTCGTGTTGATCAATGTCTGATTGGCACATCATATCTAAACATCGTTGCGGACCAAGTGCATCCTGTCTTGTGGATGGTTTATCCCAATGGCGATGGCTACTTTCAACAAGATAATGCGTCCTGCCATAGTGCTCGTATTGTACAGGACTGGTTTCAGGAACATGCCGGTGAGTTTACTTTGCTTAGGTGGACCCCACAATCTCCAGATCTGAACTCCATTGAGAATTTGTGGGATCAAGTTGAACGAGCCATCAAACAGCTGGATCCACCACCCTGCAATTTCACACTCCTGGAAAGTGCTATTCATCAAGCATGGTCTCAGATTCCATAAACCACCTATCAATATCTCGTGGAGTCCATTGCACGAAGAATCGACGCAGTAATAAAGGCAAAAGGTGGCCCAACGAAGTACTGAGGGGGTGGTCATAATAAAGTGGAAACTCAGTGTAAAAGAAGAGGAACTTGTGGTTCAGAAAAATGACAAGAATGAAAGACATCATGATCAGAGAAAGATCCCTGAAATGACAATGTGCTGGACATATTGCCAGAAGTACAGACCCTGGATAGACAGCCGAAATTTTAGACTGGATTCCAAGGGACAGGAAAAGACATAGAAGAAGACCACATGGGAGATGAGTGGATGAAATTCGAAAGTATGCGGGAGTAGCATGGAGGAGACTGGCACAAGACAGACCGCTGTGGAAAGAAAATTGGGGAGACCTTCGTCCAGCAGTGGTCTAAGGCGTTGGCCTCTGATCATTCGTCCGAAAGGGGACCAGGTTCGAATCCCGGTGAGGCATGGATGTTGTGTTTGTCTTACGGCACTGGCTCTCTCCCTTCCCTGGAACCAGTGACCCTAAATTAGGGACGGGCGACTGCTTATAGCCCATTGAGTTGCTCACGGTGGTCGTTAAACCCTCCAAAAAAAATTATATGTACACTATATTGACAAAAATCACCGGACACACCCCTTCAAAAGCAAATGAATGGATCCGCTGCGTTGTTAAGATGCGCGGTACATTGTTCTGTTGCAAACGTCATAAAAAAACGTCTGCAGCTGACCACAATCATATCGCACTGTGAGGTTGAGTGAAAATGCCGCTACGGGAGAGAACTGACTTTGAGAAATGAAAGATTGTTGGGTGTTATATTAGTGGGTTGTCCACAAGAGAAATCAGCAGGCGTTTAAACATACATAGTCAACTGTTTTGGATGTACTGTATAAATGGAAGACACATGGCGTGTATGAAGCAGCAAAGCGTACCGGCAGACCAAAGAAAATCAGTGATAGAGGACGTCGAAGCCTCAGGAGAGTCGTTACAGCTAATCGAAGGAGTACTGCACAAGACTTCAGTGTACAGGTGAGTAAAAATGCTGGAACCTCGGTATGTACACGTACCATTAGCAGAGAACTTCATTCCATGGGTTACTGTAGTCGTGCGGCTGCTCATAAGCCTTTCATCTCCACTCAGAATGCTACTCGTCGTTTAGCATGATGTAAAGAACATTTATCGTGGACCGTAGATCAATGGAAATGAGTCCTATGAACTGATGAATCCAGATACACGATCCATCAGTCTGATGGCCGTGTGTGGGTATGGCGGCAGCCGAGGTAACGCTATTTGCGACAGTGTACTGTTCCTACGGTCAAGTTTGGAGCTGGCAGTGTACTCGTGAGGGGATGTTTTTCGTGGTATGGTCCCGGCCCATTGGTTATCGTGTACAAACCTGTTAACCAGCACGTCTACCTCGATATGCTGGACAGTTATGCCCTACCAACTTTGTGGTAATACTATGGAACCGAGCCTTGTTGGTACCGGCAGGATAATGCACCGAGCTATAAAGCAAGGACTGTTACGGCGTGGATTGACGATAATTCCGTATCGTGTGTGGGCTGGTCAGCACAGAGCCCTGATCTTAATCCCATAGAGCACCTATGAGATGAATTTGAGCGCCGCATAAGAAGTTTGGAACCAAGGCCCACTACTGAGCAACAGTTAGCGGCAGCATTATGTACTGAATGGAAGTCCATACCTATCGCTGTGTTGCAAAACCTTGTCGACAGCATGTCTCGAAGGTTTAGTGTATGCATTAAGGCCAAAGGTGGACCGACATCGTACTAATGTATGTCAATAAATGCTATGTTGTGTTTTTCTTCTAGGTGTCCGGTGACTTTTGTCATTATAGTGTATATCATCATCATCATCATCATCATCATCATCATCTCAACCATTATCAATCCACTGCTGGACGAAGGTCTCCCCAAGTTTCCTCCACAACGGTCTGTCTTGTGCCAGTCTCCTCCATGTCACTCCCGCATACTTTAGAATTTCATCCACCCATCTCCCATGTGATCTTCTTCTGGGTCTTTTCCTGTCTCTTGGAATCCAATCTAAAATTTCGGCTGTCCATCGATGGTCTGTCCTTCTGGCAGTATGTCCAGCCCATTGCCATTTCAGAGATTTAACTCTGATCATGACGTCTTCCACTCTTGTCATTTTTCGGATCCACGAGTTCCTCTTCTTATCTCTCCTGGTTACACCAAGCATGCACCTCTCCATGCTTGTTTGAGTTGTCTGCAGCCTTTGTATGTCTCTTTTAGTTAAGGTCCACGACTCCACGTCTCTGCACCATACGTAAGCACTGGAAGGATGCATTGATCAAACACTTTTCTTTTAAGACATAATGGCATATTGCTCTTGAAAATTATGCTGTTTCTTCCAAGAGCTCTCCAGGCAAGTTTTGTACGCCGATTAATTTCTTCATCAATGTGACCCTCACTTGATATCTGCTGTCCAAGATAAACGTACGTGTCTGTTATCTCCAGCTTTACTCCATCAATCGATAAATCTTCATTTCTTGTAAAAGCATTGAACATCACTTTTGTCTTCTGAAAGTTCATTTTTAATCCCACTTCTTTACTTTTGTCAGCAAGTTCCTGGATCATACTCCGCAGCTCTGATGGGGTAGTTGCAAAAATGACTACGTCATCAGCAAAACAAAGGTGGGTTAGATAATCTCCATTAATCTTCATCCCTTTGTTTTCCCAGTTCAGTGACTGAAAGACATTTTTCAATGTAGCATTAAAGAGCTTCGGAGATATGGTGTCGCCTTTTCAATTTTTATGTGTGTTGTATTTTCAAACAGCCGAATCTTTTCACTTGCATTTTCATAGATGTTATTAATAATATTAATGTATGCATCTTCAATACCGCAGGATTTCAGAGCCATTGTAACTGCTGATGGTTTCACCGAATCAAAGGCTTTTTCATAATCGATGAAAGCCATGCACAATGGAAGTGCATATTCCCTCGCTCTTTCAATTAATTCTCTCAGTACGCGGATATGATTTATAGTGCTGTAGCCACTCCTGAATCCAGCTTGTTCTCTCGGTTGAGCCATGTCCAGTGTTACCTTCAAACAGTGTGAAAGAACTTTAGTGAAGATTTTATAAACTACTGATAGGAGGCTAATAGGTCTGTAGTTCCTGAGATCCTCAATGTCACCTTTTTATGTTGCAGGATCATTGTAGCGTTGTTCCAATCTTCAGGAATCTTCCCTTCATTAAGGCATCGAGTGAAAATTTGGGCGAGTACTGTTTCGATTTCTGCACTTGCTTCTTGGGTGATGTCTACAGTAATTCCATCTTCTCCTGGTGCTTTACCTCGCTTCATGTTCTTGATTGCATGTGCAACTTCTGCTGGGACAACTGGAAGAACTCTGGTACCTTTCATGATGTCTGGAGTACATGTATCATCCCTTTCATATAATTTCGAGTAGAAATCTTTCACTCTTGTTAAAATTTCGCCTCTATTTCTTGTTACAGAACCATCTTCTTTTCTCAGTGCGATAATCTGTTTTCTTCCCTTACTGAGATGTCCCTTTGCTATCTTTAGGCTTTGGTTGTTTTCAATTGCTTTGCTCACTAGTTCACAGTTGAATTTCCTTACGTCTTCAGTGATACTTTTTCGTGCTGTCTTGCATAGCTCTATGTATTCCACTTTAGAAGTCACATCTTCTTTAGTTGTCCTCATCTCTCTTCTTTTTTGCATCAACATTTTGGTTTTTCGTGATAATTTGTTCACATGCAACTTGTTCTTAGACCCAGCTAATTTTGTTGCTGTTTCCATAAGAGCTTTGGTTACTTTTCTGTTAACTTCAGAAATATCCACTTCTTCCAATGTTAGGCCTTCTAAAGCAGAGAATCTGTTCTTCAGTTCTAACTTGAAGGTATTATGGTGTTTTTTAAGGTTGGTTATGTCACTACATTTCGTTTGTCTTACGAGCTTGCCACGTTCGAGTTTAGTGCTGAGGTGCATCTTACATCTCACCAATCTATGGTCACTACCTGTGTTGAACTTATTTAACACACTGCAGTCTTCTACGATAATTTTTTTGTTACACATAATAAAATCAATTTCACTTGTCGTCCCATTTGGATGTCTCCATGTCCATTTCCTGTGTATCTTTTTCTTGAAAAAGGAGTTCAAGATGAAAAACCCTTCTGCCTCTGCAAACTCAACGAGAGTATTGCCACGCTGGTTTCTGTTGCCGTGACCGAATTTACTTACTGAAGTTTCATTCTGTTACCGTTGCCCTATTTTTGCATTGAAATCTCCCATAATTATCTTCAAGTGCTGCTTACCTTTATTATTTAGATGACGAATTTCCTCATAAAATTCTTCCATTTCTTCTTCAGGATGACTTGTGGTGGGTGCATAAGTTTGAATGATCTGAGCCTTGTATCTTCTCGAGAGTTGGATAACGAGTCGTGCAGCTCTGTCAGAGGAACTTTCAACTTCTACAACTTTATCCTTCAGTTTCTTGTTTATTATAAATCCAACACTACTAGTTCTGCCAGAATCTGTCCCACGATAGTAGAAGAGATGTCCACTTTTCAGTTCAATGAGATCTTCTCCTTTTCTCCTTACCTCACTTAGCACGACGATGTCCCACTTGATCCTTTGTAGTTCGTTCCTCTTCCAATTTAAGAAGCCTTGAATCAGAAGATAGGGAGCGTCCATTATACGCAGCCAAGGTCAGCATCAGATGGCAGCCTAGTCCGGTCCTCCGGGGATTCTTAGCACCCTCTGCCTTCATGTCGCACTGGCCGCTGCCTTGGCCAGGTACATTCCAGCTGCCGGAGACTGAGGTCCAAGATTTAAGTTGTGGAGTCATTTTGGAGGGGTGTGGCCATAACTCACCACGCTGGCCAAGCGGGTTGGTGAGTGTGGGATAGCATTTCCTCTAATCCCGATGGTATAGTTATACCGCTGTTGGCGGTCGATAGTTTATATATACACTGAAGTGCCAGAAAAACTGGTACACCTGTCTAATACTTGGTAGGTTCCCCATGAGAGCGCAGGACTGCAGAAATACGACGGGGCATGGACTCCACTAGCTTCTGGAAATATGCTGTAGGCAAGGCACACCATACTTCCTGCAGAGCGTTACACAGTACGGGTGTATTCCGAGGTCTCGGATTCCTGTGTTCGATAGCGCGTTGCATGGCATCCCAAATGTGTTCTATCACGTTCAGATCTGGAGACTTGAGTGGGAATGGCAACACCCCAAACTCAGATGAATGCTCCTCTAACCATAATGTGGCCTCCCGCCACTTGTGTGAAGGTGCATTGTTCTGTTGGAATAGGCCCAACCCATCAGCATGAATGCAGGACATGAACGGGTGTACCTCGTCAGTAAGGATGCACACATAGCCTTGGCCAGTCACAGACGTTTGTACACGTACCAGGGGTTCCTGTGAAGTTCAACTAAACACACCCCATACCATTACGTATCCCCCCCAGCCGGTACAGTTCCCTGTTGACAGGTGGGATCCATGGCTTCATGGGATTTGCACCACACACGAATCCTTCCAGCTGCCCGATACAGTTGGAAACGCAACTCGTCAGACCAGGCTACTTGTTTCCAGTCATCAAGTGTCCAGTGGTAGTGTTGCCGTGCCCAAGCGAGGCGCATAGTTCTGTGTCGTGCACCCATCAAGGAAACTCGAGTTGGGCGTCGGCTCCAAAAGCCCATATCGTGCAGGGTACGTTGCACAGTCCAGACGCTGATGCTTATTGAGGCTTCAGCATTGAATTCCGATGATACCTGCGAGAGTGTTGCACGCCCATCGCGTGAAATTATTCTTGACAGCCGACGATGGTCACGTTCACCCAATGTCTCTTTACGGCCACACTGGTATCGTAGGTTGGAGGTTTTGCCAAAATTCTTGTAGTCACGGTACACCCTTGCAGTGGTCGTCTGTGAAAATCCGAACTTCGTTTCTAAATCCGAAATACTATGGCCCATCTCACGAGTGCCAACTATGACATCGCGTTGAAAATCGCGTAAATCGTTATTACTTGTCATTCTCATGCCGAAAACATCTCTGACAGCTGGCAAGATGACTATAACGCTTTATACACGCACTGGCGGACGCAACCGAGTACGCGAATAGGTGACGTTGCTATGTATTTTGCATAACCTCGCCTGTACCAGTTTTTCTAGCACTTCAGTGTATATATTTGTCAAAGCTTCCAGGAAGTTCAGGACTTATGGATAGTGGCAGTGCTTATTCTGTGGCTTCGAAAAGCCATATGAGCATAGCACAACCAATCGTTGTGGCGAGAAAGCTCCCCGTTAGGGTTATTACATACTCGTAATAATTTAAACGACGAGAACATGTCATTAACGCTTTCCGAGAGTCGAATACTTCAACTCGTCCTCAGTGAGCGTTCCTCAAAGCGACAGAGACAAAATTATTCTTCCTGTGGAAATATTATTGAAAGCGTTAAACAGTGAGCTGATTTTCAAAGCAATTTCCACAGGACGAAAAATTTTGTCTCTACCACTTTGAAGAACGCTCACAGGAGACCAGGTAACTCGTCCACGGACGATAAGAGGATTCAGAAAAGTTACAGTCACTGCACTTTCTAATTTAAAGCCATGAAGTTGTTTTTCTACAACAAAAGTAGGTCATAAGAGGATTCAGAAAAAAGATCACAGTCACTGTACTTTCTTTTTTAACTTAAAGCCATGAAGTTGTTTTTCTACATCAAAAGTATAGGTCATTTTATAATCCACAGATAAGCTAAAGGAATTTCACCTTCTAGCTTTCAAGCTAGCAAAATTTTCCAAAACATATTTCAAATCAATTTTCTCGAACATCTCACTTTCAGTGGCATTAGAACTAAGTCAGTAAGTCTTTGTTGTAGCATTGTTGATCTCAAAGAGTTTTTGAGCAGTTTTAATTTCGAGAAGGACCTGTCTCCAGAAGCAACTGTCACAGGGGGTAACCGGTAAATTCTCCCACAGGTAAATTCCCCCCACCGGAAAATTCCCCTCGGTAAATTGCCCCATAAGAAAATTCCTCCACGGAAATCTTCCCCACCTTTTTCAGGTAGGGACCGTGCACGAATTGAATTTTACACAAAATATCGAATGTGGGAGAGATTTCCGGGTTCACCAATTCCATTTTCAAGCACTTCAAGTCAAACGACAGCCTTACAAGGAGCACAAATATATGGGGCAAATTTCCGGGTTCGGCATTTCGATTTTTACTGCAATTTACAGATGTTTTACAAGTGTTATTGCCATGTGGGGGAAATTTCCGGGTTCAGCATTTGGATTTTAACTCAGTGTATACACCGCTGGCCATTAAAATAGAAACACCAAGAAGGAAGCATCCAACAGACCTGAAATTTGCATGATGCGTACCGTATGGTAGCGCAAGCGTATGAATGGCAGCGCAGCGCAGATGCAAATCATTTGCGCCAGTAACGCCACCTGGAAGCAATATAAGAGGAGAGATTAGACAGCTGATTTTCCATAGTGGAATTGTGTTTGCTCGCGGTGTTTTCTCGTAGAAGGTCTCAGGATGTCTCGTGTAAGAAGACAGAACGCTTCCCAGCATGCTTCGGAATTCGAACGCGGCAGAATCGTAGCGTACCGAGACTGTGGATTATCGTACCGCAAAACTGGTACTCGCGTTGGGCGAAATCCGACCACTGCGATGCGAATTTGTTATCGATGGGTCTAGGAGGATACGACGGCCCCGACACACCAGCATCCGAGAGGACAGACATGTTGTGCGCATGGCCCTTAGGTATCGAACCAGCACACCACGGACTCTAGCTCACGAATTAGGGTCTGTAGCATGACTACAAGTATCCGGACTTACGGTGCGACGTCGTTTGCAGCGGCACGGACTGTTTGCACGGCGCCCATTGCTGCGCCTACCTTTAACTCTACAGCACAGGCGTCTGAGGCACGAATGGTGCGCTGAATGACGCAGATGGACGCAGGAATGGCATGAAACCGTCTTTCCAGACGAATCCCGCTTTTGCATCCAGCACCATGATAGCCGTATCCGTGGAGACCGGCTCCTGGAATCTTGCATTTTGCAGCGTTATACCGGCCCAGCACCTGGAGTAATGGTATAGGGTGCAATTGGATATGCATCCCGCACGCGTCTAGTACGCATAGACGGAAATTTGAACAGCCACCGTTACATCTCTGAGGTGTTAGAGCCTGTGGTTGTTTCATATGTACAGGGACTCCGGGTGGCCACCTACCAACAAGACAATGCGCGACCACACGTCGCAGGCAACGTCCGATATTTCCTTGATGCCCAGCATGTTTCGCTACTCCCTTGGCCGGCGCGATCACCAGATCTTTCGCCTATTAAAAACGTCTCGTCCCTAGTCGGGGAGCGAGTGGCCCGAGAACGACCACAGGCAACTACAGTAGATGAACTCTGACACAGAATTGAAGCCTCATGGAATGCAATACCCCAAGGTGACATCCAGAGTATCTTCGATTCTATGCCGAACCGTCTGGCAGCGGTTATTCATGCCCATGGTGGCTACTCTCCGTACTGATTTTTGTACGTTCTATGCGTCCGAATTACCTCAAGTTTTAATCACGTCATCCTTGTGCTATAAGGCATGCATAAACTCAGTTTGGCTATCTTATCTTTTGTCCTTCTTGGTGTTGTTATTTTAATGGCCAGCAGTGTATACACTGAGTTAAAAATTCAAATGCCGAACCCGGAAATTTCCCCACATGGTAATAATACTTGCATAACATCTGTAAATTTCAGTAAAGATCGAAATACCGAACTCGGAAATTTGCCCCACATATTTGTGCTACTTGTAAGGCTGTCATTTGACTTGAAGTGCTTGAAAATGGAATTGGTGAACCAGGAAATCGCCGCCCCGGTGGCGCAGTGGTCTAAGCGATGGCCTCTGATCATTCGTCCGTAAGGGGTCCGGGTTCGTATCCCGGTGAGGCATGGATGTTGTGTTTGTCTTACGGCACTGGTTCTCTCCCTTCCCTGGAACCAGTGACCCAAAATTAGGGACGGGCGACTGCTTATAGCCCATTGAGTTGCTCACGGTGGTCGTTAAACCTCCAATCAAAAAAAAAAAAAGAACCCGGAAATCTCCCTCACATTCGATATTTTGTGTAAAATTCAATTTGTGCACGGTCCCTGACTGGAAAAGGTAGGGAAGATTTCCGTGGGGGAATTTTCTTATGGAGCAATTTACCAAATGTGGGGGTATTTTCCTATGGGGCAATTTGCCGAATGTGGGGGAATTTACCGGTATTCGTCACAGGGAGCGTTAATAAAATCCTTAATGCTATTGTAATGTTTGGGAAAGTTCCCGTCAGTGTATTCTTATAAATGTACTGCAAGACATCTTTTGGTGAAGTTTCGATTTTTAGAAAACTCGTAATGATACTAAGTTCATCTGCAAGTTCCATAGCTCTTATGTCCTTCGGGCAGTTTTCGTCAGTTTCGTCGGATAGCTTTATTTCAAGATCCATGCAATGTTTCAGCAGCTGCTGTTTACTCAGTTCCGACATTTTCTCAAAATCGTATAAAAGACTGAACACTTCACTGTGATTTTGAAGCAAATCAAATCTTTCGTCGATTGAGCAAACAGCCGTGTCAATGATAACATAAACAAAATATATGCGGTAATTATCTTTAGTGTTGGTCATAGTTTCATCTTCGTGTTCATATTCGAAAATTGTTTTCTTTTTTCTCCTGCGAAACTGTTGAGAAAGAAAGTGTGGCTCTACATCATATGAGGTGGCAATTTCAGACGAAGTATTTTATCATGTGTTTAAAGTTATCTAGGTAGTTTGCGAGACTTCTTTTTAAGGAGGTCTAAATGTTCAATGCAAGATGATAAATCTGTGTTTGATTTTGCATCATTTTGGAGACAACAACATTTACCCTCGATAACACCTCATACAATATAACGATGGAACATATAAACGGAAAAGATTCCGATTTTTCTAACAAACATTGGGCGTCATGCTTGGCAGGTAGCTCACTTTTTTTTTGTCATCGATAATTTCTGATAAGCTGTCACAAACTTGCGATAAACCGAATCGTAAAGGTTTTACTGCTTCAACTCGACTTTCCCATCGAGTGTCTGCAACTGCTTTCAACGTAAAATGAGACACATTTTTGGTTAAAATTCCCCACCTCTTAGTCGAGCAAGAGAAGTATGTGAACAGACGTTGAATGACAGAAAAGAAATCAATTTTCCGATAATTTACTTTTGCGGCATCATAAACTACCAAATTGAGCAAGTGAGCAGAGCAAGGAACACAAAATGCTCGTGGATTTTTGTTTAGTATATGGGCCTGCAAACTGTTTTTTTTTCATTTTTTGTTTAGTATATGGGCCTGCAAACTGTTTTTTTTTCTTTTTTTGTTTAGTATATGGGCCTACAAACCTCGTTTTGGGGTTGGTTGGTTTCCAACCCCAAAATGATTTCATGCGCTACACGGAAACGGAAGGCTAAATGGCCCGGGCCGAATCTCATGAGGTGGGGAGTTAGAATTGTTCATAACGAGGAGTCTCTTTACCCCAGCAAGAGGCACCGACGGCTTAATGAGACTTCCAAACCTCGGCGGATCAGGGCCGTAGCCAGGGAAGGGCCAGGACGGGCGGGCCGAGCTGCGTTTAGTTTTGCCCGTTCTATAGCAACTCACGCTACAGTCCAGTGCCCGACTTCTTTTATAGAGATTAGAGATTTATGTAGAGGATTTTAAGAAGGTTGTGTCTGACTCTAGGTCTTAAACAACCCTTGGAAGTAGGAAGCTAGGAGATTTAGGCTAAAGTGCCGGACAGGAAAGTCACACGGAAGCGAGGTAGAAAGGGAGGAAACTCGCCTTTATTTATAACCGCGGGGCTAGTACTCGGGGTCCGACAACCTCACGTGCCCATCCGATGCACAGCGAATATTTAGTGGTTCGTACCTACCTGGGATTGATCTTGAGACTTTTGCGTGGCAGTCCCGAACGTTGACCACTCCACTGAGCCATACGCAGCACACTTCTTTTATATCCTTCGCCCGACCTCAATCATCAGCCGCCTCTACCAACTTCTTTGCTTGGCTATGGGCCTGCTGCGGATCTTTAATGATCCAGTCAAATTCGAGGCGAGAACGCTGCTACCGGGCCACTTCGGCCCTACTTATTTTGAGGATACCCAGGCGAGCAATAACTGGTGAATTTATTTAAAATTATCACATATTTTAATTTATTACGTTTTGTAATAAGGTATGTTGTTAGTATTTAAATTTGCATATTCTGCATCATTATCATTTATCAGATTTTCAACTACAAAAGAAAAATTTCATTTATAGTTGAAAATTTGTTCCGCAGACTTTCAACTTCTCTTAGAAGCAGAGATATTGACAGAAATAAGATATACATCTATGTCATCTGGCGGAGCAACCATGCATTATTTTAAGAAGAAAATACTGTGAAATGTTTATCGACATGAGCGATATCGGTCCATGAAATAATTTTTTCAATCGACCTGTTAGCTCAGATTTTGCTGCAAATACCTACGAGGCAGAAATTAACGCTTGGCCAACCATATTTTATAAAAAAATAGAAATTACAATCAAAACATTTCTCGCCACGAGCTGTATCCGGGGCAGGAAGAATTTTTCAAATCGTCGTTTTAGAAGCAGAGATATCGGGAAAAGCGCAATTTACCTTTACTCCCCCTAGCAGAAAGTCAATGAATTACTTGAAAATTTTGTAATTATATAAATAACATGTCGTACCGGAAACACTATTCAACAAAAAAGAAATTTTTGAAATCGGACCTTTAGAAGCAGAGATATCGGGAAAACGCAATTAACTTTCACGCCCCCTAGCGGAAAATCTGTGTAACTTGAAAAAGTGTCCATACCTAAAATGGTCTTCGACATAAATGGAGTCGAAAGGTAAAAAAGTTTTTTCAATCGGATGTTTAGAAGCAAATATATGGAATAAAATGCATTTTTAATTCGATATCATCTGCATTTACGCTCTCTAGCGGCGAAATTGTGCATCGTAAAACAAAAAACGAAATGAAGGATCATCATTCGCACATTTCAAGCTCCTTAATGCGAAGATAATTTTTTAAGTTGGACTATTTAGTTGCAGAGATATGATGTCTACAGACTTACGGACGGACGGACAAACCGATAACATAAGCACGATCTTTTTTTATAAAAGACGTGCTAAAAAATTCTGCAGTGGCCTCCACTGACTTTCTTATACATAAACTGAGATGTGAAGATGCATAACAAAAAAAAACAACAACTGCAAAATATAAAATTTAATGTTGATGAACCGGACAATTATTGAGTTATACATGTATAACAAAATAAGAAAAGTTTAATAGGGAACGCCTACTTCCGGTTACCCGATTTTTACTAAAATCTAGTGAGCACACGAATATACGTATAACAAATGTATGTCCGATGCATTTCGGCAGAGCCCCCGCCCCGGTGGCGCAGTGGTCTAAGAGATGGCTTCTGATCATTCGTCCGAACGGGGTCCGGGTTCGAATCTCGGTGAGGCATGGATGTTGTGTTTGTCTTACGGCATTGGCTCTCTCCTTTCCCTGGAACCAGTGACCCTAAATTAGGGACGGGCGACTGCTTATAGCCCATTGAGTTGCTCACGGTGGTCGTTAAACCACCAATCAAAAAAAAAAAAAAAAAAAAAAAAATTCGGCAGATCTGTCTGCCATCTTCTGGGACCTCTGGTCGTCCGTTCTCTCTGTAGTCTACGTTGCAGTCCCAAACTGAGCACGTGGCATATTCAAGGTAGACTGCGGAAAGAACGGACAACCAGAGGTCACAGATGATGGCAGACAGATCTGCCGAAATGCATTGGACAATACATCCAGGAAGTCTGACAAAATTTTAACGGTGATTGCATTTCCTCATGCGAATGTTTTTTCGAGTGATTCATTTTTTCGGTTTTTCAAGTTTTCCAACGTAATTTTCACATCTCCTTTGTCTTCACGTGCCTCCCGTAGTTTAACTAAAAAAGTATATCCTACTCAAGGAAATGTACGGACTAACTTCTAAGAAAGCCTACACTAAGAACCTGATGAGAACAACCGTGCGAAGATTTGAACAATGGCCACCTACAACCGAGAGGTACGTGAAAGATTTTTCCTTGAATCACATTCGATTACCGAGATATATATTCGCAGTGAATATTAATAACTACCAACTGAGAAATTGCATTTTACTCGAAGGAAATATAACATGTAAAAAGTTACAACAGTTAAAACCACCATTCAATGGTTCCAATTGAAAAAAAAATAACGTAAAAAAATATAGATATTGCGATATACGAATGAATCGTTCATATCATCGATGGTTCAACCCATCCCTTGTAAACGGAAACAGGAAGTCACTCCGGGCTCCGGCTAAGCTGTGTGTGTGTGTGAGGCGTGGTTAATGTTTAGGTAAATTTTAGCACATGCATTGCAGAAACTTCACGCACGTGTATTTTGTAATTCAGTTACTGCATCGTATTGAAAACGTGGGCATCAGTATATGTCGGTTTTCTGTTCACGGGGGAAGTGCTTCAAGATTTTTTCTAGCAAACAAAATAAGTTTAATATAAAGAGTGATAAAACAAGGCAGCGTAAATCGACATATTTGCATTATTGATACAGTGTTTGCCTTGTTTTAAAATAAGTAAGTTCTTTGAAGAGAATGATTCATTAGTTAATTTTTTGAAGAGTTGCATGGTATTGACGACCTGTACAGCCTCGGCTACAGTGCTGGAGAATGCCACCAACTGTCCATTTTTTTTTTTTTTTTTGATTGGAGGTTCAACAACTACCATCAGCAACTCTATGGGCATTCTCCAGCACTGTAATTTAGGGCCACTGATTCTAGGGAAGGGAGAGAATCAGAATTCGAACCCAGATCCATCTCAGACAAATTGTCAGAAGACAGTGCCTACACCACAGCGCCTGCCTTTAGGGACAGCAACTGTCCACTTGGAAAACCAACCAAACATTTTGCTGACCAGCCTTCCACCAGTTTGGGTGTGAATGGATGGGTGGGTTAGTAAAATTATTTACTTTTTCCGCATGAGTGGCAAAAACTGCAAATTCTTTTACTGTAAAATCCCCCACTGAATTACCATTTATACGTGTGAAAAGATAAGAGAGCCCGTTGCATAAATCAACATCAATAAGATAAGCCAAAGAATTGGAAAAATTCAGCCTGACTGTGGAGGATGTGAGGTAGATATTTTACTTTAAAGAAGGATGTGATGCCGCCCAGGTGGCGTAGGTGTCTAAGCGATGGTTTCTGAGCATTTATCCGAGTTCAAATTCCGGTGAGGCAGGATGTTGTGTTTGTCTTATGGCACTGGCTATCTCCCTTCCCTGATACCAGTGGCCCTAAATTAGGGACTGGCAACTGCTTATAGTCCATCAAGGTGCTCACGGTGGTCGTTAAACCTTCAATCAAAAAAAAAAAAATTTAGGGTCACTGGTTCCAGGGAAGGGAGAGCGCCAATGTCCTAAGACAAACACATCTGTGCCTCATTGGGATTCAAAAGTGTTTCCGTATTGGATGGATGAATAGTCAGCAGCAAGCACTTAGACCACTGTGCAACCATGGGTGCTTGGCTGACATGAACAAGAAAGTTGTTGCTGTCTGTTCAGCAGTAGGAAGGAAGATTTATTTTCTTGAGGATGCAGATATGGTAGTAAAAGTGGGGAAAATATATATGGGTATTTCAGTGGAAATGTTGCAAATAACAGCATTGAAACAGAAGATGCAATGGAGAAATTTGGAGGAAAGTGCTTGGTACATGTGCTCAGAAGAAAAAACTTGCAGACCTTTGTTTAGGAAATGAATTCATTCACTAAACACAAAAGCATCCATACATTTATTTTGTGAGGTGATTCCAGCAACGGGAAAACCAGAATTATGTAGCACAAAGATGTGAGGAATGTGTTAAGGATACTGGAGTTTTCAGAGATATATGAGCAATGGTGTACTGAGGGGTGGGTGTGCAAAGGGCCATATGCACCCCCCCCCCCAAATAATTTTGCTTAGTATTAAAAATTGATAAAAGTTGTCGGTGATGTCATTTAGCTAGTGTCGCCATTCTGGCCTTCCTTAAATTACTGTTGGTTACTTCTTTATTTTAAATGGTCAGATGAGGTCACATATGCCCCCTCCGCATGCACATTTCCCACTTGTATGCCACCAAAGAAAGAGAGCGAACTGGTGTAGTGGTCAGGGCACCAGGCGAATGAAGAATGAATGGTGGGGCCAGGGGGAGGGAGGGGGTAAGCCTTTTATCTTGAGTACATACCATAGCAGGAAAACAAAATGTAGATTGAACATTACTTTGTAATTAATAGTATTTGAGAAAAATAAAAATGACTGTTCTCATGCACATTTTTTTCATCACTTTAGGAAGGAATGATATAGCTGCAGTGATGAAACCAAGAATGTGAGAATTTTTTTATTGTTGACTTAACATCACATAAAATTTTATTTTTAGATGCAACTTAAATGTTGATGCAAATGTTATGTACAGTGCTTGAACAGTCTGATGTAATTGCAAAAGTGATTCTTTGATCAAATTTAATTTTTAAATAGCGATAATTCAAACTACAAAATTTTGCATTTGTGGTTTTGACATTGCGGCGACGATATGCACCCCTCAAAATTAATTTTGGGGTACACCACTGTATATAAGGATTGTTGACATAACTTCAGATTTTGGGTCTGGAGCCAGACACTTAAATTGGGTTCCTATCTCTTAAAAGAGAGGAATGCCAAAACATGTACACACTTCGTAGTAAACTACTGACTATTATGAAATAATTTGTATGTAGGTTTGCCAGATATATATAATCAAAAAGGACACTTTTTCTTCACCGCCCAAAATGTTTCTGGTTGCTAATACTTAAGTTTATTTGCAGTTACCTTATTATATTATATCAAAGAGACCAATTTTCAAAAAAAAAAAAAAATATATATATATATATATATATATATATATGCATACATTAATATTATTAATAACATCTATGAAAATGCAAGTGCAAAGATTAGGCTGTTTGAAAATACAACACACATAAAAATTGGAAAGGGAGTGAGACAAGGTGACACCATATCTCCGAAGCTCTTTAATGCCACATTGGAGGGTGTTTTTCAGTCACTGAGCTGGGAAAACAAGGGGATAAAGATTAATGGAGATTATCTAACCCACCTTCGTTTTGCTGATGACGTAGTCATTTTTGCAACTAGCCCATCAGAGCTGCAGAGTATGATCCAGGAACTTGCTGACAAGAGTAAAGAAGTGGGATTAAAAATGAACTTTCAGAAGACAAAAGTGATGTTCAATGCTTTTACAAGAAATGAAGATTTATCGATTGATGGAGAAAAGCTGGAGATAACAGACACGTACGTTTATCTTGGACAGCAGATATCAAGTGAGGGTCAGCCGCCCCGGTGGCGCAGTGGTCTAAGGCGCTGGCCTCTGATCATTCGTCCGTAAGGGGTCCGGGTTCGAATCCCGGTCAGGCATGGATGTTGTGTTTGTCTTACGGCACTGGCTCTCTCCCTTCCCTGGAACCAGTGACCCTAAATTAGGGACGGGCGACTGCTTATAGCCCATTGAGTTGCTCACGGTGGTCGTTAAACCTTCAATCAAAAAAAAAAAAAAAAAAAAATGTGAGGGTCACATTGATGAAGAAATTAATCGGCGTACAAAACTTGCCTGGAGAGCTTTTGGAAGAAACAGCATAATTTTCAAGAGCAATATGCCATTATGTCTTAAAAGAAAAGTGTTTGATCAATGCATCCTTCCAGTGCTTACGTATGGTGCAGAGACGTGGACCTTAACTAAAAGAGACATACAAAGGCTGCAGACAACTCAAAGAAGCATGGAGAGGTGCATACTTGGTGTAACCAGGAGAGATAAGAAGAGGAACTCGTGGATCCGAAAAATGACAAGAGTGGAAGACATCATGATCAGAGTTAAATCCCTGAAATGGCAATGGGCTGGACATACTGCCAGAAGGACAGATCATCGATGGACAGCCGAAATTTTAGATTGGATTCCAAGGGACAGGAAAAGACCCAGAAGAAGACCACATGGGAGATGGGTGGATGAAATTCGAAAGTATGCAGGGGTGACATGGAGGAGACTGGCACAAGACAGACCGTTGTGGAGAAAATTTGGGGAGACCTTCGTCCAGCAGTGGATTGATAATGGTTGACAATGATGATGATGATGATATATAAAAACTGACATAAGATTGATTGATATGAGTTACTGAGAGTTCTAGTAGTACTTCTTGTCTGATTGGGCTGCTTTCATTAATCCTGTGTCAATTAAGAACTTGTTATACATTGTAGCATATAAACATGTTTCAGATTCACCATCATCACTACTATGTTCATAATTTGTACAAAACCTTCACTGTATTAACATTCAATGTATTCCTAACATCCGTCCAAAGAGATTTCATTTTTGAAAATATTCTCACATTCTGCAATTGCAGTTTGATATGGAAAAAATATAAGAGGATATTAATTTGTAATTTCTGAAGCTTGAAAGAGATGATGTGCATTTCTTGAAAATGAGTGCATAGTTTTCTTCATCAGATGTCACTAGCTGAAGCTTTACGGATGAAACTACCGCTTTAAATAAACAATATTCATCATAGAATTCATCCACGTTAAGATCATCTTTTAGTTTTCTAACAGCAGATAATAAGATATCAAATGAAAGTTGGTTTGTTAAGAAAAATATTGCAAATTCCTCGAAAATACTGGATTCACTCAAGTCACATCTCTCTGTAAGGTACTTTCCTATGTTATTTAAAAACAGAAGTCTTTCTCACATTGCTGCTGCTATGGAATCGTCCCGCCCTGAAACAATTCACCCAGAAATTACACGCGCCTGCACTGGTTTTGACTGCGAAATGTTAGTAGCCTTGAATTACATGTCAACAGACCAATAGATAGTACAATATCGTATTGTCACTCTGTACGGTAATCAGTTACTTTGAAATCACAAAAAGGAGGACAAAAATGCGTCTGACTTGCATATAAAGGACAATATCATTTGTGCTGACTCAAAGCCGGATGGTCTGGCTTTAAGTCTGACACCTGGCAACCCTACTTATATGTACAGGGTGCTGGAAAAATTGCAGACGAAAAAGATTAAATATAAAAAACCTTTATCGAAACATTATGGAGATACTGAGGCATTGTTACCCACCTACAGCCCGTTCAGACACATGGAACTGCTAAAGATAAAACAAAACAGTTATCTGATTTTATATGTATTTGTTTCCAATTGGATGTATAAAATGAACATGCAATTCTTAATACATATACATGTACTGTCGAACTCACGCATGATGAGCTTCGATAAACCAAAGTATATGCAGAAACCTTGAACTTTGTAATATTCTCCTTTGTTATTTTAACCACATATTATGAACAATAATTTTTGAAAAAAAACCATATTTATTGAAGTTCAGCATGGCTATCAGCAAATAAGATAAGTGGCATTCAGCCAGTTTTTTTCACTAGAAAATAAAAAATTATGTGCTGTTAACACCTTGTGGTTAACCTTAGGTTAGTTCGCATGAAGACAAAAAATGTTTAAGTTGCTTTTTTACTAACTCCTCCCCATGCTTGCTAAACATATCTCCTGGGCAAATGCTGTCTTTCACCTCCCTCCCCTTGCCACCTTCAAATCACTGAATCTCTAGAAAATCTTAGAATTTATTTTGCATCTAGAAACATCTTAATCAAGGAGGCTAGAATAGATGGAGCAAGGATGACTTCACAAACTTTAAGCACTTTGTTCAGACGACTTTAATGCTCAATCGTCTCAACAACATGATGGCAGGGACTGTGATTGGCTGTGATGTCATGATCATGACATTTCAGTGGCTTCACTTTGATTATACAAGGGGAATGGCTGGCCCCTTTCTCCATCTGTTTTAACCTCCTTGATCTTAACCACCCTGTAAGCGTGAAGTTAAAAAACATTTAAAACAACGATCATGATATGCATGAAACAAGCAGGAATTAACACATATATCCGATGTAACATGTGAAATTTCAAATTTTTGGCGGTTACTTTACGTTTTACATTTGTTAAATGTTTTACTTACTTCAGATGTCACTCGTACAGGTGTCCGAAAAATAACTGTGCACTGAAAATAACACCATGTCGAACTGGTTCCTACAGGAGGTGTTGGAAATGGGCCGCACCGACATCAAAACATGTCTGCACACTCTTCTGCATGCTGGTGAATATATTTCTCAGGGTATGTGGTGTGATTTGTTGGATGTGAGTCTTTATTGCAGCCTGTAGTTGTAGCTCTTGAAGTGTGTGCAGATTAACTGTGTATACCTAACACTTCAGTGCTGCCCACAGAAAAAAAAGTTAGTGCCAGATCTGGTGACCCGGCAGGCCACAGTCCCCGGAAGATAATGCTATTTCCGAAGAATTCCTCCAGAAGCTGTATTGATGCGCCAGCGGTGTAAGCAATGCACTGTCTCGCTGGAACTCATCCTTCATTGATTTCCCGTTCCGTGAGTTTGGATATGAATGGTTGGATAATCTGGGCATGGTACTGTTCTAAGTTAATGGTTTTACTGAAGAAAATGGGCCCAATAATGCACGTACGAGTCATGGCACACCAAACTTCGACCTTCTGGTTGTGGAGAAACACTTCCTTAAATTCGTAGGAATTTTCAGTACCCCACAGACAAGTTTTTGGCTGTTGATGTACTGGGACAGGTGGAACCATGCCTCACCTGTAAAGAAAGTCACATACAGAATGTCCTCACCTTCTTTAGACAGGAACTCTTGGAACCTGTCTAAAGAAGGAGACCACAAGACCCGTGTTCAGTACCTGCAGTACTGAACACGAGTCTTGTGGTCTTTTCTCATGACAGGCACTTTGTACGGGTAGAAACGCAACTTCCTTATCAGAATATCCTGGGTACTCTTTGGCACATTAGCTTGTTATGACAGCTGCCTCATGGACTTGTGCGGACTCCTCTGTATCCTGTCCTGAATATCCTGTATGGTCTCATCTGCCATGGATGGCCTACCAGGGTGAGTGGCAGCACCCAGAACACTGCTAGTTTCTCAAAACTTTGTATGAGCTTATGTACCGCATTATGGTGGGGGGCATCTGCATCATGAAATTTCCTAGCGAACTGTTTTTGTACTTTATCCTCGTACTTGCCATCCTGGCGAAATACATGTTCCACCAAAAACACTGTTCAACCGTCAACACCATTGTCCTTGTGCTGAGACGAGTGATCAATGGACATGTCTGCCTCCGTTGACTAAGCACTCAGGAATGACCTTCGCTTGGAATGATAGCTGTGCGCGCCTCGGGGTGGGGACACATGAAGGTTACCAGACACAGAGCACTTCCACGTGGCGGGTCACTTCTGTAATTCCATTCAAAATTTCTTTATTATTATATTACTGCAATTCGTACATTCAGTACACATTATTAGGACACCCTGTATTATTTTGCTAGCTGTAATTTTCAAGGAACAAGTATTATTTACCTTTGATTAAGCTTAATTGATAAATATAGTTTATGATTGACTGGTTTTAACCTGACATAATGTAATATGCTAAAAATAGCCCTTTTTTTATCTATCTGGTTTTAATGAAGTTCATATATGTTGAATGTTTTTGATTCTCCCTTCAACTTTGTTTTATACAAATTAAACTGCATATCATAATAATCATCAACCATTCTCAGTCCACTAATGGAAGGTCTCTTTCTCTTGGTCAATTCTTTTCCATGTCACTCTGGCATGCTTTTAAATTTCATCCACCCATCTCCCATGTGGTCTTCTTTTGGGTCTTTTCCTGCCCCTTACAATCCAGTCTAGTATTCCAATTGTCCAATGGCAGTGAGTTCTAGAAAGATGTCGTGCCAATTGCTATTTCAGTGATTTTATCTTTATCGTGATGTCATCGACTCCTGTTAGTTTCCTGATCCGTGGTTCCTATCCCTCTTGGTTGTGTACCAAGCATGCACTTCTCCATACTTTCAGTAGTTTGCAGCCTTTGGATGTCCTTTTTAGCACATCTTTTGTAAAAAAAAGATCATGCTTATGTTATCGATTTGTCCGTCTGTTTGTGGACACCATATCTCTGCAACTATTAGTCTGATTTGAAAAATTCTTTTTGCATTGGGAAGCTTGAAATATGCAAATGATAATCCTTTATTTCGTTTTTTTACAATATACAATTTTGCCACTAAAGAGCGTAAATGCAGATGATATCAAATTCAAAATACATTTTATTCCTTATATTTGCTTCTAAACATATGATTGAAAGAAATTCTTTTACCTTTTGATTCCATTTATGTCGAGAAGTATTTGAAGTATAGTCACTTTTTCAAGTTTCCCATGGATTTTCCGCCTGGGGGCGTAAAAGTAAATTGCTTTCCCCCAATATCTCTAATTCTAGAACTCCGCTCTGAAAATTTTTTTCTTCAGCAGATACAGCATCTGATGAGAAATCTTAAGCATATAATTTCTAATTTTTTGGTAAATAATAGTTTGGCTGGCCTCCAGGGGGCATAAGCATTAATTTCTGCTTCCAATGTATTTGCCACAAGATCTGAGCTCCTAAAATCTTGATTGAAAAATTTCATACACAAACTGATGCCATTCATGTTGATAAACTTTTTCGGAATATTTTTTTCTTAAAATATTTCATGGATGTATATTTATTTTTGTCAATATCTAGATGTATATTTTATTTTTGTCAATATCTTTGCTTCTAATGGTCCAATTTAAAAAAAAAAATCTTTGTTGGATAGTTTCTGGTGCAACATGTTTTCCATATAATTTAAAATTTTTCAAGTAATTCATAGACTTTCCGCTAGAGAGCGTACAGGTAAATTTCTTTTCCCCAGATATATCTGCTTCTAAAACACCGATTTGAAAAATTCTTTCTGCACCGGTTACAGCTCTTGATTGGGAAATGTTTTGCATATAATTTCTAATTTTTGTTAAAAAATGGTTTGGCTACATGGGGTGGGGGATGGGGGTGGTAAGTCTTAATTTCTGCTTCTGATGTATTTGTAGCAAAATCTGAGTGTCTAAAACCTCGATTAAAAAGAAATTTGTTTGTGGACCGATACTACTCATGTCAATAAAGCTTTTCGGAATATTTTTTTCTTTAAATAATTCATAATTTCTTTGACAGGTGGAGTAGATGTATATCTGATCTTTGTCAATATATCTACTTCTAAGAGTCCAATTCGAAAAATTATTTCTTTGTTGGATAGCATTTACAGTGCAAAATGTTTTTCATATAATTTCAAAATTTCCAAGTAAATCATAGATTTTCCACAAGGGGGCGTTAAGGTAAATTGCGTTTTCCTCGATATTTCTGCTTCCAAAACTCTGATTTGAAAAATTCTTCCTGTGTCACATACAGCTCCTGATGGGAAATGCTTTCTACATACAGTCAACTCTTGTTATAAGAAAGTTCAAGGGGACTGAAAATCAGTTTCTTATAACCAAATTTGGATTAAAATGGTTAAAACTTCAAAATTAAAGCAGATGTGTAACGTACAGTACATGTATTTTATGAATAAACATGTACGTCAATACATACCTTTTTTAAAAAAAAATATGTTACAGAAGTCTGCTATTTTGCATTTACCATTACAATCGTCTCACATTTTTGAGTCCAATCAAACATTGCTCTTTCTCTGCTTCTTGAACACTTGTAATCTTACTCACATAGTCCTTCACCTTCTGAATCATATCCGTCACTTCAACCTGTGTCGGTAGCTGCGGCTCAGAAAAGTTGCCATCCTCTTTTTCACTGCTTTTTCCAGTTTCTTCAACAGAATTCACTTGGGCCGAAATATCGGCATCTGTCAGCTCAGGCGATGTTTGCACACCATTATCTGTGGTGACAAAGTCCTCAAAAGAAACACCTTCCACATCCAATTGAACCCACTGATCAAGGGGAACTTCATCCTCAAAGTCTTGCTCCAGTTCAGAATTTTCTTCATTATAAAATCCAGCTTTCCAAAAGCAGTTCTTAATTACTGTAGAGACCACTGAATTCCAAGTGGCGTTTACAAAATCAATGGAAGTTTTCACATCAATTTCATCTCCTTTCTTGCCTCCATGTTTAAAACCATCAGCCTTACTAGTCTTCCGATAATGCGCTTTTAGGCATCGGATGATCCCGTGATCAAGGGGCTACAGATGAGAAGTGGTGTTTGGAGGAGATACAACACCTGAATTGAATCCAGCTTTATGCAACATCTATAGGTGGAACAGTTGCCCAAAACAAGCAGAATTTTTCTTTTCTGTGTTTTCATTTCATTGTCCCATTCCTTTAACCAGGCTTTGAAGATAGAAGTCACCCTAGCTTTCTTATTAGACAGATGTTTCACTGGTGCACTTTCGACGTCAGGATATGTGGGAGCTTGAATCCTTTTCCAATCTTGCTTTCTGGTGTTGGACAGGAATTTTTCCTGCGTGCTTTGAATGTTAGAAAGTGTGGAGGCTGGGATTCCGAATTGTGCGGCAATATCCATCTTCTTCCTTCCGCCATCAACAGCTTCAATGACCTTTATCTTTTGCTCAATTGACAGAGCTTTACGCTTTGGTGCCATTGTACTCAAGCAACTGAAAGAATCTAACAACTCAGAACTGTAACAACTCTAACGCTTTATGTGATGTCTGATCGGGTTGGACAACATGACAATCCGGGGCCCCGTTAACTGCACACCGATTTCTCCCTGCCCACCAAACCTGCAACTGCACACTGGTAAATGTCCCCAATGAGCTCTGTCTGCTTACATTTGCTCTAGCTACATCATTCAAACATGGCTTCCAAGGTTGTTCCAATCTCTGACGCACAATTTTAGGTGCATCCTTTCATATTAAACAGCCAGGTTGCTTGTTCGCTTGCTAAATCAAATAGGAAGAAATAGAACTCAAAAACAGTGAAAAATGAAAAGATGAGAACAAAGAATATTTGGGGCATCAGCAATCAGGTTTGCAGAACCAGGGATATACTGAATATCTGTGGTGAATTGTGCAATGTAATCCAGATGACGCACCTGTCTAGGTGAAGCTTCATCTGATTTCTGCTGAAAAGCATAGATGAGTGGCTTGTGATCGGTGAAAATGGTGAAGTGTGCGCCTTCCAGCATGTGACGAAAATGCTGCACTGCCGAGTATGCGCCCAAGAGTTCATGATCATAGGCACTATATTTTTGCTGTGCTGTAATTAACTTTTTAGAGAAGAATGCAAGTGGTTGCCAAACTTCTTGAGTGTGTTGTTGTAAAACAGCACCAAGTGCAGTATCTGAGGTGTCTACCATTAGACCTAACTTAGCATCAGGCATCAGATGTGCGAGAACAGCCACCTGTGCCAGAGCTTGCTTACATTTTGTGAAGAAATCACGTGTGTCACCAGAAAAGGTGATTGATCTGCTGGTTTTCTTATTTGAACCTTTAAGATACTCATGCAGTGGTTCCTGCACCTGAGCTGCGTGTGGAACGAATCTGCGATAAAAGTTCATGATACCTAGAAAACGACAAAGGTCATGAATGGTGGTAGGTTCAGGTTAAGCTAATAGAGTGTCCACTCGCTCTTGAAGTGGCATGATACCTTCAGGTGAGATGGTATGACCAAGGAATATCATAGTGGACTGACCCAACACACATTTGTAGGAATTGAGTTGAATACCGTAGTCAGCAAGTCTTTGGAAAACCAAGCTCAAATGATGTTGGTGTTCTTCTGCATTAGTCGAAGTGATAAGAATATCGTCGAGATATGCGGTACAAAAATCCATATCCTGTAAGACAGTGTTGATGAAATGTTGAAAAGTTTTGGCCTGCATTTCTGAGTCCGAATGGCATGTAAAGGAACTCGAACAAGCCAAATGGCGTAATGACAGCCGTCTTCGGAACATCCTCTGGGTTTACAGGGATCTGATGATATGCCCTGATAATCAAGTTTGGAGAATATTGTCTTAGATGCTAGAAATTGGGTAGCATCTTGTATATGTGGTACAGGGTACCTGTCTGGTACAGTAAGCACATGTGTAAGGGGCTGGCCCAACAGCTTTTAGAAGGACGACAAATACCTTGCGAGAGCAAGAATTGAAATTCCTTCTTGGCACATGCAAGTTTCCCAGGAGGTAACCGCCTAGGCTTAGAAAAGACTGGGGTTCCGGTAGTTCTGATGTGGGGAAAAACACCATGATCTTTATGTTTAGGCACACCATCAGTACTTACGAGCTGTGGAAACCTTTTTAATAATTCGTGGAAATCTGAAGTGCCAGAGACAGTGGTAATTCCAGTAGCGTATTGCGAAGTAGTGTGGCCTGAAGATTTTAGCTTTGTTAACATATCGATCAGACAATGATGTTTCATATCCACCAACAAACGAAAGTGCTGAAGAAAATCAGCTTCGATAATAGGAAGAGAAACTGACGCAATAACAAATGGCCAGGAAAATTTTCGACGTAAACTGAGATCTAAGGACAGTAGATGTGTGCTGTACGTGTTAATAACAGAACGATTTGCAGAAAATAATTTCAACTTCTCCGGCTGTTTCGGTTTGGGTGAAGAGACTGGAATAACAGAGACATCTGCCCCAGTATCGATCAAAATTTTTAGACCAGTAGATCTATCGGCCAATATGAGTCTGTGCTGTTTTAGGCCTTCGCCACTTGTGGCCATAAGGAGCAGCCCTTCTAGTTTCCCGGCTGAAAAGAGCAAGGTGATTTACACTTGGTAGCAGTGTCCTTAAAGGTTCTGTGATACCAGCAAACTTGAGATGTTGGCTTGTCGTGGTTCTGTCGTTGAACTGCGGGAGAATGTCTACGACTCTCATGTGATGCTGAACATGTTTGAGTGGAAGAGGCTAACTGTGCTAAAAGTTTTGCTACTTGTGATGTGAGGTGTTTGATTTGTTTCTGATGCATGGGAGCATGACAAACATGCTGTGAGGTATCAACAACATTCACTTCAGAAGATACATCAGCAATTTCATGAATTTTGTCAGCTATTACTGCTAATTGTGTTAAATCATCATTACTGACGGTTAAGATCTGTTGCATCTGCTTGGGCAAACGCTGAAGCCATAGAGACTTAAGTATCGCTGCATCTAATCACTTATGAGCAAGATCTTTCATTCTATGTAATAACTGCGATGGTTTAGAATCACCCAATTCTAATGCTTGCAAAAGAGTCTGAGTGTCCAAACCTCAGAGTCAGCAAACTGAGCAATAAGACGCTTTTTCAAAGTAATATATTTATCTCCAGGTGGGGGCTGCAATACAGTGTCACTAATTTGCTCAAGAATATTACCTTCGATTGATGCTACTACATGATGAAACTTAGTATCATCGTTGGAAATTCCTGCCGTGGTAAACTGTGACTCAATGGGAGCGAACCACAGAGCAGGGTTATTCTTCCAAAATGGAGGACATTTCAACGTCACATGCGCCACTGAGACCTCTGCATTTTCGGAATCCGACATTATGAAATGATTCGAATACCGTTGAATCGGGCATGCAACGCTTTAGAAAAATTAATTTCCTACCTTCGCCAGAAAAATGGCAGAATCCACAGTGTGTATCGCTGTGCTGTGTGCAGTGCAGAAACAGGCGGGAGCCATTACGCGAGAACGAAAGATGAAGCGAAATAGTGGAAAGCAGCCATGTTAAAAAAATGAACCACTAACAACTCGCAGGTTGAAGTAGAAAATTGAAGATACTCTGAGCAGCGTTCGAGATCACTTCCTGTTGACTTCTGTGCTTTGTACGTCCTTCATTGGAGCTTGAAGTGTTATTTCCCCAACGGGAGTTAGCATTGATGTCATGACGATTATGGGCAAAACACGTAACAATATTAACAAAGAAAGGTGACTTGATCACGCTAGTTACGTTAACTAAAACTTTTACAAAAAGTTCGTAAGTTGGAAGCTTTCGACCTTATCTTAGGTCTTCATCACGCCAATGGAGGACTAAGATTGTTGCCAGATTCTACATTTGAATTTTTCCTATTTTTGTTGCCAAAACTTAGAATTGATCTCCAGATCAACGGAATGTAGAGAGGAGATTCGGAGTTGCAAGTCATTGAGTTGAAAATAATTTCTATGCTTTCACGGTAACGGAGGGCAAAACGATTGTCAAACGAAGCAATTCGTTTTGCTTCGTTCCAGTGGGGAACTGCAGATGTGTCTTCCATTGTCAAAATAGACAAGGCAGTGTTGGGATTGCCTTTCGAAACATCTTTTCTATGTTCTAAAATTCTATGGCTAATGCTCCTGTATGTGCTTCCAATGTATAAGTTATCCCCAGTAGAAGAAGAGATAGGAATGCAGTAAACTCCTGGGAGGTTCAGGCTTTCAACTTTGTCCCTATCCCTTTGTAGAAGTTTCAAGATGTTTGGGGTAGATTTAATGGCAAGATGGTAACCAAAACTTCTAAAAAGAATCTGTAACTTATAAGCATAGGAAGGATGGTAAGGAACAGAACCACAGAATTTCAGGTCTTCTTTCTTGTGAGGAAGGAGGCATTCGATTTTCGAATGGTTTTCATATTTCTTTATGAGGGAGTTGACTGTAACAGCAGGGAAACCATGAGAGAGGGCTATTGTAGAAATTTTGGAGAGTTCTTCTTGAAGAGAGAGTTGGCTGTTGCAAATGATATGAGCCCTGTGGATGTAGGACTTCAATGCTGCAAGCTTGTAGAGATGCAGGGTGCAAGATTTGTAGGGAATGATGTTAGTGGCTGCAGAAGGTTTTCGATAGACGGAACGAGTAATGGAGAGATCAGCGTTTCTGCAGATAGATACATCCAGGAAATCAATTTTGTGATTTACTTCCTTAGATATAGTGAGCTTAATGGAAGGAAATTTTTCTGTAATGGAGTTGATCAGTATCTGTAGCTCAGACTCGGAATGTGGCCAGCTAATGAAAATGTCGTCTACATATCTTAACCATAGGGAAGGTTGAAAAGGGTGTAGAGGAATTATGGAAACTTCAATATGTTGCATGTAGATTTCAGCAAGCAGAGGGGAAAGAGGTGAGCCCATGGGGAGACCAGATTGTTGCCTATACACAATTTTGTTGAAAACAAAACAACTATGTTGATGAATAGTGTGGAAACAATCATAAAGATCTTTGATAAGAGGACCGGGGGTTTAAAATGAAGAATCAATTTCTTCATGAGGAGCATGTAGGAATCAAAATATGGTACAGAGGGAAACAAAGATTCTACATCAAGAGTATACAGATTATCACAAGGAGGAAAGGAATTAGGAAGGTTGTGGATGAAGTTTGAAGTAGAGACAACTGTATGAGGATGGTTGGCTGCCAGGGATTTGCATTTGAGGACCAATCTCTTTTCAAGGTTTACTGCTGGAGAAAAAGAATATTCCACTAAAGGTCTGATGGGGTTACTAGCTTTATGCAGTTTCACTTGCAGGAAGAGCCTGGGAGTTCTAAAGTAAGGAGGGGGTGATATATCACCAAGGAAGGATTGAAGAGTTTCTTTCTTAGCTAATCTGTCAACTGAGTTTTTGAGTGAGTTGGTGGTGTCTGACTGTAAAGGGATGCAGTTAGCAGATGTAAGAAAAGAAAGCACTTTTTGGTTTAGAGTTTCTGTACCAATGATGACTGGGCAACCAACTTTATCTGCTTTGCATACGGCTAGGTCATTTTCTTGAATAAATGACCTGAATTCTTTTAAACAAGAAGATGAGTACTTGAATAGCACAGAATTTTGCTTGGATTATGATTGTTTCCACACTATTCATCAACATAGTTGTTTTGTTTTCAACAAAATTGTGTATAGGCAACAATCTGGTCTCCCCATGGGCTCACCTCTTTCCCCTCTGCTTGCTGAAATCTACATGCAACATATTGAAGTTTCCATAATTCCTCTACACCCTTTTCAACCTTCCCTATGGTTAAGATATGTAGACGACATTTTCATTAGCTGGCCACATTCCGAGTCTGAGCTACAGATACTGATCAACTCCATTACAGAAAAATTTCCTTCCATTAAGCTCACTATATCTAAGGAAGTAAATCACAAAATTGATTTCCTGGATGTATCTATCTGCAGAAACGCTGATCTCTCCATTACTCGTTCCGTCTATCGAAAACCTTCTGCAGCCACTAACATCATTCCCTACAAATCTTGCACCCTGCATCTCTACAAGCTTGCAGCATTGAAGTCCTACATCCACAGGGCTCATATCATTTGCAACAGCCAACTCTCTCTTCAAGAAGAACTCTCCAAAATTTCTACAATAGCCCTCTCTCATGGTTTCCCTGCTGTTACAGTCAACTCCCTCATAAAGAAATATGAAAACCATTCGAAAATCGAATGCCTCCTTCCTCACAAGAAAGAAGACCTGAAATTCTGTGGTTCTGTTCCTTACCATCCTTCCTATGCTTATAAGTTACAGATTCTTTTTAGAAGTTTTGGTTACCATCTTGCCATTGAATCTACCCCAAACATCTTGAAACTTCTACAAAGGGATAGGGACAAAGTTGAAAGCCTGAACCTCCCAGGAGTTTACTGCATTCCTATCTCTTCTTCTACTGGGGATAACTTATACATTGGAAGCACATACAGGAGCATTAGCCATAGAATTTTAGAACATAGAAAAGATGTTTCGAAAGGCAATCCCAACACTGCCTTGTCTATTTTGACAATGGAAGACACATCTGCAGTTCCCCACTGGAACGAAGCAAAACGAATTGCTTCGTTTGACAATCGTTTTGCCCTCCGTTACCGTGAAAGCATAGAAATTATTTTCAACTCAATGACTTGCAACTCCGAATCTCCTCTCTACATTCCGTTGATCTGGAGATCAATTCTAAGTTTTGGCAACAAAAATAGGAAAAATTCAAATGTAGAATCTGGCAACAATCTTAGTCCTCCATTGGCGTGATGAAGACCTAAGATAAGGTCGAAAGCTTCCAACTTACGAACTTTTTGTAAAAGTTTTAGTTAACGTAACTAGCGTGATCAAGTCACCTTTCTTTGGTAGCATTGATGTCAAATGTTAAGAGTCCGGGTCACCACTTTGGGGTGATTAACGAATTTAGAATGGGCCCCAAATATATTCCTTATCTTTTTAATAATAAGAATCAAATTGATATTTACATCTCACATCACTGCGTCTACAGGAGCGAACTTTTTTGAATAGATAACACATCGTGTACGAACATCACAAAGTGCAAGTCTCTGCTCTCTGCTGAGTGCGAGAGCTTTCCACATTCAACACCTACCATGCAGGTGACGTAGGTGAACAGATCCGAACGCTATCTACCAGGTGGCGGCCACAAATACATACGTACTGTATGTAGCAGTGTACCGATCTTCATCTATGAATGCGCAGGTGATGACCTAGAATTCTTGGAAGGGTTAAGTAAGAACGGGATTACCCCTTCCAAGAAAATGTTTATCATGAATTGTGGGAGGGTGAAGGAGATAAAAACGACGTGCATTATCTGGTGGAAGTTGCTCCGAAAATGGCCTTGAAATTCCATGGGAGTTAAAGAGAAGAAACATTGCGATACAGGTTGAAAAAAATGTATTTTGGAAATACATTTTTTGGAACTTTCTTATAACCGAAATTTGACTTTTTTGCTTTCTTATAAACATGAAACGTTCTTGTACTTTACGATGATGGGCAAAACACAACAAGAATAACAAATAAAGGTAAAACGATCACATTAGTTACATTAAATTAGAACTTTTACAAAAAAAAAGTAAGTTTTTACAAAAGTTTATCGTGGTCTTCATCACACGATGAAGACCTAAGACAAGGTTGAAAGCTCCCAACTTACGAACTTTTTTGTAAAAGTTCTAATCTTAACATAACTAGCGTGATTGTCTTACCTTTATTTGTCGTTTCTGTACTTTAACATTGGGACAACCAAAGGTATAAATTTCTTTCTTATAACCATAAATTTCTTATATCCGAGTTTCTTATAACGGGAGTGTACTGTAATTTCTAATATTTGGTAAAGACTGGTTTGGCCACTAGGGGGCATAAGTGTTAATATCTGCTTTTGATGTATGTATTTGGAGCAAAATCTGAATTCCTAAAAACTCTACTGAAAACATTCTTTCCTGGACCGATACCGCTCACATCAAAAAACTTTTTGAGAATACTTTTCTTCTTAAAATAATGCATGTTTTTCCCACCAGGGAGCATAGATGCATATCTTGTACTTGTCGATATCTCTGCTTCTAAGAGTCCCATTTGAAAAATTCTTTGTTGGAGAGTGTTTTCGCCGCGAAATGTGTCTCATATAATTCCAAATTTTTCTTAAAGCACAAGTCTGTAACCAGGGGGCATAAGATTACTATTCTGTTTACAGCAATATCTGCACGATTAAAAGCCCAATTGAAAAACTTCTTTCTTCGCTCAGATACTACTGTTTTCCATACGAGTTTCTTTGACTTTGAATAGCTTTGATAAATTTAATTCGCATCAGAATGGATTCAAAAGACGTGCCCATTACACCCGAAGATTCGGTGTCATCTTTCTTGATTCATAAGTAAGAACTGTTAGTAGGATGCATTGATTAAAGATTTTTCTTTTAAGACATAATGGTAAAGTGCTCTTGAAAATTGTACTGCTTCTTTATTGTTAGCTTTTAGAGATCCATGGGGTACTAAGACAAAGTGTCGGAGAAAACGCTGCTGGTAGTATCTTAGGCTTCTTTTGTAGTTTTGGTGCCACTAAAACACATGCAAGTTACCTTCTACCTATGTTTCGGAAATTGTCAAATCAAGGTTAAAAAATTAGAACGTTGTAAAGCTAATACATAATTAGGACCTTAGCAAAAGACAAGATGAGGTCCCTGAGTTTCTGAGACAGTTAATTCTTCAGCCTTGCGCTAGTTATGCTCCGTGTTTTGAAAATGCACTCGGTCACTAACACTGAACATAAAAGCATCTATAAATTTATTTTGTGAGAAGATGCTGAAAACAAGAAAAGAATAATTATGTAGCAGAAAGGTGTCTTGAGGGATGCAATAAAAGATACTGGAGTTCTCAGAAGTTTTGAAATATGTAGCGATTTCAAAATCAGTCGCCCCTGTAGTTAAGAAACCAACAAAGATTGTAAGCCATATGAGAGTTGACAAACTACATAAAGTGATGCTGGATTTTCAGCAGTGAATTATTGAAAATTATAGCTGAAATTAAAGCCTCGCCGAAGAAAAGTGTTGAGGTTGCATGAATCGGGTATATAAAGATGGGGTTGTAGAGGCTGCAAGAAAAGCATGATGATGTAGTAGTGTGTAAGGATGATAAATTTAAGACCTGCTGGTGTATAGCAGGAGGAAATCTGTCAGGGAAATTAAAGATTTAAAGCCAATATTTTTCAGCTTATAAGTCAGCATGGAGAACAAATAAGTCAGTTGGTGATTCATTACCACTCATTCAATGATTCATTACCACTTCGTGCTTCCTTTCTTCAAGATATTTTACATTGCTTGTTCATGGAATTTTCCTTTGCTTCATACTCTCCACGGCAACAACTTGTTACATGTTTTTGCTACAATTAGACTTTTTACTTCAGTTCATGTTTTTATGTCAAATCAGGGTTTTACTTCAGTTCAAGATTTTACGGCAATTCAAGATTTTACCTTGATTCAAGATTTCATTCCAGTTCATGTTCCTAAATTATGCGATTCATCAGACTGACAGCCCTTCCAAATAAAATGATGAATATCTGGACTTTATAACAATAACCCAAAGTGAATACACGGCTGAGCAGAAGCCAAGTGAGTGCATTTTAATAGCATTGCAATATATCACTTTATATATTTCATCCTCCCGCTGGTAATCAATTTCCTAAAGAATAACGTGTGAAACAATACTGCGTCTGTCACGATTGTATTGATGACAAACAACATCGAATAACATAAAGCCACGTATTAAGTGGTTCGATTAGTTCGTCGGACGAACTATCTGAACATAAGTTGTAAGTCAGTTGGGTTAAATTTCTCGAATTTCCGTATCTTCATTCTTAGATAAGTTGATCCTGAGTATGAGATGATGCTAGAACAACTACAGTTAGTGCTTAAGATTTTGTAACTATATTTTTAATGTTTCGGTAAATATCAAAAGGAAGAGAAAGTGGAATAACTTCTGCATTTTTCATTTCGGCAAACAGTTCAATTTCATAAGTTTGTTTTTTTCTTACAAATTGATGCAACCGTATTTCTTCCCTCCAGCTGATCAGTCAGAGAAGCCACCATGTGAAAGCGAAAACGGCAAAACAAAAACTAAATTCACACTAGTGTGGCGAATCAGAGCGATGCTTGTAGCGTGAGTTATGGTTTGCTGTTTTCTCGCAGAGTCCAATTGAATTCAGATTCCAAAAGAGCTTTTGATTTCAACCAGAAACATGAAATAAATTAAGCCTAGCAAATGGAAGCAATAGTTTATTTTAATTTGGTTGAGAGATACACCTGAGAGATTTTCAGAGTAAAAAAAGACTGCCTTTAGTAACAGTTGGCCACTGCTATTCTTAAAGCACATGGGCTGCTTGCAGTCATTTAACACAATTGTCACCATCCAATCAACTGCATCTCTGCGATGTGTTTCAGGGGCTTAATCATTGTGAGATAAATGAGATGCACTCTATAGTTCTGGCGGCTTTGGAAAACCAGAGGTGAATGCCACCCAATGGGGTCTTGGAGGGATCATGAAGGGGATGCAATTAATTAATTTACTGCAGCTGCCACCCCAAAACTGTCATGGAAATATTAATATTTATATCAAATGGAAATATCTTTCGGCAACTTATAAACAAGTTTTTAGTGTTAGGCAAATTTTGCATTTAGGTTTTTACCTGTTATGCAGAAATTACATGGTTTTATTATTTGAGGTTTGAAGTACTTGCATACTTTCTTTATTCTGTTCATGTACATATACTTTTTAAAAAAGAATATATGACCAGATAAACAATCATTTTGTAATATCATTTCAAAATTTCATTTAGTAAATATGAACATAAGATTAGGTTTACCAGATATGTTCTTGATTTATGAGTTCTTATATTCGATTCATTGCTGTGTTTGCATTCTGAATGTCTTTAATACTTCTTATTTGGAGCTTTTCAAGATATCCGGCATTAGGATAGTTTTAGTTCTCATCCAATTCACTCCTGTGTTTCGCCGTTCATATCCAGTTCTTGTCGGAAACTTCATTGGTGATTTGAAATTTTGTTAGGTCCGTAACTTGTCAGAATTTAAATAAGAGTTCACTAATTTAGTTGCTCATACAATACAATAGTTATTTTAAAATGTAATAAACTTGCAGATACATTGCCGGCTTTTTTATATATTTGAATACTTCAGATAATTAAAAATTACTTCGTTTTCTCTTAGTCACATTTCTGCTTTTGGATGCATTTCACGCAGCAATCTGCACCAGCATTTTCAACAACCGTTTGTTGACAAATTAATTTAACTTGGCTGTGTTAAGTTCAGGTTTCTCCTCTGATACACGTGCTGTTTAACGTTGTAGTTTTTGTGTTGTAACCAATCATTTCTTGTTGTATAATATGGTATCTTTTTCTTTGTTTTCTGTTTTATTTCTTTTCTTCTATTATATGTGTCCAGGCATAAGACAAATTTATTAGTGTGATGGACAGCCGAAATTTTAGATTGGATTCCAAGGGACAGGAAAAGACCCAGAAAAAGACCACATGGGAGATGGGTGGATGAAATTCGTAAATATGCGGGAGTGACATGGAGGAGACTGGCACAAGACAGACCGTTGTGGAGGAAACTTGGGGAGACCTTCGTCCAGCAGTGGATTGATAATGGTTGACAATGATGATGATGATTGGTATTACAGTTTGTATTTTTGGTCTTCTCTCTATGTATTTCTTCTTCCGTTAGTATTTCTAGTCATTTGTTATGTTTCACTGTTATTTCGATGCTTTCCCAGTCTGGTGTGGCTTGATTTTTTATTGAGTGATATATTAATGAAGCTCTATTTTGTTGTTTATTCCAGTTTTTTAGGTGTTCACCTAAACATATTTCCAGGTTTGTTTTCATGCTTCCTATATAAGAATTTTTTAGTTGATTGTCCTGTTTTTTGATTGAAATTTTGTATACACCTGCTTTTTTTCAAGATTCTAGTTTTTTCAGGGTTTTGTAAAACTGTTCTTTTTGTTTCTTTTACTTTGATTCCTATGTCAGAATATGCTTTTTTGTATATGTTTTAAATAGTCTTCATAATTTTTGGTGTGCAAGGGATTGAATTGAAAAAAAAATTCTATTTCATCTTTTGCCAGGATTTTTACCCAACGTATTTCCTTATGAAATTTATTTCTGTCTAATGTATGTGTGCACGCTCTATGTATGCTTGGAAGTCAGCTATTTTAGATCTATAGGGATGACTTGAATCTGCTGGGATGATGATAGGTATGTTTGTATATATTCAGGGCCGTAGCCAAAAAGAATTTTCGGGAGGCGTTTCTGAATTTGAAAAATAATTTTCACTGTACGTTATGCATGCGTTGAGTTTTTCTCTGTCATATTTTTATTTGCACACGAAATTCTTCTATTTAATACTCCCCATTTTTCAAATACTAACTTCATCATCATCATTGTCAACCATTATCAATCCACTGCTGGACGAAGGTCTCCCCAAGTTTCCTCCACAACGGTCTGTCTTGTGCCAGTCTCCTCCATGTCACTCCCGCATATTTACGAATTTCATCCACCCATCTCCCATGTGGTCTTTTTCTGGGTCTTTTCCTGTCCCTTGGAATCCAATCTAAAATTTCGGCTGTCCATCTATGGTCTGTCCTTCTGGCAGTATGTCCAGCCCATTGCCATTTCAGGGATTTAACTCTGATCATGATGTCTTCCACTCTCGTCATTTTTCGGATCCACGAGTTTCTCTTCTTATCTCTCCTGGTTATACCAAGCATGCACCTCTCCATGCTACTTTGAGTTGTTTGCAGCCTTTGTATGTCTCTTTTAGTTAAGGTCCACGTCTCTGCACCATACGTAAGCACTGGAAGGATGCATTGATCAAACACTTTTCTTTTAAGACATAATGGCATATTGCTCTTGAAAATTATGCTGTTTCTTCCAAAAGCTCTCCAGGCAAGTTTTGTACGCCTATTAATTTCTTCATCAATGTGACCCTCACTTGATATCTGCTGTCCAAGATAAACATACGTATCTGTTATCTCCAGTTTTTCTCCATCAATCGATAAATCTTCATTTCTTGTAAAAGCATTGAACATCACTTTTGTCTTCTGAAAGTTCATTTTTAATCCCACTTCTTTACTCTTGTCAGCAAGTTCCTGGATCATACTCTGCAGCTCTGATGGGGTAGTTGCAAAAATGACTACGTCATCAGCAAAACGAAGGTGAGTTAGATAATCTCCATTAATCTTTATCCCTTTGTTTTCCCAGTTCAGTGATTGAAAGACATTTTCCAATGTGGCATTAAAGAGCTTCGGAGATATGGTGTCACCTTGTCTCACTCCCTTTCCAGTTTTTATGTGTGTTGTATTTTCAAACAGCCGAATCTTTGCACTTGCATTTTCATAGATGTTATTAATAATATTAATGTATGCATCTTCAATACCGCAGGATTTCAGAGCCGTGGTAACTGCTGATGGTTTCACCGAATCAAAGGCTTTTTCATAATCGATAAAAGCTATGCACAATGGAAGTTCATATTCCCTCGCTCTTTCAATTAGTTCTCTCAGTACGTGGATATGATCTATTGTGCTGTAGCCACTCCTGAATCCAGCTTGTTCTCTCGGTTGAGCCATGTCCAGTGTTACCTTCAAGCGGTGTGAAAGAACTTTAGTGAAGATTTTATAAACCACTGATAGGAGGCTGATAGGTCTGTAGTTCCTGAGATCCTCAATGTCACCTTTTTTATGTAGCAGGATCATTGTAGCATTGTTCCAATCCTCAGGAATCTTCCCTTCATTAAGGCATCGAGTGAAAATTTGGGCGAGTACTGTTTCAATTTCTCCACTTGCTTCTTGTATGATGTCTATAGTAATTCCATCTTCTCCTGGAGCTTTCCCCCGCTTCATGTTCTTGATTGCATGAGCAACTTCTGCTGGGAGTACTGGAAGAACTCTGGTACCTTTCATGATGTCTGGAGTACATGTATCATCCCTTTCATATAATTTGGAGTAGAAATCTTTCACTCTTGTCAAAATTTCGCCTCTATTTCTTGTTATAGAACCATCTTCTTTTCTCAGAGCCATAATCTGTTTTCTTCCCTTACTGAGATGTCCCTTTGCTATCTTTAGGCTTTGGTTGTTTTCAATTGCTTTCCTCACTAGCTCACAGTTGAATTTCCTTACGTCTTCAGTGATACTTTTTCGTGCTGTCTTGCAAAGCTCTATATATTCCACTTTGGAAGTCACATCTTCTTTAGTTGTCCTCATCTCTCTTCTTTTTTGCATCAACATTTTGGTTTTTCCTGATAATTTGTTCACATGCAACTTGTTCTTAGACCCAGCTAATTTTGTTGCTGTTTCCATAAGAGCTTTGGTTACTTTTCTGTTAACTTCCGAAATATCCACTTCTTCCGATGTTAGGCCTTCTAAAGCAGAGAATCTGTTCTTCAGTTCCAACTTGAAAGTATTATGGTGTTTTTTAAGGTTGGTTATGTCAATACATTTTGTTTGTCTTATGAGCTTGCCACGTTCCAGTTTAGTGTTGAGGTGCATCTTACATCTCACCAATCTATGGTCACTACCTGTGTTGAACTTGTTCAGCACACTGCAGTCTTCGACGATGAATTTTTTGTTACACATAATAAAATCAATTTCACTTGTCGTCCCAATTGGATGTCTCCATGTCCATTTCCTATGTGGCTTTTTCTTGAAAAAGGAGTTCAAGATGAAAAATCCTTCTGCCTCTGCAAACTCAACGAGAGTATTTCCACGCTGGTTTCTGTTGCCGTGACCGAATTTACCTACTGAAGTTTCATTCTGTTGCCGTTGCCCTATTTTTGCATTGAAATCTCCCATAATTATCTTCAAGTGCTGCTTACCTTTATTATTTAGATGACGAATTTCCTCATAAAATTCTTCAATTTCTTCTTCAGGATGACTTGTGGTGGGTGCATAAGTTTGAATAATCTGAGCCTGGTATCTTCTCGATAGTTGGATAACGAGTCGTGCAGTTCTGTCAGAGGAACTTTCAACTTCTACCACTTTATCCTTCAGTTTCTTGTTTATTATAAATCCAACACCACTAGTCCTGCCAGTATCTGTCCCACGATAATAGAAGAGATGTCCACTTTTCAGTTCAATGAGATCTTCTCCTTTTCTCCTTACCTCACTTAGCCCCACGATGTCCCACTTGATCCTTTGTAGTTCCTCTTCCACTTCAAGAAGCCTTGAATCAGAAGATAGGGAGCGTCCGTTATAGGTAGCCAAGGTCAGCATCAAATGGCAGCCTAGTCCGGTCCTCCGGGGATTCTTAGCACCCTCTGCCTTCATGTCGCACTGGCCGCTGCCTTGGCCAGGTACATTCCAGCTGCCGGAGACTGAGGGCCAAGATTTAAGTTGTAGAGTCATTTTGGAGGTGTTTGGCCATAACTCACCACGCTGGCCAAGCGGGGACTAACTTATGTTATACTATGTATGCAGTTACAAAAATTGATAAAATTCATAAAACGATTTTATTTTTGAGACATTTTAAGCATTTTGGGGAGGCTTTAAACCCTCAAAATTCCTCCCTGGCTATGGTCCTGTATGTAGGTTTTCTGTATACTTCATATTGTATAGAAAAAAGTTCTTAGTGAACGGAATATTACATTTCCTACACTTTTGGAGTGATTTCTTATGAACGTAATATTGAGTTTTGGGTAGTTGGATCATGGCCATATTTAAAGCACAATGTTTTTTTTTTTTCTTATTGAGAAATTTCAATAGATAAGTCATTGTGGCTTGTAATTTGAGGCCTGGACTTCTGAAGAAAAAAGTCTCTACTTGTGTGGCAAAAAATACAGTATATATTGCCGCCCCGGTGGCGCAGTGGTCTAAGGCGCTGGCCTCTGATCATTCGTCCGTAAGGGGTCCGGGTTCGAATCCCGGTGAGGCATGGATGTTGTGTTTATCTTTCGGCACTGGCTCTCTCCCTTCCCTGGAACCAGTGACCCTAAATTAGGGACGGGCGACTGCTTATAGCCCATTGAGTTGCTCACGGTGGTCCTTAAACCTCCAATCAAAAAAAAGAATACAGTATCTAAGCTGCTTGTTAGGGGCTAGCAAGGAGGATTACAAAAGGGCTTACTGAAAGGTAAGCAAATGTGTTAAGGGCTGCAAAAGAGAAAGACATCAGTAGATTAGAGGAATTTTCTAGAAAAGATGTGTTAAGTTCTAAAAGTGTATTTGGAGTCCTGTTTGGCATGTGAGAAACAGTGGAATGTCTGTTACCTGGGGATTTTTTTTTAGCAAAGGTGCACTGTTCCTTATATCAGAAAATAATATATTGAACAGATAGTGAATCTTTTGACGCAAATCCAGGTACAATGGGAACTGGTAAATATACACTGAAGTAGCAAATTATTAGGAACACCAAATAGCCATCAGAGATGTACCATCCTCACATATGTATACAATAGTAATGAGATAGCTTCATAAACAGTTAAATGTAAAAGATTCAGACATGTATGCAGCATAGATAGGATCAGTATGGGAAAAACTAGTGATTAAAATTATTTTGAGAGAGCTATAGTAGTGACATCTCAGTAAGGGAAGAAAACAGATTATGGCTCTGAGAAAAGAAGATGGTTCTATAACAAGAAATAGAGGCGAAATTTTGACAAGAGTGAAAGATTTCTACTCCAAATTATATGAAAGGGATGATACATGTACTCCAGACATCATGAAAGGTACCAGAGTTCTTCCAGTCCTCCCAGCAGAAGTTGCTCATGCAATCAAGAACATGAAGCGGGGGAAAGCTCCAGGAGAAGATGGAATTACTATAGACATCATACAAGAAGCAAGTGGAGAAATTGAAACAGTACTCGCCCAAATTTTCACTCGATGCCTTAATGAAGGGAAGATTCCTGAGGATTGGAACAATGCTACAATGATCCTGCTACATAAAAAAGGTGACATTGAGGATCTCAGGAACTACAGACCTATCAGCCTCCTATCAGTGGTTTATAAAATCTTCACTAAAGTTCTTTCACACCGCTTGAAGGTAACACTGGACATGGCTCAACCGAGAGAACAAGCTGGATTCAGGAGTGGCTACAGCACAATAGATCATATCCATGTACTGAGAGAACTAATTGAAAGAGCGAGGGAATATGAACTTCCATTGTGCATGGCTTTTATCGATTATGAAAAAGCCTTTGATTCGGTGAAACCATCAGCAGTTACCACGGCTCTGAAATCCTGCGGTATTGAAAATGCATACATTAATATTATTAATAACATCTATGAAAATGCAAGTGCAAAGATTCGGCTGTTTGAAAATACAACACACATAAAAATTGGAAAGGGAGTGAGACAAGGTGACACCATATCTCCGAAGCTCTTTAATGCCACATTGGAAAATGTCTTTCAATCACTGAACTGGGAAAACAAAGGGATAAAGATTAATGGAGATTATCTAACCCACCTTCGTTTTGCTGATGACGTAGTCATTTTTGCAACTACCCCATCAGAGCTGCAGAGTATGATCCAGGAACTTGCTGACAAGAGTAAAGAAGTGGGATTAAAAATGAACTTTCAGAAGACAAAAGTGATGTTCAATGCTTTTACAAGAAATGAAGATTTATCGATTGATGGAGAAAAACTGGAGATAACAGATACATATGTTTATCTTGGACAGCAGATATCAAGTGAGGGTCACATTGATGAAGAAATTAATCGCGTACAAAACTTGCCTGGAGAGCTTTTGGAAGAAACAGCATAATTTTCAAGAGCAATATGCCATTATGTCTTAAAAGAAAAGTGTTTGATCAATGCATCCTTCCAGTGCTTACGTATGGTGCAGAGACGTGGACCTTAACTAAAAGAGACATACAAAGGCTGCAGACAACTCAAAGAAGCATGGAGAGGTGCATGCTTGGTATAACCAGGAGAGATAAGAAGAGGAACTCGTGGATCCGAAAAATGACTAGAGTGGAAGACATCATGATCAGAGTTAAATCCTGAAATGGCAATGGGCTGGACATACTGCCAGAAGGACAGACCATAGATGGACAGCCGAAATTTTAGATTGGATTCCAAGGGACAGGAAAAGACCCAGAAAAAGACCACATGGGAGATGGGTGGATGAAATTCGTAAATATGCGGGAGTGACATGGAGGAGACTGGCACAAGACAGACCGTTGTGGAGGAAACTTGGGGAGACCTTCGTCCAGCAGTGGATTGATAATGGTTGACAATGATGATGATGATGATGATAGTAGTGAGTGCTAGATGGCAAGTTAAGCAGCTCAGGAATGGCAAACCTCAGCTATGCAAGAGTGTACAGTGTGTGGTGCACAAGGAACAAAACAAGAAGTCAGCTGTTTTCTAATGGGCAGACTGATTGATGATTGAGGGCAATGGCAGCTGGAGAAGATTGTGCAAAAATAACAGACAATGAGCTCTATTGTGTCAAGTAGCTACACAGAGGTACAGAGAAGAGAATTTCAGCATACACAGCCTGCTGTACATTAACATGAATGGGGTGTAACAGCAGAGATGTCCCCTTCATGTACTACTCATCTCTGCTAGAAATCAAAAACTGGAAAAAGGTCGATGAGACTGAGAAAAGGTTGTCTGGTCTGATTAATCGTGCTTTCAGTTAATACGTACCAATGAAGAAGCCAAAGTATGGCATGAACAATACAAATCGATGTATCCCAGCTACCTATCATTAACTGTACAAGCTGGTAGAAGTGGTGTAATGGTCTGAGGTCTGTTTTCATGGCAAGCATTGAATTCCTTAATACCTCTGGAACAGCATTTGGATGTCACGAGTTATCTTAATATCATTGTGAACCAGGCACACTCATACATGTGCATGGTGGAGAGGGCTACTTTCAGTATGATAATGTGTTGTGCAACAAGGCTCAGATCATCACATTGGTTCCAGGAGCACAAAAGTGACTTCAAAGTGCTAAAATTTCTCACAAATTCCTCAGAACTTAACTCAATTGAATACCTGTGGAATGAGATTGAGCCATTCATAACAGAAATCTTTTCCCAGCAAACATTCAGCATTTGACGTACACCATCAGATTTACTTAGCTGATTATACCTGTGGAACAATATGAGCAAACTTCGTTGAATCGGTGCCACTAATTGAGGCTGTTCTAGAAAGCCTAGGATGGGTCAACACCCTATATTAGGTAGGTATTCCTAATAATTTGGTACTTCAGTGTAGATGACAATGATGACCGTGAGCATTGGAGGGTAACAGCTTGTTCATGAACAAGTTGGTTTTTTTTTTGCCATCCTGGTGGGGCAGTGGTGTGTAAGTGCTAGCTTCTGACCATTCGTCCAAGATGGGTTGGATTTGAATCCTGTCGAAATATGGAGGCTGTGTTTGTCTTACGGCACTGGCTCTCTCCCTTCCCTGGAACCAGTGGTCCTAAGTTAGGGATGGGTGACTGCTTATAGCCCATTGAGTTGCTCACAATGGGCAATTAAACCTCAAAAAAAAAGTTGCTATTTTGTTATTAAGATGTTGTAAAGCTGCTGGTTATGATGAAATTAATGCAGGACTGATTAAGCACACATGCCCTTTGAGTTACATAAAATCAAAGATGATTTTGTAGAAGACTGACATTATTGTTTTTATGGATCCTATGTAGCCCAGTGCATCTGTTTAGGCATTTTACTTTGTTTTGGTACTTAAATAAACATTTACAATAGTGGAAATAACATTTCATGTGGTATTTTATTTATAAAACTATTAAAAAAGGCTAACGTGCTCTGCAAATAAGCCAACTTCTGGTTTGTTTACAACTGGTGTTTGTAAGCTACAGTTATTATCCATAGCTGATCGTCCAGTGCAGCTGTGCTATAACTGGCAAATGATAACAAAACTACAATATTGTTTGCTTTTTGGCTGATCTGGTCTTATTCCTTCTCTTATTAATGTATTGGTTGCTGTGTAGAGAATATTTCTTCCATGGAATCCATAACATTTCACGTATTATTTTATTCATAAAACTCCATAAAAAAATATGTCAAATATGGTCTGCTGGAAGGGGCCAGCATCCGGTTCATTTATGCTGGATAACTGGGCATCATGGTCAGCAGTTACCATCCATATCTGTGCCTCCTCCCACTCAATAGGGAGAAGCACAACTGTGATTTAACGGATAGGAGGGCAGAAACTATCATAATTTGTAGAGTGGAATCTGTGAGCTGTCCAAGTATTCTTAAAAATGAATATTCATGCCTCACATGCCTAGACAAATTTAAAAATTGTAACATGCCCAGTTGGGATGTTGTCCAAAAAAAAAAAAAAAAAAAAAAAAAATACACACCCAAAGCAAGATTTTACATGCTTGAATACACATGCACATATACTATACTATTTCATCTAAACATTTCAGAACCAATATAAGAAATAAAGTACTTTTACTGTATTTCATAAATTACCCCCTCCCCCAGTAGTGAAATATGAACTCACCTATGGGAAATTCCATGTTAAATCAGCACAAAAATTTTGCATTTTTGACCTGAATCCTTTTGATTTTCATAAAACTTGGTAAACTTGCAGGCTATTTTATAGAGAAACCAATCAGCACAGCATTTCAGGTTCCTACATACAATATTTTTATAGTTACAGGACTTTGAAATTCACAAAACAGGCATCTTTGTGTTTACCATGTCTATGACAAATGACAATAGCTGTAGACCTAAGTGGTCAACAAAACTCATATTGAGCCCATTTAAAAATTTATTGCTTGAGCATTTTTGTGAGATATCACACAATCATATCATGAGCAATTTATGTAGTTTTCATTAAAGGCCAAAATGTTTTCATTTTGGCCTTTAATCTCTCAAAATGCACTCTATTAATTTTGCTACAAGCAGAGCAACCAAACCTTGCTGTTGTTCTGAGGTGTCCATTAATGGAGATTTCACTGTATTGTGTAAAATATTTTTTGATGAGAGAGTAATTATCAAAGGACTACAACACCTGTATGTTCTCATTCCCCTGATAACAATTTCCTCCATTTCTGCTTCCCCAACCAACCGTCTCAGAAATAAACTTTGTGGGATTAAGATTGGCAGTAACTAAAAGAGAGAAAGTATTTTAGCACACTGACACAAAAATTTAAGTTCAAAACCACTGGTAACTTAAAAAAAAGAGTCACTGCAGTATATCACTTATGGCTACAATTTTGCAGTTACAAATTAAATTTTTTTCCATATGATGATTGTATACTAAGGACTTGATTATGTATTGATTGCATTTTAATTGTTATAAGCATGAAATACTGCCAAACATTTTACTTGTGTAGCATATGACAGGGGTTGAAAAACACGGTCCTTTGGTCACCCAGGGTGACCAAAATATTGTCTGGGCCACCACGGAAAACATCACTGAAAAACATGTACCATAATTTGGGTTGTATTATATGCTGATGCAGATAAATGCCGATTTAAAAAGAAAAACAACGTGTTTGCGGCCCTTTGCTTATTAAAAAAATCGGCAGGGTAATTGTGTAGGAGATGGGATATAATTGGAAAAGGAACTCTCTAAGAAAAATTTTTCTGTTTTTCAGGAGTTTGTACGGAACAAAGAGGAGAGGAAAGGGGTGTCATAATGAAAGATCAGGGAAGTTGTTGGTCATTGAAGTAGTCATTTTGTCATTGTATTGGTGAGAAAGACAAAACCGTGACTGCTTGTGACCTCTCTTTGTCAACCAGCCAATGAAAATGTATGCACAGAATTTGCTGCATAAACCTTATGCATGCCTCCTCTGAAAGTTCCATGTTCTCCTGTGTTTATAGTTCGTCTTTTGCCGTTTTGACCAACGTCTTTGCTATTTTCCCTTATTGGTATTTATGATGTCTTCGAAAAGGAAATGTTTCAGTTACACTGCTGAATTTAAACTTAAAGTGGAGGGCACAGCTGAGGATGTGATCGTGTCACTAAGTGATAGTTTTCAAAATGTCAGAAAACTAGCGTGTAAAGACATGTGAAAAGCTGCTGTCTAAAACATACCCGTCGGTAAACTCCGCGAAAGAATTCACGGAAGTCCAGCCATCTTTTTTTACTGACCTGTGTATAAGCGGACTCCCCTACTTTGAAAGTAGGATATCTTCCAAAACCTTATGACTTGCACGTATACACGGTATTTCTATGAATTGTTCTGTATCAGCATTTCATCATTGGAAATGCATAATGCAATACTCTAGAGCTGCATCGGCGGGATTACATTTTGCACTCTATGGATGGGATGCCACTAAGCTTTATTTGTATCTGGAGATAAAAATATATTAAAAGTTACCTTAAAAATGAATTTCTTTATTTAATATAAGACAGTTTCAATTTTTTTTGAAAGTCAGGGTCTGCAGATTATACGAGGTAAAAAAAAAAAAAAATGTGCAAATTCCAATGTCTGTGGATAGATAATATGATGAAAATTACGGTAATTCAAGAATTTGTGAGCACCAGAAAAAAAAAAAAAAAAGTACCCCCTCCTCCAGGGAGAGATAAGCTAAAGCCTAAGAGTAAAGCATTATTTTTTGGACAGAAGTGTACAAGACTTTGACATTATATACCCCCGCCTCTGGTCCAATGTCTGGCCACTAAAAAATTTGGCTGGCCTCCAGATTTCAGAATAATTTTCTACCCCTGGCATATGAAATTAATACATCGTTCGCATAATGAAACAGTTTTTAATCGATGTGCTCAATACATTTCATCAGTATGTTGGATACATTAGTCAATCTAACATGTCGGTTAAACATTCACTGAACTTTTTTTTTTTTTTTTTTTTTTATGGATTTAAATTCTTGAAAGTTGGCAGGTCTGTCCATTTTGTAAAAGATTATTGAATCCTTAAAGTGGTATGGCAAAGTGGTTAAGTTTCTGAGGACTGGCAAAAGGCATTAACTGTGGCAATACATATAAAAAATGAAACAGGAAAAATTGCAGTAACTGCCAGAGGTCATACTGTGATCAATATTCCTTCTAAGATTTACTTGGGTGTTTTGAGTAATTGAACTTAAAAAGGGGATAGAAAATCAGATGAACGAAGGACAGTGTAGCTTCAGAGAGAGTAGGGGATGCCAGGTTAATGTATTTGGACAACTTTCAAAAATGAGTACAGTTTATATTCAAGTTATTTCTAAAAGGTATATGTATTTAAACTTGTTTTACTGCACACAGTGATAAAGAAAATTTCCTGTGAACGTTGAGCTAGTAATGCTTCCCTTTCGAGTACATTTTGAGAGTGCCAGGAGGAATACCAATAAAATTTGTTTTTATAGGAAAATGGGCATTTCATTTAAAAAAGAATTCCATACTCACTCTTTAAAAACACAATCAGAAAAATATAAAAAGCAAAAATTTAATCAGGAAAAGAAATTAAATGCAGCTTGATTAAAAAAATTCAAAATTCTGAAAATCACAGAACATTCTTATTTCTGCTAGAGCAATCATCTCTGACTATTCTAAACAATTTCACCCAGAAGATGCCATGATGTCCAAAAACTGTTGAAAAACCATCAAGAAATATCTCTATATCAAATACATCCAATAAACGACCCCCAAAATGATTAATAACTGTTAAAAACATGAAGATAAACTTTACATAGATGTTGAAGAACATTATTTGACTGATACATTTTTTTCCCATAGTACTATATTTTCCGATTATCACACTGCAGTGCTAAACTAGATTTTACAAATGTGCAGCTCTGAAATGTAGTGTTTGACTATGCGTGGCTTACAACTGTTTTCAGTAGTATTATAAATTCCAACTGTTATATGCATTTTATTGATAATTATAATGAGAGCCTTGTGGTTTGGCAAATGAAGTGAAGTTTCAAAACCTGCCTGTTTATACATGACTAGGTAATTTGGATAAACCCAATTTAGTTTTTATCATGAGCAAATTTTGCAAAACATGTTCTAGACTGACACCAACTGTAACTTCTTGTTATTTGTGGGAAGATGGTAGGGCAAACTTTAAAAATTAAACAACTTAAAAGAAATCACTACTTTTTCTTTGATTATGGTGACTCTATTCAATTCCCCTTCCCTGAAAAAGAAAGTGCTTGGCATCTGAATTTAATCAGCACCTGTGTAATGCAGTATAACATCAAATCACCAAAAGCCAATTTGCAGTGCACTCCAGGGAGAGAAAAAAACCTGTTTTTTTAACTTGTGCCCCAGGAAGAGAAAAACTTGTAAATTTTTTTTTCCCACCTCGTGCATAGAACAGTTGATGAACGTGCAACAGGAAGAACTAAGAGTTGTACTTGCTTCTGCATTTTTATAGTAGACCACATGACTCTAAACTACCCAGTCTTGTTTGGCTGTCCCAATCCACCCTCTTAAACCTACCCTCTTTTTATGGAAATGAGAGTTGGGTGCAGAGTGAAGGGCTCAGTAGGAGGTTAGAATGTCAAGACACACAATGGCAAGACAGAATTGGTAATGCTGAAATGTTTTTACTGTGCAGGATGTAATATATTAGAATCTGTTCTAGGTATAATATTTCAACAGAATTAATTGCCCAAATAATTAAAATTATGCATGTTATCAGTGCTGGATCTAGACAATTTTTGAAGGGGGTGCAAAAGGAAGAAATGTCGCCCCCATGTATATATTTATTAACCAGAAATTGCATATTAAAACTATATGCACATATATTTTTGACAAAAATTAGCACAATAATATAAATAATAAATATACATAAGTATGTGCATAAAATTTTTTATTAGCAAAAATGAATTAAATGCATATATGTTTTCAGTTTAAAAAAAATAGCTTAATAACTGTAATGTTTGGAATGTTTTCAGTATCAGAAATAGCTAATTATTATCCTGACATAAAAATTTCGCTTTCATAAAAATCTTTTTTGACAATTTATTTTAAACTTATTAAAATTATAAACATTTAAAGGAAAAGTAACGACATTTGGTGGTTGTATGGTGGTGGCTAAATAAGGTAAATAGAAATGTACTTACCATTAAAAATAGATAATCCAAATATATCAGCAGAAAGAATTGTTCAAAAAACATCAGCAGGAAAACATTAAATTTGGTCTGCAAATGCAGATTTTGGAGGTAAGATAATATATGTAGGTTTTGGGGATAAATATAAATTCACTTATCACTAAACATAAGTAATCCGAATATATAGACACTAGGCAGAAGGAAAAGTTTGAGTAAACAACCATGATGTTTTTGTACGAAACTTTAAACATATTTTACATTGGACTGGTGAGGCGAAACTTGATTTCAAAATTTAACTTTCCTAGCCTTTTTTTCCCGCAAAAGTTTTTACGGCATCCTCATAACTGATTGTATTTGCTATGTCACTCTCTATAGATAATATTGCTAGGCTTGATAGGCGATCTTGGTGCGTTGTTGATCTGAGATATGATTTTATAAGCTTCATTTTGCTAAACGTCCTTTCGCAGGTCACTAACGTTGTTGGCAGAGTAGCATATATTCTTAATGCTATACATAAGTTGGGGAATGCAATTTGTAACCCATTCGTCTGAATCACAGATAGTAAATCAGCGCAACTCAACTGATCTACATTTTTACAAAAATACTGTACTTGGTTTTTAAATGATTCAAGTTCCAAAGAAGATTCTAGCCAATTTAAATAAATCTTTAGAACAGTTTGTTGCCAGATGTATTGCACACATTTTTAAGTCTCCATTGTTCATTTCTATTATTTTCTCCCTGCAAAGAAAAGAGAAATCTGTGTTTAAGCCTTCAAAGCCAGAATTTTGTATTTTCTGTTAAGTAGCGATCAAACCTTCTATTAAACAGATTGATCTGCTTAATATTATGCATAGGCGCCGACTGGGAAGCAGTGTTCACCCAACATTTTTCGTTCTGTTTAATTAAATAAACACTTTAGCCTCATATGGTCGACCAAGTTCCAACTTATGAGGCCAAAGCGATTTAATTTCAAAAAATTAATAAATAACAAAATAATCTTTTTTCCCATATTCAACATTGCTAATTCGACAAGAAACTGGATTGTCAGCTCCTTATTGTGTTTCACATGTTCTCGTGATATGTGGTAAATGCTTAAAACAATTACCAAAAATAAAATAAATAAAAATACAGAAACGTATAATCCCTAGCGCCTTTATCTATTTTTTGCTCTTTTTTTAAGTAATCCAGCTAATTTCTCATTTTTTTATAAATGTTGGGAAATAAAATCTTTTTGGGATATTTTTATAAGATCACAGGCCGAATTTTATTTTTAAAAATATTAATATTCTTTGAAAGAAAGATATTTTTGTTTCCTTGTTCATTTGCTGATGAGCACTTACAATTGTGTTTTAAAATATACGCCGAATCCTGTAATTTATTTCCCCCTCTTTTTTTAGTTTTTTTTCTTACAATGGAAGAGATGAGTCCCCTCCCACATCTGATTTCTTCAGGCCTCCCCCCTCCCACCCTCAATAATTTGGTGAAGTCGGCTCCCCTGATATGTCACTGTTTTGAATTTCAATATTTATACGATTAACTTCTCTCAATATAGAATTCCATACAACAAGATTCAGGATGAACCTAAAATCTGTTATAGCATGAAAAAGGCTTCCTGTATCAGACTTAACTTCTGGAGGGAAATCCCCGCTTTTTATTTCTTCAAGTCCTTGAGCCACTTTAACCACATTCCTTTTCAGAGCATGCACAGATTCCCATTTAGCAGACCATTTTGTATGGCTGGTTCCTTTCGGCTTTTTTTTTTTTTATTCCACTCGGCGATTTAACATTGATAAAACGTCTCCTGGTTAAAGTTATGATCATCTCAAATTGCCTTGCCGCCCTTTCCAGACTGCCGCCTGGGGCAGCTGCCCACCTTCACCCCCTAGATCTGGCCCTGGTTATCATCTTTAGTAGGTTGGATAAATTACACTAATAATAAATGACATGTTAAAAGCTTATCACCCCTTTTGTTTAGACTGACAAGGAAAGAGGGATGCATATACCAAAACAAAGTATCCAGAAACAGTATTTGTGCACACCTCGTAATAGTGAGATGTTCATCTGGCTTGATGTGTGACCACATGCCATACTTCTTAATCTTTTTTCCTGTGCCAGATGTTTTCTAGAATTATTTTAGTCATTAAATATATGGTTTTTGAAGATCATGATATAAAAAAGCAAATCTATATAAATAGTTAGACTAAAAAAGAAGTAATTAAAGTGCTTGAAATCAAATTTTATGTCAGCTAATTTTTTTCTCTGTTTGCTGAATTTGAATTTCATAGTTCTTTTCTAGCATGGGGCAAGTCAAGAGTAACTTAACTGAAGAAGACTTATCTGATTATCATGTAAGTATTAGTTAGCTCATTTTGAACTAAATGAAAAAAAAATGTTTTAGTATGCAATTTTTGATGCAAAACATATATGATCAAGCAACTTCAGAGGTTTAAAAAGGCCATTTTTGCAACTAAGGTTACATAGTTTACATTTGGTTACTGTCTCATTTCATTTCTGTATCTTTTCTAGCAACCATTCACAGAAGAGTTGCCTATGATGGACATATTGTAATTTTTGGGCTAAGCACTGCAACTTTTATGGTAAAAAAGTACAGTTTGCCCAAATTGTGGCACTTAGGCTAATGTGGTGCTTACTCTGAATTTTTTTTCTAAACAACTGCTTATCAAACAGCAATTGTAAGTTTGTGTGTGATATCACTCTCAGAGTTAATATAGACATGAATTTCCCCCTCTTTCTGAACCATATGTTTATTCCTGCAATATTGTTGAAATGAGAGGAAGATATATCACCACCAGTTTTTCCCAGTGACTTGTGTTCTAAACTTTTCTTACAAAACTGCATTGACACTTTTACATTAATGGAACTCATAATGTACCCTTAATTATTATCTCCAAAAGTGTCTAATATAAAATATGTATTCCTATTTAAATATAGTGGCTTGCAGAAATTTAGACTGTGTAGAGTTGGCACCTAGGCATGTGAACTTTGTAGCTGTATTAGTTCATAATGATCTTAGGCCTAATGCACACACACACACACACACACACACACACACACACACACACACACACAAGACTGAGTTTGGCAGAACAAGGAAGAGAGTGTATGATCATTGGAGCAACTTCATATGGAATGGTATGTAGAAACTTATTTCTGATGAAATAATATAAATTATATACTGGGTGATCAGAATTGACCACACAATGAACCTACCGGACGATTCCTCATGGAGAAAGAAGTTGAAAACCGTTGTCTGTTGTCCGATCGGAAGTCACATTCCGGAGATATACGCGCCGAAAGTTTGTGCCGTTGCATCCGGTAAGAATACAGACATTAGAAATAACTCACCCAATCTCTTTGACAGAAAACATGTAATTTATTGATGTGTACCACTACAACACAAATGATAAAACACATGGATTTGTGTCAGATTACAACATATGTTCAAAATGACCACCTTGTAGTGCTGAACAGGCGGCAGCCCGCCGAGGAATAGACATTTGCACGCGTTGGAGCATAGCAGGGGTTACAGTTGTGAGGGCCGCGTGTAAGGTGGCCACTAGGTTGTACAGGCTGTTTTCAGGCTGTCGATATACCAGTTCCTTTAGATGACCCCAAAGGAAGAAGTCCAATGGGTTAAGATCTGGCAATCTAGCGGACCATGCGACATGACCACCATGGCCAAGCCATCGACCGGGATATTCCGTATCCAGCCACTGGCGAACATTCGCAGCATAATGTGCCGGTGCTCCATCATACTGGTACCATAGATTGCTGAGAACAGCCAATGGTACATTTTCTAGTAAGTCCGACAGAATATCATGTAGGAACACCATGTAGTTGGCAGCTGTGACACATTCGGGAAGAAGATATGGTCCCACTAAGATATCGCCCACAATACCACACCAGATAAATAACACCCCACCGGACCTAGTGAGCGTGTTCATGTGTTGTGTGCGGATTGTCCAATGCACAAACATGACTATTATGGGTGTTGCAGATACCCTGTTGTGTAAACCTTGCTTCATCAGTCCACAAGATCCGGCGGATGAAACTATTATCGGCAGCATGTTGCTGTAGCAGCCACTCACAGTATGCCTGTCTTCGAGGATAATCCTGTGGTAATAGGCCTTGCACCCGTGTGATGTGATGTGATGTGATGTGATGTGGATGCAGGTCTTTGTCATGTAGAACGGCAAGTACGGTACTTTGGTGCACACTAAACTGTTGCGCAATCACACGGCTGCTGGTCGTTGGCGCCTCCTCTATGAACTCTAGTGTGGCATCCTTAAGGGATGGTGTTCTCACAGAGGGTCCAGCGCCACTGTCTACCCTTGGACATGGTGCGACATTGCCCATGTCGCGCATTCAAGCGTCAAGCTGCCGTATGACCTGGGCGTCCTGGTGCTGTCGTGCTGGGTATCGCTCGCTGTAGGCCCTTGCTGCATGCAATGCTGAACCATGACATTTCCCCAATGGGAGATACATGTCACAATACTCGCTCAAACTGTACGACATATTGCTACCCACACTACTGTCGAATGTACCAATGCAGTATGAGCTTACCTGCTACTGTCGCCAACCCTTTTTGTCCCTACCTGCTGTATCGTGCAGGCGTACAACTGATGGTTTCACGCCACCATGTCCTTCGAATTTGCATACCCACCTCGTGTCACATTTTAAAATGGTGATTGCCTTTTTTTTTTGTGAGTGGAGGTTTAATGACCACTGTGAGCAACTCAGTGGGCTATAAGTAGTTGCCCGTTCTGAATTTAGGACCACTGGTTCCAGGGAAGGGAGAGAGTCAGTGCTGTAGGACAAACACAACATCCATGCTTCACCAGAATTCAAACCCAGGACCCCTTTCAGACAAATGATCAGAAGCCATCTCCTTAGACCACTGCGCCACCGGGGCAGCTTGATTGCCTTGTGATACGTGCATCTGTATGACTATCCACGTCACTCTGCAATAAGCATGTGCATTACCGGATGTGACATCACAAAACTTTCGTCGCGTATATCTCCAGAATGCGACGTCTGATCGGACAACGGTTTTTGGCTTCTTTCTCCACGAGAAATCGTCTGGTAAGTTTATTGTGTGGTTGATTCTGATCACACTGTATAATATTGCTTTATACACTGGTCCCAAAAGTCATGGGATGCGCACCTAGTATCATGTAGGACCTCTAGCCCGGCGAAATGCAGAAACTCAATGTGGCATCGATTCCACAAGTGGTTGGAAGACTTCTGGAGAGATGTTGAGTCATGCCATCTGAATAGCTGCCTACAGTTCCCTGGTATTTGTAGGTGCAGAATCTTGGGTGCGAATGGACCTTTCCACCACATCCCATAAGTGCTCTATTGGGTTCATGTTGGGCGAACGTGGTGGCCACACCATCCATCAGAACTGTCCAGAATTCTCCTTGAACCAATTTTGGATAACTTGGGTCTAATGACATGGTTCATTGTCCGCCTGGAAAATCCCATCATTGTTGGGGTACAACATGAAGTCCATGAAGGACTGCAAATTGTCACCCAGCAGAGCAAACCAAGTGATTACCGGTTAATGATGTGATTACGAGGACCAAAGGACTCAGACCGTGCCACATAAAGACACCATACACGATGCACATGTATGGAACCACCACCAGCTTGCACAGTGCCTTGTTGACAGTTGGGTCCATGGCCTTATGGGGTCTGCGCCACACCCGAACCCTACCATCAGCATGTAACAACTGGTAGCGTGACTCATCGGACCAGGCCACATGTTGCCAATCTTCCAGGGTCCAATTACCGTGTTCACAAGTCCAGGTAAGTAAGGTGCTGTGTCTAATGTCTTGGTGTTAACAAAGGCACTCTGCTGGGTCTCTGCTCTCATACCCCATGGATGTTAAATTACACTGCACTGACCTAATGGATATCTCCTACATGTTAAATTACACTGCACTGACCTCGTGTACCTCCTGCATTGAATGTGGATGTTATTTGAGCCAGTATCACTTGTCTGTTAGCATGGGCAATCCTGGTCAGACGTCACTGGTCATGGTCATTCAGCACCTGTGGTCTGCCACTGCATTGTCCACGGTGGGTGGTAATGCCTTCCATGAGGTATTCTTGGGACACACGTGACACAGTGGATCAAGGAATGTTGAATGTTCACACAACTATGGAAATTGAATGCCCCATCCATCTGGCTCCCGCAACCATGCCTTGTTCAAACTCCGATAATTCACATCGGCTTGCCATATTCCTACTGGTGGTTGCTCAAGCTGACTCACGAGATTACACCTTGCAACTGATTAAAATCGTGGCGTGCATTAAAGCCTCTATACGACGACAGCCTCAGTTAAAAATGTGCATACTGCTATCCCATTTCAGTGTATAAAGTATTTACTGAGCTTTTAAAAATATCTAATATATAATACAGACTTGTAGAGCAGGAAATGATAAAGGTGTGTCAACACTATACTGTATATATATTGAACACAAAGTTTAATCCTAGTAGTCACCATGAAACCAAAGTTAAGTATTATGATATTTTAGCTGTAAATGTAATAAGAACCTAAAAAACTAAGAACTTTTGCTAGTGATAAAATTACAAAGTAATAGCTTATGAGTTAATATATATGAAATACGTGGAGATAATGTAAATGGACGATGTCATCACTCTTTCCACGTTATTTTTTAAACAACGCATAGCGACTGAACATTTTCCATTTTTTTTTTTATTTTAATAGCTTATGAGAATAGACTGTTGTCTATTTGGCATTCTGTCACACTTGGCAGAATAAATACCATCATGGTAATGAAGTTATGTTTGTGTTTAAACATGTTTTGTTTCATTATACATCATACTGAGTGGTGAAAAATCTTTGTAGATATATGACATGCGTACAAGCTTGTTTTACTGCACAGTAATGGTCTTTAACGTAACATGCAATAAACTCCTCGCTCCAGGATGATAGTTTTCTGAAGAGTTGGCTTTATAGTAACAGTTAAGTGTGGCATCTATGTGCCAAAATGTCTTTAGTTTTGTGTAAAAAGAAAAAAGAAAATTAAATCATATGCCAGTTTCATTGATTAAACAAAATGCTTGTTTGTGATGTAGCTTCTATTGTTCAGCTCAGTTTTAGCCTGGTGAGTTTAATTCACTGTGCTTATACTTCCAGTAGCCATGGTAAATAAAGCTGATGTTGCATACTATATACTTTCTCACAATTTGAAGTGTTTGTGTATTTCTCTCCTCGATCTTGCTCTATTTATTTCACCATAGCTAAATGAAGCTTAACCTTTCCATAGCTATATATGCAGCTCTCTGGTCTTAAGTTTACTTATTTCCATTCTTGGTAGCTTATTGTTTCATTTGCTAGTAGGTAGCACTTCTTATTTTCAACTTTTTAATTTTACTTTCCTGAGGACTTTGATAAACTTCATTGTAAGCTTCACTATTATTTTTACACTCACAAATTTTCTTCCTGGGGAATTGTTGTTACTTTTCTTTTTGCTGCAGGCCCAAACAGCTGTTGGCCCATTCAAAAAAAGTTTGATACCCTATGATAAACTTGTACAAAATTCTAGCGGATAATGCTTACCTTGGCATTCCTTTCCAGCGATGGGAACATTTCACGCATGTGTTTTCCGGTCTTTGTTGATGTTATTGTCCTAAAGTCCGTTGTATGCGATGACTGGCTTTACTTCTCACACTTTTCGCAGGGTATACTCATTGGATCTTTGCCTTAGGATTCAAACACATCAATTTTTACCGTTCTTCATACTCGAAATTTTCGCCCATTTTCTGGGCATCCTCAGGAGCGTTGCGACTTTACCACCGACGTTCGTGGTTAACTTCGCGCTAATGGAGTCCGATACTCCTTGTTGCCATTCGTCGGATATACTTTCCTGGATATATTTCATTATCAAGTCCGGCTGGCGCCATCTATGTTTCATTAAAACAACTTTTTTTTTCTCTTATCCTGGTTTTCTTGTCTTTTTTGCCGGTTTATCTTTTGCTGTTGTTTTTCTTGTCTTATTAGTTTTTTCCGCAGGCCCGATAATGTGCTAGGGTCGTTCTGGTTACATACCCTTGCTTTATTTTTATAGATTAATATTGCTTCTTCCCTCCTCATTTGCCTTTCCGATTTTTTATTCTTTTTTAGCATTTTAATTTCATCGAATTTTGGGAATGTCCAGTTTTCCATGCAGAATTGCACTAAAGCAGTTTTGGCTTCTTTTTTTTGCCAGTTAGATATGTGTTGTTTAAGTCTTTTTTTAATTTGTTTTTCGTACTTCCAATGTACGATATTGGGGGTATGTGTGCAATTGGAATTTCGTAGGTTCCTGATTCTTCTAGCATTTTTTCCTCTGTTTTTTTGTTGACAGTCATACTTTTCACGGTGTGCACTGAGCTTCCTAGTTGTAAGTCATATTTAGCACAGTGCCTATTGATTTCTTTACTCACTCCTTCCAAGTATGGGAAAGCTCCAATGTATTTCAATTTTTTATTCCTCATCTTCCTTTGGTTGTGCACTTCTTGGCCTTCTTTACTCTGAGTCATATGCTTTTTACTCTCATGTATCCATTTATTAATTAGCTTGCTCGGGTACCCATACTTTTGTGATATTTTCGAGATAAACTCTAGCTCTTGATTTTTTAGCCTGTTAGATGTGTGTGTGTACGCTCGCCGTATCAAGTTTACTATGCTGTTTTTTTTATGTATCACTGGATGGTGCGACGAGTATGGTATCAGTACAGGTATGTAAGTTGCTTTTCTGAACACAGAGTATTCAAAACTATTTTTTTTCTTTAGTTGAATGTCCAGGAAGGATAGGCGATTATCCTCTTCAAACTCAATAGTTAGCTCTATGGTGTTAGATTTTGCTAAACTGCTGTGCTAGATCTTGTAGCTCGGCTTTGTTAAGTTTAGACATTATAATATAATGTCGTCTACATATCGAGCATAAAGTATTGGTTTTTCAGGTAGATTTTGAATAATTTCTTGAAGGTATGCCATAATCACTTCTGCGTATAATGCCGATAATGGGGTTCCCATAGGGCCACCTTGCGTTTGTTTAAATATATTTCCTTCAAAATGGAAGATGTTGTTTTCCTTGATGAAATATAAGGTATTCTTTAGCTCTTTCAGTTGTGACAAGCTTAGTTGTTGCATAATCAATTCGATGGCTAGCTCGACAGGAGTGTTTGGGTATAACGCCTTAACGTCCATGGAGGCCATAGTTATTTGCTCTAGGTCTTGATTAATTAATTTGATTTTTTCTATAAACTCATAGCTATTCTTTAATGTATATTGATTCCTCATGAATATTGGGGATAGATAGTTGTATATCTTTTTTTCTAGGTTGATGAGTGGTGAGTTTTTTTTCCGATAGAATCAGTCTTAAAGATGTGTTTTAATTTTTGAGAATATTTTTGGCATCCCTGCTCCCATTGGAGGGTTTGCATTTTTTATTTCAGTTGGTAACGTGCTGTGGTTCCTTATATTAGCCAGGAAGGTAAGTTGTTTGTCGGTGGGATCTTTGTTGATGCTATCGCACTGTAGCTCTGAGATGGCCGTCCGCATTTTATCATTATATTCCAAAGTGTCCATAATAACAATTTTCCCTGTTTTGTCCGCTTCGCAGAATTTGATCGTGGGGTCTTTGCAAAGATTTAATAGTTGTTTTCTGTCATACTTCAATTTATTAATCTTGCAGTTTTTTTTGTGCTTAGCGTTATACTCTTTAAGCATGATTCTGAATAGCTTAAACCTTAGATCGGTAGCATGCTCTGGATGTACTTGCTGCACAATATCTTCTAAGATAGGAATGTACTCTTCTGTTCTTTGCATTTTTGAACTTCCCTTTTTGTTGGTAAAGTTCGATTAACACTTACCGCTCGTGGGGCTTGGCTTTCAATTCTTATTTCCGTTATGTGGATGCGGCATGGGGTTTTTCATTTAGTTGCGGGTCCACTTCCATTTTTTTTTTTTTTCCGTTGGTATTTATCTGGCCTCGTCACTAAATGAGTTTTTTTCCTTTGCTGTCTCTTCATTTACTTCAATAATTTTTCATAACCTGAGTACTTTCGGTAATAATCCATTACCGTCATCTAGTGGACGTTTTGCTCCGACTAGCACGGATCGTGTCAGCTGGGCATTTCGGTGGCTCTCGCGGGCTGCTTCTGTTATAGGCTATCGCTTCTTCTTGGGCGTTGTGGCGCCATCTCTTGTTGGTCACTGATCTCATTTTTCGAACTTTTTAATTTTTTGCTCAATTTTAATTAAATTTCTCCAGCTGTTTCTCAAAATATTAGGGTCATTATGGTTGCAAACTTTTGCCCTATTTTTTTCAATCATTACCGACTCTGCTATTCTGAGGTGTTTTTCGGATTTACAGCTTTTAATGATTTTTATATTTTTGAATTTAGGATATTTTTGGTTAGCCAGACAGTATTGAATAAGTGCTGTTTTTTCTTCTTTTTTCTGCCAATTTTTTACGTGTTGTTTAATCTGTGTTTAAGCTTATTTTTGGTACTTCCTATATAAGCCATTGGAGGATTTTCAGTAATAGGAATTGAGTAAATACCTGCTTTTTCTAACATTTTTATTTTTTCATTATTTTTTATTACCATATTTTTGATGGTATTTACTTTTCCTCCAATTTGAATGTTATGCTTTTTACAAATATTATTAATTTCATTGATAGTACCTTTAATGTAAGGAAAACCATTTAAATATTTGACTTCTTTTTTATTTACTACAGCATTATTTTTTATTTTCTTTATTACTTCTGTGTTCCATTTTTTTATTAAATGGTTAGGATAACCAAAGCTACCTGCAATTTTTTTTATGAATTTGATTTCTTCATTGATGAACTGACTATTTTCAGAGTGCGTATATGCTCTTTTAATTAAGGTTTTTAGACTATTGCATTTTTGAGGATAAGGATGTGCCGAATTGTATGGGATTAGAACAAGAACAAATGAACTTTTTCGATAAACCCTGTATAGTAACTTATCTGTGGATTTGATAACTTGTACGTCCAAAAAGGCTATTGCATTATTTTTTTCTATTTCAACTGTGAGTTTACCCAACTATAGAATTACCGAAAGTACTCGGGTTATGAAAAAATTATTGAAGTAAATGAGGAGGCAGCAAAGGAAAAAAATTCATTTAGTGACGAGGCCAGATAAATACCAATGTAAAAAAAAATGAAGTGGACCCGCAACTAAATGAAAAACCCCCATGCCGCATCCACATAACGGAAATAAGAATTGAAAGCCAAGCCCCACGTGCGGTAAGTGTTAATCGAACTTTACCAAAAAAAGGGAAGTTCAAAAATGCAAATGCATTAATGCACGTTAAAAAAATAACCTCCAATATCGGAAGTAAATTGAAATCTTCTGTTCTTGGGGTTTTAGGTGGAAATGCGTATTTTTTCCCACGTTGTAGCACTGCCTTTTCACTAAAAGTTAGCGCTCTCGATGATTGATTCACAAACACTGGGTATTCTGTACTTTCATCACCCCTCATTTTGATTCCATCTAAAAGGGCATTAAATTTCTTGGCAGTTGAGCTTTCTGCCGCCTTCTGTTGGCTGTCGACTATTTCGTTAATTTCAGTGAGAACATCTTCTATAATAAGGGTTTTCCATGTCCCGTTAAAATTCTTATACTCAGTATTCAGTATCTGGTTCCACATATTATAGCACTGAATGTGGTTTTGGTATAGTTGTTTTCTTTTATAAATGATTTCTGCACTTAGTCTTTTCTCTTGACACGTTAATAGCAACCTTTTGTCTTTTCCATGCATAGGTTTGTTGGAAATTCGTAAGTATTTTGGTATAATATTAAAGTATCTACAGTTCATTAAGAACTTTATTTGGATATCTTCTTTTACCAGTTTAATTTTCTTTTTTTAAACTTCCTTATGATGTTTAGTTCTTTAGGCGTCAGCAGGCTTCTATACTTCATTATCCATTCCGTATCGTTGTTCCACACGTGACCGATTCTAATGCATGTATAACGAATCAATCCCAATTAGTAGTTCTAATTCTGACTATTATATAGCTCTAATCATTCTACTATTCTCTTTTACGTGCGATATTTCAAAGTAACTTGTACAAAATTCTAGCGGATAATGCTTACCTTGGCATTCCTTTCCAGCGATGGGAGCATTTCACGCACATGTTTTCTGGTCTTTGTTGATGTTATTGTCCTAAAGTCCGTTGTATGCGATGACTGGCTTTACTTCTCACACTTTTTGCTGGGTATACTCATTGGATCTTTGCCTTAGGATTCAAACACATCAATTTTTACCGTTCTTTATACTCGAAATTTTCGCCCATCCTCTGGGCATCCTCAGGAGCGTTGCGACTTTACCACCGATGTTCGTGGTTAACTTCGCGCTAATGGAGTCCGATACTCCTTGTTGCCATTCGTCGGATATACTTCGCTATCAAGCCCGGCTGGCACCATCTATGTTTCATTAAAACAACTTTTTTTTTCTCCTATCCTGGTTTTCTTGTCTTTTTTGACGGTTTATCTTTTGTTGTTGTTTTTCTTGTCTTATTAGTTCTTTCCACAGGCCCGATAATGTGCTAGGATCGTTCTGGTTACATACCCTTGCTTTATTTTATAGATTAATATTGGAAAACCGGACATTCCCAAAATTCGATGAAATTAAAATGCTAAAAAAGAATAAAAAATCGGAAAGGCAAATGAGGAGGGAAGAAGCAATATTAATCTATAAAAATACTAATAAGGCAAGAAAAACAACAACAAAAGATAAACCGGCAAAAAAGACAAGAAAACCAGGATAGGAGAGAAAAAAAAAAGAAAGTTGTTTTAATGAAACATAAATGGTGCCAGCCGGGCTTGATAATGAAATATATCCAGGAAAGTATATCCGACGAATGGCAACAAGGAGTATCGGACTCCATTAGCGCGAAGTTAACCACGAACATCGGTGGTAAAGTCGCAACGCTCCTGAGGATGCCCAGAGGATGGGAGAAAATTTTGAGTATAAAGAACGGTAAAAATTGATGTGTTTGAATCCTAAGGCAAAGATCCAATGAGTATACCCAGGGAAAAGTGTGAGAAGTAAAGCCAGTCATCGCATACAACTGACTTTAGGACAATAACATCAACAAAGACCGGAAAACACGTGCGTGAAATGTTCCCATCGCTGGAAAGGAATGCCAAGGTAAGCATTATCGGCTAGAATTTTGTACAAGTTACTTTGAAATATCACACGTAAAAGAGAATAGTAGAATGATTAGAGCTATATAATAGTCAGAATTAGAATTACTAATTGGAATTGATTCTATGATAAACTGTTAATTTTCTTTTTACAAAATTGTGTTATTACATCTTATTTTTTCAACCCTTTACTGTCAACAACTGATTCCCCCTCTCCCATCTTTTTAAATATGTCTTTGTTTCAACATTTAAAACATGGCCAAACTTTTTCTCATAAATACCATAATTCATTCGTCATCCATGTGGCCAACTCTGATGAAGATTTTGTCTTGAAGCGGGAATTAAAATCTGCATCTCCTGGTTTCTGTATGTTAATATTGCACCCCAACTAAGACAACACATTTCCAAAAACAAGTATAGAATCTGGACAACCATTCTGAATGCATTATTTTAGACATGTGTCTCACTGTAAGTAGTGACAATTCCATCCTGGTGACACAATCCAAGCCAAAAATTGCTTTCTTTCGGTAATCACTAATATTGCTTCAAAATTTCTAAGGAGCTGGCCACGTTGATGGATAGTGAATTACAGTATTTCTGTGCCAAAACTAACTAGCTAGTTTGCCAACAATGTGATTTGGTGATTTTATTTTTTGTGATTTCCTGTGATGCATGAAGAGTTTTTGGCATAATATAATTTAACTTCTGATCCTCATGTTCTGAATTGTATATATTTACTTAGCAACATACTCAAATGTTTTGCACTGTTATGATGCTAAAATGGAAATGGGAAATCAGTCTAGATGGAGATTTTCCATAGAATTTCCACAGAAAATTTGAATTAGCAATAATATCCAGATTTATATGTGCAAGTTTAGTGTACATTTGTGGAAAAGATTCCCAAAGTGCTCACAGAATTGCTTCATGATTGGGGAGATTAAAAATGTTTTTTTTTTTTTTAATTTATCATAAGAAATTTATACTTCAAGTTTTTAGATTCTGTACTAATTCTTACCACTTATGAGTTTAATACAAGGTCTAATCAGAATGTCTGGATGATAGTCCACATGTAAATTATAGCACACACAGATGCCGTTTGTCCATGCATGTCTCACACTCAGCAGCAGCAGCAGCTTATTACACTCCTTCAGTCATAGAACAGCAGTGTTGTACCTGTGCATTGCAGTTCATTATGTCCAAAAGTTATGTACACAAAAAATTCAGAGGACTGCTACCAAAATCTATGAATGGATGCAAATTACTTAAATGAAAAGAAAGCTAAGAATAATGAACTTTTCAATGATTTCAGTTTAAAAGAAAAGCAAAAATTATGGTGGAAAGCAACAGTTATCCTGAACACCTTTCATCAGGGTTCTTAAGCTCAAGTGCATGATTTAGTGTGACTGGACTAGCCACTAGAGAAATGGGTGATCAACTGAGAATTTCTTTTAGTTTTATTGCAGACCCTTTTACAGAATATTTAAGCATGTAAAATCATCCATTAAAATTTATCAAATGACTAACCAGAAAGTAAGCCACTTGTCTGTAGCTTCTGTCTTGAATTTACAGAAACCTTTTAAATTGGCTCCATATGAATTTTTTACTTTTCCTCAAAGTGAAGGAAACTGAAGGACAAGATTCATTAACATTAAAAAATGATAAAAAAAATTGCAATGGAGCAATTTTTCATGATATTGGGAACTGAGTTTTAGCTGTTCTTCCAGCAGTGGAAGGGATTCTGGAATAAGTGTCCATGTGGGGAAACCTACATTTAAGTGCAGTAGCATAGCCAGAAATTTCTTAAGGAGAGGGGTCCATGATGTTGGCCAATTGGTGAAAGCCTCGTATACACACATATATATATCTCAAAATTCGTGCTCCGTCTCCCCTCAATGAACCCTCCCCCGCGTATGCCACTGTTTGAGTGTATTAAGCTTTCATCATTATACAATGAAGAGCAATTGAATTAGAGATATCTGTCTAGTAACGTGTAGCACCACCTTCCGCCCTGATGACGGTGGCGATTCGTTTCGACAAGACACTGGAAGTGTTCGGAAGCCATACGGATCCATGACCCCTGAACAAGCTCCCACAGTTCACGAAGATTTGATGGAGGGGGTCAGAGCCTCGAACATCTCTCTCGATGGCATCCCAGATGTGCTCAATGAGATTGAGGTCAGGTGACCTAGCTGGCTAAGGAAGCGAGGTCACGTCGGTGGAGTGCTCATCCAGCCATTCGGGAGCAATGGCACGGTGCATTGTCTTGTTGCAGGATGAGTCCCCAGTGGGATATTGAAGACGCACAAACGGGAGCAAATGGTCGTCCAGGATATCCCGGTAACATTGACCTTTGAGGGACGATGTCACACATACCAGGGGTCCCATTTCAGACCACGTAAACAGTCCCCAGACGAGAATGCCACTCCCACCAGCTAGAAGAGTACACTGCTACCAAGAAGGATCCATCGCTTCATGTGGTTTGCGCCGTACTCGTATCGTGCCATCTGCATGTACCAACGTGAATCTAGACTAATCAGTCCAAGCAACATTCTTCCACATGTCTAGGGTCCAGTGGCGATGTTCCCGTGCCCATGCTAATCTTTGCACCCTGTGATGTGCAGTCAGCAGCAGTACCCTCGTGGGGACGATGGCTTCTGTACCCCATAGCGAGGAGATGGTTCTGGATGGTGTGGATGCTTACACGTTTTTGTGCACCAGCGTTAAATTGCCGAGCGATTTCTTGCACTGTGGCCCGTCTATCCACTCTTACAATGCGAGCTAGCCAACAATGACCCCGCTCTTCCACACGCTGTTGTCCATGGCAGTTGGCCCTTGCAGGGATGGTTTTACTGGATTTGATGTACTCACGGTGCACCTGTGACACAGTGGCTCGTGAAAATCCCAGTGACTGCCGAGATGGAGTGACCCATTTGTCGGGCCCCGACAATCTGCCCACGATCAAATGCGCTTAGATTCTTCGTCTTGCGCATACTGTGCCCGATTCTTACTGATTCCCGTCGCATCACTCCTTATATTGTCGGATTGCTGGATACGTCATGTCATTTCCGTTTACAGGACCACCCACAGTGCCACATTTGCATAATGCCAGCTATCTCTAATTCAATTGCTCTTCAGTGTAAGTTAACTAGTTCTTCTTTTACAGCTTCAGTCCAGATACTTGTTGAACAGACCCCATGGACTCAATTTTGAAAGGCTGTTTCTTGTTAATTGTCTTGCATTTGTGTAGAACAGAATACTGCTGTGATGTTGCAGAAATGTATCAACATGAAACATGTTAAGTAAATCTAGTAGGAATTTTCAATAATTATCAACAATTTAAAAAATGTTTAAAATGATGACTTCAGTGCAGTTGCACCAAAGCAATTATAAACAAGTTTGTAAAATCATGCAATGCATTGATTATAATATGCTTTCCAACATACCAGAAATCATTACTCAAGTTATCACTCAAAATAATGGCTGTGGAATAAATCTCAGTCCTGTGCCCTGACCCTTGATCCCATATTGATGATATTCAACAGAACCGGTTCGGTATACCTCCGAAATAACATGATGAAGTTTTGTCGCAATCGAAGCATTTTTATGTAAGTTATGATGCATAAGGGCTATGGAATAGATCCCGCTCCTGTGTCCTAACCTTTGACCCCATTTCGCCCATTTTCAATAGAATTCGTCCCCAGGCAGGTCCCTACAACATACTAACATTTCATTCAAATCAAAACATTTTTACGTACGCTATGACGCATAATGGCGATGGAAGTGATTCCGCTCCTATGACCTGACCTTTGACCCCATTTCGGCCATTTTCAATAGGGTTTGTGGCCAGGTAGTCCCCTACCACATACTAAAATTTCATCGAAATGGAACTTTTTTACGTTAGTTATGACGCATAACAGCAGTGGAATGGATCCCACTCCTATGTACTGACCTTTCACCCCATTTCCTTCCCAGGTGATACCCTACCAGATACTATAATTTCATCGAAATCGAACGATTGTTACACGAGTTATCATGCGGACGGACATACGCACACAACGCGTGACGTAATGAAGCAGATGGGAATCGCGAACATCTGCTGGCAAGAGTATGACGTCATAAAACTTTAATAGGATCCACACACAACACGTGACGTAATGAGACAGATGGTCTGACTGCGCGCCAACATTCTCAAACGCGAGATTGTGACGTCATAAGATTTCTAAGCATTGGAAACATTAATGGAACGACGCCATGACACTAAAAACGTTATAATTCGGGGTGGTTATTTAACTACTAAACGAATTCTCCTAAAGTCGAGATCAAGCTAAATCGATTTCTAGTACCAGAAAACGGTAGGTTAACGACTTTCATCAAAATTCTTAGAGCCGTTTTCAAAATAAAATGTACATACATACATACAAGAATTGCTACTTTAAGGTGGACGTCAAGTAATTTTGCTTCCTATACTTCCAATGGAAAAACTTCTGTACACATTTTCTTCACAATTAATGAAATGCGTTCCCAAGAATGAAAATTTGAACATCGATTAAAATAGCTTCATTTCATAACTTGGAATACTTAATATTTTCTAAACCATAACCGTAATAATATTTTCTAAACCATAACCGTAATTATGCAATCCAACATTTATTTGTCCACTGACGTCATCAAAGTACAGGTCACGCCATCTTTTTTCTGGTTTCAACACCACCAAAGGAAACCTTATTGTTTTTTAATGCAATTATGCTTATGTTTTAGAAAATGTTAAGTATTCCAAGTTATAGTATGAAGTTATCTTAATCGATGTTCAAATTTCCATCCTTGGGAACACACTAATTGTGAAGGAAATGTGTACAAAAGGTTTTCCATTGGAAATATAGGAAGCAAAATTACTTGACGTCCACCTTAATAGTGTGGGATAAGGGCGATGGAATGGATCCCGATCCTATGTCCTGACCTTTGACTCCATTTGTCCCATTTTCATTAGGGTTCCTCTCCAGGTGGTCCCCTACCACATACTAAAATTTCATCGAAATCGAACCATTTTTACTCACCTTATGACGCATAAAGGTAATGGAATGCATCGTGCTCCTATGTCCTGACCTTTGACTCCACTTCACCCATTTTCAATAGGGTTCGTCCCCAGGTGGTCCCCTACCACATACTAAAATTTAATTGAGATCGAACCATATTTACGCAAGTTATGACACATAAGAGCAATTGAATGGATCCCGCTCTTATGGCGCGACCTTTGACCCCACTTCACCCATTTTCAATAGGGTTCATTCCCTGGTGGTCCCCTACCACATACTAAAATTTCATCGAAATTGAACCATTTTTACGTGAGTTATCGTGCCGACGGACGGACGGATGAAGCTGGAGCATACACGCTTCTTCAACTTACGGTTGGAAAGCGTAAAAAAAGAGGTCATAGGCTTTCTGAAGAATTGTTTTTGTCTGGGTTTATGTGTATTTGTTATCAAAATACTTTATATAGTTATTATGTAATGACATTACTATGTCAAGTTGTACTTTAATGATGTGCTTCATATTTGAATGTCACCTGCCCTACTGTTCTGCAGATTTTCCATACATTGCACCCATATTTTTCCTTTTGTTATGTTCTATGGCCTTTGTCTTTATCCCTTTTGTTCATTTGATATCGTTTGAACAAGTGCTAGGCCTAGTAATTGTTCAGTGAAAGTAAACTAACCCAGTACTGTATATAGTACAAAATCAAAGGAAAGTAGCTGTAGTGCACAGAAGTTGTGATGGGTGACATCTTAGGAAAGTAATTGGTTAAACAAATTGTTCAACCATTTTCTGTCTAAAACAAAAATTTCTGTACAAAAAACTAGCGGATAATGCTTACCTTGGCATTCCTTTCTAGCGACGGGAACATTTCACGCACGTGTTTTCCGGTCTTTGTTGATGTTATTGTCCTAAAGTCCGTTGTATGCGATGACTGGCTTTACTTCTCACACTTTTCGCTGGGTATACTCATTGGATCTTTGCCTTAGGATTCAAACATCAATTTTTACCGTTCTTTATACTCGAAATTTTCGCCCATACTCTGGGCATCTTCAGGAGCGTGGCGACTTTACCACCGATGTTCGTGGTTAACTTCGCGCTAATGGAGTCCGATACTCCTTGTTGCCATTCGTCGGAAAAACTTTCCTGGATATATTTCGTTATCAAGCCCGGCTGGCGCCATCTATGTTTCGTTAAGAACACTTTTTTTTTCCGTATTTTTTTTTAATTTTTTTTTTTTTTAATTTTCTTCTCCTATCCTGATTTTCTTGTCTTTTTTTGCCTGTTTTTCTTTTGTTGTTGTTTTTCTTGTCTTATTTGTTCTTTCCACAGGCCCGATAATGTGCTAGGGTCGTTCTGGTTACACACCCTTGCTTTATTTTTGTAGATTAATATTGCTTCTTCCCTCCTCATTTGCCTTTCCGATTTTTTATTCTTTTTTAGCATTTTAATTTCATCGAACTTTGGGAATGTCCGGTTTTCCAAGCAGAATTGCACTAAAGCAGTTTAGGCTTCTTTTTTTGCCAGTTAGATATGTGTTGTTTAAGTCTTTTTTTTTAATCTGTTTTTCGTACTTCCAATGTACGATATTGGGGGTATGTGTGCTATTGGAATTTCGTAGGTTCCTGATTCTTCTAGCATTTTTTCCTCTGTTTTTTGTTGACAGTCATACTTTTCACGGTGTGCACTGAGCTTCCTAGTTGTAAGTCATATTTAGCACAGTGCCTATTGATTTCTTTACTCACTCCTTCCAGCTATGGGAAAGCTCCAATGTATTTCAATTTTTTATTTATCATCTTCCTTTGGTTGTGCACTTCTTGGCCTTCTTTACTCTGAGTCATATGCTTTTTACTCTCAGGCCAAGAAGTGCACAACCAAAGGAAGATGATAAATAAAAAATTGAAATACATTGGAGCTTTCCCATAGCTGGAAGGAGTGAGTAAAGAAATCAATAGGCACTGTGCTAAATATGACTTACAACTAGGAAGCTCAGTGCACACCGTGAAAAGTATGACTGTCAACAAAAAACAGAGGAAAAAATGCTAGAAGAATCAGGAACCTACGAAATTCCAATAGCACACATACCCCCAATATCGTACATTGGAAGTACGAAAAACAGATTAAAAAAAGACTTAAACAACACATATCTAACTGGCAAAAAAAAGAAGCCAAAACTGCTTTAGTGCAATTCTGCTTGGAAAACCGGACATTCCCAAAGTTCGATGAAATTAAAATGCTAAAAAAGAATAAAAAATCGGAAAGGCAAATGAGGAGGGAAGAAGCAATATTTATCTACAAAAATAAAGCAAGGGTATGTAACCAGAACGACCCTAGCACAATATGGGGCCTGTGGAAAGAACAAATAAGACAAGAAAAACAACAACAGAAGAAAAACAGGCAAAAAAAGACAAGAAAACCAGGATAGAAGAAGAAAATTTAAAAAAAAATAAAAAAAAATACGGAAAAAAAAAAAGTGTTCTTAACGAAACATAGATGGCGCCAGCCGGGCTTGATAATGAAATATATCCAGGAAAGTTTTTCTGACGAATGGTAACAAGGAGTATCGGACTCCATTAGCGCGAAGTTAACCACGAACATCGGTGGTAAAGTCGCCACGCTCCTGAAGATGCCCAGAGTATGGGCGAAAATTTCGAGTATAAAGAACGGTAAAAATTGATGTTTGAATCCTAAGGCAAAGATCCAATGAGTATACCCAGCGAAAAGTGTGAGAAGTAAAGCCAGTCATCACATACAACGGACTTTAGGACAATAACATCAACAAAGACCGGAAAACGTGCGTGAAATGTTCCCGTCGCTAGAAAGGAATGCCAAGGTAAGCATTATCCGCTAGTTTTTTGTACAAGTTACTTTGAAATATCGCACATAAAAGAGAATAGTACAATAATTAAAGCTATATAATAGTCAGACTTAGAACTACTAAGTGGAATCAAAAATTTCTGTTTATATAATTTTTTATTGTACTGCCTCACTTTTACCTTTGTAAGTAAATAAAATTTGTTTTATATACTTTTATATGTGCAGGAACTTACTTATTTTACCAAGAAAGAAATACTTATGTAAGTATGAATTTTATATGTATTTAATGAAGTGTTTTTCATCCTCATTTAAAAAAAAATCAGTTTTAATGTTTTGAAATAATTGCATTTAGGTTCATCACACTCCTGCAATAATTAACCATTTAAGCAAGTCCTTGAATCAATTAAGGAAGCTTAAGTTTTGAAGTATTTGCATATTTTCCTTGTTCTGTTCTTCATGTATATTTGCTTTTTAAAGGGAATATACGACCAAATAAACAATTAGTAATTTTGTAGTGTTATTGTTCCTTAGTTTTATTTTTTAAATATGAACATAATATAAGTTTACCAGATTTGTTCTTGACTTATGAATTCTTATGTTCACCTTGTCCCGTTTGCAGTTACATCTGTGAAAATCCTCCAAATATGTGGCGTCAGTGAATAAACAAAGACATCGCTCTTTCCATGTTTTAACACACAGCAAACAAAAAATTGTTATTCGGTCACCACCGGGAATTGAACTCCGGATCTCGCGATATCTAGCCGAGCGTGTTAGCCTTACAGAACGGTTAACGTGTAAGGCTAACGCGCTCGGCTAGATATCGAAAGATCCGGGATTCAATTCCTCGGCGGTGACCGAATAACAATTTTTCGGTTGCTGTGTGTTAAAACGTGGAAAGAGCGATGTCTTTGTTTAATCGCAGTTACATCGTTAGATTTGATTCTTTGCTGTCTTTGTATTCCAAACACGTCCTTTGTTATATCTTTCTTGTAGCCTCTAGGTGATCAGGTATTTAAGACTTCTATAGTTGAAATCCGATCCCCTCGTTTGTTTTGCTGTACATATCCAGTTCTTGTCAGGAACCTTGTTGGAGATTCAGAATTTCGAACAGGTCCAGCACTTGTCGGAATTCTAACGAAAGTTTGTTAATATAGCCATACTCACAATAAAAGTTATTTTAGAAAGTAATATATTTGCAGATACATTACAGACTTTTTATACATTTGAATACTTTTTGGGGATTAAAAATTTTTTACATCGTTTTCTTCTAGTCGTATTTCCATTTTTTGGTTACATAATAAAATTAAGGAAGTGTTTCATAAGTTCATATTGGGTCATTCCATTCCAAATCAACAAATTTGATTTTTTTGGGTTACCCCTTAGACATGTGTTTTGATGAAACTTTAATCACTGATAGTATATATAGAGAGGAGACAGAATCCAGAATTTTAGTTTTTTTCAGTGAGTAGGGGGAGATTTCCCTCGTGAATCTTCATTCAAGGACATATTTTTGAAAAAAAGTTCATGGTTTTATTAATAATATTGCTTGCATTGGTCCTAAACTAATCATTCAGGTATCATTTTAAAGGCAAGATCGCAATCTTTCTAAAACAGCAAGTAAGTTGAATGTTTTTTTTTAAAATTTGCAAACAGTTTTGAATAGTTAACATTTAATTTTTTTTTGGAATTTAAAAATTTATATCTTTAATGTGCAAATGAAATCAGCTATAAGCTTTGGTCTATTTGAAGACTTAGAACTAATTTGTCTCCTACTAATTTCAAGTTGATATTCCAAGGCTTACTTGGCTTTTAAGGTTGCCAAACTTTAAAAGTCAATTTGGGCATAAGACGGACTGTGGAAAAATGGACATCATTATGAGAAATAAGAATTCAATCTGAAAACAATGTAACAAATACCAACTGCAAGAAACAGCTCACAAGAAAAAAACTACATAAGGGAGCATTGAAGAACGGCCTTAAAATACTGACTAAATCATTAACCTCTGCAGCGATGTTGAAAATAAGATGAAATATCAATTTTTAATGGAATAAAATGTAATTACATAACATAATAGAGATTGAAATTTATGTTGCAGATATAAAAAAAAAAAAGCCGTAATTTTAATAATACAGTAGGTCTGCTGTGCTATGGTAAGAGTTGATAGAAAATGAAAACCTATAAAATGAAGTGGGAGGGGATCCATTAATTACCCACAACCTTGACAAATGACATGAATATCACACCTCAGCCACTGAGTTCTTGGACCAAGCACTCAGTAGCTCTGGTGCCTCAACAGAAGAGTACACCATTTTGATAACTTTTTGATGACGTAATGTAGGTGCCAAAATGCTTCTTTGGACAAACACTGAAGTTTTAAGTTGCCTTATCTTTTTATTGCATTTTTGTTGTAAGAACCACTCATCACCAAGCCTCTTATCATTACCTTTGGATATCCTACAAATTTATTCATTTTTACTCAATGATAGCAAAAATTACACTTTCTACTGTTATAACCCTGTGTGATTGTTAAGTTGACATTTCAAGACTGTAGATAAGCAGTTCTATTCAGATTTTAGCATGCATTGAAGTAAAAACTTAAAGAGGAACTTTTTTTTTTTTGTCTGAGAAAAAAAACAAAAACTCTTTTGACTGTTAAACCCAATAGAAACAGACATCAATTACAATAGTGCAATATCATTTTCCATAAAAATAACTTTGAGTTGCAATAGTAAATCATGACCCTTATAATTAAACATAAATGAGAAAAAGTAGTATGTGGTTCCTTTTTGAAGACCTATGTGTGATACATATCTTTTAGATACATGGCATTGTGATTTGAACATCTTCATTCAGGAGTAATAAGGATTGCAATGAACAAATCCATGATCTCCTACATTTTAACAGCAAGTGTGGGCATTTCTTCTTTTTAGGGTTACCGGACAGCCCTGGATTTGTAATTACATCCGGGGCCATGTCCAGGATTAAAGAAAAAGTCTGGTATTTTTAAATGAGTGGTTATAAAAGTTGAAGAAGAATAAATTATTAACTTATAGAAGCAAAAGATAAAAAAGCACAAAACCTTATTGTTTTTACTAGGATGGAGGTAATGGATTCCTGAAAATACCCTCCATCCCAGAAAAAAAAAATATTTCATTAAAAATTGAAAGAAATTTGTCTCACCCTGTTCTAGGCATTGGCTGCTCGGCACATATAGTTAATAATTGTGTTCAGACTGCTGCAAATGCACTACCCGTGGATACTGAAGTGATAGTAACTAAAATATATTGAAAATCCTCCAAATACATGGTGTCAGTGAATAAACAAAGACATCACTCTTTCCACATTTTAGCAACACACAGCAACCAGAAACTTGTTATTCGGCCACTGCTGGAAAATCGAATCCCAGATCTCTCGATATCTAGCCAAACACGTTAGTCTCGCACCACGGTGGCGAACAATCCACGGTGCTATGTGTGTTTTCTGTCAGCTTCTGACATAAATCCATAAGATGGGCTCAGCTACTGAGACGTCTCCATCTGGTGGGCATTAATGGCACTGGCTATATATTAATTACAGCAGGATTTATGATGTCAGAAGCTGACAGAAAAACACACATAGTGCCATGGGCTGTTGGCCACCATGGTTTAAAGCTAACACGCTCGGCTAGATATCGAGAGATCTGGGGTTCGATTCCCCAGCAGTGGCAGAATAACAATTTTCTGGTTGCTGTGTGTTGCTAAAACGTGGAAAGAGCGATGTCTTTGTTTATTATTATATACATAAACTATATTGTGTGTGTGCAGAAGTTCTACCAGTTTTTGTAATAGATGCAAATTGTGATCGGAGTAGTTAAGTCACAGATGACGCTGTGATGCCGAATTTTCGGCCAATAAAGCGTAGAGCAGTAGAGCATATAGAAGCACTAGGTTTGTCCAAGTAAGTCATTCATAACGGAAATCGCAGACGGTGCAACATGGCATGCGATAAGGAGCACATTAGACATTGTTTACTGCAAGAGTTTGATAAAGGCACTACTGCGGCTTGCTGCAACATCTGTCAAGTATATGTGGAGGATGCAGTTGATGATAGCACATGTCGTCGTTGGTTTCGGAAATTCCAGGACGGAGACGGAAGCTGTAAAGATAAACCATGTCCTGGACATCCATCCGTGGTTTCTGATGAGGATGTGGACCAAGCCATAACAAATGACCCACATCCAACCATTTAGGAATTAGCGGAAACATTGTCGGTACACAGAACAACAGTCAAAAGATGTATGCATGCGCTTGGGTTCATCACCAAGTTTGATAACTGGGTTACGCACCAACTTTCCGCAAAGCAACGAGAGGAGAGAAACTGTACCTGTGTTTCTTTGCTTTCTCATCACAGAAATGAACTGTTTTTGAGATTAATTGTGACTGGTGATGAGAAATGGGTACTGTACCGCAATGTTAAGCATTGATGGACTGTGTGCCAAGGTGCAGAACCTGCTCCATCAACCTCAAAAGGAGGACTGCATCCCAAAAAGGTTTTGTTGAGTGTTCGGTGAGATGTCCAGGGAATAATCCACTGGGAGGTGTTGGTACCTAACCGAACAATAAATGCTGACCTCTACTATCAACAGTTAGACAGATTGCGAGAACAACTGACATCAAAGTGGCCAGCACTCGTCAATTGCAAAGGCGTGATCCTTCATCATGATAACGCTAGACCTCATGCTGCTTTAATCACTCGGCAAAAATTACTGGACTTTGGTTGGGAAGTGTTACCTCATCCGGCATACTCCCCTGACCTGGCACCTACGGACTACCACCTTTTTTCGATCATTACAGAGCGCCTTCGCTCTCCAAACCTTCGATGATGTGGACGACGTGAAAACGGTATTACACTATTTTTTTTTACTCTAAACCACAGGAGTTTTTCTGGTATGGGATACACCTACTCATAGACAGATGGCAAGAGGTCATACAGAATGATGCTAATTATGTGCAATCCTAGGTACGTTATTTGTTGTGTTCTCCTTTCTTTATAGCCTACAAAAACAGGTAGAACTTATGCACACACCCAATACAAATATTTTCATGTACACACTGTCAGAACCACCCAACTTAAAGAATTCTGCAAATTTGTAGATAGGCGGTGAGGATGGGTTTGCCTCCTCGGGGCGCTCCGTGGTAACAATGGCACACACAACAGCAATTAGGCCTCTGTGAATCTTGGAGAGGTGCAAGCTAGTTCTGTGTGACATTGGCGAAAAGACCCCAACTCACTGGGGTTTGTTCCAGAATCCTTAGGTTGAATGACCAACTGGAACCATCAGTTGTGGGCTAATCCACCACACTGATGTACTTACCTGATTAAAAAGACAAAAAGAAATATTAAGAATGACTCAAGTGTGGGATATGGTGGACCTACCACACTTGAGAAGGACGGTCCACCACGGAATCGACCTGGACTTTCTAAACGGCGTATGAGAAAGAGATCTCGGCTGAGTGAATGTAAGATTGGTGTATGGAATACTAGAGGTATAAATGGCAAGATGAGTGAGGTGATTGAGGAGATGAATAAGTATAGACTGGATGTGCTGTGTGTAAGTGAAACCAAAAAGAAGGAAATTGGGGTAGAAGAAGTGAATGGCACGGTGAGTGTGTGGTCTGGAGTATTGGATAATATGAGAGGACAGGCTGGTGTAGGTGCGATTTTAAGTGAAAAGATGAAGAACAACTTGATTCACTATAGTTGCATTAGGGAGAGAATTCTCTGGATTCGTTTGAAAGTGAAACTTCAGAGAATTGTAATTGTTGTAGTGTATGCTCCTTGTGACTCGGAACCTTCTGATAAGAAGGAAGATTTCTGGAATGAGCTAAAAGCTGTTTTGAGCCAGTTTGATGCTAAAGAAAAAGTTATAATAGCGGGGGATTTCAATGCCAGAGTAGGTGTGCAGAATGCAATTTCTGACAATGTTCTGGGTAAATTTAATGATCCTTGTGTGAATGATAATGGTGAAAGATTAATTGAACTCTGCATTGAGAATGGTCAATGTGTATCTAATACATTTTTCAACCACAAGTATATTCACTCATATACTTGGGAAAATCGTACTCTTGGTCAAAAGAGTGTAATAGATTTTGTTGTTTACGATCAGCGTTTGAAACACTTAGTTGTTGACACCCGTGTGATGAGAGGTGCGGATGTTGGTTCTGATCATTACTTGGTGGTGTCACAAATGAAACTTAATGTTGGTTGGAGGAAAAGGAATAGGAAGAGACCCAGGATAGAAAGAATAAAGGTTGATAGGCTCCTTGAAGATCATCAGAGGTACTCTGACTTACTCAGAGAATGACTGAAGGATCTGAAATCTTGTGAGAGGGATGTAGAAAAGAAGTGGGAATGTTTTAAGAACTGTGTTGTCACTGCTGATAAAGAGGTCTGTGGCACCACAATAGTGGGTAACAATAGAGGTGATGCTTGGTGGAATAGTGAGATTGATGAGGCAGTAAAGAAAAAGAAGGAAGCCTATTTGGGGATGTTGCAAGGTAGAGTCTCTGTGGATGAATATCGCTGTAAGAAGCGTGAAGCTGCTAAGCTGGTTCGCCACAGTAAGGCAAAAGATAGGAAGGAGAAAGTGGAAAGGCATGAACTGGCTTTTTGGAAAGATAGAAAGTCCTTCTTGAAGTACATGAGACTCAGGAAAAATAGGGGAAACAAAGTTGTAAGTTGTGTGAAGAATGAGATTGGGGAAATGATATGGGAGCCCAATGAGTTAAGTGACAGATGGGGTGAATACTTCTGTGAGTTATTAGATCAGGAGAGCAAAAATGATTCTGAAACAGATGCAGATGATGTCACAATGAGGGATGAAAGCACAGGAGGGATCTCAAGAGAAGAAGTGTGTAAAGCTCTAAAATCTCTTCAGAATGGTAAAGCTCCAGGAGTTGATGGCATAACTGCAGAGATGTTGAAGTATGGTGGTGACTCTATAATTGACTGGTTAACTGAAATTTGCCAGTTGTGCTGGGAGTTAAGAATGGTCCCTCGGGATTGGAAGGATGCTATTATTGTTCCCTTGTATAAGGGAAAAGGTGATCAGACTGAATGCAAGAACTATCGTGGTATTAGCCTACTGAGTGTGCCAGGGAAAGTGTTTGGTAAGGTTGTTATTGAAAAAGTACGGGGTCTTACATCATTGAAAGTGTGGGATGTTCAGAGTGGTTTTATGCCTGGTAAAGGCTGCACTAACCAGATTTTTGCATTATGCACAATGATTGAAAAGTATCTGGCTGTTGGGAAGAAAGTTTTTACTGCCTTCATAGATTTAGAGAAATCTTACGACCGAGTCAATAGGACACTTTTGTGGAAGGTATTGAATAAATATGGTGTTACTGGGAATCTACTTAATGGTGTAAAAGCCATGTATGCTGGTAGTAGAGCTTGTGTACGAGTGAATGGTGTTTTATCAAAATGGTTTTCCATTGGTGCAGGAGTTAGACAAGGTTGTGTAATGTCACCATGGCTGTTTAATATATTTATGGACGCATGCATGCATGAGGCCAAAATAGATAATAGTGGTTTATGTCTTGGTGATATCCGTGTGTGCAGATTGCTGTATGTTGATGACACTGTCCTGTTGGCAGAGAGCAAAAGTGAGTTGCAGAGTATGTTGACTCGGATGCACGAAGTTTGCATGAAATTCAAACTGAGTATAAATAAGGGAAAAACCAAAGTTATGGTGTTTGAGAGAGAAATGGGTAGCACTGAATGTAATGTAAGTATAAATGGCACTGTGATTGACCAGGTGAGTGAGTTTGTGTATTTAGGAAGCATGTTTGACGGAGAGAACAAGTTGGATGGTGAAATCAGTAGGCGAGTGAATTCTTCTTTGAAAGTCATAGCTGCTCTGGGAGGTTTTCACAGGAATGATGAGTTCTCTAGAGAGTCCCACATGGCTGTGTATGAAACAGTAATTGTTCCTACTCTGATGTATGGCAATGAAACCTGGGTACTGCAAAAGAAGCATAGGAGTCGTTTGTGTGCTGGAGAAATGCGTTACTTACGTGGGGTGTGTGGCAAGACACGATCTGATTGTGTGAGGAATGAAGGTGTATTGCAGTTGTGTGATGTGAAGCAAAATGTTGTTAGCAAGGTGGAGACCAATATGCTTCGGTGGTTTCGCCATGTTGAAAGAATGAGTGATGAAATGCTTACTAAGAAAATATTTTCAGCCCAAATGGCAGGAAGGAAAGGTAGAGGAAGGCCAAGGAAGACATGGGTGGATCAGATTCAGGAGTGTCTGCATGAGAAAAAGATTATGAGTATGAAGTATAAAAGATCTTGTGTACGGCGTGTAATGGATATCAGTGAAGCACGAGTTGTACGTCAAGATCGCTGTAAATGGCGAAGTTTGATACAACAACAATAAGTAAAAATATCTGGAAGTTTGTATTTCTTTTTGGAGCTAACCTCTGAATCTTAGAGAACAGCTTAGTGATATGTATGTATGAATGCAAAACAATTTTGTCTCACAGTAGTTCAAGATTTTTGAGCTTATTGCCTGCAATACAAAGAATTTTAGATATATTTGAGGATCTAATGTCATATTTTCTTTCAAACGAACAATGCCCAAAGATTTTATGCATATTAAGTGCATTATATTGCTGCATTGCAATATCCTTATGCACTATATTTATGCGGTATAAAACTGATATATAAATGTAGTGAAACAACCAACTTTTAGCGACAAAAAAACTCCCAGAAGTTGGTTGTTTCACTACATTTATATTACATGGAACTTCACAATTAACTGGTATCCAAAACCAAAGGACAGATTACATTTTTACCTGTATAAGAAAAACAATACATGACCGCAGCCAAATGAGGAAATAATTATATTGCCAGCATATGAACACTTGAAAAGATACAAAAATTTGTTTATAAATGATGCACAAATTAACATTGTAATCAGTGTTTGCACAAAAGTTACACATTTCCAAAGGACATAGTTGGAGAATGGATGTACAGTGTTTACTGATAACCAGGTGGAGAGACATTTCAGTATGGAATATGTCCACCCTGTACTGTAATGCAGCTCTCATAACGTTGTGGTATGCTGAGCACTAAGTGATCTAGGAGTTCCTGAGGCAAATTGGCCCACTACTCCCTGAGAGCACATATGAGGTCCTACCTGTTTTCTGAAGGGGGATTTTGAGCATCAATGCATCTCCTTATTGTGTCCTAGACATGTTCAATGGGGTTGAGGTCTGCGGAGCATGCTGGCCAGTTGATGCGATGAATATCCTTGGTCTCCAGAAGTGTTTGCACTGCGCTCATACAATGAGGTGTTTGTTGTCATCCATGAACAGAGAGTCTACAGCTCCATGGAATAATTGAACATGGCATAGAAGCTTGTTGCAATATTGTTTACCTGTTATAGTCCCATTTTCCAGCACCTGTATCTTGGTGCATCCATTAATCATGATGCCACCCCACACTATGACCCTAGCATCACCGTATCTGTATATTTCCTGCACATTCTCGTGCCGGTACACAGTGCCACTTTTATGCCAGCTCAGCTGACGTCTACAATCTGAGGACAGACTGAAATGACTCTCATCTGTGAAGAGTACATTGGCTCATTGATGAAGTGTCCAATTTCTGTGGATATGACACCACTAAAAACATGCACTACGTTTAGCTTGGCGGGAGAGAGGGACGCAGACTACAGGCCTTCGGGCAGATAGCCCTATATGTCACAGACATCTTGCCACAGTTTGTCGGGATATCAGCATTCCTGTGCTGGAATGGAGGCAACTCACAAACTGGCTGGCCGTGGTGTAGCGATTACATTTTGCTGTTACAACTAAAAATCTGTCTTCATGCGTCATAGTAGAGCGAGGACGAACTCTCCTAGCATGCATCTGGAACAGACTGGATACCACACTATGTGCAATTCCAAACTCCCTGGTAATTTCACTCACTTGGCGGTCTTCTTCCAACTTCCCTATAATTCTTCGCCACATGAAATCATCTGGATGATGTCTTTGAGACATGACGTAAATTACCCGTTCATACCTTTTATGCATGTCAAGATCCTTCAAACACATGTCACCTACTGCACCCTTTTCTCTTTGATCCATTTAAGTGATACCACATGACCCCTCTGCACCGACTTTCAACTGAACATCCACAGTTAACCAAATTGCCACAAGCTGTTGAGCCTGATTTTGTGGTTGTAACCTTTTGAAATAGCGTTCATTCTTAGGTTTTGGACTTCAGTGTATTTCAAACTGTAACCAAGCAAGTATAGTCCAATTCTATAACTGAAACATAGGTGTTAATGAAATATTCTGAATTGGAAAATAAACTTAAAGAAAGATTTCATCATAAATTTCTGCCATTTTTGGCAAAACAACAGTGGAAGCTAGTATCAAATGGTGAAATTAATCAGGAAGATTTCTATGAGAAGATCAGCAAGTTTTGTGAATTCAGTATAAACTATTTGCAGTCCTCGAAGAAGAGTATTGAACAGGCAGGAAAATGTAATTGAATATTTTTAACTTTTGATGTGAATTGGGCTGATTTAGAACATAGTGCAAAGTTTGTCAATATGATAGTATATAATTCAGTAAACACAGATGAATTATTTGATGAAAGGTCAATGCTAAACAAAGTTCTACAACAACAAAAACAAGAATGGGACTCAAAAACTTTAAGTGTTCAAGATAAATGGCTGTCTTTGTTTGAGATTTTCAAGAATGCTGGCATCATCTTCAAAAATATTGTTGCGCCTTTGCCGAGCTACTAATTTATTTCTAATTCCACTTTCACTAAATCAAGGCTCTTGGCACAAAGACTGTAATATATTGGCAAACACTTAAACAATTAACCACACTTGTACACCAAAAATATTGTGTCATGAATCTGACCTGACTGCACTTAACATAAACATTTAATATGTTATTAATTATGTCTTCAATATGCTTACAATTAATTGACTGCTATTATCAAGTTCTGGGTCATTTTTTACTGAAATATACATAACTCCAGTTAAAGAGTTTTTCGTTTTTAAAGTTACAGTTCAGTCCTTTAAAATTGATGAGTTCAGTTCACTACATAATGTAATTGCTCAATCAAAATTCTATCTCAGTTCCTCAGCCATTTTTTGGGGGGTCATAATGTAAATAGATAAAAAGTACTTACAATTTGATGGTGATGATGATGTATCCAAAAGTATGAGCAGACGCTGCCTCATAGGATTGTTGACATAAGTCACCTGCACACATTATGAATTTGTGCCATTACAGCTGTATAGGCCACTTGAAGCCCATGTGTCTCTTAATTTATGTGCATGTTGTACTCTGGCAATTGAATGTAACTTACCTTTTCGAGGTATGTTTCCTTCCTGTAACATTTCGTACACGTTGGGTGCGAAGTTGATGTAATGTCTCGTAGAGTCAGTGGAGGTTTATTCAGCATCTCTTCTGTAGGTTAGACATGTATCCTTGCCAGTCAAGAAATGCTGGTACTATCACTTAGAATTGTTGTTCACTTTGATTTCTTTTGTCATTGAGCTTAATTTCATTTGAGCACATTTCTCTTTTTTTTTTTTTCCTTTTTCATACTACTATACACTATATACAAGACTTAAAATAAAAACTCTCCATAAAATTTCCCAATACATAAAACATTCTCAACTCATAAGCTCCCAGTCACATACAATAACATATACGCTAACTCTTCATGAGTAATGTCAGAGTTGTAGAGTTTAGCGTATGTGTTATTGTATGTGACTGGGAGCTTATGAGTTGAGAATGTTTTATGTATTGGGAAATTTTATGGAGAGTTTGTATTTTAAGTCTTGTATATAGTGTATAGTAGTATGAAAAAGGAAAAAAAAAAAGAGAAATGTGCTCAAATGTAGTTAAGCTCAATGACAAAAGAAATCAAAGTGAACAACAATCCTACGTGAGTGGTACCAGCATTTTTTAACCGGCAAGGTTATGTGTGTAACCTACAGAAAAGATGCTGAATAAACCTCCACTGGCCCTACGAGACGTTACATCAACTTCGCACCCAACGTGTACGAAATGTTACAGGAAGGAAACAAACCTCGAAAAGGTAAGTTACCTTCAATTGTCAGACTATGAATTTGATGTAACACTCCAAGTCTTCTGCTCCTCACAGCTGCATTTGACAAGCCTTCATGTGGTGTAGTCGGACACATAGCTTCAACGGAGAAAACTTTCCTTTGCTGGCTTCTCCCAGCTGTGGCAGTGGTTGTAGATAACGACCAACAGGGGTGCTCTCAATTACCCTTTGCATCTCTCAATGCTTTTCTCTCCGTCAGATTAGGTTCTTTGACCTACTCACGGGACATCTCCGATACCTTCTTCTGTCGTGATTTATTCCTCGTGGTGCTAGGGCCTCCAAATTTCAGCTCGAAGATTACTTTAATTCACTCCCAACTTTTTAGGTATCTTGATGGCTCCTTCTCGCCTTGCACTTTCTTTTCTGCTGCTTTCACATGCAGATACAAGCATTCCGCTTTCTTCACAGCAATCTTTGCCTATTCCTGATCTATTGAGTTGCTAACCTCCATTTTTCAAAATGTGGGAGATTTGCTGCTTTTTTGCCCAAAAATGTAGCAGCCAAACTCACCAGGTCTTTCACGTCTGAGATCATACCAAGCAACTGCTTCTTTGTTCTCTTGTCGCAAATGCCGAGCGAAATTGCGGGCCACACACATAAAGCAATAACCCCTGAGATACAGTTCACTTGACAACTTTACGTTAATGCATTGCATTAACCTTTTGCCACCTACCTCACTTAAACATCAGTCGGTGCCTTCCATGTTTGCTTAGAAGTCTGTTCAAATTGTTTAGTCTACTACATGCCTTCTTGCCGCTTTATGACTGAAACGCATTGACGAAATTGTCTAAAATGCACATGCGTGGGATGTAACCCATATTTTCCCTCTTGACCCGAATAATGCTTTCACAGCTCTTCTACATTTTTTCCCTTTCTCTAAGCTCCTACAAAGCCCTGGTAAAACCAAAAATTAATTAATGCCTACTTAATTTAATACCTCTACCACACCCATTAATTCCAGGATTAATGGGGGGTGGGCCATAACAATAATATTCCAGTTAGTAGAACTTGCTACATGTTTACCGGGTACACCAGCTCCAATAGAAAGGATTTTCTCAATTATGAGCTACATTTGGTCACCAGGAGGAGGTTGATTGCAGGTGTCAACAGTAAAGGAGCTTTTAAACATGAAAGTGAATTCCAAATATTCTTGTAGTAATTTTTATGACCATATAAAATCCAACAAACAGTTTTTATGGAAAATACTATCTAATAAAAAATATACTGGAGAGTGGAACAGAAACAAGAAGCCTAGCCATCCATATCATCTTCACAATAGACCTGCTGCAGAAGGTAAGCAATCTACTTTTCAATATTTTGAGTATTTTGTCGATTGATTTCCTTGCTCTATGATTTCCTTTTATTTCTTCACACCAACTTTCGTTTGTCATGCAGAGGTGTATAACCTATAAGTCGTTGGCTTTCTTAACATCGAAATTAATTTTTTATGAAGTGTCTCGGATTATCTTTCCTAAAATATGGTAACCCTATTTCTTACGACGGCCCACGTTTTCATTACAGAAGTGCAAAGTCGTGATTTTTTTTTTTTTTCTGACTGTTGTCTCTGTCATATGTCATCAGTTGTCACATTCAAATAATTAAATTTGTTACCTATTCTGGTCTCATCCCCTGTAATATACAATTAATAATTTATAGCAGTTGACTTGGGACTAATGATTTTGACTTTTCGACATGCATTTCCTCCTGAGTTATAATACATCTTAATCAGCTGATTCAGGCTCTACTGCAACTTGTTGTCATTCTTAGAATCTAAACTTATTTACATTAAGTCATCAGTATACAGCAAACTGCTGATATCAGAGTCACTTATTTCAACATTCAGTACAAACAAGGATGGGGTAGGCTGTATTGCTGTCTACTCTAGAGTTAGTCTTGAACTATTTTCTGCACATTCCTCCACCCTAATTGTACTGGCTTTTAATCAACTTCTCTCCATAACTCTGTAAATTCTGAACAACTTGCATTTAGTTACCTGGTTGAATGTCTTCTCAGATTCATTTAACACCATATACATTCTAATTCATTCATGAAACTTTTCAAAATGCTGCCTGTGTACAAAATTATTCTTACAATCTGCAAGTCCTACATATCTTCTGAAGCCACACTTTCCATCACTCAGCCAAGTTTTCACCACTTTTCTAAGCTACTCACTCAATATGCTTGAGTAAACTTTGCAAGGAATATTAAGAAGCGGTCCTGTAGTTATTACAATCTTTCTTGTTCTCTTTCTTGTAAATTAGCACAGTGACAGGTAGTCCTGAGGAGCCAAACTACACAGTCGAGCCACATTATTGTGACCACCTTCTACTTTTGATGTCAACAGCGCGTAGCCAATGAAAGAAGGCACGTGTCATGAGCTGGCTTGGAGGGTATAAAAGGTGTGCTGTAGGCATTCTGAAAACATATCACTTGCTGCTGTCATGGATAAAAGGAGTGATTTGTCAGATTTGCAAAAAGGGATGATTATCAGTTTTTGAGCCAAGGGTGGCAGTATTTCTGAAACAGTGCAGTTTGTGAACCGTTCGAGTGCTGCTGTGGTTAAAGTGTATCGTGATTGGAGAAATGGCACCATTGCGAATGAGCAATGTGGAAACTGTGGAGCACCACGTGCCATTGTTGTGAGAGGTGAACGTCAGTTTTGAAGGTGTGTGAGGGCCAATCGACACGCTACAGTGGAGCAACTCACTGGCTGAATGAACCAGGGGGCTACCAGAAGTGTGTCTAAAATAACAGTTCAGCGAACCCTGCTGCGTATGGGGCTCCGATGCAGACGGATGGTCACTGCACCTATGCTAATGAAGGTGCATTGGCAGAAAAGGCTTACAGTTGCATGGCAGTATCGGAATTGGATCTCCGCTGATTGGCAAAGGATTGCCTTCTTCGATGAGTCACGTTTTGGGTGGGGCAGCAGTATGCTCTGGAGAAAGTTTTCGTGGCATTCCCTGGATCCACTCGTACCTGTGGAGGGCACTATGGACCAAATTCATTATGAAACCATCCTTGCAGACCAAGTACACCCATACATGCTGATTGTTGATCAGCATGTATGGGTGTACTTTGGATGGGATCTTCCAGCATGACAATGCGATGTCACAGCTAGAAATGTCTGAGAGTGGTTGGAAGAGCACGATGAAGACTTCAAAGTACTTCCCTGGCCCCCTAATGTTCCAGACTTAAATCCAATTGAGCATCTATGGAACCACCTCAATCGTGTTGTTCGCTCTATGGATTCTCTACCACGCACTCTCCAGCAGCTGTCAGATGCATTGCAGTCAGCATGGCTCCACATACCTGTGAACACCTACCAGCACGTTATTGAGTCACTCCCAGCTCGTCTAGCTGATGTCCATGCTGCACACGGCGGTTACTCTGAATATTAGCTGGTGGTCACAATAATGTGACTTGACCGTGTAGTTCCCTAATGATTGTGTAATCATATATTCATACAGCATTGCAAATGTCAAAAAAGTCACATAGCTGCTTAATTATTAACGTGCTATTTAGACAATCTACATTTTGAGGTTACTCACCTTTATTCCAAATATCCTTTAGGAAGTTTTCATCTCTTACACACATTTCCAACTTGTAATTTTCAATAGTCACATCGTGGTTCAAGGCCCAAAAAACACACATCACACTCACGCAAAACTTCATTTTTCCCCCTCCAATAACTAAATGCCAATTCAAAATAATCCCCTACAATGACACATAATTTAACTCCCTAAAAATGCCTATCTAATTAAAACCTCAATAAAAAACTTATATTACATACATACATATCACTAAGCTGTTCTCTGAGATTCAGAGGTTAGCTCCAAAGAGAAATACAAACTACCAGATATTTTTACTTATTGCTGTCATATCAAACTTCTCCATTTACAGCGATTTTGACATACAACTCGTGCTTCACTAATATCCATTACACGCCGTACACAAGATCTTTTATACTTCATACTCATAATCTTTTTCTCATGCAGACACTCCTGAATCTGATCCACCCATATCTTCTTTGGCCTTCCTCTACCTTTCCTTCCTGCCACTTGGGCTGAAAATATTTTCTTAGTAAGCCTTTCATCACTCATTCTTTCAACATGGCCAAACCACCGAAGCATATTGGTCTCCACCTTGCTAACAACATTTTGCTTCACATCACACAACTGCAATACATCTTCTTCATTTCTCACACAATCATATCATGTCTTGCCACAAACCCCACGTAAGTAACGCATTTCTCCAGCACACAAACGACTCCTATGTTTCTTCTGCAGTACCCAGGTTTCACTACCGTACATCAGAGTAGGAACAATTACACTTTCAAACACAGCCATGCGGGACTCTCTAGAGAACCCATCATTCCTGTGAAAACCTCCCAGAGCAGCTATGACTTTCAAAGAAGAATTCACTCGCCTACAAACATAGCGAATGTTCTAGGTTTTGCTTGGCATCGTCTTATCATCGTTATTCGCTGCTCAGCGCAGTAGTGCCATCTATTAGCTGACCCATTAGTCTTCTTTTTCTCTTGGTACTTGTAAACATCCGTTCAACAGCCAGCTGCATTTGATTCTTGAAAATTAGTCTTCTTATATTCAATCATAAATTTTTTTTAAATATTCCGTTACATCATTTATTTATTTATTTATTTTCCTTTCCTCCCCCCCTCTGTTTTTCTCTATGGCTCTCCATTCTGATCAGATCTTTCCAATATGCGTTTTAAGCTATTAGGATCGTTAATATTACATAACCTGTGTCTGTTTATTTCAATCAATACTGTTTCTGCTAGTCTTAAATGCCTTTCCATACGACAGTTCTTAATAATTTTTATTTCATCAAACTTTGGGTATTGTTTTTGTTTGTTACAGTACTGGACCAATGCAGTCTTTGCTTCTTTTTTCTGCCAATTCCATAGATGCTGTTGTAACCGATGTTTTAGTTCATTTTTAGTGCTTCCTGTATATGATACTGCAGGGTTGTTACTTACAGGAATTTCGTAAACACCAGCTCTATCCAAGCATTTCTTGTTTTTATTCATATTGAGTACAATATTTTTAATGGTGTGCACTTTATTGCCCAATTTTAAATTATACTTATTATACAACTTATTGATTTCAACCGAAATTCCTTTTATGTACGGAAACGATCCAACATATTTAATCTGCTTATTATTATTTCTTCTTATGTTTGAAGAATTAATACAATTGTTCTGTACTTCATTGATCCATTTTTTTATATTTTTACTGGGATATCCATAATTTTTTGCAACATCTGTAATATATTTCAATTCATCATTTTTGAATTGCATATTTGATGTGTGCATGAATGCTCTTTTTTTTTTTTTTTTTATCAAGGTCTTAATACTGTTACATTTATGAGCATATATATGGATGATATAAGAATCATATGGTATGTGATCACAGGTACGAATGACGATTTTCTATAAACTGTATAATCCATGTGCTGGGTCGTTTTATAATCTGTACATCAAGATAAGCCAAGGTATCCTGCTGTTCAACTTCAATTCTTACTTCAATGGATGAATACTCTTCTTTAATTTTTTTAGCTATGTCTTCTAGTTCTGTGGAATTCAATTTTGATAAGATAAATGTCATCAACATATCTACAGTATATTAATGGTGGCTCATTGAGGTTATTTATCACTTTGGCTTCTATATCTGTCATAATAACTTCTGCAAATAATGTAAACAGGGGTGATCCCATAGGTCCTCCTGTATTTTGCTTATTAATAATATCTTCAAATGCAAAGACATTTTCATATATATCATCATCATCATCATCATTGTCAACCATTATCAATCCACTGCTGGACGAAGGTCTCCCCAAGTTTCCTCCACAACGGTCTGTCTTGTGCCAGTCTCCTCCATGTCACCCCTGCATACTTTCGAATTTCATCCACCCATCTCCCATGTGGTCTTCTTCTGGGTCTTTTCCTGTCCCTTGGAATCCAATCTAAAATTTCGGCTGTCCATCGATGACCTGTCCTTCTGGCAGTATGTCCAGCCCATTGCCATTTCAGGGATTTAACTCTGATCATGATGTCTTCCACTCTTGTCATTTTTCGGATCCACGAGTTCCTCTTCTTATCTCTCCTGGTTACACCAAGTATGCACCTCTCCATGCTTGTTTGAGTTGTCTGCAGCCTTTGTATGTCTCTTTTAGTTAAGGTCCACGTCTCTGCACCATACGTAAGCACTGGAAGGATGCATTGATCAAACACTTTTCTTTTAAGACATAATGGCATATTGCTCTTGAAAATTATGCTGTTTCTTCCAAAAGCTCTCCAGGCAAGTTTTGTACGCCGATTAATTTCTTCATCAATGTGACCCTCACTTGATATCTGCTGTCCAAGATAAACGTACGTGTCTGTTATCTCCAGCTTTTCTCCATCAATCGATAAATCTTCATTTCTTGTAAAAGCATTGAACATCACTTTTGTCTTCTGAAAGTTCATTTTTAATCCCACTTCTTTACTCTTGTCAGCAAGTTCCTGGATCATACTCTGCAGCTCTGATGGGCTAGTTGCAAAAATGACTACGTCATCAGCAAAACGAAGGTGGGTTAGATAATCTCCATTAATCTTTATCCCCTTGTTTTCCCAGCTCAGTGACTGAAAAACACCCTCCAATGTGGCATTAAAGAGCTTCGGAGATATGGTGTCACCTTGTCTCACTCCCTTTCCAATTTTTATGTGTGTTGTATTTTCAAACAGCCTAATCTTTGCACTTCCATTTTCATAGCTGTTATTAATAATATTAATGTATGCATCTTCAATACCGCAGGTTTTCAAAGCCATTGTAACTGCTGATGGTTTCACCGAATCAAAGGCTTTTTCATAATTGATAAAAGCCATGCACAATGGAAGTTCATATTCCCTTGCTCTTTCAATTAGTTCTCTCAGCACATGGATATGATCTATTGTGCTGTAGCCACTCCTGAATCCAGCTTGTTCTCTCGGTTGAGCCATGTCCAGTGTTACCTTCAAGCGGTGTGAAAGAACTTTAGTGAAGATTTTATAAACTACTGATAGGAGGCTGATAGGTCTGTAGTTTCCGAGATCCTCAATGTCACCTTTCTTATGTAGCAGGATCATTGTAGCGGTGTTCCAATCCTCAGGAATCTTTCCTTCATTAAGGCATCGAGTGAAAATTTGGGCGAGTACTGTTTCGATTTCTCCACTTGCTTCTTGTATGATGTCTACAGTAATTCCATCTTCTCCTGGAGCTTTTCCCCGCTTCATGTTCTTGATTGTTGCATGTGCAACTTCTGCTGGAAGGACTGGAGGAACTCTGGTACTGGTATCTTTCATGATGTCTGGAGTACATGTATCATCCCTTTCATATAATTTGGAGTAGAAATCTTTCACTCTTGTCAAAATTTCGCCTCTATTTCTTGTTACAGAACCATCTTCTTTTCTCAGTGCCATAATCTGTTTTCTTCCCTTACTGAGATGTCCCTTTGCTATCTTTAGGCTTTGGTTGTTTTCAATTGCTTTCCTCACTAGTTCACAGTTGAATTTTCTTACGTCTTCAGTGATACTTTTTCGTACTGTCTTGCATAGCTCTATGTATTCCACTTTGGAAGTCACATCTTCTTTAGTTGTCCTCATCTCTCTTCTTTTTTGCATCAACATTTTCGTTTTTCCTGATAATTTATTTACATGCAACTTGTTCTTAGACCCAGCTAATTTTGTTGCTGTTTCCATAAGAGCTTTGGTTACTTTTCTGTTAACTTCAGAGATGTCCACTTCTTCCGATGTTAGGCCTTCTAAAGCAGAGAACCTGTTCTTTAGTTCCAACTTGAAGGTATTATGGTGTTTTTTAAGGTTGGTTATGTCAATAGATTTTGTTTGTCTTATGAGCTTGCCACGTTCAAGTTTAGTGTTGAGGTGCATCTTACATCTCACCAATCTATGGTCACTACCTGTGTTGAACTTGTTTAGCACACTGCAGTCTTCTATGACGAATTTTTTGTTACACATAATAAAATCAATTTCACTTGTCGTCCCATTTGGATGTCTCCATGTCCATTTCCTGTGTGGCTTTTTCTTGAAGAAGGAGTTCAAGATGAAAAACCCTTCTGCCTCTGCAAACTCAACGAGAGTATTTCCACGCTGGTTTCTCTTGCCGTGACCGAATTTACCTACTGAAGTTTCATTCTGTTGCCGTTGCCCTATTTTTGCATTGAAATCTCCCATAATTATTTTCAAGTGCTGCTTACCTTTATTATTTAGATGACAAATTTCCTCATAAAATTCTTCAATTTCTTCTTCAGGATGACTTGTGGTGGGTGCATAAGTTTGAATAATCTGAGCCTGGTATCTTCTCGATAGTTGGATAACGAGTCGTGCAGCTCTGTCAGAGGAACTTTCAACTTCTACCACTTTATCCTTCAGTTTCTTGTTTATTATAAATCCAACACCACTAGTTCTGCCAGTATCTGTCCCACGATAGTAGAAGAGATGTCCACTTTTCAGTTCGATGAGATCTTCTCCTTTTCTCCTTACCTCACTTAGCCCCACGATGTCCCACTTGATCCTTTGTAGTTCCTCTTCTAATTCAAGAAGCCTTGAATCAGAAGATAGGGAGCGTCCATTGTACGTTGCCAAGGTCAGCATCAGATGGCAGCCTAGTCCGGTCCTCCGGGGATTCTTAGCACCCTCTGCCTTCATGTCGCACTGGCCGCTGCCTTGGCCAGGTACATTCCAGCTGCCGGAGACTGAGGGCCAAGATTTAAGTTGTGGAGTCATTTTGGAGGGGTTTGGCCATAACTCACCACGCTGGCCAAGCGGGTTTGTGAGTGTGGGATAGAATTTCCTCTAATCCCGATGGTATAGTTATACCGCTATGGGCGGTCGTCAGAGCCCCTTTAGTGGGAACAGGATGCACCACGAGAAGGCGGGGTTGACATTTGTCAAGGAGAGGCTGTGATGTTACGCATCACCTGACCTTGCATCCCATATATATATATAAATAACATTACATCTTTTAATTCTTGTACTTGTATTCCTGTTAGAATTTTTTTTGTATTAGTTCTTATGTAATAAGTCTCTGACTTGAAGTACAGGAGTATTTGGATGCAAAGCTTTAACATCCGTACTGGCTATTTTGTAAAACTGCAAATCTTAATATTTTTAATTAAGTGAATACAATCATATGTATTTCTTAAACTGTATTGTTTTTTCATAAATATTGGTGCAAGAAAATTATAAATATTTTTTTCCAATGAAATCAAGGGTGAGTTCACTATTGATACAATCAGCCTCATTCGTGCATCATCTTTATGTGTTTTAATCTTGGCAAAAACTTTTGGTATACTTGCTCCCATTAGTGGGAAATACTTTTTTATTTCATCTGGCTTTTTATTTCGTCTGGCATTTCTTATCCTTGCCAAATATTTTATCTGGTTATATGTTGGGTCTTTATTGATAATTGTACAATTTAATTCCTCTATTGTTTTAGACATATTCCTCTATAGCTTTGGGTTTTGTAATCAAAGGATGCTCACATTTGCCATAATTCTGCTATGCTTAACTAGATCCAAATCTATTTTACTGTAACTTGCAGCTTTATTTAATATCATTGACAACACTTTTATGTTTTGAATGCTTGTAGTTCTTCAGTCCTGTAGTTTACCATCATTGATACCTTTGTTATACTTTAAATTAATGACATCAAAAAAGGGAGAGTGTGAGTGTTTGATGCCAGTTAACAAATACAGCACTCTTTTCTTGCACTAAGGTCTGTCTGCTTAGTCACTAGGTGGTGTGTACAATCTTGTTTTGAGGGATTTATGCAGAATTGCTAGCTGCTTCTGTTTGCAGCAGTTTCATCATTACTACTTTTACAGCAGAGTGTTAGATGATCTGAAGTTACTTTCTTTTTTCCACATTACACTTACATAGTTATATGCATTTCATATATTGTGATATTCTAGTTATTGGTATTTCTGATTGTTACTGGCAGTTTGGTAGACTCATATGTTCAGCTTTATGTGGATTATGCATCCAGATTTGGTTTAAATAAAAACAAATTATGTGAATGAATTTAATTAAAAAATGTGCACATATTGATTGGACTATACAAATTCAAGATGCTTAACTAGATCCAAATCTATTTTACTGTAACATATTGATTGAATTATATTAGGGGTGTGAAATTTTTTTCCGCTGCCCCTGCTAGTGGGTGCTGTAGGAGTCTAACCGGCCAGTGACTCATGCTGTCAGTTCGTACACGAAGCCAAGCATGGAAGTTGAAAAAGTTCATTTGCAGCAGTGTTTGTTATTTATGTTTAATTTAGGGAAAAGTGCGAGTGAAGCATACAGTTCAATATATCAGGTGTATGGAGAAACGGTTATGGGTGAGAGGACGTGTCAAGGATGGTTTGCCAGGTTTAAGAAAGGTGATCTAAGCTTGGAAGACAAGCCACGTGCAGGTAGACCGCAGGAACTCGCAGGCAAGGAGCTGGAATTGCTGTTGCAAGAGGATGCTACACAATCGACCATGCAACTGGTGAAACGTTTGAAAGTGGCTCAATCGACAGTGGTACGGCATCTACAGACCTTGGGGAAGATCCAGAAGATTGATAAGTGGATTCCGCATACTTTAACGAAGCGTAATATTGGTCAACGATTGGGCATCTGCATGTCGTTGTTGAAGAGGTTTCAAGGGAAGAATTTCTTGTGGAAGGTTGTCACCAGTGATGAAAAATGGGTCTATTTTGACAACCATGTACGCAAGTGATCCTGGGTCGACCCAGGCCAGCCATCAACATTCATTGCAAAACAGGATATCCACGGGTAAAAGGTGCTGTTGTGTGTGTGTGTGTGTGTGTGTTGGGATATGCATGGGGTGCTGTACTTCGAACTGTTGAAACCGGGCAAAACAATCACTGCACAATGATATAGCGATCAGTTGATGAAACTGAACGCCGCAATTAAGCAAAAACGCCCATAGACAGGTAAAGGACGCTGCCTGGTCATCCTGTTACACAATAATGCCAGACCACATGCCGTTGCCACTATTAAATCAATCCTTGAGACCAACCAATATGCTTCAGTGGTTTGGCCATGTTGAAAGAATGAGTGATGAAAGGCTTACTAAGAAAATATTTTCAGCCCAAGTGGCAGGAAGGAAAGGCAGAGGAAGGCCAAGGAAGACATGGGTGGATCAGATTCAGGAGTGTCTGCATGAGAAAAAGATTATGAGTATGAAGTATAAAAGATCTTGTGTACGGCGTGTAATGGATATCAGTGAAGCACGAGTTGTACGTCAAGATCGCTGTAAATGGCGAAGTTTGATACAACAACAATAAGCAAAAATATCTGGAAGTTTGTATTTCTTTTTGGAGCTAACCTCTGAATCTCAGAGAACAGCTTAGTGATATGTATGTATGTTGAACATATCATTAAAATAGCCAATCACTTACCTGAAAGTTCTTGGTCACTTTTTTCTTTACACTTCATGCACGTCGATTATAACATCATGTAATGTTGTTGGCCTTCAAAGGTTGAAAAACGCCTTACTTATAATATTCGTTCTTCTGGTCATGAAACATCATATTTTTTATATTTTTTTTTTTTTTTTTATTATTCACAGGACAAAAAACGCTGATTTCATTCTTCCGTCTGAGATGTAACAGAGCTTGTCATCTCCATAAAAACCACTCAACGGTACACAACATACAACACATTCATACATTCAATTAAAACCACTATGTACATAATTACACTATTTACATTCCCTGGCAGTCAAACCCTTGTCAGCTGTGACTAAAGTAGTGCTCCATCAGCTTCAAACACCGTACAAAACATACTGCAAACGCCAACCTCATGCAGCCCATCATACACAATCCTCTAGCGCTTTCAACAGATCACTGTCGTCATCAGGAGGCCAATGTGTCTCTCTGCCTACCACAGCTTAAGTCATTGAGGTTCCTGCTTCAGTCGCAATCTCTGTATCTTTGTGTCTCTGGCGCCATCTATTGTCAGTGCTGCTCTCTTTTCTTTTTTTCCCTCTTAATTGTTGTTAAATTTTTATTAAGGCCTTCCACTGTTCATTTAAGTTGCTTGGCTCATTAATGTTACAAAGTCTTGATCTGTTTTTTTCAATTAATACTGATTCCGCAATTCTCAACTGCCTTTCGTTTTTACAGCTCTTAATAATTTTAATATCTTCGGACATTGGTGCTTTTCTAGACAATATTGGGTTAATGCAGTCTTTGCTTCTTTTTTATTCCAATTACTCATATGGTAGTGCAATCTATACTTTAATTTGTTTTTAGTGCTGCGTATATATGACAAAGGTGGTTTCAGGTTTATAGTAATCTCATATACACCTGCTCTATCTAGTTGGCTGATTTTTTTCGTTTTTTATTACTATGTTTTTTATAGTATGTACCTGATTTCCTACTTGTATGTCATATTTGCCACAAACCTTATTAATTTCACCAGAAATACCTTCAACATATGGAATTTCTCCTACATATTTTAATAGTTTTTTACCATTATTGCCTTTATTATTTGCTTGAGTTACTTCATAAATCCATTTCTTTAATACCTGTTTAGGGTAACCAAAATCATGTGCAATTTTTTCAATATATTCAATTTCTTCTTTTTTATATTGTTCTTTTGATGAGTGTGTTAAACTTCTTTTAATTAGTGTTTTAACACTATTTTTTTTGTGTGCTAATGGGTGTGATGACTGAAAAGGTATTAATACAGGAATATATGATGATTTTCTATGCACTCTGTATTGCATATTATCATTTGTTTTGATTACCATAATATCCAAAAATGCCAATGTATTATTATGTTCCTGTTCCACTGTCAATTCAATAGATGGATAAATTTTGATTACCCTAAATAGGTATTAAAGAAATGGATTTATGAAGTAACTCAAGCAAATAATAAAGGCAATAATGGTAAAAAACTATTAAAATATGTAGGAGCAATTCCATATGTTGAAGGTATTTCTGCTGAAATTAATTAGGTTTGTGGCAAATATGACAGACAAGTAGGAAATCAGGTACATACTATAAAAAATATAGTAATAAAAAATGAAAAAAAATCGGCCAACTAGATATAGAGCAGGTGTATATGAGATTCCTATAAACCAGAAACCACCTTTGTTATATATAGGCAGCACTAAGAACAAATTAAAGTATAGATTGCACCAGCATATAAGCAATTGGAATAAAAAAGAAGCAAAGACTGCATTAACCCAATATTGTCTAGAAAATCGCCAATGCCCGAAGTTCGAAGATATTAAAATTATCAAGAGATGTAAAAACGAAAGGCAGTTGAGAATTGCGGAATCAGTATTAATTGAAAAAAAAACAGATCAAGTGTTTGTAACATTAATGAGCCAAGCAACTTAAATGAACAGTAGAAGGCCTTAATAAAAATTTAACAACAATTAAGAGGGAAAAAAGAAAAGAGAGCAGCACTGACAATAGATGGCGCCAGAGACGCACAGATGCAGAGATTGCGACTAAAGCAGGAACCTCAATGACTTTGCTCACTTGAGCTGTGTTAGGCAGAGAGACACATTGGCCTCCTGGTGACGACAGTGATCTGTTGAAAGCGCTAAAGAATTGTGTATGACGGGCTGAATGAGGTTGGCGTTTGCGGTATGTTTTGTACGGTGTTTGAAGCTGATGGAGCACTACTTTAGTCACAGTTGACAAGGGTTTGACTGCCAGGGAATGTAAATAGTGCAATTATGTACATAGTGGTTTTAATTGAGTGTATGAATGTGTTGTATGATGTGTACCATTGAGTGGTTTTTATGGAGATGACAAGCTCTGTTACATCTCAGATGGCAGAATGAAATCAGCATTTTTTGTCCTGTGAATAATAATAAAAAAAATAAAAAAAATACGATGTTTCATGACCGGAAGAAGGAATATTATAAGCAAGGTGTTTTTCAACCTTTGAAGGCCAACAACATTACATGATGCTATAATCAACATGCATGAAGTGTAAAGAAAAAGAGTGACCAAGAACTTTTGGGTAAGTGATTGGCTCTTTTAATGATATGTCATTAATGACTTGCACATAAATATGCGCATTTTGCTGGTGCTTCATACCTTTAAAGATGCAAATAATATAATCCTTGAACAGTTACACTGGGAGGTTTTACTGCACCCGGCTTACTCCCTCGACATTGCACCCAGCTTACTCCCTCGACATTGCACTCTCAGACTTTCAACTGTTTTGCTTTATGCAACATACCCTAGCCCAACAGCGGGTTCACCACAGTTCCAGAGGTGGAAAATTTGGTCACTGCGTTCTTCTGCTCAAAACATGAGTCCTTCTATCTCAGGGGCATTCATTTGTTGCCTGAAAACTAAAACTGACAAAGGTCATTCATGCTAATGGCCAATATTTCATTGAATAAATGTGTACTGGTTTCCTGATTGTTCCTGTCTCTTTTCTTCTTAAAACGATGGAAACTTTTTCATACCCTTAATACAAATTCAAGATACACAAATGTGGAGAAAATTGCCTGAAATATTAAAAGTATCTATGTTCATGTAAATGTTTAAGTAACATGTTAAATTTTTGCACTAAATATATCTTGGGTTAAATTTCTTTTCATCACTGTTTTATTAAACATTGCAGGTGTTGTTAGATGTACAAAGGGCATCCTGAAAGTAATGCCTCGTCCCTCATAAGATTTTTTATTTGTAGCAGCAAAAATGTGAAACTTGGTGGCAAAACTTGGACATATTCAAGATTCACATTCTGGAATTTAATCCAACAGTGAAGCAATACGTGGAATAAAAATACTGTATGAGAAATAATAATCTTCCAATATTTCGTAATACTTCTGTTTCTCACGTTAAATTGCGTAGAAAGTTCGACGAGACGACATATAACGCTCTATGGTAAAATAATGCATGTTAAACAACTTTAATAGGTTGAAACCACAAGTAACACAATAGTTTGGCTCACCTCTTCAAGTCCATTCCTCAATATATCTATATGTCATTAGAGTACTTAATTAGCAGTATGTACGATGTTTCTTTGTCGTTCATGTAAGGTTAGGCTTATGTAGTTAGGCCTACCATTTCACGTCCATTCTACCATCTGTCAATATACCAGTAGAATACCTTGTGTATGTGAGTGGCAGTATGTACGATGTTTATTCGTCGTTCACATATCATAGAAATGATAAATACGATGGCATAAGAACTTACACCAAATCGGATGTTTCAAACACCTGAATAAACAGCTTCAAATTTGAAATTAATAACGTATTAAAGTTAAAACTGTATACGAAAGATGGAGTTAAAAAGCTGAACAAAACTTTCATTAAAAACCAAGTTTGAAATAAAAACAATGAAGGAGTGACAGAACGTTGTCTTCGCTCTATCATCCGATCGTATTCCCGATGCATTTCGGCTCAAGGGTGCAGATGATGTTGATTCTACGCTGAAAACTAAAGCATTTTTCTTCATTCCATTAGTGCCAACCTTACGTCATCAGTCACCTTGTAAGATAATATTCGAGGTGCTGCCATCTGATGATAAACCTTTGATTGCTTAGCACGGAGAGATCGATGTTGTTCGAGCTCGATCATATTCTTCCATGTGCTGGATAATTCATGGAAGAATATGATCAAGCTTGAAAAACCTCAATCTCTCCATGCTAAGCAATCAAAAGTTTATCATCAACAAATATTGGGAGTCAGAAGAGCATCAGATGGCAGCACCTCGAATATACGTATCTTACAAGATAACTGATGACGTAAGGTTGCCACTAATGGAACGATGAGATATGCTTTAGTTTTCAGCATAGAGTCAATATCACCTGCACCCTTGAAAATGGCCACGGACGAAGTGAGCCGAAACGCATCGAGAATATCGACCAGATGATATGACGACGACAACAACATTCTGTCACTCCTTCATTGTTTTTATTTCGCACTTGGTTTTAAATGAAAGTTTTGTTCAGCTTTTTAACTCCTTCATCTTTCGTATACAGTTTTAACTTTAATACGTTTTTAATTTCAAATTTGAAGCTGTTTATACCGGTGTTCGAAACATTCGATTTGGTGTAAGTCCTTATGCCGTCGTATTTCTCATTTCTATGATATGTGAACGACGAATAAACATCGTACATACTGCTATTCACATATGCAAAGTATTCTACTGGTATATTGACGGGAGTGGTTCACTTCGTCGACAATCACTTCGTCGACAATCACTTCGTCGACAACTCATTTCGTCGACAGGTACATTTCGTCGACACGCACTTCGTCGACACTATACAGTATATGCTTTCGTAAAATCTACAGTTTTCAATTTAGAACCACCAAATTTGGTATACTATCTCATTATATACTCTTACACCAACTTAGACCACAGACAGAAGAGGTCGGGGCCCAGGGTCAAGGGGCCCCATACAACATTTTCGTAAAATCTACATTTTTCAATTTAGAACCATCAAATTTGGTATACTGTCTCATGGTACTCTGACTTAGACCATACATGGTTTTTGGAAGGGGTCGGGGCCCTAGGTCAAGGGGGCCCCATACAAAATTTTTGCAAAAAGTTCAATTTTTTACTTTTAAGAACTGCAACCCAATGCAGCACTCCAATATCCGATCTACGGTCTAAGTTAGTTGTTATTTAGCTTGTTATTTAGATATGAGGCAAGTCTGGTATTATATTTTGCTCGATTCTTTTTAGTTTTTCAAAAAGTCCTCTATGGTACGTAATTTTTCTGGAAAGAATATTGGGTCTGGTTCACTTCGTCGATAGGTACATTTCGTCGACATTACATGCAAACAGTCGTTTCTTAAAAAACTGAAAAATCATGTTGCCCATATCTCAGCCGACAAATTCGTTTCCAGGGTACACCACGAGGAGGTGTATGAGCGAGTACCCCGCCTGGTTTTTATTTCTTTAAAAATACATACAAATAAAAATACAATGAATAAAAGTACAATTGAAATAGTGCAATAAAAATGCATTCAATAAATTGATAGTGAGTTCCCATTGATAATAACAAAATGATTAAAAGGAAAGGTTATGTGCAATGCCCCCTAACAAAATACAAAGTAGACATATCATTTCTATTGTAAATGACATTTTGGATTTTCTTTTCTTTGGTTTCTTCTGTTTTATTTTTTTTCTGCGATGGTTCGCCACGTATAATTTTCTCGATTTCTGATTCAGTTTCATTGTGTTCCTTGCAAATTTGAGAAATGATTGCAAAGATTCCAACATGCGTACGACCTACTAACGTTTTCCACCGCCTATGCCAGGCTTCAACTTTGTTTTGTGTGCGGGGAATTGCAAATGCATTGTTTTCAAAAACAGACCATATTTCTGGTGGGAAAAGAGGTGGATTTCTTATAACTTGTCCATTTCTGAGAATTCTAAGCACACGTCCATGTACATAATTTTTTTCAAACCATTTAACAATCGGTTCCGCATCACTTGGCATAATCATTTTCAATTCATCAAAGGCAGTTGGTATTTCTAGCGCACTCAAAAATGCCAAAGCAGGTATTTGCCATATGACGAGACTAAAAGTCTCGTCAGATCCATATTTGGAAGCCAATCCACATGATTGAACCTGCCTATAAACTGATTAGCACAGATAAAAATGGCACCCTGTGCTCTGAGTGCTCGGAAATTCTGCATTTACTGCATTGATTGCAGCTTTCTCAAAATCTGTTAAAACAAATTCTGGTTTCAGTTCAAGTTTGTATTCTTCAGCCCATTCAATCAGCTCTTGAAACAGTCTCATGTAAAGTTCTTCACTTTTGCTTGTCATTAATGCATAATCTAGAGGACAGATTTTGCTGTTTGATAGACCACCGACCAGAGCGTGTATTGCATAAAGTTGCTTGAATACGACGGGAACAGTTTTAAAGGTTCCGTCCATAGTCCAGAATTTTGCGTCATTCAGAGATTTCAGATTATCACTTGTTGTGAAAATCAAAATTCTCTGGTCTGCATCTTTACGTCCCGGCAAAAGTTGACGCCATTCAGTGTCAATAAATAATCGTCGGGTAGTGAAATTTCTTCCAACGTTTGTGGTTCAGCAGGTCGTTCTTCCCTGCGAGCTCTTTTGATTTTCTGACACATGGCACTATTGGAGGGCATGCATGGAAGGTTTTCAGTAGAAATTCCTGCTTTAATATTCTGTATTACTTGAACAGGCTGATCGTTTGTCATTTTTGCAATCTCCATCTGTACGCAGGCTTTGATAACTGGAGTTCTGCTTGCTTGTGATGCATGGTTATGTTTGGAAACCACGAGTTGACTAAGGATGTGCTGGCCGTTAACCAATGTGGTAATCGTCCGTCCTGTACATTTACGGTCTTCACATTTCCAATAGTAATGGTCATTTCGATTCCGATCTTTTGTTAAAATGAACCCATTGACTGTGATTGAATCCTTCTCTTTTGTTGTTTTCAGAACCTCACAAACTTGTGAGATTTCCATTGTAAAATAAAAATCCTCACCACACAACTATCAGTCAAGAGGGTAACTATACTCCAAGTCACCCTACAAGTGTACTGTTATAAAAGCCGATAGAGCCTTATCACGACTCGTCGTGGAACGCAAGAACTGTATCCATATGCGTTAATGGGATCTCCTACTGTTTCCTTCCTGATACCCTCCCCCTACCCACCCACACATCTCACAAGCAGTGAGGATTTTGAGTGGGGGTATGGTGGAGGCCGAACTGCTTCCCCCTACTGCCTTCGAGTTTCCCCGATTGTCAATTTATTGTCTCTGTGTTGTCAATGTTGGGAGAGGTCTTCCACCCCTTCCCCCTGTCCAACCCATCCCAAATGGGCAGAAACAGCCAAAAAAAGTCCGTGTTGGAATCCCCTGCTCAGTAGTACAAACAAACAGCACAGCAACAACTAATGACCTCAGTGAATTCCTATTCACACACTTCATTCACCCTTGATCATACTAACTTGAACAAGTTAGTAACATCATGCAATGCATTGATTATGATACGCTTTCCAACTGAGAAATCATTACTCAAGTTATTACTCACATTATGAGGATAATGGCTGTGGAATAAATCTTGCTCCTGTGTCCTCACCTTCAACCCCATTTCGATGATATTCAACAGAACCAGTTCAGTATACCTCCGAAACAACATACTGGAGTTTTGTTGCAATCGAAGCATTTTTACATAAGTTATGACGCATAAGGGCAGTGGAATGGATCCCGCTCCCATGTCGTGCCCTTTGACCTAATTTCTCCGATTTTCAATAGGGTTTGTCCCCAAGTGATCCCCTACCACATACTAAAATTTTATTGAAATCGAGCCATTTTTACGCAATTTATGACTCATAAGGGGCAATGGAATGGATCCTGCTCCTATGTCATGACCTTTGACCCCATTTCGTCCATTTTCAATTGGGTTCATCCCCAGGTGGTCCCCTACCACATACTACACATACTAAAATTTCATCGAAATCGAACCATTTTTACGCAAAACGTGCGGACAGACAGACATACAAAGCTGGAGCATATACGCTTCAACCTACGGTTTGAAAGTGTAAAAAAAGGCTTAAATTGAGGATTTGGACGAGTAGAGAACAACTGAATTTTCATGGTCCTGCTGATGCTATGATGATAACCTTTCTACGGAAAAAGAAAAACACACTTTCTAGGAGGAAATACGTAGCGCTACATGACGAAAAACACGGGGTCATTATTCCTTCGCAAATTCCAGATTATTTTAAAGTTAAAAAACATTTAAGATATGGCACATTTTGAACTAGGTGGGCAGCAGGATGGCCAAGGCAGTTTTCAGGGTGGCCTAGAGCCCAACCTCGCACATCCTTGGCGACGTCCTTGGAATGCGACCAGACGGGAGTGCTCGGGGTCAAGGGGCCTCCTAACAAAACTTTCGTAAAATCTACAGTTTTCAAATCAGAACCACCAAATTTGGTATACTATCTCATGGTACTCTAACTTAGCTCGCAGATAGGGTATTGGAGTGCCAGAATTGTGTTGCAGTTCTTAAGTAAAAAATAGAAATTTTTGAGAAAATTTTGTATGAGGCTCCCTTTACCCCGGGCCCCGACCCCTTCCAAAAACCGTGTACGGTCTAAGTACAATGAGATATACCAAATTTGGTGGTTCTAAATTGAAAACTATAGATTTTACGAAACTGTTGTATGGGGCCCCTAGCCCAGACCTCTTGACTCCGGGCCCCCGACCTCTTTCGTCTATGGACTAAGTTGGTGTAAGAGTACAAAGAGATAGTATACTAAATTTGGTGGTTCTAAATTGAAAACTGTAGATTTTACAAAAATGTTGTATGGGGGCCCCTTCACCCCGGGCCCCGACCCCTTCCGCCTGTGGTCTAAGTTGGTGTAAAAGTACAATGAGATAGTATACCAAATTTGGTGGTTCTAAATTAAAAACTGTAGATTTTACGAAAGCATATACTGTATAGTGTCGACGAAATGATTGTCGACGAAGTGAGCCAGACCGATTTTGACAGATGGTAGAATGGACTTGAAATGGTAGGCCTAACTACATAAGCCTAACCTTACGTGAACGACAAAGAAACATCGTACATACTGCTAATCAAGTACTCTAATGACATATCGATAGATTGAGGAATGAACTTGAAGAAGTGAGCCAAACTATTTTGTGTTATTTGTGGTTTCAACCTATTGAAGTTGTTTAACATGCATCATTTTACCATTGAGCGTTATGTGTTGTCTTGTTGAACTTTCTAAGCAATTTAACGTGAGAAACAGAAGTATTAGGCAACATCGGAAGATTATTTCTTATACAGTACTTGAACATATTGTTAATTGTGCTAGCTTATTCAAAGTATTGTCCATCACTTTCTATACATTTACGTCATCTTTGAACCCATTGGTAAAATCCATTTTGGAAAAATTTCGGAGGCTGTCGTTTCACAGCCAGTTTAACGTCTGTCACATAATCAAAACGTTTGCTACTGAGGGTGTTTTTCAAAGGGGCAAACAGGAAAAAGTCTAAGGGAGCCAAATCAAGACTGTAGGGGGGGGGGCATCACCATCCACCCCATTTTGGCAATAGTCTGTGAAGTCTCCATTAAGGTGTGGGGACGTGCGTTATCATGGTGTAAAACAACACTATGAAGTGGAATGTCACGTCTTTTTCTTCTGTGAGCTTCCTTTAGCTTCTTCAATGTGTGCACATAGTGAGTGAGCACTGTTTATTGTTGAAACTTCTGGATGGAGACACGACAATCAGCTGTGATGAGGTCATTCACTTGTTGCCTGTTGGAATCTGTCACTGCGGTTGCAGGTCTTCCGCTCTGTTTTGTCCAACACCAAACTTTCTCCCTCCCGAAACCTTTCATCCATCTTTGGACATTAATAAATTAATAATATCGATTGTGGCAGCTCCATACACCGTCAGGAGTCTTCTGTGGATTTCTGGAGCCTCACATCCCTCTTTTCCCAGGACTTCAATTACGGCTCGCTGCTTTTCTCTATCATTCATGATCTTTATTTCCAGTTCTGAAAAAAATTTGTTTCCACATTCGTAACATATCATAGTGCATGTCAGTACAGTTTCACTAAAATCACTTCAAAATTTCAAAAGTTATTAAGGAGGAGGCATTACTTTCAGGATGCCCCTTGTATATGCATATCATAAAGCTAATTAAATTCATGAACCTCTTGTCAAATGTATTTTAACAACTATTATTCAAGTTGAGGTAAAAAATCTTACCTTCAAATCATTAACATATGTTGTACATTTTAAGTTCTGAGTGTGCTCCCATCCTGACGGAGGCCTAAACACACGTAGTTACTTATCTCTAACATTATCTACTTACAAATTAAAATAAACTACTATAAACTATTTATTACACACATAATTAGTTCTAATTCAATATATTAAACATTGAAACCATTAAAATACTTAGTATTAAAAACATACGGAAATACCATCTCATTGGGTAAGGAGACGCTGTTCGCAAACACACTCGACTATTGTTATGAGCACTTTCACCAGCCCTTAGCCATTATCATCAGGCTTTACATGATGTCACTTGAGGATCAACTCTGCCTCTGTGTTAATTTGAAGTTACTTCCTTCTCCCGGTGAGTAACTTCAAATTAGCACACAGGCAGGGTTGATCCTCGAGCGAAATCTTGTAAAGCCTGATGATGCTGGCTAAGAGCTGGTGAAAGTGCTCATAACAATGGTGTTGAGTGTATTTGTGAACGGCATCTCCCTACCTGATGAGATGGTATTTTGCATGTTTTAATACTAAGTATTTTAATAGTTTGAATGTTTAATGTATTGAATTGGAACTAATTATGTGTGTAATAAATAGTTTATAATAGTTTATTTTAACTTGTGTTTAAACCTCCGTCGGGATGGGAGCATGTTCAGCAGAGTTTGAAATGTACAACATATGCTAATGATTTGAAGGTAAAGTTCTTTACCTCAACTTGAATAATAGTTATTAGATGTATTGATTTGATCACCAAGTCATTCTTCTAAACACAGTACTTATGTTCAAATTTTAAATAAGGCTGATTCAAATATTTGAGTGTTTTAGTAAATCATGTTCAAGTTTATTTATTAAATTTTTAAGCATGTTTTGACATTTTTTGTAATGCTGTCTTTGAATATTTCTATGAATTAATTACTGTTTAGGTATGCAGAGAACATCACTAAAGTATGTGCTTTACCTTGTACTACTTTCAGCTGTGACATAATTTTCTTGTACCCATTACTATGGTGTATTCTGGTATTACCCCCCCCTTTAAATATATATTTAGTAACTTTAAATGATTTACATATGACTCTTCATAAAATTGGGTCCCTTGTTTTGAAGTGCATTTATATGATTTCTTTATTTATAAAGGGTTCATCAGCGTTTTTTTGCTCTTGCACCAGATATTGTGAGAAAGGACAAAAATGCAAGACTTCCCAAGGAAGTGATTACCACTTTACCTGAGCTTCAAGTAAAGTTCTTCATTTCTTTTGGCAATTTGTTCAGTTGTTATGAAAATTTTGACTTGTTTGTTAGACAGTGTGATTTTTTTTATTGCATAATCACTTGTTCTTAGCATTGGAAACTTTGAATTATGCAGAAAACTACATTTAGCTGCCAAACAGTTTTGACGTAGCAGTGGCATTTTTTTTTCTGTTGTGAGTTCTTGATATTGCAGGTGCTTTTCCTTGGTAATTTTTGAAAGTGACTTGACGTCTTTAAAGTTGCAACTGTAAAATATGTGACTTTGAAGTAGTAGTCTTTTTAAAATGCCTGTTTTTAACTTTTATTTTATGTGTAAGTGATTTCACAGTAGGCTTGCCCTCAAGACTCAAGATAACACCACAAATGTTCAGTATCATAAACTCGCAGAAAAGGGGGGACGGGTAGAGCAGTAATATTCAGTGGCAAAGGCCATATGAGGCTTTTGAGGCTAAGCCTACCCAAAAAATATAAATAAAATAAAAACAAGAAGAAATAAAAAAATAAGCAATTTTATAAAAAAAAAAAATCTATTCAGTTAGGAATCGTGGAAATATATCTTTGCTATCCGGCATCTGCATTGATATTGAAGTTCATAAGCCTTCGTTTGTTCCTTCCGTATTTGAAAGTCGAATAAGCGAACTAAAGTGCGGGGTATCTGTGTGTATACAATGATGAGGCTTTCGACGAATAGCCTATCCGCAGATTCCCGCGACATGAGATGGAAATAGGAAAAGGCGTGGCAGGGGAAGAAAGCATAAACTCTTTTTATTCCTACCTCTGGTAACCTCATGAGGCTAGCCTCTCCATGCTTGCATTGTAGGCCCAAATCAAGTGGAGAGAGAGAGAGAACGAGTAACGAGTAATGATAGATAGTGGCTCACACAGGGAAAGAACATAGAAGCTTCTCCCTTCTGTGTGCTGGCTCAGTGTTTCATCTTTCATGTTGAGTTACATTAGCGATTGGCAAAGTGTTATTAATCTTCCAGGGGAGAGAAATGAATGAACCAGAGAGTAAATTAATTAATCTATTAAAAACTTTGAAAGACAGACCATTTTCAACTTGGTCTTATGAGGAAAAGTGCTCTGCAAAGGACGATAGGCCAACTCCGCATTTGGAAGTTACTGTTGTAGATGGAAAACAAAAGAGAAAATTCCAAAATTGTTGGTATAGTAAATGTTCTTGGTTAGCTGGCTGCACAGTGTCAAAAAACTTTTTTGTTATGTGTGCATTTTATTTGGTGGAGAAAAAGAGTGGAGTACACATAGCAAAAAATGTTGAAAGAAAATGTAGGTAGCATGAAAACTCTAAAAAGCATATACAGAACCTAGAGAGTCATCACTTTCTTGGACGTGGAAGGACTGAGCATGTGTTATCCGAAGGAGAAAAACTACAAGCTATAAAACATAACCAAATAGTTAAGCAAAATCGACTTGTTGTTCAACGTTTAATAGAAGTTGTGTGCTTTCTTGGAAAACAAGAACTTGCATTCTGTGGGCACTTTGAGGATGAGAGTTCTGATAACAAAGGAAACTATCTCGAATTACTAGAGCTTCTGTCACAACTGGAACAGTTTCTACGGGATCACTTGAATTCAACGTCTGCTTTTTAAAGGTACACCCAGTCAGGGTTGGACTGGATACGACTAATAGGCCCGCGCGATCCGATCCAGATCGGCCCACACACATATACTGTATATATTATTAATTATGTTAATATAGACACTACCGCTCCTGGCTGCACATATTTGGACAAAAATACGTATCTAAAGCTTGCGAGAAAAGTAAATAAATTCAAATTTAGAACATCGGACTCACATGAATATCATCTGCGCGACCAACTCTAAATCTGCCGTTCCTGCATCGATTACCTGTACTTTCTACGTATAAACTCGATCACCATTGTATACCATAATTTCAAGCAACGCACTCCCCCTTATCCCTCCTTTAAAAAAGGTTGGTTAATCAGTATTTTCTTGCATCCATTAGTCACCATTTCTTTAACGAATGCATTTAAGTCTTTAGCTTCGGAACGTGATAAGCACACTCTCTTTGTACCATCTTTTTCTATGGAACATTAACATTGGTCTCCTAAAAAAAAAAAAAAAAAAAAAGATCACATAAGGGGTTGAATCAGATGCACATTAAAAAAACTAATCAACTCATTCGAGCACGGGCTCGAGAATAAGTTGTCCTTGTCGAGGATTTTTCCGCTAGTAGCCTACTTAGCGTACAAATAGTTTGAGATCCGGTTAAAGACCCTAGATCTTTCGAAAATGAAGTACTTGGCAAAAATGGAATTTAATTTAGCAGGCTTCAAATAATTTTGGTTGTTGGTGACTTCGGTTTGCTCTACGAAATCAGTCTGCGCCAAATTCAGCGGAGTAAGATTTACCACCTCTTCGGCTTTCCTTTTAATTTGTGCGCAGGGACATTCAGCGTGCTCTCTAGGGCTTTGGGTGCTGTTTCTGTTTGCCCAACTGAAACAGTTAAGCTTCCCGTGCTCGACTCAGTCTGTAAAGATGAAATTAATTTCCTTGGTTTTGTGTTAGTTAAGAGGAAGTCATTTACTTTTTTGTCGACCTTCCTTGAAAAAACTGATTTTTATTCTACGCCAATACATTCGGATTACTAGTAAAATTGTACTACGTATTTTCTAGCATGAGTTTCTTTTTCTTCTGTTTCTCTGCGCCACCTTTTTTCGTTTGCAGTTTTCCATTTTTTAAAATGAACACAGTGAGGTATTTCAACTGATGGAATCAATTTTGATTGTGCATTCTTTGTGAAAAATAACAAATTTCTAAATTAAAAAAATCTAAATACAAAGCTATCTTAAATTCAGGGATCGTAGAAATTTCGTGCCATGTAACACATGCAGCTGAATGCAATGAAAAAGCTGTGTAATTTCCATATGCTATTGCCACCAGCCCACGCCTGATGCCTCTGAGTTTGCGGATTGAAAACTGAATCCTCTGCGCGTGGCACTTTGAGCTTTAACCTATGTATGAATCATGAAATCGTGTGAGCCAGGTCTTTGCCTGTCAGGCGGCGCTGGTAGCAGACACTGTACCGTTAGATGAGTACTACTGGTTTATAGAAAAGAAGGAATGTGAGGTAGACGGTTAGTCATGGCAGCATTCCACTACAGACGTTACAGAGTGTATAAGAATGAAAGCGTCAGAGGTGAAACTCCATATTGAGCATCAGCAACCCAGCAATGGAATGAAGAGATAGAAGAACATTCACAGTGACATAAATCCTTAATTGGCATAATATAATTTCAAGAGATGTCAGCCTGAAAAACTTTCACCAACGGTCTGACCCCCCCACTCCACACACACACACGCACGAGAAAAAGTATTGCTTACCAAATTCAAATAATGCGATTTAAAAAAAAAGTTCTAGCAGCGGACCACCGTGCAATCGCATGCACGACTGGTCAATCCAATCATGCATCCAGTGACATACAAAAAGAACTTATTCAGTCGTATCAGTTCAAGCTGACGAAACTTTAAATGCTTCGTGCAGATCTCAGTTGAGCATTATTCTGATATATTGCTACGAAAGCATGATTAAAGAAAGATTCATTGAGTTTTATGATGTCTCAACTGACAAAAGTGCAGAAGGATTGTCCAAAATAATAATTGCTGTTTTAAAAGAATGGGATATGGTTCAGAAAATTGTATGTCAGGCATACGACGGTGCTTCTATTATGGTTGGTAACCAGTGTGGTGTTCAACACTTTGTAAAAGAAATTTATCCACGAGCAACATTTTTACATTGTTATGCACACAGACTGAATTTAGTTCTATTGCATTGTTCTAAAGTAATAAGCAAGTGAGGCTGTTCACATATGATTGAACAGCATTTCACACTTTCTTCAGTAAATCAGCAAAAAGGAGACAGCTTCTAGTAAGCAAAGGATTCAGATTGCCAAAAGCTTCCACAACCCGTTGGAATTTCCGTTCAAGAACAGTGACAATCTCTATTTTTTCAATCAATACAATCAATACATAACAACACACTACACTGACCTTAAAAATGTTTTTGAACGTATCACAGAAAATAATTATAATAGGTTGCTTACCTTTTTACACATTTCCCTGCACGTTTTATTCCTTTAGTTGTCTTGCTTGGTTCAAGCCCCTCGTGCGGTGTTCCATTTTCGTCTTCAGGTTCTTTCAAATGCTCTACGAATGCTCAAGTCCACAAAGTGCACTGCTTTAATGACTCTAGGTCCCAAAACTGTATCTTCCTCCCTCCCCACCCTTCCCACCAGTGTGTATAACCCAACCTTCGTTGGTTGATTGACATATATTAAAGACCCCAATTCTTGAACTCAAAACCTTTTGATATCAACGAACATAAACCGCTATTTACATACATACAAAATGGCGAACAAAAATTTTAAAGTATATGCAACTATTTACATACAACTCATCTTATTCCTTCAACTCCCCTTCCCAACACCTCATGACAACTAGAACATTCATTCACCACACCTTAAGTCATTCCCACACAGACTGCCTCCAGTAGTACTTTCTACCCCCTCCGGGATTATCCTCAGGAGGAGTTCTAGATGTTTTCTCTCCTGCTACCGCAGTGAGAGTGAGCGACACGCTCATCTTCCACGCCCCGCTACAACGTCATTTACGAAAAACTTCCACCGTGGCTCCATCTTTTATTAACTTTAGTAAACTCTTCATTTTCTTCTTCTGTGTGTGTGGTTTTTTTTGTTCAATTTTTAATAGTTCTTTCCATTTTTCAATAAGGGTACTTGGGTCATTATTATTACGAATTCGATCTCTATTTTTTCAGTCAATACAAACTCTGCAGTGCGTAGGTGTCTCTCATTGCGACATAATTTTATTATTTTAATCTCTTCAAAATTTGTGAATGTGTGGTTATTCAGACAGTACTGTATCAGTGCTGTTTTTGCTTCTTTTTTTTTGCCAATTTTTAATATGTTGTTGTAGGCGATGTTTTAATTGATTTTTGGCACTTCCAATATATGATATTGGTGGGATTCCACTTATAGGTATTTCGTACACACCCGCCTTTTCTAAGATACTACATTTTTCAGTGTTATTAATTATCATATCTCTAATTGTTATTACTTTGTTTCCCATCTGAATTCCATATTTATGGCACAATTTATTGATTTCTGTAGATATTCCTGGAAGGTAAGGTATTGCTCCAACATATTGTAATTGTTTTTTTCTTTTAGGGGAAGATGTATCTTGCATCTTTACTTGTACTTCATAAATCCATTTATTTATTTTCTGTGGAGGGTATCCATAGCTGTATAATGAGATTTCTTTAATGTAATTTATTTCTTCAGTACGAAATTCTTTTTTAGAGGAATGTGTGATTGCTCTTTTGATTAATGTTTTTATGCTATTACATTTCTGTGTCTAAGGGTGTGTTGAGTTATATGGTATCAGAACAAGGGCATATGTCTGTTTTCTATGTACCTTGTTCTGCAGTTGGCTATTTTGCTTGATAATCTTAACATCTAAGTAGGGTAAGATATTTTCTTCTTCATGTTCAACTGTCAATTTAATTACCAAGTTGTTGAGTTAAAGATTCCAACTCATCAGTATCCATTCTGGTCATGATGAAAAATGTAGTATCTTAGAAAAGGCGGGTGTGTACGAAATACTTATAAGTGAAATCCCACCAATATCATATATTGGAAATACCAAAAATCAATTAAAACATCGCCTACAACAACATATTAAAAATTGGCAAAAAAAAAAAAAAAAAAAAGCAAAAACAGCACTGATACAATACTGTCTGGATAACCACACATACCAGAATTTTGAAGAGAATAAAATCGTGTTGCAATGAGAGACACCTACGCACTGCAGAGTCTGTATTGATTGAAAAAAAAATAGAGATCGAATTCGTAATAATAATGACCCAAGTACCCTTATTGAAAAATGGAAAGAACTATTAAAAATTGAACAAAAAAAAAAAAAAAACACAGAAGAAGAAAATGAAGAGTTTACTAAAGTTAATAAAAGATGGAGCCACGGTGGAAGATTTTCGTAAATGACGTTGTAGCGGGGCGAGGAAGACGAACATGTCGCTCACTCTCACTGCGGTAGCAGGAGAGAAAACATCTAGAACACCTCCTGAGGATAATCCCGGAGCGGGTAGAAAGTACTAAAGGTAGTCTGCGTGGGAATGACTTAGGGTGTGGTGAATTAATGTTCTAGTTGTCATGAGGTGTTGGAAAGGGGAGTTGAAGGAATAAGATGAGTCGTATGTAAATAGTTGTATATACATTTTTAATGTGTTTGTTCGGCATTTTGTATGTATGTAAATAGGCAGTTTATGTTTGTTGATAGCAAAAGGTTTTGAGTTCAAGAATTGGGGTCTTTAATATATGTCAGTCAACCAACGAAGGTTGGGTTATACACACTGGTGGGAAGGGTGGGGAATGAGGAAGATAAAGTTTTGGGACCTAGAGTCATTAAAGCAGTGCACTTCGTGGACTTGAGCATTCGTCGAGCATTTGAAAGAACCTGAAGACGAAAATGGAACACCGCACCAGGGGCTTGAACCAAGCAAGACAATTAAAGGAATAAAACGTGCAGGGAAATGTGTAAAAAGGTAAGCAACCTATTATAATTGTATGCACGTAAATTACGAACAGCTGTGGCTAGTGCTATAGGTGTTCTAACACTGAATTTATCACAGAAAATGATGAAGATTGGGATGGTCAGTCATGTAATGCTGTGGTTGGTTTGCTGAATATTCCACAGAAAACTCAGTTTCTCTATTTACTTTGCCTGTTTCATGAAATCTTTGTCTATTGTGATCACTTTTTTGTTCTGCTGCAAAATAACAGTACTTCTGACATAGCTCTCTGTAATACAGAGATAAAAACCGCTGTGAAAATCATAAGGAACATGAGATCAGAACGTATGATAAATGATTGCATTGAAAAATGCAGGCAGGTAAATAATGGATTTACAATAACTGACACAACTTTTCATTTGCTAAAGATTCTGACATATGAAATTTTCGACACTTTGATTATGCAGATGGAAGTGAGGTTTAAGGATTTTGAGAAAATTCAATTTGTGGAACTTTTGGAGCTGCAACTATTCAGTACCTATCAAGAAATTTTCCCAGTACTTAAAGTTAACTCACTTCTCCACATTTACCCTTTTTTAAACCAGGAACAAATACAAAATGAGTTCCAGAATAATTACTGCGACCCACATAAGCATCCTTCTCCCATAGACCTGTTGCAATTCATTATGAATAATAATCTCGAAGTAATTTATCAAGAAACAACTGAACTAATTCGTTTAGTTTTAATGTTCTCTGTTACCACTGCTTCTTCTGAAAGAAGTATGAGTACGTTAAAACGAATAAAGACCTGGCCAAGAAATTCCATGGCAAATGAAAGATTAAGCTCTCTTAGTTATATCTCAATCGAAAAGAAATTGATAAAAGAACTTATGACGAATGAAAATTTCAAGGAAAAGATGATAGACTACTTTGCAAACGTGAAGACTCGCCGACTGGATCTCATCTTCAAAAAAAATTTAAGGTGAGCAAACTTTTTGTTCCATTCAATTTTGAGTTTAATCAGATGAGATTTTTATTTAACCTACCCAATTTCAATGCACTAGCTTTGCCACTGGTAATATTCTTATGCATTAACTATAATTTTACCCTGAACATGGTTTGTGTAAAAGGTTTTAGCTAATATGTTGAAAATATACTGGATCATGTAGACCTTCCTATCCAGTGCTGATAGTGACCTTTTCTTCTGTTGTACTCATTGGCTTTATCTTTTGAGTTTTCATATCTACTCCATGTGGGCTCTTGACAATATCTCAGGTGAAAAGGTGGCTTTCTTGCTTTCACTTGGCAGCTCCCCTGGTCATTCAATGCCACAAAAGTTCCTCCATGTTGTGAAATATTTCCATTCTCAGCTTAAGTCCTGTGCTAGTTCACTGACATGTGTGGGTGTTCAAACTCACTGAATATCATGTGTGATGCTATTTAGTAGCCTTCAAATGAGTATCACAAAAAAACTTTTGACATGCTTAAGACATCTATAGGGTTGTAACAAAAGTTTGTAGCATAGGTTAGGTGAAATAGAAAGACATTGTTGATATACCTGTACAAAGATTTATTGAACCACATACATGTCATTTTGTTCCACAACCTGTTGCCATCTGTGGAGCAGCTGCTGGATTCCATCCTCCCAGAACTTGGCACCTTGCTTTGCGATGAACTGTTCCAGGTGGTTTTTATAGGCTTCCTGGGAATTGAAGTTCTTTCTATTAAGGGAATTCTGTAGGGACCAGAATAAGTGGTAATCTGAAGGTTTTGAGGTCCAAGGAATTTAGCGGGTGAAGTAGGACATCCCAGCCAAGCTGCATCAATTTCTGCCAGCTCTGCAAAGAGACATGTGGTTTGGTGTTGTTCATATGGAAGACTACACTCTTCCAATTTGCCAATTCCGGATGCTTTGTGTTCTTTGCTGCCTGCAATTGGTCCAATTGGGAACAGTACACATTGGAATTCAATGTCTGGTTGGGCAGCAGGAACTCGTAGGGCACGACACCCTTCCAATCCCACCAGATACACAGCATCTCCTTCTCTGTATGCAGACCGGCTTTTGGAGTGGTTAACAGTGGCTTGTTTCGTTTTCCCCAAGACCATTTTTGTACCATATTGTTGTACATGATCCATTTTTCATCGCCCTTAATCGGCCGTTTCAGAAATGGGTCATTGGCATTGCGTTTGAGCAGAGAATCACAGATGGAAACGCTGTCCATTAAATTGTTGCCCTTTAAAGTGTGCTGCACCCAAACATCATAGGGATTCATATATCCAAGTGTCTCCAAATGCCCTGCAATCATATGAGATACGTTGAGTATTTCTGCGATGTCTTGTGATGTGTATTATTTTCAATGAGCATTACAATTTGATCATCATCAACGATTGCAAACCTGCCAGAACGTTCCCAGTCTTCCAGATAAAAATTGCGACTTCTGAACCAAATGGACCACTTACGAACTGTACTTGTAGCTACAGTGCCATTTCCATAAATGACACATATCGTTTGTGCTGTCTGTTCAGCGTTTTTTCCTTTCTGGAAAAAAAGAGCTTCAAATGACAAAAATGCACCTAATTGTCCTCCATTTTCAAATTTTACTTCAATCCACTGAAACTTCCCAAATCCACATGCAACTTGCAGCAAACGACGCGTTGCACTCTGACCTTTCAGGCTCTGTTGTCTCTGTGCAAAGCTTCCGCTGCTCATGCAACGCATTCAAGTCACACCACCACCTTCTGCCTAATGCTATGAAATTTAGTTACAACCCAATAATTTGTGTGCTTACAGATTAGTGTCATGCATGTGAAATCATTATCTTATTGTTCGATCCCACAATGGCTATTTCATCCTCATAGGTATGGCTTTGCCGTTTGAGTTTTCCTGTGCCTGATGAATATATTTCATTGTAACTATCCCATTGTACCATATATCTTTTTGTAGAACAATGCATCTTTCTCTACATCTGTGCAAGTGTCACTGATGAGCAGGTTCTTCCCAAGGCTACAGTGGTTAAAGGGGAGATGGCCACCCCAGTGGCGCAGTGGTCTAAGCAGTGGCGTCTTATCATTTGTTGGAAATGGGTCCAGGTTTGAATCCCGGTGAGGTATGGATGTTGTGTTTGCCATATGGCACTGGCCGTGTCCCTTCCCTGAAGTCAGTGGCCCTAAGTTAGGGACAGGTGACTGCTTATAGGCCATTGAGTTGCTCACGGTGGTCATTAAATCCCCAATAAATAAATACAAAAAAAAGTGGAGATGCATACTGTGTACCTTGCTCTACATCATGTACTGCCAACACCTCATTAGTGTGCTCTGGTATATCTGGACTCCTTGAGTGCTTTGCAGAACTCCATTCTCCACTCCATGAGGCTGGTTTTCAGGTCTTTCTGTTAGATATCCAGCCATTTGGGACCTGGGGAAAGGAGTTAGCTGATGCTGCTGTCAAGTCTGTTTCTTTGTTGTTCCTTACTACCTTGCCACTGTACTATTGGGACCTCTGACATTTCTTGTCCACAATCATGTTAAGCAGATGTGGCAGGCTTTGTGGTATCATGAAACAGAAGATTTCATTACATTAAGCCAAAACTTAAATTTTGGCATTCAAGCTTTCACCAGAAAAGTAAACAGAAACTAGTACTTGCAAGTTACCTTAAATTTCACTACATTAAGCATAGTGATATATTGATATAACACACTCTATGTCATTAAGAAGGTGTGTTATATCACAAGTATAGTGATATAACACACTCTATGTCATTAAGGAATATATGATAAAGTTCGAGCACGATATCACTGTGAAATCAAAATGTGAAAATTTCAAAAGTGAAGTAGTGTAACTAATCGTAACATTTTCATCCAGTTCCCTGTGTTTTTTCTTTTTGTTGTTTATTTTAACTTCATACTTGAAGGTCGAGTTTTGCCCCTATGAGAAAATTTAAAAACAAATTGAGTACTGAAGTTTTGTTATGGGAAGTTTTCATGTCAGTGCAATCTCTTCCACACCCATATAATTGTGAAATAAAATTAACCAAACATTGTGTAGATTTAAATGTGTAATAGTGTTACATGTCTTTATGATTTTTATACTTTGTAAATTCTCTGCAAAATATGATAATACAAAGTAAAATATGTAATACATTTATATATGATGAAAATGTACATTTGCTAAAAATATTTTAAATAGAGAAATTCCAATAACTTTTCCTGGGATCTCTTCATAACCCAATTTTGCCCATTTGAATATATATATCATTGGGTATCTGATGGGGTACTTCTGGGAAGGAGGGGGCTAGGCATTTCCTAATTCTTCAAATTTCATTTTTCCCAGTTTTAGGAAGCACATATGTGAATTTTTTAAAGACTTTCTGACTAGTGCATACAAGCAAATACCAATCTTACTATTCTAGTTCCATCATCTGGCATATTGTCTTTCTTTGAGAAGATAACCTCTGAATCTCAGAGAATAGCTTAATGCTATGTATGTATGCATGTACTATTTCTAACAAATATTAATGAAGTTATGAGTTTTTAAACATAGGCAATCACATCGTCAAACTGATGTGCCTCACTCTCACTGTTAGTCATTTCAGTAGCCCTTAAGTTTGGAATTAGTTGACCCCTTTTACATGAAATTACCATTGCTGGTAGAATAAACACCAAATCTTAAAGACAATAATAGATGGTGTGTTACGTTTTCTATGAATTCTTTGGTTTCATATTGATTAACAAGTTTTTGAATTAACGCAATTTAAAGATAGTGAAATATTTTGAGTGCTTTCAATCCCAGTGCAATAATTATAGACATGTAGACCAAAACAGTAAATTAGTGTCCTTTAAGTAAACATAGTCTTTTAAGTTTGTAATCATTATATGAATTAGAGTAAGTTTAGTTTTATCTGCATTTATATCTTATTACTGAAGAATTTAATTTTTGCATGCCTCCATAAAAATTGTAAAATATTATGAACTTTTTTGCCATTTAATTTGACTCATCTAATCATGTTATTGCACAACTGGACTACATGTAGAGACCACACACACACACACACTTGTCTGTCTTTTAAGTCTTAATGTAGAAATTGTTTGCTTGAGCTGATGGCATGTTGTAATATCCCAGTGAACAATGTTTATCTGACTTTTGCCTAAAACTATGTACTAAACTAATTTTCCACTATTTCCTATGCTTTGAAAGAGCATAAGTAATTACCATTTGAGACATTGTTATAACTGGGCTAAAAATGACTTATTATTGTTTATAGGAAGCTAATTTACAATTCAACTGTTTATACGTGGGGATTAAAAAAACACCCTCAGATTAAAAATGTTTGCGTTTGTGGAGTTTATCTTTAGAGCCATCACACTTTTTTTTAAATATCAGCTTGTGATGCAAAATTTAATTGGATCATAAAAATGTACAAAAACCAGCCAATTATCACCCACAGTTTAGTACAGAATTTTCAACTGAAATGCAGTAAAAATATGACAACAAAAAAGCAAACTTCTGAAATACATAACCTCCATTCCATGTGATTATCACTTAGTTCTTATGTTGTAGCAACTAGCCAGAAAATGTAATGTCAATGAGCATTGTCTTTGTATACTGCACTTTTTTCTTACTCCTTACATGTAAAAGTTGAGAGGGAGCAAGATTAGGCAATTTTAGTGTCTTAATGTACCTTTCTCTAAAGACACTGAATTAATTATTCAACTTTATGATGTTGTGCTTCACAGTTTTTGATGTATTGGTTTCTCCAGAGTTGCATGCAGATTAACTTCAAACCACACAACTGTTTTGCAAGTTGACATACCATGATAAATTTACAAGTCTTTGCTAACACAGGGTGGTTTACAAAATGCCTTCTTAATTAGCTGTAAAAAAGTCTTTAAAACAACTGGCAATATAGTACATTCTTATTCATGCATTGATGTTATATTGTATGGATGTAACTCCAGGTATTTTAAGCATTTTTCTTATTGAATCATATCAGGTGGCTGGTTGTTAATGCAGTGTGTGAATGGACTTTTGGACTCGTCATGATATAAGAAATGCCCATTTCTTCATCTGCTAGAAGGCTTTGCTATCCTTCTAGCAGATGAAGAAATGGGCTTAAAAAAGGAGGTAAAATTTTCCAAAAGCAGAAGTTACAGTTAAAATTTCTCACCTAGTTATTTCCTTTTTCTCTAGATTTTTTTTTCTGTGTTCTGAATTGTTAAAATGTCATTTTTCTGCCTGTAAATATTTTTATATCAGCTCATAAAACTGTAGTGATGCAAACATTTTCAAAAATAGAAGTTAGAGCAATAATTTTTCTGCATTTTTTTCTTTTGATGTTCTTTTTGTCTGTATAAATATTTCCTTCCATAGAAAGTCTTGGTTTCAGTTTGAAAAAATAAGTGAAGTCTAAGGATTTTACTTTACATTTGGAGCTTTGAAAAATGTGCCAAAAAGCACTAGTTTTGTACAGTGCTGTCAATTCTGATCAAGCTTGGCAGGAATCAGCTGCCCTCTATCCCTGTGTAGTGATGTGAAACACACAGTGATAAATAATAGCTCTTGCCCTTGAATACAAAAATATTAAAACCATTGCTGTCCACCACCAATTCCCTAGTGGTTTGGTGGACAAACTCATCAAAAAGTTTGAAGTCAAAACATCAACTTCTCTTCTTTCTTCAGAGGTTACCAAACAATTTCAGTTTGCTGGATGCATTCTGTTTCTTGACCAGTATGCTTACCAGTTGTATCAAATTTTTAATCCAACAGTTATTTGGTTGGTGTGAAATCCAATCCAACCATTATGAAACTTGTTGTATGACATCGAGATCAAGTTGAAAACCTTAGTCTGGTGTATACAAAATTCCTATTTCCACGTCAGTTGGTACAGTAGTTTACATTTGCAGCACATTTCACACAGCATTACTAAACATTTGGTGAAGCACAAAAAGCATGCTACCCAAGGTAGTTCTAAGTCTTTCTTGGCTTTACTGACTGACTCAGGTACTTCAGCAATGCCTCTATGGAAAAATACTGAGATCACTCCTTTCATCAACAAAAAGGCTTTATGTTTTCATGAGAGCTTTGAAGTATCTACCTCTTCAAACTGCAATATCAATAATCTTTGTTTTATCCCCATCATTTGGAAATTCCTCCTATTGTTTGACAACAACTATAACGAAGCACTTGAAAATCCAAATCTGGCAACTAGTGTCTTGCTCCAGATGTTTACAGGTGATCAAGACCTAGGTCAGGTTGAAAGTGCTTCTGTGTTTCTTTAATATCTTTACATAACTATTGTATGCTAACAACTTATTACTTACACAGTCATAATGAATACATTTAGGGAAAAAGTGGGATAGACTTCAGCCCCCGTCGTCTGCTTCAGCTATCGCGCCAATGGAATGCCGGGAGAAACGTTTCGTGATAGGTGGCGCTGCGTCAGCGTTTTCTCCCACGCTGTGTGTGTTAAATAATCGCTGTTTGCTGAGTGCGAACGAAGATGTTCTGCAGGTCATCCAATGAGTTTGTGAGTGAATGTGTGTCATCATTTAGGACAATTCAGGTGTAGGACGAATTACGTTACAGGGAAAAGTGAGCAGTGTTCCCATTTACTTGGGATGTGGTTTGAAGCTGCTTGTATTCCTCTTTATAAGGTGATGACTCTTTTATATTGTTTCACCAAAGGATTGTCCTACGATGATGCAATTGAAGAATCTTCCTAGGGTGGGGTTTCCACATCCTCTGCGACAGTCAGTGACTATTATCAGTCTTGCAGAGAACTAGTCGCAGAGTTTATGGTAGCCTACGAACAAGACGAAGGACAGCTTGGAGGCCCTGGTGTCATTGTAAAAGTGGATAAGGCGAAGGTTGAGAAGTGGAAGTATAATCGTGGTCGTCTCGTTGAGGGCACCTCGATCCTTGGCATTTTTGAACGAGATTCGAAACAATTCAGGGTTGAGATCTGCCCGCAGAATAACTGCTCTGCTCACACATTGCTGCCACTCATCCAGAAACATGTTCGACCTGGAAGTACTGTAATGATGGATCAGTGGGCTGCGTACCGCAATTTCCCATCCTGTGGTTTCCAACATCTGTCAGTAAACCACTCGCTCAATTTCGTCGATCCGACTACTGGGGCGCATACGCAAGATGTTTAGAGCAATTGGCGGCCCCTCAAACACACACTATCTAATGGAATTCACTAAGACCACTTGGCAGACCATATTCTGGAATATTTATTCTGACGAAATTGTCGTCTTTCTTATGAACTCTGTTTTGAGGTGATGATTGCTATCATCAAACAGTTCTTCCCAAGTGTAATGTTTTCCACTTAAATATTCGTACTAGATAGACAGGTTCTCAATGAAGAGGAAACACTTCTTTTCTGTGGTTATAAATATTTAACAACACCTGAACTACTCACATTCCATAAAGCCCCTTTTCAGGGCCAGCCATATTACAAAATAAATCCCTTCCTTTCAAAAATATCCCCATCACATATTTCTCGTCCCTAGCACTCCTCCCGCACAACACACACACCGATTACGTAATGCACGCAGCGAAGGAGCGAAAAACGCTGACTCAGCTACAGCGCCACCTATCCCGAAACGTTTCTCCCGGCATTCTAGCAGCGCATTAGCTAAAGCAGACGATGGGGGCTGAAGATTAAAGTGCATCCAAAAAGTGTGCTTAAATTTGATAGTTCAGTGGAACTGCTTTATTTCTTAATTGAGTTGAAACTTTGACCATTTTAGATATATTATGATACAGAAGAAATTTGGGATGTAAAACCCAAAAAATTTAGAAATTTATGAATTGGAGATAAGTGACAATGTGTGAGCTTAGTGCTTAATTTGTTAAGGTTTAAAGTAGGGGATCCTTGAGTGAAAACGTTTTCAATCTGTGCAATGCCGCCTAGCTTTCACCCATGTGGTTACCTTTATTTTTTCAACTCTTGTACATATCCAAGCACCTCACTGGTTATGTTGCAAAAACAGTGGTGACAGGGTATTTCACAGTACTTCACACTTACACCAGAAAGGCAGAAGAGGATGACAAAGCAACCACAGTGAGTGTGAAAAAGTGACCTTCCTGAAATTTGAGTGCCAGCGACAATTTAAATACTTAAGTCTTATTTTTAAGTTTCTCATGAATAGTTCATGGTAAATATGAATTCATTACACCAGCACTGATTGCATCAGAGAAGTTAGTGTTTAGGTAGGGGATAATGTCTGATTACTATAGAAATGCCATGCTGATGAAAATATTAAGTCATCTTTCCAATTTTAAACAATTGATCAGTTCCAGTGGGGGTGGAGGTGGGGCTACATGCACTGATCATCTGTTTGTGCAAGTTATTAAGTTACTGTGCTTATTGCCCTTACTGTGCTTATTATCATTATTGTTCAATATTAGTATATTGATCAGTACTCCACCTTCAATGCATTGATGTGTATGTATCATAAGATTCACAAATACTTTTTCCACATCATAACTTTTAGGTAGGCTGCCCTCGTACTACACAGACCTTTTCATTTATGCTGTAACATGTTTTATCTCGTAAATCTACTCTGTTGCCTTTTCCAAGGGGAGCCAAAAGTTTGTCCCGTTGTAGCTAGAAAGTTGAATGCTGCAAGAAAATCATATTCTCGCCTCATTCTGCAAAGTACAGGCTGTTGTTTTCTACTGTCTTTTGCCAACATTCCACCAAAGCCACAATCTCACCACTGTGCCACTCAGCAGGTTTTGAGGACACAAACTCTCTGATGCAAGATTCCACATCCACCACTGAAGCGCAGTGCCTTCCTTGTAGAAAATGGACCATGGATCGAAACAGGTCTCTTGGATGGATGGGGCAAGGTTCAGACTATGTGGAGCTTGGGGTAGGATCTCAACTCCCTTTCAGTTCCTGTTGTTTTTGGCAGACCACTCTGGAGGTGTAACTTCAGGCATTATCTGTTTGCAGTAATGCCCACTTCCTGTTGATGAGCACTGAGTAGCATTGGCACAGTTCATGGACCTGCTGCAGTTGTCTGGCTTAAAGGTTCCCATCTACAGCCTGACCATCTGGCATAAGTCCCAGTGCACAGGACTCTCTGAATTCCACCAAATGCACTCGAACCTCCCTCTTTGCACCACTGACTGCAGTTCATGGCACGTCCTCTTCCAATGGTTCCCAGTGGTAGAATAATGTAGAAATATCCACTTCTCATCATCCATGGTGATATTATGCCAAACCTATATTGTCTAATGGATTTGACAGGAATCTGCAACAGAGAGCAACACATTGTTTTATCTGCTGGGGTGTCAATTCATGGAAAACTGTTCAGTGGTGCCTGGTGGAGGAACCAAGCTGGTGCAGGGGACAAACAATGATCAGTTGGGAAGCATCCACCTCAGCTGCCAATTGTCATGTACTGATACCAGGGTTTGGTATCCCAACAGTTTTGACCAGGATGTCAGTGTTGGTGGTTGTTGAACATCCTGATCTCAGCTTGTCTTGGAGACTGGTGTCCCCAGTATTGAAACGTTGGAACCATATTTTTGCAGTGCTGCTGCTGTTCATTGTTTCCTTGTCTTCAACTGCACAGATGTCTCTCACTGATGCTGCTGCATTTAACCCTTTTCTCCAACAATGGCATAGGAGCACTCAAACTATTGACCTATGTCTTTTACTCACCTGATAACTCAATGGGGCTCCATTATCAGCCTCATGTATTCCATGTCATCATAGTACCCAGTCGATACTAGCATGCATTTTGCATGAGAACAGAGGCTCAGCATTATGCATAGCTCAAAATGGAACAAACATTTGACTCAACCTGGTAGTGTCTTTGTGTTTGCATGTATCATGTGCAGTGATTATTGCATTTATTAATTTGATGTTTCTTTTTATGTGTAAGAAAGAGCACACATGTGTGAAATGTTTAGGAAATTTAGTAAATTCTTGACTGCTGGTTTTAATTTCCCAACTAATAATACAGCCAGGTAAACCTGCATGCAGTCTGTATGGCCTTTTATGTCCAACTATTGCGTGCTAGCTTAAGTTTTGTATTTTGTTTAATTGTTGTAGGTGAATCCATTTCAAGATCGCATTGTGAAAGTATTTTCTTCTGCTGGGGATGGTAGCATGACATTTGAAGATTTTTTGGATTTTATGTCAGTTTTTAGTAACAAAGCTCCAAGAAGCATCAAGACTGAATATGCTTTTCGAATATATGGTGAGTCATATTTGTTGTGTTCTGGCATGTTCATCACTGCCTGTGTTTATATAATGTTACACACTGTAAGAAAAAAAAATATACAAGATGCACATTATTATATATATGTAAAGGTACACATTATTATATATATGTAAAGATACACACTACTTATATATGCGACCTGGACCATGAAAATGTGGTTAGCATGCTAATAGAAGTTTTTGAGTATTCGAGTAAACAGCTGTTCACTAGTGAACACGATTCAATGACATCTGTGTGTGCAGTCGACAGGCAAGCTGGTGTTTGCTTGCTATACTTTCTCTCTCGTGAAGGCAGTAGGTGTTAAAAGGTCAGTGGCCGACATTTGCAGAGTGACGTGTAGAATAAAGGTAGAAATGCATTTTACTGCACTGTTTCGATTCAGTATTTTTGAAAATAGATTTAAAGTGACTATTTATGTTATTTACTACAGTTTGTCAAATAACTAATTTTTGGATTGTTATTGAAAAATGTGTTTGAAGGAGGAATTGAAGAGTGTGAATGAACTGTACTTTGGTAGAGGTAATTCCTCAGAAAAAATTTCTTCTAGTGACAATAAGAATAATTCCAGTAGCTGTTCATGTCTTGCTGGGTCATGTAGTGAAGTGGAAGAAAAAGATCTTGAACCAAGTACTTCTAAAGTAGAAGTTGAGTTATCCTTTGAAGATGAACAAGATTTGAAAAGAGTTTCAAAATTCTTTGAAAAACCATGTTGCAACCGGCAGTGTAGTTCTGCGATTCCATGGCTGCAGTGCAGTTCTGAACAGGATTTGGTCATTCTCAGCAAGATTGAATCACTTCATAATTTGCCCTAGTGGAGTAGTGAAGGCAAGGAAATTTGCTGATAGTAAGGAAATCGATAAGTTCACTCTTCTAATAAAACCATTAGATGAGGAGATTCCAAAGGTAATTAAGCCAGGAGGACTGTTACTAGATCACCAGTGGTACTTGTATAACAACATCAGAAGCCTAGTAACAGATTCTTCCTAAGCAAATGAAGTGGCCGCACAACTGAAGAAAGAATTAAAAAAGAGGAAGAGGGTTGACAATCCAGTGTGAATGTTGTACTATTTGTCCTTAAACTTGATAATTTTGTATGATTATTTCTGTATTTCTACCTTTTTGACAATAAAAAGTGAGTATGTTCAATTTTTCATTTCTTCAGTTTTTATTTCCATCATTAGGTACAAATTGTGAAGCAGAAAATACAGCTAGAGACCTAGAATTGGTTTCATTGGAAAGAGAGTACTTTTTTTCTACAAAAATCACTTACAACCACAAAACCAATATCTTGACAGATTAACAGCCTTTTCACAGTCCAGGTCACATATATACACACTATAAGAACATGTAAAGAAAAGCTACAAATATTAAAGTAAGGTATTTGTTGGAATTCCTGATGCAATTGCTTTTGTAATACCAGGGTGAGTCAAAAGTTCATCCCATTTTGAGCTACACATAATGCTGGGCTTCAATTCCTGTGTGGAACCCATGTCATCATTGACTGGGTACTGTGATCACATGCATTTAGCATGGAGTCACACTAAGTTATCAAGTGAGCAGAGGCAAAAGATGGAGTTTGATGAATACACTGTTTGGGTGCTCATACACCATTATTGGGAAAAAGGGTTAAACTCAGCAGCAGCACTGCACGAAATTGATAAGTGATTCCGGCATTTCAACTCTGGGGACATCAGTCATGAAGACAAACCGAGGTCAGGGCATCCAATGACCACCAACACTGACATCCTAGTTGAAGCTGTGACAGTGGTACAAGACATGCGGCAGCTGAAGTGGGGTCTTCCCAATCCATCATCCTTTGTTACATGTACCAGCTCGGTTTCTCCTCCAGGTGCCATTAAATGGTTTCCCATGAATTAACACCATGGCAGGGAAAACAGTGTGTTGCTCTCTTTTTCAGATTGCTGTCAAATCCACAGGATAACAGGTTTTGGCAACATATCATCACAGGTGACTGAAAGTGGACTTCCTACCTCTGGGAACTAGTGGCAGAGGCTACACCAGAAAACATGGCCAGTGGCACAAAGAGGCCAGTTCAAGAGGAAACACATGCTGTGCATTTGGTAGAATTATGGGGGGTTCTGTGTACCAGGAACTCATGCCACATGGTCAGACTATAGATGGGAACCTCTATGCTGAACAACTGCAGCGAGTCCATTGTGCTCTGTGCCAATGCTATCCAGTGCTCATTAATAGAAGTGGAGGTTGCTGCAAGTGGATAATGCCCCAAGTCACACCTCCAGAGTGGTTTGCTGGAAACTACAGGAATTGCAAGGGGTTGAGATCCTACCCCATCATACATACATTCTGGACCTTGCCCCCATCAGACTACTATCTATTTTGCTCCTTGGCCCCTTTTCTACAAGGGTAGCACTTCACTTCAGTGGTGGATGTGGAGTCTGCATTAGAAAGTTTTTGTCCTTGAAACCTGAAGAGTGGTACCACCATGTGGGATCATGAAACTGGTGGAACGTTGGGAAAGGACTATAGAAAACAATTGCCTGTGCTTTACAGAATGAGGTGAGAGTGTATGGCTTTCTTGGATCACTAAACATTTTAGCTGCTAATGGTACACACTTTTGACTTGCTGATTTTGGCTGTGTGCCAGTATCTTATTGTATTTGTTATGGAGCTGTTTTCATCATCTGGTAATGGAGTTAGTTCCTGTTTGAAATATCACCGCATATCAGAAAATATTGAATTTCTGTAAGCTGTCTGTCTTGAAGCATCAAAGGTTGCCTCACTGAAAAGCTGTTCTGGGGACAAAACTGACATTTGGATCAGGTTATAGATTTTACATCATGTACACCTTGCTGGGCAGGGCTACTGGAAAAAAAAAAAAAAAAAAAAAAAAAATCATGGGAGCTGATTTTGGCCATGTGCCCACACAGTGTGCTTGCAGTTGTATTTTGATTTTTCACAATTTCCTCTCTTGTCAGAAAATATAAGTAAATTTGTTACCATTTAAAGATGTCTTCAAATAAAGAGAAAGAATCACTTATGCCAAATACCATTCACTGTAATATTTTAAAGCCAGAGTTTTTGTTACACACACACACACACACACACACACACACACACACACACTCTCTCTCTCTCTCTCTCTCTCTCTCTCTCTCTCTCTCTCTCTCTCTCTCTCATCGCAATTTGTTAGGAACACCAACCTAAGTTATCAAAAGAGCCTTGATTTGATGTGGCGTGGATTCAGCTTGGAGCTGATATTGTTATACAGGTATGTTCAGCCAAGTGGATGTGATGGCATTGATGAATTGCCAAATGTTTTTCTGAGAGAGCTATCAATCTCATCTTGCAGATGTTCAATTGGGTTAAGGTCTGGAGACTTCAGGGTCCATTGTAATACTTTTAAGAGAATGTCGTGCACCTGGAACCACAGTGTGATGTTCCAAGCCTTATGGCGTGGCACAATATTTTGCTGGAGTAGCCCTCTTTATCAAGAAATCCCATGCGCATGTATGGATGTGCCTGGTCTGCAGTGATGGTAATACCTGCAGTGATGGTAATACCTGCAGTGATGGTAATACCTCTGGGAGAGCATTTGTGGCATGTAAATGCTCTTTGATAGATATTAAGGAACCCAATGCCCACTGTTAAGCCAGACCCCAGACCATTAGCTGGGATGCATCAATTCATGCTGTTAGTGCCATATTCTGGCCCATCCATGAGATTGTATTAACTAAAAACGTAATTGAGCAGACCAGATATTTTTTTCCCAGTTCTTAAGGGTCCAGTTTTAGTGTTCCTGTGCACACTGTAGATGAATATGTCAGCTATTAATTGAGACGATAAGTATGTATATGAAGGGGGCATCTGCTGTTATAGCCCATTGATGTGAATATGCGATGGGCTGTGTATGCGGAAATTCTCCTGTCAGTACGTCAGCTTTTAATTGAGACGATAAGTATGTATATGAAGGGGGCATCTGCTTTTATAGCCCATTCATGTGAATATACGGTGGGCTGTGTATCAAAGCTGAGTTCAGGCTCAATTTTAAGAGTCCGAGCCCAAATTTTATATTGCAAGATAGAGCCCAGGCCCCCAAACAAGCCCGGAAATTAGGATTAACCTGTTTACACATTAAAAAAATCTTATCTTCCAGACTTTTAGCACTGTTTTCTCCCAGTGCAATCAACCAATGTCTTTTTCAACTGCGGAGTGGAGAAGCAATGTCTATCTATTTCTATAGTTTCTTGGACCATTCATTTCTTCCTGAAATGTTTCGGGATGCTGGGCATCAGGAAAAATCGGGAGGCACAACAATCTATGTTGTACGTTGCTCAATAGAATTAACAGGGAGCGGCCCCATTGAGGTAAGGAGCAAAATTTTGTCAGCATGCTATTTAGTATCCATAATTCTTAAAGAAACGTTTCCTTTGAGGAAATTCAGTAATTCATGGCCTATGGTATTTGTTACCCAAGTCTGGAACGAATAACCCTGCCGAGTTTCCACTCCACATCCAGACCCAGTTGCAGAAAAATTCTATTTAACAACTAGAAAGTGTAAAAAAAGTTTTGTGTACTAAATCATACAAAATCACATTAAAAAAAAAAAAAAAGAACAACAACATTATCTTCTTTTCTCAGAGCCCAAGCCCGAACTCCAGTAAGTATTATGCAGCCTGAGTCCGGTTCGGGCCCGGGCTCGACTTCGGGCTTTCGGGCTCGGCCCGTCTCAGCACTGCTGTGTATGTGGAAATTCTCCTGTCAGTACTGCCATTGTTACTTGACACAGGGGGGCTTGTCAGTTATCTTCTGCAGTCCTTCCCAGCCACCGCTGGCCTTGATAATAGTCAGTAATTTCTGCCTGCAGGAAGACAGCTAACTACTTGTTTTGTTGTTTGTGAACTATTCAGTGTACAATATAAACATATATGCATACTGTCACGTATGCACATTTTTACATGGTGGGAATTTCCCCAAAACGGTTTAGTGAGTCCCTGGATTTAATGAGGGTTTCGATCAGTCCCAAGCTCCTTGTTATAAGTGGGTTCTGATGTACATATCAGCAGTATGAAAAATAGTTTAAAATTTAGATTAACAGCACAACATGTTATGTCTCTAACTGATGCTCATGTTTTGTGTGTGTTGTTTCTGTCGTTAATGTGCTAATTTTTCTTCTGTTGGTGGTACGCAAGACAATGTGGAAACCCTAGATCTCCATTTAAATGGTCAGTGTGACATGACTTACTTACTAATGTTTTTTTTATTTACTTGCTCCTTCAGTAGTATGCATATTCTTTTCATGCGTTGGCCATTTATGTTGTTTCATGCTGTGTTCCTATCTCAGTTTTGTATGCGTTATTTGGTTGTGTTTAGAAGTTAAATTTTTTCTTTCTGTTTTTGTGTGTAACTGTGGTGTTTTGTGTTCTTTGACCCACTGAAGCCCCTGTGTCATTAAATTCAGATAACCAACTAATCAACTTGCAACTTGTTATACACATCAAATTGAGGAAAGGAGTATTCTTCATTAACTCAGTATTGAAGTATCTGATTCTGAAAATACCCTGATGTTGAAATTGCAACTTTAAGGAGCAGCTCATTGATTCATTTGCAAATCATCATGTTGATATATGAAGAGGATTCTCTTTAATATTGGACCATTCTGGCAGTAGTGGTGACCAGTAGAAGCATGAACATGTCAACTTCTTGGTTAAGCATGAGTTGGTGGCTGGTAAGTCTCTCCGCTACCAGTTACTGTCCCAGAGGAACAGCAGCTCGTATTGCACACCGGGGTGACATGTTCACTGGCTGTATAGTCAGGTAAGCAACTTGGAGTATGGATGGTCTACACACAGTGTAACAAAACATGTGTTTTGAAAATATCACAGTCTGAGGAGGATGGCAACCAGTGATGTAGGGTGACCTAAAATTTATCTGGGGCTAAATATTTTTTATATTGTTCTCCACCTTCTTTTGTACTGGAAAATATGATTTCTGTGGATTGTGAGGTTTCCTGTCCCCACCTGCTGAAATCATACTTAACCACATAGAATTAGGTTGAAATTTTATATATATGCAGCACCGTATAACATAAAACAAAAGTTTTATAAATATTTAACGGGCATTATAGAAGATAAATTTGAGAGGCAAAGTACCTTAATAAATTTATCCTCTATAATTCCTCTTAAATATTTATAATACTGAAGTAATCAGAGGAAGCCATGAAGTCATTAATTATTAGAATAAAAGTTTGTTTTTGTCTTACCTCACTTATAAAGGAATTGAGCTTTGTTTTTTCTTTTTTTTTTTTTTTTTGCTTGGCGAACTTCTGGATAACTTACGTTTTAAAATTGTCAATTTCTGAAATGAAGTTTTCCCCAACAGATAAAACAGTTAAGGCATTTAACTGTTCTTGCCACATTGTGTTACATCAACGAGTTTTTATATGCTTCAAAGTAAAGTTCTAGACTGATTATGTTTTTGCACCAAGCAAATATTTGGTCGATGTGGGCCCAAGTCTTTAACATTTTTTTCTCCATCTGTTAATAAACTAACAGGGTGTTCCATTAAAAAGTCCACTTTGTTCATTTTACCTGCATGAGCCAACCTAACAGCTATCTCCACAAACAAAAATCATTTGCTCACTGTGGGACGACATGAAAGCAAAATTGCTACTGTTAAACAGAAAGGCGACTAGCCCTAAAAGACAGTTTTATGAATGTGCAGTTCAGCGTGTATCTGATAATTCATTACTGTTCTGTGAAGCTTTGACAAAGCAACAAGTTGACTTAGAGTCGCCTCTCCCATGCATGTGGTATTCAGCTGTGGCCACGTTTCAGCACACTCTAGTAAATGGATAGGAAGGCTGTAATGTGTTACCTAGTTACACAACTGTTGTAATGGCTCAAATTTGCATTCAGAAAATCTAGGGACTGGCTACTAATGCAGATTTTATTTCAAATTTTTTCCAATTAAAAGAAGAAACAATTTTCTTCTTATTTTCATGCAGGGCTTAGCCCCGGATGCCCATAATGATCAGACAGATGCCACTGATGGCAACTGGGGCCCATGAGAAGGCAGGCATGCTAATTTTGGATTAGAACTGGTTCATGCCAGTAACCCATTAAAAAGTAAACTATTTCTTTCACACCAACTGGTGGTTATAAGACTAAATAAATATAAAGTGCACATCAGGTTGCCTTCCACTGATTAATACCCACTAATACCTGGAATGGTGCTTTTCATAAGTCAGCAGGAATATATGTAGAATGGCATCATATAGTCTATATCAGTGAACTCCTTTCGTGTAGGACATTTTGATCACTGTACGCTAGTGAAGATTAAGTGGTCAATGCACCAGTCCAGGAGCCATCACTGAATTTCAAGCAGCACAAATATTTGGCATAATGTTTGTGGCATGCTCAGTTACAATAACTGAACATCACTGGTGTGTCTCACAATTTGACTGCTTGGTGTGGTGTATCATATACTTACTGCTTGGTGTGGTGTATCATATACTTAGGAATTCCATAGCTATCCACTTAATAACAGGTTGTCTGGCAGAGTTTCATCAAGACAGTGCCAATCTACACACCACAAAACTCTTCAAAGAATGTTTGCATGGTATTGATATACTGTTGTGTTTAGCCTAGTCCCTAAATTTATGTGTTATAGAACATGTTTGCATGGAATACAGTTGAGGCCATCCTCAAACTCTCCCACACCCTATACTAACATCAGACTTTCCTTCAAGACTAGGTACAGGAAGCATGGTATATAATGCTACAGGTAGCATCTGATAGAATATGACTATTTCATGACTTGTAGCTCAGTTTGTATACCAACGGAAAGGCTTTTCTGTCATATGATGTGTACCATGTAACCATCTGTTTATTTCATTAGTTTTTCATTTGCTCTGAGAATATTGTCTCCCTCACCTTCTATACTGCCTATCCTGTGAACTTCAATTGGATTTTTCTACCACTTCTGGGTGTTGCAATTTCACTGTCAATGTAAAAAGACTATAAATCAGCAAAAGAGGAAAATTGAGGATTTATAATGGTAGTTGTATTATTAAATTCTCACATACCCATGTGCATTAAAGTAAAAATAACTCAGAAAGAATATGGCTGAATAATAATAACAAGAAAGATGACATCGAATTTTCGGTTGTAATGAGCATATCTTCTGAATCCATTCTGACACAAATTAAATTTAACAAAGCCAGTCAAAGTCAGTGGAACCAGTTAGAAAAACAATCGACTAGTTTCTACATTCGATAAAACACCCAGAAATAGAAACATCTACTTAGTTACACCAGTGGCTAATGAAAAGCATGTTACGAAAATTAACAAATGGCGTGCAAAAAGTTTCTCATAGCACAAGGCAGGTATCAGAGACAAAGGGATTTTCAAATCGAACAGTTAAAAGAAGAAATATAGAAGGAAACATTATATTAGTCTACTTCTGCTAACGTAAGAATTTTGCATAATGGAAAAGTTGAAAATAAGCAAAAAATAGTCTTTGTGGAAAAAGCTATGCGAAGGCAAAAAAACCTTTTCAAATACGTCTCCCTGAAGCAGACATAGTGAAAAAATGTTTTCGACATTTACATACCTAGCGGGAAATCTTTGTATTATTTAAAAAGGATGATGCTACACATCTCTATTGTAACGAATGGCATACAGCAAAGAAGAAAATTTTCAATAATGTTTTTAGAAGCAGCGATGCAGCTGCAAACAAGTACACAAACACCATCTACCGACAGCTGTGAACTGAAAAAAATCCTCGTATACTAGCCTAAAGTGTTCTACAAGGTAAATGGCATCCAATGTTGAAATAATTTTTTAAATTGCACATGTAGAAGCAGAGATATTGAGAAAAACAGATTAAACATTTGTGGCCCCTAGCAGCAAAATTGTACATCATTTCGGGAAGAAAATACATGTAAAGAGTTTTCATAGTTAGTAGTACCTGACCAAAGAGAGAAGTTTTTCAATTGAGTTTTTAGTCCTTACAGATATTGCTGTAAATGTAAATGTGGACTTGCACCCTCTAGTGGCAGATTTGTGCATTAGGATGAATTTGAAATTATATGAGAAACATTTTGCAGCAGAAATGCTGTCCAACAAAGAAATAATTTTTCAAATTGGACTCTTAGAAGCAGAGATATCAACAAAAATAAGATATGCATCTACACTCCCTGGCAGAAAAACCATGCATTATTTTAAGAAAGTATTCTCAAAAGGTTTTTTGATGTGAGTGGTGTTGGTCTACGAAAGAATTTTTTCAGTCGAGTTTTCTGGAGCTCAGATTTTGCTGCAAATACACCGGAAGCAGAAATGAACACTTACGCCCCCTGGTAACCAAACCATTCTTTACCAAATATTAAAAATTATATGCAAAGCATTTCCCATCAGGAGCTGTATGTGATACAGGAAGAATTTTTCAAATCATAGTCTTAGAAGCAGAGATATCGGGGAAAACACAATTTACCTTAATGCCCCGTAGCAGAAAGTCTATGAATTACTTGAAAATTTTGAAATTATATAAAAACATTTCACAGTAGAAACGTTATCCAACAAAAAAGGAATTTTTCAAATCAGGCTCTTAGAAACAGGGATATTGACAAAAAGAAGTTATATATCTATGCCTTCCTGGCAGAGAAACCATGCATTATTTTAAGAAGAAAATATTCTAAAAGGTTTATAAATGTGAGTGGTATCAGTCCATGAAAGAATTTTTTTCAGTTGAGATTTTAGAAGCTCAGATTATGCTGCAAATGCACCACCAGTAGCAGAAATTAATAGTTCCCTTGGTGGTGAAACCATTCTTTACCAAAAATTAGAAATTATATGATAAATATTTCCCATCAAGAGCTGTATCCGCTGCACAAAGAATTTTTCAAATTGCAGTTTTAGAAGCGGAGATATCGGGGGAAACGCAATTTACTTTTACTTTTATGTCCCCTAGTGGAAAATCTATACGTAACTTGGAAAAGTGACTATACCTAAAATAGTTTTCAACATAAATGAAATCAAAAGGTTAAATAATTTTTTCAATCTGATGTTTAGAGGCAAATATATGGAATAAAATGTATTTTGAATTTGAAATTTGCATTTACGCCCTCTAGCGGTGAAATCGTGCATCGTAAAAAAAAAAAAAAAATCATCATTTGCACATTTCAAGCTTCCCAATGCAAAAAGAATTTTTCAAATTGGACTGATAGTTGCAGAAATATGTTCTAGACGGATGGATGGACGGACAAACCAGTAAAATGTAAGCACCATCGTTTTTACAAAATACATGTACTAAAACAGCAAAGTTTATGGTAGCTGAACAACAGTGACATCAGATTTTGACATCAGACCAAGACATTGATGATGAAATTAAAGTTGTGTGAATGGCTTCAAATATAGAGCTGGACACAATTGAATTATCAGGACTCAAGCATATCATAAAAATAGGAAGGTTCACCAAAACATGTAGATGTTGAGGTATGGATACACAATATTTTTGAAAATCATGTGGAAGAACTAAATTTTTTCATGTGTAAAAATAAAATTTTAAGTACCTAGCAATTGTTTGTGCAGTTTATACATTAAAACTATATGCTATAATACAAAACGTGCTAGTGTTTCCAGCCACAATGGCACAACATAGTTAAATCACTGACACAGAGGAAAATGAACATGAACTGACTCAACAATCCATCATTCTGCAATCAACATGGGGGGAAGGAGGTGTGCTCCTGAGGATGTGGACGCATTGTTCACAAAAGTCTTGAGAAGAAGTTATTAGTGAATGCTACAGCAGCCAGTAGGTTGACCAAGTACAATTTTAAATGCTATTAAGTATTAGTGTAAAGAAACATAGGAGTTAAGTAATATTAAGATATTGTGATATACGATAATTTGCACCATGAGGTTTTGTAAAATAAATATAACAAAGTAGTAGTTTATTGTCTTTAACTTTTGTATGATCAAGTGTTGAATTACATAATTTTGGAAATAGTTTTTAGAATTGGGAATATATTTTTAAGCTGATAATAATGCAAGTTTTTAAAGAATTAGATTTTGTAAGTTTAATGTGAATTGAAGTTATTGTACAGGATTATTAGGGTTACCACTTGAGCCGGCTGGACATTAAAGTTAAACGTGAGTCAGAAGTGTTAGTTTGTTACAAGATACAGCAATGGAGTGTCACAGTAAGTAATTTCTGCAATTGGATATATCTCAATTTAGTTCAAGAATGTAAAAATAAGATTTTATGGACGTGAGTCAATTTGAAGTTTTGATTCTTTGAAAAAGAAACTTAAGTTCCTGATGAGAATTGTAAGGAGAAAAAAATAAAAGCAAAGATTAATGTTTATGTTGATTTTTCATGTAATGTTGATCCTTAGAAGAAAACAAATGTAAAGATGAACAGTTTTTGTATATCTCATGCAGGTATGTAGCAATTGATAAGTTTCTGTCAAAATTAGAATACTTTCTATGCTTGACACAAAAAGGGATTTTAGTTTGTTGAAAGTTTGATTGCAAAATTTGGAAGGTACTAGGGATCTGTTTGAAAATGAAATCTATATTTGCTTTCTTTTTATTTTTTATTTTTTTGTTGTACAATATTGTACTTTTTTGTTTAATAAATATAGAGTTTGATTCTTCATGAAAAACCAAAAGTTAATTCAAGCTTTCTACACAAGTACAAAATAAATGTTTTAATTATAGAGTTTGTTGGTAGTTGGTTGTCAACTTTGAATTTTTTTTATGTAGACTTTGATGAAGATGACATGATCTCTGTTCAAGATCTAAGGGAAGTGCTTAAGCGTTTGGTTTCAGAAGAATACAACTTTGATGAAAGTGAAATTAATCAAATCATTACAAATGTGAGTATGCTGTAATGTGGACTTACTTTCAGAATTCATGAGCATCTCATTTCGAGTAAGATTTATTAATTTGTGTTGTTAGAGACTTGCAAAATTTTTCAATTTGCTCATTGTAAATTCTACTCACATGAACTACTACCTACATGGTGCTAAGACTTCACGGAACCTGTGGATGAGGTGAAAAGCAATTGCAAAATTATACTGGAAGAATTTTGGCTGCTTAGAATTGCCACATTTGGAGCATAACCACCAATTACAATGGAATAAATATAGAACAAGCCATGAGTTTGGTTTTGTTGCATCTTGCTTAGAAAAAACTATGTTCTTGCATTGAATTTTTATCAGATTGTGTAAAGAAATGCAGTCAACCATTTCACACATACAAACAAAAGGATTTTAATTTTTTAAAATCAGTTATTTAAAATTTCTTTTGTGCAAATAAATCTTGCCTGATTTTCAAAATTGTCTATTCAGTTCACATCTCACATTTAGGGATAAGAGCTACTGCAAATCTTCCCTAGTTGACCATTTCACATCTACGCTCTGAGGGAAGAAATTCTGTATTAGTAGTATTTGAGCCCTTAATTAAAAAAATAATGCAACAGTCAACTCATGTATTCTTCAATATAAAAATTTCATATCTATAAAGCAGAGTATTGGGTTTTGCATGCAAAGACTCCAGGGGATGCAGTAAAATTGCATCAACTTGGAAGGGAACATGAACATGCATTTATTGATTTCAGTTGAGAATGCTAAGCAACTGCAAAATCAGAAGGAAATTGCTTAGTGCCAGCTCAGTTTAAGGATGCTCCAAATTTTCTGATTTCCTGTAAGATTCTCATTGTAGGATAGTTATTAGAACTGCATTTTAAAAATCTTCCATGTAATAAGAAATTAAAGCTCTATATCTATGAAAGCCAAGGGCAATGAAGTTTTCAATACTGAAACTCACCATTTTGCCCATAACTCCATGGAAAATTTGCATTCACACACGTATAACCTCCAACATCTGTTTTGGGACAATTCTGGTGGGAAGCACGAAGAACATTAAATACAAATTTAAAATCACATTTCTACCCGAACTATTCCTCATACTTATTAAATACTAATATTAACACATAAATAAAATAAACGTGAAATTAAAACATTTTAAGCTAAAACCTACACTTCGTTTTAAAATAACTCAATTACCACCGTAATTCTGAAACTATATCTCTCTAATTTAGACAAAAGCTCTATTACTACTTATCAATTTACACCTATTCAAATAAATTAACATTTTAAAATTTACACAACAAACTTAAAAAACCTCATTTCGCACTCCGCGTCCGTAAATGCTCATATTCACTTCAATCTGAAACTTTTCACTCCTTCCCGGAGCATCTTCAAAAAGTACATACCCACAATGTCTACCACTGACAACAAGATGACAAAGGAAGCTTCTTACTATCAGTAAAGCCAAAGCCAGGAAATACTTTTTTTAACCAATAGTGTCAACACTACAGGCCTTTACGTAGTTCGCTTGTGCTGCCCTCTTGTGGGAAGAAAACCAAATCCAAACAAGAACAAACCATTACAATTTCTTTTTTTGATGATGCTTAATTAAAATTTTCCAGGGATCAGATAAAGCAGTAGGATCATGACTATTACAAACTTGTTTTTTATTTTTTCATTAATTTTTTTATTTTATTTTTCATGAAAAAAATAAAAAACAAGTTTGTAATAGTCATGATCCTACTGCTTTATCTGATCCCTGGAAAATTTTAATTAAGCATCATCAAAAAAGAAATTGTAATGGTTTGTTCTTGTTTGGATTTGGTTTTCTTCCCACAAGAGGGCAGCACAAGCACAAATTACGTAAAGGCCCAGCGTTGTGGTGTTGATACACTATTGGTTGAAAAAAGTATCCCCTGGCTTGACAGATAATAAGAAGCTTCCTTTGTCATCTTGTTGTCAGTGGTAGACATTGTGGGTGTGTTCTTTCTGAAGATGATCTGGGAAGGAGTGAAAGGTTTCAGAATGAAATGAATGTGAGCGTTTACTGACAAGTGAGGGATGCAGAGTGTGGAATGAGGTTTTTTAAGTTTGTTGTGTAAATTTTAAAATGTTGATTTATTTGAATAGATGTAAAATTGATAAGTAGTAATGATGCTTTTGTCTGAATTATAGAGATATAGTTTCACTATTAGGTTGGTAATTGAGTTATTTTAAAATGAAGTGTAGGTTTTAGCTTAAAATGTTTTAATTTCACGTTCATTTTATTTGTGTTAATATTAGTATTTAATAAGTATGAGGAATAGTTGGAGTAGAAATGTGATTTTAAATTTGTGTTTGTTTTTCGTGCTTCCCACTCGAATTGTCCCAAAACGGATGTCTGAGGTTATATATGTGTGTGAATATGTTATTTTCCGTGGAGTTGGGGGCAAAATGGTGAGTTTTAGTATTGAAAACTTCATTGTCCTTGGCTTTCATAGATATAGAGCATTGCTGCTATACATGTTGTAATACTTCTGACTAACACAATAAAGTTTAATGCTTTTCTCATGAAGTTCATGGTAAACAGTATAAGAAATTAAAATATTCAATTCCTATAGCTCCCTCCTCCTAGAAAAGGCCATTTAACCTTCTTCAACCATGCATTCAGGCAGTTGTACTATTATGTAGGCCAGTGGCGCATATTCAAGGCTAGCTAGGCTAGATGCAAAGCCCAGAGAATGCGCAAATAAAAGTCAATTAAAGATACACAAATAAAAGTCAATTATCAATAGTATTAAGATATGTCGATACTTTCGCTGCGAAAAAAACACGTGAGGATTTGCTTCTTTGACTCAGTCTGGCGAGCGAAGCCAACAGCATAATGCAAGCAGTTCTTCCAGAGTCTTCTTTGTTCTATTTCGAAGACCTTCAATACGATTGCCTGCTAGCATTTCCATGGCAACATGAATGAGCGTATGGAGGAAAATGGACCATTGCTTTGAGCAACGGTTCGCTCAGAAAAGAAAAAAACTTCGACTACTTCAGTCACCTGCACGTTTCCGTGTTTCGTGAGAGTTGTTTCAGTTTGTGTGAAGTGTCAATGAATTAAAATCAGTGATATTATGTCTTAAATTCATGGCTTTGTTGGATTCAAACTGTTTTGATAAATTTTATGAAAGCTTCCCTGAACATCTACTTCAAATGTTGATACAGCTTGACTAAAAATGAACTGAAGGTGTTTTTTCCCTTGATGAATACAAAAACAAATCAGTAAGAGACATTACTTGTTACATATAGTTGAATAAATTGGACATAGTAAACTGTTCAGTGAGGTGTACAAATTAGTAGACCTAATATTAAACTTTCCATCTGCAACTGCTGAAAGAAGTTTTTCTGCATTAAAAATAATCAAGATATATCTTAAAGTCACACAAGGAGATGTACATTCGAGCAACTTGGCTGATTTGTCAATAGAGAAAAAAATTATTTTTAAATATGAAAAACTACTGGAAAGAAACTGTTTATGAAAATGTAACACTCAAGTTTACACAAAAGGAAAGAAGAATGGAGTTCATGCACAAATAAAGTTTTCAAATCCTAATCCTGATAATTATTTGGTATCATGTTAGCAATAGCATGCACCTAAAATAAGTTACTTCTATTACTTAACAATTAAAAATTAAACTTCACAATTAAAAAAAAAAACAGTACTGTGTGTGTGTGTGGGGGGGGGGGGGTGAGATTGCCCAGGTCTCAGACCCAAAGATACACCACTGATATAGGCTGTTGTACCATATTAGCATAACACCTACTTTCTGAGGAAAGAAATTCTGTATATTTCCATTCGAAAGAAAATTGGAAGATGCGAGTTTGTTTCCTGCGCCAGGGTGATGTAATTTTCAAGTTTTCTGATATGATGTTACATGTTGAAGAGTAAACTAGGCATTTCAGGCTATTCTGATTAATGTGTTTAATAATCTTGCAGTTGTTTCATGTATTTGTGAAGAGTATTTCTTCATAATTTCCATATCCTGCTCTGATGTTTGGTAGTGAAGCCCTAGTACTTCAGAAGAGATAGTAGTTTCTGTGCTGGAGAAATGCATTACTTAGGGGAATTTGTGACTAGACTCATTCTAGGCATGTAAAAAACAAATGTGTAGCAGATGCGCAGTGTGAAGCAGAATGTTAGTATGGTGAAGACAAAAAGTTTTGAGGTTGAGGTTGTTTGGCCATGTTGAAAGAATGAATGGTGAAGTGTAAGAGAATTTATTCAACTGTTGTGCTGTTATAGAGAAAGCAGAGGAAACAATGGGATGACCAAATTCAGAAATGTCTGCAAGAGAAAAGAAAATGAGTGTGAAGTACAAAAGGTCTTGAGTGAGATAACTGATGGATGTCAGTAAGTTTGAGTTGTTTGCCAAGATTGCTGCAAGTGGAGAAGTTTGTTACATCAACAGTAAAAAATCTAACATCATCAATAACTTGGTTTTTGCAGGTGCTCTTTCTCGGAGGAATTAACTTCTGAACCTCAACAGCTTAGGGATTTGTATGTATGTATAGCCTGTAGGTGTTTTAAGTTAATTTTTTTCCAACATTTATCAAAGCTCTGTATACCAGTGCTATAAATTCCTGCATGAAGATTTTGGAGCTTGTCACAAGTACACTTTTGCAGTTTGGTATCATGTGAAAAATTGATTTTATTTTATCTTTTAGAATCAGACTTGTGGTAATTCAGTGGTAGGTGTAGGATGCGGGAAAACAGTCCAGCTCATGTATGTTCAGCCTGTGTTATTTTCAAAGTAGTGTGTGTGGCAGCATATAATTTGTGGTGGTAGGCCAGGGTCTGTGGATGCATTTTTCAAGTTCTGTAGTGTTTCCACATATAACCCTGAGTTTTATTGTTGTATCCTCCAAAAAGTATACAAGGGCTATTTCTTTGTGCCAAAACAGCGGTTCCATAATTTTACACACACCTGCCTGCTGTGAACTTCATGGGCATTGATGCTCTATGGTACCCATCCATAAACTCTCTTCTATAGTTCTGTAGTGTGAGACAGATAATAATCATTGATGGTTTGGTGGAGAAGATATCCACTAATAGCTTTTGTGGGTTCTTTGTGCACTTGTGTTATCATCTTAGGGAGTTACTGAGCACAGATATTGGATCTTTTCAAGTCATGAACAATGCTTACAATTGCAGGTTTCCCAGTCTTAGCTGTACTACACAGCATGCAGGTTGGGATGTTGCAGTACTGCTTAATTAGCTCACCAGTCCATCACCTATTGTTCAATTTGGCATTACTATCAGAAGCTAGGAATTTTTGGGCTTGTCTTGGTTCTGTTTCACCATTCTTAAAATGTCCCACTCAACATCTCACTGTTGACATTGATGGCATGAGGGCTGCCTAGATTTTTTAGGGGAGAAGGAGAGAATTTTTTTCCCATTTAGTTTTTTTTTATCATAAATAAGATACACAATCAAAATGGAAAAAAAATTGCTTGTGTATATTATTACTGAATGAAAAAAAAACACAGCATTCAGTAATGAATATACATAATCAAAATGGTGAAAATGCAACTTCACCTAATTTGCAGGAGGGGACAGTGGCATCTTCCTGCTCCCTCTGATGGCACCAGCAATTGATGGTACTGTGGTGTTCACATTTCTGAAGTGACTGTGACCCTCAGTGTAGACAAAGCTTGTCAATGACAAGAAATTCAATGCCTTACTGTGCTTCACTCGTGTGACTTATAACACTTGCTATTTGCAACTGGTTGTGTTGCTTTTACATGGTGAGTTGCAGTGCCTTCCTTTGGAAGAAAAAAATGAAGGCATTAGTTTTGTCAAACTTGTATGTCTCTGCAGTGGACATATATTAATATACTTTATTTTGCTTCACATAATCTGTGATAGCATGTAATTTGCTGAAAAATAAAATCCTCCATGTAATCAGCAGTGGCGCATAATCATAGACTATGAAATTAAGAAAAAGAAGTTGCCATGTGATCTGCACCTGAGATGTTGACTTGGAATTGTATTTTCCTATGGAAAAGTTGGGATTCAAGGGAGGACCCAACAGTACAAAGAAATACGAAAAAAACAACTTATTAAATCTTTTTATTAAAAAAACCTGTCATTTTTAAGTGCTTTTGTGTTGCTTTCAAGTGTATAAAGAGCAAAACTCGTGAAGTTTTTCAGCATTACCACAGTTCCTCAGTTTTACCTGTGCACCAGAAACATGTGGCACTGAGCTTCCCACAACACATAATAATCTGTGAGAGCAAATATTGGTACCTTACTGATTTCATTCCATCATATTTTCTTTCAAAATGGTTGTAAGTAAAGAAAAAGAAGAAAAACAACTACTTTCCAACAGTTTGCACACCTCTACCTTGATATTGCATTGAGTTTTCTTGTTGTTAATGCATTTTTGGTAATTTTCCAAATTTATGACATCTCCTGACAATTATGACCTAGATTTTTTTAAAAACGCCATAAAAACATTTTTTTGAAGCAGCATATTATCCACATGACATATAATCCACAGAACCTAAATTTATAACTTTTTAACAGATAATTTGTGGTTTATATGATAAAAATTACAGTAATATGTAAGGACATGTCAGTGTATCGATTTTCATGTAATTTTACAGATGCAGAATTTTATTTGATGACCCAGATTTCAATATATAACCATACATATTGTCAATGAATGGAAAATTGTGTGTCAAAATTCAGATATGTTGTTGCGTATGCAGTAAATTTTGTTTAAGAAATTTGCCCCATAAACATCGAACATAATGATAACAGTATAAGATTACCCAAGAAAAATTATTATTATATTTAATTATTATTTAGCTTATCATGCTGTTTTTATAATTATATTTATGCTATTTTTATAATTATGAAAACAGTATAAAGCTTACTCTGATTTCTAAGCAAATATAAATTTACTATGAAACTGCAAGTATTTTAAACTTACTAATTTCCTTCATCGCAGCAGATAAATGAAATCTATAGGTTGTAATTTTTATGATTTACTAAACTGTCTCATAAAGGGAGCTGCTAATATTCCAATATTTCAAAGGTTACACAACATTAGACAGTTTTATCTCGACTTCGAGTTGATCGAAAAGTCGTGATCCAGAATTTACAGGATGCCTTGCAAATGGGCATTTTAAAATGCATGTGCTTAGATTTGACTTATTCACTTTTCAAGTAGATTTCCCCCATGAGCATTTAGGGATAAGTGGAGGGAGACATTATTTCCTAATATAGATATACAGATGGATTTCAGGGGTGGCAAAGAACCAGTGCTACAAACAAACAAAAACACCTATGTCTCATGATCCTACTGAGCTTTACACAAAGTATTTTCAGTCACCAAGAGAAACTTTGTAGCTTTTGCAGTTGGTGTAAAATTAATTTGTTAATTGACTGAGATTTCCATTGTTCTATTTAATTAAAAAAAAGGTTCTAAAGCTGTACTGTAATGGTTAACCAAGTACAAAAATTGAAGTTAGTGTAAATGATCATGTAAGACTTTTGGTCCTTCTTCAAGCTAGATAGATGACAGGTGCTTGTACAAATGCTAGGAAATCTTATGCTGTGAGAGCTGTTTGATATTGTTTTCTACCCAAAGTAACTGGATTCATAGTGTGAAAAGAAAAAGTTTAAAAAGATTATTCACTATTTTTTAACTTAAAATTAAATAAATGGATCCATAATTTTTCTGTACACACCCCTCCCTTCTCATCTTTTGCTGTTTTCATATTGAAATATGTTCTACCATTCATGTGGTGAATTTAGGAAACTTGATAATCGTGTTGTCCTAGAGTGGGAATTGAGCCTGCTTTTCTTGGTTTTTGGCTGAGTATGTTGGCTGATGTATGTTATGCATGAACAAACTTGCAAACTGTGCTAGTTGAGGCACCTGCCTCCTAGTAGCAGACCTCCATCTTGAAATAGAGATCCAACTCAAAAATCTGTTCCTTCCTTAGGTTGAAATATAGTTGAAATTAATTTATATGCAGTCAACCTTTGATGCACTGCTATCATTTTTTACATTACATACATACATACATACATACATACATATCACTAAGCGGTTCTCTGAGATTCAGAGGTTAGCTCCAAAAAGAAATACAAACTTCCAGATATTTTTACCTATTGTTGTCGTATCAAATTTCTCCATTTACATTGATCTCGACACACAACTCGTGCTTCACTGATATCCATTGCACGCTGCACACAAGATCTTTTATACTTCATACTCATAATCCTTTTCTCATGCAGACACTCCTGAATCTGATCCACCCATGTCGTCCTTGGCCTTCCTCTGCCTTTCCTTCCTGCCACTTGGGCTGAAAAGATTTTCTTAGTAAGCATTTCATCACTCATTCTTTCAACATGGCCAAACCACCGAAGCATGGTCTCCACCTTGCTAACAACATTTTGCTTCACATCACACAACTGCAATACATCTTCATTTCTCACACAATCAGATCGTGTCTTGCCACAAACCCCACGTAAGTAATAATACATTTCTCCAGCACACAAACGACTCCTATGTTTCTTCTACAGTACCCAGGTTTCACTGCCATACATCAGAGTAGGAACAATTACAGTTTCATACACCGCCATGCGGGACTCTCTAGAGAACCCATCATTCCTGTGAAAACATCCCAGAGCAGCTATGACTTTCAAAGAAGAATTCACTTGCTAACTGATTTCACCATCCAACTTGTTCTCTCTGTCAAACATACTTCCTAAATACACAAACTCACTCACCTGGTCAATCACAGTGCCATTTATACTTACATTACATTCAGTGCTACCAGTTCCTCTCTCAAACACCATAACTTTGGTTTTTCCCTTATTTATACTCAGTTTGAATTTCATGCAAACTTCGTGCATCCGAGTCAACATACTCTGCAACTCGCTTTTGCTCTCTGCCAACAGGACAGTGTCATCAGCATACAGCAATCTGCACACACGGATATCACCAAGACATAAACCACTATTATCTATTTTTGCATCACGCATGCATGCATCCATAAATATGTTAAACAGCCATGGTGACATTACACAACCTTGTCTAACTCCTGCACCAATGGAAAACCATTTTGATAAAACACCATTCACTCGTACACAAGCTCTACTACCAGCATACATGGCTTTTACACTATTAAGTAGATTCCCAGTAACACCATATTCATTCATTACCTTCCACAAAAGTGTCCTATTTACTCGGTCGTAAGCTTTCTCTAAATCTATGAAGGCAGTAAAAACTTTCTTCCCAACAGCCAGATACTTTTCAATCATCGTGCGTAATGCAAAAATCTGGTTAGTGCAGCCTTTACCAGGCATAAAACCACTCTGAACATCCCACACTTTCAATGATGTACGACCCCGTACTTTTTCAATAACAACCTTACCAAACACTTTCCCTGTCACACTCAGTAGGCTAATACCACGATAGTTTTTGCATTCAGTCTGATCACCTTTTCCCTTATACAAGGGAACAATAATAGCATCCTTCCAATCCCGAGGGACCATTCCTAACTCCCAGCACAACTGGCAAATTTCAGTTAACCAGTCAATTATAGAGTCACCACCATATTTCAACATCTCTGCAGTTTTACCATCAACTCCTGGAGCCTTACCATTCTGAAGAGATTTTAGAGCTTTACACACGTCTTCTCTTGAGATCCCTCCTGTGCTTTCATCCCTCATTGTGACATCATCTGCACCTGTCTCAGAATCATCTTTGCTTTCCTGATCTAATAACTCACAGAAGTATTCACCCCATCTGTCACTTAACTCATTGGGCTCCCATATCATTTCCCCAATCTCATTCTTCACACAACTTGCAACTTTGTTTCCCCTATTTTTCCTGAGTCTCGTGTACTTCCAGAAGGACTTTCTATCTTTCCAAAAAGCCAGTTCATGCCTTTCCACTTTCTCCTTCCTATCTTTTGCCTTACTGTGGCGAACCAGCTTATTAGCTTCACATTTCTTACAGCGATATTCATCCACAGAGACTGTACCTTGCAACATCCCCAAATAGGCTTTCTTCTTTATCTTTACTGCCTCTTCAATCTCACTATTCCACCAAGCATCACCTCTATTGTTACCCACTATTGTGGTGCCACAGACCTCTTTAGCAGCAGTGACAACACAGTTCTTAAAACATTCCCACTTCTTTTCTACACCCCTCTCACCAGACTTCAAATCCTTCAGTTGTTCTCTGAGTAAGTCAGAATACCGCTGATGATCTTCAAGGAGCCTATCAACCTTTATTCTTTCTATCCTGGGTCTCTTCCTATTCCTTTTCCTCCAACCAACATTAAGTTTCACTCGTGACACTACCAAGTAATGATCAGAACCAACATCTGCACCTCTCATCACACGGGTGTCAACAACTAAGTGTTTCAAACGCTGATTGTACACAACAAAATCTATCACACTCTTTTGACCAATAGTACGATTTTCCCAAGTATATGTGTGGATATACTTGTATTTGAAAAATGTATTAGATACACACAAACCATTCTCAATGCAGAGTTCAATTAATCTTTCACCATTATCATTCACACAACGATCATTAAACTTACCCAGAACATTGTCAGAAATTGCATTCTGCACACCTACTGTAGCATTGAAATCCCCTGCTATTATAACTTTTTCTTTAGCACCAAACTGGCTCTAAACAGCTTTTAGCTCATTCCAGAAATCTTCTTTCTTATCAGAAGGTTCCGAGTCACAAGGAGCATACACTACAACAATTACAATTCTCTGAAGTTTCACTTTCAAACGAATCCAGAGATTTCTCTTACTTATGCAACTATAGTGAATCAAGTTGTTCTTCATCTTTTCACTTAAAATCGCACCTACACCAGCCTGTCCTCTCATATTATCCAATACTCCAGACCACACACTCACCGTGCCATTCACTTCTTCTACCCCAATTTCCTTCTTTTTGGTTTCACTTACACACAGCACATCCAGTCTATACTTATTCATCTCCTCAATCACCTCACTCATCTTGCCATTTATACCTCTAGTATTCCATACACCAATCTTACATTCACTCAGCCGAGATCTCTTTCTCATACGCCGTTTAGAAAGTCCAGGTCGATTCCGTGGTGGACTGTCCTTCTCAAGTGTGGTAGGTCCACCATATCCCACACTTGAGTCATTCTTAATATTTCTTTTTGTCTTTTTAATCAGGTAAGTACATCAGTGTGGGGGATTAGCCCACAGCTGAGGGTTCCAGTTGGTCATTCAAGCTAAGGATTCTGGAACAAACCCCAGTGAGTTGGGGTCTTTTCGCCAATGTCACACAGAACTAGCTTGCACCTCTCAATGATTCACAGAGGCCCTAGTTGCTGTTGTGTGTGCCATTGTTACCACAGAGCGCCTCGAGGAGGCAAACCCATCGCTCAAACCCATTGCTCTGGCATTATATCAACTTTTTTAATTATTTTTTAGTTACATTACATTGTGGCATTATATCAACTTTTCTAATAATTTTTTAGTAACCCAACATTTGTTAGTTATGGTTCACCAAAAATCACAGTAAGCATTAAATTAAAAACATGTTAATCAAAAAAGAATGTAGTTATATGTTGTATACTTAGTGAGCACTGTAGTTCAAAGTGTCCATTTCCATCTCTGAAGCTTTGGGTATGCATTAAATGTGGAAATTTACTTTGCATTTTAATTATAAGGAATTTAGAATAAAAATCCTGTTACATTACTAAAACTTTATCAAGTGAAAATTAATAGTATTTCACAACCATTTTATATATCTTAGTTTCTTTTAAAAACTTGTGTATTTTCATTTGTGTTTTAGATTTCAATCCAATTATTTTCAGATGACAGTCTAATTTAACAAGTGCATTTTAAATATTGCCATCCTGCCTGTTGTTTTCAAAGGATTTTCTTAATGCTAAAAGACACTGATTTGCATCTTTGATTTAATCAGTGTCTTTAATGTTAAGGTTTTTTCACAATTGAATCACAGTGCAAAATATTGGGAAGGTAATTCTTACACAGCTTGCAAGTGGTGGCACATCAAGTATGTTTTGTTTTGAGAAAGGCAGGTTGATTCAATAATACACATTGGCAGATGCCAAGGGTGTGGTGGAATATCAATTGATATTTTGTATAGGACACATCTGTTCAGATCCAAGGGCGTCTACTGTACTGCCCCTTGATTTACATCAAGGGGCAGTACAATTAAGGAGTTGACTGTATATACTATCCAAAGCACATGACCATTGCATCCAAAGCACATGACCATTGCATCCAAAGCACATGACCATTGCATTAAGTCTTTGCTTTTGGCATATGAATAGTGCACTTCTGAAGTTTGTTTAGGCTCCTGTCCTATGTAATAGTCATTAGTTGCTTGGAAATTCATTGCCTTGGTTGGTGTAATAGCAAAAAAAAAAAAAACAGAACAAAAATACCCCTCTGTGCATGCGGGTTTCTAAGTTTTGCAGTAGTTCCATGTGTGTTTAAAATCGTATGGTGTAGTCCTGGCCAATGCATCATTAAAGCTTAACTGCTGAATAATATTGTCGTACTTTTGTGCTGGTGTCAGTAAATGTGTATGCACAATGCATTGTTTCCAGCTTTAAAGTATTCAGAATCTGTATTTTTCAGAAGTCATCCAGCTCTAAAATTTTTGCTGTTTTCCTCCGTCGTAAGCACGTGCAAAAATTTGAGATTTTTATATCAAATAAATTGTTATTGTGCATTTTTCAGGAATGTTTTTAATAACAAAACTATTTTATACAGATAAATTGTTTATAACTTCATTAATGGAAACTCGTGTATTAGAGCAGGGATACCAAAACTGTTTGCTAATATAAAAACACATAAAATGAATACACCTATGCGATTAATAGTGTCCAAAAAAATTCACCACTTATTAATTTAGAAAAGAATATTTATAATTTTCTGGCTCCAATGTTTATGAAAAATCAGTACACTGTTAAAAATACATATGAATTCATAGATATCATCAAAAAAGCAGATTTTGATTTACATGAATATAATATGGCAAGCATGGATGTGAAAGCTCTGTTTCTGAGCACTCCAGTACCAGAAGCAATTAATATAATAATCACAAAATTACAACAGCAAGAAGATATGAATCAAACAAAGTTCAAGAGTTAAAAAGTACTTGCCGGCGCAGTGGTCTAAGCGATGGTCTCTGATCATTCGTCCGAAAGGGGTCTGGGTTCGAATCCTGGTGAGGCATAGATGTTGTGTTTGTCTTACAGCACTGGCTCTCTCCCTTCCCTGGAACCAGTGACCCTAAATTAGGGACGGGCGACTGCTTATAGCCCATTGAGTAGCTGACTGTGGTTGGTAAACCTCCAATAAATAAAAAATTATTGTATATCTATGAAAACAACATTTTTGCATTTGAAAAGACAATATATGAACAAAATTATGGAGGTCCTATGGGTTCTCCATTGTCCTCTTTGTTTGCTGAAGTTATAATGAATGACATTGAAGAGAAGATAATCAAACAACAAGAGATACAAGAGTCATTTATTTATTGCAGGTATGTCGATGACATTTTCATTCTTTCTAAATTAAATCCGACTCAACTAGAGGATTTAATTGGACGGTACACAAAACTGTATCCTTCTATACAATCGAAAATGAAATAAAAAATACAATAGCTTTTCTGGATGTAGAAATCTTAAGAGAGAAAATAGATTACAGTACAGAGTACATTGAAAATCTTTGTATATTCCAGTGATGATACCATATGACTCAGCACACCCATACTCACAAAAATGTAATAGTGTTAAGACGTTAATAAAAAGAGCATTTACTCACAGTTCAACAGAATATTATAAAAGAAAAGAATTGGAATATGTTTATAAAATTGCTGAAAGGTATGGGTACCCAAGGCAGTGTATTAAAAAATGGATGTTGGAGGTTCAGAATAAAATAAATAGAAGTACAATGTCAAGAAAAAAAGAACAATTGAAATATATTGGTGCTTTCCCATGTCTCAAAGGGGTGTCATCCGAAATTAATAAGATGTGTAATAAATATGATATTCAACTTAGATGTAAAGTTAATACAATCAAGGATTTGGTGTTAAAAAGCAATGAAAAAATTAGTTGTTTGGAGCAAGCAGGAGTGTATGCAATACCCATTTCGAAGAATCCACTGATTTCATACATTGGTAGTACCAAAAACAAATTAAAACACAGATTAAAGCTACATTTAAAAAATTGGCATAAAAAGAAACTAAAGCTGCCCTACTTCAATATTGCCTGAAAAACAAAGAATATCCAAAATTCGAAAACATTAGAATAATTAAAAAAATGTAAAACAGAAAGACATTTGAGAATAGCTGAGTCAGTACTTATTGAAAAAAATAGGGATAGATTTTGTAATTCTAATGACTTGAATATACTTAATGATAATTAGAAGGCCCTGATTAAAATAGAACAGAAAAGAAATGAAAAAAGAAAAAAAATCCAATGCTAGATTTTGACCAAATTAAAGAACAGATGGCGCCACAGGCAAACATAATGAGATACAGTGAGAGCGCAGAGGACTGGAGATGATTGCATTACTTGCTCTTTGGCTGCAGAGAGGAACAGTTGTTTTTTGACAGGCCTCCTGAAGACTGTCAGGGTCTGGCAGAGAAAGTGCTAGAGGAGGACGAAGTCATGGGGGTGAGGCTTGCAGTATCGGTGCTTAAGCGTATCATGTTTCCCGTTGGAAAACTGAGTAGGGTTGGAGGAGGAAGGTTGAGCCATTGTAGAAATGAATTGAATTGAGTTGATGGAATAAGGCTTCTGTAAATAGTGTATATAGATAGCGTTTTTAATATGAATGTATGTATAAATGTTGTGAATATAAGGACGTGGGTGGCAATTAATAGCCAAGATAATTAGGGTTAAAGTCTTTGATGAATGGAATGGAAGTTATGTATAGTATTTTAGCCTTTTTAAATATATGTTGAAGATAATGAAAGTTGTGCGTATGTGATGTGAATGTAATTGTAATGTGTTGGCTCAAAAACAACTTGCAAGAGTATATGCGAAGACACAGGGAAGAGATACGATGACCACGAAATGTCCATCACGCATTATGACAAGTCAGCTGGAAATATACGTGCAGTAAATGTTGCAAAAGGAACAACAACCTTTTAGGTGAGTTTCCATTAATGAAGTTAAATACAATTTGCACATAAAATAAGAACAATTTTCGGGAATATGTATGTATTTTCGAGTTGTTTTTCTTTATTAAGATAAATTGTTGTTGTGGATTTTTCAGGAATGTCTTTATTAACAAAATATTTTATTTCAATATCAGGTAATGAATGAGGCTGATCTAGACGAGGACAACTTTCTTGCATATGCAGAATTTGAACATGTTTTGGCAAAGTCTCCTGATTTTATGGGGTAATTACTTTAGTGTATCCTTTATTTTGTTTTAACGTTTTTAAAACTATATACTTTACAGGATCTTTTGAAATTCTCAAAATACAAAAGTAATGGTGCATTTGGGGAACAGTACTGGTATTTTTATTCTGTACTTAATGTGTTACTTTTCTTAAAAGCTGTGGCCTTTTTAATTGTTATGTGGAACATACTACAGATTGTGCACTTAAAGAATGGGGAAATCAGTTGTACCCATCACATTTTTTTTTTTTGTTATATTTTATTTGTGTTCAAAACATTTTCACATATAGGAAGGAATTAAGGCTGTCAACCATACTGTTGTTTGGTATTATATCTAATAAAAACTTATGTTACTATTTGTTTTGTATTATAATCATAAGAGTATTTCTAATTTTTATGGTGATCTGTTTCTTCCTAAATGTCCTTATATTTTCTGTTGTTTTATTGATTATTTTGTCTTTGTTCCCACTGTGAAGGCTGATCACTGAATATTACTTCTCACAAAAAATACTAAGTATCTTCCTTTAAAAAAAGGTGTTAAATACTTTCTTGTAAAAAACTTTTAAAAATATTCCAAATGGAAATATCTTGTATCATTATCTGAATTTGCTATGGATTTCAAATTCCTTAATGTATTCTTCATTTTTTCACTGGATTAAAGTATTTGAGATGCATAAAGACAATTAGATAACGATAGAGGACACAGCTATTCAAAGTATTTTTAGAAGTTAACTTCAGAATATTTAACTCTTTTAAAGGGATTTTTGTTTTTAGCAAGAAGAAACCTCAGGTGATCAACCTTCATGCTATGATCAACGAAGACAAACAATAAAAATAGGGAAGTCAAAAGACATTTAGGAAGAAATGATTATCATAGAAATTGGAAATTTACCTTTTTATAATAATAGCAGAAAACATATAGTAAAAATTCTTGACTGGATATAATAACAAATAATACTATGCAGGAGAATCCTTGTGCTTTCTGTATATGAAGATGTTTTGAACACATATGGAAATAAAAGCTTTTGGGCTTGGAAGCACATTTTGAATGTTGATATGTATGTTTGCCATAGTACACGATTTTTGTTTTAAGATTTTGTGCTTTGTATGGAGTGTTACTTTTCAGCATACATATGTGAATGGAAATGGAAGTATGAAATTTAAAAATAAGGAAAGGAAACATGAATAAAGACAGAATCATTAACATATTCCTCTCTGCAAAAACTTGAAGTAAACTGCAGACCGTGTTTTTTAAGTTGCAAATGTTAGTATACATTTCAGCAGTGTACTGTCAAAATAACCCGGAAAAAATAACCTGCGTCGTAATAACCCAGTCAAAACAACCCGGCGTCACAATAACCGTGCGTTAAAATAACCCATTACAAAAATAACCCAACGTCACAATAATCCCGCGTGAAAGAAACCCGTTACAAAATAACCCTGCGACACAATAACCCCAGGTCACAACTATTGTACGTCAGAATAACCCGCTGCATAATAACCCACGACTTAATAACCAGCTTCATATACTATCTCATGGTACTCAAACTTAGACGGTAGATAGTTTTGGGAATGGGTCGGGGTCAAGCCCCTCCCCCTACAAAATGTTCGTGAAATCTACAGTTTTCAACTTAGAACCACCAAATTTGATATGTGTATCTCATGAAACTAACTTAGTCCATAGACGCTTTTTGGAAGGAGTCGGCGTTCGGGATCCCCTCCACACAAATTTTTCGTAAAATCTAGTTTTCAATTTAGAACCACCAAATTTGGTATACAATTTAATGGTACGCTAACTTAGACAGTAGATGGTTTTGGGAACGGGTCGGAGCCCCCATACAAAATTTTCGTAAAATCTACAGTTTTCAATTTAGAACCAACAAATTTGGTATACAATCTCATGGTACACAAACTTAGACGGTAGATGGATTTTTGGAATGGGTCGGGGTAAAGAGCCCCCCCTCTCCCCCATACAAAATTTTCGTAAAATCTACATTTCAAAATTGTCTTTATTCTTCAAATAAAAATAGCATTTCTATGTACATGAAAGTAGAATTCTGCCAATAAATACAGTGGCATATACATCAACTGGAAAGTTCCAGTGAAACGTAAAGCAAAAAAATTGTTAAAATCATAAAATTATTTTCGCCCCGAAGGGCGAAGGAGAGGCAGACAATAAAGCACGAGCAATGCAAATGAAAATGTATACTACAGTATTGTAGACAAGAAAAGACATGATGCTATACTATTCACAAATTCCAATTAAGCATGACTATCATACTCGAGATTAAATATGCACAAGGTACTAATTCATAGAAAAGACCAGGGTGAGAAGGAACTAACAGGTGCAACAGTATTTAGAAATATGACAGAAACGGTAGAAACAATTAAGCACAAATACTTATTATATGTACAGAATTATGCAGTGACAAGAGAGAAATACGCTAAACGGACCCAGGAGGGCAACTTTACAAAAAACAACAACAGAAATCGAACCAGTAATGCAATGCATAAGTGTCATATCATATGTACAGAACAATACAGTGACAAGGAAGAAAGCCGCTAAACATACCCAGAAGGGCAGCTTCTCATAAAACAGAAATGTAACAGTGATGCTACACTCAAAATTTACATTAGTATTCAGTGACAAGGGGAGAATCGCTAAAAGTACTCAGAAGGGCATCTTCTTACATTAAATTATACACACAGGGACAATAACATTTCAAAATATATTCAACACAATGCAGGGGACATTGTGTGTGCAGTAAACTGTGCAGAAGAAAGAATTATATACAACATAAAATACAACATAATCGAAGAGAACATGGGAAACATGGTGAGCTATCTCCAATAGCACATAAAACAGAATAATCACAAATAGCGAATCATGTGGGTGAAAAAGGAGGCTCCACCTAGGAGCCTCGTACCACCAAAATTAATACGTAAAATCACGAGTTGTGACAGAAAATCCCACCTATAAGTTGAGATGTAGCTGCAAATTGTGGATATGGAACCACCCAGCCGATTGGGCCCAGGTGGATTGAAAAACGTTATCGGTGTTTGTTGAGGCAGCACGAGAGTGCTCCATTCGGAGACGAGTGGTTAACCGTGCTAGGAAGAGTCTCCGAATGATAGCACTTGCCTCCTGAGGAGGTGGAGTAAGAGCAGGGAGGCGTTGTTCAAGATGGAAAGTATATACAGTGAACTTCACAAGAAGAAAAATGTAACGGCACACAGGAGGCAAGTGAGTAGGTGGATGCTTAGTTTGGAGTAGCCAAGCAAATGTAAGAAATGGTAACGATCGAGCACAAATTCGATCAGCAAGACGAAAATGCTGTGTTTAGGACTGGCAGGAGTAGGGGGCAGAAGAGGTATTGATGTTGGACTTCGCTGACTTCAGGGCAAAAGGAGCATTGTGGAGAGGTGAGAAGAGTCATGCGAAATAGTACTGATGGGGCGGGGAGACGAAGGTGAAGAAATTGCCAATGGACATTGAGTTCAAAAGGGGAGGAAAGGGGAGAGGTAGAGGCTGTCCAGATGGCGGGGAGAAGAGAAGGAGAAGCAGAATGAACAGAAAGTGGAAGTGCGGGAGGGGAAAGAAGGAGCCAATAAAGAGAAGAGGAGGAGATAGAAGTAACTAGAACCGGGAGCTACGAATGAGGAGAAAGAACGGTAGAGAAAGATGGGCGGAGGGGACCGAGAAGAGACCATCAGGGGAAGCGAGGAGTGGAAAGAGGCTCCAAAGCGCTGTGCGAAGGAGAAGATATTCGTTAGCAAGAGTAATTGTTGGAGATAGAAACAGGGAAGAAAGAGGTCTCCAGGTTAGATCAGAAGTTACGAGAGAACGGACAGTTATCACACCAGAGCGGATCCAATGAGGAAAGTAAAAGTAAGGGAGGTTAGGAGGGTGAATAAGAGAAGAGAAGAAGAGAGGTTTATCAAGAAGATCAAGAGTTGAAGAAGGAAATGAACGGAGAAGAGGAAGCGAAGGAAAGAGAGAAAGGCCCTCTCGCAGGACAGGAGGGAGTTGGGACGGAAGAAGAGAGTATGAATCCATCTTCAGAAACAGTAAGAAGGTGAAAGATAGGTCACGGGAAGAAGCTAGAACATTCAAGGTAGCGGTAAGGGACGGAACAGTTGAAGTGGCAAGGCGAATGAAATGAATAATGCGATGTGTTTTATAAAGGACAGCTGGATCAGGAAGCTGGATGCCACCTAATGAGGCTGGTAGATGAAGCGTGGCAGGTTTAACCCAGTGATGTGAAGACCAGATGACGGAAGTTGAGAGGCGAGTGATGGTCATCATTTGTGACACGGGAACAACCGTCGACATCCAAGAGTATTCGCATAGGGAGATAAATTGTCGACGAACAACGGCTGCTCGTTGACGGAACGATGTGAAAAGGCGGGCCTTACTCCAGTAGGCAGCAGCCCGTTGTATCCGGGGAAGAAGAGCAGTCCAGGTGGCAGATGCAGAAGCCAAGGGCAATCCGACATACGCACCGAGGATCTTCTGTGTAGTGGCTGTCCACTGCACACCCCAAGGAGCATCGGTGCGGGCAGCCCATGCCCCGCACCATAAGCCAGTACTTTTAGTGGCATTCAGCGCAGCTCCAGATATTGCAACATACTGTTGATATACAGAATACAGGCGATCAAATTGAGATTCATCCCGTACGCAAAAGGTCACATCATCAGCATAGGCGGTGAAAATTTGAAAATTATCCGATGATGACGAGTACTAGCCACTGTCGGCGGTAGGACATCCAGGAGTGATCTTCGGGCTGCTAACAGGAAAGGCTCAAAAGCGAGAGCGAATAGCTGGCCGGAGAGCGGACATCCTTGCCGGATACCTCGCTTAAACGGAATTGGAGCGGTTAGAAATGTGGCCGCTCGAACATGGAAACTGGCGCCCTGATAAAGGGCCAAGAGAGCGGAAGAAAAGGCAGGAGGAAAGCCAAATTGTGAAAGGACAGCAGAGAGATAAAAGTGAGAAACGTTATCAAAAGCGGACTTTTGATCCAGATTGAGAAAGGCAAGAGGTTCATCAAAAGAGCGAGCGAGGAAGTGAAGATGAAGGAGAAGAGAAACATTAGTGGAAATAGTCCGACCAGGCACAGTGTATGTCTGGTCGGGAGAAATAACGAAAGAGAGAACAGAATTAAGGCAACGGGATAAGAGTTTTGTATAGAACTTATAGTCAGTGTTTAGGATAGAGATAGGGCGCCAGTTTCCAAGATCCAAGAGGTCACCCTTCTTAGGAAGGAGGATGATGTGTGCCAAAGTAAAGTTGGGCGGTAACGAAGGAGAGGAAAAAGCAGACGAGAAACACGCAGACAGAAAAGGCAGAAGGCACGATAAAAGGACAGAGGAAGGCCGTCAGGTCCAGGAGCGGCATGAGGATTGAGAGTAGCGAACGCCTCACGGAGTTCGCGAAGAGAGAAAGGGGAGAGTAAAGAAGTAGATAAAGTAGAGGGGACCTGAGGAAGAGAGGAGAGAAGAGGATAAGCTAATGAGGATGAAGACTGCGTTGCTGCACTGTACTTGGCGGTGAAATACTGTTTGGTGAAAGTGCATAGCTTCGATGGGTTCGAAGTGATGGAAGCATCCTGGAGGCGAAGATCACGCAAAGATGTAGCAGAACGATGTTGAGATTCCAAGGTGGTTAAGTAATCGTGAGAATCAGCTGTAGGGGAGAGACGCAATAAATGCATCCTGCAGGCTGCATCAGGAAGAAGCAAAGCGTGGAGATCTGCCAGATAGCCGGGGTATTGCGGATCATCAAGAGAGAGCATCGACAATAGAGCACGTAGATTCACAATTTTCATATCGCTCTCATTCCGAGAGGCATGGGAGTAGCGCCATACAAAAAGGACCAAGTCGTGTTTGACACTGAGCCACAGTTGCATCGCGTCTGACGTAGTATCAAGAAGGGACTGATGACTACGGAGGAACTCGCGCCCAGCAACACAAAATTGTTGATCATCCAGGAGCGAGTCCGGAAAAGTCCATACTCGTTGAGTCCTTGAAGGTGAAGGAGAAACACACACCGACAGACTAACAATACTGTGGTCTGAAGCGGCGGAAGGATGATGGGCAGCAGCTGCGATCGACGGGAGAAGAGCAGTCGAAACATAAAATTTATCCAGCCGTGCTGCCGTAGTGCTGCCATGGATGGAAGAGCGCCAGGTAAAAGAGATTTCCGACGGGTGTAGATGCCGGAACGCATCAACCAATTGAAAATCATCAACTAGCTGAGAAATCTGTAATACATGTTGCCTGCGGTATTCGCCAACGGTTGAATTGCGGTCAAGGGCCGGCAACAACGTACAATTGAAATCTCCGCCGATGAGAATATATTCAGACGGTGGGATGCATGACAGCTCTGTACGGAGTGTGGAGAGAAGATCAGGTAACAGACGCTCATCACAGGGGACATATATGTTAAAAACATGATAGGTCACGTTTTCAATGCAAAAGACAACGACCTGGAGGTTGTCCACATATAATGCACGAATCACTGGTGTCGAAATCAGAGGAAGTAGGCGGTGATGGATCCCAATTGCAAGGCCACCATTCCGTCCAACTCGATAAGCATGGTGAAAATCGTAGGGCCAAGCCCGCCAACGAGAGAACAAAGTGGTAGCAGAGCAATTGGTCTCTTGGAGCAAGAGAAGATCTGCGTATAGAGGCGCCAAGTTCTCATACACTAGGGCATTTCTAGGAGAAGCAGAGACCCCTCTGCAGTTAAGTGTGACCACCTTGAATCGGTAGGTCCTTCCCAGGTCGACACGCACGTGCACTGGAATCTGTTATTTTCTTTGCTTGCTTCTTCATTCTGTCAACGCTAAATTTGAGATCGGGATAGGAAAGCACAAGATTTCGAAACACAGATGTCACACTAGAAACTTGGGTTAGAACAGTAGGAAGATCAAGCATATGACGTGCAACAAACTGATTAAAGAATCTAGGATGTTTATGAGAGCATAATACTTCATATATTTTATGAAGAGAAAGCGGACCTACCGGTATATCCGCCCTCGCTTCAGCTAGGTATCGGAGAAAAGAATCTAGGGAAAGCACTGGGGGTGGAGTCTTAGAACCTGGAATCACAGCATGATGTTGACTTATTCGTGGCGAAGTACGTCGTTGAGAGGAGGAGCGGGAAGATGAGTCAACAGAACGACCTCTTGCAGCACCGGTGCGAGGAGGGAGCGGAAACTGCGGAGCACTCCAGGACTCCCTAGTTGTAGGGTCTGAGTCATTGCCAGAATAGTCACTAGCAGTAGGGCAGTCCATGTCAGTAACTGTACTTGGAGTGTCTTCATCCGACGGAGGATGAAGGTCAGCAGTCAGGTCAGCTGGAGCTGCAAGGAACGTGGGCGGAGCAGTCGGCACCAGAGGAGGAAAGTCCACTGTCAACAATTGTGGGACAGGACCCCGTGGAGAAGGGTCCGATGGTAGAGCGGGTTGATGAAGTTCTGAAGACACCTCCTTAGAAGCGGCAGGGGTGGAGAACACAGGGCTGTCACGAGTGACTTTTGGTCCCGAAGACTGAGGTACAGCAGGGCGGCGGAAGCACTCACTTCGTTGATGGCCATACGCCTTACAAGTCTGACAATAAAAGGAGGTCAAAACGTCGATGCGTCGGATCTGGTCTCCGCATTTTACAGTGAAGAGAGTAGGAAAAGTCTTGATATGTTCATCCGAAGAGAATACTACTCGTGCAACTCGTCGGGCACTTTCAATCGAACGATCATCCTCGTCCTTTGGAGCAGCGGAGTGTGTGGTAATGTTACCCACAACACGACCGGATTGCATAAGAAAAGCACAAAGCATAGCATCTGTGACTTTAGGATGTACTGGGTACATCGAGACCGTTACTGGTCTTTGGGCGACAGGCTCAGGAAATAATTGGTGATCACCAACAATCAGCCCAGTCTGTAAAACAGAAGTAGCATCTGCCGCATGAAAGAAATAAACAATGACACTCGGCCCTCTGCGCGACATATGACGTATCGCTGACGGAGAGAACTTTTGTTTCAGAGCAGTAGAGTACATTTTGAGTGGTGTGTCCGGCAGCGCCTCAAAGCACACACCCAACTCAGTAGCCGTGGTGAAAGAAGTACCTGCTGGAGAATCCTCTGGAATTTAGAGCACAACCTCATTACCAGAGCGACGGACATGAGGTTTTAAAGCTGCGGCTTCCGCTCGCATGGAATTAGACTTGGGCTGAAGCCTTTGGGAAGTTACCGCTGAAGAATAGGAGCGAGGAACAGTAGAAGTGGAGGTTGAAGGCAGAGGAGCACCGCCATCCATTGAAGGCAGAGGAGCACCATCATCCAAAGTGTCCATGACGTCATCTGTCACTATGAGAAGCAGCTGGGGCAAGAGCTGTAATAGTGACGTCAGGGGAGGAAAACGATACGCCGCCAACGGTTGACGTCGACCCGGAGGGCAACGTGACAACGCCACCTCTGGGCAAAGTGCCGTGATCACCGGAAGTGATGTCAGGGTTGACAACACCACCGGATGACGCCATATTAATGGCGCCGAGATAACTAGGCTTCTACCAGCTCGGTAGGAATTGTAAACATGATGATAAGAAACGAAAAAGGCACTCACCACTTCGGGAGATGTCCAAAACGAATCACCAAATCTTTATGGTGGAGGTAAGCACAAACTCAGTAATCCTAGTAGCCTAAATACTTGTTATTCAAACAAAACTCACGGAGCACAATTTCCGTAAACCTACAGTTTTCAATTCAGAACCAATAAATTTGGTATACTACCTAATGGTACTCTAACTTAGATGGTAGATGGATTTTGGAAAAATTTGGGGCCCGAGGTCAAGGGGCCCCCATACAAAATTTTCCTAAAATCTCCAATTTTCAATTTAGAATCACCAAATTTGGTATACCATCTCATGATGCTCTAACTTAGACGGTATATGGATTTTGGAACAAGTAGGGGCCCGGGGTCAAGGGGCCCACATACAAAATTTTCATAAAATCTACAGTTTTCAATTTCGAACTTCCAAATTTAATATACATCTCATGGAACTCTAACTTAGACGGTAGATGGTTTTGGAACCGGTCGGGGTCAAGGGTCCCCCGATACAAAATTTTCGTAAAATCTACAGTTTTCAATTTAGAACCACCAAATCTGGTATACAGTCTCATGGTACTATAACTTAGACGATAGTTTTTGGAACGGGTCGGGGTCAAGGCCCCCCAAATACAAATTTTTCGTAAAATCTACAGTTTTCAATTTAGAACCACCAAATTTGGTATACTATCTTATGACAAGTCTAACTTAGACGGTAGATGGATTTTGGAACCAATAGGGGCCCAGGCTCAAGGGTCCCCCATATACAATTTTCGTAAAATCTACAGTTTTCAATTTAGAACCTCCAAATTAGGTATACATCTCATGGTACTCTAACTTAGACGGTAGATAGTTTTGGAACCGGTTGGGGCCCGGGGACAAGGGGCCCCCGACGCAAAATTTTCGTAAAATCTACAGTTTTCAATTTAGAATCAACAAATTTGGTATACAATCTCATCGTACTCTAACCTAGACAGTAGATGGTTTTGGGAACGGGTCGGGGCCCGGGGTCAAGGGGGCCCCCCATACAAGTTTTTCGTAAAATCTACAGTTTTAAATTTAGAACCACCACATTTGGTATACAATCTCGTGGTACTATAACTTAGACGGTAGATAGTTTTTGGAACGGGTCGGGGTCAAGCCTCCCCCCCATACAAAATTTTCGTAAAATTTACAGTTTTCAATTTAGAACCACCAAATTTGGTATACTCTCTCATGAAACTCTAAATTAGACTGTAGAGGGATTTTGAAACAAGTAGCAGCCCGGGATCATGGGGCCCCCATACAAAATTTTCGTAAAATTACAGTTTTCAATTTAGAACCACCAAATTTGGTATACTCTCTCATGAAACTGTAACTTAGACTGTAGAGGGACTTTGAAACAAATAGGGGCCCAGGGTCAAGGGCCCCCCATACAAAATTTTCATAAAATCTACAGTTTTCAATTTAGAACCACCAAATTTGGTATACAATCTCATGGTACTATAACTTAGACAGTAGATAGTTTTGGGAACGTGTCGGGGTCAAGGGCCCCGATACAAAATTTTCGTAAAATCTACAGTTTCCAATTTAGAACTACCAAATTTGGTATACTACCGCATGGTAGATGGTTTCTGACTTAGAAGGTAGATGGTTTTTTGGAACAGGTCGGCGCCAGATGTCCAGGTGGCCCCCATACAAAATTTTCGTAAAATCTACAGTTTTCAACTTAGAACCACCAAATTTGGTGTACTGTTTCATGGTACTCTAATATAGAGTGTAGATTGTTTTTGAAGACGTCGGCGCCTGGGTTCGAAGGGCCCTCGCACAAAATTTTCCTAAAATCTATTGTTTTGAATTTAGAACCACCAAATTTGGTATACTACATCATGGTACTCTAACTTAGACGGTAGACGTTTTTGGAAGGGGTCGGTGCCCGGGGTCTATGGGCCCCATACACATTTTCGTAAAATCTATAGTTTCCAATTTAGAACGACCAAATTTTGGTATACTACCTCAATGTATTCTAACTTAGAGTGCAGAAGGAAAGGGTCGGGTGCCGGGGTAAAAATGAATCCAAAAATTACATTTCTTACTCTTAAGAACTGCAACCCAATTCAACACTTCAATACCCCACCTACGGTCTAAGTTAGATTCCGTAGATAACAATAATGTGCAAAAATATCCGGTTAATAGTGTATTAAAAACACAAATGAATAAATGTTAGCTTTCACCACCAACGGGTACCTTATCAGGCAGAAAAACAATGTAATGTAAATAATGTAAATTATTTTTTGTTTCGTATAATTAAATTAACTAAATCAAAAAATTTAAATAAGTTTACTGGAAATTTACAGAAGTATTTTTTCATTCATTAACTTTCACCCGCTGAACTTGGTGATTCTACAAATAGTAATATTTACGGTGAAATACCGGGTACTCCTGCTAGTAGGAACTAAAGATAATGTTACACTTTTAGTCAGGTACAAAACAATAATTATAAAGCCCTAGGCCTGGGCCTTATTAGCAATTTTCAGTCTGCCGTGCTAATTTTCATAAGGTTTGCATAGAACTCAAAGATTTTAGCAATGCGCTTTGCTGAGGTTGAAACTATTAAGCAGGCCCTAGGCTTAGGGCTTTTGATAGTTTTCAGTCCTCTGAGCTGATATTTATATAGTTTTCAAAGAAAATCAAATTAATTCTGTTGAAATTTTTCTCGAGCACAAGACATTAATAGATACGCCCGAGGTCTAGGCATCTGCATTTTTAGTAATTTTGTAATGCCGTGATCATATTAGCTTTTCATGACAAATCAATTTAAGAGTGTTATGCTTATTAAAATTTTTTAAAAGGCTTAGGCCTAGCAGCCGATAATTCATATTTGGGGCCTAAGTGAAAGCGCAACATTATTAACTTGATTTATTATGCAAACCTTATAAATATGAGCACAGTGATTAAAAGTTACTAAAGAGTCCTTGTAAGTAATATTTTTTGACCGAGTGCAAGTGCAATTTATGAAATGTCGACGGGTCAAAATATCTAAAGTAACAATGAAATTTGGAATATTTCTTTTTTTCTTTTTATTTCAGTTTTGACACTTGTATTAAGTTCTGAAAACATCTATTTTACCTATTTTTTATCTTTATTGTGCTTTTAACAGAATTTCTTACCAATGTTTTGGGCATTTCATTATGTGTGGTACTTGTTTTTATGTTTTGGGCATTTTACTTTGTATGGGTACATTTGTTATGTTTTGGTTATTTTATTTTCTGTGGTGGTTGTAATTTCCACAGGATGAAAAGGGGAAACTGTTAACACTCACGATGCCTACTTGCTTACATTTTTTTTAAATACAGCACATGTTTTTGTATTGATTTATACCATTTACTCCTTAAGCAACTCCAGGTTTCTTTAAATATTAACTTTTTTCTCAGAGCCTTCTGTTTCCTCTACCTAGCTTTTTTGGCTCCGCAATTTTATTTCTTGGTTTTAGAATATTTTCCTTATTATTACTCTATTTTCTCATGTAAATTCTTTATGTAAGATATGTCTATTGTATCGAAGGATTTTGCAATTATATATGAAGCCCTGTTGTTGAAGTTAAACAATATTTCCAACTGAAACAGTGCAGTTCAGACATTTTCCTGCTGTTAACTGAAAAAAATGAAAACAAAAACAACAAATCTGGGCAATGGTTGAGGCATCAGACAGTACTTACTAGTAACCAGGCAAAGTTTTGAGGAAAAATGAGCTTAGGAATTTCTAACTCCAACAAAAAAGAATAACGGCACTGTATCCCTCCCCATTCCCTAGTGCCGGCCTTTGGACGTCTTGAAAGAGAAGTCCTAAGGACACATCTGTATCGTAATTGCCTGAGAATCGGTGACAAGCTCCTGGTGTCGTAGTAAAAAAACACACTTCCTACTTCGCGTAAATTGCTTGGATGGTAATGCCAACGAACAAAGTTCTGCTCTGGCATTGGATTTCTGTCGCTTTTGATGGAATACCTTTCCTCTGGGATTCACCGCTTTCAGTATACTCTTCAGGACACACGGGAATAAGCCCCAAGGTAAGACACCCGTTTCATGGCAATTAACAACAATTAGCGAAAGCGAGGTGCGGTACAGGAAATAAGTCAAGCGAGACGGATCTGAACTTAGAAAGTCAGGGGAAGGTGTTGCACGAAAAACTGTGTTTGGCTTACAGACCATTTGGCACATAGGGACGTAGATCTTCTTTTTAATACATCACGGGGTAAACAAATTGTCTTTTCAGCATAACAGTTTTCTTTCGTACGCATGGTGCAGCACAGAAAACAATTTGAATTTATTTTTTAGAGTTAGCATGGCGCCTACCGGCCCAAAGTACAGCGGCCCAGTCCACGCCTGCTGCAGTACCTGGCGCCCGGGTGCTTGGCATCTGTTGATCCCCCGCTTGGAGCGTCCCTGCTGTAAAATACATGTATCTCTGCGTTTTGGAAAAACAAAAGATAAGATGCCGATTCCGAAACTTAAACTCTTCTTGTGACTGCAGGTATCAAAATCTTGAACTTCGCCTAAACCCTAACTGGAGGAACAAGCCTCATGTGATCGTCTGTATTCTGAGTGTTTATTGAATGGTTGCTCATCAGTTCGTAGTTGAGTGGCGAACAGAGAACTTGCTTGTTGAAAACTTTGTTGTGCGTTGTCAAGTGGTAATAGTGGATATGTCATTCTAAATATTTTGGAAAGAGAAAGCATTGTTTTCCGAAGGCATTGTGTAGGTGAAGTATGAAACGTAGTTAACTCACAACAAGGAAATGATTTGCTGAAATGGAAAGGGTATTTATTTTGCCATAACAGAGTGCGGGGTGATTTATGGCATTGGCACTGTATTGAAAGAAATTATGGAAACTGTTTATTGGCTTTGCTAGTACTATTTTTATTGGAGATGAACACAGGAGGCGCAATGAGAAACCACATAATCATGCTCCAAGACCGGAGAAATGTGAAGTTGCTGTTGCAAGAGCGCAAGTAAAAGAACAAGCGAGAAATAAAGACGAAGCCCCTGCACAAATTATTCAAACCGTGACAACGTCAATGGCTACAGTAAATGCAGGTTACATGCCTAATATTGATGCACTAAGGCTAGTTGTAAAATGAATACGAAGAGAAGACATGCCTGCGGAGCCTACGACTTTAGAAGGGATCGATGCCCTAACAGATTTACAGGAAAGAGATGGTGCAAAATTTCTTGGCAGAGACGGCGCATTTGGAGATTAAATAATTATTTTATTTTTAACAGAAAATAATTTACAAAAGCTTAAAGAAGCACCCCTCTGGATTTTTTAAACTTGTCCAACCCTATTTAGGCAATTATATACCATTCATGCTATGTTTGGAACGAATCCAGAGAGGCAAAGATTTGTCCCACTAGTTTATGGGTTACCTTCCAATAAGAATGAAGAATATTATATTATACAAGATTTTTGCAGGATTTACATGCCTGTGCATCAGATTATGATATTCAGCTTGCACCACAATACGTATAATGATAGATTTTGAAATAGCTATCATTATAATGCTGCCAAAAAGGAATTTTTGAAGGACACAAAAATGTTGTTGGTTTCATCTCGGGAAATATTGTGCGGAGGAATATCCATCCTCTGGCATAGCCTCGGAATATGGGGAAAACAGTGAGTTTGCTCTCAAAGTCAGACATTAGCAAGCACTCGCATTTCTTTCATCTGATGAAATTCCAGCTGCTTTTGAAGAAGTGAAATCAATTTTACTAGAATATGCAGATTCTGTAGTTCAGTGGTTTGAGGAAAATTATGTTCTTGGAAAATTTCGTGGAAGCAGAAGAAACAATCCGAGCTGAAGCCCTCCGCTTTTCTCACCAACAATTCGGTCAGTAAGTGAAAACAATTTACTTGGCTTTCCCAGAACACAAAACAAACTTGAAGGATGAGACAGACGCTGGAATACAATTCTGGGAGAGAAAAAACTGGAACTGTATAAAATAATAACTGAAATTGCGAAACAGCAGAGAACAACTACGGCTAAAATCGAAAGAATGATATCACAGATTCCAACAAATCCACGTAGAAGAGAAACGCTGGCAAGATAAAAAGGAATTCGAACTTCTTTGGCGCACAGAGACAATGTTAATGTGCTAGACTTTTTAAGAAGAATTTCTTATAATTCTACTCTTTCCTAAAATGTGCTGGTATATTTCACTAATTGAATTATACCATTTACTAACTTGTATTTAAATTTTTCAAGAATGTAATTCTGCCGAAGATGCAAATATGTAAAACACAACGCAAAATTTAAAAAGACAATTTTCAAAATAGCATGTCAAAAACATAAAATGTCAAAAAGTAATCCAAAAGGTGAAACAAATAAAAATTTAAAATGCAATCACAAGTCACAAGCATAACAAAAATGCGAAACGTTATGTAACAAGCACAACACAAAATAAAACAAATGCCAAATCTTAAAAGAGAAATGCACACGCTATGTAAAATGTACAAAATAAAATAAATGTCATATTCATAAGACAAGTCAAGTTAATAATGAGCTTTTACTTAGGCTTCAAACAATAATTATTAGCCTCTATCCCTTTTTAAAAATCTTTAATAAGCACAACATTATTAACCTGACTTGTCATCACAGATTAATCAATATGACCATGTCATACAATTACTTAGAAGGCTTGTGCCTAAGCCTAATGGCTGTTTATAGTTTTGTACTAGAGTAAAAGCGCAACACAATAAACTTTACTTTCTATGAAAATTTTATGTATATGAGCACGGTTGATTGAAAACTGATCAAAACGCTGTACCATAACCTTGGCATGTTATCAAAAACTTATGAATACGTCGGACTAAAAATTCCTAAAAAAAGGTTATGCCTAAGATCTTGTAATTAAGGTTTTGTGACAGAGTAAAACTAAAACATGTTGTGTTAACATTGTCAATATGAGCACGGCTGATTAAAGATTTCAAGAAATAGCTTTTGGGATTAATGTGTTGTAACTGTGTAAAAGTGTAACATTATGTTTATTTTCTATATAAACCAAACTACGTGCTGAAATGGCCCATCTATGTGTACGTATCTTCAACCATATACCGAAGCGCTGACAAGGTGAAAACAAAAGTGCAATTTTGTACGGTCCCCTAACATTTTATGGCCAGCCTACATGGAAGTGGACACGTTGATATCAAAAACGTACTTTTCATACGGCTCCATAACAAATGGCAATGGACACGTCACAATCTTTTTTTTTAGTTGGGGGTTTACCGACCACCGTGATCAATTCAGTGGGCTATAAGCAGTCGGCTGTTCCTAATTTTGTGTCACTGATTCCTGGAAACGGGGACAGCCAGTGCCAGAAGTCAATAACAAAGTCCATGACTCACAGGGATTCGAACCAGAATCCTTCTCGACGAGTGGGTCAGAAGCCAGCGCTTAGACCACTGCGCCACCGTAGCGACTCACTTTGAAATGCATTCTTCATATGGCCCCAAACGCTCTTAGGGACATATTAGATTGAACTGGATGCAAAGAAATCATTAATATAATTTGTACTAGCAGATATACCAGGTATACGCCAGGTACATATTACTATTTGTGGAATCACCAAGTTCAGCGGTTGAAAGTTAATGAATGAAAAAGATATGCCTGTAATTTTCCTGTAAACTTATTTTAAATGTTTTGATTTAGTTAATTTAATTTTACGAAACAAAAAGGAAAGGAATGGAAATACTTACCTTCGAGGAGACATCTATAGAATTGCCGTACATCTGGCATGTGCTTCTGAGAATCCCGTCACACAGAAATGCCATGTATCTACGTGATATCGCATGCATACGACTTGACATTGGCATTGATCATCTTTTTCTTACTGTTTTGAATTTTGAATATCTGGAACTCTATTTACTTTACATTATGTTTCTGCCTGAAAAGCCGCCCGTTGGTAGTGAAAGCTAAACTATTTTAATTTGTGTTTTTAATACACCATTAACCACATATTTTTGCACACTATTGTTATCTACGGTCTCCAACTTAGACCGTAGATAAGGGTATTGGAGTGCTGAATTGTGTTGCAGATCTTAACAGTAAAAAATGGAATTTTCACGAAAATTTAGTATGGGGCCCACTTGACACCGGGCCCCGCCCCTTCCAAAAACCGTGTACCGTCTAAGTTAAAGTACCATGAGATAGTATACCAAATTTGGTAGTTCTAAATTGAAAAATGTAGATTTTACGAAACTTTTGTATGGGAGCCCCTTGGCCTTGGGCCCCAACTTCTTCCAAAAGCCGCATAAGGTCTAAGTTAGGGTTTCATGAGATAGTATACCAAATTTGGTTGTTCTAAATTGGAAACTATAAATTTTACGAAAACTTTGCATGGAGGGGGGAGGGTGCGGGGGGGGGGCTCTGACCACCCGGGTGCCGACCCCTTCCGAAAACCGCCTACAGTCTAAGTTAGAATTTCATGAGATAGTATACCATGTAAGGTCAGGTGATGCGTAACATCACAGCCTCTCCTTGACAAATGTCAACCCCGCCTTCTCGTGGTGCATCCTGTTCCCACTAAAGGGGCTCTGACGACCGCCCATAGCGGTATAACTATACCATCGGGATCAGAGGAAATTCTATCCCACACTCACCAACCCGCTTGGCCAGCGTGGTGAGTTATGGCCAAACCCCTCCAAAATGATTCCACAACTTAAATCTTGGCCCTCAGTCTCCGGCAGCTGGAATGTACCTGGCCAAGGCAGCGGCCAGTGCGACATGAAGGCAGAGGGTGCTAAGAATCCCCGGAGGACCGGACTAGGCTGCCATCTGATGCTGACCTTGGCTACTTACAATGGACGCTCCCTATCTTCTGATTCAAGGCTTCTTGAATTGGAAGAGGAACTACAAAGGATCAAGTGGGACATCGTGGGGCTAAGTGAGGTAAGGAGAAAAGGAGAAGATCTCATCGAACTGAAAAGTGGACATCTCTTCTACTATCGGGGGGACAGATACTGGCAGAACTAGTGGTGTTGGATTTATAATAAACAAGAAACTGAAGGATAAAGTGGTAGAAGTTGAAAGTTCCTCTGACAGAGCTGCACGGCTTGTTATCCAACTCTCGAAAAGATACCAGGCTCAGATTATTCAAACTTATGCACCCACCACAAGTCATCCTGAAGAAGAAATTGAAGAATTTTATGAGGAAATTTGTCATCTAAATAATAAAGGTAAGCAGCACTTGAAAATAATTATGGGAGATTTCAATGCAAAAATAGGGCAACGGCAACAGAATGAAACTTCAGTAGGTAAATTCGGTCATGGCAACAGAAACCAGCGTGGAAATACTCTCGTTGAGTTTGCAGAGGCAGAAGGGTTTTTCATCTTGAACTCCTTCTTCAACAAAAAGCCACACAGGAAATGGACATGGAGACATCCAAATGGGACGACAAGTGAAATTGATTTTATTATGTGTAACAAAAAATTCGTCATAGAAGACTGCAGTGTGCTAAACAAGTTCAACACAGGTAGTGACCATAGATTGGTGAGATGTAAGATGCACCTCAACACTAAACTTGAACGTGGCAAGCTCATAAGACAAACAAAATCTATTGACATAACCAACCTTAAAAAACACCATAATACCTTCAAGTTAGAACTGAAGAACAGGTTCTCTGCTTTAGAAGGCCTAACATCGGAAGAAGTGGACATCTCTGAAGTTAACAGAAAAGTAACCAAAGCTCTTATGGAAACAGCAACAAAATTAGCTGGGTCTAAGAACAAGTTGCATGTGAACAAATTATCAGGAAAAACCAAAATGTTGATGCAAAAAAGAAGAGAGATGAGGACAACTAAAGAAGATGTGACTTCCAAAGTGGAATATATAGAGCTATGCAAGACAGTAAGAAAAAGTATCACTGAAGACGTAAGGAAATTCAACTGTGAACTAGTGAGGAAAGCAATTGAAAACAACCAAAGCCTAAAGATAGCAAAGGGACATCTCAGTAAGGGAAGAAAACAGATTATGGCACTGAGAAAAGAAGATGGTTCTGTAACAAGAAATAGAGGCGAAATTTTGACAAGAGTGAAAGATTTCTACTCCAAATTATATGAAAGGGATGATATATGCACTCCAGACATCATGAAAGATACCAGTACCAGAGTTCCTCCAGTCCTTCCAGCAGAAGTTGCACATGCAATCAAGAACATGAAGCGAGGAAAAGCTCCAGGAGGAGATGGAATTACTGTAGACATCATACAAGAAGCAAGTGGAGAAATCGAAACAGTACTCGCCCAAATTTTCACTCGATGCCTTAATGAAGGAAAGATTCCTGAGGATTGGAACACCGCTACAATGATCCTGCTACATAAGAAAGGTGACATTGAGGATCTCGGAAACTACAGACCTATCAGCCTCCTATCAGTAGTTTATAAAATCTTCACTAAAGTTCTTTCACACCGCTTGAAGGTAACACTGGACATGGCTCAACCGAGAGAACAAGCTGGATTCAGGAGTGGCTACAGCACAATAGATCATATCCACGTGCTGAGAGAACTAATTGAAAGAGCGAGGGAATATGAACTTCCATTGTGCATGGCTTTTATCGATTATGAAAAAGCCTTTGATTCGGTGAAACCATCAGCAGTTACAATGGCTCTGAAAACCTGCGGTATTGAAGATGCATACATTAATATTATTAATAACATCTATGAAAATGCAAGTGCAAAGATTAGGCTGTTTGAAAATACAACACACGTAAAAATTGGAAAGGGAGTGAGACAAGGTGACACCATATCTCCGAAGCTCTTTAATGCCACATTGGAGGGTGTTTTTCAGTCGCTGAGCTGGGAAAACAAGGGGATAAAGATTAATGGAGATTATCTAACCCACCTTCGTTTTGCTGATGACGTAGTCATTTTTGCAACTACCCCATCAGAGCTGCAGAGTATGATCCAGGAACTTGCTGACAAGAGTAAAGAAGTGGGATTAAAAATGAACTTTCAGAAGACAAAAGTGATGTTCAATGCTTTTACAAGAAATGAAGATTTATCGATTGATGGAGAAAAGCTGGAGATAACAGACACGTACGTTTATCTTGGACAGCAGATATCAAGTGAGGGTCACATTGATGAAGAAATTAATCGGCGTACAAAACTTGCCTGGAGAGCTTTTGGAAGAAACAGCATAATTTTCAAGAGCAATATGCCATTATGTCTTAAAAGAAAAGTGTTTGATCAATGCATCCTTCCAGTGCTTACGTATGGTGCAGAGACGTGGACCTTAACTAAAAGAGACATACAAAGGCTGCAGACAACTCAAAGAAGCATGGAGAGGTGCATGCTTGGTGTAACCAGGAGAGATAAGAAGAGGAACTCGTGGATCCGAAAAATGACAAGAGTGGAAGACATCATGATCAGAGTTAAATCCCTGAAATGGCAATGGGCTGGACATACTGCCAGAAGGACAGATCATCGATGGACAGCCGAAATTTTAGATTGGATTCCAAGGGACAGGAAAAGACCCAGAAGAAGACCACATAGGAGATGGGTGGATGAAATTCGAAAGTATGCAGGGGTGACATGGAGGAGACTGGCACAAGACAGACCGTTGTGGAGGAAACTTGGGGAGACCTTCGTCCAGCAGTGGATTGATAATGGTTGACAATGATGATGATGATGATGATTTCATGGTTCTAAATTGAAAACTTTAGATTTTACGAAAATTTTGTGTGGGGGCCCCTTGACCCCGACACCTTCCAAAAACCTTCTACGGATTAAGTCAGAGTACCACGAGATAGTATACCAAATTTGGTGGTTCTAAATTCAAAACTGTAGATTTTACGAAAACTTTGTGGAGGGGGGCAGCTTGATCCCGGGCCCCGACCCCTTCCAATAGCCGTCTACTGTCTAAGTTAGAGTACAATGAGTTAGTATACCAAATTTGGTTGCTCTAAATTGAAAACTGTAGATTTTACAAATTTTTTTTATGGAGGACAGTTCATCCCGCAACCCCTTCCAAAATCCCTCTACAGTTTAAGTTAGAGTTTCATTAGATAGTATACCAAATTTTGTGGGTCTAAATTGAAAACCGTAGATTTTACGAAAATTGTGTATGCGGGGGAGGGGGGGGGGGGTTGAGGCTCCGACCCCTTCCAAAACCGCCTACGGTCTAAATGGGAGTACCATGAGAGCATTTTCTGGACCATGTTGACATTATGATCGTGTCGACATTATGATCGTGTCGACATTATGACCGTGTCGACATTATGACCCTGTCGACATTGTGACCGTCGGCATTATGACCACCGCCCAAGCAAATTTAATAGACAGAAATGTTTGCTCACCCTACGTACCTCGTAGCGGAAGTATCGGTCCCTTACGTAGTGACGTCACTGTAAAGGACGGGTAGACCGTCGATACTTGGTCGATACAACTGAAGCACTTGCGGGAGAAGTGTTGTGAACAATTTTAAATTCAAATTCGTTTTGAATTTGAAAACTTACAGCCAAGATGGAATGCAAAAAAACAAAAACAAAAAAACAGCGTCAACAATACACGCAGGAAAAACTGAATCCATGTGAATATTTTATTTATTGTAAACCAAGATTTTAAAGAAAATAAGTATAATTTTTTTTCAAATCTATTTAATCTAAACAGGATATTTACTGGCTTAAGGAAATGCGCAAGGATAGCGATCATAGCTTTTAAATTTAATTACATATGCAACTGTAGCACTGTCTTCTTTAAATAAATTCGAAAGAAAGAAAAAACACCATAACATTATGTTAGTAGCACCTCATAAAGAAATCCCTTTATGCCGAACAAATCAAAACTTCAGCAACATTAAAGGAACTCGCTTAATTAAAAAGCTGTAAATTAATTCTATTAAATGCTCCGTTGTTATTTGTAATTAATCGCTTAATAGAAAAGTTAAAATTATATATTTTCAAATTCTTTCCTTTTCTTTTCGTCATATTTTAATCGCTAAATTTTGAGAACTTTAAAAATCGGCACCTTATTTAATGCAAAGAAATGCTTCCCTCACTCACTTGCCATGTTCCTTAAGTAACTAGTTTAACCGGTATTCTCTTCTTGGGTTGGTAAGACATTTTTTCCTGAGGATTTGGAATTTAGTCCAATACTAAAGTGGAAAACAAACGTCTTAAGTGGAAAATAAATTCATTTTGCTTTTCGTTGCTATTAGAAGAAAAAAAAAAAACGAGTTTTTCCAGATTTTAACTATGGGTTATTTTGACTGGGAGATTTTGATGCGGGTTATTCTTTCCGGGTTAATTTGACATGTAACCCATTTCAGCTTAATGAAGATGAAAAAATCGTGGGTTTTCTAATTCATTTTGCAATTTTTTCGTGCTCTTAAGACCAAGCGTGATAAACCCTCCTCCCCTAAAACTAGTTCATCCAAACCAATTGTTGAAGCATTATTCAGAACATACTATGTTTTCTGATTATAAAGCAGCAGCATTAAACTCGAGTTAACAAACATGCGGCACAGAAATGTGGTGTTTAACTAGGTACGGCTTATAATTGTTTCCAGTAGTATTGTAAATTTCAGTCATCATTCTGATATTGAAACAGATCATTTTGTGAATTGTTTATGACAGACACATAGCTATAAAGAATTTGGAGTGCCGACTCTTATTAGCGTGAAGGCCCAGCTTTCATGCAAATGAAGTTTTGAAACATTTCCAATTATACGTGAATAGGTAATTTGGAAAATGGCTAGGACTTATTTTGTGTGCAAGTGGTTTACGATTTACTGTTAGAAAATCTTTATTAAGGATTCAGTAATTATGCTTTAGTGCCTGTTTTTAGTAAGTTTTTTTTTTTTTTTTATCTGGTGCTAAGGAGGGTAAAATGTGTATTTCTTTTGAGCCTTGCTTTGTAGGTCAGTGAGCCTGCAACAGGAAAAAACACAAGATTGTACGTGCTTTCACTATTGCAAATGAAATTAGAGTGGTGTCTAACCTCTTTCTAAACGCACAAATTATTGCAGATGTTAAGTATGGCAAAATGACATTAAACTTGCATTGTGCGAGGTCGATAAGAAACAACCCACTGTAAAACAGGTTCTCTTTCACCCCCCCCCATTTTTTTTTTTTTTGTTCGTCAGTTAAGTGAAAACTTTTGTGCTTGTGCTGGGGTGGACCTGTTCCATGTAGCATTTTGTTCCTGGATTAAGTATCACTATAAGAAGCATGAGGCAACTGAGCTGGTTTGCCAGAGTAAGGCAAACAATAGGAAGGAAAAAGTGAGAAGGCATGAATTGGCCTTTTTTGGAAAGATAGAAACACTTTTTGGAAGTACATAAGACATAGGAAAATAGGGGAAATAAAATATTAAGTTGTGTGAAGAATAGGATTGCAGATATGATATGGGAGCCCAGTGAGTTAAATGAAAGATGGGGTGAGAGAATACTTCTCTGAGTTATTAGATGATGAAAGCAAAGGTTATTCTATGAGACTGAAGCAGATTATGTCACAGTGAGAGATTGAAGCACAATAGGGATCTCAAGAGAAGAGGTTTGTAAAGCTCTAAAATCTCTTCAAAATGGTATGACTCTGGGAATAGGTGGTATAACTGCTGAGATGTTAAAATATGGTGGTGAACCTGTAATTGACTGGTTAACTGAAATTTGCCAGTTGTGCTTGGAGTTAGGAATGGTCACTCAGGATTGGAGGAATGCTATCATTGTTCCCTTATTTAAGGGAAAAGGTGATCAGATTGAATGCAAGAACTATCGTGGTATCAGCTTTCTGAGTGTGCCAGGGAAAGTGCCTGGAAAGGTCATTATTAATAAGGTATGAGATCTTACATTGAGAGAAAAATAAGCTATGAGAGTGGTGTATGCCTGGCAAGGGCTGCACTAACCAAATTTTGCAATTACACATGATAATTGAAAAGTATCTGTCTGTTGGTAAGAAGGTTTTTTGCTGCCTTCATAGATTTAAAGAAAGCTTATGACCAAGTAAATAGGATACTTCTGTGGAAGGTACTGAATAAATATCGTATTACTGGGAATCTACTTAATAGTGTGAAAGTCATGTGTGCTCGCAGTAGAGCATGTATATAAGTGAATGGTGGTGTACCAAAATGCTTTTCTATTGGAGCAGGAGTCAGGCAAGGTTGTGTAATGTCACCATGGCTGTTTAATATATTTATGGATGCATGCAAGTTTGATGCCAAAATTTCATGTTTTCAGACTGTCGCATGCTGATGACACAGTCCTGTTGGCAGAGAGCAAAAGTGAGTCGCAAAGTATTTTGTCCTGGATGTACGAAGTTTGTATGAAATTCAAACTGAGTGTAAATAAGGGAAAAGCCAAAGTCATGGTTTTTGAGTGAGGAACTGTTAGCAGTGAATGTAAGATAAGTCTAAAATGGCACAGTGATTGATCAGGTCAACGAGTTTGTCTATTTGGAAAACATGTTTGACATAGAGAAAATTAGATGGTGAAATTAGTAGGCAAGTGAACTCTTCATTGAAAGTCATAGCTGCTTTAGGAGGATTTCACAGAAATGATGGATTCTCAGGGAAATCCCAAATGGCTGTGTAAGAAAGTGTAACTGTTCCAGTAATACATCTGGAGAAATGCATTACTTAGGGGTAGTGGTGTTGTCAAGACTCTCTCTGATCATGTGAGGAATGAAGATGTGTTATAGATGTGTGATGTGAGCTGGCAGTAGAGCTTGTGTATGAGTGAATGGTGTTTTATCAGAATGGTTTTCCATTGGTGCAGGATTTAGACAAAGTTGTGTAATGTCACCATGGCTGTTTAATATATTTATGGATGCATGCATGAGTGATGCCAAAATAAGTAATACTGGTTTATGTCTTGGTGATATCCATATGTGCAGATTGCTGTATGCTGATGACACTGTCTTGTTGGCAGAGAGCAAAAGTGAGTTGCAGTGTATGTTGTCCCGGATCCACGAAGTTTGCATTAAATTCAAACTGAGTATAAATAAGGGAAAAACCAAAGTTGTGGTGTTTGAGAGAGGAATGGGTAGCACTGAATGTAATGTAAGTATAAATGGCACTGTGATTGACCAGGTGAGTGAGTTTGTGTATTTAGGAAGCATGTTTGACGGAGAGAACAAGTTGGATGGTGAAATCAGTAGGCGAGTGAATTCTTCTTTGAAAGTCATAGCTGCTCTGGGAGGTTTTCACAGGAATGATGGGTTCTCTAGAGAGTCCCGCATGGCTGTGTATGAAACTGTAATTGTTCCTACTCTGATGTATGGCAGTGAAACCTGGGTACTGCAAAAGAAACATAGGAGTTCTTTGTGTGCTGGAGAAATGCGTTACTTACGGGGGTTTGTGGCAAGAAACATTCTGATTGTGTGAGGAATGAAGATGTGTTGCAGTTGTGTGATGTGAAGCAAAATGTTGTTAGCAAGGTGAAGACTAATATGCTTTGGTGGTTTGGCCATGTTGAAAGAATGAGTGATGAGATGTTTACTAAGAAAATCTTTTACCCAAGTGGCAGAAAGGAAAGGCAGAGGAAGGCCAAGGAAGTCATGGGTGGATCAGATTCAGGAATGTCTGCATGAGAAAAAGATTGTGAGTATGAAGTATAGAAGATCTTGTGTACGGCATGTAATGGATGTGAGTGAAGCCGGAGTTGTATGTCAAGATCGATGTAAATGGAGAAGTTTGATACGGCAACCGTAAGTGAAAATTAGCAGGTAGTTTGTATTTCTTTTTGGAGCTAACCCTCTGAATCTCAGAGAACAGCTTAGTGATATGTATGTTTGGCCATGCTGAAAGCATGAGTGATGAGATGCTTACTAAGAGAATTTTTTCAGTCTTAGTGGCAGGAAAAACAGGTAGTGGAAGGCCCAGGAATTTGTGAAAGGATTCAGGAATGTCTGCATGAGAAAAAGATTGAGTATGAAGTACCAAAAGTTCTCATCTGCAACGTGTGATGGATGTCAGTGAAGTTTGAGCTGTGTGCCAAGATCACTGTAAATGGAGATGTTTGATGCACCAACAGTAAGTAAACTCTCGTTCCATCGATTAAACTTTTATCTGGTGGTTTGTCTTTCTTTGAGGAGCTAACCTCTGAATCTCAGAGAACAGTTTGGGGATATGTATGTATGTATTAAAGAAAAATGTTTTAACTCATAAAATAAAGTGACTTACAAAATAATCAGATGGTGAAGATAACTGAGTGAAACAAAAGACATGGAAGTACATTCGCCACCAGATGCATTGATTATTTTATTATCATTATACACTGAAGAGCAATTGAATTAGAGACAGCTGGCGTTATGCAAATGGGCGCTGTGGGCGGCCCTGTAAACGGAAACGACATGACGTATGCAGCGATCCGACAATATAAGGAGTGATGCGACGGTAATCAGTAAGAGTCGGATGCAGTATGGGTAAGACGAAGGATCTAAGCACATTTGATCGTGGGCAAATTGTCGGGGCCCGACGAATGGGTCACTCCATCTCCAGTGGCGGCTCGTGGTTGGAAAAATAGGTGAAGAGCTACAAGAGCAATATGAAAAGATATCTACTGTTTCAATGAAAATCACTATATGAGGACTGACCTATTTTATGTATATTAGGTCAATTCTTTCTTTTAAAGCTGAAAATTTGTCGATTATGTCGTCATAGAATGGTTGTTTCTTCGTGAGCATCAATAAAATATCTTTCTGAATAGAAATATTTTCCAAAGAAGCAAGTCTATCTTGGGAAATAGTGTTTCTTGAGTAAGTTTGCATTCTTTAAAGGCAAGAAAAACTTCTTTCCACTGACACATTTGTAAATAAAATTGTTAAAATGAGGGAAACCAATTTACAAGCTTCTGCAAAAATGTCTTTATCTCCATGAAGTACTCGAAGAAGTTCTCTAGTCGATATATTCCTTAATTTTTCATCGGCATATACAAGACTCAGTTCATTTTTAAGGCGCTGGAGTTTAGTAAATATTTTCCCGTAAAAATGTTGTAGATTTTCAAAAGCGTCGGAGGGAAAACATGAATTAAATTGGTTGAACTTGGTTGTGTCAGCAAGACAGACAAATTGAAGTTTCTCAGAGTCTTCAAATCTTATATCCATTTCCATAATAATGTGGTCCGAAATTTTAAAATACAATATAATTTTGAAAAATTGTTTCTTCTGTAAGAGCAGCATATTCCCGTATAGATCTGCTTATTTCTGTGATTTTGCTAGCTTTTCCAAACAGTGTTTCAAATACCTCATCGTTAAGGCAATTACTTTGTGCAAATAAAATTTAAGAGGATTTAGTACTTAATTTGAATAAGTAATATATATATAAGTATATATATTTCCTGATCAATGATGAGGAAACATATATACTGTATATATATATTACTTATTCAAATTTAGTACTAAATCCTCTTAAATTTTATTTGCACAAAGTGGGTTGCCTTAATCATCGTTCCTTTTATGGCTCAAAATTTCACGAGTTGTTTTAATTTGAGTTACACATCAGTACTTTATGTCTAGTGATGTTTTTGCAAAATTTTGAATTATAGATCGGTGGAGCCAAAAATTTCATTAAATACTATTGCCAAAAATTCAAATTCAAAAGTATTCATACCATTTAAAAACCTCTCGGCAAGTTGAATTGATTTCTTGTCTGATTGTTCACTGTTTGTGAGAAATTCTAATGCTTCCTCCAATTTATGCCAGTCTTCAACAATTACACTTACTAACTTCGAAGTGGAGGACTGTAGAGTTTCTGTTATGGTTAATATGCATCCTGCGGTTGTTGACGCGAGTGTATAAGATCGCTTCGCTGAGTGGTGAAGAAACGAAGGAATTCCACTGAGACTTGCATAAAATATTCGACACTTAGAAATTTTAGAAAAACTCTGCTGTAATACAAGTTTCAAAAGATGCGCTAAGCAATGAACAAAAATAACTTGAGAAGCTTTATCCTTGATTTTTTTCTGGAGTCCATTCAAGTGTCCAGACGCCGCCCCGGTGGCGCAGTGGTCTAAGGCGTTGGCCTCTGATCATTCGTCCGAACGGGGTCCGGGTTCGAATCCCGGTGAGGCATGGATGTTGTGTTTGTCTTACGGCACTGGCTCTCTCCCTTCCCTGGAACCAGTGACCCTAAATTAGGGATGGGCGACTGCTTATAGCCCATTGAGTTGCTCACGGTGGTCGTTAAACCTCCAATCAAAAAAAAAAAAAAAAAAAAAAAAAGTGTCCAGACATTTATCCTTGATTTTTTTCTGGAGTCCATTCAAGTGTCCAGACATTTATCCTTGATTTTACCCCATCGTTACATTGTCCTATTAATTTGTGTTGATAATCAAACTGTTCCAAAATTTCGTGGAAACCCCAAAATCGCTCAGCCAAATACACCTTCCGAACAACAAGTCTTATTATTAAAGAGCACTGAGAAGTCTAATTTATGTCTGTGGTGTCCTCTACTTGAATAGAAAAGCATTCAACTTTATTTATTTCATTTTTAACGTGATCGTTTATATATTCAGAAATACATTCACTTAATTCATTTTGAAAAGTTTTTGAGTCACCTGTGAAGACATTTTTTATCTTTTCGTATTGATTTTGAATTTCTAAAGGAATTCTTGATATCAACAATGAAAGTAATTCCGTGAAATTTCCATGATTTATCGAGTCGATGCTTTCGTCATGGTCACGGAATGCTAGTTCTTGTTTGCTCAAATACAGTACTGAATCAATCACTGTCTGCAGGAAAAGTCTATTTAAACGAACGTTTCCATTGAAATGCCTTTTCAAAAGCCTAGCACTTTCCCTTATGTTCTGGTTTTTTTCAAAATTCCTTAACTTTTATTCGCATTTCAGGTGTTCGCTAGAATCACCGTGCTTATGAAATGACCGAATGTTTGTGAAGTGACCGTGTTATATTTAATAAATCTGAGAAACAGTCTTTATTCCACGCCGAATGTTTTTTACTATAAAGTAACACGGCCAAGAAAATCATTTTTGTAACACAGAAGTTCTACAAAGCCATTTTCTGTCATGAGAAAGAATAGATATTTAGTAAACTGACAGTTTTTACAATTAAAATTGTAAAATTTACCGCTCTTCCTGATTTCTTTCTTGGCGACAATTGTCAGTGAATCCGTGAAGATAAGAGACATTTTTCCTTGAAGTAAAATGTATCTTTTATCTTCATCTTTCCATCGATCAAATGGAGTTTGCAATAAATTACAGACAATGCCGTTCACAGAATACATACTAAAAACTTAAACTATCATTTAAACTGTACACGAAATTTAAGTATCAGGTGAAGTTTTTGATAAACAATCACAAAGCACAAAAAAAACAAATCTCTTTCGGAAAGCATGTACCGCAACGAGAAAACCCTAGTGGATTGCAAGGTACCATGGGCAATCCGTCCCGTTCCTCCGCGATCTCTTCCGAAGGTCATGACTCCAGGTGCAGAGCCTGAGTGTGTCAAGCTAAAACTCTTCACTTTGCCCGGCAGATAGGAGAGGGTGACATCACGATTACCATGGTAACTCGGCCGATAACTGCAGACTTCCAAGCATTCTCATTTTGGCTCTTCACTTGAACTGTTTTGCGTAGAGAGACTTGGTTTCCGTATTGAACGCCCATTGTGAATTGATCTAATAAGAATTTTGAGCATTTTGGCACTCGATAAAGGCAAAGAAGAATATATACACAAAATTACTGAATAAAATTTTATTTTAAATGAAATAGGTGAAGAGGCACTTCACCTACTTCACCTGAAAAGCCGCCACTGTCCATCTCGGAAGTCGTGCAGGCACTGGGATTTTCACAAGCCACTGTCACGGGTGCACTGTTAGTACATCGAATCCGGCAAAACCATCCCTGCAAGGGCCAACTGCCGGGGACAACAGTGTGTGGATGAGTGGAGTCATCGTCGGCTAGCTCGCATTGTAACAGCGGATAGACGGGCCACAGTGCAAGAAATCACTCTGCAATTTAACGCTGGTGCACAAAAATGTGTAAGCAGCCACACCATCCAGAACCATCTCCTCGCTATGGGGTACAGAAGCCATCGTCTCATGAGGGTAACGCTGCTGACCGCACATCACAGGGTGCAAAGATTAGCATGGACGCGGGAACATCGCCACTGGACCCTAGACATGTGGAAAAATGTTGCCTGGATTGATGAGTCAAGATTCACGTTGGTACATGCGGATGGCAGAATACGAGTGCGGCGCAAACCACATGAAGCGATGGATCCTTCTTGCCAGCAGGGTACTCTTCAAGCTGGTGGGGGTGGCATTCTCATCTGGGGACTGTTTACGTGGACTGAAATGGGACCCCTGGTACATGTGACATCGTCCCTCACAGGTTAACATTACCAGGATATCCTGGACAACCATTTGCTCCCGTTTGTGTGTCTTAAAAATCCCACTAGGGACCTCATCCTGCAACAAGACAATGCACCATGCCATCGCTCCCGAATTGTATCCGATTGGTTGGATGAACACTCCACCGACGTGACCTTGCTTCCTTGCCCAGCTAGGTCACCTGACCTCAATCCCATCGAGCACATATAGGATGCCATTGAGAGAGATGCTCGAGGCTCTGACACCCCCTCCATCAAATCTTTGTGAACTGTGGGTGCTTGTTCAGGGGTCGTGGATCCGTATGGCTTCCCAACACTTCCGGTGTCTTGTCGAGCCCATGCCGAGACAAATCGCACCATCATCAGAGCGAAAGGTGGTACTACACACTACTAGACATGTATCTCTAATTCAATTGCTCTTCAGTGTATATTACAGATGAAATTGACAAGCTGGGCTGTAAGACAAGAGTCCAAAATGGGCCAGTTTATTTCTTTAAATGTTGAAATCAAATCCCCTTTTCACTTTGTTGGCTGTAGGGACACAGCTTTTTTGCTTTTTAGAGAAATGTTTACATAAACAGACTTTTCATCTTCACAAAACCAGACTATCTTGTGGTTCAATATGTTCCTACAACAGAGATGAGAAAGTTTGAAGTAATTGTTTACATATTTGAGGATCGAAAAAGCCGTGTTTATACATAAGTGTGGAAGAGGAAATGTTATTACATTTGTAACAGGAGGAGGTAGATAATCTGGTCTAAAACATATCTGTGGGAGCAATTCTTACGAGAAATGGCAAGTCTCCCTGCATTACACTCTGTTTACTACCTAAGTAGTTCATCTCAGCAGAGTTGCTTTTTTATTTGCAGTAAGTGTTGGAGAAAATGCATGATGAAAGTCTAAAATGAGCCAGGTTGTAAGCTGCCAAGTTCATTCTTCACAAACAGTCTTACTTCAAAGGCTTTGGTCAGTCACAAGATTGTTGTTTGTGGATCAATTTTCTGATCATGTCGTAAAAAATTGATTCTCTACTGATTCTTCCCGTCACTACTGTGTGATAGGAGGGTTTTCAATTGTGAACTTTTCATACCTACCAGGTTTTAAGATTTATCCATAAAATTTATCGAAATGCAACTTGTTTTATGGTTTTACAGGCAAAAGGTTAATTTTACGGATTTGGTGATTCTTCCAGATTTTTTTTTTCTGATGATTTTGCACCCGACATTAAAACTTCTTATTTAACGTAATCCATTTAAAATGAATCACCAATGTAAGTTACAAATAAACTTTCCAGTTACATGTTTTTATTTGGGAACATTTGTCTGCAGTTTTTCCACATGTTTTTGGTTGTTTCAAACTCTAAAGAGCTTGTGCCGTGCATGAACTGAACTGCAGCTGGGCTTGTTTTTATCTCTGTGTTGACCCCCTCCCACTTATCATATAATGCATTTGTTCGTCTCCCAAGTAGCTACTCCTCAGGCTGGCAGGCATCCTGCATTGGAGCACCTGTCTTTATTACTCCCAGTTTGAAAGGCTATCTCAGAACGTAGTTATAATAGAAAAAAAATTCAAACATATTTTAAATCTGAGGAATTTTTAAGCCCAGATTGATACCCAGCATGACGAAATTAAACAAAAGCTTCCAGTTTTGTGAAATTAAAAATGGATTTGGGGCATGGTTTCATAACTTCTCTTATCTGGCAGTAAATTTGTCCTAAAAAAAGAATGCGTTACAACAGGAAGTTAAAAAAAAAAAAAAAAAAATGTCCAATGCTCATTCGACCCAGTGCTTCTCCAGCAATGATTTATTTTGCTGGTCCTTTGGTAAGTAAGTTTTCTACACTTACCAACCGTAGGTTGAGGAAGTGTAATATGTTCCAGATTTGTCTGTCCGCACGATAATTTGCATGATGTCTTGGCTGGACTCAACGAAACTAGTATGTTGGGATCTATATTAATTCGTCGAATTCTTATTGAAAATGGTCAAAGGTCAGAACATAGGAGCAGGATTTATTCTTCTGCTCTTTTGTGTGATGACATGCATAAAATCAAAGCACGATTGCGATGAAATTTCGATATGCTGTTCATCACCCATAGTAGATCAATCCTATTGAAAATGGTTATTATCAGCACTTATGGAGACAGTGCATAAATGCTGAACAAATCTCGCACATGGGAGAGAATAGTTCGTCAGCATTTTTGTGAAATAACTTCTGTGGAAATTGACTGGTTTGGATGGAATATTTAATTTTAAAACAAAGCATGTAGTAGCTTTTTTTTTTTTTAGAAATTAACAGGCACAAAAAAAAAAAATACAAATACATACATCATCATACATATCACTAAGCTGTTCTCTGAGATTCAGAGGTTAGCTCCAAAAAGAAATACAAACTACCAGATATTTTTACTTACTGTTGTTGTATCAAACTTCTCCATTTACAGCGATCTTGACATACAACTCGGGCTTCACTGATATCCATTACACGCCGTACACAAGATCTTCTATACTTCATACTCACAATCTTTTTCTCGTGCAGACATTCCTGAATCTGATCCACCCATGACTTCCTTGGCCTTCCTCTGCCTTTCCTTCCTGCCACTTGGGCTAAAAAGATTTTCTTAGTAAGCATCTCATCACTCACTCTTTCAACATGGCCAAACTACTGAAGCATATTGGTCTCCACCTTGCTAAACACATTTTGTTCCACATCACACAACTGCAACACATCTTCATTCCTCACACAATCAGACCATGTCTTGCCACAAACCCCACGTAAGTAACGCATTTCTCCAGCACACAAACGACTCCCGTGTTTCTTCTGCAGTACCCAGGTTTCACTGCCATACATCAGAGTAGGAACAATTACAGTTTCATACACAGCCATGCGGAACTCTCTAGATAACCCATCATTCCTGTGAAAACCTCCCAGAGCAGCCATGACTTTCAAAGAATTCGCTCTCCTACTAATTTCACCATCCAATTTGTTCTTTCTGTCAAACATGCTTCCTAAATAAATACACAAACTCACTCACTTGGTCAATCACAGTGCCATTTATATTTACATTATATTCAGTGCTACCCACCCGTTCCTCTCTCAAACACCATAACTTTGATTTTTCTCTTATTTATACTCAGTTTGAATTTCATGCAAACTTCGTCCATCTGAGACAACGTACTCTACAAATCACTCTTGCTCTCTGTCAACAGGACAGTGTCATCAGCATACAGCAATCTGCCCACACGGATATCACCAAGACATAGACCACTATTATCTGTTTTGGCATCACACATGCATGCGTCCATAAATATATTAAACAGCCATGGTGACATTACACAACCTTGTCAAACTCCTGCACCGATAGAAAACCATTTTGATGAAACACCATTCACTCGTACACAAGCTCTACTACCAGCGTACATGGCTTTTACACTGTTAAGTAGATTCCCAGTAACACCATATTTATTCAATATCTTCCACAAAAGTGTCCTATTTACTTGGTCATAAGCTTTCTTTATATCTATGAAGGCAGCAAAAACCTTCTTACTAACAGACAGATACTTTTCAATCATCATGCATAATGCAAAAACTTTCTTACCAACAGCCAGATACTTTTCAATCACCATGTGTAATGCAAAAATCTGGTTAGTGCAGCCTTTACCAGGCATAAAACCACTCTGAACATCCCACACTTTCTCTGATGTACGACCCCACACTTTTTCAATAACAACCTTATCAAACATTTTCCCTGGCACACTTAGCAGGCTAATACCACAATAGTTCTTGTATTCAGTCTGATCACCCTTTCCCTTATACAAGGGAACAATAATAGCATCCTTCCAATCCCGAGGGACCATTCCTAACTTTCAGCACAACTGGCAAATTTCAGTTAACCAGTCAATTGCAGAGTCGCCACCATATTTCAACATCTCGGCAGTTATGCCATCAACTCCCGGAGCCTTACCATTCTGAAGAGATTTTAGAGCTTTACACACTTCTTCTCTTGAGATCCCTCCTGTGCTTTCATCCCTCATTGTGACATCATCTGCGTCTGTCTCAGAATCATCTTTGTTTTCCTGATCGAATAACTCACAGAAGTATTCATTCCATCTTTCACTTAACTCATTGGGCTCATATATCATTTCCCCGATCTCATTCTTCACACAACTTACAACTTTGTTTCCCCTATTTTTCCTGAGTCTCATGTACTTCCAGAAGGACTTCCTATCTTTCCCAAAAGCCATTTCATGTTTTTCCACCTTCTCCTTTTTATCTTTTGCCTTACTATGGCGAACCAGCTTAGCAGCTTCACGCTTCTTACAGTGATATTCATCCACAGAGACTCTACCTTGCAACATCCCCAAATAGGCTTCCTTCTTTCTCTTTACTGCATCTTCAATCTCACTATTCCACCAAGCATCACCTCTATTGTTACCCACTATTGTGGTATTGCATACCTCTTTAGCAGCAGTGACAACGCAGTTCTTAAAACATTCCCACTTCTTTTCTACATCCCTCTCACCAGACTTCAGCTCCTTCAGTCATTCTGTGAGTAAGTCAGAATAACGCTGATGATCTTCAAGGAGCCTATCAACCTTTATTCTTTCGATTCTGGGTCTCTTCCTATTCCTTTTCCTCCAACCAACATTAATTTCACTCATGACGCTACCAAGTCATGATCAGAACCAACATCCGCACCTCTCATCACACGGGTGTCAACAACTAAGTGTTTCAGATGCTGATCGTAGACAACAAAATCTATCGCACTCTTTTGACCCAGACTACGATTTTCCCAAGTATATGTGTGGATATACTTGTATTTGAAAAAATGTATTAGATACACACAAACCATTCTCAATGCAGAGTTCAATTAATCTTTCACCATTATCATTCACACAAGGATCATTAAACTTACCCAGAACATTGTCAGAAATTGCATTCTGCATACCTACTGTAGCATTGAAATCCCCTGCTATTATAATTTTTTCTTTAGAACCAAACTGGCCAAAACAGCTTTTAGCTAAAAAAAATGCTCTATAACAAAGCAGAAACACACAAAATATACTGCCTATCAATTAATTCATACTAAGGGATTCGTAAAGAAAACAACAAAGTATCATAGAGAACACTGTTGGTTTTTAAAACCCACACTTTTTGTAGATACGAAATTTGGGCTTTTAGAAAGCAACTCTGAATTTTAAAATATACGAATTTTGACAGCATGAGTTTAATCTACGGAGGGATTAGACATTTTTATTTTTTTATTTTTACTTTGTGTTTGAAAAAAAAATACACCATTGGTTTCGTAACTTCTGTCAAACTGAATTGCGTGATATTTAGAGATTTTCATTTTCTAAAACAAAGTACATGTATTCTAAATTTTGTCATGATTTTTTTTTTTTTGAAAGATATAAGATTGGAATTAAAACCCTGGTTCCAATGTTTTGTGCCGTGGCTATGCCACAAAGGGAGCAGGGTATGAGATGGGGAGGAAGTTGCCGACGAAGTGGCTGCATCATTTCCCATGATGCCTGATGTAAAAGACAGCGTTGGTCTTGTTCCGGCAAGACACATTGTGTTAGTTTACTGCAGGAGGGAAGGGGTGGTCGAGAGGGTGATATGCCCAGATTGTTTTTGTAAAGGAATAAATAGAGAAGCTCTATTTGGTAAGCTGGGGGTGGGGGAGACAGGAAGGGAAGACAGAACTATAAAATCATTGCCATTTAGAAGTATAAAGGATGGCGGATTTAGTAAAACTTTTAAAGCTGCTACAAGGCATTGATCAGCCGATGAGAGTGGAGAGGGAGGGAGGGAGGAGGGGGGGCGGCAGAGGAGAGAGATGACATTCGTAACTTAAACCTAAACCTTTGTTTCTAGATAGAGCCTTTCAGTTGATCTCTGCTTTCCTGGCTGATCAGCTCGATCTGATGACTCTGTAGCCAGTAATTTTTCCTCTGCGAATTGCAGCTCTTTAAGCTGTTATTGTTTTACTATAGCAGTTTTACTTGCGTTTTTTTTTCAAGTGTCAATAAATTTAGTATTAGTGATTCACTATAAGGAGCAGTATAAAGGGGGGGGGGGGTACTATCAAACATTCTGTGATGCGTATTCTGCGGAATTCCTGTGCATTGCAAAATCTAAAATCTTCAAAAGATGAAAAATATGCTTTTTGCACAACATGTTGATGTAATTTCAGCATTTTGCGTGGTGGAAGGAATGACATTACTAATCATATTTCTAGTGTCAAGCATAAATCTAATGTTGACTGCGTAGAAAAAATTGGAAATTAACTTTCTTTGTTAAAAGTTATAATGAACTGGATGTGATTCGTGCAAAATGTTTATGCATTTCATTTTTAGTTGAGCATAATTTACCAAATTAAAGTCCCTCAATCACTCATTTATTTCATTTTTTTTATTTGACTGTCTCGTCGTCCTTCTCTTCGTAAGATAAACCTAGCATGAAAACGGTTCATTTTTGAAAACATTTAAGTTTGTCCCGTGACGGCGTGGGATATGATCTTATTGGATTTGGGGGTCAAAGGGTGGAGCATCCTTCCCTTAGATGCAAACTTCCATAAAAAGAAATTTTTATCTCTTTATAGATCATAATAATAGCATAGTAATGAGAAATTATGTATAGATTCTATTTTTATCGAAATAAATGTGCCAATAAATTCAAACATCTGTACTCTTATCAATTAAAAGTTGATACTTGATTTGGGTAACATATCGTTTTTTAATCGATATGTTTGGTACATTTAATCAGTATGCATGGCAAGTAATTTCATTGAATATATCAATTAAAATTTTCATTGAATATATCAATTAATTTTTTTACGGATTTTGGTTTCTGAAATTGGCAGGTATGACTTTCGAACAAATGTATCATAAATCAAACATATTAAGTGTACAGATTACCTTATATATTGGGCTCCTGTCCAACACCCAAGGTTTAATTAACGTGCAAAACTGTAATAATAGATTTAGGGCAACTTACCATTCTCTGGTTTTTGCTCCATATTTCACATTTCCAGCACGTGAGACAGCCGTAGACTCTGGCCTCATCCTAAAAAAGATCTATTGCCACTCACAAATTTAATCACTGAAACATTCCCATCCATTAGATTCACTATTAATGAAGAAATTGATGGCAAGATAAATTTCTTGGATGTCAGCATCTCAAAATGTAATAATCTTCTTTCCACTTCTGTCTACCGAAAACCAGTTTCTACCAATAGCATTATTCCTTTCAATTATCATACCTTCCACCAATATAAACTGTCAGCCCTCAAGTCTCTCATTCATCGAGCGCATTTGGTTTGTAACATTGAAGTTAATCTAACAAATGAATTAGCAAACATCTGCTTGATTGCTACTCAACATGACTTTCCCCCTCTCCTAGTTTCTAAATTAATTCAAAATGCTAAGAAAAAAACAGTTGTTGCTCTTCAACCTGTTTCACCAAAAAAGGAACTAACGTTTGCTGGCGCAATCCCTTTCCACAAACCTTCTGCCTACAAACTCATCAGTATCTTCAAAACAGAAGGATATAGACTTGCCATTCATTCTTCCCCTTCAATTTCTGTTAAACTCTGTAATGACAGAGACCCAATACCTCCGCTTTCTTCGCCTGGAGTGTATGGAGTGTATAAAATTCTGATCAAGACTAACGTTGGATTAACCGCGTACATAGGAAGTTCATTCCGGAAAATTCTCTCGAGACTTCAGGAACACAAATCTGATGTGAAATTTGGAAAACCTTCATCTGCCTTATCTCTTCTTACCATGGCTGACACTTCTGCTATTCCACTTTGGTCCGATACTAAAAAGTTGGCTCCCTTCCAAAATCGATATGCTCTAAGGTTTAGAGAAAGTTTGAAAATTTTATTTTCCAAAAATTGCAACTCTGAGCTTCCCATTTTTGTTCCTTACATCTGGAAATCCCTCATTGCATTACGTCACCCGGAGGTACCATTACAAAACTTACCTTTCCAATCTGGCAACGTAAACCAATCGTAGTTGTACTGATGAAGGCCATAGTAATGGCTGAAATATATTTGCATTAAACTTTTATACGTAACTTAGCGTGTTCCACACTACCACCTTCTTAATTAGTTTGTTAGTTACGTGCATTGCCTACCACTCATTTTGATGTTCAACAGTAAGTAAATTTTATTATTAACATAGCAGTCAGACATCTCGGAATTGCTTGTATTTACTGTTCATCACGTAACATTAACCACATCAGAAAGCTTGAAAAGTACATTGCCAGTGAGCTGGAATCAAACCCTTATCTCCTGATTTCTGTTCAAGCATGCTATCCATTACACCACCCAAGACGATCAAATCCCAAGTATTTGAGTGTTAAGAATCATAACGTTCGCTGATTTTTGCTAGTCAAAGCAAACCCTGCCTCCTTGTAGCATGGTTTAAGCAAATCACCAGTCTCCAAGGTAAATTCTGTGGAAGAATTTGCTACAGTGAAAATAGTGCTGTGTGTTAAGAATTCATTTGTTTTCTGAGGTTTGGGCCTTAAATTTCTTGGTAGAGGTGACTTTGCATTTGTTGATTTTTTTATATCCCTTTTATCACATATTTTGTCCAAAATCTGTATGCTAGTGTTTTTGAATTTGTATAATTCTGACATTTTTGCATTGCATCAATTGAGCTTAGAGGAGTATCACAGTTGAATCAGTTCCATTTTGAAAGTGATTGTCAAAGTGTAGGGAAAGAGAATCTCTCATTAAATGGAAAACATGTGTGCATTTTATTGCTGGTTTTTGGTAGTAATCCAACATTTTTCAATCTCATTTTGTAATTACTATCATTTTTACTTTAAATATAAGTTATTTGAAGTGAATATAATTTGTGAGGGCTATCCAAAATGTAATGAGACTGATTTAATTACAGAGTGTAAAAAGAAACAAACATACCACAGATTTTATGCTATGTTCATAAAGGTGCAACCTTGAGCTATCATGGGTAATCATCCTATCTGCTGGTAATCAATGCATGCATTTATGCTGCATGGCAGTGCTCCATGTCACTTCCTGTTTCCTCCCACCTACAGATGCTGAAATGGAGGGTCAGCTGCATCCAGTGTCTGAGTGGGTACAAAGCGTTGGCTTTTAATCATTCTTCTGAGATAGATCCAGGTTTAGATCCTGAGTGAGGCTTGGATGGTGTGTTTGTCTTATGGCTCTGGCTCTCTCCCTTTCTTGAAATCGGTGTCCTTAAATTAGGTATAGGAGACCACATATATAGCCCATTGAGTTGCTGACAGTGGTTATTAAATCCCAAAGAAAAATAAATAAATGGAAGGTTACCTAGAACAACATTATGCCATAAAGTTTTTATGTCATTTAAAGAAAAATCCATTGTTCAAATGCTAAGTACGTTTCAAGAAGCTTTTCTGAATTACTGTATGTGGTGTCATACAAGTTTCAAAATAGGACAGGATGTTGCATTTGATCAGGAGTATCAAGGACGGCCCTGGACCTCATGTAGCTAAGAGATGATAAACACTGTAGTAGAAATTATTTGAGAAAATTGTCATATGATTGTTCATAAATTTGCTGAACACCTCTCAGTATCTACTGGAAGTGCTTGTGCAATACCCACTGAAGGATTTAGGAATAAAATGAGTGTGTCCAATGGATCTCCCTGCTGCTAATGACAGACCAGAAACAATACATTGTAACAGCTTGTGAGAAACTGAAAATCCATTTTATAGTACATTGTTAATGATTTTCTTCATAAAAGAATAACTGAGGATAATAGCTGGGTACATCATTTTGACACTTGTGCCAAACAACAAATTAGTCAGTGGAAATCCTGTCATTTTCCTACTCCAAAAAAGGGTAAAAATAGCAAAAAGTGCTGGGAAGATCATGATCGTGTTCTTTGACCACCTTACTATTGTGTATCAATATGCCGTACCTAATGGTCATACAGTTAATTGCCAATGTTATGCAGATGTTCTATAAACAGTGCTGGATCATTTAAAGAAAAATCATCATTTTGATTCATGATGTGGTAATGCCTGCCCTCAAATCTCCCATATTGTCTCAATTTTTGCCAGACTACAAAAATGTAAGTGAAATTTTTTATTAGACCAGTCTCATTACTTTTTGTACAGCCTATTTAATAATAACTCTTTTTGCAACATTTACCACACGCATATTTCCGGCTGACTTGTCATAATGTGTGATGGACTTTTTCGTGGTCGTAGTATCTCTTCCCTGTGTCTTCACAATATACTCTTGCCAGTTGTTTTTTTGAGCCAACACATCATTATTACATTCACATTTTTCTCACATACACACAACTTTCATTATCTTCAACATGCATTTAAAAAATATAAAACACTATACATACCTTCCATTCTGTTCATCAAAAACCTTAACCCTAATTCTCTTGGTCATTAGTTGCCGCCCACGTCCTAATATTCACATTTATACATACATTCGTATTAAAAACACTATCTATATACACTATTTACAGAAACCTTATTCCTCCAACTCAATTCATTTACACAATGGCTCAACCTTCCTCCTCCAACCCTACCTAGTTTTTCGATGGGAAACACAATGCGCATAACCACTGATACTGTAAGCCTCACCCCCATGACTTCGTCCACCTCTAGCACTTTCTGCCAGACCCTGGCTATCTTCAGGAGGCCTGTTGAAAAACAACCGTTCCTCTCTGCAGCTGCAGAGCAAGTGATGCAATCGTCTCTGGTCCTTTGCTGTGTCACTGTATCTCATGATGTTTGCCTGTGGTGCCATCTGTTCTTTAATTTAGTCAAAATCTAGTATTGGAATATTTTTTTCTTCTTTTCTGTTAAAGTCAAAGCCAGGGCCGTAAAGATAGCCCCCGCAACATCTAAGTACATACTTTTATTTATTTATTTAGCAATTTAAATTTTAGACAAGAGGTTTTCTAGTTGCTCTAAAATTTTTTGTTTAAAATTTTGCTGTGGTCCCTAGAGAGACGCTCTCCTCTCCCCGACTTAAGGAGAATGGAGCGATACTGAGAAAGTGTAGGGTGGGGATGAGTTTTCATTGTTTACCATAGCAGACACCAGAAAGTGGCCTCCTGCAACTGCTTGCGGAGTAACTGAGAGTCGGAGGAGAGGGGTATCAGATTGCTGCGAGTGCCACAAGTTCGAAGACAGGAGTGCCTGCACGCCTCCAGCATCCCCCCTCGTCCCTCTCAGAATCAATGCTGGTTGGTCAGGGTACACGTAATGGTTGGCGGGGGTGTCCGATGTCTGTTTATTCTGTCTGACATTAGTCATCTTCCTTGTCCACATTCTGTTCTTCAATTGTTAATCAATGTCATCGCTTGTTACACAACTAGCTCGTTAACGTAGTGGCTGTTCGCTGTTTCAAAGAGTGTTTTTACAATTGTTGCCTGTCGTTTTGAATTCGTGCAAAAATGAAGAAATATTTAAGTGGCGCAGCAAAAAAAAAAAAAAAAAAAAAGCAGAAGTGGAAATTATGAAAAACAAATTGCCAAAAATTACGTCTATGTTTCTGAGACCAACAATGTCTGTGCCTGTTTTAAAACCATTACAACAGTCTGAGATACAGGGAGATGAAGTTTCAGTACATTTAATGGAGCAACATACTGTAGTAGTATTAGCAAATGTGCGGAAACCTCAGCAGAAATAGAAGAAATAATAAGTTCAGGTACTGATTGTGTGGAAACTCCATCGGAAAAGGTAGATATTTTATTGGATTCAGGTATGTGTGCCAGTTTTTCAACAGATAGGGCTTTGTTTAATTATGCTAATGATGTTGTCAGAACAAATGTAATAAGTAATAGACCTTGCCAACCTAAAGGACCTTTTCCTCGGGACACGAAAAACAGGTGTTTCTCGGAAGAGTACTATTATACATGTAGTACAAATACCAGGAAAAGGGTATCTTGCAACTGGCTGTGCTACTCTCCTACATGGGATAGTGCTTATTGTGAGCCCTGTTGGCTTTTCAGTGATCCCAAATGCATCTCGCATCAGAAAGCGTGAATTAATGGCGAAAAAGACTGGCAGGGAATTAAAAAAAAAAAAAATTAAAGTTCACGTACAATATGTATAAAAATGATAAAACTGTTTATAAAAGGATGGACTCAGAATATGCAGCACAGGTCAGTGTTTGGACACATGTTGAAAAGAATAATTAACGTTACTATAACCTTAGCTACTTCCAAATATGGCTTTCCGTGGTCATCGGGAAGTATTAGGCGATAACAATGCTGGATATTTTCTATCTCTATCGATAATTGAGCTTCTCAGCAGATGCGACCCGATTCTTAATCAGTTGATGGAAAATAAAAATAAAATGAAATATTTGAGCCCAACGATATGAAACGAATTGATTGATGAGCTTTTGGCTACTGAAGTTAAGAAGGAAATTATGATGGAAATTAAAGAGGCACCGTTCTACTCAATCATTCTAGATGCAGTGCAAGACGTAAGAAAAGATGAACAAATGAGCCAAATATTTAGATACGCCTCAGTCATATACAACGAAAATGTAACTGCAGTGGAAATAAAAATTAACGAAAGATTTTTAGGTTTTCGAAATGTCAAAGACCAAAGTGCAATGGGACTGACAGAGGTAATACTGAAGATAAACGAAAATGAACTGTTGCTTGAAAATTGTAGAGGACAAGCTTATGATGGAGTCAGCAACATGCATGGACATTATTCTGGTGTTCAAAGAAGAATTAGAGATGTGGAACAAAATGCCACATACATACACTGTGCTTCGCATAATTCAAATTTGATTTTGAATGATGCTTGCATGGGAATTCAAGAAATTGGAGATTTTTACGTTATTTTACAGCATTTATATGTGTTTTTCAGTCATAGTATTAGAAGATGGGAATTATTAGGAAAATTCCAGTGTAGCCTAACTATGAAAAGGTTGTGCCCAACACGATGGGCCTCCCGGCACGATGCCGTACGTGTCATTCATTTCAGGTATGGGCCTAATGACATTTTAAAAGCTTTGACCCAAATCATACTAAAATCTCATAGCTGCGAAGAGAGGGCTGAAGCAACTGGTCTTCAAAAATGTTTGGAGACCTTTAATTTTGTCGTGATTGTTGTCATGGAACACAAAATATTGGAAACAGTTAGCATTGTGTCAAAACTTCTGCAGTCAAAGGACGTTGAATTATTGAAAGCAGCTGACATGCTACAATCAGCGAGTGAAAATCTCTAATTTAAGAGAAGAATTCGAAGATATTAAAGACACTTCAGCTATTATTGGCAACAAATGGGGTGTTGAAGCTAAATTTAATGAAACGCGGTCACATCACTCATAGTTCTTCAATGAAATAAATCAAGACAGCAGGTTACACAACCCCGAAAAGAAACTAAAAATTAATGTCTTTTATGCAACTATAGACATCGCCATTTCTCAAATAAAATTCTGTTTTAAAGGACTAAGTTCGGTAGCAAAGAATTTTTCTTTCTTGCAGCCATCTGAATTGTTAAATGCAAACGAAAGTGAGTTATTCCAGTCAGCTGAGTCTTTAAGGTTGCAGTACAAAGATGATTTATGTAGTGATTTTCCGTCACAAGTACTTTCATTTAGAAATGCTATGATCAACCAGTTAAAAAATATTTCTGGTGATTCTATAAAAGATCTTATGGAGCTCATATATTTAAAAAACAGTGCAGTATTGCCCAGTGTTTTGGACCTTGCGACAGCGTTGAAACTTTTTGACAATCCCAGCGAGTGTGGCTACAGCTGAAAGGTCGTTCTCGAAGTTGAAGTTAATCAAAAACTACCTTCGGTCATCGCACACTCAAAGTAGGCTTGATGGATTTGTGATGATAAGCATTGAAAATGACCGAGCCAGAAAACTAGACATGACGAAACTGATTGAAATATTCGCTAAGAAGAACGCTAGAAGGGAATCCAGATTTTAGTAACATAAGTTTTCTTTATTTTGTAAAGTATGCTTGCTTCTTGAATCAAAAGACATGACACTAAAAAGAAACAATATCACTGAAGTATTTAAAATTAGAAAAATGTAAACACACTTGTTTTTCCTCTTTCTCAAAAATTATTGCATTAAGGAATTAAACAGCTTTAAAGGAAGTTCGAAACCAGACAATCGAAGATCAGTATTTGTTTTTACTTGATTTGATATCATGAACATTTGCCATTTAAAGATTCTGCACTTTTTTCCCTGAGTACTAAATTTATCGATAATATTTACCGGAATAAGTGCTCACATAATTAAAAGCAATACATAATTGATCATGGAATCAATATCTGGAAAATATATTTTTACTACTGCAAAGTTAAATATTTACCCTCAATTTTTGCATTAATTATTACCATGTTGGGGGCCTGTTAGAAAAAATTTCGCTGGGGGGGGGGGGCAACGATTTTGAATTACACCACTGGTTAATGAAGCCTATTTTAATGTTTATATTTATTAAATTTACTTGATTTGATATCGTGAACATTTGCCATTTAAAGATTCTGCACTTTTTTTCCCTGAGTACTAAATTTATCGATGATATTTACCGGAATAAGTGCTCACATAATTAAAAGCAATACATAATTGATCATGGAATCAATATCTGGAAAATATATTTTTACTACTGCAAAGTTAAATATTTACCCTCAATTTTTGCATTAATTATTACCATGTTGGGGGGCCTGTTAGGAAAATTTTGTGCCGGGGGGGGGGGGGATTTTGAGTTACGCCACTGGTTAATGAAGCCTATTTTAATGTTTATATTTATTAAATCAAAAATTACATTGCATAATCTGGATTGTTTTTTTTTTTGCTGATTTGTTAATTGGAATATGTTTGGTAAGTGAGTAGAACTTTGATTTTGAATTCAGCATTTACTTGGCTTTGTGCATCTTATTTCAATATTAAATTCTGAAGCAAGTTTCTTTTTTTAGAACATTCAGGATTCGACTGTGAAGCAGACAATGGAAATTGTCTTCCAGCATTTTTCAGGTCAACATGTATACTCATTTTTCTTTGTGTAATTTATTGGTTTCATCTGGTTTTCCTGTCTTGTGTTTGTTGAAATACTTTATACCTATTTTTAACATTTGTTTTACAAAATTTGTGAATAGTTGGCTATTTTGTGTGAAGTAGAATTGTGTGCTAATCAAAATTTTTGTGTTCATATATATGCAATTTTATTAATTTTTGTGTGTGCTTATAGTGTACAAATTAGAGATAAGTTCGGGCTCAATTTTAGGAGCCCAGGCCCACCCAGGTCTAAAGGCCTACAGCCCGAGCCCAGCCCATTTCTTTGATTACATGTGTTTTCTAAGCCCGGTCCCGGGTTCTCAGAAAATTTTGCTTAGCAAGGCTTGTATTATGCACAGACCAAAGCTTTGGCCCAATCAAGGATTAGTTTAAAAATCATTAGTTTGAAAAGTTTACTTCAGCTAATCAACGTCATAATATTAATATGTTCTTTGAAACACTATGCATAAAAGGAAATGTTCTATAATGTGGACTAGAAAATAAATAAGTAATTGATGCACGTGCCATTCGACTATACCAGGGGAATCAGTAATTTTTCCAAAAGCTGAAGATAAGAAAATCTTTTAGAAACACAAAATATTCCATTTATTTCTTTTGGATTTCTAAATTTACTTTTATTTTGAATAAATTGCATTACAAAATATACAACTCTTTACAGATAGTCACACATGTTTTAAATTTTGACTCTAGAATGCTAAACTTTGCAATATAATTTACATATATGCTAACTGGTAAAGATAGTTTACAGTAGTGTAGTAGAGTATAAAAAAAACCCATGTAAGAAAATCCCCCCCCCCCAAAAAAAAAAAGAACGTATGAGCATTCCAGACCAGATTATTCTGCATTTGGTAACATTAACAAAGCTTTGCACTGAACAGTGTGTGCAGTTTCCAGCAAGTTCATCATGAATATTGCTTACCGTTTAAGCCTCTCAAAACTCCTCAAAAAAAGAATCGCATCTAATGCTTCAGCGCTTAATTTTGATCTTCTTTCCTCTAAAACTTGATCTGCGGCACTAAACACTCTCTCACTTGCAAAACTGCTGGCTGGTAGTATCATAGTACATGTCTCGCAATGGCAGCTAGCTTAGGAAATTGAGAATTCTTCCACCATGGTAACAAATCCATAGCTTCAAGGTGTGTTTCTCCCATGCACAATTCCACATACTTACAAATTTCATCTGGATCAGGATCATAAATTTCAAACTCATCTTCCAAATCTTCAAATAAGCCTGCTGATTTTTTTCCAGAAGTAGATTGACTGGATTGCTTTAGCAATGTCACAGTCTCTTTCTCTCCCTCATGGGAAAGCTCATCATTTTGTTCTAGCAATGCTCATACTTGCAAATGCGCATCTTTCCTTTCATCCTCCATTAGCATTCTCAGTGACATAAAGTTCGGGTGAAGAAACGTTGCAATTTTATGCAAATCACTGATAACCAGTTTAGTTTTTAACCATTTTTGAGTTTTTGTTTTTAACACCCTTTCCACTTCTGAATCTGTCGTAGAAATGTTGCAGTGCTTCAAGAGGTGGCGATACCATAAGAACACCAAATGCTAAGTTGGACAAAATTCTCCCTCCAGTTGAATACTTGCCTCCTGAAACTTTTTCAAAAACTGTATTAAAACTGTCAACATGCCAGCATTTATTCCTTCCATGCAATGGGTTTAATTTTTACCCAAAATGTCACTGATGTCACTTAATTGTTCATACACTGATTGTAACATTGCACACAGGGAATTCCACCGAGTTTCCACTGCTTGGTAGAAATATTTTTTTAACGCTGACACAGTGCCTGATTTCTTTAAGTATGTAACTAACGATTAATAACTCTCCACAGTTGCTTTCATTTCAGGTAATTCCTCAATTGTCTCCATAAACCTGTGTTTCAAAGCAGTGTTTAGTGTGTGGCATGTACACATCAACCTGCGGAAACTTCGTAACGCTGAAATTATGTTGGCTCCTTCATTCGTTACTAACACAATATTTTTATCCAGAACTGAACAATCAAACTCAACATTTTACAGGGACTGCAAAATTTCAGTTTGTAAGTTTTCCCCAGTTTTGGAAACTTGCAAAAATGCCACTGTTGTTAATGCAATGCCTCGTAAAATTAAATCGTTATCCACGAAATGGCAGGTGATGGCCATATATGCTTTGTTACGATAAGAGCAGGCTGTCCACACATCTGTTGTAATTGCACCACCATATTTCTGGATGACTGCATTTACTTGTATAACATATTCTATTCGTACAGATTCAGCTGAACTTTTAATATGTTTAGGTACTGTACTTTGATGTGGGAGCACATGTCAGCCTTCACTTTGCCCACAGAAGCACCAACATCAATCAAACATTGAGCTAAGTCAAGGAAGCCTTTACCTTCGACAATATCAAAAGGTCGAATGTATTCAGTGCATAATTTAACACAGCTTTTTAGAACTTTCGCTTTTACTGCAGACAACACGTTCCCTCTACCTTTAAACAAAAATTTCTCGACCGAGCCTGAACCAGTCTGTTTGCTGCATTTTTCAGTATGTCTAGTAAGTCTGCTGGATCCTGTGGAATATTTGTACGTCCAGATTCCTTTACATCAAATTCATTGAACATAATCTATTTTTTCATTGGTTTTTTAATCTATTATTTCTTTGAAATATTTCCATACCTTCCCGTGCTTGTTCTGTACGGCGGCAAACTCCCTGGCATCAATTTTTCTCTTTATACCATTTACACTCATCTCGTTTAAGCTCACGAACTATTGAAAATGCTGCTTGTTGGGCCTACAAAATTACAATACCCTTATGTAGCTCAGCTGTGGTTAACAAGGTAAATGTGGCTCAGCTGTGGTTAGCAAGGTAAATAAATGGAATGTTGAACTTGACAGGACTGCCACAACATCACATTACTTAAGGTTGTGGTTTCAATTATGTTGGGCAGCTACTAACCGAAACTGAAACCACAACCTAAAGTAACGTGATAGTCCTGCCAGGGTCAGCGCATCCTGTTTATTTACTTTGCTATCCACAGCTGACTGGTGTCTCATAAGTCACAACAAAGCTGTTGTAGAATGTGCCCATATGGATGAGGAGAAAGGGCATGCTGTTCTCTGTTGAGTCTTTGACACTTGAGGACTTGAGCATTAATGTGAACTCGGAACTGCCTGATTGAATACAGAGGACACTCCCGTGCATTTTATGTTTTGTCTCTCTGTTCGTTAGTCAGCAACAATTCACTTCGCATTCACTTTTTGCCGCCCCAAGTAATGACTCCTTTCATCACTACACACACGGATGGTGTATTAACTGAGCATCAGTCAGTGGTGAAAGCATCTAGATTCTCTACGATTATGACATAACAAGTACACTGGTTTCCAAAAATTAGGGATTTTATGTCACTACAAGCTCTGTAGCTCAAGAAATAGCAGTTTGATAAAAATGCAGGATAGAAGCAAAACTCTACGCATCAAAAAACCATCTAAATCGCATAGTTTTTATGCAGCCTCTTCATTATATTACAGGAATATTGAAGTTTAAAGATATGGAGGGTATTTCTTGAAATCAATACTTCTCTGTAAATGCTACGTCACCCTACAGTTTCACTGCTTTGAAACCAGTCAACATAACATAAAAATGTATCCAGTGAAACAATTTTTACAGGAATTTGTTCTTTTTGATTGAGTAGTATTCTCAACTTTGATTGCCAGGGAGCCTATATATGGTAAAGATGCTATGACAAGATTGTGCACATTTGATGATCTTTAATTTCATAGGTTTTACTTCTATATCCTTCATTTTTATCAAACTGTTATTTATCAAGCTACAGTGTGGTAGAGGCACCACCCATGCACTTAACACTAGAAATTCCTTAATTTTTGGTAGCCAGTTGATAACAATAATATCCAGGGAATTATTTTTTTAGTTACAATTTTTTGTGAAGGTAACTTATAAACAATGAAATTGGATATATATATATATATATATATATATATATATATATATATATAAAGAATTCAGTAATGAAATTCAACATGTATAATGCCAAGGTCAGGCCCAGGTTTTTCGACTTTTAATGAATCCTGAGCCCACCTAAGCCTGGTTTTCGTAGACGAGCCTGGGCCCCGAGCTCATCTCTAGTACAAATCTCCTCCCTCTATTCATTTATGATGACTTATTCCCACCTATGATCTGTGTTTCAGGTTTAGTATAATTTAAGCAGAAATTTGTGCTTACATGATTTTTCATGTCACATATAACCACAGTGCCTCAAAAGGTTTTTGCAATATATACTGTATTTTAGCTTGAAAGTGTTTTCTAAATGTTAAAATGTGAAGTCATAGTGATTATGTTTTATCAGGTTTTATATTTTGTGATATATTTAAAAGAATGAAGTATTTTGCAGAGAATATATAATACTCATATTTCATGAGATGTTTCAATGAAATAGTATTAAATCCATTTTTGTGAAGAACTGAATATTCCAATCATTTGCATTATGTACATACTATATAATACGTGACCACCGTTATTTACCTTAATTTCTATGAAAGCAAATGAAGATACCCCCAATTGTACACAAATTGGAGCATTGTCATTTTGTCTTACATTTTTGAGGGCTTTTGTTTTTGTTTACTCATCTGTATCTTTCAATTTGTATGCCATCTGTGATTTCTTTAAATTTCAAAGTACAGTTTAGCAACATTCATGTATTTATGCAATGCCTATTGACTTTCACTATACTATAGTCACTGAGACATCTCATGAAATATATTTTGTACTCCCATTATTGTGACTAAGTAATGTAAATGAAAATAATTATTTTTGTAATAAAGTTACACCAATATAATACCATATGACCAGGTCTGTTAGTAAATTGCCATATGTAACAGTTTAAAACGATGTATTCCCACCTTTACAATCAAAATGGGTACCACCTAATTACTGTCAATTTGTGGAATTACTGTTATTACCAATCAAAAATGCCCAGAATAATGGTAATAGAGTTACGTACAGGTTCAGTGATAAGCTAGTGCAATTCAAACAATACCATTGAATTCAGTGGAAGGTCTGCTCATTGGGCAAACTCCACATAGTGATAATCTATGTGCAATGGAACTAGTCAATTTTAGTATGCATAGGAAGTTCCAGGTACTTATTAAACAGTAATTTTTGTTATCACATTGCTTAACATGTACTTTCTTCCCAGACAGTTTCAGCAAGTGTCTCCCAAATGATGCATTTTCAACAGGTTGTCGAAAATCACAGAGGAAATTATTGAATTTTTTAAACTTTTTGCTTGTTTTGATCTTTGGAATCAATAAAGTCTCAGTGCCATTGAAATTGGTCTTTTTAAATGAGAATATACATCATTGAAATAAATTTTTTTAAGGAACTGAACATTACAAAACATAATATGACTTAATTGGGTACTTACGTTTGACATCTGGAGGGTATAGAAGTCAAGCCTGTCCCAGTACTGAAATTGTACATTTTAAATACGACGACAAAGAAATTTCTCGAGGAACTGCAATAAACGTCATGAAAAGGCAAACAGAGAAAAAGCATGGATCATCCAGCCTTTTTATTGCAGCAACAGATGCTCCACATTTTTGCTCCATTTGCCGTCTTGTGACATTCATTATATTTCCTTGAGAAATTCCTTTGTTGTTGTGGTTTCTAACAGACAATTTTGTCACCAGGATAGGCTTGACTTCTATGTCTTCCAGTTGTCAAATGTAAGTATCCAACCAAATCGTATTATCCTTTGTAATGTTCAGTTTCTTAATGAAATTATTTCAATGATGTGTTCTTATTTAAAAAGACCAACCTAAATGGCACTGAGATTTTATTGATTCCAAAGATCAGAACACTAGGCTTGTTTTTCGTCCAGGTGTAGCCCAGAATTCTAGGTTTTTGTAATATTCTAAACCCCAAAATCCGGGTTTTTGAGTTTTGTGTAGGAATTTGGGAAACTTCGATCATGTCATTTCTGAAAATGCCATGAAGTGGATATTAATTAAAATTACCTTTCCAGATTCAAAACTGTTGTGCATGCTTGAAAGTAAGGCTACTTTTATCATTTTGGCAGCTCTATTTACTTGTATATCAAATAATTTCATTACATAAGATTCAGTGAATCCAATGAGCTAATTGCAGAATTGACAAAAAATACTGTAGGATGTTATGGCAGCAAGATGTAAGCATCCAGAGCTGAACTTAATCTCCATAGTTTGCCTAAATGTTCTGAAGTGCAAGATTTGACTTCAAAACTGCAATTTTTGAAGTTGAATTTCACAATTTTCGAGAAATCTGTAATTGTCATGTATAAAATTCAAAAATGCAATTTTCGAAAGATTTCTAACATAATGGGAGGGGGATACTAAAATGGTGCGAAGTTAAATTTCACAGGCATTTAAACGTAATTGTTGTGTAGCTAATTAATATAATGTGCATGTAATATATAAACAGTATGTGTACCTGTATTGTGCATTACATTATACAATATAATATATAAATAATATGCATTATTCAGATATGTATAGCACTGAGGTCAGGGTTCAGTTTTTTTGCTTCACCCCTGGAACATGCAAAAAGTTTAGAAAGCTTGATAATCTCCTTGGTGATTTTTGACAACCTGTTGGTCTTTATGTTTGTGTGTTACCAGCTTGAATTTTAGAGCAAATCAAATTGTTGCACTTTCAGCATTTAGCTGTGTGTGTGGTCCAAATAATTTGAAAGTTATTTTGTGTTATCCTTGTTTCTACCATCTTCAGTGCTGTTTACAGTACCTTTCTCTCTTGTAGCTACTTGTTGCCATGATTATACAAAGATTATTACAAAGATGCTATCAGTTTGTGAAATAAGTAGGACTGCAGGTTATATTTACCTCTACAAATGATTAATTACCAAAGCAGCTTGACAGAATCAGTTACTTGTACCTCAGTTCAAAGCTTTATTTTATGCTATTTTTGTACTCATACCATGACTCTTCACATGTTAACAATCCATAAAAATCCAATGAAAATCTGTATAAATTAGAGGTGGGCTTAATGATGATTTTCTTGTCACAGTGTCAGTGGTGACAGTTCCACGGTGGTAATGGTTACAGAATCACCATTTACGATTGCTATGATGGAGCTGTAATGACAATGGAACTGCGAGTCATAATTTTGTTTGTGACAGTGACGAAAATCAGTCTGTGAGGAGTATGATACGAAGCAGGAACAGAGCAGAGAATAACTGACAAAACCTGAACACACTGAATGGAATAAAAAGATATCTTAGAACGCGTTGGTCAACGCGTCCAAAACTGTGATACCTTAACAGTGAGTTTAGAACAGTTACTTTGAGTCACTGGTCATAATGGTGACAGTGATTTCCAACCCATCTATAGTATAAATCCCATGTAGTTATCTGGCATGTAACCCAGATAATCTGTGACATATAGAATTTTTTGAAGTGGGAAGTGCCAGTTATTTTGCTAATTTCCTTAGTCAGCTTTGTTCTGCCAAACAGTTTCAACAGGTGTTGTGTATATGAAACTTTTGTGGGGTTTTTCTGTTTTCCGAGTTTATTTTACTTAATCTCATTCTGTGAATGAACTTTATGTTTCCATCTTGAAATCATTCTTATCTCAACCTTTTACTTTATGCCATTACAGTTGATTGACTTCAAGATTTCATTGTGTGGCACTCAAGTTCTGACAATAATATTGGGTTGGTGGGAATGAAATGTCCTGCAAAGGACGTGGATGGCACACGTGGATGGCGAAAATGGAAAAGTAGGACAACTTACCTAGGCAAAATAATCCCCCTCGGCATAGACACATAGTTGGCATTTGTCCGGCAAGGCTATGATCCCGGAACGAAAAAGTCTTGTGGCTGGAATCCGAAGAAGTCATCAACTGCATGTTGAATCTCGTCCGTCGTGAACTGTTTCCCGGACAGGAAGTGATCCAGGCGACAAAACAGATGATAGTCTGTCGGAGACATGTCCGGAAAATAGGCAGGCTGAGGCAGTGATTCATAGCCCAAGGCACTTAGTGTCAGCATGGTTCGCTGTGCAACATGAGGGCGGGCGTTGTTCTGGTGCAAAAAAATACCATGTCTTTTGACAAAAACTGGTCGTTTCCGCAGCAATTTCTGGTGCATCTGGTGTAATTCAGCACAATAATGTTCTGCAGTAATGGTTTGGCCTCTTGCCAAGAAACACCGATGAATTATCCTGGCTGTGGACCACCAGACAAGGAGCATCATCTTTTTGGTGTGAAGGGGTAGTTTAGGATGCCGTCCAGCAGGCTGTACCTTGCTTAACCATTGTGCAGATTATTTCCCATTATCATAAAGGACCCACTGCTTGTTGCAGGTGATGATTCGATGCAGTAAAGGTTCCTGTTTATTCCTGGCAAGCAGCAACATGCAGACTTCCAAACACCTAGTCTTGTTGGCAGTGGCGGCTCGTGGTTGGAAAAATAGGTGAAGAGCTACAAGTGCAATATGAAAAGATATCTACTGTTTCAATGAAAATCACTATATGAGGACTGACCTATTTTATGTATATTAGGTCAATTCTTCTTTCTTTTAAAGCTGCAAATTTGTCGATTATGTCGTCATAGAATGGTTGTTTCTTCGTGAGCATCAATAAAATATCTTTCTGAATAGAAATATTTTCCAAAGAAGCAAGTCTATCTTGGGAAATAGTGTTTCTTGAGTAAGTTTGCATTCTTTAAAGGCAAGAAAAACTTCTTTCCACTGACACATTTGTAGATAAAATTGTTAAAATGAGGGAAACCATTTACAAGGTTCTGCAAAAATGTCTTTATCTCCATGAAGCACTCGAAGAGATTCTTTAGTCGATATATTCCTTAATTTTTCATCGGCATATACAAGACTCAGTTAATTTTTAAGGCGCTTAAGTTTAGTAAATATTTTACCGTAAAAATGTTGTAGATTTTCAAAAGCGTCTGAAGGAAAACATGAATTAAATTGGTCGAACTTGGTTGTGTCAGCAAGACAGACAAATTGAAGTTTCTCAGAGTCTTCAAATCTTATATCCATTTCCATAAGAATGTGGTCCGAAATTTCAAAATACAATATAATTTTGAAAAATTGTTTCTTCTGTAAGAGCAGCATATTCCCGTATAGATCTGCTTATTTCTGTGATTTTGCTAGTTTTTCCAAACAGTGTTTCAAATACCTCATCCTTAAGGCAATTACTTTGTGCAAATAAAATTTAAGAGGATTTAGTACTTAATTTGAATAAGTAATATATATATAAGTATATATATTTCCTGATCAATGATGAGGAAACATATATACTGTATATATATATTACTTATTCAAATTAAGTACTAAATCGCCGCCCCGGTGGCGCAGTGGTCTAAGGCGCTGGCCTCTGATCATTCGTCCGTAAGGGGTCCGGGTTCGAATCCCGGTCAGGCATGGATGTTGTGTTTGTCTTACGGCACTGGCTCTCTCCCTTCCCTGGAACCAGTGACCCTAAATTAGGGACGGGCGACTGCTTATAGCCCATTGAGTTGCTCACGGTGGTCGTTAAACCTCCAATCAAAAAAAAAAAAAAAAAAAAAAAAAGAGTACTAAATCCTCTTAAATTTTATTTGCACAAAAGTGGGTTGCCTTACTCATCGTTCCTTTTATGGCTCAAAATTTCACGAGTTGTTTTAATTTGAGTTACACATCAGTACTTTTATGTCTAGTGATGTTTTTGCAAAATTTTGAATTATAGATCAGTGGAGCCAAAAATTTCATTAAATACTATTGCCAAAAATGCAAATTCAAAAGTGTTCATGCCATTTAAAAACCCCTCGGCAAGTTAAATTGATTTCTTGTCTGATTGTTCACTGTTTGTGAGAAATTCTAATGCTTCCTCCAATTTATGCCAGTCGTCAACAATTACACTTACTAACTTCGAAGTGGAGGACTGTAGAGTTTCTGTTATGGTTAATATGCATCCTGCGGTTGTTGACGCGAGTGTATAAGATCGCTTCGCTGAGTGGTGAAGAAACGAAGGAATTCCACTGAGACTTGCACAAAATATTCGACACTTAGAAATTTTAAAAAAACTCTGCTGTAATACAAGTTTCAAACGATGCGCTAAGCAATGAACAAAAATAGCTTGAGAAGCTTTATCCTTGATTTTTTTTCTGGAGTCCATTCAAGTGTCCAGACATTTATCCTTGATTTTACCCCATCGTTACATTGTCCTATTAATTTGTGTTGATAATCAAACTGTTCCAAAATTTCGTGGAAACCCAAAAATCGCTCTGCCAAATACACCTTCCGAACAGCAAATCTTATTATTAAAGAGCACTGAGAAGTCTAATTTATGTCTGTGGTGTCTTCTACTTGAATAGAAAAGCATTCAACTTCATTTATTTCATTTTTAACGTGATCGTTTATATATTCAGAAATACATTCACTTAATTCATTTTGAAAAGTTTTTGAGTTGCCTGTGAAGACATTTTTTATCTTTTCGTATTGATTTTGAATTTCTAAAGGAATTCTTGATATCAACAATGAAAGTAATTCCGTGAATTTTCCATGATTTATCGAGTCGATGCTTTCGTCATGGTCATGGAATGCTAGTTCTTGTTTGCTAAAATACAGTACTGAATCAATCACTGTCTGCAGGAAAAGTCTATTTAAATGAACGTTTCCGTTGAAATGCCTTTTCAAAAAACCCTAGCACTCTCCCTTATGTTCTGATTTTTTTTCAAAATTCCTTAACTTTTATTCGCATTTCAGGTGTTCGCTAGAATCACCATGTTTCTGAAATGACCGAATGTTTATGAAGTGACCGTGTTATATTTAATAAATCTGAGAAACCGTCTTTATTCCACACCAAATGTTTTTTACTATAAAGTAACACGGCCAAGAAAATCATTTTTGTAACACAGAAGTTCTACAAAGCCATTTTCTGTCATGAGAAAGAAGAGATATTCAGTAAACCGACAGTTTTTACAATTAAAATTGTAAGATTTACCGCTCTTCCTGATTTCTTTCTTGGCGACAATTGTCAGTGAATCCGTGAAGATAAGAGACATTTTTCCTTGAAGTAAAATGTATCTTTTATCTTCATCTTTCCATCGATCAAATGGAGTTTGCAATAAATTACAGACAATGTCGTTCACAGAATACTCACTAAAAACTTAAACTATCAGTTAAACTGTACACGAAATTTAAGTATCAGGTGAAGTTTTTGATAAACAATCGCAAAGCATGAAAAAACAAATCTCTTTCGGAAAGCATGTACCGCAACGAGAAAACCCTAGTGGATTGCAAGATACCATGGGCAATCCGTCCCGTTCCTCCGCGATCTCTTCCGAAGGTCACGACTCCAGTTACAGAGCCTGAGTGTCTCAAGCTAAAACTCTTCACTTGCCCGGCATATAGGAGAGGGTGACGTCACGGTTACCATGGGAACTCGGCCGATAACTGCAGACTTTCAAGCATTCTCATTTTGGCTCTTCACTTGAACTGTTTTGCGTAGAGAGACTTGGTTTCCGTATTGAATGCCCATTGTGAATTGATCTAATAAGAATTTTGAGCATTTTGGCACTCAACAAAGGCAAAGAAGAATATATACACAAAATTACTGAATAAAATTTTATTTTAAATGAAATAGGTGAAGAAACACTTCACCTACTTCACCTGAAAAGCCGCCACTGCTTGTTGGCAGTTGTCAACTCATGCGGCCGCCACATGTACAGCTTTTTTACCTTACCCAGTGAGCCAGATGCCAACAACTGTCGTGTGGTGGACACCTACCTCTGCTGCTATTTCACGACATGTTTTTTGGGGGTCCGCTTCAACCACACGCAACAGAACATTGTCAGAAACGCAGCAGGTCGGTGACCAGATGCTTCGTTTTGCAGGTCCGTATCTCCACTTCGAAACTTCACAAACCATCCCTGAGTGGTTTGTTTCTTGGCTGCATTCTCCCCAAACGGTTTGTTAACAGTTCAAGTGGCAGTTCCTGCAGAATGGCCCAGTTTAAATTCATACAGGAAGATGACTCTCAAATCCGGAGTTTGCATGTTTTCTTTGCAAGCCACGTTACGTCCAAACAAACCACGCCTGAACCTTGTTCTTCACACACGTGCTAGCTATTTATAGTAACTCTGTGATGTAATACCAGCAACACCTGTGGGTGGTTCCATTCTGTTGTGGTGGGGGCCTGTCTCAACTGCTCGTTCACGCCGGACATTTCATTTGCACCAACGCAATAGAATAGCTATTTTCTTTTTTTTTTTCTTTTAATTAAATCCCATGAGCAATTTATTGCTTAATCAATTAAGTGGTATCAGGCGTTTTTTTTTTTTTTTTTTTTGTAAAGGCTTTATCAATTGTTTCTTCAGCATTAAAGTAAATCAAAATACAGTGTTAACTGAATTCTCCAATTAAAAAATGAACTAATTATCTCAAACTTGGAATGTTGTCAGGGTAAGTGTAAATACTTCCATTGTTCAATAAGTAAAGACCTTAACATCTAAATGAAATACATATTCTCAGTCATAGAAATTAAGGAATAAATATTCCTCAGAAATATATGGGAAATTCACTAGATTATTCAAAGCAATCAGAATTGTGTACTGAATTGCCTGTAGTTTACTGGTCTCCATGTAACATTTCAGAAAACTTGAAAATTTACATTGCTCCAGAGTGATGTAATTTTCAGTTTCTGAGGAGTTGTTACATGGAGACCAGTAAATTACAGGCAATTCAGTACACAATTCTGGTTGCTTTGGATAATCTATATATTCAGTCTTATCACAGTTACAACAATAATGCTCCTTAAAATATTTTGACAGTAGAGAAATAATATATCCTAAGAATAGCTGTTGTGATTTCTTTTTCATAAAGTTTTCCAGCAGACAGAAAAAGTATGATTGCTAACGCTAATTGACAGAAATATGTGCATTTAAAAAATTCAGATATATGTACAGGGTGCTCATAAAAGAATGGTGGGGTTTCACAGACATGTATTTTCTGTATTTCCTACCTTATACAGTCATGACATCTCTCAATCAGAAATACAACTGTCCAAGTTTGATGTGCATCACTCAATATCCCTCTATGTGTGCGCCTTTTGTCACCCGGCACACATTCATGTGGTTGTCTAATTCCAGCCAGACTCGATTGAGCATGTCCGGCATGATGGCTTCCATAGCATGAATGATCTTTTCCTGGAGATCCTGGAGGGATCAGGGCATTGGGGGTTCATAAACTGTGCCTTTCATGTACCCCCACAAGAAGTCGCATGGCGTAACGTCTGGGGACCGAATGGGGTGTTCACCGGAGGAGGTGGTTGTCCACACCTGCAGCATGTCCAATCTAGCACTGTGGAAGAACACAACTGAGGAGGTGTCTCACATTGTGTTGGAAATGGGGGAGGGGGAACGCCATTCCGTTGGAAAATGTAGCTATAATCACTGTCCTGTTGTGGAAATAACCATTTTTCCAACATGTCCTGGTACGTGGAACCAGTCACTGTTGCTTCGGCAAAGAAAAGAGGCCTGTGCACTTTTCCATTCGAGACAGCACAAAAAACATTGAAGTCTGGGGAGTCGTGCTCAAACTGAATCGCTGCACATGGAGGCTCTGTTACCACAGGTATGGACATAGTGCCTATTGACCTTTCCACTCAGATGGAAAGCGGCTTCACTGAAAATGAGACATTCTAGGAAACCATTTTCTCAGGCACGTCCTAGGCAAACACAGTTCTCAGTTCCTTCTCTGCTACTTTCAGTGCATGCAGCAACCACAACTTGTACCGTTTCATTGTTAACCATTTATGCAACACCTTCAACAGCATCGTTTTTGGCATTTGCAATTCTCTGCTTTCTCTGGCTGGGGACTTCCTTGGACTATGCTGATACATCTCCCTCACTCTGTCAATGACGGCATCAGACACACTTGGATGGCCTGAACTCTAACATTTACACGGGCATCCGGTTTTCACAAACTGACATGTACCACCTGCAAATGTTGTTCTCATGTGGTGTGTCCTTGTAAAACCGTAAACAGAACTCACTTCGCACTGTCACGACAGATTTAGATACTTCAAATCAGAGCATGAAGAAAGCCTTTTCTTCCTTGCTCACCATTTTAAGAGTGACCGCCACCAAGCAGGGATTTTCAGTCTGTGACACAAAATGGGCATAAAGAGAAACTTGGACAGCTGAGTGACAAATCCGTGCATGGATTACATTTCATCACTGGAAACTTACGGAATTACACATCTGTGAAACCCCACCATTCTTTTATGAACACACTGTATTTTACAGCTTTCCTGTGTGCAATTCAAGCAACATGCCTTGTATGTAAAATGTTGAGGTTATGAAACTTACTTTTCCAGTCACCACTACTTGTTCTAAAGAAAATGCATGATATTTAGCTCTCAGTTCTTGCTTGACTTCTCATGATGGTGGCATGGAACTTATGCATTTTCTCAACTGGCAGTGTTTGTGGTGGTTTTTAGTAGGACATGTATGTTGATGCATGTTCATTGTAATAACATACTGCAAAATGGTAATTCATACTCAAAATTGCAACTATTTTGTTACAATTGTAATTGTTTCAATTTGATGATTAAGATTAAAAGAGAAAAACACTATGCATAACAACTGCCAGTGCAACCATGTACCTCTGTAGTTATCAACATATATTAAAGTACATCATAGTGCAATAGAATTTTTGTCTAGCTGACTGCTGTAAGTGTAGAGAGTAACTTTTCTCTGTGGAAGGGATAATGGTGTTCTGTATGCATTCATACCTAACCAATAAGCTCACTCTTAAATTTAATGGTGGAACTTTCCCAAATGTTTTTTTTTTCTTTTTTGCATTATGTGTACTTATTAGATTGTTAAAGCTTCTCAATTTTTAAGATATCAGTGTTTAAAAATTGTTACTTTTGTACATGCTTTCTACTGAACTATTAATAATTATAATAAAGTACTGTATTTAAACAGTTGTGTGTGCGTGTGATTTTCCTGGGTATCTATAGTTGTCATAAATTCAGAAGTGTGTGCGTGTGATTTTCCTGGGTATCTATAGTTGTCATAAATTCTTTCACTTGAACATAAAAATAAGATTGCAGTTTTATAATATTGTGCAAGTTATACACTAAGTTTTGCATTAATTCATTGTTTTCAGTTGTAAATCATTCTGTGCCACTCAGTTTTGTTCCCTGTCTGAAATCCTTCATCTTGTTTCATGGAAACACAAAATAAGTGCATTACAGTTTTCAACTGGTTCATTTCCAAAATGTGTGGCATTATTCATCTTGCTTTGTGCAAACAGTTTTGTTTGCAAAGGTTTACCTCACCTGTTATTTGGAGGTTATTTTTGCAGTATGACAGCTTCTTTAAGCATGGTGGGCTATTGATAATACAGGGTGTCCCACTTAGACACATAATAAAAGGAGGTATAATAAATTCTGAACTTAACCACAATTTATTAGCGACACATTTTTCCAGATACACAAACTGAGAATTTTTTTTACATATCTGATAAACTTCAGCATGAGCTCCACTGGTGGCATGGCAAATGTCCAACTGGTATTCTACCTTAGCCCATGTGTTCAGAAGCATTTGTGGTGAAACGTTAATTGCAGCAGAAATTCTGTCACGTAAGTCTTCCAGATTAAGCACTGGTGTAGCATACAACTGGTCCTTAACAGACCCCTCAGGAAAAAGTCAGATGGAGTTAGGTCTGGTGATCTGGAAGGCCATGCAATGAATGTTGATCTCCCAATCTACCATTCTGTAATGAAGTGGTCATCCAAGACTGTGTGGACATCATTGGCAAATTGTGGGGAGCTCCATCTTGTTGGAAAATTGTTCCTCCAGGCAGCTGAGGCACAGCGTATTCTTGTAACATGTCCAGCTATGTTAGTCCAGTTACCACGACCTCCACAAAAATAAAGGGATTGATGATTTTATCCTTCATAATTTCACACCAAACACTGCATTTTGGAGAATTCCTTTCATGTTCCATTAACAACGTACGGATTTTCAGACCCCCAGATGTGACAGTTATGTCTGTTTGCTTCTCCAGACATATAGAATATTGACTCCTCTGAAAAGCATTCTCTGTCTAGAAATGTATCATTGGCATCAGTTTTGGCAAATATTGTCTACACAAATTTGTTCCGTGTTGTCTTGTCATGCGACTTAACTTGATGCTATTGAATTGAATCTTGTACAAATGTAAACGCAACCTTTTATGGAGTACCCGATGCACTGTTATTGGTGGGATGTCTGGCTGCACTCTAGCCTCTTGGATGGATTTCCTCGGGCTTCTCTGAAATGTCTTTCGAATGTGTTCAATATTCCTCAGACGTCGTATGCTTAACATGTTTACCAGTCATCAGTAACAACAAACTTCTCGTTTCTCTTAGTTGTTTGTCCCATTTCATAATGGACATGTAAGTAGGAATGTTTGATGTTTGCTCCAAGGTTGTACTCGTGAAAACGGTGCTGTACAAGCGTCGCAGACTTCAATTCCATAAACAATAACACACAAAACACCTACTGTGGAGTTCACAAGGCTACTGACATAGAAGCTATCCACTTCTGCTGCATTAGAAGTTGGTAGCTTCTGTGCACGTGCTGCACTCCCAAATTTGCCTAGTTTATAAATTTCACAGCTGCTCTTTACAATGGCGCCCACCTTCTGTCATTTGAACTAGTACTTCGTATGTTACGAATTTTTCTTTTATTATACATCTAAGTGGAACACCTGGTATAAAGCATGCTCTTTTCCCTCCTTGGAACTTGAAGAGTCATAAAAAGTAACAATTGTAAGTCAGCATTCCATCTCTGAATACTAGAACAAAGAATATGAGCTGAGATTTTGCTAATGCATCAACAAAATGTTCATGCAATCTTGCAAATTTTTATATCCCAACTAAATACTTCTTATGTGGGAATGTATGCATGTTCCTATGTCTGAGTTAACTATGCAAAAAGGTTAATTTAACATAAACATGGCTGCTCCGGTGGCGCAGTGGTCTAAGCGCTGGCTTCTGACCATTCGTCCGTGAAGGGTCCGGGTTTGAATCCCGGTGAGGCATGGATGTTGTGTGTTTGTCTTATGCCACTGGCTCTCTTCCTTACCTGGAATCATTGATCCCAAATTAGGGATGGGCGACTGTGTACAGCCCATTGAGTTGCTCATGGTGGTCGTTAAACCCTCAATCAAAACAAACAACAACATATAAATGGATTTACGTATTTTTTAATCATGTAACCATATATCACGAAGTTAAAGATCTTAAGGATATGCCCAAAAGATTGTACACCCAAATAACTGAAAAGACAGTCTCATAAATATATTAGTGTAGTAATGAAGATATTTTGATAAATCCTCCTTTTAGCAGACAAAAGCTCAGCAAATTAAAATATCTTTGTTACTACATCAATTGCATATTTGTAACTGATTATTAATCAGAAGTTATTTGTTATATTCTAAGAGTCTCAGTGAATGTCATTGCAGTGTAAATTTCTTATAACCTTCTAGTAGTTATTTTTTTACAGTTCATGCTATGGATACAACTTAGATTTGTACTGATTCTGTTATGTTCCAAAGGTTATTCGTGAATATTTTTTTAAGGTGGTGCTGTTGGCTCGCAGTTTGTGGTTTAAGGACTGACACTTTTTTTTTTGTTTACTGGAGAACATGCCACTGCAGGTAGCAAATTTATAAGCACATTACAAGAGGCTCATTCACAAAATCCCAAATTTCCGCATGCTTTTTGCATGTGAATCGTATACTCCATTAGCAAAATAAATTCCTTCATTTACCTTTGGCATTTCAAAGCTAGTTCTGCTGCAGGCCATCTTTTTAAAGCACGGTAGGGTATTAATACTATTCCAAACTTCTGTATTAGTGCTTGCTATTCCAAACTTCTGTGCCGCCCCGGTGGCGCAGTGGTCTAAGGCGTTGGCCACTGATCATTCGTCCGTAAGGGGTCCGGGTTCGAATCCCGGTGAGGCATGGATGTTGTGTTTGTCTTACGGCACTGGCTCTCTCCCTTCCCTGGAACCAGTGACCCTAAATTAGGGACGGGCGACTGCTTATAGCCCATTGAGTTGCTCACGGTGGTCGTTAAACCTCCAATCAAAAAAAAAAAAAAAAAAAAAAACTTCTGTATTAGTGCTTGCTATTCCAAACTTCTGACTTTAAAAGCAGCATGTCATGCTGGAGCAACATCCTTTCATCTAACTTCCAGTTGGTTATTCCAACTATGGATCATAGAGTTAAGCCTTGCTTCATCACTGCTAACTGTTAAAAAATAATTAAGCAATGACAACAACATCCACAGCATTTTTGCTTAGATTTTCATTACACAAAATTCCTTTACTCTGGTGCAACTTGTATAAAATGTAGAAAACATTTCAATGCTACATTTAATGCACTTTTTGTTGGGAAAGAAAATAAGTAAATTCTAGTTTCTCAGGAGTCCAACTGTAATCTGTTCCCCTGTACCCACTAGTGTGTAGTCTGTATTTCTCTGACAGAGTTTTTGTAGAATATGTGTCAAAGAAATACAGAGGCTATCAGGTGTCAATGTGACAACAGCATTAACTCTTCCTATTTTGACTACCTTGCACCCCTTCAAGCAGTAACTGCTTATTGCTATTTCATATGAATTTGTCATATTCCCAGACCCTCATCATAGTGTTCATACATACAACCTGCTAACAAAATATTGAAATGGCATTTGAAATTCATTGATGGCTGTCCTGGTGGCACAGTGGCCTAAGCGCTGTCTTATGGCCATTCGTCCAAGAAGAGTCCGGGTTTGAATCCAGTGAAGCATGGATATTGTGTTTGTCTTTCGGCTCTGGCTCTCTCCCTTCCCTGGAACCAGTGGCCCAAAGTTATGGACGGGCGACTGCTTATAGCCCATTGAGTTGCTCGCAGTGGTCGGTTAAACCATCAATCAAAAAGAAAAATCACTGATGACTATTGCAAATCTTTAACCAATTCCTATGTGTTCAATACACATAGGGCCGCCCCGGTGGCGCAGTGGTCTAAGGCGTTGGCCTCTGATCATTCGTCCGTAAGGGGTCCGGGTTCGAATCCCGGTGAGGCATGGATGTTGTGTTTGTCTTACGGCACTGGCTCTTTCCCTTCCCTGGAACCAGTGACCCTAAATTAGGGACGGGCGACTGCTTATAGCCCATTGAGTTGCTCACGGTGGTCGTTAAACCTCCAATCAAAAAAAAAAATACACATAGGAAATGTCTGCAACATAAATAGGTAATTAAATGTCAAATTAGCCATAAAATTTATGCCACATGGTTAGGATTTATTTTCTTTTGCAAATGGACCACACACAGTCTGAGGTTTAGATATCGCTAAATAGTAAAAAAAAAAAAAGTTCCAAAACTGGATTTATTATAATAAAATAAAATGAAACTATATTATTCAGAATTCAAACATTTTTTCCCTAATTTTTTTGGACTTTTAGAAACCAAATTCAGAAATGTCTGAGGAATAATGAAGTTTAAGACCATTAAAGGAAGTAAGATCTTTATTTCCTTTTGCGTTTAGTTAACAGGCAATTGAACTCCTTCTGTCAAAATATGTTTTACCTGATGTACATGTGTTTTTGTTATTCCCTTAGTAATTTTGTTGACTGAGTAGGAGCCTCATCAGGGAAGGATTTAGAAGATTGTGATGTAGTTGTGACCACACCAACTATTGAGACTTCGGTTTCTCATCTTCAAGATTGTATTTTGCCCATTTTTTTCCTTTTAAGAATGTCAAAATGTGCATGTACTGGGACCACTGATTCTAAGAAAAGTATAGAACCAGCGCCATCAGACAAATCACACCACCCATGTCTCACCCGGGCCCCTCTCGGACAAACGGTCAGAAGTTAGTGCATCAGACCACTCGCCCACCTAGGAAGGTTATCTCAGACTTATATCCAGTAAATATGTTTATATCCAATTGAAATATTTCCCCGTTCGAAGATCCTTGACTATGGAGAACACTTTTCACTTATTCAATTCAAAGAACATAGTTATCTCGCTAGTGGCGCAAAGCTATTTTAGGCTTTCCTCTATATCTCTGCTTCTGAATGATTGCACCACTGTGATCTAAGCACTGGCTTCTGATCGTTCGTCTGAGATGGGTCTGGTTCGAATCCCGATGAGGCATGGATGTTGTGTTTGTCCAAGGCCGACTAGAAAACACAAGGCCAAGACATTAAAGAGATTTCCCTGTTTTAGTGACGTCACGCGGAAACCAAGGCTTCCGATTGGTTTCCAACGCTGTGCATGACGTCAAACAGGACACCATGTATCACACCGTGTAACATGAGAGCGGCATCCCAAATAGAGGGAATTCATCTATGCAATGTCATGCATGACCTTGTACTTTTTAGACTGCCTTGGTTTATCTGCTCACGGTGGTCATTCAACCCCCAAACAAACTAAACGTTCGACTGGAAACTTCCCTTTGCTGAGGATATCTTCCGCAATGAGGAATATTTTGTATACAATTTATGATTTTTCGTAACACACATTTCTCCTGCTGGTAGATTAAGTATCTATTTCTACTAATGTACCGATTATGTAATTCCAGTTCAAAAAAATTCTCTTGGCTGATTTCAGTCACCATGAAGAACATTGCGCTTTAAATAATGCGTTGCTTTTTCGCTAGGAAGGCATTTGCTTTTCCCCAGATTTTCTCCTGTTCTAAAAATCCACTTTAAAAAGTTATTTTTGTGTCTGAAAGTATTCGAAAGGCGTCTTGACTAAACCAAAGAACTCAGTGCCATCTTTTTTTTTTTTAGTATTTTAGCACATATGCGCAAATGCCAACTTTCTGTTTAAAATTTTAGGCTTAGCACATATGCGCAAATTGTTAAAAAATAGGTGACTCTTCTTGCTCCTCAGACTCTCGTCCTATATCTCCGATTTCTGCTCTGTTATTTTTTATTGGGGGGTTTAACGACCACAATGAGCAACTCAGTGGGCTATAAACAGTCGCCTGTCCCTAATTTAGGGCCACTGGTTCCAGGAAAGGGAGAGAGCCAGCGCTGTGAGACATACACAACATCCATGCCTCACCGGAATTCGAACCCGGACCCATCTTGGACGAATGATCTTAAGCCATCGCTTAGACCACTGCGCCATCGGCGCGGCCATTTGTGCCACACTGAATTCGAACCCGGACCCATCTCGGACGAATGGTCATAAGCCACTGCGGCACCGGAGCGGAGCCTGTTCTTTTTTTTTTTTTTTTTTTTTTTTTGATTGGAGGTTTAACGACCACCGTGAGCAACTCAATGGGCTATAAGCAGTCGCCCGTCCCTAATTTAGGGTCACTGGTTCCAGGGAAGGGAGAGAGCCAGTGCCGTAAGACAAACACAACATCCATGCCTGACCGGGATTCGAACCCGGACCCCTTACGGACGAATGATCAGAGGCCAACGCCTTAGACCACTGCGCCACCGGGGCGGCGGAGCCTGTTCTGTACAAAGTACTGGGAAATGCGTTAATGAGCTCTGCTCTCTTTAAAGTTTTTTTCTTTTGATTGGATGTCCACAACTCGGTGGGCGGCAGCCCCGGTGGCGCAGTGGTCTAAGCGATGTCTTCTGATCATTCGTCCGACAGGGGTCCGGGTTCGAATCCCTGTGAGGCGTGGATGTTGTGTTTGTCTTACGGCACTGGCTCTCTCCCTTCCCTGGAGCCAGTTGCCCTAAATTAGGGACGAGCGACTGCTTATAGCCCATTGAGTTGCTCACGGTGGTCGTTAAACTTCCGACAAAAAACAAACAAACTCGGTGAGCTATAAGCAGTCGCCCGTCCCCATTTTAGGGTAACTGGTTCCAGGGAAGGGAGAAAGCCAGTGCCGTAAGACAAACACACAACATCCATGCCTCACCGAAATTCGAACCCAGACCCCTTTCGGACGAATGATCAGAAGCCATCGCTTAGACAACTGCGCCACCGGGGCGGCCTGAAGTCTTCCAAGTTCATTGGCATGAAATTCAATACTAATTGATCAAAAGATCATTCAGTCAGTCATAATGTCTAGAACTTAGCTCGGAAAAGATAAGTTAAGGTCATTGTTTTTTTGTTTTTTTTTTATTGGAGGTTTAACGACCACCGTGAGTAACTCAATGAGGTATAAGCAGTCGCCCGCCCCTAATTTAGGGTCACTGGTTCCAGGGAAGGGAGATGGCCAGTGCCGTAAGACAAACACAACATCCATGCCTCACCGGGATTCGAACCCGGACCCCATTTGGACGAATGATCAGAGGCCATCGCTTAAACCACTGCGCCACGGGGGCAGCAAGATCATGTTGTGACACCTGATATTTCAAAAGCTTTTTATAGGGTCGGACATCCAATCGTCCAAACAAGCTTACATCATCTCGTTTTGAATTAGCATTGTGTCACTGGCTCTGCAAGCCCATTTTTGGCCGTAGCTTACGTGTAGTTTCTGAGGGAGTATCGTCGTATAACTAATTTCCGTATCCCCTAATCCCCTGCTGGAAGATCACAGCTGCCGCCCCGGTGGCGCAGTGGTCTAAGGCGCTGGCCACTGATCGTTCGTCAGTAAGGGGTCTGGGTTCGAATCCCGGTCAGGCATGGATGTTGTGTTTGTCTTACGGCACTGGCTCTCTCCCTTCCCTGGAACCAGTGACCCTAAATCAGGGACGGGCGACTGCTTATAGCCCATTGAGTTGCTCACGGCGGTCGTTAAACCTCCAATAAAAAAAAAAAAAAAAAAAATCACAGCTTTCTGCCTTGAGCCTGTCTCTTCCAGTAACTCCCGTATGCTTTCTAATCTCTTCCACTCATCTCCCACGTGTTCGCGAACGTCATAGAAAATGCTACAATGAGGTATAAGCAGTCGCCCGCCCCTAATTTAATGAGGTATAAGCAGTCGCCCGCCCCTAATGTAGGGTCACTGGGCCATCTCCCTTCCCTGGAACCAGTGACCCTAATTTAGGGTCACTGGACACTGGTTCCTAATTTAGGGTCACTGGTTCCCTTTTCAATGAGGTATAAGCAGTCGCCCGCCCCTAATTTAGGGTCACTGGTTCCAGGGAAGGGAGATGGCCAGTGCCGTAAGACAAACACAACATCCATGCCTCACCGGGATTCGAACCCGGACCCCATTTGGACGAATGATCAGAGGCCATCGCTTAGACCACTGCGCCACGGGGGCAGCAAGATCATGTTGTGACACCTGATCTTTCAAAAGCTTTTCATAGGGTCGGACGCCGCCCCGGTGGCTGAGTGGTCTAAGCGATGGCCTCTGATCATTCGTCCGAACGGGGTCCGGGTTCGAATCCCGGTGAGGCATGGATGTTGTGTTTGTCTTTCGGCACTGGCTCTATCCCTTCCCTGGAACCAGTGACCCTAAATTAGGGACGGGCGACTGCTTATAGCCCATTGAGTTGCTCACGGTGGTCGTTAAACCTCCTATCAAAAAAAAAAAAAAAAAAAAAAAAAAATAGGGTCGGACATCCAATCGTCCAAACAAGCTTACATCATCTCGTTTTGAATTAGCATTGTGTCACTGGCTCTGCAAGCCAATTTTTGGCCGTAGCTTACGTGTAGTTTCTGAGGGAGTATCGTCGTATAACTAATTTCCGTATCCCCTAATCCCCTGCTGGAAGATCACAGCTGCCGCCCCGGTGGCGCAGTGGTCTAAGGCGCTGGCCACTGATCGTTCGTCCGTACGGGGTCTGGGTTCGAATCCCGGTCAGGCATGGATGTTGTGTTTGTCTTACGGCACTGGCTCTCTCCCTTGCCTGGAACCAGTGACCCTAAATCAGTAACGGGCGACTGCTTATAGCCCATTGAGTTGCTCACGGTGGTCGTTAAACCTCCAATAAAAAAAAAAAAAAAAAAAAAAAAAAAAAAGATCACAGCTTTCTGCCTTGAGCCTGTCTCTTCCAGTAACTCCCGTATGCTTTCTAATCTCTTCCACTCATCTCCCACGTGTTCGCGAACGTCATAGAAAATGCTACAGCAGGAAGTATTTGTTGGAGCCCAGTGCATTGGTCACTGTGTGTCGACGGTTAGGTTATGTAAATGATTGCACTTCCAAACCAATCACGTGGTAGGCGGCGAAAATAAAAGGGAGAAAGGGCTCGGCGTAGCTAAGTTCTGTCTTCCTCACCTGGACGTGTGGACTACTGAGTTGGAGTGATCTCTGCGGCGAAAACACGTGTAAGGAGTGAGAATACCGTGGCAGCTTCATCGGGAATCTACCATGACACGAACAGTCATAGAGCTACGTATGGATGATCGATACCTGTGTCGTCGCATCGATGCGGAAACTCGTGGGGATACAACAACTGTCGTCCAAATGAGACGGCACTGGTGGGATGAATGTTACGTGCGTCACGGTAGTGGGACTGGTGCATGTAAGCGGACGTCTGAACACCTCGATCATCGCATTCGACAGCAATCTGTAGCATCCACACAATCTTTTTTTTTTTTTTTAGTTCGGGGGTTTAACGACCACCGAGCTCTGCTCGATGGGCTATAAAAATCGTCCATTTCTAATTTATGGCTACTGGCTCCAAGGAATGGAGAGAACCAGTGTCGTAAGACAAACACAACATCCATGCCTCACCGGGATTCGAACCCAGACCCATCTCGGAAGAATGAACAGAAGTCAGCTGTATTTGCAGCCTGTCAATCTGTTGCTGCGGTGTCAAAGGTAGCCTGCGGAGGGGCTGACGAACCTGCAGTCCAAACTGTAATGACCGGCGATGTACTGTTACAGATGATATGGGAGAATGCGTCAATGTTGCGCCAACGACGTTGACGATGCAGAACGGTCACTCAAAGACATCCTCTTGAGAAGACTGTTCTCCCTCGGGGTTGTCTAAGACTTCCAGAACCTTCGCTTTATGTCCGACGCTCTTCTTCGTACAATCTTCTGCACACTAGCCACGACGGATACGCTGCGTCCCACACGACCTGCAATATCCCGGAGGGAAGCATTGCAGTTTCTCATGCCGACAATGCGACCTCTGTCGAACTCGCTGATATGACTACGACTGCCCTACGCAACGACGAGACATTCTTACCCACTGTTGACAAAAGATTGACGTACCGACCGAGCCACGCGGCGCTTATAACAAAAACGGCCGGTTTCCGGTCTGTGACTTTGCTCGATCTGATTTGCCTAGATACTGTAGGCATTTACCTATGACGCCGAAATGTTAATAATTTCTTCGATATTGCCTGATTTGCATATCCTGTAAAAATCAAAGTCGTAGCTTGACTCCTTTAAGATGTTCTGTTTTTATGAGTCCGTAGCCTCTGCATGTCTTTTTTTCAGTTGCGTATGGTCCATGTATGTGATCCATAAACGAGAGCTTAAAGTATGCATTGATTAAACACTTTTTTTAGGATATAGTGGCAAATTGCTCTTGGAAATTGTACTGCTTCTGCCAAAAGCTCTTCAAATTTTATACGGCTATCAATTTCTTCCTCGACGTGTCCCCTGGCTTGATAGGTAAATGTAGGGGCATCGGTAGTTAAGGTTTCCCCATTAATCTTCCAAATATTCAGTTCTCTAAAAGCCTTGTACATCAATTTTTTGTTCTGTGTAAGTTCATTTTTAAACCCACTTCTTTGCTCTTGTTAGCAAATTCCTGAGTCATGCACTGTAGCTCGGAGGAGGTACTTGCAAAAATGACAGTGTCCTCATCAAAACGAAGGTAATTTAAACGATTTCAATTATTCTTTATCCCATTGTCTTCCCAGTTCATTGATTGAAAGGCATTCTGCAATGTGGCATTGATGTGTGTTGGAGATATAGTGTCACCTTGTCTGACTTTCCAATATTTTGAAGTGCTGTGTCCTCAAACAGTCGAACTTTTGTGCCTGTATTTTCATAAATGTTAATGAAAATTTGCTTGTGTCAGAACTCTTCATTTCTTGTACATATTTACGTAGAACCTGCTCAGATTTGCATGTGGTGATCGATTATGAATGAGGAGGCAGAATATAAGCCACGCAAACAGACTCTTAGGCTACTGTTGAAAATGGGCGATGTCAGTCCCGAAACTTGTACGGAAATGTGCTGTCGATGGTACAAGGAACAGAATGGCCGGTGAATCATCAGGAACCGTGTTGCTATAGTGTTTACTTTTTAACTCTGGTCATCACCTTATTATAATATAATGCATAGCGAATGTTGAAATATTATCCTGCAAAGGATCATAGTGAATTCGGTATGAATGTAAGCACTCGTATTTGCACCTATGTATTACTATCTAGTAATGTTTAAAGAAGAAGGGATGCCTTATAAAGTAGTTCGTTTTGGATTGACTGTGCACGCACTGCAGGCATCATGCACCCCTTCCTTCACTTCAGACAACTATTAGGCATTCCGGATACAGTGAGCTTAGAACCTTTGAACATTTTAGTTTTAATCTTTTAACATTTTAACTATGCAGTGTATGTTAAGCCACGAGACTGATTTTATGTATGGGATCAGATTAAAGAAATTCAGTACCGTAGTTCTGTTGTGCTGCCATTGATATTCGCATATGTTGTAACGTGAGTAACAGTATATATCAACACAACTCGTTTGTGTAGTCTAATGAAGGTTTACATAACACGTAATACCCACACCATGGATTCATGATGGATAGTTATTATATCTTCATTTCCGTACATGTTATATATAATTTCCTTTAATGCAGGCGTACCTCAATTGTTTTGTCGTCAACGTTTTTCCTTTTTTACATATCAATGACCTCATTTTCATCACAGCAAATCCAGTTTACAGTTTTGCTTGTATCAGAACTCTTCATTCTGCCCCAGATTTGTGGTTAGCAACTTTGAAGGACTGCATGAGGCAGCCGAGATGTCTTTACGGCGCTCCATCTTTTAATAAAGTTCCCTTTGAAAATTTTATCATACGTGGTCCTAAACTATTTATCATTCTCTGATGGTCGAGCAGTACAGGAAAAAATGTGTTATTAGTAAAGATGAGAATGCCAAGAAAGATGATTTCAGGTGAATCCCAGCACATTTTAAATAATACATCATTAGATAGTTTATAGAGTCCCATTTATAACAAAATAAGTTTCAACCCTCCATCCCTTAACCCTTTGATACAGTTGTGTTAGAAAAGGGAACTAAATTTCGCGTGATTTTATTTCGCCGTACGCCGTTTTAAGGTTGATAACTAGTGAATAGATAATGGTAGCGATGACCTCAGCCCCGCATTCCGTAGCTGACGGTCAGAGCTAACGGACGTATGGAATAAACCGAAATAAAGGGGATTTAAAATTTATTTATTTTTTAGATTAAAAAAACATTGGTGACGAAAATTTAGAAACGCTGCGAAAAATCCAGGGAAATTTACTATAAGAACGGACGAAAGTTGAAGAAACAGCTAGAAGAGAACGAGAGGAATCCGAAAAGGTCAGCTAAGTCATCAACCGAAAGGTCACGGGAATGTAGGGAGCGTCAAAAGTCCGCACGCAAGGATGCGTTTCACCCGAATTCGACTCTAGAGCCACAACCTTCCACTTCAACTGCACAAACTGAGCCTGAACAGCAAGAACAGATGCATATTGATGTCATCGATCCAAATTTTCACACTGAGCATGGAATACCAATGTACATCGCCAATCTTCACAACTTCGCTGGATAATGAATGTATTACGTCTCAAACCTTTACACCGCCGATGCATTCATTCTCAATCTAGACAAGAACGAGAGCAACAAAAAGAAGAGTACATTAGGCCCGAGACGTTTCGCCAAATTTATAATAAGGCAACTAAGGAGTTTGAAAAATTAATTTTGAAGAACGGTTTTCAAAGAAACAATTTTGGCAATAACTACTGACAACGATGATACTACGCCTTCTACTTCTACTAACATTAATTTGTAATCAGAATAAGCTACTATGAATTATGTAGTATAAGTTCCTTTTAAGTAAATAAAGTAAAACATTTCTTTCGTTTTATTTCTTAAAAAATTTATATCTGAAAAAATCAAAGGAGCACAGTAGCAATTGTGCCGCAACCTACAACGTAGTGCTACGTCAACTGTCCTTCGCTGAATACTTTAAGGACGTGGAACTAGTGAGACAGTGCCATGAAATAGTGACAGTTGACGTAGCTCTACGTTGTGGCACAGTTGCTACTGTGTGCCCCACGCATAAGATAAAGCACAATTTAACATGTATCCAGTGAAAATGACGCGTCGACTTGCAAACACATGAAAAGAATGATAAAGAAAACCAGCATAGATAATCCATTACATTTTTGCTGAGCAATAACTTAGCGTTCCAAAGTCATTGGAATATATACTACACTGGCGTGCAAAAATTCAGGACGAGACGGTTTTTCGAATGTAACGTCGTGCAGAAGTGCTCCACATCGACTAAAAACATACCATAAGATCCCCAAGATGTAAGAATATGGGACAAGTGAGCAAAACCGTCCAAACAACGAATCCAAAGGATACAAAGGCACTTTATTGAAAAGGTAGCTTCGAGCACAACTGGACAGAAGACAGAAACGTCCATGTGACAGACGGCTGCCAAGAAAAATCCAGTCTTTAGTAGGGGATATGATCACCCCTGACTGCGTTGCAGGATTTACAACGTCTGTCCATGCTGAGGACGAGGTTGTCAAGGAGTTGTTGAGGCATCGCGGCCCATTCCTCTTGTAGCGCCAATCGCAGCTGCGGAATCGTTGCTGGCTGCTGGTGACGTGCTGCCAAGCGTCTCCTGAGAAGGTCCCACACATGTTCGATTGGATTTAGGTCCCGGGACCTTGCGGGCCAATCCATGCGTTGACTATCTTCACTCTCCAACAGCTCTGCGACAGCCTCTGTACTATGAGGTGTAGTGTTGTCGTCCATGAAGAGGAACTCAGGACCCACAGCACCTCTAAACAGACGCACGTGAGGCAGTAGAACCTCGGTACAATAGCGAACACCAGTGACTGAACCTCCTTGGAAGATGTGGAGGTGAGTACGGATACCAAGCATGATACCGCCCCAAACGAGAACTCCGCCACCTCCAAACCGGTCTCTTTCGATGATGTTGGAGGTGTGATTGCGTGTTTCCTGCTCTCTCCAGATGTGTATACGTCCAGAATCGCTTGTCAGACTAAATCGGCTCTCATCCGCAAAGAGAGCTCGACCCCATTGCTGATGCGTCCAGTTCTTGTGTTCCTGGCACCACAGAAACCGCCGTCTCCGATGAGCAGGCGTTAATGGAACACACCGTACTGGTCGTCGTGCAAATAAATCATCTTTGTGCAGCCTCCTGGCCACGGTAAAACGCGATAACGGACGTCCAGTTGTCTGTTGCATGTGCCTTGCGATTTCTCCCGCTGTCTGCCGTCTGTCTCTTCTCGCCTGTAGGACAATATACTGGTCGTCCGCCGCTGTCGTTGCTCGTGGACGACCACCGCTAAACTCTCGGACAGCTGTTCCTGTCGTTTGAAATGCTCTCCAAGCTCGTGAAACGATGCTGTGAGCGATCCCGAACTCCTCTGCCACACTAGTCACACTTCGAACTTCTTCCAACTTCCCAATGACGCGACCTCGGGTAAAGTCATACAGATATCGTCTACTGCATTGCCTGTTGGCCATATCTCACAGTGGCAGCAACTCGGCGTCGTTCAAACCGATGTACACTGTGCAAAAGCTATCACCGAATTGCTGAGCGTACACCGCCCGTGTGCTTTATACCCTTCCGACACCCCCCTACGTCATGCTGCATATATGCTCATGCCCTACCGTACCGGACCCTAGTCTATCTCCTGAGTGATCTTTCGGTCCGTTCTGCCTGCTCGTTCCACTGTTATGCTAATTTCTCATCTTCGTCCTTAATTTTTGCACACTAGTGTATATTGCCAAAAGTCACCGGTCACCTAAAAAAGAAACACAACATAGCATTTTTTGACATACGTTAGTACGGTATCGGCCCACCTTTAGCCTTAATGCAAGCACTGACCCTTCGAGACATGCTTTCGACAAGGCTTTGGAACACAACGATAGGTATGCGCTTCAATTTAGTACATAATGCTGCCGCTAACTGTTGCTTAGTAGTAGGCCGTGGTTCCAAACTTCCGTTGCGGTACTCTAATTCATTCCATAGGTGCTCTACGGGATTAAGATCAGGGATCTGGGCTGGTCAATCCACACACGATACGGAATTATCATCAAACCACGCCGTAACAGTCCTTGCTTTATGGCTCGGTGCATTTTCTGGTACCAACAAGGCTCTGTTCAATAGTATTGCCACAGAGTTAGTAGGGCATAATTGTCCAGAATATCGAGGTAGACGTGCTGGTTAACAGGTTTGTCCACGATAACCATTGGTCCGGGAACATACCACGAAAAACACCCACACACGAGTACACTGCCAGCTCCAAACTTAACCGTAGGAATCGTACACTGTGGTAAATAGCGTTCCCCCGGCTGCCGCCATACCCACAAACGGCCATCAGACTAATGGATCGTGTATCTAGATTCATCAATCTATAGGATCCGTTTCCATTGATCTACGGTCCACGATAAATGTTCTTTACACCATGCTAAACGTCGAGTAGCATTCCGAGTGAAGATGAAAGGCTTATGAGCAGCCGCACGACCACGGTAACCCATGGAATGAAGTTATCTGCGAATGGTACGTGTACATACCGAGGTTCCAGCATTTTTACTCACCTGTACACTGAGGTCTTGTGGGGTACTCTCTCGATTAGCTGTAACGACTCTCCTGAGGCTTCGACGTCCTCTATCACAGATTTTCTTTGGTCTGCCGGTACGTTTTGCTGTTTCAGGCACGCCATGTGTCTTCCACGTATTCAGTACATCCAAAACAGTTGACTTGGGTATGTTTAAACGCCTCTCGGTTTCTCTTATGGAAAACCCACTAATATAACACCCAACAATCTTTGCTTTCTCAAAGTCAGTTCTCTCCCGCCGCGACATTTTCACTGAACCTCACAGTGCGATATGATCGCGGTCAGCTGCAAGCTTGTTTTTATACCGTTTGCAACTGTACCGCGCATCTTAACAACGCAACGGATCCTTGCATTTGCTTTTGAAGGAGTGTCTGGTGACTTTTGTCAATATAGTGTATGAATGTCTTCTTCAAACAAGAGCGAGACAGAGAGAGAGAGAGAGAGAGAGAGAGAGAGGTTCGATAAAAGCATCTGTTGGGTTTTTAATGCTGAAAAACAAAGTCATTTACAAATCGAGTAGTCAGAAAGAACAATCCAAAGTACAAAGCAGTTTGTCCTTGCCAGGCGGCTGGCGTACTTGATGCAAGGAAACGGTGAAATGTATTCTACTCGATTTGAATGATAAGGAATCGACGATCAAATTTAGTGAAATAGAGAAATTTAGTGAAATAGAGCCGATTGATTATTCCGTGAAATGATCGTTGATTGACTTTTTTAAGTTGTGATGAAGGAGCTAAGTTTTTAACGAAACAAATTTGATTTCTCTGCTTTTAGATATCGTGCGCGCATACACACACACTCAAACGCACACAAGCACACACACACACAGGACTTTGATATTTACGGGAACAACAACAAAAAAGCTAAAACACCAAAAATTGAGATATAACTAAAAAAAATTCTGACCTAACATTACAGCTTATTTAATTTCACGGTATTTCCGCAGCAGGAAGTAATAGTGTATTAATTTGAATTAAAACACTAGCAATGTAGCTGAACCTTTAAACTCAAATAATTAAAAAATATCAGTGGAAATCATCTGACTTTTTTTCACGCATGTGTTACGAAGTACTTTACGCGAGTGAGACAGAAATATCACAGTGGAAGATCTCTTCCAAATGCTGCCCACAGAGTCTTTTAAGAAGTGCTGGAAAATTTTGCTTTAATTGAAATGGAGAAAAAAAGAAAAAAAAACTCTTGCCGTAGGAATAGAGAAGAAAGAGTTCTGGTCAACAACAACAACAAAAAAAAAAAAAAAAAAGGACGTGGGGGTGTGAGATGAGGCTATATAACAGACATGTTGTTAAAAGAGATGGAGAGATTAGTTGCAGTGTAGAGAAAGAAATTTTATGATGAAATTCCTTTTTTCTTCTTCATGGTCACATACAAAAGCATTACCGGCGTTTGAGGTGTCTGGTATTGTCCACCCACCCCCACACATCTGCTTTTATTATGCTTAAACGTTTCCCATCTGACTTGTATTTCCTAATTACGCACATTCATCTGTCTTATGACTTCTTGAACTAAGTTTGTTTCAGAATCTAGGTTAAAATGCCCCATAACGGAGCATAATTTTGTAATTCATCATCACATTGTTCAGAAATAATGTAGCTGGAGAGCAAGGAACGTTTCCTCATGCGAATTTGTGTTTTCATTAAGTCCTTCATACGTTCTCTTTTAACGGAACTTTTTGGCCTCCTGCTAATCTGGTACTGCATTTTTACTTTAGTACTGTAATATTTTCTAGAGCAGTTTTGTCGAAAGCTTATTCAAGGAGCGTCGCTATACCCTCTTTCAGGGAAATAATCTTACAATAATCTCCAAGTAAAAAAAAATTAATTCTTAAACCTTTTTACTAAGTTCGGAATATTGTATTATTTATTTTGAACTAATCATCAAAAATTAACAAAGGAGACGAAAAAAGTCAATGACAAATTTATATTTGATTAATGCACTCACAAACACTGAAATTTGCGCACCTTTATGGACGTAATGATACACTTGAATGATACACATGATGGAAAAAACAGAGCTGCAGGACAATTACAGAGGGATCTGTGGTACACAGTCCGGTCATCTTCAATAGCGCGTCGCACCTCCTCGTACGGCGATACATGCTGTAATACGTCCGCCACGGAGGCGAACAGACGCCTGATGTTGTCCTTCAGCAGACTGGCCTACACGTGTTGGACGGTGTGCTCCAAATCCCGGATAGTTCTGCACGGCGGCAGCTAGCGTTTCAACTGGTCCCAAACATGCTCGATAGGGGATATGTCCGGGGAGTGGGCATGCCATGGCAGTGTTTGGACATGGCGTAGGCAGTCCTGGGCAACCCGAGCCGTGTGCGGGCGGGCATTTTCCTGCTGTTATATAGCGCACCTGGAATTCCGGCCAGGAATGGGTGCACATGGGGCCGTAGGATCTCATCCACGTACCGCTGGCCCGCCAATGATCCACGTACCACAACTAGAGCTGATCGGCTATCGTAGGCTATGGCTCCCCAGACCATAATGCCTGCAGTGGGGGGATGATCGTGTCCGGGTGTGGAGGTCCCCGTTGACTCGGAGGTCCCCGTTGACTCGGAGGTCCCCGTTGACCCGGGGACCTCCACACCCAGACAAGATCATCTGTCCCCAAAACGAAGCGGCACTCATCGCTTAACACCACACGTCGCCAGTCTGTGGCGTTCCACATCGCTCTGGCCTGGCACCACTGCACACGGAGCCGGCGATGTTCCGGTGTTAATGGTAGCACACGTAATGGGCGCTGGGATCGCAGATTCGCTTCCGCGAGGCGTCGAAAAATGGTTCGCAGGCACACAGGAGCCGCTACATCTGCCTGAACAGTGGACCGGGTCTCCTTGGGATTCGTTTGTGCCTGGCTCCCGATCCGTCGATCCTCTCTACCGGTTGTCTTCCTGGTCCGTCCGCAGCCGCTCCGCCGTGTAGCAGTGCCGTCACCTGTCCACTGCTCCCAACACAGTCGGACGGTATGGTCAGAACGATCCACGTGGCACACCACCTTGCGGTTTTCAGCCCAATGATCAGGCCTCTCTCAAAGTCCGTAAGTTGCGTAAATCGTCGTCTCTGGCGTTATGCAGGTAGGAATAAGGGAAGAAAGCATGACGTCACAAACTTGAAGCTTTCTTAGCAGACGACGCTGACGGTGTGACGGCCATCTTAAGATTCTGATAGTCGTTTTGAGCCATTGGGTTACGTACGTGACAAGTTTGATTTTCGAAATCTGAATTTTTTTTTTTTTTAGAAATGGTGTGTTGTTGCGCTTACGGATGTCACAACAATTCCGGGCGACCACCTCCTGGAGTTACTTTTCACAGGTAAGTAACGGAGAAATATTTAATATGAAATATTTTAATTTCCGGAGAGCAGATAGTAATCAAGCGCGTACATGAAGTCAATTTAAACATAACCAGCTTAATTTCCCATTTTTTTTTTTTTGATTGACAGAATGGCACTGAACAGTATGACATTTTGTTGTGCGAACAGAGGAAAACATTTTAATAGAAACTCGGAAAAGTCTTCTTTCAGAGCATATGCTTCCAGGTATTTAGAATTTAGGAAACATATGAAATGTTCTTAAATTCTAAATACCTGGAAGTAGCCATAACGCCCTAAACAATGATAAATCAACTAATAATATCCTTCAGAACAGTATGTCAACGATTAATATAACAAAGAACGGCAAATTTATTAATATTAAAAGCAAATTGCCTACTTCTTGTTTTGCACAGCGTTAACAACTAAGTATTGCATAGTCTGCTCATGTCAGTCTTAGGATGGCTCCCGTGACGTCACAGGCGTGACGTTTCGCTGGCTTCACTTAGATTGCATTGAGCCAACGGAGAGTGCTTTCTCCTCTTATTCCTACCTCCATGTCTGGCGTCTACCCGGCATTCTTGTCACTCTGTACTCTAGCTTGCGTTGGCCGGTGCTTTTCGCTTTCATGGAGCATCGACTACACGCTGGTTTGTAAGGCTGCCGGTTCGTGCTTGCAGCGCCACCACAGGGTGTGCGGTTATTCACACTCGCACCAAGCGTGGATCATTTGCATACCAGCACGCAGTCTAGCTATTTGCAAAGTTTCGCGGTTGTAGAATGTTTTCTTCTAGGCGCGCAAATTTCATTGTCCGTGAGTGTATATGCTGTCGAAGGAAGCGCAAGGAACCGCCACTAGCATGAGGACATGTCCCGTGCATTGTAGGGTGTATTATGTAGTTTTTTTTTTAATTTTCTCCTTTTTAGCCACAGGTTCTTTTCAAAAGTTGGCAACACTGTATGAGCATGGTGGACGTGGAGATCAATTGGACGCTCAGACATTTTGTTCTTTATACGCTGGATTAGGTGTTACAGGGTTAGTTTTCTTGCTCTCCGATGGCCCCTCTCTCTTTTCATTGCTCTTAATTGCCCTTAACTTAGAATGCTATTTCTCTGAAGCCTGGCACCCTTAAGTGTCGCCTCCCCAATAAAGCAGCAGTGGCGACGCCAGCAGCTCAGGATTTGGGAGCTAAGTATCGTGCGGGGGTGAGGCACAGATTTTGAACTGCTTGATAGAAACTTTGCCAAAAAATTCTGTATGTGTATATTTTAACTGACGGTGAAAAACATTCAGGTACATAATATGCACAGTATTTATAGATAATGTAGTAGTACTGGGAAGAGGGGCGGGTTTACCATTGAGCCAAATTGGGCCGTAGCACAGGATGCTGCAAATTGAGGGGTGCCAAAATTTCGGAAACATACGTGACAAAAGCCATTTTACGTCATTACAGGAACTAGGAAAAAATGGCAATGAAATAGAATTTTTCATCTTCACAAATAAAACTAGGTAGTGTAGTTCATGCACTCAATGGACAAAACATTAGAGATACCTACCTAATAGCGTGTTGGTCCTCCTTTAGCGCGAATAACTGCCTGTACACTCCGATACATCGACTCCACCAGATGCTGGAGGTAATGCCAGCCATGCCTGTTGCAGCATTGGCCACAACTTCGCCCGAGACGTCGGCCCAGGATCCATGGATCTGATGTTCTGCTCCACGGCATCCAAGAGAGCTTCCACAGGATTTAAATCCGGGGACCTTGGGACCACTGCATGGTTTCAAAGTCAGATGAGTGTTCCTCGACTTATGCCTGGGTGGTTGCAGCCCGGTGGGTCGGCGCATTGTGCTGTGAAACAGACCATCGGCGTGAGGATGCGTAAAGGCCATGAAAGCGTGTAGGTGATCAGCCAGCATATGCTGGTAGCGGCAGTGGTTAAGGACCTCTCCCGACACACTAGGGGATCTAATGTGCCTCATAAGAAGGCTCCTCAAACCATCACAGAGCACCACCGCCTTGAACGGAACATATTTGGTACGACGGACATTTGGCCTCATGCTGTCGACGCCACATCTGCACTCTCCCGACAGCTCCGTACAGCTGAAAACCGGATTCATCTGATCACACGAAGCGGCGCCACTTCGCAGAGGTCCAGTTTTGATGTTCCCGGCACCAGGCGAAGCGTAATGTCCTTTGACGAGCAGTCACCAGTAGCAGACGATTAGGGCGTTGGCTTCCATAGCCTAGGGTATGCAACGTGCACAGTACCGTTCGCTAGCTGACGCTACTTGGGACTCAGACATTTAACTTGGATGTGATTTGCCAAGCGGTTAGTTTGGACGAGCCTGAATAGTCTACGTCAACCCCGGTCATCAATAGCATGTGGTCGGACACAGCTCCCTCTCTGGGTGCTGGTACGTCCGTCGATGGTATGCACGCGGTACACCCTTGATACGGTTGCCCTCGGGAACCCTAGGGTTCTTACCATTTTGGCGATTGAAAGACCTATGTGTCTTGCACCGACAATGTATCCTCGATCAAAATCACTCAGATCGCCATGTTCATGTTCACCCATTTTTGTGCGCTGCGATAAACTGTCGCCTATTTATCACCTGCATGCGGTTTGGGTCTGTTTCAATCTGTGCGAGGGATGCCCATGTCAAATGCCCATCACCTCTATCTCTAACGTTTTGTCTACTGTGTCTGTATACAATCGGAAGACATGAAGAACAGACATAAAGCTGTGTGCGCCTGATGGACTTAATGCCATCTCAGCGGAGTACACCACCACCTCTGTAACGACGCATTTCTCGGCTGTTGGTGGGGGAATAGCAGGTTCCAGGTTATCTCGTTATGCAAAGAATAGTGACTCAGTTCCACTAGAAAGAAAAGTGAATTTATAAATGAATAAAAAACTGAGCATCATCAATCGTAACAGTAACATTTGCTCTTGACACGAATAACAGATTTTGAATGAAAAATTCATTTTCTTCAAATATCTGTACGTGTTCACACAACAATATTTCGAGTACTCGGCTTCAGAATACCAAACTAAGTTTCAACAAGAATGAAGAAAAACGTATTTAACTGTTCAACAGATTTTCATACACGTGATGGTAATTTAAGAGACTTCTGCTGAACTTCCACGTACCCTACCTACCAGACTGGAACTGTGTCCATTAAGCGTTCAGAGCTTTTTTTGAAGATCTTCGAGTAACAGGAAAATGCCATTTAGACTGAATTATTTCTAAAGAACTTCCACATTAAATGTGGGGGAAAACTACGGCCAGGGAAATAGGAACGGAGCCATTCAACTTCAAAGTTTCATTACATAAATTCAAAACGTTACAAGTTTTTCCAATTCATACTCACTCATTGATGAAGGCAGCCAGGAGCCTACATCCCTTGTGAGTACGCTACTGTTGTAACACATACTGTACGTACGCATTTTTAGGTGAATCTTTGATCGACTTCCAATAGAAAAAACGCACACACGGCAGCGTACACAGTTGAACGCCTTTTGTAATCTCAGCTTGTTGTAAACACACCTATAAGAACAGCGGACGTATACACTATATTAACAAAAGTCACCGGACACCCCTTAAAGAGCAAATGAACGGATCCTCTGCGTCGTTAAGATGCGCGGCACAGCTGCAAACGGTATAAAAACAAGCTTGCAGCTGACCGCGATCATATTGCATTGTGAGGTCGAGTGAAAATGTCGCGGCGAGAGAGAACTGAATTTGAGAAAGGAAAGATTGTTGGGTGTTATATTAGTGGGTTGCCCATAAGAGAAACCGAGAGGCGTTTAAACATACCCAAGTCAACTGTTTTGGATGTACTGAATAAGTGGAAGACACACGGCGTGCCTGAAGCAGCAAAACGTACCGGCAGACCAAAAATCATTCATAGAGGACGTCGAAGCCTCAGGAGAATCGTTACAGCTAATCGACGGAGTACCCCACAAGACCTCAGTGTACAGACGAGTAAAAATGCTGGAACCTCGGTATGTACACGTACCATTCGCAGAGAACTTCATTGCATGGGTTACCGTGGTCGTGTTGCTGCTCATAAGCCTTTCATCTCCTCCCGGAATGCTACTCGTCGTTTAGCATGGTGTAAAGAACATTTATCGTGGACTGTAGATCAATGGAAACGGGTCCTATGGACTCATGAATCCAGATACACAACCCATCAGTCTGATGGCCGTGTGTGGGTATGGCAGCAGCCGGGGGAACGCTATTTACCACAGTAGTACTTTTCCTACGGTCAAGTTTGGAGCTGGCAGTGTACACGTGTGGGGCCGTTTTCGCGGTATGTTCCCGGACCATTGGTTACAGTGGACAAACCTGTTAACCAGCACGTCTACCTTGATATTCTGGACAATTATGCCCTACTAAATCTGTGGCAATACTATGGAACCGAGCCTTGTTGGTACCAGATAATGCACCGAGCCATAAAGCAAGGACTGTTACGGCGTGGTTTGATGATAATTCCGTATCGTGTGTGGATTGACCAGCACAGATCCCTGATCTTAATCCCATAGAGCACATATGGAATGAATTAGAGCACCGCAACGGAAGTTTGGAACCACAGCCTACTACTAAGCAACAGTTAGCGGCAGCATTATGTACTGAATTGAAGCGCATACCCATCGCTGTGTTCCAAAACCTTGTCGAAAGCATGTCTCGAAGGGTCAGTGCATGCATTAAGGCTAAAGGTGGATCGACACCGTACTAATAATGTATGTCAATAAATGCTATGTTGTGTTTCTTTTCTAGATGTTCGGTGACTTTGGTCAATATAGTGTATTATAGATGTAGGAGTGTTCCACAATGTGTCCAGAAATATCTAATGGAAAGCATAACACATGATGTAAAACATCGCAATCACACACACCGCTGCACCCTAACTCTGTGAGTACAAAGATCGTTCTTGTCACCATGCTGACAACACTGCACGAGAAGCGCCATTTATTGTCCATTGACAATATTAAAAACGCCTCCGGAAATTCTTGCTGTTTTCACCATTTTGGACGATCGGTACGTTTTTCTGGTTAATAATGTAAGTGATTCGTACTGCGCATTTAGTTCGTCACATCTATCAGTCTATTTCATTGTGCCTTCTCATTTTTGTAATTTAACATTTTTTCTTATTATGCTTAAATTTTGGACACCAGTGTACTATTTGGTGAAGAACAAATCAGGAAGTTATCTAACAGATTTCAATTCAATGAAAGGAGACATGATTCGTGGTTTTAGAAAATATCTGCAACTTCAAGGAAATGAAAAACCTAAGCAACTTTTACAGCTGAAGTGAACTCTGCAAACCATTGTTGTACCTTTTAGCGAATGTGAAAAGGGATTTTTTCAGACGAATTTGATAATCACCCCAGTTAAGTCTCCTCTTTCAACCACATTAATAACCTCATTATCATTCATAAAAATTGTTGGGCCTCCGTTAACCCAGTTTGGTTCTAAAATATTTGCGATTGTGGCTCCTTCGAGGACATCATGCCTATCGGACCCTTCTCTTTTTCTCCACTTGTCCGTCTTCCGCCTGCCTGTGCCTCTGTGTTTGTCTTCGCAAAACATATTATCTATATTTTCTACCTGCATCTCCGTACAGTTGCTTCGCCACTCACTTTCTTTCAAGCGAGTGTGACTATGCGAATGCACTTCGGTGCTCTGCTCACTTCCCGGCTCCATCTTGAGTTCACCTCTGCTGTCGCACGCTCTCGTGAACAGGATTTCCACACCGCCTGGGCCCCGAACCTGCCTTGGTTCCGGGTCTCTGATAGAACTCCTCGTCTCACTGTGTGCTGAGTCTCGCCTCCTGCACCTAGTGCCCTTTGCACTATCCAGCTTAGTATCTCCGTTAGCTTCACCGGCGGTGGCCTCTGTGCTGCTCGTCGTTGCCCTCCGTCTGTATACATTCTTCTTTTCATCTGTACATACACATTGTCATCTGTGATTACTTGTACATACATTTTTATTATACCCATTTGATGTTCCTTTGAGGCGTTCGAGCTGTCTCCGTCTCCCAATATACCTTCTTTTTGGGAAACAAAGGGATTTTGAAACCTTCGAGGACATCTTTCAGTAGTGGATACGAAAAGTAAGGAGTCAACGAGACAGGGGCGTCGCTAGACTTTAAAGCGACTACTATTTTTGCTGACTTTGAGCGACTACTATTTTTGCTGGGGAAGGTTCGATAGCAAATTTAGTTACTAAACACTAATAGAAAGAATTTTAACCCATTTTACTACAGGCTGCAAAAAAATTCGCGGAGTCCCCACTTCCTTGGATGCATACTCATTAATTTTGGAACTGTCTTGAAGTTCTGCACTTTTTGTAAACCAAAGAATCCAAAGTTTGGGGTCTTTTTTCTTTGTTAATGTTCCGTCCATCCATTTTTAATAAGATAAGTAAAACCTATAGAGTTACATACCGTATAAGAAACATGACACACTGCCACCAGTACGATTAGCACGCACTGATTAAAGGGACATTTTATGCCTAGGAGAAAGGTCTGAAAACAAATGTTTTCGTGGATAAAAGGGTAGAGAGAAAGTGAGAACACGCAGACAATGCCTTCATGCTCCTTAACTCCATTCCTTCAAGCCAGCAACCTTGTCTTGCACTCATCTCTTCCAAAGCAGTCGTCAGCCACGTCTTGCTTACTCACTGGCCTAGGGCAGGCTTAAGAGCCGTGGTATAACTTTAGACTTCCCTTTCTGTGTTGGAATCCCATACCTAGTTGCCCAGACAGACAGCAGGGAAGTTAGTAATGCCCCCCTCAGTGAATTCTTACCCACCCTCCTTATTCGCCCCTGGTCATATTAATATAAAAAACTGTTTAAACTATGCAATTTGAAGAGTGGAGAACAATAAAATTTTCATGAATGCTATTTGATAACCTTTCCTACGGAGAAGTGAACAAAGAACTTCTTATGGGAGGGTTACACGAATTAAAAGACCTGACTCATCATTACTTGGCAAAGTTCAGATTATGTTTTAAACTTAAAAGAAATTGGAAAATGGCACACCTTGATTTGGGTGTGCGACAGGGTGGATGAGAAAAATTTCAGAATGGGCTGAAGCCCACCTTTCCACCCCTTGGCGACGTCTCTGCGACGAGAACGGTAGAAATATCTCTAGAGTTGAACAAATTTTCGACTATATTTTAGAATCAAAATGTAGTTCCCTTCTATTTCTCAGTGTAACGCAATCCTTAGTGCAAATTTAACTTTCATTTGTGGGAAACCTTGCAGAGATTTTAATTTCACTATTTGCTATGTTTTATAAAACTTAGAGAATGCTAGTTAATTTAATACAATTTGAGCAAGTAAATTATGTTTTTCATTTTGTACCATGCAAAAATAACTAAGCTTAAAGAATAATATTCAAGAAATTTAGTTGCCTTTATTAGGTTACACCCCTAAAACAATTTATGTTTAAAAGTTTCGGCACCTCTATCTGCAGAAAAACAAGCTCTTCATACGACACTGCTGCCCACCCAAAATGCAACACCAAGAAGGACACGAGATAGCAAAGCCAGATTTACTGGACACTTAACAACAGATACAAAGATGAAACGATTGAGCTTACAGGCCCGTGCGACTTCCGGAACACGCAGACATCAATAGTTCGTGTGGCCCCCCATGGCTGGCAATAACGGCCGCTACACGCCGCGACATCGAACGAAAGAGGCTTTGGATGTGGGCTTGGGGTATGTTGGTCCAGGCTGCTTCCACACGTTGCCACAGTTCATCAGGCGTAGCCACGGGTGGTGCTTGCCGTGCCACTCGGTGGCCGATCAGCGACCAGATGTGTTCGATGGGCGACATATCGGGAGAACAGGTTGGTCACGGCAGCAGTGACACCTGGTGGGCCGTGAAGAATTATTGCACGATGCGTGCCACGTGTGGGCGCGCATTGTCCTGTTGAAAACGTGGCCGCTGGTAGGTCCTGCAGGTAAGGGAGGACTACAGGCTCCAAAACGTCGGAGATGTAGTGGTGGCTGTTGAGTGTACCGGCGATGCGTACCAGAGGGGTGCGGGTGTCATATCCAATTGCGCCCCAAATCATAACGCCAGGCAACGGACCGGTATGGAGATGCATAATGCAGGCGTCATACAGTCTCTCGCCGCGGTGCCGCCACACGCGGATCCGACCATCGTGGTATTGCAGGCAGAAGCGGGATTCGTCGGAGAAGATAATGTCGTGCCATTCCGTAGTCCAGGTGCGGCGTTCAACGGCCCACTGTCGCCGCACTCGCCGGTGGTGTAACGTCAATGGTAATCGGAGCAATGGGCGCCGTGCGACAAGTCCCCGCTCCTGCTGACGACGTCGAACGGTTTGTGCTGACACAGGTTGTTGCGAAACACACCCTAATTCCTGCGCTAACGTTCGTGATGTGGCGGTGCGAGCCGTCAATGCCCGCCACACAATATGCCGGCCCTCTTGTTCGGTGGTGTACCGCGGCTGCGGCAATCGCTCACGTCGGTCCGTCCGTCTCTCCTGCACCCACCGAATCCATACTCGCCTCACTGTGGCTGGATGTCGTCCCACACGGGCGCCGATGCCTCGGTACGATAAACCGCTGTCACGATAAGCCACTATTCGTCCTCTGTCGAACTCCGAAACGTGCTGGAATGACTGCCGTATACTGCGACGAGGCATCAGGAAGCTTCCCACGTACAGGTCCGGCAGCACAACACACTTCCATGCTTACCCCCCGCCTTCTGTGCACCCCTTTTTTAGTGCTTCTCGGTGACGTGCCGGGTGCACATGATTTGATATGCCTTGCAATGCTAATCGTTTGCATGTCCTCTCGCGGGCGACGCATGCTGCGAATTTAGGCCAATCGCACCATTGGCAGACGGCTGCACGACGTAGGACTACACACGCAGACCGTTACGACGGCTGCCCTTAACACCATTGCATCGTCGTCAAAGACTGCAATGCTGTCGTGCCAGACTGTCATGAAGTCACTCAAATGGCAGCGGGTGATCTTCAGTGACGAGTCCCGCTTTTATCTTGGAGGTGACGACCACCCAATCCATGTGTAGAGATACCGTGGTTAGCGCCAAGATGAATGGTTTATTTTCGAGCGTCACACACCCAGAAGGCCTGGTGTCACGGTGTGGGGTGCAATTGGCTACTATGCCAGCTTTGGTGTTCATTACAGGCACTTTGACAACCCAACGTTACGTTAACGGGGTCCTACAACCAGTAGCCCTACCTTTTCTGAACGCTCACTCCGGTGCGATTTTCCAACAGGATTCGTCCGCATACTGCTGTTGTCTCGAGAGCTTGCCTTCAAGGCACTTACACTCTGCCATGGCCAGCTTCATCACTGATGTATCGCCGATTGAAAATGTGTATGATGCTGCTACCCACACTCCACCTCTACCGCACAATCTGCAGGAACTGCGTGAGAAGATTCAAGCTGGATGGGATGGATTAACGCAGGACACCATTAGGAACCTGTACTACTCCATGCTGAGACGTCTGGAATGCTGTGTGAGCAAACATGGCGGACCGACGCGATCCTGAGAGACACTACATATTGGAGCGTAGCTCAATAAATATTGCCCATATCAGTCTCAATGTTTAATCATTTATTGTTCCTGGTAACCTTTACCTTCCTCCCGAATAGGATTGCAATCCGACACGTCCTTCTGGGCGCAACTATTTTTTTGACGATGAGTGTGTGATCTCAATAAATGATGGAAATATGGCGCATTTTCACCAACTGCATTCGCTCTTTAAAGTTTCATTCCATGAATTTGCTGATAACACTGTTATGTATTGTAACAAAAGAAATATGTAACAACAAAGATGACACCGAAATTTCGGTTGTAACGAGCACGTCTTTTGAATCCGTTCTGACGCGAATTAAATTTACCGTTTCAACAATCGATAAAACATCCAGAAATACAAACATCCATTGAGTCCCTCTAGCGGCTAAAAAACATGCTACAAAAATTTACAAATGGCGCACAAAAAGTTTTTCATAGCACAAGGAATGTATCAGAGCCAAAGAGATTTTCAAATAGAACGGTTAAAAGAAGAAATATAGAAGGAAACATGATATAAGTCTACGTTTGCTAGCAGAAGAATTTCGCATAATGGGAAAGTTGAAAATAGGCAAAAAATATTCTTCATGGAAAAAGCTATGGTAAGGAAAAAAAACTTTTCAAATACGTCAGAATTGTCGGAATTCTTAAGATCAGAACTGTCAGCAAATGGATTGGTTCAATCATTCTCAAGCAAATTCACAATTGCTGCAACATCACTTTCACCTTTTCTGATCCGTGTATTTTCAAGATCTGGATGCCTAAAGCTTGTTGGGTCTGACTGACTAATTATCTCACGTAATTGTATTACTGCCAGTACTCGGTTTTCAGCATTAAGATAATATTTGATATAGTTCCTGGTCGAAGGCTGAAACCTCGTGTTCCTCCCGACGTTTGAGTGCCCTTATTAATTATTTCTTCAATTGTTTGAACAACTCTAATGCCACCAAAAGGATTCCTGCTTTTCTGCTGCACTGAGAAGTAACCTTTTTGGAAATGCTGGTACAGCACAGGAAAAGTGTCTCTAAGTTGTGTAATTTGTGCGTAATAAAATGGTAAGTACCTTGCATAGTTAACTTTCCCTAAAGCAAAACCCCATGGAATAACTTGTCGAATGCAAGCCACGCACCGATTCCAGTTCCCCTCCCTGTCTGCTCAGCCTAACCTTAACAATGTTTCAACCATGTCGATGTATATCATCCAATATTTTGCCAAAGGTCCACTATTATGGCGTAAGTCATCTAAATATAGTAGAAATAAGTTTAAAACATCTAAACATGAATTATCATTCATTGCTATATCCACAGCCTCATGACAGGTATTCGCATCTATGCCTTGCAGAATACTTGTGTCTGTGTCAATTTTGAAGTACTCTTGCGGATGATTAAACTGTGACCAATACCTAAACCTCTTCCAAGCAATTCGCGTCAAAGTTTTGTAGGTTAGTTTGTGTAATCGAATTCCTCGACTGTAATGTTTTCCTTCCAAGAAATGACCCCCAATACCTTCCTGCAATGACCCCCAATTCTACAGCTATATCACGTAGATCTTTCCTTTGCATCTCCATACATCTTTCCAATGCTAGATATAAAATTGCTGATCGTGTGAAAATTGCCCTTTATTAGTAGAATTTCTATATATAAACATGAGGATGCTTCCATGCAATTTCAGTCGCTTTCGCAAAAAGAGCTTGATCTAAAAACACTGCAGTGCCGTCTAATTCGAGTGAGAACATAATTTGTAAGGCACTGTCAATAATTGCTTTAACGGTAGACATTTCAGTCGCAGGGGTATTAACTGTTGGCAAATACCCCTGCATCTTTCTCCAAATATAAATCGTCCCGTATGCGAATGTTGTAACCAGTCCATGAACTAATTGTCTGATTATCTGCACTGAGAAGGCGTGTTAACACCCATAAGTGATTGCTACGTTTGGCTTGTGTTGTAACCGCTTCATTTGTTTTAATAACATCCAATGGTTTAATAACAGGCGGTTCTTGTTTTTCCTTAACACTGTGAATTGGTAGTGAAGTATCTGAAGTTTGAATAGTTCGTTTCTTATCTTTCCTGTGTACTGAGGTTTGTTGAGGTACATTGCACATAAGAAAGACCTGGGGTGTACAATAATTCCATTTACTCGATGTGATGATCCTGCTCCACTCAAAGTTTCCTCTAGTCCATTGATGTTGTCAAATGGAAGTACAGGGCAGACATCTTGATGGATATTAGCAGGTAGTGGAATGTCATCACTTTCCATTGAAGCCATTTTATCAATTGCCAATGCTGTGTCAATTTCTTCTAATGCAGTATAAGAACATGCATGACCCAGTCGATTTAAAATCTTGATCAATTCCACATACCAGTGAGAGTCTTTATAACCATGGAAGCAAGACATGCTTGGATGTTTTCACTTTGCCAATACTTACAGCAGTGACAATATCCTGGCTTATTGATCACGCAAGCCTGTTTCTCGAGAAGAGCAAACAGGCTTGCGTCTTACCTCCAAGTAAGACACGCAAAATGTTTGAACGGTTTCAGGCACATGTACATAATCTGCAGTTAGCTGAACAGCTTGAGGGGGCCAATTATATTCAAACTCAGTAGCCTGGATCTGGTTTCTCATGTACGTAACTGCTTGGCTACATATAAAGGTTGCATAGGAAAGTCCTTTTAACCTGAAATAACTTGCAAACGGAGAGAAGTACACTTATGAAAGTGAGATAACGGTATAGTAAAGCGACTACGCCCGATCGAATGCAACCGATATCAGCGTCTCTAGTGGCGAAATGCGGAAGTTAGCCATTGCAAATCGAAAACGAAAAGAGATAGAGCAACACTTCCAATTAAAAAGTTGTACAGCACCAATTAATTAGTACAAAACGACATTTGTTTAACACGGATAAGATAAATAGTCGCCTGAATACCCTAAAATGTCCGAAATCGATGCGCGACCTTTTCTGTGAACGTTTGAAGGGAACAGGCATAGGTATGAGCAAATACACACAATTTATTGCATAAATGCGTACTTATGTCAATATAGTTTGATGACGTCAGACAAAACAAAAACAAAAAAGGCAAACTGGCGCACAGTGATAAAAAGTTAATGTCGAGTATGTTCGAAGAGTTCGCCATTGCCCACGATACACATTTGTATTCGTGAAAGTAACGGTGGAACACTCCCTCGTCCGACCAAAGAATGTTGGATAAAAAGTCTGAGTCACCTTCGACATTAATAAACGCCCAGTTGCACCAATCAAATCGACACTCACTGTCCCGTGGTAACAGTTCTTGCTGCGGAGTGACACGATAGGGATGTGCACCTTGAGCATGCAGTATTTGCCATACACGGGCCCGTGTTAAGCCACTCGCCCTGCTGATATCTCTTGTACTGCTTTGTGGATGAGCTAGTGCATATGCCAAAATATCATCTGTGTTTATACGCATACCTGCACCCACTGGTCTGCCAGAACGATAACGACTTTTGTGCTTCCTGTCTCTCTGAGCCGTCTCACTACACTTGCGATGGTAACCGCACTTGGATGTGGCCCAGCTGGAAAATGAACGGCATATTCCTGTGCAGCTAGCTCCGCGTTTCGTTGGCATTCGCCGTAAATAAGCACAATCACGCAGCAATATTGGAAGTGAGTGAAGCTCGCCATTCTCACACAGCGCACGTAGACCTAAACTTCTGATCAGGGTAAAACCTGCTACTGGTTTTTATATCGTAGGTACGGTACAACGTCACAATCTGCATTTGTATACGGCTACATTTGCGAAATGTGAATATGCAGATTCGAATCGTCGCGCTTCCATTTCGGACATTTTAGGGTATTCAGGCGACAATTTACCTTATTCGTGTGAAACAAATGTCGTTTTGTACTAATTAATTGATGCTCTACAACTTTGTAATTTAAAATGTTGCTCTATCGCTTTTCGTTTTCGATTTGCAATGGCTAACTTCCGCATTTCGCCACTAGGGCCGCTGCTATCAGATGCATTCGATCGGGCGTAGTCACCTTACTATACCGTTATCTCACTTGCATAACTGCACCTCTCTCCGTTCGCAAGTTATTTCAGGCTAAAAGGACTTTCCTACGCACCCTGTATACACTGAAGAGCAATTTAATTAGAGATACCTGTCTAGCAACGTGCAGCACCACTTTTCGCCCTGATGACGGCGGCGATTCGTCTCGGCATGGACTCGACAAGACACCGGAAGCGTTGGGAAGCCATACGGATCCACGACCCCTGAACAAGCTCCCACAGTTCACGAAGATTTGATGGAGGGGGTCGGAGCCTCGAACATCTCTCTCGACGGCATCCCAGATGTGCTCGATGGGATTGAAGTCAGGTGACCTAGCTAGCCAAGGAAGCGAGGTCACGTCGGTGGAGTGTTCATCCAACCATTCGGATACAATTCGGGAGCGATGGCACGGTGCATTGTCTTGCTGCAGGATGAAGTCCGCAGTGGGACGTTGAAGACGCACAAACGGGAGCAAATGGTCGCCCAGGATATCCCGGTAACGTTGACCTGTGAGGGACGATGTCACACGTACCAGGGGTCCCATTTCAGTCCACGTAAACAGTCCCCAAACGAGAATGCCACCCCCACCAGCTTGAAGAGTACCCTGCTGACAAGAAGGATCCATCGCTTCATGTGGTTTGCGCCGTACTCGTATCCTGCTATCCGCATGTACCAACGTGAATCTTGACTCATCAGTTCAGGCAACATTTTACAACATGTCTAGGGTCCAGTGGCGATGTTCCCGCGCCCATGCTAATCTTTGCACCCTGTGTTGTGCGGGCAGCAGAGGTACCCTCGTGGGACGATGGCTTCTGTACCCCGTAGCGAGGAGATGGTTCTAGATGGTGTGGCTGCTTACACGTTTTTGTGCACCAGCGTTAAATTGCCGAGTGACTTCTTGCACTGTGGCCCGTCTATCCGCTGTTACAATGCGAACTAGCCGACGATGACTCCGCTCATCCACACGCTGTTGTCCATGGCAGTTGGCCCTTGCAGGGATGGTTTTACCGGATTCGATGTACTCACGGTGCACCCGTGACACAGTGGCTCGTGAAAATCCCAGTGTCTGCACGACTTCCGAGATGGAGTGACCCATTCGTCAGGCCCCGAAAATTTGCCCACGATCAAATGTGCTTAGATCCTTCGTCTTACCCATACTGCGCCCGACTCTTACTGATTCCCGTCGCATCACTCCTTATATTGTCGGATCGCTGCATACGTCATGTCGTTTCCGTTTACAGGGCCGCCCACAGCACCACATTTGCATAACGCCAGCTGTCTCTAATTCAATTGCTCTTCTGTGTATACTGTATACAGTATATGTTACTTTTATATCATCATCATTGTCAACCATTATCAATCCACTGCTGGACGAAGGTCTCCCCAAGTTTCCTCCACAACGGTCTGTCTTGTGCCAGTCTCCTTCATGTCACCCCTGCATACTTTCGAATTTCATCCACCCATCTCCCATGTGGTCTTCTTCTGGGTCTTTTCCTGTCCCTTGGAATCCAATCTAAAATTTCGGCTGTCCATCGATGATGTGTCCTTCTGGCAGTATGTCCAGCCCATTGCCATTTCAGGGATTTAACTCTGATCATGATGTCTTCCACTCTTGTCATTTTTCGGATCCACGAGTTCCTCTTCTTATCTCTCCTGGTTACACCAAGTATGCACCTCTCCATGCTTGTTTGAGTTGTCTGCAGCCTTTGTATGTCTCTTTTAGTTAAGGTCCACGTCTCTGCACCATACGTAAGCACTGGAAGGATGCATTGATCAAACACTTTTCTTTTAAGACATAATGGCAAATTGCTCTTGAAAATTATGCTGTTTCTTCCAAAAGCTCTCCAGGCAAGTTTTGTACGCCGATTAATTTCTTCATCAATGTGACCCTCACTTGATATCTGCTGTCCAAGATAAAGGTACGTGTCTGTTATCTCCAGCTTTTCTCCATCAATCGATAAATCTTCATTTCTTGTAAAAGCACTGAACATCACTTTTGTCTTCTGAAAGTTCATTTTTAATCCCACTTCTTTACTCTTGTCAGCAAGTTCCTGGACCATACTCTGCAGCTATGATGGGGTGGTTGCAAAAATGACTACATCATCAGCAAAACGAAGGTGGGTTAGATAATCTCCATTAATCTTTATCCCCTTGTTTTCCCAGCTCAGCGACTGAAAAACACCCTCCAATGTGACATTAAAGAGCTTCGGAGATATGGTGTCACGTTGTCTCACTCCCTTTCCAATTTTTACGTGTGTTGTATTTTCAAACAGCCGAATCTTTGCACTTGCATTTTCATAGATGTTATTAATAATATTAATGTATGCATCTTCAATACCGCAGGTTTTCAGAGCCATTGCAACTGCTGATGGTTTTACCGAATCAAAGGCTTTTTCATAATCGATAAAAGCCATGCACAATGGAAGTTCATATTCCCTCGCTCTTTCAATTAGTTCTCTCAGTACGTGGATATGATCTATTGTGCTGTAGCCACTCCTGAATCCAGCTTGTTCTCTCGGTTGAGCCATGTCCAGTGTTACCTTCAAGCGGTGTGAAAGAACTTTAGTGAAGATTTTATAAATTACTGATAGGAGGCTAATAGGTCTGTAGTTTCCGAGATCCTCAATGTCACCTTTCTTATGTAGCAGGATCATTGTAGCGGTGTTCCAATCCTCAGGAATCTTTCCTTCATTAAGGCATCGAGTGAAAATTTGGGCGAGTACTGTTTCGATTTCTCCACTTGCTTCTTGTATGATGTCTACAGTAATTCCATCTTCTCCTGGAGCTTTTCCCCGCTTCATGTTCTTGATTGCATGTGTAACTTCTGCTGGAAGGACTGGAGGAACTCTGGTACTGGTATCTTTCATGATGTCTGGAGTGCATGTATCATCCCTTTCATATAATTTGGAGTAGAAATCTTTCACTCTTGTCAAAATTTCGCCTCTATTTCTTGTTACAGAACCATCTTCTTTTCTCAGTGCCATAATTTGTTTTCTTCCCTTACTGAGATGTCCCTTTGCTATCTTCAGGCTTTGGTTGTTTTCAATTGCTTTCCTCACTAGTTCACAGTTGAATTTTCTTACGTCTTCAGTGATACTTTTTCTTACTGTCTTGCATAGCTCTATATATTCCACTTTGGAAGTCACATCTCCTTTAGTTGTCCTCATCTCTCTTCTTTTTTGCATCAACATTTTCGTTTTTCCTGATAATTTGTTTACATGCAACTTGTTCTTAGACCCAGCTAATTTTGTTGCTGTTTCCATAAGAGCTTTGGTTACTTTTCTGTTAACTTCAGAGATGTCCACTTCTTCCGATGTTAGGCCTTCTAAAGCAGAGAACCTGTTCTTCAGTTCCAACTTGAAGGTATTATGGTGTTTTTTAAGGTTGGTTATGTCAATAGATTTTGTTTGTCTTATGAGCTTGCCACGTTCAAGTTTAGTGTTGAGGTGTATCTTACATCTCATCAATCTATGGTCACTACCTGTGTTGAACTTGTTTAGCACACTGCAGTCTTCTATGACGAATTTTTTGTTACACATAATAAAATCAATTTCACTTGTCGTCCCATTTGGATGTCTCCATGTCCATTTCCTGTGTGGCTTTTTCTTGAAGAAGGAGTTCAAGATGAAAAACCCTTCTGCCTCTGCAAACTCAACGAGAGTATTTCCACGCTGGTTTCTGTTGCCGTGACCGAATTTACCTACTGAAGTTTTATTCTGTTGCCGTTGCCCTATTTTTGCATTGAAATCTCCCATAATTATTTTCAAGTGCTGCTTACCTTTATTATTTAGATGACAAATTTCCTCATAAAGTTCTTCAATTTCTTCTTCAGGATGACTTGTGGTGGGTGCATAAGTTTGAATAATCTGAGCCTGGTATCTTTTCGAGAGTTGGATAACAAGTCGTGCAGCTCTGTCAGAGGAACTTTCAACTTCTACAACTTTATCCTTCAGTTTCTTGTTTATTATAAATCCAACACCACTAGTTCTGCCAGTATCTGTCCCACGATAGTAGAAGAGATGTCCACTTTTCAGTTCGATGAGATCTTCTCCTTTTCTCCTTACCTCACTTAGCCCGACGATGTCCCACTTGATCCTTTGTAGTTCCTCTTCCAATTCAAGAAGCCTTGAATCAGAAGATAGGGAGCGTCCATTATACGTAGCCAAAGGTCAGCATCAGATGGCAGCCTAGTGCGGTCCTCCGGGGATTCTTAGCACCCTCTGCCTTCATGTCGCACTGGCCGCTGCCTTGGCCAGGTACATTCCAGCTGCCGGAGACTGAGGGCCAAGATTTAAGTTGTGGAATCATTTTGGAGGGGTTTGGCCATAACTCACCACGCTGGCCAAGCGGGTTGGTGAGTGTGGGATAGAATTTCCTCTAATCCCGATGGTATAGTTATACCGCTATTGGCGGTCGTCAGAGCCCTTTTAGTGGGAACAGGATGCACCACGAGAAGGCGGGGTTGACATTTGTCAAGGAGATGCTGTGATGTTACGCATCACCTGACCTTACATCCCTACTTTTATATATGACGGCTAAATCTACTTTGACGTAGTCTACTTATAATCTTTTACAAATATTAATAAACATATATTAATTAATGCTTTGTGTACATATTTTGTACACTAATAAAAGTAGAATTTCATGCTGATTAACTTTTATGTCGACATATTTTTACCTCTGATCCTTAGATTTTGTGCTACAATTTCTTTTGTGACCAATATAATTACTTTTTAAAACGGCAGCCATTTTCTACAAATGGAGCCCTACACATTTTCTAACACTACACACATACAGCTAACAAAAAATTGCAATTTTTTCTCTTTACTTGGTACTAAACTTCAAACTGTCTCATGGACTTGAAGTAATCCGCGGAGAGACTAGTGCCATGTTTATTAACCGTTTGTTAAGCTTTGATGAGCTGCTTTGGCTGTGTATTCTGATTTCTTTGGAACTGTAAGATGTTTTTCTCATTCCGTTCTTGCTTTTGTGTTGTATGTTTTTGTTATTTCGCACAAAGACTTATTTATGCTTAATAAATGCTACTGTAAGATCTTACGCAACGGAGTAATAAAAGCAAATCACTACTTGTAGGCAAAAAGCTGGGATTAATCTTGGAAAAGCTAAATATATTGACAGAGTGGCTCAGACTGTGTTCGCTAGTGCTCATCTTTCTAAAACGAAATTCCGTAAAAACATTTTTGAGAAAAGAAGTTCGTGAAGACTTGATACATAAATCAGTTTGCCATGAATATTTCTGCCCTTCGTTAGTGCGCTTTAATCAGACATGCAGATCCTTTCGTTGGAGTGATTAGCACGTCTGATTAGGATATTCTTATTTTCATTTTTTCGTGCTGTTGGAACTCATTAATTTCTTACTGACTGTGCTTTACGCTTAAATATCTTCATGTCTGTGTCATTACCACCGCACGGTCGCAGCCCTTTCGGGGTCTTTCCACAAATATTAAGACGCACTTAATTTTGAAAAGATTAGCAAGAAGAGGACGTCACTACTCATTTTATGAGGAGAAGCAGTTTGGGAAATGCAACATATGTTTTTGAACACAGAGAAACGGCTGTCAAAAAAATGATCTCTGAACTTGTGTTGTTCGGATTCATTCAGAAGGGTTTTTTTGTTGTTGTTTTATCTGTTCGGAACTGGGCTTTTGTGACGTGTACTCTAATTTAACTTCTCTTTTTAGTTTCTTTCTCTATGTAAATTTGAATTCGTTCTCCTTCGCGTTTCTCAAACTTAACGTGATATCTTCTCTCTCTCTGGTTGGCAACACCCTGAGCAGGGGCGGGTTGGCGGTTGCAAAAAGGTCCTGGAAATGTCTGCAAATGGTCCCGTTCAGTTGTAGTTCTGCGGTACTATTGTATCACAACTGAAAATCCCTTTTTTTTTTTATTTAAGAAACAAAACAAAAAGTACAGTTGCTCTGGAAACAGTGGTACTGGAGAAGGAGGGGGGAGTTAAAAGTACACCCGTCATCCTTAAATTGAAGTTGGTGTTGAGGAAAAATTTTCATCGGCCCATGCCAAGATTTTACTGCAGAAAAGTTGTACTGCAATTTTTCTGTTGTGGACAATCACCGTTAGAAATTTCAAGATATTTAAATACCGTGGCAAACTCACTCAATCGACGTGGAAAAAGTGAATAACCAGGTTTAAACCACTAGTTTAGTTATGTTTGTAATTGCGCAGGACAAGCTTCTAATTTTGGACACACTCAATATTCATATTTGTTTAAAATTTTCTCTTAAGAACGCTGAAGTAAGAACATCAAAATTTAAAAAATAATTCTTATATAGCCTTTTCACGCTTGACAGATCGTAAAATAATCTTGATTTTCATACTTTGAGCCTCCAGTTTTTAAATTTTTAACGAAGGGGTCGGAAATTCCAGCAAATATTTGAGAGAGAGAGAGAGAGAGAGAACTGCTAGTACCAAAAATCCTTTTCGCATAAGACATGATTTTTAACTTTAAATAAATGAAAAAAAATACCGAACTTTTACACTGTAAAATTTTCTATTTGTACTGCATTTTTTTGTAATTTTTCTATTGTGGACAATCACAGTTAGAAATTTAAAGATTTTTAAATGTCGTGGCGAATATATTCTTCATTTAGTGATCATATATTCATATATGTTTCAATTACAAAACGTGCTTTTATGCTGCGGTTATGTATTGTAAAGACACCTTACTAAATAACGTAAACAAAACATTTTGCAACTTCATGTTGAAATGATATCTCCGTAAATGCCTTCATCTGCAGCATTTGTCAGTTATCACAAGGAACGTAGGCTGCGTAGGTAGAACATTTCAAGGGAAAGGGATCGTATATGAACTTCCCCGCAAATAATCTTACAGTTATTTCAAAATAAGTTCTTGATATTACTATTAGCTTTGACGACCGCCAATAGCGGTATAACTATACCATCTGGATTAGGGGAAATGCTATCCCACACTCACCAACCCGCTTGGCCAGCGTGGTGAGTTATGGCCAAACCCCTCCAAAATGACTCCACAACTTAAATCTTGGCCCTCAGTCTCTGGCAGCTGGAATGTACCTGGCCAAGGCAGCGGCCAGTGCGATATGAAGGCAGAGGGTGCTAAGAATCCCCGGAGGACCGGACTAGGCTGCCATCTGATGCTGACCTTGGCTACGTATAATGGACGCTCCCTATCTTCTGATTTAAGGCTTCTTGAATTGGAAGAGGAACTACAAAGGATCAAGTGGGACATCGTCGGGCTAAGTGAGGTAAGGAGAAAAGGAGAAGATCTCATTGAACTGAAAAGTGGACATCTCTTCTACTATCGTGGGACAGATACTGGCAGAACTAGTGGTGTTGGATTTATAATAAACAAGAAACTGAAGGATAAAGTTGTAGAAGTTAAAAGTTCCTCTGACAGAGCTGCACGACTCGTTATCCAACTCTCGAGAAGATACAAGGCTCAGATTATTCAAACTTATGCACCCACCACAAGTCATCCTGAAGAAGAAATTGAAGAATTTTATGAGGGAATTCGTCATCTAAATAATAAAGGTAAGCAGCACTTGAAGATAATTATGAGAGATTTCAGTGCAAAAATAGGGCAACGGCAACAGAATGAAACTTCAGTAGGTAAATTCGGTCACAGCAACAGAAACCAGCGTGGAAATACTTTCGTTGAGTTTGCAGAGGCAGAATGGTTTTTCATCTTGAACTCCTTTCTCAAGAGAAAGCCACACAGGAAATGGACATGGAGACATCCAAATGGGACGACAAGTGAAATTGATTTCATTATGTGTAACAAACAATTCGTCATAGGAGACTGCAGTGTGCTAAACAAGTTCAACACAGCTAGTGGGCATAGATTGGTGAGATGTAAGATGCACCTCAATACTAAACTCGAACGTGGTAAGCTTATAAGACAAACAAAATGTATTGACATAACCAACCTTAAAAAACACCATAATACCTTCAAGTTGGAACTAAAGAACAGATTCTCTGCTTTAGAAGGCCTAACATCGGAAGAAGTTGATATTTCTGAAGTTAACAGAAAAGTAACCAAAGCTCTTATGGAAACAGCAACAAAATTAGCTGGGTCTAAGAACAAGTTGTATGGGAACAAATTATCAGGAAAAACCAAAATGTTGATGCAAAAAAGAAGAGAGATGAGGACAACTAAAGAAGATGTTACTTCCAAAGTGTAATATATAGAGATATGCAAGACAGTACGAAAAGGTATAACTGAAGACGTAAGGAAATTCAACTGTGAACTAGTAAGGAAAGCAATTGAAAACAAACAAAGCCTAAAGATTGTGACGTAGCTGCCAGCAGGACGAACACGACATAAAGGCAGATAGCAATCAGAACGAACGTCTGTGTAGCTCAGTTGGTAGAGCGACTTGTTCCGGAATAAGCAGACTCGGGTTCGAATCCCGGCGTAGACAAAAATGGTGGAGAAATTTACTTCGTTATAATGGCGCCCGAACTATCCGGATGACCAGGCCGTCCAAAATCTCGCAATGGTGTGATGTTATTTCCACACCGCGAGATAGGAAATATCAGAAAATCACTTCTCCAGCGCTTCGAAAAATAAAAAAATGTGTGATGTTGCATTCCACACACCAGATTGACTGGGAGTTCTCAAGTGCATGTTCTACAGTGGATGGCTGCCTGCAACAATTCATGGTCACGGCTGAACCGTGGGCCATGCCCCCGGCCCTCTTTCGGGGTGGAGGGAGATGTGACGTACATGCCAGCAGGACGCACACGACATAAAGGCAGATAGGAATCAGAATGAACGTCTGTGTAGCTCAGTTGGTAGAGCGACTTGTTCCGGAATAAGCGGACTAGGGTTCAAATCCCGGCGTAGACCAAAACTGACGGAGAAATTTACTTCGTTATAAAATAGCAAAGGGACATCTCAGTAAGGGAAGAAAACAGATTATGGCACTGAGAAAAGAAGATGGTTCTGTAACAAGAAATAGAGGCAAAATTTTGACAAGAGTGAAAGATTTCTACTCCAAATTATATGCAAGGAATGATACATGTACTCCAGACATCATGAAAGGTACCAGTACCAGAGTTCTTCCAGTCCTCCCAGCAGAAGTTGAACATGAAGCGGGGGAAAGCTCTAGGAGAAGATGGAATTACTGTAGACATCATACAAGAAGCAAGTGGAGAAATCGAAACTGTACACGCCCAAATCTTTACTCGATGCCTTAATGAAGGCAAGATTCCTGAGGATTGGAACAACGCTACAATGATCCTGCTACATAAAAAAGGTGACATTGAGGATCTCAGGAACTACCGACCTATCAGCTTCCTATCAGTAGTTTATAAAATCTTCACTAAAGTTCTTTCACACCGCTTGAAGGTAACACTGGACATGGCTCAACCGAGAAAAAGCTGTATTCAGGAGTGGCTACAGCACTATAGATCATATCCACGTACTGAGAGAACTAATTGAAACAGCGAGGGAATATGAACTTCCATTGTGCATGGCTTTTATCGATTATGAAAAAGCCTTTGATTCGGTGAAACCATCAGCAGTTACAATGGCTCTGAAATCCTGCGGTATTGAAGATGCATACATTAATATTATTAATAACACCTATGAAAATGCAAGTGCAAAGATTCTGCAGTTTGAAAATACAACACACATAAAAATTGGAAAGGGAGTGAGACAAGGTGACACCATATCTCCGAAGCTCTTTAATGCCATATTGGAAAATGTCTTTCAATCACTGAACTGGGAAAACAAAGGGATAACGATTAATGGAGATTATCTAACCCACCTTCGTTTTGCTGACGCAGTCATTTTGGCAACTACCCCATCAGAGCTGCAGAGTATGATCCAGGAACTTGCTGACAAGAGTAAAGAAGTGGGATTAAAAATGAAGACAAAAGTGATGTTCAATGATTTCAGAAGACAAAAGTGATGTTTAATGCTTTTACAAGAAATGAAGATTTATCGATTGATGGAGAAAAGCTGGAGATAACAGACACGTACATTTATCTTGGACAGCAGATATCAAGTGAGGGTCACATTGATGAAGAAATTAATCGGCGTACAAAACTTGCCTGGAGAGCTTTTGGAAGAAACAGCATAATTTTCAAGAGCAATATGTCATTATGTCTCAAAAGAAAAGTGTTTGATCAATGCATCCTTCCAGTGCTAACGTATGGTGCAGAGACGTGAACCATAACTAAAAGAGACATACAAAGGCTGCAGACAACTCAAAGTAGCCTGGAGAGGTGCATGCTTGGTCTAACCAGGAGAGATAAGAAGAGGAACTCGTGGATCCGAAAAATGACAAGAGTGGAAGACATCATGATCAGAATTAAATCCCTGAAATGGCAATGGACTGGACATACTGCCAGAAGGACAGACCATCGATGGACAGCCGAAATTTTAGATTGGATTCCAAGGGACAGGAAAAGACCCAGAAAAGACCACATAGGAGATGGGTGGATGAAATTCGAAAGTATGCGGGAGTGACATGGAGGAGACTGGCACAAGACAGACCGTTGTGGAGGAAACTTGTGGAGACCTACGTCCAGCAGTGGATTGATAATGGTTGACAATGATGATGATGATGACATCCCATAATGACCATTATCTAGTATTGTTCTGCAACTTTATCAAATATGGGTGAGTATTTTCACTACTTTAAGTAAAGTAGTGAAATTTTTTTAGCCCTGTTTAGCTGTTAACATACGTAGATTGTTGTGCCTCTCGATTTTTTCTGATGCCGGGCCTCTCGAAACATTTCAGGATGAAATGAATGGTCAAAGAAACTATAGAAATAGAAATGCCTTCCGCACTTCGCGGTTGAGAAAGACATCGGTTAATTGCACGGGGAGAAAGGAGTGGAAGTTTGGAAGAGGAGATTTTTTTGGAAGAGGAGGTTTTTTTAATGCCTAAACAGATTAATCCTAGTTTTTGGGCTCGTTCGGGCCCGGGCGGGCTAGGGCTGACATACTTCGGGCTCGGGCTCTTAAAATTGAACCCGAACTCAGCTCTTATGAGCACAGCACTAATAGCTCCTACAACCAACGGGAGTAAAATCAACTACCCTCCTTCCTTGGGGAATATATAGAACATCTTGTACACTCCCCCGCCCTCCTGCAACATACGGTAAAAACATTCTCGTTCCTCAGCTACGGTAAAACACTCTCGTTCCTCAGCACACAACTGAACCCAGAAGTTCGCAAACACACATGGCTCATCTATTGTAGTTGGGATTCTAGCAGTTGCCTGGTGAGGGGATTTTTAACCCTAATTCAAAATAGTTTTTTTCCCGCTTGTTATAATTACATTATTTTGTTTATAAAAAAGTGTTGTGGTTCAGTTGTGTGTTTAAAATAACTGAACTGAAAACATTTTTAAGAAAGTAAGAAAGAAAGAGGTAAAATATACGGTAGGGGCCCACCGGGATATGTCTTGCTGTCCCGGTGGGCCAATCCGCCCCTGACCTTGAAGTCAAAACGTATGATGTGTGTATGTATCAGATGAGAACTGGACGACAATGTTTGAGCAGCAGCAGTATGAGGAGATGTTGGTAGTATGACGATATAATAATAATTGCGAAATTGAATTACTTGAAGCTGTGATCTCTTGACGTCTGCGTATTATATATTTAGTGTTGGTGTTTTTTTTTTCATTAAACGTTCCCTCACAAGTAAATTGTATTAGTTCACTAATATTGTTGAAGACTGAGTTGCGCTAAAGGATATTTAGCTCAATAAAGACTAATCGTAAGTAAGATTTTCAGACGTACTTGAATGACTCCTGTTTCACTGTAGGTGAAGTTGTGAGACTGCTTTATGTAGTGTTCTGACAGCGAACATTTCCACGAACATTACACTTTTTAATTTTTATTGCAATATATTAGCATCGTATAACAGAAATACGAACTTTGAAATCTGGAAACTAAAAATCTGGTGATTTGTTTTTGTAACGGGAAGTTTCGGAAATAGTATAATTATTTTCTTCACTAGGAGAATTTCGAGATATGACATCTGAATGAGTAGGTAAATTGCTTATTCGGAATTATGCACTGAAGTAGCAAATCAGTAGGAACACCCAATAGCAATCAGACACGTGATATCATCACTTACACACACAAGCAATGACATAAAATGATTTTATAAACAGCTCACTGCAAAGGATTTAAGCGCGTGCGAAGCGTAGATAGCAGAAATATGGAAAAAACTCGTTAGTTAAGCAGCATTAAAAGAGGAATGATAGTGGGAGCTAGGCGGAAAAGTACAAGCATCTCAGAAACAGCAAACCCTTCTCGGCTATGCAAGAACAACTATATCGATGTTGTCCAATGAATAGTGCCCAAACAACAAAACAAGCAGTCAGCGGTCTTCCTGTGAGAGGAAAAGACTGATCGATGTTTGAGGGACGGCAGCTGGGGAGGATTGCACGAGGTAACAGACGCAATCCGTAGCGTCAAATAACAGTGCAGTACAATAGCTGTCTTGTGGATAATTTCAGCACACATGCCCCGCTGCACATTGGCGTGAATGGGCTGCAGTAGCCGACGTCCCCTTAGTGTACCACTAGTAAACTGACCAATTCGGGGTCCAAAACTGGACCCTTGAGGATTTCAAAAAGGTAGCCTGGTACGATGTATCACGTTTTCAGTTCATACATGCCGATGGACAGGCCAGAAAATGTCTTCAACACCACGAATCGACGGATCCCAGCAACCTAGCGTTAGCACTTCAAGCTGGTATAAGTAGTGCTATGATTTGCGGTCTGTTTTCATGGCGGGCATTGAGTGCCTTAATACCTCTGGAACAGAAATTAGATGCCACGAGATATCTTAACATCATTGAAGACCAGGTAGACCCGTACATGTGCATGATGTTTCATCATGGAGAGGGCTACTTACAGCAGGCTAATGCGGTATGCCACAAGACTCGGATAGTCACACAGGGGATGCAGGAGCACCAGACAATGACTCCGAAGTGCTGAAATGGCCTCCACAGCCCCTCCCTCACAGCGCACCATACGTGTCGGACTGGGGGCTCCGTCACAACCTATTGATTTCGTGTTACCTATACCTTATTGGACTTGGTTCTGTAGCATATATCTTGTTTAAAGTTCACCTGTGCCTGTTTCACCCGTTCGAGATCAACGGTAAAACATTTATTTAATCCTATCAACACTTCTTAGTTTTTTCAGGACCCACATTGGTTCTCGCCGTCGCGTGTTTGCGACGGATGCCCTATATCGTCACTTGGACTATTTCTGCTGTCATTATTAGTGCCGCTGCTGTAAGAAGTTCTAGTGCTTCTTTCCATGATACCGTGTGCTTTGTAAATCTTCTACATGCCGCCCCGGTGGCGCGGTGATCTAAGTGATGGCTTCTAATCATTCGTTCGAGTTGGGTCTGGGTTCGAATCACGGTGAAGCATGGATGTTGTGTTTGTCTTACGGCATTGGCTCTCTCCCTTCGATGGGACCAGTGACACTAAATTAGGGACGGGCGACTGCTTATAGCCCATTGAGTTGCTCACTGTGGTCGCTAAATACCTAACCAAAAAAAAAAAAAAAAAAAAAACCAAAAGAACAAACAAACTTCGGCATGACCTTAATATCTTGACATGTACTCATTCCACTGGTTTGTTTACCGCTGAGTATGAAACATCGTGGCTTCTGGTTATTTGAAGCCAGATGCTTCGGCGGTAGTTCCACTACCTCTTCTTCACTTGCTCAGACGTTACGGCACGTAGTGCTGTTGGCCAGACTGTTCAGTCGTCTATGACGTCATCTACGTCATTGAGGTCTTTCCCTCAGATGAGTAGTGCTTCTCATCTGCTTCTCACAGCGGTTCAGAACTAAGGAGAGGGAGATTTTAGGGGTCGTGAGCCCGTCCGAGCCAGTGGTATATCAGCCCAAATTTTATATTACAAGATAGAGCCCGGGCCCGAACGAGCCCGAAAACTGGCTAACCTCCTGTTCAACCATTAAAAAAAAACATCTCCTTTTCCACACTTCCACTCTCTCCTCCTTCTGCAATTAACCAATGTATTTCTCAAATGGGGAGTGGGGAAGGGACCTCTATCTATTTTTATAGTGTAACTGTACGATTTTCTTTCACCGTTCGTTTCCACCTGAAGTGCTTCTGGCGACCGGGAATCCAAAATGATTCGGGTGGTGCTGCAATTGTATGTTGCTCAAATAATGCTAATATTATCTCGCCATAATGTGCTGCAATATGTACGTTGTTAAATATAATTAGCAGGGAGCTACTGCGTGGAGATAGCGGAGTAAATTATCGTCGGCATGCTATTAACTATCCAATATCTATAGTTCTTGAAAATGCTTTTTCTTCTCTGCAGAAACACACTAATGCGCGGCCTATGGTATTTTCTACACAAGCCAGGAATAAGTAGCCATCTCGAATGCCCGCTCCCCAAATAGAACCAACTGCCGAATAATTCCCTTTACCAACTATATAAAGTGTCTCATTTGCTAAATCATATAAAATCACATTTAAATATAAAAAATTTTCTCGCTCTCCCTCTCTCTAAGAGCCCGAGCCCGCCCCAGCCCGAACCGCAGAAAATATTCTACAGCCCGAGCCCGCTCAGCCCGTCTCAGCTTTGACTGGGAACCACGGATACGAATCTCCATGGCCTTAAGTTACTATTTCTTTGCAATTTTAGTTTACTTACGTCATTTTTTAAAATCTTTTTTTTTTAATGTTTGCTGGCTGTTTATGAATTGTAGTTCGTAACCTGACAAGGAATATCTCGTTCTCGCCCTCATCTTTATAAACTGTGAATACAAAATAATGAATTTCTACTACTCTTTTACTCATTCAATTAGAGAACTCCATTTCACAGAAGAGTACAACAGACCGCCCTTAGCAGCCGCGGGGCCCGGTGCGAACCTAGCCCCGGGGCCATGGCTTTAACATTCCGCCCTACACTAGACATAAAACATACACTAGACTTAAAACACAGTTTATTACAGTTATCTTTACAGTTTAATCAAACGTCAAGGCGTTTGATAATTAACAAATAACGAAAGACAGCATTTAAAATTTTTTGAACACCACTGATATTTTGTAAATGCCTTAAATGATGTAGATAAAACAAGCACACCTGTATACGTTCTTCCCTCACAATGGCTCTGTCTCTACCTATTTTGGGACAATACTTACATTATTGAACTCACCTTATAAGAACTGGACTTTTCTTGCTTTTATCCCAGCAAAGTCAGCTATTAAATCATCAAAATTTATTTTGCTTGCTCTATCCTGTTCAATTGACAAAGTTACCAAAGACATCAATCTTTCTTGTGACATGGCAGATCTTAAATAAGATTTAATCAGCTTCAAGCGTGAAAACTGGGTTAGTAAATAATATCCTGTAGGCGATGAAGGCCTTAGGGAAAGGATTCTGAATTTTATTCATGTATCTTAAAGCACCGGCTGCAGTTTTGACATCAGATGGAAGTAACTCACGTAGCACAACTTTTTCGATAACTATCAGTGCACGGTGCACGTTGAAAGATATGACTTCAATACTAATGTTTTGCTTGACATAATATTGTAGTTTGCTGCTGATATTTAGGTAAATATAAATTCAGCAATCAATATTAAAAAAAAGAATAATTAAACGTACGAGACGGAGGTTAAAAAATAAAATGAAAATAATTGAAAATAAGAAATTTGCCCTCTCGCTCTTTCTCTCTCCCTCTCTCATTTTCTTTGTTAATGTATGAACCTGTCGCACACCCCTAAGCTATGCAACCCTAAATTTAACAAAAAAATTCATTTTATATATCAAAATTTTTGTAAATCCAAAAAATTCACGTACGTTTATATCCAAGTTCCCTAAAATCTTAGATGGTTGCACTCGGCAAATGTTCAAACTGCTTAAATATTTTGGAGGGGAGGCTGGGGGGGGGCTCTTATATGCTAAAATGCTTGATTTTGAGTAGCTTCCTTTTATCTAGAATTAAGATATTATGATATAGTGTTCCATGACTGATAGATGGCAGCACAATACCAGGGAGAACACAAGATGCACTAGATGAATGATATAAACATATGGGGAGCTCGAAAAACCAGATGAATGAGATAAACACACGGCTCGAAAAACCAATTTTGAAAATCAGTAAATCAAAACTACCATTAAAAAACATTACAACGTAAAAAAAAGTACTTTTGAAAAGTACTAAATTAAAACTACCCATAAAATAAAAAAACATTTCCGAAAAAAAAAAAAAAAGAAAAGAAAAAAGAGATTACAAAAAATGTATTTTTAATAAGTTACTTTTGAAATCTATAGTGCTACCTCAATTTTAGAACTTTTGTGGATGTTGTTCCTACATCACCACTTAAGAATAAAATTAATTCTAAAACCTTCATCTGTAGGAAAAGCTCTACAGAAATGACCTGGACAAATTCAGCAACAACAAAATCGCAAGGGCGTTTATGCACAGATTTTCTTTATAACATAAGAATAAATTTTTTAATACAATTTTGTTATTATAATGCGCTGTCCAGTAGTAAACTTTTGAACACTTTCAATACAGTGCCCGTTTTCATTCAATACTCATACTTGTGAGTAAATTTATTATATTACCAGCAAAAAATGTTTTCCTTACATTTTTCTTAAAAGCTTTTTCATTCCTCAGTAGATCTAAAAATATTTTTATTGTATTGAATTCAGCACAAAATTACAAGCGATATAACTATTACAGAATGTATTTATTCTAAAACAATACTATCAACGATCACCATTTCAAAAGTTCGCTTTGAACATATTACTTTCGGTTTATAATAATCTTCGGCATGATGTTAACTGATAGAACACTCATAAGTTCTAAAGACAATATGCCGCCCCGGTGGCGCCGTGGTCGTCCAAGCGATGGCCTCTGATCATTAGTCCGAAAGGGTCCGGGTTCGAACAATCCGGTGAGGAATCGATGTTGTGTTTGTTTTACGAGACTGGCTCTCTCCCTTCCATGGAACCAGTGACCCTAAATTAGGGACGGGTGACTGCTTATAGCCCATTGAATTGCTCATGGTGGTCGTTAATCCTCCAATCAAAAAAAACAAAACAATAGACAATATTTAAAAATTTACCTAAAGACAATCTAGGATGCATGCTGAAGCCACCGAGCACGCTCGTAGTCGGCATATGTGAAAGAATCACGTGCAAATATTCGAACTAGTAGCGTAGTTTACAGCTCGCGGGATGCCAGGACCCCAGACGAATAGAGGCCTCAGCCGCACCGGTGGCGCAGTGGTCTAAGCGATGGCCTCTGATCATTCGTCCGAAAGGGGTCCGGGTTCGAATCCCGGTGAGGCATGGATGTTGTGTTTGTCTTACGGCACTGGCTCTCTCCCTTCCCTGGAACCAGTGACGGGCGACAGCTTATAGCCCGTTGAGTTGCTCACGGTGGTCGTTAAACCTCCAATTATCTTACGGCACTGGCTCTCTCCCTTCCCTGGAACCAGTGACCCTAAATTAGGGACGGGCGACTGCTTATAGCCCATTGAGTTGCTCACGGTGGTCGTTCAACCTCCAAAAAAAGAAAAAAGAAAAACCCTCCAATTAAACAAAAAAAAAAAAAAAAAAGAAAGGAATAGAGGAATTCAATGTAACACCCGAACTAAGAAGACTGTCTTTTTTTTTTTTTTTTTTTTTTTGCAGGTTTAACGACCACCGGGAGCAACTCAATGGGCTATAAACAGTCGCCCGTCCCTAATTTAGGGTCACTGGTTCTAGGGAAGGGAGAGAGCCAATGCCGTAAGACAAACACAACATCCATGCCTCACGGGATTCAAACCCGGACCCCTTTTGGGCGAATGATCAGAAGCCATCGCTTAGACCACTGCGCCACCTGAGCGGCAAAGAGTGTCTTCAATATTTATGAATGTTGAGAAACTATCAAACAGACACGAAACGAACGCCCGATCGGGAAACAGTTCTAATATAGCTGCAGAAGAAAGAGACGGCCGCCCCAGTGGCGCAGTGGTCTAAGGCGCTGGCCTCTGATCATTCGTCCGTAAGGGGTCCGGGTTCGAATCCCGGTCAGGCATGGATGTTGTGTTTGTCTTACGGCACTGGCTCTTTCCCTTCCCTGGAACCAGTGACCCTAAATTAGGGACGGGCGACTGCTTATAGCCCATTGAGTTGCTCACGGTGGTCGTTAAACCTCCAATCAAAAAAAAAAAAAAAAAAAAAAAAGAAAGAGACGCCGAGGCTTTCTTCTATCGGTACTTCGACTTTGGCACACAAATGATTTGACGGCGCTTTGACTTACAAATGAAGAAGAGAAAGGTCATTACACTAGGCTACTCTTTAGTGCAACTGATAAAACTCTTCGAAAAATGTTGCAACACAAGCTTATACACTGAGTGCTCACTGCATTACGACCACCCCCATGGAAAGTGAGTTACACCCTATACTGGAGTACCGAGGAGGAGGGCGTGGTCGATAGGCTCAAGGGGTATATATGCTACTGTAAAAGCCCGAACATTGGTAAGGGCCGCGGATGGCTTAGTGGTCAACATTCGTGACCACTAAGCCATCCGCGGCCCTTACCACGGAGAGACCTCAGGTTCGATCCACTAAATATCCGCCGTGCGTCGGATGGGCACGTTAAGCCGTCGGACACCGGGTACTGGCCCCCCGGTGATAAATAAGGGCGTCTTCCTCCCCCTTTCTACCTCGCTTCCGTGTCACTTTCCTATCGGGCACTCTAGCCCAAATCTCCTAGCTTCCTATTTCTAAGAGTTGTTTAAGACCTGGAGTCAGACACTCCCTTCCTAAAATCTTCTACATATGATCTCTGAACATTGGTAAATCCTGGCATTTACCATACTAAGGTGGCAACAATCCGAAAAATACTTGTAAACGCTTTCATTTCGAGCTTTTACCAAACCATTTCGGTAAATGGTTTTTGTAAAAGCCAACACCAATTGGTAAAAGTGTGTTTTGTTTGTAAGTTTTAAAATACTGAAACAGTCATTTATATGTTGCATAATTTTTTATATGATATCTGTTGTACTGGGCCCATATTTTTAATTATCATTGTTTATTTTAAAAGTGTGTAATTGGAATAAGAAATTAGAATATCCTTATATTATGAGATGAAATGCTATATTTTTCACTATTAAACTAATACATTATAATAATTTGCCTTTACCAATTTAAATTTCAAACATACAGGTAATGTCCAGAATAACATTAAACATGACTGCTTTATTATTTTACTACATTTAATTAACGTATAACAAGAAAATGATCATGAAATAAAATAACTTATTAATTAGGATTTCCTTCAACATTATCAAATTATAATTAAACTTATTTGTAACAGCAAGGTTGACTGTTATGATATTTGGAGTTACAAAGTAGATTGGCTGATTTGCACACACACATCTTCGTGGTACACTTCTTTGAACAGGTGCATTTTTTGAATCCTTGTCCACCAACTAAAGAAAGCTTATTAACCACTTCACGTACACTCATTTTTTCCTTTCCGACTTCGATACCTAAACAATTTTCTTTGCACAAGGTAAATTGGTTTACTTAAAGCTCGAACATTGCAAGCTCTACTCAAGCTCGGACTTTTACAACTGGTGTTGGTAAATGCTGGCATTTACCGAAATGGTTTAGTGACAGCTCGAAATGAAAGAGTTTACAAGTATTTTTCGGACTTTTACCACCTTAGTATGGTAAATGACAGGACTTATCGGTCAAACCTAGGATTTACCAATTTTCGGGCTTTTACAGTAACATATATAAAATGTAAGGTCAGGTGATGCGTAACATCACAGCCTCTCCTTGACAAATGTCAACCCCGCCTTCTCGTAGTGCATCCTGTTCCCACTAAAGGGGCTCTGACGACCGCCAATAGCGGTATAACTATACCATCGGGATTAGAATCCCACCCTTACCAACCCGCTTGGCCAGCGTGGTGAGTTATGGCCACACCCCTCCAAAATGACTCCACAACTTAAATCTTGGCCCTCAGTCTCCGGCAGCTGGAATGTACCTGGCCAAGGCAGCGGCCAGTGCGACATGAAGGCAGAGGGTGCTAAGAATCCCCGGAGGACCGGACTAGGCTGCCATCTGATGCTGACCTTGGCTACGTATAATGGACGCTCCCTATCTTCTGATTCAAGGTTTCTTGAATTGGAAGAGGAACTACAAAGGATCAAGTGGGACATTGTTGGGTTAAGTGAGGTAAGGAGAAAAGGAGAAGATCTCATTGAACTGAAAAGTGGACATCTCTTCTACTATCGTGGGACAGATACTGGCAGAACTAGTGGTCTTGGATTTATAATAAACAAGAAACTGAAGGATAAAGTTGTAGAAGTTAAAAGTCCCTCTGACAGAGCTGCACGACTCGTTATCCAACTCTCGAGAAGATACAAGGCTCAGATTATTCAAACTTATGCACCCACCACAGTCATCCTGAAGAAGAAATTGAAGAATTTTATGAGGAAATTCGTCATCTAAATAATAAAGGTAAGCAGCACTTGAAGATAATTATAGGAGATTTCAATGCAAAAATAGGGCAACGGCAACAGAATGAAACTTCAGTAGGTAAATTCGGTCACGGCAACAGAAACCAGCGTGGAAATACTCTCGTTGAGTTTTCAGAGGCAGAAGGGTTTTTCATCTTGAACTCCTTTTTCAAGAAAAATCCGCACAGGAAATGGACATGGAGACATCCAAATGGGACGACAAGTGAAATTGATTTTATTATGTGTAACAAAAAATTCGTCATAGAAGACTGCATTGTGCTAAACAAGTTCAACACAGGTAGTGACAATAGATTGGTGAGATGTAAGATGCACCTCAACACTAAACTCGAACGTGGCAAGCTCGTAAGACAAACAAAATGTATTGACATAACCAACCTTAAAAAACACCATAATACCTTCAAGTTGGAACTGAAGAACAGATTCTCTGCTTTAGAAGGCCTAACTTCGAAAGAAGTGGATATTTCTGAAGTTAACAGAAAAGTAACCAAAGCTCTTATGGAAACAGCAACAAAATTAGCTGTGTCTAAGAACAAGTTGCATGTGAACAAATTATCAGGAAAAACCAAAATGTTGATGCAAAAAAGAAGAGAGATGAGGACAACTGAAGAAGATGTGACTTCCAAAGTGGAATACATAGAACTATGCAAGACAGTACGAAAAAGTATCACTGAAGACGTAAGGAAATTCAACTGTGAACTAGTGAGGTAAGCAATTGAAAACAACCAAAGCCTAAAGATAGCAAAGGCACATCTCAGTAAGAGAAGGAAACAGATTATGGCACTGACAAAAGAAGATGGTTCTGTAACAAGAAATAGAGGCGAAATTTTGACAAGAGTGAAAGATTTGTACTCCAAGTTATATGAAAGGGATGATGCATGTACTATAGACATCATCGAAGGTACCAGTACCAGAGTTCTTCCAGTCCTTCCAGCAGAAGTTTCACATGCAATCAAGAACATGAAGCGGGGGAAAGCTCCACGAGAAGATGGAATTACTGTAGACATCATACAAGAAGCAAGTGGAGAAATCAAAACAGTACTCGCCCAAATTTTCACTCGATGCCTTAATGAAGGGAAAATTCCTGAGGATTGGAACAACGCTACAATGATCCTGATACATAAAAAAGGTGACATTGAGGATCTCGGAAACTACCGACCTATCAGCCTCTTATCAGTGGTTTATAAATTCTTCACTAAAGTTCTTTCACACCGTTTAAAGGTAACACTGGACATGGCTCAACCGAGAGAACAAGCTGGATTCAGGAGTGGCTACAGCACAATAGATCACATCCACGTACTGAGAGAACTAATTGAAAGAGCGAGGGAATATGAACTTCCAGTGTGCATGGCTTTTATCGATTATGAAAAAGCCTTTGATTCGGTGAAACCATCAGCAGTTACAATGGCTCAGAAATCCTGCGGTATTGAAGATGCATACATTAATATTATTAATTACATCTATGAAAATGCAAGTGCAAAGATTCGGCTGTTTGAAAATACAACAGACATAAAAATTGGAAAGGGAGTTAGACAAGGTGACACCATATCTCCGAAGCTCTTTAACGCCACATTGGAAAAGGTCTTTCAATCACTGGACTGGGAAAACAATGGGATAAAGATTAATGGAGATTATCTAACCCACCTTCGTTTTGCTGATGACATAGTCATTTTTGCAACTACCCCATCAGAGCTGGCGAGTATGATCCAAGAACTTGCTGACAAGAGTAAAGAAGTGGAATTAAAAATGAACTTTCAGAAGACAAAAGTGATGTTCAATGCTTTTACACGAAATGAAGATTTATCGATTGATGGAGAAAAGCTGGAGATAACAGACACGTACCTTTATCTTGGACAGCAGATATCAAATGAGGGTCACATTGATGAAGAAATTAATCGGCGTACAAAACTTGCCTGGAGAGTTTTTGGAAGAAACAGCATAATTTTCAAGAGCAATATGCCATGATGTCTTAAAAGAAAAGTGTTTGATCAATGCATCCTTCCAGGGCTTACGTATGGTGCAGAGACGTGGACCTTAACTAAAAGAGACATACAAAGGCTGCAGACAACTCAAAGAAGCAGGCTTGGTGTAACCAGGAAAGATAAGAAGAGGAACTCGTGGATCCGAAAAATGACAAGAGTGAAAGACATCATGATCAGAGTTAAATCCCTGAAATGGCAATGGGCTGGGAATACTGCTAGAAGGACAGACCATCGATGGACAGCCGAAATTTTAGATTGGATTCCAAGAGGCAGGAAAAGACCCAGAAGAAGACCTCATGGGAGATGGGTGAATGAAATTCGAAAGTATGCGGGAGTGACATGGAGGAGACTGGCACAAGACAGACCGTTGTGGAGGAAACTTGTGGAGACCTACGTCCAGCAGTGGATTGATAATGGTTGACAATGATGATGATGATGACATCCCATAATGACCATTATCTAGTATTGTTCTGCAACTTTATCAAATATGGGTGAGTATTTTCACTACTTTAAGTAAAGTAGTGAAATTTTTTTAGCCCTGTTTAGCTGTTAACATACGTAGATTGTTGTGCCTCTCGATTTTTTCTGACAGACCGTTGTGGAGGAAACTTGGGGAGACCTTCGTCCAGCAGTGGATTGATAATGGTTGACAATGATGATGATGAAGATATAAAAGGTTTGTTGTTCAACTGAGAGCGAAGATTGGTAAAAACCAAGGATTTATCGGAGTTTATGAAAGCCAAATTGTGGGCCCACGAAGGGTTGGTGCGTCCATCTCCAGAACGCTACAGTGGTGGACTGTGCGATGGTCTATGTGGTGACCGCGTACCAGAAGTGGGCCTTAAATGGCGAAAAAACCAGACAGAGACACAATTGGGAAATGCGGGGAGAGGTGGATTCCACAGGTGAATGACGGGTCCCTAACTTGTACAGGGCAACAGCGCATCACGGTTTCGTAGTTGACAGCCCAGTACAAAATGAGTAAACCAAGAGCAATAACCCGAGCGACTATGCGTCGCACGCTGGCACGGATGGACTACAGGAGCAGAGGGTACCCAACCCACTCCTAATAACGGTCCATCGATGTAAACGAATCTATTACCAACAGAATGAGGAATGGACGACAGAAAATCGGAAGCAGGTGTGATAGTCCGATGACTCACGATATGTACCCTATTCGGCAGATGGCCGAGTCTGTATAAGGCGTCAGCAACATGGGGCTACAGATCCTTTATTCATATGGCATCGACTATCGAGGCCATAGAGGCGCTTGTACGATATGGGGCATGTACTACTATTCCCTCTAACTCTGACGTAGATATACAAAACATATTGAACAACAGAGGTTAGACAATAAACATGCAACAAAGAATGATCTCAGCATTCGACCGCATTAGAATTGCGCCAAACAGAACTATCACTGTTGTAGGTCGGATAGCTGCTTGGTGTTAGCTTTGACGACTATTCTCGGATTAGGAATCGCAACCAGGAGACTGAAAATGTGAAGGATAAGCTACTCTACGGGCACCCGTGATTTACAACAGCAGTCGCGGACCGCTACCTCCGGATTCCGTCTTTCCGTTTCTCCTATGTTAGAATTTGTACATCAACAGTCCGCTTTGTAGATTAGACTGTCTTGTAGCAAGGTGTTTTGTTTGTACTTATGTTGATTGTTTGGGGGTTTAACGACGACCGTCAGCAACTTAATGGGTTATAAGCTGTCGCCCGTCCTTAATTTACGGCTACTGGTTCCAGCAAAGGAGAGAGCTTGCGCGGAAAGACAAACACAGCACCTATGTCTCATTCGCGATTTGAACCCGGACTCACTCGGACGAATGGCCATAGGGGCGGCATATGCTTATCACACCTCCAGAGTGGTCCACTGAAAACTACAGGAAGTGAAAGGCGTTGAGATCCTACCCTATCCTCCATACAGTTCGGAACTTGCTCCATCTGATTCCTACATGTTTCGCACCATGACCAATTTTCTACAAGGACGTCATTTCGCTTCAGTGGTGGATGTGGAACATGGCATCAGAAAGTTTCTGTCCTCGAATACCAAATGCATTGCTCCACTTCGTTCCGCAGATGATCAATTGGATACAGATCTGGAAAGTGAAAGGGCCATTCAAGGGTTGAGGACTCAGCGGAATGCTCCTGCAATCAGTCCTTCACAAAACGGGAGCTATGAGACGGGACGTTGTCTTGTCGAAAGAAAGCACCCTGCTGTGGGAAATGGATAGAAATGAACGGGTGTAGCTGCTCGGAAAGTACGCCAAAATGAAATTGTGTGGTGCTGGTGGTCTTAGTAGATGCAAGAGACTGCAAAGTGGCCATCGTAAGCACCTTACAGAACGTTATTACGCCTCCAACGACGTGTAACACTCCAACTAGAGAGTTAGGGTCCATGGCCTCGTGTGGTTTACATCACACACAACCTTCCCATCGGCGTGCCGTAGTTGGAATCTCTATTCGCCTGACCAAGGTACCTTTTTTGAGTTTCACGGTCCATTGACGATGTTTCTTTGCCTACTGTAGCCTTAAAGCTTAGGTGGCGTGCTGTTACAAGTATTTGATGTGGGCGTCTGTTACTGTAGACCAGTAGTGCCATCGTAAGTCGAATCGTCTTTACGCAAACCTTAATAGATGCTCTGTTGTTGAATGTCGTCGTTATCCTATCCTGTTCCATGGTCTCCGACGTTACGATACGGAAGAAACGGCGCTTACATCGAACATCAACTGCTCATTCAGTCATATTTTCCTCGGTGGCGGTTGCCGGTTTGATGTAGTCGTAGTACACACGTCGTTGGTGGTCGTAAGTGGAAATATCAGTAGTTCTGCAGTCGTGGAGACGGATCATCCTATCTTCCACACACCGATTCTCTGCCCAAGATCAAAATCACTCACATTTACCCATGATCACAGTCGCAGGTACGTTATACAGCAGGAAGCTATGTGACATACACTGCCTGAGTGAGAAAATGCCACACCATGAAGAAATGCTCGAAAACAGACCAAACTGCACACACGGATAGACAAGTAGGTTCTGAACAAATGATTTAATTGTCACATACAGACTAGGCTCCAGTGGCCGAATACACAGGATGATCAATAAGGAGTGTAACCTCCATTTTAGGCGATACGGCGTTGAATTCGACGTGGCATCAAGGCAGTGAGAGTCCAAATGGAGTCCTGAGGTGTCATGGACCATGTGGTGTTGATCCGAGTCCACAGTTCATCTTCATTTTGCGGGGGTGGGAGGGTACTCAACCGACGTCCAATCGTGTCCCACAGATGCTCGATGGGCGAGAATCCGGGGGATCGTGCTGGCTACGAAAGCATCCGCAAACCGTGTAAAGCATTCAGGCCGACCCGAGCTTTATGCTTCCGGGCGTTATCCTGTTGAAAAATGGCGTTTGGGATGCACTGCAGATACGGTAGTGCCACGGGCCGCAACACCCTCGTCAACATAGCGGCTTGCCGTGAATGTGCCCGTAATGCGTGCCAGTGGTGAGCTGCTATTGGCGCTGATAGCACCCCACACCATGATTCCACGTTGCTGTGTCGTGTGGTGCTTTACAATGGCTGAGAAGTGCGCCCGTTGGCCACGTCGCCTCCAGACTCTCACACGGTGATCATATCTGGTGAGACAGAACCGTGATTCGTCGCTGAACACCACACTGTTCCATTTGGTTCCCCACGCAGCTCTGGAGCGACACCACGCCAAGCAGTGACGACGATGGTTCGCTGTTAAGGGTAGCCTTCGCAACGGACGGCTGGACATCAACCAGACGCAGCCAATTGGTGCGGCATTGTTCACGTCGATATCGGAGCATCAAAGCCTCCCCGTAAACTGCGCAAAATGTCGCCCGTTGTGGCCTGGGACTACTGTCTCCAAATGCGATCGACGGTTGTGGCATCACGTTGCATTTCTACCGCAATACGACGCAAGGACCATCCGGTGGTGCGAAGGCCTACGATGACACCTTGCGTGAACTCACCCGTTTGACGAAATCGCGTACAACGACGTCTTAACTGCATTGTAACCCCTTGTTCGTTCTCCAGACATGGTTACAGCAGAACCACTCACTTCTCGTGGCCGTGATGACGTCTCGACTGATGGCCTAACAGGCTGGTTGTCCGCTTATATCCCGCGCGCCGTTCATGCGATTGGCCTGCAAATGCAATTATTTGCATAACTTGTACGTGTGCACCCACCCTACAATTTGCATGACGCTGCGCTCCCGTATTCGTGGTGTGGAATTATCTCTGTGTGGCAGTGTATATCGTGCTTTCAGGACATAGAGACACATGGGCATTTCATGGTACTAACATGAAGCTGCAAAGCTCTTCTGTAATGGGTGTTGTCATTTTTGGGCCCAAGAGTGAATACTATCGTGCCGTAGTACTATAGTACCGAAGATCAGTCACTAGAAATAAAATTTTTGGTTTCTCTGCAAATTTTAAAGTGACGACGCGACGGCTCAATACGAAAGCCAAATTATCGAGATTAGTCGGTGGGAAGCTGGGATTTAACGAAAATAGTCTTTATCATTCTCAGTTGCGACCTCAGCTCGGCATAAACCAGAGAGCATACACTGAATGGACAAATTATAATATACATCCCTATAACAATATGCAAAGCAGAAGTACCGCTTCCAGTCACTTGGAACGCTGGAATTGGCAATGTCTATAAATACAGATGGCCTCTATGAATTGAAAACTAGTCACGGAAAAGTAATCATGGGTAAAGGCAGCGATGTGAGTTTGACCGCTGCCTGCTAGTAGCTGCGACCAAGGCCGATTGTCTAATCAACGCAACTGGTGAACTTTCGGAATTTTCACGTCGGACAGACGCATGTGTATACCAAGAATATGTGAAATACCGACAAACTTTTAACTAACGGGAGCCGACCCGGTGGCGTAGTGGTCTAGGGCGATGGCCTCTGATCATTCGTCCGAGAGGGGTCCGGGTTCGAATCCCGGTGAGGCATGGATGTTGTGTTTGTCTTGCGGCACTGGCTCTCTCCCTTCCCTGGAACCAGTGACCCTGAATCAGGGACGGGCGACTGCTTATAGCCCATTGAGTTGCTCACGGTGGTCGTTAAACCTCCAATCAAAAGAAAAAAACACTAACGGGAGAAATGTGTCCGTAAACCTACAGTTGGCACTCGACGTGAGCGCAGACTGTCCCGCATCGTTGCAAGAAATCGCACGGCTACCGCCGAGCAGGTAACGTTCAGAAATTAATGATGACACGTCTACAAGTTATGCACAAAGACTACCCGTCGTACCATGAAAAGAATAGGATATGGCAGTTGACGTGCCATTGTCGACTTAAAAGCACCGAAAGATTAGGCTGCTGTTTTCAAAGCCCTATCGCAACTGGAATGCGGAGTACTGGAAGTACGTCCTCTGGTCTGACGAATCAGGGTTCCAACTCTATGAAAATGATGGTAGGGTACGTGTGTGACGTAAACCATACGAAGCGATTGACCCGGCTTTCGAAGTTGGGTCATGCAGGATGGTGAAGACGGTGTGACAGTTTGGTGTGCGTTTATATGGATTTCCTTTTGGTTCCTCGTGCCCTTCGAGGCCTCCGTCACCAGCATAAGGAATTAGAACATTATCGCGGACCATCTACATCCGTTCGTAACGATTCTTTTTCGGCACCTGATGCCATCTCTCAACAGGACAACGCCACATAGCTTACTTCCCGGATAGGAATATATTAACTCCAGGAGCATTCAAGTCAGTTTACCACACTAGAGTGGCCTGGAGATCAATCCGATTGAGAATTTGTGGGACGAATTGGAAAGATCCGTTCTAGCCGTCTAACTCCAACCAGAAACTGTGGATGATCTACGACAGGCGATCCTCTCTTCATGAGCGGCAATACGAACTCCGTGTTTTCAACACTTCGTTGAGTCCTTACTAAGAGGTTTAGCTGCTGCCGTGAGGGCAAAAGGTGGAGAAACACGTTATTAGGTGTGCGTATGTAATAATTTGTCCATTCAGAACATACACTGAGTGATCACTGAATTATGACCATCTACATAATACTTCGTAGGTCCTCTTTTCGCACTCAGTACAGTAGCTATCCGACATTGCATCGATCCAATAAGATGCCCGAAGCAGTTGAGAGGTATGGCCAACCAAGATGTGTGTAATGCGGTCTTCAATGCAGTCATAGAGGTGATTGGTGCATCCAGCCTCCTGATATGCTGTTTCATAGTGTCCCACAAGTGCTTGAAGGGATTGATATAGAGGTAGTTCGGAGGCCAATCGATATGCTGGAAGTCTGGACTGCTTTCCTTAAACCAAGCACAACATTAGATTTGTGGCTCGGCCCATTGTCATCTTGGAAGACACCGTCGCCATTCGGGTAAAAATGCAACATTGCTGGGTGTACAGAGTCAGCCAGGAATTCACGATAGTGGGCACCAGTCGTAGGTTGTTCCAAATGCACCAGGGATCCAAGTTCCAGCTAGGTAAACATGCCACACACCATATAACCGCCTCCATCGGCTTGCAATGTGGAGACCATGCAGGATGAATCCAGTGCCTCATGTTGTTTGAACCAAATACGTACACAACCATCCACGTAGTGAAGTAAAAAACGCGAATCATCAGACCAGCACACATTTTCCCAGTCCTCCGATGTCGAACTTAAATAATCTTTGCACCAGGCGAGTCTTTTGTGCCGATGAACCGTGGTTAAGAGAGGATGTCGTCGGGGTCATCTGCTGTTATAGCCCATAAGTACGAGCATGAGACGCATGGTCATGAAAGATACTGTTACGGGTTGATTTTAGTTGTATTGGATAGTCAACTGTTGAAGGGTGCTGCATCTGTTGGCCTGCGCGAGTCTTCGGACCCGGCGCTCACCTTTCACAACAACCTTTCGCTGTCCTGTGAAATTTTGTTACCGGGTCGTTGTTCGATCATTTTCACTCCAGTTCTGATACACTTTAACTACGGCAGTTCGCGAACAACCCACCAGTTCAGCCGTTTAGGGAATCAAGGCACCCGCGTTCCGAGATTCCACAATCTGTCCTTTCTCAAAGTCCGATAAATCTTTCCGTTTACCCATCGCGCTCCGAATTTTACTACGTACTGCTACACTCACACCTTATATGTGCTACGTCGGTCGACTAATCACGCCCTCTGGGATATCACGTGGTCAGCGGGTCGCATCCACTTTTGATAGGGGTGGTCATAATTCAGTGATCACTCGGTATATTAGACGTAGCTAATAAGTTAGGATATTTTTGTGAGTTTAATGGAAAGGAACACTAATTGGACTTATTGGATGCGTATTGGTGAGGCTTCAGTATGTATGATTTCTTATTGGGCTCGGTGTCCGATGGCTGAAAACCCTACTCTGAACGATTGAGAAATATTGTCTGTGTGGAAATAATCATTACGAAAAGTTAACGAGTTTTCTAAGTCAGCATTTAAAACGTTGAGGCTAAAGATATTTCGCAAATTCATTAAACGTAAGTCACGGATGCATTTTTTCAAAGATAAGTCTGATGAAATGACAATTAATTCTTCAGTCTGCTTGGTGGTTAGTAACTTCTGTCGTCCGGAATTAAAAGGATGACGTATCCAAGTCAGATATTAATTTACATGTGGGAAATAATCTTTTATTTTACAAAGTAATGATCATCAGCGGCTTAGAATTTCGAGGAGAATATAATTTTTTTTAATCAACCGGCGCCCTGAAAAAAAACATTAAGCAGTGAAATGGTCGCCTTTCTTTTCCGAAGCATTTTCCCAATATTTCACTGTACGAGTGGGAGCTTTGATTTTATTAATAGGTGAACATACTGATAGTGTTGCCTTCAAGATAAATAATCGATAGCCTGGTTATGATGTAAATATTTTGATCTATTACCAATGTAATTAGCCAAAAAATATTAACTTCGTATTCAGACTTGCCAGTCTTTGAAGTAGTTTGGCGTCAGTTAACCCTTTAAGTGTCCCATGTACCTGGTTCAAATGGGGGCCAATATTTTCTCTGAGCTCCCCAAACAGAAATATTTTAACATAGTGCCAGGTTTCACGAAAGCTATTGCAAAACAACGCCTTCCCCTCTGTTATATCACCAGCACCGACCATGGACCTGACAATAGTGATAAACGCTCACTTCTAGTACTTTATTCCCCGCTTCATGATCCAATACATGATGAGGAAGGGCTGGTCATCTTGACATGGACATTATGTTACTGGACAGAAACAAGTGATTTAAATGTACACTGCTGGCCACCCAAAATGCAACACCAAGAAGGGCACGAGATAGCAAAGCCAGATTTACTGGACACATAACAACAGATACAAAGATGAAACGATTGAGCTTACAGACTCGTGCGACTTGCGGAACACGCAGACATCAATAGTTCGTGTGGTTCCCATGGCTGGCAATAACGGCCGCTACACGCCGCGGCATCGAACGAAAGAGTGTTTGGATGTGGGCTTGGGGTATGTCGGTCCAGGCTGCTTCCACACGTTGCCACAGTTCATCAGGCGTAGCCGCGGGTGGTGCTTGCAGAGCCACTCGGTTGCCGATCAGGGACCAGACGTGTTCGATGGGCGACATATCGGGAGAACAGGCGGGCCACGGCAGCAGTGACACCTGGTGGGCAGTGAAGAATTGTTGCAAGATGCGTGCCACGCTTGGGCGCGCATTGTCCTGTTGAAACGTGGCCGCTGGCAGGTCCTGCAGGTTAGGGAGAACTACAGGCTCCAAAACGTCGGAGATGTAGCGGTGGCTGTTGAGTGTACCGGCAATGCGTTCCAGATGGGTTAGGGTGTCATATCCAATTGCGCCCCAAACCATAACGCCAGGCGACGGACCGGTATGGCGATACATAATGCAGGGGTCATACAGTCTCTCGCCGCGGTGCCGCCACACGCGGATTCGACCATCGTGGCGTTGCAGGCAAAAACGGGATTCGTCGGAGAAGACAATGTCGTGCCATTCCGTAGTCCAGGTGCGGAGTTCAACTGCCCACTGCCGCCGCACTCGCCGGTGGTGTAACGTCAATGGTAATAGGAGCAATGGGCGCCGTGCAACAAGTCCCCGCTCCTGAAGATGACGTGGAACGGTACGTGCTGATACAGGTTGTTGCGCAACACACCCTACTTCCTGCGCTAACCTTCGTGATGTGGCGGTGCGAGCTGTCAATGCCCGCCGTACAACATGCCGGTCCTTTCGTACGGTGGCGTGCCGCGGCTGCGGCAATCGCTCACGTCGGTCCGTCCATCCCTCCTGCAGCAACAGAATCCATATTCGCCTCACTGTGGCTGGATGTCGTCCCACACGGGTGCCGATGCCTCGGTACTATGAACCGCTGTCGCGATAAGCCACTATTCGTAATCTGTCGAACTCCGAAACGTGCTGGAATAACTGGCGTATTCTGCGACGAGGCATCAGGAAGCTTCCCACGCACAGGTCCGGCAGCACAACACACTTTCACTACTTACACTCCGCCTTCTGTGCACCCTTCTTATAGTGATTCTCGGTGGCGTGCCCGGCGCACATGATTTGCATATGCCCTGAAATGCTAATCGTTTGCATGTCTTCTCGCGGGCGACGCATACTGCGAATTTCAGGCCAATCGGATGCTCCCTTCTTGGTGTTGCATTTTGGGTGGCCAGCAGTGTATATCTCTCCTATTTTTTAGGTTCGTAAATATTGGTACAGCCCTTTGAGCTAGTAATAATCAGTCAGAAAGGATTAGTTTCAATCGTCCCCCTAAACGACTACTTTGAATAACAGAGTTAAGGGGGACAGCAACGCTTTCTGATAAGCGGGTTTGCTCTATTCAGCCACGTTCGGTTCACTTCTTTAACAGGGAATATATACTCATGTTCATAAAAAACAGAACACCTGAAAGGAGGCAAGCTACGAATTTGATTTTTTCAGGATATGTTCATTAGGCAATACAGAACAAATGAGTAGCATCTCGATATCATACGTATTAGGTGCGTCGATGTAATTAATAATCAGTTTGGCCACCTCTGGTCTGTATCACCTGCTGTTCGCGCATCGAATCAAATAAGGTGTGAATGGTGTCCCGTGGAATAGCCATCCAGGCTGTATTGACCCGCGTCCAAAGTTCATCAAGAGTTGCTGGCGGACGGTCGTACGCTCTGAGGTATTGAATCAAATAATGTGTGAATGGTGTCCTGTGGAATAGTCATCCAGACTGTATTGACCCGCGTCCAAAGCTCATCAGGAGTTGCTGGCGGACGGTCGTACGCTCTGAGGTATTGGATCAAATAATGTGTGAATGGTGTCCTGTGGAATAGCCATCCAAGCTGAATTGCCCGGCGTCCAAAGTTCATCAAGAGTTGCTAGCGGACGGTCGTACGCTCTGAGGCATTGAATCAAATAATGTGTGAATGGTGTCCTGTGGAATAGTCATCCAGACTGTATTGACCCGCGTCCAAAGCTCATCAGGAGTTGCTGGCGGACGGTCGTGCGCTCTGAGGTATTGGATCAAATAATGTGTGAATGGTGTCCTGTGGAATAGCCATCCAAGCTGTATTGCCCCGCGTCCAAAGTTCATCAAGAGTTGCTAGCGGACGGTCGTACGCTCTGAGGCATTGAATCAAATAATGTGTGAATGGTGTCCTGTGGAATAGTCATCCAGACTGTATTGACCCGCGTCCAAAGCTCATCAGGAGTTGCTGGCGGACGGTCGTACGCTCTGAGGTATTGGATCAAATAATGTGTGAATGGTGTCCTGTGGAATAGCCATCCAAGCTGTATTGCCCCGCGTCCAAAGTTCATCAAGAGTTGCTAGCGGACGGTCGTACGCTCTGAGGCATTGAATCTAATAATGTGTGAATGGTGTCCTGTGGAATAGTCATCCAGACTGTATTGACCCGCGTCCAAAGCTCATCAGGAGTTGCTGGCGGATGGTCGTACGCTCTGAAGTATTGAATCAAATAATGTGTGAATGGTGTCCTGTGGAATAGCCATCCAAGCTGTATTGCCCCGCGTCCAAAGCTCATCAGGAGTTGCTGGCGGACGGTCGTACGCTCTGAAGTATTGTATCAAATAATGTGTGAATGGTGTCCTGTGGAATAGCCATCCAGGCTGTATTGACCCGCGTCCAAAGTTCATCAAGAGTTGCTGGCGGACGGTCGTACGCTCTGAGGTATTGAATCAAATAATGTGTGAATGGTGTCCTGTGGAATAGCCATCCAGGCTGTATTGACCCGCGTCCAAAGTTCATCAAGAGTTGCTGGCGGACGGTCGTACGCTCTGAGGTATTGAATCAAATAATGTGTGAATGGTGTCCTGTGGAATAGCCATCCAGGATGTATTGACCCGCATCCAAAGTTCATCAAGAGTTGCTGGTGGACGGTCGTACGCTCTGAGGTATTGAATCAAATAATGTATGAATGGTGTCCTGTGGAATAGCCATCCAAGCTGTATTACCCCGCGTCCAAAGTTCATCAAGACTTGCTAGCGGACGGTCGTACGCTCTGAGGCATTGAATCAAATAATGTGTGAATGGTGTCCTGTGGAATAGTCATCCAGACTGTATTGACCCGCGTCCAAAGCTCATCAGGAGTTGCTGGCTGACGGTCGTACGCTCTGAGGTATTGGATCAAATAATGTGTGAATGGTGTCCTGTGGAATAGCCATCCAAGCTGTATTGCCCCGCGTCCAAAGTTCATCAAGAGTTGCTAGCGGACGGTCGTACGCTCTGAGGCATTGAATCAAATAATGTGTGAATGGTGTCCTGTGGAATAGTCATCCAGACTGTATTGACCCGCGTCCAAAGCTCATCAGGAGTTGCTGGCGGACGGTCGTACGCTCTGAGGTATTGGATCAAATAATGTGTGAATGGTGTCCTGTGGAATAGCCATCCAAGCTGTATTGCCCCGCGTCCAAAGTTCATCAAGAGTTGCTAGCGGACGGTCGTACGCTCTGAGGCATTGAATCAAATAATGTGTGAATGGTGTCCTGTGGAAGAGCCATCCAGGCTGTATTGACCCGCGCCCAAAGTTCATCAAGAGTTGCTGGCGGACGGTCGTACGCTCTGAGGTATTGAATCAAATAATGTTTGAATGGTGTCCTGTGGAATAGCCATCCAGGCTGTATTGACCCGCATCCAAAGTTCATCAAGAGTTGCTGGCGGACGGTCGTACGCTCTGAGGTATTGAATCAAATAATGTGTGAATGGTGTCCTGTGGAATAGCCATCCAAGCTGTATTGACCCGCGTCCAAAGTTCATCAAGAGTTGCTGGCTGACGGTCGTACGCTCTGAGGTATTGAATCAAATAATGTGTGAATGGTGTCCTGTGGAATAGCCATCCAGGCTGTATTGACCCGCATCCAAAGTTCATCAAGAGTTGCTGGCGGACGGTCGTACGCTCTGAGGTATTGAATCAAATAATGTGTGAATGGTGTCCTGTGGAATAGCCATCCAAGCTGTATTGCCCCGCGTCCGAAGTTCATCAAGAGTTGCAGGCGGACCGTTGTTCATCAAGAGTTGCTGGCGGACCGTTTTTCATCAAGAGTTGCTGGCGGACCATTGTTCATCAAGAGTTGCTGGCGGACCCTGCATCTGTCGTTTGAGTGTGTCCCAGAGATTTTCTATGGGTGATAAATCCGGCGATCTAGCCGGCCACGGGAGAAGTGGAACATTGTTATCCCTGAAGAAGGCCTGTGTTGTCGTTGCAACATGCGGTGTGGCATTGTCCTGTTGAAATACGTCTCCGGGGACGTCCTGCAGGTACGGAAGGGCGAAAGGCTGTAGAATGTAACGACTACTTGTTATGGTGGTAAGGGTCATTCCGAGAGGCGATCTGCTTTCGTACCCGATAGCACCCAGGCCATAATGCCTCGTGTTGGGGCGATAGGCTTGGTGCGAATACACTCTTCCCGACTCTTCTTCTCCTGTAGTCAGCGGACACAGATGTGGCCATCATTTTCGCGTAAACAGAAGTGTGTTTCGTCCAAGAACACGATTTGTGTCTTTTGCCACGCCACTCCCTTCGTTCGATTGACCGTTGTAGCCTAGCAGTCCGTTGCTGCGGTGTCAAAGGTAGCCTGAGGAGTACCCGACGAGCCCGCAGTCCGTTGCTGCGGTGTCAAAGGTAGCCTGAGGAGTACCCGACGAGCCCGCAGTCCGTTGCTGCGGTGTCAAAGGTAGCCTGAAGAGTACCCGACGAGCCCGCAGTCCTAGCTGTAATAACAGGTAACGTACTGCTACATAGAAGAAATTACTACACTGTTACATTTAATAATTACATATTACATATACTACATACACTGAAGAGCAATTGAATTAGAGATACCTGTCTAGTAACGTGTAGCACCACATTTCGCTCTTATGACGGCTGCGATTCGTCTCGGCACGGACTTGACAAGACACCGGAAGCCTCGGGAAGCCATACGGATCCACGACCCCTGAACAAGCTCCCACAGTTCACGAAGATTTGATGGAGGGGGTCAGAGCCTCGAACATCTCTCTCGATGGCATCCCAGATGTGCTCGATGGGATTGAGGTCAGATGACCTAGCTGACCAAGGAACCGAGGTCACGTCGGTGGAGTGTTCATCCAACCATTCCGATACAATTCGGGCGCGATGGCACGGTGCATTGTCTTGTTGCAGGATGAGGTCCCCAGTGCGATGTTGAAGACGCACAAACGGGAGCAAATGGTTGTCTAGGATATCCCGGTAACGTTGACCTGTGAGGGACGATGTCACACGTAGCAGGGGCCCCATTTCAGTCCACGTAAACAGTCCCCAGACGAGAATGCCACCCCACCAGCTTGAAGAGTACCCTGCTGGGAAGAAGAATCCATCGCTTCATGTGGTTTGCGCCGTACTCGTATTCTGCCATCCGCATATATCAACATGAATCTCGACTCATCAGTCCAGGCAACATTTTTCCACATGTCTAGGGTCCAGTGGCGATGTTCCCGCGCCCATGCTAATCTTTGCACTCTGTGTTGTGCGGGCAGCAGATGTACCCTCGTGGGACGATGGCTTCTGTACCCCGTAGCGAGGAGATGGTTCTAGATGGTGTGGCTGCTTACACGTTTTTGTGCACCAGCGTTAAATTGCCGAGTGACTTCTTGCACTGTGGTCCGTATATCCGCTGTTACAATGCGAACTAGCCGACGATGACTCCGCTCATCCACACGCTGTTGTCCATGGCCGTTGGCCCTTGCAGGGATGGTTTTACCGGATTCGATGTACTCACGGTGCACCCGTGACACAGTGGCTCCTGAAAATCCCAGTGTCTGCACGACTTCCTAGATGGAGTGACCCATTCGTCAGGCCCCGAAAATTTGCCCACGATCAAATGTGCTTAGATCCTTCGTCTTACCCATACTGCGTCCGACTCTTACTGATTCCCGTCGCATCACTCCTTATATTGTCGGATCGCTGCATACGTTATGTCGTTTCCGTTTACAGGGCCGCCACAGCGCCACATTTGCATAATGCCAGCTGTCGCTGATTCAATTGCTCTTCAGTGTATACTGTTATATATTACTATACTGAAATATTTTACGTACTGTTACATTCTCCTGTTTTGGTTCACATAGGAAATGCGTCACAGTTCCCCACTGCTGCGCCAAAGCCGTCGATGATGCATAAGGGTCACTCAAAGACATCCTCATGAGACGACGGTTGTTCCTTGGCGTTGTCTGTGTACGACGGCCATAACCTTCTCTTCGTGTCCTACACCCTTCTTTGTACCATTCCCTGCACACACTCTGACCATGACGCCCCACACGACAGGCAATCTCTCCGGAGAGAAGCATTGCAGTCTCTCATGCCGATAATGCGACCCCTGATGAACTCGCTGATGTGACTCTATACGACTGTCTTACATGACGACGAGGCATCTTTTCCCACTTCTGACCAAGCACCGACATGCCAACCTAACCACGCGGTGGTTATAACAGAAAAACGGCCGGTTTCCAGTCTGTGACGTTGCACGATCTGATTTGTCTTAACGCGGTATGCACCCACCTATGATGCCGAAATGCTAATCATTTGTGCGATATTGCCTGATTAGCGTATCCTGTAAAATTTAAAGTCGTAGCTTGACCCTTTTCAGGTGTTCTGTTTTTTTACGTTTTCCAACCGTAGGTTGAAGAAACGTATATGCTCCAGCTTTGTCCGTCCGTCTGTCTGTCTCTCCGCACGATAACTCGCGTAAAAATGGTTTGATTTCGACGAAATTTTAGTTTATGGTAAGGAACAACCTGGGGACGAACCCTATTAAAAATGGGCGAAATGGAGTCAAAGGTCAGGACATAGGAGCGGGATCCATTCCATTGCCATTATAGGTCATAACTTACGCAAAAATGCTTCTATTACAACAAAACTTTAGCATGTTGTTCCGGAGGTATACTGAACCAATTATGTTTAATATAATCGAAATGGGGTCAAAGGTCAGGGCCCAGAAGCGAGATTTATTCCACAGCCATTATCCTCATAACTTGACTAAAAATGCTTCTATTGCGACAAAACTTTAGTATGTTCTTCCGTAGGTATACTGAACCGGTTCTGTTAAATATAATAGAAATGGGGTCAAAGGTCAGCACACAGGAGAGAGATTTATTCCACAGCCATTATCCTCATAACTTGAGTAAATATTCCTGGTATGTTGGAAAGCGTATCATAATCAATGCATTGTACGATTTTACTTACTTGTTTTATGAACATGAGTGTACTCGTTCCAGCTGATTTCAGGCCATTTTGCTAACCTCGAGATAGTTTGTTCGAACACGTTAGAGTTAAGTAATGAGAGTTAAGTAATGAGACAGAAATGAGAATCCCCCAGGACTATTCTTAACATGGAATTTGAGAATGTCATGAATTATTATTGTTCGGTTAAAAATAATTCTTTTAAAATCAGCTAGTGGCGACTGTTGTCAATATCATTCACATATACTCATCGTCAAAAAAATAGTTGCACCCGAAAGGAAGCAACCGACAGGAATGAAACTTAGTGGGTAGATTTGACATCGTGAGATAGGCAACTTATTCAAGTATCAGGCTCGGCCGCGCATGTGACGCCAGCAAGGAGAGGTCGTAGCGCTGTGCCTGACCGGTTATATAAGGTCGTCCCGTTGCGCGTGCTTGCCATTCTGACTCGTGCTGTTGTGTTGGTTGCATCCTTTGTAAGTGAAGTACGCATCGGAGAAAAGTTCGGAAGCAATTTGAGCAGTTGGAGGAGCTCGAGAGTGGCCGCATCGTCGGGCTCCGGGAAGCGGAATAGGCATATCGCCGTAATGTGCGCCATACCAGTTGTGCTGATATCACCATAGCATGCTGTTGGCGGTAGTGGATAGAACAAGGCACGCAGCAGTGACAGGAAGGTTCTGAGAGACCTAGACGAACCACAAAGAGAGAGGAACGACGGGTTGACCGACATGTACGGAGTGACCCAACAGCCACGATTGCGGATGGATGTTGTGTTTGTCTTACGGCTCTGGCTCTTTCCTTTCCCTGGAGTCAGTGGACCTAAATTAGGGACAGGCGACTGCTTATAACTCATTGAGGTACTCACGCTGGTCGTTAAAATTCCAATAAAAAAATAAAAAATATTCAACGAGCAGTGGTGCCCTCTATGCATCGTCCGATTAGAGCCAGCACCATTAGCAGACGGCTGCACGACGTAGGGCTACACGCACGCTGACCGTTACGACGACTGCCCTTAACACCATTGCATCGTCGCTAAAGACTGCAATGGTGTCGTGTCAGACTGTCATGGAGCAACTCAGAATGGCAGCGGGTGATCTTCGTGACGAGTCCCGCTTTTGTCTTTTAGGAGAAGACCACCGAATCTATGTGTGGAGGCACCGTGGTCAGCGCCAAAACGGTTTGTTGTCGCGCATCACACGTTCAGATGGCTTGGTGTCACGGCGTGGGGTGCAATTGCCTACGATGCCAGATCATCTTTGGTGTTCATTACACGCACTTTGACAGCTCAGCGTTACGTTAATGAGGTCCTCAAACCAGTGGCGCTACGTTTTCTAACCGCACACTCCGGTGCGATTTTCCACCAGGACAACGCTCGTCCACATACTGCTGCTGTCTCGAAAGCTTGCCTTCAAGGCACTGACACTCTGCCATGGTCAGCCGCATCGCCAGACCTGTCACCGATTGAAAATGTGTGGGATGCTATTGGACGCGCTATCCACACACCACCCCTACCGCACAATCTGCAGGAACTGCGTGAGAAGATTCATGCTCATGGAATGGCTCATCGCAGGACACCATTTGGAACTTGTACAACTCAATGCCGAGACGTCTGGCATGCTGTATGAGCAAACATGGTGGCCCGACGCCGTACTGAGAGACACTACTTATTGGAGTGTAGCTCAATAAATATTGCCCATATCATATCCGACTCCGGAGAAGAAAGATATGAGTTTGAATTCCATCAGCGGCAAATTTGGGATCAATCTACACTGCTGGTAACCCAAAATGCAACACCAAGAAGGAAGCATCCGATTGGACTGAAATTCGCAGTATGCGTCGCCCGCAAGAGGACATGCAAACGATTAGCATTGCAGGGCATATGCAAATCATGTGCGCACGCCACCGAGAAGCACTATAAGAAGGGTGCACAGAAGGCGGGTGTAAGTAGTGGAAGTGTGTTGTGCTGCCGGACCTGTGCGTGGGAAGCTTCCTGATGCCTCGTCGCAGAATACGCCAGTCATTCCAGCTCATTTCGGAATTCGTTCAACAGAGAACGAATAGTGACTTATCGCGACAGCGGTTTATCGTACCGAGACATCGGCGCCCGTGTGGGACGACATCCAGCCACAGTGAGGCGAGTATGGATTCGGTGGGTGCAGGCGTGACGGACAGACCGACGTGAGCGATTGCCGCAGCCGCGGCACACCACCGAACGAGAGGACCGGCATGTTGTACGGCGGGCATTGACAGCTCGCACCGCCACATCACGAAGGTTAGCGCTGGAAGTAGGGTGTGTTTCGCAACAGCCTGTGTCAGCACGTACCGTTCGACGTCGTCTGCAGGAGCGGGGACTTGTCGCATGGCGCCCATTGCTCCGATTACCATTGACGTTACACCACCGACGAGTGCGGCGGCAGTGGGCCGTTGAACGCCGCACCTGGACTACGGAATGGCACGACATTGTCTTCTCCGACGCTCCGACGAATCCCGCTTCTACCTGCAACACCACGATGGTCGGAACCGCGTGGGGCGGCACCGCGGCGAGAGACTGTATGACGCCTGCATTATGCATCGCCATACCGGTCCGTCGCCTGGCGTTATGGTTTGGGGCGCAATTGGATATGACACCCGCACCCCTCTGGTACGCATCGCCGGTACACTCAACAGCCACCGCTACATCTCCGACGTTTTGGAGCCTGTAGTCCTCCCTCACCTGCAGGACCTGCCAATGGCCACGTTTCAACAGAACAATGCGCCCCCGCACGTGGCACGCATCGTGCAACAATTCTTCACGGCTCACTAGGTGTCACTGCTGCTCTGGCCCGCCTGTTCTCCCGATATGTCGCCCATCGAACACGTCTGGTCGCTGATCAGCAACCGAGTGGCCCGGCAAGTACCACCAACTGTGGTAACGTATGGAAGCAGCCTGGACCGACATACTCCAAGCCCACATCCAAAGCCTCTTTCGTTAGATGCCGTGGCGTGTAGCGGCCGTTATTGCCAGCCATGGGTGCCACACGATCTATTGATGTCTGCGTGTTCGGCAAGTCGCACGGGCCTGTAAGCTCAATCGTTTCATCTTTGTATCTGTTTTTATGAGTCCAGTAAATCTGGCTTTGCTATCTCGTGTCCTTCTTGGTGTTGCATTTTGGGTGGCCAGCAGTGTATATATCAGTGATTTCTCAGTCGGCAGGCTGGGTTTCCCGGATAGAATGAACATATTAGAGAGCAGGTCGCTAACTTTTCATTTCGTTTTTCTCAGGTAAATGTATTAAAAATTGGACATCTGGCAGTTCAACAAAAGTAAACCGAGACAGTAGACCCAGTTAATGCCTCCATTTTTTTCTTATTATTGAGAGTCGAGCGAGCCGGTTTCCAGGTCCACACGGGAAGCAAAGCGCATAACCAACGGGAGTCTTATCCCACGAATCTTCCTCCTCTTTCAATGCCAAGCACTATTTATCTGTTTATCTTTTTAGTACGCCCTTTGTAAAAAATAAATAAATAAAAAAAAATGTGATTATCTTATCACTTTGTCCGTCCTTTCGTCTGTCTGAGGACACTATGCCTGTGCAAATCTTAGCTCGATTTGAAAAATTCATTTTGCATTGAAAAGCTTGAAATGTGAGAACGATGATCCTTGCATTCTTTTTTTTTTTTTTTTTCGATGCACAAGTTCGCCGCTAGAGGATATCGTAAATGCAAATGATATCGAATTCAAAATACATTTTATTCCACATATTTGCTTCTAAATATCACATTGAAAAAATTCTTTTATCCCTTCCATGCGTTTTACAGAAGTCTGTTTTAGGCGCAGTTCTTTTTTCCAAGTAATGCATAGATTTTCTGCTAGGAGGCGTAAATGTAAATTGCGGTTTTTGCTTTGATTGAAGGTTTAACGAGTACCGTGATGAATCGGTGGGCTATAATCAGTCGCCCGTTCCTAATTTAGGGTCACTAGCTCCAGGGAAGGAAGAGAGCCAGTGCAGTGAGACAAACACAACGTTCATGCCTCACCGGGATTTGAACCCGGACTCTTCTCGGACGAATAGTCATAAGCCAGCTCTTAGACCACTGCGCCATCAGGGCGGCTAAATTGCTTTTCCCCCGATATGTTTGCTTCTGAAAACCTGATGTGAAAAATTCTTCCTGCATCGGATACAGCTCCTGATGGGAAATGTTTTGCATATAATTTCTAATTTTTGGTAAAGAATGACTTGTTACCAGGGGGAGTAAGTGTTCATTTCTGCTTCTGATGTATTTGTAGCAAAATATGAGCTTCTGAAATTTCGACTGAAAATATTCTTTCGTGGACCGATACTGCTCACCTGTAAAAACCTTTTGAGAATACCCCCTGGTTAAAATAGCGCATTGCTTTTCCGCCAGGGGGCGTAGATGTATATCTTATTTTTGTCGATATCTCTGCTTCTAAGAGTTCAATTTGAAAAATTCTTTCTTTGTTGGAGAGCGTTTTCAAAGCGAAGTGTTTCTCATATAATGTCAAAATTTCCTTACCGCACAAGTCTGCCACCAGAGGGCGTAAGTTCACGTCTCTGTTTATAGCAATATCTGCGGGACTGAAAATTCGATATAAAAAACTCTTTTTCGATCAGATACTACAAACTATGAAAATTCTTTGTGTGTATTTTCTTCCCAAATGCTCTCAGTTTCGCCGCTAGGTGGTGCAAATGCTTAATCTGTTTTCCTCAATATCTCTGCTTTTACATGTGCGATTCAAAAACTTCTTTCAACACCGGAAGCCATTTACCGTGTGTAAACATTAGGCTAGTATTTGAGGAGTTTTACAGGTCACAGTTCTGTCGCTAGGTGGTGTTTGTGTTTTTCTGTTTGCAGCTGTATCTCCGCTTCTGAAAGCCCTATTGAGAAATTTATTTTTTTACTGTATGCCATTCGCTATAATAAAGATGAGGAACATTATCCTCTTTAAATAATACACAGCTTTCCATCAACGAGGCGTAAACGCCAAAACCTTTTTCTCATTGTCTCTGCTTCTAGGAGACGTATCTGAAAAGTTATCTTTTTCTTTGCATAGCTTTTGCCATGAAGAATACTTTTCACCTATTTCCAAGTTTTCCATTATGCAAAATTCTTCCCCTGGAAGGCCCAGAGTTATATCATATTTCCTTCTATATTTCTTCTTTTAACTTTTCGATTTTTCTCTGATACATTAATTAATTTTCGTACATACTTTTTAGTCACTGGTGGAAGTAAGTAGCTATCTCTATTTCTGAATGTTTTATCGATTGTAGAAATCGTGTTGATTTTTTTTTCTAACCTGTTTCATTGACTTTGAATAATTTTGATAAATTTTATTCGCGTCGGAAAGAATTCAAAAGACGTGTTCATTACAACCAAAACTTCAGCCGCATCTTTCTTGTTTTTATTGCTGTTGGAGGTTTAACGACCACCGTGAGCAACTCAATGGGCTATAAGCAGTCGCCTGTCGCTAATTTAACGCCACTGGTTCCACGGAAGAGAAAGAGCCAGTGCCGTAAGACAAACACAACATCCATGCCTCGCCGCGCTGCCCCGTAGGCGCAGTGGTCTAAGCGATGGCCTCCGATCATAAGTCCAAAAGGGATCCGGGTTTCAATCCCGGTGAGGCATGGACGTTGTGTCTGTCTCACGGCATTGGCTCTCTCCCCTCTCTGGAACCAGTGACCCTAAGTTAGGGACGGGCGATTGCTTATAGCCCATTGAGTTGCTCACGGTGGTCGTTAAACATCAATTCAATAAAAAAAATGCTTCACTGGGGCTCGAACTCTGACACATCTCGGACAAACAGTCAGAAGCCAGCACTTAGGCCACTGCACCATTGGCCCGGCAACATATTGTTCATGAAGTGACCTAATATTTCTTTCTGATTCAAAGAAATACTAAACTGCAGTTTCGTGTCAGATTTTCAAGGGTTGGCGAAAACTTTTATTATTAGTCTGTTTTTTCCCGAAAATGGTTTCATTAAAAGAATTTATGCAAAGTTAACTATGTCCATGAAAGAATTCTATGGATATAATTATTCAAAACATTTCGTCGGCTATATTTTCTTGTGAAACGAAGTCAGTTCGTTAAATAAGAAACTGAAAACGCACTTCGAATTTAACACAAGAAAGTATAAGGAATGCAGCTTTTGTCTCCAGATTCCCGAAGTATTAAACTTCATTCAAGTAGCAAAAGTCCCTTCTCCGCGTTCGTGTACAAGTTTGTATTTCATTTGCCTAACGCATCTGCTCACAGAGCCTTTATGCTAGTAAAGCAGATGGGACGCTTTCATGATGCTTACGTCACGTCTAGAAGAAACGCTGGGAATGTCACTCAACCAATCCAGACAATACTACGCAGAACATTTCTTTCCGAGCTGAATGTCGGCATACGATGAAGTTGGTGATCTCGCCATGTTATATTCAAAGTGATGTTTTTGTACCCAAGCACTTTTTTTAAAAAGCAGCAGAAATTATCCGGAAATAAGTTTGCGTTGCACCTCTGCATCATAAAAGCTAAAGTTTGAATCTTTTTCTTCTTAATATGGTGAGTGTAGCATCATTTTATTCTGTTGTTTTATTCAACTGTCTTGTTCAATGTAATGGTTACATCTCAATCGAAAATTCCTGCCATCTTCAGTCACGAGAGTAACCTATTGCGCAATCAGAGGTTTACACGCATTCACATGTATTCGCATGGTAAATTGAACGGTTTTTGTTAACAGAAAGTAACTGCAAAATGTTGATATGCTTTGCCGATGATCTTCACGCGCCTTCAATAAACTTTTATAACAATAATTATTTCTGAAAAAATTTAGTATTAGTAATATTTTCTCGAATGTGTGATGAATGCACTTCACCCACAAGAGGAACTGCTTTCAGCAAATTTGAGGATCACTAATTCATTCTTCCGAAAAGCGAACACAGCAGACAAGTTGATAACGCAGAAGAAAGCTTTGAAAATTTATTTCACACTAGGTGAACTGTGCACGGCGCTGCATGGATGTAACTTTAAGCTACAGCATGTATATTCTAATTTTTTTCTGCACATATGATTGTTTTCCATAATACAACATTAATGGACTGTATTTATTTAAATAGCATACTTGCAGGTGTAAAACTAAAGATAAAATTGTTTGAAAAATACAACCTTCTATAGCCTTTAAGTAGATGCTTGCTGTAGTTTAGCTGAAATTTAAGCTTCTGATAGCTTTATGTTTAGCTTGTTCGACTCAGTTCTCAGCTAAATGTTTATTAGAGAACCTCGTAGTACGCATATTGAAACTGAGTAATAAAGTAACTGCTAACGGCCAGAAAAGAGAATCAGCATAAGTGATATGAGACTTAATGACGAATCCAAGGTCTTTCTAGTAAAAGTAAGTAGCTGTTTATATTTCTGGATGTTTTATCGATTGTAGAAACCTGGTTGATTTGTTTTTCTAACAGGTTCCATTGACTTTGAATAACTTTGACATATTTATTCACGTCAGGATTCAAAAGACGTGCTCATTAAAACCGAGAATTCGGTGTAATCTTTCTTGTTTCTTTATGAGGTGAGCCCAAGGGAAGGAAATGTTTCTCCAAATGGCAGGGGCGGCGACTTCTCCAAATTATTGGGGGGGGGGCAGCGTGAAGAGATGAGACGTGGGGTGAGCACGTCTCTTCCATTGTCAAGAGGAAAATAAAAAAAAAAGGGAGCAAAAAGATAAAATATGAGATTCGACGTATATTTTAAAACGCAACTGTAATTGCTCATCAGTAAATGAACAAGGAAACAGAAATATTATTTTGCTGAATATTAATATTTCTAAAAATTAAATGCAGTCTGCGATTTTACAAAAATATCCAGAGAGATTTTATTTCCAAAGTTTAGTAAAAAATATGAGAAATTAGCTGAGTTACTCAAACAAAGAACAAGAAGTGCAAAAAATAAATAGATAAATAAAGGCGCTACAAAATACACATTTGTGTATTTTTATTTATTTTATTTTTGATAATTGTGTTAGATGTAATTGTGTTAGATGTTTACCACATATCACGACACCATGCCACACACAATACGGGGCTGGCAATCCAGTTTATTATCAAACGAGCAATGCGGAGAACGGAATTTTTTTATACTTATTTTTTTATTTATTAATGTTTTGGAAATAAGTCGTTTTGGCCTCATAAGGTGGAGCTTGGTCCACCTTATGAGGCTAAAGCGATTATATAATTAAACAGGATGAAAAATATTGGGTGGACACTACCCCCCTAGTAAAATTGTTGGAGGGACAAGATTCACCTTGCTCCCCTAAAGTCGGCGCCTATGCCTGATGATAGATAGTCGTTCTTTAGCGTACGTACGAACTTATTTATTTATTTTTGATAATTCCTGTAATTATGAAAAAAAAAGTTGCGTTTTGTTCCGCTTTTGCTGTTCCTATTAGTATCCTGAAGAGATAAGCCTGGAAGCTGAAGTTTTTGGATACAGGTTCAACTTTTTTGTCATGTATGATATAAAATAAATATAGTAAACAGTATATTAATTTCCTCTTTTATTCATGACGGGTCGGGCAAACTCATTTTTTATTTTAGGGATCAAGGTATCGCAAATTTCAAAAACTCATTTAGTTATACTGTATAAGCAGTCAGAACACCCGGCAGTTTGACATATTCCCTACAATGTTATTACCCTCTATAGCGTAAATGCCATTTGCCGGTGGCGTAAATAGAACTCGCACCCTCTGCTGCGTAGCCGAATGCTTTTCCAATTAAGCTAGCTAGACCGACAAAGTTTGTCTCCGAAACTTTGCCTTCTTAACATGTACGTCACCTCTGAGTTAGGTACATCACACCTTCGAAGGACATAAATTCTTAAAGACATTACGAGGATGGAAAACAAGTATGGACATCGAGTGAGAATTGGCTATAAGTATGTTAAGAAGCTTAACAACGCTGTAAGGAAATACAGATGATAGAGGAATAGCTTTCTCTTTAGTTGTATTTACTACAGAATTATCAGGACAAATAAGAGAACTGGATGAAGGACAGAAATTACGTGCAACGGGTTTGGCAAGCAACCAGAATCAACGACCGCAATCCAGGGAAAAGATGAGCTTTTCACATTACATCTCATCAGAGACTGGTTTTGTTAAAGAAGTTTATTTGGCGTGCAGACAGTGGGGAGAATTCCTCGTTCGTCCTAGAGGAAATCTAGTGAAAATATTTATCTTGCTATTCTAAGCTTACTCTCAAATAAAAAAACAATGCTTCTTCATAAACGAAAGCGACTGCCAGATAACTTTTAACAGACTCCTAATAAATAGAGAATGAAGCATGCATTTCTCCTCCGTGTGCGTTTTGCCAAATTAAAAACTATGTATGATAAAAATCTAATTTTTCTACTTAAGCATTTGAGTACGAAGTTTCGTCTTAACATGCCGAAAAGCGCAGTTTTTATACAAATGGCAACAATATGGTCCAACTGCTTTGTGTTGTGAATTTTTGAATAGACATTTTTTATGTCTTTGAATTTGCATTACATTATTTGAGCAATGTTTGTTAAAAAGTTTCCTCGGAGCATTTAAACAATTATTTAAATAGATTTTCGCATATGTCATTGCTTTAAAGGCAATGAATACTGTTCTTAATATGTTAGCATAAACACGGAATGCTGTAGTGAAGACCGAAACATTGTTCGAGGAAACAGAACGCATAAAAATTGATACGGGAGTGAAACACAAGATGGCATCATATCTCCCAAGCTCTTTTGTGCAAAATTACAGAATGATTTTCACTCATTGAACTGGGAAGACAAGAGATTATTTAAACCACCTTCATTTTGCTGAGAACATAGTCATTTTTACAAGTACACCCTTAGAGCTGGTAAGTATGGTACAGGAACTTGCTGGCAAGAGTAAAGAAGTGGGCTTGAAATGAGCTTATGAAGAACAAAATTGGTGTTCAATGCTCTTAAAAGAACTGAAGATTTTGCGATGGAGGAAATCAAAAACCAACCAATGCCTGCATTCACATTGGACCACAGATATCAAGCTACGGCCACATCCAAGAAAAATTTGATAGGCGTACAAAACTAGGTTGGAGAGCATTTGGAAGAAACAGTACATTTTTCAAGAGCAATTTACCATTATGTCTTAAACAAAAGTGTTTCATCAATGTATCCTTCCAGTTTTTACATACGGATCAGAGACGTGGACCTTAATTAAAAATACATTCAGAGGCTGCAAACAGAGGCTGCAACGTATCCTTCACTGTGTATTAAATATATACCCATACAGTTTTCTCTACATGGGTTTGTGAACACGCATATCGGTCGAATATGCACACAGGATAATCCACACGCGTACACAGAGGAGCCACAGCATTCACTACGGTTTACGGTATAGTGGGGATTCACTGCATCTGTCATTCTTATTTCTTAAATAACCATGAGCCAGAACCGGCTGGAAGACCTTCTCAGTAAATGGAGAACGCTGCTCGAAACTGCTGCGTGAAAACATAATGGCATGTTCGCAAGAATAAAATCTGCTGCACACAGTCACGTTTATGCAGGATGGTATGCCAGCTCACGTCACATCTCCAGTAAAGAATTTTCTTGCCACCACATTTGGTGCAGAAAGACTGATCAGCAGACTCTGAAGCATTCCGTGGCCACCTCGGTAACTAGATCTGACACCCGTGCATTTCCGATTGTGGGGTTGACTGAGGTGCCAAAAAACTGGGAAGGGAGCTACCATTTCTATTACATGCCACCAAACTCATGCGGTAAATGGTATCGTCCGCAAACGACGTATATATTAGGCAGAAATCTCCTCCAGCTCAAGTAGCAGCATTCGCAGTTCAGATGGCAGCTTATCAGTATTTAAGTGATTTCGAAATGCTATGATAGTCGGTAACCGGGAGATAGGTCACTCCATCTCGCAAATTATCACGTAATTTGGATTTACACGGTCAAACATTTCAAGGGTGTACCTGGACTGCACAAACTCAGAGAAAAAATCCAGAGTGCGAGACTGATGTGGCCGCAGAAAAACACTGGACGATCGTGGACAGCGGCGTCTGGAACGCATCGTAACATCCGCCCGGAGTGCAACATTGCCACCAATCACAGTGCAGTTCAATGCTGGGTCCAGTAGTGGCATCAGTACTCGGGGAGTGCAAAGTTCCCTGTGTTCTATGGGGTTCAGGAGTCAACTGTCCACCCGGGTGCCATTGCTGACCCGATGACACAAAACTGCGCGTCTCGCCTGAGCTCGGGAACACCGCCATTGGACGCAAGATGACCGGAAACGTGTTACCTGATCCGACGAATCGCGGTACCAACAGTTTCGGGCAGATGACCGACTCCAGGTATAATGACAACTGCTCGAGACAATGGATCCCACATGCCTACAAGGGACAGTGCAGGCCGGCGGTGGCTCTATTATGGTGTGGGTTGTTTTCAGCTGGCACGCATTATACGTCTGCAGACCGTTCTGACCGGTGGAGGCTACATAACCATCCTTGGCGATCATTTGCATCCGTTCATGTCATGCAACCACTCCTACGGGTGCGACTTCTTTCAATGCGACAACGCACCACCGCACACGTCTACAGTCGCCTGATTATGGTTGGAGGAACATTCCACGGAATTTGGTATCCTGACGTGGCCCCCTCGTTCGCCGGATTTAAACGCCATCGAACACATTTGGATGCTGTTCAACGTGCCGTCAATGCTAGGAATCCTCCACCGGCGAATATTACGGAATTGCGGGACGCTCTTCAGGAAGAATGGGGTGCACTGTCTCCACAGCATTGCAGAGAGCGCGTGGAGTCCATGCTCAGTCGTGTTGCTGCCGTTATCCGATCGCAAGGAAGAACAACGCGGTATTAGAGAAGTATCCCAGTTTTTTTGCACTTCAGTGTAACGTCCAGAGTGTACCAGAGAAGACCTTCCACACTACCACAACTGAAAGCAGCCATTCACTGCGGTCTGTTGCATTCTGCCTGGCATGCTACATTCAGAGGTCACTGGAGTTGTCACACTCTTGAATGCTGCTGTACTTTGTGGTGGAGGACATGTTGAACATTTACACATTTGGATGCTGTTCAAATCTACCATCGCTGTTAATTGGATTTTCTTCAACAGCCGTCAGCAGCGAGCCCGAATCAATCATAGCGACATTCTCGAACTATCTTCCTCTCCAAGCTTATGTCTCCAGCAGCAAACGTCTTGAAACAAATTTTGCACTGTCCGAGGGACCGCAACACCTTCGCCTTCAGCTTGGTTTATTTTTCGGACTGCTTCCGAAGCTTTAAACGTTTAGCTCCTGAATGGCGCAACAGACCCAAGATTTCAAACTTCTTGGCTGTTTTGAACAGTGCGATAAGTGTTCAATGCAAGTTTCAAAGAACATGTGCCATACATCAACCGATTCAGTTCAGTCAGTGGTTTTAGAGAATCTTGTCGCCGATTGAATCTTCTTTCCGGATGACAAAAAAAGTTAGTAAAATCATGCAATGCATTGATTATGATACGCTTTCCAACATAACAGAAATCATAGGAAAATGCCTTGGTTTTGAGGGGACTAAACTATGGGAAACCGTTTGACGTTCACATATATCAAAATTAAATCTCCTTGTGCCCGTGTTACCTATTTCTGTTATCAAGAGATACCACACATAAGCCGTTTTATAATTTGCGTTTTCCAACTCTAGGCTGAAGAAACGTAAATGCTCCAGCTTTGTCCGTCTGTCTGCCTGTCCGCACGATAACTCGCGTAAAAAATGGTTCGATTTCGATGAAATTTTAATATGTGGTAGGGAACAACCTGGAGACGAACCCTATTGAAAATTGGCGAAATGGGGCAAAGGTCAGGACATAGGAGCGGTATTCATTCCATCGCCCTTATGCTTCATAACTTGCGTAAAAATGCTTCGATTGCAACCAAACTTTACATGTTGTATCGGAGGTATACTGAACTAATTCTGTTGAATATCATGCTGTGAAATACACATTTTATGCTGTGAATTCTTGAACGCCATATACGTTTTTCTCTACTTTCTGAAACGTGTTACAAAGGATATTTATTTTCTCCAGCAGTATATTGTAGAGCAAAAATTTTGATCTTTCAACCAAAACTGCACTAAAATCGTGGCATTTTTCATGGAAATATATAATATCGGAAATATCAATAGACACTCAAGAGACGCAAATAGCGTATTAAATCCGTTTATTTTTGCGGCGTAGTAAGTACAAAGATTCGCCAAGCTTTCGCACTCTACTGGGAGGCTTTCTCAAGGCAATGGTAGACATAAAAACGCATGGAATTGGAACACGTAAGGAACAAAGACGATTTTTGAAATAACGCGGGTGACTTCACGAGCGTATTACACGAATTTTCATCACGAAATTATACGGTGTGTCGCGATGTGTTTCCATCTTTTAATAACGCATGCCAAGCTCTTGGTAGTTCAGTAGAAACTATATCATTGCACGCTAGTTTGCTGGATAGGATTTCAACTGTTTTCCTGATGGCAGTCTCTTTAAAATTCGTGTATGGGGCAATTCTTCTAATATTATTCCATTGAAGAGCGGCTGAGGAACGCGTGACTTCTCTGGCGAGGGCTGTATTCTGCATGTTCTGGTTGACACTTCGCACGTGCTCTTTACACCTAGTGTCCAAGGATAGCTTTGTCATTCCGATGTATACCTTTTTCGTGTTGTCAGGATATACTAACGGTATAGCGTACACACCTGCCTTTTCTTTCGCACACTGTGTATCCTTGCAACTTGATATCATATGTGATAACGGAGTCGGGGACTTCAGTGCTATCAATATGTTGTATTTACGTAATAAATTCTTTAACCAATATGTAAAGCCTGGGACATATGTGATGGATCCTGTGAATCTCACCGTCTTACTTCTAGGTGATTTTTGTTATGCTGGCATTACACGATTTCTTACAGTTCTATGTATTCTGTCTATGTCATCTTTCTTATACCCAGACTTTAGACCTTTGCTATAAATATTATCAATTTCCTTATTATTTAGGTAGTCGGGTTTGCATACGTTATACGCTCTATAGAGCCATGCTCTAAACGCAGAAAGTTTGTACTCTTTTGGGCAGTGCGAATCAGGAGGAACAAGGTTTGGTACTGCGGTCGGTTTATAATAAACTTCAAAATCGAAGCTGGAAGTTCTGTTTTTTCTGAGCGTGACGTCAAGATAATTCAACGCTCCATCTACTTCAAGCTCCATGGCGAACTTTATCGTATTGTGTAGTTTGTTTATCTTGTGCATGAAATCATTTAATTCATCTGCTCCGTGTTCCCATATGAAGAATATGTCGTCAGCGTAACGGATCCGCACTCGGGGTTTCTTGATACAATTTAGAAAGATTAAATCTTCTAGCGCTCTAAGTACTGCTTCCGCAAGGACTGAAGATAGAGGTGAACCCATCGGTGCTCCTTTTGTTTGTTTATAGATACTTCCATCCATCTTGAAATAGTTGTGGTTAGTAATCAAATTTAAGGCACCGGCCATTTTCTTTGTTTGAGTTGGTGTGAATTCAAGGGAGGTGTCGATTATTTCCTCTAGGTTTTCAACGGCCTCTGGTATAGGTATAGATGGATTTAAATATACTATGTCGAAACTTCCCATTATTTCACTATCAAGTATATTCAAGTTTCTTGCGCTCTCCACAAATTCTTTTGTCGACTTGATACGTAATCGGAGTTTCTTAACCGTTCGGATAAGAATTGGCTAGTGATTTTTCTAATATGTACGTAGGAGATTTGTTCTTTGCAACAATAGGTCGAAGGGCAGATCCAGGTTTCTGATTCTTTAGTCGTGCGAAGAGTGGTGGAATTGTAGGGCCCGGAGTAAGCTTCGCTGACATCCTAATAGTCTCCGGTAGATCTTTGTCCCTGGCTAGAGCTTGAACTTTCCGTATTATGCTGTGTAGAGGATTCCTCGACTGCAGAATTGAGTCCGATTGATCTGCAAATTCTTTAAGTTTACTAATATAATCAGACCCGTTCATAATGGCAATCTGATTGGACTTGTCAGTTAGGGTAATCGATATTCTAGGATAATTACGCAGGTTCTCTGAAATTTTCGTACTCTGAGTGTTACTTTTCTTAATGTTCCCTTCACGCAATATTTCTCCTTTTAAAATTCACAACACTGGCTTTTAATTTTGATATCGCTAAACATCTGGTCATATCACGATCTTCTATTGGAACTTAAGAAATTATGCTTTCTACTTCCGATATTAATTGTTTTATTCTGAGCTTCGATGGAGGACAATAGAATGACGGAAGAACAAGTGAAAGTTTTGGAGCGCGGACCAAAATATTGTCCTCCATCGAAGACCAGAATAAGACAATTAATATCGGAAGTAGAAAGCATAATTTCTTAAGTTCCAGTAGAAGATCGTGATATGACCAGATGTTTAGCGATATCAAAATTAAAAGCCAGTGTTGTGAATTTTAAAAGGAGAAATATTGCGTGAAGGGAACATTAAGAAAAGTAACACTCAGAGTACGAAAATTTTAGCGAACCTGCGTAATGATCCTAGAATATCGATTACCCTAACCGACAAGTCCAATCAGATTGCCATTATGAACGGGTCTGATTATATTAGTAAACTTAAAGAATTTGCAGATCAATCGGACTCAATTCTGCAGTCGAGGAATCCTCTACACAGCCTAATGCGGAAAGTTCAAGCTCTAGCCAGGGACAAAGATCTACCGGAGACTATTACGATGTCAGCGAAGCTGTCTCCGGGCCCTACAATTCCACCACTCTTTGAACGACTAAAGAATCATAAACCTGGATCTGCCCTTCGACCTATTGTAGCAAATAACAAATCTCCTTCGTACATATTAGAAAAATCACTAGCCAAATTCTTATCTGAACGGTTAAAAAACTCCGATTACGTAATCAAGTCGACAAAAGAATTTGTGGAGCGCGCAAGAAACTTGAATATACTTGATAGTGATATAATGGGAAGTTTTTACATAGTGTCTTTATATCCATCTATACCTATACCACAGGCAGTTGAAAACCACCTATAGGAAATAATCGACTCCTCCCTTGAATTCACACCAACTCAAACAAAGAAAATGGCCGGTGCCTTAAATTTGGTTACTAACCACAACTATTTCAAGTTGGATGGAAGCATCTATAAAAAAACAAAAGGAGCACCGATGGGTTCACTTCTATCTTCGGTCCTTGCGGAAGCAGCACTTAGACCGCTAGAAGATTTGATCTTTCTAAATTGTATCAAGAAACCCCGAGTGCAGATCCGTTACGCTGACGACATATTCTTCATATGGGAACACGGAGCAGATGAATTAAATGATTTCATGCACAAGATAAACAAACTACACAATACGATAAAGTTCGCCATGGAGCTTGAAGTAGATGGAGCGTTGAATTATCTTGACGTCACGCTCAGAAGAAACAGAACATCCAGCTTCGATTTTGACGTTTATTATAAACCGACCGCAGTACCGAACCTTGTTCCTCCTGATTCGCACTGCCCAAAAGAGTACAAACTTTCTGCGTTTGGAGCATGGCTGAATAGAGCATACAACGTATGCAAACCCGACATCCTAAATAATAAGGAAATTGATAATATTTATAGTAAAAAGGTCTAAAGTCTGGATATAAGAAAGACGACATAGACAGAATACATAGAACTGTAAGAAATCGTGTAATGCCAGCATAACAAAATCACCTAGTAAGACGGTGAGATTCACAGGATCCATCACATATGTCCCAGGCTTTACATATTGGTTAAAGAATTTATTACGTAAATACAACCTATTGATAGCACTGAAGTCCCCGACTCCGTTATCACATATGATATCAAGTTGCAAGGATACACAGTGTGAGAAAGAAAAGACAGGTGTGTACGCTATACCGTTAGTATATCCTGACAACACGGAAAAGGTATATATCGGAATGACAAAGCGATCCTTGGACACTAAGTGTAAAGAGCACGTGCGAAGTGTCAACCAGAACATGCAGAATACAGCCCTCGCCAGAGAAGTCATGCCTTCCTCAGCCGCTCCTCAATGGAATAATATTAGAAGAATTGCCCCATACACGAATTTTAAAGAGACTGCCATCAGGAAAACAGTTGAAATCCTATCCAGCAAACTAGCGTGCAATGATATAGTTTCTACTGAACTACCAAGAGCTTGGCATGCGTTATTAAAAGATGGAAACACATCGCGGCACACCGTATAATGGCGTGATGAAAACCCGTGTAATACGCTCGTTATTTCAAAAATCGTCTTTGTTCCTTACGCGTTCCAATTCCATGCATTTTTATGTCTACCATTGCCTTGAGAACGCCTCCCAGTAGAGTGCGAAAGCTTGGCGAATCTTTGTACTTACTACGCCGCAAAAATAAACGGATTTAATATGCTATTTGCGTCTCTTGAGTATTGACAGTGTGGTGTATTTATAATTACGTTATCAATTGACACATTAACGGGAAAAAAAAGAAGGAAAATAAACACTCCAAAAATGTGCCCCTTATTTACATACAGTTCTTTTTCTCAAGTAATGTATCTCGTAAAAAGAAACTTACATTTCTAAAGAAAACCCCGTATCAATGTAGGTGACAGTGATTTTTAAGTCAACCCCTCCATTATACTTCATTTACATTCACAATTATATCTGAGCTCCTTATGAGGCAAAATGCCTGAGCTGATTGAACGAGGGAGGAGATGGCCTCCTGTGCGTGACGTCACAAGTTTTCTACCTAGCAGTTCTGAGGATTTTTGTCAGAGGTGGTTTTGGTACAGGCCATTTCTGATGCCGAGGTTCTATATTTCTGCGTGGAGAGAAAGGAAGTTTATTATTTTTTAATTTGCTTGTTTTTTTTTCAGTAAATTGCCAACTTTTTTATCTATCTTATTGTATTTGCCGACCCTTTGATCCGAGCTAAGTTCTTTGAATTAGGGGTATCACTCGCTTTTTCAGGTCGCGATAAATTAAAGCTTGTTTTTTATTTTAAGTAAACTTGTTAAGTAAGCGTAAGTTAAATAATCAAATAAAACGTAAAACTGTTTTGCTGAAAATATGCATTTTTACCGGTAATTTGTGCATTTTATGCATGCACGAACGTTAAAATAACTAAAACATGCAGTTGCACAGGTATCATCATCATCATCATTGTCAACCATTATCAATCCACTGCTGGACGAAGGTCTCCCCAAGTTTCCTCCACAACGGTCTGTCTTGTGCCAGTCTCCTCCATGTCACCCCTGCATACTTTCGAATTTCATCCACCCATCTCCCATGTGGTCTTCTTCTGGGTCTTTTCCTGTCCCTTGGAATCCAATCTAAAATTTCGGTTGTCCATCGATGATCTGTCCTTCTGGCAGTATGTCCAGCCCATTGCCATTTCAAGGATTTAACTCTGATCATGATGTCTTCCACTCTTGTCATTTTTCGGATCCACGAGTTCCTCTTCTTATCTCCCCTGGTTACACCAAGCATGCACCTCTCCATGCTTGTTTGAGTTGTCTGCAGCCATTGTATGTCTCTTTTAGTTAAGGTCCACGTCTCTGCACCATACGTAAGCACTGGAAGGATGCATTGATCAAACACTTTTCTTTTAAGACATAATGGCATATTGCTCTTGAAAATTATGCTGTTTCTTCCAAAAGCTCTCCAGGCAAGTTTTGTACGCCGATTAATTTCTTCACCAATGTGACCCTCACTTGATATCTGCTGTCCAAGATAAACGTACGTGTCTGTTATCTCCAGCTTTTCTCCATCAATCGATAAATCTTCATTTCTTGTAAAAGCATTGAACATCACTTTTGTCTTCTGAAAGTTCATTTTTAATCCCACTTCTTTACTCTTGTCAGCAAGTTCCTGGGTCATACTCTGCAGCTCTGATGGGGTAGTTGCAAAAATGACTACGTCATCAGCAAAACGAAGGTGGGTTAGATAATCTCCATTAATCTTTATCCCCTTGTTTTCCCAGCTCAGCGACTGAAAAACACCCTCCAATGTGGCATTAAAGAGCTTCGGAGATATGGTGTCACCTTGTCTCACTCCCTTTCCAATTTTTACGTGTGTTGTATTTTCAAACAGCCTAATCTTTGCACTTGCATTTTCATAGATGTTATTAATAATATTAATGTATGCATCTTCAATACCGCAGGTTTTCAGAGCCATTGTAACTGCTGATGGTTTCACCGAATCAAAGGCTTTTTCATAATCGATAAAAGCCATGCACAATGGAAGTTCATATTCCCTCGCTCTTTCAATTAGTTCTCTCAGCACGTGGATATGATCTATTGTGCTGTAGCCACTCCTGAATCCAGCTTGTTCTCTCGGTTGAGCCATGTCCAGTGTTACCTTCAAGCGGTGTGAAAGAACTTTAGTGAAGATTTTATAAACCACTGATAGGAGGCTGATAGGTCTGTAGTTCCTGAGATCCTCAATGTCACCTTTTTTATGTAGCAAGATCATTGTAGCGTTGTTCCAATCCTCAGGAATTTTCCCTTCATTAAGGCATCGAGTGAAAATTTGGGCGAGTACTGTTTCGATTTCTCCACTTGCTTCTTGTATGATGTCTACAGTAATTCCATCTTCTCCTGGAGCTTTTCCTCGCTTCATGTTCTTGATTGCATGTGCAACTTCTGCTGGAAGGACTGGAGGAACTCTGGTACTGGTATCTTTCATGATGTCTGGAGTGCATATATCATCCCTTTCATATAATTTGGAGTAGAAATCTTTCACTCTTGTCAAAATTTCTGCCTCTATTTCTTGTTACAGAACCATCTTCTTTTCTCAGTGCCATAATCTGTTTTCTTCCCTTACTGAGATGTCCCTTTGCTATCTTTAGGCTTTGGTTGTTTTCAATTGCTTTCCTCACTAGTTCACAGTTGAATTTCCTTACGTCTTCAGTGATACTTTTTCTTACTGTCTTGCATAGCTCTATATATTCCACTTTGGAAGTCACATCTTCTTTAGTTGTCCTCATCTCTCTTCTTTTTTGCATCAACATTTTGGTTTTTCCTGATAATTTGTTCACATAAAACTTGTTCTTAGACCCAGCTAATTTTGTTGCTGTTTCTATAAGAGCTCTGGTTACTTTTCTGTTAACTTCAGAGATGTCCACTTCTTCCGATGTTAGGCCTTCTAAAGCAGAGAACCTGTTCTTCAGTTCTAACTTGAAGGTATTATGGTGTTTTTTAAGGTTGGTTATGTCAATAGATTTTGTTTGTCTTATGAGCTTGCCACGTTCAAGTTTAGTGTTGAGGTGCATCTTACATCTCACCAATCTATGGTCACTACCTGTGTTGAACTTGTTTAGCACACTGCAGTCTTCTATGACGAATTTTTTGTTACACATAATAAAATCAATTTCACTTGTCGTCCCATTTGGATGTCTCCATGTCCATTTCCTGTGTGGCTTTTTCTTGAAGAAGGAGTTCAAGATGAAAAACCCTTCTGCCTCTGCAAACTCAACGAGAGTATTTCCACGCTGGTTTCTGTTGCCATGACCGAATTTACCTACTGAAGTTTCATTCTGTTGCCGTTGCCCTATTTTTGCATTGAAATCTCCCATAATTATTTTCAAGTGCTGCTTACCTTTATTATTTAGATGACAAATTTCCTCATAAAATTCTTCAATTTCTTCTTCAGGATGACTTGTGGTGGGTGCATAAGTTTGAATAATCTGAGCCTGGTATCTTTTCGAGAGTTGGATAACAAGTCGTGCAGCTCTGTCAGAGGAACTTTCAACTTCTACAACTTTATCCTTCAGTTTCTTGTTTATTATAAATCCAACACCACTAGTTCTGCCAGTATCTGTCCCACGATAGTAGAAGAGATGTCCACTTTTCAGTTCGATGAGATCTTCTCCTTTTCTCCTTACCTCACTTAGCCCCACGATGTCCCACTTGATCCTTTGTAGTTCCTCTTCCAATTCAAGAAGCCTTGAATCAGAAGATAAGGAGCGTCCATTGTAAGTAGCCAAGGTCAGCATCAGATGGCAGCCTAGTCCGGTCCTCCGGGGATTCTTAGCACCCTCTGCCTTCATGTCGTACTGGCCGCTGCCTTGGCCAGGTACATTCCAGCTGCCGGAGACTGAGGGCCAAGATTTAAGTTGTGGAACCATTTTGGAGGGGTTTGGCCATAACTCACCACGCTGGCCAAGCGGGTTGGTGAGTGTGGGATAGAATTTCCTCTAATCCCGATGGTATAGTTATACCGCTATGGGCGGTCGTCAGAGCCCCTTTAGTGGGAACAGGATGCACCACGAGAAGGCGGGGTTGACATTATATATAATATAACAGGTATATAATATACTATATATACAAATGCATATAATCTGGATTCTGCTCATGCCTGATGGGTTCACGAAAAGGTCCCTAGTGGCTGTATATTAAAAGTGTAGTTGTGTGTGTGTTCCTACGAGGGTCATAACATAAGTTCTGCGCACGTTAATCTAAAGCGGAAGCGGATGATGCATTTGGGAAAATGATTGTGTCATGTCAAGGTCAGACTCTCAGCAATGCAGTGGTGTCAGAATGACGCGCTATTATTTGTTGTGTAAACGTGGGAGGGTTTGGAAATGTAAGCGTGCAGCTCCACAGGTCGAGTCACGGCGTTAGACCAGCGCTCGTACGTGAAAATAGAAACTTTGCGGGGAAAAATTCCGATACAGATCCACACTGCCTTGCAAGAAGTTTGTGGGGAAGGAATTCTTGATCGAAGTACAATTTCTCGCTGGGCATCGTGCCTTCGGGAGGGCCGAAGCAGCATCAAAGATGATCACCACTCAGGCCGACCTCAAACGGCGACAGACGAAACATATGTCACTATTGTTGCAATGCTTCTCGAAGAGAATCGCCGTTTGACAGTCGAGGAGATAGCTCATCAGGCAAATTTGTCCACCATGTCTGTTCACAGGATTCTGACTCACTCACTGGGAAAAAGAAAAATATCCGCGCGCTGGGTGCCCCATTCAACTCTCCTCCGAGCAGAAGGCAGCCAGAGTGAGCATCGCCCAGGATCACCTCCACAGGTTCGAAAGGGAGGGCGACACCTTCCTGAACAGAATTGTCGCAATTGATGAGACTTGGACCCGTGATTTTGAGCCGGAACTGAAGTCACAATGATCGGAATGGAGGCTTTTTTTTTTTTTTTTTTGATTGGTGGTTTAACGACCACCGTGAGCAACTCAATGGGCTATAAGCAGTCGCCCGTCCCTAATTTAGGGTCACTGGTTCCAGGGAAGGGAGAGAACCAGTGCCGTAAGACAAACACAACATCCATGCCTCACCGGGATTCGAACCCAGACCCCTTTCGGACGAATGATCAGAGGCCATCGCTTAGACCACTGCGCCACCGGGGCGGCGAATGGAGGCTTTCTCACGCCCGTCAAAGTGTCGTCGGCAACAATCCAAAGTGAAGCAAATGATCATTTTTGCGTACGATGCCCAGGGTGTTGTGGTCTCTGATCCAGTGCCAGTAGGGCAAAATGTAAACGCACAATATTATAGTGATTTTCTGGGGACAAAGTTGAGATCGAAATTTCGTCAAAATCGCCCCAACTTGTTGGAAGCGGAAGCGATCTTACTGCATGACAACGCATCGTGTCATGGCGTAGCGTCGGTACGGAGACTTTTGTTGAAATACGGCTAGGAAACTTTATACCACACATCATACAGCCCTGACTAAGTCCACCCGACTTTGATCTTTTTCCAAAGTTAAAAAATCGGCTCCGTGGCATCCGCTACGAATCGCTGGACGAACTGTCATTGGACGTGACCCGAGTAATACGACAGCTGAACAAAGATGGCGTACTACGGGGCATCCAGGAAGCTGTCATTAGCAGCTGAGGGGAGTACATTGAACGGCAATAAGTAAGGTAAGTTCACCGCTGGCAAGCTGTCATTAGCAGCTGAGGGAAGTACATTGAACGGCAATAAGGTAAGTTTTCTCCGTTACTTCATACTTTTCTCAAAAATGGACTGCGTGCAGAACTTTTTTTGGGACAATCGTACTTTGATGAACGGTGGTGAAACCTGGGCACTGCGGAAGAGACATAGAAGTAATTTCTGTGTGGGAGAGATCTGTTAATTAGGAAAGTTTGTGGCAAGACACGTATAGGGAATGAGCTCATTTTTGCCGGTGATTGGGTTCGAACCCACATCTTTCTTTTCAGATATTCTATCGCTTGAGCTATACCGACGAAGGCTTATCGCTGCAACTCGCCGTTTTGACATGTGCGTCACCTCTGAGGTAGTAATGTAACACACGTTCTGGTCATGTGAAGAAAGAATAGGTGCTGCAGGTGCGTAATATGAAGCAAAATTTTGTTAGCAAGGTGGAGACAAATATTCTTAGGTGATTTAGTCATATTAAAAGAATGAGTGGTGAGATGCTTCCTAAAAGGATTTATTCAGCGCAAGTGGCAGAGAGGAAGGCCAACGGAACCATGTGTGGACCAGACTCAGGAATGTCTACATGAAAAAAAGATAATGCGTATGAAGTACAAAAGGTCTTGCGTAAGACCAATGACGGACGTCAGTGAAGCTCGAGTTGTGTGCACAGATCGCTGTAAATGGAGACGTTTAACACATCAACAGTAAGTAAAATCTAACACTATCAGCTTTAAAATTTTATCATGCAGATGTACTTTCTTTGAGGAGCTAACCTTAATCTCAGAGAACAGCTTAGTGATAGCATGCATATAACTCGGGTTCGTTTCCCGTGATAGGGTTCAGATGATTCGTCATAGTGTTTTAGGACATTAGTTCTTTTATCTTTCGGGTTTACTTCATCATTCATGGATCAGGATATGTACTTTTCCTGCGAGTCCAGCAATAATGAGTAAATGAACATGTAAGCTTATAGAGAAAATTAATTTATTTCAATCTGTCCTTTAGAAAGACACCGTTAATTATAATTGTTCTTAAAGTCACACTATTTTGGAGAAAAGAGAATAAGGCAGCACTTAAATTAGGTTTTTAGGTTTACCGTAAATCTTGCAAAAATTCTTTCACGTGGCAGCACAGAACGAAATGAAAAAATTGTTGTTTTTTTCTTTCCAAAGTTCAACAAAGAGAGAAATTAATTTTAAATATCACAAATCACTTTCTTTCTCCAAGAAGACTCTTAGAAACCTCTTTCCCAGACATACGATTAAAAAACAGCTGAAGTTTTACTTTACATGCAACCATGTGATGCTTCTAACAAAATATTAATTTTTTAAAATATGCACATATAAATCACTGTCGAACAACTATCTTCCTAAGATTTGTAAAGTTTAAAACTCAGCTTCGAAAAGAATGAAAAAACTTGCAACTCTGATGTACATATCTTAATTGGTAAAATGGTAGAGTAAAATTTATCTCCAAATTAATCAGTAGAAATTGAAATATATGTCTTTGGTTATTTCAAATATCATTATACTGTACATTTTTAACGCTTTCTGAAATATCTAAATTCTTAAAAAAAAGAAAAACTTCTAGTACCAGCCATTAAAAAAACTATTATTATACTTCCGAGGTCTTTAAAAATGACGTGCTTTATATATATATATATATATATATATATACATAATCTCGAAGGGAATGTTCACATTAGGTAGGTTTCTTTACCCATTTTTTGCCTAGTTGGATAGGGAACAGAAAAAAATCTCTTGTTTAAAAAAAATTAAGAACATCCACTTTGTTCCACGAAAAGGGCTTTTTATGGACAACGAAACAAAAGAAAAAACATCGTATGACCAAGCTGAATAAACGGAAAGCTTTATTTTCCGCGTAAACGCTCTTCTTTTTAAAAATTCTACTCTAATTATTCTTCTGGAAGCTCCGAAAAAATGTTCCGCCCCCTAAAACCATGAATTATGTTGTTGTAATCCATGAGAACTATAATGATGGAAAGGATTATTTTTCTGTAAAAATGTGCAGCGGAAAACAGTAAAGCTATTGATTCCTTAACAACAGTGTTTAGCGAAGAGGGATATAATCATGTCATTTAAGAAGAAATTGATCTTCTGCATATAACTGCACGGAGGAGAAAATAGTTCACGAGGAAAAAATCTTTCATAACAATGGATGGGAATTATTTTTATGCTTTGTTGTATCTAGAAATGAGGCTGACTGAAGTAAAACAAAAATTCGAATAATTCATAAAGGTTGAATGCCTTTCTACAGTGATTTTTGCTTACAAACTTTGAGGAAAATCACGATACCGGATTCAGTTTCTTTTCAAATTTAACAGAAGTATTAGAAAATGCTTTCCAGAATTAAGTTTCTTTAAATTACGTCTGATATATTACCTTTGTTCCGCAAGAAAATAAGTGATGTTTTCTTAATGATCATCTTGCATAGTCTTTGATGCAGGGTTTTTTTTCGTATTCACAAAGGTATTAATAAAGTCCTTATTTATGAAACGATTTTGTTTTCTTCTTGATACCTTCTTTACTTCGACCAACTTGAGACCCAGTTTTAAAGTCCAAATTCCTCCCTACGAAAATGCAGTTTCACAGAAACAATGAGCAATTTCTCTATTTTTATTTAATTTGAATAACTGTTCTGCTGCATCTGTAATAAACAGCGGTAGAAGTTCAAAAACAACAACAACAAAAACCTTCACTTGTCCTGCTGACCAGTGTATACCAGAACTTTGGGTTCGCACCTACTTTTACCGGGATGCAAATATTAATTCATCTAATATGCACGCTCTATTAGTTTTATTGCCGTTCCTCAATATATTTTCGCAATGATTGCAATTTATATGCCAACTAATGAACATTTAAGTTACATTTAACATTAGTTAGCGTTTTGATGGGTATAAAATTTAGTAGCAAATTTTTGTCTTTATATTTGATCAGATCAACAGTAACACTGCCAGAAGCCGATCAAATTGTGCAATATCTGGGATGTCTAGTAATACTAGCATAAGTCTGAAACAGTTTCAGTGTTGAGTTTGTTCCGCCTGTCTGTTTTATTTCCTCCATATTTCTGAAGCCCTCGGCTGATCTGCAAGAAACATAATGTGTAACCCTGGGGTCATATGTGTTTTAGCAAAAGTAAACATTAATAACATTTTTGAATGTCTCGTAAATTAAAATCGTTTCAGTTGGTGTTTATTTGGAGACAGTCTCCCTTTTCCCCAGTTTTCTGCGCCATTTTCCCCTTAGGTTGCAGTTTCCCTTTTCACCAGGTTCACTGCCCAATATTGTATGGCCACAAACTCGTCCTGGTTCCTTTTAATCATATTTGGTCGTAGAGGCTGTAACGTATATTCTAAATTAACTTTCCGTTTTAGTTTCTTTCCCTATGTAAATCTTGAGTTTATTCTCAGTTATACTTCACTCTTAACGTAATATCTTTTCTCTCAAACGAATACTGTTGGCAACATAATTGAGGTTGAATGAACGTGACATATGTCTGAGACAAGATAAGAACGAGAGATAAAAACGACGACTAAACTGTTGCTTGGCGAGCGTTGTTAAAGAGAGCGTTGCTTGGAGAAGTGTTGAAAGTAGAGCGTTGTGTTAAGAGCTGTGTAGAGCTGTGTAGAGCTGTGTGGTGTGTGGAGAGTTTAATGCGAAGTACTGTGTGATGTTATGATTTGTTATGGAAGTGCTACATCCTGAATAAAGCCTCTTTTCCGTAAGTTTGACTTCTGTTGTTTACATGTTTCGTCTGCCCGTTAAGGTTTAATTTAGGAACTATTTCATCTTATGGTTATGTTTTTAAAATAACGTAGAAGTACGAAAAGACTTCTACGTCATAAGGCAAAAAGTAATGCTGTCTAATGCCAACCTCATTTTTCTTGTGAAGCGGGAGATGTTGTAAGCCTGGGATCAAAGGTGTTTTAGCAAGAGTAAACTTCAATAACCTTTTTGAATATCTTGTTGGTTAAAATCAATTTCTTTAGTGCATATTTGGAGACGGTTCGTCTTTTCACTAGTTTTCTACCAGCCATGTTAATGACGGAAGAGACGGCCTCCCCTGTTTTCGTTTCTGAACGTTGTTACTATCCGATCCAAGGGATTCATGAAGTACAGTTTTATGGCTTTATTGCTCTGGAAAGGAGTGAGTCGACAGTGATATTTTTGTAGGGAGAGCATCAAGCAATGTTTACATCTTCAGTTCAATGGAAGCAGTTTTCACGTTATGTCGAAGTTGGGATGCATGTACCAGGGGTCTACAGAAGAAATTCACATTCGGAACCAAGGCATTAATGAGTGACAGAGGAGATGGACAAGGGTTCACAAAGAGGAGTCTGTGACGTACTACAGAGGTGAAAACATGTATCAAGACGACAAATATGCAGCGAGACATTCTGTCTGCGTAGTTCAGTTGGGAGAGCGACTTACTCCGACACGGGTTCGATGCCCGTCGTGGACAAACTTGTGTTTCACATTGGCACTCGATTGTGGAAAATAGATCCACTGGACGTTGGATTCTTCGAAAAATGTGTGATGTTTGTTCCACTTATTGTTTGGAATTAATGCTTCAAAGAAAAAAAAAAATGAGGGAGATGATGTGACCTACTACAGAGGTGAAAACGTGTCAAGACGACAAATCTGCAGGGAGATATTCTGTCCGCGTAGCTCAGTTGGGATAGCAACTTACTCCGGAGTGAGGGGACACGGATTCACGTCGTGGATTCGATGTCCGTCGTGGACAAACTTGTGTTTTCACAAGTCTCGTGATTGAAGCCGAGAGAAACGTTTGGTCGGACTCTTGGAGAGGAAGGTTTAGAAGATTACCACCCTGTCGTGGAGGAGTGCTCTAGGGTCCGTGAGAAAATGGCAGTGAGAGAGAATGTTCGATACCGAGAAGAGAGGCAATAAAAAACCAAGTCGGAAAAAGCAAACTTAGCAGCGAGCAACGTGAGAAAGAAGACTAATAAAATAATAAGTAAAAACATATTAACTTGGTAATTATGTAAAGAAATCAGGACAAATCTCGAAAGATTTTTTTCCCATATACTTCACTCAACCTATTCTTCACTGCAAAATGAACGAGTCTTCACTTTAGCTGGTATTTTGTTTATTTGTTTTATCATTGGGGAAAATACCCTCGGAACTTTTAAATTCCTTACAAGCGAATGGCTAGCGAACCCAAACAACAAGACACTGAAAGAGACTCAGTAATAAACTCTGTAACAAACATAAAACATCAATAACATACAAAATATTCCCATGGTACTGTGAATTTTTCTCCTATAAATTTACTGGGTTCAACAGTGCAAGAATACAGTGTAAAGGAAATCTACTCAACTTCTATACTAGCTGTTAGAATTTTGAATTTCTGTAATACACTCCTTAGACAAAACATTAGAGATAGGAGTGATGAGCAGTTGACATGGTAATTCCCAGCGCATAGTGGAACAGACGCAAACTTAACGCAGGCGATAAGTTGGTGGACAGCAGGGTTCCCCAAAAGTGTATCGCAATCGACGAACATGGGTAAACGTGGTGATCTTAGCGATGTTGATCGTGAACGTAGAGTCGGTGCAAGACAGATGGGTCATTCGGTCACTCAAGTGGTAAGAACCCTAGGGTTCCCGAGGGAAACTACATTAAGAGTGTACCGCGAGTATACCATCGACGGACGTACCAGCGCTCAGAGAGCAAGCAGTGATATTGCACTAATCTACCCTCCTCTATTGCAGTGATATTTGCACTCAAATATCACTGCAATAGAGGAGGGTAGATAGGTAGGTGTTTTACAGCTAGCTTTTTCTTAGGATAACCTCCTCCTTAGTGAAACAACTGATACTTACTGGACCTTCACAGCCTCACTAATTCTACTGTCTAATTCCGCATTAAATTTTGCTACACACAAATAATAAAAATCTTTTACTTGTTCAAGCACCTTCTCATGATCAACACAACATTTCAGTTCTTAAAAACCATAGGTTTAAATTTCTCAAAATTTATGCTCATTAAAATTTTTTAAGTTCTACTCAGGTGATTAAGATTCTATTACGTATAAGCTTCTAACTCTCTTAAATATTAACACGAAACTATCAGCAACCTGTTGATACTACAGCTGTATGTGTTTTATATTTCAGGAGAGCACAAGTGTCGTGTAATTTGTGAATATTTTTTTGTATAGGGGTTTAATGACAATCATAAGCATTTCTAAGTGTCGTAAATAATCACTCGTCCACAGTTTCAGGTCACTGGTTCCAGGGAGGGAGGTGTGAGAACCTTTTCCGTAAAACAAATGAGTCATCCGGGACTAGAGTCCGGAACCATAGAAACCAATGCATCTGACCACTTGGTGGCAATTTCTAAGTGGTGCGTGTTCTTTTTGATTTAACTCCCAAGGTTGCCTTGGATTTTTGCGGATAAGCAGTCTTCTTCATTTCTTGTTGGCAGCCTCTCTTTTAACAAAACGGCGGATTTTAACCCTTTAAGTTGGCGATGTATCTGAATCATATGGACCCAAAATTTTCTTTGCTTCCCAAACAAAAACGTTCCCATAGCTGCCGGGTTTTAAGAAAGCTACGGCAAAACAATTCCTTTCCCTCTCTCATCCCTGTAGTAACGACCACATAATGTCACAGGTGAAAAGCGCTCCCATCTAGCCCTTTATTCTCTGCTCCATGCCCCAAGGCACGGTGGGAAAGGGTCAGTAGTGTAGCTACCATACAGCGAGGTGGTGCAGTTGCACTTGGGACCAGCCGCTTAAGGGGCACGTTACCGGCTAATGATAAGCTACGGAAAGGACGAAAGTAGCAATAAAAAACTGATGATAATACGAGATGATAACCTTACAATTTCTGCCTGGTTGCAGGGCGACTTTTGTACGATATTCTCAAAAGTGAGACACAAAATTAATCCCACAATAAGATGTAACGTATACTCTAGATTCAGTTTCTTTTTGATTTTACTATCTCTTGTTATTTTATTTTCCTATGCAAAGTATCTTCTCACTTAACGAGATGTCGTTTCTCCCGCTGAATGATATGTGGCAACGAGTGTAAGTCATGACGTGGTGGCATGCAGTATATATAGGCGCGCTCAAGTATACCAAAGAGCTTCGTTTTATATGTGATAGGTTCTTCCTGATTATTGATATGCGATTTACCTACTTTTCTACGATATTACGATTGTACGAAAGTTCAGGCTATCAGTAGTTGTGTTATTTTGGAGTGTGTATTTGGGTAATACCAGGAGCTCCCCAATAAAAGGTTAAAAGTGAGTACGTTTTCTTAGTTCATTTTATTGTCAGACCTCTGTCTGGCCGTTAAGTCTATTTCATTGAGTGTTTACGTTAAGTTCAGGGTATATTGTGTTTACCGCTCCAATAAGGAGCCTTCAAGGTACTAATGTACTAAAACCGAAGTTATATTACTGATATTCAAGATAATGAGGAACGCTGAGTAAAAATAAATTCCATATTCTTGGAATTTATTGCACGTGCGTGTCTTGCCTAAACAAACCCTAGCACTTTGAAGATTAAGCACACTTTAGCTACGTCAAGTAACCTTTCAATAACCCTAACGTGACTTAACGTAAGCTTTCCTGCACTACACGTCCAGCCGGAGAATTGTATTCATTATAATTGGCGCCCGAACATTTCTTGAACACGAGGTATTGACACTTATTGACTATGACTTCATTACCTGAGAAAACTTCACTATTTCAACCTGAATCAAGTTTCGGTGGAGGTGGGGTTATTTTCGACAATTTGCAGGAAGCCTGTGGGTCTAACCTTGATGTCAATAATTTGCACGTACCCAGGTATTCCTCACAATTTCGTCATTCACCAGCTTCATATCACTCTGAGTCGCGGGTCGTACCTGAGGTATTTCAATCCACTCACAGAGGCAAAATGCTTGCACATTTCATGCCGCATGAGGGAGCAATTACTTTCAATGGTTTGGAGGGGTCCTTGAAATTTCTCGAGGATTTGGAGGATCATTTCTACTTATACAATATTCCTCAAGATTGCAAAGTGCAAATAGCAGGCACTTGCTTGAAAGTTGCCGCTAAGACCTGGTATCGGCAGTGGAGAGTATCGAACCCGGATTCTCGTTATGAGAATTTCCGAGCGGAATTTTTAGATGTCTTTCCTTTCGGCCTCAGTCGAGCTGGCCTTGCACAACTTTTTTCTCGTAAGCAAGGACCCAACGATAGCCCTGTTGCGTTTGCTTTAGAAACAACACGCTTGAATAAATTATGGGATCCACATGCCAGTCATGTCGACATGTTGGACACCCTATTGCAACAGCTCGATCCATTTCTACAGGATTTTATTGAGGTCCGACACCCTGCTGCAATACATGAATGCCTTCGCCTCATACGAACGTATGAGGAGCGACACGGCAAACATGGACCAACTAAACATGCTCGGGAACCCCGGGAGGCTTATCACGAAAATCCTCAGCAGCATAATAGGCCTAATGACTTTCAACACGAGCGTACACAGGTGCAAGTCCAAGCATCATACGTACCACCGCATAGAAGAGTGGTACACCAACCGCTAGTTTCTAAACAATTTTCTGGGTACAGTACAAATGCACAGTATGCTCGACCCCGTTCCAATCCGCAGAATTTGGAACATTTTTATGCTAAGGGCAATAATGATTTTTCTGCCCGTGCTGAGGGAAGAAATAATAGAAATGGAAATTTCAACAGAAATGCGGAGTCCCCACAGCAGTTTTTACGAAGTTTTTCTAAGCGTGAAAACTTTACCGATACCAGGCAGGGCCGAGGTTTCAGACCGCATGAAAATACAACCAGGAATCCTTTAAAATTCCAAAGGAAGTAGACCAAGGGTCGGCACTGCTTCCTGATACCAAGAATTCTGACCCTAAAATAGTATTATTGACTGTCCAAACTCCTCAGTTGCCTGATGTGTTATTGACAATTGAAGATATTATTGTCGAGACAAAGTTCGACAATGGTTCTGAAATATCAGCCCTAAATACGAAGTTTTGCACTGAAAGTTTTCCTGCAATACACGTCCAGCCTGCGACGCAGTATTTGCGAGGTGCAAATAACGAAATATTCAGTATCACAGGAACTGTCACATTATCTCTAGGGCTGGGAAAGGCTCGTTTTACGCATTTTTTCCTGCTCATAGACGACCTACCTGTTAAATGTCTAATGGGCACAGATTTTATCAATACTTTTAAAGTTACCATGAATTTCGAACAACATATTATTTCCTTTCCGGAACCTGTCGAAGTGATTCCTAAAGATCCTATAGACATAACGAATTTGTTACTGAGTAAACAACTGAATGAGAGGCAACGAAACCAGCTTTCTCAACTTTTGAATGAAAGACTTGGTTTATTTTCCGACCAACCTGGTTTCACACAGGTGGTTTATCACGTCATTGACACTGGTGGTTCGAAACCGATAGCGACGAAACCTTACCCTTGTGCTCCCCATAAAAAAATGAAATGCAACGTCAAATTTCAGAGATGATTAAACAGGGCATAATAAGGGAATCAAGAAGCGCCTGGGCTGCACCTGCTTTTCTTGTTCCAAAGAAACAACCCAACGAATTTCGTTTCGTGACAGATTTCCGCAAGCTAAACCAAGTCACGAAAGCGATAAATTATCCACTACGTGTCATGTCGCATATTTTGCATGACCTATCGTCAACTAAATGGATGTCAACCTTGGATTTGGCGAGTGGATATTGGCAGGTTGCGGTACATCCAGACTCCGTAGATAAAACAGGCTTTGTGACTCCTTTTGGGGCTTATGAATACCTGCGTATGCCCTTTGGACTAGCCTCTGCACCTGCTACTTTCCAAAAGCTTATGGATACGGTTCTCAGACCTGTTCTAGGTCCCCATGTGCATGTATATTTGGATGACATTATTATTACGTCCGAGACGTTTGACGAGCACCTTTCTCTGTTCAAACAGGTGTTCCAACTCATATACAATGCTGGCTTGACGTTAAAACCTAGTAAATGCCAGATAGCGAGGGACGAGTTTGTATATCTGGGGTTGAAAATCACTTCCTACGGCTTATTTACGGATGATGAAAAAATCAGGCCTATAATTGACTTTCCACGGCCAAAAACAGCCAAAGAACTATCACGCTTTCTGGGAATGACCGGATGGTATCAGCAGTTCGTCCCCGCTTATGCTACAATCTGTGAGCCATTGTATGCTTTGAAACGTAAATACAAGAAGTTTGTTTGGACACCTGAGGCTAACGCAGCGTTTGAAGCTCTAAAATCTGCGTTGACTCAGCCTCCTGTATTAGCTTTCCCAGATCATACTAAGGAATTTGATATTTACACTGACGCATCCGGAGTTGGTTTTGGTTGCGTTTTGTCACAAGCTGGGCATCCAATAGCTTTTGCGTCCCGTACTTTAGCCAAAAGCTGAACGCAATTATTAAGCTACGGAACGCGAATGTCTTGTTGTAGTGAGATAACTCTTGAAAAATTTCAATGTTATCTCAACGAATTGACAGTTAATATAATTACGGATCATTCTGCCCTTCAGTATTTGAATTCTGCTAAGCACCTCTCTAACAGACTTATGAAGTGGGCTCTTAAGTTACAAGAGAGCAATATCAAAATTTCGTACCAGCCAGGTCATAAGAATCAATTACCGGATGCATTATCTCGCGTCCCGATTAGTGGGGTTCCCACAGAAACTACTCCTGGATGTCAGCCTTTACTTTTAATAGCTGATAAAACATCCAGAGAGCAGATAATGGCAGAATTAGTAAATGATCCAGATTTTGGGGAAACCTATAATTTTTTGCTTGCAGGTTCACCACAACAAAGTGATCCTTCTCTGGCTGGGAGATCACAGCATTTTGAAGTCATAGAGGGTCTTCTTTACTATACGAAATCTAGGACTACTACGGCAGAGTTTCGCCCATGTATTCCGCGAACCCTTAGAATGGCCCTTTTAAACGAATTTCATGACAAACCTATTGCAGGCCATTTAGGTATTCGCAAAGACCCGTTGTAAATTGCGGGATGTTGCCTATTGGCCTGGCATGTACCAAAGTGTGCTCGCATACGTTCAATCATGTCACTTGTGTCAGATTTATAATTACCGTAATGTAAGACCGGCCGGTCACTTGAAATCTAGTTCAAGTTCTCATGTTTTTGACATTATTTCAATAGATTTATTGGGACCTTATCCTTTATCTGTTAAAAACAAAGCTCGTTACGTTTTAGTATTAACCGATAATTTCTCTAAATGGGTCGAGGTCTTTCCCATTAAAGCCGCTACGGCGGAAGTTATTTGTAATGTATTAATTAATGAAGTATTCTCTAGATATGGTGCACCTAATCAAGTAGTTTCGGATAATGGTCCCCAATTTATTTCTGACATTTTTGAAAGAATGTGTGCGAGACTACACATAAAGCATAAATTCATTTCCCCATATCATCCCCAGAGTAATCCCGCGGAACGAGTAAACCGCACGCTAGTTAAAATGATAGCTACATTTGTCATGGATCATCACGAGCGGTGGGACGAACATCTTGAGCTTTTTTCGTTCGCCCTCCGCTCGTCTGTTCACGAATCTACTAAGTTTACTCCCGCAGAACTTTTTTTGGGTCGAAAAATTAAGACCCCTTTTGAAAATTTAACGGGGATTATCGACGAACTAAACCAGTGACCAACTCCGCAATCAGTACGAATCATGGCAGAGAAAGCTCGTGTTGCAATGCTAGGAGCACAAGCGGCTCAAGCAAGATACTATAATACTAGGCGTAGGTACCAGATCTTGTCGTTGGAGATCTAACTCTCTTGGAGACACACTTCCAGTCTTCTGTTTCTCATACTTTAGTAAAGAAACTTGCACCCAGCTACGAAAGTCCATATCGGGTGGCAATAGTGTATTAAAATAACATTATCCTTGAAAAACCTGACAATCAATTTCAATACGTACACGTTGCTCAGAGTCGCAAGTATCATGAACGAAATATAGATTTTATAATCAACCCTACTCAACCTTCTGTTCCACAGACTCAAGGGTCTATATCACACGATCAACCTCCAGAAATTTTGGACGAACCGAAAACCTTTTTGAAGAATCTCCAGTGATTTTTTCTTCACCCTCCCCTCCACAAGACTGGCTTACAAGAACGCAACCTGATTCTACCATAAGACGAAGGCTCGAATCAAGTTCTTCAAATTCTAGTATCATTCCCTTCCCTCCAACCATTGTCGAGCATATTGCTGCACAATTCCCTAATAACTCTGCACCAACACAAGCTCCTACTTCCTTGAATACCTCGTCAGAGAGTATTCCAATTGGCAGAAATAAACATCGCCCTGCACGACCACTAACTTACAGCAGCGACTCAGAGTCATCCCATATTTCTGATTTACCAGATATAGACAATAGTTTGACGATTCCTAAACGTCAGACACATATTACAAACCGTCCAGCAACACCAAAAGCTGGTCGAAAACGCAACTTGTCTCCCCAATCTGCTTCGCCGCAACAGCGACGAAGGCAGAGATCCTTGCATCCGCCCGGGTTTCGCCCCTGGAACTTACGCTCAGAGCAAACAGGGCCGATGCCTGCTTCTACTGTCATGCCAAAAAGTAGAAAGAGAAAACAAGCGATGTGGCCGGAGCCACGTCCCTTCAAAAGAATGCTGGAAGGACAACACGGGCCCCAGCACAAAGGGACAACATATCGAAAGCCTGGGGAGCCCGCTCCTGTCCGACGCAGGGAATTCCTGACTGACAGACTTCAGCCGTTCCTGACCGTTCCTGTCAGACGCAGGGAATTCCTGACCGATAGATTTTAGCCGTTCCTCACCGTTCCTGTCAGACGCAGGGAATTCCTGACCGACAGACTTCAGCCGTTCCTCACCGTTCCTGTCAGACGCAGGGAATTCCTGACCGACAGACTTCAGCCGTTCCTGACCGTTCCTGTCAAACGCAGGGAATTCCTGACCGACAGACTTCAGAATTTCTTGACCGACAGACTTCAGAATTTCTTGACCGACAGACTTCAGAATTTCTTGACCGACAGACTACAGATGTTCCAGATCCATTCAAGTCGCAGCGCCACCAGAATTTACCAGTCCGATTAGGCCTGGAAAAAGATATCGTACTAGGGTTTTTTATGCGTCCTCGAGATAAGTAAGTTCTCGTGGACAGGTTATTTTCTCATTATGTTGTTTTTCCTGCACGACCAGTTGGCGTGACAGAATTTTTTTTTCCGTGTGGGCCTACGCATTCTTTTTGTGATATATGTAGTTTTTTTATATATATATATATTCTATGACCGTCTACTAATCCGAATTTTTTTTTTATATATATATGTGTGTTAGGGGTAAAATAGTGAAAATTGTTACTGTTAGGCAGCTACAGGCAATCTTCGCTGCTGATACAGTTTGTTTGTAATCAACGATAAATATATATAGAGTTGAAAATATGAGGAAATAAAATGAAATCAAAAAAGTGATTCCTGCTGGGCAGAATAAAAAAGGTATGCCGATGCAGGTTTGTTCTGTACACGTATAAAAAGTGTTTCCTGCTTCACAGACGACAGTAGCTGCGGACACAGGTTTACTGAATTTGTTATGCCAAGCTAGAAGTTGTAAATACTGCTGACACACACACAAAAAAAGTAGGACGATGAACGTCAGTCATCGAAATGTAAGACTACACTCAAAATTTGATAGGTTTTTCAAAAAAAAAAAAAGAGATATATATATATAAGGGGGAGATGATGTAACGTTTACTCTAGATTCAGTTTCTTTTTGATTTTACTATCTCTTGTTATTTTATTTTCCTATGCAAATTATCTTCTCACTTAACGAGATGTTGTTTCTCCCGCTGAATTATATGTGGCAACGAGTGTAAGTCATGACGTGGTGGTATGCAGTATATATAGGCGCGCTCAAGTATACCAAAGAGCTTCGTTTTATATGTGATAGGTTCTTCCTGATTATTGATATGCGATTTACCTACTTTTCTACGATATTACGATAGTACGAAAGTTCGGGCTATCAGTAGTTGTGTTATTTTGGAGTGTGTATTTGAGTAATACCAGGAGCTCCCCAATAAAAGGTTATAAGTGAGTACGTTTACTTAGTTCATTTTATTGTCAGACCTCTGTCTGGCCGTTAAGTCTATTTCATTGAGTGTTTACGTTAAGTTCAGGGTATATTGTGTTTACCGCTCTAATAAGGAGCCTTAACGTACTAATGTACTAAAACCGAAGTTATATTACTGATATTCAAGATAATGAGGAACGCTGAGTAAAAATAAATTCCATATTCTTGGAATTTATTGCACGTGCGTGTCTTACCTAAACAAACTCTAGCACTGAAGATTAAGCACACTTTAGCTACGTCAAGTAACCTTTCAATAACCCTAACGTGACTTAACGTAAGCTTTCCTGCACTACACGTCCAGCCGGAGAATTTTATTCATTATAAAGAGAATGGTACACAGTGGCAACATAATTATCGAGCATTATTGCACATATTGAACATTCACCGATCGTCAGGTTGAATCAGTTGTATTTATAATAATATTATTAAGAAAATAACTCCGAGATTGTATTATTTTTCCTGTCTTCTCTCTCTTTCCGTCGTTTGAGTCGTATTCTACGGCAAGGCTCCATATGCCGCGCTTTTAATCTTACCGATTCTCGGAGACAATGCCTCGTTCTCACGTTCTGTCCCGTTGATCATTCGCATACCGCCATACATTCTAGGCTGCTTCACAGTGAGTGGGATACTTGCTGCAGCATTGATAACAAATATCCGTGTAACATGTATCGTTCAGTGTTGAGAAAACAAGGAGATCCTTCTTTTAGTGTTGTTTCGAATCTTGATGTGGACAATCTTATGTTCTGCGTTCTATGCTTTTGATTGCATGATGGGATACCGGCATAGTATGTAGGAAAACGCCGTATGTAAAATGAAATTAGCGACAATATACGCTTAGGCATACCTGGGATAAAAGTATACGGTATTTATACGGAACAGCTGGACCTACTGCATGATTCTGCATCAGGGCCCCAATATTACTAGCACTACTGGGAAACTACTAACACCTTACTAACGCTACTGGGAAAGGCTAGTGCCCATGACACAGGCATCTTGCCATTGGGTTGTAATAAGTGACTCAAACATCTTCTCTTTCCTTTCCTAGGTTTGTCACCATTGTTAGAGCACTTTCAGCAACTAATCAGTCAGAGAGGATTAGCATCAATCTTCTCCCTAAACGGCCAATTTGAATAACTAAGATAAGGGGAATTTGTGATGATCAGGTCCACCCGTTCCAGACGCTTCCTGTTCATTTTTCAAACAGCGCATATACACTCACGGACAATGAAATTTGCGCACCATGACGGAAGCATTGGATTGAACTGAAATTTTATGGACAAATGATACATCTTACACATGATGGCAGGACAATTACAGAGGGATATGTGGCACGCAATCAGGTCATCTTCAATAGCGCGTCGCACCACGTGCGGAGATACATGCTGCAAGATGGTCTGGCATGGAGGCGAACATACGCCTGATGTTGTCCTGCGACGGACTGGCCTACACGTGTTGGACGGGGTGCTCTAAATCCCGAATAGTGCGGCACGGTGACCGCCGGCGTTTCAACTGGTACCACACATTTTCGATATTGGACATGTCCGGGGAGCGGGAGGCCATGGAAGTGTTTGGACATGACGTAGGCAGTCCTAGGCAACCCGAGCCGTGTGCGGGCAGGCATTATCCTGCTGCTTTAGCGCACCTGGAATCCAGGCCAGGAATGGGAGCACATGGGGCCGTAGGATTTCATCCACATACCGCTTGCCCGTCAATGATCCACGTACCACTGGCCCGTCAATGATCCACGTACCACTACTAGAGCTGATCGGCTATCATAGGCAATGACTCCCCAGACCATAATGCCAGCGGTGTGGGGTGTGTGGCACTCGATAGCGAGGTTGGGATTGTGGCGTTGACCCGGGGACCTCCACACCCAGACACGATGATAATCTGTCCCCAAAACGAAGCGGCACTCATCGCTAAACACCACACGTCACCAGTCTGTAACGTTACACGTCGCTCTGGCCTGGCACCACTGCACACGGAGCCGGCGATGTTCCGGTGTTAATGGCAGCACACGTAAGGGGTGCTGGGATCGCAGATTCCCTTCCGCAAGGCGTCGGGAAATGGTTCGTGGGCACACAGGAGCCACTACATCTGCCTATATAGTGGACCGGGTCCCCATGGGATCCGTTGGTGCCTGGCGCATGACTCGTCGAACCTCTCTACCGGTGGTCCTCCTGGTTTGTCCGGAGCCGCTCCTCCGTGCGGCAGTGCCGTCACTTGTCCACTGCTCCCAACACAGTCGGACGGTATGGTCAGAACGATCCACGTGGCGGCCTATACGGCGCGCCGACCACCCTGCGGTGTTCAGCCAGATGATCAGGCCTCTCTCAAAGTCCGTACGTTGTATAAATTGGCATCTCTGCCATCTACCTGGCATTCTTGTCACTCTGTGCTCTTGCTTTCGTCGGCCGGTGCTTTTCCTTTTAATGGGGCATCGAGTACACGCCGGTTTAGGAGGCTGCCGGTTCGTGCTTGCAGCGCCACCACAGGGTGTGTGGTCCTGCGCATTCGCACCAAATGTGGATCATTTGCATACCAGCACGCACTCTAGCTATTTGCAAAGTTTCGCGGCTGTAGCATGTTTTCTTCTAGGTGCGCAAATTTCATTGTCCGTGAGTGTACATTAGTTTGATCTGATTTCAGCCCAGTTTACTAACTCCGATTTATTTCGTTTCAGCTGGTTAAAGGACTAGTAAGAAATGCTATTGTCAACAATAAAGGCAACATGAGAAGTGTAAGTTGAAGTATTCATGCACAATTTATAAATTACAGGATGCTTGTTTCTCCTGTCTTGTTATAAATCGCAGATTTGCAGAATGATGCATGAGCATGCACTGTACATTCCTCTAATTAAAATTTACTAAATTGACTTATCTAATTAGAGGTATCCCTTTAGTAAGTACTGTTCCGAATCATCATCGTGTGTGAGCATGCTTTACCGTAAATATAAAGTTATAGTGTTACCAACACGGTTAAAAGGGAGTAAACAGAACAACGCATTGCATTTTTAAAATAAAAGATTTGCAGCAATACATTTACCAGATTAAAAAAAGGATTTTGTTTTCCCATTCACACGTGACACTGTACTTTACCAAAAGTAATCAGGACGCGAAGGCGTTGCTACCTATCAGTAACAATATTTTACTGTATAACGAGGTGCATCGCAAAGTAGAAATACTTAAAACCTTTTCAATTGCGAATTCATTTGAGCCATGGCGAAGAGATAGATATAGAAATGGTATTTTCCTGACTGTTTTTAAACTGTGATTGCATTACCTGTAAAGGATACTGCGAAAAAGGATGAACAGCGCTTTTTTTAATTAACTGAAAAAGTTATTAAATCAATTCTCAACAGCTAGATCGAAACGCTATTAGTCTATCTTTGAGGTCTTTTATTGGTTATCTGAATCGAAGAGAATAAATTACTTAGGAGTTGTCACTCTAGCATCTGTTCTCATGTAGTTTAAAAATTTCAGTAATGGTGTTCAACTTTGAAGTTGTGAAATTAATTATAGAGTATGATGAGTGCTGGCATATCATAGTTTAGTATCAGATCAGATCATATGTAGAGGATTTTAGGGAGGGAGTGTCTGATCCCAGGTCTTAAACAACCCTTAGAAATAGCAAGCTAGGAGATTTGGGCTAGAGTGCCCGATAGGAAAGTGGCACGGAAGCGAAGTAGAAAGGGGAGGAAGACGCCCTTATTTATTACCGGGGGCCAGTACCCGGTGTCCGACGGCTTAACGTGCCCATCCGACGCAGGGTGGATATTTAGTGGATCGAGCGTTCGTACCTGCCTGGGATCGAACCTGAAGTCCTTTCCGTGGCAGTCACGAACGTTGCCCACTAGGCCACCCGCGGCCCGAGTGCTGGCATAAACAACCCGGTAAGTTATATATACTAAGTGGTCCAAAAGTCTTGTTCTGGTTTTAGAAAATTATTAAAAAATAACTACACCACTTATAGATTTGCTGCGTTTGAAAGATAAACATCTGAAATATTTTATGATTCAAACTAATGCACTTCTACACGCGCTTTCCATAGTTTCATGCAGGACGTCCAGCCTGTACTCAATTTTTCGCCATGTTCGTTGCAATAAATCCGTATGAACAACATTCACGATCCGTTCCTTTAGGTACTTTAAATCCCTCACCATTGTTCTGCATATTCCGTTTTTGACAAATCCCCATAAAAATTCAATAGGGTTATACCAGGTGAACGGCTGGCGACTTAATCGGGGCTATCTCGTCCAATCTAGCCTTCCGAGAACACAGTATCCAAGTAGTGGAAAAAACATCTATCCTAGCGGAAAGGAGCTTTATTGTGTTGAAAGATAACATCTGTCTGAAGGTCTTCGACTTGTGGTACAGCAAAATTTTGCAGCATATTTAAGTAAACATTTGTGTTTAAAGATTTTTCCACGAAGAAAAAAGGAACAATTATGCAGTTGTTTATAAGCTCACACCAAACATTAGCTTTGGGGCTCGGATTTTGGTTTGCTTGATATGTGGCTTTTCCGAACCCATACGCGCACGTTATGTCTATTTACTGCTCCTGATACGTGAAATGTCGGCTCATCACTAAAAAGCGCACGTTATTTTCGTCATTTATCAGGCGATTCGTTAAGTTACAGGCAAATTCGAAACTGCGAGGCTTATCGTTCTCCTCTAAATGTAGAACAACCTAGACTCTGTATGCGTACAACCGCAGCATTTTATGCAAAATTAACATCATTGTTCTGCGTGGCAATCCCGATTGTGCAGCTTTTTGTCGGGTTAACTTCTTTGGGCTCCAGGAAAATGCTTTCCATACTCTTCCCATGTAGTCTTTCCGAACACTGGGATGTACACTTCTTGGCATGTTTTTAGCGTCAGGAGGTTTGCTGCCGAAACGTGTACGAAACTTCTTGCACTTGAATTACTGATTTCGTGTTAAAAATCCACCCCACACAAATCGCTTTTTCTTGCACATTCGCCGTTGTAGCTTGTAACTATGGACAGGAAGAACAATAAATGCCATCTACACGCAGTGACAGACAACAAAACTTCAGATGTTTTCCGTTCCACGTTTTAAAGTAAGTGGAGTAGTTTTTTTTATTAATTTTCAAAAACTAAGGCATAACATTTGGACCACCCTGTACGTAAAAACGGAATGTCGTGGTTCACTGTTTATCCCATGTAGCCAATGTTCCAGAAAACTTGAAAACTGTATCGCAAAAAATGGGCACTAAGGTTATTTTCCTGCCGTGTATTTGCGAAGATTGTTATTTATTCATGCATAACTGATGATTCCTGGCCTGAATCCGTTACCGGATTAGACTTGTTCGCCCTAAGAAAAGGCATTGGATGTGTTAACTAGCGTATTCTTATGTTCATTCAGACTCTTATGTTTCATTTTCTTCGAAAGTTGTTCGGGGTATTTTTAACCTCAACAGTGCTCTGAAGAAAAAAACAAACAAAACGAGATAGGTGAGTTTGATTCCGTTCCAGGGCGATGCAATTTTCAGGTTTTCTGACGTGTTGTTTACAATAACTTACGAATTTGTATACCAAAAAGTAATGTACTTGACAATTTGATGATGAATGAAATAACAATATGACGCAGAAAATAAATAAAATAAAGGTACTTTTTACTGCAGCAAATGACAGATGCATTTAAAAACACAAAAACGAACTAAAGCTTCTACGTTATTGTGGAAGTACACTGCTAATTTTATTATATATCAAGAGTGTATTCCCGCACGAAGAATTTGACAAAATGATCGTTACCTAAATTGGGAGACGAAAAAGCTTTAAGCAACTTGCAACTCCCGAGTTCCCTGCAAATGAAAGACATCGTTTGATAATTTTCTTGAAAAACAGAAAGTAAAAATAACAAACACAAAGATGTTTTCCAGAAGCAAACTAAAAAACATTGGGGTTTTCATTTTCGCAATTTCTTTTCCAATTTCAAGAAAAGGAAGTGCAAATTACAGTGCCTTCTAATTTTTCTTTTCTGTCTTGAGCTTTTTTGTTACAAAGTTTTGAATTGGATTGGAATTAAAGTAACAGATAAAGATTAAAATTTTAGAATTCTGCATTAAATGTGCTCCTTGTTTTAAAGCAAGCCGTGTTTCAAAAGTAGTTTTGTGAAAAGTAACAATACTTTTCTTGAAAAACAGTGTTCTAAAGACAGGGAAGAAGGGGAATCTACTTAAGTCAGTGTAATTTACGGATGCCTAGGATGACAAAGTGCTCCTTGCTGCATCAATAGCGTCCCTAAATCCAAAGACACAGACAGAGATCGAAAACTCCGTCGGGGTTAAAGGATGTTCGGCGGAAGATGTACAAATTGAAGATCCCGAAAGCAATGTCGTAGGATCAAGACAACGTCTCACTCTCCGAATCGGACGTCACCATCACTCTGCTACGTCATCACTCATCACCGAAGGATGGAGATCATTGGAGTTTGAGACTGGATTACAGATCTGGCGTTTGATTGGTGTCAACATGATTCCACGAGTTATTGCTCCCTTCGCTGCTCAAATCCATAGCTGTGATCTGGAGGGAGGAAAAAATGGTGAAAAAAAAATCAGTCGAGGACATCTCCATGATATATGGAAGTAACGTAGCGATCGTAATTTAGTTGGCGTCAGAATTCCTTTCCGTCATCTTTATCATTCCGACAGCAGTTGTAATTTTTTCTCATTTTTTTCTTTATCTGTTTAGTTGTTCCATGTCTGTCAGACCTTAATCCTCACACGTACAATTCACTTAAGGCTGTGTCGAGGTGGATTTGATGATCTATATGATTCCCTATTCATTTTCTCTTGAGCTTCTCTTTTCGATTCCCTGGAGAATAATCGTTTTTCGCCCTTTTTCACATACGATGTCTCAATTTGTGGTATAAATATCGCGCTGTTTAAGGGGCCTTCCCAGTGCGACTCGCTCTATTTTTTTTAACGCTGCTCCGCTAAGAAAAATAGACCAAACTTTCATATGATGACAGATGAAGTTTCTCCACATAGAAAATTTTTATAAGAGTAAACAAGTGACATTCTTTCTTACAAAAAAAGAGCTTGACAGAAATGAGGAAAACATCGTGCCAGAAATTATAAGAACATTTCGGTGATTTACAGGAGAGACAGACCGAACACAATCCGCTCACAGTGTCAGTCCAAATAAAAAAGGAAAACATAATTAATTTCGCCGTTTTTAGTCAATCTTAGTTTAAAAGAAAGTTAGAACAGCAAAACCTACATTGAGTTGCCACGCCGACTTTATCTAAAGCATTTCACAACAAGAATTCACCATCTCCTTTCCACTGCCTTACTCAGAGAAGTTCTTGAAGTATATATAACATTGAATAAGATACATTTGAAAAATAATTTGCATTATAGGATTGGAAGGAAGATCGCTGTTTCAATGAGATTGGGGATGGTTATTTTATTTATGCAAATGGAAAATCGAGAAAACAAGTAGATTACCAGAAGTTAAAGATTTTAAAGTACGGATCCCTCTTATAAATCAGAACAGAAACTTGTAACGTACATATCCCTTAACTTTCCATTTTTGTTCTCAGCTGTTACGTAAAATTTGTTTATCTTTCTTGAGTACACCTCTGAACTTAACGTCATATCTGAACTCTCAATGGCTTATCTCTATTTAGAAGCAGGTCAAAGATAAACACAAGATATTCTTGAACTTCTCTCGTTTGCTTAATGAGCACGGCATTCTGTTTTGCTTGCTAGGAATTATATTTAGTTCTTCTTACTAATAATGCACTGGGGTCCAAAATTTACTGGACAAACAGAAAATCCACACAACATAGTTATATCGATAACGCAGCGATACACAACAGAAAAGGAATGCCTTCCCCTCATGAGGAGGAAGCATGCGCATGACAGCATGGCAGTCAAAAAGAGATGCAGCAAGTGGCACTGAGTTCAAGAATCTAATAGGGAGTGTGATTACCCCGAACAGCGATATAGCCAGCACAACGAGCCCTCATGGTGTTTATAAGGCTGTGAATGAGAGTTTGGGACTATAAGTGCCACTCTTCCACTAAAGCGTTGGAGTCCCGGGAGGATTCTGGAAGGAGGCTGCAGACTTGCAATTGCTCTTCCCAGGGCATCCCATACATGCTCTATTTGATTCAGGTTGGGAGATCTCCCGGTTCACTCCATCCTGTGAATATCCTCACTCTCCAGCAATTCGTCGACTAGCCGAGCCCTATGGGGGCGGGTGTTATCTTCCATGAAAAGGAACTAGGGATATACAGCTCTCCTGAAAAGTCACAAACAGGGCTCTAGGGTGTCATCCCTGTAGTGTGAAGCAGTCAGGGTACCTCCTCGAAACACATGCAGCGGCGTGCGTCAGTCCCACATCATGACAGCCCAAACCAGGAGTCCTACACCACCGTAGTGGTCAATTTCCCTAATGTTGAAGGGAAGATTTCGGCTTTCCGCCTCTCTCCAAATATGCACACGTCGAAATCCGTGTTTAAGCTGTACCGTGACTCATCTCTAAAGAAAACACAGACCGCTTGATCAGGGTTCAGGTGTGATGTTGTCAAGCCCAGTTCAGACGGATCCTTCTGTGCGATGCGGCGAGTGGCATACAAATCATTGGCCTTTTTGCCTACATACCTCTGTAGTAAAGTCTTCTGTAAACTGTTTGCCTCGATATTGCGGTTGCTGTAGCACAGGGGAGTTCCTGCGGAAGTTGCCTGGCTGTCGACTTGCTATGGCGGCGAGCTGGTAGAAACAAATACCGGTCGTCTTGACATGTTGTGGCTTGAGGGCCTCCTTGTCCCGGCCATCTGGTTATTGTTCCGGTTTTCTGGAACTGTCTCCAGAGACTGGAGACCACTTGATACCTCAGCGTGCAATTACCCTGCTTCCATCTACCAATCGCTTTTCACCGTGAACAGTTTTCTAAGCGATGGTGCGGAGACATTCTTCCACTAATCATCCAACTCAAGCTTCAGTTGCCGCACCCCAATCAGAACAACGTTTAATGAAGTTGCGTGCCTGCCTGCTCAATGACGTTCGGTCGTCATTCTCACGTCTCGTTTTGGACATATTCTCGAATTTGTATTTGCCACGTTAATTTTGGACATCAGTGTAGTTAAAGTCTTCCTGAATTATAATAATGTGTATTTTGTGGCATAGATACAGCGTGGTTCTCCCAACTGTGTGTACACTTGCAGGAATAAAAAGCCCGTCAGCTAAACCTGTCAGTTCATTTTAATTTGGCAGCACACGAAATCGTTGGGTTCAACGTTTAAAGTGATAAGTTGCGTTTGCGTGTTTAAATGGTATGTTAAGTTTAAGCCTTCTATTCTGATATTCATTATTTAACCTAAAACATCGCAATCTATCCGTCTTTTCAGCTTGGCAAAGCTCCAGTTTTATGCACGTCGTACTATCACCGAATTAGTGCGACAGGTATCTCACATTCTGCAGCCTGGCGGCCGAGTGGTCAAAGGCGTGGGTCTTTGGTTAATCGCTCGCATCGGGCCAGGTTTCTGGTTCCAAATGAAATAAGGACGATACGTTTGTCCCACATCACCCCGGTCCTGTCGCCCCCTCCCGAAGCCAGTGACCCGAAATCAGAGATGGGCGAGTCCTTATAACCTTAAACTCGTATGGGGCTTGTTTAACTACGAAGCAAAAAGAATGTCACACTCTTCCAAAGGCACTCCATGCACGAGAGATTGAGCAAAAACACGTAGTCAGTAGCAAAATATCTGTATTTAGATTTTTATAGGTAACGTTTAGTTAAAGCAGTCAAAAAATTGAAATAATGGAAATAAAAAATAGAACCTCAGGTTGATAAAAGTTATCTTTACGAGTTGCAAGTTATTCGAGAATATTCATCACTGAGAAGTTAGGGAGCTATGCGAATTATAGTGTGTCATATGGTTATGAGGGCGAGTGCTTCGCACCCCGGCTATATAGTGAGTGGTCAGAGGCGCGGGCTTTAAGCTAATCCTTTGAGCTGAGCCTGGGTTCAAGTGCTCAATGAGACATGTATGGTGTGCTTCTCCTAGCCCCGAATCGGGGACGGGCGATTGCTTTTAGCATTAAATGCTGACGGTGGTCGTTAAACCAGGAAATAAAAAAAATAAAACTTGTGATACGTACAGCTAATCCGGGAGCTTAGACATTGCGATTTCGTAGGTCAGCAGTGGAGATATCATGATCTCTTTATGATGTCAGAAATCGAGGTATCATAAACCTGCTATTTTTTTTTCTGATTGTGGGTTTAATGACCACCGCGAGAAACTGAATGGGTTATAAGCAGTCGCCCGTCCCTAATTTAGGGCCACTGGTTCAAGGAAAATGAAACAGCCGGTGTCGTAAGCCAAACACAACATCCATGCCTTACCGGGATTGGACACCGGACCCATCTCGGCCGAATGGTCATAAGCCAGCGCTTAGACCACTGTTTCACCGGGGCGGTAAAAACCTATTATGACGTCCGTAGTGGAGGCATCATCATCCCTTTATTACATGTCAGAAGTGAAAGTATCATGATCCCTTTATTTCCTTCTCTTTTCCGGGGTGGGCGGAGGGAGGGGTGTGGGAACGAGCATCGTGAGCAACTCCATGGGCTATAAGCAGTCGCCCATCCCTAAGTTAGGGAAATGTTTCCAAGGAACGGAGAGACAGCTAGTGCCGTAAGACAATCACACCACCCATGTCGAATCTAGGACTCGAACCGAGTCCCACTGGCTCCAACATGACGAACGGCGTGATAAGTGGAGGAATCATGGTCGATTTATTGCCTTAGAAGTGGAGGTACCACGAGCTCTTTATTAATGCCAGAGTGGAGCTATCGTGATTCCTTCATGATGTCAGGTTTGGAGGTATAGCAGGCACACTATTTGCAAAAAAAGCACCCAAAGAAGGAATCCTCTGATTAAGATGAAAACTGATATGTGCAATGTATATATATAGGAAAGGAAGTGATTGCAATTCCAGAGCAGTTGGTCCATTTATAAGGATAAAACAGCAGCACGAGGTGAACAAGCCAGTACGTTGTTTCGCCACTTCTGGCTCGGATACACGTTGTTACCCCGTTTGGCATTGACTCATACAATTTACGGATACTATCCTGAGGTATAGCATACCAGATAGTGTCCGAATCGCGGGCCAGTTTGCCGACATTCCGGGATAGGCGTAGTGGCATCCCATCATGTCTCAAACATTTTCGATGGGTGAGACGTCGGGCGATCGGGCTGTCCATGGAAGGGTGTCGACATTACGGAGGCAGGCCTGGGAGAGCCGTGCCGTGCGTGGCCGGGCATTATCCTGTTGAAAAATTGCTCGGTGATGCTGCAACAGGAATGGCAACATAACAGGTCGTAGAATGTCGTCGACGTACCGTTGGGCTGTAAGGGTGATACGAAGGGCAACCAAAGTTGTCCGGCTATCATAGGAAATGGCTCCCCAGACAGTCACTCCCAGTGTGCGAGCTATATGCCGTTCCACGGTAAAGGCAGGATCCGTGCGCTGGGTGGCTCGTTTCCAGACATGTATGCTCTGGTCATCGGCGCCAAATGCCAACCGTGACTCATCACTGAAGACAACACGACGTCACTGGACACTCTCTCACGTTGATCGAGACCAAGACTACTGCAACTGCTGCGGTGGTGGCGATGCTCCCTGGTCAACGGTAAGCGGCGGAGTGGCCTCCTCGAATGCAGTCCCCGTGCTGCAAGTCATCTTTCAACGGTCCGGATGGCCATTTCCGTACCTATAGATAACGCAACATGACAACGTATGGTTGAGGGCGACGAATTCGGTTCTGTTCGTGCGGCTCTCACAATGGCTCGATCCTTGCGTTCTGTTGCTGCTCTCGGCCGTCCACTGCCAGCGAGCCGCTGGGTTGTGCCCTCCTCGACCTATTGGCGCCAACATCGTCCGATTACCACGTCACTCCGATCGAAATGTCTGGCTCGATACGGCGACTTGACCAACGGGTCTCTCTCAGCCCAATTATTCGTCCGCTCTCAGACTCGCTCAACTGCTCGTTTTCTGCTGGGATGCAGCATCGAGGAGTCCTCACAGTCTGTGGCGGTTAATGCAACGTCTATCCGCTGTCACAATTGTCCTTGCGTGCGAGTTTGCTCTTGATATACCCTCCTCAATGCTCGGTTCACATGCACTGCGGTGGGCCATTATTTCGTCATTGGTCGTCATTTTTTAATCATTTGCATATTCGAACCTGAGGTACTTGCATGGGAAGTTTCATCAGGATCGAACGTGTTCTCGGTGTGCTTCGTTATTTTTTAGGCAAACAACGTATTTTATGACGTCAGGAGTGGAGGTTTTGCTGCCTCTTTATGGAAAATGCTCCGTTGCTAACCAACACGAGTGCCTGATTTTAATGTGGACTTATCGCTGAATATTAAATTATCATACGAAAACGAACGTTAGTTTGGAAATGTTCAGTTGCGGTGTAACATCGCTGATTTTTAGTATAGAAACAAAAGAAAAAAATGGTGCTTCATTTCCTGTGTTAGTTGTTTCACGCTATCATCGTTGTATGAATTATAGTTCAATAAAAAATAGCTATCCCGGTGACCGAGCGGTCAGTGGCACAGCTTTCTGATTAATCGCCCCAGCTGGGGCAGGGTTCTAGTCCCGGATGAGGCCTGGGTGGTGCGGTTGTCCTACCGTGATGGATTTATCCATTCCTTGGAAGCAGTGGCCCCCCATTCGGGACATACGACTACTTATACACCTTAAAGTTGCTCATGGTGGTAAACATTTACCCCCCCCAAAATAAATTATTTTTTCGTGTCGGGGTTTAATGACCCTTACGAACGTCTAAGTTTATAAGGAGTGACCTGTCCAAAATTTAGGGCCACTGGCTCTAGGGAAAGTATAAAAGCAGCCCCTTTGGTCATAAGCACCACAACCAGGACTCAAACTTGGACCTAATTGATACTTTCGGCTGTTCTGGAAATGTCTCTGATATCTTCCTTCACGTATGTGAAACGTTTTACGCACAATGTGTTAATTTTCGTAACATACTACTCAGCCACTAGTTAGAGGAAGAGCTTTTATTATTTCTGAATGTTTTAGCGAATGTTAAAATCCGGTTGATTTTTTCAAACCGGTTCCGTTGAGAATAACTAACCCTGCTCACATTAAGTATTTTTAATTATGAGCAGTTTTTCGCTAGGTGGTGTGTATTTTAATTTGCTGAATTTTAAAATTTTCTAAAAATCTGCTTTGAATTAAATTTTTCATGTCGGAAACGATTCAAAAGACGTGCTGACTACAAACGAAAATTCAACGCCATCTTTCTTGTTTTTGGTTTTCAAAAGACTTCTTTTAAAAGCATAATATCAAGATATCTTGAAAATTTTCGACATGTCTAGATTGCGTCATTTTAAATATTCCCTGTAGAAAATTGTTTTGCCTTTTATTAGCAGGCGCCACACTATCAACAAAATCTGTATGAAAATGTAAACTTTCTGAAATGAAATAGTTCTACAAAGAAAGCGAAAGTCATTTTAGCAAAATTCACTGTTACTTTCACTTTTAATAGCCACAAACAAACAGGGTTTCTTTTCCTTTTCTCAAGCTACAAGTCGCAAAGACCGGTCAATTTCTCTCTTTCTTCCATACGATGGTGCCATGTAGTTTTATAAAATATAATTCAAATTTCTTACTTATTAATGTGTTAACTAAAACCTACTTTCTTTCGTGTTTAAAAGGAGTGGTTGCACCGGTTTGTACAATTGATACAATGCTTACCAGTGATGATTCTGCGGTTCGTGTCTTCAGGTAGACCACAGATATAAGGGCTTTTTATTTCATCCTTAGGTATTGCACTTTGAAGAATAGATGCTAAGCTTTTAAAGTAGATGTCGGCTTAATCTTGGTACCAATAATTTCTGAGGTCTCGTATTTCTGAATGGTAAATGTGAATCGGGGAGATTTAAATTCAGAAAATTTTAACGTTAGGTGCACTGATCAAAAATCAGTGTATAAGAAAAAGAAACGTACACTGTGGTAATGTTAAATTAAAATATCGATATTTTGTGAGAAGTCATTAATTGCTATTCGCGAAGGAAATGTAAACGTACACTGCCCTACCATTAATGTCCTGACACCTGCACGTCTACAAATAATCTTCATTTACAGAAAATTTAATACTGTGTGCTGAAACCGGAGGTCCTTATAGCGGTCTCTAGTTTTTGCAGAATACTCTCCACCAATTTTTTGCAAACCTTGTGCTATGTATTCTAACTTAGCTTTCATTTTTAGTTTCTTTCACTATGTAATTTTGAATTCGTTCTCTTTAAGCATTTCAATCTTACCGTTATATTTTCTCACTCACTGAATGTTATGTGGCAACAGTCTTCAGAACAGGTTGAATGACGTGTGTATGTCTGACAAGCTAAGAACACCATATATAATGTGTGCAGCGAGCAGTGTAAATATAGGGTAGATTTTCTTTTTGTATATTTTACCTTCTTCCGGACAATTAGCGATAAAGGTTGTGCGATTACTTCTATTGTGAGTGGAGTGATGTTCGTGAGTATTAAATATCCTCTGCCAACGACGAGCTTTGATGAAGAATAAAGAATAATTCCGTTACTGTAAATGTCATTCTTTGAATTTTATTGAAGTGACTTTTCTGCGTTTAGTACACTATTCAGGGTTTTCACCTAAAGTGAATTACAACAAGCTTTCACGTAAGGTAAAGTTTTTGGTTGAATTGGCTTTGCACATACGTTATCTGAAAAACAAAACAAAACAAAAAACAACAACAACAACAACAACAAAAAAAAAAAAAAAAAAAAAAGAAGCACGCCGAGAAAGTCGTTCGACGTTCGATCCTAATGAAACTACGCATGAAAATACCCCAGGGCCAAATACACTCACGAACAATGAAATTTGCGCACCAAGAAGGAAGCATCGGATTGAACTGAAATTTTATGGACGTAATGATACAGATGAATGATACACATGACGACAAAAACAGAGCTGCAGGACAATTACAGAAGGATCTGTGGCACGCAGTCCGGCCATCACAATAGCGCGTCGCACCGCCTCGTGCGACGATACATGCTGCAAGACGGTCCGGCATGGAGGCGAACAGACACCTGATGTTGTCCTGCGGCAGACTGGCATTCACGTGTTGGACGGTGTGCTCCAAATCCCGGATAGTGCTGCACGGCGGCAGCTGGCGTTTCAACTGGTCCAACACATGCTCGATATAGGACATGTCGGGGAGCGGGTAGGCAATGGAAGTGTCTGGTCATGACGTAGGCAGTCCTGGGCAACCCAAGCCGTGTGCGGGCGGGCATTATCCTGCTGGTATAGCGCACCTGGAATCTCGGCCAGGAATGGAAGCACATGGGGTCGTAGGATCTCATCCGCACACCGCTGGCCCGTCAATGATCCACGTACCACTACTAGAGCTGATCGGCTATCATAGGCAATGACTCCCCTGACCATAATGCCTGCAGTGGGGGAGATGTGGCGCTTGATACCGAGGTTGGGATTGTGCTGTTGACCCGGGGACCGCCACATCCGGACATGACGATCATCTGTCCCCGAAAGGTAGCGGCACTCATCGCTAAACACCACACGTCGTCAGTCTGTGGCGTTTTACGTCGCTATGGCCTGGCAGCACTGCACACGGAGCCGGCGATTTTCCGGTGTTAATGGCAGCACATCCGTTCGTGCCTGAGGCACGATCCGTCATTCCTCTCTGCCGGTGATCCTCCTGGTCCGTCCAGAGCCGCTTCGCCGCGTGGCAGTGCCGTCACGTGTCCACTGCTCCCAACACAGTAGGGCAGTATGGTAAGAATGATCCACTTGGCGGGTTATACGGCGAGCAGACCACTCTGCTGTTTTCATCCGATAATCAGGCCTCTCTCAAAGTCCGTAAGTTGCTTAAATCGACGTCTCTGGCGTCTGCCTAGCATTCTTGTTACTCTGTACTCTTGCTTGCGTCGGTCGGTGCTTTTCGCTTTCATGGGGCATCGACTACACGCCTTTTTATAAGGCTGCCGGTTCGTGCTTGCAGTGCCACCACAGGGTGTGTGGTCATGCGCAATCGCACCAAACGTAGATCATTTGCACACCAGCACGCACTCTAGCTATATGCAAAGTTTCGCGGTTGTAGCATGTTTTCTTCTAGGTGCGCAAATTTTATTGTCCGTGAGTGTATGAAGATGATTAAAAAAATAAGAACCAATGACGAAATAGGTGCTCGCCACAACGCATGGGTACCGCGCATCGAGGAGGGTATACCAAGAGTAAACTCGCACGCAAGGACAATTGTGACAGCCGATAACGGTTGCGTTAGCCTCCACAGACTGTGAGGATTCCGTGCGAAATACGAGCTGTTGAGAGAGTTTGAGAGAGGACGTATATTTGGGTTGAGAGAAACCGGTTGGTAAAGTCGCCACAGCTAGCCAGGGATTTCTATCGGAGCGACTTGGCAATCGGACGATGTTGGCGCTAGTAGGTCGAGGAGAGCACAACTCAGCTGCACTCGGGCACTGGACGGCCGAGGGCAACGACAGAACGCGAGGATCGAGCGATTATGAAATCCGCACGAACAGAACTGAATTCGTTGCTTTCAACCATCCATGGCCATGTTGCGTCGTCTACAGGTACGGGGACTACAATTGAGAACGCCACTTTGCCGCCAACCACCTACCAGCGAGCACCACCGGCACCGGTTGTAGTGGTGTCGGGGCCGATCAACGTGGGATAGTGTTCAGTGGAGTCGTGTTGTCTTCAGTGACTAGCCACTGTTTGCTCTTAGCGCCGATGACCATCGCATACGTGTCTGGAGACGTGCTGGTCAGCGCACGGATCCTGCCTTTACCGTGGAACGGCACACGGATCCTGCCTTTACCGTGGAACGGCTTGCACCCCGGAAGTGACTGTCGGGGGAGCCATTTCTTACGATAGCCAGACACCCTTTGTAGTCCTCCGTATCACCCTCACAACTCAACGGTACGTTGACGATATTCTACGACCTGTTGTGTTGCCATTCCTATCGCAGTATCACCGAACAATTTTTCAACAGGATAATACCCGGCCGCGCACGGCACGATTCTCCCAGACCTGCCTCCGTAATATCGACACCGTTACATGGCCATCCCGATCACCCGACCTCTCTCCGATTGAACATGCTTGGGACATGATGGGACGCGATCTACTCCCATGCCGGAATGTCGGCGAACTGGTCCGCAATTCGGACACCATTTGGCATGCTATACCTCAGGACAATATCCGTAAACTGTAGGTTTCTATGCTACGCCGGGTAACCGTTTGAATCTAAGGCAGAGGCAGCGATGCAACGTACTGACTTGTTCCACTCGAGTAGCTGTTTTATCTGAATAAATAGTCCAACTGCTTTAGAATTGCAATAATTTCTTTTCCTATACACGTACACTGCAAACATAAATTTTTATCTAGATTGTGTGATTCCTTCGGGGTGCTTCGTTTTTTTGTTTTTTTTTTTGGCAAAGAGTGTATATTATACACCTTAAAACTTAGGAACATTACAATCTCCGGTGATATCTCCCGCCATTTAGCATTCAAAGAAATGACCAGTGCAGCTTTGTTTGTTGGGCGATCCTTTCTTTTCCGCACCTGACGATCCAATTCGTTCAAAAGATTTTCTATAGGGTTTAGGCCAGGGCTCTTGAGCTAGAGAGTCTAATTTTTTCACGCCCATATCCCCAAACCTATCTGTAACATCACGAGCAGTATAGGGCATTGTCATGTTGGTGAAGTATGGGACTTCTGCAAAGTGCTGCCGCAACGCTGGTAGTGCATAATTGTCCAGTATATCTAGACAGAGCCCAGAATTCACAGTTTTGTCCAAAACGAACAATGGGCACAAGCCGAGCCACGAAAACCAACCCCATATCATCAGCTGCCTCCCCCAAACTTCAATGTCGCGACCATGCAGGCCGGAATGTACCTTCTACCGTCATCTGCCACACCCAGAAACGCCCACAAGGCTGTGTACCGTGACTCGTTCGTCTAAAGTACAATTTTCCATTAGTCCAATATATCGACGTTCTTTACACCTCGCTAGCCGGCGTGTGGCACTAGTCGAAGCGATTAGCGGCTTGCGGATGGCTGCTCGACAGTCATAACTATGCCGTGCAGCGTCCGGCGAAATGTCCTAGTGCTAACATTAGTCCCAATAGTAGTGATGCGAAACGTAAGAATATCACATAACGTTTGCCTGATTTCAAACAATGCTGATTTGCGTTCTGAGGGGGACAGTCCTTTGCAGAGCTCTCCTATCACGTTCTGTTAACATTGAGATTCTGCCCCAGGTCATCTCCATTTGCGTATTGCATCACCAGTGTCGACCTTAGGATATCAATGCCGGTGAAAGTCACGTGTGTAGTGATTGCGTACGTGGCACCCTATTATCCATCCTCGCTGGAAATCAGTTAACTCTAGCGGTCAAGGCATTTTGCATTCGCTGCCGTGCAGTTTTCTGATTGCAGCCCTACGAGCATATTTGTAGTTGGATCTGTGACGTGGAGCTTGCTTAGGACCTAATTCACTATCAGTAGAAGGGTGTCCAAAAATTAATGGTAGGGTAGTGTATTCACTTCCAAGGAATTTAAGCCAGTGCTTACTTTTCCTCAGATGTAGAATTTAACTACCTTATACCAGGGTGAGGTAAAAATTCAACCCGTTTGCCGCTAAATCGTCTAATGATGCAAAAAGCCATACATGCTTACCTTATTCTGCAAAGTACAGGCCATTGTTTTCTATAGTCCTTTCCTAACTAACGGTCCACAAGAGCCCCAACACCACGGCGGAATCATTCAACAGGTTATTCTAGATTCACTACTGAAGCGAAGTGCTGTCCTTGTAGGAAATTAGACATGGAGCGAAACAGGCGATTGTCGGATAAGGCAAGGTGCGGACTGTATAGAAGATGAGGTAAGATCTCAACACTTTCCGATTTCTATAGTTTTCGGCGGACCACACTGGAGGTGTGACAGACATTTTCCACTTGCAGAAACGTCCACTTTTTGTTGATGATTGACGGGTAGAGTTGGCGCAGAGCATCATAAACCCGCTGCAGTTGTTCGGCATAGAGGTTTCCATCCGCAGCCTGACCATTTCGCACAAGTTTCCAGTGCACAGGAGCCTCACAATTCCACCAAATGCACAGCACGAATTTCCTTTCGAACCGCTCTCTTTGCATCTCTGGCTTAGCCTCCTAGCGTATGCTCAGCCACTGGTTCCCAATGGTAGAGAAACGTAAGAGCATTAACATTTCATCACCTGTAACGAAACGACACCAAAACCGTAGGTCTTGTAGATTTGACACCAATCTGCGATAGAGAGTGACACATTGTTGCGCCTACTGGGGTGTCATTGCATGAGGAATCATTAAATGGTGCCTAGAGGAGAAACCAAGATGGTGCAGTTATAGAACTATGGTAGATTGGGAAAACCTCTGCTCAGCTGCCAGTTGTGTACTGGTACCGGGTTCACTGACACAGCTGAGACCAGGGTGTCAGTGTCGGTGGTTGTTCGACGTTATGAACTCGGCTTGTCTTCAGGACTGGTGTTCCTAGCATTGGAACACTGGAACTATTTTGTTGCAATACTGTTCTTCACTATTTCCTCGCCTTCAACTACGCAAAGTTCCCTCGCTGCTGCTGCTGCCGCGTTTAACTGTTTTTTTTTACGCTTTACAACCGTAGGTTGAAGAAGCGTATATGCTCCAGCTTTTTCCGCCCGTCTGTCGGCACGATAACTCACATAAAAATGGTTCGATTTCGATGAAATTTTAGTATGTGGTAGGGGACCACCAGGGGACGAATCCTATTGAAAATAGGTGAAGTGGGGTCAAAGGTCACGCCATAAGAGCGGGATCCATTCAATTGCTCTTATGCGTCATAACTTGCGTAAATATGGTTCGATGTCAATGAAATTTTAGTATGTGGTAGGGGACAACCTGGGGACGAATCCTATTGAAAATGAGTGAAGTGGAGTCAAAGGTCAGGACATAGCAGCGGGATGCATTCCATTGCCCTTATGCGTCATAAGGTGCGTGAAAATGGTTCGATTTCGATGAAATTTTAGTATGTGGTAGGGGACCACCTGGAGAGGAATCCTATTGAAAATAGGACAAATGGAGTCAAAGGTCAGGACATAGGATCGGGATCCATTACATCGCCCTTATCCCACACTATTAAGGTGGACGTCAAGTAATTTTGCTTCCTATATTTCCAATGGAAAACCTTTTGTACACATTTCCTTCACAATTAGTGTGTTCCCACGGATGGAAATTTGAACATCGATTAAAATAACTTCATACTATAACTTGGAATACTTAACATTTTCTAAAACATAAGCATAATTATATTAAAAAACAATAACGTTTCCTTCGGTGGTGTTGAAACCAGAAAAAAGATGGCGTGACCTGTACTTTGATGACGTCAGTGGACAAATAAATGTTGGATTGCATAATTACGGTTATGGTTTAAAAAATATTAAGTATTCCTAGTTATGAAATTGAAGCTATTTTAATCGATGTTCAAATTTTCATTCTTGGGAACGCGTTAATTGTGAAGAAAATGTGTAAAGAAGTTTTTCCATTGGAAGTATAGGAAGCAAAATTACTTGACGTCCACCTTAAAGTAGCAATTCTTGTATGTATGTATGTACATTTTATTTTGAAAGCGGCTCTAAGAATTTTGATGAAAGTCGTTAACCTACTGTTTTCTGGTACTAGAAATCGATTTAGCTTGATCTCGACTTTAGGAGAATTCGTTTAGTGGGTTAAATAACCACCCCGAATTATAACGTTTTTAGTGTCATGGCGTCGTTCCATTAATGTTTCCAATGCTTAGAAATCTTATGACGTCACAATCTCGCGTTTGATAATGTTGGCGCGCGGTCACGCCATCTGTCTCATTACGTCACGCGTTGTGTGTGGATCCTATTAAAGTTTTATGACGTCATACTCTTGCGAGCAGATGGTCGCGATACCCATCTGCTTCATTACGTCACGCGTTGTGTGCGTATATCCGTCCGCACGATAACTCGCGTAACAATCGTTCGATTTCGATGAAAGTTTAGTATCTGGTAGGGTATCACCTGGGAAGGAACCTTATTTAAAGTGAACGAAATGGGGTGAAAGGTCAGTACATAGGAGCGGGATCTATTCCACTGCTATTATGCTTCATAACTAACGTAAAAAAGGTTCGATTTCGATGAAAGTTTAGTATGTGGTAGGAGACCACCTGGCCACAAACCCTATTGAAAATGGGCGAAATGGAGTCAAAGGTCAGGTCATAGGAGCAGAATCACTTCCATCTCCATTATGCGTCATAACTTACGTAAAAATGCTTCGATTTGGATGAAATGTTAATATGTTGTAGGTGTCTGCTGGGGACGAATTCTATTGAAAATAGGCGAAATGGGGTCAAAGGTTAGGACACAGGAGCGGGATCTATTCCATAGCCCTTATGCATCATAACTTACGTAAAAATGCTTCGAATGCGACAAAACTTTATCATGTTATTTTGGAGGTATACCGAACCGGTTCTGTTGAATATCATCGATATGGGATCAAGGGTCAGGGCACAGGACCGAGATTTATTCCACAGCCATTATTCTCATAACTTGAGTGATAACTTGAGTAATGATTTCTGGTATGTTGGAAAGCGTATTATAATCAATGCATTGCATGATTTTACAAACTTGTTAAATAATAGCCTAGAAGAACTTGAACAGCACGTTCATCGACGTCCATCCTCTGCTCACCTGATAACGCAGTGTGACTTCATGCCAAATGAAAGTCAGCCTGCTGTATTCGACTTCATTGCGGAATCCAGTCTGCCTGTCAACGGTAGATAGTCTGTGTTTATCCTTGTTCTGCACTATTTAATGTTTCTGGACATATTTCATTCTTTCTCTTTATGTAGACTTTCATGCGGAATATGTCTGGGGAACTGTGACCCCCTCATTTTCTGTTTCAGTCACATCATTTTCGTAACATCAGTCACAGTCCATCCAACAAAAAGATATGGTTTCAGACTCTTTAATTAAGGTTCGACATTTTTCTCACATTGGCATTATGACATTTGGCAAACTATGTGGCATTTCTGTAGGGTATTTGTAAGTCATTGAATAGGCAATGTGTAACGTATACTCTATATTCACTTTCCTTTTGATTTTACTATCTCTGGTTATTTTATTTTACTGTGTAAATTATCTTCCTACTGAACGAAATATTATTTCACCCGCTGAATGAGATCTGGCAATGAGTGTAAGTCATGACGTGGTGGTAGCTAGTATATAGGCGCGTTCATCGAGGTTGTTGTTGTTGTTGGTTGGTGTTGTTGGGTTGTTGCGTTGCAGTGTGTTGTTATGTAGTAGTGATATATGAGTGCCTTAGTTGACCAGGAGTCATCATAATAAACAAGTTTTTCTGTAAGTTCAGTCTTTCTCAATTCATAGTTTTTGTCAGACCTCTGTCTGGCTGTTAGGTTTAATACTTACTATAAATAACCAGCGTTGAGACTTCGTTTAAGTTCGTAATTAACTAGTAACACCCTTTTGGGAATTCATTATTTTGAAGCTTAGTGCAAGTATATCATTAGTTAGCTGGTAAGAAGAGAATCATTCATAATAATTAGCTTAGCGGAAAGCAAATAAAGCTAATTCATTATAATTGGCGCCCGAACTTTTCTCGAACACGAGATCCTGACTATTATTATCCATGTCTTCCTTACCTGAGGCAACTTCCATTTTCTACCCCACGGCAAGTTCCGAGGGTAATGGTGTTTTTTTTGACAATTTGCAAGAAGCCTGTGGCTCTGACTTTGATATGAATGATCTACACATACCCAAGCGTTCTTTACCATTTCGTAATGCACCAGCTTCTTATCACTCTGAGTCGCGGGTCGTACCTGAGGGAGTTCAATCCTCTCAGCGAAGCAGAATGCTTGCCCATTTCGTGCCGCATGCAGGAACAATTTATTTCAATGGTTTGGAGGGGTCTTTAAAGTTCCTCGAAGATCTTGAAGATCATTTTGATCTCTATAATATTCCGGAAGACTGCAAGGTCCAAATTGCCGGCACTTGCTTGAGGGATACCGCCAAGACCTGGTATCGGCAGTGGCGAGGGTCGAACCCGGATTCTCATTATGAGAATTTCCGTGCAGAATTCTTGGAGGTCTTTCCTTTCGGCCTCAGTCGAGCTAGCCTTGCTCAACAGCTTTTTTCACGTCAACAAGGTCCCAATGATAGCCCTGTTGCATTTGCGTTGGAAACTACACGCCTATATAATCTATGGGATCCACATGCCAGTCATGTTGACATGTTGGATACCCTCGTACAGCAGCTCGACCCATTCTTACAAGATTTTCTTGAGGTTCGTCACCCTGCCACTATTCATGAATGCCTTCGCCTCATACGCACGTATGAAGAGCGACATGGCAAACATGGTTCGACTCATAATGCTCGGGCATCCCGCGAGGCTTATTACGAAAACCCTCAGCGGCATAATAGACAAAACTTTCAGCGAGAGCGTACACAAGTGCCCACCCAAGCTTCATACGTTCCACCACACAGAAGAGTGGCGAACCAACAGCGAGTTTCTGAACAAGCTTCGGGATATCGTCATAATGCACAGTATGCTCGACCCCGTTTCACTCAGCAGCATTCGGAACGTTCTCATGCCCAGGGCAATGATAATTTTTCTGCCCGCGCTGAGGGCAGACGTACCGAATATGAAAATGTCAACAGACACGCGGAGTTCCCGACGCAGGGTTCACGCAGTTTTCCTTATCGTGAAAATTTTCCCGATACCCGGCAGGGTCGAGGTTTCCAACCACATGATAACCCCACCAGAATTCCTTTAAACGTCCACAGGAAGTAGACGAAGGGTCGGTCCTGCTTCCTGATACCAAACATTCTGACCCTAAAACAGTATTAGTGACTGTTCAAACTCCTCAGTTGCCTGATGTATTCTTGACACTTGAAGACATTATTGTCGAGACAAAGTTCGACACTGGGTCTGAGATATCAGCCCTAAATACAAAGTTTTGCAATGATGTTTTTTCGGCAATACACGTTCAGCCTGCAACGCAGTATTTGCGAGGTGCAAATAATGAAATTTTCAGTATCGCAGGAACTGTCACATTATCTTTAGGGCTGGGAAAAGCTCGGTTTACACATTCTTTCCTGCTTATAGACGAGCTACCCGTGAAATGTCTCATGGGTATGGACTTTATTAACAAGTTTCAAATAACTTTGAATTTTGTACAACATGTGATTTCCTTTCCGGAACCTGTCGAAATGATTCCGACGGTTCCTGTAGATATTACAAGTTTATTGTTGAGTGACCAATTGAATGAGGGGCAACGAGACCAGCTTTCTCTCCTTTTACAGGAAAGCCCTGGTTTATTTTCGGATTAACCTGGTTTCACACAGGTGGTTTATCATGTTATTGACACTGATGGTTCGAAACCCATTGCGACGAAACCTTACCCTTGTGCTCCACATAAAAAACAGGAAATGCAACGTCAAATTGCGGAAATGATTAAGCAGGGCATAATCAGGGAATCAACAAGCGCATGGGCGGCCCCTGCCTTCTTGGTTCCAAAGAAACAACCAAATGAATTTCGTTTCGTGACAGATTTTCGCAAGCTCAACCAAGTCACAAAAACAATCAATTATCCCCTACCTGTCATGTCACATATTCTAAATGACTTGTCTTCAACCAAATGGATGTCAACTTTGGATTTGGCGAGTGGATATTGGCAGATGGCAGTACATCCGGACTCGGTCGATAAAACAGGCTTTGTGACTCCTTTTGGGGCCTATGAATATTTACGTATGCCTTTTGGTTTAGCTTCTGCACCTGCTACTTTCCAAAAGCTTATGGACACGGTTCTCAGACCTGTCCTGGGTCCCCATGTGCATGTCTATTTGGATGATATTATTATCACATCAGAGACTTTTGACGAGCACCTTTCTCTGCTCAAACAGGTGTTCCAACTTATATACAATGCTGGCTTGACGTTAAAACCTAGTAAATGCCAGATAGCGAGGCACGAGATTGTATATCTGGGGTTGAAAATTACTCCCCACGGCTTATTCACGGATAATAAAAAAATTAGGCCTATTGTTGACTTTCCTCGGCCTAAAACAGCAAAAGAACTATCCCGCTTTCTGGGAATGACCGGTTGGTATCAGCAGTTCGTCCCCGCTTATGCTACAATATGTGAGCCGTTGTATGCTTTAAAGCGTAAATACAAGAAGTTTATTTGGACACCTGAAGCTAACGCTGCATTCGAAACACTGAAGTCTGCATTGACTCAGCCTCCGGTGTTGGCTTTCCCGGATCATTCTAAGGAATTTGATATTTATACTGATGCATCCGGAGTTGGTCTTGGTTGCGTTTTGTCACAAGCTGGGCATCCAATAGCTTTTGCGTCTCGTACTTTAGCCAAAGCTGAACGCAATTATTCAGCTACGGAACGGGAATGTCTTGCCGTTGTGTATGCGCTGAATAAATTTCAATGTTATCTTAATGAACTGACAGTTAACATAATTACGGATCATTCTGCCCTTCAGTATTTGAATTCTGCTAAGCACCTATCTCAAAGACTTATGAAGTGGGCTCTGCAGTTACAAGAGAGCAATATCAAAATTTCATATCAGCCAGGTCATAAGAATCAATTACCGGACGCATTATCTCGCGTTCCGATTAGTGGGGTCCCCACCGAACCTGCTCCTGGATGTCAGCCTTTACTTCTAATAGCTGATATAACATCCAGAGAGCAGATAATGGCAGAATTAATAAATGATCCAGATTTTGGGGATATTTACAATTTTTTGCTTGCGGGTTCGCCCCTACCAAGTGATCCTTCTCTGGCTGGAAGGTCACAACATTTTGAAGTAATAGAGGGTCTTCTTTATTATACAAAGTCTCGGACTACTAGGGCAGAGTTTCGCCCATGTATTCCGCGAACCCTTAGAATGGCTCTTTTAAATGAATTTCATGACAAACCTCTTGCAGGCCATTTAGGTATTCGCAAGACCCGTTGTAAATTGCGGGATGTTGCCTATTGGCCTGGCATGTACCAAAGTGTGCTCGCATACGTTCAATCATGTCACTTGTGTCAGATTAATAATTACCGTAATGTAAGACCGGCCGGTCACTTGAAATCTAGTTCAAGTTCTCATGTGTTTGATATTATTTCCATAGATTTATTGGGACCTTATCCATTATCTGTTAAAAATAAAGCTCGTTATGTTTTAGTACTAACTGATAATTTTTCTAAATGGGTTGAAGTTTTTCCCATTAAAGCCGCTACGGCTGAGGTTATTTGTAATGTCTTAGTTAATGAAGTATTTTCTAGATATGGTGCACCTAATAAAGTAGTTTCGGATAATGGTCCTCAATTTATTTCTGACATTTTTGAAAGAATGTGTGCGAGATTACACATTAAACATAAATTCATTTCCCCATATCATCCCCAGAGTAATCCAGCGGAACGTGTTAACCGAACGCTAGTGAAAATGATTGCGACTTTCGTAATGGACCATCATGAAAGATGGGATGACCATTTAGAACTTTTTGCGTTCGCCCTCCGCTCGTCTGTCCACGAGTCTACTAAAATTACTCCTGCAGAACTTTTTCTGGGTCGCAAAATTAAAACCCCTTTTGAAAATTTAACGGGGATTATCGACGAACTAAACCAGCGACCAACTCCGCAATCAGTACACATTATGGCAGAAAAAGCTCGTGTTGCAATGCTAGGAGCACAAGCGGCTCAAGCACGATATTATAATTCTAGGCGTAGGGAACCAGATCTTGTCGTTGGAGATCTCACTCTCGTGGAAACGCACTTCCAGTCTTCTGTTTCGCATACTTTAGTGAAGAAATTTGCACCCAGCTACGAAGGTCCATATCGGGTGGCAAATGTCTTTGAAAATAATATTGTTCTGGAGAAACCGAACAACCACTTTCAATATGTACATGTTGATCAATGTCGCAAGTATCATGAACGGAATATCGATTTCATTATCAATCCTACTCAACCTTCTGCGCCACAGACTCAAAAATCTATTTCTCATGTTCAATCGCCAGAAATTTTGGACGAACCACCGAACAGTTTTGAAGAATCACCAGTGATTTTTCCTTCACCCTCCCCCTCCAGACGAGTTTCTACACACGCAACCTGATTCTCCCATGAGACCAAGGCTCGAATCGAGTTCGTCGAATACTAGTATCGTTCCTTTCCCTCCAACCATTGCCAAGACTATTGCTGCGCCGTTTCCGGTTACCTCTGCACCAACGCGGGATACTTCTTCTTTGAATACCTCGTCGGAAAGTATTCCCATAGGCAAATCTAAACATCGCCCTGCACGACCGCTGAATTACAGCAGCGACTCAGATGCGTCGGACATTTCTAACTTATCAGTTATGCATACTCCATTTCCGGTTCCAACCCGTCCAGCACTACCAAAGGCTGGGCGCAAACGTGACTTGTCTCCCCAATCTGCTTCGCCGCAACAGCGACGAAGGCAGAAATCTTTGCATCCACCCGGGTTTCGCCCCTGGAACCTACGTTCAGGGCAAACAGGACCGATGCCTGCTACTACTGTCATGCCCCGTGGGCGTAAACGAAAGCAAGCGATGTGGCCGGAGACACGTCCGTCCAAAAAGATACTGGAAGGACACAACGGGCCCCAGCACCAAGGGACTTCATATCCAAAGCCTGGGGGAGCCCGTTCCTATCAGCCGCAGCAGGGATTTTCGGACCGCCAGACTTCTGATGTTCCTGACCGTTCTTCTCAGCCGCAAGGGATTCCGGACCGCCAGACTTCTGACCGTTCTTCTCAGCCGCAGGGATTTCCAGACCGCCAGACTTCTGACCGTTCTTCTCAGCCGCAGGGATTTCCAGACCGCCAGACTCCTGACCGTTCTTCTCAGCCGCAGGGATTTCTGGACCCACAGACTTCAGCCGTTTCGGACCGAAGGATTTCCGCCATTCCTGATCGTTCCCGTCAGCCGCCGGGATTTCCTGACCGACAGCAGACCGATGTTCCAGTTCCATTCCCGTCCCGGAAGAGATCCAAGCCACCTGATTTTACCAGTCCCATGAGGCCTGGAAAACGTTATCGCACTAGAATTTTTTATGCGTCCTCGAGATAAGTAAGTTCTCGTGGACAGGTTCTTTTCTCAGTTTGTTGTTTTTCCTGCACGACCAGTTGGCGTGTCAGAATTTCTTTTTTCGTGTGGGCCTATGCATTTTTTTTGTGTATATATGTGTGTTTTTTGTTTATATTTCTTCTATGTCCATCTACTAATCCACTTTTTTATATATCTATGTGCTTAGGGGTAAAATAATAAAATTGTTACTGTTAGGCAGCTCCAGGTAAATTTCGCTGCTGATACAGTTGGTATGTATTTCAACGACTAAGGCGAACGTAATTTGAAATGAAAATAATAAAATTGTTACTGTTAGGCAGCTTCAGGCAATCTTCGCTGCTGATACAGTTGGTATGTATTTCAACGACTAAGGCGAACGTAATTTGAAATGAAAATAATAAAATTGTTACTGTTAGGCAGCTTCAGGCAATCTTCGCTGCTGATACAGTTGGTATGTATTCACCGAATAATGAGCACGTCATTTGAAATTAAAAAAGTGATTCCTGCTAGGCAGAATAAAAGGAAAGTATGCCGATGCAGGTTTGGTTTGTTCTACACTACAAATTTCACAGTCGAATACAGATTCGTAAATTGTCATGCCAAGTTTGGTAATGTAAATACGGCTACCACCAAACCACAAATCAAAAAAGAGATCGAGAAACGTCAACCAACGAAATGTACGACTTACACTCCAAAATTGATAGGTTTTTCGGACATAAAAAAAGAAAAAAAAAAAAAGAAAAATTAAGGGGGAGATGATGTAACGTATACTCTATATTCACTTTCCTTTTGATTTTACTATCTCTGGTTATTTTATTTTACTATGTAAATTATCTTCCTACTGAACGAAATATTATTTCACCCGCTGAATGAGATCTGGCAATGAGTGTAAGTCATGACGTGGTGGTAGCTAGTATATAGGCGCGTTCATCGAGGTTGTTGTTGTTGTTGGTTGGTGTTGTTGGGTTGTTGCGTTGCAGTGTGTTGTTATGTAGTAGTGATATATGAGTGCCTTAGTTGACCAGGAGTCATCATAATAAACAAGTTTTTCTGTAAGTTCAGTCTTTCTCAATTCATAGTTTTTGTCAGACCTCTGTCTGGCTGTTAGGTTTAATACTTACTATAAATAACCAGCGTTGAGACTTCGTTTAAGTTCGTAATTAACTAGTAACACCCTTTTGGGAATTCATTATTTTGAAGCTTAGTGCAAGTATATCATTAGTTAGCTGGTAAGAAGAGAATCATTCATAATAATTAGCTTAGCGGAAAGCAAATAAAGCTAATTCATTATAAATGTACTATAATTCAGACCATATGCGGTACATGCCAGGTCTATGTCTTGCTTTCTTCGAAAAAAACAGTCGTTACATCAATTCATCCAGCCCAAGTTTTCACTACGGAAAAATAACATCATTGCAGAATAAATGTGCTTTTAAGAAACGCATAAATTGAAATTCATCTGAGAAATGAACTATGATTTCGTACATGAATGATGAAAAATTACTTTCTTGCACACAAAAAAAAAAAAAAAAAAGTACGATAGTCCGGGATTTCAAACACACCAACTGAACAAGCTTCAGTACAGAAAGAGAATACATTAAACTCTATCAGCTCTACAGCCAGGAGGAAACTGGGTGAGAGGGTGGAGAACCTCTTTCTCTCTGTCAGCCCCCAGAGACTGCCTTTGCTAATCGACCTGTTGACATCACTGTATAGTTCGTTTCGAAGGCGTAGGAGGAATTATTCCCCTTCGTGACTTCTATCATTATGACGCAATGTTGGACGGTCCAGTTTGTCTGTTTACCTCCCTCTTTGTCTATGTTAACGACCGTTGATAGTTTTTGCGAAGTTTGTTTTATCAGATGTTATCGCTTGATGTCTTGGTAATATTTTACGTATTTCTTTTATGTATTTTTTAATTTGCCTTGTCTCTCTTAAAAATGAGTAGATAAAACGGAAGTACTACCAATCTACAAATAAAATGACAGTTTCTTAGTAAATGAAAACTAGATAATGAGACGAACTATGAAAAATGTGGTTTTGGTGTTCCCTATTGTCATGGTGGATCGTCAGACATTTTTTTGGTAGGGGAGTTTAATGACCACCATGAACAACTCCTTGGCTTGCAAGCAGTTTCCCATCCCTAATTAAGGATACTAGTCCCAGGGAAGGGTCAGAGCCATTAGACAAAACACCACCCATGCCTCATCCGGGATCATTTCGGACGAATGGTCGAGAGCAAGTGACCGCTCAGCCACCGCGGCGGCCATCTGACATTTAAAAGCACAGCAGAAAAACCAAAAGCATAGGTTGCACTGAGGTCAGTACTTATTTAAAAAACCTAACCCCATAGAGGGAGGGATCTTAAGGGTTGCACTTAAGGGATTGTGTGCTTATTTTAGTACTACAGAGAGCCAAAGCATTCGGTCGAATGAGTGTGCTATTAAAATCGCGCAAACTTATTTTGAACATAAATTTTGATGCGCGAGGATGAAATTTGAAGCAGGTGCTAAAATTCATCCTCAATCTGTTTAATTGTTTTGGGGTCAGAAAACATAATGTCTCCTGTGAGTCTCGCCTCTAATTTGGGGCCAATAGTTAAAGGGAATTTCAATGACAACAAAGATTAGAATAGTTAAAGCAATAATAGTATTTCTTCTGGTAATGTATGATTGTGAAAGCTGGACATTGAGGAAGAGTGAGAGTAAGAAAATAGATGCGTTTGAATTATGGACGTGAAGACGGCTATTTAGAATTTTATGGACTGCAAGAAGAACTAATCAATCAGTACTTGACCACTTGACCAGTTGCTCCCTTGAGGCAATGATATGTAGCAAAAACTCACATATTTTGTACCTGTGATGCGTATCAATATTGGGTTTGAAAAAATGATCATGCTTGGCAAGGTTTGAGGGAGCAGAAGAAGGATAAGACGAAGGAGAAGATGGTTGGATGTAATCAAAAACGCTTGTTGAGTGACCCCACGAGTCGCGAGATCTTGCCGAGAAAAGATCTAGATGGCGAGCCTTTGTTCGTACAGTCACCAAGCGTCGAACACGATTCGACGGAACTCAACAAAGAAGATGATGGAACCCAACAAGGAAAGGAACTGAACTTCGGCTGTAAGACAATTCACCAGAAAGAACAGAATTAGAAATGGGATGATAAGGGCAACAGTTGGAGAGACAGGGGTTTCAAGGAAGGCCCAAGAAGCAAGACGGAAGTGGTATGGTCATGCTTCGGAAATGGGTAAGGATTGATTCTAAATTAGGATTGCGCCATAGTTATGGACATGAGGTTGTTGGAACTCCAAACTGACGAAGACCTAAGGGCAAAACGGGAGAACTGTGTCAACAGTATCATGAAGAAGGTGATATTACAGAGCGTGTTGACAACACAAGACACTCGAGAAAGAAGACTTGTAATAGAGACCCGACTTAGATGTGTGAGTAATCATGCTTCAGAAAGAGAATTCACGTTATCTTAAATGCGCAAGCCTTAAGTGGATGTGCATGTTTGTTCATCGGAGCTACAGTATGCATTATTTTAACCCTTTAAGCGCCTGATGTACCTGAAATAAAGATGTCCACAGTTTTCTGTGCTTCCCAAATAAAAATGTTCACATACCGGCAATGTTTTATGAAAGCTACGGCACAACAATTCCTTTTCTGCTCGCATCTCATCAGTGCCGACCACGAATCAATCACGGGTGATTAGAGTTCGCTTCCAGTTCAGTTCTCTATTTTTGCTCCATGACCCCAGGCATGATGGAAAAGGGCTGTCCCCCTGACAGAAACCACGCCACTAGGCAGAAATACAAGTGACTCAAACATCTTCTCTCTCTTTTCTTAATTTCGTCACAATTGTTATACCCCTTCCAGAAGATAATCAGTCAAAATGATTAGTGTCAATCATCTCCTGAAAGGACCACTTTGAACAACAAAACTAAGGGGAAAGCAACGCTTTCTTATGCGCAGATTCACTTGTTCTAGCCGGGTTGGGTCCACTGCTTAGACAGCGAATCTATTTGTTGGAGCTGATTTATACCAATTTTGTTACCCCGAGTTAATTCGTTCCAGCCAGTTAAAAAATTATGAATAGTGTGTAAGTAATTTTGGGATATATCTTATAGGTAAGAGAGATACACAGTGATGATTTGCATACCCAACGGAAATTTCTGCCGACAAAAGGATTTCGTTTTTTAAAAGTTGTACACGTATGCAACGCTTTATACAGAAATTTCAACCTATTTGAAATGCTGATCAAGAGTTTTGGGAATACACGTCTAGCTGTTTGAAATTGGTATTTGTTTTATGTAAGGAGACAAAAGTTTAAAAATCTATACGTGAGGGTTGATTGAAAAGCAAAGTTACATTAGTTAGTAAATATCGTGTTTTTCTGCTTATAAGTTGATATGGAGTATAACTCGAATGGGCTAAATTTCCCAATTTCGATATTTCCGTTCATAGATAAGTCGATCCTGAGTAACAGACGAGGCTAGAACAAATACAGTTAGTGTTCTGAATTTCTGTAACTATATTTTTAACGTTTCAGTAAATATTAAAAAGAAGAGAAAGTGAGGTAACTTCCGCATTTTTCTGTTCGAAAAAACGGGTGAATTTCGTAAGTTTAATTTTTTATTATGAATTGACGCTACCGTATTGCTCCGAATTTGGCCGAGGAATCATTATCACAGAGCCGATAGATGGCAGCACGTCAGTACTCACTTCTTTCTATTCCACGCGGTACCTGTTGTTAGCGCTGCTGTTTTGCAGCGGGGTTATTGCCGGTGAGTTTCGTAAAGGTAAGTTGTTTCGACGCGTTTTTTTCACAGGACGCTAACTCGCTGCACAGAGCACAGTCGTCGACTGCAAACTCTCTGATAGTGCCTTAAAAGAAACCATAGGAATGAGAGGAGTGAGCGCTCACGCGCTACCATCTGTCAGCAGATCTGTAATCACTGTATCGAACTGAGCAGGACGAATTCGGAAAGAATGCTTGTAGCGTGATGGCGGAGAGATGCAATTAGCATCCGACAGCTGCCACTCCAAATCGATCACGGCGATTTTAATGATGTTTCTGTCGAACCGCTTCAGCAGCTTTTAATCGGCTTCAGCAGCTTTTAAGCAAGTTCTTAATAAACGGAATATTACGGCATTTTGTACAGGTTCAAAATTGTTTCCCATGACCGTAATATTACGTTTTCTGGTGTTCAGATCATGACCGAATTTAAGGCACAATATTTTGTTTTTCATTGAGAAATTTCAATGAATAATAAATGGATGAGCCGATGTGGTGTATATGTCCAGGACCGGACTTCAGAAGAAAAAAGTCTCGTCTTATACGTCGAAAAATACTGTAATTTGCTTTTTCGTAATTGAAAACATCAGTTAAACAGTAGTTTCGTTACACATTACAAAGACATTCTTCCCACATAATAGCTAAGGATGCTGCTACATTTATCCTATCGATACGAGATTAAAAAATTCCACTATAATAAAATGCCACAAGTCTCCCAAACAAATGAAAAGTTCAATGATTCTCAAACATTTGCTTCGATTTTCAATAACTAGATCTGTTCTTTCTACGTTCACATCTGTTCTTTATTTCGGGGGTTTCCATTGCGCATTTCACGAATGCTGGATCTTCAGATTTCGAGCTCTCTACGCCATTTTGGCACATACTGAACAGTCATTACGTTTCAGCCGTAAACTTCAACCAATTGTCTGAGAATACCAGTAGGAGAAAAATATTTTTTTCCGACAAAAATCGAATAACATACATTTTCTCCAACGGGCCACGGTACTCAAACCTTCGCTGTTGAAAACAATCGCAATTTTGAAACAAAAGACACATGTACGCCGTTTCAAAGTGTATTAAATTATTGGAGTGCCAATCTCACAAACTTAAAATTTTTGTTGTAGTTAGAAAAATTATCAAATGAAATTCACTTGTAAATTTCTGAATTTTTTAAATTTCTATCATACATTAGAGAGGAAGATCGGAAATAACAATAAATATAATGCTTTCTCTTATTAATAACTTCCCCTGATAATGCTGATGTGATCTGTAATTCACAGAACCACTATAAATCTCTCGCTCGCAGAAACGCAAACTGAATGCTCTAATCCGATCAAATCCATATGTAGAGGATTTCAGAAAGGGAGTGTCTGACTCCAGGTCTTAAGCAGCCCTTAGAAATTGGAAGCTAGGAGATTTGGGCTAGAGTGCCCGATAGGAAAGTGACACGGAAGCGAGGCAGAAAGGGGGAGGAAGACGCCCTTATTTATTACCGGGGAGCCAATACCTGGGGCCCAACGGCTTAACATGCCCATCCGACGCACGGCGGATATTTAGTGGTTCGAGCGTTCGTACCTGGCTGGGATCGAACCGGAGGTCTTCTTCGTGGCAGTCACGAACGCTGACCACTAGGCCACCCGCGGCCCCTGAATGCTCTAATGATGCCGGAGTATGTAAAAATTATTTTTTTTAAAGAGTTCACTGACAATTTTGAATGTTCATACGTGTTATTACTGTTGAGTGCAAATTACAAGTCTCTTTTTACTGCTAAAAGGACACACAACTTTTATGAACAACTTCACGAGATATTTCATTTCTTCTCACATAAACATGGCTGAAAGAGTTAAAAACACCCACATAAATGATCAGGAGTTTCTGGTACAGCGAAATAACGGCGGAGGAAAAACAAGTTTCGCGATAACGAGAGAAACGCCGGTCAAACTAAGTGCGCAGTTTGTGAACAAGCCCATTTCGCTTGTAACTGGTTTTAATATTATGCAACTAGGGGAATGTACGTAGCATTCCTTCTCTTCGCTGTTAATGTAGATACGTGACGCAGTCTCGGCTTGTCACTGCCACTGCAAGTCTCCCCGATGGAAAGCAAGTCCACGACACCTATCGCCGCCACTGTAAAGCCTCCCCGACAGAAAGCACGTCACTAACGACGAGATGACTCGATGGCCAACGTCCTGTAATCGGCTGGTAAAAAGTTACTGTCAACGAAAGAGAAAATCGTTCGTGTAGTTTTCATCTATGGCATTCAAATACTTCAGGAAGATCTGCATCTTTTTAAAAATTCTCCTGAAGCACTTTAGTATTTTATCGCAGATTATTTACCAGCAACATACCAATAAAAGTGCAGTATGTAAACAAAAGTATTCGGACACATATGTAGATAGAAACCAAGAGCATTTATTAGACAAAATCCGTACATTGTCGGCTTACCTCCGGCTCTTATGACTGCAGCGATCCTTCTTGACATGTTTATCATGAGATGCTGGTAAATCTGTATTGGAAGTTTCTCCCATTTCTCTTGTAAAATTTCTATCAGAGCTGCTGTAGAAGGTCTTACCGACCTACATCGTATTCTGCGTTTCAGATCGTCCCTCAAATGTTCTATTGGATTTAGATCAGAGCATTAGGCAGGGCAATTCAACACTTGAACGTGGTCAAATCAGGCCTGAACAGATTTTGCAGTGTGGAAAGGCGTTCGACTTTCCGAAACAGGCAGGGATCTGTGCCAAAGTATTGTCACAGCGTAGGTAGTGAGGAATCCGAATACCTCGTACATAGAGGACATTAGGCTGAAACGCACCAAACCAAAGGACAGAGCCTTTTCTAGCAGAAACAGCCCACGCTATTACAGATCCCTCTCCAAACTGGGCTGTGGAAACAACGCAGTCCGAATGACAGCATTTCCAGGGCAAACACAATAAAAAATAATGCATCCATCCGAACGAAAGAGTGAATAACGTGATTCATAACTCCACCCGACCCTCTCCCACTCTTCGGTTTTCCATGAAAAGCGAGCGAAGCACCACTGCAGTCATCTTCTAGCATTGTTTGGAGTGATGTAGGGTTGATTCATAGCTGACCTAGCATGGACATCGTGGGCATGCAATTTTTGACGGACTGTTCTGGTGCAAATAATTGTTCCGGTGGCTTGGCAACGTCGCCGGCCAGGTGTGCGGAAGAGGACGTGCATGACTTCTTTACATTCTGAAATAAGCTTCGTTTGGCACTGTCCCTCAGTTTGTGTGGCCACCCAGAGTGCGGATTTGCTGTAGTGGCACTATCTGCTTTCCATCGATGAAAAACATCAGCGACAGTGGATTTCGAAAATTCTAGAAGAGAGGCAATGATACGCGGTAACTGCTAACTGAGGTGCATCCAATCAACATTGGCCCTTTCGAAGACCGTCAGTTGAGCTGCACAAGGAATATGTCGGTTTCAATGCTGTCTGATAGGTGTGCCAACACTCTCCTTTATATACAGCATCCAACGCACAGCGTCCGTGGGCATCTGGCTTTGAAAATGCAGGTTTACTTGCATAGGTGCGAAGGTGACCCAATACGTTTGTGTATATAGTATGTACATCGAAGGGCCAAAACATTATGACTGGCGCATCTTTATGCAGATCGAAGCAACTTCAGGTAAACGACAAAACGTGTCAAGATGATGAAACGTATAAATAACACCTGATACTGAACTCTGTTAATCAGTGCTATTCTTGTTTTTCGAATGGGAAAGGCAGCAGACTTAAGCGCGTGTCACAAAGGCGAAATTGTAATAGGCCAGACGACTGGGCACGATCATTCCGAGAAGGCAAGGCTTGTGGGGTTCTCACCGACAGCTGTGAGATGTGGTTAGTACTTCAAAAAGTGGGCCGAGAAGAGATAAACCACGAACCGCTACCAAGGTGTGGGCCGACCACGGCTCATCAATGCTAGAGGTGAGCTGAGGCTATCACGTATGGTACGAGCCATCAGAACGAGACTGTGGCGCAACTCGCCGATTGAATGCCGGAGGCAGGAGTAATGTGTTACAACGCACAGCGCATCGAACCCTGCTCAAAATATAAATGCGTAGCAGCAGGCCGCTCCGAGTGCAAAATTGAGTACTCGGAGCGGCCTATACTAACCTCGGTTTACCGTTTAAAGCGCTTACAATAGGCACACGAGCATCAAAGCTGGACCTTGAATGATTGGAAGTAGGTCTTCTGATCTAATGAATCCGGTTTCCCGTTGCACCATATAGACGGCAGGGTACGTGTGCGTTGTTTACCTGGAGAAGTGTTTGCATCAGGATGCAACGTGGTACGAAAACAAGCCGGGGGAGGACGTGTAATGCGTTTGTCAGTGTTCTTCTGGGAAACCCTGGGTCCAGTCATTCATGTGCAAGAAATTATGACGGCTACCATCTACCTAAACATCATTGCAGACCAGGTACATCCTTTCATGAAAACGGTATTCCCTTCTAGTAGTGCCTTCTTTCAGATAAACAATGCGCCATGCCACACTTGCTGGATTGTTTGAGAAACATGAAGATGCCTTCCAAGCATTGCCTTGGCCTTCAAATTCTCCCAGACATCAATCCATTCCAGCATCTGTGGTTTGTGCTGGAAGAGCAAATCCGAGCTACGGCGGCTCAACCACGTAATTTACAAGACTCAAAGATTCTGCGGTTAACACGTTCGTACCGGATACCATATGACACTTATAACGTAATGTATTTTTGTGAGAAAGAATGGTGTTACCCTACGTCTAAAACTAAATAAGAATACGATGCAATAGTTCCTAATTAAGCATTTACGGCCAGACGAAAAATAAACAGAAGTCAGACTTACGAAATGTGAAAACACAGGTTTGTCCATTTCGGGCATCGAACCCGGGTCCCCTCACTTTGGAGTAAGTCGCTCTCCCAACTGAGCTACGCGGACATGTGCTCTCACTGTTATTTGCCTTTATCTCATATGCGTCCTGCGGTGCAGGCACGTCACACACTTCTAAAAATCTTGTAGCGTACATGCCTCGTCGGCGCCGTCCCCCGATGGTACAGCGGTCTAATCGTTCGCTTATGATCATTCGTCTCAGAAGGGTCCGGGTTTGAATCCCGGTGAGGCATGGATGCTGTGTTTTTCTTACCGCCCTGACTCTCTCGCTTCCCTGGAACCAGTGGCTCTAAATTAGGGACGGGTGACTGCTTATATCCCATTGAGTTGCTCACGGTGGTCATTAAACGTTGAATAAAAAAAAATGCCTCGCCAGGTAAGAGTTGTTTTGGCGATACGTGCAGAAACAACATCATATTAGGCAGGTGTTCATAATGCTTTGGCTCTATAGTGTACTTTGTTTGAAAGAATTCGACCTTAGTAAATAGTTTGTTAGATTTTAACTAAAGAAAAGGACGATATTTATGCTCTGCCAAAGAAATACTCCTTATATTGCATTTGGTTAACGCTGTTTCTCATAGTGCCGCATCAGAAAAGACAGAGATTTAAAACACCTGACGCACTGAAGATGACACTGCTACTTGCGTGCAACGGTGTTGCCATACCATGAATGCTTTACCACCTAAATAGCAGGAAAGGAAACTTACTTTTTGGATACCCCTTGTATGTACACATCTGCTTAAGCGGAGATTTTGTATACATTCATAACGTTTAAGAAATGATTTGAAATGAAGAAAAACATTCACACCAGATTTGTTTGAAATATGCATACTAAATATTCAGTCTTTGCAGTAATGCTGATTTCTCAGAGATCAAAATTGTAATTTGCATTACCCAGCTCGAAATACCGCCACATTCCAGTTAAGTAAAGTGGGAAAAAAAAGTTTGATGCACCCTTCCACCTAAATCCTCCTTCAGAAAACTTTTGAGCTATCCGGCACGACCGTTGCTTCTTATAAGTCACAGGGATTCACCAAAATTATCATTAAAACTGCCGGAAGGAATGTCTGGCTACTCTAATTGTAGAAGAATAGAAATCATGGAAGCGTGAAGCTGCTTCGAAATGAACTGGTTTACTTTTCTTGCTTTATCTCCTAAGAGCGCGCCTTCATTCGAAAATCACGAAATTTAATTAAGCACAGCATTGTACTTAAGAACACGCGCCATCGTCCTGCTTGGCTGATAGTTCTCTCGTTTTCCTTTCATATCTCTTGCGCAATTCTGGGGGAAGGGAAAAGCGAGCTAAACAGAAGTTAACTTGCAGAAAAACTCTATCTGGAGGCATTTAATTTTTTGCATGATTTAATATGGACAGAACTTGCAGAGCTGAAGACGCCAAACAAGATTCCCTAGGCAATATATTTTATAGGGGAGAAATTCCACGAATTTTATGATGAGAAATAATTTTGTTAAAAAGTGCATATCTGCGTGAAAAACAAAATCATCGAAGGCAGTGATGAACGTGAACAGATATTGTAGCATAACAATTTTATACAGCACAACTGCTTATGCATTCACGCGAATAAATTGTGTTCGCATATGCGCAGACTTTCGTCTTTATGACAAGAGCCACAAGGCGAACGGAAATCCTGTTTTTTAGTTAAAAAAACTTATAGCGGAAAATCACACCAAAACGCTGTACATTTAAAAATTAGTGCATCGACTGAAGGTGTTTATTTTAAATAACGTGGGCTGCAGAGGTTTTAATTTTGATAGTTGTAGTTTAAATGATTAACTAAGTATATCTACATGTAGCTATTATTCTTCGAGAACTTCGTAAAACACACATTCACACACATACATACATATCACTAAGCTATTCTCTGATATTCAGAGGTTAGCTCCACAAAGAAATACAAATTACCAGATAATTTTTACTTACTGTTGCCGTATCAAACTTCTCCATTTACAGCGATCTTGACATACTATAACTCGGGCTTCACTCACATCCATCACACGCCGTACACAAGATCTTCTATACTTCATACTCATAATCTATTTCGCATGCAGGTACTCCTGAATCTAATATTCTTATGACTTCCTTGGCCTTCCTCTACCTTTCCTTCATTCCACTTCTTAGTAAGCATCTCATCATTCATTCATTCAACATGGCCAAAAAACCGAAGCATATTAGTCTCTACCTTGCAAACAACGTTTTGCTTCACATTACACAACTGCAACACATCTTCATTCCTCACGCAATCAGAACGTGTCTTGCCACAAACAACGCATTTCTCCAGCACACAAACTTTGAAAATGTTTTATTCTGAGCGAAATTTACAGGGAACGAAGGCGGTAGGCGGCATGTGCCTTTACAATGCCTGAAATCATAATAACAGGAGTCAGATATATACAAAGTGTGTGCAATTTACATTATGCAAGGGGTATATACAATGCAAGTGAAATAGATGAGCGGACTACAAAACATAATTACCGTAGTATGTATTCAAGAAGTGCGCTATTTACAGTATGAGAGGTGCATATATACAGCGAATGCGCAAGTTACAGTATGAGAGGTGTATATATAATACAGTGCTAGTGACATAGATGAGCGATGATACAACATAAGTGCAACAGTGCAGGGCGTGATAATGGAAAAGATATACGTGAGACTGAATAAATGTACAATTTAGGCGAAGTATATACAGATGTGCGTGAAGCCATATAGGAACAGGGAACGAACTATGTGCAGCAAGTGAGATATACATACAATGCAATGAAAATATAAATACAAATGACGTAGAACATAATGATGCAATTGAAATGTGTACTACATACAGATGTGTACAAAAAGTGCGTGACTGAGATATGTATGATGCAGACAGTAAAGAATGAGCTTGTAGGACGGCTCCGAAACGGAGCATACACATTACCAAGGAATATGTATATGTACAGAATGAAAAGCGAAATATATACAGGATGTGTATGTAGAATTTATATGAGCAATATGGTGAACAAATGAGCAGAAGATATATGACGAAATAAAAACATTGAATATACAGGTACAATATGAGGCACACAGAAGAAATCACTACAAAGATCACTTATTCAGAAGAGGGCAACCGGGTGACGTAAGAGGCACTGAACTGAGCTTTCCGCCAGAAGGCAGCCGATCGAGCAAGGCGATTACGAAGAGCAGCCCACGTGTTGTTTCGGGCAGCTATGGGAGCTCCCAGGTGTACACCAAGAAATTTCTGAGAAGAGGCAGTCCAGTGAGACGCCCCATGGGGAGTCCGTCCTGGACTCCCAGGCACCACACCACAGGCGGGCACTCTTGGTAGTGTTGAGCATCGCTGAGGAGCAAGAAAAGTAGAGTGCATATACATGAGCGAGGGTATTAAATTGCGACTCCATCCGGACGCAGAAAGTCGCGTCGCCGGCGTAGGCGGAGTAGGTTATAGAGAAGTGCCTGGTGCTTGCTGTGGGAGGAGGAAGAGCCGCAAGAAATGCACGATGTACTGTGCGTAGGAAAGGCTCAAACGCCAGAGCGAATAATTGCCCAGAAAGTGGACACCCCTGTCGTATTCCACGACGAAAAGAAATGGGTGCTGTCAGAAAGGCGGCTGTCTTGACCTGAAAGACGGCGTCGCGGTAGAGAGCAAGAATAGTGGTAACGAAGACAGAAGGAAAGCCAAAAGCGTGTAAAGTAGTTGAGAGAAATGAATGGGAGATATTATCAAAAGCTGCACGTTGGTCTAAATTTAGTAGGGCAAGCGATTCAGAATTAGTCCGGGCAAGATAGAGAAGATCTCGAAGGAGGTGAAGGTTAGTAGCGATAGAGCGACCAGGTACCGTGTAGGACTGGTCGGAAGAGAGAAGATACGGAAGAACTTGATTTAGGCGGCGGGAGAGAATTTTAGTGAACAGTTTGTAATCAAGATTTATTAGTGAAATCGGACGCCAGTTCCCCAGGTCAAGGAGGTCACCCTTCTTAGGGAAAAGCATCATGTGAGCAACAGTGAAGCCCCTCGGAAGGGAGATAGATGCAAAGGCAGAAGAGTAAGCAGCGAGAAGGAAAGGAGGGAGAGAAGGTAAAAAGATAAGATAAAATGATAGAGTGAGGCCGTTAGGACCAGGGACGGCTCGGGGATTGAGAGAGGAAAGTGCAGTCCTTAGTTCAGATGGAGAGATAGGCTGCAGAAGAGAAGCGGGGAGGTGAGAGGGGACTTGAGGGAGAGAAGAAAGTAAAGTATTACACGCAGAAGCAGAAGGTGGAGGGGTACCACTGTACCTGTCGGAGAAGTATTGACGAACATGGGAGCAAAGCACATCTGGGTCCGAAGCCACATGAGCGTCAGGCAGACGCAGCACACGGAGTCGATGAGAAGAACGGCGCTGATCCTCTAACGAAGACAAGAACTCAAAAGAGCAGTCTTCGGGAGACAAGTGCTGGAGACGAAGTCGTAAAATGGCCTGCCGGGCTCGAGGTTCCAGAAGAGCACGGAGGTCTACCAAATATGCTGGATAGAGGGGGTGAGAGGCTCCAAGCTGGGCGAGAACTTGTCGGAGATTGCGTTCTTCCATGGTGCGCAGATTGGCAACTGTGAACGAGTGGCTCTTGAGAAAGTGGAGCAGGTGTGACTTGACATCCAGCCAGTAACTTAGTGCACAGGATGCAGTGAACAGTCCAGCGTGATAAGAGTGAAGGAGATTCCGGACGTTCGAACACAAAGCCTGGTCATCCAGGAAAGAGGTATCTAATGTCCAGGAGTGAAACTCGGAGCGTTGACGGAAAGAAGAGGTGAAGGTGGCCACAACGGCACAATGGTCAGAAGAGGCGGTGGGTAGATGCTGACAGTCCGTGACCACGGGCAGAAGGGCAGTGGTTGCGTAGAAACGATCAAGTCTAGCGGAAGATGACGAGGTGGCAGCTGAGGACCTCCACGTATGGGAGACCGTTGTAGGGGAAATTTGACGAAAGACGTCCCGAAGATCAAACTCCGTGATGAGGGAGTGTAATTGCTTATAACGAAGTGAATTTCTCCGTCATTTTTATCCGCGGCAGGATTCGAACCCGGGTCCACTCATTCCGGAATAAGTTGCTCTACCAATTGAGCTACGCGGACATTTTATTCTGATTCCTATCTGCCTTTATGTCGTGTGCGTCCTTCTGGCAGGTACGTCACATCTCCTGGTACGTTACATCATCTCCCCCTTATTTATTTTTTTTTTTCGAAGTGCTGCTCTTATTTTTCCTATCTCGCATTGTGGAAATAACATCACACCATTGCGAGATTGTGAACGGTCGGGTCATCCGGATAGTTCGGGCGCCATTATAACGAAGTGAATTTCTCCGTCATTTTTATCCGCGCCAGGATTCGAACCCGGGTCCACTCATTCCGGAATAAGTTGCTCTACCAATTGAGCTACGCGGACATTTTATTCTGATTCCTATCTGCCTTTATGTCGTGTGCGTCCTTCTGGCAGGTACGTCACATCTCCTGATACGTTACATGCTCCACAAGACGTAAGCGAGTTTCCTTATGAATTGGAGCACGATCAAGATCAGGGTCAAGCGTGCAATTAAAATCACCGCCGATCAACTCGTGATCCGACGGCAACGTTGACTGAAGAGCTGAACAGAGCGCCATGAAAAGGAGGGTGTGATGTTGAGGTGTGCACAGAACGTAGATGTTGAAAATGACATAACGACGCTCGTCCAGAACAAAGGTAAGGCGCTGAAGCAAGTCACGGCAGAGATGCTGCACCGTCACTGAAGATAGAACTTGACGGAACTGAGTGCGGATGCCGATGGCCAGACCGCCGATTGTAGAGTGTCGGAAAGCGTGGTGGAACTGATAGTTCCACGTACGCCATCGATTGAAGGGCGTTGTAGACAGGCAATTTGTCTCTTGGAGCAGAAGAATGTCTGCTGTGAGGTGATGGAGATCCTCACGAGCAAGCGAGTTCGCCAGAGGGGACCCAAACCCCCTACAGTTCAGTGTCGTTATCTTGAACGGAAATGTCCGACGGCGGTTCAAGGAGCTTGTCAGCGGCTCGTTGGAGCCGAGAGAGACGATCGCAGACTTTCTTGAGACATCCGCTTTCGCCGAACGATGTGGATGGTAAGGCTTGGAGGTGAGATCGAACAACCGCCACTTGCGTCATAGTTGCTGCAAGCTCCGTGAGATAGGATTGGAGAAAATCATGAGACATGGTTTTACTACGAGGACCGATGAGATAGGAGTATAACTCCGCACCAGAAATCGGTGTCTGTGGTAGTGAGGAATTTTCCAATTGCTGTATGAAATCCTCTAGAGTAAGTGGGACCAGTGTGCTGTCGTCAGAGTCGGAGATGGAGATGCTAGAAGCGTCAGATGCGAGTGAACGACTTTCCGAGCGATCACGTCCTCCTTGAAAGGTGGGAGATGTGCGTGTCTCCTTACTGCGACGTCGAGTAGTCCTACGACGCTTCGAGCGTACCCTCTGTTGCTCGGGACTAAAGGCAGGATTGTCAGGCACTGTGAAGGCATCAGGCGCATCGACCCCATTATCGGGCTCTGAAGGGTGCTGTGGAGTAAATGTAGAAAGTAGAGGAGAGTTCAACTGGTCTCTGGTCGAGGAATTCTCCTGCTGTGGGCAAGTTTGGAGTGTAGAAGCTGAGTTGGAAGTGGAAGGTTGCGACGAAGTCACGCGTTGACCAACGGTTTTATGCAGACTTTCGGAATAACTCGACTGCCGCTGGTGAGAGGTGCCAGATGAAGATGCCGCGGGTCCAGTTGACCGTTCAGTAGGCTGTACTGAAGATTTGGAGGCAGTAGCTGCCCGATGAGGGCATAGCGCACTAGGGTGACCAGTGCTCTTACATACCGAACAAAGGGTGCCCACAGTGATGTCAATGCGCCTAATATGAGTGTCACAGCGTACATTGAGTACCGATTGAACACGTAACATGGCTTCCTCCGAGGGAAAGATCACACGCACGTTACGGCGAAATCCTAAGAGATAACGGTCCTCAGGGACTCCCGGAAAGGAGGAGTACGTAATGACCGATCCGACAGTACGTCCATAATTCTGAGCGACGGAGAGCAATAGGTCGTCGAATACTTCCGGAGGAACAGGGGCGAGACTGACTGTAGTGGGTGCTTGTGTGAGTGGGGTCGCAAGGAGATGGCGATCGCCGATGGAAATGCCTTCGGTCAGAACTCGAAGAGCGAAGGCTGGAGTCGCAAGATAAGCAATTACCTGACTGGTTCTTCTACCCACGTGAGTAACAGCATCTTTTGGAACAATTTGTCGAAGGGCAGCGCTGTATGCCGTCAGCTTTGTGTTGCGGAGGCTGCGGAAAAATACACCTAGCCCGATTTTGTCAAGAAAAAAAGCTGACCTTGAGGGCAAGTAGTCAGAACATCAGAACATCCTCGTAGATCTGGTCTGTACCATACGTCATCTGATAAGGGCACTTTGAAGAAGGGGGCTGGTGAGAAGAAGAAGAAGTTGACGCACCTGAGGTGACGGCAGAATACGTCACACCTGGCGCGCGTTGTGATGACGCGGAAGTGGCTGGTGGAAGTGTGACGTCCATGGCGTCGTCAGAAGGCACAGGGGAAGGCAATGGTTCACCACTCTTCGTCAGATGGGAAGGAGATGGCTCCATAAAGCAACCATGACTCCACGGGCAAGGCAACTTTGTCACGCTGCGGAGAGGAGGGGCTTATCAAAGGAAGCCCTCCATTGGCGGTTTGCTGTTGAGCAGCTGATAGGGATAAAGAGTCATTTCCGGAAGTGAGGATAGAAGCTCCGCTACCCCGGAAGTCGCCATTTGCAATGGCGATAAGATTACGAGCTTTGGCCAACTCGACCAAAGCAGGAAAATGACGAATGCAGCACAGAAAGGGCACTTACCGACCTGGTAAATGGATCAGAAGTAGGACGGCACATTCACACACGCTACACACACAAAATTAGGAGCTGTAGACTCGGAAATTATCACAAATGGAACAAAATACGAGCACGAAGTAAACAACGACTGTCGTCCAGCACACAAACGACTCCTATGTTTCTTCTGTAGCACCCAGGTTTTACTGCCATACATCAGAGTAGGGACAATTACACTTTCATACACAGCCATGCGGAACTCTCTTGAGAACCCATCATTTCTGTAAAAACCTCATAAAGCAGCCATGACTTTCAATGAATAATTCACTCGCCTACTAATTTCACAATCTAATTTGTTCTCTCTGTCAAACATGCTTGCTACACTCTCATTCACCTGGTTTAATCACAGTGCCATTTAGACATATATTACATTCAGTACTACCAGTTTCTCTCTCAAGAACCATAACATCCGGTTTTCCCTAATTTATACTCAGTTTGAATTTCATGCAAACTTCGTACATCCAACATACTCTGCAATTCACCTTTGCTCTCTGCCAACAGGACAGTGTCATCAGCATACAGCAATCTGTACACACGGATGTCACCAAGACATAAACCAGCATTATACTGTATAATTTGGCATCACGCATGCACGCATCCATAAATATATTAAACAGCCATGGTGACATTACATAACCCTGTCTGACTCCTGCACCAATAGAAAACCATTTTGATAAAACACCATTCACTCGTCCACAAGCTATACTGCCAGCATACATGGCTTTTACACTGTTAAGTAGATTCCCAGTAACACCGTATTCATTCAATACCTTCCACAAGAGTATTCCTATTTACTTGGTCGTAAGGTTTCTCTAAATCTATGAAGGCAGCAAAAACTTTCTTACCAACAGCCAGTTACTTTTCAGTCATCATGCGTAATGCAAAAATTTGGTTAATGCAGCGTTTACCAGGCATAAAACCACTCTGAACATCCCACACTTTCTCTGATATCCCGTACGTTTTCAATAACGACCTTTCCAAGCACTTTCCGTGGCACATTCAATAGGCTAATATCACGATAGTTCTTGCAGTCAGTCTGATCAACTTTTCCCTTATACAAGGGAACAATGATAGCATCCTTCCAATCCCGAGGGACTATTCCTAACTCCCAGCACAACTGGCAAATTTCAGTTAACCAGTCTATTACAGAGTCATCACTAGAGCGCGGATGTTTATGACCTAAAAATGTCAAAAATACGCAAGCATATATGACCAATTAAACCGAAAATATGACTTCATAAATTGTATGAAATTATCGTCCAATTTTTAAGACTCTGTGCTTACACACATATAGATTGTAGTTTTTAACTAAAGGTTTATTCTTCATCAATCAGTGCAAAAGTGCTAGAGTTGAAGGAATCAAATGGACATTTTGAGGGTAAAATAATGACCATACCTGGATTAGTTTTCGTCGATCATAGAATTGCACTGGATGATTACATGCATTTTCAGGTTATCAAACTCAAAACTCCTTCAGTTGCTTGTCAGTATGTTCTTGTACCTAGAGAAACTCCACTCGACATCACAAGAGGTTACAGGGGCAAATTTGAATAACGACAACTCATCTGGAGAAAATTCTGGCTCGAAGTCATCAAATCTTTCTTCACTTCCACAAAGAATTTCACTGCAAAGTGTTGAATAACCCAGATTAGATTGCAGCTCTCATTGCAGTTTGTCACTAACTTTTTCAGCTACTTTCCTCTTTGCTTGCTTTAAATCGCCCACAGTTTGTTTCACAATTTCTAGTTCATCGCTAAGTTTCATTTCTACAGTTTCAAGGCGAGTGATTGCACTAGATATTCCACTGGTTACATTTTACATATGCCAAGTTTCCAGCCAAGGTATCAGAAAAGGAATCATGCACAATTTTAATGGAAGAAAAATCACAACAGTCAAATTCTTTAACTGTCATGTCTAAGAAATCATCATTTGTGCAATAATACAAAGCCGCATCCAGCCAGGTCCCCCACCGCGTTACGACATGTTGGGGAGAAAGTGCCAAGGTAAGAGCAATTTCTTTGAACTTCTGCACGCGAAGCGGAGCTTTTGTGAACATTTTTTTCCATTTGAAATTAACTTTTATACATCAGGAGAGTTGTTTCGAATCTCTTCGGCCACTATGTTTAAACCATGTGCGAGGCATGTGATATGGACCGTTTTCGGATAAAGTAGTTTCAGTCCCTTTGCTTCCTTATGGAGCGGCATGTTACAAACAAGAGGATGTTTTCTCTTTGCACATCATCTGGCCAGAGTAATTTCATTGAATCGTCGAAGAGCATAGAAATAGTGGAATTGTTTACTTTTTGCAGATTTTCGCACCTTAGAAGAAATACTTCTCCAGGTTTGTCACATTTCAGAGTGCCGATAATAATATTAGCTATGCATCTTCCATCTACAACTTTTGGTTTATCTATTGAAACCCATATCTTATTTTTGGCAACAGCAGATATTATCTTATCTAAACCATCTTCATTGCAGGCAGGGATATAATTTTCCCTAAGGCTTGATTCATTTGGAATCGGATGACTGGTGTACTTTTCCAAAATATCTCTGGGGCTACCACTACTCAATTTCCTTAAGGGAATACTAGAAGTAATCATCATTTTACAGAGGTCTGTGCAATATTTTGGCTGTATATTTGATGAACCTTTAGTTGAAGATGATGTCTCGAAAAGGAGACGCTGCCTGTTCTCAGCGGAGGAAAATCTTGCTGAACACCTCTGCACCGTGCTGTTGAACATTAAAACGGTTTTGGGCCGATACCGTGACTTCACACAATTTACAAAGGAAAATATCACCATCGCTACTGAAAATTAGCTTCCCAAACTCTTGAACAAAACGCTGTAATTTCACACTCATCGAACACCCGCTTTTGGACATGTGGAGATCAAACTGAAGTTGAGATCAAAGTTTTACTTTTAGCTTGGGTATAGTAAACCCAAAATTAAAAAGTGAATTAAGCTCTGATTCACAAGTACTTGTGAAGACACCACTACGCTAGGCTAGTTTCAGTGGTTGGCAAGATGCCAATAATAATCCAAACGAGACACTAAGTAAAAAAAAATGTTTCGAAAAAACTTTCCCACGGGAAAGTCAGGCAGTTCGAAATGCTTCTGTTACGAGTCGTGGAGTCCTTATGACGTCTTTTCGCATTCGCGTAGCCAACAATTGGCTAAAATATGACCAAGTATACCGTTTATTACGAAATTAGTCAAAAATATGACCTAAGATTTTCAAAAGATCAAAATATGACTTTCTAGGATAAAATATGACATGTCATAGAAATCCGTGCCCTAGTCATCACCATATTTCAAAATCTCGGCAGTTATACCATCAACTCCCGGAGCCTTACCATTCTGAAGAGATTTTAGAGCTTTACACACCTTTTCTCTTGAGATCCCTCTTGTGCTTCCGTCCTTCCTTGTGGCATCATCTACTTCTGCCTCTGAACCACCTTTGGTTTTCTGATGTAATAATTCACAGAAGTATTCACCCCATCTTTCACTTAACTCATTGGGCTCCCATATCATTTCCCCTATCCTATTCTTCATACAACTTACAACTTTGTTTCCCCTATTTTTCCTGATTCTCACGTACTTCCAGAAAGTCTTCCTATCTTTCCAAAAAGCCAATTCATGCTTTTAAAGCCTGCCTCTCCTTCCTATTTTTTGCCTTACTCTAGCGAACCATCCTAGCGGCTTCTCGCTTTTTACAGGAATATTCATCCACAGAAACTCTAACTTGCAACATCCCCAAATAGGCTTCCTTCTTTCTCTTTACTGTCTTTTCAATCTCACTATTCCACCAACATCACCTCTTTTGTTACCCACTATTGTGGTGCCACAGACCTCTTCAGGAGCAGTGACAACACAGTTCTTAAAATATTCCCATTTTTTTCTACATCTCTCTCAGAAGACCAGCTCCTTCAGTCGTTCTTTGAGTAAGTTAGAACAACGCTGATGATCTTAAGGGAGCCTTTCAATCTTTATTCTTTCCATCCTGGGCCTCTTCCTATTCCTTTTCCTCGAATCAACATTCAGTTTCACTCGCGACACTACCAAGTAATGATCAGAACCAACATTCGTACCTCTCCTCACAGGAGTGTCAACAATTAAGTGTTTCAGACTTTGATCGTAGACAACAAAATCTATCACACTCTTTTGACCAAGAGTACGATTTTCCCAAGTATATGTATGGATATACTTGTGGTTGAAAAACGTATTAGACACACACAAACCATTCTCAATGCAGAGTTCAATTAATCTTTCACCATTATCATTCATACAAGGATCATTAAACTTACCCAGAACATTGCCAGAAATTTCATTCTGCACACCTACTCTAGCATTGAAATCCCCTGCTATTATAACTTTCTCTTTAGCACCAAACTGGCTCAAAACAGCTTTTAGCTCATTTCAGAACTTCCTTCCTATCAGAAGGTTTCGAGTCACAAGGAGCATACATTACAACAATTACTATTCTCTGAAGTTTCACTTTCAAACGAAATCCAAAGAATTCTCTCATTTATGCAGCCATAGTGAATCAAGTTGTTCTTCATCTTTTCACTTAAAATCACACCTTCACCAGCCTGTCCTTACACATTATACGATATTTCAGACTACACACTCACCGCTCGATTCACTTCTATCCCAATTTCCTTCTTTTGGTTTCACTTACACACAGCACATCCAATCTATACTTACTTATTCATCTCTTCAATCACCTCATTCATCTCGCCATTTATACCTGTAGTATTGCATACACCAATTTTACACTCACTGAGCCGAGATCTCTTTCTCATATGCAGTTTAGAAAGTCCAGGTCGATTCCGTGGTGAACCGTCCATCTCAAGTGTAGTAGGTCCACCATATCCCACACTAGAGTCCGGACATTGATTTCTTTGTGTCTTTTTAATCAGGTAAGTGTGGGGGATTAGCCCCAGCTGACGGTTTCAGTTGGTCATTCAACCTAAGGATTCTGGAAGAAAACCCAGTGAGTTGGGGTCTTTTCGCCAATGTCACACAACACACATTCACACTGTTTGAATATCTACGTAAACACCAACGTCCAGATAGAAAGAATCAGCAAAGGGCTGACGTGTAATGATGACTTCTTCCTCAGTTGTTCCGTTCACGAGGGCATCAGTTTAACTCATTGATATAATACGCTGAGTGATCACTCAATTATCACCACCTACATAATACTTCGTAGGTCCTGCTTTCGCTCTCAGTACAGCAGCTATCTGACGTGGCATCGGCTCAATAAAATGCCGGAAGCATTTAAAAAGCATGGGAAACCAAGCTGTGTGTAATGCTGCCTTCAATGCAGGTATGGAGGTCACTGATGTATCTAGACGCCTGATATTCTGTTTTATAGTGTCCCACAAGTGCTCTATGGGATTGATATCGGGGAGTTCGAGGCCCTTTAATATGCTGGAAGCCCGAACTGTGCTCCTCAAACCATTCCTGCATAACATTGGACCTGTGACTCGGCGCATTTTTATCTTGGAAGACACCGTCGCCATTCGGGAAAAAGTGCAACATTGCTGGGTTTACAGAGTCCGCGAGCAAGTTGGCACTTGTTTCACATGCACCAGGGATCCAAGTTCCACCTAGGTAATCATGCCCCTTACCGTACAACCACCTCCATCGGCTTGTACTGTGGAGACCATGCAGGATGAATGAAGTGCCTCATGTTGTTCATGGTGTTTCCCCCAAATACGTCCACGGAGTGGAGTAAAAATCGCGTCTCGTCAGACCAGCACACTGATTTGCAGTCATTGGACGTCCAACTTGCATGATCTTTGCACCAGGAGAGTCTTTTGTGCCAATGAACCGTGGTTAGGAGAGGATGTCGTCGGGGTCGTCTTCTGTTATAGCCCCATACGTGCGAGCGCGCGATGCATGATCATGACAGATACTGTTTCGGTTTGACCTCTGTTGAATTGGGTAGTCAACTATTGAACAGTGCTGCGTCTGTTGGCCTGTGCGAGCCGTCGGACCCGGCACTCACCTCTCACATCAACCTTTCGCTGTTTTGTGCAGTTTTGCCACCGGGTCGTTGTTTGACCATTTTCACGCCAGTCCTGATACACTTTAACTATGGCGGCTCGTGAATAACCCACCAGTTCAGCCGTTTAGGGAATCAAGGCACCAGCTTTCCGAGCTTCTAGAACCTGTCCTTTCTCAGAGTCCGATAAATACTTCCGTTACCCATTACGCTCCGAATTTTACTACGTACTGCTACACTTACACCTTATATATGCTACGTCGGTCGACTAACCACGCCCTCTCGGAAATCACGTGGTCAATGGGTCGTATCCACTTTTGATAAGAGTGGTCATAATTCAATGAACACCCAGTGTACATTGCGCTGGTATCAACACAGATTTTAATCGTATGACAACAATGCTCACTCGTCTATCACACACAATGTGATATACCCCTGAGTTGACGCATGAAGCGAAACGGCAAGCTGCAGTGATGAGCATGAAGGCATAGTTCAATAGGGAGAACATCCCACTCCGGAGTAGCAGGACGTGGCTTCGGAGCCACCACCCGCAGAAAGAGAATTTATTCACATTGGCATCCGAATGTAAATTGAATCTCCTTGCCACGAGGTTTGCAAAAAAAATGTGTGATAATTTCCTGCCCCTGCGTTTCCCAAGGGATGACATATATGATGTGCCAATAGTGTGACGCATCAGTCAAAACTGAAAGTTGCAGCGATAAACCTCGCCGGAGTCGTTCAGTCGGGAGAACATTCCACACTGGAGTAGGAAGACCGGCTTTCGGGGCCACCACCGTCAGAAAACGCATTTCTTGTTAAACGTTCGTCCCTTTTGCCGCTAAAACGATTAATGGTGCAAGAAAGCCATACACGTTCACTTTATTCTGCAAAGTAGAGACCGTTGTTTTCTATAGTCCTTTTCCAACTTTCCCAAAGAGCCACAATCTCATGGCGGTACGACATAGCAGGTTTCGAGGTCCGAAACTCTCCAGTGCTAGATTCCACATCCAACATTGAAGCAAAAAGCCGTCAGTGTAGGAAATGGTCCATGGAGAAAAACAAGTGATAATCGGATGGGGGCAAGATCCGGACTGTATATAGGATGGGGTTAGGATCCCAACCCCTTCGAATTCCTGTAGCTTTCGGCGGGCCAATTTAAAGGTGTGACTTGGGGCATTATCCACTTGCAGGAATACCCACTTCCGTAGATGAGCGCTAAGCAGCATTGGCGCAGAGCATCGTAGATCCTCTGCGATTGTTCGACATAGAGGTTCCCTCCCGCAACCTGGCACAAGTTTCAAGTGCATAGGACACTCACATTTCTCCTATGGGCACAGCATGGCTTTCCTGTCAAATCCTGCTGTTTACACCTCTGGGTGTGCTTCCTGTCGTAGACTCAGATACAGGAGAACAGTGGGTGGATAACGAAGGAATATCTACATTTCCTCTCTTGTGGCGATACGATGCCGAAACGTATCTTTCCATGGGAGTGAGAGCAATGCGTGACAGAAAGCGATGCGTTGTTCCGCCTGCTGCGGTTTCAATTCGTGGGGAACCATTCTGGGGCGTCTGGAGGAGAAACCTAGCCGGGCAGGTGACGATCGATGGTGGATTGGAAAGACCTCACCTCAGCTACCAAGTATCATGTACTGGTACAGAGGTTCGTTGTCACAGCTTCGACCAGAGTGTCAATGTTGGTGGCCGTTCGACGAACTCGGCTTGTCTTCGAGACTCGTGTCTATAGTATTGAAACGCCGAAACCACATTCAACTGGATAAATTTGTCCGCCTGCTGCTGTCAGATTTAACCCATTTTTAAATGATGGTGCAGGAACACTCGGACAGCACGTATATTGACTTCGATCCTCTGCTTAGCTAATAACGCAATGTGGCTCCGTGCCAAATGCAAGTCATCAGCTTTGTGTGCTGCACGTCATCGCAGTACCTAGTTAATTCTGCCCTGCGTTTCTCACAGGTATGGATGCCTAAAATATTATATACAGTATATATATCTCAAAACTGGACGAACTTTTGACTCATTCTGGTATATATCAAACATGCTTTAATCTCGTTCGCAATACCAACGCTTCACAATCTACTCCAAACTCTATGTATCTTCACAAGCCACCACACTTACATACATTCAAAGTCGATAGTTCATGTTTCTCTGACTCACTGCACTGTCAACGTTGCCAAAATGTACAAGCTTCTTGTCGAAGTAAAGTGCCGTTCAGTTAGAAAAGGTTTAACCAAGAAGTTACGAAATTTACTTAAAAACGCAGAAACTAGAAAGGAAGGTAATTTAGAGGTACATGTCTTCTTTGTTGTGCAGATAATGGTGCTGACGATGAAAATACAGCAAAACTAAGCTTTAAAAATTATCAAATAACTTATAAAATTTAAGTATACTAACGACCATATACACTGAGTGGCCACTTTATTATGACCACCCCCTCAGTACTTCGTTGGGCCACCTTTTGCCTTTAATGCTGCGTCGATTCTTCGTGGCATGGACTCCAGGAGATGTTGATAGGTGGTTTGCGGAATCTGAGACCAAGCTTGATGAATAGCACTTTCCAGGAGTTTGAGATTGCAGGGTTGTGGATGCAGCTGTCTGATGGCTCGTTCAAATTCATCTCACAAATTCTCAATGGGGTTGAGATCTCGAGATTGTGGGGGCCACCTAAGCAAAGTAAACTCATCGGCATGTTCCTGAAACTAATCCTGTACAATACGAGCACTATGGCAGGACGCATTATCTTGTTGAAAGTAGTCATCGCCATTGGGATAAACCATCGACATGACAGGATGCACTTGGTCCGCAACGATGTTTAGATATGATGTGCCAGTCAGACGTTGATCAACCCTGAATTAAAGGGCCCAAAGCATGCCAGGAAAATATTCCCCAAACCATAACGTTGCCTCCACCAGCTTGAAGGGTTGTAGCAATGCATTTGGGGTCCATGCTTTCGTGCTGTTTCCGCCAAATTCTCACTTGGCCATTGGCATGGTACAACTGAAAACGTGATTCATCGGACCATATAATTTGTTTCCAATTATCGACTGCCCAATCATTGTGCTCCTGTGCGAACTGGAGACGTTTTCTCTTGTTAACTGCAGACAGAAAAGATGTTCGAACAGGCCTTCGGCTGCCATATCCCATCCAATGCAGTGTATGGCGAACAGTGCGTGCAGAGATCATTCGAGCGGATCCTTGATTAAGATGGTCTATAATTTGCTGCACTGTTGCCCTTCTGTTGTCTGTTACCAGTCTGGACACTCTCCGTTCCACCCGAGCAGTCACTAGTCGATGACGACCACACGTTGCACGTAGAGACCCAGTCTTTTGGCTAACAGTCCAGTCTTTAAACACTTTAACAACAGCTTCTCTTGAACATTTTACGAATGCGGCTGTTTCGGTGATACTCGCTCCATGGATCCGAGCTCCTACAATCATCCCACGTTGAAAGTCCGTCAAATCGCATTTTTACCCATCTCGTCACCCAAAAATCCTCTTCTACTGCTGTGGCAAACACTAAGCTTTCCCTTTTTATACTAGTCTCGCTCTCTGGCGGCAACAGCGTGCAGCCATAGCTCATTTGCTTAAAACTGTCAGGTGGTCATAATAAAGTGGCCACTCAGTACCACCTGACAGTTTTAAGCAAATGAGCTATGGCTGCACGCTGTTGCCGCCAGAGAGCGAGACTAGTATAAAAAGGGAAAGCTAAGTGCTTGCGACAGTAGTAGAAGGGATTTTTGGGTGACGAGATGGGTAAAAATGTGATTTGACGGACTTTAAACGTATGGGGGGATTGGTGCCCATCTCGCACACCAGCAGCCCATTTGCCGACGCATTTTCACGGCGGACTGCAGATTCTTCCGGTTGTCATGTACATTCAATGGACAAAACATTAGAGATGCCTACCTAATACCGTGTTGGACCTCATCTAGCGCTAATAACAGCCTATACACAGACAGGCATCGACTGTATCAGATGCCGTCGTAGGGTTTCCTCAGGAAATACAAGCCACGCCTGCTGCAGAATTATCCACTACATCCTAGACGTCTTGCCTGGATCCATGGATCTCATGTTCCGCTCCATGGCAACCCAGTGTTTCCACAGGGCTTAGGTCCAAGACCTCGGGGGCCATTGCATGGCTCCAAACTCAGATGAGTATTCCTCGGGCTATGCCTGGGTGGTTGCGACCCGGTGCGACGCCGCATTGTCCTTCTGCAACAAACCATCGTCCTCAGGATGCGCGAAGGCCAAGAAAGCGTGTAGGTGATCAATGAGGACATGATGGCAGCGCGCAGCGGATAAGAACTTCTCCGTACACATTAAGGGATCTAATGTATTCCACAAGAAGGCTCCTCAAATAATCACAGAGCCACAACCGCCTTAAAGAGAGCCAACCTGACACGAATGGGTCATAGCCTAATGCTGTAGACGCCACAACCGCACTCTCTCGTCATCTCGGTACAGCTCGAAACTGGATTCATCTGACCACACGACGCGGCGACACTCTGAAGAGGTCCAGTTGTGATATTCCCGGCGCCAGGAGAGGCGTAATGACCGATGACGAGCAGTCAACAGTGGCACACGAGTAGGGCGTCGACTCCCGTAGCCCATGGTATGCACTGTGCGCCATACCGTTCACTCGCTGACGCTGCTTGGGCCTCCGACATTTAATCTGAATGTGATTTCAGCACAATGTCCGATGACGAGCGGTCAACAGTGGCACACGAGTAGGGCGTCGACTCCCGTAGCCCATGGTATGCACTGTGCGCCATACCGTTCACTCGCGGACGCTGCTTGGGCCTCCGACATTTAACCTGGATGTGATTTCGGCACAATATCCGATGACGAGCGGTCAACAGTGGCACACGAGTAGGGCGTCGACTCCCGTAGCCCATGGTATGTAATGTGCGCCATACCGTTCACTCGCTGACGCTGCTTGGGCCTTCGACATTTAACCTGGATGGGATTTCGGCACAATATCCGATGACGAGCGGTCAACAGTGGCACACGAGTAGGGCGTCGACTCCCGTAGCCCATGGTATGCACTGTGCACTATACCGTTCACTCGCGGACGCTGCTTGGGCCTCCGACATTTAACCTGGATGTGATTTCGGCACAATATCCGATGACGAGCGGTCAACAGTGGCACACGAGTAGGGCGTCGACTCCCGTAGCCCATGGTATGCACTGTGCGCCATACTGTCCACTCGCTGACGCTGCTTGAGCATCTGACATTTAACCTGGATGTGATTTCGGCACAATGTCCGATGATGAGCGGTCAACAGTGGCACACGAGTAGGGCGTCGACTCCCGTAGCCCATGGTATGCAATGTGCGCCATACCGTTCACTCGCTGACGCTGCTTGGGCCTCCGACATTTAACCTGGATGTGATTTCGGCACAATGTCCGATGACGAGCGGTCAACAATAGCACACGAGTAGGGCATCGACTCTCGTAGCCCACGGTATGCATTGTGCGCCATAAAGTTCATTCGCTGACACTGCTTGGGCCTCCGACATTTAACCTGGATTTGAGTTCGGCACAATGTCCGATGACGAGCAGTCAACAGTGGCATACGGTATAGCGCACAATGCATACCATGGGCTACGAGAGTCGACGCCCTACTCGTGTGCCACTGTTGATCGTACCCCAGATCTCTCGATAACTAGGCAAGTGCGTTCGCCTTACGCTACGGTGGCCAACAATCAACGGCGCTATGTGTGTTTATCTGTCAGCATCTGAGATCACAAACCCTTAGGGATGGGCTCAGCAACTGAGACGTCTCCATCTGGTGGGGCTTAACGGAACAAACTATTAAATTATAGCTAATAAATCCAAAGGACGAGAGTGATAGTGAAAGTCTTCCAAACAAGGAAAGTTGTCCAGGTTTTATTTCGTGAGCAGACTGGCCACGGAATCGGGACATCTCTGCCAGTCCAGCGTCCTCGGAGTACAGTATTTAGGTAGTTACGAACACTTTTTCCCCAGCGGGGAGGAGCTCCGACTTGTTGAAAGATGACATCAGGCTGAAGGTCTTCGACTTGTGGCACAGCAAAATTTTGTAGCATATCTAAGTAGTCATTTGCATTGATAGGTTTTCCCACGAACAAAAAAAAGACTGATAATGCGGTTGTGCATAAGCAAACACCAAACACTAACTTTGGGGCTGGCACGCCTATGGTTGAGTCCGTATTTGGCGTCAGCAACACGAAGCTATGGATCTCTTATGCATGCCATCAACTATCCAGGCAGGTGAAGGCGGTTGCATGATATTTGGCATGTTTAGCTGGCATGAACTGGAGACCCTAGTGCGTGTGGACCAACCTGAAGATCCCGGCTATTTCAAAGGATTGCTTGCCGATCATGTATCCCCTACAATGTTGTACCTCTACACAGAGGGGAATGGTTTCTTCCAGGACGATAATGCACCACGTTATCCTGCCTCGTGCAGGAATGATTCAACGCACACAGTTCTCATATCAGAAATCTAAATGGCCCCGAAACCTGCCTAATCTTAACCCAATTGAATATCTGCGGGATGTTGCGGAGCGCCAGGTGAGGCAGTTGGGCACAGCAACCGCGCTCTGTACCAGAACTGTGAATAGCAGTACAAACAGCTTGGTTGAAGATTCCACACAATTGCTGAACAGACACCCCGAGGAGTCAATGCCACGCCAAGTGGCGGCCGCTCACTAGGAGAAAGAAGGATCCACGAAATATTAGATAGGAGTTCGTAATTCAGTGTAAGTTAACGGGCTGAAACACTGTATCCGTCATCGAAACATGAAGTTACGAGATGTGAGCAAAAAGTATCAGACTGGTTGCATAATTTCGGAATAGCAGGACACAGCAGGAAGTAGTATGGCACAGGTTGTCTTTGGAACCTACTGCACATGTGCCGTGAGTCCCATCTCCCCTGTTTGGCCGGTATTTTGTGCCTTGTTCATACGTGTATGAAGCTGTTCGTTGCATTTGTCACGTCACAAAAAAATTATCAACAAATTTGCATCATATTTTGTCTAAAACTTGGCGAAACTTGCAAAGACACATACTTAAAGTTACAGAAAGTCTATGGGAAGGATTGTATGAGTCGTGCACGAGTTTATGAGAAACGTTTTAAAGATGGTCGTGAAAGTGTTGAGAGTGATGAACGGTCTGGGAATCTCACAACTAGCAAAAGTGAAAACAATGTCGAACTTGTGCTCACAGCCGTACGTGAAAATTGCCGAATCACTATTCGTGAGTTATCTTAAGACTTTTACATTAGTTTCGGTTCAGTTCAGTCGATTCTTATGGGCGATTTGGATATGAGACGCGTCTCAACCAAATTTATGCCAACATTGCTCTTAGCTGAGCAAAAACAGGCCCGTGTTTCAGCTGCTAGTGATCTGCTTAAGTGCTTCGAAAACGACGAAAACGTTTTAAAAACTATAATAACTGGTGATGAATTGTGAGTTTACGGGTATGACCCAGAAACTAAGGCCCAGTCTTCACAGTGAAAGACCCCAAACTCTCCCAGACCAAAAATAGGTATGACAGAGCCCCAGTAATGTCAAGATGACTGTTTTGTCAATCATGAAGGAATTGTGCATCATGAATGCGCTCTATCAGGCCAGAAATTCAACAAAGAGTACTACTGTGTAGTTTTGCAGCGTTTGAGGGAGTCATTTCGTCGCAAATGGCTGGCATTGCATGAGAGTGGCGGGTGGCAACTACACGATGAGAACGCGCCTGCCCATGTATCGCAGCTTGTGCAGCAGTTCCTTGCTAATTGCACAGGTTAAACATCCACCCTGTAAATCTCGCTCCCTACGGCTTTTTCTCTTCCCAAAAATTAAATACCGCTTGCAAGGAAAGAGATTTCGGGATATTGATGAGATACAACAGACAGCGACAAAGCAGCTGTTCGCTATTGCAGAAGACGACTTCAAAAATGCTTCGAGCAGTGTAAACAGCACTGGGCTAAGTGTGTGGCTTCCGAAGGGGACTACCTCGAAAGCAATTAAGAGTCAAATCTGGAAGTCTTGTACTTTGTTTTAATAAATCCAGTCTGGATACCTTTTGATCACACCTTGTGTCTTTTACCAAATTCGGAAGTCCGAGGACTTCCGAATTTCTCGTAACCCAGAAACATATAATCTATCTTACTCAGTTTATCGAAAACCTACTGCTAGCAATAGTCTAATCCCATTTAACTCTTCACATCCATTACCACATAAGTTATCAGCCATCAACTTTTTAATCAGAAGAGCTTTTACGCATTCGTCTGCTGACACTTTGCTTAAATCTGAAATAGATTTCATTTTTGATTTAGCTGCCAAACGTGGATATCCTAAATATATGATTAACCGAGTCCATCGAAGAATTTCAAATGATAGATCTACATGTTTGATCAAAGACCAAAAATCAGTAAAACGTTTTGTTGGTACAATGGAATAGTACCCAGACATTGCTAATGTATTGACACGCACTTGTATGAAGTATGACATTCATTTTGGCATTAGATCCAGAAATCTATTCTCACTTGTTAAAAAAGACCGAGAACAACCTGATATTTTGTATAAATGGGAGGTGTGTAATATACCTTTAATAGATGTTTCCAATGGTGAACAACTACGTGGGCTCTACAAGACGTAGCCTTGAGACTCGAGTGCAGAAACATAAATACGACATCCGTGCTAACCACAGTAATACAGCACTCGCCAAAAATGTAGCACAAGGAACTGTTCAACCAGACTGGAACAACGTTAACTTGTTACATACCCCAGCATCAATATACTCGTTGCATGTAACTGAAAGCTTGTAAATCGAAGCCTTCGGGGACGGCTGCTGTAACGACAGCTCCCCCGTTGACTTACCTAGGATTTGGAAACGACTTATTGTAGCTGTGAACTTGCATAATAATATTTCTTGTTAACCATGTGAACTATGACAAATATACATATATATTCTGTATATTTGTGCACCCTGTTTACCATATTCCCACATGGACCTTGTCTGATTTGTGATTTAGCCATGATGTGATGGCAACACTACGATACCCTTGCGACGCTGCTCCACACTTGGCACGTCATCACACCCAGACGTATATATGGGAGCACACTGGCAGCAACTGCTCTCCTCCATCAGAAGACGGGTGCGACTGTCGGCCCGAAAGTGCTTATGGATTTTTAATCTTTTTAACTATGTAAAATTAATTTATCGTGCAAAGACGTTGTATGTTTTCAATGTATTGAAATGTTGGTGGTTGCGCAGCAATCACCTGGGCATAAGATTGCCCGCTGGCAGAAAATGAGGAGGAAGGAGCAGTCGCCCCACCTCTGCCTCTAAATCCTTGTCTGCCCGTGGAATACGTCCCTCTTCTTTTTCCGTAGTTCCGTTGTACCTGTACTTGCTTTGTAGGCTCCCTGTAATCTTCTAGGCCCAATCTATAGCCATGAATAGTGATAGGTCCAGTGTCGTCTGTGGAAAAAGTCATAGCCTCTCTAGGGGTACCATTATTGTATCTGGCTCGCTCAAGGTTTCGGGTTTTAATTCCCTGCCCCTTGAGTTCTTCAGATACTTCCTCAATTGAGAGATGCGTAGCTACACCTTTGAGAATGTACTTCTTTTTGAGCTGATTGAATTTTTTGGAGGTCAGCTCCACTTCTTCTGTTACCCTTTCGTTAAGCTTTCCAATTTCTTCTATTGGTATGTACTTCACATATCTGCACTACCTTTTTTTGCACCTATGGCAAATTTAGGAGTGAGAACAAGGTTTCTCTGATTGTTTCTTGCTTCCGGAGTCTCATTGTTTGGGATGAAAGTGCTGTCCTTCCGTTGTGGATCTCTAGGCTTTCCTCTGGTTGCGTCCTTCGACATTTTGGTGTCACTTCTCTGCAAACACTGGTGTCTGAGTGGGAAAGCAACTCTTTGTATCTGTTTACTTGACTAGACTATCAATTGTTTGAGTCGCAGGAGCCAATTAGAAAAAATATTTCGTTCAATTGGTGAAAAGCCCGGCGCAAAACCCGCTCGCCTTCATTTAAAAGGACCCCTAATCTCCTACCCTTTCATGCCCCCCGCCTCTGGGAGCCGTCCACGCCTTGGAGGACATTCTGTCAAGCAGGGCGTTGTCGACCTTGACGCCATACATCAATGACCCTGAGCCAACATCGCCGCAGGTGACGCTTTCGCTTGACCCGGCAACCATGCCGTGTTCGCATAGTACAATGGAAATTTACCCACGTGTCCACTACGTGCACTTTACCGTTGCTTTACGCAGCGTGCTTAATATTAATTAATACAAATAAAAAAAACATTATTACAAATTGACTTCTAGGGCTGAACCACTGTAACAGCGATATTTGGTGCAGAAAGAGTAATCAGCAAGAATTGCAGCGTCTGTGGTCACCTCGAACTCCAGATCTGACGCCCATGGATTTCCAGCTGTGGAATTATTTGAAGATCGAGTGTACCAGACAAGACCTTTCAAACCACCACAACTGAAGGAAGCCATTCGCGGCTACGTATTGTATTCACCTGGACATGCTACATTCGGCTTTAAGTGGTGTTGTCACACGCTTGAATGCTGTAATACATTGTGATGGAGGACATGTTGAACAAATACTGTTGTGATAGTGTCATCAAGTTAATGCGATGCATACAGTTTCACTGATTTTCACTGTATTTACAAACTTTTTAAGTGTTATAACCTCTGTCGCTGACTATTTGAACTAAAAGTGTTTCCGTTGACAAATAAAATTCCCCTACTAGCTGATGATCTTCTGTTACAAAGTTTTGAAATTTAAACGAATTTTAGAGCCACCCAATATTTAAGAATTTGGAAGCATGGTGAAAATATGCACGTAAGGTGCTTCGCATAAATGTAGAGACAGTCGACTTTGCGCCGTGAACGCAATGCGAATATAGGTAGGAAGCTAAGTGGTACCTACACTGCTGGCCACCCAAAATGCAACACCAAGAAGGAAGCATCCGATTGGCCTGAAATTCGCAGCATGCGTCGCCCACGAGAGAACATGCAAACTATTAGCATTGCAGGGCATATGCAAATCATGTGCGCCCGGCACGCCACAGAGAAGTACTGTAAGAAATGTGCACAGAAGTCGGAGTGTAAGTAGTGGAAGTGTGTTGTACTACCGGACCTGTGCGTGCGAAGCTTCCTGATGCCTCGTCGCAGAATAAGGCAGTCATTCCGGCACGTTTCGGAGTTCGACAGAGGGCGAATAGTGGCTTATCGCGACAGCGGTTTATCGTACCAAGACATCGGCGCCCGTGTGGGCCGACATCCAGCCACATGGAGGCGAATATCGATTCGGTGGGTGCAGGAGGGACGGACGGACCGACGTGAGCGATAGCTGCAGCCACGGCACCTCACCACAAAACGAGAGGACCGGCATGTTGTGCGGCGGACATTGACGGCTCGCACCGCCACATCACGAACGTTAGCGCAGGAATTAGGGTGTGTTGCGCAACAACCTGTGTCAGCACATACCGTTCGACGTCGTCTGCAGGAGCAGTGACTTGTCGCACGGCGCCCGTTGCTCCGATTACCATTGACGTTACACCACCGGCGAGTGCGACGGCAGAGGGCCGTTGAACGCCGCCCCTGGACTACGGAATGGCACGACATTGTCTTCTGCGACGAATCCCGCTTCTGCCTGCAACACCACGATGGTCGGATCTGCTTGTAGCGGCACCGCGGCGAGAGACTGTATGACGCCTGCATTATACACCGCCATACCGGTCCGTCGCATGGCGTTATGGTTTGGGGTGCAATTGGATATGACACCCGCACCCCTGTGGTACGCATCGCCGGTACACTCAACAGCCACTGCTACATCTCCGACGTTTTGGAGCCTGTAGTCCTCCTTTACCTGCAGGACCTGCCAGCTGCCACGTTTCAACTGGACAATGCGCGCCCGCACGTGGCACGCATCGTGCAACAATTGTTCACGGCCCACCAGGTGTCACTGCTGCCGTGGCACGCCTGTTCTCCCGATATGTCGCCCATCGACCATGTCTGATCGCTGATCGGCAACCGAGTGGCCCGGAAAGCACCACCCGCGGCTACGCCTGATGAACTGTGGTAACGTGTGGAAGCAGCCTGGACCGACATACCCCAAGCTCACATCCAAAGCCTCTTTCGTTCGATGCCGCGGCGTGTAGTGGCCTTTATTGCCAGCCATGGGAGCCACATGTACTATTGATGTCTGCGTTCGCCGCAAGTCGCACGGCCCTAAGTTCAATTGTTTCATCTTTGTATCTGTTGTTATGTGTCCAGCAAATCTGACTTTGTTATCTCGTGTTCTTCTTGGTGTTGCATTTTGGGTCGCCAGCAGTGTAATTAGACATAACCCTACAACAAACGTTTCGATCCGTCGAGATGACCGGGTTGTGTGAAAAGAACACCACAAAGTGAAATAGTGTAATTTTAGGTGTCTCATAAATATAAAGACAACTATGTAAAGTAACCACATGCAAATGAGATGTACAAATGTTGTACGCATGCGTATGGGCCGTAACTCGGTCCAGCCTACAAAAGACAGCGGACCTGCCGTCAGACATTCATTTGCCCCAATGCCACGCAACAGTCAACTTTCTGGTGAGGAGGTGCAGAAGATTTGGAGACTGAGAGCAAATGGATTGCCTGTAGCGAAAATTTGTAAAGCCATGGGGAGGAGTAGGGCAGTCATTTATAAAATTTTATCGAAACGCGGTGCGTTAACTGCCAGAAAACGGCGTCGAAGGCCTCGAATAATAACCAAACGAGATGATCGTGCCATCACGCGTTTAGTTTCATCCCAAAGGTTATCACTACGTGAAGTTTCTCGGACTGTTGGTGTCACCGTCTCAAAAGACACAGTTCATCGACGAATCAAGGAAAGTCGCAACATTGTGCTCCGTAAAATGCGCCGTCTGCCACACTTCACGCGGCGCCACAAGGAAGCTAGTTTGTTATGGGCAAGCAGCCACATGCACTGGTCGGACGAGTGGATCACAACTATTTTCTCCGATGAGAAAAAGTTCAACCTGGACGACCCTGACGGTTGGAACTGCTATTGGCATGATTTACGACGCGAGCCACGCACCTTCTTCAGCAGACAGAAAGGAGGGGTATCTGTGATGGTCTGGGGAGCTTTTGCGTTCAATGGGACAACGGATATCGCTTTTCTGCAAGGCAGGCAAAATTCCGAAACGTATCAGGACATACTCAGCAGCCACCTTCTACCGTTTGCCGAAACTCTAGCGGGTGTTGATTATCTGTTCCAGCAAGACAATGTACCTATCCATCGGTCTGCAGCAACTAAAAGCTGGTTTAACATTCATCATGTGACCGTAATGGATTGGCCAGCACTCAGTCCAGATCTGAACCCTATCGAGAACCTCTGGGGTATCCTAGCTCGGGATGTGTATGCGAATGGACGGCAGTTCTCAAGTGTGGTGGCATTAAAAGAGAAGATTGAACGAAGCTGGTGCGCACTCTGTCCAGAACACTTAAATCACTTGGTGAGCAGTATGCCCAATCGGATTTTCAGTGTTATTCAGAACATCGGCTCCACTATTCGTACCGGAGGTGCTCATAACTAATAAGTCTTTATATTTTTGAGACAGCGTATTTCTGTTTTTTTCTTGTCTTGGCGTTGGAATTGTTATGTTTCCGTCAAACTATTGTGCAGCTGCTTGTCCTATGCTATTTTTGCTGTAAATATGAGGTGTACATTTCAGCTCGTTGTTGTTTCTTTTTTAGTCGAGAATTTGTTCTGTCTATATTTATGCGACGCTCTATATAGGAATTTTCCCTCTAAATGTGCAAAAGACATGGAAAAAGAGAGAAATTTGCCTCTTTTTCTACCGAGAGACTTAAAAACAAAATCTCTGTAAAACTTTATGGCAGAAACAATATGTATTGTGAAAACAGGAATTGGTTGGTGACGAAGATCGAAATCGTGTCTCCTCGCTCCGGACTGAGTTACTCTAACCGACTAAGCTACACCGACGGAATGAATCGTTGCAGATTTGTCGTCTTGATACGTTCTTCACATCTGTAGGGCGCCACACTATGTATACACTGAAAATCTCAGCATTTAAATTGAGTGGAAAATAATAAATGCCGCAAAAAAGTCTTTTTCCTTTAACACTAAAATAATAAGAGAAATATTAAGGGAAAATTACCATAATAATTTGAAAGCACGAAAATGAGACGTAATAATAAGGGAATTAAAATGCTGAACATGCTTAGAATTTAACGAGCAATATTAATAAGTGCATTTGTCTGGAGATGTTACCTTTGCTGAGGGAAGAAATCTTTCACTAGAAGCACGGGTGAAAATCCAGAAAGAAAAGAAAACGGAAAAGTCCACGATTAACTTTAAAAGACAAGAATGGTAAAGTTATTAGGAAAGAAGAAAGCCCGATAAACAGGAAATCATTAGACAAATCGATAATGATCAACTGAAAATTCCCAGTTACTGTAGGAACAATCAAATATGCATTTTAAAACGAATAAAAAATAGAAATGTTACAGACCCTAAGGTTGATAATAGATATTTAATAAAACGAGGAACTAAAATAACGCTACGAAGTTTCGACCGATATTTTCCAAGCGCTCTTCAGGATGGAAGTAAAACTTTCAAGACTTAAAAACTATCCAAATTTAATGGAGTACCATAAAAGTACATTCATGTTATTTAACTGTATTACATAGCACAAACGAATTAATTACTCCAAACAAAAATAAACAGGGAACGCCACTTTAATATAGGTCAAGGGGTTGTATGCACACCCACACCAAAGTGTTTTCTGAACTAAAACTTAATCAACTGATGTCTCTGATGCTGTTTATTTTCTTTACAGTTACGGCTTTAAAAGCCTTGAAATTATCAATTATTATTTTCTTTGGCAGCTTTAAATCAAACGCACTTTTGATAAGAGTTCTTCAATTAACACGTTCACAGTTTACCCAGTTTAGATTAACTTTTTTATTCCTTTCAAGGTTTAACGACTCTAATTAGCATCTGTGGCTATAAGGAGCAGCCCATCCGTAACTTAGCGTACCTGTATTCAGGAAAGAGAGGGAATCAGAGCCGGAAAGACAATTTCCACATATTGCACGGCAGCTCAAATTCAGATCCCGCAATATGAGAGTCATAAGCCTGTGCACTAAATTACTTGGCCACTTCAGTGATTAATTCTTCTTCTTTTTATGTCTTTGAAATAATAAAAGTGCATCATTAAATTCCTACTTTATTTTAACTGTTTTTCGTTCGGTATGATTCCGATCGGTTTGGCAATTTTTCATCGTGAAGTACCGGGTGTGGTTTTTGGCGGTTGAATTAGAGCTAGGCCACTTTTTGAGCCCTGGATGAGGCATGGGTGGCGCGTCTACACTGTGTCGCTGGCTATATTCCCTTCCTAGGGCGAGGGCCTAAGATGAGGTATTGGCTAGTTCCTACAGCTTTACATGCTTGTACATACATATTACTAAGCTGTTCTCTCAGATTCAGAGATTATTTCTTCAAAGCTGGATCACCTTCCAAATGAAAGTTACTGGTAGAATTAGGTTTGACTTATTCTTGATGTATCGAAAGTCCCCATTTACGTCGATGTTGGCACACAACTCAAGCTTCACCGATATCCATCACCAAGATCTTTTGCACGTACTTCTTACCTTTTCTCTTGCAGGCATTCCTGAATTTGGTTCTCCCATGATTTTCACTACTATTCTTTACTGCCACTTGAGCTGAATAGATTGTTTCAGTTGGTACAAGGAAATCTTAGGGGGAGTTCCATACGGCGTTCTCCTAGGCAAAAGTTTCCCATATGACTGCAGAGGGGGCCTATATAAATTTGAGAAGCTGATATAAAATCAACCATCAATATAAATATTGTTTGGATACCAAGTAACGCTGCGCGACATAGGCCAAAAGACTCCAACTCACAGTTTTGCGTTCCAAAATCCTTAGATGGAATGATTAACTGGAACTGTCAACAGTGGGGTTCTCCCTCACTAAAGGAAGCTTAAATTTTACCTGTCACTAGTTTTGATGCAGTTGTTTACTTAATTAACTAATTTTCTTAGCTAACTCTGAACGTGTTGAACATATATTTCGCTTCTGCAGTAGCTAAGCGAATAATAATTCCACCGGCAGTGCCAAAAAAGTAGCCCTTACGTGTAACGACAACTTGCTCCTTCATTGTTACACTCACTGGAAGTTCAAAGGTCATCAATATGATCCACTGACACAAACTATTTTTTGTATCAAAATAGATCTCAATCATATAATGACAAAACGAATTCGTCGATTCACATACTGTAGATATATAACAGGCTTCAATCTCTTTCGCTATATCAACCTCCACAATCTACTTGCAGTCTCTCTACATGTCCACTGCTCCACTTAACATTCCTTGTCGCATTTTATGTTGCTCTGACTCACTGTTAGCGTTGCCAAAGTGTACAACCTGTTCTGGGAAACAATGCTTCGTTCAGTGAGAAAATGTTTAACCAAGCATTAACGAAATTTACATAAGAAAACAGAAACTCACAAAAGGAAGATTAACTATTTAACCGGCTGGAACGAATGAACTCGGGGCTAGCAAAATAAGTTGAAATCAGCTCGAATATATTCTTTGTCTAAGAACTGGGCGGAACGCGGCTGGAACGTGTGAACCCGCGCATCAGAAATCGTTGCTTTCCTCTTAGCTTTGTTATTCACAACGGTCATTTAGGGGGATGATTGACACTAAACCTTTTTGACCGATTACCTGCTGAATAAAAGGAGTACAACAATGCCGAAGAAACTAAGAAAGGAGAGACATGTTTGGATCACTTTTGTTCTTTCCTTTGGCAAAGTGTTCATGTCAGGAGGACTAACCCTTCCTCGCCGCTTCGGTGGTGCAGTGGTCTAAGCAATGGCCTTTGATCATTCGTCCGAAAGCGGTCCGGGTTGAGATCCCGGTGAGGCATGGATGTTTTGTTTGTCTTAAGGAACTGTTTCTCTCCCTTCCCTGGAACCAGTGACCCTAAATTAGGGACGGGCGACTGCTTATAGACCATTGAGTTGCTCACGGTGGTCGTTAAACCTACGATAAAAAAAATAAAAGATAAAAAAAAATAACCATTTCCAATGGAAAAACTTCTGTAGCCATTTTCTTTACAACTAATACGTTCCCAAGGATGAAAATTTGCTCGATAAAAATAACTTCATATTATAGCCTAGTATACTTACTATTTTCTAAAACTTAACCATAATTACATTAAAAATCAATGACTTTTCCTTTGGTGGTGTTGAGACCAGAAAATAGATGGCTCTACATCTACGTGTGACTTACTAAATGCTATCACGTCGCATTTTTTTTCAATAATTTCAATAATTTTTGGACTGCAATCAACACTTGTGTCCACCCATGCGATAGTCCGGAATGCTTAGAATGATTCGAGCCATTAGATTAAATATTGTAACATTAGTTTAGCTGAAATTGTTGCAGAGTGAGCATGCTGGTTTATTTCGGAATTAAAAACCAGCAGCATCTACAATTCTATTAACATTTTCAACTGAATTATTATCAGAACTTTAAATCTAAGTGGCTCAAATCACTCTAAACATTCCAGACTGTCGCATGGATACACTCAAATTTTGATTACATTCCAAAAATTAATAAAATTATTGAAAAAAAAATGCGACGTGATAGCATTTAGTAAGTCACACGTAGATGTGGCGCAATCTATTTTCTGGTCTCAACACCACCAAAGGAAAAGTCATTGATTTTTAATATAATTATGGTTAAGTTTTAGAAAATATTAAGTATACTAGGCTGATTTTTAGAAAAATCTGCCAAGTATACAGTGTAAGTTTTAGAAAATATTAAGTATACTATATGAAGTTATTTTTATCGATTTTCAAATTTTCATCCTTGGGAAAGCATTAATTATGAAGAAAATGGCTACAGCCCATTGGCTACAGCCCATGTTTGCCCATTGGAAATACAAGGCAAAGATTTTAGGTGGATCAATCTTAAGCGACGGAGTGGAGAATATAGATTTAGAAGCAAGCTCTTATCAGCTGTGGCAGGTTTATGGTCGGTATTGCTGAGATGAGTGGGGGAAAGGAATGGTTTTGCTGTAGATTTCGTAAAACCCGGCCAGCTATGAGACGGTTTCTCTTTGAGGAGAGCAGACAATTTTGGGCGCTATTTAGTTTGGGTACATTGGCCGCTTAAAGTGTTAAATACAGGCATACGTCACTCACCTGTCTTTCGTGTTAGAGCAAATTTACATGGCAGGTCACGTTATTAGGTGGCAAAGGAATGTTCATTAGCAGTTTCTCAGGTCAGAATCATACCTATGCAAAAGTCATTTGCATTTGTGTATGTGTGAATTGGTTGTTTCCATTTAATACTAACTGCAAATAAGACTTCACCCTTGCTAACATATGGATATCTATAAGCCTCCGACAACAAATAGAAACGAAATTTTTGTGTCAAGCTCTGTGTAATCTTATTTACACTAATGCTTAATATTTCCCGCGCGAGGTAGTCCTTTCTTCCTGCATCAGATTAGGCTTCTGTTGTAGTGTATCCTAATGAAGCGGGCGGCACAATTTCTTTTTCGAAGCAGTATCATTTTAGTAAAATGAAACTCATTAAAAAGGACGCCAGAAGCAGCTTCTTTTTTCTGAATCATGATATGCACGGCTACCTCAGCTGCGCGATTCCGAAGATATATGAGTCGAAATCTTTCCTTATCAACACAGTAAATGCTTCACTTTTAAAATGCGCACGAATTCCATTTCTTATGCGGACCTCGGGAATTGCTGGAAAATAACGCGAACACAGAATTGGGAAAGATAAATGCCACCTCGGACATGCTGACAACCAAATTGTTGTTGTAAATGACCCCAGCGGGCAATGGTATTTTACTGGGGTATTTGTTTTCGAATAAGGCTGGATAAACAAAGAGTTTCGTTTAGTTTGTTTCCTGCTATCACTCACAGATTAAAAAAATAAAAGAAATACGGAAACCAGATCCTATCTACAGGATGATGTTTTGGCGCTAAAGAAATGGATGAACCCATTAAATTCAATGTTAGGAATTTTACATCCACATATTTGCCGAAAAAAAAAAAGATATTTATTCACACATATATCGACTCAGTCGAATCCATACGCGGCCATAATTCAATAGCTTAATGACCATAACCGTTTTAAAGATATATTATCTGCTCTTTAAAGGCATGTAAATTGGTTCTTTAATTTTTATACGTAGTAATTCATTCAACACCTCTTTCTCTAGGTGGGACCGGTAGCTGATCAATAATAATTTTACTAGAACCATAAAATTACTTCTGCGGGGCTAAACCACTCTTTTCTTTTGGTTGAGTGTTTATCATCCACCATAAGAGACTCAATGGGCTATAAGCAGTCGCCCATCCCTAATTTAGGGCCACTGATTCCAGGGCAGGGTGGGAGCCAGTCCCGTAAGACAAACACGAAATCCATGTTTCACAGGGATTCGAACCCGGACCCATCCCGGACGAATAGTCAGAAGCCTGCTATTAGACCACTGCGCCACCGGGGCGACAAAACATTTTTTAAAGACACTCAGTGGTTATCAAAACTCACTGAATAGCGTTTCTGATATTTTTTTGTTAGTTTGGGGGTTTAACGACCATCGTGAGCAATTCTATGGACTGCCGCCCCGGTGGCGCAGTGGTCTAAGCGATGGCCTCTGATCATTCGTCCGAACGGGGTCCGGGTTCGAATCCCGGTGAGACATGGATGTTGTGTGTGTGTCTTACGGCACTGGTTCTCTTCCTTCCCTGGAACCAGTGACCCTAAATTAGGGACGGGCGACTGCTTATAGCCCATTGAGTTGCTCACGGTTGTCGTTAAACCTCCAATCAAAAAAAAATGTCACTGGTTTCAGGGAAGGGAGAGATTGAGTACCGTAAGACAAGCATGGCTTTGTTTTTTTCTTTTGTTTGGAGAGTTTTTTTTATTTTTTTTATTGGAGGTTTAACGACCACCGTGAGCAACTCAATAAGCTATAAGCAGTCGCCCGTCCCTAATTTAGGGTCACTGGTCCCAGGGAAGGGAGAGAGCCAGTGCCGTAAGACAAACACAACATCCATGCCTCACCGGGATTCGAACCCGCACCTCTTTCGGACGAATGATAAGAGGACATCGCTTAGACCACTGCGCCAGGAAAGGGAGAGAGCCAGTTGGCAGCATGGCTTCCCGAGGTTCTCACCAGGAAAGAACATCAATGCCTCACCGGGATTCGAAGTCGGACCCGTCTCTGACGAATGGTCAGAAGCCAACGACCACCGTGGACAACTCTATGGGCTATAAGCAGCTGCCCGTACTTAATTTAGGGTCACTGGTTTCAGGAAAGGGAGAGAGCCAGTTGCCGTAAGACAAGCACAACATCGATGCCTCACCGGGATTCAAACCCGCACCCATCTCGGACGAATGGTTTGTAGCCAACGCTTAGACTACTGCGCCACTGTAACGTTATTCATTTTGTTAGTGTTTTTACGAATTTTCGCTGGAAATGTAACCGTTGAATTTTCGTTCGTTGATTCCTCCGAGATTTGAGGTAAGCTCACTTGAATTCACAGTATACACGATGTTTTATCTCAGTTACAAAAGTTTAGCATTCCTTATCCGAAATCCAAAACTTTTTTCGATCCGCGACATGACGTCACGAATGGAAAATTCCAGAAGGCTCTGGGAAGATTCACAGGTGTTGCGTAGGTTCCTACGCACCCCGCTGGTTGTGACACGTGACATCAGATATCCTATAGGTGATGCTCTGACGCTTTGTCCTGTTGTAGAGATGGGCAAACCGATTCTTTCGATTCGACCCCCTGCAACAATTCGATCGTTGACATTTACTGTGAACGACTTCCGCAAGGAATTTATTTTTGAATGAAGGTTTAACGATCACCGTGAGCAACTCAATGGACTATAAGCAGTCGCTCGTCCCTAAACTTTAGGGTCACTGGTTCCAGGGAAGGGCGAGAGCCAGTGACGTAAGGTAAACACAACACCCATGCCCGACCGGGATTCGAATCCGGACTCTTCTCGGACGAATGCTCATAAGCCAGCGCTTAGACCACTGCGTCACCGGAGCGGCTCGCAGATAATTTTTTTTTGATTGGATGTTTAACGACCACCATGAGCAACTCAATGGGCTATAAGCAGTCGCCCGTCCCTAATTTAGGGTCACTGGTTCCAGGGAAGGGAGAGAACCAGTGCCGTAAGACAAACACAACATCCATGCCTGACCGGGATTCGAACCCGGACCCCTTACGGACGAATGATCAGAGGCCATCGCTTAGACCACTGCGCCACCGGGGCGGCTCTCGCAGAGAATGACTCCCGAGTTCTGTGCAGGATACACTTGTGCCCTTCGTTGACTCATCGGCTTAGTAAACGATTTTCAGTTTACATTTATTTGTAAATCTTACGGAAAATGTTTTTCTCAGTTTTTAGGTAAGAAGGTTTCAAAGCGCTCATGAAGTTTGTTTTACTTCTGAATACGGTTACATTTTCTGATCAGAACACGCGACCTCACCAAGACACCCTGGCAAACATCTGATATCTAGTGAAAAGCAGTTCTTGCCGATTATTTGGGGGAATCGGCTATTTTGCAGAATTGATTCTTTTCACTAAAGAATCATTCGCCAACGACTGAGTTTACTGATTCGTTCTTCTTGAACCGATCGTTCACAAACTACTTTAATTCCTTGAAATATAAATGGATTTAGTGTTTAGACTTGGTCCTTTCTCCAAGCTATCTCAACCGCCCTGTTGGCGCAAAGGTTTAAGCGCTAGCTCATGACCGCTCATCTGAGAAGGTGTGGTTCGGATCCCGGGGAGACATGGATGTTGTATTTGACTTACGGCACTAGCTCTCTCCCTTCCCTGGAACCAGTTACCCTAAATTAGGAACGGGCGACTGCTTATAGGCCAACGAGTTGCTCCCGGTGATCGTTAAACCATCAAAAAAAAAAAAAAAGCTGTCTCATTACATAGGTATACAGTATGCAAATCCTCCCCAAACCGAAAAAATCTGAAACCGAGACATTTTGGGCTCCAAGTATTTCGGATAAAAGATGCTCAACCACATAGCAATGTGTCGACATCAGGCGGTTGTTCAGTACACTTTGAATAGGTGTCCAATCTATTCGGCAACCAAAATCGTTCCTAATATTTTTCTGTGCCGCCCCGGTGGCGCAGTGGTCTAAGGCGTTGGCCTCTGATCATTCGTCCGTAAGGGGTCCGGGTTCGAATCCCGGTCAGGCATGGATGTTGTGTTTGTCTTACGGCACTGGCTCTCTCCCTTCCCTGGAACCAGTGACCCTAAATTAGGGACGGGCGACTGCTTATAGCCCATTGAGTTGCTCACGGTGGTCGTTAAACCTCCAATCAAAAAAAAAAAAAAAAAAAAAAAAAAAATATTTTCTGTATGAAGTATGCCCAGAACGAGGGACGAGAGACGCCACATAGAAGAAGAGACAGAGGTTCAATTCTCGTTTTTTTACTAGCGCCCCAGTGTTCGGACATTTAGCGCTGCAGTAGCTCTTTGTTGCTTGGACACAATCCTTGTTAGTGCTCGACGGTCCCTCTCATTCAATCTTCGTTTTTGCCCACTATTCTTCTTCGCCGATAAAGTCTTGCCATGGCCTCACCGGTGACACAGTGGTCTAAGCGCTAGCTTCTGATCATTCGTCCGAATTGGGCCCGGGTTCGAATTCCAGTGAAGCATGGTTATTGTGTTTGTCTTTCGACACTGGCTCTCTCCCTTCCCTAGAACCAGTGGCTCTAAAGTAGGGATAGGAGACTGCTTATAGCGCAGTGAGTTACTCACGGTGGTCGTTAAACCCTCAATAAAAAAAGCAACAACAACAGATTAAGCTCGTGGGTTTCATATCATTAACCAGATGACAACAAGCAGCAGCGGTTAGCTATATGCATGTGGTTGATCTCACGTTAGCAGGGTGAAGCCTGTTTTAACCGTGTTTTTTTTTATTGGAGGATGTTTAACGACCACCGTGAGCAACTCAATGGGCTGTAAGCAGTCGCCCGTCCCTAATTTAGGGTCATTGATTCCAGGGAAGGGAGAGAGCCAGAGCTGTAAGACAAACACAATAACCATGCCTCACCAAGATTCAAACCCGGACCCCTTTCGGACGAATGATCAGAAGCCATCGCTTAGACCACTGCGCCACCGGGGCGGCTAACCGTCTGTTCAAAGGTGATGAGAAGTAGGTTCAATATCATACTCCGAAACGTATCCGACACTGGTTGTCACAAAATGAACCAATATTGCATACCAGTAAGCTACCTCTGCACCCACATTAGGTTATACTGTGTATGTGGTCGATTGTCAAGGGCACAATGCGTTCTGAGCTGCTCCCACGTGCAAAACCATCACAGCGGACCTGCCAGCTGCAAAGGGTTCGGGATGCACTGCTTTGCAAGAATTGTCGATTGGTTTTTCGGAAAGGTGTGCTCTCTGGAACCAGTGACCCTAAATTAGGGACGGGCGACTGCTTATAGCCCATTGATTGAGTTGCTCACGGTGGTCGTTAAACCTCCAATCAAAAAAAAAAAAAAAGGTGTGCTCTTCCTGCAGAACAACGCAGGACCCCATGTAGTGAACTCTGTTAACCATAAAGCTTCTTAGCTGGGAAACTTTTTTTTCTTTTGATTGGAGGTTTAACGACCACCGTGAGCAACTCAATGGGCTATAAGCAGTCGCCCGTCCTTAATTTAGGGTCACTGGTTCCAGGGAAGGGAGAGAGCCAGTGCCGTAAGACAAACACAACATCCATGCCTCACCGGGATTCAAACCCGGACCCCGTTCGGACGAGGAACGTTGTCACCCAGCACATTTCTCAGAGATCACTCCCTCAGACTGTTACTTTCTTCCGAGCATTAGACAACCACTTCCAAGGACACGAGTTACAAAACGAACAACAAATCCGAAATGCAATGTATTTATTGTTTGCATCGAACAAATCTGCATTTTACCATCGAGGATTCAACATTCTGGTTTCCCGCTGGAAAAAGATTGTGGAGATACATAAGAACTACTTTACCTGTAAAAAATCTACGTGTTTTTTAATCTGTCCTTTCTTATCTATGAGTTTTCTACAACAGTATTAACGTGTTTAGATACCCAATATATTCAACAGCAGTTGTTTCAAATCAAACTCTGATTTGTGAATGGGCACTATGTGGCAGGACGCCCTAAAGTTGGCAAGCGCTAGGCAGCTCTTAAGGTGACACCACACTCCAGTTAATAGTGGACCATACCTACCGGAAGGGGTGGGGGCGGCTCCCTCCCATAATGGTCATACTAGGGGTGTAAATTCATGCTGTGAGGAGCGTAAAAAGTAGAAATGTACAGTGTGTCAATAAAATTACTGAAAACTGTAACTCGAAAAGGAAGTTACACACTTCAGTATTTTCTTTTTTAAAGACTTTAGTTAATCGCACACAGGATTCCGCCAATATAACCTATATACAGAATAGAAAGAACCAATTTTGTGAAGTACGTGGACCCCTCATTAGCACGAAAGGAACTGTCCGAAAGAGCGGAAAGAGGCATCTAGAACGGCATGAGGATATGACTAACCTTCGAGACCTTTTCAAATACACCATACTAATAAACAGGCAATTAGTCATTTGTGCTGTGTCTCAGAAAGCCCCTCTGAGCGTTGAACCCTGAACGGAATTTTTGCAAGCCCCACAACAAAAGCGTCTTCCTGTTACGTTCATCGTCGGACACTGAATTATTCTGTTCTAGTTAACTTTTCATTCTGCATTTCTGCGGAGGCTGTATTGTCGGCGTTCACATAAATTTTACGTTTTATTTGCTATTTGTTGCGGTCGGCTCTTTAGTATTTACAAAATTGTCAAAAACCAGAATTCAGGTTTTTGAACGATCATACTTTCCTATAACGGAGGTATGAGAAAGTAAAAACTACGTACTATTTGAGTAAAGGTAGGGAACTTCTGAACTCGAAGGGGCGTAATTTCAAGTCTCTCCACCCTAAGATAAGGAAAGCTTGCTGCGACACTGACCATAGATGAAACAAAAATGCAGCCAAGACCATGTCTCTCAAAACTGCTCAAAGCAATCTGCATGCTACCATGTAGGTATATACAGTAGGTAAAAAAAGTATTTGCACACATACATTGCTTTGCATGAATAAACGTGGAAATCAATTATAAAGAAATATATTTAACCATTAGATCACTTTATTTACAACAAACACACACACATGTGTTTTTTCTACTTATCAGAAGAAATATATACATATATCATCATCATCATCATTGTCAACCATTATCAATCCACTGCTGGACGAAGGTCTCCCCAAGTTTCCTCCACAACGGTCTGTCTTGTGCCAGTCTCCTCCATGTCACCCCTGCATACTTTCGAATTTCATCCACCCATCTCCCATGTGGTCTTCTTCTGGGTCTTTTCCTATCCCTTGGAATCCAATCTAAAATTTCGGCTGTCCATCGATATATATATATATACATATATATAGGTATATATATTGCTGATGACGTAGTCATTTTTGCAACTTCCCCATCAGAGCTGCAGAGTATGATCCAGGAACTTGCTGACAAGAGTAAAGAAGTGGAGAGTCCAAGAGAGTCCAGTGCTTACGTATGGTGCAGAGACGTGGACCTTAACTAAAAGAGACATACAAAGGCTGCAGACAAATCAAAGAAGCATGGAGAGGTGCATGCTTGGTGTAACCAGGAGAGATGAGAAGAGGAACTCGTGGATCCGAAAAATGACAAGAGTGGAAGACATCATGATCAGAATAAAATCCCTGAAATGGCAATGGGCTGGACATACTGCCAGAAGAACAGACCATCGATGGACACAAGACAGACAGTTGTGGAAGAGGCTTGGAGAGACCTTCGTCCACCAGTGGACTGATAATGGTTGAAAATGATATATAACAAAAGAAAATCTTATTCTTTCATGCCAAAACAGTATCTGCACATTAGTAAAGATAAACAAAAACAAGAAACTTTCGAAATTAAAAAATATTAATGTTACTTAGTATGCATGTTTTTTGCTTCGATTACAGCTTGTAATCGTCTGGGTAATGACTCTCCTAATTTCCTAGTTGTTTCTACACTAATTGTCAACCATTCTTCGCTGAGTGCTTGCTTAAGTTCTGTTTTGTTGGAAATTTTCCTTTTCTTCGCTTGCGAATCCAGCAAATGCCATAAATTCTCAATAGGGGTGAGGTCAGGCGATTGTGGGGGGTGTTTTCAGTTGATAGGTTTTGCTTTGTAAAGCAACTACAATCTTATTATGATGGCTGTATGTTTAGGATCGTTGTCCTGTTGAAAATAGAATGAATCTGCAATTCGCAATTTCGATGCACTGGCCCATAAATTGCCTTGCAACACATCAATATATTATCTTGATTTCATGTTACCTTCAAGAAAGGCCATATTGCCAACTCCGTTAAAAGCCATGCATCACCAAATCATTATATGACCACCACCATGTTTTGCAGTTGGTCTTAAATTGTTTGTTTCAAGGGAAGTGTTTGGCTTTCGCCTCGCATATTTTTTTCTATCCGAACTGAAAATATTAAACTTGCTTTCGTCGGAAAATATCACATTTTGCCAAAACCCTGCTAGTTTACTGACTTAAGCTTTGGCACACTCAAGTCTTTTCTCCCTATTTTTTTCACTGATACAAGTTTTTTTTCTGGGTATCCTGCCTGTGCATTGTGAAGAATATTACGAATAGTTTGAGAACTTACTATGGTTTCTGATGCTGAAGTGACATCAGTAGCCAATTCTCAAGCACTTACGGAGGGTTTTTTCGATACTTTCCTAATGCCCCTCCGCTGACTTGCATTCAGCATCTTCGGACTCCCAGATCGCAATTTATACTCTTTACTACCATCTTCTTTTTAATTTTTCATTACGTGCGGAACACTAGAAGAGTTCAGCTTTAACTTCTTACCAATTTCTCAATAACGTAAACCGCAGTCATGAAGAGTTATAATCTTCTCCCTCGTTGCAATGAAAACTCACACTTTTTCGCAGCAATAACAGCTGAAACTAACTAAATTACAGCTGCAAAAATTTTATAACACGTCTTTTAAACAGTGCGAGACTTTCATTTGTCATCAATTTGCATAATGTGATGTTTAACTCCTTTAAAATAGAGCATTGTTATGTGTGCAGATACTTTTTTACCATGAAATATTAAGATTTTTATTTGTTATATTTCTTCTGATTACTAAAAAAAGATACACGTGTGTGTGTGTTTATATAAAAGTAATCCTATAATTAAATATATTTCTTCACAATTGCTTTCCACGTTTATTTGTGCTAAACAATGTATGTGTGCAAATACTTAGTTGTAGGTTGCGGTACAGTTGCTATTATGCCGCTTTGATTTTTTGCCACTGACTTGAAATGTGGTTTGATTTCAAAACCAAACGACGTCGTGAGCCGTGTTTTGAGCAGTGGATGTCTTTAAGTGATCACTTTCTGTTCTCGTGTTAACCCAGCAGAGCTCACGGCGGGTCAGTGCCACCCAAGCCTTTTAGTTTTCAATTTTTAACATTGATTGCGATAGCTTAAAGAGATGTCTTTTTCAGTATCTTCTTAGGTGAGCGCGCCATTTCACGTTGTGTAGCTGCCGGCACTGTTACTTTGTGAGTCTCGAGTGCAGAACGCGTTTTGGGTCCTGTAGACCCAGTGTCAGTATTTATATTACCTTTGTTTGCAAGTAGTTCTTTTTTATGTATTCTCAACGCTGTTTCTGCACCGCTAAAGATGGGAAAACATGGTATATGCCGTGAATTCTATGCAAAAGATAGAAAAACTCAGGACTATTGCAGTAAATGCCTCTTCAACTTCGTATTCTGGAGCACATTTCAGCTCTATGTAAGGAGCGCCTTGGAAAAACCACTGAAGGCAACTTCAACAAACATTAAAACAAGCCATTTTGCAAGTAACACTGTTTTTATTGGAGGTTTAACGACCACCGTGTGCAACTCAGTGGGCTATAAGCAATCGCCCGACCCTAATTTAGGACCACTGGTTCCAGGGAATGGAGAGAGCCAGCGCCGTAAGACAAACACAACATCCATGCCTCACCGGGATTCAAACCCGGGCCCATCACGGACGAATGATCAGAAGCCATCTGTCAGACCACTGCGCCATCGGGGCGGCCTTTATTGTCTGCCATTTTAGCTTTAGTTTAATGAGCAAGTGCTGCTAGAGCTCGTGTGACCCTTTTTTATATAACTCTGCAAATAAATGTGAAGTTTTGTCTTTAATTAACTCGATCATATTCATATACGCAGCAAGTATTCAGGATTTGTGTTAAAAATGTCTAATAATACCAAATAATGACTTTATTATTGAAACAGGTCATTACAAATTTCATTAAAAATGGGTATGTCAGACCCGGTGCGAACATGTTTTTAACAAAACCGAACGCGAGCTGTGCTGGGTTGAACATTCTCCTAGTTCAATTAGCTAGCCTGTTAAAGGTTGTTGATGTGATGGATGGACTATCAAACAAAGTAGAAATGGGAATAAATCTGAAATTCGTGAGTGAGAAATTTCGCAGCTTTTACAATTGTTTTTCTGACTTTCCGTTGATATCTGACGCAGTAAAGTTGTTCTTCTGGAAGTAGATTAGTCTGTCATTCATAGTGCTATAGTGGCCCATGACGATAATGCTAGGTCGGCAGTTCTGGAGAATATTCCTATCTCTCATTTTTGAAGGTTGGTACTGCTTTTTTGAAGCTCTGTATAAAGAAAGAAGAACCCAACTTCTTGTGGGCATGAAATTATGAGGAGATCATTATATAAACAGGTGTGTGAAGATCTGACGAAAGTGTGCCAAAACCAGGACACTTGTTCTGTAGTCTCTCATCGAGGCTACTTTGATAGCATTGAAAGACAAGTAGCCAGCTGCTATGCCTGGCTTCAAAAACCAGTGGATCGGAACACTCTGCCACCGAGTTCAGTTCGTAATTATCTGAAAACCTACTGGTATTCTTTGTTAACTATAAAAAAGTTGTGAGCAGATACGTACCAAAATGTGCTTCATTATCGACTATGCTGCAATGAAATAATTTTTTTACACGTGTATATTAGTGCGACAAAGTCATGAAGTAAATGTTGTAACCGTATAAGTCAGCTGGATTTTTCTAGTTGATTAGAGATGGACCTTTTCGTATATATGCAGTGTGTCACAACGCATTTTGGCAAAATATTACACTTTCACAAGGAATTCCTAACAAACAAATGTTCATCTGCAATATGCTCTATATTATACTGTAATGGTACCCATAGGAACTTAGTGTTTCACGAGCGTAATCACATATTTATGGAAAGGTAAGATAACATTCGAACTAAGGATTTCAATACCGTAATTAAATCGATTTAATGCATTCAAATTTATCAATATTCTTTTGTCGAAGTGAAGAAATAGTGAAACTTTTAGGTATGAGACTCTGAATTCCGCGATTCGGTGTTTAGACATTTTTTTTTAAACTGGTAAAAACAGCCAGCGCAGTTTTTATTAGGATATGTGCTGGCAGTGTTAGAAGGGATATTTTCATTCGCAGAATGGAAATCTGTGAATTTGAAAGAATTTCAGACATAAGTATTAACACTTCTGTTGCCGCCCCGGTGGCGGAGGGATCTAAGCCGTTCATATGAGCGGGCCCAAGCGCTGGATAAAGCATGGGTGTTGCGTTTGTCTTACACTGGTTCTTCCCACACCCAGGGACCAGTGGCCCAAATTAGGGATGGGTGACTCCCCATAGAATTGTTCACAGTGCTAGTGACCTTCCTCCCCTAAAAAAAACATTACACTTTTTTACTTTTTGCATCGAAGTTGAACGACTATGAAGAGCAGCTGTAACTGTTATAAGTAGTTGCCCGTCCCTAATTTTAGAGCCAATGGCTTCAAGCAATTGAAAGGGCTGTAACACAAGTGTGCCACCCATGCTTTATCCAGAACTTAAGATCGGACGACAAGCCAGAAACACACACCGCTGTCAGCTCGGCCATCGGGGCGGCCTTTTGTTTGATAACTGATAGGAAATTATATTAAAAGGGCGCATTTGACAATTGTGAGCCATCGTCGCTCAATATGTCTTCTGAAACTTTACAGTTCGTTAGGCTTTCTTATGCTTTTCGGCAAACACAAAATCAGATTGTGTTCAACTTATGGACACCAGTTTACTACACACAATGACAAATCGTTCTCTTTTACGCACGCGACAAGAATGAATTTTATTTTTATCATAGCTTTCCGCAATGGTTTTCGTGCTATGGAGAAAATGTTGATAAGCATCACATTACATTTTAGAAGAAAAACGCTGTCTTGCATTTTCAGTTTCTAAATATTTATCTATGCTAGAAATGTTAAATGCGACTTGAAAGTCAAATCAAAACATAATTGCGAATTTTATTTTTTGACTTACGTTTCAAGTTCGGAATCGTTTAAAGGTTGTCAGTTATTTTTGACGACGAGGTAGGGCATGTGTGACATCTGTATTTAAGCTAAAATTATTCTGTAGAAAATTGGGAATACATAATTAAAAACAAGTTAGATAGGGTTTCGGCTGGTTCTATTTACAGGTGGAAGCTTAAGTTATTTACATGATTTTGTGGAGTGTTTGCTGCAATTATAATACACTAATATTCTTTGCCCTCCATACAAATGTGACAGCAGAAACGCACGTTCTCTAAGTCTATGTGAAAATGTGGGAGGCATCATTTGTGCTGGTTCTTGAAAAAGCTACAAATGACTGCTCAACATTTTCCGCATTTCTTCCAATTTTTTCCCGTTTAAATTTACTCTAATACTTTAGATTTGCATTTATATGCATAACATTTTTAGCAGGTAAATACGGCACAGTTACATACATGTAATGTGCTTACTACATACTTGAATTTGTAAACTGTTTCTCTTGAAAAAAAATCCTCCGAAGCTTTTGCGCACATAGATTTTCAATGCATTTTGGTGTTCTTGTGGTCTTTTGGAGGATATTTTTACCAGTCTTGTATAAAATGAAAACGTGTGTGTATATATACGAGGGTTGTACCGAAAGTAATGCAAAAATGGGCATAACGTTTTTATTAACAGGCAGAAGTCGTTCAAATTGCACATGTTGATAGAGTAACTATTTCTCTATACAAATGTACTACTCAACATTGTCTCCATCGCAAGCAATGCATTTGCGTCATCGTTGAACCGAACGCTCGAATTCTGTTTGAAAAAAATCAGGTGTGGACTGTTATACCCACTTCTTCACAGTCACTTTCACCTGGTCTGTGTCATCAAAGTGTTGTCCCCGGATACTGTCCTTCATTGAAACGAGCAGGTAGAAGTCGGCGGGCGCCAGATCTGGGCTGTACGGTGGATGGAGGACCATCGACCAGCCTAATTTGCTGATCGCCTGATTTGTTGTCAAAGATGTGTGTGGTCTTGCATTGTCATGGTGAATGTGGATTCTTTTCAGATTCTTGTTCGTTCTCTTCCTTCTTATGGCTTCTCTATGCTTTTGGAGTGTCTCAATGTACCGCTCGCTGGTCACGGTACGGTCACGTTCCAGAAAATCAAGGAAAATGAAAAACCTGTTGTGAGGATCTCTGCGAACGAGAGGCCCCTTTAAATACTTATATATGATTTTTGTGTCTTTTTCGTGTGTATATGTATGTGTTCAAGTGACAGCCGTGTAAGATATCTTGTACGAGAACGAACAATTTATCCTTGCAAACTCACTGCTGGACAGTTTGGGGACATTGGTCCTCAACGACGCCATTTTGCTCGAACTCGTAAGATAGTCGTTGGTTGTCAAATACATGGTGATATTCGGTACGCCTTCTTACATGCTTGGAGGCGGAACTTAAAGAACATTCGTTACGAGGTGTCAACAATGCAACCCCCGAAAACGTTGGGAGGTTCGCGGAGGAAGGGAAACGAGGAGGACATTAGAGATTGGAAGGCGAGGAGAATGAGATGTCACGGTGATACACCATAATGGGTTTTTTTTTCTCGTTGTATGGGATATAACCCATAAAGCATGTAAATAATGTACAGTTATATATATATATATACCTTGAATAAATATTCGGATTTCTTGGCAAATGGATTCCTGAACTGAAGGTATTTTCCTTAAGGCCGTACTTTGTGAAGGACGAAACGAACCAAACGGGCCTGGGAACCACAGGCTCGCTAAAACATGTCACACCTGTAATCCTTAAAATCAGTCACCATGACTTTCTGTGCTGATCGCTGGCTCTTTAAATTCTTAAGCCTTGGTGAAGAAGTGTGACGCCATTCCATGGATTGATTCTTCGTTTCCGGATCGCAAAGATATGCCCAAGTTTCATCCCCTGTCACCAGATCGAAAACAAAACGTGTCTTCATTGGCTTCAAACGCTTTCAGCATATAATCCTTCTCGCCTTCAAATTGGGTGTCAACTGCCGAGGTACCCACTTTCCACACACTTTCCGATACCCTAAGTCTTCCACCATCTTCTGTATGGCATTGTGACCATAGTCCAGTTGTGCAATAAGCTAATGGATTGTGACTCGTCTCTCTGCGCGAATCAGTTCATCCACTTGCTGACGATTCGTGTCAGTGGTCGTAGATGATTGCCTCTCACTGCATGGTTTGTCTCCAGTTCTGGGTTCCCCTTCTTTAAACTTCTTCATCCATCTGTGCACATTGCTCTTGTCAATAGTGTCATCTCCGTAAGCATTCTGTAGAATTCTGTGGATGTACGTCAGCCTGTACCCTACCTTCGTCAATAACTCAATGACGGCACGTTGCTTCTGCCCGTTATTTACATGCAATGAAGAAGAAGGGTTACTATAGAGGAAGATTTGCAATTTGAACGACCTCTGTCAGTTAATAAAAAAGGTATACCCACTTTTGCTCTACAGCCCTCGTATATATGAATATAAAGAAATCATGGAGAGATGTTATGGAAAAAGCAGTGATCTACTGTTGATTTATGTCAAATTTGTCGCAATGGGAGAATTGATGGAAATTGTTTCCTCCAGTGTTGTATTTATCAAAGACATTCCATGTCGCAGAGCAGCTATGGGGGAAATTAATGCTCTACTATTAGATAAAAAAACATCTAAGGAATACCCTGGCACTCATTTTTGATAATTTATACTATGCACCTTTCGCATGCCAAAATCTTTGTTGGTGTGAAATAAAACAAGTGACTCGAGAGTATACCTTTATTTACGTACAACACTCGCATTTATTTGCGTCACTCACTTCCACACCGAGCCACAGTCTGGTGCATACGAAGCGGAATTATGCAAATCATTCCAACAAACAAGGTTTACCAATTCTTGACATTGAGCGGTTAAGTTTACTAATTCTTAACATTTAGGTAGGTGGATTAATTAATGTTTTTGTCGTAAGATTAATGAAAGAAGACGTGCAAGTCATAAACGTAAATATTTACTAAACTGTGGCGGCGGCGACGGTAACAGTATTTCGACTGTTTAGTTTATCAAAAACAATATTATTAATACGTATACAGGGTAATTCAAAGTGATTGCCCAGATTACAAATGACAATACCTGGTCTATGAACATAGATATAGAGATCACATTGTTGCACAATAAAGAAGGAAGTTTAGAATTTAGTTTCCATATCTTACAAATGTTCTATGTGACTCCCCTGGGTCACGCGGACAACATCTAAACGGCAATACATTTGACGCCATACATTATGAAGCATGTCCGTAGTCACTGATGCCAGTGCAAGCTGAATGCGCATATTTAGTTCTTGCAGTGTTCTCGGCAAAGGTGGCACATATGAAAGAAGACATGCAAGTCATAAACGTAAATATTTAGGCGTTTTCGAAGGTCTTTTTAAGGAGTAAGGTCCCCAGGTCTTTGACATACCCCAACAAAAACAAGTCACAAGGAGTAAGGTCCGGGAACCTGGGGGACCTTACTCCTTGAAAAGGACATTCGAAAACGCCTTTTCTGCTGAGGTCGCCATTTCTTCCCACTGGCTTTGGCGTACGGGCATTTCACTGTCCTACATCATCCTGGCAACACATGAGTAGGTTCCAATACAATTCTAAACTTCTTTCTTGTGTAGGGATATCAGCTGTCTATTTATCTTCATAAACACGTTCTTGTCATTTGTAATCGGGGCAATCATTTTGAATTACCCTGTATATTATTCAGATTTAGGCGAACGTAAGAAGCAACCCTGACACAGATGAAATGTGATGTGGATACGAAAGTCCATTTGCGCATGCAGAAGCTAAAATCTGACCTCAAGATAGAAGAGATGAATCGCAAATGTGTTAGTGAGGAAGATTGGGTTCGTTTATATCTAGAGGTTACATCTAATCGTGTTATACATTATAAAGCTCTCGTTAATAGCAGAAAACCCTCCTTGGGAGGAGGGGGTCGAGAAGCCAAATTTCGCTACGTTAATGCCAGAAAAGGTGCATAGCATCAATATGCATTTTTGCAGTGGCTCTTATCACATTTAGAACAAGTTCTCTTAATTTACGCAGTTTGCAATGACATTACGTTTATGTAAAACGTAATGAAATAATTAATAACCAGGAACACTGTACAACTACACTCAAAATAGTATAGCTATACTAGCAGTCAGAATTAATTGGCTTAGAATAGAAATAAAAGTTTCCAAGCTTTCGCACATCAACCAAATGGTTTTTTCAAGGAAGGTAGACAGCAAACTGCCTTCCTTGAAAAAACCATCTGGTTGATGTGCAAAAGCTTGGAAACTTCGATTTCTATTCTAAGCCAATTTATTCTGATTACCAGTAAACGTAGTTATACTATTTTGAGTGATGAAATAATGTTCGGCGATGGTTTAGTAAAATATATTGTTGAGTGGCAATCAAATGAGCTATTGTCGCGTCATTTCATGGAACATCCTGTGGCACAATCAGATTTCAACAATAGTTTTGACTACTTCTGTTACCCACTTTCGTTGCATCAACATTTCTTACTTAGGATTTATTTTACTACTGTAGGGAATAATGCATAGCAACAAAAACTAGAAGCCCTCGTTGTTGAAGATAGGGTTTCCTGAGTAATGGATGGTCTTCCTTAGAGTCATAAGTGATATGCCTTTTGGGTGACGTACATGCTTTGTTTATTTGGGTCCTCTCATGTCGTGAGTTTGATATAAAATTTTTAATAAATAGGAACTGTGCACCAATACAGGGTGTCCGAGATTTATTGGACACATTACAAAATTATGTACAAAAAACAAAACAAAAACTGTGAGCATTGTCTGTTTTTCTATGTCACGTATCACTACCACGATTTCTATATTTTTGTTTTGCAGAATTTTTATTCCCAGAATCTGATAGATGGCACTAGGGGTGGCCTGATGAGTAATGTATGAGAAATGCGCAATCAGTAGTCATGTCATTCGTACAGCAGAAGGCGATGTGTGTGTTATGGCTTGCGGAAATAAAGTCTGTCATTAAAGTTAAAAGACGGTACCGTTTAGAGTATGGTTGTAATCCTCCGTCAACGAATTCAATTAGGCGGTGGATGAAACAGTTTAAAGAAACTGGCAATGTGGAACATTGTGGAGGAGCCGGTAAGCCTAGCGTCAGCGGTGAGACGGTTGACCAAGTTAATGACAGTTTCCGACGAAGCCCCAGGAAATCCGTTCGTAAAGCAAGCAGAGAACTTTTCATTCCGAAATCGACAGTTCACAATATCTTGCACAAGAAATTCATGGTTTCATGCTTGTAAAATTCAAATAGTGCAAAAGATGCATGCAAATGATCACACTCTGCGATACGATTTCGCTGTGGATATGCTCAATCGAGTGGAAAATGACGAAAACTTTCTCAGAACTGTAATTGTTAGTGATGAATCCACATTTCATGTATCAGGTATTGTGAATCATCACAACTGCAGGATATGGGGTAGTGAACTGCCTCATGCTGCTATTGAACTGGAACGTGATTCTCCAAAAGTTAATGTGTGGTGCGCCCTATTAAAAAGAGAAGTGATTGGCCCTTTCTTCTTCTGCGAAAAATCCATAAATGGTGACATTTACTTGGATATGCTAGAAAATTTCGCTATACCCCAGATCAAAAGATATGACAACGTCGTTTTCCAACAAGACGGCGCTCTCTGTATTGGTCAACGTGTGTACGTAAGTGCCTAAATGAGCATTTCCCCAACAGATGTATTGGGCGTCGTCGTTCCATTCCGTGGCCTCCTCGCTCTCCAGATCTAACTCCATTGGATTATTTCATGTGGGGTTATGTGAAAGATCGTGTCTATCAGACGCCTTGTACTGATTTGCAGGAGCTGAAGCAGCGTATCACAGCTGCTTTTAATTCCATAACTCCTCAGATGCTTGCCAATACATGGCATGAAATCGAGTATCGCTTGGACGTACTACGAGCAACCAAAGGATCTCACATCGAAATTTATTAACTTGTGTAGTTACATTGTAAGATAGCTGTCTACCCTCCTTAAAAAAGCCATCTGGTTGATGAGCGAAAGTTTGCAAAGTTTCATTTCTATTCTACGCAAAGAAATTCGGATCATTAGTAAAGTTATATTTTTTTGAGAAATTTTTTTAAAGAAATATTACCCTAACTCCCTCCAAAAAACACATCTCTAGTACAGCCAGAGGGTTTCTCGTTATACGGAGTACTTCTTCAAACCCAACCATATGATAAAAATAAGTTTTTGCAGATTAAGTTGCTCCTGCTGCTGGGTTATACTGCACATAATACACTGACCAAAATGTTTTTTTTTATAATGCTGATGAGACAAAACATATAGGGTGATAAATTTAGTAGGCGAGTGAATTCAGCTTTGGAAGCCATAGCTGCTTTAGGAGGATTTCACAGGACTGCTTCAGAATGGCTGTGTATGAAAGTACAATTGCTTCTACTCTGTTGTATTAGCGTGAGTCAAAAGTCCGCCCGTTTTGCAGCTAAAACGTTTAATGATGCAAGGAAGCCATACACGTTCACATCATTCTGCGAAATAGGTTTTTTTTATAGTTCTTGCCAACGTTTTATCAGAGCCATGATTTCACGGCGTTAGCACTCGACAATGTTCGAGAACAGAATCTTTGCTGCCCGATTCCACACCCACAACTGAAGTGAAGTGCCGTCCTTCTAGAAATGTAGCATGCAGAGAAACGGGTGGCAGTCGGATAGGGTAAGTTGCGAGCTGTATGGAGGATGTGCTAAAATGTGGACTGTATTGAAGATGTGGTAGGATGCAGACTGTATGGAGGATGTGGTAGGATGCGGAGTGTATGGAGTATGTGGTAGGATGCGGAGTCTATGGAGGATGTGGTAGGATGCGGAGTGTATGGAGGATGTGGTAGGATGCGGACTGTATGGAAGATCGGTAAGATGCGGACTGTATGGAGGATGCGGTAAGATCCGGACTGTATGGAGGATGTGGTAAGATCCGGACTGTATGGAGGATGTGGTAGGATGCGGACTGTATGGAAGATCGGTAAGATGCGGACTGTATGGAGGATGCGGTGAGATCCGGACTGTATGGAGGTCGTAGTAAGGTCCGGGCTGTACGAAGGACGGGTAGGATCCCAACCCCTTCCAGTTCCTATAGTTTTCGGCGGACCGTTCTCCAGGTGTGACTTGGGACATTATCCACTTGCAGCAACGCCCGCTTCCTATTGAAGAGTGCTGGGTAGTGTTGCCGCAAAGCATCATGAGTTCGCTGCAGTTGTTTGGCATAGAGGTTCCGGTCAATAGCCTGACCATCCATCACGAGTTCCCAGTTCACAGGACCATCACAATTCTCTTATGTGCACAGCATGACATTCCTCTGGAATCACCATCTTTGCACCTCTGACTGTGTTTCCTGGAGTGGCCTCAGCCACTGGTTCTCAGGGGTAGGGTATTGTACGAACATCCATTTTTCATCACCAGTGACGATACGACGCCAAAACCTATTGACCTGTGGATTTGACAGCAATCTGCGAGAGAGCGACACGTTGTTGCTCCTGCTGGGGTGGCAATGCATGGGCAACCATTCGATGGAACCTGGAGTGGAGATCAAACTGATGCAGGCGATGAACGATGGTGAGGAAAGATTTTACCTCAGCTACCAATTATAGTATACTAGTACCGGGGTTTTCTGTCACAGCTTCGACCAGGGTGTCCGTGTTTGTGGTCGTTGGACGTCCTGACCTTCGTTTGTCTTCTGACTGGTGTCCCAAGCACTGAAACGCCGGAACCATTTCCGTACAGTGTTGCTGTCCACTGTTTCCTCGCTTTCAACTGTACAAATTCATTTCGCTGCTGCCGCGTTTAGCCGTGTTCTCCAGTAATGGCATAGGAGTACTCCAGCAGCACGTTCATCGACCTCCATCCGTTGTTCACCTGATAACGCAATGTGGCTCCGTGCCAAATACATATCAGCGGACTAGTGTGTTGCACGCCATTGCGGTACCCAGACGACGCTGGGTCGCGTTTCGCAGAGGAATGGAGGTCCAACGTTATGTGTAGCTTAAAACGGAACGAACTTTCGACGCATCCTGATACGGTAGTGAAACCTGGGTACTGCAGAAGAGGTACAAATGTGCGTAACGAAAGTGTGTTGCAGATAAGTAATAAGCAAAATATTGTTAGAAGTGTGGAGAAAAATATTTTGAGGTGGTTTTCTGCAAGTGCCGGAGATTCTTATGAATTTAGGCATGTTTTATTAAAATCCAATTGAAATGTTTTTTTTTCACTGGGCACATTTTATTATGAACAGCTTAGCTCATGCAATTCAGTTTTCTCTGCTGGAGAGCGTACATGCACATTTTTTTTTCACGTATCTCTTTTAAATACCGATTTTCTTTTTGCGACAAATAGCGTTCATGGAAAAGAGTAGTTTGCGCATAATTTCTAATCTTTTTCAAAACGCACAGTTTTGCTATTTGGGTGCGTAATTGTATATTTTTGTTTTTAATACATTTGCAGTGTTATCTACGATTATAAATATCCGATGGAAGGCGCCCTTTTTTTCCACCCCGGAAAATATTTTATGCATAACTTCTGGTTAAAATAAAACGATGGTTTTCTTCCTGGAGCGTAAATATGTTTCCTACTTTTCTCATTGTTCCTTCTTCTAGATGTCTGATTTGAAAAATCCCTTTTGGTCGGACATCATTTACTATAAGGATACCTTGCATATGTCTTTGTATTTGTCATAGTGCACAGTTTTGTTGCAAGGTGACGTAAGTGTGCATTTGTATGTGCCATCGTAGCTCCACTTTTAAAACTCCGACTGAAAAAATTCTTGTACCATATGCCATTCGGTGTTAAACTTTAATACAGTTTTTCCCTAGGGGGCGTATAAGTGTTTTTGCTGATACCTCTTCTAAAAGTTGTATTTTGAAAATTTTCTTTTCTCGCATAGTTCCCTCCATGAAGAATATTCTACGTTTATTTTTTCACTAGGGGGCATCAGTGTATATTTCCATTTTATATGGTATTTGAGATATTAAAAATCCGATCGAAAAATATCCTTTATTGGTCGTTAATCTTAACGAAGAAAAATATTTTTCTCTCATTTTTCTACAAATAGAGTACAGCTTTCCCGGTTGGGGCGCAAGAACTAAATCTATATCTCTGCTTCTAATGGTTCGATTTGAAAACTTCTTTTTGCCTCGGATAATTTCTCCAATGAGGAATATTTTGCGTAAAGTTTGAGACCATTCCTAACGAACATTTCTGCCGCTAGTGGGCATAAGTAACATTTCTACCTGCAAATGTTTTACCGATTCTAGAAATCCAGTTGAAGAAGTTATTTTTGTAATTGGTTCCATTCGTTATTTAGAACCCTACATTCATTGTGCGTTTTAAAATGTTCCATCGCCCCTGTGGTGAGTGATCTAAGCTTTGGCTTCTGACTATTAGTCTGAAGGGCCCAGGTTAGAGTCCAGAATGAGGCATGGATGTTGTTTGCGCTACGGCACTGGCTATCACCATTTCATGAAATCAGTAGCTCTAAAGTAGCGGCGTTCAACTCACGGTGATTGTTAAATATGAAACAATTAAAAAAAAGTGTTTTTACGGATTGTTTTTGTGATTGTTGATTCTGAAAAAAAAATTGTTTTTACGCTACAAGTGCATTTCTATTCTACTGATTTTTTTCTTGTACAAATCCGCTTTGAAAAATTCTTGTGTTGGAAATGGTTCGAAAGACTTGCTCATTACACCCGAGAATTCGGTGTTATCTTTGTTTGACACCAGTCAAACCTAGTGTTTGAGAGTCCCAGAACAGAGGTGTTTGATGTGCAGGGGGCAAAGAAAGCGATTACCGTAACATATCTCTACAAATAAATCAGTAAAGGAAGAAATATTCCTCATAATACGTGAGAAATCGATAGAATATTCAAAGCAAACAGAATATAAATTCTGAATTTGCTCACTGTCCTCTGTGGTGCAACGTCTACCATATTCGAACTGATATCGGGAGATGCAGTTCGATTCCCGCTCCTGCTGCCTCGGTGGCGCAGTGGTCTAAGTGATGGCTTCTGATCATTCGTCCGAGATGAATCCGGGTTCGAATCGCGGTGAGGCATGGACGATGTGTTTGTCTTACGGCTCTGGCTCTATCCCTTTCTTGGAATCAGTGGCCCTAAATTTGGGAAGGGCGACTGAATATAGCCCACTGATTTGCTCACGGTGGTGGTTAACCCCCAGTAAAAAAAAAAAAAAAAAAAAGATTCCCGCTCCAGGGCGATGAAAGTTTCAAATTTTCTGTGAGATGTTACATGGATGACCAAGTAAGTGCTACAAGCAAATTCAGAATTTATATTCTGTTTGCTTTGAATATTATATATCTACAACTTTCGCTGAAAAGGGATTATCAGAGAAATAGCCGCGCGTAATTCAAACCTAAATAAGGCCTTTTATTTTTTGTAAGGCCACGAATTTAGAAAAAAAAAAAAATGAAATTGGGAGCAGCAACCTAATCGGGGTCTAGGAGGGAAAACACTCAAATTCCTTTCTGGCTCTCATGTGTGCTTATTTCTAGTTAACTGGAAAAATAAGGAATTTTTTTTTAAGAAATCTTGATTTTCAAAAAAATGAGGATATGTGTGCTATTTGCTCTAAAAAGCAGGAGATACGCCCTGATCATTCAGAAAAAGCAGAACGGGTACGTCGTATAGATTGTACACTGTCGATTACATCCTTGACTAAAGTAACGGAAAAGAAAAAAATAGACCTTTTTCAAATGATAGCATAAAAAAGAACTAGTTTAATGGGAAGAAAAACTGAAACCGAAAAGTGCAACACAAGGTGTGTTTGTTCACGGGACGTCTTTTCGTCTTTGCTGTGGGATCTTTATCCAGTGAGACACAGAGAAGAAAGGCAGGGTGACAATTTGGAGACACCTCGGGGTTTACACGGGGAAATAGAATTGTCGTGATGGGGAGGCAGGGGTGGTGCGTGACAGAGGGTCTTGATGCAGTCAGGGAGAGGTAAAACTCGAGAGTGACGTTCTCAGGAGAATCGTTGGAGTGTCAGTCAGCTACAGCAGCGGTGGCATCGCTTTCTGTGTTCGATTGTAGAAAGCCTTGATTGGCACTTCCAAGTACGTGATGCCAGAGACTTCTACCTTTTTCATATTTCACATTTACCTTCTTTCCAATCCATTTTTGATTTACCTGGTGTCCTTAAGTCTAACAAAGAAAGATTTTCATGGATTACGTTCTTTATAGAGAAAGGTTTTTTTTTGTAGGCTGCGAAATAGAAAGAAAAAAAACCGCCTTGCGTCTGTCCGGATGTCTAATCGTGACTTAGCAAAACAGTCCTGAACTGAGCAGATATTTGTCCAGTAATTTAAATGGGGGTGGTGGGGGGGTTGTTATTGAATGAAAGCAAATATTTTGACCGCTGAAAATTTTTATAGTGAAATATTTGGGCTTTAAATCTAGGATTAAAGACATGGAAAACTTCAAAAATCTGAGAATTATTGAATTTCTTATATAGTTAAAAATAGTTAAAATTGGGAATCATTTTTCCAGAACTGCGCATGGTTTTGTTTTTGTTATGTTTTTATTTTTCATCGCTGCTGTCCAATTAAACAAGCAAAAAGTTATTAACATGGACTGCTGAAACAGTAGATATTGATATCCTCAAAATTTGTAGCCGATTAAAATGCGATATACATACATGCGTTTTGTGGTTCCAATTACTGACTTTAAACATATGCTTTAAACAAGAAAAAAAACACACTTTGCTATATGCATAAACTTCAAATAGAAAATAAAAAGGAACAAGTGTTGCATTATGGTAAAAGATACTTCGAGGTGAGGAATTCATGTAAATGAAAACTGAAAAGATTAATACCTGAAAATTAAGAAGTTTGTATTTTTAACTTCAAATTTTCTGGTGGTGGAACTCGAACTCACATCCTTTTGCTGCGGAGCTGAAGGCTTTCCCAATTAAGCTACACCGGCAAGGACTTATCACTGCTACTCGCCATCTTGACATATGCGTCACCTCTGTAGCACGCCACATATCTCCCGCCCCTCCTTGAGAAAGGTGAGGGACACGAAATCGCAGGTTTCGGTTTTCGCCACAAACCATGCTTGAAGTAACTCTCTGTAGAAAAAGGAATTATCACTAATTCCAGACGATGTGCGGAAGAAGCATCACACATTTGGCAGTGTGTTGAAGGAACATAACACATTTTTCGAAGAACCTAACGACCAATACATCCATTTTTACTTTCGGGGGCGAATGTGAAACTCAATTTGCCGGTGGCGAAACTCGAACCCACATCCTTCTCTCTCTCTCTCTCTCTCTCTCTCCTTCAAAATCATCACACACCTTCAAAACAGAGCTGTTGAGTTTTTTTATGGGGAGTGTCTGAGGAAATTTAGGGAAGTGTTGCAGGGGTGTTGGGGTGTGTACAACTTCCTGAGCAGGCTAATTACATCGACTCTTGTTGCGAGGAATTCTTATGAATATCTGTCGAAAAGGGCAAAATGTACAACATGAGTTCTGGGCCGTAGCTACTGGGGGGGGGGGGGCTCCCTCCCATAGAATGGTAATACCAGGGGCGTAAAAATGAAATTTACTGAAAATTGTAACTCAAACAGAATGTTACAATTCGGTATTTTTTTTTTAAAGACTTGAAATTAGCCACATACATCATTCCTCAAAGCTAACTAGGGTACAGACTAACCTGCTTTGTTAGGTGAGGACACCCCGTCATATGTGTGAAAGGAATTGTTCGAACCAGCGGATAGAGACATGTAAAACAATACGCGGATATGCCACTGAGGGGAAGTGCTAATTAGTCATCTGTGTTGTGATGTAGAAAGCCTCGCTGAGAGTTTAACCTTTAACGGAATTTTCCAAGCCCTACTCCGAAAGTATCTTCCTATTGTTACGTTCACTATCTGATGCTCATTCGTTATGATTCGTTTTCCGTTCTGCATTTATGCGTAGTGCTGTATTGTCGGCGTTTAGCCTACATAAGTTTTATGTTTTATTTGATATTTAAAGTTATAGGCTCTTGGGTATTTACCTAAGTTTTCAAACTTTAATAAATTATGTCAAGAACCTGAAGTTCGATTTTTGAACAATCATAATACGTTCCTCTAACAGGTATGAGAAAGTAAAAATTGCGTGCTTTTGAACTTGAAGGGGCGTAATTTCAAGTCTCGCCCTCCCCAAATAAGAAAAGATTTTTCCGGCTCTGCATAAGTGGCGCAGTTTTAATGTTTTACTCATTCCTCGTGTTAAGCATGTACGTTAATTGGTGTTTGAGATTTCAGAGCAAGGATACGAATACGATTGCGGGAGGCCAATTGGATAGAGCGCAAGCCTTTCTCACCAGTCTTGTACCACTTTTCGTAACACCTGTCGTAGTCAGTATTAGTTTTGCTTTGGGAAGCCTGAACTGTGCGATCGCGCGCGGTAATTCTTGATTTTGGTCATTCTCCGATGTCTAACTTCGCCACCAGAGGGCGTAAATGGCCGATACTTTCAAATTAAAAATACATTTTATTCCATATCGTTGCTCCTAAATATCCGACTGAAAAAATCATTCGATACCATTTATAACTAAGGCCATTTTGAGTACAGTTCCTATTTGAGAAAATCTTTCGCGTCTGATAGAATTCGTGGTGTAAAACACTTTGCATAGAATTTCTAAATTTTCGCAACACAGCTTTGCCACTTGGGCCATAATTCCATATTTCTCTGTACAGCCTTTTGCAGCCGTAGCTGGTCACCTCTTATTACCAGATTGAAAAAATCCCTTTTCTGTCCCTAACCTTGCACTACGAAAACATTATGCGCATTTCTTGCTCAAAATAGTACACAATCTACCCGCTAGGAGGCGCAAATGCATACTCCATTTTTCTCTTATCACTGCTTCTAAAAGAACGCTTTGAAAAATTCCTTTAACACCGAATGTCATTTACTTTCTGGAACATTTAGCATATTCAGTACTTTTTGATTTTTATGGGGCATAGTTTTAATGCTAGGTGGTGGTAGTGTGTGCATTTCTATTTGAAACTGTATCACCGCTTTTAAACGTGGTATTAGAAATCAGTTCTCTTTGTAGTGTATGACATTTGTTACTGTAGAGGTTGCGAACATTATCCTCTTGAAATAATACATAGGTTTCCCACTAGGGAAGCCTATGTATTATTATATGTGAAAACCTTTTTTCTGCTATTTATGCTTCTAGAAGTCGTATTTGAAAGCCTTATTCCATACAATAGGGTCTGCTATAAAGAATATTTTGGAAAAATGTTCTAATAATTCTTGAATAGCAATTCTGTTAATCAGGAAAAAGTAGAAAAAAAGAAAAAAAGAAATATACGTTGTGTCAAACGTACACATACTGGCCACTGAATTAGGAACTTTTATTCAATATGGCATTGGACCTCCTTCAGACCAAATTACTGCGCGTATGCTGTTTGGCATAAATTCCACGAGGTGTTGGAGTGCATCTACGTCTACAGCAAGCACACCAGGGGTTCACGAGACAGTCTTTTAGCTGACTCAGATTTGACGGAAGAGGTCTTTGTTCCCTATTATGTTTTTATACCATGCCCCACCCATTACTAATCGGATACGGATTCGGGCTTTGTGGTGGCCGGGGAAGATGGTGGAAATTGCTGTAATTCTCGTGAATCACTGCTGAACACAACTTGTGCGATGGACAGTGGCATTGTTGTCCATGAAACAGCTGTCACATGCTAAAAGAAAAGTCAACACTGCAGGATGGACTTGATCAGTAATAATAATCATATTAGCCTTGGAAGACACCCGACCTTCCAGCAATATCAGGGGATTTGTTCCGTACCAACAGAGCGTGCTTCACACCACCTCCAGAACCTTAAGCTGTGCTTACAAGGCAAGTTGGGCACGGCGTGACATTCAATGGAAGAGGGTTTTGATATTGTTACGAAAATATTATGGCCCAAGCTGTATTTTTGGGGAAGCTTTTTAAGAGCTCCGAGTTAACGCAAGAAAACGCATCCTGCGAACGAAGTACCCAATTTTCGCCTCTTCACCCAGACAAAAACGCGTCAGAAACTCTGTCTCTAGATGGCACGTGATGTGGCCAGACGCTAATAAACAAATTCTCAAGTGGTTTGTTTTGACGGGTCAGGGAAGCGAGGGTAAAAGCAAGAGAAGAAAATAATAGTTGCTGGGTACCGTCGGACAGAGACAGGCGTCCAAGAAAAGAGAGGGAGCTTGCTGAAATTACTAGAACGAGAGCTGTTTCCCCTAGATAACACAAGAAACATGCCGAGTCTGGCCTCATAGTCGCATCGAACTGATGGTGGCTAAAAATTAGGGAGTCGCATCGAGCTGATAGTGGCTAAAAATTAGGGAGCGAAAGAAAACTACAGAGGGAACAAGGGAGGTTCAGATATCAAAGCAAAGGGGTTTGGCCCGAATCTCAGCAACGACAACCCTCGAAAGCATGCGAGCAACTACTGCCGAAGTCGCCCAACTTCTTCGCAAGTGCTTCAGAAACATCAAGTGACCCGCTTAAATATTGCTGCTGTGGAAGGACGAACCAAGAGAGCAGGATTCACCACCCCCACCTCGGACTTCGCCAAGGGAGTAGCTGTCACCTGACCCCAGTGTGGCTTCTCGTTTTCAGCTGATTCCGTCCTGCCATTGCTTTCGGACCTGCCGGCATCTTTTTCACAGAGTGACCTCCGTTCTTCCCCCGATCGAGCAGCAGTGAGGAGACCAAAAGGTTTGATCACGGTGAAGTGACGTGTGGAAGATCAGCTTATTGCTGATTATCATCAGTGGTGTGCTCACAAAGATTGTGTCACCTGGAGGAGCAGCGGAAAATAGTATTAAAGGCCTTCTCTTCCCAGGATAACGCTAAAACACAAAACGTTGGATTTATTACCAATTACAAGAGTCCAACGAAGTCCTCTTTGTCATCTTGAACTTTTTGGAATGCAGGGGCGACAGTTCAGGAACTCTTAATTCGCATGAGTTAGCGATTGGCGGGTGAGTCCAATTAGATAATGTTAAATAGCCGAAAGTCCAGCCCAACGTTTTTTAAAATTTGTGTTGATAATTATCTGTATTAAAAGGCTGTGCTTGTCTTTAAACGCTACCGATTTTCTTTGGACTGGCCTGAGTCTTTTATTCAGTCCTCTGACCGGCAATATCCAAAAAAAGAACCCGGAGCACGACCAATTCGCAGCCCCGGTCGTAACAATATCGTCCTGGGTAATCTCTTGACAGGCTGCTTCTATGCGAAACCAGCGTTCATTTTGTGGTGACTAGTGGAGGCGCTTGATAAGCCAGATCGCTTAGCTACCATGTCCCAAACATGTTCGATCGGGTACATATCCGGCGAACGCGCATGCCAGGGAAGAAGCTGTATCTGTCGTGCATGGAAAGAGGTGTTGGACATTCTCGGCCACGTGTGGCAACTCTGAAAGAAGGGTATTACCTCTACGTCTAAAACATCCATGATGCATTGCTAGCTATTGAGGGTTCCTTTAATTCGTATCAGGCGAGATCACAAACTGAACCTAATGGCGCCCCAAACCATCGCGCTTGGCGTTGGGCCGGTATAACGCTGCTAGATGTCGTGCACCACGATGACTTCGAATACATATGCGACCGTCATGGGGCATATAGGTGAATCGTGACTCGTCAGAAGACACGACATGTTGCCAATTAAATCTCCAATGTCTGTGTTCGGGACTCCATTGCAGCCTGAGGCATCTGTGGTTGAGACCTCTGTTAAACAGACCACGTCGAAGTGTGCTTGAGGATAAAGCCTGACCTATGAACTGCTCCACTGCTGCTACCGTCGATGTCGCTGAACGACCGGTCACTACCATGTGGTAGAGGTGTATGTCATCCCTTGCAGTCGTGAAAGTTTGCGGTTCATTTCCCGGATTTCTGTGCCTCCGAGCCTCATCTGTCCACTGAAGTCCCACTCGCATCACTGCACTGGCGTTTAGTCCCGTACGAGTAGCAATTTCGCGGTAAGAAAATCCAGCTTCTCTCATTCCAACAATCTTTCCTCGCTCAAAGTCCATCAGGTGTTAATAATGCGACCTTCTTTGGCGACGGGCACAGTGAAACACAAGATACACTCTCTCAACTCAATGTCGGCTCTTCAGTGATTCCAACATCTCGTTTGAGCCCGCTCTTTATACCCAAGAGTGGACAGTAGTGGGCGCTGCTCCGAAACCGCATGCGCATTTTCACTGACATTTTCATCATTTGCATGTCCCTACCTGTTTTACATATCCTGTAAATTTCAAGCTAATACCCGTAGTCCTTTATGGTGTTGCAATTTTCACAAATGAGTAGGGCATTTAACTTGCTTTTACTGAACCACTAACCTTTCCTTCTTAATCGAAGTCACTCAAAGGACATATCGGCTAGCTGAATTGTGTATACATTTCACCATTCATGTAGCACCACTGGGACAAAAATAACATGGCCAATGTTGCAAAGGAAATTCTACGTTCTTCCCCATATGCCTTTGCATGTTCCTTTCTACACTACAAGCCACCTTAAGAGTGTACTATTTTGGAAGGTATAGAACAGCTACCTCTATTAAGAAAAGTAGCTCCTAGCGTTTAGAAGGAAATACAATTATTGCTCAAATACATTTGTTTCCTCTGCAGTTTATCGGGCAAATTTGCTGTTTAAAAAATATCGAAACCTTCGAGCAGGTTCATGTAGATAAAATTCGTTAGACCTATAATAGTATATTTATTCTGCTAATCAGCCAATTGAATAGGCAATATACTAAACTAATATGTTATGAATGCATAATGTTTGTTTCATAGATTACATTATTATAAACCAAAGATCTATACAACATTCCCTTACCTAAATATCCGTTGGTTGTTCATCAGTTATCACATAAAAATTTTAGTCATTCAAATGACAGAGTAAAAATACTTGAGAATATGTTGTCCGTTGATCATGCATGAGTGATTAGTATTTCAACATCACTGAAATTCCACAATAAGAAAATCGCGGTTGCTTGCACTAAAACTCAGGACATAGATATTTCTTCAGAAATAGATACATACAGCAGTCATTGTTGCAGGAAAATATGAAAAAAAAAACAGGAGATAGATTTTTGTACTTATTTTTGAAATATTTTTCGGTAAATTCACATCAATAACTCTTTTTTTGGATCGATTTCTTCATTACAGAATCAAAATAACTTCTTGTTTTCTTTACTTGGTTCACTATCGCTAAAAATGATAACATATCTTGTCATGGTTGATGTTAAATATGATTTAATCAATTTTTGCTTGCTCAGTGATCTTGCAACGGTTAGTAGTGTAGTCTGAATAGTCGTAAAGCGATGACGTTTTGGAAAATATTTCTGTAATTTCAATCAACTGAAGTTCTTTAGGACCTTGAATATTTTTGTTGTGTTCCACAAGATGCTGCTTTAAAATCCTTAAAATGTGTAACTTACAAAAAGACTGTATGAGACATCGGCTCTAAATTTAATGAATTGTTTAGCTGATGTTAATATAGCTTCAATAGGAGCACAGCTCATTTGAGCAACACATGAATATCTACTTTGCACTGATTTAAGCAACTGAAATCTGTTATCTAACTGAATAAGTACAGTGAAACCGCGGTTATACATTTTTCTAGGGGAAGACCTTAAAAACGTATTTCTAAATATTAAATACTATTCTAAAATTATGCTTTAAAGGAGTATAAGATGTTCTTCAATAAGAATTTATTTAAAATCTAATTGGCGGTGAAAGAAAACAAAAAGCGTTACAGATTATAATATACTGTTACGACCCCACCTATTAATACTGAAATTAATGGGCGTGGTGAGAGTATTAAATTATGTAAATTGGAATTGGAAAAAAATTAAAAAGGCCGAGACCATAAGGGAAATAAGTGTTTCTGAGGAATTCACCTCCTTGCGGGATCAATGACTTTAAGACCACCTGGGTTTGACGCGGGGAATTGGAAGGTTGCCGCGCCGTGATTTTTGTAAACAAGCAATTGCTCTGGTTTTACAGAAGAACTTAGCTCCGAGTGGGGGTTAACCTCGAACCTAAAAAGCAGGAAAAAATCGTTGAAAGTTTCAAGTGGGGGAAAGGGGACCGTAGTTTGTCATTCTCGGAGGCGGGACAAAGAACGATTAACAAAAGATATATGCGTCTAGCCACTGAGAAGTCAGCGAACGAAATATTTCGGAAGCAAAGTGGTAGGTCGTCGCGATTCTTGTGCGGAAGTGAAGTGCTTTTGGAACCATTTTTAAGTGCTGAGAGACAAATGCCAGGGTACATAGCAACGTAGAGAAGAGAAATTCCTAAGGAGGAACCAAAAAGTAAGAGGCAGTCTGATCCCAGCTCCTGCTCTGAAAAGTATGTTGTGACTAGTTAACGCTAAGGTACGGGAAGGTTTCGTTGTGCCCGCGAGGATGAGGACGCCGATTAGCTAGTTGCTGTGAGTTTAGCTGATGAAGGAAAGAAAGCTACTACGAAATAGTTAGCGACGGAATGGTAGATTTATTCGAGGGTATAAGGAAGAACGTTCAAGCATCAGTACAGCAACGTAGCGCTCAGAAAGAGACCAAGCAGACGTCCCTCAAAGGTGGAGCGATGCGTTTCACTAAAAAAAGAAATCAGCCTCCTGCCAGCCAACAGAGGCTTAAGGTAAAGGTCAACGACACCACCCTCGTCGCCGAAAGAAAAGCTCTTAGCTACAGGACCGTCCGATAAAGGGCGGCTGAGCGGAGATCGTAGCAGCCTCAAGCCGTCATCGACCCCCAGCCAAAGGAAGTCAACTCCAGTGTTTGGTGTGCGCGCGCGTTTGTGTTTCGTTCTGCCGGAGATATTCAATAGTTGGATAGGTAAGCAAAAAAACCAACTGCACTTTATGAAGAGAGCACCAAACTTGCCATACATCATGCGCACTCCCATTGTCAATGTTCAGGAAGGGGAGCCACCTGAAACCTATCCCCCCAACAAAATGGCGGTTATGTTTCCTAAAATAGCGGCCATAAAATTTAAATTACCTGGATTCTTTTAATTTATGGAAGTTAGGCGTATGTTTTTAGGGATGCTGAATTCAGAAAAAGGTTTTAAAACGTTGTTGAAAGTCCATACGACGAGATATCCAACATGGAGGCAAAATGGCAGTCCTAAAATTTCAGTTTCATATTTCATTTATGTAACCAAAATAATATCTCAACATTCTCTTTCATTTCCTTTTCATCATAATTACCAGACAATTACTGGTATTTATTTTTAAATTTTTATTTTATTTATTATTTTTATTTACTTATTTATTTTTTAACAATTGATATACACAGTCGAGTCACATTATTGTGACCACTTCCTACTTTTGACGCCAAGAGGGCGTAGCCAATCAAAGAAGACACCTGTTGTGAGCTGGCTTGGAGGGTATATAAGGTGTGCTGTAGGCATTCTGAAAACATAACACTCGTTGCTGTCATGGATACAAGGAACGTTTTATCAGATTTGCAAAAAGGGATGATTATCGGCTTTCGGGCCAAGGGTGGCAGTATTTCTGAAACAGCGCTGTTTGTGATCTGTTCGTGTGCTGCTGTGGTTAAAATGTATCGTGATTTAAGAAATAGCACCATTGCGAATAAGCGGCGTGGAAACTGCGGAGCACCACGTGTCATTGATGTGAGAGGTGAACGTCGGCTTCGAAGGTACGTGAAGGCCGATCGACACGTTACAGTGGAGTAACTCACTGTCCGAATGAACTAGGGGACTACCGGAAGTCTGTCTAAAATGACAGTTCAGAGAATCCTTCTACGTATGGGCTCCGATGCAGACGGATGTTCACTGCACCTATGCTAATGAAGGTTTATTGGCAGAAAAGGCTTACATCTGCACGGAAGTATCAGAATTGGACATCCGCTGATTGGCAAAAGATTGCCTTCATCGAACGGATAGACGTTGGCGTATAAGGCGAGAAACATCGGAGAAGAAACACACTTCAACCATTGCTGGAGGAACACAAGCTGGTGGGGGCAGCATTATGGTCTGGGGAATGTTTTCGTGGCATTCCCTGGGTCCATTCATACCTGTGGAAGGTAGTATGAACCGAATTCGTTATAAATCCATCCTTGCAGACCACATACACCCATATATTCTGATTGTCATCCCTGTGCCGGATGGGATCTTCCAGTACGACAATGTGACATGTCACACAGCTAGAAATGTCTGAGAGTGGTTGGAAGAGCACGATGAAGACTGCAAAGTACTTCCCTGGCCCCCTAAGTCCTCAGACCTAAACCCAATTGAGCATCTGTGGGACCACATCGATCGTGTTGTTTGCTCTATGGATCCTCCACCACGCACCCTCCAGCTACTTTCAGATGCACTGCAGTCAGCATGGCTCCACATACCTGTGAAAACCTTCCGGCACCTTATTGAGTAACTCCTAGCCCGTCTAGCTGCTGTCCGCTCTGCACATGGCGGTTAATCTAAACATTAGCTGGTGGTCACAATAATGTGACTCGACTGTTTATTTTTCTCCAGATTGAATGGTAACCTTCAGAATGAGTGCTAAGAGATTGAATGAGTGCTAAAAGATTGATTCACACAACACGTCTTCGCGAGCGAATTTTATTACATTTTACTGAACTACGAGTGTAGAAGTCAGGAAGAGGGTACTTACTTGTGCGGGATGGTGGCAATGTTTTCTGGGGTTTCTTCTGAAGATGTTTCAGATGCCGATGCTGTAGCATTCTTTAAATTCATAAGTTTGCGGAGGGAAATTTCCGATGTTTCTTGTTCCTTTACTGGATTGTTTCAGGATGGTTGCCAGGAGGCTTCTGTGCCCCCAGGCTTACTTGCGGTGACCAACCTTCTTCTATGTGAATGCACACTGGGTAGTGAGACTCCACCAACACAGGTAGCTGTTACAGTCAGCCAACTCATTGTATTAAATATGATAAACCCGGCCCAAAATCTGAATCACGTTTTGAACGACACAGTCGAGAACATGAACCTTCTCTCTCTATGCATATGAATCTTTCTGCCTACTCCAAGTCTCGTAGCAGGAAAATGTTCGATGAGATACCCCGAAATAGGAATTTCAGTGTCATCAGATAGAGTGGATAAGGTCACATCTGCTCTATGCCAATTTAAGGTACTGCGAGCTAAAGAGGAAGGTGTCCTTTGTACAAGCAACCTGCGAAAGGGATTTTGTACTATGGGAGCATACGACAATATAGACCTCAATCCCTCTCGCCATACATCGCAAGAAGCCTTCCATAGCACTAGCCTGTCCATCTTTCAAGTGATTACACCTACCCAACATGGAGAAAGAAGGGAGTTCGTCTTTAATTTCTGTGATGTAAATTTGAAGATTACGAGGTTCCTGAGCTCCCTGAGGAATATGGCATCGTGAAGGCGAGGTTCGTACAAACCAAAACACCAGTTCAGCCGAAATGCACACAAGATTTTATATACACCTTTATGCTTTATTCCATTTTTGTCCGTTAGTCTTGACTATGTAAAAGAGAGGGATTGGTTGGAGCATGTCTTCGTGCATCATACTGTACCAAGGAGAAGAACATCCATGAGAACTTAGATATCTCATGGGCTGCTTTTCATGCTTCTGGTGCTATGACTTCAGTAGTTTCAGGAATAAAGGCACTGTTACCTCTGTTTTACGAGTCATAATAATCAATATCAATGATCCGTCATGGTACGGATATCATTCTCAGGATTACATCATTCTTGAACCCAGGCCAGACTCCACTGATAACTGTCGATCAACCGCTCTTTACATTGTGCAAAATGATTAAGTGGAATTGGCCAGATGTTTATGGAGAGTACAAATTTGTGGTCCTATTTGCTCCATTCCATGTGGAGCAAGGATTTTGAGAGTCTTAGAGAAGTTTCTTGAGCGCTGTGCACGGACTGCTCTCGTGGCCAAATCTGGAATTTCAAGAAAGACAACGGCTGACAGTGTTCTGAAATTGACTCATGTTACGAAAGCCAGAAAGTTTCACCAAGTCACTGCTACCACACTGTACCTGCTTTTGAAAGAAGCGTATGATTCTGAAGCTCCTGAAGAATCAATGGAACTGGGGTGAAAAAAACATTCAGAACAGAGTCAAATATTCCAGTTTTGGCTCCTTGTTTTGAATTTACAGAACCTTTTTCTGAGTTTTGTTTGTTCTATACGTGAAGGGAAGTACGGCATCTTCAAGGAGTGTATCAAGTCAATGTTACCGCGGTTTTCTCTGCTAGACCATGTTCACTATGCGAGATGGCTGATCGTTCATCTAAAGGACTTGGAGGACCTTCCATTGCGCTCACCAGCCGTTGTTATACGGAAGTCATCCAATCCTTTTTCTGCGATTGCAGTAGACTAGGCTCATGAGCAGCACAACAGGGTTTTGACTGGAGACTTCATTGCATGCCATTAACTGTACAGTAATGCTATTTCAAATAAAACAGTCATTTCAAAATGTTTGTAGCATTTCTTTAAAAATGGCACCATTTCATTTACTCTACACCCTCTCATTAAAAGCCAAATCTTACCTTCAAACTATTTAAAATTTACAAAAAAAAAAAAAAAAAAAAAAGGATTAAATATGTTTCGTAAAATGCTTCAGCCGAAATACTGTAATGATAAAAAAAACCCCTATCATGTTATATCTATTACACGACGGCCATTTTGGTAGCCATGTTGGATATCTCGTTCTATGGACTTCCAGCAACGTTTTAGAGCATTTTATTTAATTCAGCATCCCTAAAAACATGTAAATAGACACCTAACTTCCATAAATTAAAAGAATCCAGGTAATTTAAATTTCATGGCCGCCATTTTAGGAAACATGACCGCCATTTTGTTGGGGGATAGGTTTCAGGTGGCTCCCCTTCCTAAACATTGACAATGGGTGTGGACATGATGTATGGCAAGTTTGGTGCTCTCTTCACAAAGTGCAGTTTTTTTGTAAAATATGGTGCTTGTTCAGGCAACTATCAATGCGCACACATATAGGCTTGCAAATATGGTAAAGTTTTCTTTATTTGCAACGTAAATCGGATATGGGACACCTCTACGAAATAGTAAGTACCTTATGAAAGAAATACGATATTACACCATATAATACAAATTTTGAAGATGTGAATCTGATTTTTGGTGTAAATGTGACAAGGATGGTAAGTCAGATAATATCCAAAACCTTGTAAATTTCATCGTCCCGGAGCGGGACACGAATCCGCGTCTCCCAGATAGCGCTCAGGTATGATAACCACTACACCACCCAGAACGACCAAGTCTCAAGTTTCCGATTAATTTGAATATAACCATCACAGGATTCGCTAGTCTAAGCAACCGGCATTTATGTTTAGCGAATCTGAAGGTTAAGAATCCTATCTCGTGATTGCCCGGAGGAGCAGATAAATCATGAAAGAAGGACGAAGAAATTTGCAAGTTTTCGGATATTATCTGACTTACCATCCTTGTCACATTTACAGCAAAAATCGGATTGTCATCTTCAAAATTTGTAATAAGTACCTTGTTTTTATTAGCATGCCGATCCTATATGTATTTTGAGGTGAACTTTAACGCTACGGCCCGAGTTATGAAAGACTGAACTTTCCCCTACTTTTGAACTGAACTGTGACGACAGAACTTTACCTGTTCAGTTGCTATTAAACACGGCTATCCGACATATCATAAAGATGTTCCGGCCCAGAAACTAAAATGAAGGGCGGAGGTCAGATCAGAGACTCCCTCTTGTCTTTTTAAGTGCAGTGTACTAGTGTAGTGTTCCTCAGGTTTAAAGTTAAATAAATGTTTTTTATGCATGTTGAGAACCTGAATGCTCCTGTTCTTCGGGCTCTGATATTAAATTCCTGTATATTTCATCTTACCAGTATTCGTTTTCGCGTAGCCTTACCAGCTCCCGAGCATTAAAGAACTTCGCACCTCAAGAACAAAACTTAACCGCTCGGAACCGCTTCAATGGTGGTGCGTGTTAGAATTTGGATTAATCAAAATCCTCACAACTAAGAATCTGACACCAGTGCTTCAGTATGGAAGTATTGAATTAACAACATTTCTTTTTTGAGAAAAGAAAAGTTGTTAATTGAAAGTGGATTATCGAGTCCATAAAATCAAACTTCTCTTTTGACTACTCGGTCTATAAAATTATTGATTCCGGATTAGGTAAAATTCTCATAACTAAGAATCTGACACCAGTGCTTCAGTACGGAACTGGTGAATTAAGTTTTTTCTGCAGATCCTGAGTGCATCCATTTGAAACCAGAATGTTGAATATTGATGATACATTTAGGATTCTATTTTACTCCACCACGAAATAGCGGAGACACAAAGTTTCGTCCCAGAATTTTATCAGATTCTAAATAGCGCGCATGTGTGCGAGTCATGAAATGCGAAACCATTTTATTTTCATCCAAACCGAAAGTAGACAACATAACCTCCTCTGGTGTCATCAAGGTTCAACTTTGGCTACAACAAGAAGGAACATAACGCTGTCTCAATTCTCTCATAGTTGTAACATTCCGGATTACGCATAAAAGAATCTGAAATCCAAAATTTCACGTATAATTGCAAAAACATATGAATGAGTTACTTATAACCGAGTTTAAAGAAGCATTAGAAACTACAGTAAAATATCGGGGTTAACGCAAAATTACGTATAAAAATGGAAAATTTATAGCTGAGAAACGTATAACTGAGCTTCCACTGAGTAGGAGATTAGAATTCAAGGCAAAAAGGCACTGTTAAGCTTAGGTTTTGTTTAGATACAACTGAAATATTACAGTTTTGGTAAATCCAGCTGTGTTTCTTTCTCCCCTCTTTGTTTTATAAACAATTTTCTCATAGATAACGAAGATAATACTTCAGAAGAAGTTTTAGCAGCGAGGCCTCCTTCCACCGCCCCTGGATATGAAGTTACCTGAATAAGAGCCTCGCAGTTGCGATCGCTGATTATCCAGTTTGGAGAGGGGACTTGAGGTTTAACGATCATCATGAGAAACTCGATGGGGTATAAGCAGTAGCCCCTTCCCTAATTTAGAGTCACTGGTTCTAGGGAAGGGAGAGAGCCACTGCCGTAAGACAAACACAACATCCTTGTCGCACCGGGATTCGAACCGGGACCCGTCTTGGACGAATGATCAGAGGCCAGCACTTAGACCACTGTGCCACCGGGGCGGCAGAAAGCGTGATGCAATGAGGGCTAGTTAGGTTATAAAGCCGTAAATGGAGGGTATCAGTGCTCGAGTAATGCGTCATAGCAAAGAACACAGCAGGAGTGAAGTGTGACGTGAACTGATACCGTTCTTGCATTCCACGGTGACACTGTGAGCTGGAAACGCTACCTTCTACAATAGTACTCTTAGGTTTACTTGCAGTATAGTGATGAACTTCTTGTGCAAAGTGTGCATAAAAAACATGTTTTTAGCACGTCTTTTGTAAAAAAAAGATCGTTCTTACAATGTATGTTATCAGTTTGTCCGTCCGAAGACATCATATCTCTGCAACTATTAGTTCAATTTGAAAAATTCTTTTTGCGTTGGGAAGCTTCAAATATGCGAATGATGATCATTTATTTCGTTTTTTTTACGATGTAAAATTTCGCCGCTAGAGGGCGTACATGCAGATGATGTCGAATTCAAAATACATTTTATTCCATATATTTGCTTCTAAACATCCGACTGAAAAAATCCTTTTTATCTTTCGATTCCATTTATATCGAAGAGTATTTTAGGTATAGTTACTTTTTCTAGTTACGCATAGATTTTCCGCTAGGGCCGTAAAAGTAAATTACGTTTTTCCCCATATCTCTTTTTCTAAAATTCCGATATGAAATTTTTTTACTTCGGCGGATACAACTCCCAATGGAAAATCTTTTGAATATAACTTCTAGTTTTTGTTAAAGAATACTTTGGCCACCAGGGGGCATAAGTGTTAATTTTTGCTTCTGATGTATTTGCCACAAAATCTGAGCTTCTAAAATAATCTCGATTGAAAAAATTCTTTCGTGGACCGATGCCACTCAAGTCGATAAACCTTTTTTCAATATTTTCTTCTTAAAATACTGCATGGTTTCTCCGCCAGAGGGCGTAGATGTATATCATATTTTTGACAATATCTCTGCTTCTAATGGTCCGATTTGAAAAATTCCTTCTTTATTGGATAGAGTTTCCGATGTGACATGTTTTAAAAATAATTAAAAAATTTTCAAGTAATTCACAGACTTTCCGTTAGCGGGTGTAAAGGTAAATTGCGTTTACCCCGAAATCTCTGCTTCTAAAACTCCGATTTGAAAAATTCTTTCTGCACTGGATACAGATCCTGATAGGAAATCCTTTGCATATAATTTCAGGTTTTGGTAAAAAATGGTTTTCCCACCAGGAAGCGTAATTTTTAATTTCCACTTCTAATGTATTTTTCAGCAAAATCTGAGCTTCTAAAATCTTGATTGAAAAAATTCGTTTGTGGGCTGATAATACTCACGTTGACAAACCTTTTAGGAATATTTTCTTCTTAAAATAATGCATGGTTTCAACGCCAGAGGACGTAAATTTATATCTTATTTCAGTCAATATATCTACTTCTAGAAGTCCGATTTGAAAAATTCCTTCTTTGTTAGATAGCGTTTCCGATGCGAAATATTTTTCATATATATTCAAAAATTTCAAGTTAATCATATACTTTCCGCTACGAGCGCAAAGGTAAATTGCGTTTTCTGCGTTATTTCTGCTTCTAAAACTCCGATTTGAAAAATTCTACCTGTATCGCATACAGCTCCTGATGGAAAATTCTTTTCATATAATTTCTAATATTTGGTAAAGAATGGGTTGGCCACCAGGGGACGTAAGTCTTAATTTCTGCTTCTGATGTATTTGCAGCAAAATCTGAGCTCCTGAAAACTCGACTAAACATTATTTTTCTTGGACCGATACCACTCACATCGAAAAACCTTATGAGAATACTTTCCTCCTAAAATAATGCATGTCCCCCCCCCAAGGCGCAGATGCATATCTTATATTTGTCCATATCTCTGGTTTGAAGAGTCCGATTTGAAAAATTCTTTCTTTATTGGAGCGCGTTTCTGCTGCGAAATGTTTCCCATATAAATTAAAATTTTTCTTAACGTACAAGTCTGCAACCAGACGGCGTAAGCTCACGATTCCGTTTACAGCAATATCTGCGGGATTAAAAACCTGACTGAAAAACTTCTTTCTTCCGTTAGATACTATTGTTTTCCATACCGGTTAGATTGAGTTTGATTAGCTTTGGTAAATTTAATTTGCGTCAGAACGGATTCAAAAGACGTGCTCATTATCCCCGAAAATTCGGTGTCATCTTTCGTGTTTTTTTTTTGGGAACGTACGAATCAAAATGGCTTAGTGGAAGACATTTTTTTTATTACTGAGAGCACAGCGATAGAAAACTGTTTCTGGTACACTAAGAATTGGCACACAGCTCAAAGTTAAACTCTTCTCTGTCGCCGAGGTACTGCGTCGATGAAGCGTAGACTTTCAGCGCCGTTTCTTGTGTAGACGTGCTCCATAACCCAGGCTTCTCATCCACCCAACCAAACTCGGTGGCGCAAACGATGGATGTTTTTGGTAGAACGTAATTCCGTTTCTCCCTCTGCATTGTTTACCAAATAAACTTTTTAACGCACCGCGTTCACGAACAGACAGCGGTCGGTCAGTTCCAGGGAAAAGTGAAGCAATCATAGTAATGGAGACACCCTACCGAATCTACTGAATATCCCTCATCTGACATATTTTATTCAGTAAGGTTATTATTTTTTTATCATCGCTTATTTTAGCCTCTTTGTTTATCCTGTTCTTTTAGTGTTTTTTCCCCTTATCGATGTGACCAATGGTGCTAAAATGTCACCTAGTCATCATCTCATGTAAAAATAAAATCTGCGTCATTTAATACTTCATCTATTCCGCGGTAAATGAAATAAAGAAGTTTATTGTATCAGATATTTCGTCAGCTTATTTCTTTTTTCCAACTGTCTCCAACTTTGATTTTCAAAGTTTTCGGATACGAAATAAATGTGAGTGAGAAATGTAATATCCATAAATAGGCTTATATAAATTACTAATATTTCGTCGCAGTGACATACCAGTGCGTTAGCGACGAAACGTTAGATCAGCAAAATAAATTTAAATACACTGACGGAAAAAAAAAATCCCAACACCACGAAAAAATAGTTGTAGAGGAATGAAATGGTGGCAATACATTTGTATAGGTAACATATTTAATCGATTAAGGTTTCAAGATCACAGCTTAATGTAAGCGCGAGAAGAGCCATTTTAAATGTGAAATGCTGGTACATTAATAACCGGTGTAACCGCCAGAATGTTGAATGCAAGCACGCAAACGTTCATGCATTGTGTCGTACAGGTGCTGGATGTCAGTTTGTGGGATGGAGTTCCATGCCTGTTGCACTTGGTCGGTCAATACAGGGACGGTTAATGCTGGTTGGGGGTGACGCTGTAGTTGTCGTCCAATGATGTCCCATACGTGCTCGATTGGTGAAAGATCTGGTGATCTAGCAGGCCACGGCAACATGTCGACACCCTGTAGAGCATGTTGGGTTACAACAGCGGTATGCGGGCGAGCGTTATCATGTTGGAAAACACCCCCTGGAATGCTGTTCATGAATGGCAGCACAACAGGTTGAATCACCAGACCGACGTACAACTGTGCCGTCAGGGTGCGTGGGATAACCACGAGATTGCTCCTGCTGTCATAGGAAATTGCTCCCCAGACCATAACTCCAGGTGTAGGTCCAGTGTGTCTCGGCCGCAGACAGGTTGGTTGCAGACGCTCACCTGGCCTCCTTCTAACCAACACACGGCCATCACTGGCACCCAGGAAGAACCGGCTTTTATCAGAAAACACAACAGATCTCCACTCCGTCCTCCAATGAGCTCTAGCTTGACACCACTGACGTCGCAAACGGCATTGGTTTGGAGTAAGTGGAATGCGCGCTACAGGGCGTCTGGCTCGGAGCTGTCCTTCAAGTAACCGATTTGTAACAGTTCGTTGTGTCACTGTGGTGGCAACTGCAGCTCGAATTGCTGCCGCAGACGCAGTACGTTGCGCCACGGCCATACGCCGTACACGGCGGTCTTCCCTCTCAGCAGGGCCACGTGGCCCGGTCTTCTAGAGGCAGTACCTTCCCTTGACCACCGCTGCCACCAATCATGCACAGTGGCTACATTCCTGCCAAGTCGTTCTGCAATATTGCGGAAAGAAAATCCACCTTCTCGTAGCCTTTTTACACGACCTCGTTCAAACTCCGTGAGCTGTTGATAATGGCTTCTTCGTCTTCTTAAAGGCATTCTTGACTAACATCAACACACTACGTCGAATCTCAACGTTAACTAACGCTCACGAATGTTATGGTGAAAAAAATAATTTATTTTGTGTATTGAATTGATTGCTTATTTATTAAAAGCGTTACTACTATAGTTATGCTGGTATTGAAATTGATATGGAAATTATAGAAAATTTAAATTTGGGAGATGGGTAGATGCATTTCGAAACAAAAATATTTTCTAAGTACTAGAAAAGGCCATGAACATCCTAAACACAAAAAGCATCTAAAATTTACATTCCACAAGAAGTTATTGGAAAGTTTGCGTTGTTTGTGTTCACGCAGAGTTGAGTCATCTGAAAGTGCAAAAATAAGTGAATATTGTTGCATGTGTATGAAAATGTGTCACTATAAGTCACGGATAAAATGTACTCGTTCAACAACAACTTGTGGAGGCGGTGAAAGTCAATTTAAAAGGATAGGACGAAAATTGCAGTTATGAAATACCTTATAATACCAGGATTCGGATCGATAGATTTAGTCAAGCTAAGGTGGGGTACATGGGACCAAGTCATGGAAGACAACAGCACACAAAATTTTTCACACTGCACTAATTTTGGACTTTTTTTGAAAGGCTACTGCCTGTATTTATTATTTTTCTTTAAAAACTTAACAAGTTAATTTAGTGGACAAACAGATGGTATTTCCTTTTTTCTTGTTTGCTTAAACACAGCAGTATAAAAACAGAATCTCAATTTTCTTTCTATTTCTATTTGGCCACTGGCCTTATGAACAGCACAGCTTGACATATTTCAACACAGTTGGTTTGAACACTAGGCTTTGAATTTATGCCTCCAAAATCATACTATGATTCACATGGTTTACACACTGTATGCATCCAAAATTCCACTACGATTCACATAGCTTACACACAAAAAAAATTACTGTATTCTTTTGAATTCCACCAGGTGGACAAGTTCTGTTCTTTTGAAACGTACTCTCTTCTCTCTCACCTAGTTAGCTCAATGACAAATTTACAATTTTACACTTATTGATTTAAATTTACAGCACCTAAACAATCTTAGCAAACTCCGCAATCTCCCAGACCAGCTTCAAAAACTTCAATTAAATTTACAGTTATTTTAAGAGCCACAAATTATACATTAACCAAATCTACTATCTGAAAGTAAACAAGCCAAGTAAATTATCCTCACAACAGAATTTACACTGAGCACAAGCCTTAATTAACATTACATAACCCATAGAACTATCCTGAATGAACCTACTTCACTTATAAAGCATTCTCACTAACTTAAAAATTATCACTACTCATAACATCAACATAATTCAGAAATTCAAACAATCTTCTTGCACTAGCTTGCTCATAAAAATCACCTCACTCTGCACTTGACATAATAGCTCAAGATACTTAATAACTCTATACTGTAAACAAAAGCTCAAAAATACCAATTAACTAAATTTCCAAACCAAATATCAAGTTCACTAACACTAACAACCAGAATTTAGAATTTACATCCCTAGCACTACAGCATATCATAAACAAATTAATTTAGATACTTTAAATCACCAAACAAACTTAAATTTAACACCTGCAGTTAATTACTGAGGTAGCGGTGAGGCAAATACTCTCAGTTCAGACACTACCCTGGGTTTTTGAAAACCAACACAGGACGAAAGTACCAAGTCAGGCTGAAGGCGTGAAATTGGGTCGTGAATCCAATTTCAGCCTAAGCAAAAGGAAAGAAAAAATCCTCAAGTGTGACACATCATCATCAGGCACAGAATTTCCTCTAACATGATCTCGCCAATTATTGAAGCAACACCCGATCGACCCTCGCTGGCAGTACATATCTCCGTGAGCAGCGAAACTACTGGGGGGGGGGGGTTGAAGACAAGTTTTCCCCCAAAAACCACGTCCTCAAGGATCTCCCTTTTCGAACCAATGCACGATTCCACCTTGATCAACCACGCCTGCAAGAGCCTGTCGCACTTCAACCCTAAATACTCCAGGCACATCCGGCCCAGAACTAACACAACTATATCCCAGGAAAAATCACCTATCTCTCCATATCCCAAGAAATCCTAAATCACAATATCCACATGTATCCCAGGAAAATTCACTTATCTCTATCCACATATATCCCAGGAAAATTCACTTATCTCTATCCACATATATCCCAGGAAAATTCACTTATCTCTATGTCCACATATAGCCCAGGAAAAATCACTAGCAAGGAAATTCCTCTGTACCATGGCAATGCGCAGGTCCACTTCAGACAATAACACTGACCATTTACATAACCCACTAAATATTTTCACCTTATTGAAAATTAAAATTACAATTTAGACTCTTTTTGTAAAAACAAGAAAATTTAGGCCAAAGAAAAGAACAATTAATACTGGAACTGGTGAGCAAAAGTGTGTCTTCTCAACCCATGATGTTCATTCTTTTTGTGAAATACTAAACTTGAGAACAAAAAATACTTTAACTTCTATTCTACACATATCGCATCCTGGTGAAAATTCCCTACTCAGAGCCCTCTGCCCTAGGACAAGTTCCCGGCTTGCCCTAAGATCACCCCTTTCCAATGGGAGATTAACACTCATCTGGAGCATGTAAAATACTGGTCCTCAAATAACACACCTACCATTTTAATTTCGACACTCAACACTCCAAGAATGTAAACAGCACTTTAGGTTTCCAATTTCATCACACTGTAATATGTTCCCAAAATTCCAATATAAATCATCCCATAATTTATCTTCACTCATAAAAAAAAAATAACTCAACGCTGTAAAAGGCTAGAGAAAAATGTTTACAATTATTTCATCACCCACGGCATCACAATAACACTGCTTTTCAATTGAAAAGCAGTGCCCAACTAAACTATTATCACATGCCCAACTAAACTATTATCGATGCACCAAAATTTACTGTGCTCAAACATTAAACCAAATTTTTCCGATACTTTAAAATTTACTGGCCTGGGAAGTTGCTACAATACCAGACATGACAACACCAAAAAAAAAACAAAACATAAATGAAAGCATTTTCAACTCCCCTCTCTTTTTTTCTGAACTCATGCCTGAGGAACTAATAAATCTTAATTTTGAAAACTGAACGACAACAATATGGGGACATCTGTCCCACATCCAGCTAACCTAAAAAAAAAACCAGAAAATTTCTTCCTTTTTTTTTTTTTTTTTTTTTTCCGCAGAACTATAAATTTGATTTCACACTGCTGACCCACTCGTTCAACAATTCCGCAGCGGTCACAACATTATACAAAAAAAAATCGAGAAAGAATTTACCTTCTGGGCTGGGCATGAACAACTCTTGTTTCAAATAAAAAAAAAATCTTCTCGTCACACTGTCAGTGTTGATCCTCTCTTCGCCTCCAACAATGTCTTTCTCTTTCTTTTTGGACACAATGTGCCCGAGCACTTCACCTGAACACAGGGAAACAAAAGACATCCCGAAGCTGGTGATGATGGACCCTCTCAGAGGGAGTAATTCTCCCTTGTCCTTTTCGATGCCCATGGCTCTACCCTGGTAGGAATTTGGTCGGCTGCATTGGAAGGTGGACGGCAAATGCATCGGAGGTTCCCTATTCTTTATCCATCAGCTCTCACGAGAATGCTTAGAAGTGCATCGGTGATCATCTTTCGCGGCGCCCCGAGGAGGTCTCGTCCTACGGTGGTCCTGTCCTTTCTTCATAATTTCTTCCACCTCTTTTCATTTGGTGGAATCAGTGAGCAATTCATCGCAAGCCCTGAGCTCCTTTTTTTCTCTTTTTTTTTGTAACTAACCATGAACCTGACAAGTCCCCACGCTAGAAGACCGTCGCTACTAGGCTCCTTTAAGCTTTTTACCTCGATGTCAAATCATGGTGGTCAGCAAATGCTCTCCCCACCAAAAGGCAAGGAGAGACTCGACTGTCCCCTCTTTCTCCCGGCCAGCAAGAGGACAAGAACAAAAGTGACTGAGACAAGCGTCTCAAAGTGTCAAAGAAGTCTCGCGTGTTGGAAAAAAATGCTGACCCCTGATTGGCTGACCTTTTGCATGGCAACAGCGGAATTTCTCTCCCACGCCTCGAGTGACCCTCGACCTTCACTCAGGCATCGTTGCAGCGTCCAACACTCTCCACAAAAAAATATGTTACTAGGCACGTACATCCTCTGGTCGGCCAGGGGAAGATGAACTTGACCTTCAACACGTAGGGATTAAGTGATTTCCCATGTGCAGCTGCGACTAGTTTCTAAAAATAGAACAGCACCAACCCCTCTAAGAGCATTTTCGGCAACATTTTCTGATCGACAACTAAGACCGAACCCTTAAAATGGCCGATCTGAAAGAAGATTATCTTTTCTCACAACTCTCTTTTTTTCCCCCCTCATTCCGTGATGTTAAACTAAAATTAATTTTGATTCTCTGAGGTGCACACCTACTCGCCTTTTCCTATCGCGATAAAAGAACAGATAAAATAATTATCTTCAAAACCCCAAAGTCAGTTAAATCAAATATTATTCTCTTTTTCTTTTTTTTTTTCAACATGAAATTTTGTTTTCCTGGCTGTGATTAAGACAAGCGAATTTTGTGCACGAATTCCCCTGCCTTTCAACCAGGAATTTTCTTCTAACGTATGTCATGGGAGAAAATTTTGCATTAATTAATCTCTGATAAAGCAACAGAAAGATTGATCAGGTCTCTCTGAAATTCACCAGAGGTTAAAATTTTCGCCATGACACGAACGTTACAGCGCGTATTTACAGCAAACCTGCTTTGCATGTTCCGAGGGGCGCTACTAGCGCCACACGTATGCGCCGAGCGCCAAATTTGCATAGACGTCATCTTACAGATGTACTCTCACCGTCTACTAACTGTCGTTTATCTAACACAACCCCTTCTTGGTGTTGGGATTTTTTTCCATCAGTTTATTTCGGATTTTGCTTTGAGGATTAACGGCAACAATGAGCAAAACGTTTGGCTATAAGCGGTCGTCTGTCCCTAATTTGGGACCACTGGTTACAGGGAAGACACAGGACTATCCGAGAGGCGCACAACACATGCCTTATTCGGTGCTCGAGACTATATAGGGAGACTGATGAGACACCCGCGCGTCAGACCACACGCCAACCGGTGAGGCTGTGAGGCTTGCTTCGGTTTATGTTTTGCTTCGCTTAAGGATAAAAAGTGACGCTCAGGCAGCCGAGCGGACGGAGGCACGGGCCAGTGGCTCATTATCCGATTTGTGCCCGTGACAGAGTCCCAGATGAAACATGAGTAGGGAACTTGTCCAACGGGTCGGCTTTGGCCCCTTCCTCGAACCCGTGGAATTAATTTAGGGAAGGGTGACTGTTTACAGAGGTAGATGATCACAGGGACATTATACCCCGAAACAACAACAAAAATGTGCACAATCTAAGGAAGACGAGGCTGTACAGCATTTTGATCAAAGATGATCCGAAAAAAATATGCCAAATATGTAGGCATCTCAACGTGTGAGCTAGGGTACGTTTCATTTCAAAACACCAGCTTGGAATTTTTTTCTATCCCTTAGCCATCGATGCAACATCTTCAACCAGTAGCATCGTAACATGTTTGGATCACTATTTGAACTGCATGGATATTTGTCTTTTTCCAAGGTTTCATAATCTTTCAAGTTACACCCATCGTCAAAAGAAATAGTTGCACCCAGAAGGAAGCAACCGACAGGAATGAAACTTGGTGGGTGGGTTTGACATCGTAAGACATGCAAATGATTCAAGTATCACGCTCAGCCGCGCATGTGACGCAAGCAAGGAGGGGTAGTAGCGCTGTGCCTGACCGGCTATATAAGGTCGTCTCGTTGCGTGTGCTTGCCATTCTGACTCGTGCTGTTGTGTTGGTTGCATCATTTAAAAGTGAAGTATACCTCAGAGAAAGGTTCAGAAGCAACTCGAGCAGTTGGAGGAGTTCGAAAGCGGCTGCGTCGTCGGGCTCTGGGAAGCGGATGGTCGTATCTCCACCGTATTGCGCTCCATACCGGTCGTGCGGATATCACCATAGCACGCTGTGGGCGGCAGTGGATAAAACAAGGCACGCAGAAGCGACAGGAAGGGTCTGAGAGACTTAGACGAAATACGGAGAAAGTGAGGACGAAGACCGTTACGACGACTTCCCTTAACACCATTGCATCGTCACCAAAGACTTCAATGGTGTCGTGCCAGACTATCATGGAGCCACTCAGAATGGCAGCGAGTGATCTTCAGTAACGAGTTCCGCTTTTTTCTTGATAGAGACGACCAACGAATACCTGTATGGAGGCATCGTGGTCAGCGCCAACATGAACGGTTCGTTGTCGAGCGTCACACGTTCAGAAGGCATGGTGTGGGTTGCAATTGCCTATGATGCCAGATCACCTTTGGTGTTCATTTCAGGCACTTTGACAGCCCAAAGTTACGTTAATGAGGTCCTGCAACCAGTGGCCCTACTTTTTCTGAACGCTCAATCCAGTGAGATTTTCCAACAGGACAACGCTCGTCCGCATACTGCTTCTGTCTCGAGAGCTTGCCTTCAATGCACTGACACTCTGCCATGGTTAGCCGCTTCGCCAGACCTATCGCCGATTGAAAATATGTGGGATGCTATTCGACGCGCTATCCACACTACACACCTACTGCACAGTCTGCACGAACTACGTGAGAAGATTCAAGCTTCATACGATGGCTTGTCGCAGGACACCATTAGGAACCTGTACAACTCCACGCAGAGACGTCTGACATGCTGTGTGAGCAAATATGGCGGCCCCGCCCCGGTGGCGCTGTGGTCTAAGCGATGGACTCTGATCATTTGTCTGAAAGGGGTCCGGGTTCGAATCTCGGTGAGGCATGGATGTTGTGTCTGTCTTAGGGCACTGTCTCTCTCCCTTCCCTGGAACCAGTGACCCTAAATTAGGAACGAGAGACTGCTTATAGCCCATTGAGTTGCTCATGGTGGTAGTTAAACCTCCAATAAAAAAAACAAAAGAAAATGGCGGCCCGACGTCATACTGAATGACACTACTTATTGGCGTGTAGCTCAATAAATATTGCCCATATCAGTCTCAATGTTTAATCTTTTATTGTTCCTGGTAATTTTTACCTTCCCTTCCTCCCAAATACCATTGCAATTCTATACATCCTTCTGGGTGCAACTATTTTTTTAACGACGAGTGTACTTCTCAGCAGTTTAATTAGCTTATATAAAACTCAAATAGCCGCCCCGGTGGCGCAGTGGTCGAAGGCGCTGGTCTCTGATCATTCGTCCGTAAGGGGTCCGGGTTCGAATCCCGGTCAGGCATGGATATTGTGTTTGTCTTACGGCACTGTCTCTCTCCCTTCCCTGGAACCAGTGACCCTAAATTAGGGACGGGCGACTGCTTATAGCCCATTGAGTTGCTGACGGTGGTCGTTAAACCTCCAACCAAAAAAAAAACTCAAATAGGTGATGGCATTAGAAATCCGAAACGTTCTTCCTTTATCTTTTTTGCTGTTAATACTGATGCTTAGAGGGTATTATGAATTCCGGCTTGTAAACCCTAGTTTAACGGATGCATTTGTGAGAATATTTTTTGTTAAAAAGACTAATTTGTGCTATCAAAGATATCTGAACAGAAATAAAATGAGAATCATTAACCATTTTTTATAGAATTTTCAGAAGTGTTGCAGGTTGTGAAATGACAGAAATGTTGAATTACTGCTACACATTGCTGTTATTTAGAGGGGTTGGACAAAATTTGAACACCTTGGAAATAGGAAATATGTCTTTATTACAATGAGGAGTTAGGCTACCATTTGACTCTAATACAGCTTCTAGCCTTCTTGGGTTAGATTCATACAGCTTTTGAACAGTCTACAGTGGAATGTTGTTCCATTCGTCGATCAAAATCGATTATCTTCATGAAAAAATGGCATCATTGTTAGGAAACAGCATTTGGACCAGAGGATTCACTTGTTCACCTAGAATGTCCAAGTACTCGTTGGCAGTAACCCGACCGCGTAGGGTTAATGATGGGAGCCAGCCGCGCGAACACCAAGATATGGCAGCCCAAATCATCACAAATCCACCCTCATATTTGATAGTCGGAACTAAGCATTCTGAATTGTACGCTTCCTTGGGGGCTCTATAAAAAAACCCGACCTTCTACTAGAAGTAATGTAAATGAGGACTCGTCGGACCATATCGCACGGTTCCAGTCATCAGCTGTCCAGATTTAATGCTCATGACAATCTTTTTCGCATTGTAGCTTGGTTTCTGTGATTTAAATTTTAGCAATTGCAGCTCTTCCATGAATATTGGCTTTGTAAAGCTCTCTGCGGACTATTTTTTGTATGAAAACAAGGTCTTCTAGGTAGAAATTTAGTGTTGAAGTAGTTCTGTGTTATTTGGATACTATCCTTGTTATTGTTCGACAGTCCCTCTCATTTAGTCTTGGTTTTCGCCCACTATTCTTCTTCGCCGATGAAGTTTTACCATGGCCGTCCCGGTGGCACAGTGGTCTAAGCGCTGGATTCTGATCATTCGACCGAGTTGGGCCCGGGTTCGAATCCAGTGAGGCATAAATGCCAGCTTGTCTTCCCTGGTACCAGTGACCCTAAATTAGGGACGGGCGACTGTCTGTAGCAAGTTGAGTTGCTCACGGTGGTCGTTAAATCCCCAATAAAAAAAGTCTTGCCATGCTTTGTATACGTAGCCATAAACGTGGAGACTGTTGCTCTTGAAACATCAAACAATATGGCTGTTATGGCTACAGACGCTCCTGCTAAACAGGTTTCCACGATTTGTCCTCTTTTGAAGTCAGACATTTCACCAATTTCACAGATCGCTTGTATGAACCGCTGCTGGACACAACTTGTACTACACTGTGTAACGTACCAGGAGATGTGACGTACCTGCCCGAAGGACGCACACGACATAAAGGCAGATAGGAATCAGAATAAAACGTCCGCGTAGCTCAATTGGTAGAGTGACTTATTCCGGAATGAGGGGATCCGGGTTCGAATCCTGGCGCGGATAAAAATGACGGAGAAATTTACTTCGCTATAATGGCGCCCGCACTATCCGGATGACCCGACCGTTCAAAATCTCGCAATGGTGTGATGTTCTTTCCACACCGCGAGATAGGGAAAATCAGAGAATCCCTTCTCCAGCACTTCGAAAAAAAATAAAATAAGGGGAGATGATGTAACGTACCAGGAGATGTGACGTACCTGCCCGAAGGACGCACACGACATAAAGGCAGATAGGAATCAGAATAAAACGTCCGCGTAGCTCAATTGGTAGAGTGACTTATTCCGGAATGAGGGGATCCGGGTTCGAATCCTGGCGTGGACAGAAATGACGGAGAAATTTACTTCGTTATAACTGGGAAACAACCTAGAGACTATATATAAAGAAAAGATATTAAAAAAATAATCACAATTTTTTTTACAGTGTAACCTACACGAATAACATGAACCCCTGTAATCATGGTGCTCACATTTTGTCCACTCCCTGTATATTTGGACCTTTATTTCCCCCAATTCCCATCGATGTCATTGGCTTTAACTTTCTAGATAAGGAGAAGAAAGAAAGGAAGAATCACACGAGGGTCAGTACCGTCGTGTGTTTAGTGCTCAGTGAGAGTGGAAGAACTCACAAAAACGGATTATCCTACCCTTCTCCAATTGAAAAAGCGGTCAAAAGGAAGGCGAATGCTAAACAACCATGACGTCCAAATGTAAGACTTGCCGCTACAAAGTCCACACGCCCGAGAACCGACTTTAGAGGAATGAATTTCTTCGAGCTGCTATCATTAAATAAGAATACTTATGTTATTTTAAATTAAATACTTCAGTAGACAGATGAGAAAAATTACGAGTTGCATTAATGAAAAAATGTCAATGCGTTCAATGTCTGCTAATATATTTCTTCTCATCAATATTAAATTTAGTGGCGTAACAAAGCTGAATTTCGGTATTTCCGGTAGATTTCGTTGCGTTCTAAAATTTTGCTCAAAACCACGTCGCAGGAAACGTTGCAAATAGAAGTTACTGGGAAAAATAGCAGTGATGGAAATTCCTGTCATTCTCACTAACCTTGTAGGGATAAAGGTATGGTTCAAAAACGGAGGAGTTTATGACTATTTATATGGGTCGCCCAAATGAAAGTGAGCGTCGTTGTATAATTACACAGAGCCATGCATTTGCGCCTGTAGATGGCGTGTCAAATCAGGAAGCACGCTGTTATCAGCGGTACGTGTCTGTGTGCTGTTTGCACATGCGGCGGCAAGTTGACTACGTAGGGTCGTGATATGGATTCATCCAAACAGTCCCAGTGGGCAGTTATGCAATTTTTGACGGCAGAAGGTGTTATTGGAGCCGAAATTTATCGTCGTATGAAGGATGTATATGGGAATGAGTGTTAGTCACGGTGTATAGTGTTTCACTGGTGTAATGAATATCGTAAAGGACGTGTAAGCACGGAGGACATGTCGAGACCTGGGCAAGCATACGTGGCCATCACCATGGAATCGATTGCTGCCGTGGACAACCTTGTGAAGGAGAACCGACCAATCACCACCTGCGAGCTTGCGGCAACACTGTCCGTGAGTAAGGGAACTGTTAACACCATTCTTCATCGCCGATCGGGATACAGCAAGGATTGTGCACAATGGCTCCCCAAGCATCTCCAGGTGGAGCAGAAGACTAGGCAAATGGATGATTGCCTGGAGCATCTGCATCGTTATCACGCAGAGGGTAGATAGTTTCTTTCAAAGATTGTGGCTGCAGATAAAATTTGGTGCCACCACTTCGATCCGGCCACTAAACGGATGGGTATCGAATGGCGGCATCTTAACTCTCCACGTCCAAAAAAAGCTCAGTCGTGCTTAAGAGCTGGAAAAGCGATGCTCATCGTTTTCTTCGACGAGAATGGCCCATTTTTGTTGGATTGCCTGGACGCAGGCAGTACGGTCAAGGTAACCACATACTGCGATACGTTACGCAACCTCAAAATGGCCAAAAAGCGGAAGCGACCCGGTATGTTATCAAATGGGGTTATTCTGCTGCACGACAACGCACGGCGGCATGTGGCAACAGTGTGCGAGATTTGCTGTAGAGCTTCTGCTGGGAGGTCCTTGACTATCCCCTATAGCCACGATCTGTCGCCCTGCGACTACCACATCTTCGGGCCACTGAAAAAAGCTCTCAAGGGCCGCCGGTTTGCTAACGACGCTGAGGTCCTGCACGCCGTTGAAGACTGGTTCCACAGCCAACCACGGACGTTCTTCGTTCAGAGTATCCACAATCTCATGCCCACTAGGACACTTGCTTGAACCGACATGGCGACTGTGTGTAGCAGGTATGAAGCCCATGTATCACTCTTACTTCCTGTATGTTCACATATTCCAACCTATAAACCCTTACGGCAAAAAAAGAAAAAGAACTGACAATATCAGTTTCATTTGGGCGACTCTTATACTATAAGAGTTATATCACACAAATTTGTCGCTTGCTGAGCAGTTGTTTAAAAAAAGACCGGGGTAAGCGCTGAGTCGGCGAAACAGCCGCAGGGTGAGCAAATTGCACTTTTTTTACCATCAGAGCCGCTGCCGTTCGCACGAGAATTACAGTACATGCTCTTTTATTACAGTACATGCTCTTTCTCTTTTAATGTTTTGTATGTAATATTTTGCTCTTGCAACATAAAATGATTCTATTTCTGTTCAAATTTTGTCATTAACCGGAAACTGTATTTCATATACTTTCACCTAATGTTTAGGAACTAAACGCTGTTGCTGCTACCACTGTCACCTATGTGCTGTCGTCATTTTGAATTCCTACTTGATCGTTGTCATCAGCCGCAACTTCAATTTCCTTCGTTCTCTTTCTATCAGACACTAAACGTCGTCCCACTGGAAACCATCCTTCACTCTCGGATTTCTTTTCCACTCCAGAAAATCAGCTCCAAGCTTACCGACCTTCAGGGTCACAAAAAGAATTCACTGCCGCTAACTTCTTTTCCTTCCCAAAACTCAGCCGTTGTTATAACACTCGTTTTATTTGTATTCTACCTATCTTGATTCTTTGTATACATAAGATTCTTTTTAAGTAGGCTTTGTTTTCTTTCAGAACACGAGAAAAGATCTGCTTGTTTCAGTTTCTTTCGTCTGAAACACATTTCGCAGACAGCTTTGTGACAATGTACGAAATCGAGAACTAGCAGAGTTATAGATGTTTTACTGTTTAAACTGGGGATTTCTTTTTGAACGCGATGTTAGGATCCTTGAACAGGACAAAAGATTTTATGATTTCTCTAAATAAAAGGTACATACTTTCATATGGACACTAAAATATGTATTTCCTTATGCTAAAAACAACTTTCATTTCCTTTAAGTCCAATTTACTACCATTTAGATCTTCCTTTGCACACGGTTAGGATACTCAGAAATGCTTCTGTCCACATTGCTTGTCTAACTAATCGACATATAAAATACTTGAACGAAGTTCTCATCATACAAACGTCGAACTGTCTTTACTCGTAGATTGGAAATAGTTCGCGAGAAGCGGAATCTCATTTATTAATAGCGTGAATCTTAGATATAATTACAACAGCAAAATTACTTCCATATTCGTTGAAACATAAAAAGAATGTATGTCCGGAAAGCGCTGTACAATTGGGAAACCACTTAAACACTTCGTCATCAGTTATAAAATGACATCGAGCTGTGTTGCCACCGTTCTTAAGCAGCCTTGTTCAAATAACAGGATGGTATAAAGAAACCAGCTCCTCCGTAATTAAAATTAGGAGTATGTAAAAGTTTCCGCCGTTTTAAGAAGAAAGGAGACAGGAACAATCAAGAAACCGGTACACATTTATTCAACCAAATATTTGCCGTTAGCATGAATGACCTTTTGCCATTTTTCAGGCAACAAGTAAATGCCCCTGTGATAGAAGGACTCATGTTTTGAGCTGAAGAACGCAGTAACCAAATTTTCCACCTCGGGAACTGTGGTGAACCGCTGTTGGGGTTGGACATGTTACATAGAGCGAAGCATATGAAAATCTGAGTGTGCAATATCCGGGGAGTAAGCCGGATGCGGTAAAACCTCCCAGTGTAACTGTTCAAGGGTTGATTTCGTGGTGGCATCGACATCTGGTCTGGCATTATCGTGTAACAGGATGACTGGGCGGCGTCCTTTATTTGTCCATGGGCGTTTTTGCTCGATTGCGGCGTTCAGTTTCATCAACTGATCGCTGTATCGTTGTGCGGTGATTGTGTCACTCGGTTTCAACAGTTCGAAGTGCAGCACTCCACGCATATCCCAACACACACACAACAGCACCTATTCCCCGTGGATATCCTGTTTTGCAGTGGATGTTGATGGCTTGCCTGGGTCGACTCAGGATCGCATGCGCACGGGGTTGTCGCAATAGACCCATTTTCGTCCCCTGTGACAACCTTTCACAAGAAATTCTTCCCTTGAAACCTTTTCAGCAACGACATGGAGATGCCCAATCGTTGACCAATATTACGCTCTGTTAAAGTATGCGAAATCCACTTACCAATCTTCTGGATCTTTCCCAAGGCCTGCAGACGCCGTATCACCGTCGATTGAGCCACTTTCAAACGTTTCGCCAATTGCGTTGTCGATTGTGTGGCATCCTCTTGCAACAGCGATTCCAGCTCCTCGTCTGCGAGTTCCTGCGGTCTACCTGCACGTGACTTGTCTTCCAAGCTTAGATCACCTTTCTTAATCTTGGCAAACCATTCTCGACACTTCATCTCACCCATAACCGTTTCGTCATACGCCTGACATATTGAACAATATGCTTCACTCGCACTTTTTCCTAAATTAAACATTAATAACAAACAGTGCCGCAAATGAACTTTATCGAGCGCTATGCTTGGGTTCATGCACGAACTGACAGCACGGGTCGTCGGCCGGTTAGAACCTTACAGAGCCCGCTAGCGGGGGAAGCGGAAACATTTGCATACTCCTAATTGTAATGCGATACTGCGCTCCAGTATGGTGGTTGCATATGAATTTGTGGAATCTATGGAATTTGAGTTTGGATTGCTCTGTAGCAGTTGAAACCGATAAAACCCTCTGCGTCAGTCGATAGCATAGAGTTTTACAGTATACCCAATCCACAGGTTTCTGTGTTCCACACAAACAATATGGATTTACTCAAACACGTGTTATATCATCCGGAAGTAACGGGCACATCGTTTACCTAAAAAATTCCTGCAGCTGTTCGGACAAACTCAAGTTAGGGGTTCGTTGGTAATCCTCGATTGAATACTGCTAACTCTAAACAAGGAATTAAATGGCCCGACATGTAGCCCAAGGGAGTATGGGTAGATTTTTGCAAGAAGGAATTTCTGCTTGTAATCTAACGGCTTTACGCGAATTCCGAACAACTGCGGGAGTTACCCAACTATGAACATGCCGTTTTATACACATTTGGTGATATCAGCACGATTGGTTTTTGGTGATGTGGGAATTACAGTGCAGCGATACAACAACAAAGCACTATTACAGGGCTGTCAACAAGATTTCTTTTAGTGTCCTTTCGCGTGGGTTCGTCAGGTGTTTGGTGTAAGGTACAGAGGGTGAGTCGAAAGTTTTGCAATATTTGCATAAATGCATGTGCTGCGGCGGACATGTTACGTGTCTGAACTAGTTTTAGTCGCGCACTGCAGTCAGTAGAAAGGGATATAAAGTGGTAGTTGTTGCTGTGAACAGCATTGCATGTCGTCGTTCTGTCTGTGGTTGGAACTCCTAAAAGATGAACAGCCGCAACCGGCTAAATAGGAAACCATTGCTTTACGAGCTTGAACTCGGACATAACGCTGCTCAAGCAACACGAAACATTTGTCTTGCAAAAGGGGAAGATTCCGTGGATCACATCGCCGCAATTAGATGATTCAAGAAATTCCACTCAGGTGACAGAAACCTCGACGATCAGCCAAGGTCAGGTAGGCCGCGAACCTTGGATATGGAGGCTGTGCGCCAGGCCGTAAAGGCAAATCCGACAACCAGTACTCGATTATGAGGCGAGCTGGGCATATCACAGAACAACGTGGTTTGTCACCTTCAGGACCTCGGCAAGGTCTAAAGGAGCTGTCGCATTGTCCCTCACGAAATGACGTCAGCTGAAGCAAACCGCCGAGTGGAAGTGTGCACGAAATTCTTAGAAAACCCACTCGATGTACGTTTCATCAAGAGAATTGTTACGTGCTATAAAAAGTGGGTCTATTTCCGTAATCCTAACACACAACGGCAGTGGTTGATCCCGGGCCAGCTTCCTGAACCTGTTATCAAACGTGGGCGCTTCGAGCACAAGGTGATGTTCTGCGTCTGGTGGAATTTCGAGGAGATAATCCATTACGAATTTGTTCCAGACGGTCGGACTTTCAATGCCGACCACTACTCTGAACAGCTGGAGCGGATGTATGCCGTTTTTGAGAAGCATCCGGCGGTGGTGAACAGAAAGCGCGCTCTTCTACACAGGACAACGCTCGGCCTCATACTGCGCGAACGACCCGGGCAAAACACTAGGAACTTGAGGGCATCGAACTGATGCCACACAAAGCATATAGTCTGGACTTTGCCCCGTCGGATTATTACTTGTTCCTGTCTATGACCAACTTCCTTCGCCGGCGGCCATTCAACAACCAGGAGAAGGTGGCAACTGGGGTGAGGGAATTTTTCGCCTCGAAGGACAAGAACTGGTACCGCCGCGAAATCGAAGAACTGGCAGACAGATCGCTAAAGACGGTGCAACACGATGGCCTATACTTTGAATGCTAGTCAGATTTTATCATAAAGGTACGTATGAAGACATAAAGTGATCCAAATATTACAAAACGTTCGACTAACTCTCTGTAAATAATCAGTTCCGGGGTTTTAGCTACTTTTCCCCTTTAAATTGAATGGATTACTAACTAAATGAGAACTCGCTCTTCTGCAGTGGTGCTTTTTATTCAATGCAATATACGCAGAATGTAACGAATATATTTTTGCCCTGATTTATATATTAATATTACATCTAAAGTTGCTGAGTTAATTTCTCTCTCGATCTTCCATCTTGATCATAAAATATCTTTCCTCTGCTCGGAAAGGAGAACAACTCTGTCGCACAGAGAATCACCAAATGCACTTCTATCCTCGCTCCACGACAGCCAGAAACATATCTTCTTTCTCTCCGAAAAATCGCGGAGTTCTTTCCCTAGTTTCTTTTACGTGACCCCTGCTATACAACCCTCAGATCAGTTCCATGTCACTGTCACTCTCTCTCATACCTTTGAATCATCGGTCTTCATTAGCATGACATTCGCACGTGTGAGATCATCATTGCGCCTTCCTCTTTCGTGTGAGCTATTGTTCGGTGCACATCCTTGTGAAAAATTGCATGAATCTTGAGAAGTCCAAATGGGCTAAGTGTTCGCAACTCTCCCACGGAAGTGGTCATAAAACCACTTCGACCAGAACTTCATGAAGGGATGTTGAAGAAGTGCTCTCCGGATGCAGGAATGGTCCGCATCCCTCTCCTCTTTAACAGCTAATAGCTACATAAAGGCACCGTCTCATTGTCGTAAAACACTAACGAAGAAGGTACGCATTAAACTCATGTTACTGCTAAAAAGTTATTAGTGCTAACTCCTGCTGAAACTAATGGGATGACGATAACAGTACCTTTTATGCCCAAACTGCGTGCGCTAAACATTAGGCATTCGCGGTGGTCTCAAGAAAGCGAGTCCTGCCTCTCAATGACCTTAAGGCTACACGTTGTCTGTCGTCCTGTTGCTACACTCATTTGTAAGAAATCTAAATATTTTATTGCTTTCCTTTATTTGAAATGATATTTATTTTAACATACAGACCAGAATTGCATGTTGGTTGGTTGTTGGAATTTTCTCGCACAAAAGGCATGAGAAGAGCCATGGAATCCCAACTACATGATTAATGTTGAAACCGCAGAATTAGATATATTTGTCATTGTTCGACACTTTCTAGATACTGCAGCGTCTAAGAATATTTCCGCGGTTTGGATACTGTTGTATGTGAAATATAATCGGCTTACAAGTTAAATTAATTGAAATTGAGGGTAGAGTGGGAACCTGTCTCGTTAAAAACAGTAGTCAGTAAGATTCAGTCTTTATAAATTGTTCATCCGACACCGCTGGGGTTTGATCCCGGCGATGTCGGATGAACAATTTTTCAATTGCTATGCGCTGGTTATAATAACGTGGACAGAGCGATATAATCGTCTATTTGCATTATCTCCACGCCTTTATAAAATCATTTTTAGTTTGAAATTTCCTTTGGTGATATTACTTATCTTTTTCTTCTGGACAATAATAAAATTAAAATCGTTAAATGAGAAAAACTGTATCTTGATATGAAGTACACAAAATGGTATCTAAACTGGTGCCTTTTAGAAAAATACAGTACAGTGAAACCTTTCTAGCAAGGTAATCCACGGTTCTGTAAAAAACGACCGTTTTGAAATAGGGCCGCCGAATAGTAGTTCAATTTGCCAAAATATCTCCCATTCCCACTTAAAAACTGAAAAAAACAATGACGTAAGGTGTTCAAAACATACGTACATTGTCGCAATCGGGAGCTCCTACCAGATGTTCCCCCAAGGAAATGGAAGGTAAAGAGATGCGGAACGCTATAGCAGCATTACTGCGGTTCAGCTTCAAAGCCACTGCTATTACTCCCTCTTTCTGCTTCCCTAAAGTCAGCGATGTTTTTTTTTGCGATCTGGAGGGACTATCAGTTCCGCCGAAATAATACAGCCGATATGTGAGAATACTAGGTTCGTTGGAATGAAGAGTATGAACTTTTCCATGGGCTTCACGCTTACATTTAGTATAAAGATCAAACACACACATGCGTACCCTCGCTAACAGAAAACAATACTGTCTGCAAACAAAATTATAAGAACTTTGCAGACCCCAAGGACCACCAACCATTTACAAACCCCTGAAGGATGGTAACAGAGAGAGAAAATGAAACAGGCGTTTCATATTGCTACGCCCTGGGGCGCCCGACTATCGAATAAAAATAGCATTATGAATTTAGATGTCAGGATGTCAGGCGTTTACTGACGACCCGGAGGTAAACATCAGAATTTCGAATAAATATTTGTGAGCTCTTTATCGCCGAAATCTTACAAGTATTTATATATTGGTAAAAAGAATTTAGCCTACAATTCAGCTAATCAAAACCAAGAAATTCTTCTGGCACTCATAAATCATTCACGCAACTTCAGGACTGGCACAAGACAACAGACATTTAATCAATTAAAACGAAACAGATAATGATGAAGACGTCTTTATACAGAGGAGGAAAGAGGGGCGTAAGATAGACTCGCCCCTTTCGAAATAGCTCATAGGCTGAATTTATCATTGAAGTTCAATGATTATTCATTAGCATATGCTGCCCGGCTTTACACAGTTCTCAGCCGACGAAAGTCTATTGGCTGACAGCAGCCAATTTATTCATAACTGGCATGCATAAAAAATATACAGTACTTACAGTTATGCAGCTTTGTTAGGTATCCATATTTGATGCACTCATTTATGTTTACTAGATAGCACACCTGTGTGACGCCACTCCCATTTAAGAGCGCGCACTATGACCAATGGAAAGGAGAGTCGAAACCCATCTTCCACTTACGCTCGTGCATTGCATTTACCTGTATGAAGCCACCTACGCATCTATGCGCCCTAATGTCGAGGTCGAACGAGGCCGCTGACGGGATAGCAGTATCCGTCCGTTTGTCCCAAGGTGATTTGCTTTACATCACAGGTCGTTCATCTCTACCACTCGGGGCTGCAATAGAATTATCTCTGAAAATCTGCTCTGTAGCTCCACTTCAGTATTCCGGCATCCACCAGATTCATTACTGGCCAGCATTTAAGGTTGCTACTTCTGCAATGTCCTCAGCCTCCTAATAACAAGAGCTTAGCCGAGAGAAATTACTTCGCATCTCTCCAGCCTTACGTGCAATCTAGCACCAGGAAAATGACATCTATAATCCCCATTTCCTCACGGTAACCTTAACCGTTCCTCCAGCTCTTTGCTCAGCTGGCCAACTCCAAGCAGAATCTTTTCTGCTCACGCAAAACACCGCGCCGCGAGATCGCCTTGGTTCCGTACGAGTCCAGTCCTTTTCCTTCACGGACTTGTACCAGAGTAATCTTTTTTGGCCATTGACATTTCGCCAACAAATTCCTTGCTCTGTCTTTAGAGGTATGTTTTAACTCTCGTCAATTTTATTGCTTCCTAAAAGCATTCTGCACGATGAAGATGTTAAGAAATGCATGTCTCTGCATTCGGAATATGTGTGTGGGTTGGGGGGGTTCGGTTCTCGAGCAAGTAGGCAAACACATAACTTAATTGACACTTTTTTGTCCTGCCAAGATTTGGATTAGAAAACGCCATCACTTTCCGATCGGGATGACGCTAATCGCTTACTAAGAATGAATGATCAGATTTAGAGGATTTTAGGATGGGAGTGTAGGACCCCAGGTCTTAAACAACCCTTAGAAATAGGAAGCTAGGAGATTTGGGCTAGAGTGCCGGATAGGAAAGTAACACGGAAGCGAAGTAGAAAGCGGGAGGAAGACGCCCTTATTTATTACCGGCGGGGGGGGGGGGGGAAGTGCCCGGGGTCCGACGGCTTAACGTGCCCATCCGACGCACGGCGGATATTTAGTGGATCGAGCGTTCGTACCTGCCTGGGATCGAACCTGAGGTCCTTTCCGTGGCAGTCACGAACGTTGTCCACTAGGTCACCCGCGGCCCTCGCTTACTAAGCGTCGACCATTTAACATTTATATGGGCCTCCCACCTTGTCGACCGACGCGCTTAGACGGCGAAGCATTGCGTTCGCCACACCAGACTACCAGCACTCACTTCAGATTTCTCCCTTCCAAGAAAAGGGTTCTTATCTTTTTTCTCTTTCGCAATGAGGAAAACCACTAGCTGTTAGTTTTTCAACCAACAATTAACGCTGTACTCACCTCTTGCAAAACCAGCAAATCGAATTAATTACCGCACCCGAAGTCATCACAATGTTTTTAAATTCACCGTCATTTAGTTATGTTTGTAAAACTTCCTAAACAAGATTTTTCTATAAGTTTCACATGTTGATGACCGCGAAATGCAGGTGTATTTCCTTATGCTTTTAAAAAACGGCTGTCCGCCCCGGTGGCGCGTTGGTCAAAGCGATGGCTTCTGATCATTTGTCCGAGATAGGTCCGGGTTCGAATCCCGTGAGGCATGGATGTTGTGCTTGTCTTACGGCCATGGCTCTCTCCTTTCCCTGGAACCAGTGGCCCTAAATTACGGACGGGCGACTGCTTATAGCCCACTGAGTTGCTCACGGTGGTCATTAAATCTCCAAAAAAATAAAACAAAAATGGCTGCCCTTGGCCGCGTCCTGCAGGTGCCCGCCAAGTAAAGGTCTCATATGCATTGTTTCTATTGGTAATAGCATCTGGTCAGCCCAAAACTGCCCGCTTTGGGAGGTGACCGCGGATTGCGAGTGACTTCCAACACAGGTTTCACTGTATATCCATTTAATGGGTCCAGTGCAATATAAAACAAAATAACCGCCACAGAAGCAAATTGTAAGAACACCCAATAGGAATAAAACACGTGTCTTCCCCACTTACGTACGCAACGATGATGTTGAGATGGCTTTGTGAGCAGCTCACTGCAAAGGATTCAGACATATACAAAACGTAGATAGTTGCAATATGAGAAAGATTTATGATGTCAACGTCTTTGAAGTAGGCATGATAGTGGGAGCCAGACACGTAGGTGAAAGCTTCTTAGAAACGGCAAAGCTTCTCGGCTGTTCATGAACACCTACATCGAGACTGCACAATGAGTGGCGCACAAACAATAAAACAAGCAGTCAGTGGTTTTCTTGTTGGCGGAAACTTCCGGCTGGTGCTAAAATTATGGGCTGGCAACAGATTATAACCTGAGAGTGATCCTTACACCCCAAAATGAAAAACAAAGTTCTAAAACCACTCCCTGAGAAGGATTTGATTATAGCTAATTGCTCGGCAGCCAATTTCTCCACTTTACACTGATTAAGCCTATACACTGCTGGCCACCCAAAATGCAACACAAAGAAGGACACGAGATAGCAAGGCCAGATTTACTGGACAGATAATAACAGATACAAAGATGAAACGATTGAGCTTGCAGGCCCGTGTGACTTGCGGAACATGCAGACATCAATAGTTCGTGTGGCCCCAATGGCTGGCAATAACGGCCGCTACACGCCGCGGCATCAAACGAAAGAGGCTTTGGATGTGGGCTTGGAGTATGTCGGTCCAGGCTGCTTCCACACGTTGCCACAGTTCATCAGGCGTAGCCGCTGGTGGTGCTTGACGGGCCACACGGTTGCCGATCAGCGACCAGATGTGTTCCATGGGCGACATATTGGGAGAACAGGCGGGCGACGGCAGCAGTGACACCTAGTGGGCCATGAAGAATTGTTGCACGATGCGTGCCACGTGCGGGCGCGCATTGTCCTGTTGAAACGTGGCCGCTGGCAGGTCCTGCAGGTAAGGGAGGACTACAGGCTTCAAAACGTCGGAGATGTAGCGGTGGCTGTTCAGTGTACCGGCGATGCGTACCAGAGGGGTGCGGGTGTCATATCCAATTGCGCCCCAAATCATTACGCCAGGCGACGGACCGGTATGGCGATGCATAATGCTGGCGTCATACAGTCTCTCGTCGCGGTGCCGCCACAAGCAGATCCGACCATCGTGGTGTTGCAGGCAGAAGCGGGATTCGTCGGAGACAACAATGTCGTGCCATTCCGTAGTCCAGGTGCGGCGTTTAACAGCCCATTGCCGCCGCACTCGCCGGTGGTGTAACGTCAATGATAATCGGAGCAATGGGCGCCCTGCGACAAGTCCACACTCCTGCAGACGACGTCGAACGGTACGTGCTGACACAGGTTGTTGCGCAACACATCCTAATTCCTGTGCTAACGTTCGTGATGTGGCGGTGCGAGCCGTCATAGCCTGCCGCACAACACGCATGTCCTCTCTTTCGGTGGTGTGCCGCGGCTGCGACAATCGCTCACGTCGGTCAGTCCGTCCCTCTTGCACACACCGAATCCATACTCGCCTCACTATGGCTGGATGTAGTCCCACACGGGCACCGATGTCTTGGTAAGATAAACCGCTGTCGCGATAAGCCACTATTCGTTTTCTGTCGAACTCCGAAACGTGCTGGAATGACTGCCGTATTCTGCGACGAGGCATCAGGAAGCTTCCCACGCACAGGTCGGGCAGCACAACACACTTCCACTGCTTACACTCCGCCTTCTGTGCACCCTTCTTGTAGTGCTTCTCGGTGGCGTGCCAGGCGCACATGATTTGCATATGCCCTGCAATGCTAATCGTTTGCATTTTCTCTCGTGGGCGACGCATGCTGCGAATTTCAGGCCAATCGGATTCTTTCTTCTTGGTGTTGCATTTTGGGTGGCCAGCAATGTATGTTGAAGTAGACTCATCTAGCTTCCCCTTCGATGAGCCTAGATCTCCGGTACTGATAGGTTCTGCATTTTAAAGCTAAATGGAGAAAACTTCTTTCGGCCACTTTTAACACTTTGAACAAATCGCAAAAGGAAAAAAACAAACAAAGCCATATACAAATCGCACTCTGCAGCTTTTCAGTAGCTCGAAAGAGATGAATACAGAGAATGACAAAAAGGGGGAACCGTAGCCGTCACCAATTAGCATCTGGTAACGGATACATCCAACATTTACTCGGAAATAGAATTGGCAATGTTGCTTAGATGGTGGAGATGTACGCTGCTAAATTGAAATTACTGTAGTCTTTATAAAATCTATCTGCCTATTTTGTTGAAGCGCTCGTTTGCCAAATGTGCAACCGCTGAATTTCAAATTTCATGAGTTTGTTATGCTACACATTTTCTAACCATCAGGTAAAACTTTTCACGCGCAAGTTTCACAAATACACATCAGGAGACTAAACTTAGCCTTCCCGGTAGCACAGTGGTCTAAGCGATGGCTTACGACCATTTGTCCGAGATGGATCCGGATTCGGATCACGGTGAGGCATGGATGTTGTATTTGTCATACGGCACTGGCTCTCGCCCTTCCCTGGAGCCAGTGGCCCTAAATTAAGGACGGGCGACTGCTTTTAACACATTGAGTTGCTCACGGTGGTCGTTAAACACTCAAGATAAAAAAAGAGGCTAATCATAATTTTCCAGGTATTCTTCTTGGCAGTACTCAGAATTTATTAATTCCTTGTTTCATTTCTCACCAGCCTTCATAGAACTCTCCTCCTCTGTGTTGTGTGTTGCCGTTCTTTGAGATTTAAAAACATCGACTTAAGGTGAAATTTATCTAAATACGTGGCGTCAATTGAATAAATAAATCCATCGCTCTTTCCACGTTAAGCAACGCACAGCAACCGAAAAATTGTTATTCGGCTGCCGCCGGGGAATTGAATCCCAAATCTCTCGATATCTAACCGAGCGCGTTAGCTTTAAACCACAGCGGCTAACAATTCATGGCGCTATGTGTGTTTTTCTTTTTCAGTCAGCATGTGACATAAATTTGTGAGATGGGCTCAGCTACTGAGACGTCTCCATCTGGTGGGCATTAACGGTACTATTAACGGCGGTATAACAATTTTTCGGTTGCTGTGCGTTGCTTAAGTGGAAAGAGTGATGGATTTATTTATTCAACTGACGTCACGTATTTAGATGATTTTCACCTGGGATCGCGCCCTTTGGATTATTGCTATAATTATATATAGCCAGTGCCGTTAATGCCCACCAGATAGAGACGTCTCAGTAGCTGAGCCCATCTTACGGATTTATGATGTCAGATACTGACTGAAAAAGAAAAACACACATAGCGCCGTGAATTGTTGGCCGCTGTGGTGTAAAGCTAACGCGCTCGGCTAGATATCGAGAGATTCGGGATTCAATTCCCCGGCAGCGGCCGAATAACAATTTTTCGGTTGTTGCGCGTTGCTTAACGTGGAAAGAGCGATGGATTTATTTATACATCGACTTAAAAAATCTTAGTTCTTGAGATTTCCAACTTTTAGTTCAGATGTGTCTTTATCCCGAGAAGAATAAATACTGATCTCTTCATTCTAGAATTTTGAGAATTTTTATAGTGAACTAAGATTTCCTGTTCATTTCCCAACAAACGCGAAAATGTACCCGCAATTCGTATCAGTTATTTGTAGGAAAAGATTTTGTTGAACGCAATGCGGGTGAAACTTTGAACGCTTTGAGAAAATCTCCTGCGATTCTCTAGTGAGATTCTTATCTCTTAGGATAACAACACTTTGAGACTTTTGAGGGCTTTTCGTCATGAGGGTCTTACCTCTTCAACTGTAGATAACTTTTTCGTTTTTTCTGTAGATAACATTGCTCTTGAGGCTATATCGAAGTAGCTATTTCGAACTTATGAAACCTTTAAAGTGCTATGAGTTGCTCATTCAGTATCATTCCTGAAGAACACGTTCGCGCTGAGATATTTGTACTTCGCCTTCTGATTTGACAAAAAGAAAGGTAGAGGATGCATTGAGTTTTGGGTTGTAATGGTCATGTCTTTAGAAAAGTACGATAATGTAAAACGCAGTTATCAATAAAGATTTTTCGGATACGAAATCTAATAATTAGGGATTTAAAATAACCAACAAATACTTTCATATTATTGTAACATCTATAAAAATGCAAATGCAAAGGTTTTGCTGTTCGAGAACACGGGACTCGTCAAAAATATAAAGGGAGTAAGATAAGGTGACATTTCTCAGTCTCTTCAATGCCACATTGCAGAATGTCTTTTGATGATCGAAGAGGAAAGACAAAGGGATTAAGATTAATGGAGATTATTTAACCTACCTTCGTCTTGCTGACGACGCAGCCGTATTTGCATGTACATCCTCAGAGCTGAGGAGTGTGGTCCAAGAACTTGCTGTAAAGAGTAAAGAAGTGGATTTAAAAATGAACTTGCAGAAAACAAAGTTGATGTACAATGCTTTTACAAGAAATGAAGATATAGGGATTGAGAGAGACAATTCTACAAGTAATCGATGCCTACATTTATCTTGTACAAGAGATATAAAGCGAAGGCCACGTCGAAGAAGAAACAAATAGGGTATGAAACTTGGCCGGAGAGCTTTTCGACGAAAATTGTACATTCTCAAGAGCAATTTACTAATTAATTCAAACACTCGACGTGGACAAGTACACCAAACAGAAATCATCGCTCTTTCCACGTTGATAAGTGAGTCTCGGAAAAATTCTCATCGGCCGCCACCGGGAATTGAACCCAGGTTCTTCCAGTTACGTGCCGGGCATGCTACCACCGCGGCCTCGAATTATCCAGACTGACATGTGATTAACTGCCAAACTACATGGCAGGTTGCTTCGTGGAGTTCCGCACAACACTGGGGATTCACCAAAGATGGAAGGCAGCAACTGAACACATAACTGCCGCCCGGTGGCGCAGTGGTCTAAGCGATGGCCTCTGATCATTCGTCCGAACGGGGTCCGGGTTCGAATCCCGGTGAGGCATGGATGTTGTGTTTGTCTTACGGCACTGGTTCTCTCCCTTCCCTGGAACCAGTGACCCTAAATTAGGGCGGACGACTGCTTATAGTCCATTGAGTTGCTCACGGTGGTCGTTAAACCTCCAACCAAAAAAAAACAAAAAAAAAAAAACAAATAACTAGGAGGCGAATGGATAATTATTTGAAACACTCGACGTGGATCAGGTACACCAAACAGAAATCATCGCTCTTTCCACGTTAATATGTGAGTCTCGGAAAAATTCTTATCGGCCGCCACCGGGCATCGAACCCAGGGTTCAAATCCCGGTGGCGGCCGATAGTGATTTGTTCTTAGTTATTCGCCTCCTAGTTATTTGTTCAGTTGCCGCTTTCCATCTTTGGTGAATCTCCAGCATTGTGCGGGGCTCCATGAAGCAACCTGCCATGTAGTTTGGCTGTTAACCACATGTAAGTCGGGAGAATTCAAGGACGCTGTGGTCCAGTGGTAGCATGTCCGGCGCGTAACTGGAAGTCCCTGGGTTCGAATCCCGGTGGCAGCCGATGATAATTTTTCCGAGACTCACTTATTTACGTGGAAAGAGCGATGCTTTCTGTTTGGTGTTGCAATTTACTATTATGTCTTAAAAGAAAAGTGTTTAATCAATGCATCCTTTTACTTATGGATCAGAGAGATGGACCTTAAGTAAAAACGTCATCCAGAGGATGTAAGCTACCGAAAGAAGCATGGACAGGTGCATGCTTGACGTTCCCAGGAAGGATAAGAAAAACTCATGGATCCCACTGAGTTGCTCACGGTGGTCGTTAAACCTCCAGTAAAAAAACAACAACAACTCATGGATCAGGAAAATGACAGGAGTTGATGGTATCATGGTCAATGTAAAATCTCTGAAAAGGCAATGGGCTGTACACATTGCTAGAAGAACTGACTACCGCTGGCCAACTAAAATATTTGATGGGATACCAAGGAACTGTAACGTATACTCTAGATTCACTTTCCTTTTGATTTTACTATTTCTGGTTATTTTATTTTACTATGTAAATTATCTTCTTACTGAACGAGATGTTATTTCACCCGCTGAATGAGATCTGGCAATGAGTGTAAGTCATGACGTGGTGGTAGCCAGTATAAATAGGCGCGTTCAACGATACCTAAGGAGAGCGGTTGTTGTATACAGGGAGCGTTTGTTGTTGTATAGAGGGAGAGCGTTTGTTTATGTGAAAGAGAGCTTTTTGTTGATGTGCGTAGAGTGAGCTGTTGTTGTACGAAGTGAGCTGTTGTTTATGTGTCAGAGAGCTGTTGTTGTATAAAGAGATCTTCGTTTATGTGAGAGCGAGAAGTTTACCAAATAAAAGAGTTTTAAGTAAGTACGTCTTTCTCAGTTCATAGTACTGTCAGACCTCTGTCTGGCTGTTAGGTTTATTACATTAAGTGTTATTAGTAACAACCAGAATAAGACTTTATTCATCTTAATTACTACTACAACATTACTACCAGTTATAAGCTTGTTCATTATTATTACTACATTACTAGCAGGAAAGTTTATTCATGATATAATTAATAACACAACAAGCATTTGAAGAAGCATTAGCTTAGAAGAAGCTGAATTCATTATAAATATATAATTCAGTAGCAGAAGCGTTATATTCATTATAATTAGCTTAGTGAAAAGCTAATTCATTATAGAACAAGAAAAGACCTTGAAGAGGAGCACGTGGAAGATGAGTGGATAAAAAATGAAAAAAAACATGCTGGAGTGACGGGAAGAGTCGGTCTTCTTAAGTCTCCCCACAACTTTCGGCCTTGCGACAATCTAGTAGTGGAGTGATAATTGTTTTGGTTGATGATGATGATTTTATATACATAAAGGGTGCTTTTAAATTTTTTGATTAAACTTTGCAAACTTGTTCTACCTCCGATTCTGATAAAAAAAAAGCCATGTAAACATAGGGACGGAAATGCTTTCCTACAGAGATAAATATTGTGTATAGGAAAGTTTCGCTCTATCGGCTCCACAGGAGAAAGAAGATTTATAACGACTGGTGTCAATGCCGAGTACCGTTCTCATCAGCTCAACTTAAGCTCCCCTTGCTGCGAATTCCCGAACTTAGCTTCCGGAGCTCTGATAATATGACAAGTACGGAGGATACGGCAGTTACAAAGTTGGAGAGCATCACACGTTAGCTACAAATGGGTCATAGAAAGTGGAGGTTAACAACAGAATTTATGCTGTACTTTGAGGAGGCAAAAGTGCCCCAGGGTATTTTTTAAGCTTTACAATATCATTGGATTTCAGTCTACAGATGAGATGACCCCTGAACGGCGGAGAGGATACATCGTGTCGCTGGAATCCTCTTCTTTTCCCCTTCATACGAAACTACGGTTTACAATATATCATTACTGTAGTAGATGATAAAACTGTACTCAAGCATTAAATAACACATTCCTATAAAATTAAATATTTACAAGGACAGGATTTCGTAGATACATATACGAGACATGAGATTTTAAACTGGTTCTAGATACATAGATTTAAATTTTAAAATATTTCATCGCATAATACCTACCAAGAAGTTTGCGTTTAGAATTAATTTAACGACGGATCCACATTGTCCAGAGCGTGGACAAACTGAAACCATATATTTTTTGAATGCAGATCTGCTACATACAGTATATTCTCAGTGGTTGACAAAATATTTGTGAATTAGAGAACCCATGTCTCGAAAACACATCATATATCATGCACTCATTTAGACTAAAATAGTAAAAATTACGTCATACAAACCACGATTGAAATTCCAAAATTTATCATATGGAAAAATAAACTAAAAAATGGGTTGACAACAAAGCTTTAAATACAGAACAATTAAATTTTGCGATTAAGTGAGATACAATTTGACTTGTGCAACATGACATTCGACTCAGAGGCGTAGAAACTAAAATGAAATGGTTAGCCCTAAATCACGTTTTTCATTTTAAAACCAAAAGATAACATATATATGCGCCTATTGAGCTCATTGTGTTGTATTAAAATGTTTAATAATAATAATACTCGAAAAATATTAAATTTAAAGTACAATATTCTGCTATTGAAAAAATGCTGGCTTTTCATTGGTGTTGTGGTTATGTAGATTTGTTGATAAATTGCAGTAGCGTAACTTTGAAATTAGATTACAATTTATTGATTGTAAAAAAGTGTTATCGTTTTGTAAAATGAAATGTAAAAGTTATGTAACAGTCGCAACTATTTTGGAGCTCATTGCTGATCATTTTCCGGAAAGATCTGAAAGTAATCAGTTTTTTTGCACACATACTTGAAAATTTGCATGTGTGCTGTCCCTATTTTTGATTTCATTGTTTTTTATGTAGTAAATTTTGTGTGTTAAAAATGACGGAAAGGATATTTTAAAGGTGTAATAACTTCATAACTTTTGATACCTATTAATAACCATTAATTAAGGTTTAAAAATATTTAATTTTTTATAGAAGCACGCACAAAATAAAATTTGTTAGTTAATATAAAATATCGGTAAAATAGTTCAGTGTAAGTAAGGAAATTATTTAGTAAAGTCATATTTAGTGTTTATAATACAAAATTTGAAAGATAACTACTACATAAAGGCTTTACAGTATCGTTGTTTACTTGTAGTCTCACAGTCTTTAATTTTTGAGTACAGAATTCTGTCTGTTTACCCACACCCCTTAAACTGTAACAAAACAGGCTTGCAAAATTTGAGTTACTGAAAATTGTTTGCAAGTTTTTGGCTGTTTCTAAAGGTATTTGGTGTTCTGATTTCAAAAATAACTACGATTTTTCTCTAAGACGTAAAGATTTTTCATAAAATGGATATAAAAATATGGTGAAAGTAGCATATTCACATGCATTCTGACGAAAAGTTTGATTTATTATAAAGAGTTAAAACACGCATGTTTGTGCACAAAAATGTTACGAAAAGCATTTTAAACTAATTATATTTACAAGTCCTTATATTGTATTTTTCTTTTGCCTTCAAAACTTTGTTTATTTTTTTCTATACATAACTTGCGGATCTTCTCTGTGCAGCATCCAATAGTAGTTTGCCATCATGTTGGCGTTCCATCTTCCCTGGTATGGTCGTTCTATCTCATTTATATCTAGGTGGAATATTTCTCATTGTTTTTCACTGACGGCCCCAAGGTTTTCAGGAAAGCAGACCAAGTGAGCGTTCAGAAAGTGTAACTACCTTCAAGTTCATTGAACAGCTTAATGCTTTGATTTTTCTAGTATGTTTTCTACTATTTGCTTGTAGTGCCATCTTTGTAGCTCCCCAAGAACTTCTTTGCAACTTCCTTAAAATCATTCCAAGCTTTTCTTTCAACAGTTAACATTTTTGTTTCAAACTCATTGTTTTTTAGGAGTTTTCCAATGTTTGTTTCAACAAAAATGCCTTCTTTCAATTTAGCATCGAACAATCCCAGAAACGTTTTACACAAATACTTAAAATCCTATCCTTCACTTGGTAAAGCTTTTGCAAACCATTTCATAAGTTAAAGGTGGACGTCTAGTGATTTTGCTTCCTATACTTCCAATGGACAAACTTCTGTACACATTTTCTTCACAATAAATGTGTTCCCAAGAATGAAAACTTGAACATCGATTAAAATAACTTCATATTATAACTTGGAATACTTAATATTTCCTAAACCATAACCATAATTATATTACAAATCAATAACTTTTCTTTTGGTGGTGTTGAGACCAGAAAAAAAGATGGCGCGACCTGTACATTGATGACGTCAGTAGACAAACACATGTTGGATTGCTTAATTATGGTTATGTTTTAGAAAATATTAAGTATTCCCAGTTATAATATGAAGTTATTTTAATCGATGTTCAAATTTTCATCGCCGCCCCGGTGGCGCAGTGGTCTAAGCGATGGCCTACTGATCATTCGTCCGAACGGGGTCCGGGTTCGAATCCCGCTGAGGCATGGATGTTGTGTTTGTCTTACGGCACTGGCTCTCTCCCTTCCCTGGAACCAGTGACCCTAAATTAGGGACGGGCGACTGCTTATAGCCCATTGAGTTGCTCACGGTGGTCGTTAAACCTCCAATCATAAAAAAAAAAAAAAAAAAATTCATCCTTGGGAACACATTAATTGTGAAGAAAATGTGAACAGAAGTTTGCCCATTGGAAGTATGGAAGCAAAATCACTAGGCGTCCCCCTTAACTTTGATATGCCGCCCCGGTGGCGCAGTGGTCTAAGCGATGGCCTCTGATCATTCGTCCGAACGGGGTCCGGGTTCGAATCCCGGTGAGGCATAGATGTTGTGTTTGTCTTACGGCACTGGCTCTCTCCCTTCCCTGGAACAAGTGACCCTAAATTAGGGACGGGCGACTGCTTATAGCCCATTGAGTTGCTCACGGTGGTCGTTAAACCTCCAATAAAAAAAAAAAACAAACTTTGATATATGCCGCCCCGGTGGCGCAGTGGTCTAAGCGCTGTCTTATGACCATGCTTCCAAAAAGGGTCCGAGTACGAATCCCGGTGAGGCATGGATGTTGTGTTTGTCTTACGGAACTGGCTCTCTCCCTTACTAGGAACCAGTGGCCCTAAATTAGGGACGGACGACTGCTTATAGCCCATGGAATTGCTTACGGTCGTCAATCAAGCCTTCAATATATACACTGAGTGGCCAATTTATTACGACCACCCTCTCAGTACTTCGTCGGGCCACCTTTTGCCTTTAATACTGCGTCGATTCTTCGTGGCAATGACTCCACGAGATGTTGATAGGTGGTTTGTGGAATCTGAGATCATGCTTGATGAATAGCACTTTCCAGGAGTGCGAGATTGCAGAGTTGTGGATCCAGCTGTCTGATGGCTCGTTCAACTTTCTCCCACAAATTCTTAAGATATGGAGATTGTGGGGGCCACCTAAGAAAAGTAAACTCACCGGCATGTTCCTGAAGCCAATCCTGTACAATACGAGCACTATGGCAGAACGCATTATCTTGTTGAAAGTAGCCATAGCCATTGGGATAAACCATCCACATGACAGGATGCACTTGGCCCGCAACGATGTTTAGATATGATGTGCCAGTCAGACGTTGATCAACACTAATTAAAGGGCCCAAAGCATGCCAGGAAAACATTGCCCAAACCATAACGTTGCTTCCACCAGCTTGATGGGTTGTAGCCATGCATTTGGGGTCCATGCTTTTGTGCTGTTTCCGCCAAATTCTCACTCGGCCATCGGCATGGTGCAACTGAAAACGTGATTCATCGGACCACATAATTTGTTTCCAAAAATCGACTGTCCAATCCTTATGCTCTTGTGCGAACTGGAGACGTTTTCTCTTGTTAACTGCAGACAGCAAAGGTGTTCGAACAGGCCTTCGGTTGCCATATCCCATCCGATGCATTGTACGGCGAACAGTGCGTGCAGAGATCATTTGAAGGGATCCTTGATTAAGATGGCCTGTAATTTTCTGCACTATTGCCCTTCTGTTGTTTGTTACCAGTCTGGACACTCTCCGTTCCGACCGAGCAGTCACTAGTCGAGGACGAACACACGTTGCACGTAGAGACCCAGTTTTTTGGCTGACAGTCCAGTCTTTAAACACTTTAACAACAGCTTCTCTTGAACATTTCACGAATGCGGCTGTTTCGGTGATACTCGCTCCATAGATCCGAGCTCCTACAATCATCCCACGTTGAAAGTCCTATAACGAAGTGAATTTCTCCGTCATTTTTATCCGCGCCAGGATTCGAACCCCAGTCCGCTTATTCCGGAACAAGTTGCTCTACCAATTGAGCTACGCGGACATGTATTCTGATTCCTATCTGCCTTTATGTCATGTGCGTGCTGCTGGCAGGTACGTCACATCTCCTGGTACGTTACAGTCCGTCAAATCGCATTTTTTACCCGTCACCCAAAAATCACTTCTACGACTGTCGCAAGCACTAAGCTTCCCTTTTTATACTAGCCTCGCCCTCTGGCGGCAACAACGTGCAGCCATAGCTCATTTGCTTAAAACTGTCAGGTGGTCATAATAAAGTGGCCACTCAGTGTTTAAAAAAAGTTTGACATGAGTAGGAGGCAGGACGTTTTTTGTAATCAGCCAGACATTCCCTGATAATATTTTTGTTTCCTGGTTTTAAAGCAGCACTGCTTGGCCATTGTTTTTTGATCCAATGTTGGACCTTCGCTCGGCTGTCTTAATCGCACAAAAAGCATGGGTGTTTTGCGCGTCCTTCTTGCTGTTTAAGGAGCAAGATCACCACATCTCATTCATGTGTGATTGTTGTAATTGAGCTTCTTGAGAAATAAGACGACAAGTTTAGAAGTTTCTTACAAGAGCGCAGGGTGACCAACTGGAATGGAAGAATACTTTCTAACATTATGTAACACTACTTTGAGACTTCTTTTGATGAGTCAATAAAAAGTCTCCGCTCGTCCACGTTGTATTCAATGTTGAACCTCTGCATCAGTCCAATAACATCACTACAGTTCACTAAGTAAACATCTTAAGAGAAATATGGGATCAAATCATTTTCTCTATTCTCATACCACGAAAAAGGGGTGCCAAGAACCAAAAAGTTCTTTTCCTTAAACCTTCGGCCTAGCATTTCTGCAGAATCTTTAAGAAGACCGAAGTCTCTGACTAAATCGTTAAATTCACTTTTGGGAAAAAAAGCTGGGGTTCAGTGCTACATGAAGAACCCTGAAAGCACTCATCCCAGTCTTAGTCATTCTTTTCAGAACCAATAGGGGTATCGTTTAATGCTATGGTTGCAAAGGCACTGGTATTTCTGGGCAATGAGGAACTGGGAGGATAGCAGATGCGAGGTTCAGGCAAAAAAAATTCCTTCTAAATTTTTAGATGGTACTACTGTACTTTACAAGCGCAAAAGTAGCAGTGATTCCTGGGTTTCCTCCAGATCATAGGGACCCCAAAGCAGAAAGATATTTTCTTACCTTTTGACCATTGTCGTAGTTCTTCTACACAGATAGAGCACACCTTATGTAGAGCCCACTACGTATCCTGATCACCAAGTTTTATACCAAAATGTGCATAATATCCTTTATTCACAATATGACGTTCCTCTGTTGCTTTTTGAGTACAAATTCTTAAAGAGGTAACAAACGTTATCTGGTTAATTAAGATACCTCCTTGCTGCCATTTAGTTCACTATGTTAATGGTAGAAACAATCATTAAACACTGCACCACTAATAAAAAAAATCCGCTCTATGACAGAACTGTTACCCAGAAACATCCAAATGCAAGTGGACAGAAGCCACAGATAAGGAAGAGCGGGACAAAACTGTTGAGTCATGGTTGATAAACTGGATAAAACCGGAATCATGAGGACTCGTGGCACAACCACTCACTGTCACTTAAGCCTTTGTCGCAGTGCAAAAAGTAAACTAGATTACTTGACTCCATACGAATTTCCCCCACCCGGACTGCAAAAACCTTCGCCAAACTCTTCAAGAACGTTTGTAAAATCTTATCAAGCCCCCGTTTTTTAAATTTTTTGCAAAATGGGAAGCAGGGCAATATGTTCATCACTGTTTACTCATTTAATTCCTGGTTCAGGAACTGCACACAACATGGTCCATAAAATAAGCACAAGCAATGCATGAAATATCAAAGAAGAAATAGCTTTTTACAAGACCTACACCAGCTGTACAAAGATGACAGCAGAATATGGAATCCGTGTCCATTTTATCAGAAAAAAATCTGCAGTCAGTATGTTGATGTCTTTTAGCGCTACGCACTGAAATAATTTTTGTTTCCCCGATGACCGTGGTTTTACTCCTGTGCTAAATGCAGTAGTTCTCAGTTTGCGAAGTAAGTATACAAAAGAGAAAACTAATATTAATTAAAATTTCGCATTTGCAGAGTAATATTTGTAGACGGATTCCTTCATTTTTTTCGTGCTGTATAGTGTAACAGAGTTATGCGTTATAAGGAGAAAAAGATGAACGTCCTATGAAGGTTACGAAGAGAAAGAAAATATGCTTAGGTGAAGTTGTGGTTAACGTGCGCCTAATGCCCCTTCGACAATAACATGTAACGTTCTTAAGTCCATAAACGTGCGATGATTTATTTTCATGGTGTTTACTAAGATTTAGAATTACACTCGCACGCTTCAAGAAGCATTAATTTACAATTCAGAGAAGCAGCAATTTGAAAAGAGAAAGCAATAACAGAAAACGACCTTTGAAAAAGAGGAACCTCATTGTTGCACAAAAAGACATCTCGAAAAATTCTTTATCAGTAAAATAGCCCCAAGGGGATAACGATTCACTCAATTCGACGTGTTTTGGGGAAAACGGCCACCTTTCGAAAAAAAATGTGTTCACTGAATATTCTTGTAACAAAAAAGGCAAATACTTTGTCGAGAGTAAGCAGTTTCAAGAAAAAGCTATCTCAATGGATTGCTTTGCTGTAAGACACGAAAATATGAACATTTTAAAAGTTTTTAGGATTTATTTTATTCGTGTGATCTTGGTCATGAAAAAATATTTCTTTTCCGAAGAAGTCGTTTTTACGAGTTTTCTTTCTCTGAAGGATGAAATTGTTAGTAAGTTGCATATCTTTCTTGTGAATGCAAGAAATTTGTGCAGCTTCCTTCAAAAATGGCACGGGTATTAGAGATTTTAACGAACTTTGAATCTTAATGGAAACTTAATACACTGATGAAACAAATTCTTGAAACCACCTACTTAATAACGTGTTACGCCGCCCATGGCCTTCAAAGCAGCTCGTTTTGAGTAGGATGGATTCAGTGGGGTGTTCATATAGTTCTACAAGAAAATACACCAGCCAAAAAATTACGGAATGTAAACTTCATTCTTTAATATGGAGTTATACCACTACCTGCTTTAATTACAGCTTTAATTTTGTTTGGCATGCTATCAATATGACTCAGTATCACCTGCGTGTCAAGTTTATTCCACTCTATGCTCAAAAGATACCACCAAGTTTGTAGGGTGTTGTATTTTCTTCTTCACGGCCCTTTCTAATATGTTCCAGATATTTTCAATCACATTTAGATGGTGTGAATTTGCAGGCCGATTGAGATGTGGAACGTTTCTCTCATGTTCATCAAACCAATCCAGCACAGTTCTAGCTCGATGGACACTAGAGTTACCTTGAAATACAGGGTCCACTATGTGTCCTTGTTTCAAAAACTGCAACAAGGACTCATAGAGGAATGCATTATTTAAAAGTGGCACATACAGTCATTTGCAAAAGTTAAAGACCACCTGTTGGTATTAGATTTCTGCCGATTGCGTCAGCTACCGTCTGTATTACTCAACTTCCTGTCTGTGTTGCATCATCCTACAGCGGCAGCTGTTGATAGAGTTCGGGGAAGCGTGTGGATCGTCAGTTTGCTTCTGGGTTTCATGCTGAGAGGTTTTGTACGTATTTTCTATCTATTGAAAAATGGGTAAAAAAGCGTTATTAAGTGTTACTCAGAGGGCACAAATATTGACTTTATATCATGAAGAAATACTCCGAACGTGACAAAAGCAGAAAGGTCAATGTGAGCAAGGCTGCTATTCATAATGCAATCATGAAATATCGAGATACAGGTGAATTTAGGGACTGAAAGAGAAGTGGACGTCCAAGGAAAACAACCCCACGTGATAACAATACCATAAGGCGAATACTTATGTGTTCTCAGAGGAGTTCGTGCAAGAAAATCAAGGCCTTTCTACATTCAAAATAGTCTCATATTAGTATTAGCACTGTTTCTCGAAGTTTTAGCAAAGATTTTGGATTTCCTTTTTGCCGACATGCACTACCATGACTGGTCCTTTTTATGTGGAAATGTTACGTGAGAAGCTGTTAAGTCAGATGCAAGTGCGCAGATGCACAATCTTTATGCACGATGGTGCTACATGCCACAGATCAAAGACAGTAAAGGACTATCTGCAGAGGAAAAACATAACCGTACTTGACTGGCTCGGTAATAGTCCTGACCTTAACCCCATCAAAAATTTGTGGAGAATTTTAAAAGGCAAGGTAGCAGAAAAACAGCCATCAAACTCCCAAGCTTTGATTAACGCGATAAAGTACATGTGGTGCAAAGACATTTCAAGTGACTACAGCAAATCCCTCATTGAGAGTATGTCACATCGTATTCTGTCCGTTATAAAAAACAAATATGGCCATATAAAGTACTGATTTCGATCTTTTTATGTTCTAAAGAATGTAAGTATTAATCTGTGGTGTCATTTTCAAAAATATCTCTGAATAGTAATTATTTGTTTCTTTGAAAATATTAATTTTCAATAAATTGACAGTTAGTCTTAAACTTTTGTAAATGACTGTAATACATGATTTCATGCTATTGTAAACCTCAACAAATGGTCCAACTCCAGTGCATGAAATATAGCACCAAAGCAAGATACTTACACCGCCTTTTTGCACAGCTAAGTACTTTGGATATCATCATCATCATCATCAACCATTACCAATTCACAGCTGGATGAAGGTCTCCCCAAATTTCTTCCAGAATTGTTGGTCTTGGGCCTGTCTCCTCCATGTTACTCCAGCATACTTTCGAATTTTATCCTTCCATCTCCCATGGGGGGTCTCCTTCTGGATCTTTTCCTGTTCCTCGGAATCCAGTCTAAAATTTGGGTTGTCCATCGGTGGTCCGTTTTTCTGGCAACATGTCCAGCCCATTGCCATTTCAGTGATTTCGCTCTGGTCATGATGTCGTCTACTCCTGTCATTTTCCTTATTTACACGTTCCTCTTCTTATCTTTCCTGGTTACACCAAGCATGCATCTCTCCATGCTTCTTTTAGTTGCAGTCTTTCTATGTCTTTTTCAGTTAAGGTCCATGTTATAATGAATAAAATTCTCCGGCTGGACGTGTAGTGCAGGAAAGCTTACGTTAAGTCACGTTAGGGTTATTGAAAGGTTACTTGACATAGCTAAAGTGTGCTTAATCTTCAAAGTGCTAGAGTTTGTTTAGGTAAGACACGCACGTGCAATAAATTCCAAGAATATGGAATTTATTTTTACTCAGCGTTCCTCATTATCTTGAATATCAGTAATATAACTTCGGTTTTAGTACATTAGTACTTTGAAGGCTCCTTATTAGAGCGGTAAACACAATATACCCTGAACGTAACGTAAACACTCAATGAAATAGACTTAACGGCCAGACAGAGGTCTGACAATAAAATGAACTAAGAAAACGTACTCACTTTTAACCTTTTATTGGGGAGCTCCTGGTATTACTCAAATACACACTCCAAAATAACACAACTACTGATAGCCCGAACTTTCGTACTATCGTAATATCGTAGAAAGGTAGGTAAATCGCATATCAATAATCAGGAAGAACCTATCAAATGTAAAACGAAGCTCTTTGGTATACTTGAGCGCACCTATATATACTGCATACCACCACGTCATGACTTACACTCGTTGCCACATATAATTCAGCGGGAGAAACAACATCTCGTTAAGTGAGAAGATAATTTGCATAGGAAAATAAAATAACAAGAGATAGTAAAATCAAAAAGAAACTGAATCTAGAGTATACGTTACATCATCTCCCCCTTATATATATATATATATTTTTTTTTATTTGAAAAACCTATCAAATTTTGAGTGTAGTCTTACATTTCGCTGACTGACGTTTATTGTCCTACTTTTTTTTGGCAGCAGTATTTACAACTTCAAGATTGGCATAACAAATTCAGTAAACCTGTGTCTGCAGCTATTGTCGTCTGTGAAGCAGGAAATACTTTTTATACGTGTACAGAACAAACCTGCATCGGCATACCTTATTTTTATTCTGCCCAGCAGGAATCACTTTTTTGATTTCATTTTACTTCCTCATATTTTCAACTCCCTATATATTTATCTTTGATTACTAACAAACTGTATCAGCAGCGAAGATTGCCTGTAGCTGCCTAACAGTAACAATTTTCACTATTTTACCCCTATCACACACACACATATATATATATATATATATATATAAATTCGGATTAGTTGACGGACATAGTATATATATATAAAAAAACTACATATATCACAAAAAGAATGCGTAGGCCCACACGGAAAAAAAATAATTCTGTCACGCCAACTGGTCGTGCAGGAAAAACAACATAATGAGAAAATAACCTGTCCACGAGAACTTACTTATCTCGAGGACGCATAAAAAACCCTAGTACGATATCTTTTTCCCGGCCTAATCGGACTGGTAAATTCTGGTGGCGTCGATCTTTTCTGCGACTTGAATGGATCTGGAACATCTGTAGTCTGTCGATCAAGAAATTCTGAAGTCTGTCGGTCAGGAATTCCCTGCGTCTGACAGAACGGTCAGGAACGGCTGAAGTCTGTCGGTCAGGAATTCCCTGCGTCTGACAGGAACGGTGAGGAACGGCTGAAGTCTGTCGGTCAGGAATTCCCTGCGTCTGACAGGAACGGCTGAAATCTGTCGGTCAGGAATTCCCTGCGTCAGACAGGAGCGGGCTCCCCCAGGCTTTCGATGTGTTACCCCTTTGTGCTGGGGCCCGTGTTGTCCTTCCAGCATTCTTTTGAAGGGATTTGGCTCCGGCCACATCGCTTGTTTTCTCTTTCTACTTTTTGGCATGACAGTAGAAGCAGGCATCGTCCCTGTTTGCCCTGAGCGTAAGTTCCAAGGGCGAAACCCGGGCGGATGCAAGGATCTCTGCCTTCGTCGCTGTTGCGGCGAAGCAGATTGGGGAGACAAGTTGCGTTTTCGACCAGCTTTTAGTGTTGCTGGACGGTTTGTAATATGTGTCTGACGTTTAGGAACCGTCAAACTATTGTCTATATCTGGTAAATCAGAAATATGTGATGACTCTGAGTCGCTGCTGTAAGTTAGTGGTCGTGCAGGGCGATGTTTATTTCTGCCTATTGGAATACTCTCTGACGAGGTATTCAAGGAAGTAGGAGCTTGTGTTGGTGCAGAGTTATTAGGGAATGGTGCAGCAATAGTCTCGGCAATGGTTGGAGGGAAGGGAATGATACTAGAATTTGAAGAACTTGATTCGAGCCTTCGTCTTATGGTAGAATCAGATTGCGTTCTTGGAAGCCAGTCTTGTGGAGGGGAGGGTGAAGAAAAAAATCACTGGAGATTCTTCAAAAAGGTTTGTCGGTTCGTCCAAAATTTCTGGAGGTTGATCGTGTGATATAGACTCTTGAGTCTGTGGAACAGAAGGTTGAGTAGGGTTGATTATAAAATCTATATTTCGTTCATGATACTTGCGACACTGAGCAACGTGTACGTATTGAAATTGATTGTCAGGTTTTTCAAGGATAATGTTATTTTCATACACATTTGCCACCCGATATGGACCTTCGTAGCTGGGTGCAAATTTCTTTACTAAAGTATGAGAAACAGAAGACTGGAAGCGTGTCTCCAAGAGAGTTAGTTCTCCAACGACAAGATCTGGTTCCCTACGCCTAGTATTATAGTATCTTGCTTGAGCCGCTTGTGCTCCTAGCATTGCAACACGAGCTTTCTCTGCCATGATTCGTACTGATTGCGGAGTTGGTCGCTGGTTTAGTTCGTCGATAATTCCCGTTAAATTTTCAAAAGGGGTCTTAATTTTTCGACCCAAAAAATTTCTGCGGGGAGTAAACTTAGTAGATTCGTGAACAGACGAGCGTAGGGCGAACGAAAAAAGCTCAAGATGATCGTCCCACCGCTCGTGATGATCCATGACAAATGTAGCGATCATTTTTACTAGCGTGCGGTTTTACTCGTTCCGCGGGATTACTCTGGGGATGATATAGGGGAATGAAATTATTCTTTATGTGTAGTCTTGCACACATTCTTTCAAAAATGTCAGAAATAAATTGGGGACCATTATCCGAAACTACTTGATTAGGTGCACCATATCTAGAGAATACTTCATTAATTAATACATTACAAATAACTTCCGCCGTAGCGGCTTTAATGGGAAAGACCTCGACCCATTTAGAGAAATTATCGGTTAATACTAAAACGTAACGAGCTTTGTTTTTAACAGATAAAGGATAAGGTCCCAATAAATCTATTGAAATAATGTCAAAAACATGAGAACTTGAACTAGATTTCAAGTGACCGGCCGGTCTTACATTACGGTAATTATAAATCTGACACAAGTGACATGATTGAACCTATGCGAGCACACTTTGGTACATGCCAGGCCAATAGGCAACATCCCGCAATTTACAACGGGTCTTGCGAATACCTAAATGGCCTGCAATAGGTTTGTCATGAAATTCGTTTAAAAGGGACATTCTAAGGGTTCGCGGAATACATGGGCGAAACTCTGCCGTAGTAGTCCTAGATTTCGTATAGTAAAGAAGACCCTCTATGACTTCAAAATGCTGTGACCTCCCAGCCAGAGAAGGGTCACTTTGTTGTGGTGAACCCGCAAGAAAAAAATTATAGGTTTCCCCAAAATCAGGATCATTTACTAATTCTGCAATTATCTGCTCTCTGGATGTTATATCAGCTATTAAAAGTAAAGGCTGACATCCAGGAGTAGTTTCTGTGGGAACCCCACTAATCGGGACGCGAGATAATGCATCCGGTAATTGATTCTTATGACCTGGCTGGTACGAAATTTTGATATTGTTCTCTTGTAACTTAAGACCCCACTTCATAAGTCTGTTAGAGAGGTGCTTAGCAGAATTCAAATACTGAAGGGCAGAATGATCCGTAATTATATTAACTGTCAATTCGTTAATATAACATTGATATTTTTAAGAGCATACACTACAGCAAGACATTCGCGTTCCGTAGCTTAATAATTGAGTTCAGCTTTTGGCTAAAGTACGGGACGCAAAAGCTATTGGATGCCCAGCTTGTGACAAAACGCAACCAAGACCAACTCCGGATGCGTCAGTGTAAATATCAAATTCCTTAGTATGATCTGGGAAAGCTAATACAGGAGGCTGAGTCAACGCAGATTTTAGTGCTTCAAACGCTGCGTTAGCTTCAGGTGTCCAAACAAACTTCTTGTATTTACGTTTCAAAGCATACAATGGCTCACAGATTGTAGCATAAGCAGGGACGAACTGCTGATACCATCCGGTCATCCCCAGAAAGCGTGATAGTTCTTTGGCTGTTTTTGGCCGTGGAAAGTCAACTATTGGCCTGATTTTTTCATCATCCGTAAATAAGCCGTTGGGAGTGATTTTCAACCCCAAATATACAATCTCGTCCCTCGCTATCTGGCATTTACTAGGTCTTAACGTCAAGCCAGCATTGTATATGAGTTGGAACACCTGTTTGAGCAGAGAAAGGTGCTCGTCAAAAGTCTCGGATGTAATAATAATGTCATCCAAATATACATGCACATGGGGACCTAGAACAGGTCTGAGAACCGTATCCATAAGCTTTTGGAAAGTAGCAGGTGCAGAGGCTAGTCCAAAGGGCATACGCAGGTATTCATAAGCCCCAAAAGGAGTCACAAAGCCTGTTTTATCTACGGAGTCTGGATGTACCGCAACCTGCCAATATCCACTCGCCAAATCCAAGGTTGACATCCATTTAGTTGACGATAGGTCATGCAAAATATGCGACATGACAGGTAGTGGATAATTTATCGCTTTCGTGACTTGGTTTAGCTTGCGGAAATCTGTCACGAAACGAAATTCGTTGGGTTGTTTCTTTGGAACAAGAAAAGCAGGTGCGGCCCAGGCGCTTGTTTATTCCCTTATTATGCCCTGTTTAATCATCTCTGAAATTTGACGTTGCATTTCATTTTTTTTATGGGGAGCACAAGGGTAAGGTTTCGTCGCTATCGGTTTCGAACCATCAGTGTCAATGACGTGATAAACCACCTGTGTGAAACCAGGTTGGTCGGAAAATAAACCAGGTCTTTCATTCAAAAGTTGAGAAAGCTGGTTTCGTTGCCTCTCATTCAGTTGTTTACTCAGTAACAAATTCGTTATGTCTATAGGATCTTTAGGAATCACTTCGACAGGTTCCGGAAAGGAAATGGAAATAACACGTTGTTTGAAATTCATGGTCCCTTTAAAAGTATTGATAAAATCTATGCCCATTAGACATTTAACAGGTAGATCGTCTATGAGCAGGAAAGAATGCGTAAAACGAGCCTTCCCCAGCCCTAGAGATAATGTGACAGTTCCTGTGATACTGAATATTTCTTTTTTTGCACCTCGCAAATACTGCGTCGCAGGCTGGACGTGTATTGCAGGAAAACGTTCAGTGCAAAACTTCGTATTTAGGGCTGATATTTCAGAACCACTGTCGAACTTTGTCTCGACAATAATATCTTCAATTGTCAATAACACATCAGGCAACTGAGGAGTTTGGACAGTCAATAATACTATTTTAGGGTCAGAATTCTTGGTATCAGGAAGCAGTGCCGACCCTTGGTCTACTTCCTTTGGAAGTTTAAAGGATTCCTGGTTGTATTTTCATGCGGTCTGAAACCTCGGCCCTGCCTGGTATCGGTAAAGTTTTCACGCTTAGAAAAACTTCGTGAAAACTGCTGCGGGAACTCCGCATTTCTGTTGAAATTTCCATTTCTATTATTTCTTCCCTCAGCACGGGCAGAAAAATCATTATTGCCCTTAGCATAAAAATGTTCCAAATTCTGCGGATTGGAACGGGGTCGAGCATACTGTGCATTTGTACTGTACCTAGAAAATTGTTTAGAAACTAGCGGTTGGTGTACCACTCTTCTATGCGGTGGTACGAATGATGCTTGGACTTGCACCTGTGTACGCTCGCGTTGAAAGTCTTTAGGCCTATTATGCTGCTGAGGATTTTCGTGATACGCCTCCCGGGGTTCCCGAGCATGTTTAGTTGGTCCATGTTTGCCGTTTCGCTCCTCATACGTTCGTATGAGGCGAAGGCATTCACGTATTGTAGCAGGGTGTCGGACCTCAATAAAATCCTGTAGAAATGGATCGAGCTGTTGCAATAGGGTGTCCAACATGTCGACATGACTGGCATGTGGATCCCATAATTTATACAAGCGTGTTGTTTCTAAAGCAAACGCAAAAGGGCTATCGTTGGGTCCTTGCTTACGAGAAAAAGTTGTTGTGCAAGGCCAGCTCGACTGAGGCCGAAAGGAAAGACTTCTAAAAATTCCGCTCTGAAATTCTCATAACGAGAATCCGGGTTCGATACTCTCCACTGCCGATACCAGGTCTTAGCGGCATCTTTCAAGCAAGTGCCTGCTATTTGCACTTTGCAATCTTAAGGAATATTGTATAAATCGAAATGATCCTCCAAATCCTCGAGAAATTTCAAGGACCCCTCCAAACCATTGAAAGTAATTGCTCCCTCATGCGGCACGAAATGTGCAAGCATTTTGCCTCTGTGAGAGGATTAAAATACCTCAGGTACGACCCGTGACTCAGAGTGATATGAAGCTGGTGAATGACGAAATTGTGAGGAATGCCTGGGTACGTGCAAATCATTGACATCAAAGTTAGACCCACAGGCTTCCTGCAAATTGTCGAAAATAACCCCAACTCCACCGAAACTTGATTTAGGTTGAAATAGTGAAGTTTTCTCAGGTAATGAAGACATAGTCAATAAGTGTCAATACCTCGTGTTCAAGAAATGTTCGGGCGCCAATTATAATGAATAAAATTCTCCGGCTGGACGTGTAGTGCAGGAAAGCTTACGTTAAGTCACGTTAGGGTTATTGAAAGGTTACTTGACGTAGCTAAAGTGTGCTTAATCTTCAAAGTGCTAGAGTTTGTTTAGGTAAGACACGCACGTGCAATAAATTCCAAGAATTAGGAATTTATTTTTACTCAGCGTTCCTCATTATCTTGAATATCAGTAATATAACTTCGGTTTTAGTACATTAGTACCTTGAAGGCTCCTTATTAGAGCGGTAAACACAATATACCCTGAACTTAACGTAAACACTCAATGAAATAGACTTAACGGCCAGACAGAGGTCTGACAATAAAATGAACTAAGAAAACGTACTCACTTTTAACCTTTTATTGGGGAGCTCCTGGTATTACTCAAATACACACTCCAAAATAACACAACTACTGATAGCCCGAACTTTCGTACTATCGTAATATCGTAGAAAAGTAGGTAAATCGCATATCAATAATCAGGAAGAACCTATCAAATATAAAACGAAGCTCTTTGGTATACTTGAGCGCAACTATATATACTGCATACCACCACGTCATGACTTACACTCGTTGCCACATATAATTCAGCGGGAGAAACAACATCTCGTTAAGTGAGAAGATAATTTGCATAGGAAAATAAAATAACAAGAGATAGTAAAATCAAAAAGAAACTGAATCTAGAGTATACATTACAATGTCTCGGCTCCATATGTAAGCACTGGCAGGATGCATTGAATAAACAATTTTCTTTTGAGACATACTGCTCTTAAAAATTGTACTGTTTCTTTCAAAAGCTCTCCATCCAAGTTTTATACGCCGATTAATTTCTTCATCAATGTGACCCTCACTCGATATATGCTGCTCAAGATAAATGTAGAAATCTGTTGTCTCAAGCTTTTCTCCATCAGTCACCAAATCTTCGCTGATACGAAAAAATTACCGTCTTTGGCACGATTTAATGATAAAAGATGAGAAATATATACAATTAAAAACCATATGTACATGAGCACTTTCGAGGCAGCGGCTACCTCATTCTCAGATGTATTGAACAAAAAAACACATTCAATCTATATATAGAATAGATCATGGCATTGTGGGAAGCTTTAAGAGGCGCAAGAGCCAATAACATTTCGCATACGTCAAATAGTTACGTACACAGCATGCTTAATGGTAAATGAGGAAAAACATATTGCAATGACTGAAGAATGAGGTGGGGTGGGGTGGGGTGAGCATAACATTCTAAACAAAAGTTACAATTTAAAGTTAACAGATTTAATTAGTAATTTCCATGCATTATGCAATTCATATGGGCTATGTTCATTACAACATTGTGCACTGGAAGCTTCTATATACACACTTTCGCTTATTAATAGGCCCCTTAGGTTGCCAGAAGTATGGATAATTCTTGCATTACTCCAATCTGGATTAAGATTGTCTTGGAGTACATATTTGGCTAGGGATGTGCAATACATGCCTGTTTTAATGTTGTATTTATGTTCTTTAATCCTTAATCCAAGATTACGTTTTATGGAATCCAAATAATTTGAGGCAATTTGTCCTGTGGTTGCCTGAAGTAACGGGACGTTGTAGATACCCCATTGATCCCTACTATAGCATTGTTTACGATCTTTACGAACAACTGAAAAAAGGTTTCGTGATTATAAGCCAAACTTTACATCATGTTGTTTACATAGGTGTGTTAAAGTTCTTGTTAAAAGTGGGTTATACTGCATGGAGCTTACATATTTAATGTTACGATTAGAGTCTCTTGACAAAGTAGTATTCAGGGCATATTTGACTTTACTAAATACACGACTAGTCACGTATCTAGGATATCAGTGTTTCTCAGCTAAATTGAAAATGTATTTAACTTCTTGTTGTATGAGTTCGAGCGTTGACGAATGTGAGTGCGCTCTTCTGAACAAAAAGAACAAAGCTGATAACTTGTGTTGTTTTAGATGTGATGAGAAAAATGGAATAACAACTGGGGAATGACAAGGTTTTCTATATGCACTAGTAGTGATACAGTTACTATTATAATTCTTATTAATAAGAATATCCAGAAACGGTAAACAATTATCATTTTCAAACTCTATCGTGAGCCTGATAGTTGGAAACTGGGATGATAGTTCGTTGGCGAACAAGTGTAAATCATCCCGGCTGTGAGGCCATGCAACCAGGATGTCGTCAACGTACCTTAAGTAAAGCGATGGACGGTGGGGAAATGAACCAATGACCTGATTTTCAATATGCTGTAGAAGACATTCCGCTAAGACAGCTGACAGGGGGAACCCATTGGGGAGCCCTCCAACTGGTGATAAATGCTGTCTTGAAATTTGAAATATGAACGTTTTTTAACAAGGCCAAGTGCGTTCATAATTGCATCAATTTCAGAAATTTGAATATGGGAATCAGCAAGTTTTGCATCAATAATCTGATGCGTGGCCTCGACCGGTACATTAGGGTACAACAAGACCACGTCAAGGGATGCCAAAATCAAGGGCTGTGATTGTGGCTGAAGCAAACGCAGTCTTTCGATAGCCTGTATGGAGCTTTTAATAGAATAAATCGAGTCCACAGTGTATTTGGCCAGATATTGGGCCAAGGCTTTTTTCTAAGGGTCTGGTGGGGCTAACATAGCCAGACAGCAGAGGACGAAGTGGGAAATTCTATTTATGCAGTTTTACCCGTCCGAACATATCAGGCACACGATATCCGGGGGTGGGGGGTGTGTGGTTGTGAAAGCATGTAAAAAACCTTCAGGAAAAGAATAAGCCTTTTTTAGTCTGCTAAGAGCAGCTACAGTTGCTTGACTAAGATGAATAGTAGGTTATACTGCATGAAGCCCACATATTTAGTGTACGAGTAGAGTCTCTTGACTCTATGTAACGCTAAATATGTGAATACCATCACACAGGTGGAAGGTATAATCAAAAGCCTCCCTGAACAGTATAAAGATTACGCCCGGGTGACAATGGCGAATACCTTACAACAGGCCTGTTACCCTGCACAACAGGCTGGACTTAGTCTTGAACAGAACCAACTGTTTGTCTTATGAGCTTGCCACGTTCAAGTTTAGTTTTGAGGTGTATCTTACATCTCATCAATCTATGGTCACTACGTGTGTTAAACTTGTTTAGCACACTGCAATCTTCGATGACGAATTTTTTGTTACACATAATAAAATCAATTTCACTTGTCGTCCCATTCGGATGTCTCCATGTCCATTTCCTGTGTGGCTTTTTCTTGAAAAAGGAGTTCATGATGAAAAACTTTTCTGCTTCTGCAAACTCTACGAGAGTATTTCCACGTTGATTTCTGTTCCCGTAACCGAATTTACCAACCGAAGTTTCATTCTGTTGCTGTTGCCCTACTTTTGCATTGAAATCACACATAATTATCTTCAAGTGCTGTTTGCCTTTGTTATTTAGATTCCGAATTTCCTCATAAAATTCTTCAATTTCTTCTTCAGGGTGACTTGTGGTGGGTGCATAAGCTTGAATAATCTGGGCCTGGTATCTCCTCGAGAGTTGGATAACGAGTTGTGCAGCTATGTCAGAGGAACTTTCAACTTTTACAACTTTATCCTTCAGTTTCTTGTTTATTATAAATCCAACACCACTAGTTCTGCCAGTATCTGTCCCATGATAGTATAAGATATGTCCACTTTTCAGTTCAATGAAATCTTCTCCTTTTCTCCTTACCTCACTTAGCCCGACGATGTCCCACTTGATCCTTTGTAGTTCCTCTTTCAATTCAAGAAGCCTTGAATCAGAAGATAGGGTGCGTCCATTGTAAGTAGCCAAGGATAGCATCTGGCAGCCTAGTCCGGTCCTCCGGGGATTCTTAGCACCCTCTGCCTTCATGTCGCACTGGTCGCTGCCTTGGCCAGGTACATTCCAGCTGCCGGAGACTGAGGGCCAAGATTTAAGTTGTGGAGTCATTTTGGAGGGGTTTGGCCATAACTCACCACGCTGGCCAAGCGGGTTGGTGAGTGTGGGATAGCATTTCCTCTGATCCCGATGGTATAGTTGTACCGCTACTGGCGGTCGTCAGAGCCCCTTTAGTGGGAACAGGATGCACCATGAGAAGGCGGGGTTAACATTTGTCAAGGAGAAGCGCTATGTTGCGCATCACCTGACCTTGCATCCCACTTTGGATATATTCTGGATTAAATGCTTCTCCAGCCTTCCGCGTGACTTTGGAGCGACCATCATTGGAATACAAGTAGAATCTGGATTCGTCGAACAATATTATTCATCGCCACTGTTCAGTGGTCCAGTGATGATGTTGTTTTGCCTAAGTAAGGCGATTTTTCTTCTGGACAGTTATTAACTTCAGACGTATCCGGATAACACAACTGAAAATGCCGAAGAGGTTCTCCAGCATTGCACTGTTTAAGTAATTCTTGTCGAGTCTGGAAACGTGCAGTAGTTGCTAATCGTTCCAAACGCCTGCGATCCCGATTTGTCATAATAGAGCTTCTACTGCAGTTGCTCTGTTTACAGTGATAGCTTTCATACTTCTTCCACAGGAAATGGACCCTACTGAGTGTTAACTCGGACAGTCCAACAAACCTCGCCATCTCTTGCAAGGAATAACTATGTTCGCGGCCCAAAACGATTCACCCTTTTTGACACTTGGTAATGTCACCTTTATGATCCGTAGTAGTACCCAGGGGGCGCCATGTCGACGCGCAGTTGCATTCTTCGTGTTCTCGGTTTTTTGCCCATGACGTTACACAGGAAGCAAACACGACGCCGACACAGAATCTTGGTGGGTTTGGTACAATGAAGCTGCAAACTCGTTCACGTGCTTAATCGCTTCTTTGAATAAACGTGTGGATATTTCGCAATTACTGTGTCTTCATAATTCATTACTTTCTTAATAACTGGTTAATATACTTGATAACTACTTACTAATTTTGGCGGTACAACGAAGCTGCACGCTCTTAAATGCATAGGAAAGCATTTCTCTTCGGTGAATAGTCCTGTACGGCTATATATTTCGTAATTACTGTTTCTCCATAATTCGTTACTCTTCTTCACAATTTATTATTGTCTTATATCATTGTAGCTCAACACGCCTGGATGAACAGTAGCAGGCTGTTTATCTTACAGTCGGAAGACTAAAGATCCGGATATTGTTCAACATTATTTTCCTACAGATCCTGATTTGAAAAATCTGGGTACTGAAATATAAACGAAAAGATAATTTTAAAGTAAAAAATGAAAGAATTTGCTCTAAACATTTTGCTATTGATAGTTATATTCGTGACTTAAAATCAGAATTACTTGGATAAAAAGAAATTGAAAAGAGGACGTAAAGTGAGAAAACAAGCATTGGAAACCTTTCGCATTCAATAGGCTAGCATTCCGATTGTCAGCGCATCAAGTATTTCCGTACATTTCGTGCGAATATTTGTTTGAATTAGAATGCTAAAAAGTGGAATTTTGTAAAGAATAATAACATTTGCTTTGTAGAAATGAAACGTTGAATAATAAATTACATGTTAACTACTTCTGGTTTGTTCAGCCCGTTAACGTAACTAATTGATGCGCTGGTAATCGAAACGCTAACCTTTAAATTGTTTGGATTTTTAAAAATTAACATTCCCACTAACATTAAATTTTTGCAAATATAACTTCCTGCGAACTACGAAGTGCAGCCAATATGTTTGTTTACAGCAGTGACCTTATATTTATTCGCGAATATTGTTAATTTATTTTGTTTTCAAAATTAATTTAATTCCTGAAACCGGAAATAAGAGATCACTGACAAATATGCTAATCTTTGAAGTTTGAAATTGCAAGTATTTGAAAACATTTTCCATCGCATTTTTTGTTTACATTCCTTGCTAACGTGTAAATCGTAAGAGAAATGTCTCTCGCCGCTTTGCTTCCTGTGTGATGTCATTTCGCCAGCCAAAAGAAGATCGTACCCGAAATGGCGCAACCTAAAGAGATATAAGAACCTTGGTTGTACCCTGCAAAAGGAAATACAGAATACTACAGATGCTTTAAACACACACCTCGGACATCCATCATCATAATCCAGCAGTTTCACTCTCTATATTTATATAGTTCGTTACGTTTTTCAATTTATGCTTATGTACATGTTTCAATCAGCATTTCGTAATTTTTGTCCGGTGGGTTTATGTTCAGCCAAACAAATGTGATGGCGTCTGTCAACTGCCGAATGTTCGCTAGAGGAGGATCTCTGTTTCGAATGGCTCTCTCAACCTCATCTCACAGGTGTTCAGTTGGGTTAAGTACTGGGCTTCAATTCTGTGGGCACGTTGTGTGTCCAGTTTAATCAAGAAACCAAAAATCAGTAGCAAAAAAAGACGATATAGAACGCTGTGAACAATAAAATTCACCGGGAAGGCTTAGTTAATCCTGGTAACATATAGTGACAACACGTCAGGTGAACAGAGTACTGATAATACAAAACCCGATGAAAACAATAAAAAAAGTAGACACAAGACTTCTTGTAACAAGGATATAAACAAGATAGACAAGGTGAAACATCTCGTTCGTCCGAACAGAATAGAATGCATAAGTCCAATATACACACTGATAAATATTATCCGAAATAAAAGTGAAGTTAACAAAGATTCTTCATATGCAGTATGTAATACACCGACGAGCCCTTACATTATGACCATCCCAAGCCTAGAGAAATGAGCGCGCCTGGAGACACAACGGTGGCGCAGGTGAAGTTCGCAGAGCAGTATATATACAACCCGAGGATCAGCTTTCGGTTAGTTGAGTGTTTGGAGTCAGAATGGGAAAAGCTGTCGATTTATCGTAGTTCGTTAAAGGACGAATTGTGATGGCACGGCGTTTCAGAACTACTATCTCGGAAACGGCGTGACTTGTGGGTTGTTCACATGCCTCTGTCGTGAGTACGTATCAAAAGTGGTGCACATATGCACGTCATCGCAAACAACACATGAAATGGGCCCAAGATAATCGTGATTGGACCGTGTATGACTGGAAGAAAGTGACCTGGTCTGACGAATCAAGATTCTTGGTGCATAACGTAGACGGCGTAGCGCGGGTACGCCGATTACCAACGGTGGCTATGGCACCTAGATACACTGTTGGGCAGAAACAGACTGGCGGTGGCGGTGTTAGGCTGTAGGCGATATTTTCTTGGGACACTTTAGGCCCCATTATCCCAATAGGACAATCCCTGACAATTGTCAGGTATCTGAACGTCGTTGCGGATCAAGTTTACCCATTCATGGCAAATGTGTTCCCAGCTGGTGATGGCCATTGCCAACAGGATAATGCGCCATGCCAGACTGCGAGATCGTCAAGGAGTGGTTCGAGGAACATGCTGGTGACTTTCTGTTAATGCTCTGGCCTCAAATTTCACCTGACAATTGAACCCAATCGAACATTTGTGGTTTTGAACATTCTTCCACTAGCACATCAAGATTCCATTGCGCTGTTGAAGTTTTGTCCTGTATGCCACAATTTCCATTCGTCTTTCCCAGGACAGTGCACAGCAGGTTTTCTCTACGTCGTTAAATATGGAATTTTATTAGTTTTTCTCTTTGCTTGTTAAAAGTGATCATCTTAGCTTTTCTCTCCCTCGTTAAATCCGGAGACTTCATTAAATTTTGTTCGTTAAAAACGATCAAATTATCTTTGAATTAACATAATCCCAAACAAAAGTTCTTGTTATTCTCGTTAAATCCTGTATTTCCCTAAATACGGACTTTTTATAAAGCGGGTTCTATTCGATAAAGCCATCTCAACGTTGTAGTTATGCACGTAAGCGCGGATGACACGTGTCTGACAGCTATTGGTTGTCCTAATAATTTGCTACTTCAGTGTATATTTTGGTGAATTTATGTTAAAATACACTACTGGCTACCCAAACTGCAACACCAAAAAGGACACGAGATAGCAAAGCCAGATTTACTGGACACATAACAACAGATACAAAGATGAAACGATTGAGCTTACAGGCCCGTGCGACTTCCGGAACACGCAGACATCAATAGTTCGTGTGGCGCCCATGGCTGGCAATAACGGCCGCTACACGCCGCGGCATCGAACGAAAGAGGCTTTGGATGTGGGCTTGGGGTATGTCGGTCCAGGCTGCTTCCACACGTTGCCACAGTTCATCAGGCGTTGCCGCGGCTGGTGCTTGCTGGGCCACTCGGTTGCCGATCAGCGACCGGACGTATTTGATGAGCGACATATCGGGAGAACAGGCGGGCCACGGCAGCATTGACACCTGGTGGGCTGTGAAGAATTATTGCACGATGCGTGCCGCGTGCGGGTGCGCATTGTCCTGTTGAAACGTGGCCGCTGGCAGGTCCTGCAGGTAAGGGAAGACTCCAGGCTCCAAAACGTCGGAGATGTAGCGGTGGCTGTTGAGTGTACCGACGATGCGTACCAGAGGGGTGCGGGTGTCATATCCAATTGCGCCCCAAACCATAACGCCAGGCGACGGACTGGTATGGCGTTGCATAATGCAATCGTCATACAGTCTCTCGCCGCGGTGCCGCCACACGCGGATCCGACCATCGTGGTGTTGCAGGCAGAAGCGGGATTCGTCGGAGAAGACAATGTCGTGCCATTCCGTAGTCCAGGTGCGGCGTTGAACGGCCCACTGCCTCCAAACTCGCCGGTGGTGTAACGTTAATGGTAATCGGAGCAATGGGCGCCCTGCAACAAGTACCCGCTCCTGCAGACGATGTCGAACGGTACGTGCTGACACAGGTTGTTGCGCAACACACCCTAATTCCTGTGCTAACGTTCGTGATGTGGCGGTGCGAGCCGTCAATGCCCGCCGCACAACATGCCGGTCTTCTCGTTTGGTGGTGTGCCGCGGCTGCGGCAATCGCTCACGTCGGTCCGTCCGTCCCTCCTGCACCCACCGAATCCATACTCACCTCACTGTGGCTGGATGTCGTCACACACGGGCGCCGATGTCTCGGTACGATAAACCGCTGTCGCGATAAGCCACTATTCGTCCTTTGTCGAACTTCGAAATGTGCTGGAATGACTGCCGTATTCTGCGATGAGGCATCAGGAAGCTTCACACGTACAGGTCCGGCAGCACAACACACTTCCACTACTTACACCCTGCCTTCTGTGCATCCTTCTTATAGTGCTTCTCGGTGGTGTGCCGGGCGCACATGATTTGCATATGCCATGCAATGCGAATGGTTTGCATGTCCTCTCGCGGGCGACGCATGCTGCGAATTTCAGGCCAATCGGATGCTTCCTTCTTGGTGTTGCACTTTGGGTGGCCAGCAGTGTAGTAAACAGTTTTAAATTGTTACATATACTCGATATTCAGGCGAAAATTCAGTTTCTACCACCAGCTTTGAAGAACAGAAATAAAGTAATAAAAATATCATATTGACCTAGCGTTGCAAACTTTTAGACTGTCAAAGAAACATGAAATCTTTCCTTTTCAACGACGGTAACCCTGACATGCAGTTCATGCTTGGAGGAGGGGGGGGGTGCATCTTCTAACTATTGTTCTGATGAAATGAAGACGGTATACACCGTTTGTTGGTCAGACGTGCTCCATAACCCACACGTCACATACATCCCACGCAACTCGGTGGCGAGAACGATGGAAGATTTTTGGCAGAACGCCATTGCTCCTTTTCTCTGCATTGTTTACAAAATAAACTTTTTAATGCATCGTGCTCGCGAACGGACGCCGGTCGGTCAATTCTGGAGAAAAGTGGAGCAATCATAGTAATGGAGACAGCCTACAGGATTTTCCCCATATCCCTGATCTGCCATATTTTATTCACTAAGGTTTTTATTCTTTTTCTTTTCTTCCTTCTTTTTGTGCTCCTTTTTTGTATTCTTCCTTCATTCTTCTCTTTTCTCCGTTTTTGCGCCAATGTGACTAATGATACTAAAATGTCGTCTGGACATAACGTCATGTAAAAGAAAAGGAGTGCGTTATTGAAGGCTTTATCTGTTGCTTTGCATATGAAATCGGGACAGTTTATTATCTCATATTTTATGACTATTTCTTTTTTATACGAATCTTTTCGTTTTCTCCCAAGGCTGCTACTGGTAGCTCATACTCAAGTAAAAAAATACGGAATGCGAAATTTATTTATGACAAATAGTTCATTATAAATCAAATTCGTGCCATGACATGTAGGAAAATTAGCGTTGGAACTCAAAGATGATTAATAACTAGGATTAAAATTTATTTCTATAAAAAAGCTGCTCGTTTAACGAAGATGTGCAAAAGGCATTTTCTCTCTTCATACAACTAATGCGAAATTTCACAGCATAAAAATAGGTAAGATAATGCATCTTGAAAACAGCAATCAAATAAACTGCAGCAGTTCAAATACATTGTTTCAAAATTTTAAGAGGATTATAATTCGTTGCAGTTATAGGGATGCGCCATGCCGAAATAGTTTTGGAAATAATTATGAAATGAGCTCAAAAGAAAGTTTTTGAAGAACATGTTTCCACGCAGCAGTCAGTATACTATCTTCGTTTTTTTGTGTGTCGGAGTTTATCGACCACCGTAAGCAATTCTATGAGCTTCTGAAAACAAAAGTTTGGCCACGACGGACATCGAAACCGTGTGCCCTCACTCCGGAATAAGTTGCTTTCCCAACTGAGATACGCGAACAGAATGTCTCGCAGCAGACTTGTCGTCTTCACACATGTTTTCACCTCTGTAGTACGTCACATTATCTCCCTCTTATTTTTTTTCCTTAGAAGCGAAGTAGGAAGTTTTCATTAATTCCAAACAATGCGTGGAAAAAACATCACCCATTGCTTCGAAGAACCCAATGACCAGTGGATCCATTTTTCACAATCGGGCGCCAATGTGAAAACACATGTTTGCCCGTGTTTCCTCACTCCGCAGTAAGTCGCTCTCCCAACTGAGCTGCGCGGACAGAATGTCTCGTTGCAGATTTGTCGTCTTGACACATGTTTTCACCTCTGTAGTACGTCACAGGCTATAAGCAGCTTCCTGTCCCTAATTTTGGGTTACAGGTTCCATAAGAAGAGGACCAGTGTCGCAGAATAGGCGTACCACCGTATGCCTCATTGAAGATTCGAACGGGGCCAACTCGGTTGAGCAATCAGGGGCCTTCCTGAACTTAGATTACTACTCCACCTGGGCGTCATCTGCAACTGTGTGTAAGAATCTAAACATTTTTTGGTCGTATTTTCATAATTTGTTTTTATAAAGTGTTTTTTTGTTGCTGTTGTTTTGGAATTTTAACAGTTCCCATTAGCATCGAATGATATAGGAGTACATCAGAGACAGTATTCATACTTCCACCGCGATTCAAACCCTGGTCCTGCCTCCCCGGTGTAGCAGTGTTTTAAACGATTGCTTCTGACCATTCGTCCGGGTGATCTTGGGATCGACTCCCGATCAGACTTGGGTTGTATGCTTGTCTTAAGGAACTTGCTGTTTTCCTGTCCTGGAACTAGTTGCTCTAAATTTGGGAAAAGCGACTGCTTACAGCCTTTAGAGTTGCTTATGGTGGTCATTAAATACTGAAAAAATCCCCCCAAAACCCTGGCGGAACTCGAATGAATAACCAGAAACCTAAGTTCTGAACAACTGGCCAACTGGACTACAGGAAGTATAAAACTGTAATTTGAATTGACCAAATGAACTCGATGAGGTTGGGCATTACTGTTCATAAGAGCAAAATCCGGACAAACAGCTCCCTTGCATGGATGTGTTCAAGATCTCGTCTCTGTACCTCACGGCAGGAACACAGCGACTCCTAGCAAAGTACAGGCAGTTGTTTTCTGTAACCCTTTTCCAACGTTCAACCAGAGTAATTATTCCGCAGTGGTACCACTCGGCAGGTTTCGTAGACAGAAACTATTTGATGTCACATCACACATCCACCACTGAAGCGAAGTGTTATCGCTGTAAGAAATGGGCCATGGAGAAAAAGTCGTATCTGTCGGATGGGTTAGGATCTTCCTGTATCTTTTGGCGTACCATTCTGGAGGTGTGACTTGGGGCAATAGCCACATGCAGCAATCCCCGTTTCTCACCGAGGAGCGCTGGGTAGCATCACGGAGCTTATGCAATTGTTCGGCACAGAGGTTTCCATCAACAGTCTGATAATCGGCCCGAGTACCCAGAGCACAGGTCTCTCACATTTGCACTAAATGCACAGTATGAATTTCCTCTCGAACAGCCCTCTTTGTACCAGTCGGCTGTGCGTTCTAGTGTGGCCTCAGCCACTGGTTCCCAGTGATAGGATTGCGAAGGAACATCCACTTTTCATCATTAGTAAAGACACGAGCAAAACCTAACTCGACAGCAATCTGCAAAAGAGAACCACACACTGTTCCGCCTGTTGATGTGTCATTGAATGAGAAGGCATTTGATGGCGCCTAGAGGAAAACCAAGCCGTTGCAGGGGACGAACGATGTTGGGTTTAGGAGACCCAATATCAGATGCCAATTGTCACGTCTGGTACCTGGGTTCGCTGTTACAGATTCCACCAGGATGACAATGTTGGTGGTCTTTGGACGTCCTGATTTCGGCTTGCCTTCGAGACAGGTGCCTTCAGCATTGAAATGCTGGAACCGCTTTCGTGGAGCGCTGCTGCCCACTGTTTCCTCGACTGCAACTGCACAAATTTCTTTCGCTGCTGTTACCACGCTTTACCCTTTTTTCCAATAATGGCGTAAGAGCCCCCAAACAGCACGTTTATCGACTTGCATCCTCTGTTCACCTGATAACGCAGTGTGGCTCCACGTAAAGTGTACGTCATCAGCATTGTGTGTTCCACGTCATCGCGGTACTCAGTCGATCCTGGCGCACATTTCGCAGAGGAATGGAGGCCCAACATTATGTGCAGCTCAAAACTAACCTGATAATTCTCGGCATTCCTACGCTTCTTTATCTTTTGATTTTTTCCATTGGAGATAAGTTTGGGATTCCAGGTTCTTTATTTCTTAGAAGGTGAAACAGATTTTGGATATTCCTTTTCTATTAAGTGCACTAATTGTCATTTTATTTCTAGTTGAAGTTAAAACTACAAATACGCACGCCATATATGATAAAATGAGTAAAAAGCCGTCTCTGTACGTTCAAATAACGTTAGCCTTAATACACAAGACTTTAATTAAAATATAATATATACACTTTAACAGCATTAGTACTTTCGGGCTACTATAGCCCATCTTCAGATGCAAGACAGATCTTTGGTTAGTACAGCACATATATACATACATAGGGAGGCAGCGCAAAGAATCATGGGGAGAAGGCGGGGCCACCGCGGCATGGTCCCGTACAGAGGGCTGCTGCAAAAGTAATGTATTCCTCTAGACGGGGGTAAATCGCAGGGGGCATAGTCATTACAACATGTGCCGCGGTGTTGAATTATTACCAAACTTTCAGTCATTAACAGCGTGGCCTTATTTCTTGGAGTTATGATGATTTTTGCGTTATTCCAGTCATGTTCCGTTATAGATGTTTCGGGCTAAGGTAGTGTTTTTCTGGGCGTTATATTCATGTTCACGCAGTCTGCATCTTAAGTTCCTGGTCGTAGATCCAATGTAACTGGAGGTGCATTGTCCGTTGGCGTCCAGGAGGGCGATACGTATACGCCTCATTTTTTCCCCTTAGGAGGTTTTCCCATGTCCTTCCTTAGTAATGCAAACAGTGTGATGGAGCGCAATCCGAAGCTCAGTTGGAATCGGTCACAGATATTACCCAGGGGGACGGTAATGGCGGGGTGGTAATCCAAATAAGATACGTATTGTTTTTGACGTCGATCACTATTTAATGTTATCAAATAGGATTGTCTAATCTGCGAATGTATTATGTTAATGAGGTACTCCGGGTATCCGTTAATACTCTAGATGTTATTAATATAGTGGATCTCCCGTTTGCCCTGGTTTTGGCCCGAGGAATGTGTGTATGCCCTTCGGATTTGAAAACGAAGGGATGCCAGTTTATGATCGATGAGGTGGGCTGAAGAAAATGGTATCATTATAGGGGTGCTGGATGATTTTCTATATAGACTAAAAGATAGTGGGAAGCCACTATTAGGTGAATTTGGAATCAAAATGTCCAGATATGACAGCTTATTATTGTGCTCGATTTCATACGTGAAATTGATTGAAGGGGAAGCATTAGAAAACTCTTCTATGAAAGTCATAAGTTCAGGGATGCTATGTGGCCATACAATAAGTATATCGTCATCGTATCTGCAATAATAAAGCGGTTCCTTTGAGGTAGTGTTCAAGAAACTCTCTTCCAATTGCTGTAAGAAGAACGCTAAAACGACGACAACGGCGAGCCTATAGCTGGCCCATCGGTTTGATATTAGTACACTTCTTGAAACTGGAAATATGTGCTTTTTCTGACCAGTCGCAGTGCATTCATTAAGGAAATGATTTCATCATGTGTGGTCATTACTTGCGAGCTTTGCTACGATAATATCATGCGTTTGGTCGAGGGGAATGCTAGGAAATAAACTGACAATATAATTCAGTGAAACAAGCACAAAAGGGACACCCACAAGGGAATCAAAGGTTTTTAATCGTTGTATGATTTTTAAATACATAGGATGACGTTTTTTTAACTACATGGCTCCAAGAAATAAGGCCACGCTGTTAATGATTGAAAGTTTGGTAATAATTCAACACCGCGGCACATGCTATAATGACTATGCCCCGCGCGATTTAGGAATACATTACTTTGGGGAGGATGTGACGTACCTGCCAGCAGGACGCACACGACATAAAGGCAGATTGGAGTCTGAATGAACGTCTGCGTAGCTCAGTTGGTAGAGCGACTTGTTCCGGAATAAGCGGACTCTGGTTCGATTTCCGGCGTAGACAGAAATGACGGAAAAAATTTACTTCGTTATAATGGCGCCCGAACTATCCGGATGACCCAACCGTTCAAAATCTCGCAATGATGTGATGTTATTTCCACACCGCGAGATAGGAAAAACCAGAGAATCTCTTCTCCAGCGCTTCGAAAACTAAATGTGTGTGACGTTGCATTCCACACACCGGATTGACTGGGAGTTCTCAAGTGCACGTTCTACAGTGGATGGCTGCCTGCAACGATTCATGGTGACGGCTGACTAGTGGGCCATGTCCCGGCCCTATTTCGGGGGGGAGATGTGACGTACCTGCCTGCAAGACGCACACGACATAAAGGCAGATTGGAGTCAGAATGAACGTCTGCGTAGCTCAGTTGGTAGAGCGACTTGTTCCGGATTAAGCGGACTCGGGTTCGAATCCCGGCGTAGACCATAAATGACGGAGAAATTTACTTCGTTATGAGGAATACATTACTTTGGCAGCAGCCTTCTGTACGGGACCATTCCACGGTGGCTCCGCCCTCTCCCTCATGATTCTTTGCGCTGCCTCCCTATGTATGTATATATGTGCTGTACTAACCAAAGATTTGTCTTGCATCTGAAGATGGGCTATAATAGCCCGAAAGTACTAATGCTTTTAAAGTTTATATATTATATTTTAATTAAAGTCTTGTGCAATAGGGCTAACGTTTTTTGAACGCACAGAGATGGTTGTTTACTCGTTTTATCATTATTTCTAGTTGTTGAACAATACTTGATTACGAACTTTTCCAGTTATTTTGTTCTCTGATTTTTTCTAAACGTCTACACATCAGATGCATTAAGGTGATTTGTGTGACATGTTTTGAAAGTCCAGGTTTAAATATCATACACCAATGAGCCATTACATTATGACCACCCCCAGCATAGAGAAATGAGCTCGCATGGAGACCGAACAGTGGCGCAATTGAAGTTCACAGAACAGTATATATACAACACCAGGACCGGCTTCCGGTTAGAAGTGTTTGGAATCAGAATGGGTAAAGCTGCCGATTTATCGGAGTTTGATGAAGGAAAAATTGTGATGGCACGGTGCCTCGGAACCGGCGCGGCTTGTTCACGTGCAACTGTAGTGAGTACGTATCAAAAGTGGTGCACAGATAGCCAAACGACAAACCGTCGTCCGCAGCTGATTGATGCCAGAGGAGAGCGGAGACTGTCGCGCATTTTTCACAACGACCGCAGGGCCACAGTGCGACAGATCACTCACAGCTACAACAGTGGTTATCAGGGCAATATGTCACAGCACACAGTTCATCGCAGCCTTCTGCGCATAGGCCTGCATAGCCGAAAACACAGCTGGGACTCCATGCTCTCTGCACATCATCGCCAACAACGCATGAAATGGGCCCAAGATAATCGAGTTTGGACCGTGGATGATTGGAAGAAAGTGGCCTGATCTGACGAATCAAGATTCCAGATGCATCACTTAGACGGCCGAACGCGGATACGCCGATTATTACCAACGGAGGCTATGACCCCTAGATGCACTGTTGTGCGGAAAAAGGCCGGCGGGGGCGGTGTTATGCTGTGGGCGATGTTTTCTTGGGACACTTTAGGCCCCATTATCCCAATAGCACAATCCCTGACAGATGCCAGGTATCTGAACATCGTTGCGGACCAAGTTCATCCACTCATGGCAACTGTGTTCCTTGCTGGTGATGGCTATTACCAACAGGATAATGCGCCATGCCACACTGCCAGAATCGCCAAGGAGTGGTTCGAGAAACATGTTGGTGACTTTCTGTTAATGCCTGGCCGTCAAATTCACGTGACATGAACTAAATCAAACATTTGTGGTTCGACTTGGAAAAGCGGGTTCTCGTTAAATCAACACCACCACCCGAAATGTACGAGATCTGGAGGACCTGCTATTGACATTATGGTACCAGATATCCCAGGATTCCTACCGCCACCTCATCGAATGAGATGCCTCGCCGAGTGGCCGCTGTTTTGCGGGCTGAAGTGTGTCCTACAGCTTATTAGGTAGGTGGTCATAGTGGAATGGCTGAGCGGTGTATATTGCTACAAATATAACATCTGATGATTATAAATCTGAAGTCAAAGCTTGTTTTAAAATTTGATGAGACATATCTTTGTATATTCAGTTGTTAGTATTGTTTACCTTATTTCTTTCCTGATTTAATTCTCTGCCTAGCTATGGAATTTGATTTAATGATTCTGTTTCTCTCCTTCGCGTTTAAGAAAAATGCTGCTATAGTAATTTTGATTACGTTTTGCCTTACTTTTATTCAGTCTTCTTCACTTTCATGAAAATAAATGCAAGCTGATTTTTTTCAACCAGATCAATCGAAGCGGTGTAAAGTTAAAAATATTCCTAATAAATGGCATGTGAGAAGCGACAGGCATAACAAGGATAAAATATTATGCCTTGGTCATAGGACTGATTTTTTGTAGTAATATCAAGCTGCATTTAACAGATTAGGAGAGAAAAAAAAACAGCTCCAAAGTTATCAGAAAGATATAAGCGCAGTTTTTGATAAAAAATACTATTATATCATAACGTTCTCAAGATCTTTTGGGCACAGGATATAATTGAGGAGAAGAAAGGTTCTAAATAGTTTTAGATGCGCATTTTGCAAAAATTCAGGTGCACTAGACTTGAGCATTTCGTTGCTACGTACCAAATTCATTTTCATCTATGGCTAGTTGTGCAGTAGTTGTACCATAATTCTGTTCATTCCATTATGTGTCAGCTATACTGCCCCGCTGGTGTCCGTAAAGGGACTTACAGGAAATGACACCTCCTCGTATATAAATCAAGTTAATTTCCTCCGCAGATAACCTTCCGCTAGACCGAACAACTTTCGGAAGTGGCAATGGCTTGTAGCGAAATCTGGCAAAGTTATTCGTAATCAGTAGCTGAAGTAAACGTTATTACAAGACGGAAATTAATTCCAACGTGGTAGTGGAACTCTTCCAAAGCTGCGAAGCACTGTTTCTTTTGTGTTCTTGATTCTTGTAGTCAAGCTTGTGTGTGCGCGCGTACGTGTGTGTATGCGCCAAAGATAAAAATGTGGGACGTGCTGTAATTAAGCCAACCAAGAGCGACATTGTGTTTTACGACAAATAAAATTAGGGTTTCCATATATTATAGAACAATTTGCTGTTTTATTAATTTTGGCCGGAAATTTTATGAAATACGTTTTATATTACCTATCACAATTATAAAATATTTTGATCTTTCAGTAGATGTTCCTTTTTTAAGGAAGTTAAGGTGAAACTAAAATCCTTTTTGTCTTAAATTTCTTTCGCTGTACAAGTGTCCTACGTAAGATCATGTAAAGTTAAAATTCTGCTACTATTTTAGAAGTTGCAACATCTTAAAAGTTTTAAGACAGTCTCCAAACAATATGACTGTAAATCTGAAATTTTAGGTGTTTGAAAAATATAACGATAATGAAAGGAAACCAGAGCTGTATGTGTGTTCAAATGTAATCTTAGAGATCGAAGTATACGAGAGATGGCTAAAGTTTTACATTTCTCACGTGTTTTTTGGAAGACGCATTAAATAGATAATTTTGATGTGAAAGGTTCGTGAAAAAATGGCTGCAGCTGTTGAATTCGTGGAAAGCCCTGGAATTTAAAATCGCCCAACACGTAGAATTGTATTCTTAACAGGAAAGTGTTTTTCTGAGTTTGTTTGGTTCTTTAAGAGGTTCTAGGAACAAAAATATGAAAGCTAGGAATAAAAATATAAACGAGATCTGCAATAAACAAAACAATTAAGGCAAAAAGTTAAAGTAACTGCAAATATTTGAAATTTCACCTATTACATTTGCTTCGCTGTTTTACAAGTTACGTCGGAAACATGAGTTAGCTGTTTTTGTGTTTATGATAGCAGCTATTAATTTTTTTTTCAACTTTCTCGAACGCACACGGTGAGATGTTTCTGCATGCAACATAAACTCTTAAGATTTCCTAAACTTTCAACAGCAAGTCTGCTTTAAATTGTTTTCTTTTCTATAATGATTTCTTCAACGTTTGTGTGATCATAATTTTTGCCCTGAGGGAATAATTCGGATCAGTGTGGATTCCCTCTGGAAAACTTTCAACACTCGATGAATCATCGCTGAATTTCAGTTTCAATTCATCCTTATTTTATAAATTTTTAGATAGAGAATTAGGTGGGATGGCCAACATTTTCGCAATTTCAAATTTTTAACTCCTTTTCTTACAAAATTGATTGCTTTTGATTTTCTCACTGAGAATTAGTTTTACCCTGGTTTAAAGCAATGCTTTTCTTATCTTCGTAAACACTGAACAAACTCAGCAACTAAGTAGTCGAAGGCCAACTACATTTACCAAATATGACAGACGTTGTTCTTTGCTACCTAGTTGAGATTACTCGAACATCACCCACTGAAGATCGGGGTGACATAATAAGGAATACCAGTTAGGGATCATGTAGTTAACATGACATCCTTAACCCAGTATCCTGCCCATAGAAAGAAGTTCTCAGCGGCCCCAAGCAGAGTTTAATTCCCTGAAAAACGGCGAGTAGAGGGCATAAGACAGTACTGGTCCAGGAGATACGTGTGTGTCAGGGGAAAGGAAGTAAAAATATAACAAACATTCTTGTCTTCATGCTAACTGACCTATCTGTAGGGGAAAATACGGAGCATTAAAATATTCCATAATCCCCATTTTTTTGGTGGTGAAAGCGAGAGGGGTAAAAACTGGGTGAATGCCACTTATTTTGTATGCTGATAAACGTGATAAACTTTGATATACACCGATGAGCCATTACATTATGACCACCCCCAGCCTAGAGAAATGAGCCCACCTGGAGATCGAACGGTGGTACAGATGAAGCTCACATAGCAGTATATATACAACCAGGGGACCGGCTTTCGGTTAGTAGAGTGTTCAGAGTCAGAATGGGAAAAGCTGACGATTTATTCGGAGTTCGATAAAGGGCAAATTGTGATGGCACGGCGTCTCGGAACTACAATCTCGGAAACGGCGCAGATTGTGGGTTGTTCACATGCCACTTTTGTGAGTACGCATCAAAAGTGGTGCATAGATGGCGTCCAGTCGTGTGTCGTATGCAGCTGATTGATGCCAGAGGGGAGCGGAGATCGTCGCGCATTGTTCACAGCGACCGCAGGGCCACAGTGCGACAAATCACCCGCAGCTACAACAGTGGTGATAAGGGCAATGTGTCACAGCACACAGTTCATCGCAGCCTACTGCGCATGGGCATGCGCAGCCGAAGACCCAACCGGGTCCCCATGCTCACTGCACGTTATCGTCAACAACGCATGAAATGGGCCCAAGATAATCGAGATTGGACAGTGGATGATTGGAAGAAAGTGGTCTGGTCTGACGAATCAAGATTCCTGGTGCATCACGTAGACGACTGAGCGCGGATTTGCCGATCCCCAACAGACGCTATGGCACCTGGAAACACTGTTGGGCGGAAACAGGCCGATGGCGGTGGTGTTATGCTGTGGGCGATGTTTTTTTGGGACACTTTACGCCGCATTTTTTCAAAAATCTCTGACAGCTGTCAGGTATCTGAATATCGTTGCGGACCAAGTTCACCCATTCATGGCAACTGTGTTCCCTGCTGGTGTTGGCCATTACCAACAGGATAATGCGCCATGCCACACTGCCAAAATCGTCAAAGAGTGGTTCGAGGGAACATGCTGGTGACTTTCTGTTAATGCCCTGGACTCCAAATTCACCTGACACGAACCCAATCGAACATTTGTCGTTCGACTTGGAAAAGCGGGTTCCCGCTAAATCACCACCACCCCGAAATGTACGAGAACTGGAGGACCTGCTGTAGACGTTATGGTAACAGATACACCAGGATACCTACCGTTACCTCATCAAATAGATGCCTCGCCGAGTGGCCGCTCTTTTGTTGACTAAAGGGGGTTCTACAGCTTATTAGGTAGGTGGTCATAATGTAACGGCTCATCGGTGTATGTGGTTTCTCCAAAAATAATTTTTCGTAATATACGGTTAAAATAACAAGCGATAATATTACAAAGTTCAGGGGCTCGTCAGGCTTAAATTTAAGCCTTTTTCATTGGCTCCATGCTGCAGTTCTATAGTACATTACGCTATCTTTTGTTTTTGATGAATTACTTTGTATTGATTTTTGGGTCAAATGTAAACGAGTTTTAGTGCTAGTATGTTTATGATTATTATACTAGATATATCTGAGGTGGTTTGAGCTCTTGTTTACTCTTGGAATAAATAGTTGGTACTAAATGTTATTAATTTATATTGAATTTTGTGATATTACTGTGATTCCATGTTTTCATTCTATTATGCTAACATTGTGTTAATATTTAATTTTAGTTTAGTACATATGGCAATTTTGATGTTTGTGTTTTGTTAAATTTGATGTACTGTGTTGTGTGGCAGAATTTGCATTAAATTCAATTCAAATTCAATTCAATAAATTCAATTCAATTCAAGAGATCTATAAAAACTTCGGTTTATGCGGAACTTTGTAAAATGCGAACTCTTTAGAAGTGGACTCGACTGAGAGATATGGGTGGTATGTTTATATTTCCGATTGCGGTTTTCTCCTTTTTTCTACGATTAATAACAAAACGATTAAACATACAGGACATCTCTTAGTTTTCGATACTTATCGGATTCACGAGACACAAATAAATTAATAATATACGCAACCTTTTTTTTCAGGTTTTAAGAACCAAGTGGGTAGGGATAAGCAGAAACATAATCCCTTTTGATGCTATGCAAATTTATTTGGTTATCTTTAAAATGTAAAACACATAACGTCTTTAAGAGTCAAGAATGCAAGGTCACGGCACATCGAATGCAAAGAACCATTACCACATCAGTAATTTGTTTTCTGGGAGAAAAAGACACGCTAAACTAAGTTTCATTAGTGAAATCTTACAAAGCTTCCCGTTAGCTCTTTAAACAATTATAATACACATGCTAAAAAGGCCAGTTAATGACCTTTTGAAATTAATAAATTTTGGGCGATGCTTTTTGCAAAACCTGCGAGAAGAAAAGTTATCAAGAAACTGACAGGTTACGTTTAATTTCTGCTTTACGTTTTGTGTATTTCGCACAGCTCTTTTTCACACTGTTTCAAAGAGTAATTTGAAAAAGGAAAAAGTCAGTGTTAATATAGAAACTAATTTTTTTCTGTTCACTCGAACAACCATTTATCATCAACACTGAGCCCTTACCTTGCTGCTGAATCAGCAATAGAGAACTTCATTTCGGTTAACATTTTAGAAAAATATTCATGGAAGCAAATGAAAGCAGACGATTAAAAAAATCGCCTCTGAATTACTCTATTTACTAGGTTGTTGCGGATGAAATGTCGGAATATTGATGGAAAATTTTTACGCTCAAAATACGGTGCAGCATAAACTTTACTAATGAAAAAAATGATCGCCAGCAACACGAGATATAAGCTTCTGTACAGCATCGTGAAAAAATGTAAAGCTTCAAAACACGACAAACTCGTGGAATGTTATTGGAACTAATATTTGATTGGGTAACAAATTACTCTATGGAAAGGTGTGTTGAAAAAGTAATAGTCCGCAGGGGACAGATCAGATGAGTAAGCTGGACGTGGTAAGGTTTCATACCTCAACTAGCGCAGTTTCTGGATCATTTGGCGTGCAACGTGGGGTCTTGCGTTGTCATAGAGAAGTTTGGGCCAATAGTAATTGAATAACGCCGGCCGTTTTGTAGACAGTTTTCAATGCATAATGTAAAGTTCTTGACAATATTTGCCTGTCGTGATAGTTTGATCCGGTTGTATAAAAGAAGAATGGATCACATCAGCTGCGGATCACCAAACATTGACCATTGCCTTTCTGAATGGAATACGGGTTTCGGGGCTTCACCGCGTTCAAGCCGTTGCGCCGGACGTCGGCGATTGTCATACAGCATCCATTTATCATCATGCTTAAAAATCGCCTAAAAATGTCGTTTATTTGGTTGTGCATAAGCAAAGAAGAACGAATATCAGATCGTCGTGTTTTGTGCTGTTCCTTCAACTCGTGTGGAACCCATTTATTCACTTTGTCCACTTTGCTTATGGCCATTAAATGCCCGAAAATAGTTGCGTAGCGTGCTCCGCATTTCTCGCAACCATTTGACGTGGATCGGATTCACCCAAGGCCTTCAACTCAGCATAATCGATAGCTCCTCCTGGTCTACCGCGTGATTTCGTTTTCGGGCTCATATCGTAGCACCTGAATTTCGCAAACCAGCGTTTTATCCTGCGTTCATTAACTGGGCCTTCTCCAAATGCTACATTGTTGTTGCGAGCTGCAGCCTATGCATGGCGTTAAAGTTTAAATTTATACGAAAATGATACGAATTTTTGTCTCTGATCCATCCTCCTCTTTACTGTAGCACAATCGCCTTAGAATTAATATCACTGATAAAATAACCAGTAATTTATAGGCAGCAGCCTTAATTTTGAAATTTGCATATCACAAGTAACATCACGCAATGTGTGAATTCCTAAATTACCTACCAACTGCACGAGTCTGCAAAATTCGATGTTTCATCTGCAAAAACCCAATAAATATTTCGTCTTGGAATCTTCTAAGCTTCCTTAAATTGTTCCTACTCTGATGTGCAGCAGTGAAACCTGCGTACAGCCAGCAGAAGAGACAGTTTGTGTGCTTTACTTAGGGGGGTTGTGTTAAACACTTTCTGTTCATGTGAGGAACGAAGATATGTTGCAGATATGTAATGCGAAGCAGAATGCTGTTACTAAGGTGGAGAAAAATATTCTTAGGTGGTTAGGCCATGCTGAAAGGATGAGTAGTGAGATGCTTACTAAGAGAATTTCAGTTCAAGTGGCAGGAAACTAAGATAGGGAAAGGCCAAGGAAATCATGAAAGGATCAGATTCAGGAATGTCTGCATGAAAAAAAAAATAACGAGTATGAAGTACAAAAGGTCTTGTGTGAGACGTGTAAACGATGTCAGTGCAGTTCGAGTTGTGTACCGAGATCGCTGTAAATGGAGACGTTTAGTACATCAACAGTAAGTATAGTTCCATCAGTTATACACTTTGACCTGGCGGATGAGCTTTCTTTGGGAAGCTAGCCTCTGAATCTCAGAAAACAGCTTAGTTATATGTATTGATATTAGGCTGACTCATAAGTTCATGCCGTTTTATTTCACGAATGTTTCCCAGGCCAGTAGTGACGGCGCAGATGCCCATTTGTATATCAAAATGCAGCCAGTAATATCGTGTATCTAAATCATATTGCGTTGTGTGATTGTGGCTAATGGTTTTTTGATTTTCAAATCCGGAAGTATGGAGTGACAAGTAGAGAGGAATGAATATTTCCGACACCTGCTCCTCTACGAGTTTAACAAGGGATCTACATTTCAAAATTGTCTTTATTCTTCAGTAAAATGAACATTTCTATGTACATGACAGTGGAATTCTGCCAATAAATACAGTGGTATATTCATCAACTGGAAAGTTCCAGTGAAACGTAAATCAAAATATTGTTAAAATCATAAAATTATTTTGCCACGTAGGGCGAAGGAGAGGCAGACAATAAAGCACAAGCGATACAAATGAAAATGTATACCTACAGTATTGTAGACAGGGAAAGACGTGATTCTATACTATGCACGAATTCCAATCAAACATTACTACCATTCTCAAGATTAAACATGCACAAGGTACTAATTCACATAAAAGACTATGGGTGAAAAGGAACTAACAGGTGCAACAGTATTTAGAAATATGACAGTAATAGTAGAAACAATTAAGCACAAATACTTATCATACACTGACGGAAAAAAATCCCAACACCACGAAAAAATACACTGACGGAAAAAAATCCGAGTACCACGAAAAAATAGTTGTAGAGGAATGAAATGGCGGCAATACATTTGTATAGGTAACATATTTAATCGATTAAGGTTTCAAGATCACAGCTTAATGTAAGCGCGAGAAGAGCCATTTTAAATGTGAAATGCTGGTACATCATTAACCGGTGTAACCGCCAGAATGTTGAATGCAAGTACGCAAACGTTCATGCATTGTGTCGTACAGGTGCTGAATGTCAGTTTGTGGGATGGAATTCCATGCCTGTTGCACTTGGTCGGTCAATACAAGGACGGTTAATGCTGGTTGGGCGTGACGCTGGAGTTGTTGTCCAATGATGTCACATACGTGCTCGATTGGTGAAAGATCTGGTGATCTAGCAGGCTACGGCAACATGTCGACACTCTGTAGAGCATGTTGGGTTACAACAGCGGTATGTGGGCGAGCGTTATCCTGTTGGAAAAAACCCAGGTTGAATCACCAGACCGACGCACAACTGTGCCGTCAGGGTGCGTGGGATAACCACGAGACTGCTCCTGCTGTCATAGGAAATTGCTCCCCAGACCATAACTCCAGGTGTAGGTCCAGTGTGTCTCGGCCGCAGACAGGCTGGTTGCAGGCGCTCACCTGGCCTCCTTCTAACCAACACACGGCCATCACTGGCACCCAGGCAGAACCGGCTTTCATCAGAAAACACAACAGATCTCCACTCCGTCCTCCAATGAGCTCTAGCTTGACACCACTGACGTCGCAAACGACAGTGGTTTGGAGTAAGTGGAATGCACGCTACAGGGCGTCTGGCTCGGAGCTGTCCTTCAAGTAACCGATTTGTAACAGTTTGTTGTGTCACTGTGGTGGCAACTGCAGCTCGAATTGCTGCCGCAGACGCAGTACGATGCGCCACGGCCATACGCCGTACACGGCGGTCTTCCCTCTCAGCAGGGCCACGTGGCCGGCCGGAACCCGGTCTTCTAGAGGTAGTACCTTCCCTTGACCACCGCTGCAATCATGCACAGTGGCTACATTCCTGCCAAGTCGTTCTGCAATATTGCGGAAAGAAAATCCACCTTCTCGTAGCCTTTTTACATGACCTCGTTTAAACTCCGTGAGCTGTTGATAATGGCTTCTTCGTCTTCTTAAAGGCATTCTTGACTAACATCAACACACTACGTCGAATCTCAACGATAACTAACGCTCACGAACGTTTCAGCGCGTATTTACAGCAAACCTGCTTTGCATGTTCCGAGGCGCGCTACGAGCGCCACACATATGCGCCAAGCTCGAAATATGCATAGACGTCATCTTACAGATGTACTCTCACCGCCTACCAACTGTCGTTTATCTAATACAACCCCTTCTTGGTGTTGGGATTTTTTCCGTCAGTGTATGTACAGAATTATACAGTGACAAGAGAGAAATACGCCAAACGGACCCAGGAGGGCAACTTTACAAAAAAAAAAACAGAAATCAAACAGTAATGCAATGCATAAGTGTCATATCATATGTACAAAACAATACAGTGACAAGGAAGAAAGCCGCTAAACATACCCAGAAGGGCAGCTTCTCATGAAACAGAAATGTAACAGTGATGCTACATTCAAAATGTACATCATATGTACAAAAGTATTCAGTGACAAGGGGGAGAAACGCTAAATGTACTCAGAAGGGCATCTTCTTGCGTTAAATTATACACACAGGGACAAATATTTCAAAATATATTCAATAAAATGAAGGGGACATTGCCTGTGCAGTAAACTGTGCAGAAGGAAGAGTTATATACAACATCATAAAACCCAACATTATCGAAGAGAACATGGGAAACATGGTGAGCTATCTCCACTAGCACATTAAATAGAATTATCACAATTATCGAACCATGTGGGTGAAAAAGAGACACCATCTAGGAGCCTCATACCCCCAAAATTAATACGTAAAATCATGATTTGTGACAGTGAACGTGGGCGACAACAAAAAAAAAAACACCTATAAGTTGAGATGTAGCTGCAAATTGTGGATATGGAACCACCCAGCCGATTGGGCCCAGGTGGATTGAAAAACGCTATCGGTGTTTGTTGAGGCAGCACGAGAGTGCTCCATTTGGAGACGAGTGGTTGACCGTGCTAGGAAGCGTCTCCGAATGATAGCACTTGCCTCCTGAGGAGGTGGAGTAAGAGCAGGGAGGCGTTGTTGAAGATGGAAAGCATATACAGTGAACTTCACAAGAATAAAAATGTAATGGCACACAGGAGGCAGGTGAGTAGGTGGATGCTTAGTTTGGAGTAGCCAAGCATATGCAAGAAATGGTAACGATCGAGCACAAATTCGATCAGCAAGACGAAATGCTGTGTTTAGGACTGGCAGGAGTACGAGGCCGAATAGGTATTGATGTTGGACGTCGCTGACTTCAGGGCAAAAGGAGCAATGTGCAGAGGTGAGAAGGGTCATGCGAAATAGTACTGATGGGGCGGGAAACAAGGGATCTACAGCCGCCGAGGCTACTCGACAAATTTGTGCTGTGTATGGGGAGGATGCTATTGCTCCGAGGACAGCAGGCAAATGGTGTGAACTGTTCAGAGGAGGCAGTTTTGACCTCAACGACTCTACACGCTCAGGTCGTCCATCTCACGTCGATGAGGATCGTTTGAACCATATCAATCACTTATATTCGAGTCAAACCACACTTGAATTGGCCACCGAGGTGATCTGTGATCACGCTACAGTGGTGCGACACCTGAAATGTATGGGAAAGGTCCAGAAATTGAGGTCTTGGGTTCCTCACACTCTCACCGAGGACAACAAGAATCAGCGTGTTGCCTTATGTGTTTCCTTGCTCATCCGTTTTCGCGAATGTTCACAGCAACACAAACCCTTTCTGGCACGTATTGTTACTGGAGATGAAAAGTGGTGCTTGTACGTGAATTTCAGGCATCGGAGGGAATAGTTAAGCCCAAACAAGATGCCCATACCACGTCCAAAACATGATCTTCATCCTGCGAAGATCATGTTGTGTTTCTGGTGGGACATGGAAGGCATTATTCACTGGGAAATTCTGCGAGGAATCGGACCATAAACGCTGCACTCTATTGTGAGCAACTCCGCCGTGTGGAGGGAGCAATTCAGCATAAACGGCCATATCGGCACCATGGTGTCCTTCTCCAACATGATAAGGCACGCCCTCACAGTGCAAACATGACCAAAATGGCCATTCATGACATGAAATGGGAGATCCTACCACGTCAGGCCTATTCCTCAGATGTCGCCCCTTCAGAATATCACCTGTTCCGATCTCTGTCTAATGCACTTCGTGGCAGAACGTCCAACAATGATGTTGAACTCCAGAGTTTCCTTGATGATTTCTTCGCAGCAAAACCTCCACGTTTTTTTAAGAATGGCATTGCAGACCTATCCAGACGTTGGGACACCATCGTAAACAATGGGGGTGGGGGGATACATAGTTGATTGAATCCGTTTTCCCTTCTGATGCAATACATTCTTGTAGTGGAAAAAAATGGCATGAACTTATGCATCAACCCAATATTATTAGATCAGTCACTACTCTGATATCAATTCTGTTTTGGGCCAATGTGCTCAAAAGTATATTTTCGCACCTTAGTTGTCGCTTTTCATTCAGTTTTCTTAATAGTATATTTTTGGAAGACCATTAGAACTTTTCCGTGTAAAATCTCGGGGCAAAATCGGCGCTACAGAAAAAAACACACTACGCAAGCCTCATCTGGGTCTCGTTCCCCGGGCCGATTTGGATGATTAGCCAGGCGCTTCTGGACACTTGACCACTGGGATGACGTTCGACCATAATAGAAGTTCATCTAAAGTAACCATAACCAAACTGAGCAAATTTAACGTGATAGAATATAGGAAATTAACATTTTAAAACTAAAGGTAACGCCAAAAATCTAAATTACAGAAGTTGCAGAATAGCACCTATTGTGTAGAAATATTGCATAAATTGTTGATATAAATTCAATAACGATTGGAAATCGCAGCGAAAGGTCATGTGCACAGGAAACTACGCTCTATCCCCCTAGAAATGGTTATTTAGAATTTGAATGCTCTGTCACAGGTCGGCCGGAGGGCAGCCAACGACAAAGTTATGCTTACGTTATACATAGAGGCTTTGGGGGGATGTGACCCCTCAACTTTTGACTTTAGTTTGTTACTTAACATACCTTGCTTCTCTAAACATTTCAATTTCAGAAGCTCATTATTTCAGGAATTTGAATTCAAATTCAGATTGAGTACTACATTTTTCTTACAGCAAATGCGTCGTTGGGAAGTCATTTTTGTCTTCTGTAATGTAATCGCATAGGAACGAAATTTGCTGGATGAGGTGGGTTGGCAGGGTATAATCCGAACTCTGATCCTCTGGCATTGTACCCTTCCTAATCCTCCTTGCTTGCTTTGGATGTCTTATGTAATCTGCAGACCCAGAGTAATCCTTCTATTTCACAATATGTCATTCAGTTGACCCCTCAGTTTTGTGATCTCACTGTTAACCAACGTGAGAGCAGGCAGCAGCGGTCCTCTCGGGTGGTCAAGTTTGAAGCGTTGGTTTACTGTTTCACTGTCTCTTATTTTATGACATTTTGTTCACATATGTGAATTCCTCTTCATTCGTGCTCATGACTTTGGAGGAAAGACGTGTCTCTACTATCGCGTTGAATATGAAATTGCAGCGGAGTTTTAGCTATTATTCTCCGATGATAAAATGAGCGAATCACTAGCTAAATGAAAACTCGTTCTTTGCAGTGGTGCTTTTTATTCAATGCTGTATATGGGGAGGGTAACGAACTTTCTTTTTTTGATTTCTATGTTACTGCTTCTTTTGTTCTGTTCCTGCTTATGCTATCAAGCCTTTCTGTGGGTATATTACTGTCAAGCTCCAGTTTTTTCCTACATAATTTATGTTTCGTTACTCCATCTCGGTAATTTACCAATTTCATGCAGTGATAACTAGTTTAGTTCTACCAAACATCTGTCATCTGCTTTTACATCAGTAATTATCTTCGACATATTTCATTCTATTTTTAAAAGCAAAGGAAGAATCTCACTGAGGGAAGCTTACCTCACATCGTATGACATCTAAATAAAACAATATGTTATGTGACAAACAGAATTTTAACGAAGAACATTCCTTTATCATTTCAACAACTGTGTTAAATACCGATGTTGTAGCCCGGACTCTGAAATGGGGGACATGCAACTTTTTTGCCGCTAAGAAAAATATTGGAAAGGTATGAACCCTCTCACATTGTCCAAAAGCATATGGTTTCTTTGTTCCTCCTTGGAAAATGGCAAGGAGAATCTGAATGCTCTGATTCTCGACAGGAAGTTTTGTGCTCTGGCGCCTCTGACTGCTGCATAAAAAATGGTAGATTATAGATGAAACAAATAATTTTCTTGGCACCTTAGCGCAAAATTTGTTTGAGGGGTACACGGATTTGTATGATGAGACGTTAATAGCTGTTCGCAAAACTTAACAGAAAAGTTGAGAAATCACTGTACATTACTGCAACAGTTTTGTTTTGGAGGTTTAACGACCAACGTGAGCAACTCAGTTGGTTGTATGCAGACTTCCGTCCATAATTTTGGGACATTGGTTCCAGGCAAGGGAGAGAGCCACTGCCGTAAGAGAAACACACCATTCATGCTTCACCGGGGGACTGGAACTCGGGCCTATGTCGGACGAATGGTCATAAACTAACGTTAGAGCTGCGCCACCGCGGAGGCACGATTATTTTCATGGGATCCTCGCTTTGGATCCCGAATTAGTATTCTTTATTTGCGATCTTTCTACATTATATTATTCGATTCTTCTTAAAAATGCAAAGCTTTTTTTCTTTCCCCGTCATAAGTCAAACGCGCTCTAATAACGTTCTGTTTCCAAATCAAGTGGTGAAAGTTAAATTATTACTCCAAGATCGACAAGAGAAAGAAATATTTATGATCAGTGTTTTCTTGAAATCATCATCATCATCATCATTGTCAACCATTATCAATCCACTGCTGGACGAAGGTCTCCCCAAGTTTCCTCCACAACGGTCTGTCTTGTGCCAGTCTCCTCCATGTCACTCCCGCATACTTTCGAATTTCATCCACCCATCTTCCATGTGGTCTTCTTCTGGGTCTTTTCCTGTCCCTTGGAATCCAATCTAAAATTTCGGCTGTCCATCGATGGTCTGTCCTTCTGGCAGTATGTCCAGCCCATTGCCATTTCAGGGATTTAACTCTGATCATGATGTCTTCCACTCTTGTCATTTTTCGGATCCACGTGTTCCTCTTCTTATCTCTCCTGGTTACACCAAGCATGCACCTCTCCAGGCTACTTTGAGTTGTCTGCAGCCTTTGTATGTCTCTTTTAGCTAAGGTCCACGTCTCTGCACCATACGTAAGCACTGTAAGGATGCATTGATCAAACACTTTTCTTTTAAGGCATAATGACATATTGCTCTTGAAAATTATGCTGTTTCTTCCAAAAGCTCTCCAGGCAAGTTTTGTACGCCGATTAATTTCTTCATCAATGTGACCCTCACTTGATATCTGCTGTCCAAGATAAACTTACGGGTCTGTTATCTCCAGCTTTTCTCCATCAATCGATAAATCTTCATTTCTTGTAAAAGCATTGTACATCACTTTTGTCTTCTGAAAGTTCATTTTTAATCCCACTTCTTTACTCTTGTCAGCAAGTTCCTGGATCATACTCTGTAGCTTTGATGGGGTAGTTGCAAAAATGACTATGTCATCAGCAAAACGAAGGTGGGTTAGATAATCTCCATTAATCTTTATCCCTTTGTTTTCCCAGTTCAGTGATTGAAAGACATTTTCCAATGGGGCATTAAAGAGCTTCGGAGATATGGTGTCACCTTGTCTCACTCCTTTTCCAATTTTTATGTGTGTTGTATTTTCAAACAGCCGAATCTTTGCACTTGCATTTTCATAGATGTTATTAATAATATTAATGTATGCATCTTCAATACCGCAGGATTTCAGAGCCATTGCAACTGCTGATGGTTTCACCGAATCAAAGGCTTTTTCATAATCGATAAAAGCCATGCACAATGGAAGTTCATATTCCCTCGCTCTTTCAAGTAGTTCTCTCAGTACTTGGATATGAGCTATTGTGCTGTAGCCACTCCTGAATCCAGCTTGTTCTCTCGGTTGAGCCATGTCCAGTGTCACCTTCAAGCGGTGTGAAAGAACTTTTGTGAAGATTTTATAAACCACTGATAGGAGGCTGATAGGTCTGTAGTTCCTGAGATCCTCAATGTCACCTTTTTTATGTAGCAAGATCATTGTAGCGTTGTTCCAATCCTCAGGAATTTTCCCTTCATTAAGGCATCGAGTGAAAATTTGGGCGAGTACTGTTTCGATTTCTTCACTTGCTTCTTGTATGATGTCTACAGTAATTCCATCTTCTCCTGGAGGTTTTCCCCGCTTCATGTTCTTGATTGCATGTGCAACTTCTGCTGGAAGGACTGGAAGAACTCTGGTACTGGTAACTCTTATGATGTCTGGAGTACATGTATCATCCCTTTCATATAATTTGGAGTAGAAATCTTTCACTCTTGTCAAATTTTCGCCTCTTATTTCTTGTTACAGAACCATCTTCTTTTCTCAGTGCCATAATCTGTTTTCTTCCCTTACTGAGATGTCCATTTGCTATCTTTAGGCTTTGGTTGTTTTCAATTGCTTTCCTTTCTAGTTCACAGTTGAATTTCCTTACGTCTTCAGTGATACTTTTTCGTACTGTCTTGCATAGCTCTATATATTCCACTTTGGAAGTCACATCTTCTTTAGTTGTCCTCATCACTCTTCTGTTTTGCATCAACATTTTGGTTTTTCCTGATAATTTGTTCACATGCAATTTGTTCTTAGACCCAGCTAATTTTGTTGCTGTTTCCATAAGAGCTTTGGTTACTTTTCTGTTAACTTCAGAAATATCCACTTCTTCCGATGTTAGGCCTTCTAAAGCAGAGAACCTGTTCTTCAGTTCCAATTTGAAGGTATTATGGTGTTTTTTAAGGTTGGTTATGTCAATACATTTTGTTTGTCTTATGAACTTGCTACGTTCGAGTTTAGTGTTGAGGTGCATCTTACATCTCACCAATCTATGGTCACTGCCTGTGTTGAACTTGTTTAGCACACTGCAGTCTTCTATGACGAATTTTTTGTTACACATAATAAAATCAATTTCACTTGTCGTCCCATTTGGATGTCTCCATGTCCATTTCCTGTGTGGCTTTTTCTTGAAAAAGGAGTTCAAGATGAAAAACCCTTCTGCCTCTGCAAACTCTACGAGAGTATTTCCACGCTGGTTTCTGTTGCCGTGACCAAATTTACCTATTGTAGTTTCATTCTGTTGCCGTTGCCCTATTTTTGCATTGAAATCTCCCATAATTATCTTCAAGTGCTGCTTACCTTTATTATTTAGATCACGAATTTCCTCATAAAATTCTTCAATTTCTTCTTCAGCATGACTTGTGGTGGGTGCATAAGTTTGAATAATCTGAGCCTTGTATCTTCTCGAGAGTTGGATAACGAGTCGTGCAGCTCTGTCAGAGGAACTTTCAACTTCTACAACTTTATCCTTCAGTTTCTTGTTTATTATAAATCCAACACCACTAGTTCTGCCAGTATCTGTCCCACGATAGTAGAAGAGATGTCCACTTTTCAGTTCAATGAGATCTTCTCCTTTTCTCCTTACCTCACTTAGCCCGACGATGTCCCACTTGATCCTTTGTAGTTCCTCTTCCAATTCAAGAAGCCTTGAATCAGAAGATAGGGAGCGTCCGTTATATGTAGCCAAGGTCAGCATCAGATGGCAGCCTAGTCCGGTCCTCCGGGGATTCTTAGCACCCTCTGCCTTCATGTCGCACTGGCCGCTGCCTTGGCCAGGTACATTCCAGCTGTCGGAGACTGAGGGCCAAGATTTAAGTTGTGGAGTGATTTTGGAGGGGTTTGGCCATAACTCACCACGCTGGCCAAGCGGGTTGGTGAGTGTGGGATAGCATTTCCTCTAATCCCGATGGTATAGTTATATCGCTATTGGCGGTCGTCAGAGCCCCTTTAGTGGGAACAGGATGTACCACGAGAAGGCGGGGTTGACATTTGTCAAGGAGAGGCTGTGATGTTACGCATCACCTGACCTTACATCCCTTTCTTGAAATACTGGGTGGAAAATGCCCCTTGATATTTTTACTGGGGTGAGAGAATAAAGCCACAGACCCCGGTTTCGGTCCGAGCGATTAACTGGTTCTAGACGTTTAATTTTCGAGCACTAGCCATTCACAACATTTTGGAGGAGTCCTAAGAATTTATCACGAACTATTTCTCTGTGAAACATTATTCTGCAACATAATTTGCAAGGAAGTATACCTTAATGCCAGTTCACAGACAAAATAATAGAAAATCATTTTCTTTTACATTCGGTAAACTCTAAAAACAACGAATAATCAAGATGTCTCTCTTTTTAAGTTGACGAGGAGGAAAGTAATTTACACAGGCAGCTAATCGTTTTTGTACTGAGTAGACATATGGGAAAAGAAAAGCTGTGCGAAATTACAGCAAAGCATTAACCTTTCTAGCAGCAAACAGAAAGTGCTGAAAACTAACAAGAAAGAAAATTCCAACTTTTCTAGAAGTCGGTGACATTTATATAAATTACTATTCCTGAAAAGAAAAATCAGCCCTATTTCCCTAACGCTTTAGTGCGCTACTAATTTCCCTGCTTTTATTTTCTTAGTTTCCTCCGATTTACAAAACACCTGCATCTGGCGACCATTTCTCATTGTACACTCTTTTTCCCATTTTCTTCAGTAAGTGCTGATCTCCTCTCTGTCTTCGAAGATTTTCCGATCTTTTTTTCATCCGATTCCTTGGTCCAATTTACTTAGGGGATTTTTTTATTCCACGGTACTATTAGTCATCCTTTAAGAAAACTTAAACAGCGAACAGCTTTGCTTTATCAAAGAATCTTAAGTCAAGGCATCCTTTTTCGCTACTCGCTTTGCTTCTTTACTTTGCTGCACCAATGTTTATCGGTACAACAGTTCTGCGAGCTGTCTAACGCCCGTGGCACCCACACGGAACTCTCACCACTAAACCCCGGAACAAATTAAAATTGATTGTAAACAGGGCAAATTCACGAAACAAGACTAAGAAAAACACTTCTACTCTGGGAATTTTAAGAGATATCCTAGTTGTTAGATAAGCTTCGGAGGGTTTTTCGTGCTTCTATTAACCTATTCTATTTTCTTCCTCCATTGTGAACTCAATCTTCTAAGATGCTTTTCCGTAGACTCATTACTTTTTTTTAATCTTTTTGGGTGTATGTTAGCAGTATCTGGACCACTGAAACTGAGCCTCGGAGCTGAGAAATTAATTTTTGGTAATGATGGTCCTTTTTATCCAGCCTTATCGCTGAGGGACTACACCCAGCATATTCCCCTTGAAGCTACTGATAAGTACTAGATAAACCGAAAATTAACCGCATTGGAAGTAATCCAGGCTTTTTATTCCCCGGAGATCTGTTTTTAATCATCTTGCTTTTTTCTCCTTGTGTCATTTAGTGAGCGTGGGTGTAGAGCTATTTGTATTGGCACTGTCCCTTTGGGGATAAAGGTTGTAATTAGATCAGGGATAATTAATACGGTTATTAAAAGTCAATAGAATTTCTTGATGCTGAGATATTCTTCAGAAGACAAAATTAAAAAAAAAGATGTGCTACTCAACATTTTTGTCAGCTGATATCTTTATCGATCGACAGCATTTGGCAATGGTGTACTAGTGCTAACAAGAATCTTTGCAGTGTGAGATTACAAGTCGTTGCCATTCATATGATAATAACTTCAATCAAACTAATGTGATAAAATATTTGGAGCATATCCTCCATTAAATACAATAACTACTATTACACCCACTTACTTGTTGCGGAAGGGACTGTCGTGCTACTTTCTTCATGTTTTTCATCGACATCAGGTAATGCCACTTTTTTAATAGCGTATTGTCTCGATGAGGCTGCTTTTGAGTTGTTGTATTCTACCTAGGCTGCGTTACTGACAGTACCTATTCTGGAAAGCAATCTTGTTACCGACGTTTATGTTTTTTAGGGGATTACTTCTTGGTTGTCGTAAATACTAGGGGCAAGCAGATTTAATCAGCCGAACGATTTGAAAGTTCTTTTCAGAACTTAATGACAACCTTGAGCCACTCAATGAGATATAAGCAGTCGCCCGTCCCTAATTTCGGGTCACTGATTCCAGGGAGGACAGAAAGCTGGTGCAGTGAGATATACAGTATACACCACTCATGCCTTATCCGATACTTGGACTGGTCCCACTTGGACGAACGACCAGAAGCCAGTGCTTACCATTGCGCAACAGGGGTGGCAGGCTTGAAAGTATTTCAATAATTTCTTTGAATTTATTTTGGGCACTAGATAGTTGAATCTACATGTGAAAACGGTTTTTGGAATTGTGACGTATATTCTAAATTAACTTTCCTTTTTAGTTTCTTTCCCTATGTAAATCTTGAGTTTATTCTCAGTTATACTTACTCTTAACGTGATATCTTTTCTCTCAAACGAATACTGTTGGCAACATAATTGAGGTTGAGAACGTGACGTATGCCTGATATAAGATAAGAACGAGGGATAAAAACGACGACTAAACTGTTGCTTAGCGAGCGTTGCTTGGAGAAGTGTTGCAAGTTTTTTTTTTTTTGATTGGAGGTTTAACGACCACCGTGAGCAACTCAATGGGCTATAAGCAGTCGCCCGTCCCTAATTTGGGGTCACTGGTTCCAGGGAAAGGAGAGAGCCAGTGCCGTAAGACAAACACAACATCCATGCCTGACCGGGATTCGAACCCGGACCCCTTACGGACGAATGATCAGAGGCCAGCGCCTTAGACCACTGCGCCACCGGGGCGGCATGTGTTGCAAGTTGAGCGTTGTGTTGTAGAGCGTTGTGTTGTAGAGCGTTGTGTTGTAGAGCGTTGTGTTAAGAGCTGTGTGGTGTGTGGAGAGTTTAATGCGAAGTACTATGTTATGTTATGATTTGTTATAGAAGTGCTACATCCTGAATAAAGCATCTTTTGCGTAAGTTTGACTTCTGTTGTTTACATGTTTCGTCCGACCGTTAAGGTTTAATTTAGGAACTATTTCATCTTATGGTTATGTTTTTTTTAAAATAACGTAGAGGTACGAAAAGACTTCTACGTCATAGTATGCAGCTGAAATTCCAGGAAAGTTCATTGCAAATGCCTATCGCTGCCCGGTGGTGCAGTGGTCTAAGCGATGGCTATTGACCATTCGTCCGAGATGGGTCCAGGTTCGAATCCCTATGAGGCATGGATGTTGTGTTTGTCTTACGGCACTGGCTGTCTCCCATCCCTGGACTCAGTGGCCTTAAATTAGGGACCGGTGACTGTTTATAGCTAACTGAGTTGCTCACGGTGGTCGTTAAACCTCCAATTAAAAAAATGCTTATCATACCATATGCCTTAAATACACTTTTTACAAAAAAAAAAAAGAAAAAAGAAAAACACACAAAAGGAATAATCGAATCGAGATGAAAATTGGCATGTGCAATGTATATGCATAGGAAAGTAAATGATCCCAATTCCACAGCAGTGGGGCCATTTATTCGGCTAAAACAGCTACACGAGTGGAACAAGTTAGTATGTTGTAGCGCCACGATACAAGTGGTTACCCAGAATGACATAGACGCATACAATTCACATGTACTGTCCTGAAGTACAGCATGCCAGATCGTGTCGAAATTTCTAGCCAGTTAGCCGACATTCCGGGATGAGCGAAATGTCCCAAACATGTTCAATCGGTGAGAGGTCGGGCGATTCGGTTGGCCATGGAAGGGTGACGACATTATGGAGGCAGATCTTGGAGAGCCGTGTTGTGTGGGGTTTGGCATTATCCTGTTGAAAAATCGCTCTGTAATGCTGCGACAGGAATGGCAACACAGCAGATCGTAGGATGTCATTGACAAAGTGCTGTGCCGTGAGGGTGGTAGGGAGGACTACCAAGGGTGTCCGGCTATCATATTAAACGGTTCCACAGACAGTCACTCCCGGTGTGCGAGACGTTTGCCGTTCCACGGTGAATCAGGATCCTTGCGCTGTCCGGCTCGTTTCCACATACGTTTCGCTGGTCATCGGCGCCAAGTGCAAAACGTGACTCATCACTGAAGAGAACGCGACACCACTACACACTATCCCACTTTGATCGGGCCCGAAACCACTGAAATCGGTGCACGTGATGCTCGCTGGTCACTGGCAGACGGCGGGGTGGCTTCCTCAAATATAGTCTCCGTGCCGCAAGTCGTTTGGAAACGATTCGGATGGCCATTTCCGTACCTGTAGACTACACAACATGTCCACGGATGGTTGAGAGCGACGAATTCGGACCTGTTCGTGTGGCTCTCACACTCGCTCGATCCTCGCGTTTTGTCGTTGTTCTCGGCCGTCGACTGCCAGCGTGCCTCTGGATTGTGCCCTGCTCGACCTATTGAGACTAACATCGTCCGATTGCCGCGTCGCTCCGACCTAAATGCCTGGCGATACAGCGACTTGACCAACCGGTCTCTCTCAGCCCAATTAAACATCCACCCTCAAACTCTCCCAACTTCTTGTAGTGTGCACGAACCCACCGTCGAGGTATCCTCACAGGCCGTGGTGGTTAATGCTGCCGCAATCCACTGTCACAGTTGGGGGTTGGTTGGTTGATTTTTATGGCGCAAGGGCTACGTTTGGCAAAAGAGCGCCACTGTCACAGTCGTCTCTACGAACGAGGTTTGCTCTTGATAGGTCCTCCTCGATGCCCGGTTCCCATGTGGTGTGACGGGCCACTATTAAGTCATTCAGTGTTTTTTTAATCATCAGCATATTTGTCGCTGCAGTGCTTGCACGTGAAGTTTCATCAGGATCAAACGACTTTCTCGGGATGCTTCGTTTTTTTGGGCAGACAGTGTATTTAAATGTCAGAGATTGCGTTAAATTGCTTTAAAATAGGCACTTTTGTTGAAAGATTTTATACACTGTCAAAACACAATTGACAACACGAAAGATTTTCTACATTCCAGTGTTCTCAGAAAATTAGCACGGACATGAAAATGCGTATTACATGAAGATGGTACTAAACAATGATCTGTAACCGTAGGTCATTCCATGGAATGGAAAAAAGATAAAGGAGTTCCATTGGCATGTAGAAATACACGAGTTGTAGCACCTGCTTACAATTAAGTGGTGTGTGTGAATTTGAGAAAGTACGGACGTTCCGAAATATGGAAATCAGGAATGTTGTACAGTCTGGGGCGCAAAAACAGCATAAACACCTACTACTCTGGTAATGCCAAAATTAAATACAGGAGTGCAGAGCGGTTCTTAAGAGTAACACATTACGATTGGTGGTTAGGATTACACGGAAGAGAGTACAGTGAGCCCGTCATGAAGGCATACTTCGCCCAGCACCAAATGTTTCAGCTGAAAAAAGATCTGTATTTTTTCGTACTGCCAGTTGCCATTTACTCAAGGAGTTCGCATTGCATGTCTAGTCTTGCACCAGGTTTATTGTTGAAATATAGCATGGTACAGTGATGACGTTCCTGAGCGAGCTGGAATAAATAATTATAGTTGCAAACGATAGAACTTACTCCCGGTCTTTATGACGGTTGACAGGAAATTCTCTGTTGCCCATTGCATTCATTGCAACATAACCCTAGGTATTACTTTTAATTCAGACAGGTGGGTTCAACGTTAGGTGTTGAGGGTCACTATCCATGCATTACACAAAGCTCAACGCTGCGTAACTAGAATTTTGGAGTACTTTCTCCTCATCTGTAGTTTGACCTTGTCTAGAGGAGGAAAAACGGGGTGAGGTCTGGTGTACACTGGAAATATCTACAGCTATACCGGAAGCATCATGTCGATTGTTAGGGTGACCTAAGACTAACATACCTTCGTGTGGTAGAATCCTGACCAAGAGATAGAACTTTAGTGAATATTTCTGGTAGAGATCAGCTTATCAACCAATAACTGCTCTGAGGCCAATGTCTGGTGATGATGGAATGGTTCTTATCCAAAAAAGCTACAAGCTTGATCGTTTTTTGGTTTAGCGACCTGCATTAGCGTCAAAGGCTTGTAGAAGTCACCCATCTCTAGTTTCAGGCCACTGGCTCCAGTGAGAGGAGAGAACCAACAAAATGGGACAAGTACACCATCTACGACTCATCCAGATGCGAACCCGAGCATAACTCAGACCATCAGTCAAAGATCGAGTCTCTAATGATCCAGTCACCGGCTAGGTCAAGCTTGATCTTGTTGATCCTATGGTTTTAACACCGTAATGCAGAAGGCAACGCGATACCAAAGAATGACTTTTCTGTAGATACCAATAAGTACCACGAACAGTATACAATAAACTACGTCTGATCTCCGTGAGGCTGAAAATGGCCAATAAGAGCTGAGAAACTAATGGAAGACCAATATCATGTACCTGGTAATGTACTATGCGTGTTTAAAGGAGGGAAAATTTGACACGCAATCAAAGAATTAAACGTTTTAAAAATTGATATCCTTTGAACCAGCGAGGAAGGCTAGATTAGCTCTAGAAAAAAAGGTGGTTTTGAGGAAGTGACGCCCACAAATTTAGAGTTGGAACAATATTCAGAAAAACATTTGCCAAGATATTGAAAAGTTGAAAAGCACAAATCGAAAGAATTGCAATTTACAATATATGCACAAAACCATCTGAAATGAATATCACCTTGGTATCATATCTGCTGAGATGCTAAAATATAGTGGTGACTCTGTGATTGACTGCGTAACTGAAATTTGCGAGTTATGTTGAGAGCTAGGAATGGTCCATCAGGATTGGAAGGATGCTATCATTGTTCCCTTGTACAAGGGAACAGGTGATCAGGCTGAATGTAAGAACTATTGTGGCATCAGTTTGCTGAGTGTGCCAGGGAAAGTGTTTGGAAAGACCATTATTGATAAGGTACTAGGTCTTACGTCAGAGAAAGTGAGGGATGTGCAGAGTGGGTTTATTCCTGGTAAGGACTGCACAAATAAAATTTTTGCTTTACGCATGATGATTGAAAAGTATCTGTCTGTTGGTAAAAAAGTGTTTGCGGCCTTCATAGATTTAGGGAAAGCTTACGACAAACTAAATAGGACTCTTCTATAGAAGGTACTGAACAAATATGGTAATACTGGAAATCTACTGAATAGTGTTAAAGCCACGAACGCTGGCAGTAGATCTTGTGTAAGAGTGAATGGTGTTTTATCGAAATGGTTTTCTATTGGTGCAGAAGTCATGCAAGGTTGTGTAATGCCACCCTGGCTCTTTAATATACACTGACGGAAAAAATCCCAACACCAAGAAGAGGTTGTGTTAGATAAACGACAGTTGGTAGGCGGTGAGAGTACATCTGTAAGATGACGTCTATGCAAATTTCGCGCTCGGCGCATACGTGTGGCGCTAATAGCGCCCCTCGGAACATGCAAAGCAGGTTTGCTGTAAATACGCGCTGTAACGTTCGTGAGCGTTAGTTATCGTTGAGATTCGACGTAGTGTGTTGATGTTAGTCAAGAATGCCTTTAGGAAGACGAAGAAGCCATTATCAACAGCTCACGGAGTTTGAACGAGGTCGTGTAATAGGGCTACGAGAAGGCGGATTTTCTTTCCGCAATATTGCAGAACGACTTGGCAGGAATGTAGCCACTGTGCATGATTGTTGGCAGCGGTGGTCAAGGGAAGGTACTGCCTCATGAAGACTGGGTTCCAGCCGGCCACGTGGCACTACTGAGAGGGAAGACCGCCGTGTACGGCGTATGGCCGTGGCGCATCGTACCGCGTCTGCGGCAGCAATTCGAGCTGTAGTTGCCACCACAGTGACACAACGAACTGTTACAAATTAGTTACTTGAAGGACAGCTCCGAGCCAGACGCCCTGTAGCGTGCATTCCACTTACTCCAAACCACTGCCGTTTGCGACGTCAGTGGTGTCAAACTAGAGCTCATTGGAGGACGGAGTGAAGAACAGTTGTGTTTTCTGATGAAAGCCGGTTCTGCCTGGGTGCCAGTGATGGCCGTGTGTTGGTTAGAAGGAGGCCAGGTGAGCGCCTGAAACCAACCTGTCTGCGGCCGAGACACACTGGACCTACACCTGGAGTTATAGTCTGGGGAGCAAATTCCTATGACAGCAGGAGCACTCTCGTTGTTATCCCACGCAAACTGACGGCACAGTTGTACGTCGGTCTGGTGATTCAACCTGTTGTGCTGCCATTCATGAACAGCATTCCAGGGGGTGTTTTCCAACAGGAAAACGCTCGCCCGCATACCGCTGTTGTAACCCAACATGCTCTACAGAGTGTCGACATGTTGCCACGGCCTGCTAGATCACCAGATCTTTCACCAATCGAGCACGTATGGGACATCATTGGACGACAACTCCAGCGTCACCCCCAACCAGCATTAACCGTCCATGTATTGACCGACCAAGTGCAACAGGCATGGAACTCTATCCCATAAACTGTCATCCAGCACCTGTACGACACAATGCATGAACGTTTGTGTGCTTGCATTCAACATTCTGGCGGTTACACCGGTTATTAATGTACCAGCATTTCACATTTAAAATGGCTCTTCTCGCGCTTAAAATAAGCTGTGATCTGGAAACCTTAATTGATTAAATCTGTGCCGCTCCGGTGGCGCAGTGGTCTAAGGCGCTGGCCTCTGATCATTCGTCCGTAAGGGGTCTGGGTTCGAATCCCGGTCAGGCATGGATGTTGTGTTTGTCTCACGGCACTGGCTCTCTCCCTTCCCTGGAGCCAGTGACCCTAAATTAGGGACGGGCGACTGCTTATAGTCCATTGAGTTGCTCACGGTGGTCGTTAAACCTCCAAAAAAAAAAAAAAAAAAAATCTGTTACTTGTACAAATGTATTACCGCCATTTCATTCCTCTACAACTATTTTTTCGGGTGTTATGATTTTTTTTCCGTCAGTGTATTTATGGATGCATGCATGCGTAATGCCAAAATGAATAATACTGATTTATGTCTTAGTAATATGCGTGTGTGCAGATTGCTCTATGCTGATGACACAGTCCTGTTGGCAGAGAGCCAACGTGAGTTGCAGAGTATGTTGTCCCGGATGAATGAAGTTTGTATGAAATTCAAATTGAGTAAAAACAAGGAAAAATCATCCAAAGTTATGGTTTTTGAGCAGGGAACTGTTCATACTGAATTCAAGATAAGCCTTAATGGCACAGAGATTGGTCAGGTGATAGTTTGAATATTTAAGAAGTATGTTTGACAGAGAGAACAAATTAGATGGCGAAATTTAATAAGGGAGTGAATTCTTCATTGCCTTAGGTGGATTTCACAGGAATGATGGGTTCTGCAGAGAGTCCCGAATGGCTGTGTATGAAAGTGTAATTGTTCCTACTCTGATGTACGGCAATGAAACTTGGGTACTGCAGAAAAGACATAGGGGTCGCTTGTGTGCTGGGGAGATGCGTCACTTACCGGGAAGGAAAGGATTGTGATAAGACACGCGCTGATCATGTGAGAAAATGAAGATGTGTTGCAGATGTGTAATGTGAGGCAAAATGTTGTTAGTAAGGTGGAGACTAATATTCTTGGGTGGTTTGGCCATGTCAAAAGAATGAGTCACTTGTTAGATTTTCACGTCTAATCATCACGTAGAGTGCCAGTGACTACTGGTAGCAGGAGGTGCTGACTAAGAGAATGTTTTCAGCCCAAGTGGCAGAAAAGAAAGGTAAAGGAAGGCTAAGGAAATCATGGGAGGACCGGATTCAGGAATGTCTGCTTGAGAAAAAGATTATGCGTATGAAGTACAAAAGGTCTTGTGTGCGGCGTGTGACGGATGTTAATGAAGCTCGAGCGGTGTGCAGAGATCGTTGCAAATGGAGACATTTGATACACCAACAGTAAGTAAATTCTAGTCCTATCAGTTGTGTACTTGGCACATGGTCTTTCTTTGAGGAGCTAACCTCTGAATTTCAGAGAACAGCTTAATGGTATGTATATATGTATCAAAAACAAATACCGACGACCAAGAAGTAGAAGTGTTCCATGAGGTCACACAGAAGGCTATGAAAACAACAGAACCTTTGAACATTTCTATTGTGACTGTTGACCTGAATGATATGACAGTGGAAAAGGAAGAGAGACACAGTCGTTTGACCGTCTCGACTGGGTCTAATGGACGCAAAGGGAGACATACTAAATGAATTCTATGGAAAGCACAACTTTGTAATCGCAGGTGAAAATATTCCAAATACGTGGCGACAGTTAATAAATAAATACATCGCTCTTTCCACGTTCCAGAAACACACAGCAACCGAAAAATTGTTTTTCAGCCGCCGCTGTGGAACCGAACCAACAGAACTCTCGGTATCGCGCCGAATGCGTTACCTTTACGCCACGGGGGCCAACAATCCACGGTGCTATGTGTATTTTTAAAGTCAGCTACTGACATCATAAATCCATAAGATGGGCTCAGCTACTGAGACGTCTCCATTTGGTGGGCATTAACGGCACTAGCTATATATATATTATAGCAGTTAAATCCAAAGGGCGAGATCCAAGGTGAAAATATTCCAAATACGTGGCGACTGTTAATAAATAAATACATCGCTCTTTCCACGTTCCAGAAACACACAGCAACCGAAAAATTGTTTTTCAGCCGCCGCTGAAAAGCCGTGGGTGACCGTTATCTTGCTGGAAAACGACGTTTGGGTTATAAATCAAAAACGACAACAACACGGAATGTAAAACGTCATCCACGTTTTGCTGGGATGTCGTCATGCCACTTATGCATATCAAGTCCACTTTTATTGGAGGTTTTACAACCACTGTGAGCAACTCAATAGGCTATAAGCAGTCGCCTGTCCCTAATTTAGGGTCACTGGTTCCAGGGAAGGGAAAGAGCTAGTGCCATAAGACAAACACAACATCCATGCCTCACAGGATTCAAACTCGGACCCCTTTCGGACGAATGATCAGAGGCCATCGCTTAGACCACTGCGCCACCGGGGCGGCCCATTTTGTTGCACCGGTCACGCCACTCCGAGCTCCGCAGTTCGACTCGGTAAGGCATTATCTTGAGTGTTTTGCCTGATTTTTTCTACTCCATGGGCGTTGTTTAAGTCTAATTTCTGTACTTTCATCCTGTGCATATCATGACTTGACTTGCCTGCTTGTGACGCCATTGTCTCCTTCCTGTGCGCCGCTGCCTGCTTCCTTCGTACCGCGTAGCTTGCTGTGTACGTGCTCCACCTTTCATCAGTGGTCCCCTACGTCATCCTCCTCATCCCTGCTTGTGCCTCATCGTACCCGTGCCCATGGCTTGTGCTGCTGTTTCTGGATTGTTTTTTTATTGGAGGTTTAACGACTACCGTGAGCAATTCAATGGGCTATAAGTAGTCACCCGTCCCTAATTTAGGGTCACTGGTTCCAGGGAAGGGAGAGAGCCAGTGCCTTAAGACAAAACAACATCCATTCCTCACTGGGATTGAACCCAGACCGCTTTCGGACGAATGATCAGATGCCATCGTTTAGACCACTGCGCCACCGGGGCGGCTTCTCTGGATTCGTGCCTGCTCTTCGACTTCCTAGTGCTGCCTCGCTTCCCTGCCTTCCATCTGCCTCTTGGTATACTGTTTCTCCTGCCTGTTCATCTACCGTCCCTTCGCCGGATGTTGTCTCTCCATTCAGTACTTTGTTCCCGACCATCATGGATTGTTTTATTGCCCGCCAGGGCTATACACTTTCAGCGAATGTGCCTGAATCCTCTGCGCTAGATAAGTCCATGCTCTCAACTCTTAGTCTTGGCGTCAAGTTTGACGCACTTCCTAATACCAAGCTCAATGCTTACCTGTCGGCCTTATCGTTTCTTCCTTCTGAAGCTATCACTCATGTTGCTCGCAAGCCCAAGTCGGTGCTTATTTAGTTTTCATCCCCTGCTTATGTTGCACAGGTGCTTTCCGCCAGCATTTGTATTGGGGCCACAGTTTGGTTCCATTGCCTCTTGCGCAGTGACCGGTCTTACTTACTATGTACCCGGTACCTCCAGAAATTTCTGACGACTTTTTGTCGGCCTTTCCTCTGCTCTGTTAGTGCGTTGTCAGTGGTATCCGCACGCTCCCCTACGCGCTTACCGATCAAGGTGATAGACCTTATTTAAGCTTCCGGCAACAAGTTCTTGTTCTCTTTCTCGGACATGGACTCCATCACCTCCTGCCCTACTACCTTTCGGGCAACTCTTGGCCATCGCACGATTACTGTTAATTTGTATACGGCGTTCCATTTCCTGCAAATAACCCGGTCATAATCGCATGAACTGGCCGATGTCTACTTCAGTTTCCTCTACTCTGCCAGTTTGCACCGCATCCACTTTGTCTTCTTCTGTGGCATCTGCCTCGGTGTCTTTACTCCAGCGCCCGCCTCGGATGGTGTCGCCGCCTGCTGGTTCCACCCTGACTACCTCAACTGGCCTTTTTAGTCCTCCTCCGATGTCGTTTTCTCATATATCAACTGCTCAACTACGATTTCTGGACCCCTGCTCTTCTGCTCAGCTCCCTCCGGCTGATGTTGGTGCTCTTGTTTATTCGCCCCAGCTCTCAGTGTGTTGTTCGCCGTATGATAACACTTCGATGTGTTCTCCGCCTCATTCTCCTCCGCTGTGCACCTCAGAAGCCTCTAGTGTTGATGCCTTTGTTGCTACTGCTGGATTTCGGTCTCCCTACTCGCCTTCTCAGACTGCTGCCCTGCTCGAGACGGTCGATGCCTCTGCTCTTCGAGATACTGTTGTTGCTCCGGTCATCTCTCTCCTCCGGATATGCTTCTCAGTGGGCTGGAGAAAAGGCACATTCACCTGATGTGCCTTTTCTCCAGCCCACTGTGCTGGCCTAGTGCCCTGTCTTCGCCGGTGTTGTTCCCAAGAAGCGTTGTCGTCATCCTCCACGTCGGCACCGAAAGAAGTATGCTCCTTCTACTGCATCCTCTGCTCCTGCCTGGATTGCTACGCCGGAGTCTTCTTGTGGCTGTTCTTTTCCGGGTCCCCAGTAGTTTAGAAATACTACTGGGGACCCGTGTCGCTCGGACTTTCCTGAGAACGATGCCTTCCTTGATGATCTGGTAGCATGGGAGATGGCTCGTGAAGAGTACTTCTGGGAATCTCAAGCTCCTCCGTGATCTCTGCTCCGGAATTCTCAGTGCCTCCTCTGAACTTCATGTTACTGTGCTTCTTCCGTGTTCCGTCGGTTATTTCCTGCTGACTGTTTGTAGCTAGTATGCCCTACTGTTCCTGATTCCTTTTTAGCCCGCGTTTCGATGTACCTTCCGTGGGTATTGTATTTGCTGGTTGTTTTACCGGTGCCATGTCTCTACACCGCTTTCGATATACGTGCCCTACAGACCTATTAAAGCGTTTTGAAACTTATGCATATCAGAATTGACCGGCTATCGTAACTCATGACACTCCATGAAGGGATGCCTTTTTGCCGAACAGTGTGCTGCTCTCGGACAACCGATAGAACCAGCAAACTTTCAGTATGCTGCATCGCCCCCGACGAGGCAGACCAGGGTTAAGGGAGTCCCGTTCGAATGCTATTGCATCCCATATGGACGAACTAGAATCTCAAACGACAAGTGAAACAAACAGTGGTCATTAAGAGGTAAGATGTTAGGCACACCGAGAGCATCGGTAGATGGCATCCTTCACGGTGTGTTAAATCTGTACCCATACAAACGTCAAACTTTACAGCAGCTGTTGCCGGCAGATTCCACACATCCGCAGGAATTTGCCAAATATTCATTAGCAAAGATCACTCAGGGTCCTCAGTGGTTGTTAAATGTTTTGTAGACAGACGGTCATTTTTCTGTACATCGGTGTTTTAACACGCATAATTGCATGTTGAGAGACCGATGTAAAGAAATACTACTGGGGACCATGATTGCTGAATATGAACACAGGGTAATCTACATGCATACGCGAGGAACCATTGCATTTACCACGAGTTGCGGTGTAGTGTAGTGCATATTCATTGCGTCCGTCATTCTTGGGCCTTTTTTGTTAGAAAAACCCCGCCCCAGAAACTGTTGCAGCACTTGCGCAGTAAATGCCGAGTGCTACTTGAATCTTCTGTATGAAAACGTGATGCCATGTTTGCAAGAACAAAAGCTGCTAGACACAGTAGCGACGTTTATGCAGGATGGGGCTCAAGCTCACGTCGGATATCCAGTAAAGAGTTTTCTTGTCACCACATTTGCTACAGAAAGCCGAAACAGCAGGCACTGCAGCATCCTATGGCTACCTTGGTCACTACATCCGGCACCCGTGGATTTCTGTTTGTGGGGTTATTTAAAGTCCAGAGTGTACCAGAAAAGACCTTCCAAGCTGCCACAACTGAAGGAAGCCATTTGTCACGAATTATGTTGCATCCATCCGAACATACTACAATCGGCGGTCACTCGAGTTGTAATACCTTGCGGTAGAGGACATATTGAACAATTATTGCTGTGATAGTATGACCAAATCAGATCAACGCATGTATTCTCATTGATTTCTACTGTATTTACACTATTTTTAGCCATTATTGCCCTCTTTCGGTGACTGTTTGAACCAAGAGTTTTCCGTTGTCAAACAAAGCCTTCCTAATAGCTGATGCTTTTTGTGCAAGCAGTGCTGTAATACACGTTTTTTTTATACAGTTTTAAAATTTAGCGGACTTTTGAGCCAGATGGTGTATAACTGTTCAAATAATGGAACAAATCCCTAGAAGGTTATCAGAGATTCAGGTGTTCTTCCGTTGAATATTGCTTATGGAGAACTTTTTTTGAAGATTTACTAGCGGTATTTGATGTTTTAAAAATAACTGCTAAAATGCAAAACGAAGGATTCTCAAAGATAGTTCAGTTTGATGGTAATCACCAGTGTTCACGTTGTTTTTGCTCTCTAGCGTCATGTCTGGTCGTGTTACACATTTTGTTGTTGAGAGAGCTTATTCCAGTATCTCATTCATTAATACAGTTGAACTTCAGGAATCAGTTTTGCACCTGGTCTTATTATCTTACATATCATCGACCTCTCCTCCATACCAGCTAACCTAATTTATAGATCTGCTGGCGACAATGCTCGTTATGTACCTCATACTCTAGGCTATTAACAGGGTTCTAATGGCATCACTAATTGCCCGGTAATGTTGCTGAACTGATTAAATCCAACCGACCACTTAATCAAATATGCAAGCTGGCATGAGTGGCCTGCAACTTGCACCCTTCCGGATCTGAAACGGAAACACATCGCCGAGACAATTGCTTTCCTTGTATGTTACTAGCAGAAAACTATTGTGCGTATTTTTAATTGAAAATAGACAATTGTGTATCAGATATTTTTATCCTTTTATGAATTTAAATTCTCTACTCAGCAATGTTTTAATATCTGTTATGCTTGTAGACGGACTGTATTAAAGGTTTCAAAAAACAAAAACGAGATATGTCTGAAACATCTTCACACTTTCTTTCAAAAGATCTGAGACGATGATAATCTGATAACAATGACAAGCAAGAAGTGAAAAGATGAATGAACATATTCCATTTTCACTCCTTTAACTTTCTTTTGTGTTAGTCATTGCATGCCAAAAACTCACCGGTTCTCTAGTTACTAAGGCTGAACGCTTTCAGGCATTCACTTGCTTCGATCTCAACATTTTGGTGTGATATTTCTCTGCACCGATTGTTCCTTTGAACTGCGAAATTTATAATTGGTATTATCTTAGACACTGAATATTGGAACGATAATGTATGGTTTCTCGGGATAATACTTCATTTATCAGATATTATAGAAACTCTTCCAATAGCAAACAGTGTCGGTTTTCCCGACATTGTTGTGATATCCTCTTTCAGTAACCTGCCTGCTTTTTGTTTTAAAAAATATCTATTTTTTTCATAAGATTATTCATTCATGTGCCAAATCATTATGACCAACCGTGTGTCCACTAGTGGACACTTCCCATAGCACGTAGCAGTGACGTCAGTACAGGAGACTTCTTCATCGAGGTTTAGGCGAACAAGTGCGGTTCGTGGGAAGAATTTTGGAAACTACAGTGAAACAGTTTTAATAGAACAGATCAGAACGTCATGGAGAAGAAGGGGATAGAATTGTACAAAAATCGCTAAACAGGGTAAGAGGACACATGGAAAAACACGCATACGTTCTCCGATAAATGGCCGGCTGTTACTACTAATGGTGTGAAGTAACCTGATGCTCATGGAAGTTGTTAGTGGTGAATAAGCAGCTCTTTACCCAAAGTGAAAATCCTCCAACTACGTGACGTCAGTGAATAAACAAAGACATCGCTCTATCCACGTTTTAGCAACACATAGCAACCGAAAAATCGTTACCTAGGTAAAAAATGTTTTCGCCCTTTGGATTTAACTGCTATAATTAAAATATTGCCAATGCCATTAATGCCCACCAGATGGAGACGTCTCAGTATTTGAGCTGATCTTACGGATTTATGATGTCAGAAGCTGAGAGAAAAAACACACAGCGCCGTGGATTGTTAGCCACCGTGGTGTAAGGCTAACACGCTCGGCTAGATGTTGACTGGGATTCGGATCTCCAGCAGTGACCGGTAACAATTTTTCGGTTGCTATGTGTTGCTAAAAAGTGGAAACAGCGATATCTTTGTTTATTCAGCTCTTTACCCCTTTGTTATTTTTACAACATGTTTTCTGGTGGGCTGTGACGAGGAGCCAGCTTGAAGTACAATCATGATGGGTTAATCCTTTGACCCACGAAACGAGGAAGCTCGAAAATGATTTTTAGCTTGTTTTTGTTTTTTAAAGGGAACACGCTTACGCAGGGCTGTAGTGGGGATTAACACTTTTCTCTTTACACTGTGTAGCAGCTTTGTTGATTTTATGATAGACATTTTTGTCTTTTGCTTATCGGAGGCAAGATGGCAGATTTTTTACAGCTTCTTGCCTTTTTAGCTGTTTTAAGACTCTCAGATTTTAGAATTGGCTATCAGTTTGGGCCGCCCGGTAGTTCAGTGGTCTAAGCTCTGGCTTCTGACCGAGCTTATGAATCTGGGTTCGAATCCCATGATGCATGGATGTTGTGTTTGTCTTGTGGCACTGACTCTCTTCCTTCCCTGGAACCATTGACACTAAATTAGAAGGGCGACTGCTTATAGCCCATCGAGTTGCACAGGGTGGTCGTTAAACTCCCAAACAAACAGGTGTCCTTTTTGGATATATATGTTGTTAGTCCCTTTAAAAATGCCTTTCTTTTCACTGTAAGAGGCCTATGTTTCAGTGAGGTTTTACCTAAGCTCATTGCGTTTGCATTTAAAGCTTAGTTGTTCCTCTTCCTGTCCACTGACATTAGAGCCGCGGATAGCCTAGTGGTCAGCGTTCCTGTGCACCAACGGATTGGTACTCAATTCGATCCCAGGTAGGTTAGAAACTTTTGAACCACTACATATCCTCCGTGCGTCGGAAAGGCAAATTAAGCCATTGGACCCGGGTACTGGCTCCTCGGTTATAAATAAGGGCGTGTGTTTCTTCCCCCAGCCCTTTTCGTGTCCCCTACAACTACTAGTATGTATTTTGACGTCGTGTGACGTCAGTCATTCCTGCGACGCACACTAGAGCCTATATCTACTTACTTCCGTGTCTACTAACTTTACTAACGTGAACCTCTAGGTTCTACCTAATATCCTTCCGTTTCCTACTTGGCTCAAAAGCTTGTATCAGGCGTATCTAGTCGGGCTTAAACCTTTTCTGTCGGTTTAAAACCTACAAGTAGATGAGTCTGGACTGGTGGTGATCCCGATAGCGATTTGTATCCAGAGTCCCGTCCCCTCTCCTGAACGGGTTGATTCATTAAATGAATGTCAATGAGACACTGACTTTTCAGGTCGGGGATCGTCCTTCCCTTAGAGTTGCTGGCTCATAACCAGTTGATCGCTGGTTCAATCCCAGCAGCTGCTCAAATGCTAGATATCCCCCTTGTTTTGGAGCACGCCAAGCTGCTGGTCCTGTAGCAAAGACCCAGCTTCAAACAACGTAATTATTTTCCGACTCCCGTATCAGGACCCGCCGACCTCGAAACATGTCACTCCCTGTTACGTTATATACAGTATAGATGCAATGAAGTGCCAAAAGTCATGGGATACGTACCTAGTATGGTGTAGGACGTTCTCTAACCCGGCGAAGTGCAGCAACTCGACGTGGCATCGATTCCACAACTGACCGGAAGACTTCTGGAGAGATGTTGAGCCATGGCGTCTGAATAGCCGCCCACAGCTCTCTGGTGTTCGTAGGTGCAGGATCGTGGCTGCTAATGGACCTTTCCGCCACGTCCCATAAGTGCTCTATTGGGTTCATGTCGAGCGAAAGTGGTGGCCACACCATCCGTCAGAACCGCACAGAATGCTCCTCAAACCAATTTTGCATAACGTGCGCCCGATGACATGGTGCATTGTCCGCCTGGAAAAACCTATCGTTGTTGGGGAACATGAAGCCCATGAAGTGCTGCAAATGGTCACCCAGCAGAGCAACAAAGCGATTACCGGTTACTGACGTGTTTAAGAGAACCAGAGGACCCAAACCGTGCCACGTAAAGACAGCCCACACATGTATGGAACAACCACCAGCTTGCACAGTGCCTTTTTGACAGCTTGGGACCATGGCCTCATGGGGTCTGCTTCACACTCTAACCCTACCATCTGCTATTAACAACTACACTGGCGTGCAAAAATTAAGGACGAGATGGTTTTTCGAATATAACGTCGTGCAGAAGTGCTCTACATCGATTCAAATCGTACCATAAGATCCCCAAGATGTAAGAATATGGTACAAGGGAGCAAAACCGTCCAAACAAGGAATCCAAAGGATACCAAGGCACATTATTGAAAAGGTAGCTTCGAGCACAACTGGACAGAAGACAGAAACGTCCACGTGACAGGCGGCTGCCAAGAAAAATCCAGTCTTTAGTAGGGGATATGATCCCCCCTGACTGCGTTGCAGGATTTACAACGTCTGTCCATGCTGAGGACGAGGTTGTCAAGGAGATGTTGAGGCATCGCGGCCCATTCCTCTTGTAGCGCCAATCGCAGCTGCGGAATCGTTGCTGGCGGCTGGTGACGTGCTGCCAAGCGTCTCGCGAGAATGTCCCACACGTGTTCGTTTGGATTTAGGTCCGGGACCATGCGGGCCAATCCACGCGTTGAAAATCATCACTCTCCAACAGCTCTGCGAAAGCCACTGTACGTTGAGGTGTAGTGTTGTCGTCCATAAAGAGGAACTCAGGACCCACAGCACCTCTACACAGACGCACGTGAGGAAGGAAAACCTCGGTACAATAGCGGATACTATTGACTGAACCTCCTTGGTAGATGTGGAGGTCAGTACGGCTACCAAGCATGATACCGCTCCAAACGAGAATTCCGCCACCTCCAAACCGGTCCCTTTCGATGATGTTGGAGGTGTGATTGCGTGTTCCCTGCTCTTTCTAAATGTGTATACGTCCAGAATCGCTCGTCAGACTAAATCGGCTCTCATCCGTAAAGAGAACTCGACCCCATTGCTGATGTGTCAAGTTCATGTGTTCCTGGCACCCCAGAAACCGCCGTCTCTGATGAGCAAGCAATTATGGTACACACCGTACTAGTCGTCGTGCAAATAGACCACCTTTGTGCAGCCTCCTGGCCACGGTAAAACGTGATAATGGACGTCCAGTTGTCTGTTGCATGTGCCTTGCGATTTCTCCCGCTGTTTGTCTCTTCTCCCCTGTAGGACAATATACCGGTTGTCCGCCGCCGTGGTTGCTCGTGGACGACCACTGCTGCACTCTCGGACAGCTGTTCCTGTCGTTTGAAATGCTCTCCAAGCTCGTGAAACGATGCTGTGAGCAATCCCGAACTCCTCGGCCACATTAGTCACACTTCGACCTTCTTCCAACTTCCCAATGACGCGACCTCGGGTAAAGTCATCCAGATATCGTCAACTGGATTGCCTGTGGGCCATATCACACGGTGGCAGCAACTCGACGTCGTTCAAACCGATGTACACCGTGCAATAGCTTTCACCGAATTGCTGAGCGTACACCTCCCATGTGCTTTATACCTTTCCGACACTCCCCACCCTACGTCATGCTGCACATATGCGCATGCCCTACCGTACCGGATTCTAGTGCATCTCCTGAGTGGTCTTTCGGTCAGTTCTCCCTGCTCGTTCTGCTGTAATGCTAATTTCTCCTCTTCGTCCTTAAGTTTTGCGCACCAGTGTAGTAGCATGAATCATCGGACCACGCCACATGTTGACAGTCCTCCAGGGTACAATTACAGTGTTCACGAGCCCAGGGAAGGCGCTGTGTCCGATGTCGTAGTATTAACAAAGGCACTCTGGTGGGCCTTCTGCTCCCATACCCAATGGACGCTAAATTACGTAGCACTGACCTGATGGATATGTCTCTGGTACCTCCTGCCTTGAAGGTGGGTATTACTTGAGCCAGTGTCGCTTGACTGTTAGCATGGACAATCCTCGTCAGACGCCACTGGTCACGGTCATTCATCACCCGTGGTCAGCACTACGCTGTCCGCGGTTGGAAGTAACGATTTCCGTGAGGTATTCTCGGTACACACGTGACACCGTGGATCGAGAAATGTTGAATATTTGCACAACTTCGGAAATTGAATGTCCCATCCGTCAGGCTCCCCTACCATGAATCGTTCAAACTCCGATAATCCATGTCCGCTTGCCGTAATCCTATTGGCAAGCGGACATGAATCATTGAACCACTGTGGACAGTTTGGGAGAGCAGGGTGAGAAGCAGATTCCGTCCTCCAACATCTCTGAAGCAATTGGCTGATGTTCTGATCAACGAATAATACAACATTGTGCTGGAGACAATTCAAAAGCTGTATGAATCCATTCCAAGAAGGTTGTAAGCTGTACTAAAGGCAAATGGTGGTCCAAAAGCTTATTAATAAAGACACAGCGCTTATTTGCCAAGTGTTCACATTATTTTATCCAACCCCTGCATATCTGATCTGATATGATTCCTTTCTACGACTTTTTAGAAGGAATGAAATTTTGCCCCCAAGCCTTGCGCATTTCCAGCGTTTAAATTTTAGAGGAATTTCACTTTGCAAGTTTTTCTTGTGAAACTGTTAATTTTTAAAGATGCAAATATAACGTCTGTAAATTAGAAAACGTGCTTAGAACATCATTTCAGCAATGGGAAATCTCCTTAAATTTTATCTTCTGTGTTTAGCTTCTCCGAAATTCATTTTACTAATAAAATGTTTTTAGTTAACAACGGAAATTATTCATCTTTTCAGAAGACTTCAAAAGCAAACTGTTTTGTTCCGCACCTTAAGGAGCTGCAGCTTTGCTATATCAAAGGCGTTTAAATCACCTCTTTTCATTACTAGTTTTGCTTCTTCACTTGTACGGCTTGTACGTTTATCAGCTTTGCAGTTTTACGAGGCGGGATTTCACAACGCTGGTAATCTCACGGAATTTTCACCACTGAAGTTCTGAACAAATTAAAACTGATTGTAACCAGATGAAACTTTAAGGAAACTGAAAAGAAAGAAAACTCAGCGAAAGTGGATTTTTAAGGTATATGCTTGTTATTAGATAAGGTTTGGAGGCCTGCTTCTGCTCGTCGGTAGTCTTTTCTTCTTTCTCTTTCATTTTCTAGAACGGACTTAAATTTCATGGTTTTCTCTCACTAATTGCTTTTCCATTGCCGTCTCATGTACATACACCACAATAAATGGAGGAATTTTTGTATGAATGCCTACACATATTTTCTGCATCCAGTTTTAGGTTTACAGCATTGCGAATGCATGCATTGATTTTGTCTGTGCTCGTAGGTTTTAAAGGGAACGATGCAAGACTTAATTTAATATAAAGCACTTCGCTGAGTGAGAGAACATTTGTCATTGTGAAAATCGAAGATGAAATATTCTTTTCATTAAAGTGCTCTAAAATACCAGAGTTGATGTTCGCGCTAAAAACCATACACTTACTGGAAGATATTAAAAACCATTATCAATCCACTTATAAATGAAGGTCTCTTCAAGTTTTTTCCACAACTGTCTGTCTTAAGCCAGTTAAGCCAGTGTTCAAGTCACTCCTGCAAGCTTTCCAATTTGCTCCACACATCTCCCACGGGGTTTTCTTCCGAGTCTTGTTTTGTCCCTTGGAATCCAGTCTAATATTTCGGTTGTACAACGGTGGTCTATTCTTCTAGCAATATAGAGCCCATTGCCAATTCAGCGATTTTTCTTTGATCAGGATGTCAGTTCCCGTTATTTTCCCGATCCACGAGTTCCCCTTCCTATCCTTCCTTTCATTGCCAAGCATGCATCGTTCCATGCTCTTTCAGTTGTCTAGTATTTGAATGTCCAAATAGATAAGGTCCAAGTCTCTGATCCGTAAATAAAAACTGAAAGGATTAATCGATTAAATACTTTCCTTTTAAGACAATGGGAAATTGCTCTTGAAAATTTTCCAAGTTTCATACGCCGATTAATTTCTTTTATTTGGTCTTTGCTGGATATCTACTGGAAGGTACACATTTAATTAAATAATTTCTTATAGCATGATTACCATAAATCACTAAGCATAAGGAAAGGATTTCTGTTTAACAGATTTTTGGTTTGTAAATACAGCATAACCTATTTGAGTCGAAACCTGCGAAAAATAGAAACCTGCCCAAAATGGGATATTGTTTTTGATCCGAAACGACAGACAGAAAATTACGTACTGTTTAACATGTTTAAAACGGAAACTTCCTAAAGCGAAAAATGCTAAATAGTAAATGAACCTGTGACGTACCTACCTCAGCTGAGATACAAGAAATTAAGTGAGTTGCAGTAGAAAAAATAGTTGAATACTTCGGATGAAAGATGCTAACAACTTATTTCTGGGTAAATATAAAATAAAATGTGTAGTTCATTGCCTGTAAAGTGTTATGAAAAATATGTATGCAAAATTTCATTACCTTTTGTAGATTTGCTCTCAATTTATCATGCTTGGTGTATGATAGTGTAACAAAAATGCAGTTTTTCCAAAATCAGTTTAAGGTTTTGGCTACAACTGGTTACTAAAATAATATTCTTCCTATGACCTGAAAATCACCTGCTTTATCACAGATACGTTTTTCTCTTCAGTAACAGTATATAGTTTTCTTTTTAGTGGCTCTTAATTTTTTTTCCTTTGCCGTTCCTAAGAGTCCGAAGAGTGTCGCAGAGAATCATTAATTCGATCGTTGTCTAGTTTTTCGTATCCTTTTGTAGAAAAATAATCCAGAATTTTCCCCTAACCAGTGGGATACGGATAATCATCCTCTAAAATAGGGGTGCGCAACCTTTGGGTCTGGACCCTTTTTGGGGTCCCGAGGGTTTATTAAGGGGTCGCGAGGGTTTATTAAAGGGTCACCATTTCTTTCTCTTTTTTATAGAAAATAGAGTAGATACGAAAACAATAGGATTAGAATTAGATAATATGCAATATTTGTAATCCTGAGCTGTCTCAAATACTCTCGAGGACTGTCCCGGTGGAGAAGTGACATGCCCTCGTCAGCAAAAACGCGGTACGTCCTGGGCAGGAGCTGCTACTCTATCTGTCTCCACTCACCCCGTTTAGTTTCACAGTCTGACTCTGCTGGTACAACCAAATTTACGGCCTCTATTGTTGAAGAATGTTTGTAACTCAATCATTATTGTTTTGTTTGCATTTCTGACGGTGTTTGAAACTTGGATAAGTGGTTATTAAAAGAGCCTAGCAACTCTTGTGGTAACTGTTCCAGTAATGATAACAGTTCAGAGATTACAAAGCCGAGATAAGAGAATGCATAGTTTCTGACAAAACTATGCCTAATCATCCAGTGCCATTACAAAAACAAGCTGAATCGGGTAAGTCCACAATTAACTATAAAAGAGAACGTAAATATGAGGAGAGTTACATATCTTATTGGGTTTACATGTGCTATTATTAACAATCAAAAGCGCCCCAAATGTGTCATTTGCTTAGAAATACTAGCTAATGAGAGCATGAAGCGTACTAAGCTTAAAAGACACATACAGATGAAACCCTCCCAATGTGTAAATAGGGATGTTAACCTTTTTAAGAGACAAGGAAAATTCATGGGTGTTCAACAAAGCGATTCTGAAACTCGGTCATCCATACCCCAGAAAGCATAAAAGGCATCAATAAAAGCTTCATATTTAATTGCGAAGACAATGAAGTTTAGAACATTGACTGAATTTTGGCTATTCGTGCAGAATGAACATCCATTATTAGTGAAAAGAGCACTGCAATATTTACTTCCTTTTGAGTCAACATACTTCTGCGAAACTGGCTTTTCTTCTCTCATTACGATCAAGACCAAACACCGATCTGAGATAGAAGTTGAAGATAATCTCAGAGTGGCGATCTCAAGTGTAAAACCAAGAATGGAGAGCATAAATCCCAAGATTCAAGCTCAAATTTTACATTAGGACTGTCAAGCAAAGGTTATGCAGTTTTTTCCTCCCACTAATTGTTTATTTTTTGTTTCAATATTTCCTACATATTATTTGTAGTTAAATGAAATATTTTGAAATTTTTAATTAATAAATGTAATTAATATTGGTGAATGTAAAATGCCTTTAAAATGCACATATAATTATAATTTTTAACCCATTGCTTTATTTACATGGTGACATGGGGTCTCCATAATAAAATAATTCTTTACTGGGGTCGCACCCATAAAAAAGGTTGCGCACCACTGCTTTAAAAGCATCATTAAATTGAAGTGCTCTAGCGTGAACACCAAGATGCATTGTTTCAAGAGGCACAAATGTTTCTATAGGCTTCAGCTGTAACCGAACGCCTTTAAAACAATCATGATAATTTTGAGTTTTACCATGTAAATACATTTTGTAACAAATTCTGATTGGAAAATCCTATGTATGTAGTTTTTTTTATATTCAATATCTTCTCTGGGATCCCATGTGCCTTTTTGTTCTCGAGATCACTGAAGCTATCAGACATCGATGCTGTTGCACCGTCATTAGATTTATTATTTATATAATCCTCTTTGGATATGAAACGTTTGCCGTGAAATCTTTGCTTTTTAGAGCGATAAGACCTGAATAAGGGCATTATAAATTCAGTGATCTTCACAAATACAAAGCCTTCTGTTGTCCAGGAAATATGCAAAGCACAGGAAAAACAAACAGAAAGGGAGCAACACACAGAAATGAAACAGAAAAACGTAGTGCTGGCGATGTTGCCATATGTTTCATTACAATGTGCAAGAAAATCGTTGTTGGAATCCTTATATAGTTTGATATTTATTCACAAATTTTCTACAGTACTTTATTTAATGAAATTAACAGATAGAATAAGTATTTTAACTGTGATATTTCCTTTTAACATCAACTTCTGGTTCTTTAAATGCTCACTTCTTGTTGGTCAGCCAGCATTTGAACTGTAACTCTGCTTCTAATAACAGGGAAGTAAAAGCCGTTTTCGGAAACTAAAGAAGTCATGTTTAAAATGGAGTAATATAAAAAAACGGCGATTTTCGATTTTTCGTCGAAAATGAAAAAGTAGAACCGAATGTAGTTGAATACTTTAAGTGAATGAAAATAAATTTAATATGTGCTTATCAGAGGACTTCATATTACCATGCGATAAGTTAAAATAAAAGGAATGCCGTAAAAAACGTGCATTCAAGCGAAGGAACAAAAAATACAGAGTTTCAAAGGTTTCGTAACAACCGAAAAATAGAAAGTTGGGTGGATATTCACTCAGACACATGGTTAATACATATTGATAACGATTACGCATGTGAAGCACGTCCCTTTACAAAGAAAGCTATTAATAATTTTAATAGTGTTTGCATAACGGATTTCTTAAATTACAGTGTTTAATACCATGCAAGATTTTCGTTTTTCTGACAGACAGATTTCCTATGTTTTCGTAACCACGATAGCTTGAGTCAGCGAAGGGCTTTTGTTTGACTTCTATTTCATTTCCCTTTCCCTTTTAATTTATTTCTTCAATTGCAGTGCGAAATATGAAGTCTTTGGAAAATGATGAAGCACCTGATTACATGCTGATATAGGGATAACAAAATGCGTTCTGATTCTGGAAAATGAGTTCGTTGCGGAATGTTTGCGAATGCTATTGTGCCCATAGGCGGTAGGGGCTTTCACTTGTGATATGCAAGCATTTTCAATACAACCGCAAGAAGCAGAGATTTATTTCCGAGATCAAATTCATTTCAATTCCGACTACTACAAGAGTTTAACGATGTTTGCGGCGAAGTTTGTTTCGGAGGTCTTTAATTAGATCAAAGTAAAAGTAAACATCATTAAAGACCGCTGCCTGAAAAAGATAAAAGGAGGTTTTCCCGCACACAGATTTCTGTTCTCCGATCGAATTAATTAGGTTGCATTTATCAGATGCGGATTTTACGAGGCCTGCAAGGAAGGATTTTAGGGAATTGATTTTCTACCCCCCGTCTGAGTCTTACACCAGCTCATTCGCGGCATCCGTTTTATCTCAGGGTTTACCGTCTCCTCACTTAAATATTGTTTCAGGCAACAATGCACATCCCATTCAATATCGATTTCTATCCCTGTTGGTTTCTTTTTTTCCGAGAGGCTTTGCTGTTATCAATCTTTTTCATGGTTTGAAGGTGCAAAATAGATTGGTCCAGTGTAGAATTGGCAACAACTGCAACTGATAGTGCTATTGTCGCATTTCTTCCCTTTCCGATTGTCATGGAAAACTGATCACAAAAGGTACAACCCGAAATGCATTGCGTCATGACCAATTCGCCGTGATGGATACTGTTTTGCAGTGGAAATTACGTTATGACTCACAGAGCTCAAGATATCTAGAAGACTATTTCATCTAGAGGAGTTTTCTCACCTTCTTATTTTCTAATCAAAACGAAGTGAAAAAAAATAGAAGTAATTCAAAAGGTTACGGGTCTTATAAGGCAGTAGAAAATTCGGTAAGACACCCTCCTTTTGTTAAACATACAACCGAGAGATAAAAAAAGACCTAGAAGACCACGTGGGAAATTGGTGGATGAAATTCGAAAGCATGCTTGAGTGACCTGGAGAATTGCGACAGCCAGAATTATTTCATTTCATTTCATTTATTGCATTTTAGTTGTTACAGACATGGTATTACACAATCATAAATATATAGCACACATTATATTTTTGTAACAACAGGGAATGAGGAGGGAAAAGGCCTGATAGGCCTGACGTGCCCTCTTCTCCCAAAGCATCATAATTTTCATGAAAAAAAAAAAAAACATAAACAAGTCAAGTCCACACAATATCAAACACAGCTAGGGTGGTACTATTAATTAATAAAGGTGATAATACATTATGAGCTTTTGGTCAGTAAGAAATACCTGAGTTTTCGTTTAAATATATTAATATTATTAAGTGATACAATATCAGTAGGAAATGTATTCCATAATGCCGGACCAGTATAATTAATAAATGTTCTAAAATATTGAAGATACTTTGGGAGATCTTTATTCAGCAGTAGAGTGAGAACGATTGATGACGAATGATTATACAATAACACGAATAAGATCAAGAATGCCATTGTAAAATAAAACACTTTTCTGAATAATCAAAAGTATTCTACAGTCCTATTGCAGTTTTCACACTGAATTATGATCCATTTACTGCTGGAAATAGGTCTTCGTAAGTTTTGTTCCCAGTTCTCTTTTTATTCCCCAAGTGATTCTTGTAAGCTTTCTGACTTCATCTATCCATAATCTATGTGGTCGCTGAGTCTTCCATAGTCTTTTGGTATCCAGTTAAGTATTTCTGTGTCTAAGCGATGATATGCTCGGGTGCCAAATCAATTTCCACTTGTTTGCTTTTATGTGTGTGACAATTCTTGCAACCCTTGCGTTATATCTGATCCACTGCTTTTTTACAATTCTTCCTGGTAACCACGAGTTTGAATTTTTCCTTGTTTTTTACGCAGTTTTTGTAAATATTTCCTGATCAAGCTCCAAGTAGCTGATTCACAAAAGAGAATTCATAAAACATACTGTCTCAATTCTTTCTTTTTCGGACATAAAGGCAACTTTCTCTCAAGTATACGTTATTTGTTAAAAACTTGCGCTGGTCAAGTTTTGGATATGTGATGGCTTCTGTGGATTGTGTATATTTTCCCTAATCAAAAGTGTTTTTCTTGTCTTTCCTATCACATTAATCATAAACCTCTCCATGCTTCATACAGCTTCCAGTAGTTTTCATGCCTAGATTTTGTAGGCTAGGATCAGAGCATCAGATCTGCAAGTCCAAAACTGGTAGGACACACCTTTCTCTTTTTTATACAGTGTAGTTCTTTGTCCTGGATATCTATTATTTCTTTCAAATTCTCTTCAGACAGGTTTCATCAGCTAGTTAATGTTTACTCCAATGCACACACTCAATTGATATATTTTGGAGTAGGTTGAGAAAGAGCCAGAGAGAGAGAGAGAGAGAGAGAGAGAGAGAGAGAGAGAGAGAGAGAGAGAGAGATACATCACTTCCAATTATCACTGGTCAACAATGAAAGTGTTTCTGACGTGAAAATACTTATTTCGTATTGATTTCGGTATCTTAAAAACAAATATGACATTTAAAACCCTTAGTTAGCTCTCATTTCCGAGATATAGCCCATTTATGATGTTTTAGGATATGTATATGAAATGAAGCGCTACGAGCGGCTAATTAAGGTAGTACGTAAAGCAAATATAGGGGTTGGCAAACCTGAAAGCGGAAATGAAGAGTCACTGTAGATCTTCTTTTGTTCATTAATAACTTGTTTTAGTTCATTGTCTGTTTACAGCGTGCTTGGAGTGAAAGTTATAGTGTCGTTCCTTTCTTTGTTGCAGGTTGATTTTGTGGTCATACTTAACTTGAAAAGCCAGGATGCCACGTCAATGCTTAAACAAATCTGACAATTTTTGTTATGTTTGTGGTGATGTGACATTTACTGCCCCAAAAAGCCCGATTACCTCACTCGTGAAGACAGCTTACCACCATTATTTTGGTATGAAAGTAGGGGATCAAGACAAAAAGTGAGCACGTCATGTTTGCTGCAGTTCTTGTTCTGTGAATCTACGTGGATGGATCCGTAAAAACGGACGTTCAATGCCCTTTGGCATCCCTATGATGTGGAGAGAGCCGGCAAATCATGTAGATAACTGCTATTTCTGCAGGGCACCTCATATTAAGAAAGATATATCAAGAAATATAGGAAGTGGAGCATGAAATACCCCAACATCCCGTCAGCTATCCGACCAGTGCCACATTGAGACGATCTGCTTGTACTGAACCCAAAAGAGGAGTACAGTCTGGACTCAGATGAAGAACAAAACAATACGGAGGCGACATCATACCCGTGCCCTAAGGCTTCGACATCACAGGATCCTGATTTCGCACCTGACTCATTGGGTGAGCCACACAGGCTTACCCAAGGTGAACTAAGGGATTTAATTCGAGACCTGGACCTGCCAAAAAACAAAGCCGGGCTTCTAGGTTCTAGGCTCAAACAGTCGAATCTTTTAGAACGTAATGTTAAAGTGTCAGTGTACAGGAGTCGGCAGAAAGATTTGCTTCCATATTTTTAAAAAAGATAATAACCTAGTTGCCTGCTGGGATGTGAATGGTTTGATGACAGATTTGAATGTGGAGCACAAGCCACAGGACTGGAGGCTATTCATAGACTCATCAAAGCTTAGTTTAAAAACTGTGTTGCTACACAATGGCAATTCTCTTTATTCAGTTCCTGTAAGCCATGCTGTCCATATGAAGGAAACATATGCCAATATGAAATACTTCTGGAAGCAATTAAGTACACAGACTACCAATGGCAGACCTGTGGAGACCCGAAGGTGTTTGCAGTATTGCTGGGCATGCAGTTGGGATACACCAAGTACTGCTGTTTCCTGTGTGAGTGAGACAGTCGGGCTATCTCCTCCCACTACAAAAGAAAAGACTGGTCTCCAAGGGAAATTCTCCGACCCTGGGAAAAGAATGTCCAGCACAGTCCTCTGGTTAATCGAAGCAAAATTCTTCTGTTCCCTTTACACATCAAACTCGGCCTTATGATGAACTTCGTAAAAGGGACGAACGAGGATGGAGAGGCTTTCAAGTACCTGAGAGACATTTTTCTACGGCTGAGTGACGCTACAGTGAAGGAAGGAATCTTCATTGGTCCTCAAATTCGTGAACTTCTAGTGGATGAAAACTTCGAGCTAGTCCTCCAGGGCAATGAGCAACCAGCTTGGGAAGACTTTGAAAGTATTGTGCATGGCTTCGTGGGTAACCGAAGAGCTGTAAATTATATTGAGCTTGTAAACAACCTTCTAGACAAGTATCATCGCTTAGGCTGCTACATGTCCCTCAAAATGCACTTTCTGCACTGTCATCTAGATTTCTTCCCAGAAAACTGCCGTGCACTGAGTGATGAGCATAGTGAGCGGTTTCACCAAGACATTTCAACAATGGAACGAAGATATCAGGGTCGGTGGAACTAATCCATGCTTTCAGACTGCTGTTGGACATTGACAGGATATGCCCCAGAACAGGATTACAGGCAACAAGCAAATAGAAGGCGCACTCAATTGTAGGCTCTTGTTTCTGTATTTCATGTAGTAATTTCAATTCCTCTACGTTTTTGTTGTTTGGTTTATTGTATTTTGTGTAATTTACAATTGATTGAATGAAAATAACGTTAATTTACATTGTAGTAGTATAATATAATACTGTTGAAATTTGCTTTTCGCTATAATTATATATAGATGAATAAGTTGTGTATCTCCGAAACTAGCGCTAATAAGAAAAACCTATTATAAGATTCGTTTTCTTCGACCCAAAATTAGTAAAGTTTAACTACTTTCATTAAGGAAACATAAAAAAAGTTTTTTTGTTAAGCAGTGTTACATCCGTCTACCTACAAACCTTGTTCTGTAGCAGAAGTACTTAACATGCTTTCCCATCACCCCAAAACTGACCTTCATTTTTCTGCCCTACAGAGGATAAATACTTTTTTTCGTATTACTTTCAGTTATCTGAAACTCTGCCATGTGATGCTGCTAAATCAGACTCAGTGCACTGCTTAATGGTCGAAAGTGTGAGCTTTCATATGGAACGACCAACTTTAGTTAAACAACTCTTTCTCTTCTCCAGTGAAATAATTTCATTTTATTCTCTGATCTGGAACAATTTTACTCTGTTTTCCAAACATTCTCTCAATTTCGCTAACTATATGATCAGAACGGCACCTTCAAATAACATTTTTTTCCTTAATGTTAAAACAGTCTTTACCAGTATCATGTTATTATCAAATAACCGGGGTGTCGAACAATCTGAAATCTAGCAGCTGTTTGTGAATACTTCTCATATTTCATGGAAATTGTGACAAAGAAAAATCACCTTGTACGCACGTACTTCATTTTTGAAATAAAAAAAAAGGAAGGAATAATTTTATACACCTTATTTTATCGTTATAATTGCTTAACCCTTAAATATTTTGAAAAATGTTTCATCAGTTGAATAATTTGAATGTTAAAGCAAATGAAAGGGACATAACCAGGGGATGTGTAAGTTGTCTTATGGCACAAAGTGCAAACAATATTTTGACGAAATCATATAGAATGAACAGATAAGAAATAATTTAGGAAAGTTGGAAAGACGTCTGCCGCGTAAATTTAATCAAGTAACTAGAAATTACCAACATATTCACGAAATGAATGACCACATATCCTGAAATCTTTCGTCGTTGGAGTTTCATTTTAGAACTCTGTGTGTATATCGCTCAAGTTTATGATTAACGAAGAAACACACACAACTCTTATTAAAATTGAGGATTAAAATCTTCCTAGGGAGAACAGAAAGTCTAATTTTAAATTATAAAATCCTGCTATCCACCGCTGAAAGGTGGAAGACTCGTCCATTTTTGTCAGTTGCAAGTTTCAACTATCTATGGAGTTATCGACTTCCACGAGCACCAGAACGCCGGAGGACTCGCCCCCCCCCAAAAAAAGGTTTTAAATGCTATGGCTGTAGATGCAGAATGATCAGTTGACAGATTTTAACCTCTTAAGTGGCCGATGTACTTGCATCAAATAATGCCCAAAATGTTCTGCGCTTCCTACACAGAAATGTTCACATATAGTCTAGAAGCTAGGGGTGGGAGAGGGGTTTGTGTAAGAATACTGAGGTGCAGAAAATTTGTGTTTTCCGATGCGTTTCCCACTTCTCAGTGATGGAAAAAATTGGTCACATGGTCTTAACAGCAGGCATTTGCAAGAAATGGCCGCCATCTTGAATTTTTATGAATATAATGTATGTTTTAAGTTAGTAATGTAACATGGGGTTATGATACATGGTTTTATGTTTTCAGGTGCGTTGAATTAAAAAAATGGCATAAAATGATCTGGGATCAGTATAATTCCATATTCTGTACAAAATAAGAGTAAAACAAGCGATTTATTCCAATAACATAATGTATATATTTACAATTTTGTTACAGATTCAAACCAAGTCATTTATGAGGTTTTAAAATGCAGGCAGTAGAATTGGAAAGTTCACCTGTGAAGAAAAAAGAAAAGATGACGTTTGTGTCACATGAAAATCAAGGGGAACGGAAACATTATATGTGGCAGACTGGGGTCGAGATCAACTTAAAGAATCTAGCGCTGTTTTGAACGATGGATTGGTTATAACTGATGATGAATCGAGGTCTAATTTTGTTTACCACATGAAGTGTTACAGGCCTTACATCCTAAAGGCAAAACGAACCCTGAAATCAAATGAGAAGAAAGGCTACACCAGTCTCTAAAAGACACTGACAACGAGAGTGAAAACCTTAATACAAGTGACAAGCGTAAAACAAGAACACGAATTCCTTCTAGAAGTAGAACTACTCAGAATTCAACATACGAATGATAAAAACGTATAATAAATATCCCGCATTCTTCAAAAAATATATGTGCCATCCGTTTAGATATTTTGTTTAGGAATGTACTATAATCGTACAGATGCTTCTCTCTTCCTTTTCATGTCTGTCACTCATTTCGTTCGCAAACGATGTTTGATAAGTTTCATAACTGCGGTAGGATTTGATATACCCCCGCATCATCTTCTTAGGTATAACAGATTCTGAAAAACAATTTGTCTCATCTTCATAGCAGACTTCCCGATTTATAGATGATTTTCCAGATTGTGTCCTGTCCTTCAAACTCTAAATTAAAAAACATCCACCAAATGTCTCTGTTCAAAGTAGTCACCAAATCTTTTCAACGTAAACTTTTCTTGCATACGCTATGAAGTCAACCACGATAGTTGTGCTCTTCTCTGAAGTCGAGATGTTTCTTTCTACGTCATAAACTTTTAAAAACCCGCTTTCAAGCTCTCTACTATAAGTTGCGCTTTATCAGGTTTCTTCAAAACCCCATCACATGTTAGGTAGTACGATGTGGTTGCCAGCTCATAATTGAATATTAAGTCTACATTTATTTCTCGGGAACGTATTATTTCTTTACATCGTGGTGTATCGTTTGTGTTTTTGAGAATTGATTCAGCTGGGAATTTTTCTTTGCATTTTTAGGAAATTCTTTATGCACGGGATACACAATTCCTTTAGTTTTGTCTGCTAGTCTCTCTTTGACAAAGGTATTGTAGCTACTCTTTCCTTTCTTTTGTATGTGGAGTAAGTAATTACATACTTTTTCATCAATTTTCGCTCCTGTTATTAGATTTGATATTCCATACCTACCAGGTTTTGAAAATGGGTTTCCTCTTTAGAGAAGAAACTTTAACATCCTGGAGACACACTGTTGGTCTTGAACTGTTAGTGACTTGGTGAATTCATGGTGCAGAGAAAATTCGTCATCTTCAGTAAGGCCACAAAATGTTCTTAAGAAATGAGTTAGGCTTTCTTTGTCATGTTTGATAAGACTGTGCTTTGCCGCTGTATCTTTGCATCTTGTGATTCCAGTTATGCCTCTAGACGCCTTTGCTGGCTTATTATAATGCTGTTTTAACTTCGGAAAATTTCAGACAACACATCTGAATCTTTTACTAGAATGTTGCACTGTGAAATGGCAATTTTTAGAATCATTGAACACTAATGAGTTCTCGTCTTTGAGTTTCAAGCAGTCATTATAATATAAAGCACACTAACGGGAATAATTTGTTCTATCAAAAGCGAAGAAACGAGGCAAACATTCTCTTATTTTTCCGACATGTAAATTCCAATTACTTTGTCTATCAGCCCGTATTATGTCTCTAAGAAGTGGTGCTAGTGAAGACAGAAACTGGTCCCAGTAACGAAATAACGCTCTGTTCTTCAAACAATTTCCTTTGAATATCTCAAAATCTGTCTGAATTTCACTCAGATCCTTGACAGCAGATTTGGTTACATGGGATAAGAGCTGCTCACCAGTTATTGATAACTAAAAGCGTTTCATAATGGAAAAGAAGTTAAAATATTTCAAATTTTCACACTGATCCATGAATGCCATTCATTGAAGTGTTTGTGCCGCCCCGGTGGCGCGGTGTTCTAAGCGATGGCTTCTGATCATTCGTCCGAGAGGGGTCCAGGTTCAAATCCCGGTGAGGCATGGATGTTGTGTTTGTCTTACGGCGCTGGCTCTCTCCCTTCCCTGGAACCAGTGGCTCTAAATTAGGGACAGTCGACTGCTTATAGCCCATTGAGTTGCTCACGGTGGTCGTTAAACCTCCATTCGAAAAAAAAAGAAAAATGAAGTATTTGTACGACTTCAACGAGCATTGAAGTTGCTCTGACTAAAAGAGCTTAATGGTTGCCATTTAAAGCACTCTCAACTGAACATGGCCCCATCGTCTCAGTCTCAATAAGGATTTCAAAAGTGCTACTGTTTTTGAGATACAGACCAATGCATGATAACACAACCTTTTGTATGTGAAATCCTCCAAGGCCAAGAATTGTATTAGAAAATTCTTCTGGATAAGAAGTTGTATTTCTTTGGCTATGTGGTAGACTCCTTCATCACACCACAAAGATCTTGCTGAAGAATTCAGTTGATATAGTGCGTCTTGAAATTTTATCATTGACGCCTAAATGGAAATGTATTGCGTTACAGTGTAGAGCAGGATTGGCATAAAATATGTATATATATATTACTTCAAGGAAATCAAGTTCAGTTATATTTGCACCTGTAAGAAATCGTTATAGGAACTATACTAAATCCAGATCTCGCTCCAACTTTCTTATTTCAGATGCTGTCCTTATGCCACTGCTTGGCATAAAGTTACTTGAAACCATGTGCCTTGTCTTTGGCTTATGATGGTCCAATAACTGTTGGGTTCCTGTTTCTTTGTTGAAACTTATAGATGTAAAATCAATACCAAATGTCCCTGTGAAGTTTTCTGGATCATAATTTTCTTCTATTGCGGAATTCTGTTGGTAATCTTGAAACAAAACCTATACCGAATCACAAGTTCCATGCATATCTGACATTATAGCTTCTTTTCCATCCAAATTGTCCATAGCACCATGGACAGGAATCCCAGGTTTTATTAAGGGTGGTATTGGGACACGGTGGCCTTCAGCTCTAATAATCCTTTTATTGGCTAATATTTTGTCTTGACGTAGGACATCATCATAACTACAACAGAGACCTTGGCGATTGAACATCGTGATAAGTGTTTTTGACCTTAAATTGTGTACAGCTAGAGCATTAGCATTGGGCAAAGGCGTTGTTTTCAACCCATTATGAATGAGGAAGTAGACAATTTGAAACAATGTGTTATATATCTTCGTTGAACCCTTGCAGAGCCGCCCCGGTGGCGCAGAGTCCTAAGCGATGGCCTCTGATCATTCGTCCGTAAGGGGTCCGGGTTCGAATCCCGGTGAGGCATGGATGTTGTGTTTGTCTTACGGCACTGGCTCTCTCCCTTCCCTGGAACCAGTGGCCCTAAATTAGGGACGGGCGACTGCTTATAGCCCATTGAGTTGCTCACGGTGGTCGTTAAACCTTCAATAAAAAAAAAAAAAAAAAACCCTTGCAGACTCAGAAACAGAAGGAGCTAACTCCTCTATAAACGTCTGCCATTGCTTCGGACGTACTTTGTTTGAGATAATTTAAGATGATTTGCATCATTGAACTTCCCGTCTAATTTAAAGTCGTAGTCTCTGGCTTCTTCGCGGGGTACCGTAGCACATATTTTAACCACATCATAAGATCAACCTTTATTCCCAACTTTACCATAATCAATGTTACACTCCTAAACCAGCCGAGAAAACGTCGTGTTCCTCGGGCATGAAAAGGCAATGTTTTCCTCACGTTCTTCAATAAGCATTGATTTTATTTCTTTTTTTGAGATAGAAATCCCAGAGTTTTGTTTCATAAATGCATCCCGAATATTTAATAACGCATAACATTTAGAATCAAAATTCAAATCTTCAACAAATCTTCCTAAACAATAGATGTTTGAAGTGTAACTATTTGTCTCATTCTCAAAATTGTGTTTTTAAATGTTTTATATTTTTTCATGTACGATTTTTTTATTGGAGGTTTAACGACCACCGTGAGCAACTCAATGGGCTATAAGCAATCGCCCGTCCCTAATTTAGGGTTACTGGTTCCAGGGAAGGGAAAGAGCCAGTGACGAAAGACAAACACAGCATCCATGCCTCACCGGGAGTTTAACGCGGACCCCTTTCGGGCGAATGATCAGAAGCCATCGCTTAGACCACTGCGCCACCGGGGCGGCTACGATTTTATGGAACTATTGTGGTACATTATGCATTATGTCGGCAGCAAATACACGCATTGTGTCATCCAGGGTACTTGTTCTGTCAAATACGTCATTAAAAAATCTGATTGCATCTGGGGGATCTTGGGCTCTTCCATGTTCACAAATTCGAAACAATTGTCTTCCCCATGCGTTTCGTTTGATTGCAAATTAAACACACAGACGTCATTATTTTGGTTCCATTTCCAGAAGGAGTCCGTCTTCTTGTTTTACATTTCTCACTTGGTTTTAGGTTTTCCCTCTCATTGGCAGTGCCTTTTAGAGACTGGTTTAGCTTTTCTTCCACATTTGATTTCAGGGCTCGTTCTGACTTTAGGATGTAAGGCCTATGGCACTTCATGTGGTAACCAAAATTTGTCCTCGATTCCTCATCAGTTATAACCAATCCATCGTTCAAAACAGCAGTAGCTTCTTTAAGTCGATCTCGACACCAGTCTGCCACATATAATGTTTCCGTTCCCCTTGATTTTCATCTGATACCAACACTATCTTTTCTTTTTTTCTTCACAGGTGAAAGTTCCAATTCTACAGCCTGCATTTTAAAACCACATAAATGACCCGGTTTGAATCTGTAACAAAATTGGAAATATATTCATTATGTTATTGGAATAAATCGCATGATTTACACTTATTTTGTGCAGAATATGGAATTATACTGATCCCAGATAACTTTTTATGCCTTTGTTTAAATTCTACGCTCTTGAAAACATGTAAAACCATATATTCAATTCATTTATTTAGCTGAGCTAAGAACTAGTGTTACATAAATATCTATTAAAACACTGCACAGCAAGGAAACAGGAGGAAAAGGCCAGCCAGGCCTGACAAGATCCCATGCTCCCTAGGCTAGTTTTACATTGAGATCGGTAGTTGTAGTTAAAAACCAAAGTTTCGTAGTAACAATAAAAAAAAAGGGGTAATGATATATGAAAAAATAATAAACATTAACATTACAAATAATACTATTGAAAAAACAATTTACATCACGATATACAAGTCATAGAATTATTCATAGTTTCCATATATTCAATTCAATTCAATTCATTTATTATCACACATATCACACCCTCATGTTACATTATTAAATTAAAACATACATTATATTAAATTCAAGATGGCGACCACTCCTCGAAAATGACCACTGGTCAGACCATGTGACCAAATTTTTTACATCACTAAGGAGTGGGAAACGCATTGGAAAAAATCAATTTCTGCGCCTTCTGTTCTTTCCCTCCCTCTCATCTCACCAGTACCGACCAGAAACCTGTCATAAGTGACAAGCGCTTCCTTTCAGACCTTTTTTCTCTGCTCTATGAACCCAGGTATTACGGGAAAGGAGTAGTCCTGATATGATATCATGCCATTGGGTAGAAACAAGTGACTCAAACATCTGTCTTTTTTCTTAGGTTTGTCGCCATTGCTGTAGCCCTTTTAGCAGGTAATTAGTCAGAAAGGAATATTGTCAATCATTCCCCTAAATGACTACTTTGAATAACAAACATAAGGGGCAGAACAACGCTTGTACAAGTTCACTCGTTCCATACGCGTTTGACCCACTGTGACGTAGATTTTAAAATAACTTTCATTTTTTGTTCCCTTTCCTATGTAAATTTGAGTTTATTCTCTTTTGTACTTTCCAAACTTAACGTGATAACTTATCTCACATGAATGAGGGTGGTAACACTTTTGAGGTCAGAGAGAGTGACGTATGAATGTGATAAGAACGATAGATTAAAAGGACGATACAGCAGTTGCTTAGGGTATGCGTGTGTGTGGAGATTCGATCGCTGTTAAGATGTGATGTTTAAAATTTGTAGTGCTATATTGTGGAGTTCATCAAATATTGCTGGACCAATAAAAGGTTATCGTAAGTTTGACTTCTGTATATGCTTCGTCTGGCCGTAAAAACTTAATTTGAGCTATCCCGTGCAACTATTGCATCGTATTCTCATTTAGTTCAACATTTCCTTAGTCATGGTTTTAGACATAGCGTAACACCAATCTCGCACACGAAAAAGGGTTACGTTATACCACTTCTTAGACAGCGAATATATTCGTTCTAACTGGTTAAAGCCCATTTTGCTAACCCCGAGTTAATTCGTTCCACATGATAAAAGGGTTCAAGATTCTCATTATGTTTCACTTTTTAGAAATGAAGAGACATAGAAGTTCGGCAACATTGTTCACAAATTAATTTGAATTTATTATCAGTTTTTCCATGTGTGTTGCTAACGTCGATCTTCCAGTATTATCGAAAGTAGAGACGTCTATGGATTTCACGTAACGCATCACAGAAAATATTTCTTTTTATTTGGAGGGAAATCTTTAGTTTTATGTCTTTCCGAGGACTCTGGTCAAAAGTTACATTAATTGCTGAAACAGATTAAATCTGAGCTATTTTCCATAAACTTTCTTTTTATCAAAAATACAGCCTGATATTTTGGGATCACAAGACTTCAAGAGATTTAAGTTTATTATATTCAACTCTAGAATAAAAATGAAAATGAAAGTGCTTTGTGTTTTAATTCTGGATAAGCATGTTCTGAACAATTTTACTGTAAAGCAAAATTCGTCTCGTCTTTCTTTAAATTTTCATTACAAATTTCTGAAATAATGACCCAGAATTTAAATTGCAATGTTGGCTTCTGAATGTTTTCATTTGAGTGATGATTTTTCCCTACGTAACACCCACGCGATTCCTTTTTACTGTTAGTTATCAAAATGCTGTTTCTTTGTTTTGCACAATTTATTCATAAAAATTCTTCGTTGCAAGGATTTATCATCAATCCAATTTATGACAGAAAATCTCACAAGCTTTGCAGACAGTTTTTCCTTCTTTGGCGATATTGTTAGAATTTCATCCTCGAACTCTTTTGGTGGGTTGCTGAAAATAGGAAATTTCAATACTGTTTTCATTGACTTCGAAAGAGGCACTCTATACACCATCACCTCTTGAGCAACAAGTCATGATTGTTTTCTGCTTTTTCACGACAGTTCCTTGATTTTTAACTTTACATGGTCGTATCAGAATAATATGTCCAACCCCGGAAACAGCGTACCCGCCCAGGCGCGTCACAGAATGCAGGTGGCAAGGTCGAACACACGGAGATGTAATCGTCCGGCCAGAACAGATGAGCCACAGTGCGTAACGTGAGCACAATGGGCAGAGGTAGTCATTTGACGGACGTTCAAAAAGGAATGATTATAGGCTACCTCGCCAAGGGTGGAAGCATCTCAGAAACAACAGACTTCGTGGGCTCTTAGCGAGGTGCTGTAGTAAGGGTGTACCACCAAGAATGGACCGCTAGCACACTCAGTACCCCCCGACGTTATAACTGTGGAGCCCTAAAGACCATCGACCCCAGAAGAGAACGTCTCCTCCGTCGACTGGTAAAGGGCAATCGACGCGCAACAGTGCAGCAATTGACCACGCCAATGAACGCTCGGGCACCCAGGTACGTGTCTCCGGTAACAATGCAGTGAACCCTGTTACGCATGGGTCTCTGGGGTCGACGATGCATCAAGGCGCTCATGTTAACCCAGGTCCATCAGCAGCAACGCCTGCAGTTCGCATGGGAGTACCGTCACTGGACAGTGGAAAAAAGTTACCTTCTCCGAGGAGACGAGGTTTCTATTCCACTGAAGTGACTGACGGTGGCGGATATAGCGTCAGACACACGAGAACCAACACCCGGACACGCTTGTCCGTCACGTACAGACCGGGGTGTCTGCCAGTGCATGTCTGGGGGATGCTTTCCTGGTATGACCTGGGACCGCTGGTACCACTGGATGAGTCCCTGAACACCAATGGCTACCTGTACATCATCACTGACCACATGCATCCCTACATGTTGGACGTTTACCCTGGTGGTGATGGTGTCTAGCAACAGGACAATGCACCCTGCCATGTCGCTAAGGGGGTGCGTGACTGGTTCCAGGAACATGACAGCGATGTCTCCGTTCTCCCTTGGCCGGGGAAATCGCCCGACCTTAATCCCATAGAGCACTTGTGGGACAACCTGGATCGACAGGTTCGACGTGCCGACCCACAGCCACGTCATCTTCGGGACCTTCGTGCTCTGCTGCGGCCCGAATGGGCACGTGTGCCTCTGCAGCCTTCCAGAACCACATTGCCTCCATGCCACACCGTCTCGCCACTGTCATCCGGGCCAAGGATTGGTATTCCCATTATTAGGGAGGTGTCATATTATTCTGAAACGACTGTGTATAATTTACTGTTTATCGTGCATATTATGCCTTGTTCTTGATACTTGAGAACTTTTCATATTATGAACTGAATGCACACAATTTGTATATTGACCCCGATGACAATATGCAAAACAGTAGTATCGCGTCCAGTCACATGAAACGAAGAAACTTGCAATGCTTGCAAATAAAGCAAGTGTCACGTCAATTCGTCACCAGTGTCAGTTTGTCGACTACGTCAATTCGTCGCGTTTACAAATTTTGGTTACATACAAAACGAATGCAGGAAAGCGTATGATTTCGCACGTATTCTGCCCTGATCATATTTATAAGGTTTGAGCACTCAAACAGGATACGAATACTACGCTTTTTTTGGGCACTAGAAATACTAGACGGTAGACGGTTTTTGGAACGGGTCATGGCCGGGGATGGTGTCAGAGTCCCCCCAAACAAAATTTTCGTAAAATCTACAGTTTTTAATTTAGAAATACCAAATTTGGTATACTATCTCAGGGTATTCTAACTTAGACTGTAGACGGTTTTCGGAAAGGGTCGGAGCCCGGGCTTCAGAGCCCCCCCATACAAAATTTTCGTAAAATCTACAGTTTTCAATTTAGAACCATTAAATTCGGTATACTATCTCATGGTACTGTAACGTCGGTAGACGGTTTTTGGAACGGGTCGGGGCCCGGGGGTTGGTGCCCCCCATATACAAAATTTTCGTAAAATCTCTACAGATTTCAATTCAGAACCGCCAAATTTGGTGTTATGAAACTCTAACTTAGACGCTAGACGGTTATTGGATGGGGTTGGAGCCGGGGGTCAGTAACCTCCCCCCATAAAATTTTTTCGTAAAATCTACGGTTTTCAATTTAGAACCACCAAATTTGGTATACTATCTCAAGAGACTCTAACTTAGACTGTAGACGGTTTTTAAAAGCGGTTGAAACCAGAGGGGTCAGAGCCCCCATACAAATGCTTCGTAAAATCTAAAAGTTTTCAATTTAGAACCACCAAATTTGGTATACTATCTCATGGTGTTCTAACATAGAGGGTAGACGGTTTTTGGAACGGGTCGGGGACCGAGGGGTCAGAGCACCCCACATACCAAATTTTCGTAAAATTCACAGTTTTCAATTCAGAACCACCAAATTTGGGATCATACAACTCAAACTTAGATGGTAGACGGTTTTTGGAAGGGGTTGGAGCCCAGGGGGTCAGAACCCCTCATAAAAAAATTCGTAAAATCTACAGTTTTCAATTTAGAACCACCAAATTTGGTTTACTATCTCATGGTACTCTAGCTTAGATGGTAGACGGTTTTTGGAACGGGTCTGGGCCCGAGAGGGTCAGAGCCCCATATAAAATTTTCCTAAAATCTACAGTTTTCAAATTAGAACCACCAATTTTGGTGTACTATCTCATGGTACTCTAACTTAGACGGTAGACGGTTTTTGGAAAGGGTCGGGGCACGGAGTCAGAGACCCCTATAAAAAAGTTTCGTAAAATCTACAGTTTTCAATTTAGAGCTACCAAATATGGTATCCTATCTCACGAAACTCTAACTTAGACTGTAGACGGTTTTTGGAAGCTGTGGAAGCCAGGGGGTCAGAGCCCCCCCCATACAAAATTTTCGTAAAATCCACAGTTTTCAATTTAGAACCACAAAATTTGGTATACTATCTCACGAAACTCTAACTTAGACTGTAGACGGTTTTCGGATGGGATTGGTGCCCGGGGGTTCAGAGCCCCCCTCCCAATACAAAATTGTCGTAAAATCAACAGTTTTCAATTGAGAACCACCAAATTTGGTATACTATCTCACGATACTCTAACTTAGACGGTAGGCGGTTTTGGGAACGGGTAGGGGCCCGGGGGTCAGAGCCCCCATACAAAATTTTCGTAAAATCTACAGTTTTCAATTTAGAACCACGAGATTTGGTATAGTATCTCACGATACTCTAACGTAGACGGTAGGCAAGTTTTGGAACGGGTCGGGGCCCGGGGGGGTTAGAGCCCCCATATGAAATTTTCGTAAAATGTACAGTTTTCAATTTAGAACCACCTATTTTGGTGTACTATCTCATGGTAATCTAACTTAGACGGTAGACGGTTTTTGGAAGCGGTTGGAGCTAGGGGGGTCAGAGCCCCCCATACAAAATTTTCGGAAAATCTAGATTTCAATTTAAAACCACCAAATTTGGTATACTATCTCACAAAACTCTAACTTACACTGTAGACGGTTTCTGGAAGCGGTTAGAGCCCCCCCATACAAAATTTTCGTAAAATCTACAGTTTTCAATTTAGAACCACCAAATTTGGTGTACTACCTCATAGTACTCTAACTTAGATGGTGCACGGTTTTTGGAACGAGTCGTGGCACGTGGTTAAGTGGCCCCCATACAAAATTTTGGTAAAATTTCTGTTTTAAATTTAGTACAACCAAATTTGTTATACTATCTCATTAAACCCTAACTTAGACTGTAGACGGTTTATGGAAGAGGGCGGAACCCTGGGGTCAGACCCCCCATACAAAATGTTCGTATAACCTACAATTTTCAATTTAGAACCACCAAATTTGGTATGCTATTTCATAGTTCTCTAATTTAGACGGTAGACTGTTTTTGGAAGAGGTCGGGGCCCAGGGTCTATGAGCCCCCATACAAAATTTTCATAAAATCTACAGTTTCCAATTTAAAACGACCAAATTTGGTATACTACCTCATTGTTTTCTAACTTAGACCGCAGACGGAAAGGGTCGTTGCCCGGTGTGAAGAGGCCCCATTCAAAATTTTCGTAAAAATTAGATTTTTTACTCTTAAGAACTGTAGCCTAATACAGCACTCCAATACCCCACCTACGGTCTAAGTTAGAGGCCGTAGATAACAATAAAGTTCAAAAATATCCGGTTAATGGTGTATTAAAAACACAAATTATTAAACCTTAGCTTTCACCACCAACGGGTGCCTTGTTAGGCAGAAATACAATGTAATGTAATTTCTTTTTTGTTTCGCATAATTAAATTAACTAAATCAAAAAATTAAAAATAAGTTTACTGGAAATTTACGGAAATACCGTTTTCATTCATTAACTTTCACCCGCTGAACTTGGGTATTCTACAAATAGTAATATTTACCCGGAAAATACCGAGTACCCCTGCTAGTAGGAACTAAAGATAATTTTACACTTTTAGTCAGGTACAAAACAATAATAATAAAGCCATAGGCCTGAGCCTTTTTAGCAATTTTCAGTCCGCCGTGCTAATTTTCATAAGGTTTGCATAGAAGTCCAAGATTTTAGCAAAGCCCTTTATTGAGGTTGAGACTATTAAGCAGACCCTAGGCCTCGAGCTTTTTCATAGTTTTCAGTCCTCCGAGCTGATATTTATATAGTTTTCATAAAAAATCAAATTAATTCTGTTGAAATGTTACTCGAGCACAAAGCATTAATACTGTAGATACGCCCTAGACCTAGGCATATGCATCTTTAGTAATTTTTATAATGCTCTGATCATATGAGGTTTGCATGACAAATCCATTTAAGAGTGTTACGCTTATTTAAAATTCTTTAAAAGGCTTAGGCCTAGCGGCCAATAATTAATATTTGGTGCCTAAGTGAAAACGCAACATTATTAACTTTATTTGTTATGCAAACCTTATAAATATGAGCGCAGCGATTAAAAGTTACTAAAGAGTCCTTGTAAGTAATATTTTTCGACCGAGTGCAAGTGCAATTTACGAAATGTCGACAGGTCAAAATATCTAAAGTAACAATGAAATTTGGAATATTTCTTTTTATTTCAGTTTTAACACTTATATTAATTTCTAAAATCATATATTTCTCCTATTTTTTTTATCTTCATTGTGCTTTTAACAGAATTTCTTACCATGTTGTGGGCATTTTATTTTGTGTGGTTACAGTTGTTTAATGTTTTGGGAATTTCTTTTTGTGTGGTTACTTGTTTTTATGTTTTGGGCATTTTACTTGGTATGGGTATTTTTGTTATGTTTTGGTTATTTTATTTTCTGTGGTGATTGTAATGTCCACAGGATGAAAAGGGGAAACCGTGGACAGTCACGATGCCTACTTGCTTACATTTTTTTTTCAAATACAGCACATGATTTTGTATGGATTTATAATACTTACTCATTAAGCGACTACAGGTTGCTTTAAATATGAACTTTTTCTCAGAGTCTTCTGTTTCCTCTACATAGCTCTTTCGGCTTCGCAATCTGGTTTCTTGGTTTTAGAATATTTTCTTTATTATTACTATATTTTCTCATGTAAATTCTTTATGTAAGATATGTCTATTCTATCGAAGGATTTTGCAATTATACGTGGAGCCCTGTTGCTGAAGTAAAAAAATATTTCCAACTGAAACAACGCAGTTCAGATATTTTCCCTTTGTTAACTTAAAGAATGAAAACAAAAACAACAAATCTGGGCAATGGTTGAGGCATGAGACAGTACTTGCTAGTAACCAGGCAAAGTTTTGAGGAAGAATGAGCTTAGGAATTTCTAACTCCAACAAAAAAGAATAACTGCACTGTATCTTTCCCCAACCCCTGTGCCGGGTTTTGGACGTCTTGAAAGAGAAGTCCTAAGGACACATCTGTATCGTAATTGCCTGAGAATCCGTAACAATCTTCTGGTGTTGTAGTAGAAAAACACACTTCCTACTTTGCCTAAATTGCTTGGATGTAGTGCCAAAGAACAAAGTTTTGCTCTGGCATTGGATTTCTGTTGCTTTCCCCTGGGGTTCACCGCTTCCAGCATAGTCTTCATAACACACGGGAATACGCCTCAACGTAAAACACCCGTTTCACGGCAATTAACTACAATTAGCGAAAGAGAGATGCGGTACAGGAAATAAGTAGAACGAGACGGATCTGAACTTAGAAAGTCAGGGGAAGGTGTTGCATCAAAAACTGTGTTCGGCTTACAGACCAATTGGCACGTAGGGACGTAGTTTTTTTAATACGTTACGGGGTAAACAAATTGTCTTTTCAGTATAACAATTTTCTTTCATACACATGGTGCAACACTGAAAAAAATTTGAATTTATTTTTGAGAATTAGCATGACGTCTACCGGCTCAGAGTACAGCGGTCCCAGTCCGCGCCTGCTGCCGCCCCCGGAACCTGGCGCCCGGGTGCTTCGCATCTGTTGATCCCCCGCTTGGAGCATCCCTGCTGTAAAATACATGTACCTCTGCGTTTTGTAAAAACAAAAGATCAGATGCCGATCAACACAGGATGCGCAATGAGAAACCACATAATCATGCTCCAAGACCGAAGGAAAGTGATGTTACTGTTGCAAGAGCGCAAGTAAAAGAACGAGCGAGAAATACGGACGAAACCCTTACACAAATTATTTAAACTGTGACAACGTCAATGGTTACAGTAAATGCAGCTTACATGCCTAATATGGATGCACTAAGGCAAGTTGTAAAACAAATACGAAGAGAAGACATGCCTGCGGAGCCTACGACTTCAGAAGGGATCGATGCCCTAACAGATTTACAGGAAAGAAATGGTGCAAAATTTCTTGGCAGAGATAGCGCATTTGAAGATCAAAGAATTATTTTATTTTTACCAGTAAATAATTTACGAAAGCTTAAAGAAGCACCACTCTAGATTATGGATGGGACATTTGAAACTTGTCCAACCCTTTTTAAGCAATTATATATCATTGATGCTATGGTTGGAACGAATCCAGAGAAGCAAAGATTTGTCCCACTAGTTTATGGGTTACTTTCCAGCAAGAATAAAGAAAATTATACTATTATACAAGATTTTTGCAGGATTTACAAGACTATGCATCAGACTATGATATTCAGCTTGCACCACGATATACGTATAATGATAGATTTTTAAATAGCTACCATTATAATGCTGCTAAAAAAGAATTTGAAAGCATCGCACACAAATGTTGTTGGTTTCATCTCGGAAAAAATGTGAGGAGGAATATCCATCCTCTGGCATAGCCTCGGAATATGGGGAAAACAGTGAGTTTGCTCTCAAAGTCAGACATTTGCAAGCAATCGGATTTCTTTCATCTGATGAAATTCCAGCTGCTTTTGAAGAAGTGAAATTAATTTTACTAGAATATGCAGATTCAGTGGTTTGGGGAAAATTATGTTCATGGAAAATGTCGTGGAAGCAGAAGAAATAATCCGAGCAGACGCCCTCCGCTTTTCCCTCCAACAATTTAGTTAGTAAATGAAAACAATTTACTTGGCTTTCCCAGAACACAAAACAAACTTGAAGGATGAGACAGACGCTAGAATACAATTCTGGGAGAGAAAAACCTATGACTGTGCAAAATAATCAGTGAAATTGCGAAAGAGCAGAGAACAACAATGACTAAAATCGAAAGAGTGATAACACAGATTCCAACAAATCCACCCAGAAGAGAAACGCTGGCAAGATAAAAAGGAATTCGAACTTCTTTGGCGCACAGAGACAATGTTAACGTGCTAGACCTTTTAAGAGCAATTTCTTATAATTCTACCTTTTACTAAAATGTGCTGGTATTTTTCATTACTTGAATTATACCTTTTACTAACTTGTATTTGAATTTTTCAAGAATGTAATTCTGCCGAAGATGCAAGAATGTAAAACACAACGCAAAATTAAAAAAAGACAAAATTTTCAAAATAGCATGTCAAAACACAAAATGTCAAAATGAAATCCAAAATGTAAAACAAATAAAAATTCAAAATGCAATCACTAGTCACAAGCATAACAAAAATGCGAAACGCTATGTAACAAGTACAACACAAAATAAAACAAATGCCAAAAAATGAAAAAAATAAAAATGCACACGCTATGTAAAACGTACAAAATAAAATAAATGCCGTGTTCATAAGGATTGCACGAAAAGTCAAGTTAAAAATGAGCTTTTACTTAGGCTTCAAACAACAATTATTAGTCTCTATACCTTTTTAAAAATCTTTAATAAGCGCAACAGCATTAACCTGACTTGTCATCAAACGTTATCATGGCATACAATTACTTAAATGACTTGTTAATGGATGAATAGAGGAATCACCAAGTTCAGCAGGTGAAAGTGAATGGCTGTATATAGTTTTGTACTCGAGTAAAAGCGCAACACAATAAACTTGACTTTGTCTGAAAATTGTATGTATATGAGCACGGTTGATTGAAAACCGTAGCGGCACACGTTGAAATGCATTTTTCATACGGCCCCAAACGCTCTTATGGACATACTAGATTGAACTGAGCGCAAAGAAATCATTAATATAATTTGTACTAGCAGGGATACTAGGTATTTGCCAGGTACATATTACTATTTGTGGAATCACCAAGTTCAGCGGGAGAAAGGTAATGAATGAAAAAAATATTCCTGTAATTTTCCAGTAAACTTATTTTAAAGTTTTTGATCTAGTTAATTTAATTTTACGAAACAAAAAAGAAAGAAAAAGGAATGGGAATACTTACCTTCGAGGAGACATCTATAGAACTGCCGTACATCTGGCGTGTGCTTCTGAGAATCCCGCGACACAGAAATGCAATGTACTTATGTGATGTCGCATGCATACGACTTCATATTGGCATTGATCATCTTTTTCTTACCGTTTTGAAGTTTGAATATCTGGAACTCTCTATTTGAATTACATTATATTTCTGCCTGATAAGCCGCCCGTTGGTAGTGAAAGCTAAACTATATTGAATTGTGTTATTAATACACCACTAACCGCATATTATTGCACTTTATTGTTATATACGGTCTCTTATTTAAACCGTAGGTTGGTTAGTTGGTGGGTTATGGCGCAAGGGACTCAAAGGGCCAAAGAGCGCCTTAGAACGTAGATAGGGTATTGGAGTGCTGAACTGTGTTGCATATCTTAAGAGTAAAAAATGGAACTTTTTGCGAAAATTTTGTGTGGGGCCCCCTTGACCCCGGGGCCCCAACACCTTCCAAAACTGTCTACCGTCTAAGATAGATAACTATGAGATAGTATACCAAATTTGGTAGTTCTAAATTGAAAACTGTAGATTTTACGAAAATTTTGTATGGGGACACCGACCCCTTCAAAAACCACACGAGTTCTAAGTTACAGTTTCATGAGAAAGTATACCAAATTTCGATGTTCTAAAATGAAAACTGTAGATTTTACGAAAATTTTGTGTGGGGACCACTTGGTCCCGACCCCTTCCAAAAACCATATACAGTCTAAGTTACAGTTTCATGAGATAGTATACCAAATTTGGTGGTTCTAAATTGAAAACTGTAGATTTTTACGAAACTTTTGTATGGGGGGCTCAGACACCTGGGCTCCGACCATTTCCAAAAACCGTCTACAGTCTAAGTTATAATTTCATGAGATAGTATAACACATTTGGGGGTTCTAAATTGAAAACTGCAGATTTTACGAACATTTTGTTCGGAGGGGGAGGGGGGCTCTGACAACCGGGCTCCGACCCTTTCCAAAAACCGTCTACAGTCTAAGTTAGAGTTTCATGAGACAGTACACCAAAATTGGTGGTTCTAAATTGAAAACTGTAGATTTCATGAAAATTTTATATGGTTGCTCTGATCCCCACGGGAACCGACCCGTTTCCAAAACAATCTACCAGCTACGTTAGAGTACCATGAGGTAGTATACCAAATTTGGTGGTTCTAAATTGAAAACTGTAGATTTTACGAAATTTTATTATGAAGGGGGCTCTGACGCCCAGGGCCCCAACCCCTCCCCAAAACCGTCTACCGTCTAAGTTAGAGTTTCATGATACCAAATTTGGTTGTTCTGAATTGAAAACTGTAAATTTTACTAAAATTTTCTATGTGGGGGCTCTCACCCCCCCGGGCCCCAACCAGTTCCAAAAACCGTCTACCGTCTAAGTTAGAGTACCATGAGATAGCGTACTAAATTTGGTGGTTCTAAATTGAAAACTTTAGATTTTACGAAAATGTGTATGGGGGGATGGGGGAGGGGCTGACCCCCCTGGCTCCAACCGCTTCCAAAAACCGTCTACAGTCTAAGTTAGAGTTTCGTGAGATAGTATACCAAATTTGGTGGTTCTAAATTGCAAACTGTAGATTTTGCGAACATTTTGTAGCCCCCCTACAAATTTGGTGGTTCTAAATTGTAAACTGTGGATTTTGCGAAAAGTTTGTAGGGAAGGGGCTACAAACCGGACTGTAACCCCATCCAAAAACCGTCTACAGTCTAAGTTAGAGTTTCATGAGATAGTATACCAAATATGGTGGTTCTAAATTGAAAACTGTAGATTTTATTTTAGTTGTGTGTGTGTGTGGGAGGAGGGGGGGGGCTTTGACCACAGGGTCCAGACCCGTTTCAAGACCATCTACCGTCTAAGTTAGAATACCACGAGAAAATATACCAAATTTGGTGGTTCCAAATTGAAAACTGTAGATTTTACGAACATTTTTATGGCGGGGCTACCACCCCCGGGGCCCGACCCGTTCCAAAAACGTCTAATATTTTTAGTACCAAAGAAAAAGCGTAATATTTATATTCTGTCCGAGTGCCGAAACCTTATAAATATGATCAGGGCAGAAGATGTTCGAAATCGTACGTTTTCCTGCATTCGTTTTGTATGTAACCAAAATTTGTAAACGCGACGAATTGACGCTCGACGAATCGTCGTGGTCGACGAATTGACGCGCGATGAATCGTCGCAGTCGATGAATTGACGCAGTCGACGAATTGACGTACAACCAATAAAGCATGTCTCTAAGAAATTGAAAACGGTAAATGGTAAAAGCAGCGACGTAAGGGAGTTTTACCGTAAGCATATACCTGGGTAGTAGCTGGTAGGAATGTCTTTTGCTCAGTTACTGCAACTGCTGAACTCTTGGGATTTGCAAGTCATACTCTCGAACGTTTTTACCAAGACTACGTGAGATACTGCAAAACTTCCATCCAACGGGACAAACGTAACCGCCGCCCCGGTAGCGCAGTGGTCTAAGCGATGGCTTATGACCATTCGTCCGAGATGGGTCCTGGTTCGAATCCCGTGAGGCATGGATGTTGTGCTTGTCTTACGTCACTGGCTCTTTCCCTTCCCTGGAACTAGTGGCCCTAAATTTGGGACGGGCCACTGCTTATAGCCCTAGCCCACCGAGTTGCTCACGGTGGTCGTTAAACCTTCAATGAAAAAAAAAGTAACTGTAAATGTTCAGTGGACTCTCCAGGCCAGCGCAAACTGTTCACGCCGCCCCAATGGCGCAATGGTCTAAGCTCTGGCTTATGACCATTCGTCCGTTAAGGGGTCCGGATTCGAATCTCGGTGAGGCACGAATGTTGTGTTTGTTTTACGGTACTGGTTCTCTCTCTTCCCTGGAACCAGTGACCCTAAATTAGGGACGGGCTACTGCTTATGGTCCATTGAGTTGCTCACGGTGGTCGTTAAACCTTCAATCCAAAAGAAAAAAACTGTTCCCCATCATTAGAAGGAATTGCATGGCTACCCTGTAACGTACCAGGAGATGTGACGTACCTGCCAGAAGGACGCACACGACATAAAGGCAGATAGGAATCAGAATAAAATGTCCGCGTAACTCAATTGGTAGAGCAACTTATTCCGGAATGAAGGGATCCGGGTTCGAATCCTGGCGTGGACAGAAATGACGGAGAAATTTACTTCGTTATAATGGCGCCAGAACTATCCGGATGACCCGACCGTTCACAATCTCGCAAAGGTGTGATGTTATTTCCACACCGCGAGATAGGAAAAATAAGAGCAGCACTTCGAAAAAAAAAATAAATAAGGGGGAGATGATGTAACGTACCAGGAGATGTGACGTACCTGCCAGAAGGACGCACACGACATAAAGGCAGATAGGAATCAGAATAAAATGTCCGCGTAGCTCAATTGGTAGAGCAACTTATTCCGGAATGAGTGGACCCGGGTTCGAACCCCGGCGCGGATAAAAATGACGGAGAAATTTACTTCGTTATAACACTTGAACCGATAACGTCGGAGCTTACGCACAAAAGTTATCCACTGCACCCAGGAAAAAATGGGCTATGGCAGTCGATGTCCACGTGGTATCCCCTTGTTGACTGCAAGGCACAGTTTGAATTACATTTTTATGGACTTCTTTGGTGTCCCTCGTACCTGCCGAGATCTCTGTCACCTGCACAAGATAATCGCAGACCTTCGACATCCGTTAGTAACGAATCTCATTCCACACAGTGACGCTATCTTTGAACAGGACAGCAAACACCACACCGCATAGTTTACGAGTAACGAAGAATTGTCTCCAGGAGCATCCAAGTGGGTTTACCACAGTCGAAGAGTCTCCTAGATTGCCCTACATCAACCCCACAGAGAACTTCTGTGACGAATCGGAAAGATCTGTTCGAGTCCTCCAAACCCAACTGGTAAATACACTATCTACCAACAAGTAATTGGACACCCCTGCAATCGACGATATCTGCGGTCCTGATACACGTCACGGCCGCCGCCGTTAAATATCGTGTGGGAAACAACAACGCCACCAGTCGCATGTAAGATGCCACGCAGTTCGGAGCTCTCAGATTTCGAGAAAGGTGTAATCGTCAGGTATCACAGAAATGACCGATCCATTCGTGACATATCCAGCTAGTTGAAGTACCCAAAATCGACAGTGGCCTACGTGATTGGCAAGTGGAAGATGAGAGGTGACTGTCGGAATGTGCCCCGACCCGGCAAACCCACAAAACTGGGAGTTAGAAACCGACGGGTGCTGGCCAGAGAAATTCGGAAGAAACGCACCAAATCGATGGGCCACATCCGCGAGGAGTTTCAACAGGCATCCAGAAGTGTTCTTTCGATGAATACCATCCGTAAGGAAGCCCATCTGCTCGGTTATCATGGACGTGCTGCCACCCACAAGACTTGGATCACCAAGTCCAATAGCGCTGCTCGGCTAACGTGGCGCAAAGAACGTCGACAGTGGACCGTTGAAGAGTGGAAACAGGTTCTCTGGAGCGACGAATCAAGGTTCACCCTCTACCGTTCGGATGGCAGGGTTTGGGGTTGGCGTCTGCCTGGAGAACGCCTCCTACCGGAATGTATTGTGCCAACTGTGAAGTTCGGCGGCGGTGCAATTATGCTATGGGAGTGTTTCTTCTGGTATGGCACGGGACCCTTGGTCGCAATTGGTGGTAGACTCAACGCCGAGATCTACTGCACCATTTTGGATGACCATGCGCTTCCTACATTGTGGCAGCTTTACGGGGTGGACCCATGTTACTTTCAGGATGACAATGCCACCTGTCATGTTGCGAGGTCCACCATGGCTTGGTATGGTGACAATGGGGTTAATCGAATAGACTGGCCTGCGCAGAGCCCGGACCTCAACCCTATCGAGCACCTCTGGGACGAGTTGCAGCGTCGACTTAAGGGGTGCCTCCACCGTCCGAAATCGGTGAAGGAACTGACCTGTCTTCTCCAAGCCGAGTGGAAGAAAATACCGCTAGCCTTCGTACAACATCTGGTTGAGAGTATGCCCCGGAGTGTCGCAGCTGTAATCGCCGCTCGTGGAGGCTCCATCAACTATGGAAGGTGAATAAAATTCGTTTTCCTTTGCTATCACAGGTGTCCAATTACTTGTTGGTAGATAGTGAATATCCGGATGCTCTATAACAAACACTTCTTGCCTTATGGGCGGCAATACGACCTCCGTGTTTTCAACACCTCACTGAGTCCTTTCCAAGACGCCTGGCTGCTGTTGTGGGGGCAAAAGGTGGAGCAACACGATATTAGGTAGGTGCATATAAAATTATTTTTTTCATTCACAGATTATCTACATAGCGTTCTGAATACATTGTCAGACATATTGTCTCCACGATCTTTGAATTTCTTATACACTCACTGACAATGAAATTTGCGCACCTAAAAGAAAACACGCTACAACCGCGAAACTTTGCAAATAGCTAGAGTGCGTGCTGGTATGCAAATGATCCACGTTCGGTGCGACTGCGCATGGCCGCACACCCTGTGGTGGCGCTGCAAGCACGAACCGGCATGTAGTCAATTCCCCATGAAAGCCAAAACGCCGGCCGACGCAAGCAAGAGTACAGAGTGACAATGATGCCCGGTAGACACAGAGACGTCGATTTACGCAACTTACGGACTTTGAGAGAGGCCTGATTATCGAGCTGAAAACCACAGAGTGGTCGGCGAGCCGTTTAGCTCGTCACGTGAATCGTTTTGACCATGCCGTCCAACTGTGTTGGGAGCAGTGGACACGTGACAGCACTGCCACATGGCGGAGCACTCCGGAAGAACCAGGAGGACCACCGGTAGAGAGGTTCGACGGATCGTGCGCCAGGCATGAACGAATCTCACAGGGACCCCGTCCACTGTACAGGCAGATGTAGCGGATCCTATGTGCCCAAGAACCAATTCCCGACGTCTCTCGGAAGCGAATATGCGATCCCAGCACCCCTTAGGTGTGCTACCATTAACACCGAAACACCGCCGGCTCCGTGTCCAGTGGTGCCAGGCCAGAGCGACGTGGAATGCCAAAGACTGGCAACGTGTAGTGTTTAGCGATGAGTGCCGCTTTGATTTGGAGACAGATGATCATCGTGTCCGGGTGTGGAGGTCCCCGGCTCAACGGCACAATTCCAACCTCGCTATCGAGCGCCACGCCTCCTCCACTGCAGGCATTATGGTCTGGGGAGCCATTGCCAACGATAGCCGATCAGCTCTGGTAGTGGTACGTGGATTATTGACGGGCGAGCTGTATGTGGATGAGATCCTACGGCCCCATGTGCTCTCATTACTGGCCGGGATTCCAGGTGCGCTATACCAGCAGGATAATGCCCACCCGCACACGGCTCGGATTGCCCAGGACTGCCTACATCATGTCCAAACACTTCCATGGCCTGCACGCTCCCCGGACATGTCCCCCATGGAGCATGTGTGGGACCAGTTGAAAAGCCGGCTGCCGACGTGCCCCACTATCCGGGATTTGGAGCATACCGTCCAACACGTGTAGGTCAGTCGGCCTCAGGACAACATCAGGCGTCTGTTCGCCTCCATGCCGGACCGTATTGCAGCATGTATCGCCTCACGAGGCGGTGCGACGCGCTATTGACGATGGCCGGACAGCGTGCCACAGATCCCTCTGTAATTGTTCTGCAGCTCTGTTTTTGCCATTATGTGCATCATTCATCTATATCATTACGTTCATAAAATTTCAGTTCAATCCGATGCTTCCTTCTTGGTGCGCAAATTTCATTGTCCTTGAGTGTACATAAGTTTTTGGCGTACACAGGGTGCTTGCAAAAGTGCATTCAAACTTTGGGAAAGGGTTAGACTGTGCATTGACGTTCGTATGAATACTTGGGCGGAAACCCTTTTCTTCCGATCGTAGCACATATATACAAATGTTAGACAAAATCTTGGTACTCCTGGGAGAGGTAATATCAAATAAAATGAGTCTGCAGTTGTTTTGCTAACCATAGCCGCAATAACGCAAGTGCTTCAAGCATCCGCCCGCAGTTTAGTTGATCGATGGTTCGATCCCAGACCGACCGCTCCAACCACTCGAAAACCGGCGCTCCTCGGAGGGCACTCCAAGCCGGCGCCTCCGGGTTAACGGACTCCTCTAAAAATATGAGCATCTGCTTCCTCATCTTCGCTTCTCGAGACCCAAACATGCCAACCTGTCCGCGCATCTTCCTATAAGGGCCCCTGTCCCACCCCACTTCACCTCTTTTTCTCGCAAGTGGCGTAAATTCCGCTTAGAGTCTAGGCAGCTTGACCATGACCGACTAGTTGTCCACCCTTGAAATGGCAGACATGAATTTCATTTGCGAACGAGCGAATGGAAACAGCGGTGTAGCTCAGTCTTTCCACAAGGACGATACCCAGACAAAAATACTTTTACTGACATCTGTAACTTCGACACAGAGGATCCATTTGGCCAATTACTGCAGTTTTGGGGCAAGAGAGTAGCAGAGGTGGGCTTAAAAGGGATTTTTCTGCCGCACTGGCGACGGCAACAGTTCTGTTTATGACAGGGGGACGGAGCAGTAAAAAAGACGAAACGGCGAGTCACCTTCCTAATATATTTCAAGTCAACGGAAAAGTGTACCATTGCGGAAGGTAGGATAGCTGGCTCACGCTGATTCCGGGGAACGCAAGACCGGTATCAATTCGAGTCACACTGTGGCATTGACCACACGGCACTTGTTTTATGACCTAATTAAAGCCCATTGCATCGTCCTTACTTTTCTCCTCCCTCTCTCCCCTATAGCTGCTTAAGTACACACCCTCGTATCCCCCCCAACTGTCAATTTATTTTCACTGTGTTGCGTTCCCGACCACTAAGTTACGTACATTTTCCAGATGAAAAGTCAGCGTTAGCTTTTCATTGAGCAATTTCTCATATCAAACCTATTTCTTAAACGTCTTAAATAGCAATTTTACCCGATAAACCGCTGAGCAAACAAAACTGGATTTTGCGCAATATTTCTGTTGCTTTTCGCTCGAAACGCTAGGGACTAGTTTTCGTAGTGGAGGCAACTGTTAGTATCTTCCACAACAGTACACCCTTAGGTTGATATGCAGTATAGTAAGTGACAAAATCTCCGTTTGTGATGGATACGATACGAAGCAGGAACATAGCGGACAATAACTGTGACACCTAATTATTTTGTTTGCTGCATACTTTTCCTCAGCACATCAGATTATTTAAAAGGGATAATTTTTTATTGCGTTATAAATCGTCTAGGGGCTTTCCTCCCTCACATCCCTACAATTTTCTCCGACGGGATTAGAGTGATAACGATTTCCCTCAGCTCATCTTGAGTAGTCAGCAGCCCTTAAGGTAAAAGTCCTCTGAAGCGGAATCTTAGAACATGACGCACAACGTTCTAAGAAGCTGTGACTTGATATCAGTGATTTTGGACCTGTTTATCCCCAAGCATTGGTCGTGGCACAGCCGACTGCCACATTTTAACAGTGACTCTGTAGCTGTTACGTTTAGTCACTGGTCATAACTGTGATTTCAGAATCACACGAACACCTGCTTTAGTGGAATAGGTAGTGGATATGGTCGCGAAGGATCGCAGAACTAGCACAAGAACAGTAGCAGCAGACATGGGTGTTGCACGTTATATATAAGGGGTATACTATAGTTTACGCCGTTTTAAGAAGAAATGAGACAGGGGCAATCATGAAACCAGTAGACATTTAGTCAACGAAAGATTGGCGCCGTTAGCATCAATGACCTTTTGCAATTTTTCAGGCAACAAATGAATGTCCCTGTGATAGAAGAACTCGTGTTTTGAGCTGAAGAACGCAGTGACGAAGTTTTCCACCTCTGGAATTGTGGTGAACCGCTGTTGGGCTAGGGCATGTTGCATAGAGCGAAACAGATGAAAGTCTGAGGGCGCAAAATCCATGGAGTAAGCCGGGTGCGGTAAAACCTCCCAGTGTAACTTTTCAAAGGTTGAATTCGTGGTGGCACCGACATGTGGTCTGGCATTATCGTGTAACAGGATGACTGGGCGGCGTCCGTTACCTGTCCATGGGCGTCTTTGATCGATTGCGGCGTTCAATTTGTTTCATCAACTGATCGCTATATCGTCGTGCAATGATTGTTTCTCCCGGTTTCAACAGTTAAGTACAGCACTCCATGCATATTCCACCATACACAAAACAGCACCTTTTCCCCCGTGGATATCCTGTTTTGCAGTGGATGTTGATGGCTGGCCTGGGTCGACCCAGGATCGATTGCTTACAGGGTTGTCGCAATAGACCTCGTTTTGATTTCCGGTGACATCCTTCCACAAGAAATTCTTCCCCTGAAACCTCTTCAGCAACGACATGCAGATGCCCAATCGTTGACCAATATTACGCTTCGTTAAACTATGCGGAACCCACTTACCAATTTTCTGGATCTGCCCTAAGGCCTGTAGACGCCGTACCACCGTCGATTGAGCCACTTTCAAACGTTTCGCCAGTTGCGTAGTCGAATGTGCCATCCTTTTGCAACAGCGATTCCAGCTCCTCGTTTTCGAGTTCCTGAGGTCTACCTGCACGTGGCTTGTCTTCCGAGCTTAGATCACCTTTCTTAATCCTGGCAAACCATTCTCGACACGTCCGCTCACCCATAACCGTTTCGTCATACGCCTGACATATTGAACCGCATGCTTCACTCCCATTTTCCTCTAAATTAAACATGAATAACACACAGCGCCGCAAATTAACTTTATTTACAGCCATGCTTGGCTTCATGTACGAACTGACAGCACGAGTCGCCGGCTGGTTAGACCCCTAGAACTCCCGCTAGCGGGGGCGGCAGAAACATTTGCATACCTCTAATATAGAAAACGTATCGGCAGGGGGTAAATCTAATCATATCGGGTGCAACGAGTGCAGGCATTTTGATTAGCTGAATTTCACCCTCGAATCGTGTTTTCGTTATGGATTCCACAACATGGTATTGCTTCTAGTTTTCTCCACTGTGTATTTTTTACAGATGAAAAGCACACAGTGGAGAAAACTGTGTGCTTTTATGGTAATGGGAATTTTCATAACATCCACCACTGAGCATGGAAACATTCCGTGCAAAAACCCAGTTTTCGCGTCAGCATAGAGAACCTTTTGAAGGTAGTGCATCGTTGATAACTACCTAATCGGTCAAGTTTTGCTACCAACAGTAGTACTGGCAAACATAATTCATTCTAGGGAGCTCATTCATAGAAAAATCATTCACGAATAATCATTGAAACGAACCATCATGCAATTTCTAGGTTGTCGCTACGCTCACTGAGTAAATGATTCGTCGTAGAGATTTCGTTTTTACTACCAAAGAGCGTTCAAGGCCACAGCTCTTTTTCTCAAACTGCTTCCAAAAGCGCTAGCTGTTCCCGACGAATGATTGGTCGTGGCGAATGATTGGGGTACACCATTCAAATGAATGCCATTCACATATCATTTCCATTCTTACGTTTCGCCATTATTTCCTATCTGACTGCTCACTCACATAACGGTTGACACTTACTAATTCTCGACGTTACATTTCTTAAAGCGAATTCATTTCCGAATTCATGTGGTCGGTATAAAGTTAAATGCGCTGCGACTTGGGTGGATGTTGCAGTAATGGCGGATTGAATGGCCATTTACAGAGACGAGAACGAACCATTGGCGTGAAGAGTCATTTGTTGTAAAGGAATCGTTCAGGCATAGTCCATCACTAGCCAGCAATAAACGCATTTCTGTTGCTAGAACTACTTGTATTGCCTGAAGACATTCCACTCTCCGTCGTATGTGGTTCATGCTTGACAGGGCTCTTGCACATTTTAGCCACTCTACTCAAGAAGATCTCAGTCGTAAGTACCGTGCTCGTCGGATTGGTTGAAATAGATGACTGCCATCCCCGTACGCTCTCCAGATACGAATCCACCGCGTATCTTCTCATGGGGAGACTTTAAGGCTGATGTTTACGCTACCACGGCTCCTAATATTCAAGCTCGTTGTGAATAGATCGTGGATGGCTGTTGCTGAAAATCACACACACACACAGCACTCTGGGACTTTTGGAATGTGTCCGACAGTCGATGGCAAACGCTGTGAGGTGAGTGTGGCTGCTCAGAGAGGCGATTAAGAACACTTTCTCTGATGTAGACTTGCTCAGTTGCTCCCATTGATTACTAAATGTGGGTAAGAATCGAAATAAGAACGAATTAACTTAATAGTTCTTACCTACTCTCTCAATGTGCTGTAACACGGAGAGTAAACATTCCTGGCCCATTAATTATTTTCTGAGTTAATGTCCGTCATGAAAGATATCGACGAAATAAACTTATTTACCACTGAAATCGGATAACGCAAGCACTTTTGCTCTTCTTCATTGAAGAATGCTCAGCAGAAGAAAGAACTTTCATGACCTGCACTTCATTTCTATTGCAGCTGCCTGCTGATAAGTGATAAGAGTTAGGCTATTTCCCCTTTCAAGTCAAAAAGTGCGTTGAAAAAATGCATTTTAAAATGTGTTAGATTTTCTAAAAGTTTTTCTTCTACTTTGTATTAAATTAGAATTAAAATTTCACTCATCAACAAAAAGGCTACGATTCCGCTCATTTTTAGCACGTCTTTTGTAAAAAAGATCGTGTTTATGTTATCGGTTTGTCCGTCCGTCTGTCCGTCTGTCCGCCCTCCCGTCCATCCGTCTGTAGACACCATAGCTCTGTAACTATTAGCCTGATTTGAAAAAATTCTTTTTGCATTGGTAGGCTTTAAATACGTGAATGATGATCCCTTATTTTTATTTTTTTTTACGATGTACAGTTCGCCGCTAGAGGCCGTAAATGCAGGTGATATCGAATTCAAAATACATTTTATTCCATATATTTGCTTCTAAACATCCGATTGAAAAAAATATTTTATCTTTCGTTTCCATTTATGTCGAATAGTATTTTAGGTATAGTTACTTTTCAAGTTATGCATAGATTTTCCGCTAGGGGGAGTAAAAGTAAATTACGTTTTCCCCGATATCTCTCGTTCTGAAACTCCGAATTGAAAAGTGTTTTCTTCAGCGGATACAGCTTATGATGGAAAATCTTTTGCATATAATTTCTAATATTTGGTAAAAAAAATACTTTGGCCACCAGGGGGCGTAAGTGTTAATTTTTGCTTCTGATGTATTAGCCATAAAATCTGAGCTACTAAAATCTCGATTATGAAAATTCGTTCGTGGACCGATGCCACTCACGTCGACAAACCTTTTTGGAATATTTTCTTCTTAAAATATTGCATGGTTTCTCTACCAGGAGGCGTAGATGTATATCTTATTCTTATCAATATCTGTGCTTCTAATGGTCCTATTCGAAAAAATTCTTTATTTATTGGATAGAGTTTCTGTTGTGACATGTTTTTCATATAACTTCAAAATTTTCAAGTAATTCATAGACTTTGCGCTAGGGGGCGTAAAGATAAATTGCGTTTTCCCCGATATCTCTGCTTCTAAAACTCCCATTTGAAAATTTTTTTCTGCACCGGGTACAGCTGCTGATTGGAAATCCTTTGCATATAATTTCTAATATTTGGTAAATAACGGTTTGGCCACCAGAGGTCATAAGTGTTAATTTCTGCTTCTGATGTATTTGTAGCAAAATCTGAACTCCTGACACTCGACTAAATTTCTTTTTCTTGGACCGATACAGCTCACATAGAAAAACCTTTTGATAATAATTTCTTCCTAAAAGATTGCATGGTTTTCCCGCCAAGGGGGCGTAGATGGATATCTTATATTTGTCCATATCTCTACTTCGAAGAGTCCGATTTGGGAAATTCTTTCTTTGTTGGTGTGTTTCCGCTGCGAAATGTTTCTCATATAAATTCCAATTTTTCTTAACGCACAAGTCTCCAACCAGAAAGCATAAGTTAACGATTCCGTTTACAGCAATATCTGCGGGATTAAAAACACGATTGAAAAACTTCTTTCTTTGGTCAGATACTATTCTTTTCTATACCGGTTCCACTGGCTTTGAATAGCTTTGATAAATTAAATTAGTGTCAGAACGGATTCAAAATACGTGCTCATTACACCCCAAAATTCGATGTCATCTTTCTTGTTTTTTTCCAAGGGAGGAGGCTCGTGGGGTTTATCTGTACCCCAAACTCTAAAGTGAACTACGCACACCGGCCACTAAAACACCAGAAATCTTTCTGCAGATGCAAAATAAGTGGTCATTTGCGTCACCACGGCAACTATTCATGACTGCTTCTCGTCAGTAACCTTCAGTAGTGTTGATCAGAATTGGAAAAACAAAGGATCTTCCGGAGTTCGATAAAGGGTTTTTTGTGGATGCCCGCATGGCTGAAGCGACGATTTTGAAATCAGCAGAGATGACTAGTTTCTCAAAAGGTGAGATATCCCGGGTCTACAATCAGTTGAAAAATAACCCCCATTGCTTGTCTAAGAAGCGTAACTGTGGCGCGACTACAATCTGTCAGGAACGAGATCGCCGTCGTCTGAGAAGGCTTGCACGGAGAAACAGGACTTCCTGTGTGCAGCAATTGACCAAAGCATTCAATGAAGGCTGTTCTCGATCCATATCTCAGCGAACTATCCGCAGGTAATTGAAGAGGATCGGTATTGGCAGTCGCGTGTCTATATGAAAACCACAAATTTCTGCGAAAAACAAGAAAGTTTGTCTACATTGTTAGGATCACCGTGATTGGAAAGAAAAGTCATGTGATCCGACGAGTCGCGGTACACTTTGTTATGTACCGGCGGTAGGCAGGGAGTTTGCGTAATCCCTATGAAGTCAAGGCTCAGGAGGTGGTTTCATGGTGTGGGGCAGGTTATGTTGGAAGGAAACGGGTCCCCTGATATATCTGGCAGGTCTAGTGTCCTCCAAGGATTATCTCAACATAACTGCCGATGAAGTCCCATCCTACAGTATTGCTATTTAACCGGCAGGTGACGGCTGCTTCATGGACGACAGTGCTACTGTCAATCGGGCAAGTCTGCGTTCAGCAGTGGTTCAACGAGCATGACAACGACTTTTACCATCTTCCCTGGCCACCACAAAGTCCAGATCTGAACCCTATGAGAATGTATGGGACATGTTAGAAAAACAGATCTGCGAGCAGAGTCCGCTCTTTCGTCAAAGCTGAGACAGTTAAAGGACTGTGTGGAGAACTCCTGGTATGCTGCAGACGTAGATGAACTCCAACACCTTGTGGAATCTACACCAAACCGCATTCGGGCTAAAGGTAGTCCAACCTAGGATTGAATTAAAGTGTCTTATTCAGTGGCCGATATGAATATAATACCGTTGTATATCCGGAATTCGTTCTGTATCGAAACCGTATTTAGTTAGTAACATATCATACAGGATTATTCTAATTTTGCAGCGAAGTACAAAATTTAGAGCAAAGCAATATTTTATTTCTTATGAGAAAATAATGCCGGATGACTTCGTAAAGTTTGTGTAAATTAATTAAAGGAGAATTAACTTTATCAGCTTAAAGTATAAATATTTTTATGCTTTTTTCAAAGTGGTTAATTTTAAGTTCAGAACTCACTTTCTCTCTCTTTCTCTCTCTCTCTCTCTCTCTGCGTTTCAACACAGCAATGGTTTAAAATACTTGAAGTGTTCGAAATTTTATTAACGTAACTCGTTAATTTCACAAATAAATGGTTTGCAACTTTAATGATAATGAAACAAAATGCAAAGAAAAGGCAGCACTTGAAAAAACTGGACTTTACTGTCGAAATAAATTCGAAAGCGATATTAGTATGGAAAATCTGCTTGTAATCAAGCGGAAAACCCTGGGACTGTCATTGAGGGAGACCTAAAACCGGATTGGGACAATGCAAACTTGCTATCAACAGCTTCGGTAAAAAGTTCTATGTTATTTTCTGAGAGTCTTCACATTATAAAACTGGGACCTAAGTGCTGCAATGAGGATATACATGCTTATGTTCCTAATGCCTGGAGAGATCTCATGTTGGAATATCCAAGCGAGGAACTCTCAAAATAATTTAGGTAATTTTGTAAATAGTTTGTGGTGATTGACATTTAATATCTTTTACTCATCTCATTTACATATTTGTAATCTTGTGCTCATCTCTGTTACTATATAAGTCATGTACCGCTTCATAGTGATTTCGCTCCTTTGTCTGATGATGCGACCACAGTGGTTCGCGAAAGTGCTCGCTAGAGCTTTTAAACTCACCCTTTTATTTGTAAATAAAGACGTTTTTTAACCTACGTTTTTAGATAGTGATTGGGAGGTGTGGTGTTTGTGCTCTATATTAAGACGAATCTGATCGTGCATTGGACAGCCTTAACTACCATCAGGACTGATGTTTGCTTTTTTCAATTTTTACAATATTTCTAAAATTAACTTTTAAGAGATCAATACGCAAACAAAGAGGGCTGTAAAGCACTGAATGATAGTAACACTGAAGATATTTTTCCTTCTTTGTAAAGTATGGGAGGTATTTCTAAAAACAATTTCAAAAGGAAACTTTGTGCACACCTGATACCAGCAATTCTGGGGATGGTAATCTAACAATCATAGGTAAATCTCGGATTTCCACCTGTCTTTCAGACGTAGACGTATTTGTTTCCTGTGCGTCCAACACTGAAAGATGAGTTAGTTGCTTTTCCACTGTTAGACCTTATTAAAAATTCAAGTGACCCTGACGAGAGAATTGTAATTGTAAAAGCTATGAGGAAACGTAAAGGTTTTTTGTTAAATCTGTGTAAAATGTTCTAAAGAAAACGATCTGTTGAGCCGTAATTTAAGAAACAATAAAATCGAGGTTCCACAAGCTTGTATGATCGTGTGCGGCCATCAATCTTTATGTGAACTGTATGAAATTACATAGCATGTGTTTCAATGAATAAATAAAATATAAGTCTGTTAATTAAAATAAAACATAAAGTTACAGCATAACATTACGAATTCAACCACACAACGTTTGTCAGAGAGCTCTCTGGTTCGATTCTTAGAAGAGGCATGGGTGGTGTACTTGTCTCACTATTCTAGCTCTCTCCGTTCCCTGGATATAGCTGACCTAAATTAGGGGTAGTAGACGGTTTTATGGCCCTTAGAGGTTACGGTGGTCGTTAGCTGCACCCCTGAAAAAAGAAATGAATTTTTTACTCAAAGTACACTTTTCATTCCGAACACTTTGGATTAACGTTATTCTATTTGAATACGTTTAACTTTTCTAATAAATATAGCTTTTTCTTAAATTACTTTTTTCAGCGCAGCCTTCACACAATTGGAATTTATGTTCATTACATCGGAATCTCGAAAAGTGAAAGCACGCTATTTTGGTAACGTATTTATTTCTTAGAAAGAACACAAGTGCCTTAGGTGTAATATGGTTTATTTCATGAAGTTTTCTTGGTCGCAAAAATCTTCATTGAGGATACCAATTTAATCACTTTCAACTGTAATAAAAGTGTGCTATCGCTGTAGCTGTTTTTCATGGGCATCATTATAATAGTTTTTTATTATTCATTTGTTGTGAACTTACCTACGACTCCCGATTATAAAGATATAACCTGTACATTCTAATTTTTACTGCACTGAATGGCTGTTTTGTGAGTGCCACCTCTTGAAATCATAGGAAAACACGAATCTGGAGATATCTCGGTTATACTTTCATGATATCACTTCATCATCCACGTTAATCATCTTTCCGTTAGCAGCTACCATGTTTCTTTTTTCTATACTTTATAGCAAACATGAAATTCCTTTATTTAGAAGAAATGTAATGAAAATGAGTTTAACAAGCACACTCTGCGTAATCCCTTATGAACCATACTTTAAATAAATTACGTATCTTAAAACTGGTACCAAAGCATGCATGAATCGCAAGAGCGACGTACATTCTTTGCAAGAGAAAATTTGCGAGCACCGATAATATAAAGAAACCCAAATAAGGGAAGTTGTTTTTCGTCTCGTAATGAACTCGTGGTAGAAACATTTTAATACCGGCGCCAGTGGCAGAGCAGGCACTCACGTTCAGAGTCATATACACTGGTGCTCAAAATAAAAGAATAATTTATAAATTCGTACATAACTCGAAGTATTTTTTCATGGAAATTCAATGAAATTTGGTAAAGAGTTTTATTATTACATTGCTTATGTAACTCAAGCCGAAGAAAATCATAATCGTGTGATTTGCATGTGTTAATATCTTTAATTTACATGAAAGAGTAATCCACGGAACAATATTTAATGTCTTTTGCTTAACACATGTGGTTTTTTAATAAGGAGTGTAATTAAGTATGACAGCTTTGCAACTCAAGAAACGTCTCCCCATGCTGTTCATGGGCTTATTGGTGAGGTCTTGAAAGATTAATGACCACTGCTCAAAAGCAGCTGGCCCGAGTTCTTGAAGTGTATTGGAAGGTGTCTGGCGAGCTCCATTGCGTCTCTCTAGAGCATTCCACACATGCTTAATGGAATTGAGGTCAACAGATCTGGGTATCAATCAAATAAAGTGGATACCCAGATCTCTTGACCTCAATAATAATCTCGTCAGGAAAATTCTCGACGAAATGAGCTCGATGTGGTTGGGCGTTATATTCCATAAGAATAATCTGAACCGACGGCTATCCTGAATATAAATCTGGACCGACGGCTGCCCTGAAATTGCCTGACTATGTTGTCTCTGTACTTCATGATAGTGACACAGCGATATTGAAGTATCTTGAGAGGACATTTGTTGGACATTCAATGATCTGGAAACTTCCGTCAGGGGCTGACCTGCTCCCATCCTACCAATCGCTCTTCACAAAAATTGTCACCCCTCCCTGTAAGGTCACGGGTTGAAGGAAAGGCAGGGAACCAGTGCCGTTAGACAAGTGCAGCAGCAATGTATGTCATTTGCTATGGTAAGATTTCGAATATTATCTAATTTAAACAGAGCACAATTTTAATACTAGGGGCCTCTGTGTAAAAACTATGTCCTTGTTTTATCTGCCTTTGAAAGTCGTATTAGAAACAATACTTTTCCATGGCATAGCTTCTGCTAAGAAAATATTTTGTGCATATCTTTTAGTTTTTCTAAAGCTCTGATCTGCCACTAAGCGGCGTCAGTTTATATTTTATTTAAATATATTTTATTTCATTTAAACATGCACTGATCTGCCTCTAAGGGGTATCAGTGAATATTTTATCGCATTGAAATATTCTTTCTTTCGGATATCTTCGTTTATGACGAAAACATTTTGCGCCCATCTTCTATATATACCTCAGTGTTTTAGGTACGCTGCGTAAACGTATTTTGGGTTTTCTTCCATATCTCTACTTCTAACAGCTTCATTTGAAAAGTTCCTTTTGTTTCAGATACCTTACGTTATGGAAAAGACTGTGCAATTTGTGATTTTTTGTGAAGCACGTTTCTACTTCCGAATGTTTTGCTGATTCAAGAAATCTCGTTGAAGAAATTATTTTTTTACCTTTTTCCGTTCATGATGAACACTGCTCACTTTGTGTTATTTAACCATTGGAACGGCTGGAACGAATTAACTTGCGGTTAACAAAATGCGCTGAAATCAGCTCAAACGAATATATTCGCTGTCTAAGAAGTGGGTCGAACGCGGCTGGAACGAGACAAACATAAAACCGTTGTCTCACTCGCGACTCGAACCCAGATCCATCTCGGACGAACGATTAAAAGCCAACACTTCATACCACTCGACCATCGGGACGACGCACATCGGAACCTCAAAGTTTCGAACATAATTTACGGCAACCACTGACAGATATTCAGAAATCCAATAAAAGAAGCATATTCTAGGTGAAAAAGGAGAGTCTACGATTAAGACAAGCTGTACGTTTTACGAAGGTTAATTAATATTCCATGTGTGACACCTTATTAGTGTGTTATCGCATATTACGATGATTGTTATCAAGTGCATTGTGTTCATGAAGTTGTTATACGTCGCGTTTATATCGACAACTGAAGAATAATAGCTTTTCAGTAGGTAGTTTGTTTTTCAGTCGGAAGAGCTTTGTCCCTTTGTATTTAAGTGCTGATTGGCATTCAAGTGACTGTTTTAGAGGAAGTAAACAGCAAACGACAGCTTTAAACCACTAAAACGTTACACATCGGGTAATTCGGTAATATTCTTTTTTCTTGTCTATCCAGTGTCCACTTCAAAGTTTAAGTAAATTTCATCTCAATTTCTGAAATGAATATTACGTTACCACTGTGGCCCTACAATTTATTACCATAAATCATGCAAAACGTGCCTTGTTTGTCTAATATTCAAAAAACAGACGAAGAAATCATTATGTTCTTCGTGATTTGTTGATCCAGTTGAGAGTGCAAAACATGTGTGATTCTGTTGATTATGCTGTGGAAACACTACTTTTTTAAAAAGGATTCTGAGAAAAGATATAAATTCTGAGAAAGATATATTTCCTTATATTTTGGACTACATTTAAAGGATTCTGAGAAAAGATATAGAACATAAACTAAATATTTAAAACGTTTCAAATTAGGAAAAGAAAATTTGATGACAGGTAAACGTGTACAAAAGCCAAATTTCCTTATAACCAACTTCAAGGCACTGCAAACGTTCTTTCATATTACTAAAATAATAGTAGATGGACTTTACATCCCATGATACTTGGCTGAAAGTTTTTATGTACAAGTAATTTAACCAAATCTAGTGTCTTTTTGTGCAGTATTGGACCGCTAATTTAAACGCGTCTTTCCAGAATATCTTAAAACCAAAGAAAAAAAGCTTTGTCACCACGAAGTTTTTATCGCCAAAGCTCTAAAGCTTAGTCTATTATCTTGCATTCAATTTCAAAGCATTCTTTCAAGATCGTAGAATTGTTGAAAGAGTTGTGCTAAATTCCTTTGAGACACTACTGACCTTCATTTTTACAGAAACTATAGCTTTCAAAATATTTTTCTGTTCGAACGAGGGTTATTGTCGTTCATTTTTGAATCTCGTTTCGTGCCAAATGAAGATACCTGAGTGAAAAATAAGCTCTTGAAAATCGCAGTAGATGAGACAGAGATGAAGACGCCTCAATGAGGTGGGAGCGTGCTTAGTGTAACTCCGAGAGTTGTAAAAAGCCTCTTACTCTGATGGTCGCCACAGGAGGATTACGTAATATATAAAAATGAAGTCAGCAAAACAAAGATAAACAAAAACACTCCAGATGTAACGTTAAGCGTTTGAACGAATTAATTGCGCATCGAAAGAGAAGTGACTTGCTGTTCAAATCTGTTCACTATTTGAGGGAGAGACAGGCGAGTTGAGGTGCAAATGAAACCTTTATGAAACCTTTTACTTGACAATTCTTTTTGTTTGGGAGGATTTCGGTTTTACTTGTCCTGCTGCATCAACATAGCGTTCACTTGAGAGATCGAAATAAAAAGCTACAGATCGTTTTCTGCTCGTTGAGCTATAAACATGGGGAATTCTTTCAGAATTTTTAAAACTTCATTCTTTCGTAAAATAGCATATTGCTTTGTCCGTTACAGTAAGAATTTCATTAATTTAGGTTTCTTTAAAAATCTATTTTTAACGATTTATTATTGAAGTTTTTCCGTACCAAGAAAGAATAGTTACGCTGAATTTTCAATTTATACATTTCGCATACAATTTTGTAATTTTGTAATTAGTTATATCGAGATTCGAGCTGTACTTATTTTTGATCTTGTACGCACATGGTTAAACGGGGATTTTTTGAGGTTTGATATTTAGAATATCACAAGAGAAATTAAGTATTTGCATACTACGCAGGAGTTTGGAGTATGTTGTACAGGGTTAGACACTCCTCGAAACAAAGGGACAAAGCTCCTATCAGATACATACGCGAAAAAACAAATTCGGAACTGCTTTTACATCGAGATTTAAAGAGCTTTTTTTTCGAATCACCAGAGGCCTTGTCTAGCTAGATCTTTCTAAGCTGTCCGTGACAGAAGCAAGGGTAAACAAAATATAACAGTAGGAAGGTTAGTTTCAGATTGATTACATATTCTCTAGGCACATAGAGAAAGTGAGTTTCATGTAGAATAAAATACTTGAAACAAAAACGATAAACAAATAATTCCTTCTCATGAGAAAGAATGACATTAAGAGAGATAAAGAGGGCAGAGGAAAGAATGTAGCATCTTAACCTGGGAGAGAACTCAGTGAAACTGAAAGAAAATACGATGTAAATGAGACCACAAAGATATCGGAGATTGTCCGTGCATTATTCGATGGTTAAGAACATACACACACATAGAAAAAATACATGAGAGTTACATTTCTATTTTATTTACGCGAGTAACTTCATGTCGTTTGCTTTTGATACGAAAAGATAAAGAAACGATGTCACGTACACTATTCATTTACTGATGGCGATTCGGAATTGAGATTACATCATACCGTGACAATTACTTTCGTTCTTTTGGATACATGTTAATGAATATATGAATTCAATCAACTTTGCTTGAGTGGAGATATTAATAATTTCAAACCAATTGATTTTCGTTTTCTTCGAATCACTCCGATCTATTAACAGATACCTGTACCTTGCCAAAAGCTACCACTTTCTCAGACATACCCTACAGTTTTCAATCAGTTACGGTCACGGTTCAGTTACATCTCACGAGGTTTCGACAGAAAAATGCAGGGTTAATCCATTTCATACATTGAGATCAAAGAATTTGTCACGTTAGTAGCAGAAATAATTAAAGAGCAGTGCGGCTTTGGCATTAGAGAAACGCGAAGCTCTTAGACTTTTTCTTCAGAAAAGATTTGACAGACCTTGTCACTTTTTATGTCCTCAATACAAATTTTACCAGATGCTATTTTACCCATAAAATAGTTGTAAAGAACAAAAGAAAGTCGTCGAGCACTTAAAGTAAAACTAAGCAAAGGGAACTGCTAACTGCACACAGAAATAACCATGCTCACGATGCGATAGCACTTCTTACTTGATATACCAAAACTCATTTTTCGAAGGACATTTAAAATTCCATTTAAGCATAGATTGGGGTAGAGATAAAAGAACATGCATAGGTATTTACTCCTACCTGATGTAAACAACAACAAAGAAAACTTGCAATGCAAAACGTCTAACTCAGCACACTGCAGTGCGAGACATTATTTTTCGATCAGAACAAAACCGAATGATTTCTGTCTTTGTGCTGCTACAAACAGTATAAACGTACTCTCATAAATGTTTACACACTACACAAAAGCGTGTTTTACTTTGAAACAACAGCACGAGAATCTTTACAGAATCATAAGTTGCACGTCATATATACACTGAAATCGCAAATTGTTAGGAACAACCAATAGCAATCCGACACGTGCCATTTTCACTTACATAAGCAACTATGATGTTAAGAGGGCTTTATAAGCAGCTCACTGCATAGAATTCAGACATGTGCGAAATGTAGATAACGGGGATAGGGAAAAGACTCGGTGCTGCACCGGTGGCGCAGTGGCCTAGGCGCTGGCTTATAACCATTCGTCCAAGATGGGTCCAAGTTCGAATCCCGGTAAAGCATGGATGTTATGTTTGTCTTAGGACACTGGCTCTCTCCCTTCTCTGGAACCAGTGTTCCTAAATTAGACACAGACACGTGCTTATGGCCCACAGAGTTGCCCACGGTGGTCGTAAAAACCCCCCCAAAAAAAGCAAAAAAAAAACTATTTCATTTAAGCGACTTTGAAAGAGACATGATAGCGAGCGCTAGGCGAGTACGTGCAGGCATCTCAGAAGCGAGAAGAAAATTTCATCATACACACCTCGCCGCACATTAGTGCAAATGGGCTATAACAGCAGATGTTCCACTTCGTGTACTACTCCTCTCTGCTAAAAACAGACAAATTCTTATGCCGTGTGCACGGAAGCACCAAAACTAGACGGGGTAGAATACGGCGTCAACAGCACAAATCGATGGATCCTAGCTGCCTAGCATTAACTGCCCAGACTGGTGGAGGCAGTGTAATGGCCTGGGGTCTATAGCTGGCCTTGAATTCTTTAATACCTCTGTAACTGCAATTGGATGCTACGAGGTATCTGAACATTATTGCAGATCAGGAACACCTGTACTTGTGCATGGAGTTTCCTGATGGAAAGGGCCACTTTCGGCAGAATAATGAGCAGGGCCACAAGTGTCGGATAAAAACTCAGTGGTTTTAGGAGCCCCAAAGTGACTTCAAAGTGATGAAATGGCCTTCAAAGTCTCCAAAACTTAACTCAGTCGAACACGTATGGGATGAGACTGGGAGAACCATTCGAAACAGGGATCTTCTCTAGATAACATTCGGATATTGATTGACATCATCACATCCGCATTGCTGAACGCACCTGCAGAGATATATCAACATTTCGTTGAATCCATGCCACATCGAAGCAAGGATATTTTGGAGGCCAAGAGCGATGTTTAGGTAGGTGCTCCTAATAATTTGATACTTAAGTATAATGGCCAACCAAAACACAAACGAACCTACTTAATAGCTCGTAAGTCCCCCAGTCGTAAAATTTGCAGTTGCAGTCCTACGCCACAGGTATTCAGCTACTTCAGAAGAAGTATCTCGTGTGGTTTAATTTCATTCCTCGAACAGAATCTTGTTCCCATCTGGCTGTTGTGATTTTGTAGGGACGCGTGATCACATTTCTTCCTGATAAGATTGGCATCTGTCAACTGGGCAGGCCATATAAAAAGTTGAAAATCATTGAAGTCCGAGAACCACGTTCGTATAATCCATGTCTTGTATTATGTTTGAAATGGTAGGTTTACGAAGTTTTAATTATACGATAAATTTGACCCACCTATGATGCTTAAACATGCCCCCTACATAAGACACCCATTCATAATTAAAAGCGGAATGTGTTTTACCATTAAAACTTCTAAGCGGGGCACATTACTTTCGACCTCCTGCAGAAACGGCAGGATCACATCATTTCGTGTGATTTCATTTATACTCTACAGCGTTTTAGCTTTAGATATTTGTATTTAAAATAGGACAACTAAGTAGCTAGTTATTTCGCTAACGTTTTTAGGTAGTTTTCCTACGGGCACATGAATAACACTTTAGAAACAGGAAACCAGCAAAACAGACAGGCAGAATCAGCTTTCGACATAAGAAATTCCAATAGTTTAGTCTTTAAGCACTTGTACTTAAGGACATCAATGTATTCCACTGCCAGAATATCATCTTGGTGGCTCCAACACAGACATCAGTTCTATAATAATGACATTTGTTCTTCGACCACATATAACTCAACATGTTTTATATTAACTTTTAACAATCTACACGTAATCTCTCGACATCTGTACGACTCCATTTTATCCACTTTAAATCTTGACACTTCATGTTGCTCAGACTCACTGTCAGTGTTGGCAAATCGTATAGGATGTTCAGGAAAGAAATATGCCGTTCACTGAGAAAACGTTTAATCAAGAAGTAATTGAATTTACCTAAGAAACGTAAAAGCATATTTAAATAGAGGTATGTTACAATCCTCAAATGTCCGGCGGTAGTCAACAATGTGTATAAATAGATTCACTTGATAACATTAAACGTTTCCAATACTCCGCTGACCTATGCCGTTTTTCAGAATACCAATGGAGGCGGAGATGTCTGTTTCACTCACAAACAGCAATCTTAGTGACAGCTAACACCAACGTAAGCTCATCGTAGTGAAGTGTCTGCATAATATACTTGTATACACGGTTCCTCTCGTGACCCCCATACACACTTCAAACACTGCGCCAATTATCAGTTCCATAATATGATGCCTGCACGCCAGTGACAAGAACTCTTTCTCAAGCTTTTGCTCTAAAAGGACACAGGCACCAGCGATATGAGCAGTGTTTGAGCTGGTCGTGTCAAAGCATATAGCGCGCGTGCTGTTCGCTATACCCCAGTCTTTAATAGCTTCAAAGACAGCAGCAGCCGGAGCCTCGCCTGTTCCGGTGGACGCTTGGCAACTGTGAGTAACTGAGGAACTACTCATTTCCCAGAAACTAATACTGGCAGGCAATCAACTTTTTCTTATCCACTTAGATCATGGATCAGATTGCCATCCCAGTGAACAACAAGGGGAACGTTACCTTGAAACTTGGCGTTTATGTTTGCAGATCTCTGGACTCTATGTTCTACTCTTTGTATGCGAATTGAGTCTCTATTTAGAGCAACTTCATCAATGTTTTGTCCTAAGCTTTTGGCAGTTTCTGCTATAACAAAAACGGCCTTTTCGTCCGACACTTTTGTTCGATCTAGAGCTGATGCGAGTTCTGAAATAATTATAGTTTTTCGCCCACGTTTTCTTCTTTGAACCTCAAATTTCATGTCTCCAGCAGCCAACTCAATCGCATTGTCCTCAGTTTCCATCTTTTCATCAACATCTTCTGCTGAGCTGTTTTTAGAATCAGTAGATGAAACTAGTGCAGCTATAGAATCTTCTAACAGTCTCATTTGATTCATTCGCTGTCGTCTGGCATGGATTCTTTCCTCTCTTTCAGATGCCCTTTTTTTTTAACAGCAAGAGTTTTATCTTCTCCAGCCATTGATCCAGTTCTTCCTTTTTTTCTTTGTTTTATCAAAAAAATCCTTGTCTTCTTCCAATACTGACGTCTCGGTTAATGCATCAGCATGAGCGACATCTAAAAGATCTTCGAGTTTGAAAACAAAAGCTAACTCGCTTGCACGCTGAGTTGGTGATGTTCGCGCTTTGTTATTCTTCAGAAGTCGCCATTCTTTAAATAACTTTTCAAGCTTGGTTTGGAAGTTTTGATGATCTGTCAGTGGGATTCTTGCTTGTTAACAAAACTTTGCTATTTCTGTGATGGTAACAGTTGATGATTGCCTTATGGTCACCTTCAATTCAAAATGATGATGAAGGAAAAATCCAAGAGCCATACGCAATGATGGCAACTTGCTACCTGTTAATTCAATAACAGAGTCGCCAAGAAGATACAACCCAGTTTGAGATCATGTTGCTTTTGCCAGTTTCAATTAGTAATGAATCTGAAAGAAATAAACCATGTCATTTGCAATCATGAAATTTAATACAATATAAAGTATTGTATTACAAAATTGTCATTATTAACATTTATCTGTCTGTCACTTATTGTATTACTTATTTATCTGTCAGATGAGGCACATGCACAGTGATACATTTTTTCAGTTTCTGTTTCACTTAACGAAAGCATGAATATACACTGCTGGCCACCCAAAATGCAACACCAATAAGGACACGAGATAGCAAAACCAGATTTACTGGACACATAACAACAGATACAAAGATGAAACGATTGAGCTTACAGGCCCGTGCGACTCGCGGAACACGCAGACATCAATAGTTCGTGTGGCCCCCATGGCTGACAATAACGGCCACTACACGCTACGGCATCGAACGAAAGAGGCTTTGGATGTGGGCTTGGGGTATGTTGGTCCAGGCTGCTTCCACACATTGCCACTGTTCATCAGGCGTAGCCGCGGGTGGTGCTTGCCGGGCCACTCGGTTGCCGATCAGCGACCAGACGTGTTCGATGGGCGACATATCGGGAGAACAGGCCGGCCACGGCAGCACCGATTGCTGGTGGGCCGTGAAGAATTGTTGCACAATGCGCGCCACGTGCGGGCGCGCATTGTCCTGTTGAAACGTGGCCGCTGGCAGGTCCTGCAGGTAAGGGAGGACTACAGGCTCCAAAACGTCGGAGATGTAGCGGTGGCTGTTGAGTGTACCGGCGATGAGTACCAGAGGGGTGCGGGTGTCATATCCAATTGCGCCCCAAACCATAACGCCAGGCGACGGACCGGTATGGCGATGCATAATGCAGGCGTTTTAATACTATTTGTCTTGTTTCTGGCGCTCTTTGGCCAACCATGGCCCTTGCGCCATAAAAATCCAACAACCAACCAACCATAATGCAGGCGTCATACAGTCTCTCTCCGCGGTGCCGCCACACGCGGATCCGACCATCGTGGCGTTGCAGGCAGAAGCGGGATTCGTCGGAGAAGACAATGTCGTGCCATTCTGTAGTCCAGGTACGGCGTTCAACGGCCCATTGCCGCCGCACTCGCCGGTGGTGTAACGTCAATGATAATCGGAGCAATGGGCGCAATGCGACAAGTCCCCAATCCTGCAGACGACGTCGAATGGTACGTGCTGACACAGGTTGTGGCGCAACACACCCTAATTCCTGCGCTAACGTTCGTAATGTGGCGGTGCGAGTCGTCAATGCCCGCCGTACAACATGCCGGTCCTCTCGTTCGGTGGTGTGCCGCGGCTGCGGCAATCGCTCACGTCGGTTCGTCCGTCCCTCCTGCAACCACCGAATCCATACTCTCCTCACTGTGGCTGGATGTCGTCACACACGGGCACCGATGTCTCGGTACGATAAACCGCTGTCACGACAAACCGCTGTCACGACAAACCACTATTCGTCCTCTGTCGAACTCCGAAACGTGCTGGAATGACTGCCGTATTCTGCGACGAGGCATCAAGAAGCTTCCCACGCACAGGTCCGGCAGCACAACACACTTCCACTACTTACACCCCGCCTTCTGTGCACCCTTCTTATTGTGCTTCTCGGTGGCGTGCCATGCGCACGTGATTTGCATATGCCCTGCAATGCTAATCGTTTGCATGTCATCTCGCGGGCGACGCATGCTGCGAATTTCAGGCCAATCGGATGCTTCCTTCTTGGTGTTGCATTTTGGGTGGCCAGCAGTGTATCTGAAAAAAATTGTGAATACTTTTAAAGTCTTACCACTCCCAGTTATGTCATCATTTTCTTAGAACACAATTCCTAATGCATGTGTGTGTGTGTGTGTGTGTGTGTGTGTGTGTGTGTGTGTGTGTGTGTGTGTGTGTGTGTGTATGTGTGTGTGTGTGTGTGTGTGTGTGTGTATGTGTGTGTGTCTGTGCGTGTGTATCTATCTATCTACATAGCATTTTATTATGCAACTTGACATAATGCAAACATTTTTGTTTTAAATACTACCAACATTTTTCTTAACTTTACAAAAAATGTCTCATCACCACACCAATGGGTCATCCATTGTGCCACATGTTGAAACAGAACAATTATACTAAGTAAAATTACATTCATTGAAACTGTCTTTAGGCTTGACAAAATAATGTCTTTCCTTTCCAACTATTCAATCCTATGAGTGTCTATAGTATCTCCTCACTAAAATACAAAAAGCTTGATGCTTTGAAAATTTTACTTCGAAGAGCTCAAAGCATGACATCTACACAAAATGGCTGATCTAGCTTTTGCTATGTGCCTTTGCAGTTTGCACAGGCAGGCTAGTGTTGCCATTTATGAGCCTTGATGTGAAGCTTAAGAAAGTTAAAAATAAATAAAAAACGGGTGGGAGTAGTCTAGTGTTCCAAGCTCTACATTGATCATGTAAACTCCACCATCATTGAACTACCCCTAAATATTGTTCAATTGTGCTCATATTTTGTCTGAATTTTTTTAATGAAGAGGAACAATTTGAGAGGGTAAGAAGATCATATTTCCATAGTTGAAAAATAAGCTCCACCCTACTCCGAAAGGACCTTTGTTTTTAGCACGTCTTTCGTTAAAAAAGATCATGCTTATGTTATGGGTTTGTCCGTCCGTCTGTTCGTCCGTCTGTTGACACCATATCTGTGCAATTACAAGTCCGATTTGAAACATTCTTTTTGCATTGCGAAACTTGAAATATGCAAATGATGATCCTTTATTTCGTTTTTATCTTTTTTACGATGTACAATTTCGCCGCTAGAGGGCGTAAATGCAAATGATATCGAATTCAAAATACATTTTATTCCATATATTTGCTTCTAAATAACTGATTGAAAAAATTCTTTTACCTTTCGATTCCATTATCTCGAAGAGTATTTTAGGTATAGTGACTTTTCCAAGTTACACATATGTTTTCCGCTTGGCGGAGTTGAAGTAAAATGCGTTTTCCGCGATATCTCTACTTCTAAAACTACGATTTGAAAAATGTTTTCTGCAGCGGATACAGGCCCTAATGGGAAATCTGTTGCATACAATTTCAAAGTTTTGGTAAAGAATGGTTTGGCCACCAGGGGGCGTAAGGTTAATTTCTGCTTCTGATGCATTTGCCATAAAATCTGAGCTTCTAAATTGGCAATTGAAAAAAATTGTTCGTGGACCGATGCCACTCAAGTTGATATGATATACCTTTTCAGAATATTTTCTTCTTAAAATATTTCTTAGTTTCTCCGCCAGTGGGCGCAGATGCATATTATATTTTTGTCAATATCTCTGCTTCTAATGGTTCGATTTGAAAAATTCTTTCTTTATTAGATAGTTTCCGGTGTGACATGTTTTTCATATAATTCCAAAAATTTAAAGTAATTCATAGACTTTCCGCTAGGGGGTGTAAAGGTAAATTCGTTTCTCACGTTATCTCTGCTTCTAAAACTCCTATTTTAAAAATTCTTTCTGCAGCGGATGCAGCTCCAGATGGGAAATATTTTGCACATAATTTCTAATATTTGGAGAAAATGGTTTGGCCACCCGGGGGCGTAAGTATAAATTTTTTCTTCTGATGTATTTGCAGCAAAATCTGAGCTTTTAAAATCTCGATTGAAAAAAATCGTTTGTGTACTGATACTACTCACGTCAATAAACCTTTTCCGAATATTTTCTTCTTAAAATAATGCATGGCTTCTCGGCCAGGGGGCGTAGACGTATATCTTATTTTTGTCAATATCTCTATTTCTAATAGTCCGATATGAAAAATTCCTTCTTTGTTGGATAGCGTTTCCGGTGCGACATATTTATCATATAATTTCAAAAATTTAAAGTAATTCTTAGACTTTCCGCTAGGGGGCGTTAAGGTGAATTGCGTTTCTCCCAATATTTCTGCTTCAAAAACTCCGATTTGAAAAATTCTTCCTGTATAGCATACAGCTCCTGATGGGAAATGTTTTTCATATATCTAATAATTTCTAACATTTGGTAAAGAACGATTTGGACACCAGGGGGCAGAAGTGTTAATTTCTGCTTCTGATGTATTTGCAGCAAAATCTGAGCTTTTTAAAACTCGACTAAAAAATTATTTTCTGGACTGATACCGCTTACATCGAAAAACCTTTCTTCTTTTTTTTTCTTCTTAAAATAATGCAGGGGTTTCCCGCCAGGAGACGTACATGCATATTTTATATTTGTCGATATCTTTGCTTCTAAAAGTCAGATTTGAAAAATTCTTTCTTTGTTGGAGAGCGTTTCCGCTGCGAAATGTTTCTCATATAATTTCAAATATTTCTTAACTCCTAAATCTGCCACCAGAGGGCGTAAGTTCACGATCCCGTTTACAGCAATATCTGCGGGATTACAAACCCGATTGAAAAACTCTTTTCTGCTGTCAGATACTACTGTTTTCCGTACTGGTTCCATTGACTTTGAATAGTTTTGATAAATTTAATTCATGTCAGAACGGATTCAAAGTACGTGCTCATTACACCCAAAAATTCGGTGTCATATTTCTTGTTCCTAATGTGATCAATACTGCTGACGATTACTGACGAGCAGTATAGTTGTGCAGATCACGTGGTGACGTACATGACAACATATTTTGCAATACGTTTACGTACATCTGCATAATGGTTTCTAATTCAGTGGCCGATGGATGTTTTTATTATAGAAATTATTCGACTATAAAGTGTGCTGCTACAAGAATTGTATTCTTGGGGTTCTGCTTGTAAAAATAAGCGTAAGTGTTAATGTCGTTTTACTATTTCAGGTATTATTTGTGTTTTTGGCCTTAAGTATGGTTAATATACACAGTCATTCATGACCTCACAGTGTTAGTAATATAACTAGATTACGTAATATTACTCGTGTTCTGTCGACACTAGTTTTCACTGAGTGGAATTGCAAAAATGAAGAAATATAAGATACGTTTTATTCCATTTATGCGTGCTACGCAATTGTAACGTACGTAGTGAGGAAGGAAATTTTGATCACGCTGCGCAGACTGGAGTAGAAAAATTGTTTGTACATTTTCTCTTTGTGTTTCAGTAAAATATTTAATTAGCCGTAAGCATAGAGAGAACGAAAAGAAAGCACATGATAAAAGGTTACTAAAGCGAAATAAATAACTTGAAAGTTTTCACTTACAACATCCTCATTTACCTTCCTTGTTCTCAACTATCGGATAGCACGGAAGACTTCATTACATCATTTCCTGTACTCTTTGATGAGGATCGCTATCGAAGTTCGGCGATAGGGTAGCCAGAGGTTATAAATATCGGATTTTAAGACTCCAAATGAAGGCCAGCTGATTCGATCTTCGAGGTGAACCTTGCAACGACTGTGGCCTCATTGGGAGTTAATTATAGATAATCAATCAAACTCTCGATCGCCAGGATCTGGATGGTAGGCAAATGCCAAATTTATAATTCACGTATTCTAAGAGGCTTTCTACATCACACGCATTTACCGATAGTTCGGGATAATGACGCCAAAAATAAAAAAACAGAAAAAATCAGGGGAAACGAGAGAGAATTTCCTGTCTAGAAAATTAACAGGCGGTAGTTAAGACTGAAGTTTCAGTGCCTCGTTTCCTCGTAGGGAATATTTTATTCTCACGATCTTGGGAGCTTAACGATTTCCAGCAAATATAGCCTAACATACTGAATATATTCTTTAAAGTATGTCCTGTTTCTCCTGTTCAAAAGCGATGAAATAAAATTCAAAATCAAGCGATGTTTTATTATATGAGCTTAATGATATAGATATACTGTATAATACATATGAAGTTCATTTTTAATCTCATTCCTTTACTCTTGTCAGCCCTGCATCATACTCTGCAGCTCCGAAGGGGAAGCAGCAAAAATAACTACGTCGTCAGCAAAACAAAGGTGAGTTAAATAATCTCCATTAATCTTTATCCGCTTGCCTTCCCAGCTAAATAACTGAAAGATATTTTGCAATATGGCATTGAAGAGCTGGGGAGATATGGTATTACTTTGTCTCACTCCCTTTCCATTTTTTATCGGTGCTGTATCCTCAGATAGCCGAACCTCTGCCTTTTCATTTTGATGGATGTTATTAAAAATACTAACGCATGCATCTTCAATGCCGTAGAAATTTGAACGTATTATAACTGACGCATTGTAACTGCTGCCGGTTTCTCGGAATCAAAGGCCTTTTCATAATCAGTAAAAGCCATGCATAGTGGGAGTTCATATTCCTTCACGCTTTCAGTTTGTTCTCTCATTAGAAGGATATGATCTATGTGCAACCGCCACTCCTAAATCCAGCATGTTTTCTAGGTTTTGCCGTCTCTAGTGTGTTTTTCAGGAGATGTAACAGTGCCTAAGTAAAAATTATGTAAACTGATAGGAGGCTGATTGGTCTGTAGTTCCTAAGATCCTCAAGGGTCACATTTTTAGTGAGCAGGTTCAAAGTAGCTTTGTTCCAGTCATCCGGATTTTTTCCTTTGTTGAGACACCTAGTGAAAACTTAGGCGAGTGTAGTTTCTATTTCTTCACTGCCTTCTTGTACAATGTGCACAGTAATTCCATTGCCAGCTGGAACTATTTTCTGTTTTATGTTCTAAATTGCATGAGGAACTTCTGCTTGGAAGAGTGGAGGAACTTCGGTACCCATGTACGCTCATGCTGATAAAAAAACAGAACACCAGAGAGAAGTCGAGCAACGACTTTGATTTTTACAGGATATGCTAATCCGGCAATATCGCAGAAATGATCAGCATTTCGATGTCATAGGTGCATGCGTACCGTGTCTATACAAATCCCATCGCGCAACGTCACAGATCGGAAACCGGCTACCTTTTCTGTTATAAGCGTCACTTGGCTCGGTCGGCATGCCAGTGCTTGGTCCGCAGTGGGTAAGGATGCCTCATCTTCGTGTAAGACAATCGCACAGTCAGATCTGCGAGTCCAACAGAGGTCGCATTATCGGCATGAGAGACTGCTATGCTTCCCTCCGGGAGATGGCCGGTCGTGTAGGATACAGTGTGTCCGTCTTGGCAAGAGTGGAGAGGGAATGGTAAGAATAAGGGCACAGGGCACGAAGAGAAGGTTATAGACCTTGTACACAAACAACGCCGAGGGACAGCCGTCATCTCGCGGGGATGTCTATGAGTTACCTTTCTGCATCATCAACGGGGTTGGCGCAGTAGTGGCGAACTATAACGCATTCTCCCATGTCAGCTGTAACTGTACGCCGCAGGTTATTACAGTTAGTACTGCAGGCTTGTCAGCCGATCCTCAGGGTACTTTTGAAATCGCAGCAACGGACTGCCAGGCTGCAGTGGTGCATCGAACGAAGGCAGTAGCGTGAAGAACGGCACAGTACTGTCTTCTCGGACGAAATGCGCTTTTGTTTAGGAGCAATAGATAGCTGCATGTGTGTCCACCGACGACGGGTAGAGAGGCGTCGGGAAGAGTGTATTCGCACCAGGCATATCTCACCAACACGAGGTATTATGGCCTGGGGTCCTATCGGGAATGACATCAGATCACCTGTCGTGCGAATCCGGACCACCATAATGAGTTTTCGTCACAATAATGACATTATACGGCCTGTCGCATTCCCGTACCTGCAGAACGTCCCAGGGATCCATATTTCAGCAGGACAATGCCACACCGCATGTTGTAGTGACAACATGTGCCTTCTTCAAGGTTAACAACGTTCCACTTCTGCCGTCGCCAAATTTATCATCCATAGAAAATCTCTGTGACATGCTCAAACGACGAATGCAGCAGTACGACCGTCCGCCAGCAACTCTTGAACTGTGGACGCCGGTCAATATATCTGGGATGGCTATTCCACAGGACACCATTCACACACTATTTGATTTGATGCCTCAGCGCGTACAGCAGGTGATACCCTCCAGAATTGGCCACACCGATTATTAACTACACCGAGATCGTAATCATTTGTTCTATATTGCCTGATGAACATATCCTGTAAAAAGCGAAGTCGTAGCTCGACTCCTTTTAGGTGTTCTGTCTTTTATGAACATGAGTGTATTTCCTTATGCTCTATAGTGTTTTTAAGTTCTAAGTAAGTTGACGCTCTTAGTGATGCCAACATGCTTGGAATCCTAGTGGCAGTCGTCAGCTTTTATCATATGTTGAAGGTGATAAAGGCCTCTCTGTACGCGCAATATCCTGGCATTTCCAACGAAGCAGGAAATCATTCAAAGAAGAAACAAAGCGGTCTCCCTCACGGCAAAGTTCCTTAGCAGGGAAGTTTATGGCACAGATTTTTGGAATACTACGGGATTGCTCCCGACTGACAATTTCGCACACAATACTAGAGAGAGTGGTCCGTGTGCTAACCTTTAAGTTCATCTGGCTTCATAGTTTAAGAAAAGCCGAGGTGTTTTAGCTAAACATTTTGCCATTTGTAACTAAATGATAGTCACTTGAACACTAAAACTAGCACTTCAATATATGCTTAACGGTCAGAGGGATACAGGCTAGTTCGTTTACGAGTAGCATTTCTACTGGACATTAAGTCTACTGGACAGGCACTTAGAATATTATTTTCGACAGCTAATTTTTTTGTGTCAACATACTTAGAATATTATTGTCGACAGCTCATTTTTTGCAGCTTGCTTCAGAAAACAAGAGCAGCACTTGCTGTCATGAAGATTCAACACATGTTCACAGCATGTCAAACACATTGTTTCATATCAGAACAGCCGTTCAACACCTTGAAGAATTAAACACTTTAGTGTAATAAAAAGTACTCGTAAACGAACTAGCATGTATCTAGCACACGAGGTTTAACTGGAAACAATACCCTCATTGTCATAAAAATCCGCGCACCAAGAAAAAACCGAGCGGTTAATAAGAAACTCGGCGAATAGCTACAGGGAGGGCAGACATGCAAATGATTAAAGTTTCGTCCGATTCCGCATGCCCGCGCGTCCAAGACCATCCCTGCAATCACAATCCTTGGGGCTTATAAAGCGCATCGCAGGGGACTCCACATTCTTGCCGAAGTGCACTGTAAGAGTCAGTTGAGATCACTGAGCGATAGACATGCCGAGGAGCGGCCGGAGATGTGCGTACGGGCAACTGACGGAGTTTGAACGAGGCCGTATCGTCGGGATGAGCGAGGCAGAGTGGCCGGGGCTCCGAATCGGCCGCCATTTGGGCCAGTCGGACAGTACGGTGCGATCGTGTTGGGAACAGTAGACACGGGAAGGCACCCAGACACGGCGGACTGGCTCTGAACGACCCAGACACACCACCAGCAGAGAAGACAGTGGGATCGTGAGAGCGGCACGCACAGATGCAACGACGTCGTTTTCTAATATCCAGAGACATGTGGCGACTGTACAAGAGACTCCTGTGTCCGCCAAAACTATTTGCATACGCCTGGAAGAGGCGAATCGGGCACTCTCGACGGCCCTTACGTTTTCTGCCATTAACCCCTGACCGTTGTCGGAGTCGATTGCAGTGGTGTCAGCAGCGAGCACCGTGGAACGCTACGGACTGGCAACGTATAGTGTTCAGCGACGAATCCCGCTTCTGTATGGGAACGGACGATCACCTTGTCAGAGTGTGGAGAACCGCAGGTGAGCTTTACAATCCCAACCTCACCGTACAGCGGCATACGTCCCGAACTGCTGGCGTGATGGTCTGGGGAGCCATTGCGTATGACAGCCAGACTTCTCTCGCTGTGATCCGAGGGACGTTGACAGCCCAGCACTACGTACAGAAGATCCTGCGGACCCATGTGCTGCCTTTCCTGGCGGGGTGACCTGGAGCCATTTTCCAACAACATAACACTCGTCCGCACACGGCTCAGGTTTACCAGGACTGTTTACATCATGCTTCGACGTTTCCGTGACCTGCCAGATTGCCTGATCTCTTGCCCATCGAGCACGTGTGGGACCAGATGTGACGCCAGCTTTCGCCATGTAGCAGTATTTGTGATTTAGAGCGTAAGTTGCAAGAAGTGTGGGCCAATCTGTCCCAGGAAGACACACAGTGTCTCTTTGACTCCATGCTGTACCGTATCACTGCATGTATCCGAGCACGAGGCGGTCTGATGCGGTACTAACGCTGACCGGAATGTGTACCGCATGTCCGCGGGAAATCGTCCTTCTGCTGTGATATTGTAATCACTTCTGTCCTTGGTATGTATCATCTCACTACTAAAATCTCATTTTTATCCGACGCCTCCTTCTTGGTGCGTGGATTTTTATGACAATGAGTGTATCTCGTCACTCTCTCTGTACACAGAGTACTTTTATTTACTTTAAGCTCTCTGGAAGTTGTTGCCGAAACGTTATAGAAACTTGATAGGTCCGATATGACGTTGAGAATGAAACATATTCGTAAGGGGTAAATTTTACGTATTAAACCAAAAAATAAAAGTTAAATTCATGTGCGTCAAAAACTGTAGCGGGAACTAAGTCAAAGTCACAAAGAGCTCTCCTGCACTGGGAAGTTTTCCAATAGAAGTTTTCCAGTACAACTTCGAAAACTTCTCAGTGCAAGCTGCACTGGAAAGTTTTTGAAGTTCTTTGTTAATTAATTAATATTCATAGATAACTTGTTGAACATTCACTTCATTTTTTAAATAACTAATTAAGTGATAATAACGGCCAGGTTGGAAGAATCAGAACTTGGGTTACTTTCCACTCACTTGTTCTTTACTTTCCACTCACTGGAAGTTTAAGTCATCAATACAATACAATCGTCACGTTCTAATTTATCCATTGAATATATAACAAATGGATAAAATAGAACGTGACGATTGTATTGTATTGGTATCAGCATATCAGTCTCAGTCATATAACAAAAATACCTATTCGTCGATTCTCATAAATTTACAGCAAGCTTTAATCTCCTTCACGGTTTCAACTCCACTTTTTTTGCAATTTCCACTATTCAGTTTCAGCGTTGTCTATTTTGATTTGCCACACTGTCAGCGTTGCCAGTATATACAGACCGCAAAAAAGAGCAAAAAAAAAAAAAAAAAAAACCACGAGCGGCTCCCCCTTAACTTTCAAACCATTTGCCGCAGATAAACAAGCAAAGGTACCGTTGGAAAGCAGTAGAAGGGAACTAGCACGTGATGTGAAAAAAATGCTAATTAAGCTAATTAACATGTTAATTAGCTCAATATCTCCAAATGTTTCCATATAAGAGGTATGTTATTTTATGCACATTCTATTTAGCACATGGACAACCCCATAAATCTTAAATATCATCCAAATCGGATGATTAATAGCGAAGATATTTGCAAATACAGTTAGACGGGCAACCATATATCTACATCTGGGAAACACACCTTGAATGTTTCCTTCCCTGCAAGAGGAGTGATAATGCAGGAAAGTCTGCGTCTTGAACGGAACCTGCGACAGATTGAAAGCACAAGACCACGAGTAAAGGCCCTTACAGTGCTTTCTACGATAACCTCAGCCATCCAGGGACGGAGTTCATTTACTCTTGTCCTTTATTTTATAACAACTCCATTTATTCGTGCTAATGACTTGAATTATAGTGTTAGAGCAAACAGAGTGTATTTTTTTTATAATGGAAAACCCGAATCTGTGCAAGCTGAAATTTGTTTTGAATATTCTTGTTTCCGATCATTACACTTTCTCAAGGCACTGAGTATTCGCGTATCATTAAGAGGTTGTTTCATAATAGAAAATTGAAGCAGAACCACGAAATCCGAATTTTTAGAACGTCTTTTGTAAAAAAAGGTCGTATTTGTGTTGTCGGTTTGTCCGTACGTCCGTCTGTGGACACTATATCTCTGCAACTATTAGTCCGATTTGAAAAATTCATTTTGCATTGGAAAGCTTGAAATTTGCCAATGATGATCCTTCATTGCGGTTTTTTTTTACGACGTACAATTTCGCCGCTAGAGGGCATAAACGCAGATGACATCGAATTCAAAACACATTTTATTACATACATTTGCTTCTAAACATTCAATTGAAATTGTTTTTTACTTTTCAATTCCATTTATGTCAAAAAGCATTTCAGGTATAGCCACTTTTTCAAGTTACACATATATTTTGCGCTAGCGGGGCGTTAAAGTAAATTGCGTTTACTCCGATTTGAGAAATTCTTTAGTTTTAAAACTCCAATTTGAGAAATTCTTTCTTCTGTGGATACAGCTCCTGAGGGAAATCTTTTGCATGTAATTTCTAATTTTTGCTGAAGAACGGGTTGGCCAACACGGGGGCGTAAGTGTTAATTTCTGCTTCCGATGTATTTGCAGCAAAATCTGAGCTTTTAAAGTCTGGATTGAAAAAGTTTCTTTGACGGATACCACTCACGTCGATAATTTTTTTTTTGAAATTTTTCTTGTTAAAATAACGCATGGGATTTCCGCCAGGGAGCGTAGATGTATATTATATTTTTGTTAATATCTCTGCTTCTAAGAGTCCGAGTTGAAAAATTCCTTTTTTGTTGCATATAGTTTCTGATGCGAAATGTTTCTCATATAATTCCAAAATTTTCAAATAATTCATTGACTTTCCGCTATGGGCAGTAAAGGCAAATTGCGTTTTCTCAGATATCTCTACTTCTAAAACTCCGATATGAAAAATTCTTCCTGTGTCACATACAGGTACTGATGGGAAATGTTTTGCATATAATTTGTTATTTTGGTTAATAATAGTTTGGCCACCAGGGGCCGTAAGGGTTTATTTCTGCTTCTGATTTGCATCTAAATCTGAGATCCTGAAAACTCGAATAAAAAAAATTCTTTCGTGGACCCATTTCGCTCTCTTTGGGAAACATTTTCAGAATACTCTCTTCTTACAATAATGTATAGTTTTTCCGCGAGGAAGCGTAGATGCATATCTTATATTTGTCAATAGCTCTGCTCCTAAGAGTTCGATCTTAAGAATGTCCTTTGTTCGAGAGCATACCCGCTGCGACATGATGTAGTTTCAAATTTTTCTTAACAAAGAAGGCTGCCACGAGAGGGCGTAAGTTCACGTATCCGTTTACAGCAATATTTGAGGGACTAAAACCCCTATTGAAAAACTTCTTTCTTCGGTTAGATACTACTAAATGTGCAAACTCTGTGAGAGTATTTTCTTACCAAAATAATGCAAAATTTCGCCGCTAGGGGACGCCAACGTTTTTCTTAATATCCCAGCTTTTAAATGTGCGATTTAAAAAATTTGTTCAACATCGGATTCCATTTACCACATGGAATACTTTAGGTTAGTATTTGAGGAGTTTTATAGTTCACAGTTCTGTCGCTAGGTGGTGTTTGTGTACTTCTGTTTGCAGCTGTATCATTACTTCTAAAAACCCTGATGGAAAATTGTTTCTTTTACTGTATGCCACTCGCGACAACAGAGATGTGGAACATTATCCTCTTTAAAAAATGCACATATATCCCGCTAGTTGGTGTAAGAGCCAAAGCTTTTTCTTTTGTCGCTACCTCTGTGGGAGACGTATTTGAAAATTTGAAAAGTTATTTTTCCTTAGCATAGCTTTTTCTACGAAGAACATTCCAAGTTTACTTCAACTCTCCTATTATGCAAAATTCTTCAGCTAGAAGGCGTAGAGTTATATCATGCTTCTTTCTATATTTGTTCTTTTAGCTGTTCGATTTGAAAATCTGTCTCCGATATCCTTCTGCTATGAGAACATTTTTGTGCGCTATTTGTTAATTAATTTTTGTAACGCACGTTTTAGACGGAGTTAGAAGAAATGTAGCTGTTTCTATTTCTGGATGTTTTATTGATTGTAAATATCCGGTTGATATTTTGTAAATGCTTACATTGACTTTGAATAACTTTGAAAAATATAATTCGTGTCAGAAACGGTTCAAACGATGTGCTGATTACAACAAAAAATTCGTTGTCATCATTTTTTTTATTTCAAATATTTGGAACGCACAAATATAGAGAACGAGGATGTAAGTATCAAATATAACTGGAAATACGTATAAAACTCTATACTGCTTGTCATTGGTCTTCCCAAACGCTTTGTTAACGTTTCGAACGGCAATTCCTGCAGAATGGCCCAGATTAAATTCATACAGGAAGGTGACTCTCAAATCCGGCGTCCGAATTTTTCCTTTGCAAGTCACGTTACGTTCAAACAAACCACGTCTGAACCTTGTTCTTCACACAGATGCTTGCTATTTATAGTAACTCTGTGACGTAATACACGCAACACATGTGGGTGGTTCCGTTCCGCTGTGGCGGGGGTCTGTCTCTACTGCTCGTTCGCGCCGGACATTTTATTCCCACCAACCCAATATACCATGGAATATATAAGGACTGGCGCTGCTGTTAACCTACTGAATGGTTAAAGATTAATGTCTATGTGTTACAAAAGACACATGACATGTTTGAAATCAAGTGTCACTTACCCAAAATCCACTATTTAAGTAAATTAGGGCATTAGTACAGTTAAAATGATGCAGATGCTTGATCCATGCCCTATTTCGAAAATTTATTTTTTAGCCTCGTGGCATTTCGGAATATATAGCACATCAATGTGTTCTTAGTCGAACACATTGAGAAAAGGTTGACAACTCATTCGAAACACATCGAGAAAGTAATTCCGGAAAATGTATTCGGAGTATGCTACGAGAGTGTTCCATGCTTTTGCCAGGAAGTGTCCGGAATGTGTTATGTAAAAATACTAGTATCTTACATCATAAAACTTTTTATGGTGGAAAGAACTTTGAAAACACACGCGGAACAGGTTGAAACACATTCGGAACAATTTGGCAATATATGAGGAACGCAATCATCACCCAATTTTTGGAAATGACTTTCGCAAAATGCTACAAAATTGTGCGACCTATTCCAAATGATTTGTTATTTTTCACCTCAAAAACTTACTTTTCTTTCATAGATATCGTGCTTAACATACGAATTAATGAGAGCAGCTGTCTTGTAATTTAAATTTGCACCTCTCATGTATTAATTCTACGTGTGAATTTAAAACAATAAAATTTTCTTTTGTCGAAAGTATGAACGTTTGTCTCATTTTGTCGCCCACAACGGACGCGTATAACACTTTGCTTTGTTTTTATAGCAAAAAGGACCGATTTCCAATAGCTGCTGGTGTGACGCCATCTCATCTAAATCATTCTAACATGACGTCAGAGATGCATTACGTCACACGATTTGCGTCACACGATCAACTATTTTGAAACAGGAAAGCGTTACGTCAGGAATTTTAGTTCTACTTTGTTGTACATAAACGACATATAAAATTTTTTACTTATAATCCTATGGTCAGTCTCTCTGTCTGTTAACCCTTTTTATAGCCACTTCTGGCTATAGGTATCTCCCAATTCTTTATTCGGAAGGGTAATTGTCTAATTTCCCACGTTGACCAGACGGCTTGGGAAATGCATTTTTCTGCTACTGCCAGCATGAGGAGAAACAGACAAAGTGCATCCGGGAACAACTTGACAGGGAACCATCTACGCATTGGCGTCCTTAAGTCCAGGGAGGCAGTGGAAACTCCCATAAAAACCGCAGACTTTGGCCGGCAGGTCCGAGATTTGAACCGCAGACAAGGATTCTGTCGTATGAAATTTAATTTTACGATTTCCCTTGTGAAGCTACAATATTTATTTTAGACTGTCAAACCAGTTTCTTTTCTCATTTAAGTCTACAAATTAAGAGTTCTAATACAGCAGGTAGCCGTGTGTTTTTATTATTTCATGCACATGCTGAAGAAACATGATTTGGAAACTTTCTTTTTCCTTTTTCCTTAAACTACGAAATTTTCAGAATATAACCATTTTTTTGTTTCGCAGAGTATAACCAGTTATTATTTTATTTATATTTGTAGAAGAAATGAAAAAGAAAAGAAAAAGAAAAGAAAAATGCAATTAGATCCGTATTAAACTACACTAAGTAAGCTTAATGGTCCAAACGCTACTGGTTACAGTCACTTTTTTAACCGGTAGTCGAAAACGACTAATGCCGAAGAGACAATTTGCGTGCATATCAAAGCTACACACGTCGATTCGGCTTCTGTATTGCAGCGAAAGGCAGTTTCGTTTTGTATATTACAGACAGTTTAAGCAGTATAACTACAATGGAATATATCAATGAATAGAAACAATATGCAATTGCATGCATATTATACCATAATTCGAGACGGAATGGACACAAAAGCAAATCTGCAATATAAGAAACAAGAAAGATGACACCGAATTTTCGGGTGTAATGAGCACGTCTTTTGAATCCGTTCTGACGCAAATTAAATTTATCAAAGCTATACAAATTCAATGGAACTAGTCTGGCAAAAAGTAGTATCTGACCGAAGAAAGAAGTTTTTCAATAGGTTTTTTAATCCCGCAGATACTGCTATAAACAGAATGGTGAACGTACGCCGTCTGGTTGCAGACTTATGAGTTAAGAAAAATTTGAATTAATATGAGAAACATTTGGCAGCGGAAGCGCTCTCCAACAAAGAAATAATTTTTCAAATCGGACTTTTCGAAGCAGAGATATGGACAAATACAAGATACGCATCTACGACCCTTAGCGGGAAAACTATGCATTATTTTAGCAAGAAAGTATTCTCAAAATGTTTTTCAATGTGAGCGGTATCGGTCCAAGAAAAAACAATTTTAAGTCGAGTTTTCAGGAGCTCAGATTTTGCAGCAAATACACCAGAAGCAGAATTCAACACTTATGCTCCCTGGTGGCCAAACCATGCTTTATCAAATATAAATTATATAAAAAACATTTTCCATCACGAGCTGTATGCGATACAGGAAGAATTTTTCAAATCGCAGTTTTAGAAGCAGAGCTATCGGGGGAAACGTAATTTACCTTTACACCCCTTAGCGGAAAGTCTGTGAACTGCTTCAAAATTTTGAAATTACATGGAAAACATATCACACCGCTAACTCTATCCAATAAAGAAAGAATTTTTCAAATCAGACCATTACAAGCAGAAATATTGAAAAAAAAACATATACGTCCACGCCCCCTGTCGGCGAAACCATGCAATATTTTAAGAAGAAAATATTCCGAAAAGGTTTGTCGACGTGAGTAGTATCGGTGTACAAACGAATTTTTTCAATCAAGCTTTTAGAAGCTCAGAGTTTTGGGCAAATACATCCGAAGCAAAAATTAACACTTACACCCCTTAGTGGCCAAAGTATTCTTTACCAAAAATTAGAAATTATACGCGAACGATTTTCGTAAGCAAACCTAAAATATTCTTCGATATAAATGGAATCGGAAGATAAAAGAAATTTTTCAATCGGGTGCTTAGAAGCAAATATATGTAATAAATGTATTTTGAATTCGACATCATCTGCACTTATGCCTTCTAGCGGCAAAATTGTACATGGTAAAAAAAAACGAAATAAAGCATCATCATTCGCACATTTCAAGCTTCCAATTTAAAAAGAATTTTTCAAATCGGACTTATAATTGCAGAGTTATGGTGTCTACAGGCGGGCGGACGGACAAAACGATAACATAAGCACGATCGTTTTTTAGAAAAGACGTGCTAAAAAATCAGGCACACTGGTTCACTCGCGCAGGAAACAATTTGCAGTTTTCATTTTCATTACCGCGCCTTCATAATTTAACGATGCTGTATAACAGTATTTATGTAAAAAATATACAGAAAACACATACGAAGCATTCGTTATGTGGAAAGCACTTTTTTTTTTTTTTGCATTTTTTGAAGTAAACAATATACAAGAGTCAGCTATGTAACCAATAGGAAAAAATGAAATATGTAATTGCACGAACTATGTCGTAAGTTAAGTTATTTTTGTGCAAAACTAATGACTTATGATGTTCATCATTAAAAGTTGCAATTCTGAATTTGGGGTATAACATTATTTCTGCTTCCTTCAACCAATTTAAGTAGAAACTCTTTCTCCTAAGCGTTTCTCAGTAATGCGGGGTAAACCGTTTTGTAGTAAGTAGAGGAATATATGATTTTTTATGCACGGCCCCTTAATGAACGAATGCTTGAGTTTTCGCTTATATCTCAGCAAGGTTTTATGCTATCACGCTGTAAATTTGGATTTAAAGGTTTCAAAATATTTCGGATCACATGACCTATTTATCTGATATGGTCATAATTATTTTTTTTTTCTTGATCATGTTTCATAATTTATAATTCCCTTAATATACCAGTTCTGTTCTTGTATAGCGGCTCGTATTATCTGGGACTTTTTGTGTTTTACTGTTGCAACACCGAATTACTATATCTGTTCTCAATTAAATGATAAAAATCAAAAACAATTTTCACAGTTTAACATTAGCGGCATCTTTTTTCCGCAGCTCACTGTACACGTATTTATTGGTCGATTCGTATGAAATTTGGAATTTGCCGCCCCGGCGGCTCAGTGGTCTAAGCGATGGCCTCTGATCATTCGTCGTGAACGGGGTCCGGGTTCGAATCCCGGTGAGGCATGGATGTTGTGTTTGTCTTACGGCACTGGCTCTCTCCCTTCCCTGGAACCAGTGGCGCTAAATTAGGGACGGGCGACTGCTTATAGCCCATTGAGTTGCTCACGGTGGTCGTTAAACCTCCAACCAAAAAAAAAAAAAATTGGAAATTAAGGGTTTTATTATGTGCCGAATAGAATGCGCGTAAAATAACATACATCTTATATGGAAAAATTCGGAGATAGCGAGCTAATTAACATGTATCTTCACATCGCATGATAGTTCCCTTCAAGTACTTTCCAACGGTACCTTTCTTGTTTTCATGCGACAAACGGTTCAAAAGAAGGTCAGGAGGTTGGTTCGGTTTTTTTTTTTTTTTTGAGATCTGTACAAGCTGTTCGGGAAAGTAGTTATGTTCCATTTAGTGAAAACATCTTTAAGCAAAAATAAAGGCTAAATACAAGTATAAGTCACAGCTTCTAATAGATGTATCATGCCTTTCATATACACCGAAGACCAGCGTGCCTTTATGCGAATCAAAGCAAGTGCAGGTAAACGACGGCGCGTGTGAAAGTCATGAAACTGTATAAATAACACCAAATACTGAGCACTATTAATCAGTGTTATATTAATCAGAGTCTGACAAAAGCCAAATTGTAATGGCCAGACGACTAGGTTAAAACATTTCTGAGATGGCAAGGCTTGTGGGGTGCACACGGGCAGCCATGCTTAGTACTTTCAAAAAGTGGTCCGACGAGGGAAAAAATACGAACCTCCGGCATGGTGTGGGCCGACCACGGCTCGTCAATGCTAAAGGTGAGGCTATACCGAGCGGTATGAACCAACAGAAATGGTACTGTGGCGCAACTCGCCGGTAATTTAAATGCTGGTGACGGGAGTAATGTGTCATAATACACAATACACTGAACTCTGCTACAAAATGGGGCTGCGTACGCACAGGCCACTGCGACTGCCAATACTAACCTCGGTTTACCGTCGAAAGTGCCTACAATGGGTTACGCGAACATCAAAACTGTACCTTGAATGATTGGAAGAAAGTCTTCTGGTGCAGTGAATATTGTTTCGTGTTGCACCATGTGGACGGCCGGGTACGTGTGCGTTGTTTGCTTGGGAAAGTGTTGGCATTAAGATGCATCATAGGACGAAAATAAAAAGGTGGAAAAAGTATAATGCCTTTGGCCATGTTCTGCTGGACAACCCTGGGCCCAGTCATTCCTGTGCAAGAAACTATGATGTCTACCATCTAACTAAATATCATCGCAGACTAGGTACATTCTTTCATGGCAACGGTATTTCCCTCTAGTAGGGCCTTCCTTCAGAAAGATAATGCGCCCTGCCACAATGCCCTGTCTGTTCGCGGAGCATGAGGAAGATCTCTAGGTATTGCCCTTACTCTAAATTCCCCAGACATCAATCCAATCGAGGATCTGAGGTTTGTGTTGGAACAGGAAATCTGATCTGAGGGCAGCTCAACTACGCTTACAAGAGTTAAGGGATCAGCTTCTAACGTGTTGGTACTAGATAACACAAGGCACTTTTAGAAACCTTGCAGTGTCCATGGCTCGCCGGGGTAAGAGCTATTTTATCGGCACATGGAAGGTCATTATCATATCCGGCAGGTAATCATAATGTTTTGGCTTTTCTGTGCATATGCTAAGTGTTTGTCTAATAAATACTGTTTGAAAGTCATTCTGACTTTATGAAAGACTTAGTGTAGGTCTGTAAGGACATCCTCACCACAATGAATAACCAATCACTGATTCTGAGAGACGTAAATCCTTGCCTGAATTAAGCCCCGCCATCACAGTAGCCAGGTAGAAGTGTGATCTCACCTGAAAGGACAGAATTATAAATGGAAGGATAAGGGCACCCACCGGGTTTCAAAGAAGGCCCAAGGCAGAAGACTGCGCTGGTACGGTCATGTTTTGAGAAGGGGCAAGGAATGCGTGGAGAGCTTAGTTATGGAAACTGAGTCATTGGAAAGCCAAACTGAGTAAGTCCTAAGGATCAGATGGAAGGACTGTGTCAACAACGACTTTAAGCAGAAGAAATTGAAGGGTGATTGGATGCAAGGCAGAAATAGAGTGGAGAAAAAGGATTGGTAGCAGTGGCCCCACCTAGAAATGGGACTAATTGGCGAAAAATAAGATGGTGATTGCGTAACAAGTATGTTTCAAAAAGTCATTCTTATTAAAGAGCAGAATCTTTCGTAAATTCAAAGGAAATATTGCTGTTATACAATACATATGCTTGGAGCATTTTTATTGTGGAAGGTTTCAAAAGTGATGAGTACCTCATCTTTCGGGTTTTATTTATGAACGATTGACGGAACTGTATGAACATAACTTAATCACAAAATCCTTCCTTGAAACGATATTCATCACACAAGATTGCTTTAAAATGTGACTTATCTAAAGTTTCTAAAAATTGAAAGAACTTGCATTTGTGAGCCAAAAGAATTTACCTAAGTTTAGACATAATGATCAGAACCACGTTACAGGATATTAACAGGTTTAGACGAAACATAACTCCACTAAAGTAATTTATCCTACATGATGGAATTTCCATATTTCGTAGGTTGGAAGAATTGCGATTGGATGTTCAATATTAGTTCCACTGTGTAACGTACCAGGAGATGTGACGTACCTGCCAGAAGGACGCACACGACATAAAGGCAGATAGGAATCAGAATAAAACGTCCGCGTAGCTTAATTGGTAGAGCAACTTGTTCCGGAATAAGCGTACTCGGGTTCGAATCCGGGCGCGGATAGAAATGACGGAGAAATTCACTTCATTATAATGGCGCCCGAACTATCCGGATGACCCGACCGTTCAAAATCTCGCATTGGTGTGATGTTATTTCCACACCGCGAGATAGGAAAAATATGAGCAGCACTTCGAAAGAAAAAAAGAAAAATAAGGGGGAGATGATGTAACGTACCAGGAGATGTGACGTACCTGCCAGAAGGACGCACACGACATAAAGGCAGATAGGAATCAGAATAAAACGTCCGCGTAGCTTAATTGGTAGAGCAACTTGTTCCGGAATAAGCGTACTCGGGTTCGACTCCGGGCGCGGATAGAAATGACGGAGAAATTCACTTCGTTATAACTGTTCCTATATTTTGTCTTAGTTCTGCTAGTTACAACATTTACTGCAAGTTCTAAACTCGCAAAATAAAATTTCAAATTTGCATTAAAATATAACTTTTAGACAAATCCTTTTAGAACATACAATTGTAAGAACATACTAGAAGAAAACTTTTTTTATAATCCAAATTTTATTTATAAACGCTTTCTTTTGCGAATTCTCATTTTTCTAAAATCGTTTTCAAGTGGAAAGAAAAAAATATCAACATCATACTTATCAATTCAACGACCGAAAATAAGTTCTGGAAGATTTTTTCTGACTCTCACTACTGAGGTTGCACTGAAAATCGCCAGTAAAAACAAGAAAGGAAATTTTTGTTCTGAAGAGAATATTCTGCCTTCTTTAAAATTCTATATTCTTATAATTTCGCATTAACCGTAGTTCACTTAGTTTAGTTGCCTTAGGCAGTTTACTGAGTAAAAAAAACTTTGCCTTGCTAAATTTTCAGTTCATGCATGGTCTTGTACATTTCTAATGAGGTTTCCCGTAAACATAGTTTTTTGGTTAAACTCTTTGAAACAGTTGGTTGTGTTAATTTTGAGGCAGTAACGAAGAAACCCTGAGATGTTTGTAAGAAAATAAATTATTTTAAGAACTACGGTAACAAGGCCACGTATCATACGACGAAATGCTTATATGGAACGTTTCCCAACACTAAATCGGCAGGATTTTAAAAATTTAGTTTATCTTCCTGATAATATCTTGGTATCTAAGCATCGTTTTGAACAAGGGTTCACTTCATCCAAGGGTCATTTTATAAGTCTACAATTTAATTAGCCCGAATTAAAATATTTGTACTCTTAAGGCACAGCGACACAATTTATCAGTAATCGTGTTTTCTTTTAAGATCCTTGAATTATGTGGTGCCAGATCAAATCTAATAAAATTTGCTAAAATCCGCAAGGTGTAGCTCATTCAGTTAATTAACTTCATATTGGCTGAGATACTATAACGAAGTGTATTTCTCCGTCATTTTTATCCGCGCCGGGGTTCGAACCCGGGTCCACTCATTCCGGAATAAGTTGCTCTACCAATTAAGCTACGCGGGCATTTGTTCTGACTACTATCTGCCTTTATGTCATGTGCGTCCTTCTGGCAGGTACGTCACATCTCCTGGTACGTTACATCATCTCCCCCTTATTATTATTTTTTTTTTTTCGAAGTGCTGCTCTTTATTTTTCCTATCTCGCGGTGTGGAAATAACATCACACCATTGCGAGATTGTGAACGGTCGGGTCATCCGGATAGTTCGGGCGCCATTATAACGAAGTAAATTTCTCCGTCATTTCTGTCCACGCCAATATTCGAACCCGGATCCCCTCATTCCGGAATAAGTCACTCTACCAGTTGAGCTACGCGGACATTTTATTCTGATTCCTATTTGCCTTTATGTCATGTGCGTCCTTCTGGCAGGTACGTCACATCTCCTGGTACGTTACAATACTTTCAAGATTTTGAGATTCGTTCACTGTTTCTATGTTTTGCAGCATGAAGTCTCCACTGTTAGAGTTGAAAACAAATAGCCGCTTCTTATTTTTCTTTTCCAACTGATCCTGGGCATAGTGCTGTTTGACAGCTCGAGTCTTTTGTGCTAAAATATTCAGACGTTCACAAAATCGCTTCTATTGATGTAATGTTTTTTTTTTAATTTGTATCCTCTTAAAACATTACCTCTCGTACATCTGTGATACTTTCAACACTGGAGCTTAACGTTATGCTACTGATAACCAGCACAAAATCCTTAATTATACAATGAGCAATATTAGGCTTTCTAACGGCCAGAATGGAATAGTATTTTTACTTACAAGAATCGTCTTTATTATTCTTTGAAACACATCAGAACTACGCTTCAAAGAACTTAAACAGTATCAACAGCACTACACCACAAACAAATGCAACAAACTGAACTTCTCTAACGTCAGGTTCAAGGTGTCTCAATCCCAATATACCTTCATGGTATATAGTTTGAATACTGTATACTATATATCTGTCTTCAAACAAGCTATATAACAGTATAGTTTGTTTTGTATATGTATATAGCTTGTTTTGAAGATTCAGTGTACATAGCTTGTTTTGAAGATACAGTGTGCAACACAAAGCTGCACTAATCTATCCACACTTAATACTGCTAACTACACACATTATATACAAACGGTGAGTCGAAAGCTTTGCAAGATTTGGATCACTTTATGTCTTCATACGTGCCTTTACGACGAAAGCTGACTAGTGTTCAAAGTATAGGCCATCGTGTTGCACCGTCTTTAGCCATCTGTCTGCCAGTTTTTCGATTCCGCAGCGGTACCAGTTCTTGCCCTTCGAGGCGAATAACTCCTTCACCCCAGCTGCCACCTCCTGCTGGTTGTTGAAGTGCCGCTCGCGAAGGAAGTGGGCCATGGACCGGAACAAGTAATAATCCGACCGGGTAAGATCCGGACTATATGCTGGGTGTGGCATCAGTTCGATGCCCTCAAGTTCCTGTAGTTTTGCCCGGGTCGTTCGCACGGTATGAGGCCGAGCGTTGTCCTGCTGTAGGAGAGCGCGTTTTCTGTTCACCAGTGCCGAGTATTTCTCCTCCAAAACGGCATACATCCACTCCAGTTGTTCAGAATAGAGGTTGTCGTTGATGGTCGAACCGTCTGAAACAAATTCGTATTGAATTATCCCCTCGAAATTCCACCAGGCTTAAAGCATCACCTTGTGCTCGAAGGGCCCATGTTTGGCAACAGTTTCAGGGAAATGGCTCTGGCTCAACCACTGCCGTTGTGTGTTAGGATTACAGAAATAGATTTGCGTTTCATCACGCGTAACAATTCTCTTGATGAAACTTACATCACGCGGGTTTTCTAGGAGTTTCGTAAACATTTCCAATCGGCGGTTTGCTTCAGCTGGCGTCATTTCATGATGGACAATGCGGCATCTCTTGTAGACCTTGCCGAGGTTCTGAAGGAGGCGAACCACGGTGGTCTGTGATATGCCCAGCTCGCCTGGTAATTGAGTACTGGTTGTCGGATTTGCCTCTACGGCCTGGCGCACGGCCTCCAAATCCACCGTTCGCGGCCTACCTGACCATGGCTGATCGTCGAGGTTGCTGTCACCTGAGTTAAATTTCTTGAACCATCTCGTTGCCATGCTGTGGTCCACGGAACCCTCCCCCTTGACATACCAGCCGCAGCACATGCGTTTACGCAAATATTGAAAAACTTTCGTCTCACCCTCTGTTCATGGTTCTTATCTTGTCAAAACATATACACGTCATTCAGACCTAACCTCAAGAGTGCTGCCACGTAACATTCAGTGAGTGAGAAAATACAACGATAAGGTTGAAACGCTTAAAAGAGCGAACTCAAAATTGACATAAGGAGAGAAACTAGAAATGAAAGTTAAATTAGAATATACGTCATATTTGAAGATTCAACCTAATAAAGCGTTCGGAAATGGACACCTATTTTCCAGCAGTCCACTGTAGGAATATATGGAAAAGAAGAAATTATTACGAATTATATATTTTTTATTCGTTCCAGAATCTTCGGTTTCTACAAGAAAACATAGAATACGAAGACTACTATATACTGAATTCAAAGTGACTTAAATTATTTTTTTTGCTATTTTAAGGGCTTAACGATTACCATCAGGACAATTAATGGAGTTGCACATATCTAATCTAAGGAAGGGTAGACCCACAGCCAGTAGGGCAAACCCGAATTCGAACCAGATTATCCTTGTTTGTTAACAGGTAGACAAATATGGTGGTATAAAAAAAAAGAAAATTAACCACACATTCAGAGCAGAACTCTCGGATTCCGTAGATTTGATTATTCGCATACTCTATTTGGTGTTATGCATATTAAAATTAATCAGAGAAGATTAATTTTATGCGCAAAGTGAACAACACCAGCTCACCGTTGTTGTTTACTTTTGGTTGTTAAAACACGCGGGAATTTCTGAATCTTTAATAAGCAGTATTTGCAACAGGAATTTATAAATTCAAAGCATACTTCTGAGTTTTAACGAATAGTCAGGGATATAATTCTCGTTGTTTTCTGTTATCCAAATACACAGCATTAAAACCCTTCAAAAAACAGAATTTTGCTCTTTTGTGTTTTTCAGGTGTAATCACTCCAACGATTCGTGTAACAAAAATAAATATCCAACGATTCGTGTAACAAAATAAATATAAATATATACGATGCGTGCCACATGCGCGCCCGCATGTGGCACGCATCGTGCAACAATTCTTCACGGCCCACCAGGTGTCACTGCTGCCGTGGTTTGCCTGTTCTTCCGATATGTCGCCCATCGAACACGTCTGGTCGCTGATCGGCAACCGAGTGGCATGGCAAGCACCACCCGCGGCTACGCCTGATGATCTGTGGCAACGTGTGGAAGCAGCCTGGACCGACATACCCCAAGCCCACATCCAAAGCCTCCTTCGTTCAATGCCACGGCGTGTAGCGGCCGTTACTGCCAGCCATGGGGGCCACACATAGTCTGCGTGTTCCGCAAGTCGCACGGGCCTCTAAGCTTAATCGTTTCATCTGTGTATCTGTTGTTATGTGTCCAGTAAATCTGGCTTTGCTATCTCGTGTCCTTCTTCGTGTTGCATTTTGGGTGGGCAGCAGTATAGTTTGAAAAATGGATGATAGTGGGTGCCAGACTAATCTGTCAGTGTGTCGCGGAGATGGTACAGGAATTGTAGAATCCCTGTTATACAGTATTAAGTGTGTATCGAGAATACGCCATTGCCGGAATTATGTCGCACCGTGGACAGCGCTGTGACGACTGTCTCGTTTAGTTGCAACAAACTGAAGAGCGGCAGTGGCACTAATCACCACCCACTTTAACTAGGAAAGTACCAGGAATGACGTTTCCAGCATCAGGCGATGATCAGCAGCAATAGGCTACGGGAGCAGCCTATTCACCAGAGTCCCAGTGCTAACGCTACATCACGGAACTGTATGTCTCAACTGGGAGAAAGAACATTGGCACTGGACGTTAGATGACTGGAGATGGATCTGCCGGTCCAATTAGTCCCATTTGCAGTTATTTCGTGCAAACGGGAGAATGCAGATCTCGCGGAAACCACAAGAAGCAATGGACGCGTCGGGTCAACAAGGAACTACTCAGGCTGATGGAAGCTCGGCTATCGTCAGGGGTATGATAAACTGGCATACGGTGGGACCTCTTGTAAATCTAGATACAACTCTGAACGGTCCATGCTACGTGTTCATCATTGCACATCATCTGCATCCCTTCGTTGTTATCATGCACCCACAGGACAATGGACTCTTCCAGAAGGACAATGCGCCTCCCCACAGAACCGTGATGGCTAGAACAAGGCTAAAAAGGATTTCGCAAAAGATCCTACTGACTCAACATTAATGCCCTTCCCGTTCACCTGACATTAACCTTGTGGAAAATGTTTGGTTTTTGGGGTGCTGTGGAAAGGTCTGTTCGCGCGCGCGAGCTTCGTAACCTCCATCCAGGAATGCGTCGGAATTATGGACAGCGGCGCAGCAAGCATGGTTGGAGATACCTGCAGAACGTTTACGTGACCTAGCGGATTCATTTCTGACCCATGTGATTGCTCTTATCCAAGTGAAATGTGGACCTACCAGTTACTAGGTAGGTTTTAATTCACTCAGTGTATGTCTCCACTATATCCGCATTTTCTCATTCAATGAACTCTACATATTTCCTTCTGACTCAACATCAGCGTTGCCAAAATGTACAAGTTGTTCGGGGAAGTAATGTGCCGTTCAGTAGAAAAATCTTTAACCGAGAAGCAACGAAATTTGCATAAGAAAGCAAATTCCAGGAGAAGGTTAAATAGGGGTATACATCACAGATGTTCTCAAGCAGTGAGGTTTGAAATGTGGTGGAGCCATATCATGCATGATCCACATGCGACTACGCAAATGTAAACGTCTTCCAGTAATACAGGGAGATGTTCGCTTAGTAACGTGAATTGAAAAAAAAATAACAAAGAGACAACTCAGTTACACCTATCTTCCGAATAACTTCCGATTTTCTTCATGTGTCATCAACTTACGCAAGAGTGGTGAGATTTCTCCAATCTTTGCATACACTCTTGTGTCGGCAGATATGGAAATGCATCGAATTTACCTAGCAACATACCTTTCCGCAGGTTCTTTATGGCCACTCACAAAATTTGCTGTAACGCGGACTCAAAGCATTTCTGGCCAAGTGTTCATAGAAACATTTTTCATCATACGTGTAGTGGAACACTATCCAAAGTTTGACTAAACTCGTCTCTGTTGAATCTCAGTCTCAATCGTTCTTAAATATTTTAACAGTATTGAAATTCTTTGGTTTTAATGAACTTATAAACAATAGTGGACAAGCAGAAATAAACAGAACGTAGATGGAAATGAAAGTGGCAACGAAATTGAATGAGCTTTTCAAGGTTGAAAACCTGACAATGAGTCAAATGTGAGAAAATGTAAGCGAAGTTCGTTAAGATAGGTGGTTGTGCTGAGTACGATATGCAATGTGTTAGGTAAAGAGCAGTAAGAGAAGATTAAAGGGATGAGAATTGTGCGATTAGAACTTCGTGGAAGATGTTCGTCACAGCGAGGTATAATTGTTTAGAAATAGCGAGCAAATACTTCAAATTGCTGGATTTATTAGTATTTGTGACTTATCTTCAACACGTCGTCTTGATGTGCCATATATGATGACAATAAACGGACTGTGAATAGGTAATACCTCTGCTGAATTCTTTACCCTGGTTTCTTTAAGGTGTTAATTTAGACATTGTACAAATTCTAATTAAGTTCTCAGCTTTTACGAGCAAAGATACGAGTTTAAAAATTAGGATTAAAGCAATAGACTTAGTTCATCAAGTAACCTTAAACTTTGAAATCAACATTTCTACAGTCATTAAACCCTGATTATTTTGTAGTAGGCAAAATACTCGTAGTAGCAAATTTTTTTCTAAAATTTCAATAGATTTACTATGTACTAAATCTCATTTAACGAAGTAAATCCATACTAAATACAAATTAAAATAGCGTTCTGGCTTTTGCTCTACAATTTATGAAATGTGTTTGCTTCATACATCGTTTGCAGTTCTTCTTATGCCGATAACTTGCTTTTATTTGGTTGTAAGACGTTAAGATATTCATGTATTCAATTTTAGGGGAAAGGAATCAATCACTGATATTGGAATAATCCCTTTACGTTTTTCATCCGTTAACGATAAAGGAGCGGAAAGACGATAGTTTCAAATAAATCACGAATTTCAAATAATGCTGCTTGGGATCAAAGTTTTCAACGGACTCTCAACTATTCTTTTCTTCGTTTAAAGTCATTAAAGATCTTTAATCAAACCCTTTTATCATAGTCTTGACAGCTTAGAGTAGAAGTGCATATACTTGAGTTCTTTACGCTGCGGTTTGTTTCTGTTTGAGATAATGTCAGACTTAATCTACCAATTAAAAAGAAGGTATTTCCAACAATCTGGATGTCTGCCAATAGAGTCCGAGTTTTGAATGCGCTATTCATTACACAATATTAATGACTGCCATTTACATTAAAGACTAGAACAAGTTATGAAAAATCATAGTGCTGTGTCAAAAAGCGATTCAGGACCTCTTTAAAATCTACTTTCGCATTTGACGAAGTAACCGGAGTAGTAAATGATGGTCCCAGTGCAAAGCATTATTACCTCATCAGTACCTTATTTTGTTCTGCTTTCGTTCTTGGGAAGTCGTGTGAAAAACTGATGGCATTTAGTTAAAGGGACTGAAGTTCTTTCGGAAATTCGTTTTCGCGTTGTAGAAGAAAAAAGTAAGGGGAAGTTTTGAATTTTGGCATAGAAGCAAAATACGAAAGCAATGGACTAAAATAATAATAATATTAAGATGCATCAATGCACACTTATCCACTTCTTATGTATGGATGACCTTAAGTTATATGCCAACAGCAAAAAGCAACTCGACAATTTAATAAAAATAAACCAAATTTGCAGTAATGATTTAAGTATAGAATTTGGCCACAAGAAATGCGCGATACTAAATATCGAGAAAGGTAAACTGCTTAAAATTCCGTCCTCAGAGAAACAATTTATTTACATCCTCTAAGGTGTTCAAAATTAAGTGTAGGAATTGAGAAAAATAGAATGTTACATCAGAGAACTTTTGAAAAGGAATTTACAACAAACTACACCAGTTACCTTAAAACTTCTGTCTAGACAATATTATCATACTCTTTTGGGATCCTTAAATGGACCAATATACTGATGTACAAGAACGTGATCGACTCACAAAAAACCTCTTAATCCAAAAAAATATCCAAATTTATCAGTTCAAAGACTGTGCTTGAAAACAGTATTTTAGAGTTTTGGAGGAAGGAAGAAAAATAACTCAAACAGTAATTCATAGGGAAAAAAACTGACGAAAGCTTTACCGCACCGAATCTGAACATTGCTCAGTTCCTTCAAATTGAGAACAATCCATATCCACTGAAGTGTTGGAAAAGCAAAACTCTACTTAGAAAATATCCAAACTCCTTATGTAGATCTGAAAAACAGACAAAACCTCCTCACTACAGTAGTCAACCCTATTCAAGAACCGAGGGGAGGGGTTCTTCATTCCTCTATTCAGTAACCAAGAACTACAACAAACATATAATGAAAGTCGTAGATGATGGCACCTGTGGAATGCGTGGAAAAGCCAATGAAACCATAGAGCACATTCTAGTTGGTTATTCTCTCCTGGCATCAAAAAAATACCTTAAGAGACACGCCCAAGTAGCTACGATCTTACATCTACAGCTTGGCGTTATATACGGCCACACACAAATTTCCACCTTATTACAAGTACCAACCAGTATCTGTTCTTGAAAATCAAAACTACATCATGAAATGGGACAAACCTATCATCACACACAAGACAATTGCTTACAATCAACTCGACATTGTAATACACTGGTGTGCAAAAATTAAGGACGAAGAGGAGAAATTAGCATAACAGCGGAACGAGCAGGCAGAACGGACCGAAAGACCACTCAGGAGATAGACTAGACTCCGGTACGGTAGAGCATGTGAATATATGCAGCATGACGTGGGGGAGGGGAGTGTCAGAAGGGTGTAAAGCACACGGGCGGTGTACGCTCAGCAATTCGGTGAAAGCTATTGCACGGTGTACATCGGTTTGAACGACGACGTAGAGTTGCTGCCACCGTGTGATATGGCCAACAGGCAATCCAGTAGACGACATCTGGATGACTTTACCCGAGGTCGGTCATCGGGAAGTTGGAAGAAGGTCGAAGTGTGACTAGTGTGGCCGAGGAGTTCGGGATCGCTCACATCATCGTTTCACGAGCTTGGAGAGCATTTCAAACGCGACAGGAACAGCTGTCCGAGAGTTTAGCAGTGGTTATCCACGAGCAACCACGGAGGCGGACGACCGGTATATTGTCCTACAGGCGAGAAGGGACAGACGGCAGACAGCGGGAGAAATCGCAAGGCACATGCAACAGACAACTGGACGTCCGTTATTGCGTTTTACCGTAGCCAGGAGGCTGCACAAAGGTGGTCTATTTGCACGACGACCAGTACGGTGTGTGTCATTAACGCCTGCTCATCGGAGACGGCGGATTCTGTGGGGCCAGGAACACAACAACTGGACACATCAGCAATGGGGTCGAGTTCTCTTTACGGATGAGAGCCGATTTAGTCTGACGAGCGATTCTGGACGTATACACATCTGGAGAGAGCAGGGAACACGCAATCACACCGCCAACATCATCGAAAGGGACCGGTTTGGAGGTAGCGGAGTTCTGGTTTGGGGTGGTATCATGCTTGGTAGCCGTACTGACCTCCACATCTTCCAAGGAGGTTCAGTCACTGGTGTCCGCTATTGTACCGAGGTTCTCCTGCCTCACGTGAGAATGTTTAGAGGTGCTGTGGGTCTTGAGTTCCTCTTCATGGACGACAATGCTACACCTCATCGTACAGTGGCTGTCGCAGAGCTGTTGGAGAGTGAAGATATTCAACACATGGATTGGCCCACAAGGTCCCGGACCTAAATCCAAACGAACACGTGTGGAACCTTCTCGCAAGACGCTTGGCAGCACGTCAGTAGCCGCCAGCAACGATTCCGCAGCTGCGATTGGCGCTACAACAGGAATGGGCCGCGATGCCTCAACAGCTCCTTGACAACCTCGTCCTCAGCATGGACAGACGTTGTAAATCCTGCAGCGGAGTCAGGGGTGATCATATCCCTTACTAAAGACTGGATTTTTCTTGGCAGCCGCCTGTTACATGAACGTTTCTGTCTTCTGACCAGTTTTGCTCGAAGCTACCTTTTCAATAAAGTGCCTTTGTATTCTTTGGATTCCTTGTTTGGACGGTTTTGCTCACTTCTCCCATATTATTACATCTTGGGGATCTCATGGTATGATTTGAGTCGATGTGGAGCACTTCTGCACGACGTTACATTCTAAAAATCGTCTCGTCCTTAATTTTTGCACGCCAGTGTAATTGTAGACAAAAAAGAAAAAAAAACCTGAAGAAGGCGTAACTAATAGATGTAGCGGTTCCGCTTACAAAACATGTTCAAAGAACAGTATCTGAGAAAAATTTCAAACTGCGAATGGAAATCCAAAGGACAAAGGATTTGGAAATAGAGCATAACACAGATAGTATCAATTGTCTTTTTTAGTTTTGATTTTTTTTATTGGAGGTTTAACGACCACCGTGGACAACTAAATGGGTTATAAGCAGTTGCCCGTGCCTAATTTAGAGTCACTGGTTCCAGGGAAGGGAGAGATCTGGTGCCGTAAGACAAACACAACATCCATACCTCGCCGGGATTCGAACCCGGACCCCTTCGGACGGATGATCAGAAGCTATCGCGTAGACCACGGCGCCACCGGGGCGGCGTGGTCTAAGCGATGTCCTTTCAGCAGCCGCCGTGGTACCAAATAGTTTTAAAAATATTGCGGAATAAGGATTAACACAGACAATTTCACCCATTCCAAAAGGCAGTCCTGGCCTCTGATCATTCGTCCGTAAGGGGTCCGGGTTCGAATCCCGGTCAGGCATGGATGTTTTGTTTGTCTTACGGCTCTGGCTCTCTCCCTTCCCTGGAACCAGTGACCCTAAATTAGGGACGGGCGACTGCTTATAGCCCATTGAGTTGCTCACGGTGGTCGTTAAACCTCCAACCAAAAAAAAAAAAAAAAAAAAAAAAAAAAAAAGGCAGTCATTCTGCAGACCTGCCACATCATTAGAAAATTCTTGAAGTTCCAGGTTTGAGATAAATATCTCGGCTATTTTTCTCCCGTCCCTGACTGGGAAACTTAATAAAAGAGACGAAATTAATTTTCTTTTATTTTAAATACACATGTTTCACCCATAATTTATGGAGGTGGATAAAACAGCAAAACTCCCTATCGTGACAAATACGTGACAAAATACCGAATGTAACATTCAAATCACATGCCCGTTTTCTTGTAATAATGGTTTAGTGACTTTGATTCGATCTTAATGAAGCTAATCGAACATGTAGTACATCTGAGAAAGGATTGACACTTTAACTCTAGAAGGCTTTAGCGATTGGGGGGGGTGTAGTTGAGTAATCCTGAGCCTTGTGCCTGTATAGAAGGCGAAAGTTTTGGGATCGATTCCGCGTGGCCACCCATAGAAATAGGGATTCCCCTTCCTCCAGTGCTTTCTCTGAACGCAACGCGAAAGCGTGAATGGGCCCAATTTTTCATAGCAATCGTTTCCGCTTTTACTAGTCAAATATTTCCTCTACGTCTTGACTAGCCTTCTTCCACAAACCTATTTCGCTGTGCTGTTTGTTTATCCTTAAGCCCTCTACATCTAGTTAGTAATGCCATACGAAGAAAAATTCTCTCCGGCCTGCTATTTTCCTTCTTTTCTCACCCCCTTCTGCGGACCATCCTTCTAAATTTTAATAAGTAGTGTCAAATAAACCTAAGAATATTACGTATTTTGTAACAACTCGTGGTGTAATTTTTAATGGTTGAAGGATCACATTGTTTCTGCGAGAGAAAGCTTGTTTTAACTCATATTTTAAGTATTTTAATTTTCAAATCGCGCGAATTCTCACTTAAAAGAACCACATCACGTTCAAACTGATAGTTGGTCAAATCCTTCCTTCCATTAATTTTCATGTCTTCCTTCTATCAACTGAGTTGCCGAAGTAGTTTTTCTCTAGTAGTTGTAAAACTTTTGAGAGATGTCCTTTTCTAATTACTTTGTATATAAGGAATTTATCACTATTTTTAGACAGTTTTACCATAGCAGTCATATGGGCATACTTATATATCCACCCACGTTCACCGGTAGAAAAAAATTGAACTTTAGGATTCACGGCTGTGGCAACAGTGCAGGAGCACTAATTACTCTCTTTGTAGCTATCACTAATGAACAGCGGTATATCGGGTGGAGAGTTGACAGATCACACAAACTGAAATGCACACTTGACACACGGTGAAACCTTTCATCAACCGTCTGAAAAATGTGCAGTCTGGGTTATCGTACTTTAGATGATATAGTAGTAGCTGAGAAACAGCGATCGTGTTTTCCGTCTTATTCTAGCGTGGAACTGTACCTGGGAGGAACAGAAGTACGCCAGAATCCACATTCTTTGTAGGCCATTTACGATGTGAAGAGCCAATCACTCTATGCCCGTCTCATTCTATCAGGTATACAATGACAGACTGTCCCTACCTAAGAATGGTGGACTTATCGTAATGGTAAGATATGCTGCAGAAAGAGAGAGAGAGAGAGAGAAAGAGCTGCATTGTTTTGCCCACAGTCCATGGGAAACCAGGACTGCATCGACAATATACACTGAAGAGCAATTGAATTAGAGATACCTGTCTAGTAACGTGTAGCATCACCTTTTGGCCTGATGACGGCGGTGATTCGTCTCGGCATGGACTCGACAAGACACCGGAAGCGTTGGAAAGCCATACGGATCCACGACCCCTGAACAAGCTCCCACAGTTCACGAGAAGATTTGATGGAGGGGGTCAGAACCTCGAACATCTCTTTCGATGGCATCCCAGATGTGCTCGATGGGATTGAGGTCAGGTGACCTAGCTGGCCAAGGAAGCGAGGTCACGTCGGTGGAGTGTTCATCCAACCATTCGGATACAATTCAGGAGCGATGGCACGGTGCATTTTCTTGTTGTAGGATGAGGTCCCCAGTGGGATGTTGAAGACGCACAAACGGGAGCAAATGGTCGTCCAGGATATCCCAGTAACGTTGACCTGTAAGGGACGATATCACACGTACCAGGGGTCTCTTTACAGTCCGTGTAAACAGTCCCCAGACGAGAATGCCAACCCCACCAGCTTGAAAAGTACCCCGCTGGCAAGAAGGATCCATCGCTTCATGTAGTTTCCGCCGTACTCGTATCCTGCCATACGCAAGTACCAACGTGAATCTCGAATCATCAGTCCAGGCAACATTTTCCCACATGTCTAGGATCCAGTGGCGATGTTCCCGCGCCCATGCTAATCTTTGCACCCTGTGATGTGCGGTCAGCAGCGGTACCCTCGTGGGACGATGACTTCTGTACCCCGTAGCGAGGAGATGGTTTTGGATGGTGTGGCTGCTTACACGTTTTTGTGCACCAGCGTTAAATTGCGGAGTGATTTCTTGCACTGTGGTCCGTCTATCCGCTGTTACAATGCGAGCTAGCCGACGATGACCCCGCTCATCCACACGCTGTTGTCCACAGCAGGTGGCCCTTGCAGGGATGGTTTTACCGATTCGATGTACTCACGGTGCACCCGTGACACAGTGTCTCGTGAAAATCCCAGTTCCTGCACGACTTCCGAGATGGAGTGACCCATTCGTCGGGCACCGACAATTTGCTTAGAGAGAGAACGATCAAATGCGCTTAGATCCTTCGTCTTACCCATACTGCGTCCGACTGTTAATGATTTCCATCGCATCACTCCTTATATTGTCGGATCGCTGCATACGTCATGTCGTTTCCGTTTACAGGGCCGCCCACAGCGCCACATTTGCATAACGCCAGCTGTCGCTAATTCAATTACTATTCAGTGTAGTATGATGGAACATCAGCAGCGCCTGCGTGCCCGTAAACAGAAAGTATCCGAAATCTTTGTTGTGAAAACTTATATAAAAGATCTAAGGAGATATAGTGTGTCACCATGTCCCGCATCATTTCGAATTTTTACATATAACGTATATCCTCGAACATTGGTGACACTATATGTTCGAAAGATCTACAATGCCCACATTGCAAAATGTCTTTCAATCATTGAACTGGGAGGGGGGGGGGAGAGGCAAAGAAGATAAAGTTTAGCATGCATAACTAACCCATTCATTCACTCACTCACGAACACTCTACCTCACTTATTCACTGACTGACACATAAACACTCGTTGGATTTTCGGTTCGTACTGAATTAAAATTACGAAATCCAGTGTATATTCCATGTACATACGATTGTAGATCAAAATGTCTTTACGGGCATTTTTTACTTACGAAAATACAAAGCGTAATACGATATCATTGTATCCATGTCGTTTAATTACTTTTCGTTTACTTCTATGCATAACGCATGAAATTTCTGATCACAGAGTTGGTGAGTTGTGAGTAAATCCAGCTGCTGATCCACCGAAGTGTCAATGCTGCGTTGTGCGTCCAGCGCGAGTTGCATGGTTTCGAAAGTATTGATCCACGACTTTATGGTGGCCAATGATGTCTGGTCTAGGAAGTTGCAGGGATCTTCCAGAACCTTGAAGGCGTCGGTGGACGCTGGGGCGAGCAGGAACGCTACGGTGGGTGCTCTGAAGGCACATTCTCATTGCTCATGTCTTTTGGTAGCTCTCTCCACCTGCTGGGAACTGGCTCATCTTCCTTCGGACTTGGTGGGATATTCTCCAATTCTTCTTTTTTCTTGTTGCTTTCGGTATTAACCAAACGTGAGTTTCTATTTCTTTCTTTTGTCTTTGGTGCTTCCGCCCTTTTTACGGGGCGGTGCAATTGTCTCTTTGCTTTCATTCATATCAAATGTTCACAGGGTTAAGAAAAAGCGCACTGCAAATTGCAGTAAAGTTATTAGGGACACCGTGATTGGTTTGGTACTCGCTTTGAATTGACTCTGTAGCGAAGGGCCCAATGGGAAAATTTCCCTGCTTGTATGAGGCATATATGTGTATACACATATATGCATCATACAAGTCTGAGTGTGTATACACAGTCGTATCAGAATAATATGACCACCCTCGGAATCACAGTATACGCGCCCATGCGGATCACATGAACGGAACACTGATGGACAACTGAAATATTAGACTGGACGCCAAAAGACAGAAAAAGACCCAGATGAGACCACCACGCGGGAGATTGGTCGATGAAATTCGAAAGCATACGGAAGTGACATGGAGGAGACTGACTCAAGACAGAGTATTATAGAAGAAACTAGGAGAGACCATCATACAGCAGTGGATTTATACTGGTTTAATGGTTGAAAATGAATGATATATGTACATGTACATCAAAAGATGCTCTCATCCAGTCTACACAATTGATAAAGCAATCACAAAGAAAAATAGCTACTTCCGACCATTGACAGCTGAAATTTGTGCTACGAAAAAGTCACGATCTATGCACAAAACAATTTTCATTAAGGAAGATATCCAAGGAAAAGGAATTTTTCAAACCGGATTCTTAGAAACAAAGATACGGTTAAAAGTATCATACAGTTAGCAATGAACACTTATACCCCGGAAAAGCTAAACAAAATTTTGAGGACAAAGTACACATGAAGGTTTTCCGCAGCAAGTGACGTCTGTCTGAAGAAGAATTGTTTTAGTTTGATTTTTAGAAGCGAAACTAACATGTCAAAAATGTGCACTTAAACCCCCTTATGGCGAAGTACATATTTTGTCACAACATATTGTAAAATGTGTGAAAAAATTTCAATCGGCGGTACTTCTAACTACCGCAAAAAGAAGTTTTGCAACCCGAATTTTGAAAGCAAGGATTCTGGGGAAAATGTAATATTTACTGAACACCCAAAACATTATGACCAGTGCGTCGTTATGCAACTAGTAGTAATTGCCAGTAAACGACGGCGCGTGTGAAGGTCATAAACTATATAAATAACTCCTGATACTGAGCTCTGTTAATCAGTGTCGTTTTTGTTTTTTAGAGGGGAAAAGCAGCGGTCTTAAGCGAGTTTGACAAAGGCCAAATTGTAATGACCAATTGACTGGATGTGAGCATTTCCCAGCCGGCAAGTTTTGTGGGGTGCTTACGGTAAGCCGTGGTTAGTACCTTCAAAAAGTAGTCCGAGTAGGTAAAAACAATGCAACGCCGGCGAGGTGTGGGACGACCACGGCTCATCGATGCTAAACGTCAGAAAAGGCTATCTAGTATGGTACGAGCCAACAGAAGAGATACTGTGTCGTAACTCTTGGTAATTTCAATGCTTGTGACGGAGTAATGTATCACAACACACAAACCCTGCACATCGAACCCTGGTGAAAATGGAGTTGCGTAACCGCAGGCCTCTCCAAGTATGCATGCTAACCTCAGTTTACCATCGAAAGAGCCTACAATTGTAACACGAGCATCAAAACTGGAACTTGAATGAGTGAAAGAAGGTCGTCTGGTCCGATGAATCTTGTTTCCTGTTGCGCCATGTAGACGGCCTGGAACGTGTGCACCGTTTACCTTAGAAGTGTTAAAACCAGGATGCATCGTGGCACGAAAACAAGCCGGTGGAGGAAATGTAATGCTTTGGGCATTGTTCTGTTGAGAAACTCAGGGTCCAGTTATTCATGTTCAGAAAACTATAATGTCTACCATCTACCTTAAAATTGGAGACCAGGTACATCTTTTCATGGCAATGGCATTCTCTTCTAGCAGTGTCTTCGTTCATAACGATAAAGCGCCATGCCACACTGCCCATATTGATCGAGAATGGCTCCAGAGCACGAGGAAGACTTCCAGGCATTGCCCTGGCCTCCAAATTCCCCAGACATCAATCCAATCGGGCATGATCTGCTGATAACGTGTTGGTACCAGATAGCACAAGACGCCGGGTTAGCGCTGTTTTGGTGGCACATGGAGAACCAACATAATATTAGGCCGATGGTCATGTTTTGGCTCTTTGATGTACACTGAAGAGTATTGAATTAGAGACAGCTGGTTTTATGCAAATGTGGCGCTGTGGGCGGCCCTGTAAACGGAAACGACATGACGTATGCAGCGATCCGACAATATAAAGAGTGATGCGACGGGAATCAGTAAGAGTCGGACGCAGTATGGGTAAGACTCTAAGCGCATTTCATCGTGGGCAAATTGTCGGGGCCCGACGAATGGGTCATTCCATCTCGGAAGTCACTGGGATTTTCACGAGACACTGTGTCACGGGTGCACCGTGAGTACATCGAATCCAGTAAAACCATCCCTGTAAGGGCCAACTGCCGTGGACAACAGCGTGTCGGTAAGCGGAGTCATCGTCAGCTAGCTCGCATTGTAACAGCTGATAGACGGACCACAGTGCAATAAATCACTCGGCAATTTAACGCTGGTGCATAAAAACGTGTAAGCAGCCACACCATCCAGAACCGTCTTCTCGCTATGGGGTACAGAAGCCATTGCCCCACTAGGGTACCGCTGCTGACCGCACATCAGAGGGTGCAAAATTAGCGTGGGCGCGGAAACATCGCCACTGGACCCTAGACATGTGAAAAAATGTTGCCTGGACTGATGAGTCGAGATTCACGTTGGTACATGCGGATGGCAGGATACGAGTACGGCGCAAACCACATGAAGCGATGGGTCATTCTTGTCAGCAGGGTACTCTTCAAGCTGGTGGGGGTGGCATTCTCGTCTGGGGACTGTTTACGTGGACTGAAATGGGACCCCTGGTACGTGTGACATCGTCCTTTACAGTTCAACGTTACTGGGATATCCTGGACGACCATTTGATCCTGTTTGTGCGTCTTTAACATCCCACTGGGGATCTCATTCTGCAATAAGACAATGCACCTTGCCATCGTTCCCGAATTGTATCCGAATGGTTGGATGAACACTCCACCGACGTGACCTCGCTTCCTTGGCCAGCTAGGTCATCTGACCTCAGTACATCTGTGATGCCATCGAAAGAGATGACCCCTCGATGAAATATTCGTGAAGTGTGGGAGCTTGTTCAGGGGTAGTGGATCCGTATGGCTTCCTAACGCTTCCGGTGTCTTGTCGAGTCCATGCCGAGACGAATCGCAGCCGTTATCAGGGCGAAAGGTGGTGCTACACGTTACTAGACAGGTATCTCTAATTCAATTGCTCTTCAGTGTATATGCACATCCTCTAGCGGTGACACCATGGATTATTTCAAATAGAAACTGTACGTGAAATGACGTTCGTTGTGAACGGTATCGCAAGGAAAAAAATTGGACCTTCTATTTTTGAAGCAATTGTTATCATTATGAACCAGGAGCATGATTCCCGTAGGTGTCTGTTGCCATTTTAACTATATTGTCCCACTGAAGTCTGTTCAACGCAGAGTGGTTCAGTTCGTGAAGAGTTCCACCGCACCAGTCTTTGATATCGTCAGCCCACACACGGTGAGGGCATCCTCTTGCATTTCTTCCGTTCATTAAGCCAAACACCGATGTCTTTATCTTTCTGTCACTTTTCATTCTGCAGATGTGTCCAGAAAGTCTTTGTTTTCTCTATATGATTTTTTGGGGCAGAATTTCTTTTAGTTGAATTCTTTTGTACACTTCTTCATTTTTTTTCTCGGGGTACATCCGACTCGTAAGAGTTTACGACAACACTTTCCTTCAAAAGCAAGTATCCTTCTCTCTGATTTCGTTGTCAATGTCAAAGTTTCGCATCCATATAGCATGCTGCTAAAGATGAATGTTTCGAGAATGCTTAACTTAGTTTTGAGGCTAATAGCTCTGCACTTCCAAATTTTACCCATGTCTTTTAACAGTGCTATAGTCTTTGGAATTCTAATTGAAATTTCTTTTAGAGTGAAATACATTTTGAATTTATTAATATGTGTATTTAAGCCCCATAGCGGCGAGATTATGCATTGGAAACGACCAAAATCTATGGATCGTTTATCTCTCAGTTTAGGCTTTTGATGGCCAAAATAAGTTTTCAAATCGGACTAATAATTGCTGAGATTATCGGACTAATAACTGGTCGACATAGCGGTACTATAAGCACGTACCTTTTTTCAAAAGACATGCTAAGAAGTGGTGTAACTGGTGCTTAATTTCTTTTCTATTCTTAGGCAGCACCAACTAAATTTACGTACCAGTTGAAAATACTAATACAATAACAGTATCTTTACATTTATGTACAGGTACAATAATTCCGGTTAGTTACGTTAGGTCAGCACTAATCGGGAGGAGAAATCCGGAAAATGTGTCTAGAAAATGCAGTGATGGCAAAGAAAATCGCAAACTCACCTGAAAAAATAAGTGGCGTGAATTAATGGAAAATATCTCCAAATAACGTGCAGCAAAGTTACCGGTAGGTCTGAGACTTTTGACGAGATTTTCTTTTTGAAAAGTTTCCGTTTCTGAATACGGAGACTTCTGTGTTTGATTGATTACCCGTTGTCACTAATTTCGTTTATTTAACAGAAATGCCGTTTCTTGCTGTTTCATTTTCATACGGAGATTTCCCAAGTTTTCCCAAACTATGTTTTTCAAATCTTCAGTCTCTATACTGAAGAAACGTTCACTTCTTACAGCCTTTTTAAGTAACTCAACCAGTCTGCAAGCAGATGTACGAGTTGTTTTGCAGGACCTTTTCCTGTCTTGACGAAGTTCCCAGGATGGGGCTCTATCCCGTGATGGTTTATGCGCGAATGTGGAGCACTGCTGACTGAGAGCGCAAGTCACTTCCTATCTGACTGACACTTCCTATCTTAGGAAAAAATGAAGGGAACTGGAGGCGCGCGAGGATGAAATGTTTTTCGCCATGAACGCGGATTAATTTGTCACTTTATGTTCTGCAAGAGCTTACTATTTTTCTGAATACGTTCATAATATTTTTTAGGAAGGAGGACTTATTACAAATTACATTTTGTATCATGATTTTTCTAAGCAACAGATTGTTTTGGAACTCGAGATATTGTTATGTGGCAGTGGCTTCCAATTATGTCGGCATTCACAATATATCACCATTCATGATGTGAATGAGCATTTATCATTCATATCATAATTTGTGATGCAAATGATGAGTGCAAAACTGTTGAATTGAAATTTAATAGTTTATGAAACATCAAGTATTTCCGAGAACTACACTTTTTACTGGTAATTTTCTGTTGTTTGAATACGAAAATAATGAAAACAGAATTTTTCGGTTAATATGCGAACAGAATCGCGAAAAGGTTCCCTGAATTTTCGGATAATAAGTCTTCAAAACAGCAATTTTCTATTGTGCACAGAAGAAAGATTGACTGGTGTATTTCTGCCAATTTACGCCTGAAAATTCAGATTTTCCCGTCATTTCACGGAAAACGTTGAATCAGCAATTTTTTTATTTAATTAACGAAAGAAATCACGGAAAATATGTCGTTAATTTCAGGAAACCTTTTCAGTGCTCTGTAGTGTTGGAGAATATTTATTACTCAGAAGCGTTTTCTATTCTGAGCAAGGCAAAAATTATTACTGCTGGGAATTGAAAATGAAAAATAAAATAAGTAGAAAACAATGCTTCCTTTGATATAAAAGCATCCTTCTTTACATGTTGAAAAGCTACACCAGTGTGGTGCTTTAATAATACGTTGGAAACTAATTTTAAGGCACAAAAGAAGATTTAGGAAAATGAAAACGAAATCTCCTGTTCTAAGAAATGAATTCTATTTCATTTTGTCTTTTCGTAATTCACTCTTACGTGTGGTGAACGGTAGGAAAGTCTGAAGAAAGCTTTGAACGGTTGCATTGAGCTTGTCTCGATGAAGAACACGATCAATGGTCTAATACGATTTCGTAACATTTTCAGAACTCTAATGAAATTTCAAAAACTGCTGCGTTCAGATTAAGATTAATCAACGGAATGCCCACTCAAAAGATGGATAAAGAATGCATACACGTTCAGCGGCGAATGTAAGCTTTATTGTTTCTCTCGATCCAATTCTCGAAAGCCCCGTATTGTTGATGGAGAAATGTTTTCTTGTCAAACTACTAGTGGAAACACACTCACTTTATATCAAAGAAAGTCAGTTAAATTTCCTTGTTATTCACTTTATCCCATTCCACTTTAAAGAACGGAATAATCACAGAAACTCACGCTAAATTTAGATCTGATTAATTAACGATAACTTAAAATTCGCGTATTCATCGCATTTGATTGATTAGTGTTTAAAACAAAGCACGATGTTTCAGTATTTAACTCGGTGCTTCAGGTAACATAAAGTAGTTCTCTTAAGTGGCGGGCCCCGGCCTGCAGATGAAGAATAAACTCAGTTTCATTTCTAACTAAAGAGAGAAGTAATCAAACCTGAAATGTTGCATCGCATTGTACACCGACAAATATTATATGGATATTCTCACGTAGTGTCAAGTACAATGGGAAAAGTAGTAAAAATAAAGAATTTTTTTATTGGGTTGAAGCATAAGTTCATGCCGCAGTTTTCACTGCACTACAGGAGTGTATTACATCAGAAGGAAAAGCGGAATCAATCAACTATGTATCCCTCCCCTCCATTGTTTACGATGTTGTCCCAACGCCCGGATAGGTCTGCATTGCTATTCTTGAAAAAACGTGCAGGTTTTGCTACGAAGAAATCATCAAGGAAATTCTGGAGATCAACATCTTTGTTGAACGTTCTGCCACGGAGTGCATTCGACAGAGATCGGAATAGGTGCTATTCTGAAGGGCAGAGACATCTGGGCAATAGACCGGATATGGATGGATCCCCATGTCATACCCTGAATGGCCATTTTGGTCATGTTTGCACTGTGAGGGCGTGCATTATCATGTTGGAGAAGGACACCGTGGCGCGGATGTGGCCATTTCTGCTGAATTGCTCCCTCCATACGGCGGAGTTGCTCACAATAGAGTACAGCGTTGATGGTCCGATTCATCGGCAGCATTTTCCAGTGAATAATGCTTTCCATATACCACCAGACACACAACATGATTTTAGCAGGATAAAGGTCATGCTTTGGACGTGGTATGGGCGTCTTGTTTAGACTTGACCATTCCCTCCGACCCTGAAACTCACGTAGAGGCACCACTTTTCGTTTCCAGTAACAACACGTGACAGAAAGGATTTGTGTTGCTGAGAACATTAGCGATAACAGGAGAACAATGAACCACATATGGCAACACGCTGATTCTTCTTGTCCTCGGTGAGAGTGTGAGGCACCAAAGACCCCAATTTCTGGACCTTTCACATACGTTCCAGGTATCGCACTACTGTGGCCTGATCGCCGTTCATCTCAGGGGCTAATTCGCGTGTGGTTTGACGGGGATACAAGTGGATGAGATGATTCAAACGGTCCTCATCAAAGTGAGATGGATGACAGGAGCGTGGAGAGTCGTTGAGGAAGAGGAGCAGATGTCGGAGATCTCGATGACGGAGGTTGTAGCAGATCTCGTAGAGTAGCAGATGTCGGAAATGTTAATTCCTCTCTATACTTGACACTCCATACTTCCGGGCATGAAAACCAAAACACCATTAGCCACAATCGCACAGTACAATAGAACTAAGAAGTTAGATACACGATACTACTGCCTACATTTTGATATACAACTGGTTATCTGCATGTTAAGAGCGATTTTTATTTTTGAAAGATCATTTCGATATTGATTGCTGATAAACATATCTTATTGTATTACAACTTGTTAATACTGGACAATGAACTTTTCTGATTTCCGAATAAAGGAGGTTGAAACCTGAAAGAAGAATTCGTTACTGAATTTTGGCCGTACAATTGAAGTGCCATATATTTTTAGTTAAGGTTTTCAACTGCTGCAAATGACTCACAAGTAATCCGGGTTCAACTAAAAGCTAAGCTTTAAGAATTTTCTAGTGAAGTTAATTCAAGCTGAAGTTGAAACTTAAAGTTAACGTAACGTAAAAGTTCAAATCTACATTCTAAGTAAACGTATTATATTGTAACCCGAATAAATTCAGTTTATTCACCGAAATTGGGCTTTTTCTCCTGTCTTAACTAAATTCAGAGATCAGTCGCCCGTCCCTAATTTAGCGCCACTGGTTCCCGGAAAGGGAGAGAGAGCCAGTGCCGTAAGACAAACACAACATCCATCCTTTACAGAGATTCGAACCTGGACCCATCTCGGACGAATGATCAGAAGCCATCGTTAAGACACTTGCGCTACCGGGGCGGCCTACAGGCGATGTTCACGCATTTTTAGAGCGTTTTTGAGAAGAAATTGCAGAAAATAAAAAGTGGCGCAGTTTTCTAGGCGCTGGCTTGTGACAGTTCGTCCAAGTGGGTCTGGGTTCGAATCCCGGCGGAACATGGATGTTGTGTTTGTCTTACGACTCTCGCCATTCCCTGGAACCAGTGACACTAAATTATGGTCGGGCCACTGCTAATAACCCACTAAATTGCTCACGGAGGTCGTTAAACCATCAATAAAAGAAAAAAATGTTCAAAGAATTGGAACTGGCAATAGCGTGTTAGATGAACACGAAAGGTACATCTGATGCTGTTAAATATCGTCTGCTAAAAAACTGGTGCACGTAAACAAGCTGTGAATAGAAGGTTATGGTTTTGCTCTTTACGAAGAGAAATATTTGTATTCTGTAATTAAAAAACGCTGTGAAAATCATGTGATTAGCATTTTTAAATGTAAAATAAGCAACATCAAACAGAGGTCATCGCTCTTTCCACGTTCATAAATGAGTCACGGAAAAATTCTAATTGGCCGCCACCGGGAATCGAACCCAGGGTCTTCCAGTTACGCGCCGGATATGCTTCCACTGCACCACAGCGACCTCGAATTCCTGCAGACTCACATACACTAACTGCCAAGCCAATTCGGCAGGTTGCTTCTTGGAGCCCCGCACAATGCTGGGGATTCATCAAAGATGGTAAGCAGCAACTGAACAAATAATTAGAAGGCGAATGAATAATTAATACAGACATTTGACGTGGACTAGGAACATCAAACACAGGTCATCGCTCTTTTCACGTTTATAAGTAAGTCACGGAAAAATTCTCATTGGCCGCCACCGGGAATCGAACCCCATATTCAACTGGAAGACCCTGGGTTCGATTCCCGGTGGCAGCCAATGAGAATTTTTCCCTGACTTATTTATAAACGTGGAAAGAGCGGTGGCCTGTGTTTGATGTTCCAAGTCCACGTCAAATGTCTGTATTAAGTAAAATAAGCAATATTATGAATAACAAAGGGAAAAATCGTCAAGCATGGCTTTTAACAAGTCAGTAAAATCATGCAATGCATTGATTATGATACGCTTTCCAACATACCAGATTCATTACTCAAGTTATTACTCAAGTTATGAGGATAGTGGCTGTGGAATAAATCTCGCTCCTGTGCCCTGACCTTTGACCCCATTTCGACGATATTCAACAGAACAGATTCAGTATACCTCCGGAACAACATACTAAAGTTTTGTCGCAATAGAAGCATTTTTACATAAGTCATGACCCATATGTGCAATGGAATTGATCCGGCTCCTATGTCCTGAACGTTGACCCGATTTTGCCCATTTTCAATAGAGGTCATCTCCAGGTAGTCCCCTACATTATACTAAAATGCCATTGAAATCGAACCATTTTTACGCAAGTTACGAAGCAAAAGAGCAATGGAATAGATCCCGCTCCTATGTCCTGATCTTTGACCAAATTTCACCCATTTTCAATAGAGTTCATCCCCAGGTGGTTCCCTACCACATACTAAAATTTCATCGAAATCGAACCATTTTTCCTTGAGTTATCGTGCTGACAGACGGACGGACAGATAGACGGACAAAGCTGGAGTATATACGCTTCTGAACTACGATTGGAAAGCGTGAAAAAGAATACCTAACAGATATCTGAAGAAGGTACGCAGTTTTACGACCACTTCGAAAGTATGATCTCTGGTCCTAAAAGAAAATCCTGTTACACAAAGAGTAATCGCTAAGTCGTTAAAATCCCTGTATCAGCTATAAATAAGGTAATAAAGAAAGATTTGAATCCGAAAAGCCCCCTCAAAAAAAATGTAATGTTTACCGCCTTTTGCCAAGGCACGTGCGCAAAATACGGTGTAAACTTCTTTATGAAAATCACTTAGCCGGGGACAGATGAAAATTTATTGTGACTGTTGATGAAGCATAGATCCACGTAAAGGACTGTAACAAGAAAAGGTCGATTTGCTATCGCAAAAGGGCAAAAGACTTACAAACTAGGTTCCAAGAATCCAAAGAAAGTCTCAGTAAAGGATTCATGATTATTGATGGTTTCTCGTGCAATGGGAAATTAAAATTAAGAAAAGCTCAAAAGAATCTTAAAATCAATTCTACATATTACCAAAATAATGTTTTAACTCCTGTATTTAAAGAGGAAATACCATTTCGTATTCCACAGAGCCTTCAAAAAGTAGAACTCCATCAGGATAAGGCTACCAGCCATAGATCTAAATCTACCACCATATTTCTTGATACCCGTCTCTTTTTTTCAAGTCTATACCTTTTTGCACATATTCCTTCAAAGTACTCTGATGTGTCACGAATGGACTATCGTGACTTCGCACTGCTAAAAAGAGCGCTTTCTAAACGCAGACCTAAACCAATGATTGGACTATGGAAAGCAGTGGAAGAGGAGTGGAATAAAATACCACTACCAATTTTAAGAAATGCCCTGTCATCTTGGAAATCTAGATGCAGGTTCATTCCAGAGAAAGGGCTATCTTTTGTTTTAGTACCCCAATTCTTGACCGCGTACCACAGATAGAACATTTAAGAAATAATTTTATTTTAAATATTAATTATATTGCTGGAAAATCGTTCTAAAAATGTGTGAATATTCTCGGTATAATAATAAGATTATAGTGTGTCTCTCTCTGTCTGTCAGACACCTACAGAGGAAACTACCAAACACAGAGGTTTGAAATTTGGCACAAACCTGCGGAGGCATATGAGTGCATGCACCACGGGGCTCTTTTCTTAAAATTAAAATTCGGAAAAGTTGTAATTACATAAATTTATTTGTAAAGCTTTTCATCATTGGTAAAGAAGCCATTGCTCAAATTTAATCTTGCAGTTTGTTGTGCCATCAGTACACGCAACTCTATTTCTTTTCAGTTCTGTGCAACATTATTTTATTCCAGTGTTGCGCAACAATATTTCATTTGATTTTGTATAAACACAACAATATTTCATTGCACTGTTGTGTAAACTACGAGAATCTCACGTCAAACGTTACGAAAGGCGCAATATTAATAAGCTGTGCCAAATGAGCTGCATTCTCGAAGTTTTGTGTTTATCCTTCCGCCGCAGTTGCCAGTGGCTTTGATTACGTTTCAGACCGCGGCTCTCCGTGTGTTACTACGCGCTATAAATAGTTTCACAATAAGTTCGGGAAGAAATATATTTCTGTGAAATGCAAATTGAAGAGAAGAAATGAAATGGAGAAATGCGAAAAAAATGTGAATTTTCCGGTATATCCATTGTTTTAAAGCTTAACATTGCTATTCTTCTATTCGCGCACTCTCCAACCTCATCTTGACTATTTATTTCACCATAACTTAATCTAGATTCTTGAAAATCAGTTGTGTTCCACTGTCACACCTACAGTGTAGGCGCAGTGGTCCGAGCCCTGGCTTCTGACCATTCAACCGAGATGGGTCCGGGTACAAATCCTTGTTAAGCATGGGTGTTGTTAGGCACTGGCTGTCTCCCTTCCCTGGTACCAGTGATCTTCAATTAGGATCCGGCGACTGCTTGTATCTCATCGAGTTGCTCACGGCGGCCGTTAAACCTCCAAACAAAAGAAGAAGCACCTGCATTGGAACACGACTGACTGCTAAAAAGCTCATGTCAAATGTTATCGAAGATACCATCATGACTGGATATGCTCCCTGAAGACCACGTTTTTATTCCACGCATTCAGTCGTCCCGTCTGAGCTTCCATTTCAGTTTAAACGCCTGCAATTTCCTGTTAGTCTCAGTTTCGACATGAGTATCAACAAGGCACAAGGTCCAATCGTTAAGAGTTGGACTCAATCAGAAAAACCCACGTTTTTCCAAAGATTAGCTCTCTGTTGGCTACTTCAAAGTTAGCAAAAATATAAACTACTTCTTCTTGGTTACAAATTGAAGAACGCTCAACTTCGCTGTCTCAGAGGCTCTTCGAGGATAGACTCACTTGCGCTTCCGAAGAACTGTAGATTACACTGACCAAACACAGTAGAAAAACGTAGATGTTTCAAATGTTTCAAATCTCGTATATTCACAGTCAGAACTGTTGGTTTCAGATAATTGTAACGACTCTAGTATAGATGTTCTTTCTTTTTTAAACTCTTTCGATTATTGGAACATATTTCAATTAAATATTTTCAGGCAATATAACCTATTCATAATTTCAGAAAAAGTCGGAAAAAGTTGGCCCGGAAGCTGATTGATGTATTTTCGTTCAACCCGAGCAATGCCGGTTCCCTTTGCTAGTTTCATAAATATAGAATAATAATCTGTAGCACTTGATTTCAAGTTCTGCTTGGATTCATCACGGTATTTCGGGAAACTACAATTTCAAACGCTGTTGTATTCCAAATTTCTTTGTATTGGAGTGATAACATGATAGCTTTTCTTAAATATTGTGTATCAGTACATGTCGTAATTCAGTTTCCTGTTACATGATTTTGTTGTAGAATTACACATATATGACGTAGAAGTCATTTCGTACTTCTACGTTATTTAAAAAAACCATAACCATAAGATGAAATAGTTCCTAAATTAAACCTTAACGGCCAGACGAAACATGTAAACAACAGAAGTCAAAGTTACGGAAAAGATGCTTTGTTCAAGGATGTAGCCAACACATCGTAACATAGCATAGCATATTGCATTAAACTCTCCACACACCACACAGCTCTTAACACAACGCTCTACAACACAACGCTCTACAACACAACGCTCAACTTGCAACACTTCTCCAAGCAACGCTCTCTTTAACAACGCTCGCTTTACAACGCTCGCCAAGCAACAGTTTAGTCGTCGTTTTTATCTCTCGTTCTTATCTTATATCAGGCATACGTCCCGTTCATTCAACCTCAATTATGTTGCCAACAGTATTTGTTTGAGAGAAAAGATATTACGTTAAGAGTGAAGAATAACTGAGAATAAACTCAAGATTTACATAGGGAAAGAAACTAAAAAGGAAAGTTAATTTAAAATATACGTCACACATACTTTCGCCTTTTGTTTTTGTATTTTTTTTTTGGATCACATAGAAGCACACATTCCAAGACAAGAGATAAAGAAAACATCTCTCAACCTTTTCCGAAAATATTAGTGTGTGTGGCAAAAAGAAAGATGATAAAATTTAACAATAAGAAACTGAGAGCTTTCCGAGGTATAACTTAGGATTCAAGAACCATCGGAAAGTCGCAAAATCCCCAAATCCTTACAGTACGGTTTGCTAGAAATTTATCCTGAGAGCGATTTATTTCCTACAAAAAAAAAGCAAAACTCACATCTTGTATCAACTATTGCGAAAGATCCAAGACCGGGAGTGTTGGAGATGCCATATTTAAGATTAAAAATTGAACAACAGATGCTGCTACAAAGCCGTTAAGAAAACCAAGAGCGCGCAACACAGAGTTTAATAAAAGAAGAATAATGGGGAAACCAGTCAGCTCAGATGTATTTATAGATGGATTGACACACGATTACTCTTTCAACGCTAAGTGGGGATTATATATTTTAAGTTCTATTTAAAAAAGATATGTTCTGACAATACTGAAATACATCAGCTAATATGTTTCGTAATGAAATAAAGAAAAACGAAATATATTTTTCAACGTATAGGCAAAACCGCAAGCTTTTTTTATGGAGACGGCAACAATTTACTTTCTCACATTCTGAAAGACTATCAACAGACAGAAAAATGATAATACATCTCCTTGGGAAGCAAATGGAGAAGGTGTTAGGTGTATACAAAAGTTCTGTCCGATTTTCAGTAGAGAAGAAAATCAATTTTTTAAAATAAATGACATCTTTATTCTTTTACATACTTGCCATTATTATCTGTGACCATTTGCCAACTTTCTGATAGTAATTGAATTCCCCTTCTGAAGAACTCCACCGTTTTGGATTCAAAAACTCTTGTAAAGCAGTTTCGACATCTTCAACTTCATCGAAGGTTTTTCCATAGAAGTTCTAAGGAGATCGAAAAATGTGGTAATCCGTAGGTGCAAGATCTGGGGAATGGGTCCCGGACAATTCGTTCAATGCCGATTCGTCCAAAGAAGCAATTGGTCCAATTGTCCATTAGGACGAATGGACATTGGTCAAAGGGACAACTGTGTCAAATTTGGCCCAATTGGTACGTTTGGTCCAATGGACAATTCGTTCAATGTGCGATTAGTTCACTGCTGATTCTTCCAATGGTATGATTGGTCCAATGCCGATTCGTCCAATGGTATCATCCTACCAACGGTAAACTTTTTTCATTTTTCCGAAAGGAATAATAATTTAAGTTATTCTCTTTTTCACATCCTTTTGAAAAATGATTTCCGTATATTTAGTATTTATAAACATTTTATAAACTTGGTAAAAGGCACTCAATAGAACATTTCTCAGCTGTTTTCAAAGCACCTAGCCCGCAGGCCTTTTCAAATGTTAAGTTACCACTAAGATATTTGGTATTTGTAAATATTTTATAAAACCTAATAAAATGCCCTCAACGGATCATTTCTCACCTCTTTGCAAGGCACCTAGGCTGCGAGTCTTTTTAGGAGATTTTATATTTAGTGCTTAAATAAAGACGCAATATTATTAATTTAATTTGATATGTAAACGTCATGAATATGACATCGGTAGAATAAAAACTGTTAAAAGGCCTAGGCCTAGGGCCCATGAATTAATATTTAGTGCCTAGGTAAAAGCGCAATATTATTAACTTGACCTGATGTGTAAACCTTGTGATAATGACATTGGTAGAATAAAAACTGTTAAAAAGGCCTAGGTCCGAACCCCGTCCAGTTTTCCAGTGGCCACTTAGCCGAACTCCACTGCATGCTACAAACAGAAACGGAAAACTGGTCTTTTCTATTATTTAATGCAAGAGAGAAACATCGAAGTTCATTGAATGGCTCGTACATCAGTAACTTCATGCGGCAGCGAGAACAATATAAGAAGAAAAAGCGATTCCGAAAAAAAAATAAAGAACATCTATAACCACAAGATTACCTATGAAATGTATCATTATGTTACACTCTTTGGACTGCTGGTACTTACATACAACATCGAAGAGAGAACAAGAACGAATGATATTTGTTTCGCACGAGTAGCGCTTCGGACAGATCAGACGGAATTAGACTAATCTTACCATTGGACCAACCGGCATTGAACGAATCGTACCTTTGGAACAATTGTCCATTGGACGAATCGTACCTTTGGAACAATTGTCCATTGGACGAATCGTACCTTTAGAACAATTGTCCATTGGACGAATCGTACCTTTGGAACAATTGTCCATTGGACAAATCGTACCTTTGGAACAATTGTCCATTGGACGAATCGGCATTGGACCAATCAGCATTGGACGAACCGGCATTGGACCAATCGTCGTTGGGCGAATCGTACCAGACCCCTGGGGAATATCGGGCGGGGGCGGTGAGGTAATAATGCTTTCCATCCAGTGTCCATTAATTTTCTCTGAGTGGCTAAAGCTGAATGGGGTCTTGTGTTGTCATGTTGCAAGATGACGCCTTTGCGATTAACCAGTGCTGGACTCTTAGATTTCAATTTTTCTCCCAGCCTTTCCAACTGTTGGCAGTATAGGTCAGCACTTATCGTTTAGTTAAGTGCAAGTAGCTCCCAGTGGATCACTCCCTTGACATCCTGCGATACACTTTCTCAGATGCAGTCCTCCTCTTGAAGTCAATGGAGCAGGCTCTCCGACTCGGCATGGAGTGCTTTGACGCCTTACAATTCTGTAAAAAACTCACTTTTCATCACCCGTAACTAATCGTTCCAAGAAAGGTTCATTTCTGGGACGAGTATGCAAAGAAAGGTAGGTGGTCATTCTGTCCGATCGATTTCTTGCGTATAGGTCATGTGGTACTCATGGTCGAACTTTGAGATAAACCCAATCGCATGCATCCTTCTTTCTTCTGTTCTGTGTACAGAAAACCTTTCTGATAATTCTTCAATGGTTAGATGTTGGTCATTTGATTTATTGGTCGGGATCCTTATCAGAAATCTCAGATGGACGTCCAGAACGTGGTTGATCTCTACAGCTTCTGTCTCTTCACGGAATTTCCGGAACCAACAGCAACATATGCTTTCGTCTACAGCATCCTTGCCATACACCTCACAAATGTTGCGGAAGGCTTCAGCTGCATTCTTGCCTTTGTCGAACTCGTATAGCAAATAAAGCCGAATACAAATTTACTGGTTGGAGAACGCAGCTTAAAAATATTTCAACTTTACGATCGGGCAGGATGGAACCGATGCCTACAACTATAATGGCATGTAAACGGAAACGCCGCCACTGCGCTTCACTGGAGTGTTTTTAAACTGCAAAACGTATCCCAGACCGGAGGACGTCCACTCTCCAGACTTCGTTCCAGGATCGTCAACAGGTGACTTCTTATTCAAGGACCGCAGCTGGTCTTCACCCGAAGAGACCACCATTGACGAAGATTTCCTTACCAAGACAGCCACAGAATATGCAATCGATCCAGAACTTCTTTTATCTCAGGGGGAAATAACTAAGTTTTTTTTGTGTTTGAACTCACAGCATGGCGTGTGGAACTCTTTGTTAGAGATTTTTTATGTGGAACCACACAAGCTTTTACCGTTTTGTTTATATTATCTATCTGGACAATTTTCAATACTTGAACTTACATGAAGGAAAAATTATCTTAAGTTTAGCTGCAGTACTTCTGTTGAGGACTAATTCGTTTAGCTTTTGATCAATAGCTAATAGTATTATATGCTTAATATGTTTGTACAACACTCAATATAATAATAATCGACCCAGTTCATGGACTTTCGGAACTTTCAATGAACCATCCAAGAGTGAGAAGCAAAATTTAAAATCTAAAAGTGATATGCGAAAATCCAAGAGTAAGATGTGAAAATATGTTTGCATTCTAGAACTTAAAATTTCAAACAAACCGCGTACCACAGTGTTTTTTCCTTCTGGAGTTTTTTTTGATTGGTGGTTTAACGACCACAGTGACTCACTACCATAAGTCATTGAATAACTACTTTTTACAGCCAACTGAAATTCATAATTTTCATTGATTTGAAGTTTTATAACAATGTGAAATTTTCAAAGTGGTTCCATTGATTGTATCGGGTTGCTAAAAATTTTGATTTCTTTTGACAACACCAGATGACACGATTGTGTTTGTCTCAGTTATGGTAATAAGTATTTATTGAGTGTTTATTTTTATATTTTGTTTTCTTCCTAACGACTATTTAGAATGTAGATGGCGTCACATACCGTTAAATTCAGATTAATATGTCATATTTAAATACCCTGATTTTTCGCACTTTCTACGTCATACTTTCAACTTTCGTGCATTTACTTTCGTGTCACCAATTTCAAAAGCTTTTGGTTCATTTGTTATATTCAAGAATATGAGTTTCCGTTTCCACCATTGGTGAATATAGGCTCGAAAGACAGCCTTAATATATTTTCTCATACTTAGGCCGGTTTGGGAGCCGCCACATAACAACTTGATAATGATACTAAAGTGTGCATCGAAATGCATTGCTGATTCCGAAGATCATACGGAGGTGAGAAATTTGTGGTAATGTTAAAGTTCGACGTTTTTAACATAGTATTTTTATCCTTTCTTGGTGTTTTCTTCAGATTTTAATGTTATAAATACAGCGAAAATCAACGAACATTTGAAAATTTGTATACTAAATAGTAATAAATATTTTTTGTAAAAGGTTTTTAACAATGGGACTAATAGTCTCTTGAACAAAAAATGGTTACAGGAACCTTTTGTTTTTAGTATTTTTACTGCAGGATTCCGATAACTTCATCTTCTAGTACATGCATCGAAGTGAAACTAAATTACTTACATGTAAAGAATGTGCACAGAGTTTTGAGATAATAAGAACTTTATTGAGAAATACACCTGATGAGATGAGTTCTTCCGCACCTTAACACAAAACATTATTATATGGATGTTGCATGTCACTTTCCGGCGCTGGTTCACTTCTTTATATAAACTGTTGCTCAAAATAATTAGAGGAGCAAGAGGTATTGTAAGGGAAATCATGCGCGACTGACGCTGTTGAACGTAAAATATTATTTTCATGTAAGGTACAGAAGAATATTCAGTAATATGGATAACAAAAAGCACATCAGCGATTTTTAATGCAATATTATCATGTAATGCACATGACGCGATGTGCTATACAACAAGATGCATATCTGTATAACAAGAAAAAATTACTTTTCGAAAGTGATAACTGACCCCTAGTAGGGTGTGTGGTCCCCTCGGACGACTAAGACTGCTGAACACCTGTGTGGCAGGAATTGATGAGGTTATCGACTAGGTTTTGGGAGTATCGTCGCCACTCTTCAATGAGGGCAGTCTCCAATTTGCAAAGAGTAGATACGAATGTAACTATTTATTCAAGGAAATGGGGCGTCATGTTGGTTGAGCACGTGGTACTTTGGAAGGAAAGACGTTATTTGAAGAATTGGTTCCAAATTCGATGCAACTTTAGAGAGACGCTATCATTGCAAGCCTAACTGTTGGTAATGATCACCAAGTTTTCGCAAATGGCAGTAGATTTAGGGGTGGAATAGGAAGTTAACGTCATTATATCATCTCACATAGGATCAGCGGACTTAAACTTGACTTCTCTGGGTAGGGCAGTGGGTACTTTTCCGTCCTTTGTGTCTCTTTTATGTTCGTTGATTATAATTGTAAACGAACGTTTGATCATTCTGATGTATCGCTTTGAGCCGTCCGCGTATTGTAGAGGGATGACATAAACATCCGCCTCGTTGAAAAGAGAGGGGCTTGTTGGTATTTCTCTTAAGCATGCTATATAAAGATGCCGGAGACCTTATGTTGATACCAAAGTTCGTCCTTTTGAGAGCGTTCTTGAGTTGATAGGATACGTTTGGTATGTAGGGAATGGAGCTCGGATAGCGTAGTTGCTGCATAGAAAGATTAACACGACTGGTTCTGGTTCTTTCAACAAAGTTATGCATCTGATTCGAAGTGTATCCTTCCTCAGTGACCAATTGGATGACCTTAATTGGTTCGCATTGTCTAGAACGATCATCGCCGGAGACGGCGAAGGCTCTTCTAATTCGAGAACGGAAGAAAGCTGACTTGTAATCAGAGGGGGCAGAATGAGCTGCGGAGCATCAAGTTGGGGGATGGATGTTGGTTTATAATAGACCTGTATGCGAAAGTGGTTGCTAGGCGATTTTCTGATTATGACGTCCAGATAAGTTAAGGCACTATTGTGTTCAAGCTTCATAGTGAAATTGATCGTACGGTGTATGTATTGGCTTTATCGAGGAAAAGCGGAAGTCTCTCCTTTCCGTGAGGCCATATGAAATATACGTCGTCCTCATATCGTAGGGAGGTGGTAGGCCTTGGGGTGATGTTGGTGAATATATATTTTTCTCAATTCGGCGAAGTATTGCTTCCCAGAGGGCGGCTGAAAGCGAGAATCCTATCTGAGAGCCATTTGTCTGTTTATAAATTTGTCATTGGAAACTGAAGTAGCTAGAAATTTGAAGTCAATATTCTAGTCCCCTAACTTGAAGATGCTGATGGAAGACTCCTGCGAATGAAATGATGAATTAGATATTGCTTCTTTCAACGTTCTGATGGCTTCCGGCACAGGGGCTGAAGGTTAAAGAGAAACCACGTCGAAGCTGCCGATAGTGTTGCGTTGTTTGGTTTCCGTGATAAAATCTAGCGTGAAGTTTACTGAAAAGTCCGATTCATGCTCACGGGTAGATAATTAATCAGGAATTTGGATAGTGCTTTTTGTAAATGGTATGTCGGTGCAGACCGCTTGGACACGGTCGGGGTCAATGCATTTCCGGACTTGTGGTGTTTTAAGTCTTCCGAAGAGCTTTGGGATCTGAGGGCCTGGTGGTAATTTGGCAGCCTTTTTGAAATCGTTCGGAATAGCAGTTAGTCTTGCAGCTCTTTGTGCGTGTGCAATGCAAGAATTTCTCTAGTATGCAAATTAATTGGGACAAGCCCATAGTTTCATGAAGTTTTAATTTGGCTGAGAGGTGCGTGCTCAATCCAGATTTATCTGCAATGGGCAGTTGTGGTAGACTGATCTCGGCCAGAAAAAATCGGTTTGACTGATTTTAGACAAGTGGAGCTACTTTACTCTCATTTGAGTGCTGGAGTTTGTGCGGGAGGCTTGTATTGTTTACGTGCTCTGTGCGGTAATTGTATTGTTTGTTACGTAAAAATGGACATCACTGCAAAGAAACGAGTAAAAATTCATGCTTTTAAGGAGAAATTGTCTCTGTTGTTGATATGGGGAAAATCTAGTGTCTCAAGAATGGCACAGAAAATTATGGATCATTGTCTTCACAGACGAAAAGGAAATGCAGAAGAAAACGAAAAAGCACTCCCACAACTGATAAAATTCTACTTAGAAACATCCAAATTCATCCTTAGGAGACAAGTAAAGACCTTCAGAGTGATTTATTGGTTATTGGTGTTAAAGTCGATGGCCATCTGTACTGCGTTAGGCTTCTTGAAGTTTGAGAGAATGCGAAAAAGCCGGAAAAAGTATATACATACATACATACATATCACTAAGCTGTTCTCTGAGATTCAGAGGTTAGCTCCAAAAAGAAATACAAACTTCCAGATATTTTTACTTATTGTTGTCGTATCAAACTTCGCCATTTACAGCGATCTTGACATACAACTCGTGCTTCACTAATATCCATTACACGCCGTACACAATATCTTTTATACTTCATACACATAATCTTTTTCTCATGCAGACACTCCTGAATCTGATCCACCCATGTCTTCCTTGGCCTTCCTCTGCCTTTCCTTCCTGCCACTTGGGCTGAAAATATTTTCTTAGTAAGCATTTCATCACTCATTCTTTCAACATGGCCAAACCACCGAAGCATATTGGTCTCCACCTTGCTAACAACATTTTGCTTTACATCACACAACTGCAATACATCTTCATTCCTCACACAATCAGATCGTGTCTTGCCACAAACCCCACGTAAGTAACGCATTTCTCCAGCACACAAACGACTCCTATGTTTCTTCTGCAGTACCCAGGTTTCACTGCCATACATCAGAGTAGGAAAAATTACTGTTTCATACACAGCCATGCGGGACTCTCTAGAGAACCCATCATTCCTGTGAAAACCTCCCACAGCAGCTATGACTTTCAAAGAAGAATTCACTCGCCTACTGATTTCACCATCTAACTTGTTCTCTCTGTCAAACATGCTTCCTAAATACACAAACTCACTCACCTGGTCAATCACAGTGCCATTTATACTTACATTACATTTAGTGCTACCCATTCCTCTCTCAAACACCATAACTTTGGTTAAGTATATAAAAAGTATATGCGTTGGCATTTTCCATGTCTGGCATGGGCACGAACATATAAATCATGGAACTGTGTTAACTGGAAAAGCGTAGTTCTCTCTGATGAGACGCAATTTGTTGTTCAAGGATACAGAACAAACCTTGTTAGACGAAGCATTGAAGAGCCAGTGAAAACTGAGCGCATTCTCAACAGACCGTAACACACCCTACCAAAAAGATGTTTTGGTGATATTTCACAACAAATGGGCTTGGGAGCCAAGAACCCCCAATTGATAGCATGATGAATTTGACAAAATACATTGAAATCTTAACAGGCAGAAATTGCACCATTCCGCAGACATTTTGCAGATGGAAACGACGCATTTCAGTATGACGTGGACCCATGCCACAATTCCAAATTAGTTAAGAAGTTCATGCAGATAAACAGAATCAATGTACTTAATTGGTTTCGAAATTCTCTAAACTTAAATTCAATTGAAAATTTGTAGATTACTCTAAAGAAACGCCTTGGAAAGTTGAACTGTTCCACAGTGGAACGTTTGTTAACTAATGTAATAAAAGTGTGGTTCCACAATAATAAAATAAAAAAAACAACATTTGCTCTAAACTGGTGAAGTCGATGACAAAATCTTTTCAGGAGATCACTTTGCAGCCAACGGCGAACATGTTTTGTACTAAGTAAGTTACTATATGTTACGCTTTTTTCTTAAAACATGTAAACATTTAGAGATTTTTCTTTTGTTCGGGCTAATTTTCGAACTACTGTACTTCGACCGGGTGTTAACAGTAGACTAGCATATCTCGAAGCATTTTTGTGAATCCTATTTTCTACTAAGATAACTAATTTTCAGTTAACTTAGATATTTATTGCTGGAATGTTGCTAATGATATTTGCTTAACAGAAAAGAAACCTATAAAACTTATATAGAACATCTGATTGCTAGAACGCAAACAATAATCTATTTATTAATTTCTGGAGACAACTAACTCATGAGCTAAATCCTTCAGCTTGTGAATGAAAACATTAATTTAAATTTATTTTCGAGTACTACCACTTCGCATATTTTGAGGAAACATTCTGCTGCCTTCTGCTTTATCAAATTTAGTGGACTGCAACGAAAACATCTTTGGTTTCGCATTGTTTAATACAAACCTAAATGTAGTTTCTTCAAATAAATTGATACTGTTATGTAATAGTAATATTAGATGAAAGCCCGTCAATAATAACGGGGAAAATAAAATATCTAGAGTAGTTTTTTAATAAAAAGGTGTTTTCTTTTCGTTTGTGATGTCCAAATGTGAAAGTATGTTTCATGAACATTACAACAATAAACATTTTAACAACAACAAGAAAACGGTATATTGGTTGTGACAGGAGCTCGACAATTAAAATGGTAAAAAAATTTCTGCTGCGCCATCAAAGTGGGACAAATGTTCAGACAAAGGAAATTATATTGCTTGTGATGAGGTTGTGGGATTTGTATGCAAACGAGTCGTAAGTTATTTATTACCTTAGTTAGAAGCTATAAACGAGACAAATAATAAACTTTCTAATGGAATATCTTTGTAATTACCCTTGAAACAGATGATGCATCTTCTTTTTTTAATTCCATCGATGCGAGCACCGTATATACAACTATGCAATATGGGGATATCACTTGTTTCGTTGATAGCACGCTTGTTGCTGCTTGTTTTTCTGTACATATCTATTACTAAAACTGCAAGTTATGGGCATTACTAAAACTGCAAGTTAATTCAGAATGGAAATATAAATACCCTAAGATAGATAATAAACACTTTTATGCTTATCATGTTAGGTAAAACACCTATTCTTATCAAAACGATGTATTGTGACAAGGATTTAAGACAAACTCGTACTGGATTTGTAGTCTATTCTAACGAGCAATTTAAGAACTATAGTAGAACCCGCATATAACGAGCCAGTGTTCAACTATATCTCGGATTTAAAGAGGAAAACAGCAACTTTTTTTAGTGTAACGTTAATTCAAAGCTTATTTAGTCGTTTTTAACGGACAAAATGTAATGAAGTCTCCGGAGTTAACGAGAGAGAGAAAAACTAAGAGGATCATTTTTAACAAGTAAAGTAAAGAAAAAAATAATGAAATTCCATGTTAAACGAGGCGAGGCATAGGAATTCTGCTGCTCACTGTTCTTGAATAGAGGAATAAAAATGGAGGCATACAGGACGAAATTGCCACAGTATAGGGGAATCCTTGTATGCATGTGGAAGAGTGTTGATAGAAAAGCAATGGTGAGGAGTATACCAAATGCTCACATCGAGTTGGGCAAAACACTATCTCCACCTCCTACTCCAAGAGGCTATGCCTTGAGTGTATCGCTTCAGCAGAGTTGAAAACAGGACACCTACTACTAGGCAAAAAGAGAATGGGTGGGGTTTACGCACATGGAAGTGGATTTCTGGGCATAAATTGCAGAGAGTGATAAGGCAGTAATGGAATGGGAATGTCGTCTGAAGGAAAACAGGAGATAACAATTCCTGGAATTTTGTCCATTGTCCCTTTCACTCTTCAAGTAAGCGCTGCATTGTAAAGATCGGTGCTGTGTAAATTGTAAAGATCGGTGCAAATGTGCATTGTGTAACTTCACAGCGGTCAGGCTCATATGACTGTCAAATTGAATGCACGTGAAAGATTTAAATATTGCACTAGTGTAATTAAATATGTCATGTATATCCAATTGTTATGGATATACAATATAAACCTACATACATATTATTTCAAAGTGTTTTTTTTACTACAAAACGCGGTTAGCAAACACCCGAATTTAACGAGGGTTTCCGTCGATTCCAAACTCCTCGTTATAAGTGGGATTTACTGCAATTAAAATATTCAATGGTTAATTCAGCTTACAGGTCCTGAAACCTTATCAGCCGAATAACTGCCTCCGGTGAAATACAGGACCTGTAAAATCCAACTATGCCTTTGCGGTTTTTTGAACATCAGGCCTTTTTGTATGAATGTTCCATTCATTCATTATCGAACATCTATGAACCCGAAAAGTTCAGAATAGTAATGCATAACACATAAATGCAGACTACCGGGAACAGATATTAATGCTTACTACCTCAAACATTTTGATGCTATGCATCTTTGCCGACCGTAGTAAAGTGAATCCCAAGTAAAAACTTTCGATGTAACGAAAATGGGTAACTGAAGTAATCAAAACCATTGTTGAAATCTGATCGTGCCGCATGCTGTCCCATGAAGTGACGCAACAATAGTTAATTTCATTGTTACTCAACAATATATTTTACTAAACTATCTTAGATCATTTTTTTATCGCATTTCACTTAAACATAACAATATCTCATTGCAATCTGCATAAATTACGAGAACTTGGTGATCAATGTGATAGCAGCCATTACAAAAATGCATTTTTGATATGAAAATGGTGCGTCGTAGCAAAATTTGGCTTCCTCTCGACCTTATCTGCTATTGACGAGAGCTTTAAAAAGATGTAAAACACGATGGAGTGTAACTGGTAGATATCGTAGACCAAAAGCTATTAATCCCCCTCACTAACGCGCTTGCGATTTTACAGGCGATTCCAATTGCCTCGAGCAGACCGGCCACATTGTGGCAGAAGCAGATCTCTTCTTGACAGGTGGAGAAGCTGCAAAAGGATTGGTGACGCTTCCTCCGATCTGCGATTTGCACTTGTGTCGTGCATGCACCGCAGGACGCACATGAGATAAAGGCCGATAGCAGTGAGAGCACATGTCCGTGTAGCTCAGTTGGGAGTGCAACTTACTCCGGAGTGATGGTACCCGGATTCGATGCCTTGTACGTTATACACTCTTTCATCCAACATGTTCCACTGATTGAGTCTAAACGTCAAAATCTCAGCATTGGACTTGGTGAGACCGAGATTTCTGATACAGTCATTGTGGTCTATCTGGTTGGGGTAATATGGGTTTTGCTCCTCTCAACTTCTCCTCTCAAACTGTAGTAATTTGGATCTCTGTCTTCCTCGCTCCCTGACTTGCTGCTCTGTTCTGAAGACGGCTGTTCTCCCACCAGAGGAGTGGGTTCGGGAAGCACAGTGCAATGTGACACTGGGGCGATGGATGAAGGAATGCCCGGATACGTGATTGCAGGTGCATTCTTTCTTGCCAGTCCGACATGTCGAAAGATCCACCATGCAGAAGTAGAAGTTGTTTGAGTAGTCAGTGCGTTCCCACAAAATTCTTGGGATAGCAAACTTCATGGCTCTTTTCCCTTCTGTACCGTCCTGCAAAAGAACAAAATGAAATTGTTTAATGAAAAAGTAAATTTATTTCCCCTATGGCTAATATCTAAGAGATTCTACCAACTTTCATATATGATATATTTGTTCAATAACATTGAACATTTAAAAAAATCCAAAATTAAAGAAATATATATATATATATATATATATAGCATACAATTTCGCCATCCAAGCGAGGAACAGTTGTCCATCTTTCCTTCCAGAGTTTTGTTGCGGTGCTCGCAGGTGAAATGTGGTGACCAGGATTTGTCTTGATCACCGATAGTCATGCCAAAATACACCTTATACGCTCTCGCACATCTTAGCAGATGCTTCCACAATTGCGTTTTTGCTCGTGTCTTAATAAGTTGGCTGTAGACATAGCAAAATGCGTCTGCTGGATGCTTGAAGCGTCTTGATGCCATCTCAGAAGAATGCAGATATGTATCCACTTAGGCAGGGGAGACTAAACTGAACTGATAGGCTTAAGGCCACTGTATTTATAACCCTACTAGCAGGGGTACCCGTTATTTCCCGGGTAAATATTACTATTCGTGGAATCACCAAGTTTAGCGAGGCAAAGTTTATGAATGAAAAAGATATTCCTGTAATTTTCCAGTACATTTATTTTAAATCATTTAGGTTATTACTTTTTGGTAAACAAAATGTTTGGTTTTTCCACTGGGAGCAAAAATGTAGAGATTTTTAGAATTGCCAACCCTTGAGCAGGCGACGAAGAGTTGTTCGTATGAAAAGCAGGGTTCCTCCGAATTAATGCCAGCCACTGCCAATGGCTGGCTGATGCAGTAATATTTCTGCTCCCCCCCCCCAACAAAAAAAAAAAGGAAAAAAAACACAAGAAGAGCCGGGATGGCTGTAGACGTGAAAAAAATGGATTTAGTTTATTTACTTTTACGAAACAAAAAATAAAAGAAGAGGAATGGAAATGCTTACCTTCGAGGAGACACCTGGCGTGCCCTTCTGAGAATTCCGCGACACTGAAATAAAATGTACCTACACTATACTGACAAAAGTCACGGGACACTTAGAAGAGAAACACAACATAGCATTTATTGACATACATTAGTACGGTGTCGGTCCACCTTTGGCCTTAATGCATGCACTGACCCTTCGAGACATGCTTTCGACAAGGTTTTGGAACACAGCGATAGATATGCGCTTCCATTCCGTACATAATGCTGCCGCTAACTGTTGCTTAGTAGTAAGCCTTAGTTCCAAATTTCTTATGCGGCGCTCTAATTCATCCCATAGGTGCTTTATGAGATTAAGATCAAGGCTCTGTGCTGGCCAGTCCAAAAACGATACAACATTATCTTCAAAACACGCCGTAACAGTCCTTGCTTTATAGCTCGGTGCATTATCTTTCTGGTACCAACAAGGCTCGGTTCCATAGAATTGCCACAGCGTTGGTAAGGCATAATTGTCTAGAATATAGAGGTAAACGAGCTGGTTAACAGGTTTGTCTACGATAACCAATGGGCCGGGAACATACCACGAAAAACACTCCCACACGAGTACACTGCCAGCTCCAAACTTGACCGTAGGGACAGTACACTGTGGTAAATAGCGTTCCCCCGGCTGTCGCCATACCCACACACAGCCATCAGACTGATGGATCGTGTATCTGGATTCATCAGTCCATAGGACCCGTTTCCATTGATCTACGGCCCACAATAAATGTTCTTTACACCATGCTACACGACGAGTAGCATTCCGAGTGGAGATGAAAGGCTTATGAGCAGCTGCATGGACCATGGTAACCAATGGAATGAAGTTCTCTGCGAATGGTACGCGTACTCACCTGTACACTGAGGTCTTGTGCAGTACTCCGTCGATTAGCTGTAACAACTCTCCTGAGGTTTCGACGTCCTCTCTCACTGATTTTCTTTGGTCTGCCGGTACGTTTTGCTGCTTCAGGTACGCCATGTGTCTTCCACTTATTAAGTACATCCAAAACAGTTGACTTGGGTATGTTTAAACGCCTCTCGGTTTGTCTTATGGCGAACCCACTAATATTACACCCAACAATCTTTCCTTTCTCAAAGTCAGTTCTCTCTCGCCACTACATTTTCACTCAACCTCACAGTGCGATATGATTGTGGTCAGTTGCAGGCTTGTTTTTATACCGTTTGTAGCTGTACCGCGCATCTTAACAACTCAGCGTATCCATTGATTTGCTTTAGAAGGGGTGTCCTATGACTTTTGTCAATATAGTTTATGTCATGTGGCGTGCATGCGACTTCACATTGGTATTGGTTATCCTTTTGTTTACCGTTTTGAATTTTGAATATCTGGAACTCTATTTACATTACAATGTATTTCTGCCTTGTGAAGCCACCCGTTAGTGGTGAAAGCTACCGTTTATTTATTTGTGTTTTTAATACACCATTAAACGGACATTTTTGCTCTTTATTGTTATCTACGGTCTCTAACTTAGACCGTAGGTCGGGTGTTGGAGTGCGGAATTTTGTTGCAGTTCTTAAAAGTAAAAAATGGAACTTTTTACGAAAATTTTGTATAGAGGCCCCTTGACTCTGGGCTCCGACCCCATCCAAAAACCGTCTACGGTCTAAGTCAGAGTACCATGAGATAGTGTACCAAATTTGGTAGTTCTAAATTCAAAACTGTAGATTTTACGGAAATTTGTGTGAGGGCCTCTTGACCCTGGGCTCCGACCTCTTCCAAATACCGTCTACGGTCTACGTTAGGGTGCCATGAGATAGTATACCAAATTTGGTGGTTCTAAATTGAAAACAGTAGATTTTACGAAAATTTTGTAAGGGCCCCCACTTGACCCCGGGCCCCAGTTCATGTATAATTATTCATTTCAAATAATACGAAATAAAATTTCGTTATTTAATTAATTAACGTATCCTTACGATTCACAGTTAGATATTTCACCTATCCAAGAAAAAACTACCGGGTGGTTTCACTGGGTATTGACAAAAAAAGAAAGAGACAATAAAGTTAATTTACTTTATTGGAAGAGTAAAAAAAATTGCAGGAATAAGAGTAGGCAAAAGGTAATCAATGGATAACATGTTCCACATGATGACCATCCGCTGTCACGACGCGGCGAATACGTGCTTCGAAGTTCTGCAATACCGACGGGATTCGTGCAGTTTCCTGTTGGATGGCACGTTGGAGGTCAGGCAGTGTTCGCGGGTTGTCCTGGTACATCCGATTTTTCAGATAGCCCCACAAAAGAAGTCGAGCGGCGTTAAATAGGGGCTGTACGGAGGCCAAGGAAGACCGGCTGAAAAACGTGGGGGGGGGGGGGGTGATCGTCTGGAGATGATCCGTGGACCTTACTGCTGGTGAAGCAAATCAAGAACATCATTTGTGGAGTGTGGCGGTGCTCCATCCTATTGAAACGTGCGGTTGTGAGTCCAGTTTTTCTGGACTGCAGCGGATTGTGAATCCAGTTTTTCCGTCAGCGCTGTTCTACTCTTCGTCGCCATGCTTACTACGTCATCTGTGACACTGCCGGTTCGTTCGAATTTCACTACCGATTTCGTCAGGTACGCACGGAATGGCTTACGAGGATTCTTAAACGCTGTACCCCACTTTCGTAACACCTTTGTGGGGTTTCTGCCCTCCGCATACCAATTTTTCACCAAGAAAACTATTTTCTTTCGTGGTATATTGCTGCATGTCCGAAATCGCGTGTCCACCGTCCCACTACTTCCTCACGCATGCATATCGCCTGCTGATCGACGCCTCGGACTTACAGCGCCATATTGTTATTCTTTAACGACTTAATCCACCGGAAAGTTGTCACTACCCAGTGAAACACCCGGTATTTGCAGTTAGTTAGTAAACACAAAATCAAATATGTTTCAGCAAAAGTTGATTTTTTTGCTCGGATTTATCTGCACAAAAACATGATGAGTCGCCGACGAAGCTTAACATTGAGTTCCGTTCTCTAGCTAGACAAAGACTACACCAACAAACAGCGCCAGCAAAGGGACGGGCTAAAAGGTAATTATAAATAAAACAGCCGTTTCATAGCACAACCTCAACACTATCCGATTTTGCGACTTATTCTAGCAGAAACTGTATATATAGAGAATTATCCCCAGAGACTCGACTTTTTAGCACGAAGAAATATATCTATCGCTCTTAAAATCACACATGGGACTGACGAAGTAAAAAAAAAAGTTGAACTTTTTTACAGGGCGAAAAAGCAGGACCCGCCGCGAAATAGTGTGAATATAATGCAGCATGAACAAGACAGAATTGTAACTTATAATTTATTTATGAAAGTATTATACTGTATTTACAATATAACATTACTGAATAATTTTTTTAAAGACATTGATTTAGTTTTGTTTTGTTTTGTTGTTGTACTTGCTAGCTCAAGTTTTCCGTCGCGAGTAAGCCTTGCTTTCTATTCTTCAAGCTCCACAGCCATACTTATGCTTCGTTGACCCTGCAGCTGCACAGCATCCATTACTTAATTTTTCTTTCGGCTGATATCTTTCCCTTCCCATGTTTTCATTGTCCTTTTTCGTTCTCTTTTTTATGCCCTCAGATTACAATTTCTTCCATCAAGCTCAAAGAATTTTCAGCCTGAGGACAATGAATGCATGATATCAAAGCTATCGCTATTTAAGATAAATGATGTAACTTCGAGAATATGAATACCTTGAACACCATGCATCAGCTCTTACAAATATTCCTACTTCGTCCCTTCCGTTTTCAAAAAATTGCCCCTCCCTTATCAAGCTTAAATGAAAATTTTTTACAACACAACATAACATTTAACAACAATAAAGGAGAGTAGGAACATCGTGGGAAAAAATTACGATTACGGGAGAAATCTTCGTTCCGTCAGACTTCCGTTTTCGAAAATTCCCCTCCTCCACATTTTCAACTTTATTACAAATACTTATGGAATAAAGTGATATTTAACAATGCTGGACAGAAAAAACATGGCGAAAAAAATTACGATTACAAGAGAAATCTTCTGTCCGTCTACCTTCCGGTTTCGAAACTTTCGAAAGATGGAATACCTTCCATCGAAAGGAAACGCCCGTTTGCTCTCCTTCCCACGGCCAACCTGCAAAAAATGTATGTTCAGTTGTGCATCGGTTTCTTGAATAGCCCAAATGAATCCGCGGGAGAACCTAATGTCTGAAGACTATACGGAAATCTTTGCGCCGTCTAACATCTGTTTTAGGAAATTGTTGCTTACAGTTTCAAGCTAAAACACAAACATCACAAACATTTGTGGAATAAAATGGCATTTAGCAACAATACTGGACAGTGGTAAGATCCAAAAAAAATTACGACTACGGGAAAATGTTTTCACTCCGTTTAACTTTAGTTTCAAAAGCTTTGAAAGGCGAAATACCGTCCTCAGACGGAAAATTACCCCCTAATAATACCCCCTAAATTCTCTTGAGTTTTTCGTCGATCTCCAGATGACGCAAACGATGTCAAACAAAGCGGAATTCCGCGAATTCGCAGAAGACCCTTATATCCGTAACACAAGTCATGATTTATGTCATCCGAAAAAAAAAATCTAGCACGTATATTTCAACATGCCGTATCATTTAATTGAATTAAAACCATTGGCAACTGCAGAGTGATAGAATTCTGAAAAAAAAAACTTCACTGGCCCGGCGGACCAGTGCATACCACAAGTTGGTGATCCGCACTTAATTTTAGTGCTCTGCAAATGACACAAGTGTTAGTGAATTTAATATGCACACTGTATTAGTTTCGTTGCCCTTCTTCAAAACAGGGTACAATGAAGCATGCACCTTAATTTCAAATTAACTGAACAATACAATACAAATATTGCAAAATATTTTCAGATTGAGTGCGATGTATCTGCTAAATAATGAATATGTTAAATTCGGCTTTAGTTAGTATTTCGAAAGTTTAAGGTTTAATAGTATCTTTTCTTTTATTGTCTTTTCACCTGTCGTCTATCACGTAGTAGCACACAGTCGCAGGTGAAACAGTTTTCATTGTTGACAATGTCAGATATCAGTTACCTCAAAAAACGGCATGACCGTTTATGCACGTCTTGCGGGAGCTTCAGTTATAGAACGTCAGAAATCATAAGTGTAACAGGACGAACTGTATCGAAGATTGACTATCTATCAAAAAGGACACGGCGTTGCCTCTAAACATGCACATTGTGGTAGCCATACGAAGATGTCAGATAGGGATAGGCAAATGTTGGCACGGACTGTACAACGGAAGCACAAGACTACGGCATCTCAAATTGCAGCAGAGTTGAACACCAGTCGGAATGATCCCGTTTCCGTCATAATAGCTCGTCAGGAACTTCAGCGTGCCAGTATTGTGGCCGTGTTGCAATAGACAAACCCCTGATTACCAACATCAATGCAACAAAACGTGTAAGGTAGTGCAAAGAACATAAAAACTGGATTCACATTGTTTTCCACTGGTAGAGTGTACGTGTATCGAAAACCTGCAGAAACTTACAACCCCGTCTGTGAAGAATGGAGGTGGATCCGTGATGCTGTGGGGTGCCATATCACGGCATTCCTCTGACCCATTGGCTATTCAGCAGGGTTGTGTCACATCTACAATGTAAAAATCCATTCTTCTGCAACCAATGTTGCAGGCATTATCTCCTAATGGCCGTCCCCGGTTTAAAGCAGATAGTGCACCCGTGCGTTGTGCGAAACGTGTCAAGTTGTGGTTTGCATAGCTTGAGGATGAGTTACAACACCTACCCTGGCCACCTTAATCTCCACACCTCGATCTTATTGAACATTTCGGCGAATATTTGGAGCCAGAGGTCAGATTACACTTTCCACCTCCAATATCACTGTCACAGCTGGGACATATTTCACAGGAAGAATTGTCTCAAATTCCATTATCATGGCTTGTATAAGTCTATTCTGAGTCGAATTGCTTCTTCTTGGAAAGCCCGAGGTGGAGCTACAGCTTTCTGATAAAACGTTCTCTCTAAACAATAAGTGTTTCAATTATTTTGATAAGCCCCTGCATTTTGCAACTTCCCTTAACGAAAAAACTGCTGTAGCTTTTTCCTGAAATAAATGGTATTAGCTGAAATGTGTGGTGGATGGTCCCTCGGACCACCAAAAGATTCAAACGCCGCTCCGTATTTAAATATAAGGATGCAGAACGACATGCGCTTTTGACGTGGTCACGTCTTTAAAATCGGTACCATGTGGGTACCCTATAGGAAAACTTGAAGGACATAATTTCTTACGATTCATCAAATGCTTATAATTTCTAAATCATAACAAATAGCTAAAATCTAATAGGTGACATAAAAAGAGTAATAACCAATGATTCTAAAAATATCATCTTCAAGATCATACGCATGCGCTGGGAGATGGGAGGGCGTCCGCCATTTTGGGGTCGAATACCCTGAGCCAAGCGCCTTGAAATCAGTATAACTCGATATTGTGTAGAGGTAGTATCCTGATATTGGTCTCAAACGATTCGTCTAGATGTGATCTATCTAAAAACTAATAATTCATAAACATTTAATAAATACTTTACTAGTTATAAGTGATAAACAAAAATATTTGTGAGAAAATTAAAATGTCTACATATTTGAAGCGAAAGTCCGCCTCAAAATACTACAAACGTATGTCAGAAGAAAGAAATACAGTACTCAAAAGGAATTGAATAAGCCCAAAGTGACTAACGCAGAACGATGTCGAGCTTATAGACAGAAGAAGAAAGCCGAAGCGGCGCAACGCGTGGAGTCACAACCAAACACTTCTACAGCTAGTATATGTGAATCAATGGACTACTTGGCCGTGAGTGAAACTTGGATGGATAATTACAATCCCATATACTTGCCCGGTTTCGAATTGAAGGAGAAAAGAAATAGGGCAATAGCCCAACACCAGCCATCCACTTTCAAACGTACTACTTCGCCCACAAAACGAACTGCGAGGGGAGTTGCTATTTGCAGAAACATCAGTAGTCAAACAGATTGCCAAACCGTAAATGTCTCAGTCAACAACAGATTGAGAATTGAAGATGACTATGGCGTGACATGTGTCCAGTTAACGTGACAGTTGTGAAAACACATATTTGTCCGCGACGGCCATCAAAACCGTGTCCCCCTCACTCCGGAGTAAGTCGCTCTCTCAACTGAGCTACGCGGACAGAATGTCTCGCTGCAGATTTATCGTCTTGACACATGTTTGCACCTCTGTAGTACGTCACACAGTGTCTGCTTAAACTCGCTTCATACTTGGTTCAGTTTACATTCATCCCAACGTTTCACAAACATCACTAGAGGTCTTCATGTTCCGGATGCTATGCGATTACTCTGAAAACATCAAGAAAATCATACCAAGTATGGAACCGGATACCCAAGTGCCTATCATTCTCATTGGTGGCTTTAACATTGACGTGCAACAAAACACCAACTTACTCAAGTTCATGAAAGACAATTTCGGCTTTGACTTATATAAATTCCCCACCAACTACCTTAGGCAATAGTTGTATCGACTTAACCTTTGTACGAAACATACAGTAGACGTGAATTGTATGCCAAATGTTTGTTACTTCTCATATCATCGCCCTTTAATAAATAAATTTATAGTTTAACTGCATTCCTCTTTCATTTATCAACCGACTTCTACCTCAAGCCCTTTACTGTCAAACACGTATCCACGTAAATAAAACCTGGGGGTGTGTCCGGACACAGCCTACCCCCATTTGTTTAAGAAACTGTAATTGATATATTTTTATATCGCTCGAAAATTATGTACATGTCCTACAGAAAGGGACGTATGGTGTTGAGCACAGTAGCAAAAAAGTTTGCTGCACGATCATAAATTATCTCATGTATTCTACTTGTAACAATAGTAACTAAAGATGCTCATCCATATCGTGATAACCTTGATTACTGGCTTCAGAAAAATTATAAAATGACAATAAAAAAAAACCAGTTAATAGCAGTACTCATAAAAAAGGAAATATCATTTCATTTTTGCCTTCGTTCATGTCCGCAGTGTATAAAACAGCACGTGAGTAAAATAGCCTCAAATGCGAACAGCGAAAAGTTACAATTCATGCTTCCCAGTGATGCACTGAGACACGTTTTCGCTGGATCGCGTATTCCAGAGAATATCCAACACTCCAAAACAGTAAAGACCAATGAGAGATGGAGAATTCATCGATAATATCGATTCGTTTCGTCACTAGCTGGCCCTCCACCCGATCCCCATCTCTCATATCCTCCTTGGGAACAAAATCAAAGTTTTTGGTTCTGCAGATATCAAATGCCTGTCAGCTGGCGGGAAAAAGCTGAGATAAACAGAAAAACCCAAAACCCAGGAAAGTGAATGTACTAGAAGAGAAAGAGAAAGCGAGGGACGAAAAAGAAAAGTAATATGAGAGGAAATGTGGGGGGAAAGAAAAAAGGAAAAGGAAAAAAAGTCGTCATTGCTGTAGAAGTCGCCAGTGTTTATGGGCTGATTTTTCTGGACCTCGCAACTCGACCTTCGGTAGCATTATCTTAATTGAAATTATTTTCTTAACAGAAATAAGGAAAAGCTATTAAATTCAGTTCAGGAAAAGTGTTCATCATTTGTTGAGCTGAAGCACGTGTTGGGTATAATTGCTTGAAAGGAAATGGTGCTCATAATAGCTCAGATTTAGATGTTATTTGAATTTCATCAGGGGTTTTAGGTATGACAGACAGCTTTCGTGCGTGCAGCACGAGAATATAAATTTCTTTTTATGTAATCTCATCTGATTTCTATGGTTTCTTTATCCGAATCCAGTTATGTGAATATTTTTAACACATCTTTAGTTTAATAAAAGACGTGCTTATAGCATCACTTCGTCCGTCCATCTGAGGACACCACATTTCTTCAAATATTAGTTCTATATGAAAAAATTTTTTCGCATCGGGAAGCTCGAAATGTGAAAACAATAATACTTGCTATTCGGCCCTTTTCGAGTGCATAACGTCGTCTCCAGTGATTCAGATGCTATCTAATTCACATTTATTCCATTTCATTGCTTCCAAAAATCTGATTGAAAAAATCTTTCTTACTTTAGACACCATTCATAACGAAGACTATTTTGGATCGAGTTTGTTCCAAGTAAAGCCCAGTTTTCCCATAGGGAGCGTAAAAGTAAATTGCGATGTTTTGATATCCCTGCTTATTAAATCCGATTTGAAAAATTCCTTTTGCGTCGGAGAGAGTTCCTAATGGAAATACTCTGCATGTAATTTCTAATTTTTGGTAAATAATTATTTTGCCACTAGGGGGCGTAAGTGTATATTTGTGTTTTCGATGAATTTACAGCAATATGTGTGCTTCTGAGAACTCGATATGAAAAATTCCAGTGTCCAGGTCCGCGAAAGTGGGCTCAAATCATTTTGAGCCCACTTTCTGTTAAAAATAACGCACAGTATATAAACAAGAAACTGAAGGATAAAGTGGTAGAAGTTGAAAGTTCCTCTGACAGAGCTGCACGACTCGTTATCCAACTATCGAGAAGATACCAGGCTCAGATTATTCAAACTTATGCACCCACCACAAGTCATCCTGAAGAAGAAATTGAAGAATTTTATGAGGAAATTTGTCATCTAAATAATAAAGGTAAGCAGCACTTGAAAATAATTATGGGAGATTTCAATGCAAAAATAGGGCAACGGCAACAGAATGAAACTTCAGTAGGTAAATTCGGTCATGGCAACAGAAACCAGCGTGGAAATACTCTCGTTGAGTTTGCAGAGGCAGAAGGGTTTTTCATCTTGAACTCCTTCTTCAAGAAAAAGCCACACAGGAAATGGACATGGAGACATCCAAATGGGACGACAAGTGAAATTGATTTTATTATGTGTAACAAAAAATTCGTCATAGAAGACTGCAGTGTGCTAAACAAGTTTAACACAGGTAGTGACCATAGATTGGTGAGATGTAAGATGCACCTCAACACTAAACTTGAACGTGGCAAGCTCATAAGACAAACAAAATGTATTGACATAACCAACCTTAAAAAACACCATAATACGTTCAAGTTGGAACTGAAGAACAGGTTCTCTGCTTTGGAAGGCCTAACATCGGAAGAAGTGGACATCTCTGAAGTTAATAGAAAAGTAACAAAAGCTCTTATGGAAACAGCAACAAAATTAGCTGGGTCTAAGAACAAGTTGCATGTAAATAAATTATCAGGAAAAAACGAAAATGTTGATGCAAAAAAGAAGAGAGATGAGGACAACTAAGGAAGATGTGACTTCCAAAGTGGAATATATAGAGCTATGCAAGACAGTACGAAAAAGTACTGTCTTGTACGAAAAGTACTGTCTCTATGCAAGACAGTACGAAAAAGTACTGAAGACGTAAGAAAATTCAACTGTGAACTAGTGAGGAAAGCAATTGAAAACAACCAAAGCCTAAAGATAGCAAAGGGACATCTCAGTAAGGGAAGAAAACAGATTATGGCACTGAGAAAAGAAGATGGTTCTGTTACAAGAAATAGAGGCGAAATTTTGACAAGAGTGAAAGATTTCTACTCCAAATTATATGAAAGGGATGATACATGCACTCCAGACATCATGAAAGATACCAGTACCAGAATTCCTCCAGTCCTTCCAGCAGAAGTTGCACATGCAATCAAGAACATGAAGCGGGGAAAAGCTCCAGGAGAAGATGGAATTACTGTAGACATCATACAAGAAGCAAGTGGAGAAATCGAAACAGTACTCGCCCAAATTTTCACTCGATGCCTTAATGAAGGAAAGATTCCTGAGGATTGGAACACCGCTACAATGATCCTGCTACGTAAGAAAGGTGACATTGAGGATCTCGGAAACTACAGACCTATCAGCCTCCTATCAGTAGTTTATAAAATCTTCACTAAAGTTCTTTCACACCGCTTGAAGGTAACACTGGACATGGCTCAACCGAGAGAACAAGCTGGATTCAGGAGTGGCTACAGCACAATAGATCATATCCATGTGCTGAGAGAACTAATTGAAAGAGCGAGGGAATATGAACTTCCATTGTGCATGGCTTTTATCGATTATGAAAAAGCCTTTGTTTCGGTGAAACCATCAGCAGTTACAATGGCTCTGAAACCTGCGGTATTGAAGATGCATACATTAATATTATTAATAACATCTATGAAAATGCAAGTGCAAAGATTAGGCTGCTTGAAAATACAACACACATAAAAATTGGAAAGGGAGTGAGACAAGGTGACACCATATCTCCGAAGCTCTTTAATGCCACATTGGAGGGTGTTTTTCAGTCACCGAGCTGGGAAAACAAGGGGATAAAGATTAATGGAGATTATCTAACCCACCTTCGTTTTGCTGATGACGTAGTCATTTTTGCAACTAGCCCATCAGAGCTGCAGAGTATGATCCAGGAACTTGCTGACAAGAGTAAAGAAGTGGGATTAAAAATGAACTTTCAGAAGACAAAAGTGATGTTCAATGCTTTTACAAGAAATGAAGATTTATCGATTGATGGAGAAAAGCTGGAGATAACAGATACGTACGTTTATCTTGGACAGCAGATATCAAGTGAGGGTCACATTGATGAAGAAATTAATCGGCGTACAAAACTTGCCTGGAGAGCTTTTGGAAGAAACAGCATAATTTTCAAGAGCAATATGCCATTATGTCTTAAAAGAAAAGTTTTTGATCAATGCATCCTTCCAGTGCTTACGTATGGTGCAGAGACGTGGACCTTAACTAAAAGAGACATACAAAGGCTGCAGACAACTCAAAGAAGCATGGAGAGGTGCATACTTGGTGTAACCAGGAGAGATAAGAAGAGGAACTCGTGGATCCGAAAAATGACAAGAGTGGAAGACATCATGATCAGAGTTAAATCCCTGAAAATGGCAATGGGCTGGACATACTGCCAGAAGGACAGATCATCGATGGACAGCCGAAATTTTAGATTGGATTCCAAGGGACAGGAAAAGACCCAGAAGAAGACCACATGGGAGATGGGTGGATGAAATTCGAAAGTATGCAGGGGTGACATGGAGGAGACTGGCACAAGACAGACCGTTGTGGAGGAAACTTGGGGAGACCTTCGTCCAGCAGTGGATTGATAATGGTTGACAATGATGATGATGATGATGATGATATATGTATATCTTAATATTCTCGATATGTCTGCTTCTAGAAGTTCCATTTGACAAATTTCTTTCTTTGCGGAAGGTTTTGCATATAATTTCAAAATTTTCGTGACGCACACGTTTATTACTAGGGGTCACTGGCTCACGATTCCGTTTACAGCATATTTGTATCAACATCTGCGCTTCGTAACGCTCGGCCGAAAGATTCCCTTTTCGGTTAGGTACAGCTATGTATGAAAACATTCTATGCGCATTTTCTGCCCAAAATAATACACAAATTCGCAGATAGGGGGCGAAAATATTTAATTTGCTTTTCTCAATATCTCTGCTTCTAAAAGTCTGATTAAAAAAATCATTTACTGCCGCATACCATTCACCTTGTTGTAGTCCACAGTTCTGGCGTTGTTTTTACAGTCCACAGTTCTGGCGCTAGGAGGAGTTAATATGTATTTCCGTTCACAACTAAAAGTCCTATTGAAAAAAAACCTTACATTTTTTTAAGTCTATGCTATTCCTTAAAGTTAGGATTAGGAACATTATCTTCCTTAAATAATGCACAGTTTTCCCTTCTAGGGAACACAAATGCCCCAATTTTTTTCCTAATATATCTTATTTCGGAAGGCGTATTAAAAAAGAAATCCTAGCCATGCCAGTAGACTCTAAACGCTGGCATCTGACCGTTCGTTCGAGATGGGTCCGAGTTTGAATCCCGGTGAGGCACAGATGTTGTGTTTGCTTACGACGCTGTCTCTCTCTCCTCCCTGGAACCAGCGGCCCTGAATTTTGCGATTGCTTATAGCCAGTCAAGGGGTTCAACGTGGTCGTTAAACACATAAAGAAAAACAAATTCTGAGCCTACCTTACGCGATGAATAAAATACTTTTCGCATATTTTCTACTTTTCTATTATTTGAAATTCTTCTGCCGGGAAGCGTCAACGTTTTTTCTGTTTGAAAACGTTTATTGGATTCGAAAAACGCTGGTTTGGTAGGACACTCTTCATCATAGCGAGTATTTTGCACCCATTTTCTTTTTTAAGTAATGTGCAACTTTTCCGCTAGGGGCGTAAAATTATATTACGGTTTTCTTGACATTTCTTTTTCTAATGGTTTGATTTGAAAATCCCTTTTATGTGTGATATCTTCCACTATGATAAATATTTTGTGCACAATTTGTTGATTTTCGTAACACACTTTTCAACTGTTAGTGGGAATAATTTGCTATTTCTGGATGTTTTTATTGATTGCAAAAATTGATTAATTTTTTAACGGGTTCCATTCACTGCGAATAACACGGCGCACATAATGCGTATTTCAAAAAAATACGCGCAGTTTTACCCTAGGTGATGTTAATTTATTCTCTTTTTTTTTTGTTGAATTTTTAGATTTCATAAAAATCTAGTTTGATATATTTTTTCTTGTCTGAAAGGACTCAAAAGACATGATAATTTTACCCAAGAATTTGGTGTCATCTTTCTTGTTTGTATATCTTCTCACATTTCCCGGTAAAGTTTATCTTAGTTTCACTTTTATTTTCAGTTTATGCCAACCGATTGTTGCTTTTCCATCTGTATACTGTCATTAAAATAAAATTTATATTTGTAGGCTCTACCAAAGTAGCTAATGCAATAAAAATTATCTTGGTGTTTCTCTAGCTGATTTTAATAGAAAATCGCACAGATACCGGAATACCAAAGGTACTACAAAATTAATCGATCTATGTACGTTCACAAAATAATTGATCGTCAGTTTAATAATCATAGTCGCATGCAATTTTTCTTTTCCGGAAGGAATAAACAAGAATGGCCAATTATTTGTAGTAATTTATTTTTGCTTTTTGAACGAGATGCATTTAAGCATACCATTAAATTATGTAACTATATTTGCAGAGCAACGGAGAGCTGGGCTATGGTTTTAAATGTGGTTAAAAATACTTTCTGTTTGAAGAGTACGTCGGCAAGAACGTTAAATGGCTCTTGGATGAAATGATAATAATTAATGGCTTCCACCTGTATATGGATAATGTTTCGTGATAGTAATTTTCAGCAGTTCTTCGTTTTGAAATAACAAACCAGCATCCATTATGGTGTATGCACTACTGGCGTTTCTTTTCTGGAGTGATTCTTCTTAAAGTGAGCCACGCTCCTGTTCCATCGAAGATAATGATGGCCGCAACCACTTGTAAGCTTTCTGAAAGGGCAGCTTAGGATCTAGAAATGGAGGCCAAGTTTTAATAGCATATCTTAAGACGATGAAGCACGGATCAGTCATCAGGCATTGAGTCTGTTGTGCTGGTGGAATAATATTAATCGGATCATGCATCATGAGAACTGAATTCATTAGTCATATATTAAGTGCATCAGAAAGTGACTAAGTCTTACTTGACTTTCGGATTGTACAGTAAGAGGAAGGCATAAAGCAACGACTTATAAAGTTTGCTGAAAACGTCCCAGAAGTGTTCAGAATATGTTATATAATTCCATTTAATTAAATTTTCGATTAGCATTACCTATACAGTTTACGATCTGTTCCTGCAGCCAAGAGTTCTTTGAGTCTCAAAAGCGCTCTCATTGAAATTTAACCAGTGATAATAGCCAATAAGATACCAATATAAAGTTTCGTTAAATATATTCTGAAATATTTAAATGCTTTTTGAACTACTTAATTAACTCCGCGCAAGAACTTTGAGCGTTTTTTGGGTACAGAAGCCATGACACTATCTATCGTATTTTTCGGCTTTTAAGTTGAATGGATTAACCCTTTAAGCAGCCGATGTACCTGAACCAAATGGTGCCCAAAATTTACTAAGCTTTCTAAACAGAAATGCCCACATAACGATAGTGGTTAACAAAAGCTACGGCAAAACAGTTCCTTTCCCATTCTCATCTCAGTGGTACCGACCATATACCTGTCACTGGTGGTAGTATATAGTATACCATTCTAGTCCTCTTTTCTAGCGCTCTCTGCTAGTCTGTTCTATCACTTAAGGAATGAAGGGAAACAGCTTGCTTCTTTCCAGTATCATGGTGTCAGTGTTTAGTCCCCCTGACACGAACATCATGCCACTGGGCAGAAAAACAATTTACTCAAATATCTTCTCTCTCCTTTCTTAGGTTCGTCGCCATTGATATAGCCTTTTTAACAAGTAATCAGTCAGATAGGATTAGTGTCAATCATTCCCCTAAATGATTACTTTGAATAACAAAGCTAAGGGGAACGCAACACTTCCTAATCTCCTGTGCACTCCTTCCAGTTCGGTTCTATCCATTTCTTAGACAGCAAAAATATTGCTTTGACCTGATTTTAGCTCATTATTTTAACCTCAAGTTAATTCGTTCTAGCCGGTTAAAGGGTTAAATTTCTCAATATGTTTATCTGCATTCATAGATAAGTCGACCCTGAGTATAAGACAAGGCTAAAACAAACAGTGTTCCAAAATTCGGTAACTAGATTTTTTCCGCCCCGGTACCGCAGTGATTTGAGCGCTGGCTTCTGACCATTCTTCCGAATGGGTCTGGGTTCGAATCCCGATGAGGCATGGATGTTATGTTTTTGTCTTAGGACACTGTCTCTCTCCCTTCCCTGAAACCAGTGACTCTAAATTAGGTACTGGCGACGACTGCTTATAGCCAATTGAGTTTTGCATCGTGGTTGTTAAACCGCCAAACAAAAAAACAAACAAAATTATGTATTAATTACAAAAAACTATAATGTTAATGTTTCAGGAAATATTAAAAGGCAGAGAAAGTGAAGAAACTTCCGTAATGTTTTTGGGAAAAGTTGAATTCCGTAAGTTCAGTTTTTTCTTACGAACTAACACTATCGTGCCTCTTCCCTCTGACCAAACAGCCAGAGAAACCGCCACACAAAGGAAAAAAAATAAGGTGACAAGTGCGCCATTAAGAGTGATGCTTGCAGCGTGATTTATGGTTCGCTGTTTTCTCAGAACCCAATTGAAATCAGAAACCAAAAGAGCTTTCGATTTCAATCGGAAACATGAAATAAATTAAGTAAGCATAATAAATAAAAGAGATAGTTGATTTTAATTCAGTTGAGAAATACAACTGAGAGATTGGCAGTGCGGGAAAAGACTGCCTTCGTTAGCAGCTGCTCACTGTTATTCTTAAAGCGCATGCACCGACGACTGTCAATATAATTGTCACCGGCCAATCAACTGCGTGACAGCAACGTGTTTTAGAGGTTTAATCATTGCGAGATAAGTGAGACGCATCCATTGCAGTTCTGGCGGCTTTGCAAAACCAAAGGTGAATGCTATTCACGTGGTCTCGGAGGGATCGCCAGTGGGACGCAATTAACATAGGACAGCTGCTACTCCAAATCGGTCACGGCGATTTTAATATTTCTGACGAATGGAAATATTCGTTGCAGAAGCTTATTAACAAGTCCATAGTGAAAGAAATATTACATTTTGTACGCTTTCGGAATGGTTTCCTAAGAACTCAGTATTGCCTTTCAGAGTGCTTGGGTTAAAACCAAATTTAAGGCACAATATTTTTTTCCTCTTTGAAAAATTTCAGTAGATAAGTCCACGTGGAGTGTAAGTCGAGGCCCGGACGTCTAAAGAAAAGAGTTTCGACTTATACGCCGAAAAATATGGTACTCTAAATTTGAGATAAACACAGCTGATATTTTTGCGCCAATAAAAACACGCATTTCTATCTGCGGATGTAGTCCTAGTATATCCAATGCAGTGAGGTTCCTGAAAAAAGTCCAAAATTTATTAAACACAGGCTAACTGATCTTAAACATTGAAATTCATCTTCTAGAAGCCACTTTGACGCTGGCCGTTTAGTGTTATTGCATCTGTTACTTCGAGATAAAATGCTTACTCTATTCGTACGTTGGAGCCGCAAGCCAGACTCAGAAGTTTGGGCAATATATTTTTGTAAACGTTATGGTTACAACTGTAAATAATAAAATCATTTAAGAAATTTAGTTTTCTTGATCCCGAAAGTGTCAGAGGCTGCTTTACAAAAAATGCGGAAAAGTTATCCTCCTTGTTCACGCTATGGAGTCTTTAAGATTTTGTTTATCTCGATTTTGAATAAAAAAACTAAGGAGTACTAATATAATGTTCTGGTTTACCGGTGTTTATTTTTTTTTGCTTTTGGTAGAGAAATGAGTATGCAAACTTGGACACTTTCCAGCAAAAACAGTGTTGCTAGGCCAGCACTCAGGCCAGCAGTGGCCCAGCACTATGTTGCCGTTGCCTAATCGTCAATAAAATGTCCCGGCGACCACCACATGGGTCAGCAGTTCAAGCCAGCAGCTGGCCAACAGTCGGCACCCCATCAGTTGTCATATGCTAGAACAGGGCCATCAGTAATCCATCACTGGCAGTGGCTGCCACAAGCGGTCTTTAAGTAGCCCTGCAAGCACGTGCTATAAATGTTGGCTAGCCTAATGTGGTCGGCTAGTTTCCCCACCAGTGGCAGTCGGCAATCACGTGGCGTAACTGATGGCTTGCTGAATCTTGTCCGCTAATTTCCCAGTAGTAGCTATAAAAAAGGAGGATTAACCGCAGCTTCCCAAAGGCACAACGACTAACTGGTACCATGAGAGACACAGCAGTCCTGTTGCTTCCACCTCGTGTTGGGGTTGCTACGGTTGCCAGCTACGGGCCACTAGTAGCACTTGCTTGGGGGCCCACAATTCACGGTGATGATGCTGGGCCATCAATGGCCGCCAACTGAATGCGCTGCCACCAACGGACCGCTACCGTGCCGTGAGCGGCAGATTTAAGCCAGCAGTGACCCATCACTGCCAGTTGGTGGCCAGCGGTTTCTCGAAACTTGTGTTTTTGCTGTGTTAGATCTCGGCTAATCTCTAAAATACGCACTTGTATGTGTACAAGTAGGGATGTTTTTATTCAGAGGGAGGTGCATCGTAGCAGCATACTTAACCCTCGCTGCTGTAATTTACAAAAGGGATTTCCTGGGATTTGATAAAAAATCTAGAGGTCATGGGCTTTCAGAGAAAGGGATGAATGAACTAATAGAAGCAAGCCTGTGTAATTTTTACTAGGATACAGCATTGATTTCGGGTGATTTCACAACTTTTTGTGGGAATGAAAATACAGTACGAGGTGTGAAAATTTAATTCCAGGAACAGTCGCTTAGTGTTGCCTTTGTGGCGATGCGGGCAGAATCACGTTCCTATGCGTGTCTGGACATGTTTCAAGTAGTGCATGCGTAAACCGCAGACCAGTAGAGCCATTCGTGAGTGAGCAGTTGCGAAAGCAATGCAAGTCTGTGTGTGAAGGAACGGTCGCTCTTGTGGCGATGCAGGTAGAATCACGTACCTATGCGTGTCTGGACATGTTTCAAGTAGTGCATGCGTTAACCGCAGACCAGTAGAGCCATTCGTGAGTGAGCAGTTGCGAAAACAATGCAAGTCTGTCTGTGAAGGAACGGTCGCCTACTGTCGCCCTTGTGGCATTGCAGGCAGAATAACGTGCCTATGCGTGTCTGGACATGTTTCAAGCAGTGCATGCGTTAACCGTGGACCAGTAGAGCCATTCGTGAGTGAGCAGTTGCGAAAGCAATGCAATTCTGTGTGTGAAGGAACGGTAGCGTAGTGTCACCCTTGTGGTGATGCGGGCAGAATCACGTGCCTATGCATATCTGGACATATTTCAAGTAGTGCATGCGTTAACCGCAGACCAGCAGAGCCATTCGTGAGTGAGCAGCTGCAAAACTAATGCAAGTCTGCATGTGAGTTTTGAGGTAAAAATGACTGATAGAAATTTGGAGCAGGGCATTAACATCAAATTCTGAGAGGCGATTGGTCAGTCAACTGTTCTCTATCTATCTACTGAAACGTTAGACCTATGAAAGTGGCATATGATAAGCATTCTATGAAGAAATTCAAGTGTCCGTGAGTGGCTTAAGAGCCGTAAAACGCGCCAGTATGTCACGCTCGCAGTTCAAGACTATGCTTGGGTGTTTTTTCAATAATTAGGGGATAATTCATCATGAATTCATTGAGCAGGGACAAACGGTTCACCACAATGCTATACATATATAGAGGTGTTGAAAAGGTTACGAGATTTTGTTCGAAGGAAAACAGAAGAACCATGGCTTGACAATGCCCCAAGCCAGGATGCTCTCAGTGTCCGTGACTTCCTTGATAACAAATACATTTCGAAATTGGCCATCCACTCTATTCACTTGACTTAGACCTTTGTGAAACAATTTTTTTTCTACAGATGCATTCCGAGATTCCGAGAATTATATTGTCACACTTCGTATGTTGAAGGTGGAATAATTCCTGAGAGCTCTGAAGATAACAGATATGACAGTTCTTGTAAAATGCTCACAGTGGCACTACTTCGGATTCGAAGCTACTGTAAAGAATAAGTGAGAGTATTATTGTTAACCAGACGAACTATCCCTTCTAACATTTAAAAGTTCTATGATTGTTTCTCATGCACTCACACAAATGTAAGAACTAATATAGCAGGTTCAGATTAACGTGAAATTTATACAGGGCCAAAGCTAATCAGAAATCTATATTGTTTAGCTCGAAAAAGATATTCCAGTCTTTACGAGTATATATTTTGGTGCAAGTACTGTGTTATAAGTTGAAGAAATATTCATTCCGAGAACAGCTGGAAACTACCACGTGTCAAAGAAGTAATATTTGATATGTTGAAAAAATACACTGCTGGCCACCCAAAATGCAACACCAAGAAGGAAGCATCCGATTGGCCTGAAATTCGCAGCATCTGTCGCCCGCGAGAGGACATACAAACGATTAGAATTGCAGGTCAGATGCAAATCATGTGCGCCCGGCACGCCACCGAGTAGCACTATAAGAAGGGTGCACAGAAGGCGGGGTGTAAGCAGTGGAAGTGTGTTGTGCTGCCGGACCTGTGCGTGGAAAGCTTCCTGATGCCTCGTCGCAGAATACGGCAGTCATTCCAGCACGTTTCGGAGTTCTACAGAGGACGAATAGTGGCTTATCGCGACAGCGGTTTATCGAACCGAGACATCGGCGCCCGTGTGTGACGACATCCAGCCACAGTGAGGGGAGTATGGATTCGGTGGGCGCAGCCGTGGCACACCACGGAACGAGAGGACCGGCATGTTGTTCGGCGGGCATTGGCGGCACGCACCGCCACATCACGAACATTAGCGCAGGAGTTAGGGTGTGTTGCGCAACAACCTGTGTCAGCACGTACCGTTCGACGTCGTCTGCAGAAGCGGGGACTTGTCACACAGCGCCCATTGCACCGATTACCATTGACGTCACACCACCGGCAAGTGCGGCGGCAGTGGGCCGTCGAACGCCGCACCTGGACTACGGAATGGCGCGACATTGTTTTCTTCGACGAATCCCGCTTCTGCCTGCAACACCATGATGGTCGGATCCGCGTGTTGCGGCACCGCGGCGAGAGACTGTATGACGCCTGCATTATGCATCGCCATACCGGTCCGTCGCCTGGCGTTATGGTTTGGGGCGCAATTGGATATGACACCTCCACCCTCTGGTACGCATCGCCGGTACACTCAACAGCCACCGCTACATCTCCGACGTTTTGGAGCCTGTAGTCCTCCCTTACCTGCAGGACCTGCCAGCGGCCACGTTTCAACAGGACAATGCACGCCCGCACGTGGCACGCATCGTGCAACATTTCTTCACGGCCCACCTGTTCTCCCGATATGTCGTCCATCGGACACGTCTGGTCGCTGATCGGCAACCGAGTGGCCCGGCAAGCACCACCCGCGGCTATGCCTGATGAGCTGTGGCAATGTGTGGAAGCAGCCTGGACCGACATACCCCAAGCCCACATCCAAAGCCTCTTTCGTTCGATGCCGCGGCGTTTAGCGGCCGTTATTGCCAGCCATGGGGGCCACACGAACTATTGATGTCTGCGTGTTCCGCAAGTCGCACGGGCCTGTAAGCTCAATCGTTTCATCTTTGTATCTGTTGTTATGTGTCCAGTAAATCTGGCTTTGCTATCTCGTGTCCTTCTTGGTGTTGCATTTTGGGTGGCCAGTAGTGTTTATGACCCCTCTTTTTCTGTTAACGGCAAAAAAACAAGGTTTCTCAGAATTAAGTCCAACGAGGTTATTTTTGCCTTTCTGTCGGATAGTTCTTACAGTTAAAGTAAGCGACATTTTAATGCTGCTTCTGAAATTCTTGTAAATACAGTATGTGAATTGTTGAGGGTGTAGCGGAAAATCTTTGACTTGAGTTATTTGAGACGCAGACGGAACCTCTGTATCACTTGGTGAAATGAAATTAGAAAGAATAAGGTAGTATATATTATTGATGGATGAGCAGGTGAATTAGTTCAGGTAGCTCTACAAATCAGATAGCGGAATAGATTCATTAGTTACGATCTGGTAGCTGGAGTACCTTTCACACATACTTGTAATGAAGATAGTTTTGCACTTATATTAATCTACAAGGTCTGGCCAAATAACATCCTATACCTAAGGGGAGGAAAAAAGCAACTAAATAACCTATTGCGTTATGTCCTAGTTCCCTTCAAAGTAGGCACCTTCTGGCGCTGCAAATGCGTTCCAGCAGTCTGACCATTGATCATAACATTTTTGATGTCACTTTCAGGGATCGCCAACAAGTGTCGCATCGCATTCTTCCTGATTTACTCTGTGTTTTCAAATCTTCTCCCCTTCACAGGCATTTTCCACTTTCGGAATAAGCAGAAGTCGCAAGGAGCCATGCCTGGAGTGTATGGAATTTCCCCTCACTTGTGGGATCCAGTGTTTGGCCAAATAGGCATCAATGAGGTGAGACGTATGGCCGGGGGCATGGTCATGGTGAAGTTGCCAGTTACTATGCTGCCGCAGCGCATTTCGTAGGCGACGGAAAACTGCTTGGTAGTACTCCTTGTTCAGAGTTTATTCTTCTGGAGCTTACTTATGACCAACCACTTCTTGTTGATTAAAACATTCCGTTAGCACAGCGTTGACTTTGATGCCGACCTTCCGCGCCTTTTTTGACCTTTGAGACCCTGAACTCGTCTACTGGAATGATTGGGCTAATCATTTAAATCGTTTCAGCCGATGTGTGCACGAGCTTGTGGCAAAATTTGATGCATATTCTGTGCTTAACTCTCTCAGTCATTGTGGCACAAGACAAGAATGCTAGCAAGGAGTGGAGTTCACAATGCCAAACCTAGACAGACAAACACCAAATGAGACAGTCGACTGAGTGGAAAAAATTCGCGTATGCGCACTAAATTCCAAGGTCGCGTACTATTAAGTCTCGGCGCACAGGGCTATGTCTAGTTTAGGAGAAAAAATGCTGTCGGATACATTTTGATCAGACCTTGTAGAGTGACTATTTCTTAATAAAGACTTTTCTATATGCCATGGAGAAAAAGATTGTGCATCTCAAGTCATTTATTCAAAACAACGGATCATTTTAAGAAACAAGATGTGGAAGTATTGAGCTATAATCGAATGAGGGCATTGCATTCCATCTCGCAGTGTTTCTAATGATTGTAATCAATGCATGATGATCCACACTTAAGTATAAGTTGCTCTGCAAGTCAGCGGCAGGGAGGACCAGGCACCCGTATTTCCATTATATCAGAAGCATTGTGCAGAAGTCGCCCATGTTTTACTTACGCTGTTATATCCATACTAGGTGAAAGCTCGTCAATAATGACGGGGAAGAATAAAATACTTAGTGTATTTTTTTCTTTAGAGGAAGGTATTCTTTTTGTTTGGCATGTTCAAATGTGAGAGTATGTTACACGAACATTAAAACAATAAAACAAAGGAAATTGGTTGACGCAGGAATTCCATAATTAAAAGAGGCAAGCGCTCGTTGCACTGCGCCGCTAAAGTGGGACGAACGCTCAAACGTTCAGATAAAGGAAATATATAGTTTTAAATACATAGGACATATAAAGTGGATTAGGTTAGGTTTCATTATGTCTGATTGCAGGATCGTTTGTGCACATGAGATGCATTCTCAGCAACCGTAATATTTGCATTTAGCTTCCATCACGGAGCATTTCATTAGTTTTAGAAATTGATTTAAAAAGGAATTTACGCGCTTTTCCTAGAAATGTGCTCAAAATTAGTGCTTATGTGACAGTCAGAGAAAGAAAAGAGAGAATAAGTAAGAGAGAGAAAAGGAGTGAGAGAGTAAGAAAGCGAAGAGAGAGAGAGAGAAAGAGGGAAAGTGCGAGAAGACAAGGAGAGTGAAGCGAGAGAGAGAGAGAGCGAGAGAGCGAGAGCGCCAGAGAATTGGAAGAATAGAAGGAGAGGAAGAGGGAGAATGGAAGGAGAGGACGAGGGAGAAAGGCCGTGAGAGAAAGCAGAGAGAATGAAGAGAGAGAGAGAAAGTGGGTAATAGTAAAAATGATGGAATAGGACACATATAGAGGATATAAGAGAGAGATGATAAAAAGGGAGAGTAAGAAGTGGAAGTCGAAATAGAACATAGAAAGACTGGAAGAAGAGAGACAGAAAGAGAACAGAGAAAGAGTGAAAAAAGAGAGACTGAAAGAGAACAGAAAGGATAGAAGATAGGGGAGTAGCGAAAGCAAAACAAATATTGCTTAGAGAAGAAGTGAGAGAAAGGGAGAGAAAGAGGAAGATTTAAAACGAAAGAAAAGAGAGCAAAAACACAGAAAGGTGAGACTAGTTGAGAAAAGAGTCGGAAAAGAAGAGCGAGAGAAAGAGATACAGTGAAGTAAAGAAAGACGAAATTAATTCACTTTCTAAAAAAATGTTTCTCACACTCAGGTATCTTATGTTCCATTTTCATGTGATCTTTCTTGCAGATGCTCCAGAGAGTTTCATATCGATAAATAGCCCGTGGATTGCCCAATAAAAGTTCAGCAAATATCTTGATATTTCCACTTGAAAAGAAATTAATATCGATGAACAAGGTTTGGTTTGATTAGGTTATCCGGCTACTGCCGACCAATAATTCCGTTTTTAATATAACATGAGTTTCATTGTACATCGCTGTTGTCATGTAACGTACCAGGAGATGTGACGTACCTGCCAGAAGGACGCACACGACATAAAGGCAGATAGGAATCAGAATAAAACGTCCGCGTAGCTCAATTGGTAGAGCAACTTATTCCGGAATGAGGGGATCCGGGTTCGAATCCTGGCGTGGACAGAAATAACGGAGAAATTTACTTCGTTATAATGTCGCCCGAACTATCCGGATGACCCGACCGTTCAAAATCTCGCAATGGTGTGATGTTATTTCCACACCGCGAGATAGGAAAAATAAGAGAATCCCTTCTCCAGCACTTCGAAAAAAAAAAAATAATAATAATAAGGGGAGAGATGATGTAACGTACCAGGAGATGTGACGTACCTGCCAGAAGGACGCACACGACATAAAGGCAGATAGGAATCAGAATAAAACGTCCGCGTAGCTCAATTGGTAGAGCAACTTATTTCGGAATGAGGGGATCCGGGTTCGAATCCTGGCGTGGACAGAAATAACGGAGAAATTTACTTCGTTATAGTCACACGTTTAAGTATTTCAGACATAACCTAGGAAATCAGATTGTCCACCATTAAATTTCCTTTCTGTGCTATTAGAAGATGGCAACGAAAGATAATAGCTTATTCTCAGACTGCAGTTTACGAGAATATATCGGAGATATTTACGCAGCAGAATACACGTATTTTTCAGTTTTCTTTGAAAGATTTAACAGACAGCTGGCACTTAAATTTAGTTAATACTGTCGAAGAAGACCGAATTGCATAAACATAGAATTTGTGGACACTTTAGCCAGTCGGCGGGGTACGGATCGAACCTGCATCAACATTATGCATACCTCTCGGAGGATCTCAGGAAGTCCAGTGAATGAGCTATGTTTGCACTTTAAGCTGAAAACTTCATTGCTCAGCGCTATTTTACATTATTTTGCACACATTCCCTTTAACGCAGAGTACAAAAGGTATGTGCCATGAGTCTTCCTCATCGTTGAGTCACTCACAATACCAGAAACTTGGTTGCAAGATATATTAAGTATTGTTTAATAGTAGCAAAAAACGAGACTGCAACTGATTTGTAACCGATTGCAAAAGTTCATTACAAGTGAGGAACGGGCGAACAGTTCGTGTTAACCGAATCCCGAATCTCATAAATGATACGTCACTAATTACTTACATCTGGAATTAAGCCTTAGCTGTATCTGAATTGATCTGAAATCTACAAACGTCCTGATTCTTTTATTGTGAAGGTGGCGTGCCGAAATATTACGCTATTAAAAATGTTTTAGAAGTTGAGTTAACATATTTCTTTACTGAGTGACGTTCAAATATTCCAGCATGGTCTCTGGGGGTTATTACGATTGCCACGGTTTCTGCCTATACACCCTCTGGGCTTTCCTGTGAATGCTAATGAAAATTTGAGAACTGCCAGTAAGGAAAGAAGAAGTGAAAAGGAAGTTTTCACGCTCTGGCGTAAAGCCAAAGGAAAGATGCCAATGAAATTAATGACAGTCCTGCCTGCTACCGCGCGCTTGTTGTGGCTGTTATTGTCATAATAAGAGCGGTCTAAGGATGTATTGTGCTCGAGAAATTAAATACCGCTAGTGCCTGGATCAAATTCGAAGACCTTAAACTAAAGCTCGTAGAATTATTTAAAGGAAGTGCATGATACCTTTTTAATTAAATCTTTGCGTTCTTGTTTCAAAACACAAATTTGATGCGACTGGATGATCAGAAACGTTTTCTTTTTATATTCTAGAATTAGAGAAACGACAGTATGATTTCGCAAAGCTTAGAAAACACTGCATGGGTAAGTACGGTAATACTGCCTTTGATCTATTAAATTAAATGTTCAATTGGAATAGTAAAAATCTTCCAAATACGTGGAGACAATGTGAATAGACAAAGTCATCGCTCTTTCCAAGTTTTTCTTTAATTAACACACAGCAACCGAAAAATTGTTATCCTGAAACCGCTGGGATCGTACACCAGATCTCTCGATAACTAGCCGAGTCTGTTCGCCTTAGGCTAAGGTGGCCAACAATCCACGGAGCTATGTGTAAGTGGAATAATAAGACGAAAATGTAAATGGAAGACTCGCGTATTTTTGACAAACATAACGCTATTTTTTCACATAACATAACCAGAAATTGTTACGCCCTGGAAAACCAACAAACCATTGCACCCCATCTGTCTTGTGAACAAAATCAACGTCATACCACAACTTTATCTCTATGTGGAGACACAATCGAACTGTGATCATTTGTAGGGATTTGACCAACTGCTTCTGACCTTCCATATAACATCAAATGGACCGAACGCAGTTAGCGTGGCTCGCAACAACAGTAATAATGAAATAGCTCTAAGAGAATCTTCAACAATGAGAACGGTATACTTATCTTGTAGAATTGCGCCATCATTTCTGAATGCGAGCCATTAATGTCCCCTGAACATTTAGAGGAAGAAATACTAATTTATTGATACCTTCGTCATATATAATGCTGATTTAATGTATTGATAGAACCGTAAGGAAAATTATAATTTCCTTACACTTTTCCTTAAGGTTATCAATAACGAGGAAACATATTATACGCAAACTCTGTTAATTGACAAATGACAAAATACGTCTTAAAAAAGCTTACAGAAACTAGTCCAAAAGTTTCAATTCAAATTTTAAGCAGATGTACTGTAAGCAGCGGTTTTTGCGCACTCTCTTGAGATGCACCCAAGGATAACACCCCGCCCTAGTAACGGCTCTGATAACATCCATCAATATCATGTTTCTAGTGTTCCACAAGGTGTTGTGTATTTCCTTGTGACGGCTTTGGACAGTATCATGGACCTATTTCTCAAACTTGATGCTATCAGAAAAATTGCTTCTCACGATTTATCTTTCTGAAGACCAAATAGGTGGTGATACCACTCTTTGGCAAAAAAATCGATGCACCCCGATAAAATTACCCGAGAACTGTAAATCCCCGGGGCAAACACACTACTGCTTGTGAAAATTGCAACACCAAGAAATAATCGCGTTATTCAAATGAAATTTATATCACAGATTCCTTATGTTACAGGAGATAACTGATTATATTTGAAGAGCTGTACAACATTTTTTCGCTTCAAAACTTACTATCGTTTGAAGCCACTTGAGAAATAATAATAGCCTCTACACGGCGTGACACTGAGTGGAAGAGGTTTTTTGCCGTCCTGGGCAATAGCCTACCAGGCTGTTTCTATGCGAGACCAGCATTCATTTGTGGGAACTGGCGGAGGAGCTTAACGAGCAAGTCGCTTAGCTACCATGTCGCAGACGTATTCGAACTGGAATATATCCGGTGAACGTGTATGTGAGAGAAGAAGCGGTAACTGCCGTACATGGAAGAGGTCTTGGACATTCTGGGCCACATGTGGCCGAGCATTGTGCTGCTGGAATATATCTCCAGGACAACTCTGAAGGAAGGGTAGCAACTGTGCCTCTGAAACATCCCTGATGTATCGCTGGCTGTTAAGGGATCCCTCAATTCGTATCAGGCGAGATCGCGAATTGAGCCCAATGGCATCCCAAACCATAACGTTTGCGTGGGGCCGGTATGATGCTGAAAGTGCCGTTCACCAGGATGTCTCCAAAGACTTATGAAACAATCATGATGCATCAAGCTGAATCGTTACTAGTCAGAAAACACGACATATTTCCAATCAGCTCGCCAGTGTCTGTGTTTTGTTTGAGACTCTTTCATCGCAGTCTGAGAAATCTGCACTTGATGGTCAAGGGAATGTGCAGCAATGGGCTGCTAGCGACCAGAATGCTGTTCAGCAGACTACGTCAGCTGTGCTGGAGACCAAAGTCTGACCTTTGACAGCGCTTCACTGTTACGCTAACACCGTGGATGTCCCTATGCGATCGATCACTGCCATGCAGTAGATGTGTCTGTAATCCCGTACAGTCGTGCAATTTTGCTATTTCCGGGATTTCTGTCGTCCAAACCTCGTCTGTCTACTGACTCCACGTTCTCAGCATTGCTTTGATGTTTCGTCCGGTACGAGTGGCCATTTCTTGGTACGAAAATCACATAGGTTCTTTCATCCGAACTATTCTTCCTTGCGTGAAGTCCACCTGGTGTTCATAATGTGACCTTCTTCATCGACGGGCATGGCGAGATACAAGAAACACCCTTTCGACTCGATGTCGGCTCTTCACTCATTGCAACATCTCGCTTGAGCCAGTTCTTTATGTCCAAGGTCAGACATTTCAGAGGATCCTGCTCCAAAACCGCTTGCGCATTTTCACTACCAATTTTTTCATTTTTCATGTCCCAAGCTATTATACATATCCTGTAAGTATCAGACTAATACCAGCAGTATTTCAGGGTGTTACAATTTTCACAAACCGTAGTGTATTTAAATTACGGATACTGTAGAATTTTTGCCGAGACATCAATTGTCATTTCATATGATTCGTTGGAACAGAACCTTAAAATAAAAACATTGAGTATCATAGGTTTCGAGGTTCCAGAAATCCAATGGGTGTTCGAGCTTTTGATATAAAATAGAATGGGTACTCGAGCTTTGGACACCAAGTCCAGTAGGTGCTTGAGCTTTGGTCACGAAGTCCAGTAGGTGTTTGATCTTTGCACACAAAGTGTAATAGGTGCTTGAGCTTTGGACACGAACTGCTATGGGTGCTCGAGATTTTGACATTAGTCCATTTGGGTCTCAGGATTTGGATATCATATCCAATGGATCCTCGAGCTTTGCATATGAAGTCCAGTTGGTGCTCGAGCTCTGTAGATGAAGCCCAATAGGTGCTCTAGCTTTGAACATGAAATTCAATGGGTTCTAGAGATTTTGAGATTTTGACATATTGTCTAATGTGTGCTGGAGCTTTTAACATGATGTCTAATGGGTGCTCGAACTCTCTACCTACGCACAGACACACATAAATTTACCATGGAATGTCGGTTATACACCAACTAGGCATGTGATTTAATTGATGATAGATTTTAAAATTAGAACGGATATATATTTAAAAACACTTAATTTTCCTTAGTTACATTTTATTGTTATACGTGTGGTAACTAACTTTCGTTCCTTGAAAGACGCACATTATCGACGTGCCATTATGTGTACCATTTTCTGTATGTCACTATGTGTACAACACACACACACACACACACACACACACACACACAAAATGGTATACAGAACCGTCACAGAAACCTATTGCACATTTATGAATAGATTAAAGCACGAACTGAAATCAAAATACAGGGGAAAATTGTTATTAGGAGTTCTGTTTGTGCAAGCAAATGCTTCGGCTCTCGCGACTGCCCTCGCGTAGGAAAAGTTTCCTGAAAATCACTGTGAAATGTTGAAACATATTCCTTACTCACCAGATTTTGCAGCATCTGGATATAATTTGTTCTATGAATTGAAGAAATAATTGAAGGGAACAAAATTATCTCTAGTCTATTTCCAATGCCACATCAGCTGTTCAGACGTGGCGTTAGGGGCAAGTATTGGATTTTTATTTGGAAAACTCAAATAAGTTGCAGCATTGGTGTCAGAACTACATTGGCCTCGGAGGTGAGTATATATAAAGTATTGCCCTAAAACCATTTCCATAACACTTTTGCTTTTATGATAAGACAAGAACATATCAGCACTCCCTCGTACTTTGCTCTGTTTTAACTAAGGCGGTGATCAATACCTATCCTTTCTCTTGCAGAGGAAATACAAACGTCCAATCATGCATAAGCAGCATTGCGTGCTCAGTTCGTTTTCCGCTTCCGCTCACGGCTACAGATTGAATACAAAATAGGTAACCTACATGAAACTTTGCAGAAATCCATTGTAAACACCGTTTACTGTTGACAGAGCACGTAGTATATTAAATTCAATACTTACGTGACATTGATCACAGTTTTCATGGTGTTGTCAATCAGTATCACGACATTTGTAAAAATGTACTGTTTTTATTTATTATTGAAGTATGAGGATCTAAGCTATTTGTGGGTAACTTAATGTTAGCTTTGAATTGTTACTAGCAGTAGCCGCAAACGGTAAAGTTTCAAGCTTAACCAAGCATCTACAAATGTCTCTAACTAAACACTTGTATATATTTAGATTAAACTGTCCTCACAGAGTCAATGATTCAGTGGTACGTATATTTCAATATCCTAGCTTTTATTCTCGTCATCGGCAACCATATTAGAACAAGAAACGTAATTCACTTCACAAAAATAACTGCTGATATCAACATGTACTTCAAACTCCTAAATCTTACCTTGGAACACACAATATCAGGACATGATCCAAATTCTGTTCAACAAATCTTTAACTAATACAGGTTGAAGCGTGCTCCTATCCAATGTTACTACTAGAAACAGTTGCAAATAGGCATACTACTGTTTATGACCATTGCAACTACAAGAAATTATCGCACTATTCGAATTTATTATATCACAGATTCCTCATGTTACAGGCGATAACTGATTATATTTGTAGAGCTATAGAACATTTTTTTCGCTTCAAAACTCAGTATCGTGTGAAGCTACTTCGAGCAGCAATAAATGAAAGCTTCTACACAGCGAGGTACTCAATGGAAGAAGTCTTTAATATCGCCTTGGAGAATAGCCTGCCAGGCTCCTTCTATCCAGCATTCATTTGTGGGGAAAGTCACTTAGCTACCATGCCCCATACGTGTTCGATCGGGGATATATTCGCTGAACGTGCAGGTCAGAGAAGAAGTGGTATCTGCCGTGCATGGAAGAGGTCTTGAACATTCCGAGACACATGTGGCCGAGCATTGTACTGCTGGAATACAGCGCCAGGACAACTCTGAAAGAAGCCTCTGGAACATCCTTGATGTATCTCTGGCTGTTAAATGATACTTCAATTCGTATCAGGCGAGATCGCGAATTGAACAAATGGAGCTCCGAACCATAACTCTTGGCATTGGGCTGGTATGACGCTGCAAAATGCAAGCTACAATTTCACCATAATGTCTTCGAACAGTATGCAATTATCATGGTGTATTAAGTTGAATCGTGCCTTGTCAGAAAACACGGCCTGTTGGCAATCAGTGCGCCAGTGTTTGTGTTCGACAATCCATTGCAGTCTGAGACGTCTGTGGTTGTGGGTCAGTGGAATGCGCAGAAATGGGCTGCTAGCTACCAGTCCTATGTTCAGCATACGTCAAATGTGCTGGAGGACAAAACCTGACCTGTGACAGTGCTCCACTGCTGCGCTAACAATTTGGATGTCGCTGTGCCGTCGGTCACTGCCATGCGTTACAGGTGTCTGTCATTCCGTGCAGTGGTGCGATTTTGCGATCCATTTCCCCGATTTCTATGCATCCGAACCTCATCTGTCCACTGACGCTACGTTTGCGTCACTGCACTGGCGTTTCGTTTCGAACGAGTGGCAATTTCGGGGTAGGAAAATCCAGTTTTTCTCATCCCAACAATCCTTCTTCGCTTGAAGTCTGTCAGGTGTTCATAATACGACCTTCTTTGTCGACGGGGAATAGTGAGACACAAGAAATGTCCTTTCAACTCAATGTCGGCTCTTCAGTGGTTGCAACATCTCGCTTAAGCCAGTTCTTTATATCCAAGAGCGAACAGTGGAGAGGGCGTTGCTCCGAAACTGCATGCAAATTTCAGTGATATTTTAATAATTTGCATGTCCTAACCTGTTGTTCGTATTCCATAAGTTTGAAGCTAATACCAGCAGTCCTTCGTGGTGTTGCCATTTCACAAACTGTGGTTTATTTTGCAGGAAATCTAGGGACACTCAGTGCTGGCGAATGTATTTTTTATTTTGTTTAAGACGTAAAAGAAATGCATGAGCCATGAGCAGATGATTTTGAAAAATGTCACTTATTTGGCTAGTTCGAATCGCATATCCATTTTTCATTCTTAGTAAACGTGCTGAGATCTTTCACCTGGAGAAGGAATGTAATTGTCAACCTATAACTTCAAAATAATGCTCTAAATATGCCCAAGAGCTTTTCGATATCACAGCAGTATGAAGATTCTTGAGAATAAGCAAGTTTTTAAGACTCCGAGCAGAGTTATTGTTAAACGGGAAAGCAAGTTAAAAAAATCACAACAAACAAGATGAGAAATTTTTTATCTCGGGTTTTTGCATTACCACAAAAGATACTCCAATCCAAGATTAATCGTTTGAGGTAGTACTACGAGAAGGAGAAAACACAAAAAAAGAAAGGAAAACAGAAAGAATAAAAGCAGAACATCGGAACTGAACAGAATAACTTGATGGACTTTCATACTGCAGACCAAAGAGAAAAATCGTTCTTAATGTTCGTCAACCTTCTCTACCAAGGCACCACTTTATACAGTATAACTTCCTATGTTGGAACTCATTTGTACTTTGATTTATTCTATTGATAGGAAACAAACACTGAAGACTATTTATTCAGACATCTCACATAAAGAGATGGCAATTTGTGCACATATTTATCTATAGGGACATACTGTCTGATTTCTGCAACCTGCCCTGTTGTAACAGTTTACCTATAATATACTTATTATATTTTTTATATTGCATAATAAAAATATATATTATTATATATCATATTTTTTTCGGATAATACTTATTATCTGAAAAAATGGGTATGAATACTCGTATCTACTACATTTTCTTCGAAAAGTGCAAAGTATTTAAAAGTATTTTATGGTGTTTAAAAAAATGCCGAAAGTTTAAAGATCATAAGCATAGTTTGAACGGATTTGATACATTACGTTTCAACAAACTTCAAGTAAACAGTTCTCTCACACCTTGAGACTACCTTTTCGCATCATTTAAGGAATTAAACTATGATTTGTTTAACAAGAAAAGTTTGTCTGACTTTGCAAAATTAACTTTGAAACTTAACAGTTTGTTGTTAGAAACCAGTCCTGAAAGCTAGCACTGCTTTCGCTACTTCACATACCCAGTGGAGAGATTTGTGAGTTATCGGCTACCCGACAACTAATGTCTCTGCCATTTCAAGAGAAAATGAGAAACATTGTTAACATAACAAACAGTTTTTCAACGTACGGTGCACTACTAGTTGCTACTTCTAAACCTACGATGTAAAAGTGGCAAATACAAGGTTGGTGTAACCGAATAAAGTATCTTCAGACCATGATATTTGACATTTCCATGGTGTTCTTCGGGAAGTGTTTGTATTTAAGGCATAGTAATGCAGTTTTAAAGCACGTAACATTTTTTAAATATTATTTCCGGTTTTTAAATGTTATGGTAACCAAATATCGCAGATTGCCATATTTGGTAGACATGAGGGTTGCGACTGAGTATAATCTTTGCTGAAGATAGAACTGCTATCAAACATGGAACAGAATGATTCCATTACTAAACGAAAAATCACAAGCTGTTGACGTGCTGAGTAAGTGGTGGTTGCTAATGCCCATGATTCGTGCACTCCTGTTCCTAAAAAGTACATATATTTTCCAGGTAATTGAAAAGGTTAGGGAGAATGCTATAAGAGCTCAAATTTCCCAAACAGAGCTACTAACTGAGCAAGAAGAAACTGATTAAGCTTTGAAAATTCTAAGAAACTGGCGCATATATATTACACTCTAAAAATGAAAGATAAAAAATATGATGATTATTAAAAATACTAAGAAAACATAAAGTATGAATGAAACTGTGAGGCAAGTGTTATACAAATTGTGTGTAGAAAATATGTGGTAATGTAACGCCAAATGTTATTTTAGTTTGAATTTATTGATAAAATTATTAACAATGTGACCTTATTAAAGTAAAACACAAGTTAAAGCAACAATGACGCCTGGATATAATGAAGAATTTATTTATAAATGCTATGAATCATCAAAACGTATATGAACAATTCACAGGTTAGTATTCTTTCAATTTAAAAAAGGGACAGTGAAAAGTGTGAAACTTTTTTGTTGTAACGTTTTATTCTTTGTTTCGTTTTCTTAGGATAAAACTAATGGCACTGTATAACATATTGTTTAGAGTTAAAAAGTGCAATTCTAGTTTAATTGTAAGAGACATTTAATTTTTCTGGTTACTTTGGGTAAAATGAATGGCACTGAAGTTGTTAAGAATGATATTAGTTTAGGTGGGTAATCATGAACATTAACAACAATTGCCAAATTAAAAAAATTAATATTTTTGAAAACAATGTTCTACCATTCACATTACCTATATGTGTGTCTTTGATATTTCACCACAGTAATTATTTTCATTTCTGTGGTTATAAACTAAACAACTTAAAATAAATGCTTACTTCTAGTTGCGTTAACATGGCTATTTATTCATTTATTTTCATGTAAATAAATTATTAAGCCACGTAGAAATTTGTGTTATAAACTAGTTTCCTACGCGACGTAAAATACGTATACATTACGCGTAATTTATGTAAAATATGTATCTTGTAATTTACTCGGTAAACCCTGGTTACATCTTAAGTTCATGAAAAATGAATCGTTATCAGGAGTAATTACAGTATTTTTTTGTCAGCATGGTTCGGTCTTTTCTGAATGAAGATATCTCTCTCTTTCTCTCTCTCTCTAGTTGTTTCTGCCTTTTCCTTGTTATCTGCATGCTCTTTCAATATTTCTTTTTATCACATCCAGTTACCGGTGTTTGGATTTTTTTCTTGGGGTCTCCGTTCATTATTCTATATCGACATTCTTTTAGAACATTTTCTACGTTTCCTTTGGGCAAAAGTATCCGAATCGCCTTGTTGCAATGGGATTTCAAATTATTCGTGAGAAATTTCTTGTGAGAGAAACAGTAAACTGACATACACTGTTACAAAGACAATGTTATACCTGTCATTGACGTTCAGGTATATGTATCATGTCTCCTAGATAAATCTTATCGTCTAAATTGTTCGTATTACTCCAGCAAAAGCTCCCCTGTACAACTTTTTGTGATAAATTTGGAACTTTACCAAGATCTACATTTTGTGCAATTGAGTATGTCCGCTGAAGATCTGTAGATGGGATCGCTGAAGAGAGAGGTATGTATGCCTGATTTCTCTGCAAGCGACCTTTTCGACCTTAAACTGCTTCTTGGTCTCCAATAATATGACAACAATGGTTCCGTGTGATGTCGTGGTCAGTGTTGGCTGATATTTCCGTGTCCTCTGGTTTTCATTTTTCTTCTTTTCTGGGCAGTCTACTCAACATTTTAGTGAACGAAAAGCTTCACTGTTGTGTAAAAGTGATTCATCTTTACGCCTGGCCTATTGTAACTTTGTCTGTAAATATATGATTAATTATTGCACAAATTAATTCTACGAACTTCTCTGTATTGGATCTTCCCTTCGACAAATAAAGTAATTCAGATTGCTGTCTTGTCTGGCTTTTCGTTTTGAGTCCTATACAGTCATACCGAACATATTTCTTCCGATTTTTCTTTGCGTGACTTGTATTGTTTATGAATTGATTTGCAGTTACGTCTCTTCAGCGTACGATACGATTGGAAGCATGCATTGATGAAAAGTTTTCCATTTAAAAGGAATAGGAGTGTTATTTGTGATATTTAAATTTTCCAAATTCAGCCCTGCATTGGGGAACCTGCCGCTTATCTTTTTTACCGAGATTTCCGTTGCTTTCGATTATTTGTTTCAGGTAATTGAAATATCTTGCTTCTTCTACGGCTTTTGCCATCAGTGCATTAGTTATGCTGCATCTGTTTCTCGTTTTCTTCTTTCATTTCAGTTTTTATGACGTTTCTAATTTAACTTTCCTTTTGAGTTTCTGTATTCTTATGTAAATTTGGTATTTTCTCGTAAAACGTTTCTGATTTAACGACACATTACTTCTCCCGACGTGTTTCCAAAGTTGGCGTTACTGGCAATGAGCCAAGGGTCAATATAATGATATGCTGTGTACAGTAGAAGAGATCTGAGAGCTAAATGAGCGATAGGAGAGTGATTTGATATGTGATATTTCTTGTTAACGATAAGAGCAGAGTTTATATGTTCACGCTAAGATAAGAGCAGTTCTTTCGACCTAATGCTTTGTTAAAAGGCACATCTTTTGAGGTAACTTCGACGCGCTGTTGGAGGAGTGTCGCTTATTGCCCCAAACTCTCATTCACAGCATTATAAGCATTAGGGCTCATTGTGAGAGCTGTACCGCAGTTCGGTGTAATCAAACTTCCTATTGGTTCATCGAAACCCACTCCATATGCTGCATCAGTTTTGCACTGCTATGCTGTCATGCGATGATGGCATTCCATTTCCGTTGGGTATTGCTGCGTTATCGGTATATATATACACTGGTGGGCAAAATCTAAGGACGAACACTATTTCGAAAGGTTATAAGCACAAAATCAGACGCAACAGCTTGTGGCAATTTGCATAACTGTGGACGTTCAGTAGAAGGCCAGTTTTTTTTTTTTTTTTTTGATTGGAGGTTTAACGACCACCGTGAGCAACTCAAATGGGCTATAAGCAGTCGCCCGTCCCTAATTTAGGGTCACTGGTTCCAGGGAAGGGAGAGAGCCAGTGCCGTAAGACAAACACAACATCCATGCCTGACCGGGATTCGAACCCGGACCCCTTACGGACGAATGATCACAGGCCAACGCCTTAGACCACTGCGCCACCGTGGCGGCAGAAGGCCAGTGCACATGCATGGAAAAATGTCGAATTGTGTGCCCAGGGGTAACGTGGTATCACTTACATGGATAAAAGAGAAAATGGCGCGGTAAGCAACATGTATTTGAAGGAAACTCTGGAAATGAAGGCATAAAGGAACGAACGTGTAATTTACATTATGTTTCAAATACATCATTTAGAGGATTTCACGCGGGTAAGAATTTCAGGGAAGATGGAAAGAGGCCGCCAAGGGAGTGATGTTTGCCAGGGTGTTTGGAATAACGCTGTGTGGTATCCAGGCTCTGGGCAGCATTCAATACAAGGGAATGAGTTCCAGACGCTTGCTAGGAGGTCACCATCGCTCTGCTATGACGCATGAAGACAGATTTTTTTTTTTTTTTTTTTAGTTATAACGGCAAAACGTTATCGACGCACCACGGCTGGACAGGTTGCGAGTCGCCTTCATTCTAGCACAGGAACGCGGATATCCCTACAAACTGTGGTAAAACGTCTGTGACATATAGGGCTGTATACCCAAAGGCCGGTAGTCTGCGTTTCTCTACCCAGAGCTCAACGTAGCGCACGTTTTCAGTGGCGTCATACCCAAAGAAATAATTGGGCATTTTATCAATGGGGCAATTTACTCTTCGTAGATGAGAGTCGTTTCAGTATGTCCTCGGATTCTAGACGTCAGTTTATATGGCGTGAAAGTGGTACTGCATACCGGCCATGGGTGTGCAACAAGGGCTCAGATACCGCATTCCCAAGGTTATGGTGTTGGTCGGCATCATGATTAATGGACGCACCGAGCTACAGATGCTGGAACAATATTGAACAATATTGTTATTCCGTGGTGCTTTAGGCGAAGACTTTCTGTTCATGGATGATAACACGATACATGATTGTACGGGAACAGTGCAAACACTTCTGGAGACCGAGGGTATGCATAGTATTGACTGTCCATCACTCTTCCCAGACCTCATCCCCATCGAACACGGCTGGGATGCAGTGTACAGACGCATTAGTGCTTGAAACCTCCCTCCAGAAAACAAGCAGGGCCTCATCCTCTGTGTTCTGAGGGAGGAGTGGGCGAATTTGCTTCAGCAACACATGATCACAGGTTCAGCATAGTAAGAACTTGTGAGAACTGCACCGCAGTTCGGGGTGGGCATGTTCCATACTGAAATGCATCTTCGCCTGGTTATAGGTAAGCACTGTACATCCATTCTCCAACTACGTCCTTCGAAAATTTGTAAATTCCTCTTTAACACTGATTACAATGTAATTTGTGCGTCATTTGTAAGCAAGTTTTTGTGCCTTTTCATGTATTCGCATGCTGCCAATATAATTATATCCCCATTTGGCTGCGGTCATGTATTATTTTTCATATACAGTTAAAAATGGAGACCGTCTTTAGGATTTGGGCACCAGTGTATATCCGAACCATCTGTCATTAAAATCTATCATGGAATGTGCGTTCTTCATGATTTTGAGTTTGTCACGTTAATTTTGGACACCAGTGTATTTCTATTTAGGGATGTTTTACCGATTGTGTAGAAATCCGGTTGATATTTTTTGTAACCGATTCAATGTACTATGAAGTACACTGCTTACGTTGAACATTTTAAATTATACGCAGATTTTCTCTAAGGGGGCGTAAACGTATTCTCTGTTTTTTTCTTTCTCAGAATCTTCTTTGAAATACTTTTTTCGTGTTAAAAAGGATTCAAAAGACGTGCTAATTACACTCGAGAATTCTGTGTTACTTTTCTTGTTATTATCTCAACTGTAAATACCTGAACGCTTGGTTTCTTCACAGCGCTGTGTTATCCATCCTTCAAATGAATAATGATACAGTTAAAGTGGATGCGTTTTTGGAAAAGAGTAATATGTGAAACGCAGATTATAATAAAGATTGTAATGACCAAGAGAATATTACACTCAGTGAAGTGTGTTATGCGTATTTATCTGTATGTTTTCCTTTTGTAGTTCTCTGCATTACAATTATAAAAAGACAATAACAAATTGTTAGAGGGAAGCAATGTTAAAGAAATTCTTAATATCGAAAATCGGCACTTTAGGATATTACGTCTGAAAAAGTCTTTCTAACAACTGCTTATTTATATTCTAAATCGCGGATAATAAAACGTGCATTCTTATCCTCGTATGCTGGTATCCCAGGAACTGTTAAAGAAGCACTCTGCTCTATTGATCATGTTAAACAGAATTCGTAGCAGAAACACTTGAACTACTGTATTATTCTTCAAAGAGCCACTTTCTTCAGAAAAGAACCGAGAAGGCAGTATTCTTTAAGTATTTTCAATACGAAGGAAAAAGAAAAGAAGTCAGCCGCGGGTCTCCAGTCTAGAAGGATACTCCAGGAAACGGAAAATTAAATATAGAGCACCGCCTATGCAAGTACTTAAAGAATAAAAGTTATGTACTTCTGAAAACATCACGTCGACAAGAAATCTAGGGATTGATGCGTTTCGGAAAATTAATGTCTGAAACATTTCATCATATTGTTATGTGACAAAATAAATGGAAAGGAAATATCAAGTTTTTTGTTCTCGCCATTATATATGTATATAGAAGTGGAAACTTCCTTACTCTCAGATTGAAAATTTCGCACCAGTGAAAATTTAGATCAATTTATCAGAAATATGAGAAATGTTTAACAAGTACATGAAAACATGTATGCAAGAGTTTCTATGAAGTTCTGAGAATTTATATTAAAAATTTTGTACGATAATATTGTTAAATATTACAGGGTAGTTTATCAGAGTAATCAAAAGTAGGGTGAGTTAAAAGTTTACCCAGTTTTGAGCTACGAATAATGTCGGGCATCCATTCCTGTGGGAATCGCGTTCCCGCGTGTACTAAGTACCAAGACAACGCACGGAACTAGAAGTTCATTCAGGTGAAAAGAAGATTGAGGTCGATAACCGTGGTGTTCGGGTGCTCCTACTCCGCTATTGGAAAAAAGGGTTAAACGCGGCCGCTGCGAAAGGAATTTGTACAGTTGAAGGGGAGGAATGAGTTGACAGCAGCACTGCACGACAATGGTTCCGGCGTTTCAATGCTGGGTACACTAGTCTCGAAGAGAAGACGAAGTCACGACGTCCAAGGACCACCAATTCGGACACCCTGGTAGAAGCTGTGATAACGAACCCCACTACCAGTGCATGGCAATTGGCAGTTGAGGTAGGATCTCCTAATCCACCATGGTGCTTCACCTGCTCCAACTTCGTTTGTCCTCCATGCGCCATCGAATCGTTTCTTTTAAATTTGCACCTCAGCAGGCTGAACAATATGACGCTCTCTGTCTCTGATTGCTGCTAAATCGACAGGGCAATAGGTTTTGGCGTCGTATTGTCACAGATGATGAACAGTAAATTTTCCTAGGTTATCCTACCACTGAGTCAGTGGCTAAGGCCAGGCCAAAAAGCACAGCCAGTGATGCAAAAGAGGGAGATTCGACATAAAAGTAATGCTGTGCATTTGGTGGGATTGTGAGGGACTCGTGCATTTGAAGCTGGTGACAGACGGTCAGGGTGTGGACGGGACCCTCTACGCAGATCATCTGCATCGGGTCCATGATGCTATACGCCAACACTACCCATCGCTCATCAATAAGAAGCGGGTGTTTCTGCAAGTGGATAATGCCCCAATTTACATCTCTAGAATAGTCTGCCGAAAACTACAGGAATTGGAACGAGTTGAAATCCTACCACATACTACATACAGTTCGGACCTTACCACCATCAGAACATTATCTGTTTTGCTCCATGGCTCATTTTACACAAGAACGGAACTTCGGTTCAGCGGTTGAGATGGAATCTGGCATCAGAGAGTCCTCCGTGGGATTGTAGCTATTATGGAACGTATAGAAGACAACAAACAGCCTGTACTTCGCAGAATGTTGTGAGCGTGTATGACTTTCTTGCATCATATTTACCCTTTAACGACCTGGACCCAAAAACTTTGTGTCGCTCAGAATACCAAAACGTCCGAAACCGTTTGTCGCGACTTTTCGAATATCTGTCCACCGTTTTTCAGGTGAACAAAAGAAAGATTAGTGGTGGGTCCCTCAACTAAACTTCTGATCTTGTAGACTTGGATATGCATTGACCTTCAGATGTTTCCCAGGAGAAACCAGTGCATTCTTCCAAGGAAAAGAGTTTGATGTCATGAGAGTGAATGATATCACCCGGGAAAAACCAACGCATGCTTCATTTATTTGTTTATGGACAACAATGGTGACCGAGGGTGAGTTCTGCGAATTCGGTAGAGGTCATGCAAATTCAAAGAATAGGTTGGGGTAGGAAATCCTTCTCACTTTTTAGACAGGCGTTTCCGGAGGCAGTGATGGTTTTCATATACGGGCAGTTTTGGTGTTTTGGGCGTTATAGTAAATAAAGGGTTAAACTTTTTAGTTGCAAACGGGAGGAACTTTAGTCTCATCTTAGTATGCCTTTTGTCTATTTGCCAATAAAACTTCACTCAGGAACAGAAAATAATGCAGAGATATTTTCATTTCTACAGATAAATGAAACACAGTAGGTGCTCAGACTGGGACATTGGCTGAGTGCAGTAGCAGTCATATTGAAAATCACTCCCAAATTCTCTCTGTACGAAGTGAGATATGAGATTTTACATTGTCTTGCTTCTGCCCGAGAAAGAGAGCAAGCAAACTGCATTCCAGGTCGCTTATTAACAAGTAGATGGTTTTGCAAGCAAATCTAATTGGTGTTATTCATTAATCGTAGGAATCTTCAGAAGGCAGTCTGCGAGAACTATTCTGTCACATTCCAAGAACGTAATCATAACTGAAAGTTAATTCTAAGTGTGAGGGGGGGGGGGGGGAGCACCATGCCCTCCTGTATGTTTAAAAAAATCCAGCCCTGCCACTCGTATTGTGCAATTATGTGCAGCTACCGCATTTCAGTTTCAAGAATTTTTACTTTGATGAGCCTAAATTTCCATTACGAACATGTATATTACGATGTGCAACTTATTTCATTTATATTATTAAAACACAAATAAAAATAAAGAACTATTGTCCTTTTGAGTTGAAATGTGCGATTTATCTTCAAAGCTTTCCTTTTTTATAATTAACGTCTCTCTGACTTTGAAACTGTCCCCTTCATTACAAAGTCTATGGCTTTTCCTTCTGTTATCCCCGAACCCTGCCTAATATTACCCATAAAATTGTGTTTTAAAAAAATCATGAAAATATGAGTCCTGTTATGGGCTATTTAAAAGACCACAAGCATGCAAAAAGTTTTATATATACAAAAATATGTACTTACGCATACTATTTATCTTCAGAGTCGCCACCTGAAATGAAGCATTTGTCGTACCGGGGAACGAAGTACTAAGTTTTTTCATAAAAGACAATATAACCTTTTGTTGTCGTATCTTATACCGAATAGCGTGAGAACGAAAGTACTCAACAGTTTGTTTTTCTTTACGTTAAAGTCTATAAATGCATTTGAATTCCGGAACTTTGATCTGGTCCCGTGGTCAACGGCTGATCGCAAATGATTCTTTGAGAGCAAAAACAGCAGCTGATCGCAAGCGATTCTTTGAGAGAACCTGCGTACACCTGCGTTCTACTAGAATCGATGCCAGGTCAGTTGGAAACGGTAACCGCGAAGAAAGGAATCCCAAGTCGCTGTTTGGTAGCTCGTCATGCTGTTACTCGTTACGACTCAAGAGAGCACTATAAATTGTGACGCATACCGCTCATTTAACCTTCTTATATGAGTTGCTTTGTTTTCATGTAAATTTGGCCGTCCTGGTGGCGCAGTGGTCTAAGATTCGGCTTCGACCATTCGTCCGAGATGAGCCCGGGTTCGAATCCCGGTGGGCATGGATATTATGTTTGCCTCACGGCACTGGCTCTCTCCCTTCCATGGATGGAACCAGTGGATCTAAATTAGAGACCGACGACTGCTTATAGCCCATTGAGTTGGTCATTAAACCCGCCAAACAACAAAAAAATATGTACGGTGGTCGTTAAACCCGCCAAACAGCTAAACAAAATATGTAGATTTGGTTTGTTCTCGTTAAATATTTTCCAAACCAAACGCCACAAAAATTTTCCCGATGAACTTATTGTTGGAAATCCTGCGAACGGGTCAAAGTGCATTCTAAGGCAAATACAGACTTCTGAGATAAGAGCTCAGGGAGAGTAAAGCGATATTCACTGTTCGGAGCGACTCATGAAAGCGAAATGTTAAACAAGCTGTATTCACGTGAGAGAGAAATTCAGGAATGTGTTGACGTTGAACGATCTTTTTACCAGCAACTTATAGTCGATGAGATTCTTGTCTTGAGTGAGCTTTCACGCGGATTGCGAAACATAATTGATACGTTCTATTCAGCCTATTTTGTGTTACGACCGATTTGTTGCTGGCCAACCTGATCCGCTTGAATTTCTAATAAAATGGTACTTCGTTAAGCTTCAAGTTAGGGTAAAGCTGAAGTTAACCTTAAAGTTAAAAGCATCATAAAAATGAACGCTATAGCCCAGTAAAATAAGTTTTATGTTATAATATAACCAAGCATGCGAATTTTGTAAACCAAATATTAGGGAGCTGAATCATGCACAGCAGATCAACGCACAAAAATGCTATTTTGATGGAATGGTTTGTCGAGAGCATTTAGCACATCATCTGAGCTGTTAGAAAAATTTGATGAGGGAAATTACATCAAAAAGACGCGATTACTGAGACTATAATAGGGATTACAATACTTATCTATCTTCTGAAATACTGCGAGATCAGATAAAGCCACTTACTGTACACGGACGCGATTAATAAATCTCAGTTCTGTACATAAAAGCAAAAATTTCACCGCCTGTATATGGACATGATTAAAAAATCTTAGCTCTTAAAATCAGTACAGTTCTGTTAAGAAACTTCTAGATTTAAACTTTTATCGACTCCCCCGCTTCCGTGGTTCAATGGTCTAAACGATGGCCTCTGACAATTCGCCCGAGTGAGCTGGGGTGTTTTTTTTTTTTTTTTTTTTACAGGCCTGGTTCTCTCCCTTCCCTTGAACACGTGGCTCCAAATTAAAGACAGGCGTCTGATCATACCCTTAACATTGCTCATGAAGGTCGTAGCACCCAAAAGTAAAGATAAAAACACTCTGAAATTTTGGTACATAATGCTTTTATGTGAATTTGTATTGAAATAAAAAAAAATGATTTTTTACTAGCCGCCCGGTGGTGCAGTGGTCTAAGCAATGGTTCTGATCATTTGCCCGAGATGGGTCCGGTTCGAATCCCAGTGAGGCATGGATGTTGTGTTTGTCTTACGGCACTGGCTCTCTCCCTTCCCTGGAACCAGTGGCCCTAAATTAGGGACGAACGACTGCTTATAGCCAAGTGAGTTGCTCACGGTGGTCGCTAAATACCCAACAAAAAAAAGAAACAATTTACTTACAATTATCATGCAAATTTCGGACTTCCAGCTTTAGGATAAATTTTCTGTTTGTGTCAAATAATTTTTAGCTTACATGCTCCACAAAAGATGAGTAAATACTTCTCAAGATTTCTTTATTTAATATGAATTTCCATTTCGATGCATTTAGAATTCATTCAGGTCAGATATTAAACTCCTTTTCTATAGAAAACTGCATCGCAGACATTTCTGGAAAACTTTGTGTACATTCATTGGACATTTGATTCGCATTAATAATACATAGATTACTTATATTTTTTGGTAAAATATTTTCTTTTTTTTTGCGAAAAGTCTATTTTTTTCTTTTTTTGTGGAGGCTTAACCGGCTGCCATGAACAGCTCGATGGAAGCAGTTGTCCGTTTGTAATGTAAGACCACTGGTTCCAGGGAAGGGAAAGAGCCAGTCATGCAAGTCATTCAAAAAATCCATGGCTCATCGTGGTTTTAACCTGGATCCATCTCGGTCAAATGGTCAGAAGCTAGCGCTTAGACCACTGTGTCACCGAGGCGGATAGGAACGGTTCATCTGCGGCGCTCTACAGTGCTTGGGCAAAAATTTCCCCCTTGCACAACAGAGACGTAGCGATGGACGGGGGGGTAGATAGATGCGCCGAAAATTTTGGAGTAATGTTGCTGCTAAAGTTGGATAAGCTCCACAAGTAATTTTATGGCGCGAAAGCATATTCCTTTGACATGTAGAAAACGTATTTGTAATTATGGATTCACCTCATTGTTTTTGTTTTGTTTCGTAGTTTAACGACCACCGTGAGCCACTGGCACCAGGGAATGGAAGGAGTCAGCGCCATCAGAAAAATGCAATACTCATTCCTCAACCGGGACACGAACCCAGACCCAACACGAATGAATGGTCAAAAGCCAGGCTCACAGACCGCTCAGCCACCGGGATTGCTATAAATTCTCTATTTTCATTTTTAATTTGCCATTTTGTTAGGTACTATGTTTTTTTGGTGCTTTTGGATTCTTCTCGGCACTGAATCGTGACATGTGGTCTTTTTCCACTATCTAATCTGCGTTAATGTTTTTGAAGGTATTATGATGTGAAATTAAATGTTCTTTGAACGAACTCTCAGATTATACTCAATATCGTTATGAAACACACATTTTTCTCGGGTAGTTGCCTACCGCCATTCAAGTCACTTAAAAAAACCACTTTCTCAGTCGTCTGCAGTTTTTTCCCCAGGGAGCGCGAATTATATGTCTTGCCCCCGGGAGCCACTGTTGCACAGTTATATTCATAAAAAAATTTTACTTCCTTTTTTTTACATTCTGAAATGCATTCAATTGAAAGTAGCAAGATTGCTTTTTCCTGTGGTTTGGTCATTCTGTAAGCACCAGTTGTGCTTTGTAATTAATAACCCAATAAAGAGAAATATTAAAATTTAAAATGTAAAAAGAAAGAAAAAGCTAATCTCAATATTTACACATCACATATTGCTTTATATTTCTTATTTGTCAAAACTCCGGTTAGGGATAAAGAAATTTCCAAACGGTTAATTAACAATGCAATGGAAGAGGGCACGGAACGCACAAAGCGAATCACTTTATAAGATCGCCTGATCTAATTGTCAACGCTTTGGAGCAATCTTTTGAGTTCTCGGCAACACCAGCATTGTCCATCAAGGACTCCCTATCCTCTGGGATCGACTGAGGCTGTCTTCTTCGGCATCCCTCACGCTGGGGAGAATCAAAGAGAAAGAGGGAGGGAGGAGGATAAAAACAGAGAGAAGGATAGGGGATGGAGATCAGAAGAGATGAAGGCACAAGGAAAAGGAGAGAGACAGAAAGAGCGAGAGATTGTGGAAGGGAGGGATGATAGGAAGAGGAGAACGGAAGGGGATGAAATAAAGGAAAAAGTAAAGCAACAGAGAGAATGAAATGACGCAGGGCGCGTGCGCGGTGTAGAGGGGGCGCGGCGAGCGTCAGCGCGTGGTTGCCACCCTCCGTGGAAGTAGTGCCTGCGTGCTGTCCTACCAACATGGCTACTCTGCACAATGGAGTTGTGGAGAAACCTTCTCACCATCACGCCAGTCCGCAAGCTCACGCTGCCAACTGTGTGCCGGCGAAAGAGCACGATGCAATAAAGTTGTTTGTCGGACAGATCCCGCGGAACCTGGACGAAAAGGATCTAAGACCACTGTTTGAGCAATTCGGAAACATCTACGAGCTTACAGTGTTGAAGGACAAGTATACGGGCATGCATAAAGGTAAGGGAGTCCCCACTATTACTCATTACTAATGCCTTTGTCAGGCTGCAGATATACGCACGCGTCTGGGGTCACGGGCTTTTCTCCCGAGCCTCTCGCCCTCACACAGGCCCGCTAACGACAACGTCACACCTCCAGCTCAAATTAATTTTTTCAAGGAAAGTCAAATATTTTTATGACACTGAAGCAACAATAGCGTTTTAGTTCAACGAGTTTAAACTCACTTAAACAAGTTTATTCTGAAAGTTCGGAAACATTTTCAATAGCAAACAAAAACTTAAGTTGTTCGATTTAATATCATTCTGAAAGAAAAGCAATTAAAGGAATTACCGTAAAAGGTGGTAGAAAAACTTTCTGCAACTTTTGCGGAATAAAGTTAAGAAAACTTTCGTTACCGACTAACACTGAATGCCCGGGACTACAGTTCACCATAAAGAAAAGAGAAATTAAAGAAAACAAAAGGAATAAATAAATCACAAAACACACATAAAAATAAAACTCAACACTTGAGAGACGGGGATAACTAATTTTATTTTTGTTCTGCAACTGTTTTTTTTAGAAGAATGAGCATTTTTTGCATTGTGGTTTAATGACTGCATAAAAAATAAACAATAATTTTTGAAACAGAAGAACGCACAACATTTAATATACTTGTTTATGAAAAAGAGATGGAATTTCTTTTTTGAACAAAATGACAGTTTTGCATGAGAAAGTTCAGTGATAGAGATTATTATAGAAATATCTCTGTTGATTCACCAAGTTATTCGAAATAAAAATATGAACGCACTGCTTTACATTCAGTGACCACTTTGTCTTGCGCACTGTCATGCTTTGTCTATAAAAGCGCTCATAGAAAGCAGCTGAAAATTTTGCGTTGAAATGTTCTCATGATCAAGCAAAACAAAAGGGAAAGGTAAAGCAGCCTATACATATATGCAGCATTCAAACTTTTTCATTAATTTTGCATAGGCATAAGAATTCGAAAGCATAAAATAATAGACGTGCTGTACACACACATTGCATAATATACACCTGAATGTAGATCAGGTTGTTAACACATTAAATAATTTCGAGCTGAGCAAATTTACTGAAAGCCAATACATAAATGAAATATTTGTACATGAAATTTAATATCAATCAGTTTTAGAATTAATTCCGTTTATATATATATATATATATATATATAAAATCTGAAGATGAACATTTTCCAAATGTATCGTGTTAACCTTTTCTCGGAGTACCAGCAGATGCTAATTCTACATTTATTTTAACACAAATCTAAAAAAATATCACCTTATTTGAAACAATGCATTGCTTAACTTAGAATTAGTTTGAAAACATATTTTTAGTTATAAAACCCAAATTTTAAAGAGTTTGTTGTATTGCCATCAGATCACGTATACCTAATATTCGTTCTCTTAGACAAATTCTATGGCATGCAATTTCTTAGACGTCATAACAGTTTTCTTCGTGATCTTGAAGCAAATGATTTGCAAATCATGTTCACCCCCTTCGGTATGTACTCATCTAAATATTAGGTGGAAATCCTGATGATCGTTTTTCTGAAAAAATCGGAGGTTTAGCAAAATTGGCGTAAATTTAATATACTGCGCTGAAGTTTGTCGTGTTAAATTTGTAACACTTAATGCCGCCAACAAAAAAGCTCGGTTATGCACGCACTCGAACTGAAGTTGAAGAATTTTGGAGGGCTAAATATTTTTTACAGAGCTCAGTCTGAATACACAGATATAATACAATTTACTGTAAACAAAGTACGAGAAGCTGACGAAAGTTTGATCCTTTGCTATAATAGCAGTGTATGAAGCCATACACTGCAAATTATTCTAAAAAAAGCGCCTAAGTTTGGCACTACCTCTGCTAACCTTTTAAAATAAAAATGCGTATGTATTTCTACAAATACATAAAAATAGTTCCTTTTTTGTGACATAAGTTCAACAGGATGTAAATTGCAATAGAATTAAGTTTGCTTACATAATACTGAGTTTGGGGTAACCCGCATATGCATGATGAATATTAAAAATAAGTTCCAGTTATGATGCTTTTACATGCGCTCGTGCATATCTATCATATGCGAATAATTCTGTTTTCCAGTAGTCTGAGTTTGTCAACAGTTATGTCGCGTATATTAAAATGAAATCAGTATTTCTATTTTGCGCACAAATCTTGACCACCCGTAAGAGTTTATTATCATAATCATCCTCATATAACCAATATATTTCAAATGAAAATCAACTCTCATAGATAATAATAATATTACAATTTATGTTATGTAGCAATAGTCTGTGGGCCAGTAGCAAGCCTGCTGAAAAAAGTTTGAAAAAACGCAACAGTATGTTCGTCATGTGTTTTACAGTGGGTTAAGATCTTAATATTAAAGTTGCCTTTGTCAAGAAGCAGTCAGTGATGTAGCGCATACCTCTAACTTACCCTTCCTTTTGAGTTTCTTTACTCTTGTGTAAATTTGGTTTCTTTTTGCTAAACAGTTTTTCCAATTTAACGACACATCATTTTTCCTGATGAGTTTCTAAAGTTAGCATCACTGACAGTGAGTCGAAGGTCAGTATAGTGATATGAAGTGCGCAGTTCCTTTGGCGCAGTTTCTGGAGGGCAGAGTATGATATTAACGATTTGTAAGGAGCAGATCACGATTTGTTGAGCGAGCTAACGATTTGATATAAAGCAGTATCTTTTGAGTTAAAGATTTGTTGAACCGAATTGAGATAATATCTTGATATTGTGTGTTTTCAAGATAAGGATTTAGTAGTTTGAAGTGAATATTAATAGCAGCATTTGTTATTATGAAGTGATTGAAAATCAGCATTGATATGTCAATAAGAGCAATAAACAGGGACGTTGAAATTGTAAGTAATGTGTGCTGATAGATTGATTCTGGACCGTTTAATAATATTGTGTACTTAAGAGTGTGCAGTTAATAACAATTACAAGTACATATCTAAGCTGGGAACATTACAGCTTGCAACCTTCAAGAGGAAGATTTAAACTTAGCCATTAAGTTTCAACAAGTTCCTTAAATCTTTATATTCCCACAACGACAGAGCATTGTAATTTTACAGATGTTCCATAGGTTCAGATCTGAAGCGAAAGTCAATATGTCTCAGATTATCCAAGGATTGAGAACTAAACATAAAGGATATCCATACAGATAAGAAGTCAAGATGACTCCAGCGTTTAAGATATGAACATGACGGAAGGAACGGCAAAGGGCATGTTGAGAAATATCATGTTTCACTATGGCGCCAAAATTGTGAACAGTGGGTCTTTGTGCATTACTTTTTTAATCAAAGTATTTCCTGGGAAGAAAGAAATGCTAGCATATCCACCATCCATGTCGATCTTGCTCTTCGTGATTTAGTTGAATATTTTTAATATTAAAAATCTTCAATGACATCATTCTAAATTAATTTACGCCTTGACTTTCATTGCATTGAAATGACTCAAAAATATTTCCAGAGATATTATCACTTGTGGCAGAGACATCCGGATTTATGCATAAATTTAAATAGATTGTAAAAATTGAAGCTACTACACATCTCAAAAGACTGCAGAAGAAATCCAGTTATTTATCTCTTCGTTTGATCAGAAAATTGCACAGAATTCTTGGGCTCGCCAGTGCAAAAGTATTAAGATATCTTGTATTGAGTGAAAAATAAAAGGGATCAGCGATATCCAGGATCACATGAAATTTAAAGGCACAAAAAAGTCAACCATGGTAAATTACATTGAATATAACCTACGTTCAGTTTACAGGATCATAACGCCGGGCGATGAATGTTCGGACTAAAGCTAGGTAGTATTCATATGAAACAACAACTTACCTTCCCTGTATACGCTTTTATTTCTGCAAATAATTTACCTTTCTTAGATATCTGTATTTAAGCATCTGGTATAACAGTAGAGTACACATTTCATACACGACAGTTTTGGATGTCATAAGCCTTACTTTATTTGGGAGCTGTAAGTATAATATTCAAAGCCTTTTTGTACATCAAAATAAAAAGAAATATTGTTTTGGAAATACTGATAGAATAGGTTAAATTATTAAATTTTTACATGAGAAAACCTAATGTAATAGGTTTTCTCATGTTGTAAAATTTGTTTCCTAGTTAGTGCAATAATGTTGTCAATATTGCGCATAAAAAGAACGCATTCTGCTTTTCTTGTAGCACAGTATCACTTTTTAAATAAAAATGCGAAGTTCTGTTTTGGCTTCCACTGAAGTAATTGAACAAATAAGATCATGCGATCTATTTGAAGTGCTGTAGGTTTGGTTACATTTATTTGTTTGTAAACGATATCCCACAATCAAATTCACTAAGCATGAAATCCTACATACATATTTTCAGTGCTGTACTGTTAAGCTAGTTTTCGATATAAAAGGGATTCTCCTAGAATTTCTGAAGGGGTATTTAAAATGACTTATAGGGACTTTTAAAACTGGAATACACTGATCAGATTGAATTTTGCTTTGCTCTTTTTCTAAGAAAATCGAAAATTATTTGTTACCCAAAAGAATAGTAGCCAACGTTTTTATGGCATAGCAGTGCAAATGGTATCGATAGGACATTAAGTAGCTGAAGCAGAAATCTAGCTAGTGTTAAAAAACTCTGTACTACAGAAGCACCTGAAAGAGGATTTTCTGTTATGAACCAACAATAATTCGAAGGCCATTATATCAAACAGTGAATCCGGTAGACAATGTATTCCAAAAGATATTGCGTTGGAAAGGAAGTAATGTCTGCAAATGCAAGGCAACAGAAAAGTGTTAATTATTGGGTTGGTGCGAATGCAATGTCCGACAAAGGACCAGCACACGTGGACGACGAGAACGGAAAAGTAGGACAACTTACCTAGGCAAAAAAATCTCCCTCGGTATCGACACAGTTGCCATCTGTCCGGCTAGGTCATGATCCCGGAACGGAAAAAGTCTTGTGGCTGGAACCCGAAGAAGTCATCAACTGCACGTTGAACCTCGTTGTCTGTCGTGAACTGTTTCCCGGACAGGAAGTGATCCATGCGACGAAACAGATGATAGTTTGTCGGAGACAAGTCCGGTGAATAGGGAGGATGAGGCAAGGCTTCATAGCCCAAGGCACTTAGTGTCGGCATCGTTCGTTGTGTGACTTGAGGGTGGGGGCGTTTTCCTGGAGCAGAAGTCTGTTGACAAAAGCTGGTTTTTTCTGCAGCAATTTCCGGTGCATCTGTGTAATTCAGCACAATAACGTTCTGCAGTGATGGTTTGGTCTTTTGCCAAGAAACTCGGATGAAGTATCCCGGCTGTGGACCACCAGACAAGGAGCATCATCTTCTTGGTGTGCAGGGGTGGCTTAGGATGCCGTCCAGCAGGCTGTGCCTTGCTTAACCATTGTGCAGATCGTTTCCGATTATCATAAAGGACCCACTTCTCGTCGCAGGTGACGATTCGATGCAGTAGAGGTTCCTGCTTATTAATGGCAAGCAGCGACGTGCAGACTTACAAACGCCTAGTCTTGTTGGCAGTTGTCAACTCATGCGGCAGCCCCATGTCCAGCTTTTTTACCTTACCCAGTGCAGCCAGACGCTGAACAACTATCACCTACCTCTGCCACTATGTCACGACACGTTTTTCGGGGGTCCGCTTCAACCATACGTAACAGAAGATCGTCAGAAACAGCATGAGGTCGGTGACCTCGTGCTTCGTTTTGAAGGCCCTTATCTCCGCTTCGGAACTTAACAAACCATCGCCAAGTGGTTCGTCCGTTGGCTGTATTCTCTCCCAAACCTTTTATTAACGTTTCGAGCGGCAATTCCTGAAAAAGGTCCGATTTACATTCATACAGAAAGATGACTCTCAAATCCGGCGTCTGCATGTTTTCTTTGCAAGCCACGTTACATCCAAATAAACCCCGCATGAACCTTGTTCTTCACATACGTGCTAGCTATTTATAGTAACTCTGTAACGTAATACCCGCAATACCCGTGAGTGGTTCCATTCCGCTGTGGTGCGGGCCTGTTTCCACTGCTCGATCGCGCCGGACATTCATTCGCACCAACCCAATACCTTATATACAAATACAAATAAAGTCCAAAATGTAGTCGCCATCGTTTGCCACGACCTGCTCCCATCGCATGGGCAGCTGTAGGATACGGTCCCTGTAGAATTGTGGCGACGTGGAGGCAAGAAGGGATGTCACGCCTGTGTGCTGCGCAATCTCAGTGGCCAATTTGCGCCGTGGCTGGGACTTCAACTTCGGGTACCTCGTCATCGGACATAACTTTCTTCCAACCCAATATTACAAAGCTGAAAATTGTCCGTAGCTACTAGATTAAGTTAAGCTTCACTTGAAGTCTTTACCGAAGTCTTAAATTGTCACTATAACTCTTGAAGTTTGTTTTTCCGGTTAAGTCCCCGTCGTGGCAACTAAATACTTAATCAAACATGATGCGACACTTCTGGAATAAACTGTTAAGGTTCGTAAATAAATCAACGTAACTACAGTTTAATCTTACTTATTTACAATTTTTCATCACGCCAGAAAATCTCCAACAAATTATTGGTAGTAACTAAAGCCTTGAATTATACGCTGATGATTAAACAATATTTCGCTTCACATAAGTATAACTCGTTATTTCTACAAATCACTATAGGGCGGAGAATATTCAACCGACAGCACACTGATCTGCTTAATAACATAACGCAGTCGAACATTGGACACCCAAGCTCTTATCATTGGACACCAAAGCTCTTATGTTTCGACTTTCTACTACGTAGTTAAACTTTGACCTGCTGTAAGGTGTTGCCAAAGTTTAATTGATCCAGAAGAAATCTGTGGCATTAAGATAAAAAAACTTTTAACGAGAATATACCAAATTTACCTAAGGACACAGGAACTCAAAAGGAAAGTTAGATTACAGTGGCAGAGAAAAGGTGTCAAAACACTTTTTATATATTCTGAGATTCAGTGGTGGTTACTTTTTCTTAAGTTGCGTACAATTGTACTTGACGTATGCAAACATTTCTATTCGTAAATCAGTGTCTATACATGCTATGGTGTAGCATGTGCAAACATTTTGATTTTTATAGAACTAAGAGCAATCTTTCATAAAAAATTTCGTTTCACTTATTCCTAGAGTGTATTTTCACGTAGAAAGAATCTCACTAAAACAGTGTTAAGTGTTTTCCTTTTTATTGTTGCGGTTTTGTGGGGCAAAAACAAAACTGGGAACGTTAGATTTGTTCGTCCTTATTTAATAGCGAGGTGATTCGTCGTAGCTTTGTTTGAATGACGTTAGTTAATTAAATTACAACAAAATTAACAAAAAAAGAAAAAGAACTTTTGGGTATGATGTTAAATCGGAGAACGGATAGTAAGGTTTTTCTGTTCCTTTACTTCCGGCTACATGAAGACAAAGTAAGGACGGAATCTGCTGGCTTCGACCATCAGGGTACTAACAACACCACGGCCCAAACTTCCCGTTTTTCCCATTCGTTTTACCCTTGGTACTCTGTGGACGAACCTGGCACTTACACAATGCCCTCCTTCCTAAACCAACCAAATCTAAGATACTTGGGAATCGGAAGAGTAATTTTTAATGTTTTCGAATTCCCATCACTGCAGTTTATTTCCACACAATATATAGTTTGCTATAATTAATGCATAAATCTCTGAAAACCCATTAGTTTTGTGTAATCCAAAGAAATAAGAAACGAGTGTAAAGAATATTGAATATTCTTTTAGGTAATACGAATGCACGTGTTTCCTTTTCTTTGAAAATTATTGTAAGTACAAAATCTATTCAAGTATGTGTTCATTGAATGGGATAAGTTACTTACAAAAAGTTAACGGTCAACTGAAGACAAACAGAAATTATCAGAACTTGCATTTTCGTTAAAGAACGACAAGAATATTGCACCACTTAATTGGGGATATTTCTGCTATATCCGCAAAACGTTTTCAGACAGATTTGTCGTGCTTAATGCCTATAATAAATTGTAAACCTCTCTGCTGAAAGTAATAAGAGCTGTCGAGGCTATCTGCGTGGTATGTGGAAAATATATGAAACCATATCTTATTGTTATTACTGGAGATCTTCACAGATAATTAAATAAAGGGGAAATTTAAATAGCTGTACGTGCCATGCCGTGATGAAAAATGCCAAATGAAGAAATAACAACCGATTTAACATAATAGTTAAACCCGTGGTATCAGTTTACATACGAACATAAGACCTACATAATTCGCGTTTAAGCAAAATATTCCCGTGTGGCTATATTCACAGCGTTGTTGAGGTTTTAATGTATAAATCTTAATGAAGCATCCTAGAGTAAAAATGAGAAGCAAAAGCTGTCTCATTTTTTACGCTGAAGGAGATTATTGTTCCTTCTGTTTTTGAAAGTACACTGACGGAAAAAAATCCCAACACCAAGAAGGGGTTGTGTTAGATAAACGACAGTTGGTAGACGGTGAGAGTACATCTGTAAGATGACGTCTGTTCAAATTTCGCGCTCGGCGCATACGTGTGGCGCTAGTAGTGCCCCTCGGAACATGCAAAGCAGGTTTGCTGTAAATACGCGCTGTAACGTTCGTGAGCGTTAGTTATCGTTGAGATTCGACGTAGTGTGTTGATGTTAGTCAAGAATGCCTTTAAGAAGACGAAGAAGCCATTATCAACAGCTCACGGAGTTTGAACGAGGTCGTGTAATAGGGCTACGAGAAGGTGGATTCTCTTTCCGCAATATTGCAGAACGACTTGTCAGGAATGTAGCCATTGTGCATGATTGTTGGCAGCGGTGGTCAAGGGAAGGTACTGCCTCAAGAAGACCGGGTTCCGGCCGGCCACGTGGCACTACTGAGAGGGAAGACCGCCGTGTACGGCGTATGGCAGTGGCGTATCATACTGCGTCTGCGGCAGCAATTCGAGCTGCAGTTGCCACCACAGTGACACAACGAACTGTTACAAATCGGTTACTTGAAGGACAGCTCCGAGCCAGACGCCCTGTAGCGTGCATTCCACTTACTCCAAACCACTGCCGTTTGCGACGTCAGTGGTGTCAAGCTAGAGCTCATTGGAGGACGGAGTGGAGATCTGTTGTGTTTTCTGATGAAAGCCGGTTCTGCCTGGGTGCCAGTGATGGCCGTGTGTTGGTTAGAAGGAGGCCAGGTGAGCGCCTGCAACCAACCTGTCTGCGGCCGAGACACACTGGACCTACACCTGGAGTTATGGTCTGGGGAACAATTTCCTATGACAGCAGGAGCACTCTCGTGGTTATCCCACGCACCCTGACGGCACAGTTGTACGTCGGTCTGATAGTTCAACCTGTTGTGCTGCCATTCATGAACAGCATTCCAGGGGGTGTTTACCAGTAGGATAACGCCTGCCCGCATACCGGTGTTGTAACCCAAGATGCTCTACAGAGTGTCGACATGTTGCCGTGGCCTGCTAGATCACCAGATCTTTCTCCAATCGAGCACGTATGGGACATCATTGGACGACAACTGCAGCGTCACCCCCAACCAGCATTAACCGTCCCTGTTTTGACCGACCAAGTGCAACAGGCATGGAACTCCATCCCACAAACTGACATCCAGCACCTGTACGACACAATGCATGAACGTTTGCGTGCTTGCATTCAACATTCTGGCGGTTACACAGGTTATTGATGTACCAGCATTTCACATTTAAAATGGCTCTTCTCGCGCTTACATTAAGCTGTGATCTTGAAACCTTAATCGATTAAATATGTTACCTATACAAATGTATTGCCGCCATTTCATTCCTCTACAACTATTTTTTCGTGGTGTTGGGATTTTTTCCCGTCAGTGTATAATAAGTTGTCACACTGAAAATTTTTTATTTAATCTTGTCAATATTTTGGAATAAATATTTTTCTGTATGATACTCACCATGTGCGAGAAATGAAAGCAAAAAACAGATGGAGATTTGGAAGAAGATATTTCTTATCCTTTCATCGCATAGACTAAATACCGTTAAAATCTACCTTGCACATAAAAAGGAATGGTTTCAATATTTTGATCAAAGAAACAGGCTGAAATTATGGTTATCATACTTTCATGAGATATCCAAATTCCGATGTCTTATAGTCATTTTTGCAACTACCCCATCAGAGCTACAGAGTATGATCCAGGAACTTGCTGACAAGAGTAAAGAAGTGGGATTAAAAATGAACTTTCAGAAGACAAAAGTGATGTACAATGCTTTTACAAGAAATGAAGATTTATCGATTGATGGAGAAAAGCTGGAGATAACAGACACGTACGTTTATCTTGGACAGCAGATATCAAGTGAGGGTCACATTGGTGAAGAAATTAATCGGCGTACAAAACTTGCCTGGAGAGCTTTTGGAAGAAACAGCATAATTTTCAAGAGCAATATGCCATTATGTCTTAAAAGAAAAGTGTTTGATCAATGCATCCTTCCAGTTCTTACGTATGGTGCAGAGACGTGGACCTTAACTAAAAGAGACATACAAAGGCTGCAGACAACTCAAAGCAGCATGGAGAGGTGCATGCTTGGTGTAACCAGGAGAGATAAGAAGAGGAACTCGTGGATCCGAAAAATGACAAGAGTGGAAGACATCATGATCAGAGTTAAATCCCTGAAATGGCAATGGGCTGGACATACTGCCAGAAGAACAGACCATCGATGGACAGCCGAAATTTTAGATTGGATTCCAAGGGACAGGAAAAGACCCAGAAGAAGACCACATGGAAGATGGGTGGATGAAATTCGAAAGTATGCGGGAGTGACATGGAGGAGACTGGCACAAGACAGACCGTTGTGGAGGAAACTTGGGGAGACCTTCGTCTAGCAGTGGATTGATAATGGTTGACAATGATGATGATGATGATGATATGTTGTTAAAACGCCAATTCAGTTAAACCACAACCATTTCTTGACCATAATATGTTACAACTTACTAATTTTTCTGTTATAATATAATATATTGCAAATTACTTTCTTTTCTACTATAATATGTTACAACTTACTATACCTCAGCGTCACTTTGGTATGAGTGCTGACTTTGGACCATTCGGCTCATTGGGCCCAAGTTCAAGACCCGATTGAGACATGTGTGGTGTGTTTGCCTTAGCACAAGCTATCTCTCTTCCTTGGAACTCCTAGCACTAAAATAGAAACGGACAAGTTCTTATAGCCGTTAAAGTTTCTCATGGTAGTCGTGAATCCCCCAAACAGCTAGGAAATCATTTTTCAAGCATTCCAAAAAGTAATTCAAACAACACTGAGTTCTTTCCCGTAAGCATTTTCTCAGAAATAAGCAAAATAGTTTAAATCATCTTCGGAAAAGTTCAAATTCCAGCAGCAACAATTTTTTTGAAAGATAATATCTGTGTTTTCGATTGACAGATCGTCAGAGTGGGTCCGGGTTCAATTTTCGGATGAGGCATGTATTTTATGTTGGTCTTAAGACACTGTTTCTCTCCCCATCCTGGAATCAATGGCCCTATAATAAAAACGGGTGACTTCTAATATCCGGTAGAGTTGCTCACGGGGTCATGAAAACCGCAAACAGCTGGAAAAACATTCTGCCAGAATTCTGAAAAGTAATTCAAACAACAATTTGAGATTTCTTCCCGTAAAAGTTTTCCCAAAGATAAGCAAAATAGTTAAAATTATCATCGGATCGGCTAAATTCAAGTTTCAGCACCAATATGTTTTTAAAAGGCAATGTTTCCGAGCAATTCTGAGTGCTTCCTTAAAAATGTTAAAAAAATAGTTTTGAAACTTTGAAATGATTAATTTATTTAGCGATTTAAAATTGGTTTCGGATGTTGAATTTATTGGTTGTGTGATCATTATGTGTGATATATAAAACATAATGTTTATCTATCTACACTTCATCGTTGAGGCCTTTCGGAAGCTAGCAGGGCAATGCTTAATGGCGGACTTAAAACTTCGGAAAAGAAGAATTATAGGATGCATGAACGAACTCACTTTGTATAATGGTATCCTTTGATGAAAAAAATATTTAATAAAATAACGCAATAGGAGCATACACACAGAACATATTGAAGATTCATTTATAGCTTGCATTAAAACATTGCAACTAGTGAAGAACACCTTCTCTGTTCGGTTGCCACTTTGCGTATGTGAGTTCACGTGATGAGCCACGCGCTCGATGCAACGAGAATTTTTAAACAATCATTTCTCCTCTTCGCTTGTGAGGACTTTTACCCTTCGACTACTGTGAAGCGCGCCGTATGTTTCCTTGTGTTTCCAGAACATATTGAACATGATTTGGGAACTTTCTTTTTCCTTTTTCCTTAAACTACGAAATTCTCAGAATATAACTATTTTTTTCTCAGAGTATAACCAGTTATTATTTTATTTATATTTGTAGAAGAAATGAAAAAGAAAAGAAAAAGAAACGAAAAATGCAATTAGATGCGTATCAAACTACGCTAAGTAAGCTTAATGCTCCAAACGCTACTGGTTACGGTTATTTCCTTAATCGGCAGTCGAAAACGTCTAATGCCGAAGAGGCGATTTGCGTGCAGGCAGATCAAAGCTACACACGTAGATTCGGCTTCTGTATTGCAGCGAAAGGCAGTTCCGTTTTGTATATTACAGACAGTTTAAGCAGTATAACTACAATGGAAAATATCAATGATTCGGAACAATATGCAATTACTTGAGGATTATACCATAATTCGAGCCGGAATGAACACAAGAGCAAATCGGCAATATAAAAAAAAAAAAAAAAAAAATCAGGCACACGGGTTCACTCGCGCAGGAAACATTTTGCAGTTTTCATTTTCATGACTACAGTTTCATAATTTAACGAAGCTGTAAAGGTATTTATGTAAGAAAAATACAGAAAACACATACGAAGCTTTCGTTTTGTGGAATGTATTGTTTTTTTGCGTTTTTGAATTAAACAAAATACAAGAGTCAGCTATGTAACAATAGGAAAACATAAATATGTAATTGCACGAATTATGTCGTAAGTTAAGTTATTTTTGTGCAAAATTATGATGCTCATCATTAAAAGTTGCAATTTTGAATTTAAAGGTAAAACATAATTTTGCATCCCATGGTTTCAAACACCTCATATTACTGCTTCCTTCAACCAACTTCACGTAGAAACACTTTCTCCTAAGTGTTTCTAAGTATTGCGGGGTAAACCGTTTTACAATAAGTAGAGGAAATATGTTTTTTTATGCACGGCCCCTTAATCGATGCAGGCTCAAGTTTTCGCTTATATCTCAGCAAGGTTTTATGCTATTACGCTGTAAATTTGGATTTCGGGATTTAATAATATTTCGCATCCCATGGACTATTAACCAGATATGGTCATAATTAATTCTTTTTTCATGATCATATTCCATAATTTACAATTCCCTTAATATAATACAATAGTTATGTTCTTGTATAACGGCTCATACTATCTGGGCCTCTTTGTGTTTTGCTGTTGCAACACCGAATCATTGTATCTGTTCTCAATTAAATAATACAAATCAAAATCAGTTTTCGCAATTTAACATTAACTGCATCTTTTTTCTGTAGCTCACTGTACACGTATTTATTGGTCGATTTGTATGAAATTTGGAATTTAAGGGTTTTGTTATGGGCTGAATAGAATGCGTGTAAAATAATATACCTCTTATATGGAAAAATGCGGATATAGAGAGCTAATTAGCATGTTGATTACCTTAATTAGCAATTTTCTTCGCAAAACATGATAGTTCCTATACAGTTCTAATACTTTAGCGAGAAATTCATGTGTCAAGGAAATCGGAAAACAAAGGAATGTTTTTGCTGCCTTTATAGATTTAGAGAAAATTTATAACCGAGTAAACAGGAGATTTCTATGGAAGGTCTTGAATAATTACAGTAGTACTGGGAATCTGCTTAAAAGTGCAAAATCTATGTACAATAGCAGTGGAGCAGGTGTACCAATGAATAGTGTTTCTATTGGTGCAGGAGTCAAAATGTCACCATGGCTCTGTTTCTTATATTTATGGATGCGCGTTCATGCTTGATGCTAAAACAGACAATACTGGTTTCTGTCTAATAAAATTAGTGGGTGCATATTACTGGGTGCTGATGACACAGTCTTGTTGAGCGAGAGCACAAGTCAAAAAGTCAGTTATAGGATATATCTTCCCGGATGTACGAAGCATGAAATTTAAACTGAGTATAGATAAGGAAAAAAACAAGGTTATGTTTTTTGAGTGAGGAACTGTTAGTATTAAATGCAAGTTCAGTTTTAATGTTACAAAGATAGACCAGGTGAATGAATATGTGTGTTGAGGAAGCATGTTTGATTGAAAAATTAAATTAGACGGAGAAACTAGTTGGAGAGTGAATTCATCTTTGAAATACATAGCTCACTTAGTGGATTTCACAGGAATGATGGGTCCTCGAAAATCTCCCGAATGGATGTGCTTGAGCAATTGTTCCTACTCTGACGTACGGCAATGAAACTTTGGTACTGCAGAAGAGACATAGGAGTTGCTTGTGGGCTCGAGATATGCGTTACTTACGGGAGATTTGTGGCAAGACACGTTATGATCATGTGAGTAACGAAGATGCGTAACGAGAAACAAAATGTTGTTAGTAAAGAGGAGATAAATATTCTTATGTAGTTTGGCCGCCATGTTAAAAGAATGAGTGGTGAAATGCATGCTAAGAGAATTTATTCAGCCAAAGGGGGCGGGAAAGAAAGGCAGAGGAAGGCCAAGGAAATCATGAGAGGGCCAGATTCAGGAATGTCTGCATGAGAAAAAGTTGATGAGTATGAAGAACAAAAGTGAGACATGTGATGGATATCAGTGAAGCTGGAGTTGTGTTCGCAGAAGACTGTAAATGGAGACATTTCATATATTAACAGTAAGTAAAGTCTAGCACCATCAGTTTTAAACTTTTATCTGGCAGATGAGCTTTTTCGTGGAGCTAACGTCTGTACCTCAGAAAACTGATTAGTGTTACATACACGTGCGCATGTAGGCCAGAAACATTGAATAACTTGTTCTGCCCTATTCTCATATCTTGATGAAGATGTTTTCTCATATCGAGCAGACATATTTTGTAACGTTCCAGTCGTCTAATATCGGTCCTGTGTTTTATTGTTCGAAAATGCGTGTGGCTTTATACGTCGTAAGAAACACTAAACATTCCGAAGGCATTTCAATGGCATTTTCAGAATTCCCTATCGCCACAACTCAGTTCTGGTTCAGTGACTAAAACGTTTTCAGCGTGATTCAAGAAAAAGCGAAAGTGCCGGAGCTTTGCATAAAACGGAGTTTTTCTGCAAGATTACATACCGATTGTGATACCGGTGTCAAGACTTGAGCAGGAAACATTGATTTTTTATAGCTCCTCTGGTGCAAGCACTTCAATAAATTTAGTGACTACGAATGCAAAGAATTCTGTGCTGGTTCACTAGAAACTACACTAAAATTGCCAAGAGTCACCCTGCCTTGCTTACGATATGCACATTTTTTCTTTTCCTACGCTGAAATCGTTAGCAGCATACGCCATTCGATGTCGTACGACCCAATAAAGGCTAGCTTGTTTAAAATATTTCTCCCCAGGTAAAAATTCTAAATTTTGTCGTGCGTTCTGAAATGCAAATCATACATGATATTATCAAAAGTATTCGGACACCACAATGTTTTGGGACAAATGGCTTTATTATCGCGATTAGTAGTTAGTCGGTCCACCTTTTGCTTGTATGACAGCGGCAACACGTCGAGGCATACTATCAATTAATTTTCGTTAGGTCTCAACTAGAGTGGCTCGCCATTCGTCCTGCAAAGCTGCTGCCAGACTGGAGAGCGAAGACGGTCGTTGTGGTCAATTTCGCATCCGACGCTCCAGTTCATCCCAGAGGTGTTCTGTGGGATTAAGATCAGGAACCTCAGTAGGCCAGTCTAGCAACTCCCTCTCATTTACAAGAAACCAGTCCCGCACACGCCGTGAAGTGTGGCAGGGAGTTCGACCCATGTTGGAAGAGACAACGGTCGCGCCCCTGTGGCGCAGTGGTCTAAGCGCTGGTTTATGATCATTCGTCCGAGACGGGTCCAGGTTCGAATCCCGGTGTGACATGAATGTTGGGTTTGTCTTCCGGCACTGGTTATCTCCCGTTCCTGGAACCAGTGGCCCTAAATTAGGGACGGGCGACTGCTTATAGCCCATTGAGTTGCTCACGGTGGTCGTTAAACCTCCAATAAAAAAAGAAACAACGGTCATTTTCATATACTGTCACATTGTTGGAAGGGAAAAATTATCCAGAACGTCGAGATACACTTCAGAGTTCATAATTTATGCTATAATAACCAACGGGCCGAGTCCCATCCATAATAAACTTTTGATAATATAGTGTATGTTAATGTGTTGGTCAGTCATCTCTTCTCTTTGAAATAGCGCACATAATTTTATTCCAGTTCTATGTAAACGCCCGAGTACAATAATGTTTATAAGTATCTCGTAACAATGGAAACACATTTTCTGGTTAAGGAGTACCGAACAATGAATATCTTCCGCAAGGGCCTCTTGAATAAGAAATATAGACTACAGGAAGGAACTTTGTATTAGTCGCTTAGTAGAATGAATGACTAATGGAAAACCAAGTTGATCCTTCAGTTAGCCTCTCTTGGGCAGTCTGCCTGCCATCGCCTTACAACGCATGCGGCAATTTTCGGGAATCCACTGAATTACAAACTCATTATCCTGCCCAAACGAATTACCAATAAATCAGCGCTCAAGTATATCAGCAGAATTAATAGTTTTGGTGATTGCCAGGCCAAAGATAGCAATCTGAAATTCGATAGAGGTGACGATCTGCGAGTCATTCGTATCCTGCATAGCTTTAAGAGCTAGCAGTACGGCTCCCACCTGAAAGGTACGGTAATGAAAAAACGACTGTTGGTGTGGCGAATGAAACATATGAGGCAGGTCCAAAGTAAATGCGAAACCATTGGCTTTGAACTGTCCATAATCGGAAATGCAAAGTTCACCTCACTGTGTGCATCATTTCGGTGACACGTGTCAATGAAAGTATTAGGTGTACAAATAAACTTCAAAGCGTTTTTTGTGTGACGTATACCGCTAATTTACATATCCGACATTCCCCCGCGATGTTGTCATGTGCCGTAACAGGTACAGAGTATAAAATGTGGCACAGAAGTTAGCCCAACAGTCAAACGCACTTGCACATCGGTAGGTTAAAGATGACAAACGATACTGCATTTATTCGACACTGCATTCATTACGAACTTCATCAAGAAAAAAGTGCTGCAAAAGCATGTGCATCGATCTACTCTGTTCTGCGAAAGGAATATTGTATCGAAAAGCACGTGTGAGGTTTGGTTTAGACGGTTTAAAGCAGGTGATTTTGATGTTAGAGATCGAGAACGTAGCGGCGTCCCGCAGAAGGTTGCACATGAGGAACTGCAAGCATTTCTGGATGAAGATTCATCTCAAAGGCAGAAAGTACTAGCTGAACAACTGGGGGTAACTGAACAAAGCATTTCCAATCCCTTACGCGCAATGGGAAAGATTCAGAAGGAAGGAAAATGGGTGCCACATGACCTGAGCCAGAAGAACAAGGAGGAGCGTGTCATGAAGTGTTTGAATCTGTTGAATAACCAACACAGAAAGTCTTTCCTATGGAAAATCGTTACGGGTGATGAAAAGTGGATGTGGTACGACAAACCGAAACGCAAAAAACACTGGGTAGACCCCGGTGAAGCAACGACTTCGATACTGAAACGCAATATTCACTCGAAGAAAGTTCTGCTGTGTATCTGGTGGGATATAAAGGGTGTGAAATATGATGAACTATTGGAACAGGGTCAAATTGCTACTACTGATCGCTACAAGCAACAATTGCTGCGATTGAACCAGGAAATCTGTCGGAAACGTCCATTCACAGGCAAAAGATTGCGTCCCGTGAAATTACTGCACGGCAACGCTAGGCCACATGTCGCGATATCGGTCAAGGAAACGTTTTTGGCGCTTGGCTGGGGAGTTTTGGAGCACCCGGCGTATAGTCCCGATATAGCCCCTTCATACTATCATTTGTTACGATCGATGCAACATGGTTTGTATGCTGTACGGTTCCGGACATGTGACGAATTGCAAAAATGGGATGACGACTTCATCGCGTCACACGACAAAGTATTCTGCATGGCTGGAATTCGTCAGCTGCGCCAACCGACGGCAGAAGTTGATAGATAATGACGGCGCATATTTTGATTCGTAAAGGTATTGTTGTTTTCTCTCAAATTATATGTTGCTTTGTCTTAAAACGCTTTAAAACCTATTTGTACACCTAAAATAGAAGCGCTGTTTATCTCGCTTCGGGAAAACGTTGAATACAAGAATTCAGCGACGGATAAACGTGAAATTTCTGGTGAAATGAAAGAAAATGCCTATCAAATCATTTCGTATATTAAGTGAGACGTTACGGGGTAAAATGCATGTCAAGTGCATTTGTTTGTACGTGGCATAAAAGGTGCAGTGTAGGCCTAGAGGACATTGAATACGACGAATGTTTGTGACGCCCCATGCACTTCAAAAACAAAGGAAGATGTACACAAACCCAACGTAATTGTTCGAAATAATCAGCGACTGAATATTAGAATCATAGTAGAAATGATAAACAGCGGTAGAGATTGTTAAGCAAATTTTACATAAAAATCTGAACATGGTTCCGAAAATTCTCACATCTAAACGAACAGAAAATCGCAAGGGGTTTTGTGCTGATATTCAGGGACCGAATTCAGACACATCACAACTTTTTAGCATGACTTTTATGAAAAATGATCGTGCTTATGTTATCGCTTTGTCCGTTCGTCTGAAGACACCATATTTGTGCAACTATTAGTCCGATTTGAAAAATTATTTTTGTATTGGGAAGCTTAAAATGTGAGAATGATGAACCTTGCATTTCTGGTTTTTCTGATGCACATATTCGCCGCTATTTGAAACATTCTTCCTGCTCGGATACAGCCTTTAATGGGAAATGTTTTGCATATAATTTTTAATTTTTGATAAGTTTGGCCACCAGGGGCGTAAGTGTTGGCTTCTGCTTCTGATATTTTTGCAGCACAATCTAAGCTTCTGAAAATTTGATTGAAAAAATTCTTTTGTCGACCCATAGCTCTCCCCTCGGAAAAACCTTACAGAATACCTGCTGCTTAAAACAGTGCTTAGTTTTTCCGCCAGGGGGCGTAGATGTATATCACATGTTAATCGATATCTCTGCTTCTAAGCTTTCGATTTGAAAGTTTTTTTGCTGGAAAGCGTTTTAGGTGCGAAATGTTTCCTTTTTTTGATTTGTTTGTTAGATGTAAAATGTTTTTTTTTTTTCAAAATTTTCTTAACGCACAAGAGTGCCACTAGACCGCGTAAGCTCAATTTTCCGTTTACAGCAGTATATGCGGGATTAAAATCCTGATTGAAAAAATTCTTTTTCTGTCGGATACTACTAACTATAAAAACTCTTTGTGTTTCTTTTCTTCTCAAAATAATGCACAATTTCGCCGTTAGGGGACGCCAATTTTTAATATGTTGCTCTAAATATCTGTGCTCCTACAAGCGCGATTTAAAACATTATTTCAACACTGGATGCCTTGAACATGTAGAACACTTTATGTTCGTATTTGGGGAGTTCTATAGTTCAAATATCTGTCGCTAGGTGGTCCTTGTGTACTTCTGTTTGCAGCTGTATCTCCACTTCTAAAAACCCTATTAAGAAATTCCTTTTTTACTTCATGCCATTCGTACAATAGAGATATGGAGCGGCACCCTCTCTAAATGATGCACAGATTTACCGCTAGGGGCGTAAAGGTAAAATTATTTTCCTTGTTATCTCTCTTTCCGGGAGACGTATTTGAAAATTTCTGTTTCCTTTGCATAGCTTTTTCTATGCAGAATATTTTTTGCCTATTTTCAACTTTTCATTATGCAAAATTTTTCAGCTAGAAGGCGTAGAGTTATATATTATTTCCCTCTACATTTATCCTTTTAACTCTTAGGTATGAAAAGTACGGGAAAGCATGTCCAAATTTACTGCCGTATTAATTGCATTGGCTGACTTTCAGGATGCAATTTTGGGAGAGCGCGTTCTCGATGGAGCAACAGTGTCACTACAAACCGCTTCTAGTGACTTTGAGGAAGCAAAGGCTAGAATTTTGTACATATGGCTTTATTCTTCAAAACAAGACGCGCAAGCTCATTCAACCGTATCAGTGAAGCAGTTTCTAGCAGAAACATGCACCACACTACTTGAAAATCCTGCCTACTCAGCGGATATGGCTACACGATACTTTTTCTTTTCCCTAAAGTCAAATCTGTACTAAAGGGGACCCATTTTTATTCGGTTACTGTATTGAAGAATAGAACGAAAAAGCATATAAAAGGGATCATTCTAAACGAGTAACAGTACTGCTTTGCCTAGTGGAAGATCAGAATATAGAGGTGTGTTGATACGGAAGGGAGTACATTGAAGGTGATTAGAATTAAAAACGTAAGTCTCTTATTTAACTAAAGTTAGAGCTTCAGTCTCGTTATTTAATAGCCATATCTCTTATGATCAGTATATACTACTGTTGTGTACTGAGCTGCATTCTAAAATATCATATAAAGGTTTTGTAGCTATAATGATTAATAATGATTTGGCTCTTCTAATAATGATTTAGCTTCACTAAGACGTGTGCTTAGTGAACATCTACAAGATCATTTGCATTTCTCCTAAGGATCTACAATTATATTTGAAAGAACACTTTTGACTAAACTGCTCACCATGATATTTTTTAAATTGACTGAGTTGTGAAGATATCTCCCGAAACTAATGCATTGCACTTAAGATTTCGTGTTTTTTTTTCTGTTCTTCAGTTCCTTATCATAACAAAAATCCTAGTTGCACGTAACGTCGTTCTTGATCTGAAGAGCCGACCAAAATCGTTCGGGGGTATGGGAGGTATGGAGTATACCAGGTGATGGAAGCGACGTGACGGCAAGTTGTACCATGTGGAAATGATTTAGTCGCAATGTTTCTGTAAATTGAGCAGTGGCACAAATTTGCTGAGACCAACCTGTTGAACCTAATGCCAAAGATGCTCTGTGGGGTTTCAATCCAGGAATTGTGAGGGCTACTGAAGCAAGTAAAAATTCGTCTGTATGATCCTACAGCCATTCGGGGACAATACGTGTCTTGCGACTGGGTACGTTAATCTGCTGGACGTGTCCACCTGCTTGAGGGTAAACCGTATCCATGAGGGGATGAATGTGATTGTCAACGATGCTCAGAAACGCCGTGGCTTTCAGATGCCATTCAATAAGCATCTGGGAGCTGAATGGGTGCAAAGAAAAACATTCCCCACACTAGCACATCGCCGCCACCGACATGCATTGTTGACGCCTGAGGTTCCATGGTTTCGTGTTGCATCCTCCAAATTCGTAACCCGCATGATGCAGAAGAACTTTGATTCCTTCGTCCAGGGGATTTGTTTCAGTTGTCAACGATCCAGTACCATTAATTCCACGCCCACTAGAGTTCCGCTTTCTTGTATGCGCTGACAGCGGCTCTCGACATGATTGTCGACTGTTGTATCCTATTTACGACATGGTCTGAAATTTGGTGCATTTGGAGATAACCAATGTTGTATTCTGCAGTGACTTGCGCTAGGTTGTGGCCTATCTGTTACCTTACTCGATTTTAGAAAGTCTCCTTTGATCCCCTCTGATCCATCAGCTGTTTCCATCAACAGTTTGCGTGTCGCACGATTCAGGTTAAACCCTTGTTACGGTTGTGCGTGAAGTGAAATGCGACCAGAAGAATGGCTTTTTATTACATGCTCGAACTCAAACTCCTGGCTCCAACTATCGTGCCACACTCTAAGTAGCTGAGATCACTAGTTTTTCCCATTCCGAACCTCACGTGAACGCTAATTGATGCTCAACTAGCTGGTCTGCTTGGTATGTACTACACATCGCGCTGTCGTGTCGCCTTAAAGGGAGTGAGTCATTTATGTGACGACAGTAGGTGTACCAAATAAACTCTTGCATCTCAGTGAATATATCTATTTTTTTATGCAACCCCACTTATATAGCGTAGACGGATGTATAATCATCTCAGAGAGTTGAATCAGAGGTCTACGTGAAGCAGAAGAGTTTAAGCAACGAAATGCAGCGCATTTGGAAAGTGATAAGTGAATAGTTGGCCGGTGGATGTAGGATGTTGCTTCGTCAATTAGGATCCTGTATCTAGTGACTTAAATGGGGATCATCGGCATATTTATGTGATGATAGTCAGTAATAGAAACACTACCGGCCCACAGACATCCCATGCCAGAACGTCTGATGGAACACCGTCTGAAGTACCACTCCTCATCGACTGCATGAAGCTGGTAATTTGTTTCATCGGTGGTTTAACGACCACCGGGAGCAACTCAGTGGGCTATAAGCAGTCGCCTGTTCCTAAGTTGTGGCTCTTTCCCTTGTCTGGCTACAGACAAGGGAGAGAATCAGTGCAGTAAGGCAAATACACTATCCATGCGCAACCAAGGATTCGAACCCAGACCCATCGTAGAAGAAAGGTCAAAAGCCAGTGCTGATATCACTGCGACACCAGGGCAGCGAAGCTGACACGCAACGGAGTCCCATTATCTTCTGCGTAGTAAACACTGAAAGCCCAAGACACGAGACATTACAGTGGTGCAACGAAAGATATGAATACCGTGGAGCATAGCAAAGTTTCGTCGCCCGCGGTGAGGCTTCAATCGGTCGGTACAGAACGATAACCGTATTCATATGTGATGACGTACAGACGAAAGAGCTTGTACTGTTGAGCGTCCCCACAACTTCATCTCATTCCTGGGATCCTGCTGTATGTGGACACCCTTATCTGCCATGCGGCCTTACCACTCATTCTGAGCATGCCATCCGCTGCTTTGCAGCAGTACAATCCCAGGCCACATACCGGCTGCATAAGCAGTTCTTGTCCTACTATGGACAACCCAGTCACCGGATCTACCACCGATTTATAACAATGAAAGACTTTATAAAACTATATTTGGGATGAGAGCCAACTCCACCACATAACGTGATAAATGGTTGCAATCTGGAGAACCATATTATACCAGGACGTTATTTGCAGCCTTTACAGCTCACTTCTTGACTGTATTGGTGCTTGTGCTGCAGCGAGTCATACTAATGTTACACCAATAACACTACATCGGTCTCACTAAACAGAACGGAAAAGCGGTTACTTGTAACTTACTCTACTTCCTTTTAACACATCACTTTGTATCACATACACAACATTCTTCCCGGGTGAGGCACTCAGAATCACAATGTCAGTGCTGTACCAAACACTGATTTCATTCAACTAATTAATTGAAGTAAGGCAGGGGAAAATTAGTTGCCGTCCCTTTGATGCAGTGGTTTAAGCCCCAGAGTGTGCCTGGATCGAAACTTAATGAGGCATGGGTGGTGTATTTGTCTTACGGCACTGCCTCTTCCTCCCTGGGATCAGTGGCCCTAAATTAGGGACAGGCAACTGTTTATAGCCCATTGAGTTGCTCACGGTGGTCGCTAAACTCCCAAACAAAAAATAGTCCGAAGATTGCTTTAGGTTCTTACGTTTGTAGGGAAAACTGACGTAATATGTTTACCAAGTATTCTAAACCATTTATAAAGATTGTAACATACCACTCACACAAGTTATAATGAAGTAAATTTCTCCGTCATTTTTATCCGCGCCGGGGCTCGAACCCGGGTCCCCTCATTCCGGAATAAGTTGCTCTACCAATTGAGCTACGCGGACTTTTATTCTGATTCCTATCTGCCTTTATGTCGTGTGCGTCCTTCTGGCAGGTACGTCACATCTGGTACGTTACAAAGTCTAAAATCACCTTGAATAGCGTAAACACAAACACTCAATATATACCGAATTTTAGCCCTCCGCTGGGAGGCTTCATCTGGGCTTAATTCTCAGAGCTTAGAACGGTCACAGACTACGCTGAAACAATTCCCATTAAAAGGAGATTTTAGACTAATATGAGCTGTATGTTATTATATAAGACGTGATGCCTTATCAAAATTTCTTCACGTAGAGAGAAACCAATTTAACCGATATCTTACTTTAAATAATTAATACGAATCCTAAAATAAATACATCGGGATCCAAATTCATTTGCCAAAAATAATTATCTATTTATCTTAGAAGCTAATGTGATATATTCCATACCATATTGATTGCTACTTGTTGAATTAATACAACTCGATACCAAATTTTATGGCCTTAGGCAGTGAATGCTATTTAAAAACGACCATGAAGTAAAGATATGGAAAAATACCGCAGTTCTGTAATCATTACTTTGTGGCATAGGCGTTTCTCGTGAATATCTTTGAGAGTAAAACGAAAATGCCCAAAATTAAAGACAAAACCTTATCATTGACCGCTATACTTTTATGGCTTGATAATGTGCGCATCTGATCTACGAATAAAACCAGAAGCGAAGCCCTTATCCATTTTTTAAAACTATGCGTGTTCCGTTATCTTTTGATATCGCAATGTTTACGCACTGGCGTCCCATGGGAAGGATAACGTGCTTATTTATTGTGAAAAGGTGCTGAAATATTTTATCATGAGACACTAGCGAAAAGTGGAGATGGTTCTGTAACCAAATCCTTCTCCTTTTTTCTCACAGTGATGTTAACTTTGATCGCCACGAAAGAAACTAGCACCCAGTACTCCCCTTCTTTGTTACAATAGGTACACCGAACAGCCAAAACATTATAACCACCTGCCTAAATATGATGGCTCTTCCTCGGCGAGTGGTTGACGTTACAAATTTTCTAAAGGTGTCTTGTAGTCCCTGGTACTAACACGTTTCCAGCAGGTCATTTAACTCTTGAAAGTCATGCAGTTGAGCCAGTACCACCCCCGCAACTCCCGCAGCTGCGGAGGACATACCACAACTGCCAATTATAGTTTTATGAAAAAATTCGAACACGCACAATAAGTAACCCAAAGTTTCATGCTTTGTTTTAAGATATATTTAGCTTTGCATAAATAAATATCTAGTTTCATTTTTAAAACACTGAATGTCCTACAGATTGAAAGTGTTCAGCTCTTTGACTTCGGGTTGTAATACGATCGGCGTCAACATTTATTCAAAACAACCGCAGATCTGTGATGTGTAAGAGGGTGATTTCTTCAAGTGCTTCATTTTAGTTTTGGACAAAGCAATTACACGTATTGTCAAATCTATTACTTAACAAGTTAAAAACAACAGGGCTCGAGGTACCAACAAGCACACACACACACACCGCCCATCCAACAACCATACACGCACACACACACACACACACACACACACCGCCCATCCAACAACCATACACACACACACACCGCCCATCCAACAACCATACACACACACACCGCAAAAAATGCATCCTCCCTCGTGTTCGAAATCCTGGAAAAATTACTGTTCATAGGGGTGCTGAAGTAAATCTTGCGAGGGGAGGGGGAGGCTTCATGTTGTGCTAGTTACGCCACTGGGTTGAGCCACCGAAGATTGGATTTGCTGTTCCAACAAAAACCACAGACGCCTGATTGAATTGCTATCGGGGAAATCTGGAGGCCAGGGCAATACCTGGAATTCTTTCCCATGACCGGTGAACCATTTTCGAACAATCTGGGAAGTGTGGCATGTCGCTTTATCCTGCTGAAAGAAGGCACTACTAGATGGAAATATCGCTGCCGTAAAAGGTTGTACCTGGTCAGCAATGATGTTAAGGTAGACGGTAGACATCATAGTTTGCTGCACATGAATGACTGGATCCACGGTTTCCTAACAGAACATTGTTCAAAGCATTACTCTTCCTCCACCGGCATGTTTTCCACCTACGGTGCATTCTGGTGCAAACACATCCCCTGGTAAATGACGCACATGTACCCTACCGTCCACATAGTCCAACAGCACACGAGATTCCTTGGACCAGAAGATATTTTCCAATAATTCAGTGCCCAGTGTTTGGATGCGTGCCCATTGTAGCACTTCAGATGGTATACCAAGGTTAGCATGGGAACTCGGAGAATCCTGTCGCGACGCAGCCTCATTTTCATCAGCGTTCGATGTACTGTGCGTTGCGACACATTACTCCCGTTACCAGCATTCAGCTGCGCCCCAGTATCCCTTCTGTCGGCTCGTTCCATACGCGATAGCCTTCGATCACCTCTAGCATCGATGAGTCGTGATCGGCTCACACATTGCCTGCGGTTTTTGAATTTTTCCTCCTCGGACCACTTTTTGAAAGTACTAACCACTGCTGATCATCGTGAGCACCCCACGTGTCTTGCCCTCTCGGAAATGATCTGACCCAGTCATGTGGCCATTAAAATTTGGCCTTTGTCAAACTCGCTTAAGTCGGCTACCTTTCCCATCTGAAGAACAAGAATAACGCTGATTAACATAGCTCAGCATCAGATGTTTTTTTAAGTTTCACGGCCGCCGTGGTCTAAGCGCTGGCTTATGACCATTCGTCCGAGAAGGGCCAGGATTCGAATCCCGGTAAGTCGTGGATGTTGTGTTTGTTTTACGGCTCTGGCTCTCTCCCTTGCCTGGAGTCAGTGGCCCAGGCAAAGGGAGAGCCACCAGGGATGTTGTGTTTGTTAAGAACAGGCGACTGCTAATAGGCCATTGAGTTGCTCACGGTGGTCATTAAAACCATCAATTAAAAATAAGTTTCAGGATCTTCACACGCGCGTCATTTACCTGCAGTTGCTTCGATTTGCATAAAGACGTGCTGGCCGTTGTTTTGTTGGCTCTTCGGTGCATGTAATGAGATAAATGCTGATATACGACGGGCGCGTTCATATCAGATGTACTTCACAACAGGGGAGTCCTTACACCAAAAGCCGCAAAAATCGCACGACGGAAAGGGCTGGCGACAACATGTAAACGAACAAAAATCGAAATACGAGAAGGTACGAGAAGAAAGGGCAGTTATACAACCTGCATCTCGAGCAGTTATACAAGCCTGCAAACGACGAGGATTCCGTCAATGAGATCAGTAAAGGTGCGATGAGCCATGGCATTCCAGGCAGCAACCAACTGGGCTTACAACTGTTGTAGTTTTGTTTTTTTGCGGAAGAGTCGACCTATAGGGCGCAACACATGCGCGATGAGCGACACAGACCGGAGTGTTTGGCGGCCATGGGAGAATGTCCAAGTTCTGAAAACTATCGCTTCTAATAGAAGCAGTGGGAGGACGGGCGAGGTGCAGCTGAAGATCGTTTGCGGAGTGGGGGAGTGCAAAACTTGCATGGTGGGGCTGACGATCACATCGACGTTAGAGGTTTGCACAAGCCTAGCATGACCGGGCACGGGCATGTTTTTCTTCAGTTGAGTGATAAATTTTTGGCTGTAGACAGGCCTGTGTGCAAAGTTAATTATTTTGCTCCTTGTATAGTTACGTACGATACAGGTACTTTTAGGTCGTTGTGGGGTTTTATTTCGACATTTGCGAAGGAAACTCAGTTATAGCCACTTTAACATAGAACTGCGGTAGGGGTCAGCTTGACTGTTGTAAAGAGGTCTTGTAAAATGCGATAATTATTAGGGATTTGATATTATTCAGGACCTTTGGGTGTCACCAACCGTCGTTTCTGAGTGTCGTTTATACACGTAGGGCTAGCGACTAAAACGCGTGGCTTTTTTCTTTTCTGAGAAATGTTTACATAAACAGAGTTTTGATCTTCACGAAATCAGGTGACATGCTTCTTGCGCGAGTCGTTGCTACAACGGAGATAGGATGTTAAAAGTATTTTTTTACTGTTTGGGGATCGAGACTATCTTGTTCATACTGAAATGTCGATGAGAAGACGGATTTATATTTGTAGAAAACGTAGGTAGTCAGGTCTAAAGCCCTCTCATCTGCGGGAACAGTTCGTAAGAAAAATAGCACATGTCTGTCTTCGTTACATTCTCTTTACTACTACTGAGGTAGTTCAGCTCAGTACAGCAACTTTGTTTCTTTTAAAGTCTTGCGTTGTTTGCAACTAGTGACGGAGACGCTGGTCGAAAATCTGAAACAGGCCAGGCTTTTCCATATTAAGGCTCGTGCAGAAATTTAACCGACTTAGTATCTTGCCGTCAGAGTACAAGGAATATCGACAAAATGGACAAAATGTAACTTCATGTCCTTGCAGACCAGGAACACCAAAACATGTGCATGGTGCTTTCCGATAGAAAGGGCTAATTTTAGCAGAATTTCCATCGGGGAAGGACCATGCTCCATGCCACGAGACTCGGATCTTCATACGAGGGTCGTAACAAACGTTTTGCACACGTTAATCTAAAACGGAAGCGGATGACGCCATCGGAGAAATGATTGCGTCATGCCAAGGTCAGACTCTGAGCAACGCAGTGGTGTCAGAACGACGTGATATCAATTTCGCTGTGGACGTGAGAGGGTTTGGAAATGGAAGCGTGCAGCTACTCAGGTCGAGTCACGGCGTTAGACTTGTGCTCGTAATAGAAACTGCGGGGAATAACTCCGACACATATCAATCTATGTCGTACGTTGCTCAGACATGTCGTACATCTATATTGTACGTAATTCAGTGATTCATGGCTTATGGTATTTGTTACCCAAGCCCGGAATGAATAGCCCTGGCGAGTTCCCACTCCCCTTCTAGACCCAGTTGCCGAAGAACTCTATTGAACAACTAAAAGTGTAAAAAAAGTATCGTGTGCTAAATCATACAAAATCACTTTTAAAAAAACGAAGAAAATTCTTTCCCTCTGCCAGAGCCCGAGCCCGCCCGAACCCGATCTCCAGTAAGTATTATGCAGCCCGAGTCCGGTTCGGGCCAGTGCTCGACTTCGGGCTTTCGGGCTCGCCCGTCTGAGCACTGACTGACACACACACAAACACACACACACTATACTTACAGCTCTGCCCCTTCCTGCATCGCACGGATTTAAAAAAAATTCCATTAAAAAACGTGTTCTAAATTTTCAAATCACGAACTGCGAGCAAGAACTGAAAAATCAGCACTGTCTTCATCGTGTTCAATTGCCCGCTTTTCGAGGAAACCAACTTGATGCTTTGTGAATCTCACGTCTGGATAACATATTTCAAAATGAAGTTCTATACGGATGGGTTAATTTAACACAAACTTTTCCAACTTTGAACGGTGTTGCGAGTTTTTTTATGGCCCAATCGAGGTACGTACTTTGCTCTGTCACCCACATACCTCACAGTCTGCCCCACACGGGAACGTTGCCTGCTCCCAATTGCTAATGATGCCAAGCAATATTAAAAAAAACAGAACAAAGCTCACCCATTGCTTTTCATGATCAGACAATATCTCTTTTCACTTCCGCTCTCATCTTTCCTGTTTCTGAACCTCTAGTTTTTTTGCTGTTGTTTGTTTCTGCTGAAGTTAGAATAGAACATTTTATCTCAAAATTTACAACATATTTTAGTTATGAAAACCTGTGTATTTATTACTATAATTTTACAAAAACATAAATGCAATAATTACTTAGATATTGACCACTTAAAAAGGAAAAGTGTTTTTTAGGTGGAGATTGTCCATGTCACTCCCGCTCTAGATCCACTCTGACCTTAAGGCTTATGCTAATGTGATCTTTTATAACGAATGGGCAAGCTCTGCGTGAACCGACCGTGCGTGGCCCTCAAAAAACCGCAGAACACTCCGGGACTTTTCAAACATGTTCAGCAATCGATTAGACTACGCCATGAGGCGTACACCCTGGCTTAGGGGTTATTTTTGCTCTGTTGTAGACTTACATAATTGTTTTCATCAATCACAAAGAGTGTGCTTTAATAACTGAAATAAGAACAGATTAATTTAATAGTCTTTCTTACTTCCGTTCTCAAATAAAACATTTCGAACCCCATATCTTCAAACTAATCTGTAACAACGCGATCAGTATAACATGATGCATTGTCTTGCCGAAAGAGGTATGAGTCTTCTCCAAGTACTGCCATAGCGTCGGCAGTGTTTAATTGTCCAGGAAGTCAGCATTTATGATTTTGTCCAAAACGACAAATGTACCTCAGCCGAACCACGAAAAACTGCTCCATACCATCACGCTGCTTCCACCAAATTTCGTTGTCAGGACAATACAGTGCGGAAAATACGTTTCTCCCGCAATTTCCCCATCTCCCAAATTGCCGCGAGACTAGTAGACTGTGTACTGTGATCAGAACAAAGAACAGTTTTCCATTGGTCAACTGTATAAGTTCGACGTTCTGTAAAACATGGAAATCAGCGCGTGGCATAAGTCGAAGCAATCAGCGGCTTATGGATAGCATTTCGACCGTGATAATTCATATCGTGCAGCGTCTAAAACGTTGTACTAGAGCTGGCATAAGTCTCCAATAGTCTTGCATAAGGTTTACGTGACTTGAGGCGATGTTGATTTGCGTTTTGAGCGAACACAATCACTTTCAGAGCACTACCGTCATATTCTGCTAGCTTTGAAGGTTTACCAAGACGTTTCGTCGCTGACTCAATCCCAGTCCATTGCACTTGCATAACACCCGACCATCCATGGATATAAGGATTTTCTAAGCCACTGAAATGTCACGCACGAAGCGATGGCTTATGTGGGACTCAATTTTATTATCAATCTCTGCTGGAAATTTTTTAATTCTCTCGATCGAGGCATCTTACATTCACAGTCGTGCTACTGCTTCATCATAGCCGTACGAGCATATTTATAATTGGATCTATGACGTGATGTTTGCGTATGACAGAATTTACGAGTGGAGTGTCCGGATTTAAACGTAGGGCATTGCCTAAATCAATCAAGCAGACAAACGCTGTCATAAAAATAAGGAAATGAATGGTGTTTTGAATTTCGCCATTCTCATGAGCATTTAAGCCCAGGAGAAATCACCTAATTTATGTTTGCTGGATTTATGGAAGGGAGTCACAAACACTAAAATTTAGGTATTACATGGTTTTGAACCTACATCCAAGGAACAGGAAAAAGCTGAAACCTGGTCTTCACATGACACCCGGTGAAAACAGACCAGCGAGATATCAAAGGAATTAAATGAAATCGGCCGTCCACGTGGCGTTGTGGTCGAAGCGATGGCTTCTGATCATTCGTCCGAGATGGGTCCGGGTTAGAATCCCGGTGAGGCATGGATGTTGTATCTGTCTTACGGCACTGGCTCTCTTCCCTTTCCTGAAACGAGTGACCCTAAATTAGGGACGGGCGACTGCTTATAGCCTACTGAGTTGGTCACGGTAGTCGTTAAATACTCAATCAAAAATTAAAAAAAAATGAAATCGTAACGGAAGCACCAACTGTGCCTTTGTATTTATCATATAGGAAATAAATGTTTTCAATTTCTAGCGTTATTGACGTACTTTGTTCTGCTTTTTAGTCCTATTACCGAAAAGCAGAGCTTCTAAGCTCCTTCACTCACTCATTTAATGATTTTATTTTCGAAAATTAATGAACTCAGGATGCTATTTATCGAAAAAAGTTGCGCAAAACATTTCGATGGAAAATCATAAAGATGACGATTTTTAACTCATCAACAAGAAAGGAAATAAATGAAAATAATGCAAACAAAAAGTAAGCACATGGAAACAATTGCGTTTCAATTAATTATTTTTCGAATAAATTAGCTTCCAGGAAAAAAAAGAATGGAATAATGTTAGAAACATATTTTCTCTCTACAGCTCTTAGAAGTTAGATATATATTTTTGTTCCAAACGTTGGAATAAAATGAGAAAAAGGCAGAGATGCGTGAAGTCAATATTAGAATTAAGAAAATTAGCCCCGTGTAGGAAAAATTAAAAACCGAACGAATTACTAAGTGAAGTAACAATCGAAAACGAAATAAAACGGTCAACTAAGTAACGATGTAACAATGCGTCGTTACACAGATACTCAAAATGAAATGGCTATCGCGCAATGAAACTATCCATTTGAGAAAAAAACGGCCATGATATTTTTCTTGTGCTTCTCGCCTCGGGCAATTTGGAGATGACAGTATGTAATGTTCTTAATACTTTTTCCGAAGACAAACTGGGCAATTGAAAGAAAAAAACGAAAACAATTATGATTACTCATTCCGATAATCTTACTATCGACCACAAAAAGAACAAATATCCGGCCAAAAATAGCACGCTATGAAGAAGAACTGATAAAAGAATCGTCATAATATGTACAGCTACAGTGTTTTTTATAGGTTGTGAGAAAAGAAGTGTTTTTAAAGGTCATCACATGCTGTCGCGTATTTTATACACTTGTGTCCAAAAGTTGAGTATAGTTAAAAAAAGGCATTTTAGAACAGTCGAAACTTTAAAGGAGGGTAATGAAGTAAGATACAGAGGACGAGGGAATCTGTATCTGTAGAAATCATGACGCAATACGATGTAACGAACGATAATTTGCATAAAAGGCGAGGCAGCACATTTGTGGAGTTGAGAAAGAAGTACAAAATGCAAAAAGTGACGCGCCAGGCTAGTAGTAGAATTTATTTTTTGTTGAAACAGTGTGTCGAAAGGACCTTAATTGGATGTGTTTATACGTGGTCAGATTATCGGAATGTTGAATTCAAGCCAGATGCAATGTAATGGTGCCACAGCCACGAGTGCATTGACCAGTGCATTGTATCCAGACTTTAAACAAAGCACCAGGATTCAGGGGATGTTAATCGTCAACCTGTGGCAGGTCGTCCACGGATTACAACGGCTCAGGGTGAAAGGAATGTGGCACTAACAGCGAGACGTAACCTGTCGATGTCAGCGAGAGCGCTTGCTTTACAGCTTTCTGCTGCTGGTAGAGCAGCTGTTTCAAGGCAAACAGTATAAAGACGGCTCAACGAACAAGGACAGTATGCAAGTACCCCTGCAGTTTGCACCCACTCACTCCGTCAGCAAGAAATGCCAGGGTACTCTGGTGCATACAACATTGAGACTAGGACGACAATCAATGAGCCAATGTCCTGTTCTCCGATAAATCCAGGTTCAGTCTCGAAAGTGACAGCCGTCGTGTTCTAATCTGCAGAGAACCTGGAACCCGTTATTCCCCCACAAACGTACGAGAAATGCACCATTACATAAATAGTGGTGTACTTGTCTGGAGTGGCATTATGTTCAAAGGGCGCACACAGTTCCATGTCTTTTCTGGTGGAACTCGAACACGTCTGAGATACAGCGACGGAATCCTTTACCTCTACGTGGGACTTTTTCGGGGAGCTTTTGGCCCAGAGATCTTGTTCATGGACTATTACGCGAGATCTCATAGAGCTTCGATTGTCTAAGAGTATCTGGATGGTGAAGATATCTACCGTAGGGCATGGGCAGCGCATTCCCAGACTTCAACCAAATAGAGCAATGTGTGGGATGCATAAAGAGACGTATTGAAGGTTGTCAATCTCCTTCCGGAACTCCTCTCGAGGAACTCTGATCTGCTTTTGTTCAGGAGTGGAATTTGCTGTCATAGAGTTTTTTTGTTTCCCTTGCCAACATCATGAGTGTGGCACTTGTATCGCTGTAAGAGGTTTCCATACGCCTTACTAGACCGTTGTACAAAATCAGAAACGCCTCCGGAAAGTTCCTGCTGTTTTCACCATTTTGGACTATTCGTACGCTTTCCTGGTTTATCATTCTTTTATGTGATTTGCACTGCGCATGTAGTTCCACACTAAGATATTTATGTGTAGTAAACAACCTATTCCTTTGTGCCTTCTCGTTTTTGAATTTTAACGCATTTTGTTGATCATGCTTAACTTTTGGACAGCAATGTAATTGTTAAAGGCAGGACTGCCTTTCCGAAATGATTTTAATGTTTCATTAAAATAGTATACAATTTTATTGCGACAAGGAGATCATTTTATGCAAATAGCCTGATCAGCAATAACGTACACTGGTGTGCAAAAATTAAGGACGAAGAGGAGAAATTAGCATAAAAGCAGAACGAGCCGGCAGAACGGACCGAAAGACCACTCAGGAGATAGACTAGGGTCCGGTACAGCAGGGCATGCGCATATATGCAGCATGACGTAGGGGGGAGGGATTATCGGAAGGGTATAAAGCACACGGGCGGTGTACGCTCAGCAATTCGGTGAAAGCTATTGCACGGTGTACATCGATTTGAACGACGTCGAGTTGCTGTCATAGTGTGATATGGCCAACAGGCAATCCAGTAGACGACATGTGGATGACTTCACCCGAAGTCGTGTCATTGGGAAGTTGGAAGAAGGTCGAAGTGTGATTAGTGCGGCCGAGGAGTTCCGGATCGCTCACAGCATCGTTTCACGAGCTTGGAGAGCATTTCAAACTACAGGAACAGCTGTCCGAGAGTTTAGCAGTGGTCGTCCACGAGCAACCACTGCGGCGGACGGCCGGTATATTTTCCTACAGGCGAAAAGAGACTGATGGCAGACAGCGGGGAAAATCGCAAGGCACATGCAACAGACAACTGGACGTCCGTTATCGCGTTTTACCGTGGCCAGGAGGCTGCACAAAGGTGGTCTATTTGCACAACGACCAGTAAGGTGTGTGCGATGAACGCCCGCTCATCGGAGACGGCGGTTTCTGTGGTTCCAGGAACACAAGTATTGGACACATCAGCAATGGGGTAGATTTCTCTTTACGGATGAGAGCCGATTTAGTCTGACGAGCAATTCTCGACGTATACACATCTGGAGAGAGAAGGGAACACGCAATCACACCTCCAACAACATCGAAAGGGACCGGTTTGGAGGTGGTGGAGTTCTCGTTTGCGGCGGTATCATGCTTGGTAGCCGTACTGACCTCCACATCTTTCAAGGAGGTACAGTCACTTGTGTCCGCTATTGTACCGAGGTTTTCCTGCCTCACGTGCGTCTGTTTAGAGGTGCTGTGGGTCCTGAGTTCCTCTTCATGGACGACAACGCTACACCTCATCGTACAGTGGCAGTCGCAGAGCTGTTGGAGAGTGAAGATATTCAACGCATGGATTGGCCCGCAAGATCCTCGGACCTAAATCCAATCGAACACGTGTGGGACCTTCTCGGGAGACGCTGGCAGCACGTCATCAGCGGCCAGCAACGATTCCGTAGCTGCGGTCGGCGCTACAAGAGGAATGGGCCGCGATGCTTCAACAGCTCCTTGACAACCTCGTCCTCAGCATGGTCAGACGTTGTAAATCCTGCAACGCAGTCAGGGGTGATCATATCGCCTACTAAAGACTGGCTTTTTCTTGGCAGCTACTTGTCACATGGACGTTTCTGTTTTCTGTCCAGTTGTGTTCGAAGCTACCTTTTCAATAAAGTGCCTTTGTATCCTTTGGATTCCTTGTTTGGACGGTTTTGCTCACTTGTCCCATATTCTTTCATCTTGGGGATCTTATGGTATGACTTGAGTCGATGTGGAGCACTTCTGCACGACGTTACATTCGAAAAACCGTCTCGTCCTTAATTTTTTCACGGCAGTGTACTAGGACTGCGTAATAAAGTGAACGTGAAAGCTCCGAGTATTGCTTCGGTATAACTGACGGAAAGTCAAATGGGAAAGAGACGTGATCAAATGGATTTTTATCTTGCGACATTTTTTGTTTGGGGGATCAAGGACCACCAAGAAAAACGCAGTGTATAGAAGCAGTCCTAATTTGGGGCCATTGCTTCTAGAGAAGGCTGGGGACTAGTGCCGTAAGACAAAAATATCATTTATACCTCCCCGGGATTAAAATACGGAGTCATCTAGGACGAATGATTAAAAACCAACTCTTCACACCACTCGGACACAGGAGCGGATGAGAGTGAATGCTCAGAAGAGTGCTGAGGGCATGAACAAATCTTCCACACTTGTGCGTTGGGGAAGATCCCTATACAGAGAGTGGTTGAGGTAACAGAAAACCGGTAGCTAGCATCTGACATGTTTTCAGAAACATCTATTCAACCCACAAGGTGAGCGGAGAATATCTACATTTGTACTGACCGATAGACGCCCAACAACGAATAAGCTAACAGGATTTGAATCTAGTAGAATCCCAGGCCACATCAGAGGTCCCGGTGCGCTGTACTTTGTACCTTCTACTTTACAACAGCCGTAAGCTATTGTTGTCTGCAGCGAACTACATGAAACATCTGCAGTGGGACTATGGGAATCAAAGGTGGCCTCTAAAATGATTGGCAAAGGGTCATGCGGTTTAACGAATTGCATTTTCAACTGCGCTGTGCAATTACGGTGAGAATTTGGAGAAAACAGCGGGGGGACGTGGGTCCGTTTTGCATGGTTACGACCCTGCAAGCTGGCGGAGGCAGTGTAATGATGTGGGTTATGCTTCCATAGGAGACGTTAGGCCACTTAATTTGAGTTGACTCCCGGCTGAATGCCCAAGCGTATTAAAATGTCGTTGCTGATCAAGTTTGCCGAACGTGGTTGCTCTCTATCTAGAGGGAAATGGACACTTGAAGACGCAAAATGCATCATGCCATAATAACACAGATTGTCTTGGAATGGTTTCAGGGATATTATGGAAACTTTTCCCTGCTTGATTGGCCACCTCAGACGCATAGAACATCTTTGGGATAAAGTCAGCTGTTGATTGCACTCAATGGACTGCTTGTAGGGACGATCATGTCCTCTGCAATGTGAATCGCAACACGGCGGAAAAAGCTCATGTTTTAGAAACGTGATTAAAAGAGGAAGTGCAGTCTGTCGTTTGTTATGTATGAGCATGGGAAGTGCCACGCACATGAATCTAAAAGAAGGGTATGGACGTGGGTTGTCAAATTAAATGATACACTCTGAAACTCTCCCGATATTTAAAAAGTTATTGTTAGTGAAATGTTGGTTTTCGTAAGGTAATAAAAATTTATTTGAATTTGAACTTATTGTAATTTTTTGCTACAACACACCAAACAGCATTAAATACATCAAACACCATAACAATACAAACTAGAAAGTGTCCAAACCATAATGTGAATACATCAAGACATCTAGGTCATTTACGACACTTATTAGTGAAGAAAATTGCAAAAAAATATTAATACGATTTAGCTGTAGGTATAATACACTGCCGGACAATTGCTAAGGACGGATGACAATAGCAACGATAGCAACCATAAAATGGAAGGCAGGAAAATGTGGAAATTAGCATAAGTGCGGGATACAGTAAGACGTGTTGTGCGTATGCAAATTTTGGATTGCAGAACTTGTTCATGACGTCATAGCGCTAATAAGAGATATAAAGGATTTGACGCGTATTGACCGTTGTTGTTCAAACGCAAAGTTGAAAGAGAAAGAATCAATTGACAAACTTGCAATTTTCAGTATGTCTTCCCGACATCACCTAGATGATTTTACGCGTGGCCGTATTATTGGCAAGATTGAAGAAGGGCGAAAAATAACAGATGTTGCCAGGGAGTTCGATGTCAGCCACAGTGTTGTTTCAAGGCTTTGGAAATCATTTCAAACAAATGGAGAGTGTAGCAAACGTCACGGGGAGGTCGTGTTCGCAGTACGACACCTGCAGAAGATCGGTACATAGTGCTATCAACAAAAAGACACCGGCGCAGCACAGCTAGTGAGGTAGCAAATCAGTTTATGGCTGATACTGGCAAGCGGATCTCCCGAAAAACTGTCGCCAGACGTTTGCATGAAGGAGGACTATACGCCTGCCTGGCCGTTTTTGTGCATCCCATTGTCCAGAGGTCACCGTAAAGCCCGTTTGCAATGGTGCCATCTACATCGCAATTGGACTGATGACGACTGGTCTGCTGTCCTCTTCTCAGATGAGAGTAGATACAGTCTATCGTCTGATTGTCGACGACAACTGATCTGGCGTGATAGTGGTACTTCATATTGTCCAGCAAACATACAGGAAAGGGACCGTCTTGAGAGCGAGGATATTCAACGCCTCGCATGGCCAGCACGTTCTCCAGATCTGAATCCCATTGAAAATGTGTGGGATGCTTTGGGGAGGAGTCTTGCTGGTCGCCAATGCCCTAAAATAAAAAAGGACACCCTCATCCGTGCACTGACAGAGGAATGGGATAAATTACCCCAACAGCTGCTTGATAATGTTGTGCAAAGCATGACACGACGTGTGGAATCTTACATCGCCCTCCATGGTGGCCATATCCCATATTGACATCTTACGCCGGAACGCCTGCGGACGGTAATTGCATTTTTTTCACGTTTACGTATTCTGCACAAAATAGCCTGTTTGTCCCTTGAACACGTTCCAAAGCCTTCTGGATTTCAGAGCACAATAAATTGTCTTTCTTGTAATGTCCTGGCATTCTGACATTATTTATTTCACTTGGCATCCAACCACACTTACGTTTTATGCGCTATATAGCCGTTTATGATCCGTCCTTAGCAATTGTCCAGCAGTGTACAATAAAAATAGTTAGTTCATTGTACCACAATCATAATAAAGGGCAATAATCTATTAAAGTCAACAAATACTCACAAGAATATCAATACAGGTACAACTAGAAGCACAATTATATACACTATCTACCAACAAGTAATTGGACACCTGTGATAGCAAAGGAAAACGAAGTTTATTCACCTTAAATTGTTGGTGGAGCCTCCACGAACGGCGATTACAGCTGCGAACCTCCGGGGCATACTCTCAACTAGGCGTTGTACGACGGCTAGCGGTATTTTCTTCCACTCGGCTTGGAGAAGACAGGTCAGTTCCTTCACCGATTTCGGACGGTGGGGGCACCCCTTAAGTCGACGCTCCAACTCGTCCCAGAGGTGCTTGATAGGGTTAAGGTCTGGGCTCTGCGCAGGCCAGTCCATTCGATTAACCACATTGTCACCATACCAAGCCATGGTGGACCTCGCAACATGACAGGTGGCATTGTCATCCGGAAAGTAACATGGTTCCACCCCGTAAAACTGCCACAACGTAGGAAGCGCATGGTCATCCAAAATGGTGCAGTAGGTCTCGGCGTTGAGTCTACCAGGAATTGCGACCAAGGGTCCTGTGCCATACCAGGAAAAACACCCCTATAGCATAATTCCACCGCCGCCGATTTTCACAGTTGGCACAATACATTTCGGCAGGAGGCGTTCTCCAGGCAAACGCCAAACCCAGACCCTGCCATCTGAACGGTAGAGGGGTGAACCTTGATTCGTCGCTCCAGAGAACCTGTTTCCACTGTTTAACGGCCCACTGTCGACGTTCTTTGCACAACGTTAGCCGAGCAGCGCTACTGGACTTGGTGATCCAAGGCTTGTGGGCGGCAGCACGTCCATGATAACCGAGCAGATGGGCTTCCTTACGGATGGTATTCATCGAAAGAACACTGCCGGATGCCTGTTGAAACTCCTCGCGGATGTGGCCCATCGATTTGGGGTGGTTCTTCCGAATTTCTCTGGCCAGCACCCGTCGGTCTCTAACTCCCAGTTTTGTGGGTCTGCCGGGTCGGGGTACATTCCGACAGTCACCTCTCATCTTCCACTTGCCAATCACGTAGGCCACTGTCGGTTTGGGGTACTTCAACTCGCTGGATTGATCGAAAATTTCTGTGATACCCGACAATTACACCTTTCTCGAAATCAGAGAGCTCCGAACTGCGTGGCATCTTGCATGCGACTGGTTGCGTTGTTGTTTCCCACACGATATTTAACGGCGGCGGTCGTGACGTGTATCAGGACCGCAGATATCGTCGATTGCAGGGGTGTCCAATTACTTGTTGGTAGATAGTGTATAATACAAAAACGTATGATACAGTATAGCAAAGGGCCAGGGAAAAAGGCTAAATTATTTAGCCTGACGAGACCCTGAATCCCAACGGTCAAGACATCCTTAAGTTCAGTTTAACTGGCAACTGTGCAAAAATAAACATTTCTGTGGCACCAAAACAATATTTAACCAAACAACAAGAAACCCCTCAACACTCTTTTAAAAGCAGTGTAGTTTAATATAGATCTAATATGTAACGGCAACTCGTTCCACAAACGAGGGCAGATTGCGCAAATATTATTGAAAAATACAAATTTGTGTGTGCTCTAGGGATCACAAACTTAGTGTATCCTCGAGTATCGTAGAGATGAGAAAAATGATGCAGTGTTATTAGATTAGAATACCTCTTTCATGCATAAATAACAAAAGTCCGAAGTTATATAATTTATCAATAGATAGTAGATGATTACGAGCAAAAATAATTTCAACGTCAATCGACAAATATATCAAACGAATAAATGTTTTTTGAAGACCATAAATTCTGTTAACATTACCCCTCGTTGTTTGGCCCCAAGCCAGAATACAATAAGACAATAATGAATAAATAAATGAATAATACAAGGCCAACTTGATCCTAATCGACAAAAAAAACCTCTAGATTCTAAGTAGTAATTACACCGATGCGAGATCTCAGACCAGCCGCCAAGTGATTAACATGCGAGTCCTAATGTAAATTCTCATGTAAATGAACACCCAAGAATTTCATTGATGCATGAAGGACCAAGGGAACCCCATTCAAGAAACTCCAGAAACAGTAGATAACCAAATATGTCACCCGAAAATAAAACACAGTTTGTTTTAGTTACATTTATGGCATGAGAATTGCAATAAAACCAACGAAAGTCATCATGAAGGTCCAAATTTACACGAAGCAGCAACTCAGATACAGAATTTCCATAAAAAAATAATCCGATATCATCTGCAAATAAAACCTGGTGTGAATTAGAGGAAGCATTAAAATTGTCATTAATGTAAATCTAAAAAAGAATAGGACCCGGAACTTATCCCTGAGGAACGCCATAATGTACTGGCTCAACACTAGAACAAATATTCTGTATCTGAACAAACTGTCACCTACCAGAAAGATAGTTTTTAAACAAGGTAAATGGTACTCTCGTAATCACAATATTGTGTAACTTGGCTACCAAAATATCATGACGAACGGTATCGAATGCCCTAGACAAATCACAAAAATGCCCATGACGCACCTCTCACGATCAATATTAGAATGTAAGTAATTTAAGACATCCAACAACGCTACCTCAGTTGAGTAGCCTTTACGAAAGCTATGTTGATTCCGATGTAAAATATTGTTAGTATCAAGAAAGCATAACAACCTATTCGAAACAAGCCTTTCCAAAATTTTTGCGAATATAGAAATACTAGATATAGGATGGTAATCGGACACCTCAGTTGTTGAACCATTCTTATGAATTACACTAACCCGACTTAAATTAAAGGAGGAGGAATACTCCCAGTTAAAAAATTGAATTATAAATATAACCCAATGGAACAATCATATGCCGAGAAACATACCTTACAACCCTTGGCTGGACATCGTCAGGACCTGCAGCCTTGGATGAATCCAACTCTCTCAAAACCAACGGAAGATCATCTGTAACTGGTTTAAGAAAAAATGAAGAAAGCACTGGTCTTGACAAGTACTCAGTGAACTGGCCACCAGACACAGGTATATTAGATAAATGAATAGCCACAGATCAGAATAAGAACGAACGCAGGGGTGCGAGTGGCCTAGTGGTTAGAGAAACGGCCTTCTGATCACATGATTGCGGGATAAATCTCAGGCAGGTTTTGTAGCTTTCAACCACTGAATACTTGCTTTGGGTGGTATGGGTACGGGCCTCGTTACAAATAAGTTTCCTTGCTCCTTCCAGTGTTCTTATCTATTCCTCTCCCCCCCCCCCCATGAAGCACTGTTGTGACATCGTTATCGTGCACTCCCAACTATTCTGCGCGGCCTAAAATGCTACACCAGGAAATATCTGTCGGAACGCAAAGCAAATTTGTAGGTACGTGTCGATAGGTTGTGACGTGCCTGCACCGCAGGATGCACATGAGATAAAGACAGATAGCAGCGAGAGCATACGCCCGCGTAGCTCAGTTGGGAGAGCGACTTAATCCGGAGTGAGAGAACCTGGGTTCGATGTCTTGCGTGGACAAAAATGACGGAGAAATTTACTTCGTTATATTGGCGCCTGAACTTCAAGAATTACCTAGCCGTTAAGGTTGTCGCAATGGTGTGATGTTTTTCCACACCGCGAGACAGGAAAAATACGAGAATCCATTCTTCAGCGCTTGGAAAAATAAATGTGTGTGATGTTACGTTCCACACACCAAATTGACTGGGATTTCTCCAATGTACGTTCTTCAGCAGATGACTGCCTACAGCGACACACGGTCCCGGCTGACCCGAGGACCATGCCACGGCCCTCTTCCAGGGGGGAGATGTGACGTGCCTGCACCGCAGGACGTACATGAGATAAAGGCAGATAGCAGCGAAAGCATACGTCGGCGTAGTTCAGTTGGGAGGGCGACTTACTCCGCAGTGAGAGAACCCTGGTTTGATGCCCGGCGTGGATAAAATGTCGGAGAAATTTACTTCGTTATAAGGTGGGCTATGTAAATGATTGCAGTTGCGAGCCAATCACATGATAGGTGGCCGAGATAAAATTGCACAGCTGCTCGGTGCAGCTAAGTCTGGTCGTCCTGACCTGAGAGTGTGGACCACTGCATCGGAGTGATCTAGGTGCTGAAAGCAGGTGTGAGGTGTGACAATTCGTCGGTGGCGTCACCAGGAATCCCACCATCACCCGGACAGGTTTATAAGAGACTTCATCGCAGGGCAACGTGCGGCTGGTTGGTCCTTGCATCGCATCCCGGCCGAAACGTATTGTGAAGAAAGAATCTTCTGCATAATGTAGAGATAATGGTTTGAGGAAGGTAACGTGCGTCGCCGTAGTGAGATTGCTGCACGTAGTCTGACGTTCAAGAGTCTAGATCGCTTCATTCGGTAAAAGACCTATTAATCCCACAGCGCACGACATTCGACGAGGTGTGCAGGAAACAACGGACATTCTCTTATCTACATGGAGTGTTAATCGCAGACTATCTGAGGCAGATTTGCACTTTCATGAGCCTATATGATGACTGCCACTCACCGCGGCACATCATCGCGAAAGTTTGAAATTGGTACCGTATCAGACATGCGTGACGGGATGAATGGAATCAGGACGTATGCAGCTTCTTTCCGAAAGCCGACGATCGTCGATTAAGTGGCTGGAGACGAAACGGTCCGCAGACTTCTCCCAAATAGAAAACGTGTGGGACGTCATTGGCAGACGATTTAGTTACTCTTCACGCCTCCACCCCAATGTCGATGAATTGTGGACATAAGTCAATGATACCCCAGGACACCATTCGCAGACATTTCCACTCGATTCCCCGATGTGTTGCCGAATGTGTAGCTCAGCATGGTTGTCATACGACCCACTGGCCCAGGCAACATTGCAGTGTCTCTTCGCCCATCGCATTTAGATACAGTCCAATCTACTTGTCTACATGTGTGGTTACGTCTCATTTCGTGCATTCCTTCACGGTGTGGCATTTTCTGTGTCTAGCAGTGTATAAACACCTCGACATAAAAGGCGTTCTTGCATAAGTGATCACACTAGAGCTATTCCTGAAGAATCTATCTTTACCATTGGAACTTATCACTAAAGAATACCTTGCATAAAGGATTCTTGTTCTCCGTGTTGAAAAATTCAGAAGAAACGTATCGTTAAAAACTATCTTAGCACGATTTAACTTAAACACCTTTAACTGAATCAAACTGCAATATTAAAACATGACATTTATATACAATCTTAAAACAGTAAAAGAGACTTAAAATGGGCTAGATCTTTCGCGACTACACTTGTCGCATCTTCAGGAACAAACAAGTGACAATACTGGATCGAGAAGTAAGATTTTTATAGTTCCAAAACCTTTCCAGGAGGCATTAGTAAACAGTTCCCTCTTGCCAGAGAGCAAAGTTGTACTCACTGGGATATAACATTTTCAATTGACACTTCCACGTCTAGGTTGTGGTAAACCTTGGACAAGTTGTTTCCAAAGTGGATGCAACCAGACGGGTAGTTCATCATTACAACATATTTCTTCAAAATATGTTATGCACAAAGTCTATGCTAAAAGTAAAGACGTTTTTTTTGCAGAGGTTACTATAGTCACTTTATCCCAGTCCGGATAATAATTTCCTGAAGAGATCAATTCAGTTAGTGACAACGACACCTTGGTTTTTCTCATTGAGTGTTCGTGCTCAGATATCCGCACCCTCAAGTTACGAAAGGTTGAACTTATGTACAGTACACCCTATCCTCCAAGTTACGAAAGGTTCAACTTATGTACAATACACCCTGTCCTCCAAGTTAGGGTTGGAAGAGCAGAAAGGCCGCCCCGGTGGCGCAGTGGTCTAAGCGATGGCCTCTGATCATTCATCCGAACGGGGTCCGGGTTCGAATCCCGGTGAGGCATGGATGTTGTGTTTGTCTTACGGCACTGACTCTCTCCCTTCCCTGGAACCAGTGACCCTAAATTAGGGACGGGCGACTGCTTATAGCCCACTGAGTTGCTCACGGTGGTCGTTAAACCTCCAATCAAAAAAAAAAAAAAAAAAAGAGCAGAATGGTATGCAATACATTCAGAATCTAGATTGCAATGGTACCGGGTCCTTGTCTCGGCGTATTTCATTAACGATTTTGGTAGTTCTTACTCCAAAGCCTAAGGACACTTTTTCAGAAAACCCTTATCAGGACAGCAGAGATGGCCAGTATGCCACTCCCCAGGACATCGACATTGAATGGGATCTCAAGCTTCCGAAGGGATTGAAATGTTCTCATACTTGCATTGCCGTGAAGGGACATTAGAGTTTATTCGGATTCATTTTGTTTCATTTGCTTTCTTTTACGGGTATATGTTTTAAATAGTGTCTTTAGTTACACTTCGTTTTTCATTCCCTTGATATAAACCGGGTTATTTCCAAATATTGCCCCCCACCCCCATAAGAAGATATTTTACAGCACTGAAACAACTACTACTAGCAGCACTTTCAGCAAGATTAGGTTGTTCAGAAACTACCTATGGTTAGCAATGCTGCAATGATTCGGCAGTTTTGAGCATTAAGGCTAATTTAGTTGACAGATTGATATAAAACATGTTGTGAATGACTTCGTAATGAAAGAAAGCTGTAAAAGTGGTATGGTCTGCATTTACTAAACTATGCTAAGCAAATTTCTTTGTTTTTAGTTATATAACCCAGTACTTAAACAATACGCAATGTCTTATATTCGATGAAGGTAGGAAATATTGCTTACAGGAGCCCATGAAGCGCCACTGTAAACAATATTTACCGAGGACTTTCTAACATTTCTGCTGTCTTGCTGCTGATTGCCATTCATAAAGATATAAATTTGGGGTAATGATATGGTGGATTTTGCCTATGGACCTTCGATCTTCACTAAGGCACACCCTGTACTGAATTAATTTTAGAACAAAGGCAAATGTTTCCTCATAAGACGCCTTTGTATGTTTATAAATCTTTCGTTAGGAAATGTTTCCCAATCACACAAAATGCACACAAACGATCCGGCTGATTTTGTAACTACACAGAAAAAGAGTCTGGCTGTCAGCACCAGATCCATTAAGTTACCTTTGTATCCCTGCATAACACGGCGAACCATTCTACGACTACTTAAGGGAATGGAGGCATTCACGTTGTCCATTGCATTCTTTCGCACTATCCATAAGAAAACCTTAAAAGGGCTTGGTCTGCTGCTTAACTCCAATAACTTGAGATGCAGAAAAATGTGCCGTGTTGTCTCTAGCTAAGAGTCACGACTTTGCCTAAGAACCAATGATCACCTAACGCAAGTGTGGGGACTGCAAATGTGGCTCTGGGGGTTGAATTTCTGTTTGCTGCAAACGTCGTGGAATGGATGGTGGCGCTGTGGGTCAAAAGTATGCTTGCTGCTAACGTTGTAACACGAATGGGGGCGCTGTGAGTCAAAATTGTGCTTGCTGCTAACGTCGTAGAACGGATGGTGGCGGTGGGGAGTCACAACTGTGCAACTGTCGACGACGTAGGACAGACTTTTCAAATTTTAGGCTCTAAGGTTTCGGCGATGTGTATCCTAGGAAATTTGACCGCTTAGCGGTATGCAGATGACATTCTGTAATCCATAGAATTTTCCTTTATCGCAAGAGTGCTTGAGGCCTTACCTCAGAAGTATAGTGCCCTGCCATGTACGGCTAAATATCATCCTAAAATACCTATGAAATGTGCTTTTCTGTCACCATCCAAGCCCCCACATTTATCACCCCTGGAACTTGTTCGAATTAGAATGGGGCCAAAGGCTACGATTCATCTGCCACTGCTGTGGACTATAGAAAGATAATAAACATAAGTTGAGGCTTCCGCTGCCAACGTTTGAGGTGCAGGTTCTAAGGTCTTGGGTATGTATGTCTTGAAGAATTTGCTTGCTCAGTGCTACGCAAATAAGTTACGGAAACCCAGAGGATTGCCCTTTATTGCTTGCGTGCTTAGTGTTTCATTTCTACAATATAATGCCAAGCCACATGCAGCTAACATCACCAGAGGATGACTAACTTCCCAATGCTCTTGTGTTACCATCCAGGTCCCCGCATTTACTTGTTTCGGCTTAATATCGCTTCACAGCATATTCATTTGCAGCCGTTGTGAACAGTAGGGACATCAGCTTTAACAAGCATAGTGGTATATTCTTCAGTACGCTATTCCATGCTTATGCGTCCCCATGCCATGATATGTGGCTCTGAGTCAGAAACCGTGGGGAATTCACAACGTGTTCCCACATTGCCCAGGGGTCAAATGGTGTAAAAAGCGAGCTTTTGACTATTTGCAATGGTGTAAGAAGCGAGCTTTTTACTTATTGCAATGCTGGTACGAATCCCACGAGAAAACATAAATATTATGTTTGCCGTGTGGTGCTTGTTCTGTCTCTCTTTTTGAAAACACTGACTCTAAATTAAAGGTGCGAGACTCCAAATGGAGGGCGCTACCCCAAAGAAAAACCCGTTTTCATTATGTCGATGTCATTCGGCACTTTGTGAAAAAAATATTTACTCCTCTCTGTAATCGTAATCTAATTTAATTCATCTGGAAACCTGGTTTGCGAGTGAGTTTCGTCTAATTCTAACCATTTCTGGTTATTGTAATTTCAGTATCACAAAGTGTATATCAATCAGGGAAATCTAGCTGTGCATCAAAAATCATACACCAATTTGTATTGGCTTTGTACTGAAAATTTAAGCACGTTTCCTTTGAATGTAATGAGTAGAAAAAGGAAAGAGTTTGTGTGTGTCCTAAATTTCTAATTAGGAAAGTGAGATTTCTGACCGAAACCGAGAGACTGAGGTTTGTCACGAATAAGGAAACCATGAAATATTTGTTTCAAATAAGTCTCTCGTTAAATCCTTAGTGCAAATAACCCAGTCAGGTCGGAAAAGAATTTATTTGAGCTGTGAAGTGAGCAGTAAATTTCGAGAGCTTATTACTGCCTCTGTGGGATGCGAGGTGCAATTAAACAGTCTTTCTCGGCTACTTCAGCAATTAAATTCCAAGTTGCTCTGATCTCTCTGTAGAAACAGTGGCTTAATTTAACGATTTTCAATATTTCAAGCAAAATCTTTTCAGTGTTCGAAGTATATGTTTTGGAAAAGTGATTTCTTACAATTGATCCTAATTTGTACGACAACGAGTGGGTTTATCTTTCGAATCAAGAATGAACTTTTCATAGGAAATAAAATATCCTGATGAGAGTCAAATTTGCAGTAACCGTAATTCTTTTTTTTTTTATTGGAGGTTTAACGACCACCGTGCGCATCTCAATGGGCTATAAGCAGTCGCTCGTCCCTAATTTAGGGCCACTGGTTCCAGGAAAGGGAGAGAGCCAGGGCCGTAATACAAACACAACATCCATGCCACACCGGGATTCGAACCCGGACACCTTCCGGACGAACGATCAGAAGCCATCGCTTAGTTTCAATATTCGCTTTTATTCACTTAAAAGAATTACAACAAAACATCCCCAACCTCACACGCAGTGTGAGAGAAGGAGAAATAAAACAAAATGTAGATATTTACAATGAAATGGTATTGTACAAATGAGCACTGACAGGCATTGCATTATTTGCTGTAAACAGCAGTAGCCCTGGGATAATTGTTTATTGAAGTCTTGGACCATCACTGGAGCGATTCAATTTATAGAAGTAATTTGCAGAGTTCTAGCGACATGGGAATCACTGGTGGCAGAGAGTCACTGTGAGCATGAAGAGAACTGTGTACAAAAGGTGACATAAGCAGGAAGCAAACACAATCCAGTTCCAGGAGGAAACATGATGAGGGAACAGTGAAAATAGAAAGTTCCGATGTAGGTTTAAGAGTATTAAAACAGCAGATGAACAGTCTGGGCACCAGAAAACCGAAACCAGGGACGACACGGCGACAATGTTTTGAAGAAGGCAGGTAACCGTGCCGTATCATTCGCCAAGGAGTATTCCAGGGCGAGTCTGGCTTTAACCCAGTTACGGTAGTGTGCAACCAGTGAGGTAGAGAATGTGATAGGATCTGGATCTTGTAACTGTAGCAGGTGAGAGAAAATAATATATTTAGCTGGGATAAATAAATACGAACAAACTGGTAAAATAGAGGAGAAACTTGTAGAACTGTGGCATAGGAAACGATAATCTTCTAGGGTGAGATCACTGGTACAAGAAGGATGTGCAAGTTGGAACATACTGTGAAATAGTGGGAGCAACGTCGGACAGTAAACAAACATGCGTAAGACGTCTCCAACGACGTTACAAAAAAAACAGAGATCTAATGATACTATATTTCTCCGGAACAAAGACGAAGGGACAGGCAGTCGATTGTGCAAAAACCTCCAGTGCACATTAAGTTTTGAGGAGAGGGCCGGTGAATGTTGGGCAGTAGACCAGACCGAGGTTAGCGCAAAAGAAGGAAAAAAGGGGATAGGGCAAGGTACCGCAGAAGAAGAACGGAGAAAACGGTACAAGGTGCGAGTGGAGAGGCTGTGGAGAGGGAGGAGGTCACCGGAAAAGGGAAGGAAGAACGGGAAAGGGAGAGAGGTAGAGGAAACGGAAAGGAGGCCAGAGGAATCGACTAGGGAAGGAAAAAGTGATTGAAGAGCATGTTTAAGTTGGAGAAAGTTATCAGAGAGTTCGGGTGAGGGTGGGAGGGTGAGAAAAAGGTCGGAAACGGGTTTCCATGAAAAATCGGGGAGGACCAGTTGGGAAACGGAAACTACACGAGCGTATAGCCATGCTGGGAAAAAGAAAGAGCTGGCAGTAGGGGAATGGGGGACGGAGGAGAAAAAAAGAGGCTCGGAAAGAAGATCAAGAGTGGAAGAGGGGGGTTGATTTTTTTATTGGAGGTTTAACGACCACCGTGAGCAACTCATTTGGCTATAAGCAGTCGCCCGTCTTTAATTTAGGGTCACTGGTTCCAGGGAACGGAGAGAGCCAGTGCCGTAAGCCAAACACAACATCCATGCCTCACCAGGATTGCTGATGTTGTTGCAGTTTGAACGTAGGCTGGTGGCGGTTGTGCAATCCAGGAATGATAAACTAACGAGAGGATGTGGGTGCCAGCAAGCCGTGCACGACTGTGGTAGGTCAAACAACACTTGAGCTTGGACCAGTAAGCAGCGGTGTGTCGTAATTTCCTGACGAGGGGTCTCAAGGTGGCAGCCGCTGCTGAGACCCGGCTGCCAATGTGCACCCCAAGTATCTTTTGACTGGTGGAAGTCCAATGAGCGCCCCACGGTGCATCGGAGCAACGTCTCCAGGAGCCACACCACAAGCCTGTACACTTTGAAAGGTTTAACGAAGCGCCAGAAGCCGCAGCATACACTTGATACCATGCAAGAACAATTGTGAATTGTCATTCTTCTCGGATGAGAACTGTGAGATCATCGGCGTAGGCAGTAAGAACGATAGAATGGTGCCTGTTGCTATGTTGAATGGTGGAGGGGGGGGGAGGTTGTAGAAAAGAACGGATATAGCAAAGAAAAGGATCAAAGACTAGAGAGAAAAGTTGTCCGGAAAGAGGACATCCTTGACGGAGGCCCTTACGAAACGGTATAACGAAGTAAATTTCTCCGTCATTTCTGTCCACGCCAGGATTCGAACCCGGATCCCCTCATTCCGGAATAAGTCACTCTACCAATTGAGCTACGCGGACGTTTTATTCTGATTCCTATCTGCCTTTATGTCGTGTGCGTCCTTCTGGCAGGTACGTCACATCTCCTGGTACGCTACATCATCTCCCCTTATTTTTTTTTTTCGAAGTGCTGGAGAAGGGATTCTCTGAATTTTCCTCTCTCGCGGTGTGGAAAGAACATCACACCAAAGCGAGATTTTGAACGGTCGGGTCATCCGGATAGTTCGGGCGCCATTATAACGAAGTAAATTTCTCCGTCATTTCTGTCCACGCCAGGATTCGAACCCGGATCCCCTCATTCCGGAATAAGTCACTCTACCAATTGAGCTACGCGGACGTTTTATTCTGATTCCTATCTGCCTTTATGTCGTGTGCGTCCTTCTGGCAGGTACGTCACATCTCCTGGTACGTTACAACGGATTAGGGGCTGTAAGGAAAGAGGCCGTCCGGATATGGACAACTAAGTCCTGGTACAGGGCAAGGAGGTCTGTGATGAAGACAGATGGGAAACCGAAGGCAGAGAGCTCAGAGGCAAGCCACTGATGACTCACGTTATCAAAGGCCTGCCTCTGATCAAGATTGAGGAATACTAAAGGTTCGGAGGAAAGGTGGGCAAGGCAATATGAGTCACGGAGGAGATTAATATTAGTATGAATGCTTCGGCCAGGGATGGTGTACGTTTGGTCGGGATGTATGACGGTGGGAAGGAGAGGGTTCAATCGAAGAGAGAGTATTTTAGTATAAATCTTGTAGTCAACATTAAGGATGGATATAGAACGCCAGTTATCCAACACCAGCAGACACCCCTTCTTTGGAAGAAGAATGGTGTGAGCTAGAGTAAAAGCGGGGGAAGAACAGATAAGCAAAAAGCAGCTGTAAAGCAAGGCAATAGAAGAGGGTGTAGGAAAGAGGAAAACGTGCGAAAGAAATTAACGGTCAACCCGTCAGGACCAGGTGACGAGTGACAGTTAAGTAAGGCAAGTGACTGTACTACTTCTGCTGGGGTGATAGGCATAGAAAGAGATGCAACAAGATGCGATGGAATATGTGGTAAGGCGCGAAGAATCGAATCAGCATGCGGAGAACTTGACAGGAACAGCGGAAAACGTGACTGGAAATATGTTCTAACACCGGAGCAAATGCGAGTGGGGTCATTAGTAACAGTTCCATCGGGTAACTTCAGATTACGGAGGTGATGAGCAGAACCTTTTGTGGAATTACAGTTGTTGAACCTGTTCACATAGATAGTCATTTGGCTGGAGATGAAAGAGCTTGCGGCGGTGATGAGCTTGTTGGGAGACAGGAAGTAGCAAAACATGAATTTCAGCTTGGTAATGAGAAAACAGCGGAGAATCAAGATCTAGAGTGGAAAAAATCGAACGTGCAGCATGAATCTTCATAAAGGCGCTAGTACGTTTTTCGTGGGAATATTGTCTGGTATAAAAAGGAATCTGGGATTTGACATGTGACCAGTGTTGCAAGGGAAAAGAAGCAAAAGGGAGCGTATATAAGGCTTGTTGGAGCTGCGATTGGATGGAATTTATGTAAGTTGGATCAAGTAAAAGATCATAATCAAGGGTCTAAGTACTGTAGTATTGCCGAGGGGATGGACCGGTGTGAAGACACATTACGACACAGCTGTGGTCGGAAGAAACTGTCGGTGTGTGAGAAAGGGAGATAACTGAAGGAAGAAGAATTGAAGAAACATAAAACCGGTCAAGTCGGGCAGTTGTAGGAGAGGAAGTGCAGTAGGAGCGCCAGGTGTACGAACGAAGAAATGGGTGCAGGTGTCGAAAAGAATCTTGGAGTTGTAGCTGGTTGATGGCTGTATAAAGTGCTCGGGTAAGAAAATACCTGGTATCCGTGGAACCGTCCGATCTGTGGAGGGATGGGTCAAGGGTGCAGTTAAAATCACCACCTAAGATGACAATATCAGTGGCCGGAAGACCTTGAACACAGGAAACAAAATGCTCAAAAAGGCAGTCTGCATACTGTTGATTGCCGGAAACATAGATGTTGAAGATATGGTATCGGAAGTTGTGAAGTCGGAAGGACAGAAGCTGCAGGAGGTCACGATAAATCGGTTTGACCGTGATATCAGTAATGAAGGATCGAAAACGAGAATGGATGGCCACCGCAAGTCCTGCGTGAAGACTAAGTCGATGGACATGGTAGAATTGAAATGGCCAGGTTCGCCACCGGTGGTATGGAGTGTTCGGATGACAGTTAGTCTCCTGTAGCAATAATATATCCGCATCATGCGGTGCAATATCTTCAAACACTAACGCATTGGTAGGAGGGACGGAGCATCCCTTCCAGTTGAAAGAAAGTAATTTTAACATGAAGGAGGTTGTAGTGGTTGAATATTACTATCAGGACTTCTGTGAAGACTGGTCACACGTTTCTTTAAGTTAGATGTCTGCGCATTAGTGACTGTGTCAATTTTCGGCAAAAAAGCAAGTAGACTCTGAAGTTGGGTGATAATAGTAGGAAGCTGAGCATTACGTGATTGAACGCAGTCTAGCTGCTTCAGAGGACGTGACGGTTGATTGAGTATGATGAGAGCAATATCAGACGGCGCCAGCGGCCCGTCTAATGCAGGGAAAGTTTCCAGATATTCTGCGAAAGCTTTTGATTCAACAATTTTGGAACAGCTGGGGACTTAAGAGATGTGGGAACTGCAGTTGGAGAGGAAGACTGTCGAATTGGCGAACGGGAACGAGAGCAGCGTGGAGAAGACGTCACCGGCGAGATTGAACTTTGTCTAGTACATTTGAACGTGGGAGCACCGGGAGAAGCTGGTGGGTGTAGTACAGTAAGATCTGACTCCACATTAGGGGATCCAAGGGAAGAAGATGAAGCAACACGACCGAGGGGTAGCCATTTCTTTTCGGAGATAATACCCACCTAAAAACGTAGAGGTACCACAACAGCAAGCGGGTGCAACGGTGGAGAGGTGGCCAAAGTTCCCGTAGTAGATATCGAAGACTTGACTGCTGCTGAATCATCATTTGCTCGGGGAGAAGCCTCTGGAACAACAGTAGCCGGGATCAAGAACGTCTGTGAAGCCGAACTTGGTGTGGCCAGAGAAACTGGTGTTGAGGATGGGGTGTTGACTTCGGGCGGTATGGAAATAGGTGGCTTGGCAGATGCATGTGGACAACGCGATTGGATGTGGCCATATACCTTGCATTTAAAACAATGCAAGGCAGTAACGATATAGATCCGGAAAATCTGCTTCCCTACAACCACAGTGAGGTCAGTAGGGCAGTCAGCATTAACATGTTCAGTAGGGAACAGGATCCTTGCTTGGCGACGCAGACCTAAGATGTTCCTGTCATCTGGGTCTGTTGGTGCGGAAGACAGAGTGGAAATGGAACCAACTACCTTTCCACAACGGGAAAGGGCCGCCATTAAGTAATGGTCCTTGATTTCTGACGGTACGGGGTAGCACGAAACAAGTACGGGGCGCTGTGTGAGCGGGACTCCTAGTAAGGTATGATCCCCAACATGCAGTCCGTCAGATAAGACGCGCTCCGCAAACTCTGGCTTCGCAAAATAGATGAGAACAGTCCTAGGTTTCCTCGCCATATGGGTAATCGCTCCCTTAGGGAGGATTTGGCGAACGGCTAAGGAGTATTTCTTAAGGCTGGTGTCCGGGAGGGCATCAAAACATATGCCAAGTTTCTGTGTGCCTAAAACCTCTTGCCCAGCAGCTGAAGTTTCCGGAATTTCGATGCGTAATTTCTTGTTGTCTCTAGTGACAATCATATCAAGAGGCATTATACATGCATTCTTCGCTGTAGAGGAAGATGAACTGGTACCCTTCACAACGGAAGCACAAGGAAGAGTTGCCGTAGGAATCTGCGGAAATGGGGAAGGTCGAGACGCAGTGCTCGCAGGAGCAAATGAAGTGCCAGAGGCAACGGATATTGAAGAAGTTAATGACGTCACTGTGGTGGAGAATGTCGGGAAATGAACATCCATAGAGTTGGAAGAAGAGATGGTAACATCAGATAACGTGGCTTGGAAACCAGCTGCGTGAGGTAATGACGAAGACCGAACGTGGCCAGGTGGGGGCGGAGCTTTGCGATCAAGTTTCAGACCTGGACTATCAGATGCGGTCGCAGCCATGCATTTGCAATGGCTGGCCTGATAAACCCGACCCTGGGCAAAGCCAGGACGGAAAAAGAGTTAGTACAAGTAAAGTTGTACTTACAGGACGTCAAGGTCGGACTCAATCGACACAGGAGATGTTCACAATACCGGAGATACACAAAATTACGGCACGCACACAAAAGAACACGGATCACAGGTCAACACAACCTTTACAAAGCCATCGCTTAGACCACTGCGCCACCGGGACACCGTAATTTAAGCTAAAAGATGAAAGAATCTACGTGTTCGATGGAGCCAAGTATATTTGGCAAATATACAAAATAATGGCAATGCATACAAAATAATGGCAATAATCACTGAAATACGTTCAACCAAATAAGTGCCAAACGTAATCAGGGATTTTCTAAAAAGTATCTTCTGGTTTGTTAAAGCGCAGATGGATTACAAAAGTGATCTTTTTAATCTGTGATAAAACGTTGTTCCACTCTCATGAATTAATATGAATATTGTTCCACTCTCATACAATACAAATTTTGAAGATAGCAATCCGTTTTTTGGTTTAAATATGACAAGGCTTATATCTACACAAAAAAAAAAAAAAAAAGGGTTGCCATCTTCAAAATTTGTATTGTATGGTGTAATGCCGTATTCCATTCATGATTTATCTACTCCTCCGGGCAATCACAGGATAGGATTGTTAAAATCCAGATTCGCTAAACATGAATGCCGGTTGCTTCGACTAGCGAATCCTGTGATGGTTATATTCAAATTAATCGGAAACTTGTGACTTGGTCGTTCTGGGTGGTGTGGTGGGTGACATACCCGGGCGCTATCTCAGAGACGCGGCTTCGACTTCACTCCACGACGACGAAATTTTCAAGTTTTCGGATATTTTCTCACTTACCATCCTTGTCATATTTACACCAAAACACGGATTACCATCTTCAAAATTTGTATGTTCCACTCTATTGGAAGGTACGCATCTCATTATTTAGGAAACTAAATCCACATGTCGTGGCCTATAATAATTTCTTACGGGCCTTCGGGTGCCTCAATGATTGTGAAAACACATAAATTTGTGCAAAATTTCCAAGAACATTCCGCTGCTGTCAGTGTTGCGTTGAATTATGAATTGCATATAAATGCAACTGTACTCTGCCCAAGCATTAATACCCTATTACCTATCTTATTTACAGAAAATTTAATACTGTGTGCTAAAATATTAGGGGTACGCAAAAGTTTCCGCTGTTTTAAGGAGAAAGGAGACAGAAACAATAAGGAAACCAGTACACATTTATTCAACGAAATATCGGCCGTTACCATCAATGACCTTTTGCCACTTTTCAGGGAACAAATGAATGCCCCTGTGATAGAAGGACTCGGGTTTTGAGCTGAACAACGCAGTAACAAAACTTTCCACCTCTGGAACTGTAGTGAACCGGTGTTGGGCTAGGGCATGTTGCATAGAGCGAAACAGATGAATATCTGAGAGTGATCTGAGAGTGCAATGTCCGGGGAGTAAGCCGGCTGCGGTAAAACTTCCCATGTGTAATTGTTCAAGGGTTGATTTTGCGGTAGCACCGACATGTGGTCATTATCGTGTAACAGGAAGACTGGGTGGCGTCCTTTTCCTGTCCATGGGCGTCTTTGATCGATTGCTGCCCGGTTTCAACAATTCGAAATACAGCACTCCATGCATATTCCGCCACACACACAACAGCTTCTTTTTCCCGTAGATATCCTGTTTTGCAGTGGATTTTGATGGCTGGCCTGGGTCGACCCAGGATCGCTTGCGTACGGGGTTGTCGCAATAGACCCATTTTTCATTCCCGGTGACAACCTTCCAGAAGAAATTCTTCCCTTGAAACCGCTTCAGCAACGACATGCAGATGCCCAATCGTTGACCTATATTACGCTCCGTTAAAGTATGCGGAACCCACTTACCAATCTAATGGATCTTTTCCAAGGCCTGTAGGCGCCGTACCACCGTCGATTGAGCTACTTTCAAACGTTTCGCTAGTTGCGTGGTCGATTGTGTAGCATCCTCTTGCAACAGCAATTCCAGCTCCTTGCCTGCGAGTTCCTGCGGTTAACCTGCACGTGGCTTGTCTTCCAAGCTTAGATCACCTTTCTTAAACCTGGCATTCTCGACACGTCCGCTCACCCATAACCGTTTCAACATACGCCTGACATATTGAACCACATGCTTCATTCGCACTTTTCCCTAAATTAAACATGAATAACAAACAGTGCTGCAAATGAATTTTATCGACCGCCATGCTTGGCTTCATGAACGGACTGGCAGCACGGGTCGCCGGTCGGTTAGACCCCTACGGCGCCCGCTAGCAGGGGCGGCGGAAACCTTTGTATACCCCTAATATTTGGCCCTCATGATGACTTCGTCGAAAACTCCCCACCAGCATTCTGTAAATAGTGTCTATCGATATGTTCAGCCTTTAAAGCAATGAGCAGATTAGTTTTGTTTGTTGGGCGATATCTCTTTTTCCACGCCCATGACGTTCCATTTCGTTCCAGAGATTATCGATAGGGTTCAGGTCAGGATTCTGAGCTGGCCATTCCAAATTTTTTAAGCTCATGTTCTCAGACCAATCAGTTACAACACGAACAGTGTGGCATGGTACTCTGTCCTACTAATAGATATATGGGTCATCCTTAATGTTCTGCCATAACGTTGGTAGTGTAAACGTAGAGCTCAGCGTTCATAGTATTGCCCAAAACGACAAATGGGCAGAAGAAAGAAGCAAAAAGCAGTTACATATCATCCACCAAACATCACTGTAGGGACGATACAGCCCGGAAGATATCTTTCTCCCCCGCAATTCGCCCCACACCAAAACGTCCACCAGGCCGGTAGACTGTGAACTGTGACTAAAAACACAGTTTTCCATTGGTCTACAATCCTAGATCGGCTTTCCTTATACCATGCTAATTGGTCTGTATGGTTAGTTGAAATAATTAGCGGCTTGTAAATGGTTGATCGACAGCGGTAACACATACAAAAGCTAACATCTGTGGCAATAGTCTCACATAGTATTTGCACGATTTTAAATAATGTTGATTTGCGTTCTGAGTGGATAGTCTTGTGCAAAGCTCTTTTTTCACTTTTTGTTAGATTCAGAGGTTTACCGGGACGTTACTTCGTGGATTCAGCCTGAGTCTGCTGCCTTCTGAATATCATATCACCAACCGCCGACCCAGAGATTTTTATTGCCGCTGAAATGTCAGTCGTCTATGCTGTCGCGGTGTATTTCATGCTATGAATCTTTTCCGATAGTAGTAAAGTAAATCCCAAGTAAAAAAAAATCGATACAATGAAAATGGGTAACGATGCATCATTGTCGAAACCGCTGTTCAAACCTGATCGTGCCACATGCTGTTTCATGAAGTGACGAAACGATAGTTAATTTCATAAAGTTACCTTTTAGTAAACTAGCAGTTATGCCCGTTCTCTGAACGGTGAATCTGTAATTTTTTGACATTCATATTAAAGAAAGGAAAAGTAATTAAGGGAAAGAAAAGTAATTTAAGATCCGTAACTGTTGCACGATTTAAAACAGGGCCGTGACGTGACGTCAGTGCATACGGTTTGACGTAAAACGGATCAGGATTTGGCAATCCTAATTTTTAAATCAAAATTTCATTGAAGTTTTACAGAATTTCAACGTTTCTGGCATAATTATCTTTAAACCTATCAGCATTTTGAACAGTAACGTTAATCCTCCCTTTTGAACTGTTTGGTTTTTAGACTTTTTTAGGTATTCGGACCTTAAGGACTATCAGCATGCCAACTTTCAGATCTCAAGGTTATTGAGAAGTGGTCGAACAATTCGCGAAAAATTCAAGCAGACAGTGTTCCAAAGCCACCATTTAATTTTTTTTTTGTTTTCGCACTCTTCTAGGTCTTTGGACCTTAACACCTATCAACATGACAATTTTAAAATCTGCAGGTCGTGTAGAAGTGGTCGAACAATTCGCAAAAATTTCAAGCAGAGAAATGTTCCACAACCACCAGTTTTATTTTTATTTTATTTTATTTTATTTCATGCCGGCGGAAAACGCCGAACTTTAAAAGCGTCGCTACATCATTAAGCATTGTGTCATTACCAGTTTGATTGTAGCCTGTCCTTTCCCCCAGGGAGAAAAGAGCGCTAAAAATAGCTGCGTCACCATAGCAGCAGGTCACGGGACCAGAACTTTCCTTTGTGGCTACCTCTGAAGACAGAAGAAGTCGTTCGTTCCTTTCGTTTGCGTCTTCAAAAAATGCTTAAAAATCAAAAATGATTTTTTCTTAATTTTTTTTAAAAGAGGGATGATAGTCGTGAGTGTATGTTGTAAACATTGCAGTGCGTTATGATTTACAGTTTACCATATATCCGTTTTTTAAAATGGATCCCATCGCGAAATAGATAATTTTGTTAATTTAAAAAATTTGATTTCTCGTAAACTAAATCGAAATTAAAAAAAAATGGCGACGAGGTGCAAAAATTCGGCCCTACATGTCTACAAAATTTCGTGGTTCTGTTGGTGCTAGTGTGTCCGGAACGCGAAGTGCATTTTTCTGCTTGCCTTAAATTTGAAATACAGTAGCTCTTGAAGTATCGTAAGAATCGAAAAACGGTTTATTTCAGCGTGTTCTCCAAACAATTATCTACAAACGATGTAAATTTCATATTTTTGTGTTCAATACTTTTTGCCCTGCGAGTTAGAACAGCGCGAGTGTCGCGAAATTTCTAAAACAGCGGCGGCAGCGGCAGCGGCAGTTACTTTTTTGGGGGTAATAGAGAGACTACTGCCGAACAGTATTTCATCATCTTTTACATAAACGTAACAACATATAATTGCAACCCTTGTAAATTACGTGAAGCTGATGCTAAATGCGATAAAAGCCATTACAAAAAGGAGTTTCAATGCTATTAAGTTTTCCCGACAGTAGTAAAGTATGCGTCGTCGCGAAATTTGGGTCCTCCTCGAACCCCTCCCCTATCAAGAGGAGGTTACTTGCTATTGACGAGAAGTTTAAAGTGATGTGTAAAACGATGTGGTGTAATCTGTTGATATCTTGGAACAAAAGTTACCAGTCCCCCTCACTAACGCACTTACTATTCGGCTTTTCTTTCTATCTTGTGATCTCATTTTAGCTTGCGTATGCGCAGATGACTTTCGTAGCCACATCACATTTTCATCGGTGTCAGGACCGTTTCTTACGTTCGTCTCAATACGAATAATATATAATAATAATAATATAAAGCAATATTGCTGTTGAACGACTAAACCGTCGAAATAGGTACTATTGCCGTTACCATAGTTTAGTAAATATTTTCCTCTATGACTCGCATATCTTGTTTCATTAGCTTTACGACAATAACGTACGTTAATCTACCTAGTTAAGTACCGCTCAATGTCAGGAATTAGTAAACTTTATTGTTTCTTCTTATGATTTAACTCCACACAGTATGGATCGGACTGTGGTCGGGAGTGGTGTGTTGTACGTGAATAAATGTACACTCTTTGTCATAAAAATCCGCGCACCAAGAAAAAACCGTGCGATTTACGCGAAACTCGGCGAATAGCTATGGGGAGGGCAGACATGCAAATGATTAAAGTTTCGGGCGATTCCGCACGTTCGTGGGTCAAAGACCGGCGCTGCAATCGCAATCCTTGGGGCTTAAAAGGCGCCGATCAGGGGATTTCACATTTGTGCCGAAGTGCACGGTAAGGGTCAGGTGAGATCACTGAGCGATAGACAAGCCGAGGAGCCACCGTAGATGTGCGTACGGGCAACTGACGGAGTTTGAACGAAGCCGTATCGTCGGGATGAAATAGGCATGGTGGCCGGCGGGCCTAATCGGCCAACATTTGGGCCGATCCGACAGTACGGTGCAATCGGGTTGGGAGCAATTGACATGGGAAGGCACCCGGACACGGCGGACTGGCTCCAGACGACCCAGACACACCACCAGCAGAGACAACAGTGGGATCGTGAGAGCGACAAGCACAGATGCATCAATGTCATTGTCCTATATCTAGAGACATGTGGCGGCTGTACAAGGGACTCCTGTGTCCGCCAAAACCATTTCCAGACGCCTGACAGAGGCGAATCTGCACACTCGACGGCCCTTACGTTTTATGCCAGTAACACCTGACCATCGTCGGTGTCGATTGCAGTGGTTTCAGCAGCGAGCAACGTGGAATGCTACGGACTGGTGACGTATGTATAGTGTTTAGCGGCGAATCGCGCTTCTGTATGGGATCGGACGACTACCGTGTCTGAGTGTGGAGGACCGCAGGTGAGCGCTACAATCCCAACCTCACTGTACAGCGGCACACGACCGGAACTGCAGGCGGGATGGTCTGGGGAGCCATTGCGTATGACAGCCGGACTTCCCTCGCAGTGATCCGAGGGACGTTAACAGCCCAGCGCTACGTACAGGAGATCCTGCGGCCCCATTTGCTGCCTTTCCCTGGCGGGGCGGCCCGGAGCCATTTTACAGCAAGATAACGCCCGTCCGCACACGGCTCGGGTTTCCCAGAACTGTTTACGTCGTGATTCGACGCTTCTGTGGCCTGCCAGATTGCCTGATCTCTTGCCCATCGAGCACGTGTGGGAGCAGATGGGACGCCGGTTTTCTCCAGGTCTTAGCGTTCGTGATTTAGAGCGTCAGTTGCAAGAAGCGTGGACCGATCTGTCCCAGGATAACATATTCTTTGACTCTATGCCGGATGGTATCACCGCATGTATCCGAGCACGAGGCGGTCCAACGCGGTACTAACGCTGAACGGCATGTGTGCCGTATGTCCGCGGGAAATCGTCCTGCTGCTGTGATATTGTAATCACTTCTGTCCTTGGTATGTACTATCTCAGTACTAAAATCTCATTTCAATTCGACTCCTCTTTCTTGGTGAGCGGATATTTTTGACAATGAGTGTATACTCTCGAATCACTCGTTTTATTTCACACCCACATAAAAATAAAAATTGCCCATAGTTACTGTTTCCAGACACAAAATTGTTCACCATGCTGTGCGATCTTCATATCATCTCTGCAATATAACTTACCACATTACAATAAAGCCATTATTTCCCTCTTCTCAATATTCGTGGGAGGTTTACCGTATCTCATATTGTCTTAAGCTTTCCAACCTACTACAAAGTCTTTACCTTCTCGGTGTTCAGAGGAACAGAGTTCTGGCTAGACGTCCGAGCAGGGCAGAGGCGGAAGTCCCGGATGAATCATAGGTGGGGCGCTTGTTATGCCGCTCTTGTTTTCGACGTATAAGGGCGACTACTTATAGCTCTTAGAGTTGTTAACGGCTGTCATTAACCTCCTCCTAAAAAGAAAATAAAGCAAAGACTTGTTTATACTGTCGGTTGCTCCTAATCACGAGACGATATATTTTCTACAGTGGCAACTAATTTGCATATAAGTTAATGCATGGACATGTTCCTTTCTTCCCACTATTGTTGACGGACCTATCTTTTTGCGACACACAAAAACTGATCAACTCTGTACATTTTCCTTAAATATGCAACAATGTACTGTACGTTTGGGCCATTAATTTTTATGGCATTAACTGTGAGAATATTCGAATGAGTAGAAATCTCATCCTCAGATATTTAATTTTAAGGCATGGGCCTATCATTATACAACTCACTGTATGTAGGACAGTCGATATCTTCCATATTTCGGGCGCAACAAAAAGAGGACAATTTTGTTTCAAAGAGGAAGGAGTCTTATTAGGAAAGGCTAAATTCTGTGTTCATGAAAGTGTCCAGCCAAATAGAAAACATCCCGACAGATTTGTAATCAAAACAAAAAAACATTTTTTCTCCCACAATGAGAAAAAAATGTCTTGTTTTAGAGTATACGGTTCTCTAGCTGACGTATAACATTATGTCTTTTTCGTGAGCAAGATTGACGTTACGCTAAGTCTAAAACCATTAAATAAGAATACGATGCAATAGCTTACGGCCAGACGAAACATAAACAGAAGTCAACTTACGATAACTTTTTATTGGTCCAGCAATACTTCAGTAGATCCAACATATAGCACAGCAGGTAAACTTCACATTATTCATAGCGATCGAACGTCTACACACACATCCACACGAGCAAATGTCGTATCGTTCTTTTTATCCATCGTTCTTATCATGTTCATTGATGTTGCACAGTACACGCACATATGTAATTATACCTTTCGGTTGAGTTTTTATTTTGATGTAAATTTTGTTACTTCGCGGCTAGATTTTCCTTTCGAGCGGTTAATCACTTACCCGAATTTCCTTATACCATTTGGCAGCACTGACAGTGGGTCATAGAGTAAATGAAAACGTCTTCGAGAGCAAAACGTGTGATGGTGAGCGTGACGGCAACAGTACGACAAATGATGTATGTCTGAGTGTATATTTTGATTCATGCTTCTTGCTATCTTGATAACCTGTAATAATAAAACTACCGTGTGTCTGTCAGTTGCCTACAGCACATACCACTGAATGCAAGGTCTTGAAATTTGGCAGTAACCTGCATGAGAATATGGGGTATGCACTTCCGAGCTCCTTTTTTTGAAATTTATATTTGCAAAGTTTTAATTCTTTTTTTAAGCATTCAACAATTGTTGAAATTTGATCTTGCGGTGTGCTGCGCCATACGGTCACGCAATAACAGTTCATTTCATTTTTGCGTACCATATTTTCATTACACTCTTGCCCAACAATATTTCATTATGCTTTGTGACAGTATGTTATAAATATAACAACATTTCATTGCATTGTTATGTAAAACGCGAGAACCTCTCGCCAAATGTGATAGAAGCGACGGTGTTAGTAGCTTTTGAAAAAAATGGCCTTACTTCCTGTGTTACCATGCATTATAAATAATTTCGCCAAGCTATTTTTACGAAAATATTTTGATTTGGTCTCTTCAATCATTGTGTTAAATTTGACATGGCTTGCGCGATTTACACCGGCTGGTTTGTTTACGTTTCAGACCGTGGCTCCTATTTTGTTACTACACACTATAAATAGTTCCAAGTCATTTCTGTGGGAAAAGTTTGACTATGTGCTCTTAACCATTGTTTTGAATTTGACAAATCGAGCCAGGTGCACAGTTTGAAATCTGATCTTGCTGTTTATTGAATCAGACTTCTGAAGTGCTGCGTGCATCCGTCCGCCGTAGTTATAGGCGGGTTTGTTCATGTTTCAGACAGCAGCTCTCCATGTGTTATTACGAACTACTGTATTACGAGTACTGGAATTAAAAAAAATATTGGGTTGGCCAAAACCCCATTGCGTTTTTTACACATAAATGGCGAAACATGTCTTGAAATGTAACTAACGTCATTTGAAACCGCAAGTTCATTATGTAACGTGATAGCTAACAGTTAAAGCTTATTACTCACGCCCACGTTTGCTTTAGCTCTTGCAATTTTGCCCTGTTTGTGCTATTTCCCGATTGATGTCCCCGCTGTAAGTTCCCAGCTTTGTACATGAATAATCTTTCTTTGATTTTAGCTGCTTTTCCTAGTTTGTGAGTTCTTTTTTCGGGCATTTTCTTTGTTTAATCTCTCGTATTGTGCTTGTGTTTATCTATTTCTTGACCGTCATCTTACTGTTGACGTGACTGGTCTGGACTGATTCTTGTACTTGCTTATTTTCTGTGTTGCGCTGCTTGCGCTTGTTTTGCTTACTCAGCGATTGTGACGTCACACTGCTGTGTGGTTCGCTTGCACTTTGCTCTGGGCATCTGGTGCCCTCTCTATTTCTATGCCATGGCTTCTGCTGCATCTGTCTCTCACGTACCGCACCGTCTTCCGTTTGTGTTGACATTCTATCGTCCACTACTGAATTGGATGGCGTTCTTCCTCTTTTGCTGGATTATTTCCGTCTTCCTTGGATAATATGCTTCATTGCTCTGGATCCCCCTTTACAGTTACTATTCCTCCGGCTTCTGACTTGGGTAAGTCGATGTTTTATCTTGGTGTCTGTTATGAGGCCTTTCCCAACACACAGCTTAAAGCCTATTCATCTGCGTTGTATTCTTTTTGCCTCCTGATTCGATTACACACATCGCCTGCAAACCTCGCACTGTTATAATATATTTGGCTTCTTCCAAACATGTTGCACGGGTTCTTTTTACACCTCTTACGATCGGCGATCAATGTTTATATGCTGAACCCCTATCACAGCGCCCAGTTTTAATTTCCTTTTTTCCGGTTCCTCCTGAAAATCCTGACTCTCTCTTGCAGACTTTCCTCTCGTTTTGTGGTCGCCCCATTGGTTCGGTGCGTACCCTTCCCACCACCGTTTGTGATCCTTATGGACGCCATCTTTCTGGTTGTCGTCGGCAGGCGCTACTTATTTTTTCTTCTGAGGCTGCGGTCTCTTCTTTTCCTACAAAATTGTTGGTGAAGCTTGGACATCATTACTATCCTATTATTGTTGTTGCCCCGTTTCACTGTTATGTTTGCCTAAATTTTAGTCATCATCAAGCTAAGTGTCCATTTGTCTTCGTGCCTTCTGCTTCAGCTCCATCTGTTGCTGAGACTCCAGTTGTGTCTGCGTCTGTTCCTGCTGCCCCAATCTCTTGCTCCGACTCCGCCTGGATCTCCTGCACCCACTTCTCCCACAGATGTCTGCTATACTCCTGTTCCTTCTGCCGTTGATACTTTGCCTGTGTTTCCACCAGCGGATATTCTGATGTTTCGTCTTCACACATGCTGCTGTCTGCCTCTTTGATTTCCCCGCCGTGCTCCCCACCGCCTGCGTCCCACGGACTCTTTTCTCCACCTGCCTCTCGGCTCTCCGCTTCCCTCGACGCTTCTTCTCTGGAGCCCTCTGATATCCAAGAGCTTGTCTCTTCGTGCTCCAGTGTCACTGTAGATATCTCTATCTCGCCTATGATATCGCCTGAGCCACCTGGTTTAGTGTCCAGTATTCCTTCGACCTCTGTTGGCCCTCCTGAATGCTCCATTTCCTCGTCTGCATTTCTTCCAGCTGTGACATCTTCTGCCTCATCTGTGCTTCACGTTTCACCACTACCTGTTGTTGACTCCCAGGGCGCTTTCCCCAAGAAACGTCGACGCTCTTCACAAAAAAAGACTCGTAAGAAGCATCTTGCTTCTAGTGTGCCTCTGGACTCCGCTCCTGCTGATCTGGCTCCGTGTCATTATTTTACAGTTAATCCTGAATATGATCCTGTTCTCTCGTTTGCTGCTTCACTGCCTCTTCCCAAGCTCTTATATCAACATGTTGAAGCGCTTACACATGCCGATCCCACTTATAATTGGGTGGTTTCTCCTCATACAGCCTATCAACTGTTTTTTGCCAGCACACCAGATGCTGTTTTTGATCGCTTCTGTTCCTACTACACTCCTTTGGACTATGATGATATTTGTGCAGATCTTCGTGCCCTTCAAAGTGCCTTCAGCACTGTCGTATCTACGTGTCCTGCTTTTGATCCCTGGTTATTTATTCATCGACCGTCAATGTCGCCGATTCGAACAGCGCTCAGGATGTTGTCCTCCTTCTCCTACATGAATTGACTCTCTCACCCGCGTCATTACTTGACTGTCTTTCTCTCACGATAATTTGTCCTGTTCATGGAACTCTTGTGCGCCTAGACGCTTACTGCTTCTCTCCGCAATGTATATTTATTGTGTCCCCATTATTATTTTTGTATACGTTACTTCCCAGTTTGTTTCCTTTTCAAGTTTGTATTTCCCTACCCTGCTTCTAGCTGTGTATTTCCCTGTATATATTCTTTGTAAATAAAGCGATTTTGACCTCAAGCTTGTTTTAGGAACAGAAAGTGCACGATTTCGTTAACAAGTGTTTGTTTGGCGTCGTTTTCAAAATGCACAATCAAAAAAACATTTTAGTTATGTTTCGCTGTATTACTTCCGAAAAGGAAAAAAACGCTGTTGAGGCTCATAAAAGGTTATGTGATGTGCATGGTGAAGATGTCTTAAAACTACGGCAGTGTCAGAATTGGTTTGGGAAATTTCGGTCTGGAGATTTTGATGTGAAAGCTGCACAACGCTCAGGAATGCCAATCGAAGTTGATGACGACAAAATAAAGGCTTTGATCGAATCCAATCGACATTTAACGACACTAGAGATTGCTGAGATCTGAACATGTCGAAATCGAGCGTTGAAAACTATTTAAAGCAACTGGGACACGTTAGTAAGTTTGATATGTGGGTACTACATGAGCTCAAAGAAATTCATCTCACTAAGCACGTTGACATCTGCGTTTCGCTCTTGAAACGTGAAGAAAATGATCCATTTTTGAAACGTATGATAACAGGCGAAAATGGATCGTCTACAACAACGTCGAACGAAAAAGATCGTGGAGCAAGCGTGCTGAACCTGCTAAAAGCACTTCAAAAGAAGATATGCACCAAAGGAGGGTTATGCGGTCAGTCTGGTGGAATTTCAAAGGTATTTTGTATTTTGAATTGCTTCCAAGGATCCAAACCATTAATTCGGACGTGTACTGTCGTCAGCTGGATGAACTAAGTGTTGCACTCAAACAGAAACGTCCAGAATTGGCGAATCGCAAAGGTGTTGTGTTTCACCATGATAACGCAAGACCACATACAAGTTTGGTCACTCGTTAAAAATTGTTGCAGCTTGGAAGGGATGTGTTATCACATTCACCATATTCGCCAGATCTGGCACCATCAGATTTACACCTGTTTCGCTCGTTGCAAAGCGCCTTGAATGATAAAACATTTACTGCTGATGAGGCTATCAAATCGTTCTTGGAACTGTTTTTTGCCGAAAAAAACAAAAACGTTTTTGAGCGCGGAATCATGTATTTGCCTACAAGATGGCAAAAGGTCATCGGACAAAATGGACAATATATTGTTGACTAAAGTTTTTGTTTCCCATTCAAAATTCGCCTTTCATTTACACAGGAAAGAAACACAATAACTTTTTGGCCAACCGAATAACAATACAATTCTTTTAGGGAAGAATCATATTTCAATAAAATGAAAATGGAACACAAGAAATTAAATGCGAACAAAATGTAAATTTCCTCTCTCTTCATTTCTTCAAAGCTTAACATTGCTATTAATTTTTCGCGCATTCTCCCACCTCATCTTGGTTATTTATTTATCTTGACGTAATCTGGATGCATCAACGCTGCGCAATAGAACACGTCTGGGTATCAACAAACTTATATCAAAAATCATCAAAGCTACCTTCATGACCGTAATGCTTCACGAGACCATGTGTATAACTATTCCACGCATTGCAGTCTTTCCATCTGATCTCCCGTTTCAGGTTAAACGCCTACAGTTTCCTGTACGTCTGTTTCAGCATGAGTATCAACAAGCACAATAGAAGTCAATAAAAGTTGTTGGTTTCAACCTGCAAAACCTATGTTTTCTCCATGGCCAGCTCTATGTTAGTTACCCCAGAGATGGCAGAAGTGAAAGCCTCTTCATCTTGGCTCCAGATATAAAAACTTTCAACGTCGTTTACCCAGAGGTCTTTAAGTGTAAAATTACTTGCGTTGAGAATTAACTGCACATTATACTGATCGCAACACATTAAAAAAATGTTGATGTTTGAAATATTTTAGATTTCCTATATTCTCAGGCAAGAAAGGATATATATATAATCACCGTCAACCATTACCAATCCACTGCTGGATGAAGGATTGCCAAGTTTCTTTTACAACAGCCGGTATTGTGCCAATCTCCTGCAGGACACTCCGGTATGCCTTCGAATTTCATCCACCCATCTCCCACATGGCCTTCTGGGCCTTTTCCTGTTTCTGGGTATCCAGTCTAAAATTTCGGTTGTCCATCTGTGGTCCGTTCTTCTGGTAATATGTCCAGCCCCTTGACATTTCAGGGATTTTACTGTGATCATGATGTCTTCCACTCTTGCCGTGATATCTAATAAGACGAATGACATAAAATCTCCCACCCAAGTTCTTTGATAGTATTTCTAGTCAACGAAGCGGAGTGGACACGAGCGTTATCTTTAAGAGCAGAACTCCCTTTCTGTTGACAAGTGCTGCTTTCTTCTTTTTCAGGTCCTCACGAACACGTCGTTTCAGTTGTTCACAGTACACTGCAGAGGTGATCGTTTGGCCGCGTTGCAAGACTTCATAATGAACAACACAATGTATGTGCTGTCTACCATGCACACTACACACATCATAACTTTACGTGGATGAAGTTCTGGCTTCGATGTTTGAGAAATTAAGTCGCTGGTGGACAACCAATGCCAGGAACGTTTTGGAGTGAAACCACTTATCACATGTGAGTACCGTATTAAAAATGGTTCCTTGTCAAAGGGAGACAGCAATTCAAGAAAAGCTGCGATACGTTCCTGTTTGTTCACTGCAGACAATTCGTGGGGGACACTTTTAGACAATTTATATGCCTTACCTATTGCACGCAGATGTCTCAGGACGGTTTCATCACTAACATCAAATGCCTGAGCTAGTTACTGGCATGTTTGGCTACTGTCCTGCTCAATAGCAACTGTGTCAAGGCTGACAGGACAACCGCTCAGGGACTTGTCTTAAGGGGATTCATCTTGGTCTCTGAACTTTCGAAAAAAATTCCGAGTTGTGCGTTCCTTCACAGTATACGCCCCGAATGGTAAGCAAATGCGACGAGTTGTTTCTGCAGCAGATGAACTGGCTTTAAATCCGTATAACAAACACCCACGAATAATCTCGTCTGATGGTGCCATTGTAATCGCACATCTTTAAAATACCAAACTGCTTACTCATCTGATTCACATACGCAGGGCATCTTGGGATTTTAGCTGACAATATACCGCTGGCGGAATGCTACCTCTTCACAAATTTAATCATTACAAGGTATTTCTGTGCTCCCTCGAAAAACGAAAAATATCTTTGTGGTTACCTGGCATATAGTAATCGCCTTGTGTGCGAATATGCTGGTGCAATACCAACGAACTTTTATCAAGTTTGAAAATAGGAATCGTTACTAGAGTGTATAGTTACAACCAGGTGAATATAAAAGAATTGTAAGTTGCAGTTTTCGCCCGCTTTTTGCTTATGGTTTTCTGGACCGGTACTATTTACATAAGTGTTGTGTTAACATTTCATTGTGCTTCAACAAATGATAATTTAAAACGTCTCGAATTACATTGAAACGGTAAAATTATACTGCGTCCGAACTGATAAAAAATTATGAACGTCAGGCAATGTTCCTATGTTTAACATTTTGCCTAATAATAACTCCTTGTTAATATATGTGGGGTCCTTTTTTTCTGAGGGTCCTTTAAAACTTTGATTTCGCACCCCATTCAGGCTGCCTTTAATAGACGGAAATGATTTAACTTTACAAAACACTTTAAATGCCTTACCATATAAATTATTTTGCTGTGACAGTTTTATAACAATACATTTTTCTCCCCTTTCTTATGAGAATTGAGACGAATTTAATTCCAAATTGGGATAACTCTTCTCAGTGGAAGGGACAAACGAAATTTTGTGCATAGAATGCAGAGTTTTGGAATCCACGTGTCTACTTTATATAACGAAAAAAAATCGCTTTACGGTCGAGAATAATAATAGTACTCAATTGGGTCTTCTGTGTAAAGAAAACTTTTCTTCCTTAAGCGTCAAGGGACCTTGACACGCGAAGTGAGACTTTCTCGAGCGAAGTGCTCTGTCAGATTTTAAACAACATCCAACCTTTTCTGAAGACCATTTCAATTCTAGAGTGAAAGAAATGTGATGCTTGGCAATTACTTTTAAACTCTAGAACATTTTTTACGTTTAAACTTGCAAATAAAGAGAAAAAACGTGACAGTTAATATCATTGCTTTTCCAAACTTCTTCTCTGGAATGAAAACATTTTTACCTCAGGAGACACATGAAGATTTCCAGAAACAACAACAAAAAAAGTGTCATATGCTGAATTGTTTGCATTTTCCATTCGTGTGGTATTTTTGTCTGTTATTTTATGTTTTATTCATGCTTTATTTTTCTCTCTCTTAGTTGGCACTTTTCGCCAGTGATACGAGAAAGTACTTTATTTAATTATGAAAGGGCTTCAGATTTTCCTTAATTAAAATTCTTCGACGATGCCAGATAAATAAAGATAAACAACTTTAAGAAAATCTTGACATGCTTTACCAGAACAATCTTAAGAAGACGAGTCGCTGGCCAAAACTTGAGACCTTGCGAGTCATTAAAAATGTCATTTGTTGTGTATAGCAGATGAGATGGAATAAATTTTCCCGCATTTTTACGTTTGTTTCAAGAGATTCATTTGAAATATCTCTTTCCAATTTCTTTTTCAGAGAGTTCAGTGTACAAAAAGAAACAAAAATCTTCGGTTAATCTCTGAAAAAACTCATTATGGGACATTTGTACACACCACAGCAATTCGTGAAAAACTAAAGTGGCATAAAATTCTTGCACTTGATAAATTCATGACAACACATCGGTGATGGCATTTCAAAGTGAAACCACAAATGTAAGAAACAAACAACGAAGAGGTAGTAGCTTTTCCACTAACGCTTTTGATATACTTGACTGCTTCATATATTAGTAACTGAGAACATATAAATGTTCCCTTTTATTCATTCAAATCAACGTTGACATGAAAATATCTTTGTGAAGAGCATATCGTAAGCTTAGAGCTCAGTTTTGCCACTTTTTGTGATAGTTGGAAGTTACGAAAGCTTTTTGTGAGTACCTACACTAACGTAGAAAGTTATTAGGAACATTCAACAGCTACATCAGGCAAGTGCCATTATCACTTACGTGAGCAACTATGACGTTATAATGACTTTATAAATAACTCACTGCAGATTATTCATATGAAGCATAGATAGCGGCAGTATGGAAAATGACTCGTGACTTTAAAAGAGGCATGAGAAGGGGCGCTAAGCAGGCAGATGCAAGCATCTCAGAAACGGCAAACCTCCTTGCCTATGCAAAAACAACTGTATCTAGGGTGTATAGTGAGTGGTGCACAAACAACAAAACAACCAGGAAGTGGTATTTTTGTGGGCGTAAAAGACTGGTTCGATGTTCGAGGGCAGCAGCAGCTGGAGAGGATTGTTCAAGGTAACAGACGAGCTCCACTGCGTCAAGTAACCATCCAGTAAAACAACAGTATTAAGAGTAGGGGGATGTAAGGTCAGGTGATGCGTAACATCACAGCCTCTCCTTGACAAATGTCAACCCCGCCTTCTCGTGGTGCATCCTGTTCCCACTAAAGGGGCTCTGACGACCGCCAATAGCGGTATAACTATACCATCGGGATCAGAGGAAATTCTATCCCACACTCACCAACCCGCTTGGCCAGCGTGGTGAGCTATGGCCAAACCCCTCCAAAATGATTCCACAACTTAAATCTTGGCCCTCAGTCTCCGGCAGCTGGAATGTACCTGGCCAAGGCAGCGGCCAGTGCGACATGAAGGCAGAGGGTGCTAAGAATCCCCGGAGGACCGGACTAGGCTGCCATCTGATGCTGACCTTGGCAACGTACAATGGACGCTCCCTATCTTCTGATTCAAGGCTTCTTGAATTGGAAGAGGAACTACAAAGGATCAAGTGGGACATCATGGGGCTAAGTGAGGTAAGGAGAAAAGGAGAAGATCTCATCGAACTGAAAAGTGGACATCTCTTCTACTATCGTGGGACAGATACTGGCAGAACTAGTGGTGTTGGATTTATAATAAACAAGAAACTGAAGGATAAAGTGGTAGAAATTGAAAGTTCCTCTGACAGAGCTGCACGACTCGTTATCCAACTATCGAGAAGATACCAGGCTCAGATTATTCAAACTTATGCACCCACCACAAGTCATCCTGAAGAAGAAATTGAAGAATTTTATGAGGAAATTTGTCATCTAAATAATAAAGGTAAGCAGCACTTGAAAATAATTATGGGAGATTTCAATGCAAAAATAGGGCAACGGCAACAGAATGAAACTTCAGTAGGTAAATTCGGTCACGGCAACAGAAACCAGCGTGGAAATACTCTCGTTGAGTTTGCAGAGGCAGAAGGGTTTTTCATCTTGAACTCCTTTTTCAAGAAAAAGCCACACAGGAAATGGACATGGAGACATCCAAATGGGACGACAAGTGAAATTGATTTTATTATGTGTAACAAAAAATTTGTCATAGAAGACTGCAGTGTGCTAAACAAGTTCAACACAGGTAGTGACCATAGATTGGTGAGATGTAAGATGCACCTCAACACTAAACTTGAACGTGGCAAGCTCATAAGACAAACAAAATCTATTGACATAACCAACCTTAAAAAACACCATAATACCTTCAAGTTGGAACTGAAGAACAGGTTCTCTGCTTTAGAAGGCCTAACATCGGAAGAAGTGGACATCTCTGAAGTTAACAGAAAAGTAACCAAAGCTCTTATGGAAACAGCAACAAAATTAGCTGGGTCTAAGAACAAGTTGCATGTAAATAAATTATCAGGAAAAACGAAAATGTTGATGCAAAAAAAGAAAGAGATGAGGACAAGTAAAGAAGATGTGACTTCTAAAGTGGAATATATAGAGCTATGCAAGACAGTACGAAAAAGTATCACTGAAGACGTAAGAAAATTCAACTGTGAACTAGTGAGGAAAGCAATTGAAAACAACCAAAGCCTAAAGACAGCAAAGGGATATCTCAGTAAGGGAAGAAAACAGATTATGGCACTGAGAAAAGAAGATGGTTCTGTAACAAGAAATAGAGGCGAAATTTTGACAAGAGTGAAATATTTCTACTCCAAATTATATGAAAGGGATGATACATGCACTCCAGACATCATGAAAGATACCAATACCAGAGTTCCTCCAGTCCTTCCAGCAGAAGTTGCACATGCAATCAAGAAAATGAAGCGGGGAAAAGCTCCAGGAGAAGATGGAATTACTGTAGACATCATACAAGAAGCAAGTGGAGAAATCGAAACAGTACTCGCCCAAATTTTCACTCGATGCCTTAATGAAGGAAAGATTCCTGATGATTGGAACACCGCTACGATGATCCTGCTACATAAGAAAGGTGACATTGAGGATCTCGGAAACTACAGACCTATCAGCCTCCTATCAGTAGTTTATAAAATCTTCACTAAAGTTCTTTCACACCGCTTGAAGGTAACACTGGACATGGCTCAACCGAGAGAACAAGCTGGATTCAGGAGTGGCTACAGCACAATAGATCATATCCATGTGCTGAGGGAACTAATTGAAAGAGCGAGGGAATATGAACTTCCATTGTGCATGGCTTTTATCGATTATGAAAAAGCCTTTGATTCGGTGAAACCATCAGCAGTTACAATGGCTCTGAAAACCTGCGGTATTGAAGATGCATACATTAATATTATTAATAACATCTATGAAAATGCAAGTGCAAAGATTAGGCTGTTTGAAAATACAACACACATAAAAATTGGAAAGGGAGTGAGACAAGGTGACACCATATCTCCGAAGCTCTTTAATGCTACATTGGAGGGTGTTTTTCAGTCACTGAGCTGGGAAAACAAGGGGATAAAGATTAATGGAGATTATCTAACCCACCTTCGTTTTGTTGATGACGTAGTCATTTTTGCAACGAGCCCATCAGAGCTGCAGAGTATGATCCAGGAACTTGCTGACAAGAGTAAAGAAGTGGGATTAAAAATGAACTTTCAGAAGACAAAAGTGATGTTCAATGCTTTTACAAGAAATGAAGATTTATCGATTGATGGAGAAAAGCTGGAGATAACAGATACGTACGTTTATCTTGGACAGCAGATATCAAGTGAGGGTCACATTGATGAAGAAATTAATCGGCGTACAAAACTTGCCTGGAGAGCTTTTGGAAGAAACAGCATAATTTTCAAGAGCAATATGCCATTATGTCTTAAAAGAAAAGTGTTTGATCAATGCATCCTTCCAGTGCTTACGTATGGTGCAGAGACGTGGACCTTAACTAAAAGAGACATACAAAGGTTGCAGACAACTCAAAGAAGCATGGAGAGGTGCATACTTGGTGTAACCAGGAGAGATAAGAAGAGGAACTCGTGGATCCGAAAAATGACAAGAGTGGAAGACATCATGATCAGAGCTAAATCCCTGAAATGGCAATGGGCTGGACATACTGCCAGAAGGACAGATCATCGATGGACAGCCGAAATTTTAGATTGGATTCCAAGGGACAGGAAAAGACCCAGAAGAAGACCACGTGGGAGATGGGTGGATGAAATTCGAAAGCATGCAGGGGTGACATGGAGGAGACTGGCACAAGACAGACCGTTGTGGAGGAAACTTGGGGAGACCTTCGTCCAGCAGTGGATTGATAATGGTTGACAATGATGATGATGATGATGATTAAGAGTAGGATTGCAGCATACACAGACTGCCGCACATTAGCGCGAATGGACTGTGACAGCAAACTTTCCCTCCGTGTACCACTACACTAGTCTTTGCTAAAAACTGACAAATTCGTCTGCTGTGAGCACGAGTGTACCTAAACTGGACTCTTCAGGACTGGAAAAATGTTGCCTGGTCCGATGAATCACCTTTTCAGTTAATACACACCGATGGATTTCCCAGAATATGGCGTAAACTGCACGAATCAATGGATCCCAGCTGCCCAGTATTAACTCTTCAAGCCTGGTGGAGGCAGTGCAATATTATGGGGTCTGTTCTCATGTCACGCATTGGATTCCTTAATGCATCTGGAACAGCATTTGGTGGCCACGATGTATAATAACATCACTGAGGGCTAGAAATACGTGTACGTGTGAATAGTGTTTTCCGAAGGAGAGGGATATTTCGAGCATGATAATGAGCCATGCTACATGTGCCGCATCGTCACATAGTGGTACCAGGAGAACGACAGTGGATTCAAACTGCTAAAATGTTCCCAAAAGTCCCCAGAGCTTAATCCAAATAAACACATGTGAGATGAAATTGAGAGCTATTCGAAACAGAGAAATTCATCCAGCGAACATTCAGCAATTCATGGATGTCATCACATCCACTTGGCTGAACCTACCAGTAGGACGATACGAGCTCCTCGTTGAATCTATGCCACATTGAATCGAGGTTGTTTTGAAGGGTGGCCCAGAGCGTTATTAGGTAGGTGTTTCGAATAATTTGTAGCTTCAGGGTACATGAATGCACAGTTTTGTGTCCTCCCGGTGGGGGCGGCCATTGGCTAGTAATCCGACCGATCTTGTTCTTGGGATGTACCATGCGTTCATGGTGGGATTCTATGGTAACGCCTTCAACATCAACATTACTTATGAGGTCCGTTAGTCCCTACGGAGCCAGATTAATGGCGGCGCGGGATAAATTCACCAGTTACTTAAAGTTGATAAAACACTGAATGCGTTTTCACCGCTTTTCAAACTTCGAAGAAATGTGTCTTGGTTAGCTGGTCTGCCAATCTTGAAGTCGCGCAATGTACAAATTATTCTGTCAAAACAATTAATACACTCAGCAAGAAGCATGAGATCTTTGGTTATGTTCGGAGAGATTCCCACCTACACCGACAGTAGATAATTTTCATAATTAAACGTCGGTGGACGGCGGGGAATGGCAAAGCCTGATAGAGTTCGTTCCGTTGATACCACAGAAAATTCGGATCTGGAGGATTTAGAGACCAAGTCATAACACTAAAATCCCTGTGACAGAATGTATGGTTCTTTCGGGACATAGAATCGGTGCCAGGAAATATGATTCCCACAAATGAATGCATTCTGAAGTACATCGCGATAGTCGTGATAATTCAGGTGGCCTTCGACATGCAGCAAGGTGTCAAACTTATCCACATCGTGACGTGATATCCACCTTCCTCAAAGGTGTTTACTGAATACGTTGGATCCATCACTGTCTTATTGTTTCCAAGTGAAGACCAGCACACTACACATGAACGTCCAAGAGTTAACGATTTTGTCACCACAAGCCAACCACACTTCTTTCTGTCTAGCAGCGAGAACAGGATTTTCCCATCGTTATATAGTTTCATTTGTGTCATATTTTACTTTATTAATCCGGAGAGTTTCACAGCTGTTAATAAGTGGACATAGAATAAGACAAATGGTAGTGTATCTTTTTTGGGTATAATTTTTTTATTAACTTATCGGAGTTAACTATTAATATAATTCTTCTGCTGTTATTCTTTCGTTTCTTAACTTAACCTGTTTTTGACGTCTTTCCCTGTTTGACCTACTGCATCGCTAAACATTATTTCTTTGTCGCTTAGGAAGCCTTTTGGAAAATAGGTGCAGATTATCGAAAATCACGTGATTATCCTAATGGAAAGGTATTTTAACGGTTTGTAATACTTTAAATGAAAGTCACCCAAATACGTTCCAACAGTGGTCAGAAAAAAATCATGCGGTACGAAATCCAAGGGAGATGAGAAAGGCTAAACGATTTTCCTTTTTTTTTTTTATTGGAGGTTTAACGACCACCGTGAGCAACTCAATGGACTATAAGCAGTCGCCTGTCCTTAATTGAGGGCCACTGGTTCCAGGAAAGGAGGAGAGCCAGTGCTGTAAGAAAAACACAACATCTATGCCTCACGGGGATTCGAACCCCGACCGCTGTCGGACGAATGATCAGAAGCCCTCACGTAGACCACTGTGCCACTGGGGAAGCGATTTTGTTTTGGCATTGTGGCTTTAAAACTGTTGCAGAGTTACGTAGTTGCATAGATGATATCCATTTGTGTTTGAAATTCGTTTTTCCATCCGACAAAGAATGGCTGTTAAATAATGCGACTGTGCTTTTGGCAAATGAAACACGCGATGCATGTCGAAAGTGAGTGGGAGGACATTGACCTTGAACTTACTGTAACAGGAAATGCAAAGCTCCCCTCGCTCTCCGCATTTGTTCGCGAAACGTGTGAAAAAAGATAGACGTGTGGTTTGTCGTTTGTTGGGAAAAAGCTGGTTCACAAGAATTGAGCAACGAATAAACGTGAAATTTCTGGTGAAATTAAAGAAACCACCTACCGAGTTTTTCCTTATGTGAAGTGAGGTTTACGGCAGGGAAGATTGCATGTCACGTGCAAATGTTTTTGCGCAGCATAAGAGGTTCAGTAAAAACCAGGAGGCCATTGAAGACGACGAACTTCCGGAACGCCCAAGCATTTCAAAAGCATAAGGCAATGTTTACAAAATCTACGCAATTGTTAGAAATGATCGAGGACTGACCATTAGAATGACGGCAGTAGGGGCATACTGATAGCCCCAGCCACCCCCGCTTTGGGGGGGAAGGGGTCGCGGCTTCGAGAGCCTCTTGCCTCAGTAAAAGATTTTACAAAATATTTCACATGAAAAAGTTTAAAAAAATAGCATGTAATTCCTAACTGCTGATTTCAAGGAAATATTAAAAAGAAAACCAAGTTTTGGCATTTTTTTCCAATAAATAAGATAAATATTTAGAAATATTTTCTGAGTGTTAGTTTATTAAAACTGGATGACGGGAAAGCATACATTTTTCCCCAGAAAACTTGAGGCCCTTTTTCGGAGCCATACACATGTATATTAACAAGACAATGTGAAAGAAATATCAGTTCAATGAATTAAATTTTTGTACCAATGAAGATAAATCGTTATGTATTACGGTTGTCTGCACATAACTACGCATCCTTCAGAATGTAATGAACTAAAACATGTTCTTCGCGGGGACGAAGAAACAGATACTTGTGGGAATTTTTTTATAACAGAGTCAAGAGAAAATTGTTTACTATGTGCAAAACATTGTGAAAATATGTTAAGTGTGGTTTTTATATTCAAGAGTAAATAAGTTAAGTAGTTTTACTTTTTTTATGCTACAATTCTAAATTGTTACATATTTGCTAACTTAAGTTCTATGTTTTCTTACAAATTGGCAATCATCCGACGCTATCATACGATAGTTGCGAGTGTGTGTGTGTGTGTGTGTGTGTGTGTGATCGTGATAAATTTCAAAGAGATGGGGCTAGTTCTCTAAAAGAATAAAATTTTAAAATTTGCGAGATATGCTTCGGAAGTGTTTTGTAATATTTTGTATTTGTATAAAACTAGGGCAATAATTTTAGCTACACGACGAACGTTTGTGTTACACGAAATGAAGTGCAACAGTTTTGGTTTTAGGAAAATTACCTGTAGGTTCCAAAGAACTTGCATCATTAAAACGCTCATAAAACCTATTAAGAATATGAAAATTAAAATTTTAAATAATTGAAAAAATAATATGGAATTAAAAAGTTTTCAAATAAATAATAATGATAAGAAATAACATGGAATTTAAAAATTTCAACAACTGAAATCTAATCGATTTTTACAAAAGATCCTCTAAGATATTTTTGTGTGTGTGTGTGGGGGGGGGCAGAGTTTCTCAGGTACGCCACTGGACGGCAAAAATAATAAATATCAATAAAGAGACTGTTAGGTAGATTTTAAAAGAAAATCTTAACTTGTCAAAGGTTTGTGCTAAGATGGCGCCGAAGCTTCTCACGCCTAATCATAATGAAACTCCCTAGCAGATTTGAGCTGCCATTTTAGGCCAAATTCAGAAGAACCCCAATCGTTTTGAAATGTCATCATTTATGATGCAACCTGTATCTTTCAATATATACCTGAAACGCAAAAAACAGTCGATGCATGGGAAAACATCAACGTCACTAAAGATGAAGAAATCATGGCACAGAAAGTCCAAGTTCATGGCCATGTGAAATGATTTGTTCGACATTAAGGGTGTAATTTTAGGCAGAGTGGTTTCCTCACAGAGCAACAGTGACCAGCATTACTTAAACCAGGATTTTGTGACCTTGAGAGAGCGAGTGAAGAAGGAGGCCAAAGTTGTGGAAAAATTGCTTCATCCTTAATCGGCACAACGCGTAAGCGTGTCTAGAGCTCTCAGTGAAACGGTGTTTACCTGAAAGAAACGCATCACAGTGCTTGATAACCTGTCGACTCACTAGATTTCCCCTACATGCGGGTGTTTTCTTTTCCATAAGGTCCAATATGTACTCAAGGGGACCTGCTTTGAATCCGTTTTTGCGATGAAGTACAGACAGACCGAGCTTCTCAAAGGAATGAGCAGCTTCTCTCCAGATCTGCAGCAGCACTGCTTTGCTCAGTGGAAGATCGCATTGCAGTGTTGTGTAGATGCGGGTGGGCAGAACAACACTGAAGGAGATAAAAGTTAAACTTATGCGTTTCTTATTTATCTGAATCATAGCCTTAGTCTTGTTATTTAATAATCATAATTCTATATTTCAAACAATTCCTCTATCACAGAACTGTGCTCAGTGGCGTAACTACCACCCCCGCAGCCCCCGCAGCTGCGTGGGGGCGCAGGTAACGAAGGGGCGTACTACAGCTGCCAGTTATAGTTTTATGAAAAAATTCAATCACACACAATAATTAACCCAAAAATTCATATTTTGCTTTAAGATATATTTAGCTTTTACTAAGTAAATGCCTAGTTTCACTTTTAAAACACTGAATGTCCTACAGATTGAAAGTGTTCGGCTCTTTAACGTCGGGTTGTAATACGATTGCTCTACAATGGGTTGTAAATAATACAATCGCCCTCTCGTTGCACTGCTGAGGAAAAGCGCAAGGCCGCGGTAGCATTCCCCGCGGAGGATGTGTGAAAACAGTCAGTTACCTAGGATTACGTGCACGACAGACGTAAACATTTATTCACAGCAGCCGCAGATCTGCCTAGTGTAAAAGGGTGATTTCTTTAAGTGATTTATTTTAGTTTTGGACAATGCAATTACACATATTGTCAAATCTGTTACTTAAAAAGTTAAAACTATAGGGCTCTAGGGATCACCATCACTTTTGCAGACACTCTTCTTGACTTCCTAACGTCCACCCCCTTCAACCACCAAACACACACCGCAAAAAATGCATTCTCCTCCCTCGTGTTCGAAATCATGGGAAAATTACTATGCTTAGGGGTGCTGAAGTACATCCTGAAGGGGGGGGGGGGGCGCACGTTATGCTAGTTATGCTATTGACTATGCTAATTAGATCATATTGCTACCTGCACACTCTTATATCATTTGGCGCTTCGGAAATAACCTTCCAACTTCAGTTCAGAGCAACGCAAAAGTACTACAAAGTAATAATCATCTGACTATGGACCATCTTTTTTGTTTTTGTGCTTTTGAAGAGCATTTTCAAGGTTCAGGGCTTTGATCTAAAGCAACGCTTGTTGTTTCAGCTTAGAGTTGACCAAAATTTCACTTGTACTCATCTGAGGAGTTTATGGGGAACAAATCTGTACATTATGATATTAAGAACTCCACATAGTAAGAGGAAAAGGTTACTTTTTAAATAATTAAATAATTACATGCGGCTACTTTGTGTTGTATTTTTAGATAAAACTCAGACTTCCAGGTTATTACGGCATTATTTCTGCCACTAATTTATGACCTTATGATTAGTAAATATGCAAATGCTATGCCTGACCTTTAACAGCCCTTTCGCAATAAATTTCACTAGCTAGAATTATGCTTCAACAGTTTCAGGATCATTCTGTCTTACCGCTGTGGTTTGGGCCATTTATATTCCGCGTGTCAACTGGCGCTTAAACGTGACCAATCGTGAGAAGCGTGGTTTGAGAAAAATTACTCTTAAGTGGGAGGAAAATGACTGTGCACGGAAACAATTTGTGTATTCCGCTGCTGAACGGTGCGAAACAATAACAACCCGAAGAAACCTGCCTTGCATATTACCTGTCAACCCAAGATTACTTACTACGAACACGTTCTCATTATTAGAAGTCAGGGTATCCTAAAAGTTTCCCCTTTATAAAATAAGGAGTGCCAACAATAAACCTAACAGGGTATGACGTACAGTTTCATAAAAGTTGCTATTTGGGTAACCATTTATGGGTCCTGACTGCACCAATATTTTTCAAGAAAAGTTATTCCATTTATTCAACACCTAATAATATTCGTAAATAAAGAACGGTGCTATAGCTTTGTGGAAGGCTCATGTTCTTCTTGTATAAACTAATGCGCATTGGTTGATTCTTACAATTACAAATTTATTATACTATTTTGGGGGTTGGGGCAAAAGTTAAAAACTCTCAAAATCTTTAAAAGTAAGAGAAGACATCTGAGATGCAGTTCAAAACTTAACGATTCAAGGGGCCGATGTACTTCAACAAAAAACTGCCCCCAATTGTCTGCTCTCCCAGAACAGAAATGCTCACATAGCGACTGGGTTTTACAAAAGCTACGGAAAAACAATTGCTTTCCCCGTATCATCCCTGCTGTACCAATAAAAGCTGCTCCAATTGACTACTCTCCCAAAATAGAAATACTCACATAGCGACTGGGTTTTACTAAAGCTACGGATAAACAATTGCTTTCCCCGTATCATCCCTGATGTACCAACAAAAGCTGCCCTAATTGTCTACTCTCCCAAAATACAATAGAAATGCTCACATAGTGACCAGGTTTAACGAAAGCTACGGAAAAACAATTGCTTTCCCTGTATCTTCCCTGCTGTACCTACCATTAACCTGTCATTGGTGATAGGTGCTTGCTTATAGACATTCTGCTCCATGACCCAAAACATGATGGGAAAGGGTTAGCCCCTCCTGACAGGAACATCATACTGCTGGGTAGAAACAAGTGACTCAAAAGTTTACTCTTTCCTTTTTAGGATCGTTACCATTGTTATAGCCCTTTGAGTCCCGCCGTAAATTTTCACTTTTCAAATTAATTTTATGTATGTATTTAAATTTTTCTTCTTTTTTATTTCTTTTTTTTTTTTTACAGAGAAAGGGATGTGTCATATGTCATAGCACTGCCGGTCATCATAACATCATTTGATTGACTGGATTTGCAATCTAATAATAATTTTAACAATATATTATTGTTAGATTTGCAATCTAATAATGTCATTGTTTAAGAGTGGAAGTTTCATATCCTTTTATTTTCTTTTGGCTAGAAATAGTTTTACAAATCTGAAAAGCCTTGCCAGAAAAATACTTTCAGTGTTTGGTATCACATATGTTTCTGAACAAGTTTTTCCAAAACTAAATATGTGAAATCAAAGCTTTGTTGACGATTGACCAACAACCGCTTGCCAGACTTCCTAAACACTGGGTTGTCCAACCTGAAACTAAATATTGAAAACATAGCTAAATCATTCCAGAAACAGTACCATTCTTCTCACTGCTATTTTTCCCTGTTTTAAATGTTATGAAGTTAATTTTTCTCTGTCACAAAGTCAACTTACTAAAGACTAAACTTTAGCCTTGAATGTATTCAGTGCTGTTATTGTTTTAGATGTGTTTAAATATCTTTGATAATTTATTTGAAAACATTCATGTTAAATTACAGACCATATACAATTACGTAGACATTGACAAATGTTAGTTCATTGAAAATTTACAATATCTGCATTGACTGATCTTCGGGATACCATTTTTCCCCCTCCCGAGCTTGAGCCAATTCTCTTCAAAAGTTTGATGATCTCTGCTCTAAACCATCGAGTTGAATAACAAAGCTAAGGTGAAAACATCGCTTTCTGATGCGTGGTTTACACGTTTCAGCCGCGTTCGAGCCACTTATTAGACAAATATATCATCATCATAATCATCATTGTCAACCATTATCAATCCACTGCTGAACGAAGGTCTCCCCAAGTTTCCTCCACAAGGGCCTGTCTTTTGCCAGTCTCCTCCATGTCACTCCCGCATACTTTCGAATTTCATCCACCCATCACCCATGTGGTCTTCTTCTGAGTCTTTTCCTGTCCCTTGGAATCCAATCTAAAATTTCGGCTGTCCATCGATGGTCTGTCCTTCTGGCAGTATGTCCAGCCCATTGCCATTTCAGGGATTTAACTCTGATCATGATGTCTTCCACTCTTGTCATTTTTCGGATTCACGAGTTCCTCTTCTTATCTTTCCTGGTTACACCAAGCATGCACCTCTCCATGCTTCTTTGAGTTGTCTGCAGCTTTTGTATGTCTCTTTTAGTTAAGGTCCACGTCTCTGTACCATACGTAAGCACTGGAAGGATGCATTGATCAAACACTTTTCTTTTAAGACAATGGCATATTGCTCTTGAAAATTATGCTATTTCTTCCAAAAGCTCTCCAGGCAAGTTTTGTACTCCGATTAATTTCTTCATCAATGTGACCCTCACTTGATATCTGCTGTCCAAGATAAAAGTACGTGTCTGTTATCTCCAGCTTTTCTCCATCAATCGATAAATCTTCATTTCTTGTAAAAGCATTGAACATCTCTTTTGTCTTCTGAAAGTTCATTTTTTATCCCACTTCTTTACTATTGTCAGCAAGTTCCTGGATCATACTCTGCAGCTCTGATGGGGTAGTTGCAAAAATGACTACGTCATCAGCAAAACGAAGGTGGGTTAGATAATCTCCATTAATCTGTATCCCTTTGTTTTCCCAGTTCAGTGATTGAAAGACATTTTCCAATGTGGCATTAAAGAGCTTCGGAGATATACCCATGTGTATATTCGTACGAACTGATTTCAGCCCATTTTTTCTAACCCTGACTTAATTCTTTCCGACCAATTAAAAGATTAAATATTTAGGCTGATTAAATGTATGCTTAAACGGCCTGTATTTCTGACCTGTATATTTGCTTTGAAGAAGGCGTACAAAATAAAGCATCCATTCATAGAGAAGTTTTGAACATAGTAACCAAAACCATTCAGGCAATTGTTGCTATGTGTTGAGACCTTTTTCCCCACCGAATGAAATTTCTGATTATGATGCTAAAGCCCACCAATTTTTACTTCATCTGGAGTGAAGCGATGCCCTTTGAAATTGTCTCTCGACAATAACACTGCTGTCATCTTGAATCATTTCTGCGATTTCACTATGTTGCTTTTTCTTGAAGAGTTGCCTTCATTCACCATTCAAGAGCATTTTGGCGTATGGCATTACACACTTCCGATATACACTATATTGCCAAAAGTCACCGACCACCCCTTCAAAAGCAAAGGAACGAATCCGCTGCGTTGTTAAGATGCGTGGTACAGATGCAAACGGTATAAAAACAAGCCTGCAGCTGACCGCGATCATATCGCACTGTGAGGTTGAGTGAAAATGTCGCGGCGGGAGAGAACTGACTTTGAGAAGGGAAAGATTGTTGCGTGTTATATTAGTGGGTTGTCCATAAGAGAAAGCGAGAGGCGTTTAAACATACCCAAGTCAACTGTTTTGGATGTACTGTATAAGTAGAAGACACATGGCGTGCTTGAAGCAGCAAAACGTGCCGGCAGACCAAAGAAAATCAGTGATAGAGGACGTCGAAGCCTCAGGAGAGTGGTTACACCTAATCGACGGAGTTCCGCACAAGACCTCAGTGTACAGTTTAGTAAAAATGCTGGAACCTCGGTATGTACACGTACCATTCGCAGAGAACTTCATTCCATGGGTTACCGTGGTTGTGCGGTTGCTCATAAGCCTTTCATCTCCACTCGGAATGCTCATAGTCGTTTAGCATGAGCATTCGTGTTGGACGGTGTTCATGGTAAACGACTATGTGTTGGACGGTGTGCTCCAAATCCCGGATAGTGCGCCACTGTGGCAGCCGGCGTTTTCACTAGTCCCACACATGCTCGATAGGGGACATGTCCGGGACCGGGCAGGCCATGGAAGTGTCTGGACATGACGTAGGCAGTCGTGGGCAACCCGAGCTGTGTGCGGTCGAGCATTGTCCTGTTGGTATAGCAGACCTGGAATCTCGGCAAGGAATGGGAACACATGGGGCCATAGGATCTCATCCACATACCGCTGGGCCGTCAATGATCCACGTACCACTACCAGAGCTGATCGGCTATCGCAGGCATTGGCTCTCCAGGCCATAATGCCTGCAGTGGAGGAGGTGTGGCGCTCGATAGCGAGGTTGGGATTGTGCCGTTGAGCCGGGGACCTCCACACCTGGACACGATGATCCTCTGTCCCCAAAACAAAGCGGCTTTCATCGCGAAACACCACACGTCGCCGGTTTGTGGCGTTCAACGTCACTCTGGCCTGGCACCACTGCACATGGAGCCGGCGATGTTCCGGTGTTAATGGCAGCACACGTAAGGGGTGCTGGGATCGCAGATTCACTTCCGCTAGGCATCAGGAAATGTTTCGGGGGCACACAGGAGCCGCTACATCTGCCCGTATAGTGGACCAGGTCCCCGTGGGATCCGTTCGTGCCTGGCGCACGATTCGTCGATCCTCTCTGCCGGTGGTCCTCCTGGTCCGTCCGAAGCCGCTTCGCTGTGTGACAGTGCCGTCACGTGTTCACTGCTCCCAACACAGTCAGACGGTATGGTGAGAATGATCCACGTGGCGGGCTATACGGCGCGCCGACCATCCTGTGGTCTTCAGCCAGATGATCAGGCCTCTCTCAAAGTCCGTAAGTTGCGTAAATCGACGTCTCTGGCGTCTACCCGGCATTCTTGTCACTCTGTGCTCTGGCTTGCGTTGACCGGTGCTTTTAGCTTTCATGGAGTATCGACTACACACCGGTTTATAAGGCTGCCGGTTCGTGCTTGCAGCGCCACCACAGGGTGTGCGGTCCTACGCACTCGCACCAAACGTGGATCACTTGCATACCAGCACGCACTCTAGCTATTTTTAAAGTTTCGCGGTTGTAGCATGTTCTCCTCTAGGTGCGCAAATTTCATTGTCCGTGAGTTTATATGCAAAGAAAAAACTCACCTTCTTTGAAATACTAGGTAGTAAATCCAGCTACGATTTTGTTTGATATTTAGAGCCCCCTATTACACATTTTTAACTTATGAACATCGCTCTTTCCAATTTCTCCATTAGTTGATTTAGCATTAGTGCCATGTAAAAAATTTACTACTCTTTGTTTGTTTGAAGTTTCTTGAATAAAGAGAAAATGGAGAGCTGTGAAGGTTATTTAGTAAATATTTAGTTGCATCATCTGTTTCATGGCTGCAAAAAAGCGCTGCAACAACTACTTCAAAAATGTAATAACATACCGAGTTATGTATAAAAGAATAAAAACCGTGTATTTTTGATAATCTGAAATTCAGGTTTTTAACGAAGTACAATTGGAAAAATCATGTAAATAAATATACGTATAACCGAATTGAAAAAGCAATAGAAACTACAGTAAAATTTGGGGTCTAACGCAGAATTACATATAAAAGTGAAAAACACATAACCGGAAAACGTATAAACGAGGTTTATACAACCTCGATTATGCTCCTACAAAGAGTGGAAATTTTCTACTTTACTGCATACCAAATTGCAAATAGTGTTGTAATTAATTGGAAACTATTGTCATTACCAACCACAAAAATTTTCGTGTTAACTGTTGCGGTTATTTCTGCTAAAAGGTCAAGAAATATCAAAAAGACACTAGCACGGAACGACAACAAAATAATCTGTGTTGTAGAATACTTGCGGATTTGTTTTTTTTTGTTTCATTGTGATATGTTACAAACAATTAAGCGGTATTTTTGAAAACTTTAATATTAACGTCTTTTAAAGGACTAAGTTCTCATTAATTACTGAGCGTATTAAAGAGATTTCCGTACATTTTCAAAAATGACAGGGAATTTAAGATTACCATTAAAAAAACGTAGACATGCCGCTAAAGAAATGTGTGATTACTTAAATATCACAGCATATTTCTAAAAGATGCAGAACAAACAAACAAAGTGCACCACTTCTCATCTTTCGGGTCGAGAAGAGCAATTCATTTTTTCTCTAGCTTCATGTGCAAAATGGCGTAAAAATGCAAATTCATCGTTATATTTATCGCTTTTTCTCCTAACACATGAAAAATTAATATTATGCCATAATGCAAAAAGAAACAACCACGTAGCGGGGAAAATTTGTGAAAGAAAAATTAGATAGGAAAAATTCTATTCAAAATGAGCAACGGTTTGGGACGGGTATCATAAATCTAAACTCGTGCTGAAGTTTTAGAAGGTCCATTCTTTTCTTAGTAGCTAGCTGGGCGGCATTCCTAAATAACGATTTTTCTTACCGGCGTCTGCCACTTAGTTTGCGATCTCCGTTGGAACCGTATCAAAATTTTTCTGAGAACGTGCGCTCACCCTTAAAAATTCTCTTTGATTCTACAAGGTAAATCTTTAGGAAATCTTTAAAAATCTCTCGCTTATGGGTGAACTGATTTATAAACGCCTCGGTAATTTTAAGCGGTTGTAAGAATTTTAAATTAGATGAAACATCTTAAGTTTCAGGTGCATATACTCGTACACACTTAACTCCTAAAACTTTCGAAGGAATCGATACTGCCAGGGCTCCTTTAAAATGTTGAAAGCCTGATAATGAACACCCAGAAAGTTTCACATCTTAAGTAGTTTTAAAATGTTAGAAATTGGATATAAAATTTCCTAAAGTACTCCTTGTATTGATGTCTTTTGTTTTAAACTGAACATCAAAAATGTAACATCAATCTCTATTCTTCTCCTTACAATTTTATTTTAATTACGGTCCGAGAACAACATCGCGTTTTCTCGCCGTGTGCCTAATATATTCACATCTGAGAATAAAGCTCAAATTCAGAATCATTAATCTCTGTTAAATAATTGCTCCCTCTGTATGTGGAGCTTATCACGTGAATTTTTGCGGGAAGAGAATTCATCTGAAGTTAGTTGAATTCAAATCAACCATGTTTTTATTTGTCGGCCATAATATCAGTATTATTATTAATCTTCGATATTTTTATTTTTGTAGATTTTTAAGATTAGTCTAAATGCGACAGAGTTAGACTAAATAAATGAGTTTGTGTATTTTGTAAACATGCCTTACAGAGGAAAACAGATTGGATGGTACAAAATACATAGGTGAGTTAATTAGAAAGTCGTAGCAGGTTTAGCAGGATTTCACAAGACTGATGAGTTTTTAAAAATTGTGTATGAAAGTGCAGTTTTTCCTATTGTCATGTACGGTAGCCAAACTTACAGGGGTTTATCAAAATAATAGAAACACCGACTGCGCCATATGCAAATCAGAGGGACGACGTCTCCCGCGATGTGAGGTATATGAAGGGGTGCAGTACGATGTCCGCTATCACGCAGCAGTGCCACAGTCGCACGTGAAACAACTGTTGTGGAGTAGTTGTCAACAATGTCAGATCTCAGTAACTTAAAAAAAGCATGATCATTGGTGTGTGTCTCGTAGGAACTTCAGTGACTACAACGGTAGAAATAGTAGGTGTAACACGAGTAACAGTACCGAAGAACATGGCTATCTATCAAAAAGGACAGGGAGTTACCTCCAAATGTGCAAATTGTGGACGCCACACGAAGATGTCAGATAGGGATACGCGAACGTTGGCACGGATTGTACAACGGAAGCACAAGACCACTGCAGCTCAAATAACAACAGAGTTGAACACCAATCGGAATAGTCCCCATTTCCTCATAAAAGTTCGTTGGGAACACCAACGTGCAGGCATTTATGGGCCTACTGCAACCCACAAACTTTTAATTACCAGCATCAACGCAACAAAGCGTGGAAGGTGGTGCATAACACATAGAAACTAGGATGCTAAAGACTGTCAACGTGTCATCTGGTCTGATGAATTGTGCTTTACATAGTTCTACACCATTGGTAGAATGTACGTCTGGCGATAACCTGCAGAAGCGTACCACTCCGACTATTTGGTTTTGAATGTGAGGCATGGATGTGAGTTCTTGATGCTGTGGGGTGCCGTATTATGGCATTCCTTAGGGAAATGTCAGATCTACGACGTATGAATCCATTCGTGGGGACCTCCTGCACCCAGCGTTGCAGCCAATGTTCTCTGATGACCGTACCTGGTTTCAAGCAGACAGTGAACCTGTGCGTTGTGCGAATCGTGTCAAGTTCTGGTTTGCAGAGCCTGCGCATGAGGTACAGCAGCTAACCTGCTTCCAGAACTCAATATTATTGAACATTTGTGAGAATATGTGGAGCGAAAGGTCATATCACACTTTCCATCTCCAAAATCACTGGCACAGCTGGAATACATTTTACAGGAAGACGAGTCTCATATTCCATTATCGTATGTGCATGACTTGTATATAATAAATCTACAATCCAAGCGAATTGCTTCTGCTCTGAATACTCGACGTGTGCCTACAGCTTTTTAATAAAATGTTTTCCACAAATAGTAAGTGTTTTCATTATTTTGATAAACCCCTGTAAATTCTTCCGAGAAGACCTAAGAGTCGTTTGTGTGCTAAAGAAATACGTTTGACACGATGCTTTTATTTCTGGGTTTAACGACCAGTGTAGGCAATCCTATGTATGCGCTATGAAAAGCCGTCTGTCCCTAATTTGGGACCACTGTTTCCATGGAAAGTAAAGGGAGAGAGTCTGTGCCATAAGACAAGTACAAAACTCATGCCTAATCGAGACTCGAAACCAGACCGATCTGAAATAAACGGCCAGCGTTTAGAACACTGCTTCTCCTGGTCGAGCCAAGTGTGTAATGTGAAGCAAAACGTTGTTAGTAGACTCGCGACAAATATTTTGAGATGACTTGCCCACGTTGAAAGAACGAATAATGAGTTTCTAAAAGAATGTATTCGACTCAAATGGCAGAACAGGAATGTAAAGGAAGCCCAAGGAAATCAGGGTAGGATATTCAGAAATGCTCTCAAAGAAAAATATCGTATAATCAGCATGAAATACAAAAGGTCTTGTGTCAGACGTGTGAAGGATATTAGTGAAGCTCGAATTGTGCGTCAAGATCGCTGAAAACGAAAACGTTTAATAAATCAACAAGAAGTAAACTCTAGCACCATTAGTAAATTTGATTTGATAGGTGACTGTTCTCTAAATTCTGAAACTTAGAGGACAGTTTTGTGATATGTATGCATGCAATACTTTAAATTAAAGTGGGACAAAAAGTCACATTTATCGTTCAACTTAAGTGTATGGAAAGACTCCGAGTTTTGTTTATTCATATGAGTTGCGAAACACACAGTCACACTCCCATCTTTTCTTACCAAGTCTAACGATTCACAGCAAAATTTGGAAGCTCTTCACCTCAGATAAAATTACTGAGCGTCCGCAAAATTTTATCACACAGTGGTATTAAATTTTTCAATAGAGGGTATCTTTTTGTCGTTAAATAGTATTTTAAATTCGCTGGGAGTTTAATAAATTTTCAGCAGTTCAAATTCGTTAGGGGTTAACGCAATTTTAGGAATATAAATACTTAGTTGCAATTGAAAAGCAGAAAAAATATTTTTTTTCACTAAATTTTAATGTCATCGAGACACCTAATAGTCGTTCTTTGGGGAAGTGGCTCGAATCACGGTGCAACGCAAATCCTATGTGAGTTTGTTTGGCTTTGATTCTTACCTTTCGCCATAACCAACCCTCCTGAATTAAGTACAAGTGATTTCTTGTAATTTTAACTGCACAGGCTCATTGACATTCTTGAAAACAAAACAAAGCCAAGAGCAGCACCACCACCACCACCAACAACAATAAGTTAGTAAAATCATGCAATGCATTGATTATGATACGCTTTCCAACATACCAGAAATTATTACTCAAGTTATGTGGATAATGGCTGTGGAATAAATCTCGCTCCTGTGTCCTGACCTTTGACCCCATTTCGATGATATTCAACAGAACCTGTTCACTATACCTCCGGAACAACATGATAAAGTTTTGTCGCAATCCAAGCATTTTAGGTAAGTTATGATGCACAAGGGCAATAGAATGGATCACACTCCAGTGTCCTGACCTTTGACCCCATTTCGCCCATTTTCAATAGGGTTCGTCCCCAATGGCTCCCTACCACATACTAAAATTTCATCGAAATCGAACCATTTTTACTCAAGTTATGACGTATAAGGGCAATGGAATATATCCCGCTCTAATGCCCTGCCTGACCTTTGACCCCATTTCGCGCATTTTCAATAGCGTTCGTGCTCACGTGGTTTCCTACCACATACTAAAATTTCATCGAAATCGAACCATATTTACGCATGTTATGACGCATAAAGGCAATGGAATGGATCCCGCTTTTATGTCCTGACCTTTGACCCCATTTCGCCCATTTTCAACAGGACTCGTGCCCAGGTGGTTCCCTACCACATACTAAAATTTCATCGAAATCAAACATTTTTTACGCAAGTTATGACGCATAAGAGCAATGGAATGGATCCCGCTCCTGTGTCCTGACCTTTGACCCTGCTTCGCTCATTTTCAATAGGGTTCGTCCCCAGGTGATCCCCTACCACATACTAAAATTTCGTCGAAATCGAACCATTTTCACGTGAGTTATCGTGAGGACGGACGGACGGACAAAGCTGGAGCATATACGCTTCTTCAATCTACGGTTGGAAAGCGTAAAAAAGCGTTAGATCATCATGCAACAGAGATTTCACCTTTGTTGGAGGAGGCTAAGATGTGATGTATAGTACATATCAAACTCTTACAGAAAGAAGGAATAAAAATATGATACAAGTAGTAATAAAAAAGTAAAATATCAGTAAGGTAATAATACTGAGATAAATGTCAATATCATAATCAAAGCACCCTATACATTATATGATCAAAAGTATACGGACCCATCTTTTGAGTACTAGATTTGCCCATATACGTCACAGCTATGGCGCATATAGTTATAAAAAGACGCATGTAGCCTGGCAAACACAACAGACAAGCATGAACTCATGTGGCAGAAGGCACTGACTTTCAACGTGGCATGGTCATAACATGCCATCTTAGCAACAAGTCAGTTCAGGAACTTTCTGCCATGCTGCAGGGGCCCCGATCAAGAGTAAGTGATATTATTGTGATGGGATAAGGAATAGGAGCAACAAAAGCGCAGTCGCGACCTGATATGCTACGTAAAATAACAGAGAGGGACCACTCAGTGCTGAAGCGGGTGACAAGACGAAATCACCTGTTTTCGATTTTTTTTATTGGAGGTTTAACGACCACCGTGAGCAACTCAATGGGCTATAAGCAGTCGCCCGTCCCTAATTTAAGGTCACTGGTTTCAGGGAAGGGAGAGAGCCAATGCCGTAATACAAACACAACATCCATGCCTCACCGGGATTCGAACCTGGACCCCGTTCGGACGAATGATCAGAGGCCATCGCTTAGACCACTGCGCCACCGGGGCGGCTGTTTTCGATTGCAACACTCACCACCGAATCCCGAGATGCCTTTGGAAGCAAAGCTAGCACCATAGCGGTTCGTCCAGAGCTGAAGGGAATGGGTTCCCATTGCTCGAGAGCCGCACACCCACCGGACATCAGTAAGATCAACGCCAACCGTTTGTTGGTTAACATGGAATAAAGAATCCTGCTTCGCCATCTAGAAGTCCGACGGGCGAGTCTGGGTGTGGAACATATGAGCTAAATGCTACCTGCAGGACTGTTTTGGGGCCAGCTGTGAAGCTTGGCGGAGGAGGCATCATGCTCTGGGGCTGTTTTTCTTGGTTTGTGCTAGGCCCCCTAGTTTCAGTGAGCATGAATTTTGCCGCAGCAGCCTATAATGACATTCCTGAAAATTCTGTGTTTGCATCATTACGGCAACAGTTCGGTGATGGTTCTTCCTGTTACCAACAGTACAGTGCTCTCGTCCACAAATCGTGGTCCATGCAGGAATGGTTTGATAAAACGGGTGTAAAAGAACTCTACAGGCCTGCACAGAGCCTTGACTTCAAATAGATGGAACCCCTTTGGAATTAATTGGAACGCAGACTGTGAGCCACGCCGATTCCCTCGACTTCCGTGACTTACCTGATTAATGCTCTTGTGGCAGAATTAAAGGCAATTCTCACAGCAATCCACCAGAATCTGGTGGAACGCCTTCCCAGCAGAATGGAGGAAGCTGTGATAGTAGCAAATGGTGGACCAACTGGATAATAATTTCTTTTCTATTAGAGGGAGTTTGTGAATAGGAAAGTGTCCAGTCACAATCAGATAATGTAAACATCACATGTGGATCACATCAAGAACTCAGTCCCTATTACAGTATATACGTACGTAGGATGTCCGAAAAGTTCTCTCTCGACAATGAAATATAGTTTAATAAGTAGGAACTGTTCGCCAAATTATACTTAAAATAGTATAACTATAATAAAAATCCAAAATTTCTTGGTCCCATCTCGACATTCTAACCGCTTGCAAGACATTTGGCTTGATCCCAAAGTTCCTTAATTTTAAGACGTCAGTAAAAGGATCATGGTTCGAGAAGAAAAAGGACAAATTTCTACGCCAGACCTTGTCAAGTTTAGTGAATCTGAGAAGAAATGACGTCATGTCACTAGAAATCAGGTGCTATAACCTATGTATGAACTTGCATAGTCTTTGCGACCCTATTGCCTTCAACAACCTTACCCTTCGGGTGGATATGTTAGTCGAAAGACTCCAGTCTTCCTTTTCATCCAGACACAGCAAGAAACTGGATTACCTGAAATCTTCCCAGACCCCTAAACCTAAAGATTTCACCATTCCCTTCGTCAATATTTCTAACCGAACGCTCACCCGAGAGGAAACTAAAGTTTTGGAACATGGACCAAAGTTCTGCTTCCGATCGAGACCGAACCCGAAAAGCGTCGTTTCTGAGTTTGAGACCATAATATCGCGAATTCCAGAAGACAAAAAAGACGAACTACGTCAACTGTGTTGCTTTAGGTTAAAATCGTGGTACAATCAGAAGCAATCGTTTAATAATTTCAAAATTCCAAGGACGATTTCGAACCTTAGAAATGATCACTCCATAATACTGAAGCTAACGGACAAATCCAGCCAGATAGCGATAATGGACGCAGCGGATTATAATAAAAAACTAGAAGAATTTATATCCGATTCTGGATCTATCATCTTACGAAGGAAACCTCTAAATTCTTGGATTGCACAGGTAAAAAGAACTGCAAGGTCAACTGATATTCCAGATGATCTCAAGAAATCCGCCAAATTACCGCCTGGCCCTCAGATTCCAAAACTCTTCGGCAGACGTAAACACCACAAGTCCGGCAATCCATTGAGACCGATCGTATCCAGAAGATCCGCACCGACGTACCACCTAGAGAAAGCGTTAACCAAATTCCTAAATAATCATCTACCGGAGTCGGACTTTTTACTAACTTCCACGCTAGATTTTATCACGAAAATCAGGCAGCTCACGGTTCAACAACGCGACATCATCGGCAGTTTTGATGTAGTTTCTCTTTATCCATCGATCCCCGTACCGGAAGCCATCAGAACATTGAAAGAGGCTATATCTAATTCATCGGTTTATTCTCAGGAGTCTTGCTACAGCATCTTCAAATTAATGGACTTGGTCTCAAATTCCAGCTACTTCAGTTTCCGAGGACAAATTTATAAACAAGTAAATGGCGCTCCGATGGGATCTTCGCTTTCAGCCGTCCTTGCGAAAGCAATACTTCGCCCCATTGAGCAACATATATTCACCAATATCACCCCACGACCCACCACCTGGCTACGATATGCATACGACGTATTTTTCATATGGCCACACGGAAAGGAGACTCTCCCGTTTTTCTTCGATAAAATAAATTATATACACAATACGATCAATTTCACCATGGAGCTTGAACACAATGGTACCTTACCTTATCTCGACGTCTTAGTGAGCAAATCGCATGACAACCGCCTTCATACGGAAGTCTATTATAAACCCACCTCCGTTCCCAACCTGATGCTCCGCATTTCATTCTGCCCTAATGATTACAAGACCACCTTATTCTGTTCTCGAATCAGAAGAGCCTTCGCTGTCTCATCATATGTCCGTTCTAGACAATCCGAACTAAGAAACATCGTCGAATTGGCCACTGAGGCAGGATATACTTCGAACCAGATGCATAACATTTTCGAGAAATCCAGAACCAGCCGTGCTAATAATATTTCTATGCCGCAATTTCACTACCTGGGCTCTATTCCCTACATACCAAATGTTTCTTATCAACTCAAAAACGCGCTCAGGAGGATGAACTTCGGTGTCGGCATAAGGTCTCCGGCATCTTTATATACCATGCTTAAGAGAAATATTGACAAGCCCCTCTTCTCAATGAGGCAGGTATTTATGCTATCCCCTTAAAATATTTGGACGGCTCCAGGCCATACTACATCGGAATGACCAAACGTTCATTTGGAATTAAAATCAGCGAACATAAAAGGGAAACAAGAGACAGAAAAATAATCTCTGCCCTATCAAGAGAGGTCAAGTTTAAGTCCGCCGATCTTATATGGAGTGATGTAAAGAACCTAGCTTCATGCTCCACACCCAAATCTACCTCCATTCGCGAAACTTTGGGAAATCTTGACCAGCTGCGAGGCTTCCAATGATAGCGTCTCTCTGGAATTGCCACGAATTTGGAATCAATTCTTCAAATAATGCTGAGTTTTCTACCATAGTACCGCGTGCCCAACCAACTTGACCTCGTTTCTTCGAAATATCACGTTACCGCGTGCCCAACCAACGTGACCTCGTTTCTTCGAAATATCACGTTACCGCGTTCAAAGTGTTGAAACGTTCTATTTTATCCACTTGCAGTTAGCTGTCTACCTTCCTTGAGAAAGCCATCTGGTTGATGTGCGAAAGCTTGGAAAGTTTTATTTGTATTCTACTTCAAGAAATTTTGGATTTTTAGTATAGTTATACTATTTTGAAAGAATAGTAGTATGTTTGACACCTTTTGGACGTATAAATACAAGTCTTTACATACCTACACACCAGTTTTCAGCTTCATAGTTATGTTAGTTATTTTATTGCAGGCCCTAGAAGTTAACTAGGTGAACTAAGGAAGATAAAATGGAGAAGCACAAACTCAGAGATGTAATTAGGTATCTACATAAAAAAGGTTTGGAACCAAACGATACTTATGGAGATATACACTGAAGAGCAATTGAATTAGAGACAGCTGGCGTTATGCAAATGTGGCGCTATGGGCGGCCCTGTAAACGCAAACGACATGACGTATGCAGCGATCCGACAGAATAAGGAGTGATGCGACGGGACTCGGTAAGGGTAAGACGCAGTATGGGTAAGACAAAGGATCTAAGCGCATTTGATCGTGGGCAAATTGTCGGATCCCGACGAATGGGTCACTCCATCTCGGAAGTCGTGCAGGCACTGGGATTTTCACAAGCCCCTGTGTCACGGGTGCACCGTGAGTACATCGAATCTGGTAAAACCATCCCTACAAGGGGCAACTGCCGTGGACAACAGCGTGTGGATGAGAGCGGTCATCATCGGCTAGCTCGCATTGTAACAGCGGATAGACGGGCCACATTGCAAGAAATCACTCGGCAATTTAACGCTGGTGCACAAAAACGTGTAAGTAGCCACACCATCCAGTACGATCTCCTCGCTATGAGGTACAGAAACCTTCGTCCCACGAGGGTACCGCTGCTGACCGCACATCACAGGGAGCAAAGATTAGTAATGGCGCGGGAACATCGCCACTGGACCATAGACATATGGAAAAATGTTGCCTGGACTGATGAGTCGAGATTCACGTTGGTACATGCGGATGGCAGGATACGAGTACGGCGCAAACTACATGAAGCCATGGATCCTTTTTGCCAGCAGGGTACTCTTCAAATTGGTGGGGTGAAAATTTCGTCTGGGGACTGTTTACGTGGACTGAAATGGGACCCCTGGTACGTGTGACACCGTCCCTCACAGGTCAACGTTACCGGGATATCCTAGACGACCATTTGCTCCCATTTGTGAGTCTCCAACATTCCGCTGGGGACTTCATCCTGCAACAAGACAATGCGCTGTGCCATCGCTCCCGAATTGTATCCGAATGGTTGGATGAACACTCTACCAACGTGACCTCGCTTCCTTGGCCAGCTAGGTCACCTGACCTCAATCCCATCGCGCACATCTGGGATGCCATCGAGAGAGATGTTCGAGTCTCTGACCCCCTTCCATCAAGTCTTCGTGAACTGTGGGAGCTTGTTCAGGGGTCGTGGTTCCGTATGGCTTCAAAACTCTTCCTGTCTTGTCAAGTCCATGCCGAGACGAATCTCCGCCGTCATCAGGGCGAAAGGTGGTGCTACACGTTACTAGACAGGTATCTCTAATTCAATTGCTCTTCAGTGTAGTGCTAACAGTGGGAGCGGATGTATCCTTCACACAGTGCTGTAAAGTGGGTAGAAAAATTCAAGCGTGAGAGAACGGCGTACAGTACTGTGAAGTGGCCGAAAAATCCATCGCTTAAGAAAATGTGGACACGGTAAACCGAAGAACGCTGCAAGATAGACGCTCAATGATCTCGCATATTAGTGAGACATTCCACATATCAAAAACAGCAGATAGTAGTATTCTGACAACATCTGGCAATGACAAAACTTGCTGTCCGTTGTGTGCCGAAACACCCGAGATAACGTTGATCAAACCGAGTATGTCACGTGACAATCGCGCCATGTTTGAAGCCAATCTAGAAATTTTCTGCGAAGATTAGTAAAAGGGGAGGATGAAAGGTAGGCACACCGCTGTATTCCAGAGGCAAAACAATCGAAGCATGGTGGCTCATCCACTGCAAAAATGGCGAAATCTGTCACTTCTGCTAAAAAGGTGATGGCAGCAGTTTTCTGATATGCGAACGGGGTGGTGATGGTGAATTACGTAGCAAATTGCCAATTCATCACAGAAGCATATTATGCTAACCTTCTACGCTAACTTTGATAGCATTTGAAGGGTAAATGCATACCAAAGAGGTATTCATCAGATAACGCTCCAAACCACAAATCAACAGTTGCCATGACTGCCATCCACCAATGTGGGTTTGAACTGCTCATACACCCTCCTTTGTAACCTTAACTTTCCCTCTCGGAATATCATCTGTTCCCGAATCTCAACAAGAAAGATGGCACCGAATTTTCTGTTGTATTGAGCGTGTGCATCGTTTTGGTTCTACCGTTTTTGTAGGCTACAAAGACAGGAGAACACAAGGCATAACGTACTTAGGATTCCACATAATTGCCATCATTCTGTATGACCTCTTGTCATCTGTCTATATGTAGGTGAATCCTAAGCCGGAAAAACTCCTGTGTTTTAAAGTAAAAAAAGTCACGTAATGCCGTTTTCACATCGTCCACATAATCGAAAGTTTAGACAGCGAAGGCCTTCTGTAACGATCGAAAAAGGTAGTAGTCCATAGGTGCCAGGTCAGGGGAATGCGCTGGGTGAGGTAGCACTTATCAACCAAAGGCCAGTAATTTTTGCCAAGTGATTAAAGCAGCATGAGGTCTGGCGTTATCATGATGAAGGACCTTTGCGATTCACGAGTGCTGGCTGCTTCGATGTCAGTTGTTCTCGCAATCTGTCCAAATGTTGGCAGTAGAGAACAGCATCTATCGTTCGGTTAGGTTGCAACACCTCCCAGTGGACATCCCACCAAACACTCAACGAAACCTTTTTGAGATGCAATATTCCTTTCGAGGTCCATGAAACAGGCTCCGAACCTTGGCACACAGTCTGTCGACGCTTTACATTACTGTACGTGCAGTACCTATTTCTCGTCACCCGTTGCAATTCGTCCCCAAAACGGTTCATTTCTGTGACGAGAAAGCAAGGAGAAACACAGGTACAGATTCCCTCCTTTCGTTGCTTTGCGGAAAGCTGGTGCGGAACACAGTCACCAAACTTGGTGATGAACCGAAGCGCGTGCATCCGTCTTTCGACTGTTGTTCTGTGTATCGACAACGTTTCCGATAATTCCTACACGGTTGGACGTGGGTCACTGGTTATGGCTTGGTCCACATCCTCGTCAGAAACCACGAATGGACGTCCAGGACGTGGTTGACCTTTACAGCTTCTTCTCCGTCCCGGCATTTCCGAAACCAAAAGCGACATGTGCTATCATCAACTGCATCCTCCCCATACATCTGACAGATGTTGCGGCAAGCCTTTATCGAATTCGTACAGTAAACATTGTTTAATATGCTCTTTATCGCATGCTATGTTACAACGTCCGTGATTTCTGTTACGAATGACTTACTCGGACAAACCTAGGGCCTGTGTATATATTCTACTGCTCCACGATTTATTGGCCGAAAATTCGGCATCGCAGCGTCATCTGTGACGTAACTACTCCGATCGCAATTTGCATCTACTACAAAAACGGGTAGAAATTTTGTACACACCAAATGGTAAGCACGTCTTTTGAATCCTTTCCGATGAAATAGAATTTTTTCAAAATTATTCATAGTCAATAGAACCGGTTAGAAAAAAAAATCAACTCGATTTCTACCATCAATAAAACATATGCGTACTCCCACCAGCAGCTAAAAAATGTGTGACCAAAATTAACGAATGGGGCACAGAAAATTTCTCGTAACAGAAGGAAAATATCAGGGGCAAATAGATTTTCAAATCGAACAGTTAAAAGAAGAAATATAGAAGGAAACATGATTTAATACAATGCCCCTCAGTGGAAGAATTTTTCATAATAGAAAAGTTGAAAATATGGGAAAAGTATTGCTCATAGCAAAAGCTATGCTAAGGAAGAAAACCTTTTTGAATACGTCCCCCGGAAGCAGAGGTAGCCAGAAAAATGTTTTGACCTTATAACGAAGTAAATTTCTCCGTCATTTTTATCCGCGCCGGGGTTCGAACCCGGGTCCACTCATTCCGGAATAAGTTGCTCTACCAATTAAGCTACGCGGACATTGATTCTAATGCTATCTGCCTTTATGTCGTGTGCGTCCTTCTGGCAGGTACGTCACATCTCCTGGTACGTTACAACCTTTACGCTCCCTAGCGGGAAAGCTGTGCATTATTTAAAGAGGATAATTTTCCCATCTTTTTTTATTATAGACAGTAAAGAAAGAAATTTTTCAAAAGGTTTTTTGAAATGGAGATGCAGCAAAAGTACACAAACACCACCATGCGGCAGAACTGTGAACTACAGAAAAAGAAAAAGAAAAAATAACTCCGCAAGTACAAGCCTAAAGCGCTCCACAAGGTAAAAGATATCCGGTGTAAAAATACTTTTCTAAATCGGACAATTTAGAAGCAGAGATATCGGGGAAAACAGATTAAGTATTTGCACCCCCTAGCGGGAAATTGTGCATGATTTGGGGAAGGAAATATATACGAAATATTTTCATTGTTAGCAGTAACTGATCGAAAAAGATTTTTTCAATCGGGTCTAGGTTTTTAGTTCCGTAGATATTATATATAGCTGCAAACATGCTCTAAATGTATACGTGATCGTACTCCTAGTGACACACAGAAAAATTTGAAATTATATGCAGAAAGTTTCGCTCCAGAAACGCTGTCCGATAAAGAAAGAATTTTTCAAATCGGACTCTTAGAAGCATAGATATCGACAAAAATAAGATATACAGTTACGTCCCCTGGAGGAAAAACTATGCATTATTTTAAGCAGAAGGTACTATCAAAAGGCTTTCCGAGGCGAGCGGCATTGTTCCACGAAGAACGCTTTCAATCGAGTTTGCAGAAGTGCAGATTTTTCTGGGAATACATCAGAAACAAAAATAGGCACTTACACTCGCGCATGTTAGAATCCTGTGCGACAAACTATTCAAAGTATGGTAAGAGTAGCAGGAGATCTCCATATCATTTTCGTGAGATGACAGCAACATGAAGACTACGAAAGTTGCGGTAATAATTTTGCTTCAAATGCCCAGTTTGCAGACTTATACCAAGATCATTTTTTAATATTTAGATCCACAAAAGTACCCAGTGCAATAAATTGATTTTTGAATTGTCAGGATGGAACATGGAATTTTTACGTAACACAATGTATTCAAGAAAAGCTATGCGTTACAGAAACCAGATTATGACAACTCGTCTTCTCACAATCAGAAATAATCATCGCGAAACGCTAAGAAAAGAGTATGTGTAATTTGAGTCGTGACAATGAATAAACACCCCTAGAAATTACACTAGGTATTCCCCTGATAGTCACCAGAAAGCGTCTTCGCCGTCGGACAGAGAAATTGTATGTTCCAGTTTTTCACAGCTTTAAATACACTGCTGGCCACCCAAAATGCAACACCAAGAAGGAAGCATCCGATTGGCCTGAAATTCGCAGCATGCGTCGCCCGCGAGAGGACATGCAAACGATTAGCATTGCAGGGCACATGCAAATCAGTTGCGCCTGGCACGCCACCGAGAAGCACTATAAGAAGGGTGCACAGAAGGCGGGGTGTATGTAGTGGAAGTGTGTTGTGCTGCCGGACCTGTGCGTGGGAAGCCTCCTGATGCCTCGTCACAGAATACGGCAGTCATTCCAGCACGTTTCGGAGTTCGACAGAGGACGAATAGTGGCTTATCGGGACAGCGGTTTATCGTACCGAGACATCGGCGCCCGTGTGGGACGACATCCAGACACAGTGAGGCGAGTATGGATTCGGTGGGTGCAAGAGGGACGGGCGGCCCGACGTGAGCGATTGCCGCAGCCGCGGCACACCGCCGAACGAGAGGATCGGCATGTTGTACGGTGGGCAATGACGGCTCGCACCGCCACATCACGAACGTTAGCGCAGTAATTAGGGTGTGTTGCGCAACAACCTGTGTCAGCATGTACCGTTCGACGTCGTCTGAAGGAGCGGGGACTTGTAGCACGGTGCCCATTGCTCCGATTACAATTGACGTTACACCACCGGCGAGTGCGGCGGCAGTGGACCGTTGAACGCCACACCTGGACTACGGAATGGCACGACATTGTCTTCTCCGACGAATCCCGCTCCTGCCTGGAACACCACGATGGTCGGATCCACGTGCGGCGGCTCCGCGGCGAGAGACTGTATGACGTCTGCATTATGCATCGCCATACCGGTCCGTTGCCTGGCGTTATGGTTTGGGGCGCAATTGGATATGACACCCCCACCCCTCTGGTACGCATCGCCGGTACACTCAACAGCCACCGCTACATTTCCGACGTTTTGGAGCCTGTAGTCCTCCCTTACCTGCAAGACCTGCCAGCGGCCACGTTTCAACAGGACAATGCGCGCCCGCAAGTGGCACGCATCGTGCAACCATTCTTCATGGCCCACCAGGTGTCACTGCTGCCGTGGCCATCCTGTTCTCCCGGTATGTCGCCCATCGAACACGTCTGGTCGCTAATCGGCAACCGAGTGGCCCGGCAAGCACCACCCGGCTAGTGGCAACGTGTGGAAGCATCCTGGACCGACATACCCCAAGCCCACATACAAAGGCTCTTTCATTCGATGCCTGGGCGTGTAGTGGCCGTTATTGCCAGCCATGGGGTTCACACGAAATATTGATGTCTGCGTGTTCCGCAAGTCGCACGGGCCTGTAAGCTCAATCGTTTCATCTTTGTATCTGTTGGTATGTGTCCAGTAAATCTGGCTTTGCTATCTCGTGTCCTTCTTGGTGTTGCATTTTGGGTGGCCAGCAGTGTAGATTGATTTTATAACTTTGTTATTTAAAGCGTTAAGCAGGCGATGAATCTGAACAAGATGGTGTCTAAAGTTTTCTGAGCTTCCGTAGTAGAAATATTTACATGGCAGCTGAGTATTACATAAGGGTTGGCAAAATAATACCTTCTTCCCGCATCTCAGCAGTACTGTCTACAAACCTATTTCTGGGGATAAGAACACGCTTCTAGTACCTTATTTTCTGCTCCATGACACAAGGCATGCTGGGAAAGGGCTAGTCCTCCTGACACGGACATCATGCCACTGAGTAGAAACCAGTGGCTCAAATATCTCTCTCCTTAGATTCTGCGCCATTGTTATAGCCCTTTTAGCACCTGATCAGTCAGAAAGAATTACTGTTAATCATCTCGCTAAATGTCCACTTTGAATAAGAAAGGGGGAAACCAACGATTTCTGATGCGCAGGTTCACTACTTTTTGTGAAAATCCTCCAGATACGTGGTGTCAGCGAATAAAGAAAGATATCGCTCTTTCCACGTTTTATCAACACATAGCATCCGAAAAATTGTTATCCGGTCACCGCTGGGGATCCGAATCCCAGATCTCTCGTTACCTTGTCGAGCGCTTTAGCCTTACGCTACGGTGGCCAACAATCAATGGCGCTATGATGTTTTTCTGTCAGCCTCTGACATCATAAATCCGTAAGATGAGCTCAGCTACTGAGACGTCTCTATCTGGTGGGCATTAACGGCACTGGATATATATTAATTATAGCAGTTAAATCCAAAGGGCGAGATCCAAAGTGAAAATACTCCAAATACGTGGCGTCAGTGAATATACAGCTGAGCCCATCTTACGGATTTATGATGTCAAAAGCTGACAGGAAAACACACATAGCGCCGTTGATTGCTGGCCACCGTAGCGTAAGGTTAACGCGCTCGGCTAGATATCGGGATATTTGGGATTAGGATCCCCAGCGGTGACCTGATAAAAGTTTTCGGTTGCTATGTGTTGATAAAACGTGGAAATACGATGTGTTTGTTTATTCACTCGTTTTTGCAGCGTTCGGACCACTTCTTAGACAGCGAAACTATTCGTTCGACTTGATCTCAGCCCGTTTTTGTGACTCCGAGTTAATTCGTTTCAGCCGGTTAAATTTCCATTGTAATCCCGAGAAGACTGTAATGTTGGAAATTAGTAACTAAAATTTCTGATGCAAATATTTTGCTGTTTTACTTAAAAGAAATTGTCTCTTACTCTCAATAGTCGGCGTGTGCAACAAATATGTTTAAAGTTTCAGCTAAATTTAAATGCTGTAGTAGTAAGGTTTAAGTTTCATGCGCTCACTATTTTGCATATGCTTGATTGTATATTTTCTGCAATAGTTCGTACTGAACTTTACGGAAATGTACCTATTTCTTGTCACTATAGAAATCAAAACTGCTAGGTAATGATTCAGAGAATCAACTTATTTTGGTCGACACTTCAATAGCTTGTAACCCGCACTTCAAAATATGAAGACAACTCTTCGCAGAATGTGAACGTGCTGGCTTCAATTGAGACAGCAGTCAGAATACACTCTCCACGCATGCAATTCGTTATTACTCAGCGTAACATTCGTTCAAAAAACTTGCGAACTATTAATATGCGTCCCGTATTGTGCCTCTGTAATGCGCTAAGGAACATGACGTAGATGATGTGCTAATGCGGTGACGTATGAGTCAAATCGGCAAAGTTGTAGCGATAAGCCTGCCAGCTGTGTTCAGTTGGAAGACTACTCGCATCCGGAGTAGGAAGACTTGGTTTGGAATTTCACTACCGGCCGAAAGGTTTTACGCAGTACTTTTTTCCAACACACACAAGCTCTTCTGCTATCATGCCTCTTTCTAACAAGTCTATCTTATACATTCTCAATGTTTACCTTTTAGCGTGCAAGGACTTGCTGTAATTGATGTCAAAACGTAAAAGTTCTTTTGGAAAGCAATGTGTCGTTCAGTCAGAAAATATTTAACGAGAAAGAGCAAAATTTACAAAGTAACACAAAACCTCAAGAGGAACGTTAAATAGAGGCATATGTCACAGATGCTAAACAAAAAAACTATATTGGTCGCCAAGAAAAGCGCTTATGTACCTAACACCATATTATGCCATATGTACAAAAAACAATCCAAACATTTCGAATATACAACTGAATTGTGCCAGCAAATTCTTATTGGCTTCTTCTACATACATTTATTAAGCTATTCATTTCGTCTGTCTGCCGGAACAGGGTGGAAATCACCCTTACTAACCTATTTCCGTGGATGTCTCTGGATAATCAAAAAACAGTGCGGTATTTTAGTACGTTAACGTGAAGAATTATCTGAATAAGGTTACAAGTAGCCAGAAGCACTATACAGACGTTTTAAAGAATTATTGATTGTGCTCGGTAAAGAATGGAGAACATGGTCAAAGAAAAAGGACAAGCATATAAATAGAATCTGAATAATAATAGTTTAAATATTCATACAGAATTGTAGTATGACCAAGAATAATTTTTATGTCATTGAGCGTGTGGTTTTGACCTTTCAAACTAGAAAATGAAACGCACATTTTAAAAGGCGTTACAAGTGAGTACATGAAACGAACTTCATTCCCATTACTAAATTAAAGGTGACGATAGCAGTCACGTGTTTCAATTGCCGTGTTTTTTTCATAGAGCTTTTGCTAGTCCACAGACGGTGAAGATTATTTTAATGTTTCCATCTTCTATTTTTACTCTTCCGATGTAATCCATCGGAAGAATAAAAATACCCTCTAATTTAACTTTCCTTTTGAGATTCTTTTCGTTAAACGTTTTTCTGACTTGTAAATCAATAAGGGTTGTTCATTGTAAAACAATATACGTTTGCATTACTTCGACTTACATCTACACTCACGGACAATGAAATTTGCGCACCTAGAAGAAATCATGATACAACCGCGAAACTTTGCAAATACTGTAGCTAGAGTCCATGCTGGTATGCAAATGATACACGTTCTGTGCGAGTGCGCTTGACCACACACCCTGTGGTGGTGCTGCAAGCACGAACCGACAGACTTATAAACCGGCGTGTAGTCGATGCCCCTAGAAACCAAAAAGCACCGGCCGACGCAAGCAAGATTACAGAGTGACAAGAATGCAGGGAAGATGCCAGAGACGCCGATTTACACAACTTTCAGACTTTGAGAGAGGCCTTGATCATCGGGCTGAAAACCACAGGGTGGTCGGCGCGCAGTATAGCCTGCCACGTGGATCATTCTGACCATACCGTCCAACTGTGGTGGGAGCAGTGGGCACGTGACGGTACTGCTACACGGCGGAGCGGCTCCAGACGGACCAGGAGGACAACCTGTAGAGAGGATCGACGGATCGTGCGCCAGGCACGAACGGATCCCACGGGAACCCGGTCCACTATACAGGCAGATGTAGCGGCTCCTGTGTGTCCACGAAATATTTTCCAGACGCCACGCTGAAGCGAAGCTGCGATCCCAGCGCCTCTTTCGTGTGTTGCCATTAACACCGGATCATCGCTTGCTCCGTGTGCCCTGGTGCCAGGCTAGAGCGACGTTGAACGCCACAGACTGGCGCCGTGTGGTGTTTAGCGATGAGTGCCGCTTCGTTTTGGGGACAGATGATTATCGTGTCCGGGTGTGGAGGTCCCCGGCTCAACGGCACAGTCCCAAGCTTGCTATCGAGTGTCACACCTCCCACAATGCAGGAAATGCAGGGGAGCCACTGCCTACGTTAGCTGATCAGCTCTAGTAGTGGCACGTGGATCATTAACGGCCCAGCGGTATGTGGATGAGATCCTACTGCCCCATGTGTTCCCATTCCTGGCCTGGTTTCCAGGTGCGCTATACCAATAGGATAATGCCCGCACACGGCTCGTGTTGCCCAGGACTGGCTACGTCATGTCTAGACATTTCCATGGTCTGACCGGTCCCTGGATATGTCCCCTATCGAGCATGTGTGGTACAAGTTGAAACGCCAGCTGCCGACGTGCCGCACTATCCGAAATTTGGAGCACACCATCCAACACGTGTGGGCCAGTCTGCCGCAGGACAACATCAGGCATCAGTTCGCCTCCATGCCGGACCGTATTGCTGCATGTATCACCGCACGAGGCTGTGCGACACGCTATTGAAGATGACCGGACTGCGTGCCACAGATCCCTCTGTAATTGTCCTGCAGTTCTTTTTTCCATCATGTGCATCGTTCATTTGTATCATTACGTCCATAAAATTTCAGTTCGATCCGATGCGTCCTTCTTGGTGCTCTAATTTCATTGTCCGTGAGTATATTCGCTGAACCCTTAAGTTTGAAACCGGATCTTTGCTAGAAGAAGTTGTAGGATCAATCTAAATTATACATTTGAATATCAGCAAATACCAAACGGTCCAAAGCCAGGAACCAACATAATCGATTACTTACTAACTCAGTGTCCAATTTTTCAACAAAGAGGCATGTCCAGACAAACAACGGCCATGATACTGCACTTCCAGTAACAAGATGAAGATAAAAATCAAGCACTTCAAACTCAATCTCAAGGCATCAGGTTCTCGTGCGGAATGAGTCCATCAAAAAAGTTAAAGGTAGCAGTCTTAAAAGCACGATAATTAGAAACATTACGCAAGCTTCAGATGAAGTGAAGAACTTATTTAATGTAGAAGTTAAAAGGTTAAAAACAAAGCCATAAAAACTTTCGGTCTTTCTAAAGACAATCATCAGATGGGAGTACTAAAGGAGTTTTTGGGGTGGGAAAGACATATAAGTAATCTACAGGCAGAACATAACGTATTGAACAGGTGATCATGTCATCACATCCTAATATGATAATTTTAAATCGATATATGAATACAAATAATCATGTGGTCAAGTAATCGAATAAATACCATACAAGACAAGTAACACAGAGAAAATAATGAGTGAATGAAGTAAGGCAAATACATACAATAAAGAGGCAGCCTTACGTAACTTACCTATAATAACCGGATGGTATACATACTTAGGTCCAACAAGAATATGACAAATTTTTTTTAAAATATTAAATATTTTCATTCTCCACAAATGGAGGGGAAGGTTTTAATATTTGTGTCCAAGTTGACGGTATGTAGATAGGAGAGTTGTCATTACAACACGTAGTTTCTTGTTCAAAAATAATCAAACTTTCCGTGAATAAGAAGGAGGAGGTAGTAGGTGGTGTTATAATGATTTTAGCCTCTTTCCAATTTGGATAATGTTGTCCATCGTTCACTAGTCTTGCAAGGGCAATATTTGATAAGCCATTATTAACGGCATATTTATGTTCATTGAGCCTAATTCCCAATGATCATTTGGTTGAACCGATGTATTGACTGCAAGGGGGAACTTGATTCAAATTATGATGTGGGATGGTGTACACGCCAAATTTGTTAGCTTCTGGAACTAGGTCACGATTTTTTTGATCAAAGTAAAAATTATGACTTCAAACTATTAACTCGCAATAACAAAGCGTAATCAATATACACTGTATAATCAAAAGCATCCTGACACCAATTGTGTGTAGTGGATTTGCCCATATATATCACAGCCGTATCCCATACAAATATATAAAGACGCACGTAGCCTGGTAAACATCATAGCCAAGCATAAATAGTTGATGTACGGCAGATTTCACTGACTTTCAATGTAGCAAAGTGATAGGATGCCCTATTAGAAACAAGTCAGTTCGAGAAATTTCTCCATGATGCAACCGTCCCAATCAACTGTAAGTAATGTTATTGTAATGTGAAAAGGCCTAGGAACAACAACAGCCAAGCTGAGGCCTAGTGTGAGCCAGTAAAATGAGAGAGCAGAACCTTTGAATGCTGAAGCGGGTGCTGCGACAAAATCTCCTGTCCTCGTTTGCAGCACTCACCTCCGAGTTCAAAAATGCCCCTCGAAGCAACGCTAATAACAAACAGTTCGTCGAGAACTGAAGAGGATGTATTTCAATGACCGAGCGCACACATGCCTGAAATCGATCGGCAATCGGCAACATGCGTCGGTTCAAGTACAGTACGGCTAGGCGCCAGTGGCCTCTGGAGTAATAGAAACGCGTTCTTTGGAATGATTAATTACACTTGATCAGTCCGATTGACGAGTCTGTGTGTGGAGGATTGCAGGTGAAAGCTTCCTGTGTGACTATGTTGCGTCAACTGTGAAGTTTGGTGGGGAAGGTTGAAAAGAAAAGTTCTGTTCTAGGACTATTTCTCATGTATTATGCTGGGTCCCATATTTCCAGTTCAAGAGAATCTTAACTATGCGACATATAGTGATATTCTCGACAGTTCTGTGCTTCCAACAATACGGCAACAGTTGGGTGAAGGCCCTTTGCTTTACCAACCAACAGCACAATGCACCCGTTCGCAAATCGTGGTCCATGCAGGAATGGTATAGGACGGCTGTAAAAGAACTTCACTGGCCTGCACAGAGATCTGGTCTGAACCTCCATGGACACTTTTGTGATAAATTGGGAAGCCAACAGAGAGCCAGCCCGACCGCCAGATATCGGTGACGGACCTGTCTAACGTTTTTGTTGCGGAATGAAAGGCAGTTCCCGCAACAACGCACCAAAATCTAGTGGAAAGCACTCCGAACAGAGTGGAGGCTGTGACAGCAGTAAAGGGTGGACCAACTGGATATTAATTACTTTCCTATTACAGGGAATTTTAGTGTCGGAATACGTTTGATCAGAAGGTGTGTATGTATTCGTGCAACATTATCGTTCTTCCGTAGCACGCTGTTATCTCCCCTCGTACATCGCTTATTGCTCTTCACATTGCATCTAGCACTTTGCACATACACTCCATTTTATTGACCATTGACTCACAGGCAGTGATTACCAACTTTGAAAACTGGTTCGGAGAAATTATGTGTTGTTCAGTCCAGAAAGCGTTTAACGAGAAGAATTCAAATTTGTATGAGAACACAGAAACTCAGAAGGAAATTTCAATTAGAAGTATACGTCATAGTCCTAGAGGCACATTGTTTCCCCTGACGAGGTTTTTAATTTGGCAACACTGGCAGTCAGTAATCAAGGACGAAATGTAAGCAGTATGCAGCTTTTTTTTTACTTTGAAGTAGTTTCGTTTGGGAAGATTCTTGTTAGTGAAACGAGATGTGCAGAGAGAGCTACGAGCATGTTAAAGATTTGCAAACAGTAGATGAGATTATCAGGATTTATGAAATGAGCTAACGATTTGTTAAAGCGTAATATAAATTTTGTGTAAAAATTTGCTGAGCAGAAAATGTGTCAATAAGAGGAATAAAGTGTGACATTGAAATCGTGAGTACTGTTTACTAATTTATGTGACCTACTTTATTGTGACCACCTCCTACTTTTGACGTCAACAGCAAGTAGCCAATGAAAGAAGGCACGTGGATTGGAGGGTATATAAGGTGTGTTGTAGGCAGTCTGAAAACATATCGCTCATTGCTGTCATGGATAAAAAGAGCGACTTATCAGATTTGCAAAAAGGGATGATTATCGGCTTTCGGGCCAAGGGTGGCAGTATTTCTGAAGTAGCGCAGTTTGTGAACTGTTCGCGTGCTGCTGTGGTTAAAATGTATCATGATTGGAAAAATGGCACCGTTGCAAATAAGAGACGTGAAAACTGCGGAGCACCACGTGCCATTGATATGAGAGGTGAACGACGGCTTCAAAAGTGCGTGAGGGTCGATCGACACGCTACAGTGGAGCAACGCACTGGCCGAATGAACCAGGGAGCTACCGGAAGTGTGTCTAAAACGACAGTTCAGCGAACCCTGCTGCGTATGGAGCTTCGATGCAGACAGCTGGTCACTTCACCTATGATAACGAAGGTGCATCAGCAGAAAAGACTAACATTTGCACAGCAGTATCGGAATTGGACCTCCGCTGATTGGCAATGGATTGCCTTCTCCGATCAGTCACGTTTTCTGCTTCATCGAACGGATGGACTTTGGCGTATAAGGCGAGAAACATCGGAGAATAAACACTCTTCAACCATTTCTGGAAGAACACAAGCTGGTGGGAGCAGCGTTATGGTCTGGAGAATGTTTTCGTGGTATTCTCTGGGTTCACTCATATCCATGGAAGGCACTATGGACCAAATTCGTTATGAATCTATCCCTGCAGACCACGTACACCCATACATGCTGATTGTCTTCCCTGTGGCGCATGTGATTTTATAGCACGACAATGAGACGTGTCACACAGCTAGAAATGTTCGAGAGGGGTTGGAAAATCACGATGAAGACTTCAAAGTACTTCCCTGGCCCCCAAATTCCCCAGATTTAAGCCCAATTCAGCATATGTGGGACCACCTCGATGGTGTTGGTCGGTCTATGGATCCTCCACCAAGCACCCTCCAGCAACTGTCACAAACACTGCAGTCAGCATGGCTCCGCATACCTGTGAACACCTTCCAGCACCTTATTGAGTCACTCCCAGTCCGTCTAGCAGTTGTCCGCGCTGCACAAGGTGGTTACTTTGGATATTAGCTGGTGGTCGCAATAATATGACTCGACCGTGTATAATGCGTAAAATTTTTTTTTGACGGGGCTTATTGAGTGTTGGAACAGAGGAGAATCGCCTGGTCTGGGTTGCAACACTCCCCACCTAGTTGCAAAATACTTCTGGAAGCAACGCCAGCAACATTACGGTTAGTCGGTAGCTAAAGAGAATGGGTTTCAATGGCCGAGCATCCGCACACAAGTCTAACGTCTGTGACGTACCTGCCAGCGGACGCACACGACATAAAGGCAGATAGCAGTCAGAATGAACGTCTGCGTAGCTCAATTGGTAGAGCGACTTGTTCCGGAATAAGCGGACTCGGGTTCGAATCCCGGCGTAGACCAAAAATGACGGATAAATTTACTTCGTTATAATGGCGCCGGAACTTCCCGGATGACCCGGCCGTTAAAGATCTCGCAATGGTGTGATGTTCTTTCCATACCGCGAGATAGAAAAAATCAGAGAATCTCTTCTCCAGAGCTTCGAAAAATAAATGTGTGTGACGTTGCATTCCACACACCAGATTGACTGGGAATTCTCAAGTGCACGTTCTACAGCGGATGGCTGCCTGCAACGATTCATGGTCACGGGTGACCCTTGGGCCATGCCCCCGGCCCTCTTTCGGGGGGGGGTGAGATGTGACGTGCCTGCCCAACAGGATGCACTACGATATAAAGGCAGATAGCAGCGATAACGAACGTCCGCGTAGCTCAACTGGTAGAGCGACTTATTCCGGAAATGAGGGGACCCGGGTTCGAGCCCCGGCGTGGACAAAAGTGACGGAGAAATTTACTTCGTTATACGTCAGAAAGATAAACCCTAAACGTTGGTTGGAGTGGCGTAGAGCTCGACTCCAGTGAGGTCGGAGCACTGGAAACGCTTTTCCTAGAGTGATTAATCTCGATTTACTATCCGGCAGTCCGACGCACGACTCTGGGTGTGGAGGATGCCAGCTGAACGCTATCTGCCCGACTGTGTGGTGCCAAATGTGAAATTTAGTGGAGTAATTCATCATTGTCCGGTGCTGGTCACATGGTTTGGGCTACGCTATACCCCAAATTCCAGTGGCAGGAAATTTTATTACTGTGTCTATAGTGACATTCGTGACGGTTCTGTGGTGCCAACATTACGGTAACAGATCGGTCAAGGCACTGTAAGTTACCAAAAGGACAATGTTCTCGTCCACAAAGCCAGGGCCATGCAGGAATGGTTTGACGATATGGGTAAAGAAGAACTTCAGTGCCCTGATCTCAGCCTCGTGGGACGCCTTTTTGATGAATTGGAAGGTCGACTGTCAACCAAAATCTAGTGGAAAGCCTTCGCAGCAGTGTGAAGGATATGATAGTAGCAAAGGTTGGAAGAACTCGATATTAATTCCGTTCCTATTACAGGGAGTTCGTGAACATGCAAGTAACGGGAAACTTCTAATGAAATATTGTTCTTGCAGTGCGTTGTTCGCTGTGAAATGGAACATAACTGGTCTTGGGCTCCATCAATTTGAGCGTATCCTTACCCAGCAAAAACTGTGTTGCTAAACCAGCACTCAAGCCAGCAGTGTCCCAGCACTATCTTCCCTCTGCGCAACTGTCAATAAAATGTTTCGGCGGCCACCACCACATGCGCCAGCACTTTAGGCCAGCAGCTGGCCAACAGTTGGCACCCCCATCAGTTGTCACATGTGCCAGAACGGGTCATCAGTTATCCATCACAGGCAGTGGCTGTCACAAGCTGCACTTAAGCGGCCCTTCAAGCACGTGCCTTAAATGATGGCTAGCCTAATGAGGTCCGACGGTTTCCCGGCAGTGGCAGCCGGAAATCACGTGACGTAACTGATGGCTTGCGGAATCTTGTCCGTCAATTTCCTAGCAGTAGCCATAAAAAAAAGAAAAAATAACCACAGTTCATAAAAAGTACAACTCCTATTTCCTTCCCAACGAAATTTCTGCATGACGACACGGCTCTGGGGAAATTTTCTCAACAGGTCCTGAAAAAAGCCCGTTGAATCAGGATAGCATCAAACCTGTTTGCGAAGCGGACGCTTTAGCTACTACACGAGTTTTCCACGCACGAGCGCTTGCTTGAAGGTGCAACTCTTTTCTGCATGATGTGAAACGAAGGGTTCTGTTTTTATTTTTACAATATTGCGAGTTATTTTTCACAAATGTCCGTTTCATATAATTCATAAACTTATTTTTTCAACGTAATTGATGTTTTTATTTACCTTCAAGAAACTGGACTCATTTTCAACGAGTGTACCAACTTAAAGGCGCTTTACAAAGTTTTGTGCTGTCGTTGTTGGCCTCAAAGGCAATTGTTTAATTAATACATTTGCCCGTCCATGTCACATTCTGTTACATTTTTAACTAACGTTGTATCTTTTTTTGCATGGTCCGAAGCTACATTTGTTCTGAATAGGAAAGATATTTTATTTTACTTCTGGTTATTTTTAGCAGCGAATTCCACCAATCTTGTGTACCAATCTTGTGCCTTGGATGAGTACATTATATCCACATAGCGTTGCTTTTTTTTTCTTTTCTTTCTTTTTTTTTCAAATAATTGATAAATTTTGTACGCGTATAATTCTTTTTTTTTTCAACATAACGATTTTTAACGCCTTTTCGGGACTTTTGTTTGAAGCGGTTTAGTGTATGTTAAAACGAAAGATTATACAGAAATTATTTCTTGTTATTTATGGGAATGGAGAGGGTGTGTTTCATGGTTTCTCGACTCTTTCTATCTTAGTACAGAAATTTTGCTACGAAATGAGTTTCTATAAATACATGAAAGTAATTAACTATTTTCTTACAGTTCATTAACTATTTATATAATTTTCTTCCGATGGTAATCTTCGTCGCTGTGGCGTTTCATTAGAAAATTAATTCACCTCCCTACACTTGACTTTTTTCTTAACATCTACTAAAATAACACGTTGGCGATGGCGTCGTCTTCGACTAACTGGTACCACGAGGGACTGCGCGTGTTGCTTCTGCGCGTGCGCAGTCTCGCTGCTTCCGCCTAGTGTTGGGGTTCCTTTGATTGCCAGCTAGGGGTCACAAACGTGGCTCTTGCTTGGAGGCCCGTAATTCACGGCGATGCTGCAGAACCATCAGTGGCTGTCAACTGATGGCGCTGCCACCAGCGGAGCGGTAACGTACGGTAAGCAGCCTATTTAAGCCAGCAGTGCCCCATCACGGCCGGGTGGTGGCCAGCAGTTTTCCAACACTTGTGGTTTTGTTGGGTAGCTGTGGAAAATCGCGTAACGGTGAATGAAAGAATTAGAGTAGGAAGGACTGAACGCGGGAGCCTTTTTGGCTCATGTTGTCCACGATACCCTCTCAAGGTGGTCCAGAATATACGAAGCAATTTTCTTTGCACATGTCTTGAATTTGGACAACGTGTGAAACTAGACATTGTGCATATTGTTTTGTTAGGTGTTTTTGATACCCACGGAACTAGTAACTCTAAATTAAGGATGGGATATGCATTCTAGTCTTCGATATTCATGGAGGTTGTTAAACAGTAAATGATAAAAACGGCAACACATGCTGCGGATACTAAGCTCTTGTTGGCGCTGGAGGTAGACTTTGCACATGCACATGATTAAGATAATGAGACTCAGAAGTAACCTTCTGAGAGTTTTTGTTTGCTTCTGGATGTCAAGGAGGTGACCTTCCAAGAGATCTTAAAGCAACTTCTGAGGACCCGTGCCTGATACCGTAGAATATATTGGGTTGGAAAGAAAGTAATGTCCGCTGACGAAGTACCCGAAGTTGAAGCCCCGGTCAGGGCGCACATTGGCTATTGAGATTACGCGGCACACCGGCATGACATCAGCAGGTAAGTAGCTTAAGACAGTGGCAGTTAACTGTCAGAAGGCGAAGAGGGTAAGCGCTCGTCAAAATGAAAGTGGGAAACGTGCAGATCCCCCATTGCATGCTGTATGAGTTTCGTCGCGGTAGCAACCCCGCACTTTTTGTAAGGGACACTACCATTGTGTACCCCAGTGCCATATCACATCGTCAGTGCTGTCGTTGGTTCGAACGGCTTCGAGAGGGAACATTTGGCTTGTCAGACCGTCTCAAAGACGGAAGACCCACAACAATGGATATGGACATGCTGAAGACCTTAGTGGAGACCGACCCACGTGTGACTACGCGGGATTTGGGCGAACAGCTATGGCTACCTACACAAGCATTATTACGCACCTGCGTCAACTCAAGAGAGGAGTTTTGGTACTCCATCAACTCACAGTTGAGCAAAAAGCAAATCGCATGAGTGCATGCGTTTTCCTGCTTGCACATGACCAAGGTAAACCGTTTTTTTGTGTCCGCATTGTGACAGGGGACGAGAAGTGTGTCCTGTATCGCAATGCCAGTGGTCGCAAACAATGGTTGGACTCAAAACAGAAGCCCATGCCGACCCCCAAGGACGGCTTACACCCACTAAGGTTCTTCGGTCTTTTCGGTGGGATATGCGGGGTGTCCTGCTCTTTGAGCAATTGCCAGACAACACCACTATCACTGCCGATGTGTACTGCCGTCAGGCTCGACGATTTGCACTCTTCTCTCGCGTCGAAACGACCAGCACTGCTGAACCGCAGGGACATCCTCCTACAGCAGAATTGAGCAAAACCTCATACAGCATGGGCGACCTGTCACAAGATCAGGGACTTGAGCTGGGAGTAGCTGCCGCACCCAGCCTATTCACCGAACATTGGCCCAAGCTACTACCACCTTTTCTGGTCGTTGCGGAATTCCTGAACGGACAGAAGTTCACAAACTGCGACAATGTCGGACGCACACGTACTAATTTATTTGTATCCATGCCGCCACAATTCTACAGGGACGGTATCCAACAGCTTGTGACGTACCTGCCAGCAGGACGCACACGACATAAAGGCAGATAGGAATCAGAATGAACGTCTGCGTAGCTCAGTTGGTAGAGCGACTTGTTCCGGAATAAGCGGACTCGGGTTCGAATCCCGGCGTAGACCAGAAATGACGGAGAAATTTACTTCGTTATAATGGCGCCGGAACTATCCGGATGACCCGACCGTTCAAAATCTCGCAATGGTGGGATGTTATTTCCACACCGCGAGATAGGAAAAATCAGAGAATCTCTTCTCCAGTGCTTCGAAAAATAAATGTGTGTGACGTTGCATTCCACACACCGGATTGACTGGGAGTTCTCAAGTGCACGTTCTACAGTGGATGGCTGCCTGCAACAATTCATGGTCACGGCTGACCCGTGGGCCATGCCCCCGGCCCTCTTTCGGGGGAGGGAGATTTGACGTACCTGCCAGCAGGACGCACACGACATAAAGGCAGATAGGAATCAGAATGAACGTCTGCGTAGCTCAGTTGGTAGAGCGACTTGTTCCGGAATAAGCGGACTCGGTTTCGAATCCCGGCGTATACCAGAAATGACAGAGAAATTTACTTCGTTATAAGCTGTCCATACGATGGGAGGAGGTCGTGGCAAACAATGGCGACTATATTTTAGACTGATTTGTAATTGTATATTCGGTAATTAGCACTTTTATTTTGGCTTGCATTTGCGGACATTGCTTTCCTTACAACCCAATATTTATATCAAATTATCCAACGCCGTTTGTACAACCGTGCTCCCAGAGAGTACAGGGCATTCTTTTATTCACAAGCATATTTACAGAAAAGGACTAATCAGCTCAAGTAGTTTACAACCTAAGGAGATTGAGGTCTCCAGTTAAGAATCATGCTGTTTTACGACGATTCCCGATTCTATCCGACAGCATGTAAAAACTGCACATCTGGTAGTGTGAAGCGTTCAACATCCACTGATGTTATTATTTCTTATGGGGAGGGGGGGGGTTAACACCCACCGTGAGCAACTCATTTGGCTATAAGCAGTCTCCCGTCTCAAATTATGTGCCACTGAATCCAGGGAAGGGAAATAGCCAGTGCTCTAAGACAAACATACCATCCATGCCTCACCCAGGATTGACACCCAGACCTATCTCAGGCGAATGGTCAGAAGTCAGCGCTCAGAAAATGGTACCAGAGTGGCGGCCCATTGACATTACACAGCAGGATTGTGCACACCCACATGTACATAGTATTCGCAACTAAAAGACCCTTATGGAACAAGGACACTGGTTCTTGGGGTGTGGTACCTCCTGCTGAACTTAATTTTACTTTCCCACATACATTTTGTACATATATACTTGGACTTCTCTCTCTCTCTCTCTGTATATACATGTTGGGTGTGTGCAAAAGGTCTATCCGTTTTTGTAATAGATGCAATTTGCGATCGGAGTAGTTACGTCACAGATGATGCTGCGGTGACGAATTTCCGGCCAATAAAGCGTGGAGCAGCTGAGCATATAGAGTCACTAGGTTTGTCTGAGCAAGTCATTCGTAACGAAAATCACGGATGGTGTAACATGGCATGCGATAAGAAGCACATTAGACAATGTTTAATGTACGAGTTCGACAAAAGCAGTACTGCAGCCGCGGCTTTCCGCAATATCTGTCAAGTGTATGAGGAGGATGCAGTTGATGATAGCATATATCGCCGTTGGTTTCGGAAATTCCGGGACGGAGACAGAAGCTGTAAAGGTCAACCACGTCTTGGACGTCCATCCGTGGTTTCTGATGAGGCTGTGGACCAAGCCATAACAAATGACACACATCCAACCGAGCAGAAATTAGCGGAAACGTTGTCGTTACACAGAGCAACAGCCGAAAGACGGATGCATGCGCTTGGGTTCATCACCAATTTCGATAACTGGGTTCCGCACTAGCTTTCCGCAAAACAACGACAGAAGAGAATCATCACGTGTGTTTCTTTGTTTTCTCGTCGCAGAAATTAACCGTTTGTGGGACGAATTGTAACGGGTGATGAGAAATGGGTACTGTACTGTAATGTAAAGCGTCGACGGACTAAGTGCCAAGGTTCGGAGCCTGCTCCAACGACCTGAGAAGGAGGACTGCATCCCCAAAAGGTTTTGTTGAGTGTTTGGTGGGATGTCCAGGGAATAATCCACTGGGAGGAGTTGGCACCTAACCGAACGATAAATGCTGACCTCTACTGCCAACAGTTGGACAGATTGCGAGAACAAATGACATCAAAGCGGCCAGCAGTCGTCAATCGCAAAGGCGTGATCCTTCATCATGGCAACGCATGCTGCTTTAATCACTCGGCAAAAATGACTGGACTTTGGTTGGGAAATGTTACCTCACTCGGCGTATTCTCCTGACCTGGCACCTACGGACTACCACCTTTTTCGATTGTTACATAACGCTTTCGCTCTCCAAACCTTCGATGATGAGGACGATGTGAAAACGGCATGACGGGACTTCTTTGACTCTAAAACACAGGAGTTTTTCCGGCGTAGGATTCACCTACATATAGACAGATGGCAAGAGGTCATACAGAATGGTGGCAATTATGTGAAATCCTAGGTACGTTATTTGTTGTGTTCTCCTCCTTTCTTTGTAGCCTACAAAAACGGGAAGAACTTATGCACACACCTAATATTTCGCATCGTTTGTGATCTTAGTTATTTACAATTTAAATACATTTTAAACACTACGAAAGTGCACGTGTTTTAACATTGAAGGAGTTTTTCAGAAATAGTTGTGCTATATTTTCTCTTTGCCAAATGTGAGTGAATTATGCTGCAAACAAAAAAACACTGCGTTCGTTCTTTATTTTTAATTCTTCATGTGGAACTGAGAGTAACATTCCATTCATTTTGGTAGATTATGCCAAGTATTTTTAATTTTTTATTCGGCGTTTCAACTTCTGATGAAGTTTTTTTGTCACGTGTTTTTGAACCTTGAAATAGAAATACGTCATTCTACGAATGAAACGTAAGAGTGTAGGGTTTGTTTCGCGATTACACGTACGTTGTTGTTCTGAATTAAGCTACAAAAAATAACCTGGAATTCTACTTCGCAGTATACGCAAAGAAAAAGAAATGGCATGATTTTAAGAACGAAGACCCGAAGAAGTAACATATCAAAAAGCACTAAAGTGGACACGTGAGCAAAGTCAGATAAAATAAACTTCGGGTAAGAAATTCCGAGCGAGTTTTCGTTAACTCTATCTTACGTACGTCAGTTTTAGGAGCTGATCCGTTGCAATCCTTAGTCGAAAAATAAAATTCTCGGGAACTCATAACAAACCAACTATTCAAGTCAGACATCTCATGGAGCCACTTGACGATTTGCAGTAAAACAGGATATGTCCACAGAAGAGCTCATCACCGGTAGTTTCTGTGGAATGAAAGATCTGCCATAGATATGTCCCGCTATGACGCTGATATCTGCAAGATTTGACGTTTCTTCCCTCACGGGATAGTAAAAATGCACCCTTCAGACAGGTTTGGAATAGCCCAGGCTAAAAACGGTTTCGAAGAACTTTCTGGAAATTCTATCATCATTCTTTAAAAAAATCAAATTAGTGAAAGAAATGCACGAAATATAAATGGAGTTTCTTGTTTCTCCATAGAAGTTTTTATGCAGAAAGATATTTTCCTCACCCATTACAGGAGTGTTTGTGACAAAACTGTTGAATTCTTTTCCTGATCACGAATCATTTTCTTTGTGTGATGTTTTAATTAGAATATTTTGACTGCACAAATGTTTTTCACGCATAAGGTAAATTCGCCCGATATAAATAATCTGTGAAGACATTCTTCTATATCTGTATATTGTGTCATTAACCATCGAATTAATTGTCAACACAATTTAAGTTTTTGTGCAGATTTTGGAGTACTGTGCTAAATATGAGGCGAGAATTCCATGGGGAAATAACTTTGAGATTTCAGAACACAGATCACAAGGTACAGGATTGAATCCACGTCTATAGTAAAAACCAAATGCACGAAAGTATGGTTTCGATGCATATGTATTATATTATCATGTTACTGTACGAGATAGTTCGTTTCTAACTCAAAATATTTTTTTATGCATTTCTAATTTTCTTTAAAATTCAGTGCAATTATGCCAAGCATAAAGTTTAACCATGTACCTAAACGAGAATAATGTGCTAAGCATAATAATTTTGGAGCAAAATCGGGCAGTTATTACAGATCGACATTCATACGTCGACATTTATTGATAGATAGAAACGGCATTTAACCCCTTCGCCTAATATAACGTCTCGGAGACGTCATGGTGTTCGGGGACCAAAGCTGACTATGACGTCTCGGGGAAGTCATGCAGTTTTGGAAGCTATTCATCACGTTTGTTTCTCACACATACTTTTTTCCACTTATAATTTATTCGTCTGTGTAAATCATATGTTTTTCCCAAAGGAATGGAGAATAATATACGGAGAAATTGAATCGATAACCGCTGGTCTGATCCTGGTACGTGTGGAAATGTACATTAGTTTGTCTGACGCATATGTCTTGTTTGCATGCTATCGCGCCACAAGGCCGTGCTAGGCACTATATAATGCAAAAGTATCATATGCAGCAAAACTATTTGTCTAATTTACTATTTTTATTTTTTCATTCTAAACTATAAACATATGTCAGAACAACATAACTATCTTACATAAACGCATTGCTTTTAAAGCAGTACAAATTACTTTATTTCCCACATTTGTACATTCAGGGCGTCAGGGTTAAAGCAATACAAATTACTTTATTTTACACCTTTGTATATTCAGGGCGTCAAGCGAATTGAAATAGTACGCTTTGGTCCGACAAATCAATATTTAATCGTAAGGCAAATGGTTAAATAGGTAAAACTATTAATAGTGCGGGATATTTGAGTGAATTTTTGCGCAAAATAATTCTAGCCACTATCATGGACGAATGAAATTCTTTGATCGATACTCAAGGTGCAGAATGTTGACGAAGTGGAAGCACATCAAAAATTTGTGACATGGCTGAAAATTTTTATATCGTTTATTGGATGTACTAGTATTTTGTAATGGAAGATTTGGGAGTGAGACACGTTTCAAAAACGCATTCGACTACTGGACGAGGGAAACAAAACTGTTTGTTCGCCAGTTCTGACCTATGTTAGTGCTCGCGAAACTTGGGTAAAAAACAAAGCGTTAACATGTGATTAGTATCATTTTGATTTTAGATTTCAAAACTGTAAAAGGCTAGATGTCATGATAAATATTAAACTAAATAAAATGAAATCTAATGACGATCCTGAAAAACGGCTTCTGAAGTCCCTGCCGGTGATGGCCGTTTCCAACAGCCTAATGCGCCATGCCACACTTCCAGAATCGTCAAGAGGTGGTTCGAAGAACTTGCTGGTGACTTTCTGTTAGTGCTCTGGCCTCCAAATTCACTTGACACGAACCTAATCTAACACTTGTGGTTCGACCTGGACAAAGGAGTTTGCCCTAAATCACCACCACCCCGAAAGGTACACTGAGAAAAATGTTTTGTTAATTTAGCAAAAAAATTGTTGAATCAATCAAAACATTTTGTCGATATACAGTCAACAAAAATATTTGTTGAATTTACAAATGTATTTTGCTGAAAATTATTGTTGATTCAACAAAATTTATTGTTATCATGACTAAACGTTTTGTTCGTTTAACAAAATGCGTAGGTCGATTTTGGGGAATTTGTTTGATCCAACAATAGGTATTGTTATTGTGATAAAACGTTTAGTTGAATTAACAAAATATAACCAACGAAATAATTTTGTGTTGCCAACAAAGCAATTCCGATCGAATTTGGCTAAATCAACAAAATAAATCGACAAAACAGCTCAACAAAACTATTTTGTTGTTTCAAACTAACTTTTTTTCTCAGTGATACGACAACTGGAGGATCTGCGGTTGACAGTATGGTACCAGATACCCCGGGGTACCTATCGTCACCTCATCGAATCGATGCCTCGCCGAGTGGCCGCTGTTTTGCGGGCTAAAGGGAGTCCTACAGCTTATTAAGTAGGTGGCCATAATGTAATGACTCATCGGTGTACTTGCCATAACAAGAGATAACGTACTGTAAACAGAGAAGGGTATGTGACATAGCTGCTGGCAGCATGTCGATGTCGATGTTAGCAACTTCACGTGTGATACTTGTTTACAGATCTGAAAAAGAGCGTATGCCCTTCAGATAAACTCTGATGTATCCCCAAAGCCTAAAACCACGTGGAGTAAGTTCCGGTGAGCGAGCTGGCCAGGATTTTGGAAGCTCTCGACAAAATATGTGTTCATTGCTGAATGTTCGACTGAACATTTGCATACAGAAATTTCCATGTTCGACTAAATATTTGCAGACGAAACTTTCCTTGGGAACGACCCGCAATGTCTTGAATCTCATAATTTATGCTTTTCCTGTGCATGACAGATTATCTCTTGTGATGGCCAGCATATTCAGCAGATTGTGTCCTGAAACGTTTGTGTTGTCAATAACTGGTAAAATCGCGCACGTGTTTGTTCTTTTCTTGTGTCTGAATCACCATTATTGCCCTAGCGGCGCAATTTTGAAATAAACTTTTTTATCGCTCAATCGTTTTCCCACGACCTCAACAAGCTACCTACAGAGTTTCGTTGCGATACTTCTATTTCTTGCTTTTCTAGACACCCGAAAATAAGGATATTTATTTTATAACCACCATACTGTATCAAAGACACAGTTAAACTTTATATAAAACAAGAATGTGATCCCAGTATTCTACTTAAATAAGTTTTTTGTGAAATCTTCAAATAAACCTAATAAATTTGCAGATATCTATTGAACTTAAAGCTTTTTTCTTGGCGGTGGTTGGGCGATGCTTAAGATGAAAAGAATCATCTCATAAAGTTCGATTTCGAAAGAGGTAGAAGTTCAGAGATGCCGAAAATCGTGATTTCTACACAGAAAGTAATTTTGCTTTTTGCCAAGAGCGTTTATCTCATTTCGAGCCTGAGAACAGATTGTTTTTGCTGCGATCGATATGAGAGGTGAGGCTTGCTTTAAGGGGACAGGTTCTGGCGAGCCCATCGTTTCATTTGCAGTAACTAACATCGATGTTTTTCCTCGACAGCCTGCCTTTTCATGACTTGAGTGAGTGTAAGTAAAGTGCTCTCGGGAGGCGTTCTGTAGTCTTAGCACTGATGTGAAACGACTTACAGGGATCACTCATACATGGAGATCAATAGTATTCTCCCTTCTTTCTATTCAGTGATTACGTTGGTCTCACAAACTTTACCTCTTTAAGCGTCCGAAAGATTATTTATGACACGCTGCTGATTAGATTTCTATTTATGTGAGTTTAAGGCTGAATTTGCTCTTTGGATATTTCAGTAACTTTGTACGTGTACTATTTCGTTTTGTTTTTATTTGTTGGAGAGGAAACATTTCTGAGGAAACCTATTTAGGCATTTTGCCATGGTAACGTGATTTGGCATTTTAAAAGAGAATAAAGGAACACAATACGATACACACTGAAATAACGAAGTATGAGGAATATCCAATAGCAATAAGACATGTTTCACTCTCTCTTACGCAACTATGGCGCTCTGTGCAAGAGATTAAGATGTGTACAAAGCGTATATAAAGGCAATATGGGAAACGTTCGTGATTTCAGCGACTTTGAAAGAGAAGTGATAATGGACGCTAGGCAGGCAGATGCAAGCATATCAGAAACGGCAAACGTTGTCGGCTATGCAAGAACAACTGCATCGAGGCTGTGCACAAACAGCAAAACAAACAGTCAAATCGCTTCTTGTGAGGAAACGACTGGCCGATGTTCAAGAGAAACGGTGGCTGGAGGGTATTGTACGTGGTAACAAGCGAGCTCCATTGTGTCAAGAAATCGCGCAGTTCAACAGCGGACTTGAGAGGAGAGTTACAGCACTCTCCCCCTTCCGCAAGTTCACGAGAATGGGCTATAATAGCAGGAATCCTCGTCGTGTACTACTGGGCTCTGCTGAACACCGACAAAGACTGGAAAGTGGGCGTCCTGTCCGATGAACCATTTTTTCAGTTAATATGTGCGGATGAAAAAGGCAAAACATGGCGTCAACTGCACGGATCGATAGATTCCATCTGTTTAGCAATAACTGTATAATCTAGTGGAGGCGCGTAATGGTCTGCAGTCTGTTTTCATGGCGGCCATTGGGTTTCCTAATATCTCTGTAACAGCATTTGGATTCCATGAGGTAGCTTAACATCATTGCGGACCACGTACACCTGTACATGAGCATGATGTTTCCTGTTGGAGAGGGCTACTTCCAGCAGGATAATGCGCCATGCTACAAATCTCAGGTCATCACAGAGTGGTTCCATAAGCATAAGAGTGACTTCAAAGTGCTCAAATTGCCCCCAACAGCTCCCATATACTGTATTAACCCAACTGAACGCCTGTGCAATGATATTAAGACAGCCATTCGCAACAGAGATAGATCCTCTTCCAGTGAACACTCGGCAATTGAGAGACGTTGTCACATCTACTTGGCTGAACCTACATGTGTTAGGGGTACGCAAAAGTTTCCGCCGTTTTAAGCAGAAAGGAGACAGGAACAATCAGGAAACCAGTACACTTTTATTCAACGAAATATTGGCCGTTAGCATCAATGGCCTTTTTCCATTTTCAGGCAACAAATGAATGCCTCTGTGATAGAAGGACTCGGGTTTTGAGCTGAAGAACGCAGTGACAAAACATTCTACCTCCGGAACTGTAGTAAACCACTGTAGGGCTAGGGAATGTTGCAAAGAGTGAAACAGATTACAATCTGAATGTGCAATGTCTGAGCAGTAAGCCGGTTGGGGTACAATCTCCCAGTGTAACTGTCCAAGGATTGTTTTCGTGGTGGCACCGACATGTGGTCTGGCATTATCGTGTAACAGGATGACTGGGCGGCGTCCTTTACCTACCTGTCCATGGGCGTTTTTACTCGATTGCGGCGTTCAGTTTAATCAACTGATCGCTATATCGTTGTGCAGTGATTGTTTCGTCCGGTTTCAACAGTACGAAGTACACAGCACTCCATGCATATCCCTCCACGCACACACACACACACACACACTACAGCACCTTTTCCCCATGGATATGATGTTTTGCAGGAGATGTTGATGGCTGGCCTGGGTCGACTCAGGATCGCTTGCGTAAGGGGTGTCGCAATATACCCATTTTTCATCCCCGGTGACAACCTTCCACAAGAAATTCTTCCCTTGTAAACTGTTCAGCAGCGACATGCAGATGCCCAATCGTTGACCAATATTACTCTCCGTTAAAGTATGCGGAACCCACTGACCAATCTTCTGGATCTACCCCAAGACCTATAGACGCCGTACCACCTTCGACTGAGCCACTTTAAAACGTTTGGCCAGTTGCGTGGCCAGTTGCGTGGCCAATTGTGTGGCATCCTCTTGCAACAGCAATTCCACTTCCATGTATGCGAGTTCCTGCGGTTTACCTGCAAATGGCTTGTCTTCAAAGCTTAGATCACCTTTCTTAAACCTGGCAAACCATTCTCGACACGTCCGCTCACCAATAACTGTTTCGCCATACGCCTGACACATTGAATCGTATGGTTCACTCGTACTGTTCCCTAAGTTAAACATGAATAATAAACACTGCCGCAAATGGACTTTATCGACCGCCATGTTTAGCTTCATGTACGAACTGACAGCACGAGTCGCCGGCCGGGTAGTCCCCTACAGCGTCCGCTAGCGGTGCGGCGGCGGAAACGTTTGCATACCCCTCCCTAATAAAACGGTAACAGCACCTCGTTGAATCCATGCGACATCAAATCGAGGCTGTTTTGAAGGCCAAGAGTGGCCCAACACATTAATAGGCATTTGTTCCTAAGAATCTGCTACTTCAGTGTAAATCAGGGGTGTACGACAAAAAATCTTTGAGAAAGATTAATGCAGGGGGTAGTGAGCTTGGATATCACTGGCACAAGCATACAGAATTACTTTCGTCAAGTTGCCCGAAAGTTCTGTCCTGTTTTGAATTACTCAGAAATGACATAATGCAACTTTTAACGTGGCGTCGTATTTTGTGCAGTAACAATAATTTTATAGCTTAAATACAGTATTATACCACTAACTGGCTTACTTAAATATTTCGGATATTTGGGATGATTCAGTGATTTACCCTGAATGAATTTCACGCACGATTTTCACAGTCACTGAGGTTACGTGGCCACATAAAGTATTTTGAAATGTAACTCAATGATATTGTTAAATAGCATAGCTTTGGCATAATTCTGTTTTAAACAGTGTGATTGCTCTTATTATTTGTTTCTGGGATGCATAAGGCATCGTCTTCCAAGAGTGTGGTAGTTAATTCTTGAAAAATAGTTTGGGTAGTGTGACCCTGCAATGTACGCAAAGCTTCCTTTGGTTTCTGGACTTTTTATTTTGAGGTTTTAACAAACCTCGTGAGCATCTGATGTCATAGGATCACCAGTCAGCAATCTAAAACCTCTGGATCCAGGATAAAGGCAAAACCAGCAGCGTAAAAAAAACGAGCCCAGGATTTGGAAGCTTGTCTAATCGTGTCTCTAACACCTGTAACACTGAAGCAGCCTTCAATGATTTCACAATTATTTATTTCATTTATGTAAACTCGTAGCTGAATCATGCCATTTTGTGTCACAACTCTTGCCAAATCCACATTTCATTCATATGCCAGTAGCTTCCTGACGTATAAGAAGTTCTATGCTGTACCGCCATTCATGATCATCTCACCTTTTGAAAATGATTCCTATTCCGGGCAAATTTGCTCACAAAATACTATCATTACCAATATTTATAAGAAACTTTCCATTATGAACGGACCAAAATAAAGGCGCGGGACATGTATAACGTAATTTTCTTTCCGCTGTAACTTAGTCCCTACGTCAGTAATTACGTTATGTGTGCTAAAGTCAATGTAATACACTGGCGTGCAAAAATGTAGAACGAGACGGTTTTTCGAATAAAACGTTGTGCAGAAGTGCTCCACGTCGACTCAAATCATACCATAAGATCTCCAAGATGTAAGAATATGGGACAAGTGAGCAAAACCGTCCAAACAAGGAATCCAAAGGATACAAAGGAACTTTATTGAAAAGGTAGCTTCGAGCACAACTGGACAGAAGACAGAAACGTCCATGTGACAAGCGGCTGCCAAGAAAAATCCAGTCTTTAGTAAGGGATATGATCACCCCTTACTGCGTTGCAGGATTTACAACGTCTGTCCGTGCTGAGGACGAGGTTTTCAAGGAGCTGTTGAGGCATCGCGGACCATTCCTCTTGTAGCGCCAATCGCAGCTGCGGAATCGTTGCTGGCGGCTGGTGACGTGCTGCCAAACGTCTCCCGAGAAGTTTCCACACGTGTTCGATTGGATTTAGGTCCGGGGACCTTGCGGGCCAATCCATGCGTTGAATATCTTCACTGTCCAACAGCTCTGATACAGCCACTGTACGATGAGGTGTAACGTTGTCGTCCATGAAGAGGAACTCAGGACCTACAGCACCTCTAAACAGACGCACGTGAGGCAGGAAAACCTCGGTACATTAGCGGACACCAGTGACTGAACCTCCTTGGAAGATGTGGAGGTCAGTACGGCTACCAAGCATGATACCACCCCAAACGAGAACTCCGCCACCTCCAAACCGGTCCCTTTCGATGATGTTTGAAGTGTGATTGCGTGTTCCCTGCTCTCTCCAGATGTGTATACGTCCAGAATCACTCGTCAGACTAAATCGGCTCTCATCCGTAAAGATAACTCGACCCGATTGCTGATGTATCCAGTTCGTGTGTTCCTGGCACCACAGAAACCGCCGTCTCCGATGAGCAGGCGTTAATAGCACACACCGTACTGGTAGTCGTGCAAATAGACCACCTTTGTGCAGCCTCCTGGCCACGGTAAAATTCGATAACGGACGTGGCCAGTTGTCTGTTGCATGTTGCTTGCGATTTCTCCCGCTGTCTGCCGTCTGTCCCTACTTGCCTGTAACACAACATACCGGTCGTCCGCCGCCGTGGTTGCTCGTGGACTACAGCTGCTAAACTCTCGGACAGCTGTACCTGTCGTTTGAAATGCTTTTCAATCTCGTGAAACGATGCTGTGAGCGATCCCGAACTCCTCGGCCACACTAGTCACACTTCGACCTTCTTCCAACTTCCCAATGACGCGACCTCTGGTAAAGTCATCCAGATGTCGTCTACTGGATTGCCTGTGGGCCATATCACACGGTGGCAGCAACCCGACGTCGTTCAAACCGATGTACACCGTGCAATAACTTTCACCGAATTGCTGAGCGCACACAGCCCGTGTGCTTTATACCCTTCCGACCCTCCTCCCCCCTACGTCATGCTGCATATATGCGCATGCCCTACCGTACCGGACCCTAGTCTATCTCCTGACTGGTCTTTCGGTCCGTTCTGCTTGCTCGTTCCGCTGTTATGTTAATTTCTTCTCTTCGTCCTTAATTTTTGCACACCAGTGTATTAGAAGGTACCCATACACCTTACAAGAAAGAGGTCAAGTATTACTTACAAACAATTTTATTGTGCTTGCATGGGTTAACTCCACACTCACGTATGATTTACTGGCTTACTCGATACAATATCAGTGATTTAACATCCAAACACAGTGTAACAGCACGTTTATCATCACCAACATCAATACCCTTAAACAACCGCTGCATTGCCTTTTTATCTATCGTTCGTATCCAGCCACACATACGTTACTCTTGTTCCGACCTCAGGGTGTTGCCAACATTATTCTCGTTTGAGGGAAAAGACATAACGTTAATGTTTGAAAATGTGTAAGAGAACAATCTCAAATGTACAGAGAAAAAGAAACTCAAAAGGAAGTTAAAATAGAATATACGTTACACATGTTAGAAACTTCGGCGTGCCACCTGGAATATTCGGTATATTGTGTATTCTGATTAATGAAAGAGATGTATTGATTATGTGATTAATTTAAAATGCTTGCGATTAATGTGATGTTTTACCGTGCAACCGTAACCTGTTCGACACTCTTTTTCAAATACTATTAAAGAAATATTTATTTTACCATATTAATAGATATATATGATCACAACAATCCGTCAATAATCCATACTGAATGTCATGCAACATTCAATTTTGCCAGTTTAGTCCTCAGGCCAAAATGAAGAGAAAAACAAGATAATGGTAAAAAATTATTTCATCACAAATCAAAAATCAACAGTGAAACTCAGTTAAACATATTTCCGTTGCCATAAAATAGCAAAGCATACGAAAATATGTCAAAGGCCTGTTCCCAGGCATTTAATATGCCACCACTTGGTCTGTTTATTATTGGCTCTTTTGTTTCTTTTTATGTTTTTTTCTCTACATGCTCAAGAGAAAATATTTTTGTAAATCATTATAACTTGAATTTTTGGTTATTGTTTCAAGTTCAGAATATTCGGGTTCCTTACTCTTTGACGTTAGGTTGGGCCGGTTTATCGCATCTGTGGGAGAAATTATTTGCTAATTAAAAGTTATTGAAATTTGATTTTTTAAAAATGCTTTCAATGATCTTGTTATTTCTAAACATTCTTTTACCAGGATATATATGTGCTGCATGGTCAAGTACTTTACTAGTTTTTGTTGAATTATGTGTGCAGAGATTCCTTTCTCTCGAAATACAGTAGCAAACAAAAGTACTTGGCAAAACACTTTTTCGACCATAATATTTTTTCTGCTGGACCAGATCGGGTCATTTTGGGGTATAATATGTGTTATTCAGTTGTAAACATGACCCATATGCAGATGTATCGGAAACCTTAACACAGATCAGGCACAGAGCTTTATCGAAAGATCATACAAATTGACCAACAAAGTAGGTGTGTATCACATTCATTTAATGCAACGATAACAGAAAACAAGTACGAGAAAACGACAAAACCATAACTAATACTTAGTGGGATGACCACGAGACTTAATAACAGCTGCACAACGGGCCGGCATCGAGTCCACTAGCTTCTCGACGGTGACCTGCGGAATTCGCGCCCATTCTGCAGACAGCTGGTCGAACTTCTGGGCCCTATTCCGGCAGGGTTTCTTCGCACATCGTCTCTCCAGCTCCTCCTACATGTGCTCGATGGGGTTGAGGTCTGGAGATTGGCTTGGCCAGTCTAGAAGTGTGACCTGTTGCTGCTGCAATGCTGTCTTCGCTACTCTGGAGGTGTGCTTCGGGTCGTTGTCTGGATGCATGATCCATCCGGGTGTCATGTTCTGGTTTGCCCATGAGAAGACATCGTTGATGAGCATGTTCGTGTAGCTCTGGCCGGTCATTATTCCGTCAATCTTGATGATGGAGCCCATTTCATTGTGAGAGAAGGCGCCGTAAAACATGAGCGATCCTCCTCCGTGCTTGACAGTCGGCTGAATGAACTGGGGGTTGAATCTCTGGCCACACGGACGTACGTATCGGATGCCATCATTTCCGAACAAGTTGAACTTGCTCTCGTCGGTGAAAAGCACCTTACTCCAGTCCACCGCGGTCCAGTGTCGGTGTCGGCGCGCGAACGCGACTATGGCTCGCCGATTCTTGACTCCGATGAGTGGTTTCTTGGCGGGGCGTCCTCCATTCAATCCACCAGCAATGAGACGACGGGAGATGGTCATTCGGCTGACGTTCAGGTCGTCGCTGTCGCAGAATTTGGTGGCGATGTCCACAGCATTCAAGGTGGGATCAGCACGAGATCGACGGAGGATGCGTCTATCCTGACGCAACGTAGTGGAACGAGGCCTACCACATCGCGGACTGTTCTCGACGGTCCCAGTCTTCTTATAACGTTAAAGGACAGCTGAAACGGACTGGTGTCGGATCTTCATGACCCTCGGAATGTCGGTGACGCGCATTCCGGATTCCATCATGTTCACGGCCGCCTGGCGAGCTCCAACAGGGATCTCCGCTTTTTTACCCATTTCTGAAAACCTAAGATTGACTTATTATCACACTACACATCACAAAACCCACAGAAATCACAAGAAAAACATTAATACATGCAGCAAACAAATGGGTAATAATTGGCGACTCTTGAATATGGCCCATTGCGAAAGACAAATTCGCTCTGAGCGAAATACAAACTACGCGGCATTGTAACACACGAATCAACACATATCATATCCCAAAATGACCCGATTTGGTCCAACAGAAAAAAATTATGGTCGAAAAAGTGTTTCGCCAAATACTTTTGTTCGCTACTGTAGCTCTTCTTCCTCTATAGAAATGTGATATAACAGAAAGCCACTTCACTAAGTTTCTATGGAAAAGATGGAGGAATCGTTTGTGCTGGTTCTTGATGAAGCCACAATGACTATTATCTCAATATTTCCTACAGTTCATCATGATATGTCCAATTAATACTTCTTTTGCTCTTTTGGTGTCTGATTTTAGCACAGAATTTGCATAGGCCTCTGAATTTTCTTGAACTTACCTGTTTTTCTCTTGTTTCTGTTTTCTTTTAGTCCTTTAAAATTATACATACATACACTGAATGCTGGCTGAATTATTATGACCTCATAACTTATACATAGGTCATTTCATATGTAATGCACACTTTGTTTTATAAATACCTGAAGTGTCTTAGGCAATGCCTCTCTGCAGTCCTATGTAGTCTCCTTGCTCCTAAATGACGGCGTCCCAACGTTTTGGAAGGTCCACAAATTCAGTCAGGTCACCTCTTTTGTTCAGCTGTTGGACGCGCTGGGTAAATGCTGCAGAAAGTTCTTTCCCCCAGGGAATAAAATCCCTGTCCACGATGGGTTGTTTGTGCTTGGAGAACAATTCAAAGTCTGGTGGACTTTGAATTGTATGGGTTGTAGGGTGCGTGAAGAAACACATCCCACCTGTACTTATCCAGCAAAGGTGTCACCACCTTCTCCATGTGTGGTTTTGCATTGTCGTGCATAATGAGTGGCCCATCTCTGAGCAAGTCAAGTGGTTTGCTCTGCATTTTTCTGCGCAAGTTTTTCATGAAATCGTATTAATAAGTTGCTGTGACACTTGATCCACATGATATTGAATCTGATGACGCTAAGGTGATCATGCGCGAAGATCATCATTTGCTTGACCTTTGATTGTGCCCGTCGGATTTTTTGGGGGGCCGTGGAGAGCATGGAATTCTCCACTCACTCGACTGCGTTTTCAACTCAGCTTCGAATCCATAACCCACGTTTCATCAAGAGCAACAATTCACAACAGGAAGGCGTCGCCTTCAGCGACAAATCTTTGATTCAGCAAAGTTGTATTCTCCACACGAGCCGGTTTCTGTGCGGCAGTCAAGTTATGAGAGATCCATCGGGCCGAACATTTTATTTTCTGCTAATTGTTCGTCAAAATACGGAATACTGATGTTGCTGAAATTCTTGTAGCTTCTGCAATTTCCTTAAATGTTGCTCGACGATCTTGTTCGATACAATCCGCGACAAGTTTAACACTTTGCACATCCGTTACTGTGTTCGGCCTCCCTGACTTCGGGCTTCGGGTAAATGTTTACGCTTAAACGTCCTTCACGAAAGCGAGCAACCTAGAGGAAAACTACTCCGTACCACTGTTTCATCACCACAAACTTCAAGCAAAGCAATGCGAATGTCTGTTGGATGTTTCCCACGTAATGTTTCAGTCTTGATGTACGACCGTTGATATTCTCGCGTCACAGTACTTGAAGCGTTTGCATAGACCATTTCTAACCCTCGTCGATCCACAACGCCACGCACTGCGGGAGTAATGAAGCCACGTGCCGCTTCCTAAAGTCCCACACTACAACTGACGCAAACATCGTTGAGATTGCATCATGAAATCCGCGGCGTTGCAACATTGTGCATTTCATATGAAATGCAGCCTGAATTTCGTTGCCCTTTCTTTCACCCGGAGAACGGCTGCCACCCGGAGTTTCATCGCCTTCACGAGGTGTCTGTGTAGTTGTCTGAGGATCTGCAACCAAACTGTTTGCCTTACGGTCCCCAGTTCCACTATAGAGCGGAAATGTATGCCCAACTGTCACACCTGGCATTCCATAGACCCCCCCCCCCACGAGAGATGTTTAATCGGGTTGAGATCAGTCAAGTCATGGGGCCCTTCGAAATATTTCATATGAGCACTGTGTTCGTGGAACCATTATTGCACAAGGCGCGCCAGATAACATGGAGCGTTACCGTTCCGGAAGCATCCGTCCCCCTCTGGGTAAAGGTACAACATTGCGGGATGTACATGGTCAAAAAATAGTTCCTGGTAGTAGTTGGCGTCCATACCTTGGTCCACACACACCATAGATCTCAGTTCATCTTAGATAAACATGCTGCATATCATACAACCCGCCTGGATAGTCTTAGACATGCACGAAGGACCCCTAGCTTCATGCTGCTGTCGCCAAATAAGGCTCTACCATCTGCACAATGTCGTACGTATCGTGATTTAACGGACCAGCACATCTGCTTCTGATACTTCATCGTTCAATCTGCACGCCGTTAACACCAAGAGCGTCGTTTATTTATGTCGATGTACTGTTGTTTGGTGAGGGTGACACACAGAGCGTATCCTCTTATAGCCCATCCGTGCCAGCATGCGACGCATAGTAGCGCGGGATATTGTTCCTGGTTGACGGGTATTTTATTGAGTCGTCAATTGCAAACCTGTGCTGTGCCCAATTGCCCTGCCGAGCTGCAATGCGTCTGCCAAGTGCGTCCGAGACATGCTAAATTGGATAAAATTCAGGGGAGAATTCCGGCCACTCCACACGCTCGATTCGCTCTTCTTGAAGCATATGGTCCACTAGCCGAGCTCTGAGGTTGAGCGTTACCGTGTATGAAAAGGAACGAATCGCCGACAGCTGTAGGATAGGGCATGACAATACGTCTGAGAATCTGGTCTTTATATCTCTGGGCCGTTAGACTGCTGTTTTGCACGACATACAGGTCCGTACGTCCACCGATCCTTATGTCTTTACAGACCATTAATCCATGTCCGCCGTAATGTAATGTTTCCTGCACAAAAGCTGAGTTATTTCGTGTGCCGGGTTTCCACCAAATAATGACTCGTCGACTGTAGGCTGAACCTCGACTCGTCAGAGAAACAAACTTGACTCCACTCGTCGTGTCCCCAACCAGGATGTTCCTCCGTCCAGTTTCTACGAGCGGTATGGTGTTTTGCCGTTAAAAGAACACACACTATTGGTCTACCTGCATAAAGGCCACATTAATGAAGGCGATTGCGAATATTTTGAGTTGACAACCTGCGTCCTGTTGACGCGAGAAGCTCTCTCTCTCTCTCTCTGAAGAGCAGTAGCATTTTGCCGCATGGTCCGACAGGCTGTTAACAATATATAAGTGTCGTCCCTTGCTGTAGTTGCTCGTGGCAAGCCTTGACCGTGCCTTCTTTGAACACTTCCCGTATCTAGAAACGTGTCCACAGACGGGGAATAATAATTTGTGATACTTCAATAGCTCCTGCTGCCACTCGACGTGTCTGACCAACTTCCAGCCTGCCAATAGCGCTCTACGCCGTTGAATACGGCGAATCATGCTGTTGAGAAATCGTTAGAACCGAAGATTACAAGAAATGAAATGTCACGATAAACGCGGAAGAATAAGGGAGCTCTCTGGAAACCTTCGTCTTTATCCCAATCTGTGATTTATGCATTCTGACATCACAGGCGCTAATTTGCATAAAAATATGCAAGAATCGACTGTCTACGTCACAACTCGACTTGCGCTTTCTTCGTTTCGGAAAAATATCACACAACGGATTTGCGCCCAATTTACAGGTTCCCCTAATTATTTTGAGCAGCGTACATCGCCTTTGGCTACATGCGATTCCCTTCTCGCACGGCAGAACCGTGTGTAACTCACTTTGCACAGGCGTGGCTAAGATCCATTGAGCTTTGGAAGCATATATATAAAAATTTGATTGGAAGAGAGACAATCGATACCTACATTTAATATGGACAATATATATCAAGCGAGAACCACACTGATGAACAAATTAATCAGAGTATAAAACATAGCTGGAGAGCATCTGGCAGAAACACTGCAAATTTCAAGAGCTGTATACCATTATGGCTTAAAATAAAAGCGTTTAATCAATGCATCCTTCCATTTCTTACGTACGGAACAGAGACATGGACCTTAACAAAAAAGACATGTAGAGGCTGCAGGCAACTGAAAGAGCATGGGGCGATGTATGCTTGGTGTAACCAGAGGAAAGATAAGAACAAGAACTCGTGGATCAGGAAAATGACAAGAATTGAAGACATCACGATCAAGGTAAAATACCTGAAATGGAGATGGGCTCTATATTGCTAGAAGAACTGACCATCGTTGAACAACTGAAATTCTAGACTGGATAGCAACGGACAGGAAAGACCCATAAGAAGAAGACCACGCCGGAGATTGGTGAATGACATTAGAAAGCATATGGAGTGAAATGGAGAAAACTGGCTGAAGACAGAAATTTGTGGAAGAAATTTGAAAAGACTTTCATCCAGCAGTGGATTGATAATGTTTGACAATGATGACATAAAATCTCATTTCTGCCTTTCATTTGTGTCAAGGAAACGGAAGAAATGTGTCCGGCCTTTGGTTTGAAGCAACAAAAAATGTCTAATTGTGATTTTCGGAAATCAGGATGAAATGTCATCCTGTTGGAGAAATAGCTTTACCGTGGAAAAAACACAAAGGCTGTCTTTAGTTGGAACTGATGAAAAGTTGACTATATTTCATGGAAGTTCCATGCTATTATTTATTTTTGTTTATGCTTAACGAAATTTTTGCACATGAAGAAAGGAATTGTGGGTTGATCAACTTTATGGTATTTGTTTATCATGCATCAATATATTCCTTGGTGAAGAAAGATTTCAGAGCTATAATCTAAAATATTAGGCAAAGATTCGACAGAGGATATTTCATGCCTCTCTTTTGTTTAATTTCCTTTTAATTTTACTCCCATCGCTTCAAATGAAGAAATGACAATTTCTTATGGAATTGTCAAACAGAAGACGGAGAAGTTTGATGCTATAAAGGAAAACATGCTTCTACCAAAAATTAACACTGAACGAGTGTACAGTCATACAAAACTCACCCCGGAAGAAAACTAGCACTTTCAGAATGTCAAGGTGTGTACAAATCATGGATATCTTCATTTTGCGGCATTTGGAATGGTACCGGTTTTTTGGGAGTGTTTAACGACCACCGTGAGCAAATAGATGGGCTACCAGCAGTCCCCGGTCCGTAATTTAGGGCCACTGGTTCCAGGGAGGGGAGAGAGTCAGTACCGTAAGACAAACACAGCATAGTCGAACACGCCTGACCGGGATTCGAACCCTGACCCATCTTGGACGACTCGTGAGAAACTAGGGCTTAGACCACTGCGCCACTGGGGTGGCGATAGATAACGGATCAACCGAATTCATCAGATGATTAGTCAGGCCAGCGTTTAGAGGAATACGTGGCTTACAAAATGTCGCTACGTCATTTATAGAAACGAAAAATATGTTTTGTCTGGCACCTGGTGATCTCCTTTTGTACGCATGGAGATAAGATTGTTACCTCTTCTGCACAATTGCCTCCGCACAACGACAGATCACTCAAGCAGTAGGTATCTGGAGATATCTGGGAGCGATATCTTGGTGTATATTACAGGTTCTTGTAAGTGCGGTGTTGAGCCAATGAGGCATTCTCGACCTTCAAGCGTCTCCATCGCACCATAGGTTTCTGACACCTTATTTCAGAGAGAATATGTCACATATCGCTGACATCATCCAGGAAGGTCTTCCGCTTGTCGACATTTTTTATTGACCAACCTGGTTTCCAGATTTATCTACCATCGAACACCTTTTAAATATGGTACGGTATCATTTTCAGCTTCACTCGCAAACTGGAATGATTACAGCAACTCCGAGATATCGGCAGCAACGGGCGATGCATGTCGCTGTATGTAACTGCATGGCTTCATGCAGGTATGGCGTTCTGTGACTCATGATGATATTTAATGCTTGCATGCTGTGATATGTACATGCGTATGATGTGAGTCATGGGGGACATATATCAATTGCCATCATATTAAACGTCGTCTGTGCGCGAAATACGTTTGTGCACCAGCTCTGTTACTTGGATCTGGTCTTTCATCTGCCAACGTTAAAATGTCACCTAATTCCAGTTACTTCATCTGGGTGGTGCAGTATCACGGTTGCAAAGTATATTCTATTTTTTAAGACAAAAGTAGCCATCACACGAGCTGAGTGTTTCTATAGGAGCGTTCATGCAAGAAATAAAGGTAAAACATAAAGTCAATTGTTAAGCTAAACCGATTATCATAACTCTACTGAAAATGAAAGTCGCAATACCAAGAAGAAGGAATATTAATGCCATGATATTGCTGCAAGAATTCTATTTGGAATGATACGCAGCTGATTAAAATTCTGCAGCGGATGATGTCCTAAGAGGCTTGTTAATGGGTAGAAATGACATCAGCGTGACCTACTGACTTTTGAATCAGGAGATGTTTCGCAGTGAGATATCGTCTCTGAGAAGATGGGAATCCACAGAGTAAGTTAACAGTATAACCAATCAAGTATACAAAGAGAAGAAACATTGTTCAGTTCTGTAATAGAACAACTAACGAGAGCCATCCCTTCAAGTTTGATCACAACATGGGAACTGCAGACTAACGTTTCATTTTTAAATTCTGGGTTCAACGACCACCGTGAGTAGCTCTATGGGCTATAAGCAGTCTTCCGTGCTTAATTTGGGGCCACTGGTTCCAGGGAGGGCAGAGAGCCAGTGCTGTGAGACTAGTGTAGCACCCATTCCTAATCCGGAAATCGGGCCTGGGGTCACTCGGACGAAAGGTCTCTTAGACTTCTGCGCCGCCGAGCCGGCCTCACCGTTTTCGTCATTGCATTGGCATAAAACCAGAGCGCAAGGCTGCGGAGTCATTCCCAGAATGGAGTTCTCCGTTCTAGACTGACGACAACAGCCAACCAACTGAATGGATTTCGTGCATCGGGATACGGATCAGTGGTAAACTCTACTGAGCGAGATGTACAACTATGTCTACAAGACTATACGAGACCAATATATTGGCGCATGTACCACTCAGATAACCAACAGTTCTCAGAAATTATTCAATGATCCGAACCAATAAAGGTACAAATGAAGTTTCTATGCTAACGAATGTCATGGTTTTGTCTCGTGTGGAACAGTGTTTAGAGCTTGACTTTGGAAAAGTTCCAATGAAAGCAACAAATATTGAAGAGTCGTGCGACATTAATCACTGAAGCGATGAAAGATTTCCGTCTTTAGCACGATTTAATGATTGAAAGATGAGAAATATATACAATTAAAAACAATTAAAACCATGAGCACTTTCGAGGCAGCGGCTGCCTCTTCTTCAGATGTAATAACATCTTTAATAACTATTACATCTGAAGATGTTATTACATCTGAAGAAGAGGCAGCCGCTGCCTCGAAAGTGCTCATGGTTTTAATTGTTTTTAATTGTATATATTTCTCATCTTTTAATCATTAAATCGCGCTAAAGACGGAAATCTTTCATCGCTTCAGTCCAATGAAAGGTTTTAGAAGAGTGTATAATAAAGGGACACGTACTGTAAGGTTACGTTGTGTGTGCTCTGGCGTCGTGGATCATAGCTGCAATCTCCTAGTGCATGCACGTTCTCCTGGAACACTCTGAAGGTACCCCGAACATGTGTAATATGTATCGTTTCCTCCTAACTCCAAGTTTAATAATAGTGCATACACTGAAGATTCAGCCACGTGAAGCCTAAGTGATGATATTACTGCCTTTGCCTTAGCGTTTGCTTGAGCTGCATTCCACTGAGTACGTCTGTGAATCGTTTTGACAAAATCTTGCAAAACTACCCAGATCATACTGGCTGTAAGCACAGATCGTTGATGCGTCAATAAATATATGCAGAATCAGCAATGCTTCCCCGGTGACGCAGTGGTCTAAGCGTCGAGTTCTGAACGTGGGCCCAGGTTCGTGTCACGGTGAGGCTTGGATGGTGTGGTTTTATTACGCACTGGTTTTCTCCCTTCCTTGGAAGCAGCGGCCCCAAATTAGTGACGGGAGACTGCTTGTAATCCCTCGAGTTGCTCAGGGTGGTCGTTAATCCTCAGAAAGAAGAAGCAAGAATCACAGCAATGAAGATGAGATCCACAATATGCTTATTGCATCTTAATACTAACATCGACGTCGGCATTGGTCATTGCATATTTTGGTCTTCAGATTTAGTGTTTGTCACTCATATACACGATTTCATGGTATTCGTAGTCTACAGTTTCAGATTTCCTTAGAATATTCTTATTTAATGCCATAGTAAAAACGTCTGTCAATTGCACGAAAAATTCGAAACTTCATGCCTTGTCAAATGTAGTTCAAAATAATTACAGAGCTTATATTTTAAAGAAAATTATTGCATTGAATTCATAATTGAAATGCGAACAGCGAAAACATATTGCAGCTAGCATTGTAAAAAAATATTAACTATTTTCCGGAATGCATATTTTTTAGAGACACTAACATTGTAATATTACACGAAACAAAATCCTGGTAGTGCAGTAAAAAACTCATAGTAAACAGTAGCCTTCGAAAACTGTCGTTACAATGCGTTCCCGATATTTGTAGCCTTACGGAATAAAAACTAACAGAAAATCAAATGAAGGAAACCGCTCGCGGTAGAATCTGTGATTGCTCCTCCTTCCTTTTGTATTCTTGAAGATAGAGAGATATTGATGATAAGTCAAAACAGATCAACTGCACATTTTTAGGTTCCTTTTTAAATTTTTATTGAAAGAAATATTTCGCAGGAGGGGGCATCTGCGAGGTTCGAAGACTAAATGCATTTGCTAGTTTTTATTATTCCTCTTTTCCTGCTTTTTGTTATCCATCATATTTTGTCATTTCCACTGGTATGTGGATATATCGAGTGGTTTGTTCTGAAAGCATTACGTTTTGCCATAGTACTCGTTAAGGTTTCAGCAATAAAATGCATTATATTCTCTTAAATGATAAAAAAATCGATAGATAGATAAACAAACAAGCAAAAATATCTCAATGTTTACCATTTACCATTACTTGATTAAAATCTAACATTTCTCAACCTATACCTGGGCAACTATTACAAACACGTGTCCACAGCTCCCAACACAGTCGGGCAGTATGTTCAGAACGATCCACTATTAAATTTCATACTTCTACACCGATGTCTAGTGTCCAGAGGTGCAAGCTTCTGGCTAATTGTCCGTGTCAGACCCTGGTTTAAGTACTGAAGCGATAAGAGGAGTAGGCCTAAAGCCAATCGCCCGAGTCAGGCTGGAGCTTACGTCCCGGAGTGGTAAGAGGTGATGGCCTGCGGTCAGTCACCCGATCTGGTCTCGAGCTTGTGTCCCGGATCGGTAGGAGCAGCAGACCTGTGGCCAATCAAACGAGCCAGACTCTAGCTTGAGTGCCGGAGTGGTAAGAAGAGCCGACTTGTGTGCAATCACACTAGCGCAGCTCGAGCTTGAGTCCCGGAGTGGTAAAACGAGCAAGTCTGTGGCCGTTCGCCCAAGTCTGGCTAGAGCTTGTGTCCCGGATCATTAAGACGAGTAGGCCTATGGCCAAACGCTCTAACCAGGCTCAAGCTTGAGTCCTGGATGATATTTGGGGATGCGTTTGTGTTCGCTGGATTTCTGCATAGCCTGGAAGGAGAAGGCTAAAAACATTGACTGCAAACTGGATATAGCCTCGTATGCTGTCGGTGGAGAATACATTCCAAATGAAAAAGAATACTTCTCTTTTTATAACTAGGGATTGTCTTAGTGGGATTGTTGAACATTGTTTTACTTGAGTTGCATATATGAACTGCCTGCATGCATAAAATTTCCCTAGTAAAGGTTTCTGAGATGTATGCGTCTACATACTTATGAATGCGAAGGCTGTTCATTTTGAAAATATGACTTAAAGCACTTTTCTGTTTTTGATGCAAAAGGCAGGGCTTAAAAAGAGTACTCTAAGAGAAGGTTAATCTCAGTCATGCGTGTAATTCTAATTACCCGGTTTATGCAAACATTAATACCAAATTAGAGATGCTAACGTTATTTATAACTGTGGGAGACCGACCTTGGATTATCGTTTTCTGCACGCCTAACATTATAAAATACCACCATTTTCCTTTAAAATGTGCGTTACAAGCAATACTGTAGTAAGTAAATTGCACAAAGTGTAGCAATGAGTTTATGATAAAAAAAAAAAAAGATAAAAAAAACCCCCATTTTTTAACAAACGCAGTATCTACTAAAATAACTGAATGTGGAATTTTTGATTTCTTACCAGCATAAGAAAATTTAACTTCAAGCTGTCAAAAATCTCACCTGTTATATTCCTTATTGCTCTCTCTCTCTCTCTCTCTCTCTCACACACACAGTCTCTTTCTCGCGCGCTCTCTCAAAATCGTGTAATATGTGTTTAGAAGAAAATAACAGCATATATTTGGAAAAATTAAGGTTACACTCTTGTGTAGAACATGAAAACTTTGAAAATTAATTAAAGGTATACTAGAAAAAATTCGTAGACTTTATATAATATAAACTTGGACTGCGTTAGACAGAAATAATTTTCTCGGAACGTTATCTAGTTGCACTAATTAATTCAGGAGTTGGCAAAATTAAATGCATTTCGGTTCTGGAGAAACATACGCAATTATAGCCGTGTAATAAAATCTTGTGCTGAGATTGTCGTAGGCGGCACGAAGGTGGTGTTGGTGTTCTTTGGTTCTGGTTCTCTCTCTTAGAGCCAAATCATTGATGAGTAATTCCTGTTCGTGTTTGATGCACATGGAGGTATCAAACAACAAAGAAGTACGATATTTATACCAAATGAAAATTCATACAGCCAAACAGTAGGGGAGGTTGCGAAAACACAAATTTGTCCGTGACGAACATCGAATCCGTGTCTCCTCATTCCGGAGTAAGTGGCTTTCCCAATTTAGCTACGCGGATAGAATGTCTCGCTGCAGATTTGTCGTCTTGACACATGTTTTCACCTCTGTGGTACGTCACATCATCTCCCTCTTAATTTTTTTTTCTTTGAAGCGAAGTAGCAATTTTTCATTAATTCCAAACAATGAGGATCCATTTCCCACAATTGGGCGCCAATGTGAAAACATAAGTTAGTTTGTCCGTGTCCCCTCACTCTCAAGTAAGTCGCTCTCCCAACTAAGCTACGCGGACAGAATGTCTCGCTGCAGATTTATCGTCTTGACACATGTTTTCACCTCTGTAATACGTCACAGAGTCATTAATATCAAAATCACAAATCTTTCTAAGAAGCATGTTTAAGCATACGAAAATCTTGGCAGGAGGACTTTTATTCAGTTCACTTGAGAGTAAAGAAATCTATAGGATGATATTTAAGAAAAAAAAGTACTGGACGAAAGTGTAAGATTTTGTTACATTTAGGGGCTAATGACCACCGTGAGCTACTTGGTGGGCTATAAGCAGTCGCCCTTCCCTAATTCAGGGCCACTGGTTCCAAGTAGTGGAGAGAAAGAGGCAGTACCGTTCGACCCACACAACATCCATATCTCACCGGAATTCGAAACCTCGGACAAATGGTCAGAAGCCTGCGCCACCACGGCGGCATGTGTAGGATTTTAAACTTAAAAAGACAAAAAAGGTGACACCGAATGTTCGGTTATAATGAGCACGTCTTTTGAATACTTTTCGAAGCGAATGAAATATTTCTAAGTTATTCATAGCCAATGGAACCCATTTCAAAAAATACCAAAAAAAAAAAAAAACTCAACCGCATTTCTTCAATCGAAAAAACATGTTACTCCCCCCTAGTGATTGAAAAGTGTTATGAAAATTAATAAATTGTGCTCAAATTTTACTCAGCTGAAGGAACATATCAGAGACAAAGCTATTTTTGTAACAATCATTAATATATATAGAAGAAAACATCATCTAACTTTACGCCCCTAGCGGAGAAAGTTTAAATAATGGAAAAGTAGAAAACATGCGAAATACAGAATGAAAAAATTCTTTAAAGAAAAAAATCTTTTTCGTTAATGTAATTTTCGCTGTTAAGCAAAAGTTACATTAAAGAAAAATAATTTTTCAAATACGTCTCCTTTAAGCAGAGATAACGAGAAAAAGGTTTTGATATTTCTTCCCTTTAGCGGATAAACTGTGCACTATTTTAAAAAGATATTATTCCTCATCCTTACTGTAAAGAATGGCATACATTAAAAAAAGGAACTTTTCGAAAGGATTTTTAGAAGCGGAGATACACATAACATCGAACAGAAATACATACTAACCCCACCGTGATCCAAAAACTGTGAATGTCAAAACCCCACGAGTAAAGACAAATTGTTCCACAAAGTAAATAACATACGGCGTTTAAAGGATTTTTTAATCGGACTTTTAAAAGCACATATATTAACAAAAACCGGTAAGGCATTTGCTCTCCTAGCGAGAAAATTGTGACCAATTCTTGGCAGTAAATGTACACAAAATGTTTTGGCAGTTGGTAGTATCTGACCGAAAAAGGATTTTTTTCAATCGGAGTTTTAGACCCGCAGATGTTGCTGCTAATATGCTGCAAACGGAAACGTGAATTTATGCACTCTTGATTGGCACAATTGTGCGTTAAGAAAAAATTGAAATTATATTCAGAACATTTCTCATCCGAAACGCTCTCCAGCAAAGAAAAAACCTTCAAATCGGTTTGTTAGAAGCAGGGATATCGACAAAATAAGATATTTGTCGATATCCCTACTTCTAACAGACCGATTTACGCCTCCTGGAGAAAACATAATGCACTATTTTCAGCACCAGGTATTCTCTAAAATGTTGTCGTGGTGAGTGGTATCTTGACCGCGAAAGAATTTTTTAAATCGAGCTTTCAGAAGCGCAGCTATTGCCGCAAATGTACCAGGAACAAAAACATAACCTTACGCTCCCTAGTGGCCAAACCATTTGTTTACGAAAATTCGAAATTATATGCAGAACATTTCTCACTAGGAGTTCTATCCGATGCAAAATAATTTTTAAATTGCACGTTTAGAAGCAGAGATATCGGAGAAACAGCATTTTAACTTTACGCCTTCTAGTGGAAAAACTATGCATTACTTGAGAAAGGAACTGTACCCAAAGCAGTCTTCGTTATAAAGGGTATTGGATAAAATAACTTTTTTAATCTGACGTTCAGAAGCAATTATATTGGATAAAATGTACTTTAAAGTCGACAGCATCTGCATTTAGGCCATCTGGTGGCGAAGTTATGTGTCGTAAAAAACCGGAAAGCAAAGATCATCGTTATCACATTTCAAGCTTCCCAATACAAAAAGAATTTTTCAAATGGAACTAATAGTTGCAGTGATATGGTGTCCACAAACGGGCGGACGGACAAAGTGATAACTTAAGCACAATCTATTTTTAGTAAAGACGTACTAAAAAATACGAAACTTAGTGATATCGATTGCGGGCATACTTTCAGAGGCTCTTTAAGCGAAACGTATGTGTATTGTACTATCGTTCATGCTAACGCTGCGTTTTTGTGCAAGAGCTGCCCCACAACGTACGTTCGAATGTGTAGGGTACTGCGACGCACTATCGCATAAAGTCCTCGTCTGAATCCCCTTTAAAAACTTTCAACAATGTAATCAATAAAAGATCGCCAACGTTCATCATGATCGGTTTTAAGATTCCTAATCTGCTTAAATCCACGGTTTCAAGATTCCTAATCTGCTTAAATCCATGGGTTTCAAGACTCCAAATCTGCTTAAATCCATGAGAGATCACAGCTCTTGGGGATACTTTTGGTTTCCCCAAAGACACGACAAGCAGAATCATTGTTAAAGCCGGGAGGCTGTCGGTTATCACTTTAAGAACTGAGCCCCGGAAACGCCGCTTTGTGGGGTCAATGGATTACATTCCAGGCATTACCAATGTACTGAATAACGTATGCCATAAACATGACTTAGATTTTGGCATCAGGACCTATAATCTGTTTCATTTGGTTCGAAAGGATAGAGACTCAGTCACACGGTCACGCCGTTATGGGGTGTACAGAATTCCCTTGGAACCTTTGGACGTGGACACCTCTCCAAAGATTTATATTGGCTCCACTATTTGGAATGTTAAAGTGCGCCTATTTGAACATCAATGCAATGTTAAGATGCACTCGTCTGCCACGGCTTTGGCTCGTCTTGTTGCTACAAGATCACACTGACCCATATGAGAAGACACCGCGGTCGTATTCACCCCCTTGAATAAGTCTCCCCTCCGTTTCACCGAAAGTCTATTCATTTACAAAGTAGCTAATTATTGCTGTAATGATGACTTGCCCACCAGCATCCCTCAGGCCTGAAAATTATTATTCATTGATAACACTAGATCTCTACCAGCTGACTCAACTGCTGAGGACATTGAGCAAAAATTTTGTACCGCTGATAGCGATTTTATATGTAATCATTTAAATTATTTTTCTCATGTTGTAAAGAATGTTTTGGCAACACTCCGTATATATAATTGCCACACAACCTCCAATGCGGTCATTGTCATTCGAGGATGAACTCCTAGGGAGTTCGAAAGATCTCATGTGTTTCTTTTAGCTTGTGTATATAGTTTTAACGTTTTTTAATTAAACGTATCGTCACTATGCGTTACTTGGTTCTATGGACCCGTTCTTTAATCTTGCATCAAACAGCAATAATATGACTTACGATTTCAACTTGAAGCTCGTCGGGAAAATTTTGTGTCGTTAAGTCAGAAAATATGCAACGAGGAGAAACCAAATTCACACGGAAACACAGAAACTCAAAAGGAAGGTTAAATTAGAGGTGTAGGTCCAAACCTATGGAAACTCAAAAACGAAAAGAAGTTGCCCGCACATAAAATATTAACTAAAATATTAAGCATTGATATACATAAAATATCAATGCTTAATATTTTAGTTACCCTGTTTTCACGGGTCTTAAGCTTTTAGTTTTGGCAGATAATATTTACTCTTCTGTACTTTCAGCTTCTTCTAAAACCATCCCGAGATCGTGTCAGTCTCATTGTTCTAATTGAACTGGAAGTTCTCTTCTGAATACCAATAATTTTTTGTCATCTCGTTTCGTAAACAAAGATATCTCCGTCCTAAATGACTTCAACGCTAATTACTGGAATGTGTTAACAATTCCGTCGTATAGTTGCGCTAAATTATTCAACGGAATCCATAAATATTTATGATAAATTACTTCTTTTCTGCTTCAGAACAAAAGGCGCAGTCACCCAGTTTACAGCAATAATTGTCATTAAAGGAATTACCGCAGTAAAGTTATCGCATTTAGTTTTGGAACGATGCTTTTTAGTTCATCTCAGCTTCTTAGTATTATTTAATGTTTAAGTAGAAAACAAATAAGGGTTACTCCTGTCTCAAATGAAGAATTTTCAGTATTTGTTGTGGATACTGCCCTAACATCTGTGTTTAATGCTTTAATATATTGCTTCGCCGCTGGAGAATTTTGTAACAATAAATCGTTGTATTGAAATTATAAGAGAATCGAAGAAGAACAAGGCAGTCTGGGAAATTATTTTGTAATCCTTCTTATCACAAGGCAATTTCACTAAAAGTTTGATTTATTTCATCTAAAGAGAAAAATTATGAGCAATTACTTTAACTTTATCATAGTTAAAAGTTACTATGCACGTTATTTCAGTTGAGCACACACTAACTGTCCAGAACAAATGTCCGTTGGAGCAAGTATACGTGTGTAAAAATAACAGTATTATTTGGCAGTTGTAACGTACATTATAATTTAATCTTCTTTTTATTTACTGTCTTCTTACGTAAATTTGGGTTCATTTTCGTTAAAGGTTTTTTCAAATCGGTACGCCACATTTTTCAGTCTCGACGAATTTGTGTTTGGCAACCCTGACAACAGATCAAAGTGTAAAGACATATGCTATTTTAAAAGATATGATTGATATGCTATTTTATTTTGATTGGAGGTTTAACCCTTTAAGCGGCCGATGTACCTGAACCAAATGGCGCCCAAAATCTTGTGCGCGGTCCAAACAGAAATGTTCACACAATGGCCGGTTTTTACGAAAGCTACAGCAAAACAGTTCGTCTGACCGTCTCACCTGAGCAGCACCAACCATAAACACGTTTCGTGTGAGAAGCACTCGATTCTAGTCTTTCATCCTCTGCTGCATGATCCAAGGCATGATGGGGAAAAGCTGAAACGGACCTCACACTACTGGGTAGAAACAAGTGACTGAGACATTCTTTCTCCTTTCTTAGGTTCATGGCAATTGTTATATCACTTTCAGCAGGTAATCAATCAGAAATTATTAGTGACAATCATCCGCTTAGATGACCACTTAGAATAACAAAGCTAAGAGGGAAAACAACGCTTTCTGAAGCGCATGCTCACTTCTTCCAGCTGCGTTCCGTCCACTTCTTAGACAACAAATGTATTCGTTTGAGCTGATTTCAGACCATTTTGCTAACGCTGAGTAAATTCTTTCCCACCGGTTAAAGGGTTGACGACCACCGTGAGCAACTCGATGGGCTATGGCCCTAAATTGGGGAACCGAATTGGGGAACCAGTGGCCCTAATCCTTCGTCCCCAATTTAGGGCAACTGGTTCCCAGGAAGGGACAGATCTATGCCTCACCGGGGTTCCAACCCGGACCATCTCTGCGTTGTCATATGCTAAAGGTGATGACAAGTGTTGCTGTTTCTAAATGTATTTGGGGATTTGATTTGTGGGAATTCATAAATCCACGCTGATTTGAGTTGTCACTCTTTGACTCCACGTTTACGCTTTCTTGTTTTAGAGTATGACTTGTTTGTCAGACGTTGGAGACATTTACGATTATGCGGTTTTGAGTACGATATTGTGAAGTGTGGAAATCGTTAATTACGATGTAGGCCTACTGTATTTTCCTTTGAGAGAAGATTGTGTTTAAGGTGATAAATTCTTCTACCAAACTATTTGATTAAGCAGAATCTTCGCCATGCTACATACTTGACGAACATGAAAAGAAACGAGTGGATTCTAAGTACGATTTATTTGACTTTCATATCGCAGGTATTATTCGTAGTGCTTAATTAAGTTAATTTATGTTTAACCTAGTATACTGTTGCAAAGAAATGAAGCTATTCATTTAAAATAATTTAGTAAGATTTACGGTGAAGCAAGTTTACTTGGACAAGTTAGCCACAGTCGGTGATCGTTGTAGTGCTTTACAGTGAAGTTTCATGTTAGGGTAATAGTTGGAAACAAGCACATTCCGTAAAACAAATATTATCCCACACAATAAAATAATATAACTACCAGTGGCGTATATTCGAGGCTAGCTAAGCTAGCTGCGAAGCGAAGCCCAGAGAATGCACAAATAAAACTGAATTAAATATACACAAAGAAAATTCAATTATCAACGGTATTAAAATATACAGATGCTTTCGCTGCGAAAAAAAAAAAACGCGTGCGGATTCGCTTCTTTGACTCAGTCTGGCGAGCGAAAACCAACGGTATAACGCAAGCACCTCTTTCAGAGTCTCCGCAGTTCTGATGCGAAAACCTTCCGTATCATCGCCTGCTAGGGTTTCCATGACAACATGAATCAGCTGGTAGAGGGGAATGGGCCATTGCTTTGGGAAACAGTTCGCTCAGAATAGAGAAGACTTAGACTATCTCAGGCACTCGCATACTCTTGCTCATAAGAGTGTTTCGTGAGAGTTGTTTCGCGAGAGTTGTTTCAGTTTTTATGAAGTGTCAATGAATTAAAATCAGATATATTATATCTTAAATTCGTGGCTTTGTTGGATTCGAACTGTTTTGATAAATTTTGGGAAAACTTCCCTCAACTTCTACTGTCAGAACTTAAAGAACTCTATGCTTCAAATTTTGATACAGCTCGACTAAAAAATGAACTGAAGATGTTTTATTCCCTTGATGAATACAAAAACAATCAGTAAGAGACATTACGTGTTACATAAAGTTGAATAAATTGGACACATTGCTTAATTAGGTGTGCAAATTAGCAGACCTCATATTAAGCTTTCCATCAGCAACTGCAACTGCCGAAAGAAGTTTTTCCGCATTAAAAAGAATCAAGATATATCTTATAGCCACATAAGGACATGCACATTCGAAAACTTGGCTGTTTTTTCAATATAGAAAAACATTCTTTTTAAATATGAAAAAGTACTCGGAAGAAACATTTTATTAAAGCGTAGCACTCAAGTTCACACAAAAGAAGAAGAAGAATGGAGTTCACGTACAAATAAAGTATTCAGAAGAAGAATGGAATTCATGTACAAATAAAGTATTCAGAAGAAGAATGCAGTTGATGTACAAATAAGTGTTCAAATCCTATTCCTCATAGTTAGTTGGTATCATGTTAGCAATAGCATTTACCTAAAATTTAGAAAAAAAGTTACTTCTGATACTTAACAATTCAAAATTAAGTTCGCCATTAAAAAACATTGTGGTGGGGTGGGGGTGGGGTGGGGTGGGGGTGGGGAGATTGCCCAGTTCTCAGACCCAAGATACGCCACTGCTAACTGCAGTGCATGTTTTTAGAGAAATAGGCGCCGGAGCTCTTTAACATCAATCTTTTTTAAAGGGGGGGAGCATAATAAAAAATAACTGAACGTTGTCCTTTGAGCCTTGTTGCTGTTGTGTGATTAGAGTCAATATTATAACGGACAAATCTGGCCAGATAGCGATTATGGACGCAGAAGACTACAAGACGAAGATTGAAGATTTTATCACTGACTCTGGTTCTATAGCCTTTCAAGGGAACCCTATAACATCTTGGATTGCGCAGGTACAAAGAGTAGCCCGGTTACCAGCTATTCCAGACGAGCTTAGGAAAGCCGCCAGATTACCACCAGGACCTCAGTTCCCAAAGCTCTTCGGAAGACTTAAGCACCATAAGCCCGGAAATCCACTGAGACCCATCGCATCCAGGAAATCTGCAACAACGTACCATTTAGAGAAAGCACTATCCAAATTCCTGCGTAGTTTTCTTCCTGAATTGGACTTAGTAATAAATTCCAATCTGGATTTTATTACGAAAGCCAAGGAACTCACTGTCCTGCCAAGCGACATTATCGGCAGCTTCGACGTAGTTTCCCTTTACCCCTCAATTCCCGTTCCAGAAGCCATCAGAACATTAAAGAAGGCCATATCTAATTCAACATTTTATACGCAGGAGTCATGCCTCAGCATCTTCAAATTAATAGACTTGGTCACTAATACTAGCTTCTACAGTTTCCAAGGACAAGTATATAAACAGAATAATGACGCTCCGGTGGGATCCTCACTTTCACCCGTCCTTGCAGAAGCAATACTTCGCCCAATTGAGCGGAATATATTCTCCAACATTACCCCACGGCTTACCATTTGGCTGCGTTATGCAGACGACGTATTTTGTATGGCCCCACGGAAAAGAGACTCTTCCAATTTTCCTTGATAAAATCAATGATATACATCCTACGATCAATTTCACGATGGAGCTTGAAAGCCACAACGCTTTACCTTATCTGGATGTTTTATTGAGGAAATCGTCTGACAACCGCCTCGGTACACAAGTCTACTATAAATCCACGTCCGTCCCCAACCTGATGCTCCGCAGCTCTTTCTGTCCCGCAGAATACAAAGCAGCTATTTTCCGTTCTCGAATTCAAAGAGCCTTCGCCGTTTCTTCTGATACCCATTCTATACAACACGAAATTGAAAGCGTCAAGTTAGCCACTAATGCTGGATATTCATTGAATCAGATACGTAGCTTTATCCAAAAAACCAGAGCCAAACATTCCACTCTTCCTGTGCCGCAGCTACATTATTTAGGCTCAATTCCCTTCATACCAAGTGTGTCTTACAAACTCAAAAACGCCCTCAAGAAGATGAACTACGGCGTCGGCATAAGGTCCCCTGCATCTTTACATACTATACTAAAGAGAAATAGTGAAAAACCGCCTCTCTCCTGCAAAGCAGGCGTTTATGCGATCCCCTACAGTATCCGAACGACTCTAAACGTTACTACATTAGAATGACCAAGCGTTCGTTTGGAAACAGAGTCAACGAACATAAAAGGGACACAAAATACGTTAAAGTAACCACTGCACTATCAAGAGAATTCAAATTCAAGTCAGCTACTCCTATGTGGGATGATATAAAGAAATTAGCTAGCTACTCTACCCCTAAATGTACTGCCATTCGGGAAACCTTGGAGATCATTATCAACAGCGATACTTGCAATGATTGTGTCTCGCTCGAGTTGCCACGAATTTGGAACCAATTCTTCAAGTAACGCCTTTTCTCTATCAGGATCCCGCGTGCAACCAACGTGATGCCTCGTATCTTTAATGAAGGTAATGTCGCATCTATTTATTGTCAAGTTCCCGCGTTCAAATTGTTAAGCGTTCTATTTTTCAGTTTTCAGTTTCTGTCTAACTTCCTTGAAAAAGCCATCTGGTTGATGTGCGAAAGCTTGGAAACGCTTATGTGTTTATTTCCTACGCCAATAAATCGGATCACTAGTACAGTGTTACTATTCATAACATATGTTCGGATAGAAAAGGAAAGTGGCATAACAATCAAAATATATTCATTGTTATAAAACTTCGCGCACCAAGAAAAAAACCGTGCGATTAATGCGAAACTCGGCCAATAGCTAAGGGATGGGCAGACATGCAAATGATAAAGTTTCGAGCGATTCCGCATGCCCGAGCGTCCACGATCGATACTGAAATCACATTCCTTGGTGCTTATAATGCGCCTTGCATGAGACTCCACATTAGTGCCGAAGTGCACGGTACGGGTCAGGTGAGATCCCTGAGCGATAGACACACCGAGGAGTGGCCGTAGATATGCGTGCGGGAAACTTACGGAGTTCGAACGAGGCCTTATTATCGGGATGAGAGAGGCTGGGTGGCCGGCGTGCCGAATCGGCCAACATTTGGGCCAATCGGACAGTACGGTGCGATCGTGTTGGTAGCAATGGACACGGAAAGACACCCAGACACAGCGGACTGGCTCTGGACGACCCAAACACACCACCAGCAAAGATAGCCGTTGGATCGTGAGAGCGGTACGCACAGATGCAACGACGTTCTTGTACAATATCCAGAGACATCTAGCTGCTGTACAAGAGACTCCTGTGTCCGCCAGAACCATTTCTAGACTCCTGGCAGGGGCGAATCTGCACTCTCGACGGCCCTTACGTTTTCTGCCATTAACACTTGACTATTAGTAGAGTCGATTGCAGTAGTGTCAGCAGCAAGCAACGTAGAATGTTACGGACTGGTGATGTATAGTGTTCAGGGACGAATCCCGCTTCTTTATAGGAACGGACGACCACCGTGTCAGAGTGTGGAGGACCGCAGGTGAGCGCTACAATCCATACCTCACTGTACAGCGACACATTTCCGGAACTGCAGGCGTGATGGTCTGGGGAGTCATCGTGTATGACAGCCGGACTTCCCTCGCAGTGATCCTAGGGACGTTGACAGCCCAGCGCTACGTACAGGAGATCCTGCGGCCCATGTGCTGCCTTTTCTGGTGGAGCTGCTCGGAGCCATTTTCCAACAAGATAACGCCCGTCTGTACAATGCTCTGGTTTTCTTCGTCATGCTTCGATGCTTCCGTGGCCTTCCAGATCGCCTGATCGTTCGCCCATGGAGCACGTGTAGGACCAGATGAGACGCTATCTTTCTCCATGTTCCAGTGTTCGAGATTTAGAGCATCAGTTACAAGAAGTGTGGGCCAATATGTCCCAGGATAACATACGGCGTCTCTTTGACCCCATGCCGGACCGTATCACCTCATGTATCCGAGCACGTGGAGGGTCCAACGCGGTACTATCGCTTAACGGAATGTGTTCCGCATGTCCGCGGGTATTTGTCTTCTTGCTGTGATATTGTAATCACTTCTGTCCTTGGTATGTACCATCTCAATACTAAAATCTCATTTCAATCCGACGCATCCTTCTTGGGGCGCGGATTTTTATAACAATGAGTGTATTTATTCTCCCAACTGATACCATGTGAAGCTAAACGAAAAGTCTGTCGTGCAGCATGGAGGCTGTTAAAAGTAATTAGATTACATATCCCATAAAAACAAAAAATAGCGCAGATGAACATAATGTAAACAAAATTTATAAGCTATGTAGGGCTCTGCTCAGAATATATGATGTACACTGTAAACCATTTTCTGAAATTCGCAAGCCGCACTTTCCGTGATTCCTTTCGTGAATTAACGAAGCATATTTCTAATACAACCTTTTCCTTGAAATGACGGAAAGAGACCTGAATTTCACGGATCTTTCATACGCCACGTAAATTCTGAATTTTCCGGACCATTTTCGCAATTCCTTTCTTATATTGATAAATTTTTATTTTTAGGATGTGTTAACGGAAAATTCTTAATTTTCAGAAACCGTTCCACAATTCTTTTTGTATATTAACAGAAAAACTCCGTTCCCACTTTTTCCGTATCCGTATGTCGAAAACGTTCTGGTAATAGTAGAGATTCGCAGTAATACATGAGGTTTGATTAACTGTTAGATTTCAATCATCTGTCTAAGGAATTGATTTTCAAGTTAGGTCTGTTGAGAGATCGGATATTGTGGATAGTATATCGCATGCATTTTGGTTATTATGGCTCAGGATATTTCTTTTCTCCGACTATTTATGTGCCAGCTATTATATATTGTGTTGCGGTAAGAAACCAAGTATTTAAATTATTGTGCAAGTGATTGTACGATGTTTATGTATCAGCCTGTGGAGTGATTAAGAGAGAAACTATTTTAGCTATCAAGAGTAAATTTTGTATTCAGATGTTTTGTGAAATAATACCATAAAACGGTACATTTCATCATTTCATAAACATAATTGAAAGTTATTGTCAGTTACAAAAATATCTCAAGTTCCAAAGCATTCTGTTGCTTTGAAACATCATGTTGAAAAAATTATCAAAAGCATTCTGTTGCTTTAAAGATTTAATTTGTGAATCTTCTATAGAAAAAAAATATATTACAAATGCATGCAAAAAAAAAAATAAGCCTCGACAGACCAAATAAAATTACTTAACGAATAAATCTGCCTACAGAAAGAATAAATTTATTATAAAGGTATGCAAAAAATAAAAGCCCCAACAGAAAGAATAAATTTATTATAAAGGTATGCAAAAAATAAAAGCCCCAACAGAAAATATAAAATTACTAAATCACTCACATTAATGAATAAGAAAAAAAAAGAAAAAAATGTTTCATCTTCGCGAGATTAGTATTACCTTAAACGTGAGGGCAGTTCCTACGACTTCTGGCTCAATGGTAAAGACGCGCGACTTCTGTAGACCTAACCCAAACGACTTAAACTCGACCTGCTCGAAAGGATTCTCTGACATAATGGCTGGATCATTCACTGTCTTCGATTTTGCGAAATTTCTGTATAAATAGGGAAAAACTTGAAATGGATTTTTCTGATATAAACGGAAACGGAATCACTGACGGAAAATCTGTGAAAATACGGAAGATAAAAAACTTTTAAAACGCACATTTCGTTAAAAGACGGACACTTAAATTTGCTGCTCGTTATTTAAAAAAAATTATCCGTGAATTCACACCACATGTTTCTTACAATGAGTGATAGTGACCAGATCTTACAACTTACGTAGACCTATTCCGCAACTGTAGACGTAAGACTGTATCGATATATTGGATGTGTGCCTAAGTTCTACCCATTTTTGTAGGTTACAAAGAAAGTAGGAGAACACAAGAAATAACGTACCTAGGATTTCACATAATTGCCATCATTCTGTATGACCACTTGCCATCTGTCTATGAGTAGGTGAATCCCACGCCGGAAAAACTCCTGTGTTTTAGAGTAAAAAGTGTGATGTAATGCCGTTTTCACATCGACCACATCATCGAAGGTTTGGAGAGCGAAGGCGTTCTGAAACGATAGAAAAAGGTGGTAGTCCGTATGTGCCAGGTCAGGGGAATACGCCGAGTGAGGAACACTTCCTAACCAAAGTCCAGTAATTTTTGCAGAGTGATTAAAGCAGCATGAGGTCTGGCGTTATCATGATGAAGGATCATGCCTTTGCGATTGACGAGTGCTTACCGGTTTGATGTAAGTTGTTCTCGCAATCTGTAATGTGTGCAGTCTGGAGGTAGAGGTCAGCATTTATCGTTCGGTTAGGTGGCAACACCTCTCAGTGGATTATTCCCAGGACATCACGCCAAACACTCAACAAAACATTTTTGGGATGCAGTCCTCCTTTTGAGGTCGATGCAGCAGGCTTCGCACTTTGGCACACACTCCTTCGACGCTTTACATTATGGTGCAATACCCATTTCTCATCACCCGTTACAATTCGTCTCCAAAATGGTTCATTTCTGTGACGAGAAAGCAAAGAAACACAGGTACGGATTCTCTCCTTTCGTAGCTTTGTAGAAAGCTGGTGCGGAACCCAGTTATTGAAATTGGTGATGATCCCAAGGGCATGCATCCGTTTTTTTACTGTTGTTCTGTGTACCGACAACGTTTCTGCTAATTCCTGAACTGCTGGATGTGGGTGATTTGTTATGGCTTGGTCCATATCCTCTTCAGAAGCCACGGATGGACGTCCAGGACGTGGTTGATCTTTGCAGCTTCTGTCTCCGTCCCGGCATTTTCGAAACCAACGGCTATGTGTGCTATCATCAACTGAATCCCCTCCGCACACTTGACAGATGTTGCGGCAAACAGCGACTGTAGAAATCGTACAGTAAACAATGTCTAATGTGCTCTTTATCGCATGTCATGTTACACCGTCCGTGATTTCCGTTAAGAATGACTTAATCGGACAAACCTAGTGCCTCTATATGCTCTACTGCTCCATGCTTTCTTGGCCGAATATTCGGCATCGCAGCGTCATCTGTGACGTAACTACCCCGATCGCAATTTGCATATATTACGAAAATCGGTAGAACTTTTGCACACTCACAATATTTAACAATGACATTCCTGAAAAAGCTGATATAATTGTTTCCTCTACCATTTTGGAGAAGAGAAATTTTCCACTGCGTGTGATCACTTCCTTTCTATCGAATATCGTGGTGTTTCCACAGTAGAATGTAGTTCCATAGGTTTGTAAATTTTATGGCAGTCTTGTTTTTCTCATCGTAAAGTATACATCTTTGCGGGGCTTGCCGCCCCGGTGGCGCAGTGGTCTAAGGCGTTGGCCTCTGATCATTCGTCCGTAAGGGGTCCGGGTTCGAATCCCGGTCAGGCATGGATGTTGTGTTTGTCTTACGGCACTGGCTCTCTCCCTTCCCTGGAACCAGTGACCCTAAATTAGGGACGGGCGACTGCTTATAGCCCATTGAGTTGCTCACGGTGGTCGTTAAACCTCCAATCAAAAAAAAAAAAAAAAAAAAACATCTTTGCGGGTTCTGAGAGGATACATAATTTGAAAACCGATTTTTCACTTATCACCTCAGTCCTCATAGCATTCGAATCGGAAAATTACAGATGCGCAATTGTATTACAGATTGTACTTTGCGCAAAATTTAATTTAATATCACAGTGTTCTAACAGCTATCAATGCCATTACCGGTCATCGTATTGGAAACTGGCGGTTTGCGCTTAGGTCCCAAGTACCTTCTAGAGCATTATAGGCACACCTTGATAATAAACATATACTGGCTATTACAGATGGCTGGCACTATTACAGTACCCTATGAATAGCCATGAACACTGTCATATTCCACTCGATGGTCAGGGGCATGGGCGTCCTGCTAATCATCCAGGTTGGGCACCGGGTTCGAGTCCTTATAAGGGACGAGCGAAGTACTCCTCTAGGGGCTCTGACTCTTTCCCCTCCCAGGAGATAATGGCCCCAAAGTTGGTGCGGGCGGGAGATCACTTATAGAGTTAGATGCTCACCATTTTCTCTAAACCTCAGAACAAACAAACGTGATCACTTACTCATTGCCGAAAATAATATTAAAAATGAAAGATGGAAGTCTATGGAATTCATGTTCGGCACACTATACTGTAGATGTTTAAGAAAGGGGTAAATGATAATTAGGCTTAGGAAAAATCTCCAACGTCTAAGGAAACGCATGTTTGTCGTTTAAAATATTGCCGCAACTGGTTTATAAAAATCCGATCCAAGGATTGCAACCTTTCGGCTAAGGAGCGTTCAAGTAGGTCACAACGTCTCGATGAAGGCATGCCGGATAACAAGGTGAGAAGGATTCTCAGATTATTGTTGGCAAAAAGAACAGTCTCCCAGTTCGTGGACTTATTTAAACGTCCACGATCATCTTATGGCAAGTTTTATCATCTTATGGCAAGTTTGAGTCTCACGTAAACTGTCGTCAATGAGCCTCAAGGGCATCAGCGTTAAGGTAACGAGCAATTTCAGAATCGAGGTTTTACCAGAACCAATGCATTGGTTCTTTATATCAGAGTTAGTGCACCAACTCAGAGAGGGCTAAATGCCTATTCCAACTAAAAGGAGGTCTGCACTGTCGGAAGGTAATGGAGAGTGTTAGTTAGAATATATCAAAGGAATTTTTCACTTGGACTTGTAACCTCCAAACGAATCCATTACTGCAGAGATCTACTGCTATCATATTGACAATCTGATGGGCACTGTAGCTGACGGCAGATGCTTAGTTATAGAATGAAATTCATGCTTCACCGCAAAGCTTGAATCGCGATACAGCAAAAAGACCGTCTGAAATTTTCAGGACTTTAGAACAAATTTGACAGCATCCTTTGAAAGTAAAATTTTCAGATTGCGGAAGTCGTTCGTTTATTGACTTCTGAACCTGTAAATTTTTACTCCGGCGTAATTAAAAGCTTGTTGGTAATATGGGAAAAATGCCATCAATGTTGGTGGTGCATACATACACTGTTGATTTAACATGATGTTTTCCTTTATGTTTTATGTTCTGTTTGTAGTACTACAGCGGCAATTATCTATGGCATGTCCTACCCTGTGGAGTTCCTTTATCAAACTCTTCCAATATAGCTTGCCTAGAGTTTATGGCTTGAATTCGTCTTCAAGTACGATATTAAGGTCAATCGCCAAAAGAGCTTTCGGTTTCGAATAAATTTATGTACATACACTACTGTTTGTGAAAATTGCAACACCACGAAGGACTGTTGGTATTAGTCTAAAACTTACAGGATATGTACAACAGGTAGGGACGTGCAAATGATGAAAATGTCAGTGAAAAATCGCATGCGGTTTCGGAGCAGCGCCCAGTACTGTCTACTCTTGGGTATAAAGAGAGGGCTCAAACGAGATGTTGGAATCAGTGAAGAGCCGACATTGAGTTGAAAGAGTGTATCTTGTGTTTCACTGTGGCCGTCACCGAAGAAGGTCGCATTATTAACACCTGATGGAATTTGAGCGAGGAAGGATTGTTGGAATGAGAGAAGCTGGATTTTGCCGCCCCGGTGGCGCAGTGGTCTAAGGCGCTGGCCTCTGATCATTCGTCCGTGAGGGGTCCGGGTTAGAATCCCGGTGAGGCATGGATGTTGTGTTTGTCTTATGGCACTGGCTCTCTCCCTTCCCTGGAACCAGTGACCCTAAATTAGGGACGGGCGACTGCTTATAGCCCATTGAGTTGCTCACGGTGGTCGTTAAACCTCCAACCAAAAAAAAAAAAAAAAAAAAAGCTGGATTTTCTTACCGCGAAATTGCTACTCGTACGGGGCGAAACGCCAGTGCAGTGATGCGAGTCGGACTTCAGTGGACAGATGAGGCTCGGAGGCACAGAAATCCGGGAAATGGACAGCAAAATTGCATTACTTCACGGGATAAGAGACACCTCTACCGCATGCCAGTCACCGATCGTACAGCGGTATCCTCGGTGTTAGCGCAGTCGCGGAGCACCGTCACACATCAGGCTTTGTCCAACAGCGCAGTTCGACTTGGTCTGTTTAACAGAGGACTCAACTACAGATGCCTCAGGCTGCAATGGGGTCCCGAACACAGACATTGGAGCGTTAATTGGCAACGTGTCGTGTCTTCTGACGAGTCACGATTCACCTTTATGCCCTATGATGGTCGCATACGTGCTCGAAGACATCGTGGGGAATAGGTTGCACCATCATACCGGCCCAACGCGAAGCGTCATGGTAGGAGACGCCACTGGGTTCAATTCACGATCTCACCTCATACGAATTAAGGGAGCCCCCAACAGCTAGCGATACATTAGGGATGCTTTAGAGGCAGAGGTGATACCCCTCCTTCACTGTTATCCTGGTGCTATATTCCAGCAGCACAATGCTCAGCCACATATGGCCCGGAATGTCCTAGACCTTTTCCATGCACGGCGGATGCCGCTTTTTCTCTGGCCTGCACGTATTCCCGTATATTCACCCTATCGATCATGTCTGGGATATAGTAGCTAAGTGCCTGGCTCGTCAAATGCCTCTACCAATCACCAGAAATGAACTCTGGTCTTGCATTGAAGCAGAATGGCAGGCTATTCACCAGGGCTATATCAAAAACCTCTTACATTCAGTGCCACGCCGTGTAGAAGCTGGTACTGTTGCTCGAAGTGGCTTCACGTGATACTAAGTTTTGAAGCAAAAAAATATAGTGATATAAATTTCATTTGAACAGCGCGATCCTTCCTTGGCATTGTAGTTTTCACGAATAGTAGTGTATGTTATCACGCATGATTCTAAAGCTGATCGAAGTGTTCAGCAATAATTGAATTAGAAAAAAGTGTGTCTTAAAATATAACTCCAATTCCGGGAGTGTCTGCAAGTTTACAGGGAGACAGCAGTAAGTTATTTGTCACGGAAAATATTGCTTAAGTTGCGTGACAGCATTACGATGTGTTCCACTTTTCCTTGAGGTAAAGCATTTTAAAGTCTTAGGGAACGAATTATCATTCTGTGAAATTTCGCCGAATCAGTGCTATGTTTCAATTACTTTTGGCTCTGTGAGCTACTAAAACTAGATATTACCCTAACCCTAACAAAACGCTACAGGAAGACACTGTATATGTTAATGTAATAAATACTGGAGGTTGGAGTAATAAACAGCCATGCTCAAAAGCTCATGTATTGAAGAAATCGAGTCTAATTAGAATTCTGATGACAACGAAGACTTTTGGCTTGTGTTTAAGAGACCAGAAATTCTTTTTAGTTCTTTGAACTGAAAAAATCACATAATAATGCTCCGAGTTATGTTAATACTCATGAAACAGTGCTCCTGCATTTCATCTAATATCACTACCCTACACATCAACCTCCAATGAATTTTAAAGACTTTAGTGCATTGCGCGTGCGTTTTCATGTGTTCGAGCTCTAATATTACGAATATTTACGTAACTAACCTTACGGAGCACAATATATGAACCCCTTCGAGCAAAAGACGAAACTGATAGCAGGTTCTTTCAGCAGTATTTCATTACGTCAACTGAAGCACTTTTCGTAATGGATGCTTCAGCGTTTATCAGCAGACTTGCTTTGTAAGCATTTTTAAAGTTAAACTAGTTTTCTGTGTACTATTTACAAATATGTCTCCTCCAAAGGTTTGCCCCAGGATTTAAAAATCGCATCAGTTGCCCTATTGGGCAAAAACTAAGAGGCGCGGCTCCTGAATAATAGCCTGAGCCAGTCCCGCGTTCTGAATAATTTATGGGCGCCGTTCGTGCTGTACCATGGCGTTAGCAGGGCCTGCTTTCTGGTAACAGTGACCCTAAATTTGGGACTGGTGACTCTTTATAGTCTTAGATATAAAGAGTCACCAGTCCCAAATCTAGGTGTCCACAGACGGACGGAGGAGCCTACTGGTAGTATAACTACTACCAGTAGGCTCCTCCGTCCGTTACTGGGGTCGTTAAAAAGGTTTGTTTGCAGAACTATAACTTTAACTCTTTTTTTGCATACTAAATATGCTATTAGAACATGGTCTGGTGTTAAAACAAACGCCATGACCTATCTTTGCAAGGCATGGACTGTTAATCATATATGCTGCCAGTTACATCATGTCTTAGATAACGATTGTTTTTAACAAACTGTAATTTGGCATTGCAAAATCCCCTCTAGAATTTCACATAGTACTTTGATAAAAAGAAAAATATTGAAAATGAAACTTCGTTTCAGCATTTTTCATAGCCTTGTGGGACGTCACAAATACTTCTTTCTCAGTTGGTGCTATGTTGATGACGTCACATAATTATATCGTGGAAGCAGAGCCCATTCGATGTACTAGAAACACAATAAATAAGCGTGTTGTCACAAATATGTCTCTCTCAGTTGTTGCTAAGGTGCTGACGTCACCTGCACGAAAACACGAAAAACTAAGTGTGACGTCAGAAATATTTCTTTCTAGGTTATTGCTATGGTGACAACCCTTTCCGCTGCTCTAAAAAAGTGGGATAAAACGTTCATACAAAGTTAATTATATTGTTTTTTAGATGCTTATTTTTGTGTTGGAACAAGTTTCGAAATGTGAGTTTTGGAGCGATATATTGAACGACACGAGACAGTAGCGTTATGTTTGGTGAAGCATATCATTATAATTTGCTTTCCGTGTGTGTGTGGTTTTTTTTGTGAGTTCCTTTTAACTCTCCCAGTGGACTCTGTATTATAGTCAGAGTGATATGATGGGCTGACGTCTGACAATCCGTCCAAGATGGGTCTTCCTTCGAGTCGCAGGCGAGGCATATGTGGTTGTGATTGTCTTATGGCATTGGCTGCTCTCTCTTACCTAGTACCACTGACCTGCAATGAAGGAAAGGTGTCTGCTTATAGCCCTTAACGTTACTCTGTTAGTATTTAAAGCTCGAGACAAATCAAAAGTTTGTTTTACAGATTGTTTTTTATTGTACAAACAGTCATTTGAACAGTTCCAGGATGAATAAAACGAAATTTCTGAATGTGTAGGGAGTCGAACGAATTTCGATTGTGAGTAAAATTAAGTTATCCATGAACAAACATGTCAAGCTGATAATAAATTGCGATTTAGTAGAAAGCGTAGAATATGTGATCAAGAGTATCGGGAAACCTCTTTTGAGTAGGTAGCGGATTTACCGATATACATTTTACTCATGGCTCACAGAGGTACAAAAACCCAATTAGAATTGACCGTGAGGCAGAGCTCAGTAATTTACAATGTGGCATGATCATGCAACCTTAGCAAAATGTCAGTTCGGGAATTTTCTGCTCTGATGCAGCTGCTCCGATCAAGTGTAACTGATATTAATATGAAGTAGAAACGCCTAAAAGAAACAACAGCACAATCGCGACCTGGCACACCATGTAAAATGACAGAGCGGAACCACTGACAGCTGATGCCTGGTGGTGGAAGAAAGTAGCCTGTCTCCTGTTGCAACATCAGCACCGATTTCCGAAATCCCTTTGGAAGCAAGATACACTGCCGGAAAGGTTCTTCGAGAGATAATGGGAATGTGCTTTCATGGCTGATCAGCCGCAGACAAATCTATCATCAGCAAGATCGACGGCAAACGTCGGCTGATGTAGTGTAAAACTCGACGCAAGTGTACTCCTGGAGCCGTGGAAATGCATTCCCTGGAGTGATGAAGCACGCTTCACCATTTGGCAGTACGACGGACGAGTATGGCAATCGTGGATGACAGGCAAACGCAACCTGCCCGACTGTAATGGAGCCATAATACTCTGGTGCTGTTGTTCGCGGTTTGGGCTGGGCTTCCTAGTTGTTTCAGTGTCCAGGAATCTTAACGACGCGGCCTATAATGATATTCTGCACTATTTTGTGCTCTCAACATTATAGCAACAGTTCGGTGACTGACCTTTCTTTCACCAACAGAACAATTTCCACGTCCAAAAAATGAGGTCCGTGAAGATACGGTTGATGAGATCAGGGCGGAAGACTTGACTGGCTTGTACAGAGCCCATATCTTAACCCCATGGAATACCTTCGGGTTGAATTGGAACGCCGACTGCTAGCCTGGCTGAAATGCCCGACATCTGTGATCGACCTTACTAATGCTCTTGTGGCAGAATGGCAGCAGTTCAAATAGCAACGTACCAAAATCTAGTGGAAAGCCTTCCCAGCAAATTGAAGGATGTAATGGTGAATCAAACTCGATATTAATTATTTTCCTATTATAGGGAGTTTGTGGATAGGAAAACATCCAGATACTTTTGATCAAACAGTGTATGTCCAAATAAGGAGAGGGGCACCACTCTCTGTTTTAACGTTCCTGTTTTCTGACTCAAATGTCTTGCACAAGGAGAAAAGAGTCAGGTACTGTCAATATACTATACTAGATTTTTTACAAACTGAAAAGGTGAAAGCAACATTTTCTTAGAGAGTACAGATGCGACAAAGTGCTCACCAGCTAGTGATTCTAATGTTAGTTGGAAGGATTGTTTAAGGAGCAAATTTTGACACTGCAAAAAAACGAAAAATTCTTAATTCAAGGGGCTTTGCTGCTTAAGTGTCAGCGCAAGGCACTCTCTTCAAATGTCTTACTCTGCTTAAGAGCTCTTACAATGTTAGTCCTACTAGAATTAGTATTGTTTAAATGTAGAACAGCAAGTATTCTGGAAGCATCACACGAATCGTGAAGCAGCAGTGTTCCGAAGATTTTCATCAGTAACTTCTTTCCTTTTCGGCAATGACTAAATTTCGGTAAATAACCGATTTCAATTCACTTCCGATTTGTAAATTACTTTTTAGACGCGCATATGTTTCGAAATCCGTTTTGCGTTTTTATTTATTTATTTATTTATTTTTGTTGTTACATGCTTTTAAAAAGAAAAAAGAAAAAAAAACGAGTGGGAAAAAAATGGACAGTACATAAATGATGAACATAGACTGTAACAACAGGGGAAACAAGGGAAAAGGCCAAAATGGCCTGACAAAGCCCTATCTCTCCGTAGAAGAAACAAATGAAATAACAGACAGACACATCAATCAGAAGACGTTTTGCCAATCTTTTCCTTTTTTTTAATTATTGAAGAAGATAGTTTGAATTTTTTTAAATAAATTAAAATTATTTAAGTTAGTCAGGTTGCTAGGTAAAGAATTCCAGTATTGAGGGCCTCTGTAATTTAGAGTAAATTTAATTGATTCCTTTTTTGGAAAAATAGGTTGTAATTGTAGTTTATTCCTTGTTTCATACGAATGTGCATGTGTATTAAGAAATATGAGATTTGAATATAAATTATATTTAATTCGTTTCAACATAATTTTACCAAGATTATAATAGTATAGTTGAGTAATAGAAAGTATATTATATTTATTAGGATATACTTTTGTTCTAAAATTTATTATAGGTCAAGTATTAGGATGTGATTTGAGATCAATTAGTCTAATGAATTTATTTTGTAGGAATTGTAATTTATTAATATTGTATTGTCTCGTTTGTCCCCATGATAGTATGCAGTAATTGATACGAGTATGAAAGAGTGTGTAATACAATGAGATCAATGTTTTAGTTGTTAGATCAGTCAGGATATTACTCACTATACCAATATTTCTAGATAGTTTAATTAAAAGAAAATCAATATGTTTATTCCATTTGAGGTCAAAATTTATTGTAGTTCCCAGGTAGTTGAATGAAGGTACTATATCAATTCTTTTATTATTAAGGGATATTTGTACATTTGGTGTTGAAGGAGATAACGCATTAGAAAAAATCACTGCTTTAATTTTATTAAAATTAATTATTAATTCATTAGAATTTAACCAGTCAGAAATACAGTAGTTAGCAACTGTTTATTACATTGTGTTAGTATTTCACCTAAGTTTTTTTCCTTTTATAAGAACAGCTGTATCATCAGCATACACAAAAAGATCCATATGAGTTGACAGCGGAAATAAATCATTAATGTATATATTAAACAATAAAGGGCAAAGGACATAACCCTGAGGTACTCCTGATCTCATAATTTAAAATGAGGAGTGATAATGTTCAATTTGTGTATATTGTTGCCTGTTAGTCAAGTAATATTTGAAAAGTGAATAAGTATTACCCCAGATTCCTATATTTTGTAATTTAGAAAGAAGAAAATCATGATTTAAAGTATCAAATGCCTTTGATAAATCCAAAAATAAAGCTATTGTTGTATATTTTTGAGTAAAATTATTTTGTATAGCATTTTGAAGGTATAGCAATGTTAATTCTGTAGATTTATCTGCTAAAAGTCTAAATTGATACTGACTGAGAATCCTTTTGAATCCAGCGAAATATACAATCATTTGGAATCCCAGCGAAGCATATACAAATTGAGAGAAAAGAAAAACGAAAAGTTAAAATTTATAATTAGAAGAAATATATTTCTCAAAAATTAAATGACTGCAAAAATCATTATGTAAAACACAATTTCTTTTGAACTTTTTTCATATTAAAAAATCACTAATCTCATCTGAAGTGTACAAAAGTGGCAAGAAGCTCTTTGGTCTAGCAAGAAGCAGTTTCATTAAACCCGTTTCTTCAAATTAAGGTGTCAGAGGAACACAGCTTTTAATTTTGAGCCTAACAAACCTTCGAAGCTGTGAAATAAACGTTCATCTTAATTTTTTGCACGTGTTTTGAAAAACACCAACTGCTTATACTACCAGAAGGCTCCTCCGTCCGTCTGTGGACAACATATCTCTGAAACTATTAGTCCACTTTGATACATTCGTTTCACAGTCGAAGGCCTGAACAGCTAGAACGACGATCATACGCATTGGTCTTTTTCCGGTGCATAACTTCGCGCCTAGAGGACATAAATGCCCATACAAATTAAATTCGAAATATATTTTGTTCCCATTTTAATAATTCTTCTTACCTTCCGATACCAGGTCATTTTGCGTGCAGTTTCTATTTGAAATAATGCATGGTTCGCCACTTTGTTTCTAAATATCGGGTATAAATTTTTTGTGCGTTGTGTAGACTCACGATGGTTAATATCCTGCTGGCTCATAAAATACTGTCCCACAAGTGGCCAAAACGCTTGGCCTCTTGTGGCACAGTATTTTATTAATGAACGCTTGGCCTCTTGTGGCAAAGCGTTTTGCCACATAGCATATTTTGAATTTGAATAAAAACAAACTGTTTCTGTTAGACTCCACTTTCCGAGAACACCATTTGTTTCCTTTTTTTCTCAAAATGTTTGGTTTTCCCGCTGGGAGGCGTTAACGTAAATCTCAGTAATAATGGTATCTCCGCTTCTGAAAGCTCGATTAAAAAAAATTGTTACTGATATCTTCTGTGCCGAGGAATATTTTTCGCATATTTCTCAACTTTTGTACCCCACAGTTTTGGCACCAGTAAGAGTAAGTTTTGATTTCGATTTGTACCGTGGTTGGAACCGTATCTTCGTTTCTAAGAATCCGATTCAAAAACTTTCATTTACCTTGGATATATTCCGAAGTGCTTCGTGCATAATTTGTGAATTTTCGTAGCATACATTTCAGCCGCTAGTCGCCAAAAGTAGCAAGTTCTATTGGTGTATGCTTTGTCGATTGTGTAGAAGTCCGGTTGATATTGTTTCATAATCGGTTCAATACACCATGAGAAACACTTCTTACATTGCGCATTTTAATTAATGCGCAGATTATTTTCGACGGGGCATAAATGTATTCTCATTTACGATGCATTTTTTTCACTAAAATCTGCTTTACAATATTGTTTTCGTGTCGGAAACAATATCGGAAAGGATTCATAAGACGAGCTCATCACACCCAAGAATTGGTTGTCATGTTTCTTGTTTTAACTGGAACCACCTTTATCTTCAATATTTTTTTATTCTCAGTGTAACTCATCAAGGCAGCCCCTGTGGCAAAGTTGTTCGAAGCATCGACTTTCAAACATTCGTCCCAGATGGATCATGGCTTGAATCCCTGAAGAAGCAGGGATGATGTGTTTGTCTGACTGCACTGGATCTTTCCCCTCCCTGCTTCAAGTGACCCTGAAATTAGGGCTGGGCAACTGCTTGTATCTCATTTAGTTATTCACGGTTGTCGTTAAATCTCCATTGTATAAAACAACAACTGAAGTATTTATAAATCATTTCGTGAGATATCAAAATAGTGCTAAAACTGACTGTTTCAGGTAAACTAAAACATTACTTTTTGGTTTTACTGCTATTAAAAGCCACTGGTTTTCTGGAATTGTCCGAGTAAAAAAAATAGAGGGAAGCATTTATTAGTTAGCTAATGATAAGGCTGTGCTGTATTGTTTCTATGAAAATGTATATTAAAATATTAGTAACAGAAAATTTCCTTTAGAAATGAGGTTTTCAGCAATTAATGGTATTTTTTACATCAACAAATCCATCCTTGTTTACTGTTGGATAACTATAATGCAATGCTCGCTCAAATCTTTCAAAAGAAGGAGAGAAAAATGCAAGAATTGGAAGTTTTTCTTTCAGTAAGGCCTATTCTTTATCAATCAATGCAGGGAAACATGGCATGCTTTAATTTGTAATGATTTACATATACAGTGAAGTGCCAGAAAAACTGGTACAGACCAGCTTATGCAAAATACATAGCAATGTTACCTATGCGCGTACTTGGTTGCTTCCGCCAGTGCGTGTATAAAACGATAGTCATCCCTGCCAGCTGTTAGAGCTGTTTTCGGCATGAGAATGACAAGTAATAACGATTTAAACAATTTTCAACACGGTGTCACAGTTTGCGCTCGTGAGATGGGCCATAGTATTTGGGTGGTAGAAACGAAGTTCGGATTTTCACGGACGACCATTGCAAGGGTGTACCGTGACTAAAATAATTTCGGCAAAACCTCCAACCTACGATACCAGTGTGGCCGTAAAAAGACATTGTGTGAACATGACCATCGTCGGCTATCAAGAATCGTTTCACGCGATAGGCGTGCATCACTCTCGCAGGTATCATCGGAATTCAATGCTGAAACCTCAACAAGCATCAGCGTCCGGACTGTGCGAAGTACCCTGCACGATATGGGCTTTGGGAGCCGACGCCCAACTCAAGTTCCCTTGATGGGTGCACGACACAGAACTATGAGCCTCGCTTGGGCACGGCAACAGCGCCACTGGACTCTTGATGTTTGGGAACAAGTAGCCTGGTCTGACGAGTCGCGTTTCCAACTGTATCGGGCAGATGGAAGGATTCGTGTGTGGCGCAAACCCCATGAAGCCATGGATCCCTCCTGTCAACAGGGAACTGCACCGGCTGCTGTTTGGTGGTGGTGCTGGTGTGTGTGTGGGGGGGTTGTCCGTAATGGTATGGGGTGTGTTTAGCTGGACTTCAATGGGACCCCTGGTACGTCTACAAACGTCTGTGAGAAATGTGCGTTAGAAATCAACGGGTGTACCTCGTCAGAAATGAGAAATGTGCGCATCCTTTCTGACGAGGTACACCCGTTCAGTCCTGTATTCATGCTGATGGGTTGGGCCTGTTCCAACACACAATGCACCTCCACACAAGTGTCGGGACGCCACATTGTGGTTAGAGGAACATTCATCTGAGTTTGGGGTTTTGCCATTCCCACCCAAATCCCCAGATCTGAACGTGATAGAACACATTTGGGATGCCATGCAACGCGGTATCGAACGCAGGAATTCGAGACCTCGGAATACACCTGAATTGTGGAACGCTGTGCAGGAAGTATGGTGTGCATTGCCTACAGCATATTTCTAGAAGCTAGTGGAGTCCTTGCCCCGTAGTATGTTTGCAGTCCTGCGCTCCCGTGGGGGACCTACCAAGTATTAGACTGGTGTACCAGTTTTTCTGGCATTTCAGTATACACTGAAGTGCCAAAAAAAACTGGGATACATCTGTAGTACCGCGCTGGTTCTTCTTGCGATCGGAAAAATGCAGCAAAATGACGGAGCATGGACTCCACGAGCTCTCAGTAGTACTGTGGAGACAGTGCCCAGCACCTTTCATGAAGAGCGTTCCACAATTCCGTAATATTCGTTGGTTGATGATCCTGGCATTGACGGCAGGTCAAACAGCATCCCAAATGTATTCGATGGCGTTTGAACCCGGCAAACGAGGGGGATAAGTCACGATGCCAAACTCCGTGGAACGTTCCTTCAGCCATAATCGGGTGACTGTGGAGGTGTGCCGTGGCGCAATGTCGTGTTGAAAAAGGTCGCCCACGTTGGAGGGGTTGCATTACATGAACGGGAGCAAATGATCCCCAAGGATGGTTACGTAGCTTCCGAAGGTCACAGCAGTCTGCAGACGTATGAGAGGTCCCAATGCGTGCCAGCTGAAAACACTCCACACCATAACAAAGCCACCGCTGGCCTACACTGTCCCCTGTAAGCATGCATTTTCCATTGTCTTGTGGGGTTATCGCTACACCCAGAGTCTGCCATCTGCCTGAAACAGTTGGTACCGTGATTCATTGGACCAGGCTACGCGTTTGCAGTCATCTTGCGTCCAATGGTGGTGTTTCCGAGCCCAGGCAGGGCACACAGCCTTGTGTCGTCGGGTCAGCAATGGTACCCGGATGGGCCGTCAGCTCTGGGACCCCATAAAGTACAGGGAACGTTGCAATGTCTGAACGCTGATGTTACTTTTGGGTTCAGCATTGAATGGCAGTGTTACACGTTATTTGTTACTTCTGGCCCCAGCGATGATTGTGGCAGTGTTACACGCCGGGCGGATGTTATGATACGTTTCAGATGCAGCTGTCGACGATCGTCCAGGGATTTTTTACTGCCACACCTGTCTCGCACTCTGGATTTCCCCCTTGAGTTTGTGTAGTCCAGGTGCACCCTTGAAATTGTTGACCGCGTAAATCCAAATATCGTGGTAATTTTCAAAAGGTAGTGACCCATCCTCAGGGCGCCAGATATCATACCACGTTCGAAATAGCTTAAGTCCTGATAAGGTGCCACCTTACGGTGGTTCCACCTAAAATCTCTGCCTTATGTTTCCAATGGTAAAACTTATGTAAATATTTTCTTCGCAATTAATGTGTTCCCAAGGATGAAAATTTGCACATCGATAAAACTAACTTTAACTTATAGCATGGGATTCTTAATGCTTGCTAAAACATAACCATAATTAAGCAATCCGACATTTGCTTGTCTACTGACGCCATCAATGTACAGGTCGCGCCATCTATTAACAGGTCTGAACGTTACTCACATAGAAATGATTGATTTTTAATATAATTATGGTTATGTTTTAGCATGCATTAAGTATCCCATGCTATAAGTTAAAGTCAGTGTTATCGATGTGCAAATTTTCATCCTTGGGAATACATTAATTGTGAGGAAAATATGTACAGAAGTTTGACCATTGGAAATATAAGACAGATTTTAGGTGGAACCACCTTAACTGCGAATGCTGCTACTTGAGCTTGCGGAGATATGTGCCTCTACATATACGCTGTTTGCGGACATTACCATTTACCGCATGGCAGTGGTGGCATGTAATGGAAATGGTAGCGCCCTTCTCAGTTCTTTTAGCACTCAAGCGTAACGTCGTTAAATGATATTAAGCAATATTTTCAACAAACACGAAATTATGACACGTCCAATTTTATTACGAGTGCAACGCTAATCGTGCTATTTCCTGGGGTTTTCGAATAGCTTCAATTTTTAAGCTTGCGACATTATATTCTAATTTAAATTTTCTTTTTAGTTCCTGTGTTCTTATGTAAATTTGGTTTCTTCTCGTTAAATATTTCTAAATTTAACACCAAAGAGTTTCTTTCGACGAATTTCAATGACACCTCCTGTGAGCGGTTCAAAGGCAAAGCTACGTAGTAAGGCTACTAAGATAACAGCTCAGTGTGCAATGTGTTGAGATCAATGCTTCTTAAACGATTCTTAAGAAGCCTGTCTTAAATGATTCATGTCTATGTAACCAGCCGATAGCCAGAGAAATTTTTTAAGCTTACGGTTGTTAAAAGCCGAGAGAGATAACTGCAATTGGATGCTGGATTGAGCGAAATGTTGTTGCGATTTGATTCGAATCCCTATTGTGGTTTTTGGCTAAGTGTGTTCAACTTGAAAGACGTGCCATAAGAGCAAATGAAGTAGATTATATATGAGTCAAAATGATTGATTTCGTGCCCTTGGACGTTAGTCTGAAAGTGCATGTCATGTATAATTAAGTTTTTCTGCTTCAACGAGCAGAGAAATTATCCGGATATTACAGTGAAATCAATTCACTAAGTTAAAGTTAAGCCTTACGAAAGCAAAGCTATTATGTTTTGCAGTGGAGTAAAGTTAACGTAAAAGATGCAATTCAACAACCCAACTTAAACAATAAACATTATAAGCTATAGTAAATGTTCACTAGTGCATTTGAAATAAATATCATCATAGCATGCAGAGTGCTTGTATTGCTTGCATTAATTCAGTTGGTCGAATACTATCTCTGAACCTCCGAAGAAAAACATTACTTATATTTAAGTAAATATCTAATTTCATTAAATTAAGTTTAAAAGCAACAAAGCTTAATATAAATGATAACTTGCCGCTGTGTGGCAGACTTTCTATGTTTCGGTCATTAGTGGACGAAATATTATACATAGAAAGGCTGCTATAATAACAATATACAATTTGTCTGGTATTCTCCATACGCGTCATAGAATCTAATTAACAGCGATAAGCACTGAAATAAAAAAACATGTTTCATAAATGAAAGCTTTTTAACTACAGGTAAAGCATACAATATCGTTTCCTTTTAGGTCAAGTAATCACTGAAAACAAGTTTTGTGAAATTTATCCTGCATTCATATCTCCAAAGATTTATACCGTTTTCTTTGATATTATGACATTGTTTCGGGAAAAGCTATTATTGAGGAATTTGGATTGTTTAAGACAGACCAAATTGTTTGAAATAATTTCGCCATATAAACTGATTTCCCAAATTTCGTAGCCAAAATATGTAAGGCGCATATGTGTTACCTATATTCAATGCTGCTCCACGACTTATGTCCAATATCCTTTCAAAATGTAACAGTTATTCGCTTTCTTAAAATTGAAAATATCTATAGCAGTTTGCTTTTCAAAAATAATTTTCATGACGACACTTAAGCTCTTTAAATATTTCAAAAGTTTTTATTGTATAAAATAAACGTTTGCAGAGATTCTACTACAGCTGTCCGCAAAAAGTCTCAATTGGAAGTTAGACAGCCGCTGCAATTCTGCAAATTAAGCAATTATCCAATTTTTAAAATCTTCCTTCGTTGTTCGTTGGAAGGTTTAAAGACCACCGTGAGCAAGTCAATGGGATATAAAAAGTTACCTGTCCAAACTTTAGGGCCACTTTTTCCAGAGAAGGGAGAGTGTCAGTGCCGTAAGACGAACACACCACCCATACTGGACTCCAACTCAGGCCCAATAGGACGAATGGTTAGAAGAGAGCCCTTGGAATACTGCGTCGTCGGGGGCGGCTTTAAAATTAACTCATTATAAAAATACACCGAATAGCCAAAACATTATGATCAACGCGTCTTTATGTTAATCGAATCAACTGCAGGCAAGCGACGGCGTGTCTAAAGTTCATGAAAAGGTATAAATAAAATCTGATACTGAACTTGTTAATCAGTGCTATTCTTGTTCTTCAGATCGAAAGGCAGCTAACAAACAGCGGACTTGTTCTTCAAATGAAAGTAAGTTTGACAAAGGCCAAATTTTAATCGCCAGGCGACTGGGTCAGAGCGTTTCCGAGACGATAAGGCTTGTGGGGTGCTCACGGTCAGCCATTGTTAGTACCTTCAAAAAGTGGTCTGAGGAGAAAAAAACCACGAACCGCCGGAAAGATGTGGTTTGCCCACGGCTCATTGATGCGAGAGGGGAGCGAAGACTATTCCTACTAACCAACAGAAAGGATAATGTAGCGCAACTCGCCGGTATGTTGGGTGTTGGTGACGGGAGTAATGTATTGCAACACATAGTACATCGAACCCTGCTGAAAATACGGCTACGTAGACGCAAGCAACTCGGAATGCCCATGTTAACCTCTGTTCAACGTCGAAAGCGCCTACAATAATGATTGGAAGAAGGTCGTCCGGTCCGACGAATCCCGTTTTCAGTTGCACCATGTGTACGTTTGTGTCGTTTACCTTGGAAAGTGTTGGTACCAGGATGCACCGTGGTACGAAAACAAGCCGATGGAGGACATGGAAACTCTGACTTCTACCACCTACCTAAACATATTTGCAGACTAGGTACATCCTCTCTTGGTAACAGTTTCCCCTTCCAGTGCTGCCATTTTTAAGCAGGATAATGCGCCATTCCACACTGCCCAGGTTGTTCGAGAGTAGTCTTCGGAATAGGTGGAAGACTTCCAGGTATTTCCCGGAAATTAAATTTCCCAGATATCGATCCAATCGAGGTTTTGTGATTTTTATTAGAACAGCAAATCCGATCTGTGTCCGGTCAACCACTTAACTTACAAGAGTTAAAGCATTTTCTGGTAATGTGTTGATACGCGATACCACAATAAATATTTAACAATCGTGTAGCATCAGCACCTTCTCCGCGCAAGAGCTGTATTGGCAGCACTTGGAGGTTCAACATCACATTAAGCAGGTGGGCATAATGTTTTGGCACTTCGGTGTATATACACATTTTATATTATAATTTTTATAATATCAGTATTCTACAAAACTAGCACTGATGCCTGGGGATTCGATCTTCGAGGGCGAGAAGTGTATTTCTTAGTACATTTTTCACGTGATTTCTAATAGCTTTTTCCATATATATCCTTTATAGATACAAAGTACGACAGTGTAGTTCTGAAGATAATATTCTTAGCAAGAAATCTGTCTGTAGCAATTCAATGGCGATTAATTCATTATTTACTCTTACAGTGTCAAGATTTATCACATGTGTGTGAGCTTCAATAACATCTCATAAGTTCCAAAATTTATCATACACCAGTTCAAAACTCTGCTTTCTAACTGTCGGTAAATATATTGAATAGAGATTTAATTCCGTTACTAATTAGATGCCTACTTACGCACATGAGAGATTCAACAATACCGCCCGAAGTTTCAAGCTTCAGAACTTCCTTTAGAAGGCACTTTCCCTTTGAACTTAAAGAGCGACAAACGCATCTAATGTTGGTACGATGGTTAAAACGTTCTTTGAGACAATGACAAATCATTGAGGATGGCTTCCAGGAGCTCGAAGGACCGTCTTTCGGGGTTGAATGATTTGTGTTCTCTGGAGTGAGCCCAGTGAGCCGTTATGGTGATTAAGGGCAAACCAAAGTGAGAAACGTCCTCCAACCACGAAAAAGAAATCAAACATCCACAAATTTTCACCATCAATTTATCTGTAAGAGTCCGGTATTGTATTCTATTTCTCAAATAGCATAGCTGCAGTTTTATTTATGGTTAAAAGGCTACTTCACTTACACTGTTGCAAATTTGTGAAGGCGACACTCATTCATGTTATCATCCTCAGATTGTTTAAATGTCTCAAACATATTCCAGCATTTTCGCTTTCACAGCTGCAAATTCATGTTAACAAACAAAATGAACGAGGAGAATGTATTTAATAGAAAATTAACAGTTCCCTGCAGTAAAATGAAATGTTATAGCTATTTAAAGTGAACGCGCATGACAGCTATGTGAGAAAATTGAATTAAGTGAGTAATAGCTATGATTTTCAAAGAATATAATAGCATTTTAGGATTTTGCATAACGGAGAATTTTCCCAGCATCAGTCCTGTAGATTGGCACTGCAAATACTTCACATTTTGTCCTTGGTGAACGTGGCATACGGAAACTTAATAGGTTTACCATTTGAATATCATCTATCTCTCCATTGATGATACCTTACAGAAACTTAAATTGGAGAGCTTTCCTTCTTTATTGTAAAGAGGTCATCTTGAAGAATGACAGAAGGTCAGCTGTCGGGATATCCGCGATATAAACACCAGTAGATTTGTGAAAAAGGTGTCGTTGGAATCATTTTTGGACTTTCATAATTTCGTTTATCAGTGTTACGAGGCTAGGGATCCAAATGATCGAAACATACTCTAATGAAGATTTGACGTTAGTCTCAAAAATGCGAATAACTGTCTGAAAAGCTGAAAAACACTTAGAAAGTCGCATGACGAATCCAAGATTTCTATAGGTTGAATGTACAATTCTTTGGATATGGCTTTTAAAGTTCAAGTTGGGATAAAATGTGACTCCTAAGTCCTGGTCCAGCTAAGAGAATAGTTGCCAGCTTTGTAGTAAAAAAGAATTGGATTTCCTTTCCGCGAAAAGGAAATGACATGACACTTGAAGATTTTGAGTGGAGATGGTGTAACGTACACCACCATTGAAGCAGGGTATTGATGTCAGTTTGAAGAGTAAGACAGTCATCAAGAGTCTGTACATTGCGATAAAGCTTCAGATCATCAGCTAACAAGAGACAAGGACCATCAATGTAAAAAGGAAGGCCATTAATGTATATGGAAAACAAAAGTGGTCCTAAATTGGATCCTTGGGGTATTCCAGACGTGGCAACATAGGGATCGGAAACATGGGAGATGGGGTATTTTGGGGTGAACATACTGCAAATGCCCCATTCTAAGGACTAAAGCGATCTTCCTTTTTCTTGGCCAGGGAACTTTTATCGGCCTCCAAAGAGCAACGTTAAAAGCCTCTCGGACGACCACCCTTTCGTACTAATTTCAGTTCTCAAGTCCGGGTGAAAGTGCGGTAATTCGGAAACAAAACCTTGTATACAATAGCTTTCGAACTAAATGTCAGTTTCCACTTTTACCTTAATTTTAAAATTTCCGTACAGTTTTTGACAAATCATTAACTTTTGCTATCACTAAAATCTGTAGCTCCAGTTTTTGTCACTCTAGTTCCGCACTCTTCGTTCTTTGGAAAATCCGTTTCTGCGAATACATTTAGGAATGCTAATATCTTTTATATAATCTGTTTAATACACATTCCTCTCACTGATTTTCAGGGTGCTGGCTATCACTCTCCTTACCTGAAATTATTCTGTGTTGTTCTAAATACACTGCTGGCCATTAAAAGTGCAAAACCACGAAAGGCAAGAGATATCAGAGCCATATTTATTGTACAGAAAGCAGATGATACAAGTGTGAATCGATTACAAATACAACACGGTGATACGAGGGGAACACATACAAATCAGTATCTGGTGTAGCCACACACAACTGCTACACGGCCCGGCATCGAGAGGAAGAGACGTTAGATGTGTGTTTGGGGAACTTGCGTCCACGCAGCTTCGATACGATGTCACAGTTTCTCCTTTACAGCCAGGGGTGGGCGCTGGCGTGCCAGTCGTCCGGAGATCATGGACCACACATGTTCAATTGATGATATATCCGAGGACCACGTAGGCCAAGGAAGACGTGGCATATGATGGCGATCCAGGAAGTCTTGGACGTTGCGTGCCACATACGGTCACGCATTATCCTGTTGGTAAATGGCACCAGACTGTCCCTGAAGATATAGTACAACAACAGGCAGCAAAAACTCAATGATGTAACGATGGCTGTTCAAAGTACCGGTGTAACGTATACTCTATATTCACTTTCCTTTTGATTTTACTATCTCTGGTTATTTTATTTTACTATGTAAATTATCTTCCTACTGAACGAAATATTATTTCACCCGCTGAATGAGATCTGGCAATGAGTGTAAGTCATGACGTGGTGGTAGCTAGTATATAGGCGCGTTCATCGAGACTTGTTGAGTTGGAGTTAAGTTGTTGAGGTTGAGTTGTGTTGTGTTGGTTGTAAGAGGAAAGTTATTTATTATTATGTACAAGATATATGAGTGCCTTAGTTGACCAAGAGTCTCGGAAATAAACAGTTGTTCAGTAAGTTCAGTCTTTCTCAATTCTTAGTTTTGTCAGACCTCTGTCTGGCTGTTAGGTATATGACTTTGATTACTTAATATAAATAACCAGCGTTGAGACTTTGTTTAAGTTCATAATTAACGAGTAACAACACCCTTTTGGGAATTCATTATTTTGAAGCTTAGAGCATTATTCATTCATAATAATTAGCTTAGCAAAAAGATTATAAAGCTAATACATTATACCGGTAATGCGGACGAAGCGCATGCGGGATTGGAGTCCAATGGCACCATATACCATAAAGTGGGGTGACGGGCCGGTATGGCACAGCATAATGCAAGACTCAATCAGTCGGTCGCCGCCGTATCACGAAAAACGGATTTGTCCATCGTGGTGCTGCAAACCAAAGCGGTATTCGTCGGAAAACACGATGCCTTGCCATTCGCTCCTCCATGCGCGACGTTATTGGCACCACTGCGGTCGCAGACGCCGGTGTTGTACAGTCAAAAGTAGATGAAGCAATGGGCGCTGTACAAAAATGCCCCGCTGCGGCAGATGATGTCGAACCGTCCGTGCGGGGTGGTGATGTTGTGCCACCCACCCGAATTGTTGAGCTACGGTGGTCGATGTGGCTGTGCTATCCGGCAGAGCCATGAGCACCAGATGTCTGTCCTCTCGTTCGGTGGTGTGACGGGGCCGTTGCGATTCCGCACGTTGGTGTGTTCGTTTCTCCGCTACCTATTGACGCCGTATTCTATCCATTGTGGCCGTATACCGTCCTAGACGAGCACCGATGTCTCAGAGTGATAATCAACAATCTCTATATGTCACAATTATTGCACGATCGAAGACGGAAACCTGCTGGTAGGGCTGTCATTGTCTTCGACGGGACATACTGCAGCTGTCCGTGGCGAAGAACGGCGAGCGAACATACTTCGAGTGCTTAACACCGGCTCTTTGTTCACCCCTCTTGTACGACATCTAGGGCTACGATTACTGTCCCACACGATTTCCATATGTGCTGCCCGGTTAATCATTTACATGTGCGCCCGTGTTCTGCCCTTCTGCCAACTTGCAAGCCTCTGGAATGTGATCTTCCTGGTGTTACACTTTTAATGGCCCGCAGTGTAATTTTGGTTTGAACTATCGATTCTTCAGGACTACCCTAAATGGCGGCAACTATGGGCGTAGGTCTCAAATAACGGTCATATTTCCAAGAATATATAATATATAGCAAGTATTACCAAATCCAGTGAGGGCTAGATAGGGTAACACGAGATCATTGGGAAGCGAGTCAGTAAATCATAAGGAAACATTCTAAATTTGTGGAACTTTTTAACAATACCATCCATTCCGAAAAACTTGCTGCTGTAGAAGGCGTTATGTTATTGGGTGGTGATTGCTGTACAACCAACAGAAAGGATAACAACACAGCTTACAACTAAAATTGCAACATGAGAAAATTTACCATCATCTAGTTTTCCACTTGCTTAAATTTGATATCCACCTTTCATAAGACATCAATAGAAAAGATAATGTAAACCGTGTATGCTTTAGAGAGTACAAGGTGCGAATGATTTACTTGCTCCAGAATTCATTCTTCAAGGATGAACGAGGCTAGTACCTCTCACATCACGATGTCGAGATGCCAGACCAGCGGGCCCCTGGTAATCGTCGGAGATGGGCACGGGTCCGAGACTGAAAGGTGTAACGTACCAGGAGATGTGACGTACCTGCCAGAAGGACGCACACGACATAAAGGCACATAGCAATCAGAATAAAACGCCCGCGTAGCTCAATTGGTAGAGAAACTTATTCCGGAATGAGGGGACCCGGGTTCGAGCCCCGGCGCGGATAAAAATGACGGAGAAATTTACTTCGTTATAATGGCGCCCGAACTATCCGGATGACCCGACCGTTCAAAATCTCGCAATGGTGTGATGTTATTTCCACACCGCGAGATAGGAAAAATAAGAGAATCCCTTCTCCAGCACTTCAAAAAAAAAAAATAAGCGGGAGATGATGTAACGTACCAGGAGATGTGACGTACCTGCCAGAAGGACGCACACGACATAAAGGCACATAGCAATCAGAATAAAACGTCCGCGTAGCTCAATTGGTAGAGCAACTTATTCCGGAATGAGGGGACCAGGGTTCGAATCCTTGCGCGGATAAAAATGACGGAGAAATTTACTTCGTTATAAAGGGTCCGATTTATTTGCATTACGGCGTTAGCCTTGCTCCTTTTCTGGAATCAGCGTTTCCACATTAGAGCAGGAGAAACTTCCTATCCAACTAAATGCTTAAATTGGGCAGTATCCCCTAAAACAATGAAGATAGGCAAAGTAAGATTGTGACGTACTACAAAGGTGAAAACATGTGTCAAGACGAGAAATCTGCAGGGAGACATTCTACCAACGTAGCTCAGTTGGGAGAGCGAGTTACTCTGGAGTGAGGGGTACACGAATTCGATGCCGTCGCAAACAAACTTGTGTTTTCACATTGAAGCCCGATTGTGGAAAATGGATACACTGACTGTTGGGTTCTTCGAAAAATGTGTGATGTTTGTTCCACACATTGTTTGGAATTAATTAAAAATTACTATTTCGCTCCAAAGACAAAACAAAATTAAGAGGGAGATGAAGTGACGTAATACAGAGGTGAAAATATGTGTCAAGAGGACAAATATGCAGCGAGACATAATGTCCGCGTAGCTCAGTTGGGAGAGCGATTTACTCCGGAGTGAGGGGACACGGACAAACTTGTATTTTCACGAGATATCTGATGTTATACGAGGCTGTTCAATCTTCTGCTATCAGTGTTTTATACCATGTGACTTCATCCGTAGCGACTCTTTACGGAGGATGTTCAGAGATTTTGAGAACTATTTTGATTAGAAACTACAAAAAATAATAAAAAGTTCAAAGAATTGAAACTCGCAACAGCGTGTTAGATGAACACAAAGGAAACATCAGCTGCAATTAAATATCCTCTGCAAAGCAAATGGCTTATGTAAACAATCTGTGGATCGGAGATTATGTTTTTGCTCTTTACGAAGAGCAAACACATAATCTCTTTACGAATATTTGCATTCTGTAATTATTAAACAACGATGTGAAAATCATGGAATTAGCATTTCTAAATGTAAAATAAGCAATTATATTATTAATAGAGCGAAACATCGTCAAACATTGCTCTTAACAAGAAGAAGAATACCAAACGGATATCCAAAGAAGGTACGTACTTTTACGACTATTTCAAAAGCAGGATCTCTGGTCTTAAAAGAAAATCCAGAGATAAGGAGATCAATTGCTAAGACGTTAAAAATCTCGTACCAACTATAAACAAGGCAACAAACAAAGATTTCGATCTGAAAAAAATAAACATATTGTTCAATGCATTTCGCCTAGGCACGTGGCTGAGCGCAGAACACAGTGTAGACTTTTTTATGAAAATCACTTAATAGGAAACAGGTGGAAGGTTATTGTGACTATTGATGAAGCATGGATCTACCTAAAAAACTGTAACAAGAAAAGGTCGATTTCCTATCGCAAAAGAGCTGAAAAAAGAGACTTACAAACTTGGTTCCAAGAATCCAAAGAAAGTCTCAGTAAAGGATTCATGATTATTGCTGGTTTTGTAACGTACCAGGAGATGTGACGTACCTGCCCGAAGGACGCACACGACATAAAGGCAGATAGGAATCAGAATAAAATGTCCGCGTAGCTCAACTGGTAGAGTAACTTATTCCGGAATGAGGGGATCCAGGTTCGAATCCTGGCGCGGATAAAAATGACGGAGAAATTTACTTCGTTATAATGGCGCCCGAACTATCCGGATGACCCGACCGTTCACAATCTCGCAATGGTGTGATGTTATTTCCACACCGCGAGATAGGAAAAATAAGAGAATCCCTTCTCCAGCACTTCTAAAAAAAAAAAATAAGGGGGAGATGATGTAACGTACCAGGAGATGTGACGTACCTGCCCGAAGGACGCACACGACATAAAGGCAGATAGGAATCAGAATAAAATGTCCGCGTAGCTCAACTGGTAGAGTAACTTATTCCGGAATGAGGGGATCCAGGTTCGAATCCTGGCGCGGATAAAAATGACGGAGAAATTTACTTCGTTATAGTTTCTCGTACAATGGGAAATTAAAGTTAAGAAAAGCTGAAAAGAATCTGAACAATCTGAACGAAACAACTTCCGTTTCTGTACGATATTCAAATGAAACAGTATTTAAAAACCACTAACTTACTAAAATCTTTAATTTACAATTAAAAGACATAATAATGTCGTAGTTTAAAACCATAAGACCTTTTGAGCTCCCTACCAGCTCTTCTTCAGATTTGAGACTACAAATTGTGGAAGAAGTGTTTAAATATCAAGTTCTCCGTCATATCATTGACGATGCGCGACAAATATGCGTGTAAACAATCAATGGAAAACGGCAGATATGTCTTAGTGTGAGTTTTCACTTGAGTTCGAATGGTCGGTCAGGAAAGCTGGTATACACGAGTTTGGGATACAGCAAATGGTTTCTTCATTACAACAGGACAAGCCATATTTACGGATAAATAAACATTCTGCAAAAAGTGTAGTGAATTTTGTATTCGCAGTTGTGAGGACACAGAACTTCTCCCAAATTGGTATATAAGTTTCTTTCGAAGTCAGTCTGGATAGTGGCGTTGTTTGCGCACCCATTTTGACATTGTATCTATGTTCTTTAATCGTGATTCCCAATGTCCGTAAGGTCGATCCTATGTAGACTTTGTCTTCGAGGGACGAATCTGTAGCCCTTAGAGGTATACGGTAAACCCCAAATTTATGGTTATTATTCGTAGGATCTTTTTCATTTTTGACCACGGATACGATATTTCTTTTCCTAATTCCAAAGGCTTAGTTTTTGTGTCGGCAGTGATTCTGTAAGACATTAACAACATTGGGGACACAATTTATGGAACCCACAAATCTATTTCTAATGGGTTCTCTCTGTAAAGCCGTGGCTACTTGCATTTTAACCTTATATAGAATCCTGTTGACTATACTTCTCGAATAGCCATGGGTCAAGGAAATTTTGTAAATTTTATTAAATTCTTGCTGGCGAAGAGCGGCAGAAGAGAAATATGAAAATGCTCGTCGTAAGAAGAAATACAGAACTGAGTTTGTAGTTTGCTGGGTGAGCTGAATTTCTGGGAATAATAATGGAATGCGAAAAAAGATTTGCGGTTTACCGAGTACACAATATTCTGGGTATTAGGGTTGCGAACTAACTGAATGTCCAACAATAGGAGGGAATAATTGGTCTCGGTTTGAATGGTAAAATTGATTGTGGTATATTGTGAGGATAATTGTTCAGAAAAAATGGTAAGTTCAGCAATGGATGATGGCCAAAATACACGTACGTCGTCGACGTAGCGGAGGTATAGTAGTGGTTGGATTGGAGATTGAGCCAGAATTTTATCTTCTAAGGATTGTAGCAGAATTTCAGCCAGTATAGGTGATAGGGGAGCCCATGGGCGCCCTCTCAAGTTGTTACTGAAAAGAATGTTAAAATCAATTTTACATATTACCAAAATAATGTTTTAACTCCTATATTTAAAGAGGAGATAACATCTCTTTATCCACAGAGTCTTCAAAGAGTAGAACTCTATGGAGATAAGGCTACCAGTCATACATCCAAATATACCACAGTACTTCTTGCAAAAACTGAAAAAAGGGACGGGCATCAAGTCTATACTTTTTCTCATATTCCTTGAAAGGATGTGTCACCAATAGACTACCGTGCCTTCGGACTGCTAAAAAGAGTGCTTCCTAAACGCACACCTAAAACAATCATTGTACTATGGAAAGCAGTGGAAGAGGAGTGGAATAAAATACCACAACAAATATGCCCTGTTATCTTGTATATTTATATATTGGGTTGATGCAAAAGTTTATGCCGTATTTTTCACCGCACTACAGGAATGTATTACATCAGAAGAGAAAACGGAATCAATTTAACTATGTACCCCCCCCCCCACCACCACCACAATTGTTTACGATGGTTTCCCAACGTCTGGATAACTCTGCAATGCCGTTCTTGAAAAACGGGGTAGGTAGTGTCGGGGTCACTACCGCTGAGGTTTTTGGCGGAAAGCGTCTTACCCATGCGGTGTTCGGGGCAGGGGGCGGGTGTTTGTAGTGTTGTTAAGAAATAAATTAGCGCAAGGTACTTGCATGTCTTTTATTTTATTTATTTCTCACAATGCTGACTAATTTGCAAACTTTTGTTGAAGACAGGACAATGGTACGAGTAGTACGAGATGTAAGACTTACATGATGCACTTATATCTCTAGAAAACGTTAAGTCTATCGTGGTATTCCTAAAAGTTGTGAAGTCAGTTGGATCCGTGGCCAATACCAATCTGAACTTGTCGTTCAGAAACTGTTTCAGACGATCGTTCGACGCCTCAATGTTAAAGTCCCCGGTGAGCAGAAGCGGTATGTTGGGATCGCAGGGCCAGTAGTTAACTATTGTTTTGACATGCTCTGTGTAGTAAAGCATTAGTTGAAAGATAAACATCTCGATGTAGTGAAGTGATGTCTGTGGATGAATACAGACTGACACTAGAACGAATCTGAATTTGTTGGGTATCTCAACTTCCACTCGTATGCCTTCGCCGACATCAATATTCTGTAGACAATTGAACCCAGAATACTTGGGTATTGGCCGTCGTGGAACGGGTCTAGCGACATGAGCCCTGCACGTTTTCTGATTCTTGAAGACTGCTGTGCCACCGTAGAGTCCACTACGCTTCTTCTTGCCAGTGCCACGACTCGTACTGGGCTGTTGGTCGTCATCATCGCCGTGTCTGTCGCACTCTTTGGACTCAATGTGTTTGAAGCCGGGTATGTTGACGGTTTTGTCTTTATCCATCCAGGTCTCCGTGAGTGCCAAGTAGTCGGATCGTGATACGTGAAGCCGTTACTCTTACTCAGCGTTGGCACCTTTCCTTGCTTTACTGATGCCCAACCGTTTGAGCACAACATAAACTGTTGAACGTCTTCATCTGTGAATTCCTGTTGTAAGAATTGCAACATAGCTGCATTGGGCCGTTTTAGATCGTTTTGGAACCATATGCGATCACAAACTCTACAAACAAAACCCAACTTGTTACCATAGAACGACTTTTCAAAGTGCTTCGTCGCCAGACGCCAATGGGTTATAAACGCTAAATCTCGATTATCAAACGTCTCATCTGCTTGTATTTCGTCGTATTCCATCGGATCTATTTCACTGTCGACATCCATTGCCTGTGAACTGGCGTTAGGCGTTGCGGCGTCTGCACGACTGGTCTCGCCTCAACTTGTCAAAGCTGCCTCATCCTCCGTATTCGTTCTGCTGCTGTCATAGGGCCCTTTTTGGATTCCTCATTTATTCTTCTTTGACTTTGTAAGTGTTTACAATAGGCATTTACCTTCTTGTTTTGAAGGTATTTCGGCATTTTTGAAATTTTAACGGAAATGTGTCCAAGTTGAACAGTTTGTCACTATATATTTTTTCAAGTGCTTTCACTAGTGTCACTATGAGTGCTTTATTTTATAGTACTCGTCGTGCTCTGTTAAACGACACCTCGCACAACGTCCTACGCGTATGCGTTCCCGAGATATACTGATTTTGCCGCGCGGCGAACCGGTAATTTTCCACTCCAACTTGGAAACCATTTTTGGGCGGTGTGTGACGTCACGCGCTCATGGCTAATATCGCGTGACATTCTTTTATCCTTGCTCTTTAAAACCGTGTATTGCTTATTTCGATATGCGTCATACACTGCTGGCCTACCAAAATGCAAAACCAAGAAGGACACGAGATAGCAAAGCCAGATTTACTGGACACATAACAACAGATACAAAGATGAAACGATTGAGCTTACAGACCCGTGCGACTTGCGGAACACGCAGACATCAACAGTTCGTGTGGCTCCCATGGCTGGCAATAACGGCCGCTACACGCCGCGGCATCGAACGACAGATGCTTTGGATGTGGGCTTGGGGTATGTCGGTCCAGGCTGCTTCCATACGTTGCCACAGTTCATCAGGCGTAGCCGCGGGTGGTGCTTGCCGGGCCACTCGGTTTGCCGATCAGCGACCAGACGTGTTCGATGGGCGACATATTGAAAGAACAGGCGGGCCAGGGCAGCAGTGACACCTGGAGGGCTCTGAAGAATTGTTGTACGATGCGTGCCACGTGCGGACGCGAATTGTCCTGTTGAAACGTGGCCGCTGGCAGTTCCTGCAGGTAAGGGAGGACTACAGGCTCCAAAACGTCGGAGATGTCGCGGTGGCTGTTGAGTGTACCGGTGATGCGTACCAGAGGGGTGCGGGTGTCATATCCAATTGTGCCCCAAACCATAACGCCAGGCGACGGACCGGTATGGCGATGCATAATGCAGGCGTCATACAGTCTCTCGCCGCGGAGCCGCCGCACGTGGATCCGACCATCGTGGTATTGCAGACAGCAGCGGGATTCATCGGAGAAGACAATGTCGTGCCATTCCGTAGTACAGGCGCGGCGTTCAAAGGCCCACTGCCGCCGCACTCGCCGGTGGTGTAACGTCAATGGTAATCGGAGCAATGGGCGCCATGCGACCAGTCCCCACTCCTGCAGACCACGTCGAACTGTACCTGCTGACACAGGGTGTTGCGCAACACACCCTAATTCCTGCGCTAACGTTCGTGATGTGGCGGTGCGAGCCGTCAATGCCCGCCGCACAATATGCCGGTCCTCCAGTTCGGTGGTTTGCCGCGGCTGCGGCAATCGCTCACGTCGGTCCGTCCGTCCCTCCTGCACCCACCGAATCCATACTTGCTTTACTGCGGCTGGATGTCGTCCCACACGGGCGCCGATGTCTCGGTACGATAAACCGCTGTAGCGATAAGCCACTATTCGTCCTCTGTCAAACTCCGAAACGTGCTGGAATGACTGCCGTATTCTGCGACGAGGCGTCAGGAAGCTTCCCACGCACAGGTCCGGCAGCACAACACACTTCCACTACTTACACCCCGCCTTCTGTGCACCCTTCTTATAGTGCTTCTCGGTGGCGTGCAGGGCGCACATGATTTGCATATACCCTGCAATGCTAATCGTTTGCATGGCTTCTTGCGGGTGACGCATGCGGCGAATTTCAGGCCAATCGGATGCTTCCTTCTTGGTGTTGCATTTTGGGTGGCCAGCAATGTAGTTTTAAAGTTATTAAGATTTGTCTGGTATACACAAAATCGTAACATCGACTTCTCACAGTTTACCCCCATACCGGACCCGCCGGGAAAGACGTTTTCCTTCAAAAACGTGCAGGTGTTGCTGCGAAGAAATCATCAAGGAAATTCTGGAGATCAGTCTCATTGTGGAGCGTTCTGCCACGGAGTGCATTCGACAGAGATCGGAACACGTAATAATTTAAAGGGGCGACATATGGGAATAGGCCGGATGTGGAAGGATCTCCCATTTCATGTCTTGAATGGCCATTTTGGTCATGTTTGCACTGTGAGGGCATGCGTTATCATGTTGGAGAAGGACACTATGGCGCCGATGTGGCCGTTTTTGCTGAATTCTCCCTCCACATGGCGGTATTGCTCTCAATAGAGTGCAGCGTTGATGGTCTGATTCCTCGGCAGCTTCCCAAGTGAATAATGCCTTCTACGGCCCACCAGACACACAACATGATCTTCGCAGGATGAAGATCATGTTTTGGACGTGGTGTGCGCTTCTTGTTTGAGATTAACCCTTCAGGCATTCACGTACAGGCACCACTTTTCATCTCCAGTAACAATACGTGACAGAAGAGATTTGTGTTGCTGAGAACATTCGCGATAACGAGCGAGTAAGGAACCACATATGGCAACACGCTGATTTTTGTTGTCCTCGGTGAGAGTGTGAGGCATCCAAAACCCCAATTTCTGGACCTTTCCCATACGTTCCAGGTGTCGCACCACTGTGGTCTGATCACAGTCCATCTCAGTGGCCAATTCGCGTGTGGTTTGACACGGATCCAAGTGAATGAGATGGTTCAAATGACCCTCATCAAAGTGAGATGGATGCCCTGAGCGTGGAGAGTCGTTGTGGTCAAAATTGCCACCACCTCGGAACCGCTCAAACGATTTGTGGGCTGTTCTCGGAGCAATATCATCTTCCCCATACACAGCAAAAGCACAAATTTGTCGAGTAGCTTCGCCAGCTGTGGATCCCTTGTTAAACTCGTAGAGGAGCAGATGTCGGAAATGTTCATTCCTCTCTACTTGACACTCCATACTTCCGGACCTGAAAAAAAACCCCAAAAAACCATTAGCCACAATCACACAACGCAATATGATTTAGATAAATGATATTACTGGGCTGCATTTCGATATTAAACTAGCCATCTGCACCATCGGTGTTTCCCAGGTCAGCAATGACCTGGGAAACACTCGTGAAATAAAACGGCATCAACTTATGCATCAATCCAATAGATGTAGGTTCATTTTCCAGAGAAAAGTCTATCAGATAAAACATTTAAGAAAGAAATAATTCTTGTTAAACATTAATTATATTGCTGGAAAATTGTTCTAAAAATGTGTGAAAATCTCCTGTTGTTTCGGCGTTTAACGACCACTATGAGCAATAAGAAGTCGCCCTTCTCTGAGTTAAGGTCACTCCTTCCAGGGAAGGGAGAGAGTCAGTACCGTAAGAAGCACACACCACCCATGCCTTATCAGGAACTCGAACAAGGGATCACTCTGAGAGAAAGGTCAGAGACCAGAGGGTTTAGAGCACTACGTCGCCGGGAGAGTTGATATGATCTGAATAGGATGTTTCGTGTCTCATACTTGACAACAATAGTAACTTCAATTTACCAGTGAAACGTGGCCTAGTTTTAGTGTTTCCTACTTTTTGTCGTACTTTTTAAATGATAACTTTATCTACCAAAAAGGCCAATGGTACCAAAAAAGTAGGGACTTCAACAAAAGCTAATGTACGCTGAAATTCCTTTTTATAATGAACATTTCACTTCGTCACACAAATGGCTCATTCTAACATGTAAGACGGCACGTGGCATGAGTGTTCGGTATAAAAACGGCAGACATGCTCGACGAGCATCAGCTAGTGTTTGATGGAGGGTCTGAATGGGGAAAAACGAATAATCTGGGCAACTTTGAGTTTGGTTTGATAGCTGGAGCAAGGTGTACTGGCTCGAGCATCTTGTAATGTTTATTTATTTATTTATTAGTATTTTCTTCACGTAAATACAACCTGCGTACTGTCGGTCTATTGTTCTCGTAGCACTGTAGCTTCTTAGTGCTACGCACCGGGTAGGTAATATACAAACACTTAAATATACACTGAGATATATTAGGCGACCTAAAGACCATAAATGAGTCGCATTCATCTCATAAAATGCATTCTTCATTTATTTTCCAGGTACTTTATTTGAATAAAACATCGGAGATAATCATCATCAGCATATAACATAGCAGCTTTATTTTACACTAAAAGCCACAACTGAATTCTAAAACCGCTTTATAACTATGTTTAATTTTTCCAATATATTTTCTTAAAATCATATGTATACTCATTCTTTCACTCAATTACACCTGCTCGTACTATTTTTAACGTTAAAAGAAAAACACTGCAATTTGGATTTCGCTTCCAGTGCGAATAATGTATCTCAACAGAGGGAGAAAGATAAAAAGTGAAATAGAGCCAAAAAGAGTTTTTGATTTATTCATAATATTTTATCATTTAAAAAATCGGAAAACATAATGTTTTTTATTAAGACAAAATTGATGTGTACGTCTAAATTAAACCTTTGTCAAAAGGAAAGTTTCCAACACGAGACTACAAGGACTTTTGCAGGGAATGATTTTTTAGAGTAAATTGCACACTGAATGGCCATGCACTAAATACAAAATGTACTACAATATTATCTAAGAATGCAAATAATCATTTTACCTTGATAGGTAACAAAAAGAGCTAACAGGTAATTGAAATATTGTTTCTTTGTGGAGACGTATGCAAAATATTCTTAGAAACGGCAGAAGTCACTAAATGTAACATTAAAGTTGTAGTATCTGTCCAAAAAAGTTTGAATAAAAGTGCAAGCGTTATTTGGGAGAAGAGATCTTTACCTCCTTTTCCGAGATGTAGTTTTTTACGGGACTTCATTGTTTTTCACAGACGTCTGAGAGTATCATCATCTGCCTTCTGAGAAGGAAATTTAGTCTGAATTGACGACACCATCGAATTCATTTATCCGCTTAACAGCACTTTTACCTAGAACTTTGTCCAATCAATTAGGAGACAACACACACACAAGTCTTGGCAATTGGAGGGCTGCCAAACTCTTCCCTAATCACACTTAAGATCTACATAGGAGGCTAAAGTGCTCAGGAGTCGCATTAATCAGGAAACTAATGAAGCTTTTGATGCGCACATTGATAGACATACATAACCTCCTTTCAAGGGATCCATACCACATGGAAGGATATCTGTAGACGGTTTGAGAAGACGCATGAGGAAAATTCGTCTGTAATTTGATGACAAGGAACCTTTCGTGAATTTAAAGTCCTTTTGCTCAACGAAGACTGCGTATAATCAAGAGCATACTTGTTTCAACTGAAAAAGGAATCCTAATTGACCAATGGAAGGCGCTAGTAAATCAGACAGATGCTCGTGCGCGCATACATACATGCAATGCCTTAGCAAGCAATTGGAGAACTTCCGTAAAACGGTAAGGAAAGACCAACTTAATGAGTATTAGCTTTCGCGACTAATGTTTTGGCAAAATATTATTATTTTTCCGCAGAAAGTAAATAACAGGAATAGAACACGTGCGTTAAATTTTTGCTGCTTTCAAAACATATTGTTTTGCAGCAAATGTGTGAAGTAATGATACCCTTTATTAATTTATTATTTCCGGTTGTAAAAATCATTGTGAGCATCTAAGGATATATTTAAATAGTCACCCGTCCCTAAATTGGAGTCACTCATTCCAGGAGAGGGCCAATTCAGTGGTATGGGGACACTGCCCATGCGTCATCCCGGACTCTGACTCAATTCGGATGATTAAGCCAAAGTCCTTGCCTCTGACCATTCGACTACAGGGGCGACGTCTTAATACACAAAATTAAGAAGAACAATGAACATACATAAGGGAAAATGATCCAAAGGCAAACTACGTATTTTTCGCTAGTACGCTTCAAGTAAAGTAATCGCACATATTTTCTTGCACCAGCAGTTATCAGAATGCCCAGAAGATATTTTTATGAAATACAGTAGTTATATATTTACTTTTTGAATCCAAAGGACTGAAAATTGGTGCGGCGATAGCCCAGTGGTTGGAGCCGTCGGCTGCCTTTCCTTCACAGCTCCAACCACTAAAGACTCGCTATGCTTCGGAAGAGACGTCAAGCGGGCGGCCCCGTGTATTGGACCCCCGTTAAAATCTTTCTTTACTCTTGGAGCGCATCCTCTGCTCCGGTATAGTCTGGTATTCTGCCACGATATCCGTTCGCTCTTCAATGAATGACACTCTTAATCACGTCTACTATGAGGATCACTTGATCCGCCCTCCTTCTCTTCCGCTTCTATAGTACGCAGCTCATAGCCCTTCGGGCCAAAGTAGCTGCGGCTAAATCTTCTTTGGGGGGAAACCCTACGAGAAACAAAAGTTGAAATGAAAGGACTCAAAATTGATTTATCATTAATTAACGTTTTCGGTCAATCGTGATGAAAAATATTAATACATAGTACGCTGAAGCAAATAAATATAAAAATACTAGAGAAATTCCTCAAGAATTAATTTTCTCAAATATACATGGTAGGCATAGAAGAGTATTAATCTAAGTACATTATTATTTTCAATATTTCACAGTTTATCATGCAACCACAACCTTATGCAACCTGTAACGCCCTAAACGTGTATCGAACCCGTAACTGTTCGATTTCTGTTCGACATTCTACCGTTCTATTGGGTTGATACAAGAGTTCATGCCGGTTTTTTCACCGCAATACACTAATGTAGCGCGCGATCATAGTGAGAGATGGGTTTCTTTCTTCTCGGGGCGCTCCGTGGAAACAATGGCTCACAGAACAGCAACAAGGACCTCTGTGAATCTTGGAGAGGTGCAAGCTAGTTCTGTGTGACATTGGCGAAAAGACCCCAACTAACTGCGTTTGTTTCCAGAATCCTTAGGTTGAATGCCCAACTGGAACTGTCAGCTGTGGGCTGATTCCCAACACTGTTGCATTTACCTGATTAAGAAGACAAAAAGAAATGTAAAAATTCACTCAAATGTGGGATATGGTGGACCTACCACCCTTGAGAAGGATGGTCGACCACGGAATCGACCTGGAACTGGAAAAAGGTGAATGAGAAAGAGATCTCGGCTGAGTAAGTGTGAGATTGCTGTATGGAATACTAGAGGTATAAATGGCAAGATGAACGAGGTGAGTGAAGAGATAATAAGTATAGGTTGTGTAACGTACCAGGAGATGTGACGTACCTGCCAGAAGGACGCACACGACATAAAGGCAGATAGGAATCAGAATAAAACGTCCGCGTAGCTCAATTGGTAGAGCAACTTATTCCGGAATGAGGGGATCCGGGTTCGAATCCTGGCGTGGACAGAAATGACGGAGAAATTTACTTCGTTATAATGGCGCCCGAACTATCCGGATGACCCGACAGTTCAAAATCTCGCATTGGTGTGATGTTATTTCCACACCGCGAGATAGGAAAAATAGGAGAATCCTTTCTCCAGCGCTTCGAAAAAAAAACATAAAAAGAAAAATAAGGGGGAGATGATGTAACGTACAAGGAGATGTGACGTACCTGCCAGAAGGACGCACACGACATAAAGGCAGATAGGAATCAGAATAAAACGTCCGCGTAGCTCAATTGGTAGAGTGACTTGTTCCGGAATGAGGGGATCCGGGTTCGAATCCTGGCGTGGACAGAAATGACGGAGAAATTTACTTCGTTATAGTTGGATGTACTGTGTGTAAGTGAAACCAAAAAGAAGGAAATTGGGATTGAAGAAGTGAATGGAACTGTGAGTGTGGTCTGGAGTATTGGATAATGTGAGAGGACAAGCTGGTGTAGGTGGGATTTAAAGTGAAAAGATGACGAACAACTTGATTCACTATAGCTGCATAAGTGAGACAATTCGTTTGAAAGTGAAACTTCTTAGAATAGTAATTGTTGTAGGGTATGCTCCTTGTGACTCGGAATCTTCTGATAGGAATGAAGATTTCTGGAATAACCTAAAAGCTGTTTTAAGCCAGTTTGGTGCTCAAAAGAAAGTTATAATAGCAGGGGATTTCAATGCTAGAATAGGTGTGCAGAATGAAATTTCTGACAATGTTCTGGGTAAGTTTAATGATCCTTGAATGAATGATAATGGTGAAAGATTAATTGAACTCTGCATTGAGAATGGTTTGTGTGTATCTAATACGTTTTTCAACCACAAGTATATTCACACATATACTTGGGAAAATCGTACTCTGGGTCAGAAGGGTGTGATAGATTTTGTTGTCTACGATCAGCGTCTGAAACACTTAGTTGTTGACACTCGTGTGATGATAGGTGCGGATGTTGGTTCTAATCATTACTTGGTAGTGTCACGAGTAAAAATGAATGTTGGTTGGAGGAAAAGGAATAGGAAGAGGCCTAGGATGGAAATAAGGAATAGGAAGAAGCCTAGGGTTGAAAGGCTCCTTTAATATCTTCAGCGTTATTCTGACGTACTCAGAGAACGATTGAAGGAGTTGAAGTCTTGTGAGAGGGATGTAGAAAAGAAGTGATAATGTTTTAAGAACTGTGTTGTCACTGCTGCTGAAGAGGTCTGTGGCACCACAATAGTGGGTAACAATAGAGGTGATGCTTGATGGAATAGTGAGATTGAAGAGGCAGTAAAGAGAAAGAAGGAAACCTATTTGGGGATGTTGCAAGGTAGAGTTTCTGTGGATGAATATCGCTGTAAGAAGCGTGAAGCCGCTAAGCTGATTCGCCATCGAAAGGCAAAAGATAGGAAGAAGAAGTTGCAAAGGCATGAATTGGCTTTTTGGAGAGATAGGAAGACTTTCTGGAAGTACATGAGACTCAGGAAAAATAAGGGAAACAAAGTTGTAAGTTGTGTGAAGAATAGGATTGGGGAAATGATATAGGAGCCCAATGAGTTAAGTGAAATATTGGTGAATACTTCTGTTAATTATAAGATCAGGAAAGCAAAGGCGATTCTGAGGCAGAAGCAGATGATGTCACAGTGAAGAATAGAAGCATAGGAGGGATATCAGGAGAAGAGGTGTGCAAGTCTCTAAAATCTCTTCAGAATGGCAAGGCTCCGGGAGTTGATGACATAACTGCCGAGATGTTGAAATATGGTGGTGACTGTGTAATTGACTGGTTGACTGAAATTTGCCAGTTACGCTGGGAGTTAGAAATGGTTCCTCGGACTTTTAAGGATGATAGTATTGTTCCGTTGTATAAGGAAAATGTGATCAGACTGACTGCAAGAACAATCGTGATATTAGCCTACTGAGTGTGCGAGGGAAAGTGTTGGGTAAGGTCGTTATTGATAAAGTACGGGGTCTTACATCAGTGAAAGTATGGGATGTTCAGAGTGGTTTTATGCCTGGTAAAGATTGAACTAACCAACATTTTGCATTACGCATGGTGATTGAAAAGTATCTGGCTGTTGGTAAAAAGGTTTTTGCTGCCTTCATAGATTTAGAGAAAGCTTACTACCGAGTAAATAGAACACTTCTGTGGAAGGTATTGAATGAATATGGTGTAACCGGGATTCTAATGAACAGTGTAAAAGCAATGTATGCTGGCAGTAGAGCTTGTGTACGAGTGAATGGTGTTTTATCAAAATAGTTTTCTATTGGTGCAGGAGTCAGACAAGGTTGTGTAATGTCACCAAGGCTGTTTTGTATATTTATGGATGCGTGCATGAGTGATGCCAAAATAGATAATACTGGTTTATGTCTAGGTGATATCCGTGTGTGCAGACTGCTGTATGCTGAGGACACTGTCCTGTTGGCAGAGAACAAAAGTGAGTTGCAGAGTATGTTGTCCTCGATGTACGAAGTTTGCATGAAATTCAAACTGAGTTCAAATAAAGGAAAAACCAAAGTTATGGTTTTTGAGAAAGGAACTGGTAGTACTGAATGCAATATAAGTCTAAGTGGCACAGAGATTGACCAGGTGAATGTGTTTGTGTATTTATGAAGCATGTTTGACAGAGAGAACAAATTGGATGGTGAAATTAGTAGGCGAGTGAATTCTTTATTGAAAGTCATGGCTGCTTTGGGAGATTTTCACAGGAATGATGTGTTTTCAAGAGAGTCCCGCATAGCTGTGTGTCAAAGTGTAATAGTTCCTACGCTGATGTTAAGCAGTAAAACCTGGGTACTACAGAAGAAACATAAAATTTGTTTGGGTGCTGGAGAAATGTGCTACTTGCGGGGAGTTTGTGCCAAGACACATTCTGATTGTGTGAGGAAAGACGATTTACAGTTGTGTAATGTAAAGTAAAATGTTGTTAGTAAGGTGGAGACTAATATGCTTCGGTTACTTGGCCACATTGAAAGAATGAGTGATGATATGCTTACCATGAAAATCGTTTTAGCCCAAGTGGCAGGAAGGAAAGGCAGAGGAAGGCCATGGAAGTCATGGGAGGATCTGATTCAGGAGTGTCTGAATGAGAAAAAGATTATGAGTCTGAAGTATAGAAGATCTTGTGTACGGCGTGTGATTGATATCAGTGAAGCTCGAGTTGTATGTCAAGATCGCTGTAAATGGAGAAATTTGATAGGGCAACAGTAAGTAAAAAGTATCTGGTAGTTATATTTCCTTGTGGAGCTAACCTCTGAATCTCAGAGCACAGCTTAGTGATTAATATACACCAGCATATAAAATTAATATATACCAGCATAAATTGTTAAATGTACTGTAAACTCTGACTCACTGAACCCCAACAATCAGTCGTAAAACCAATTCGGCTGTCTTGGTGGTCGAGTGGTCTAAGGAGCTAGTTTCTGACCATTCGTACGAGATGGGTAGGATTTGAATCCCAGTGAGGCTTGTGGGGTTTACTTGTCAGATGGCACTAGCTAGCTCTATTGCTTTTCTGGAACCCGTGGCCTCGAATAGAGACAGACTGTTACGAGTTGTTCACGGCGGTCTTCAACTGCTTCCCCCATAAAAAGGACTATATGAGGTGCCGAAAGACACCAGAGAAGTACTCAAACTCTGCAGAGCTTTCTATAATGCAACTTTGCTAGGCTGTGGATGGTCACAATGACAGCGAGCTCGTTTCAAAGATGCTCCTCGGCATGCAAATCTGACAAGACTGGAGGTCGATACATGTCATAAGAAGCATTGCCATGTGCTTTCAGCCGTGCTTCATCACATGGAGTACAATGTCAAGGTATTTTGCTTCTTTTGGTAGAACTCACTATCACTGGCCGCGAACGAAATATCCAAGAGCGACACACAGTCACGTCGCTGTTTTTTCTTTTATTGGAGGTTTAACGACCACCGTGAGCAACTCAATGGGCTATAAGCAGTCGCCCGTCCCTAATTTAGGGTCACTGGTTCCACGGAAGGGAGAGAGCCAGTGCGGTAAGACAAACACAACATCCATGCCTGACCGGGATTCGAACCCGGACCCCTTACGGACGAATGATCAGAGGCCAACGCCTTAGACCACTGCGCCACCGGGGCGGCCACGTCGCTGTAGCACGCACAGCTCAGGGAGTTTTCGATACGCACCGGAGATTATTAAGAATCTCAACCGAAGACTCCCTACACAATAATGACGTGACCGTTACTTGTTTGGAATGTCTGCACTTGGCACTTTGGGCTCATAGCCTCGTCCTGCACACTCATGGATTTTTGCTAGTCCGCCTATCGGCATGGTCAATTGTTTTCAATTTCTTTGCTTCCCTGTTCAGCCATTTACCCCATCCGTCCACTGTTCGAGTGTTGCGGTTCTATGTTTCCTTCATTTTCTTACGCCGAAAGATCCAGGTAGATGTGTTACGTCTGAAGTGAACACTCCGAAGCTCTGTTAGATATAATCTTTCTTTAAAACTGTGATGTTTTCTGCAGGAAAGTCTCATTGTTTTGTATAATATAATGCCCCAGAAGGTAGACAAGAAAATCCTAATAAAAATGTCAGAAAACAGGAATTCCAAGAAGAAAAGAAATTCTGGGAAATTATTTCAAGGAGGAGGGAGAAAGGTTATTTTTGTCCAAGTTCTTCGCCGTTATTTTTTATTTTCTGCTTGCATGTGTTATCTCTGTTTCGAGGTCTCTAAATGTGCCTGAATATCATAGGGTGAGCACAGAATGTAACGTATTACGCGACATGACGTAGATGACATGCTACTGAGGTGATGCATGAATCAAATCGACAATGCAGCAGCAATAATAAGCCTGCCGGCGTAGATCAGATGGGAGAACAGCCGCCCTGCAGTAGGAAGACGTGGATTCCAATCTTAGGACCTGCAGAAAGGATTTAATGACCAAAGCTATAAACTCCATCAGATCAAAGTAATTTAAATTTAGAGGACGGGTGAATTTCGTCTTTTGAAGCACCAACATTTACCGATGCCAAAGTTAGCAAATTATATCAGGTTGTCATTGTCGGCAACTGTTCGTAAAATTTGCACGTTTTTAAACTATGAAAATACTGATATTCCTTTCGCAACACACATAATCAACATCAGCTTAACGGGCAATAAGCCAGCGCTGCTACTACCTAGCTTTTCACCGCTCTCTATCATATGTCTCCTTATGTCTGATATTCAGTTTTTTTCAGATCCTCAAGCACAATTTCTTGTCGCATTAATTTGTTTACCAGTCTTTTTTTTTTTTTACCAGTATAGTCTCTTTATTAATTACCTGGCAGTTGAGAAGCGTGAATTTGCCTAGTTTTAGGAAAGGTTCGCAATTTAAAAGACGTGTCGTTTATGTAGCTAAACACCTCCAACTCTTGGAGCAAAAGGATAAAGAAACAATGAGGGAATGGGATGCAGAGAGGAGTAAATGGAATTTTCTTCTACGGTTGATTCCCTATGGTGCTTAGAAACTTCTCGTTAAATATTCTTTGTGGGACGGTTTGGAGTGGAAGGGAAAGAAGAACACAAGGAAAAGGCTCTTTAGACTTATGTTTCTGATTTCTTGAGCTAGCTTTGTAGCACCATTCTTTCCTTCATGACATGTCCCTTGACCAAACTGTGGGGGATATCGAACATCCAATTGTGTGTACCCTCCCATAAAGACTATTTAACGAGAAGCTTATACACTGAAAGGACACATTATTACGTACGCCCCGCCGAAAATACGCAAAGCAGCAGGACAGCAGAAAATCGTGGTGTGCAGGAAAACCGGTTGGGGATATAAATAGAGTGGGTCGGTACGCACAGGAATACATTCGGTCAAGTGCCAGCATAGGTCGAGGACGAGACTTAAGTGAATTTGATCGAGGTCAAGTCGTGGGAGACAGGAAAGCCGGATGTTCAATCAGCGCAACGGCTAAAGTATTTGGAATTCCGCAACAAACCGTAGCAAGTGTGTACTAGGAGTGCGTGAAATCCGGAAAACCCGCTAACAGTCGGATGAAATGTCGCCGTAAAAGTGCATTGGATGATCGTGGGCACCGACGATTTGTCCGCATCGTACAGGCGAATCGGAAGGCTTGTTTGGAGCAAATGACGTCCTAATTTAATGAAGGAGCATCACAAGCCTATGACACATGGCACAACTCTGCTGGGGCAGTCCACGACCACGTCGTGTATAGATGTTAACGGCACAGCATTGAATGATTTTGCTGCAGTTTGAGAAGGCCCATAAAAACTGGAGAACGGATGATTGAAAACGCGTCATATGGCCTAACGAATTCCGTTTCACACTGTATCGCCCCCATGGCAGGCAACATGTGTGGCGTACACCACACGAAGCAATGGACCCCGCATGCCAAGTTGGGGGACCACAAGCCGGTGGAGGAGTGTGTTTGAGCAACTTTCACGTGGTCCGGCCTGGGTCCCTTGGTACCTCTTGAGTCGTCCGCCTAGGTTCCAGCTATGTGCAGCTCCTGGCCGACCATCTCCACCCTTTCATTACGTGCGTCTGTCCGAACCAAGTTACGTTCTTTCAACAGGACAACGCTCCACCCCATCGGTCTCGGCTAGCAACCAACTAGCTCCAAGAGCCTAGTAGTGAGCTTACCACACTAGCATGGCCCCTTCGCTTACCGGACATCCACCCTATAGAGAATTTATGGGGCATATTGGTACGAGCTGTTCGTGATCAACCATCTCCAACTACATCTCTCTGCCTGCTCTACGCCAAGAACTCTCAGATTGTAGGTTAGCGGTACCTGAGTCTGTGTTTCGAATCTCATTGCATCCGTAACACGACGTTTGTATGCTGTCCTTCGTGCAAAAGGTGGTGCCACACGCTATTAGGTAGGTGTACGTAATAATTTGTCCTTTTATTGTAAATGCCACAGGGAATCAACACTAGAAGGAATTTCCATTCACTGCACTCTCCACTCGTTTCCCTAATTGTTTCTTTATTCCTTTGCCGCAAGAGTTTGAGGTGTTTAGCTACGGAAACGATATGTCTTTTACAATGCGAACCTCCCCTTAAACTAGTCTAGTGAATCCTCCCAAACTGTTCTGTCAGGTAATAGTGAATGGACTATATCTCCTTCACAATTTCTCCATTCGCTCTCCACAGATTTCCAAACAATTCCAGTCTCTTACTTAGGACAAATAACATGATGTCTGACCTTTTATAGAGGTGCTGAAGTTCCTCATTATGTCTGCTCTCACACATTCCTGTCTCCACGTTTCACCACATACTGTATATCTTTCTTAGTGTCCTTCTTTCAAATGTCATAAGACATTTGTCGTCAGCTTTTGTAGTTGACCTAGTTTCTCAGCCCTATGTAAGCACCGACCGAATACAGCTTATACATAATATTTCTTTTGATATTTTTGAAAATACTTTTGCTTTCAAGAGATTTATAATACGTAAGTACGTCTTTAAAAGAATGCAGTTATGAGGCCTGCCCAACCTTTCCATAATTTCCTGTTGCTCATCATTATTGTCATCAATGGTTATCCCTAGATGTCTGAAGTGATCCACGTATTCGAACTCATAGTTCGCAACTGTGAGGTATGAAGAATCTCGATCATTTTTTGAGATACACATGCTCTTTCTTTCTGTTTATTGATAGGAAGTGCCATATATTTAAAGCACGAAATCCTTAAATTTGAGTAGCATGAAAGCCACTCACAAATTCTTGTATTAACCGGCAGATTTTTGTTCCTGCAACCATCCAACGTCTTAGTGCTGATGGATCCTGTGTCAACCCAACTGCGCCTCCATCCCCTTTCACTATTGCGTTAATTTGTTCATGTACTTGGACTGCTCTCATTTCTGAGAGGATTCTGTTTGATTTTCTTATCACAAGTTGTCCTGAAGAAAATGAGTAATGCATGGCTTGTAGTTTAATCTCTGCATCAAAGAAGTCTTTCAGATGGATACGTGCATAGTTATGATGATCAAGAAAACCAAACAAAGGAATCATTTTTTAGACAGTCACGATACAAAGAGTAGTTTCCTTCTTTGATTCAGCGAACAAAGAGAAGCAATAGGATTTCCATATTAGGACAAATCATCCAATATTTGACCGTGACACTATCTTTAGCTCATTTTTCACTCAAAATTTTAAATTCAATCTCGGGATTATTTTTTTGATAAGCGTCATGCAACAAATATTTATAGTGCTGCAGCAGTTACTTGGTGAATTACTCTGGCTTTTGTCATGTAGGTTACTTTTAGATAACGTTCAGAAACACGAGGAGAGGCAATATCAGAATAGGCACTTGCGCCATTCCATCCGCTTCCTGATATCCACTGACCCAAAAACTCGGAGGAAAGCTTGTTCAATGTGAAATGCATCGAATATAACCAGGAACGTTTTTCTTAATATGTGTCTGGATAATTCCCCTGAATCAGTTTTGCTAACGCAAACAATGGTTGGTCCACTGCTATGACAGAAATTTGATTTCCATTAAGAAGTTGTGTTACTTGTTTCATTATGTTCATCGCAAGCTTAATCACAGCTATGGATGGCGAGTCTTCATAAATTTGTGGCAAAAGTGTTGATATTCCAGGAATGATATCAGGTGGTACTTTTTGATCATTTGCATGCTTGACAGCCCACGTTGCATTGAGTCCAATATTGGTATCCTGGCTGATAACGTGCTTTACACACAGACATGCAACCTCTTCTTTCTTCAAATTCATATCAGCGGTTGACAACGTTAGTTTTGATGTAACATCAGAACAAACTAGAAAAGTAGATCATTTTGACTGAATGAATGCTGGTTGCGTTAAAGCAAATTCTTCTGGAAGACTTGGTACACTTTGCTTTTTGAAGGTACTTATGTCATACTGTATAGCGTGTGCAGAACTTACTGTTTCTAAACATTCAGGTGTTGGATGTTGAAACACGGATATACTTGTCCCATGAAAAGAACTCTCTTAGGCTGAAGTGCTTGGATTGTGTTCTGTGTTATGGTACGCCCCTGTTGTGAAGATCCCTTCACGTAATTTTGATGGACACACTAACCTTCCTTCTTGGAACTTAACATTTACAAGTTCACACATCGCTGATGAGAGTTCCAGCACGCGAGTACATGAGATTGAAAGTCTAAGTTAATGTGGCTATAATGAATTAGGTTTTTACTGGTTTGTTGTGTGGTAATTAATTATGAATAAAGTCTTATGCTGGTTGTTAATAGTAACACTTAATGAAAAGAGACCCAACGGCCAGACAGAGGTCTGACAGTACTATGAATTGAGAAAAACGTACTTACTTAAAAACCTTTTATTAGGAAACTCCTGGTATCATCCAACACACACACTACTGGTCACACTAATCGTATCACAATAATTAAGAAGAACCTAATCACATAGAACGAAGCTCTCGGCACAAAAATAACGTAGCTCTTTTCACATCGAACAAAACCTCTCCACATATAACAAAAGCTCTCCGCCGTAACACAAAAGCTCTCCTCGCACATAAACAAAAGCTCTCCGCATATAAACAAAAGCTCTCCGCATATAAACAAAAGCTCTCCGCATATAAACAAAAGCTCTCTCACGTATAAACAAAAGCTCCTCAGGTATCGTTGAACGCGCCTATTTATACTGCCTACCACCACGTCATGACTACACTCGTTGCCACATATCATTCAGCGGGAGAAATAACATCTCGTTAAGTAAGAAGATAATTTACATAGGAAAATAAAATAACGAGAGATAGTAAAATCAAAAGGAAACTGAATCTAGAGTATACGTTTCATCATCTTCCCCTTAATTTTTTTTTGTCGAAAAACCTATCAAATTTTGGAGTGTAGCCTTACACTTGCTGACTGACGTTTATCGTCTTCTTTTTTGTTTGTTTTGGTGGCAGCAGTATGTACAATATCAAATTTGGCATGACATAATCAGGAAATCTGTATTCGTCTGTGAAACACTTTTTATACTTGAACAAAACAAACCTGCATCGGCATACCTTTTTTTTCTGCCTAGCAGGAATCACTTTTTATTTCAAATTACGTCTTCATATTAGCGTTGATTACAAACCAACTGTATCAGCAGCGAAGATTGCCTGTAGCTGCCTAACAGTAACAATTTTTGTTATTTTATCCCTACGCACATATATATAAATTTCAAATGACGTCCACATATTATCGTTGAGTACAAACCAACTGTATCAGCAGCGAAGATTGCCTGTAGCTGCCTAACAGTAACAATTTTCATTATTTTACCCCTAAGCACATATATATAAAAAAATTTGGATTAGTAGACGGACATAGAAGATATATACAAAAAAAACACAGATACACAAAAAGAATGCATAGGCCCACACAAAAAAAAAAAAAAAAAATCTGACACGCCAACTGGTCGTGCAGGAAAAACAACAGAACGAGAAAAGAACCTGTCCACGAGAACCTACTTATCTTGAGGACGCATAAAAAACTTTAGTACGATAACGTTTTCCAGGCATAATCGGACTGGTAAATTCAGGTGGCGTAGGTCTTTTCAGAGACTTGAATGGATCTGGAACATCTGTAGTCTGTCGGTCAAGAAATCCCTGCGGCTGACAGGAACGGTCAGGAACGGCTGAAGTCTGTCGGTCAGGAAATCCCTGCGTCTGACAGGAACGATCAGGAACGGCTGAAGTCCGTCGGTCAGGAACGGCTGAAGTCTGTCGGTCAGGAAATACCTGCGGCTGACAGGAACGGTCAGGAATGGCTGAAGTCCGTCGGTCAGGAAATCCCTGCGGCTGACAGGAACGGTCAGGAACGGCTGAAGTCCGTCGGTCAGGAAATCCCTGCAGCTGACAGGAACGGGCTCCCCCAGGTTTTTGATATGTAGTCCCTTTGTGCTGGGGCCCGTGTTGTCCGTCCAGCATTCTCTTGAAGGGACGTGGCTCCGGCCACATCGTTTGTTTTCGCTTTCTACCTCTGGGCATGAGAGTAGAAGCAGGCATCGGCTCTGTTTGCCCTGAGCGTAGGTTCCAGGGGCGAAACCCGGGCGGATGCAAGGATCTCTGCCTTCGGCCCTGATGCGGCGAAGCAGATTGGGGAGACAAGTTACGTTTTCGACCAGCTTTTGGTGTTGCTGGACGGTTTGTAATTTGTGTCTGACGTTTAGGAATCGTCAAACTATTGTCTATATCTGGTAAATCAGAAATATTAGATGACTCTGGGTCGCTGCTGTAAGTTAGTGGTCGTGCAGGGCGATGTTTATTTCTGCCTATAGGAATACTCTCTGACGAGGTATTCAAGGAAGTAGGAGCTTGTGTTGGTGCAGAGTTATTAGGGAATGGTGCAGCAATAGTCTTGGCAATGGTTGGAGGGAAAGGAACGATACTAGCATTTGAAGAACTTGATTCGAGCCTTCGTCTTATGGTTGAATCAGGTTGCGTTTTTGGAAGCCCGTCTTGTGGTGGGGAGGGTGAAGAAAAAATCACTGATGATTCTTCAAAAATGTTTGTCGGTTCGTCCAAAATTTCTGGAGGTTGATCGTGAGATATAGACTCTTGAGTCTGTGGAACAGAAGGTTGAGTAGGGTTGATGATAAAATCTATATTTCGTTCATGATATTTGCGACACTGAGCAACGTGTACGTATTGAAATTGATTGTCAGGTTTTTCAAGAATAATGTTATTTTCAAACACATTTGCCACCCGATATGGACCTTCGTAGCTGGGTGAAAATTTCTTTACTAAAGTATGAGAAACAGAAGACTGGAAGTGCGTTTCCACGAGAGTGAGATCTCCAACGACAAGATCTGGTTCCCTACGCCTAGTATTATAGTATCTTGCTTGAGCCGCTTGTGCTCCTATCATTGCAACACGAGCTTTTTCTGCCATGATTCGTACTGATTGCGGAGTTGGTCGCTGGTTTAGTTCGTCGATAATCGCCGTTAAATTTTCAAAAGGGGTTTTAATTTTTCGACCCAAAAAAAGTTCTTGAGGAGTAAATTTAGTAGATTCGTGAACAGAGGAGCGGAGGGCGAACGAAAAAAGCTCAAGATGTTGATCCCACCGCTCGTGATGATCCATGACAAATGTAGCAATCATTTTAACTAGCGTGCGGTTTACTCGTTCCGCGGGATTACTCTGGGGATGATATGGGGAAATGAATTTATGCTTAATGTGTAGTCTCGCACACATTCTTTCAAAAATGTCAGAAATAAATTGGGGACCATTATCCGAAACTACTTTATTAGGTGCACCATATCTAGAGAATACATCATTAATTAATACATTACAAATAACTTCCGCCGTAGCGGCTTTAATGGGAAAAACTTCAACCCATTTAGAAAAATTATCAGTTAATACTAAAACGTAACGAGCTTTGTTTTTAACAGATAAAGGATAAGGTCCCAATAAATCTATTGAAATAATATAAAAAACATGAGAACTTGAACTAGATTTCAAGTGACCGGCCGGTCTTACATTACGGTAATTATGAATCTGACACAAGTGACATGACTGAATGTATGCGAGCACACTTTGGTACATGCCAGGCCAATAGGCAACATCCCGCAATTTACAACGGGTCTTGCGAATACCTAAATGGCCTGCAATAGGTTTGTCATGCAATTCGTTTAAAAGGGCCATTCTAAGGGTTCGCGGAATACATGGGCGAAACTCAGCCCTAGTAGTCCTAGATTTCGTATAGTAACGAAGACCCTCTATGACTTCAAAATGCTGTGACCTCCCAGCCAGAGAAGGATCACTTTGCTGTGGTGAACCCGCAAGCAAAAAATTATAGATATCCCCAAAATCTGGATCATTTATTAATTCTGCCATTATCTGCTCTCTGGATGTTATATCAGCTATTAGAAGTAAAGGCTGACATCCAGGAGTGGTTTCTGTGGGAACCCCACTAATCGGGACGCGAGACAATGCGTCCGGTAATTGATTCTTATGACCTGGCTGGTACGAAATTTTGATATTGCTCTCTTGTAACTTAAGAGCCCACTTCATAAGTCTTTGAGAGAGGTGCTTAGCAGAATTCAAATACTGAAGGGCAGAATGATCCGTAATTATGTTAACTGTCAATTCGTTAAGATAACATTGAAATTTGTCAAGAGCATACACTACAGCAAGACATTCACTTTCCGTAGCTGAATAATTGCGTTCAGCTTTGGCTAAAGTACGAGACGCAAAAGCTATTGGATGCCCAGCTTGTGACAAAACGCAACCAAGACCAACTCCGGATGCGTCAGTATAAATATCAAATTCCTTAGTATGATCCGGGAAAGCCAACACAGGAGGCTGAGTCAACGCAGACTTCAGTGCTTCAAATGCAGCGTTAGCCTCAGGTGTCCAAACAAACTTCTTGTATTTACGTTTCAAAGCATACAATGGCTCACAGATTGTAGCATAAGCGGAGACGAACTGCTGATACCATCCGGTCATTCCCAGAAAGCGTGATAGTTCTTTTGCTGTTTTAGGCCGAGGAAAGTCAACAATAGGCCTAATTTTTTCATTATCCGTAAATAAGCCGTAGTGAGTGATTTTCAACCCCAGATATACAATCTCGTCCCTCGCTATCTGGCATTTACTAGGTCTTAACGTCAAGCCAGCATTGTATATGAGTTGGAACACCTGTTTGAGCAGAGAAAGGTGCTCATCAAAAGTCTCGGATGTAATAATAATGTCATCCAAATATACATGCACATGGGGACCTAGAACAGGTCTGAGAACTGTATCCATAAGCTTTTGGAAAGTAGCAGGTGCAGAAGCCAGTCCAAACGGCATACGCATGTATTCATAAGCCCCAAAAGGAGTCACAAAGCCTGTTTTATCGACGGAGTCTGGATGCACCGCCACCTGCCAATATCCACTCGCCAAATCCAAGGTTGACATCCATTTAGTTGACGATAGGTCATGCAAAATATGCGACATGACAGGTAGTGGATAATTTATCGCTTTCGTGACTTGGTTGAGCTTGCGGAAATCTGTCACAAAACGAAATTCATTGGGTTGTTTCTGTGGAACCAGAAAAGCAGGTGCGGCCCAAGCGCTTGTTGATTCCCTTATTATGCCCTGTTTAATCATCTCGGAAATTTGACGTTGCATTTCCTGTTTTTTATGGGGAGCACAAGGGTAAGGTTTCGTCGCTATCGGTTTCGAACCATCAGTGTCAATGACGTGATAAACCACCTGTGTGAAACCAGGTTGATCAGAAAATAAACCAGGGCTTTCCTGCAAAAGTAGAGAAATCTGGTTTCGTTGCCTCTCATTCAGTTGGTTACTCAGTAACAAACTCGTTATGTCTATAGGATACGTAGGAATCACTTCGACAGGTTCCGGAAAGGAAATAACATGTTGTACGAAATTCAGGATACCTTGAAAAGTATTGAAAAAGTCCATGCCCATTAGACATTTAACAGGTAGGTCGTCTATGAGCAGGAAAGAATGCGTAAAACGAGCCTTTCCCAGCCCTAGAGATAATGTGACAGTTCCTGTGATACTGAATATTTCGTTATTTGCACCTCGCAAATACTGCGTCGCAGGCTGGACGAGTATTGCAGGAAAACCTTCAGTGCAAAACTTCGTATTTAGGGCTGATATTTCAGAACCAGTGTCGAACTTTGTCTCGACAATAATATCTTCAATTGTCAAGAACACATCAGGCAACTGAGGAGTTTGGACAGTCACTAATACTGTTTTAGGGTCAGAATGCTTGGTATCAGGAAGCAGGACCGACCCTTGGTCTACTTCCTTTGGAAGTTTAAAGGATTCCTGGTTGTATTATCATGCGGTCTGAAACCTCGGCCCTGCCGGGTATCGGGAAAGTTTTCACGATGAAGAAAACTGCGTGAAAACTGCTGCGGGAACTCCGGATGTCTGTTGAAATTTTCATTTCTATTACTTCTTCCCTCAGCACGGGCAGAAAAATCATCATTGCCCTGAGCATGAAAACGTTCCGAATTCTGCGGATTGGAACAGGGTCGAGCATACTGTGCATTTGCACGGTACCCAGAAAATTGATTAGAAACGAGCGGTCGGTGTACCACCCTTCTATGCGGTGGAACGTATGATGCTTGGACTTGCACCTGTGTACGCTCGCGTTGAAAGTCATTAGGCCTATTATGCCGCTGAGGATTTTCGTAATAAGCTTCACGGGGTGCCCGAGCATGGTGAGTTGGACCATGTTTACTGTGTCGCTCTTCATACGTTCGTATGAGGCGAAGGCATTCATGAATTGTAGCAGGGTGTCGGACCTCAAGAAAATCCTGTAGAAATAGATCGAGCTGTTGCAATAGGGTGTCCAACATGTCGACATGACTGGCATGTGGATCCCATAAGTTATACAAGCGTGTTGTTTCTAAAGCAAATGCAACAGGGCTATCGTTGGGTCCTTGCTGACGAGAAAAAAGTTGTTGTGCAAGGCTAGCTCGACTGAGGCCGAAAGGAAAGACTTCCAAAAGTTCTACTCGGAAATTCTCATAATGAGAATCCGGGTTCGACACTCTCCACTGCCGATACCAGGTCTTAGCGGTATCCTTCAAGCAAGTGCCTGCTATTTGCACTTTGCAGTCTTGAGGAATATTGTATAGATCAAAATGATCCTCCAGGTCCTCAAGAAATTTTAAGTACCCCTCCAAACCATTGAAATGAATTGTTCCTGCATGCGGCACGAAATGGGCAAGCATTCTGCTTCTGTGAGAGGATTGAAATCCCTCAGGTACGACCCGCGACTCAGAGTCATAGGAAGCTGGTGAATTACGAAATTGTGAAGAATGCCTGGGTACTTGGAAATCATTATCAGTAAAGTGAGCCCCACAGGCTTCTTGCAGATGGTCGAAATTAATCCCATCACCGCCGAAACTTGCCTTAGGGTGAAATATTGAAGTTGTCTCAGGTAATGAAGACATGGGTAATAATTGTCAAGACCTCGTGTTCAGAAAACGTTCGGGCGCCAATTATAATGAATTAGCTTTTTACTGGTTTGTTGTGTGGTAATTAATTATGAATTAAGTCTTATGCTGGTTGTTAATAGTAACACTTAATGAAAAGAGACCCAACGGCCAGACAGAGGTCTGACAGTACTATGAACTGAGAAAAACGTACTTACTTAAAAACCTTTTATTAGGAAACTCCTCGTATCATCCAACACACACGCTACTAGTCACACTAATCGTATCACAATAATGAAGAAGAACCTAATCACATAGAACGAAGCTCTTGGCACAAAATAACGTAGCTCTTTTCACATCGAACAAAACTTCTCCACATATAACAAAAGCTCTCCGCCGTAACACAAAAGCTCTCCTCGCACATAAACAAAAGCTCTCCGCATATAAACAAAAGCTCTCTCACGTATAAACAAAAGCTCCTCAGGTATCGTTGAACGCGCCTATTTATACTGCCTACCAACACGTCATGACTACACTCGTTGCCACATATCATTCAGCGGGAGAAATAACATCTCGTTAAGTAAGAAGATAATTTACATAGGAAAATAAAATAACGAGAGATAGTAAAATCAAAAGGAAACTGAATCTAGAGTATACGTTACATGGCTTTTCCACAATTTCTTTTTTTAGCGTTTTTCCAAATATTGAAAGACACATTTAAACTTGCAGGGGGATTTCTCTATCAGTTTCATGCCTCAACATATTTCTAGTTGGCTTATGGGACCGAATATTAAAACACAGCAATTGCGATATTGCGAGAGATAGTTGGGTAACAACTTGATTGGCTTCAATATTAGCTCCATATTACAGCACATTCACGGTAGCCAGTAGGGAGCAAGAAACAGATTTACGTTGGTATTCATCATCGAAATCACCATTGAACGTGTTCTTGTGTTGAAGCATTTCTTTTTTTACCATTTCTGCAACACGCAATGAAGCAAGTGTGTCTTCATCTTAATCATCTTTACAAGCTTGCAACATGGCGTCACCAACAGTTTGTCGTATGCCAAAATATACTTACTGCCAGACATGCTTGCCGACATATACGGAAAATATGCAAGAATCCTCTGTCGTAATCTTAAAGCGTGTACATTAGGCAGGTGTAATTGCTCATACACTCCTATTAGTTGTATTAGTTGCACCTTGTACGTTTTTGTCAGGGCACTCACCTTGAAATCTGGTTGTGTTTCATTTGAATCTTTCATACCTTTCTGCATGAAATTTACTAATTCTGCAAAAACGTCTCCCTCGCATATATGAACACTGCTGCTTGTTGCTAGCGTTTGACTACTCCGAGACTTTTACAATTCTGTCAAGCACTTTGCATGGTATTTTGCATCCTGGGCAATCATATCTTCACCACTATGTTTTGCTAGTAGAACGCTATTTCCTTGTTCAGTGGCACACTCCCTCATCTTTTGATCTATTAGGTGTGCAACTTAATTCTCGGCCACAGGCACGACACGTTGACAGCAGATTATAGCAAATCGAATACGTACCTAATCAGGAAAATAACTCCTGTCGTTTTGGATACATTTAAGCCATCGGTCAGGGAGCTGCCGAATGCCACTGCAGAAACAAGAGGGCTGTTTCGAGTAGATAAAGTCATCAATACTTGTGTGGACATCCTCGACAGAAGTGAAGTGCGTATCACTCAGGTGATGTTGCACGGAGCGAAAAATGTGATTATCCGACGGGGCGAAGTCTGGAGAATACGCCGGGTGGTACAAAATCTCCCATCTCAGGTCGGCAATCGTGTTTAAAGTCGTTTTCGCGGTGCGAGGACGCGCGCTATCCTGAAGCAACAGGACTGACCTTCTGTCCTTGCCGGTGTATGGCCTTTTCGCCTCCATTGCGTCACTCACACGAATGCATTACTGATAATAACGCTCAACATTGACCGTTTAACCAGGTTTGAGCAACTCATAGTGTACGACACCGCGCTGATAGCGCCGTATGCACAGCAGCAACTTCCTGGCATAGATATTCGGTTTGGCGGTACTGGTGGTAGGCTGACCTGGATAAACCCACGATTTGCGCCGCTTAGGATTATCGCAGAGTATCCACTTCTCATCACAGGTCAACATCTTGTGGAGAAAATCGTTCTTCTTGAATCTGGAGAGCAAGGACACGGCAGCATCGTAGCGCCTAGACTTGTTCGCAGCTGTGAGTTGGTAGGGCACCCAACGGCCCTCCTTGTGAATCCGTCCACGCTTTGTGCAGGCGCTTTTCAATGGCTTGCCGTGTTACTCCGAGTTCCTGGGCTAGCTCTGACTGTGTGCGACAGGGATCTGCGTCCAACTGTTGTTCCAGTTCCTCATCGTCCACTTCCTGTGGCTGTCCCGGATGTTCTGCAACACGGAGATCAAAATTTCCCTGCTTAAACCACTGGAACCACGTCTTACACGTACTGTAGGACACAGAAGCCTCACCCAAACCAGCACAGATCATTTGCTGGGCTTGAGCGGCACTTTGGTTCAGCTGAAACGCGAACAGGAGGCAGTGCCTCAAATGTTGCTACTAGAAACAAGCAACATTTCCATAATGACACGAGGCAGTGCATTATTTCATTCAGCATTTTCATAATGATAGGAGGTAGTACCTCAAATGTTGCTTCTGTCACTACAGCTGCGTGCGGTACGGTTGCCTGGAAAACTGTTGGTGGCGCTGCAATCAGCCATTATCGCACACAGCTATTTGCATTTGCAGACGTTCTATGATCCCTTGCGGTTAGGGGCCGAGAATTAAGTTGCACACCTAATACATGCAATGTTGCTTCATTAAACAATTAATCCTTAGTGGTCGCAGAACGATCACAAAAGAAGCACACATCTTTAGAAATAGATGATCGGTGTTTACCTTCATGCGATGATGATGTCGGCTCTTCTTTCTGACCTTCAGAAAGTTTTCGTTTCTTTGCTCTTTCGAACATTATGGGATTGTAATTTAATGCACATTTTTGTGCCACTTAGCTTGTCTTTTTAAAAATGTCTGTTCCATCCCGTTTTGGTCTTCATCAAGCATCTTTGTACATGTATTAATATCCGTGGGTAAGATATTAATACCTTCAAAGTTCTGTAAGTGTTTTTGCAAGTGTTTCATACCCAGCGTTACGTGAAGACATTTTTATTATTCGCAGGACACACCAAATTATTAGCACATGCGTTTTGGCGCTGTATAAAAATTGTCCAATCAACAGATTTCGATTTTTCTTCACCCAGGTTACTGGCAGAAACTAATCGGAGTCACTTTGCCATTATTAGAATGCCACCTTCACATACACAGATCTGAAAAAAATGGATGATAGGGATAAGTGACATATTAAGTAATACTGAAATCTTTCTTTCTAGAAGAAATATTGAAATCTTTTTTAAAACCATCTTATTATTTTAAACAGGGGCCACGAATATAAAATCCTGAAATTGCGATAATAACGTCCCCTTGTGCAAAGAAATACCACCTATGTCTTCCATATTTATTCCTAGCCTATTTGTAACATGAAAAATGGAATCCTTGACTTGAAAAACATATAAATCGATACCAAACACTCTTTTGTATGATATGTAAAAAAAATATATATATATATCCATCGCTCTTTTCACGTTAAGCAACACACAGCAACTAAAAATTTTTTTCTCGGCCGCCGTCCGGGAATAACAATTTTTCGGTTGCTGTGTGTTGCTTAACGTGGAAAGAGCGATGGATTTATTTGTTCAACTGACGCGTATTTAGAGGATTTTCACTTTGTAAAAAAAAAGTGGTAAGAAAATCTGAACACGTGTAGCCATTTTGAAAAATAGCTGCCATTTTGGTTTCCCATGACTTTGGGCGATGCCTCCCTATCTTATTTTCATTGTATAACCATAAGCTACATTCTTACCAATGGGGATATTCTTATAACAATTTGCAGCATTTATACATCTAGCACCTCCTCTAAGTAGAATGGCTTTTAGTGTCCTAGAACTATCAATTCGCGTTCTAGACAGGTGGTGGTCATAATTATCTTCTTTTGAGGTTTTAGGAAGTCGCCTTCCTCTAAATTAGAGCTAACTGTTTCAGAGGGTAGCATAACCAACGATGCAGAACAGGAGTACCGCCAATGCTTCCTGTGTTGGAACCGAGGCCTGGCTCGAACGACTAATCAGATGCCCGAGCCTATGACCACACCGCTCAGGTTCGACCATACTCTCGCAGGCCAAACCATTACAGCCACCCCTGTCTCCAGGAGGGGACGCGTCTCACAGCATGCAGTATTGACGTCGCAGAATACAGTGCAATCCTTTGCAAATTCAGTTTGTGTCTGTGCTTATGTTATAGATAAAAATGTAAAACTATTTAAAAGAAAGAAGATGAAAATTTGGTAAGAGCCCTTACAGTGAAGTCTTACAAATGGGGATATGACTAATTCACTCCATCAGATAGGGAAAACGATGAAATGTGATTTCGAACGGCTGGTACGTACAGTGCGATAAAAGAAAACAAAGCTGAATAAAAATAAAATAATAATAAAGGTAAAAATATTTATGATATAGAATATACATTAAGCATGTGGGAACGCCATAGAAGTACATGACAATCTGATATCAATCTTTATACAGTATATTATTTTTTAATTCGTATTAATTTAGCTCTCTTTTTTTGCTACCATGTCTCATTTTACGTATCAGTCAGTTGAAGCTTCTGGTTTGTATTTTCCTGTCTCAGCTGTTATTACTGTTTATTGTAATCCTTCATAAGAGCGCACAATTTCGTTCTTAAATTCTTGGGCTTCTCACATGATATGCATCTACCATTTTATAGGAAACGCTGACTTTCTTTCCTCTTTTATTTATCTCTAAATTTCCTTTCGTGTTAACAAGCAATTTGGGTGTAGTCTAAGTATTCTTCCCCTTACTATCAACTTAGTTGTAAGTCTGCCAATTTTATTTATAATACAATTAACATAGGAAAATGTAGCAAAATGTCCCTTGGACATCCTAAGAACCAGCTAGTAATCATAGCAGTTTTTTCAAACGGAAATCATTGCAACGATAAGATAATTCTGTTAATTCTAAGTTAATTAGGGCAGTTAATACCCATAGCACGATGTATAATAATTCAACTGGCGAGAAACACTCATTTTAAGTCGGGCGTGTTTTATTATGCCTTATATACATAGGTTTTTTAACAAGATGAAGGTTTAAAAACATGCTATATACACAAGTTAAAAATAATGAAAATTTAAAATCAAGAATGAAACGTTTAAAAATGAATGAAACGTTTCATTTATCTGAGGATGGGTCCATGATGGACCCGAATGGTGTAATGTGTTTAAATTTTCATTATTTTTAACTAGTGTATATAGCATGTTTTTAAACCTTCATCTTTTTAGAAACCTATGTATAGAAGCATAATAAAACATGCCCGACTAACAGTGAGTGTTTCTCGCCAGTTGGATTATTATACATCGTGCTATATGTATTGGCTGCCCTAATTAACTTAGAATCAAGTCTGCACGAATATTCGATGATATTAGGATAATTCTGTTAAGATCGAAACAAAATCAGTTAAGACCAATTCGCGGTTTTTAGGAAAATAGTAAACACCTAAGCATTCTGAAACCAGTTCAATGTAACCTAACTTTAAATAAGTAAAAACAGCCTTTCTCACAAAAAATCGAGAGAGTACCCTAGGAATCTTGGCAGGTAATTTACGCTATGCATCTTTCGCATGCCAACATCTTTGTGGGTGTGATATAAAACGAGTGATTTGAGAGCATACATTTATTGACGTACAACACATTGCATTTATTCGCCTCACTGACCACCACAGAGAGCTACAGACTGGTACATACGACGATTGGATATAAAGTAGTGACAACATACCTGTATGTAAACTGAATAAAAGTGGGTAGTGGTACGCCAAACAACTAAGTAAATAATAACAATATCCGTTTTATTGCCATAAAAACAGCTAAACAAATGGCTGCAAGCTTTCAGCACCTACGGGTGCCTTCAAAATATTTATTCGCAGAGCAGAATAAGTTTACATACCTTCAATACAGTCCGTCCCATATTTATATAAAAACATAATTTTGTACACGAAATCAGTTGCATGCAGAAAATAACAAAGACTTCTAGTGGAACATTATGTATAATGACCGGCAACATAATATACACACGTCAAACGCTGTTTACAACATATACTTAACATAATATTCTAGCTTTATGAAATCAAACTATGTAACATTGTCCCATAATTATATGAAAACAAAAAAACAACAGAAGAACATTTAAATGGCAAACACATTTAATAATTAATTGACTTTTCTTCACGCGCAATAAGCTGAAATATGCGTTCTGGCATACTGTATATTAAATTATGCAATATTATACCAACAGTTCGGGATTCTGGTTTCCAGATCTTCAACGCTTGAAAATTGCTCGTGATTGGCATAAACACTTCGAACCAAAATTCCACGAAGATTTCAATTGGGTTGAGATCCGGGCTGTGAGCTGGCCACGACAGTAATTTGACATTGTTCGATCTCAGCCAGGCAATCATAGAGGTTGCTCTGTGAATGCTCGCGTTGTCCTGCTGGAAAACCCAATCAGGACCACCTATTTCAGCAGCAGCTGGGAGCAAACTGTCTTTTAAATGTTCCTGGTATGTTGCGGTATTTTGACGTCCGGACAAAACGCAGATATTACCTTGGCCATTAAATCCAAAAAAGGCCCATACGATCACGGAACCTCCTCCGTATTGTCGGTTGAATATTTGACGTTCTTCCGCTCTCATATCATGCCAATAATATCTCGCACCGTCTGTGCCATCTAAATTAAATTTCGTTTCATCACTAAATAATACTTGGAGCCATTCGTCCTTCCATGACATATGATCTTTGGCCCAGTTTAATCGAGCTTGTGTGTGCTGTGCAGTTAAAGGCAGTTTCTTTAACATTCTTGCATATTTTACGACGGGTGACTGCTGCAATACTTTGTGAACCGTACGTTTCAACATTTTCACGTTTCCATGTTGACTTGTATTCCGTACAGACAAATGAACATGCACAGCGAGCTTCCGGATATGTCGTTTCATTCGAGGCAAAACGTTACTATGCCGTCTTGTTCGTTTCTGAGCTGGATATTTTTTGCTACCACTTAAAACGTTATAAATAGAAGATTCGGATCGTTTTAATTTGTTTGAAATCGCACTTATGTTCATTCCTTGATCGTGGAACTCCCGAACGTGAATTATCTCCTCCGCTGACATGCGCTTTCCCACGTGACATTGTTAAAACTGAATCAGCCTCATTACGTTTATTGACTATTTATCCTGGTCTGACGCCAGGCTAATTTGCATAGCAATGCGTGTTAGTGTTCGCGCGTTTGTGTGAAATTCCATATAATTGTGGGACATTTTCAGTACACTACATGTTTAAAACGTTTAATACATATCCGAAATTATTATTTTCTCATCCGCAAAATATGTCTGCAAAGACTATGTGGTTTATTTTCACCAATGCGTTAATGGGTTTCGTACATTTTCACTAATCGTACATTTACTTTGTTTTTACACCTTTCCATATAATTGTGGGACGGACTGTATAAGCTCCTCCCCATATACATGATCTGGAAAGCGCTGGATACCGTCAGCAGAGCTGTTTTTATTGATGGCAGCAGAAAAGCGTCCCACCGCTGGGAAGATTTCCGTTCTCGTGTGAAAACGCTTTCCTCGCAGTGTTTCTTTCAGTTTTGTGAAGAGTTCAAAGTCACATGACCTCGTGTCGGGGAAATAGGGCGGACGTTCAAGCAACTCCCACTACCACCGTGCTAACAAATGCCTTACAAGAGCAGCAGTGTGTCATCGCGTATTGTCATGGAAGACTATGGGCGCACTTGTTTGAAAATTTGGACGCTTTCGCCGCAAAGCAGGGAGATGATGATGTTCCAGAAAATGTTGATTGTACTGAGCGTTACCAGTCTGGTGCAGCGGAACTGCAGATAGAGTATTACACCCTGGACATCATACGCCACTATCAGCACCACGTTAAGATTCTCGGGTTTGTGGCAAAACCTTTTGGCCTGTGAGACGATGGATGCCGGCATTCATTAGCTTGTCGTTTGAGTTCTGTTCGTACCTGACTTTAGCAGCTGTGACAATAGTTAGTATTTCGACTGTTTAGTTTTTCAAAAACAATATTTATAATTATTGCACATTATTCAGATTTAGACAAACGTAAGGAACGACCCTGACACCGATGAAATGTGATGTAGCTACAAAAGTCCATCTGCACAAGCTAAAATCTGACTTCAAGATAGAATGGAAAACTGAATCACAAATGTGTTAATGAGGGGGATTGGTAACGTTTGTTCAAGGTTATCTATACATATAACCAAAGAAGCCACCTCAACATTAGGTCGAGAAGAATCCAAATTTCGCTACGACGGACCGTTTTCGTGGCATCAAAAATGTATTTTTGTAATGGCTTTTATTATTAATACATTTAGCATCGGGTTCTCATAATATACGCAGATTGCAGTGAGATATTGCTACGTTATGTAAAACATGATGAAATAATGTTCGGCGATGGTTTAGTAAAACATGTTGTTGAGTAACGATGAAAGTAACTATTATAGCGTCACTTCATGGGACAGCATTCAAAAATCAGATTACAACAATGGGTTTGAGTACTTTAGTTACCCATTTCAGTTACACCAGAAGTTTTTGCATTGGATTTACTTTATGGCTGTAGGAAAAGATGCATAGCATCGAAAAGTTTTAGTGCCATGTGGGTAGAAAATAACTTAGTGGTGATTTCTTGCGTAAATTCAAGCAAAACGTATTTATGATTTTCACCTTTCGGGATAGTTTACCGAAGTAAAAGCCGCAAAGTTTGTAGTATTATTTTTTTGAAGGCCTCTAGTTTAAGCATCGCACCCATGCTTCATGCAGGAAGCTTTTCTTCTAAACGTAGCGAATTCGAAGTGTTTTGCTGTTACATTCACACAGAATCATTATCATGCCAGCTGCGCAAATGAGTTTACCTGACTTAAGCAATTCGAAACTATACTTGTTTTTTTGTTAAATAAGCATATGCAAATAATGAGAATCAGAGATCCTTGCCAGGTTGTTGTTAGACATCAAACATTAGACGAACAAAGTAGAACAGAGAACTTGTGTACGTACCTGTCTGGGTTGTGATTCAGATGTGAATATGAGTAAAAGTTCCTTCATTTTGTGACGTACTACACAGGAGAAAACATGTGTCAAGACGACAAACTGCAGCGAGTGAGACATTCTGTCTGCGTTGCTTAGTTGGGAGAGCGACTTTCCTTAGAGTGAGGGGACACGTTTTCGATGTCAGTAGCGGACAAACTTGTGTTTTAACATTGGCGCCCGATAATGGAAAATGGGTCCACTGGCCGTTGGGTTCTTCGAAAAATGTGTGATGTTTGTTCCACACACTGTTTGGAATTAATGAAAAATTCCTACTTCCCTTGAGAGATGATGAAAAATTCCTACTTCCGGGAGATGATGTGACGTACTACAGAGGTGAAAACATGTGTTAAGACTACAAATCTGCAGTTAGACATTTTGTATGTGTAGCTTAGTTGGGAGAACGACTTACTCTGGAGTGAGAGGGAGCGGTTTCGATGGACGTCGCGGACAAACTTGGGTTTTTACAACTTTCTAATTGCGTCTCGAGATAAATTTACTCTTTGTTAGGAGAATACTGTGATGCGTAAATGATTCCTAGTAAATGTAAAAGTGCTGCGACGTTTATGTTTGATTTCCAGTAAACGTTTACAGCCTCCAGCGAAACGCTCTAACAGTACGCTGCATGATGGTTCGCTGCAGTCATGTCATCCAACGTCGGGACCAGCTGATGTAGCATACTATATTCAGTGATGGACAACGTTTACTTCCTTCACCTTTTACGTATACTCTAATTGTACCTTCCTTTAGAATTCCTGTATTCTTATGTAAATTTGGTTTCTTCTTGTTAAAGTTTTTCTAAACTTAACGCCACAGATTCCTGCTCGACGAATTTGAGTTTGGCAGCAGATCAAAGTGCGATCTACGTAGTCAGAATCAAGTGATAAAGTCGGTATTGTTCAACGATCTTGAGGCAGTCTTCATGTAATGTTATCGAATGCCATGCTAGGAGACAATCTTATCGAGACTATGCATGTTATGAAAAAATGTTATGAGACAATGTTACCGAGGCAGCGTAACTAAGGCAATCTTTCTTTTACTAAGGTGAGCATGAAGAGATCGATTCATATGTGGATTCATCTTATGTTATATGAAGTGTTTCCGACTTGTATTCGTCGATGAAATTATTGCGGAATATATTATTTGTGTTACAACCTCTTGTTGACAATTTACATGGGTTTTGCAAGTACAGCCTTTTTATTCAACCATAACTATTATTTATTGAAGTGCATAATTAGGAAGTTTATGCCCAGTTAAGACCTTCAGGTACAACTAGTATTGAAGCTATCTGGGTTCAATGAAAGCTACATCTATAAGACTCAGCGTTAAATAAAGCCTTCAGTGTATTACACGGAAGTTATGTCTCAAGTGTACAATGGCCTCATTTAAACTCAGTAAGAAACCAGCGGTCATATATGATCAACCAGTGTGCTATAGTAAAGCAACAACAGTGATATATTCCCGATAGTATGGAAAATATGAAATAATTTTCATGCTGAGAGCACTATACATTGAAATGACATTCCTTGCAGTGTTAGGTGACTAGCTCGCTGGATGTGGAGGGGCAGATCTTGTTAAGGCGAATGTTTCCACTGAAGGAGAAGTTGGACAGTGATTAACAGAATCTCATGTAAAACGTGCCTGTTACCTCCAGGAAATTAGTGTAGCATCACTGTACATCCTGTTGTAGAAATCGTACAGTTCCTTTTCTGACGCTTAAGTATATAGAATAGATAACACAGAGGGTTACGTAATCTGAGCAGTGAAAATTCTGGTAAATATGCAGCTCTAATTTCTACTTTTCCAGTTACATCACAGCATTCGATCAGCTAACTTTGATATGTTTATCGCATTCCTGAATGTGCACCGCGCTTGGATGTTTGTTATGGGACACTCCCTTTATGCCAGGGGGATACTAGTGTATATTTAAAAAATGAATGGGTAGGTTCCTACCCATTCATGAGTATGCTAAAAAAATTGGAAAAACAATTTGTGATGGTATTACCTTTTGACACGCATTTACCTGGTGCGAAACTGTCTGTGCATTTGTAGGACGTGGAAAGAAGACAGTCTGGAAGACTTGGCAGAAATATCAGCCTGCTTATGAAATATTTATTGAACTCTCATATATTATATGTACTAGATACTTCAATTAATATCACTAGGTATTTCAATATAGTCAATAGATATTTATATTACTCCACTACATGTTTCAAACGACAGTTTCAAGCAGCTCCAGAAATTTCCTATTAGATTACATAATGAAAGCAGTACAACCGACTCTCTGAAAGGGTGCCGTAGAATGATGGTGACCAAAAGACTCGTTCTATTAAACGTGTTTTACCAAATGAAGTTGCTCTGTTTCAGTCCAAGAAGCGAGGTGTGGTACAAGCAGGTTATGTTTGGTTTCAGCGGTGGAAACTGTCTTCTGATATGCCCCATCTTGCTCAGTGGAGATGGCAGCAAAAGACTAAGGTTAAGAACCATTATGGTCAATTTTGCTTGATGCTTTAACACACTGCAAGGAACTTTAAAGTGTGGATGTAAAATACATACTATTACTCGTACTTGAAAATGCGAACGGTTGTCTCTTCCATGTGCTGGCTTTTATGATTGGGATCAACAATTATATCGTTAGGAAAGGTTTTCTGATGAATGATATTTGAACTTTTGATTATATCTCAACTGATGTTTATTTGAGAAAGGAGCTTAAATCATTACGATTTTCATCCCTTGTTATTACTCATTAGCAAAAATATTAGAAAACAAAAGCATCTTCTAAATACTTACTTATGTATAGTTTACTGATCAAAAATCTAGGATCCGATCCCCCAAAAAATTTATTTTAGTGTATTTTGGGTCAATTAAAATACAAAAATACAAAAATGCAAAACTGATACCATATTTGAAATCTTTCATCTGAAATAATATACAAACCGACATGCTGGAAGCCTAAAATGGAATCTCAATCATTAAACTACTAGCGGCAGTAATTCTGTTTTATGGCATGATACTAGCAAACTAGCGGTCAAATATTTGGGGTTTATATAAAAAATCATTCTGTACCTTACTATATACTATTGTACCAAGTGGCATATTGGTTACACATTTTACAGGATTTCACTGGATTTTGTCGTTAAGCTACTTCACTAACGTGATTATAGTACTGAAAATATTACGGCAGCTTTTATAGAAGCAAGTTGGATTTTCACTGGAAATAGTGTTGTAAACTAGGGATGGGCGATCCCTTAAAAGATCATTTACTCTCGTGGGTGATCAAATCGCGAAACAAAAAGTATTTTTAAGGTGAAACCAGTGTGAATTCATTCTAAAAGCGGTAAGTACAAGAAATAGTTTCCCTTTTCTCATTCGCTCATGAAATGATCTTGAAAAATTAAAAATGTTACGTTTGGGAAGCTCTGATATATACACTGAAGTGCCAGAAAAACTGGTACAGACGAGCTTATGCAAAATACACAGCAATGTCCCCTATGCGCGTACTCGGTTGCGTCCGCCAGTGCGTATGTAAAGCGATAGACATCCTTGCCAGCTGTCAGAGCGGTTTTTGGCATGAGAATGATAAGTAATAACGATTTAAGCGATTTTCAATGCGGTGTCATAGTTGGCGCTCGTGAGATGGGCCATAGTATTTCGGAGGTGAAAACAAACTTCGGATTTTCACGTTCGACCATTGCAAGAGTATACCGTGACTACAAGAATTCCGGCAAAACCTCCAACCTACGATAACAGTGTGGCCGTGAAAAGACATTGGGTGAACATGACCATCGTCGGCTATCAAGAATCATTTCACGCGATAGGCGTGCAACACTCTCTCAGGAATCATCGGAATGCAATGCTGAAGCCTCAATAAGCATCAGCATCCGGACTGTGCAACGTACCCTGCACGATATGGGCTTTGGGAGCTGACGCCCAACTCGAGTCCCCTTGATGTGGGCACGACACAGAGCTATGCGCCTCCCTTGGGCACAGCAACACTGCCACTGGACACTTGATGACTGGAAACAAGTAGCCTGGTCTTACGAGTCGCGTTTCCAACTGCATCGGGCAGATGGAAGGATTCGTGTGTTGCGCAAACCCCATGAAACCATGGATCCCGCCTGTCAGCAGGAAACTGAACCGACTGGTGGGGTTCCGTAAGGGTATGGAGTGTGCTTAGCTAGACTTCACTGGGACCCCTGGGGTGTCTACAAACGTCTGTGACCGGCCAACGCTATGTGCGCATCCTTTCTGACGAGGTACACTCGTTCATGTCCGGCATTCATGCTGATGGGTTGGGCCTGTCCCAAAGGACAATGCACCTCCACACAAGTGTCGGGACGCCACATTATGGTTAGAGGAGCATTCATCTGAGTTTGGGGTGTTACCATCCCACCCAAGACCCCAGATCTGAACGTGATAGAACACATTTGGAATACCATACAACGCGCTATCAAACACAGGAATCCGAGACCTCGGAATACACTCGAATTGTGGAACGCTCAGCAGGAAGTATGGAAGTATTAGACTGGTGTACCAGGTTTTCTGGCACTTCAGTGTATTTGCTGGGCCTTCTTGGCAACCGATTAAAAATTATGCTGAGAGACCAAAATCTACCTGATTTCTTTTTTTTTTTTATTGGAGGTTTAACGACCACCGTGAGCAACTCAATGGGCTATAAGCAGTCCCCCGTCCTTAATTTTGCGTCACTGGTTCCAGGGAAGGGAGAGAGCCAGTGCCGTAAGGCAAACACAACATCCATGCATCACCGGGATTCGAACCCGGACCCCTTACGGACGAATGATCAGAGGCCATCGCTTAGATCACTGCGCCACCGGTTCAGCCTACCTGATTTCATCTCGTGGTTCTGGACGTACTCTGAGGGGAAAGTCAGTTTCTGTGGACGCTTTCCTTTATGTTATCTCTTCAAAAATGTCAGAGGATTTCATTCACACAAAGTAAGTCCTTCGCTGTAACTACTTTTCTTAAACTGCTGACGAGTTTTCCAGCTGTTCTACTAGGTTCAAAAGAGACTCGAGCGCAGCAAAGTATGAGATCTTCAAATTTTACTACACCCATGTGTTCCCTCCGCGTTCGAAGTTCGGGATATGTGCTTTTAAAGAGATATTTTATATGTACTAACATTGGGCTTTCATTTCTCTAAAAGCTATAAAGTTTCATCAAAGCTTTGGTGAATTGGATTCTAGAAGTTGCATTAATTCTTTAACACAATGCACAAAATTTGAATTCGAGGAATATTTTGTAAAATAAAAAGAAATCTAGTTATATGTTTTCCATGATTTTAACGGTAGGATTTTGTTTTTGCTGAGAAAAAATTAGATAAAAACTCTCATTCAGAATGTTTGCATTTCTTCTTTTTTTTTAAATTTCATCGTGGCTTTGTTCTTTTCTAAATAAGGCTTTTTTAACTGGTCACAAAAAGTTAGGGTTATTGTGGTTTTGAAAGGGAAAAGGTGGTGATATGCTAATTTAGCGATTTTTGGAGATCGGTTGCAAACGTGGGTAGCTACGTCATATGTAAATTAGCATCATGACAACATAGCACGTGGTGCGCCAGCTCTGATAAACGTTCCCTGCGAGAAGTGTAAAACGGGTCGTTTCACCGGTCGGTTTAGAAGTTTGCTGAATGTGTTGCCTTCAGTATGGGATTAACCTGAGACGATGTCCAGACAACGTTTCCGCATTTAAAACATAAATAAGAATATTGACATGTTATAGGCACGTGTATGGCAGATCGATGTGGCTGCTGTTTTAGGAGTTTCACAAAGTGTAGTAAATCGGTTACACACAAGATTACTAAGGCATGGAAATGTTGCAGGTCGAGCCAGGAGTGATTGCCCGCGGATAACCACCAGGAGGCAAGATCGCTATCTGACCGTAAATGCTCGCAGAAGGATTAGTATCAGCAATAACCAACTCCGGGAATCACTTCGAGCTGCTTCTGGTGTCACAGTATGTACTCAAACGGTACGAACCCAAAGTAAGGAGGGCCACTAAGATGTATAGCATTGACATCAGCTCGCCGTCGTCAAAGATGTACCTGGGTCCAACAATACATGTCATGGAATACAAAGTGACACCATATACGTTTCACAGACGAATCCTGATTTGCTGTTCATCCTGATACTCGACGAGGGCACGTGTGGAAGAGATCCGGCACACGAATGTAACCCCACCATGGGCAGTCCACCCACCCTTACCAGCGGCAGTCAGTTCTGTTCTGGGCAGGAGTTGGGTTTAATAGCCGTACTTCTTTGCATGCTTGTCAAGGCAACATGAATATCTCAGTGTACCGAAACGAGATCATTGTGCCCATTGTGACACTGTTTCACGCTGCAATTGGACATGCATTCCGTTTTCTCGATGAAATGTAACCAGTAACTGTGTTTGGAGAGTGCTCCAGGAACTGTAAAATTAAAGGATTGAATCGTTACAGCTGCCACCGAGGTATCCTGACCTTATTAAAGGATTGAATCGTTACAGCTGCCACCGAGGTATTCTGACTTTAATCCTATTGATAACATTTAGGTCGCTGTACAGCGCCGTCTGGAAAACCACGTTCGTTCCCCAGTACACTGGCAGACCTCCGTAACATGTTGCCTGTAATATGGAACGGGCTTACCCAGACACTGATCAATAGTGTCATTATAAGTATGCCTCGTAGGTGTCAATAGATTCTTCGACACAGAGGTGTTGTTATTAGGTACTGAAATCCAGATGCATGGACTTCCTCCGAATTTACCGTTTTGGATATATTGCCTTGCTACTTTGTTTTGTGCAAAAATTGGCCAATGAATTGTTTTTGTAAACACACTCCTTATCGTTTGTGTTACGCAGACTCACTGATGTTATTTCAATGCGTGTTACTTAAGTCAGATACATACATACTTCGTTTCGTACAATATCCCTAAGTTTTTGTGACTAGTGTAATTGTTAGACCAAAGCAAACACTCGTTTGATTTACTGTGTATATTGTGTGCATGTTGTTATATCACACTTATCACAGTCATATGGTTCTTCCAAGAAATTACTATGAGAGAAAGGGAACAATGGTCTAAAATGACTATTGGGTGTGTGCAAAAGTTCTACATGTTTTTGTAATAGATGAAAATTGTGATCGGAATAGTTACATCACAGATGATGCTGCGATGCCGAATTTTCGGCCAATAAAGCGTGGAGCAGTAGAGCATATAGAGGCACAAGGTTTGTCCGAGTAAATCATTTGTAACGCAAATCACGGACGGTGTAACATGGCATGCGATAAGGATCACATTAGACATTGTTTACTGTACGAGTTCGATAAAGGCAGTACTGCAGCCGCGGTTTGCCGCAACATCTGTCAGGTGCATGGGGAGGATGCAGTTGATGATAGCACATGTCGCCGTTGGTTTCAGAAATTCCGGAACTGAGACAAAAGCTGTAAAGATCAACCACGTCGTGGACGTCCATCCATGGTTTCTGAAGTGGATGTGGACCAAGCCATAACAAATGATCCACATCGAACCGTTCAGGAATTAGTGGAAACGTTGTCGGTACACAGTACAATTGTCGAAAGACGGATGCATGCGATTTGGTTCATCACTAAGTTCGATAACTGGGTTCCGCACCAGCTTTCTGCAAAGCAACGAGAGGAGGGAATCCGTACCTGTGTTTCTTTGCTTTCTCGTCACAAAAATGAACCGTTTTTGGGACGAATTGTAAAGGGTGATGAGAAATGGATACTGTAGCGTAATGTAAACCGTCGACGAACTGTGTGTCAAGGTGCGAAGCCTGCTCCATCGACCTCAGAAGGAGTGTAACGTACCAGGAGATGTGACGTACCTGCCAGAAGGGCGCACACGACATAAAGGCAGATAGGAATCAGAATGAAATGTCCGCGTAGCTCAATTGGTAGAGCAACTTATTCCGGAATGAGTGGACCCGGGTTCGAACCCCGGCGCGGATAAAAATGACGGAGAAATTCACTTCGTTATAATGGCGCCCGAACTATCCGGATGACCCGACCGTTTACAATCTCGCAATGGTGTGATGTTATTTCCACACCGCGAGATAGGAAAAATAAGAGCAGCACTTCGAAAAAAAATAAAAAAAATAAGGGGGAGATGATGTAACGTACCAGGAGATGTGACGTACCTGCCAGAAGGACGCACACGACATAAAGGCAGATAGGAATCAGAATGAAATGTCCGCGTAGCTCAATTGGTAGAGCAACTTATTCCGGAATGAGTGGACCCGGGTTCGAACCCCGGCGCGGATAAAAATGACGGAGAAATTCACTTCGTTATAGGAGGACTGCATCCCAAAAAGGTTTTGTTGAGTGTTTGGTGGGATGTCCAGGGAATAATCCACTGGGAGGTGTTGGCACCTAGCCGAAACATAAATGCTGACCTGTACTGCCAACAGTTGGACAGATTGCTGGAACAACTGACATTCAAGCGGCCAGCACTCGTCAATCGCAAAGGTGGGATCCTCCATCATGATAATTCCAGACCTCATGCTGATTTAATCACTCGGCAAAAATTATTGGACTTAAAAACCGCATTGCATTCTTTTTTACTCTAAAACACAGGAGTGTTTTCGGCGTGGGATTCACCTACTCATAGAATGATGGCAATTATGTGAAATCCTAGGTATGTTATTTCTTGTGTCCTCCTCGTTTCTTTGTAGCCTACAAAACCGGGTAGAAAGTATGCGCACACTCGATATAATAAATATTTTTCACAGAAAATTCAAAGTTTTTGGACATTGGCCCGTTTATTTAAATTTGTCTTAGTAATTGGCGTGTCGCAGTCTATCTACAGTGTAGAAAGAAGTTCATCCTAGCTCTTTCGCATTTATCTAACTGAATGACATTGGAGGCGTTAGTTTAATAATTATTTTCAGTACGGGCTAATAAATCTGATTGTTTAATGACCAAAATTCCTTTAAATTAACACCCCAAAACGTTTTTCATAATTAGAAATGCCGCATTTCTTCTGAGAAATAAGTTAGATTATATCTTACTGAAGCAATTACCATCACTTTCCCTAAATTCATGGAATTTTTAAGGTGAAGAAATTTATTAATTGCTCACCACGTCATTTAGGGAATTGCTTAAAATAACTTTCTTCAGTTTTTCAAGCTGCCGTTTTCCATTCTTCTTCATTAGCGAATGAAAGGGAGGAAGAAGTACTAAATCACTTTACTGGACTCTAATTTTATCGCAACCACTTGAATGTTTTTTCCAGCCCTGAGAACAGGCCATCGACATATTCAGATGGTTCCCTCTGTCTTAAACAGATGGACTCTATCTCCCTCTTCTCCCTGGAAAAAAAATCTTTTTCGAATTGATCAAAACTGAAGTGGCGCTATGAGGTGCAAGAGTCTTATCTGCGAATGATTGAAGAAAAAGATTGCGGAGAGTAATAGAGGGCTGAAGAAATCGCCTTGTGGTGATGAGCTGCTGGAAAAGATTTTGGCATGCATTTTATTGCTTTGCTAAAAATTATTTTTAAGGAATAAAACTGTTTTAAAAATATGAAAGACATAAAAATGAGAAATCTTCCTGAGCAAGCAACACTATGAAAAATCTGGTGCATCAGACTGGTGAAATCCTCAGGGAAAGTGACGAAACGTAAAATAATGGAAAAATGCTACAGTTTCTCGTCAAACTTTTCAAACTCCTTTGTTGTTTTTTTTAGCATTCGTTAAATCTTGTTTGATTAGCCACTAAGACGTTCTGTAAAACTCTATTCAAAACGAACAAAAAGCTCGGATTTTATATTTATACGGTTTTCACAGCTAAGGTTAACAGTTTACAGACTCGTGGTAACTCTTCAATTTCAGATTCGGCTACGTATGTGCCATATTGCTCGTATGTAAACCATTCTCAGCACAATTTGATGTCAATCACAAAAGAACCAGCGAAGTTGGTTTGCACTATTATTCTTTCCCACTTTCTTATTTCCGCATCACTGCAGTCCCCAAAACCTTCTAAGATGATGGAAACTTGGAACTGTTACGAATTATATATCTCTCTCTCTCTTCCTCTTTCTTTTTTTCTTTCTTTCATGACTGGTTGAGTCAGACAAAGACGACTATTATGAATAGGGTTAAGTAATATTGGCGATCTACTTCGATGCTCAAAGTAATGAAAATGCGTATCAATAAAACTGGCTCCAAACCAGTGACCGACTAATCAGAGGAGCGGACCTCTGAATATCCGTCAGAACAAATTCAGGACCCGAGTCCCACTTGCCAACTGCTCAGATAAGTGGGCCTCTGACAAGCCATGTTGAAGCATGGGTATCGCACCTCTCTAATTTCGGAGCCCTTTGCTTTCACTCTCTAATTGGGACCAGTTTTCACTCTCGGAAACTGGTCCCAATTAGAGACGGGTTACTTTCCATATGCGGCACGGTGGGAGAGTGGTCAGAAGCGCTGGATTCTGGCTATTCGCTGAGTCGGGTCCGAGTCCAAAATCACGGCCGATTCATGGGTGGTGCCATTGCCTTACGGCTCTTGTTCTGTCCACTTACCAGAACAAGTCACCCTGAATTAGGGACAAGTGAATGCTTATAGCCCTTAGAGCTGATCCAGGTGGTCGTTAAACTCTGAAACAAATGAAAGACTCCCCATAGTCCTAGATGCTTCGCTAAACTCAAATCCGAAGGAAAAAAACGCAGTTAAGAAACATATTTTTGAGAATGAATGCGTAACTTTCCTAAAACCGATACTGTAATGCGATTTCTTATATAACTGCAATATTGCTTAATCCACAGGATGTAGTAGTTCCATAGGGTCACTAATGGGTTCCTGCCCCAGCCACCTGTCAGTGGATGTTACGATCTCTAGGGAATTTTTAAGATAAAGGGTTCACACAGCAGGAATAGCCAGCGCCCTTCCTAAAGCGATGGTCGAGAAAAACTCCCCATCTCTGTCTTACAATCGATTAGAACCCAGAACTACAAAATTAGTGGCCTACTTACTCCACCACCAGGGTGACGATTCTGATTTTCGGGTATTATTTCGTATTTCCTGTTTTTTACTTCCTAGTAAAACGTTTCTCTTAATTTACTGTATTATGTACTTGCGCGACACAGAAAAAAAAACTGATTTGCGATATTTTTATAATTATAGCCCGCTACGAAATAGTTTCTGTGAAACTGATTTTCGGGTGTTATTTCGTATTTCCTTTTTTGGATTTTCTAGTAAAACGTTTCTCTTAATTTACTGTATGTACTTGCGCGACACAGAAAAAAACTGATTTGTGATATTTGTATAATTAAAGCCCGCTACGAGATAGTTTCTGTGAAACTGAAATTGATGGACCTAGAAAAAGTGATCGAAAGTGCACGTTAGTGCCTGGCGGATGAAATGTGCCGAGATTCGCAAATAGCTAAAATACTGGAGCGCCACCCATGTGGCACAGTGATCTAAGCGATGGCTTATGACCATTCGTCCGAGTTGGGTCCGGGTTCGAATCCCGGTGCGGCATGGATGTTCTGTTCGTCTTACCGTGCTGGCTCTCTCCCTTCCCTAGAACCAGTGGCCCTAAATTAAGGACGGGCGACTGCTTATAGCCCATTGAGTTGCTCACTGTGGTCGTTAAACTTTCGATCCGAAAAAACAAACAAAAAAAACAACAGGAGCAATCAAACGGAAGGTTCGGCTGTTTTTAACACAGACGTAGAGAGCGTGGCGTTCAAAGCAAAGCTGGGTGAGGCAGGTAACAGGCTTCTGTCTCATAGAGCCTGACTTCAGAGTGCAAGGAGATCATAAGATTATGAAGTCTTGACTTTCGACGCGGTTATCAGCAACTCAGAGACTTCAACAGAGGGCGGATTATTGGTCTCCGAGAGGCGGGATTGTACATAGTTCCTCGCTTAGTTGAACGTGCAGACCGTGACAATAGCACAATGCACCGATGTTTGCAAGAGTAGCTACAGGAAGGTTATAGTATTCGTTGAACTGTGAGTGAAGCACGACGTAAGACTATAGAACTGGTGGATCATCTTATTCATCTGAAGGTTCATATCACACCTACAGCTACCCTAGCGTCATCAAAAAGCTGTGATTTTCGCTTGCTGTTACTTTATATCTAGTCAATCAGTCGCAAGCTGATTGGCGGAAAGGGTCTTCGGTGTATGACATATATTGAGTCTATTACTACTAACTGCTGCCCATCGTAAACATCGTACTGAATAATTCCTATCACAGGCCACTTGGTCTGCAGAAGGGTATCACCAATGTCGTTGTCTTACCGACTGCCGAATGATCGTCACCAATGAATTCCGCTTCTTCTTGAAGTGCGATAATCGGCGCACACAGGCATGACAATAACCTGGTAAACGCAATGAACCTAGATACACTGTGAAACTCCATACTGCACGCATTTTTTTGCTTATGTTGTAGGGTAGGATAGAGCTAGGATAGCACAAGCAAAGAATGCTTTCGTTAAAAAAAGATAATTATTAACATCCAAATCCATGTCTCTGGAAACAAAGAAAAATTTTATAAAAACCTTTATATGGAATGTAGCATTTTATGTATCTGAAACTTGGACATTTCAAAAAACAGACAGGAGAAAGCTACAATCATTTGAAATCTGGTGTGGCGACGTATGATGAAAATTGGTTGGACAGAAAGAATGACAAATGTGGAAGTTTTAAGAAAAGGCTCAGGAGAAACAAGAAGCAATATGGACTATGGAAATAAGAAGAGACAGTATGACAGGCCATCTCATAAGACACTTGGAGTGGTGTGCCAAATTGATTGAAGGTAGAATGGAAGGAAAAGCTGGAAGAGAGAGATAAATCCCAGAAATTCAATATATGAGTCAAATAACAAGAGGAAGACCCTACCGGAACATCAAGTTTATGTCCCAGGAAAGAACTCCTTTGTGGATGATGACCAATGCTACCCACCAGCCTTAGGGTTGAAGAGAGAAGAGAAGAGAGTTGTAGGGAGCTAACAATTACCATCGTCTTTCACCGTTGGTCATCGGTAATCTGATTAATCGCTACTATGTCGCGGTGGTTCTGGAACTCGTCAGTCTCTCCTTCCTTACTGCGGTACCTGGCGTCATTTTTCAGCAGAATAATGCCAGCGTACATACCGCAGAGATTTCTTCGGAATGCCTTCGTTGTGCAGACCTACTCTCTTACCAGGCAGGTCATCAGAATTCTACCCAGTGAAGCGCGTGTGAGCCATGATTGGAAACAATCTACAGGCCAACCCGCAGCCAGCAAACACCACGGCTGTTTTGCGGCAAGAGATGCAAGAAACCTGGTGCAAAATACAGCAGGAAACTATTCGACGGCTGTACGAACGTCTTGTCGAGACCCCTAACACAGTGTATTTACAGCTGAAGTTTTGTGTCATAGATGTGTTCATCAGTATCTGCAAATTTAATAGTGTGTTTCTCATCTTTTTGGCTGTTTTAACCCTAAGTGCCCCGTTTGTATTCCTCTTCATTCAAGGTGCTGCAACTTCAATGTCACAAAGTGTATTTTCTGGTCCGACAGCAGCCAAGACTTGCATTCTATGGGAATTGCAGGTATTTGTATATTGCAGACGTCACCTTGCTGGTTGAGTGTCCGGGGCACTTTCGTTTGGTTAATCGTTTCAAGTAGTTCTAGGTCCTCAGGAAATACACGGCCATAACACGTTTTGGGGTTCTTATCCCCGATGTGGCAATGATAGTGTGTTTGCCTTTTTTTTTTTTTTTTTTTTTTTTTTGATTGGAGGTTTAACGACCACCGTGAGCAACTCAATGGGCTATAAGCAGTCGCCCGTCCCTAATTTAGGGTCACTGGTTCCAGGGAAGGGAGAGAGCCAGTGCCGTAAGACAAACACAACATCCATGCCTCACCGGGATTCGAACCCGGTCCCCTTTCGGACGAATGATCAGAGGCCAACGCCTTAGACCACTGCGCCACCGGGGCGGCTTGTGTTTGCCTTGTGGCACTAGCTCTGTCTAAAAAAATTCATACACAATACCACGTACCAACTGGGAAACGACAGCTCAAACAAAGGTACTGATCGAGCCAATAAGGTTTCATTTATTAGCCACTTTAAAGTCTTTATTTAATTATTTAGTTTAGCGTCAACAACTAGCTTTATTGATTTTTTTAATAAAATGCTTTAGCCTATTTTTCATGTCTTTCAGTACCATTGCACCCGTAGTTAGTGATTATCCTCTCCTAACCCCCAACCAACCGTGTTATGTGGCACTCTGTTCTCAGAAATTCGAAATAATGTTTTATTTTTTGTTTTTTTACGCTTATCAAATCAAGTGTCGAACTCCAGTGTCAGTATCGGACAGCTCCTAATTTGGTAAAACTTGAAAGAAGAGTTTCCTATGCTGTTTTGATATTTTATCGTCATTTGTACTTGATGTTTTGCTATCGGATATTAGCACTAGTTAAGCAAATAGCATTTGGCTGCCTCGGTGGCGCAGTGGTCTAAGCGACGGTTTCTGATCATTCGTCCGGGATGGGTTCGTGTTTGAATCCCGGTGAGGCATGGATGTTGTGTTTATCTTACGGCGCTGTTCTCTCCCTTTCCTGGAGCCAGTGGTCCAAAATTAGGGTCGGGCGACTGCTTATAGCCCACTGAGTTGCTCAAGATGGTCGTTAAATCTCCAATAAAAAGAAAATAGCATTTGCTACTACGCACTGCATTTCTAGACAGACGTGCCTGATTTTGTTGCAATTCTATGTGTCGAAACCACATTCGTATTAACTAGAGAACAGTGCTTTGGATATGGAGTACTGCGTGCGTTGTAGCAAATCACCACAATGAACCAATTTCTTGTTGAAACACTACTATGGAAATCGAAAAAAGCACTAAATCGATACTTTCACCTGTGACGTACCTGCCAGCAGGACGCACATGACATAAAGGCAGATAGGAATCAGAATACATGTCTGCGTAGCTCAGTTGGTAGAGCTGCTTGTTCCGGAATAAGCGTACTCGGGTTCGAATCCCGGCGTAGACCAAAAATGACTGAGAAATTTACTTCGTTATACACCTTTCAAATCAGTTAGTCTGCATGCGATATGTGCAACTCATGAGGCAATACGTATTCGATTTTAATCACATGGAATGAGTTTTTTTGTTTTCTATTACCATCAACACATATGCAATTTTGTTTTCTCGTACTGTCCCATACAGCACATAACGTTTCAGATATGTATCAATAATGTTACAATCTCTCATTTTCGTTACACTTTCAGAGATATCTTACAATGACGTTTCAGCAACATCTGTTTCGGAACATAAGTCTTTGTACATTACGGTTACGTGAAAAATAGCATTCACCGATACTACTGTTTTATAGTTTCCATTGTACATAATTGCTACCTTGATGTTACCTTCCGGCGATATTTAAGATTTTTGGTTTGTCAATGGCATAGATGCGCATACGCATTTAAGCCATTTCACCGAAGCACTCTCGTAGTCGTTCCATGTGCTACTGGGATATTCTTTGGTGATATTGTCGTACTCGAGTTTGTCAGTAGTCTATGCTACTGTTCGTCCTCAAGTTTTGCACGCCAGTGTATAATATCTTAGTACGTCAGTTAGTTTTGAATCAGTAAAAAAAGTCTCAATAAAAGTAGTTGTTAGTTTGTAAAGGTAGAAAAAAAATAATGTTGATATATTGAGAAGTTTAACGACTACGCAAGTTTTGAAAAAAAAATGTTGATATATTGAGAAGTTTAACGACTACGCAAGTTTTGAAAAAAAAAATGTTGATATATTGAGAAGTTAAACGATTACGCAAGTTTTGAAAAAAAGTTAGAGTAAGATATGCATTAAAAGGTACATTTCGTTGATTAATCATGAAGAAATTTAAGCCATCCTACAGAAAAATAAAATGATCCGTGGAAAAAATAATGCATTTCTATTAAATAGCGTATTCGCAAAGCTTTGGCCTTCTGGTTAGTTCCTGCAGAACGCTGTGAGCACGAGGCGACCCTTTTTTCGAGTAGGGTAATGACAAGGTTAGTAGAAGCTTTCTACTAACCTTGGGTTAATACATTATAGAAACCCACTGGACAGGGGTTCGAGCCTAGCGTGCGATATCTTTTGTACGCCATTATGTTTTTTCCTCATGAGGAAATTTTACGGTGTGTCATCACGACGCTGGTGAAATTTTCTTTACAAGGAAATACAAATCCCCGAAGATATTTGTATTTCCTTGTAAAGAAAATTTCACCAGCGTCATGACGTCACACCGTAAAATGTCCTGTTGTGGAAAAAACAAAATGTCGTACAAAAGATATCGGTGAGACCATGTGGGGAGGTAAAAAAAAATGGAGAACAAAACATGTTCGGTATGACCACGTGGCACACAAAATGTTATAGTCGAACACAAAGAGAAAATGGCGGACAAAAGATGGTCGGAAAAATCACATGGAAAAACAATGGCTGCGACTGACGTCATGATTGACCAGGAATCACCCACATCCGTCCTTGAGGCAGCAAGTGGACGGCTTCCTTTGTTACAAAACCCCCCTATTATCACGTAACAGTAATATGATGATGTCACAATTATCTTTCAAATACGTAACAGTAACATGAAGTTAGTATGTTGAAGTTAGAAAGACCTTTCTCGTTTGAAAGTTATGTAACGTTTGAGGACATTTTGATGAAACCGTAATGTTTCTGAAACAGTACTGTTACATTGCGCAATGTATCTGAAAAGTCTCAATGTTTCAATGCTACGTACTTGTAACATATACGAAACATTCTGTGCTGTGTGTGGTCTGTTACAGCATTGCACAAGAACACAGCAAACCTCTTGGATTTAAGAGCTTTTCGCTTTCATTAAACTGAAACAGCGCGAGAAAACAAATTTCACTTTCATTAAACTAAAAGCGACTGAAGCAAAATAAACCGCGTGGAAACAATAGTGATTTTTAATACTATGTTTTGGAGCATGCGCATAACGGAATAAGTTAAATTTCGTCCAAGTGGCACTGTGGTCTAAGCGACGGTCTCTGACAATTCGTCCGAGATGGGTCTCTCTTCGAATGTCAAGAGAGGCATGTATGGTGTGGTAGTCTAACGGTACCGGCTGTCTCCCTTCCCTGGAACTGGTGGTCCTAAATTAGGAAGGGGCTACGGATAATAGCCGATTGAGTTGCTCACCGTGGTTGTTAATCCTCAAAACAAAATATTTTAATGAGAGTGACACTGTAGAATACTACAAAAGTAATGATCTTCTACATTTCCTGATAATTTATTTGTATACATATACACTGCAGTTCATAACTTAAGAACCAGGTACATTTTGGCCAGTCAAAAGGAGAGAAAGAAGTTTTACAGCTTTGAGTGGTATTGATGGTAATCGCAACAGTAAAATAAAACGGACGACATCAAAGATCATGAGTAGGATTCAATAGAGATAGAAAGGGAACAAAATGATACGAAGAAGTACAGACTCATCTGAGGTCCAGTGCCACTTTGCCATCAGTATTGTATAAACAGGCTGCAAGGCGAAGTCCTCAGTAGCGGCAAGTCTACTCACACGGCAATCCATATTTGGCACCGATGTGCGTACTTAGCACAAAGTGGTTTAAGAGCTCTTGGTGAAAATATTCAATATCCTGTTGGTCAGTCCTGATAAGTGGTACCTGCGCCGCCCCGCTGGCGCAGTGGTCTAAGAGGTGGATTCCCCATGACCAATTAACTAATCATAGTTCACAGCATTGTTTCCAGTAACAAATTGAAGTCTACCGTTTCAACCAACTTGTAATATATGCAGGTAATGTTTACATACATAAGTGGTCAGGTCGGAAAGCAGTATGACATGCAGCGCCGAGAATACATCCATCCATTTGTCGGTATCTTATTTGCACAACTAGTAGCACTGTGTTCTTTCCAATAGATATTGTACAAAGTGTTTTACCTAAGAACAGTGAATTTTTGATAAACCCCCCGCGTGATGGTCACGTTGTATATTGTCCTTACCAAGCTTTTTATTCATATTGAGACTTTGAACGCTGATTTGTTGGATCTTCCAGACCGTAACACACATAAAGTGCAAGCATAAGTTTTCTCGGGAATCAATTTGACAGCCAGTAATATTACCAATAAAAGTTAGCGGCATTTGTGTTGCTTTTTGGAAAATCATCCCTCGAGTCATGCAATGTCTCTTTTACGAGAATGCGAAAAAGCTTGTGCCGCCCAGGTGCAGTAGTGGTTAGAAGCGCTGGCTTCTTACCGTTTGTCCTCATAGGCCCCGGTTCGTGTTCCGGATGGGGCATGGGTAGTGTGCTTATCTTTCGGCACTGGTTCTCTCCTCCTCCTGGAACTAAATACCCTAAATTAAGGAAAGGCGACTGCTTGTTGCCCATTGAGATCCTCACGGTGGTTGTGAAACCTCCAGATAATAAAAAAGGTGAGTGTACGCGACACTTTCTCTCGGATGTCATAATTTCTACGATTGTTTAGATCGTATTTTAACAATGTTTCGCGGACGGAATGATTACAGAATCAGCCTGGCACTACAGTCTAATTCTTAATATTTATTCACTGCAGGAAATTCAAGGTTAAAATTTAAGATGATCAGAATGAGGTTTTCTTAATATTTCGTAAATAGTTAGCACCGATAGTGTGCAGTCACGTGACTGTAACTAGAAAGGTGACGCCGAAGTTTGTAGTGTAATGAAAACGTCTTATGGATTATTTCCGTCACGACAAAAATATTTCAAAGCAGAGTTTTGCAAAAGAAAATATTCTGCGAGAAAGAGAATGCATTTATTCCCCATAGCAAAACGCGCATAATTTAAAATTTGTAATACCCATATGTGAGCAGTGTTTTTCACCTTGAACGAAACCGGTTGAGAAAAAGAATAAACGGGACGTCCATAATCGGCAAAACATCCACAAATAGCGAAAAACCAGAATCGTGTGCCAGACGTTTCTTTTAGTGGAAGATTTTGGACGCAAGAAGGGATTTCCCAAATCGAGCAGTGATAAAAGATATGGAAGAAATTGTGATATAACTTTACGTTTTCTAGTGGTAAAGTTGCGCGTAACACAATGTAGAGAATGGATGCGAAATACTCTTCATAATGATGAGTATTTTCATAATGAAGAGTATCCTACCAAGAAAGGAATTTCCAAAGGATTTTTGTGAATTACAGAAAAGTAGATGCGCAAAATATTCGTCATAGGAAAACCACGTAAAGGAAAAGGAATTCTGGAAATACGACTTTTCCAGAGAGAGAGAGTTTTTCACTAAAATTTTCAGGTCCTCATATATTGCTGCAAGTACATAGGAAACGGAATTATACTCTTACTTCTCCTAGTGACAAAGTGTTCTGTACGAAAACTTAAATTAGGAATTATTTGCAAAGCATTTCGAGCTCTATCCGAGCAAAAAGTTTTCAAATCGTACTTTTAGAAGCATCGATATCTGAGAAAACGCAATTCACATTGGCAGCCCTAAATGAAAAATTAAATTATTTGAAAAAGAAACACTCTCCCTCTACTCTAGTGGTCTTCGGTGTAAATATTACCGAAGGAAAAAGAATTTTTAAAACCTGATATTTTGAAGAAATAATATGGAATTGAATGTAGTTTGGATTCGATAACATCTACATTTACGCCCTGTAGCTGCAAAGGTATGCATCGGGAAAGACCAATGAGCTAGGATAATTTTTGTTACATTTCAGGCTTCACAGCGCAGAACTTTTTTAAATCGGACTAACAGGTATTAAGGTATAGTGTATGATCGCACGATGAGCACGTCCTTTTTATCCTTTTCGACGAGAATAAAATTGTTCAAAGTTATTCATAGTCAATGGAACCTGTTAACAAGTTAGTAAAATCATGCAATGCATAGATTATGACACGCTTTCCAACATACCAGAAATCATTACTTAAGTTATGAGGATAATGGCTGTGGAAAAAATCTCGCCCCTGTGTTCTGACCTTTGACCTCATTTCTATCATATTAAACAGAATTGGTTCAGCATAACTCCGGAACAACATACTAGGGGTGTTCAAATGAAAAGGTACGAAACGTCATAAGAACGTAACCGTTAACATATTTGCCTATGCCGCTATGGGAGAACGTAGCGACACATCTAGGGATGCGATTGGAGTCGCCGGCGTGGATCGGAGCATGCGCGGGCGCCCGCATGCGTAGCAGAGAGCAGAGGCTCTTATAAAGAGCGCCGTCCAATTGACGCGGCAGTGCGTGTGAGGACAGGATGGCGTTCACATTGCAAAATTCGACGATTGAGGAGCAGCGAGGCGTTATCCGATTTCTGACATCGGAAGGTGTTAAACCGGCCGCTATTCATCGCGGAGGGTGTGGTTCTGCTCCATGATAACGCGCGTTCACACGACGTCTCCAGGGTCACACACGCGGAACTGGCCAAGTTCCAGTGGGAGCAGCTTGACCATCCGCCCTACAGCCCGGACATGTCGCCCTGCGATTTCCATGTGTTTGGTCCCCTGAAAAAACATCTGAAAGGGAAGCGCTTCCACTCGGACGACGAACTCAAGGACGCTGTGCAGGACTGGGTCTCGTCACGGCCACAGGAATTCTGCGAACAAAGAATCCTTCGGCTCGTTAATCAATGGGATCGTTGTGCTACGGCCTATGGTGTATACTTTGAATAAAGTCTTCATTTGTACCCACAGTGTCGTTTCGTACCTTTTCATTTGAACACTCCTTGTACTAAAGTTTTGTGGCAATAGAAACATTTTTAGTCAAGCTATGAGGATAATGGGTGCGGAATAAATCTCGCTCCTGTGCCCTGATAGTTGACCCCATTTCGATTACGTTCAACAGCACAGGCTCAGTAGACCTTCGAAACAACATGATAAAGTTTTGTCGCAATATAAGTATTTTTACGTAAGTTATGACGCATAAGGGCGATGGAATGGATCCCGCTCCTACGTCCTGACCTTTGAGCTCATTTCGCCCATTTTCAATAGGGTTCGTCCCCAGGTTGTCCCCTACCACATACTGAAATTTCATCGAAATCGAACCCTTTTTACGCGAGTTATCGTGCGGGCGGACAGATAGGCAGGAAGAAGGACAAAGCTGGAGCATATACGCTTCTTCACCCTACGGTTGGAAAGCGTAAAAAAGAAAAACAAACCGGATTTCTACAATAAATAAATATCGAGAAATAGAAGCAGCTACTTACTCTCCCAGCGCCCTAGTGGCTGAAACGTATGATACGAACATTAACAAACTATGCACAAAAAGATTTTCGTAGCAGAAGGAAGATATCAGCGAAAAAAGTATTTTCAAATTCAACTGTTAGAAGAAGACAAATAGAGGGAAAGATTATATAAATCTACGCCCCCATTGCGGAAGAATTTTGCGTAATGAAAAAAAATTAAGATATGCGAAACGTATTCTTCACAGCAAAAGCTATGCTAAGGAAAAAAAAATCAAATACGTCGCCTGGAAGCAGTGATAGCGGGAAAAAAGCTACTGACGAAAACTACTGGGGAAAAAGCCACATCTTTCCTGGTCTTCAGCGGGAAAGATGTGCATTATTTAAAGTGGATAATATTCTCCACCTTTCTTGTTAATGACGTACAGTTAAAAAAAGATTTTGTTCAATAGGATGCTTAGAAACGGAGATACAGCTGCAAACAGAAGTACACAAACACCACCTAGAGACAGAAGTGTGAACTAAAAGGAAAAAAAAATAAGTTAGTAAAATCATGCAATGCATTGATTATGATACGCTTTCCAACATACCAGAAATCATTACTCAAGTTATTACTCAAGTTATGAGGATAATGGCTGTAGAATAAATCTCGCTCCTATGACTCGACTTTTGACCCCATTTTGATGATATTCAACAGAACCGGTAAAGTATACTTCCCGAACAACATGATAAAGTTTTGTCTCCATCCAAGCATTTTTACGTAAGTTATAACGCATAAGGGCGATGGAATGGATCCCGATCCTATGTCCTGACCTTTGACCCCATTTTGTCCCCAGGTGGTCCCCTACGACATATTAAAATTGCATCGAAATCGAACCATATTTACGCAAGTTATGACGCATAAGAGCAATGCAATGCATCCCGCTCCTATGTTCTAATCTTTGACCACATGTCGTCCATTTTCTATAGGGTTCGTCCCCCGGTGGTCCTCTACCAGATACTAAACTTTCATTGAAATTTTTAAGCAAGTTATGACGCATGAGGGCAACGGAATGGATCCTGCTGCTATGTCGTGACCTTTGCCCACATGTCGTCCATTTTCTATAGGGTTTGTCCCCAGGTGGTCCTCTACCACATACTAAAATTTCATCGACATCGAACCATTTTTAAGTGTGGACAGACGGACAAAGCTGGAGCATATACGCTTCTTCAACCCACGGTTGGAAAGCATAAAAAACTCCTGAAGTATAAGCAAAGTGTTCCACAATATTATACTTTTGCGAACCCTAGCGGGGAAATTGTGGGAAGGAAATACGCACAAAATGTTTTCAAAGTTGATAGCATATGACCGATTTTATTTTCAGTTATGTTTATTCCTTCAGATAGTGCTGCAACAATGCTGTAGAGTGCAATGTATGGAGGTGATTGGTGTATCCAGACGCCTGTTATGCCATTCCATATTGTCGCATAAGTGCTCTATGAGATCAATATCGGGGGAGTTCGGAGGCCAGTCGATATGCTGGAAGAATGAACTGTGTTCCTCAAACCATTCCTGCAAAACATTGGACCTGTGGCTCGGTGCATTGTCATCTTAGAAGACACAGTCGCTATTCGGGAAAAAGTGTAACATTGCTGAAGGTACAGTCAGCAAGCAATACACGATAGTGGGCACCAGTCATAAGTTGTTCCACATGCACCAGGTGTCCAAGGTCCAGCCAAGTAAACATGCGACCGCCTCCATCGGCTTGCCCTGTGGACACCATGCTGGACGTATCGAGTGCCTGATGTTATCTGGGCTAGTTACGTACACGGCCATCCACGGAGTGGAGTAAAAAACACGGCTCTTTTCAGACCAGCACACTTTTTACCAGTCATTCAAAGTCCAACTTGCATGATCTTTGCCCCAGTCGAGTCTTTTGCGCCGATGAACCGTGGTTAGGAGGGGATGTCGTCGGGGTCGTCTGCTGTTATAGTCCGAACGTGTGAGCGTACGACGCATGGTCATAACAGATACTGTTCCGGGGTTGACCTTTGTTGCATTAAGTAGTCAACTGTTGAACTGTTGGACTGTACGAGCCATCGAATCACTCACCTTTCACATCAAGTTTTCGATACCCTGCGGAGTTCTGCCTTTGGGTCGTTGCTTCACAATTTTCTCTCAAGTTCTGATACATTTTAAGTACGGCAGATAGCAGTTCAGCCGTTTGGGAAATAAAAGCACGCGCTCTCGGAGCGCCCACAATCTGTCCTTTCTCAAAGTCCGATATATCCTTCCGTTTATCCGTTACGCTCTGCATTGTACTACCTACTGCTCCACTCACACCTTATATATGCTATGTCGGTCGACTGATGGCGCCCTCTCAGAAATCACATGGTCAATGGGCGGCATCCACTTTTGATAGGGGTTTCCGTAATTCAGTGATCACTTGGTGTATACCGCTCACCTCGCTATGAGTTAGAGTACGGAATTTGTGTGGCGTATGTAGTAAACTGGCAGCTGAGTATACGTATTAATTATTTTTACGCTATCTACGCTTGTTTTAGTTGTTGCTGTTTGCGGTTATCGATGGCCTATAACAGTTGCCCATCCTTAATTTAGAGTCACTCTCTCCAGAGAAGGGAGGGAGCCAGTGCCGTAAGACAAGCACAACATCAATTCCTCACGGGATTCGAACCTGGATCCATCTCGGACGAATGGTCAGAAGCCAAAGCTTAGACCACTGTGCCAGTAGGGTGGCTATCAACGTTTCTAATAGTCGCATTCGAAAAAAAATTCTCTTTCGTATAGTTCCCTTTATGAAGGATATTCGGTTTGTTTTCTACATTTCCATAATGCACAGATCAGTCGCTAGTGAGCTTGAGTGTGCAATTCTATTAGGGGTATGCAAAAGTTTTCCCCGCCCCCTCTAACGGGCTCTGTAGGGGTCTAACCGGCCGGCGACCCTTGATGTCAGTTTGTACATGAAATCAAGCATGGCGGTTGATAAAGTTCATTTGCGGTTTGTTATTCACGTTTAATTTAGGGGTTCAATATGTCAGGAGTAGGGCGAAACGGTTATACGTGTTGAGAATGGTTTTCCAGGCTTAAGAAAGATAATCTAAGCCTGAAATTCCTGCGGTCTACCACCTGCAGGCAGACCGCAGGAATTTGCAGATGAGGAGCTGGAATCGCTGTTGCAAGAGGATGCCATACAATCGACCACGCAACTGGCGAAACATTTAAAAGTGGCTCAATAGACGGTGATACGGCGTCTACAGGCCTTGGAAAAGATCCAGAAGATTGGCAAGTGGGTTTCGCATACTTTAACGGAACGTAATATTCTTCAACGATTGGGCATCTGCATGTCGTTGCTGAAGAGGTTTCAAGGGAAGAATTTCTTGTGGAAGGTTGTCACCGGGGATGAAAAATGGGTCTATTGCGACAACCCAGTACGCAAGCGATCCTGGGTCGACCCAGGCCAGCCATCAACATCCACTGCAAAACAGGATACCCTCTGGAAAAAGGTGCTGTTGTGTGTGTGGTGGGATATGCATGGCGTGCTGTACTTCCAACTGTTGAAACCGGGCGAAACAATCACTGCACAACGATATAGCGAATATTTGATGAAACTGAACGCCGCAATCGAGCAAAAACGCCCATGGACAGGTAGGTAAAGGACGCCGCCCAGTCATCCTGTTACACAATAATGCCAGACCACATGTCGGTGCCACCACGAAATTAACCCTTGAATAGTTACATTGGGAGGTTTTATCGCACCCGGTTTACTCCCCGGACTTTGCGCCCTCAGACTTTAATCTGTTTCGCTCTATGCCACATGCCCTAGCTCAACAGTGGTTCACCACAGTTCCAGAGGTGGAAAATCTTGTCAATGCGTTCTTTCGCTCAAAACCCGAGTTCTTCTATCACAGGGGCATTTGTTTGTTGCCTGAAAAATGGCAAAAGCTCATTGATGCTAACTGTCAATATTTCGTTGAATACATGTTTACTTGTTTCCTGATTGTTCCTGTCTCCTTTCTCCTTAAAACGGCGGAAACTTTTGCATACCTCTAACATTTGCAAAAGAAGTTTCAATTATAGAAATCCGATTTAAAAATCCTCTCTTGGTAAGACACCTTTCAATATGAAGAATGTTTTGCGCCTGTGGTAATTAAAAAAAAAACTCTGTCTTGTTATTTTCTTTAGAGAGAGTAAATCAGTAGTACACTTTCTTCCATTTCTCTACTTACACTTTTGATAAATTCCGTTGCTTTCATATATGTTCTCGTATAAAGAACATTTTGAGTACAATTTCTGATTTTTCTTAACGCAGGTTTTTGCCGACAGTGCTTCCAAGCAGCTGTTTCTATTTGCAAATGTTTTACAGGTTCTAAAAATCGAGTCTAAAAAAAAAATGTTTGTAGACAATTCCAGTCACCTTGCAGAACACTGCGTGGATTAAGTATTTTAAATAATGCGCATTTTTTCCGCTAGGAAAAGGGGGTGTAAGCGCAATTTTGTTAATTTTCTCTTTTTCTTAAAATCCTCTGCAAATTTTTTTTTCGTTTCGGAAAGAATTTAAAAGACGTGCTCATTGTTTCCCAGAAATCGGTGTAATCGTTCTTATTTTCTAATTAGGTCCAGCACGACGAATGGAAAAAAGGTGCTTTTATTTTTGGCATTTCAGCAACCACCTTAAAATAAAACACTAGGTGAAATAGAATACCTTGCATTTATGGTTTCTGGGTGCAGGAAAATGAGACAAATTATGGTGAACAACGGACACATCATCCATATCTTACTAGTGGATGGAAACCAGGTCCCCTGGGCGAAAGTTTGGAATCTTAAGCTTCCGGCGAACGGGATAAATAAATCTCTTTTGTATGAGATGGGGTAATAAATCACTTAAAAGAAAAGAACTCCGTAAAATGAAAAAAGTGGAATTGTTGAGGAAATGTGACAGATTTATTTTATATACATGAATTTGTTAAGTAAGGAATTTATTCTGTTAATGGCGGTTTCAGGTTTCTATCCGAAGGTTAATATTGGCTTATGTAAAACGCTATTTTGCATTTGGGTGATAGATTTTGTTTGTAATAATAGTAAAGGTCACGTTGCATTGCAGACACATCCTGCACTACTGTTTGTGAAAATTGCAACACTAAGAAAGAATCACCATATTCAAATGAAATTTATATCACAGATTTCTCATGTTACAGGAGACAACTGATTACATTTGTAGAGTTATACAAGATTTTTTCGTTTCAAAACTCAGTATCGTGTGAAGCCAGTTCGAGCGAGAATAACAGCATCTACACGGCGTGGCATTGAATGGAAGAGGTTTTTGATACAGTCCTGGGGAACAGCCTGCCAGGTTGCTTCTGTGAGATACCAGAGTTCATTTGTGGTGGCTGGTGTTCCAGCTGCTTAGCTACCATGTCCTAGACATATTCGATCGGGGCCATATCCGGCAAACGTGCAGGCTAGGGAAGAAGCTGCATCTGCCGTGCATCAAAGAGGTCTTCGACATTCCGGACCACATGAGGCCGAGCATTGTCCTGCCGGTATGCAGCGCCAGGACAATTCTGAAGAAAGGGTATCACCTCTAACCTTAAAACATATCTGATGTATCGCTGGTTGTTGAGGGTTTCCTCAATTGGTATCAGGCGAGATCGCGAATTGAACATAATGGTGGCCCAAACCATGACGCTGCAAGGTGTCGTTCACCACGGTGTCTTCGAACACGTATAAGACCATCATGGCGCATCAAGTTGAATCGTGACTCGTCAGAAAACATGACCTGTTGCCGATCAGCGCGCCAATGTCTGTGTTCGAAACCCCATTGCAGCCTGAAACATTTGTGGTCGAGTGTCAAGGGAATGCGTGGCAATGGGCTGCTAGCATCTAACCTGTCGCAAAGCATACGACGTTGAACTGCGCTGGAGGACGAAGCCTGATGTGTGACAGTGCTCTACTGCTGCGTTGTCACCGTGGATGCCGTTGTGCGATTGGTGACTGCCACGCGGTAGAGGAGTTTGTTATCCCGTGAAGAGGATAAGAGACAAATTGTGAATTTTCCTGTCCATTTCCTGGATTTCAGTGTGCCTGAGCGTCATCTGTTCACTCATGCCACGTTCGTATCACTGTACTAGCGCTTCGTCCCCTACGAATGGCAGTTTCGAGGTAGGAAAATCTAGCTTCTCTCATCCCAGCAATCCTTCCTAGCTCCTACTCCGTCAGGTGTTCAATGTGACTTCTTCGGCGACGGCGCACAGTGAGACACAAGAAGCGCCCTTTCGACTAAACATCGGCTTTTCACTGATTCCAACATCTCGTTTCAAGCAGCTCGTTATACCCAAGACCGGAAAGTTCAGAGGGCGCTGCTCCGAAACCGCAAGCGCATTTTCACTGACATTTTGATTATTTGCATGTCGCAACCCGTTTTACTTATCCTGTAAGCTTCAAGCTATTACCAGTAATCCTCCATGGTGTTGCAATTTTCACAAGCAGAAGTGCCTTTAATTAAATATTCTGAAAGGCGAGTTTACTACAAGTCTTTACAAAAGGAGCTTGGTTCTTTTTTTAGCACGTATTTCGTAAAAAAGTTCGTGCTTATGTTGCCTGTTATCACCATATCTCTGCAATTATTAGCCCGATTTAAAAAAAAGTTATTTTTGCATTGGAAATTTCAAAATATGCAAATGATGATCCTTAATTTTTTTTACGATGTACAATTTCGCCGCTACATGGCGTAAATGCTAAATGCAGATGATATCGAATTCAAAATACATTTTATTCCATATATTTGCTTCTAAACATCCTATTGAAAAAAATATTTTACTTGTCGATTCCATTTATGTCGAAGAGTATTTTAAATGTAGTCACTTTTCAAGTTAAGCATAGATTTTCCGCTAGGGGGGTAAAAGTACATTGCGTTTTCCCCGATATCTCTACTTCTTAACCTCAGACCAACGTCGAAAGAGAGATGAGCCGCTATTGACCACTCCAAAGGCCTGTCAAGAAAGAAGATGGTTCAGTTCATTTGCCCGACGATTGCTACAAAGGGTCACTTGAATGAAAATCTCTTATCGAAAAGATAGTTTCACCGAAGATTCAGTTGATCGAAACGTCCATTTCGCAGAAGGGTAATTTGATCGAAAAGTGCATTTCACGGAAGAGTCGCTTCACTGAACAGTTAATTTTATCGAAAGATCATTTCACCGGAGATTTTTCAGTTTATCGAAAACTTAGATTATATTAAACGATCTGCTGAAGTGTAGTGCAGCTTCGGAAAACTGACCATCATGGCATTAGGGGATAGTATAAAAATTACCTCTTTAATTTCTCAGTGTACATTAATTTTGGGGCCCGATATCAGGGCTTTCCCAATCAACTTTCATTTACAGTGCTCATTTTCATAAGATTTATATAAAAAGTCCAGTTAAAGTTGTTACAGTTTTACTCATGTCCAAATATTATTTGTAAGGACCTGGGCCTTTTCAGAAAATTTTAATCCTCTGAGCACATATTCATAAGGTTTACAAATCAGGTTAGTAATTTTGCACTTTAACTTAGACGCGAAACGTTAATTATAAGGCCCTGGGCCTATGGATTTAAAATTAATGTTAGACGTCACTGACTTACGCGGAAGTGGACATCGGAAAATGAAAATCGCAATTTCCATACTATCCCCTAAAGTTTTGGCCGTCAATATTCTAAACCCTCACTACAGTTCAACATACCCTATGAGCAAATCCAAAGTTTTCGATGATCTGATTTCGGTGAAATGATCTTTTGATGAAATGAACTTTTAGGTGAAGAGACTCTTCGATGAAACGCAACTTCCGATCAAATGATCTTACGGTGAAATGTACATTTTGGTCTAGTGATTTTCGGTCAACTGACTTTCGGTGAAGTGATATGTGGGTCAAGTGAACGATACCCGAAGGAAAATACTGTGTTTGTGGTGGAGCTGGAAGAGACTCTTCCGTTACCTGCAGCTGTCGTGCAACCAAACGACCAAACGATCAATCTGTTAAGTACTATCCCCAATTGGACCAGCTGAAGGCCGCACATGATGACAAACGTCTAGAAATGGTCAATAGAAAGGGCGTTGCCTTACAGAATGACAACGCCAGACCTCATTTCTGTTTCGTCTCCCGGAAGAAATTCTTGGAGCCTTGGCTGAAATATTCTGCGTCACTCGCCTTCAGATTCCATTTATTCTGCTCTCCTCAGAACTCGTTCAACGGAAAGAACTTTGCTTCTCTGGAGGACTGATAAAATCATCTAGACCAGTTCTTTGCCCCCAAACCTACAAAGTTCTGGACGGATAAAATCCTCAAACTATCAATAGATCGTGAGAGATACTAAAATGTAATTTTGCCTACATAACTAAATAAAGTAGCAATGATATGTAAAAGTTTTCTCTTTCACTTTTGTCTACAAATGCGAAAATATATTTTATTAAATCCAAGTTTCGAAGTTTCAGCATTAACCCTTCAAGCGGCCAATGTACCTGAACGAAATGGTGGTCAAAACTTTCTGCTCTCACCAAACAGAAATGCTCCATAGCGGCCAGGTTTTACGAAAGCTATACGGAAAACAGTTCCTTTCTCCCTTTCATCTCAGTTGTACCAACTATAAACTTTTCGCTGGTAAAAAGAGCTTTGTTTTAGTTCTTTATTCTCTGTTCCATAGCCCAAGGCATGATAGTGAAGGGCTAGGCTTCCTGAAGCGGGCATCATGCCACTGGATACAAACAAGTGACTGAAACATCTCTTTTCCTTTTTAGGTTCGTCGCCCTTTTTATACCCCTTTTAGGAGACAATCGGTTAGAAAAGATTAATGTCAGTCATCTCCTTAAATGACTCCTTTGAATAACAAAGCTTTTTGGGAAAGCCAATATTTCTGATGCGCAGGTTCACTCATTCTACCCACGTTTGGCCTAATTCTTAGACGACGAATATATTCCTTCGAGCTGATAACACATTTTAGTAGCCCCGAATTGATTCGTTCCAGCCAGTTAAAGGGATAAGAAGATCAAAACCGTATAAATGCTGCGTGAGGAAAAGAAACTGGGAGGGTAAAATAATTATTATTCATCGTCCTTTAGAATACGCAGGTGTTCTGAGATCGTTGTAAGCTACTGCCACTTCAGGCAAAATTTCATGTTTAATTTTTACGTCTTAATACATGCTTAAGTTTGGTTTGTTTGTGGGTATCACGGCCACCGTGTGGAATTCAATTGACCATAAGCAGTCACCCGTCCTTAATTTAGGGTCGTTGGTTCCAGAGAAGCGAGAGAGAGCCAGTGTCGTAAGTCAAACACAACATCCATGCCTCACCAGGATTCAACCCAGACCCATTTCGTATGAATGGTCAGCAGCCTGCGCTTATACCAGTGCGCCAGAAGAGCGGCACTGTAATCTGCTGGCATGTTTTTCCCTATTCCCCAGAGAACACATTAAGGGCAATATGAATTTGAGAAATATATATGTTTTACCATCGCAATTTTCAAACTAGAAACATAGTCCTCCATACTGAGTATCATATAAAGCTGAAAGAATCCCAACACTTCTTCCTTATTAATGTTGGAAGTAAACAAGCGATGCAACAGAGTTTCAGAAGTTTGCAATTTTGAGAAGTGTTTATGTGCAAGATAACGTTCAGTTAACGCAGAAATGAGCTGTGTACGAAAATCCAGTTTCTTTTTCTGCTCAGAGAAAAGCTTTGTGATCTACTGTGCGTTTCATAACTCGCAATAATTATTTTGCATCACAACAATTAATTTCAGGTTAAAAGAAGGGAAAGCAATATTATATAACGGAACAATCATCTAATATTTTGAGTCTCATTTTTGATGAACTATCGAACTAGCATTCAATTTCATAATCGTACAAAAAAACAAAAAACAAAAAAAACCTTCTGAGCATGGAAAAAGTAAGCTGGAATTAATGTGTTCATTTGTCATATGTTTGAGATGCGTTGAAGAAGTTCAATGAAGACTTTTAAAATCAGGATATTTCACAGATATCGTAATGGAAGTTTTGGAAAAGGGATAGTGCTGAAGAAAAATATAAAGGATAAAGCTAAAAGAATTCCAGCACATGGAAAGCTTCCAATGATGATCAGATTACTTTTAATCCTTCAATTAGTATTCATATCTGCTAATAGCAAATCAGACAATGAAGACAAAATGCGACGTGGATCTTTATCTATAAGCATTCATTTTTGAGATATGAATTTCACTATTTAGGGTCATTGATTCCACGCTGTCGAACCTATAACGTATCCCTTTTACGTTACGCGAGATTTGTTGTTAGTTATGCTAAGTTCCAAATGTCCGGCTGAAGAAATGTTGAACTCAGTGTAAATGTGATACACTAGTTGCACCGGGTACCTCACTTTAAATTAAGGCTTTTAGGGCCGGACGAAACATAGACAGAAAGCAGAATCACTTACGTGAACTTTTCTTTTATTGGCCCAGCTCGGCACTTGTAGTTCAAGAAACTGAACGAAATCACATAACTTTATACAGCGTAATACTAGAACATCTACAACATATCACAGTGAGTTGCACCCGCACACCACACACACACAGCTGCTGCTTAGTCATTTTATATCTCTCGTCTTGTTCTTTTCAGTATAAGCATATGTCACTCTCACAGACCTCAAGTGTTGCCAACAGTATTCACGTGAGAGAGAAGATATCACGTTAAGATTGAAAGGTGCTAAAGAGAACGAACTCAAATTTAACATAGAAAAAGGAGCTAAAAATGAAAGTTAAATTAGAGTATACGTCGCAAACCATTGATAGCTAACACCGCCCTACTGATTGTGAATTTGTTTCCTATGCAAGCTCCACAGACCCAACTACAAATTTGCTTGTAGGGCACTGATGAGACAGCAGCATGACTGTGAATGAAAGATACCTCTATCAAGCGAATTAACCGATTTCCAGCGCGGATTATTCTAATAGGGTGCCAAATAAGGAATGTCTCCGTACGTGATATTTCAGCGGTCTTGATAATCAATAGGGAGACGGCTGAGGATGGGATACGCAAATGGCTACGGATTGGGGCTCAATCTGCCAAGACACGATTCGGTAAACATCCGAAGGAACAGAACGTGACAGCAGAGATCTTCAAAGCACTGTCAGCTCATAACGCAATTCAGCATTGTCTCAAATCACGGAAACCTTATGTGAGACTACTGGGACTGACGTTGGCATCAGCACAACGTGCAGGTCGCTACACTACATGGGTTACCACAGTCGAACAGCCATCCATAAGCGGCTTATCACTTCGACTAATGCCAAAAGCCGATTAGTTTGTCGGTATAAGGAATTTCGGTCTTCAACTGTAAACGAATGGAAAGAGAGAAAGGTACCTTCAGAACTTTATTGTCCCGACAATTAAGTTTGGTAACGTGATGGTATGAAGCTGTTTTTTGTGGTTCGGATTGTGTTCGTCTGTCGTTGTGGATAAAACCATGAAAATGTTCTGTAGAAATCTTCAGTGTCAGAGGTTTGCTCCCCACAGCAGGATCATCTGCCAAATCAAAGTGATTGATGGCCGTAGGTTTTATTTACTGCTGTCGTACGAAACTTTTGCCATTTACAGCGATATTGGCACACGACTAAGCCTTATTGACGTGCATCACACTCCTCACCCAAGACCTTCTCTATTTGGTATTCGTTATCGTCTCCTCTTTCAAGATTTTCTGGATAGGGTCCATCCATGATTTAGTGGGACATGCTCTAACTTTCTGTCCTGCCCCTGGGAGGAATAAATTTGTTTAATTGGAAGGTGATCACTCGTTGTTTCAACATGGCTAGACAGTACCTCAAAATATTTGTCACCACCCTTTCAAAACCAGTTCTCTTCACATTAGACATTTGCAAAACATCGTTCCGCGCTTGATCAGAACGAATCATGCTACAAACCAGCCATAACGAACGCCAGTAAACAACGGACTCCTTTGGCTATTCTGCAGCTCCCAGGGTTCAATTACCTACACCAGAATCAGAACAATTACACTTTTACACATAGCCAGTCGAGAATTGTTTCACAGCCCATTGGATGTATCAGTGAGGGAATCTAACTGGCATCGCTACATAATTTGAAATTTAAAATTCATAACTCTAGAAAATGAAACATGCATCTGAAGCATAAATATTGTTTCATCTTATGTACTACCTTCATAACCTATTTCATCATCCTTGTGTTATTTACAGATCCGATGCACGTAACACATTTTCAGAGCACAATCCTATATTAAGGTTTAAAGTAAATTAAGTACGGTTGTGGCGTTGAGTGAATTCTAAGTCCGTGTATGATGTAATAACGCAACAGTTGTTAGAATAGCATTATAATTTGACAGTAAAAATCGCAAGGAAGTCTTCGGATAAGTCAGTTATTATATAAAATTCATTAATTGGATTTGCTACGTAAGTTCGTAATTGCGTGGGAAATTGTTACCCTGGGTAGCGAATAAAGTTTAAATGAAATCAGTAATGTTACCAGCAAACCGTTCACAAGCGTGTTATTTGAGTCCATAGTTTATAAGAAGTATTCTTTGGCATTCTGAGAAGAATGCCAAAGAATACTTCTTATAAACTATGGTCTCTGGAATTTTGGATGATGTTTCATATGCGATAGGGAGGTTCAGTGGCATAGTCCTCGAGAATGGTAAATCCGTTCCTTACTAGAGAGTAGCACGAAAATTGTTACGCATGGTGTCGGAAAGTAATAGAAGAAACTTGGCAGACTAAAAGTCATTTAGTTACGTTCTCAAACTTTTCTAGCAGCTCTGTTTTTTTTTAAATATTTTGAACAAAACATTTCTGATCCCGTAATTAAATGTTTCATATCATTTTTTGTACTAAATATCACGATAAACGCCTTTTCTATTGGATTAGGTGCTACGTCTAAGCATCGTTTGAACTAGTGCACGAAATTTGTCTACTTTTCTGTAATTTTATATTTACGGGTATTTATTCTTGTATGTAATAACAGCTTCAATTTTTAAAATCGTTTTGTCTAACTTAGTATAACAACTCCAACTTCAATCAAGTGATACGTTACTTGATCAAACGTATCTGGACGCTTTCCAATCCACAAACTCCCTGTAATAAGTAAAGAATTAACATTGAGTTGGTCCACATTTACTGCTATCTTAGCAGCCGCTCTACTTGGAAGGCTTTCCATTACGCGTTTGTACGTTGATGCTGGAATTGCCTTCCATCCTACCAAACGAGCATTAGACAGGTCGGTCGCCGATGTCGGGCCGTTTGACCTTGCCCAAAGTCGGCGTTCCAATTAATCACGAAGGTGTTCCATGAGACTGAGATAGGGGCTCTTTGTGCAGCCCAGTGAAGTTCTTCCACACCCATTTCATCAAACCATTCCTGCACGGACCTCGCTATGTACACGGGAACATTGATTTGTTGCTAAAGGAAAGGGCCTTCACCGAACTGTTGCCATATTGTTGGGACACAGGATTGATGAGAATATCATTATAGGGCATAGCATTAACATTCCCGGGTACTGGAAATAGGTGGCCCAGCCCAACCCCTAAAAACAACCCCAGAGCATCCTCCACACACACAGACTAATCCGTGTCTATCTACCAGATTGTGAAGCATATTTCACAACTCCTGAGAACGCGTTCCCACTGCTACAGATTTCCTGGGTTTGAGCTTTGCCCCACTTCAACCTACTCTTGGCATTCATCTTGCTGACTTTAGGCAGCCTCACACGAGCTGACTCCTTGAGGCTGCTCGACCATGAAAACCCATTCTATTGAGCTCTCGACGAACTATTATAACGCTGGCGTTGCTTCCAGAGAGCATGTTGAAACTAGGTGGTCAGTGTTTGAACAGAGGACAGGCGAGTTTGTTGCACCACCTGCTTCAGCACTCGGTGGTCTTGCTCTCTCATTTTACGTGGCACTGTTGTTTCTCCTGGGCGTTTTCATTTCTCACAAACATCACTTACAGTTGATAGGTACAGTTGGAGCAAGCCAAAAATTTCCCGACCTGACTTGTTGCTAAGATCATATCCTATGACCCTGCGACGTTGAAAGTTACTGAGCACTGCCATGCAGCCCATTCTTCTGCTTAGTCTTGTCTATGATGTTTGCCAGGCCACGTGCGGTTCATATGAGCCATATCTGTGAGGTATATGGGGCACATCTACTTCTCAAATAGAGTGTCCGGATACTTCTGATCTTATAGTGAATCTCTTTGACGTGCTAACAAATTTTCAGTTAGATAAACAGCAGATCAGTACCTTTACAGTTTTGACACTGAGCAAAGTTTTTTTAAATACATTATCAGTGAAACGATAGAAAATAAACAGTTAACAAATACGGTTTGATTCCAAAATGAACCGTATTTGTTACAGGTCATTAAAATACATTCACGTCTTTAGTACCTCAAATCCTGGATTAATTTAGCTTAAATTCTATCACTACAACAGGCCAAATACGATGAAGTGATTGTAGAAACACAGTCGCCAGAAGAAGTATTTTGAAAGAAATTAACAGCTTTGCAAAATCTGTTCAAATTAGTCAGCAATTATAAATCTCTGCCTGTCACTGAACCTTATATCCACCAACTACTTTTCTTTGTTTGTATTCCGTGGTTTAAAGGCTACCGTGAGCAAAGCTAAGAGCTATAGGCAGTCACTAGTCCTTAATTTAGGGCTTCTGCTTCCAGAATGAGCCACAACCGTGGAACAGGTGTAACGTACCAGGAGATGTGACGTACCAGCCAGAAGGACGCACACGACATAAAGGCAGATGGGAATCAGAATAAAACGTCCGCGTAGCTCAATTGGTAGAGCAACTTATTCCGGAATGAGGGGACCCAGGTTCGAATCCTGGCGCGGATAAAAATGACGGAGAAATTTACTTCGTTATAATGGCTCCCGAACTATCCGGATGACCCGACCGTTCAAAATCTCGCATTTGTGTGATGTTATTTCCACACCGCGAGATAGGAAAAATAAGAGAATCCCTTCTCCAGCACTTCGAAAAAAAAAATAAAAAATAAGGGGGAGAGGATGTAACGTACCAGGAGATGTGACGTACCTTCCAGAAGGACGCACACGTCATAAAGGCAGATAGGAATCAGAATAAAACGTCCGCGTAGCTCAATTGGTAGAGCAACTTATTCCGGAATGAGGGGACCCGGGTTCAAATCCTGGCGCGGATGAAAATGACGGAGAAATTTACTTCGTTATACAGGGATGCCACATATGCCTGATCCACGGCCCAGCTGGGACAGCTGGGCAGAAACTACACCTTTGCCAACTCTGCCAACAGGGTGGCTCCATTAGGTTTAATTAAATTGACAAAAATGTTTGATATAACTCAGGCTGAGCATCCAACATCTAAAACCCCAAAGAGCTTTAAAATCCGATTTTGTTTTCCTTTTGAGCATTGACATGATGCTAGGAATAAAAAAATGTCCTTAGTGACATGGTAAAAGTAGCGAAAATACACACATCGTCAAAAAAGTAGTTGCACCCAGAAGAAAGAAACCGACAGGAATGAAACTTAGTGGGTAGGTTTGATAACGTGAGACAGGCAAATGATTCAAGAATCACGCCCGGCCGCGATTATGACGCAAGCAAGGAGGGATCGTAGAGCTGTGCCTGACCCGCTATATAAGGTCGTCTCGTTGCGCTTGCTTCCCATTCTGACTCGTGCTGTTGTGTTGGTTGCATCCTTTGCAAGGGAAGTATGCATCGGGGAACAGTTCGGAAGCAATTCGAGTTGTTGGTGGAGTTCGAAGGAGGCCCCATTGTCGGGCTCCAGGAAGCGGGATGGTGTTATCACGCCGTATTGCGCGCCATACCGGTCGTGAGGATATCACCATAGCACGCTGTTGACGGCACTGGATAGAACAATGCACGCAGCAACGACAGGAAGGGTCTCGGAGACCTGGACGAACCACAAGGAGAGAGGACAGACGGGTTGTCCGACACGCACGGAGTGACCCAACAGCCACGATTGCGGATATTCAGCGAGCAGTGGTGCCCACCATGCATCGTCCGATTAGTGCCAGCACCATCAGTAGACTTCTGCACGACGTTGGACTACACGAACGCAGAACATTACGACAACTGCCCTTAACACCATTGCTTCGTCGCCAAAGACTGCAATGATGCCGTGCCAGACTGTCATGAAGCCACTCAGAATGACAGCGGGTGATCTTCAGTGACGAGTCCCGCTTTTGTCTTGGAGGAGACTACCAACGAATCTGTGTGTGGAGGCACAGTGGTCATCACCAAGACGAACGGTTTGTGGTCGAGCGTCACACGTCCAGATGGCCTGGTGTCATGGTGTGGAGTGAAATTGCCTACGATGCCAGATCACCTTTCGTGCTCATTACAGACATTTTGACAGCTTAACGTTACGTTAATGAGGTCCTGCAACTAGTGGCCCTACCTCTTCCAAACGCTCACTCCGGTGCGATTTTCCAACAGGACAACGCTCGTCCGCCTACTGCTGCTGTCTCGAGAGCTTGCTTTCAAGGCACTGACACTCTGCCATGGCCAGCCGCATCACCAGACTTATTACCGATTGAAAATGTGTGGGATGCTATTGGACGCGCTATCCACACTCCACCTCTACAGCATAATCTGCAGGAACTTTGTGAGAAAATGCGTGTTCCTAATTGTGCTCTGCGAAAAGCCATCGCTGCATACGATGGCTTTTCGCGGGACACCATTAGGAACCTGTACAACTCCATGCCGAGACATCTGGCATGCTGTGTCAGCAAACATGGCGGCCCGATGCCATGCTGAGAGACGCTACTTATTGGAGTGTAGCACAATAAATATCGCCCATATCAGTCTCAATGTTTAATCATTTATTGTTCCTGATAGCCTTAACCTTCTTCCTGAACAGCATTGCAATCCGACAAATTCTTCTGGGTGCAACTATTTTTTTGACTATGAGTGTAATTGAGAATGACGTTAATCGGGAATGTAACAGTGAAAGCGAGGATGGCATTCTTAGTACAGGGGGAAATCACATGGTGTGAAGGATTAAGGCCGAGTTCATTCATGGCAAATCAAGAAATCATGTCAATTATTAAAATCGGCGAGAGACTGCTACAACATGCGCTATTGTTAATCAGGAAGGTGACTCGACAAGAAACGTTTATAAAACCGTGTAGTAGAGTGCGTACACATTTCTACATCATATTCTACCTGGCCGTTCAAAACTTATGAGCGGCGCAGTGGTCCAAGCGCTGGTTTCTGACCATTCGTCCGAGATGGGTCCGGATTATAACCAGGTGAGATATGGATGTTATGTTTTTCTTACGGCACTGGCTCTTTACCTTACCTGAAACCAGTGACTCTAAATTAAGGACCGGCGAGTACTTTATAGACCATCGAGTTGCTCAGGGTGGTCGTTAAACCCCCAAATTAAAAAAAATAAAAACTTCGGATGCCCTTTCACCTTTATTGTAATAACTTTTTATTTTATTCAACTGTAATTAGATCGGAAGATCTGTTTCTTTGAATTCTTTACGTAAAACGTAATTAAAACCGTAAAACATATACCTTTTAATCAAAGTATAGCGTTATAAGCGGACACTGATGAATTGCGGTAATGAATAAAGGTAAAATGCGGACTACTTACAGGTTTTCCAAACTTCCTAAATCCGAAAACCGTTGGACAGCAATCATTTCGGATAACCTATACTCAACCTGTGCACGATTCGGAATCAATTGTTTGCTCACAGATCAAGTTCGTGTATTTTGAAAGCCACAATTCCTCCAAATTGTCGGAATTTAACTTTTCATATATGAGCCATCATAATAAGTCCATTTTATTTAAAAGCATGATTGGATATTTAAAAGGATGTCTAAGAATATATCAAATCTTTTAAACCAATTACTTTTTATGGTCTATCGCTCGCAGTTTTGTGGCCTAATTACTGAAAATCTAACTGGCTGATACCGTTTTTTTTAACACAAACGTAGGACCTAATATCATACGTGCAATACTTATGGCCGCCCGTATGGCGCAGTAGTCTAAGCACTGGCTTCTGACCATTCGTCCAAGATGGATCCGGGTTCGAATCACTGTGCGGCATGGATGTTGTGTTTGCCTTACGGCACTAGCTATCTATTTTGCATGGAAGCAATGGTCCTAAATTAGAGAAGGCCGTTGTTCCTAATTTAAATTTAATTTATTGGGTTGCACACAGTGGTCATTAAACACCCAATAAAAATATTCATATCTAATTTCGTTCCTATATATCGAATCACAATGGCCGCATGTAATTAAAACGAAAATGTGAACGTTAGCACAAATTTATATAAGTAGAACATTCATCCAACAAAATAATTAGTTTCTCAAACTCCTGTGGGAATCCGAACTGCAACACGTCCCCTAAATCGATTTTTGCAAGAATACATTGCATAGTGGTTCTCTTGTACTTTGAATATCTTTATTCCATTGGACAAAACGCTACCAGCAGGGATTTCGGTGTTTTGAACACCTTATAAGCAAAATAGTTTACACTGCAAAAATAAACACACGCACTAAATTAAGTTAGCTTTGGACTCTCCTTTTGTTCACTCTGTATGCTTCGTCATGGACGTGTTCACATGCATTTTCCATTAAAACAAGGGTGCCTGAAAGACCATTGTCGTCAACCACTCTTACCCTGTTACATATTAATGATCTGCTCACCTTTACTTCTAGAGCAATCCATCGTTCTCCTGTTTCACTTCGTCAACATCTACGAGATTATTGCTTCTAGCGTAATGAAGAACATGATTTGTGGCTAATGCGGTTCTTCAGTGAATTGAGGTATTAAGATGATTTGCTAGCGAGACATTGATATCATCATAGTACTTCTCACTTTACCCATGGAAAGAATTCCCTCCCCCAGTAACGTCTGTCTTTTGCTCTTATTTTGCTAATGAATCTTTTTGTTTGGTAGATATCACGATAGGGTGGCTATTAATATCTTCCTTTTCGTGAACGATGTATTTTGAGAAAAATAGTGAACACTTATTTTGCAATTACTACCTTAATGAATATTGCTTGTATATTTCGACAGCTTTTTTAGTAACTGCAGAAAAAGCTGACGCCAATTTTTTCATTCGATGAATGAACAAATACTTTTAGCAAAATTAATAAATTTTATTCCTGGACTGGAACTTTGTCTTCACAGTGATCTAGTTCCCTGCGAAAATAGTGTGTTTTCCATTTGAGTTAGCATGTGTAATTTCATGTCCTCACTTTCTTAGGTTCTCGAAAAATGTCAGAACGCGGTATAAAAACTGAATGAAAGCAGATGTCTTTGTGCAATCCTTTTTCCAAGAGAGAAAAAATATAATTTTTCCAGGACTTTTGTGGAACGGCAGACTTTTCAGAACTGCATTAATCCAAATGTATCTTTGTCTTTCAAAGGAGTTATGAAGAAAATTTTGCTGACCGGTTTACGTACAAAATACCATATTGGTAATAACATATACTACTTATTTTCTGAACGAGAATACATTAGACGATAAGCTAAATAACAGAAGCTAGAAATGCTTATCGAAATTCAGTGCCAGTATTGACAATACATTTGACTATCTTTCTTCAGATATGCATATAATTAGTAAGAATATACAATGAAATATCAAGTTATTAGGAACACGCAATACCAATCAGATACGGGCCATTCTCACTTAAGTACGCAATTATGACGTCGAGACGGTTTTATAAACAGCTCACTGCAAAGGATTCCCACTTGTGCATAACGTAGAGAGCGGAAATATGGGAAAGACCCCTTATTTCAGCGAATTCGAAAGAGGCATGACAGCGAATGCTGGGCCCAGCACCACAGGAAATGCAAACCTTCTCTACTATTCAAGCATAACTGTATCGAATATGGACAATTAGTGGTGCACAAGCAACGAATAAGCAGTCAGCGCTCTTCTCATGTATGGAAACGACTGGTAAATGTGCGAGGGCAGCGTGTAGCTGATATGGACTGTACAATGTAACATACGAGTTCAAATATTCTTTGTGAACAAACAAAAACAGAATAATTATGATATTTACTAATGCAGATTGATGGCAATTTATAATGTGAATATACACCGATGAGCAATTACATTATGACCACCTACCTAATAAGCTGTAGGACCCTCTTCAGCCGGAAAAACAGCGGCCACTCGGCAAGGCATCGGCATCGATTCGATGACGTGACGATAGATATCCTGTGGTATCAGGTACCATAATGTCAACAGCAGGTTGTCCAGTTCCCGTACATTTCGGGGTGGTGGTGATTTAGCAAGGACCGGCTTTTCAAAGTTGAACCACAAATGTTCGATAGGGTTCATGTCAGGTGAATTTGGAAGCCAGAGCATTAACAGAAAGTAATCAGCATGTTCATCGAACTACTCCTTGAACTTTATGGAAGTGTGGCATGTCGTGTTATCCTGTTGGTAATGGCCATCACCAGCAAGGAACACAGTTGCCATGAATGGGTGAACTTGGTCCACAACGATGTTCAGATACCTGACAGCTGTCAGGGATTTTGCTATTGAGATAATGGGGCCCGAAGTGTCCCAAGAAAACATCGCCCACAACCTAACACCACCGCCCTGTTTCCACCGAACAGTGTATCCAGGAGCCATAGCATCCGTTGGTAATCGAATACGCCGATTACCAACGTAAGCTATGGCACCTGGATACACTGTTTGCTCGTTCGTGTACACGTTTCAGAGGGTCCCACGTTGTTCTTGCTGTCATACCATGAAGTATATGTATGATTTCAGAATCTGATATATGAAGACATATTAATGCTCCAGCACTTTGGTTTCGTTTAACAAAGTCATCCAACGTATTTGCCTTCTCGCCAAATACTACATCATATAAATTTTCTCGTATTAGCAGCATTTCCAAACGAAACTTCAAATTCGGATAGTTACCTTGTTTTAGTTTTTCGAAACGAATTTATTTTTTGTGACTAAATATTCTGGGGGAGGTAACTTTAATTATTTTGTCAGATCTTATTCAGAGATTAACCGTCACTCCCATAATACACCACTGACCACCCAAAATGCAACACCAAGAAGGTATATCGATCCAAGCTGCTTCCACACGTTGTCACAGTTCATCAGGCGTAGACACGGGTGGTGCTTGCCGGGCCACTCGGTTGCCGATCAGCGACCAGACGTGTTCGATGGGTGACATATCGGGAGAACAGGCGGGCCACGGCAGCAGTGACACCTGGTGGGCCGTGAAGAATAGTTGCACGATGCGTGCCACGTGCGGGCGCGCACTGTCCTGTTGAAACGCGGCCGCTTGAAGGTTCTGCAGATAAGGGAAGACTACAGGCTCCAAAACGTCGGAGATGTAGCGGTGACAGTTGAGTGTACCGGCGATGCGTACCAGAGGGGAGCGGGTGTCATATCCAATTGCGCCCCAAACCATAACGCCAGGCGACGGACTGGTATGGCGATGCATAATGCAATCGTCATACAGTCTCTCGCCGCGGTGCCGCCACACGCGGATCCGGCCATAGTGGTATTACAGGCAGAAGCGAGATTCGTCGGAGAAGACAATGTCGTGCCATTCCCTAGTACAGGTGCGGCGTTCAACGGCCCAATGCCGCCGCACTCGTCGGTGGTGTAACGTCAATGGTAATCGGCGCAAATGGCGCCGAAAGACAAGTCCTCGCTCCTGCAAATGACGTCTAACGGTACGTGCTGACACAGGTTGTTGCGCAACACACCCTAATTCCTGCGCTAACGTTCGTAATGTGGCGGTATTAGCCGTCAATGCCCGCAGCACAACATGCCGGTCCTTCGGTTCGGTGGTGTTCCGCGGCTGCGGCAATCGCTCACGTCGGCCTGACCGTTCCTCTTGCACCCACCGAATCCATACTCGCCTCACTGTGGTTGGATGTCGTCCCACACGTGCGCCGATGTCTCGGTACGATAAACTGCTGTCGCGACAAGCCACTATATTTGACCTCTGTCGAACTCCGAAACGTGCTGGAATGACTGCCGTATTCTGCGACGAAGCATCAGGAAGTTTCCCACGCACAGGTCCGGCAGCACAACACGCTTCCACTATTTACACCCCGCCTTCGGTGCACCATTCTTATAGTGCTTCTCGGTGTCGTGCTGGGCGCAAATGATTTGCATTTGCCCTGCAATGCTAATCGTTTGCATGTCCTCTCGCGGGCGACGCACGCTGCAAATTTCAGGCCAATCGGATGCTTTCTTCTTTGTGTTGCATTTTGGGTGGCCAGAAGTGTATATTATTGTTGTTTTGAAGGGCGCAATTGCTTTTAGCAATGAAAGAATACCGACTAAGGAAATTTTGACACAAGCTGCTAAATATGACGACGCATTTATGAGAACAAAAATTAACTTTATCTGACGCTGAAATGAATATAACATACAGTACATACAATTGACTTGAGCTATAGATTTCTGTTACCATGTTGTAACTATCAAAATAAGAATGACGTTCAGTTGAACTGACTGATAAAGCATATTATATAACACACTATTAGAAAGAGTTAGAATTCAAGTTTTTGATAAAATACTTTAGGCTTACTGTTCTTAGAGACATCGGGTAGAACTCTTTGAGTTTATCCATAGCAGCTCCTCGTAGATGCGACATTAATTCCTTCCAATTCCGACGACATCAAACTTTGTCGATGTCAGACACTCCAGTTCTTACTCCACAGGTCATACACCGAGATATACTCCTGGCTATACTCCACGGGTAAACTGCACCTCTATCCCAAGACGGCTCGTTTTTATAGCGGCTTGATAATGGTTTGTGACGTGATACGTCAACGTCGCTGCTTTGCATGATTGTGAATGTTTTTTTTTTTGAACGGGCTGTGACGTAATGTGGGAATTCACTATTTCCAACATATGGAGGAGATAGTACGGCCCCATGTGCTTCCATTCCTGGCTGGGATTCTAGGTGCGCTATACCAGCAAGAAAATGCCCGCCCGCACACGGCTCGAGTTGCCGAGGACTGTCTACGTCATGTTCAGACACTTCCATGGCCATGCCCGCTCCCCGGACAAGTCCCCTATCGAGCGTGTGTGGGACCAGTTGAAACATCGGCTGCCGCCGTGCCGCACTATCCGAGATTTGGAGCACACCGTCCAACACGCGTGGGACAGTCTGCCGCAGGACATCAGGCTTCTGTTTGCCTCCATTCCGGACCGCATTGGAGCATGTAGTGCCGCAAGAGGCGGCGCGACGAGGTATTAAAGATGACCGGACTGCGTGCCACAGATCGCTCTGTAATTGGCCTACAGCTCTGTTTTTTCCATCATATGTATTATTCATCTGTATCATTACGTCCATAAAATTTCATTTCAATCCGATGCTTCATTCTTGGTGCGCAAATTTCATTGTTTCTGAGTGTATATACACTGCTGGCCACCCAAAATGCAACACCAAGAAGGAAGCATCCGATTGGCCTGAAATTCGATTAGCATTGCAGAGCATATGCAAATCATATGCGCCCGGCACGCCCCCGAGAAGCACTACAAGAAGGGTGCACAGAAGGCGGGATGTACGTAGTGGAAGTGTGTTGTGCTGCCGGACTTGTGCGTGGGAAGCTTCCTGATGCCTCGTCGCAGAATACGTAAGTCATTCCAGCACGTTTCGGAGTCCGACAGAGGACGAATAGTAGCTTATCGCGACAGCGGTATATCTTATCGAGACATCGGCGCACGTGTGGGACGACATCCAGCCAAGTGAGGCGAGTATGAATTCGGTGGGTGCAGGAGGGACGGACGAACTGACGTGAGCGATTGCCGCAGGCGCGGCACACAGCCAAAACAGAGGACCGGCATGTTGTGCGGCGGGCATTGACGGCTCGCACTGCCACATCACGAACGTTAGTACAGGAATTAGGGGGTGTTGCGCAACAACCTGTGTCAGCACGCACCGTTCGACTTTGTCTTCAGGAGCGGGGACATCTCGCACGGCGCCTATTGCTCCGATTACCATTGGCGTTACACCACCGGCGAGTGCGGCTGCAGTGGGCTGTTGAACTCCGCACCTGGACTACGGAATGGCACGACATTGTCTTCTCCGACGAATCCCGCTTCTGCCTGCAACACCACGATGGTCGGATCCGCATGTTGCGGCACCGCGGCGAGAGACTGTATGACGCTTTCATTATGCATCGCCATCCGGTCCGTAGCCTGGCGTTATGGTATGGGGCGAAATTGGATTTGACACCCGAACCCCTCTGGTACGCATCGCCGGTACACTCAACAGCCACCGCCAGATCTCCGACGTTTTGGAGCCTGTAGTCCTCCCTTACCTGCAGGACCTGCCAGCGGCCACGTTTCAACAGGACAATACGCGCCCGCACGTGGCACGCATCGTGCAACATTTCTTCACGGCCCACAACGTGTCACTGCTGCCGTGGCCCACCTGTTCTCCCGATATGTCGCCCATCGAACACGTCTGGTTGCTGATCTGCAACCGAGTGGCCTGGCAAGCACCACCCGCGGCTACGCCTGATGAACTGTGGCAACGTGTGGAAGCAGCCTGGACCGACACACCCCAAGCCTACATCCAAAGCCTGATTTGTGTGATGCCGCGGCGTGGAGCGGCCGTTATTGCCAGCCATGCGGAGGGGGGGGGGGCACGAACTATTGGTGTCTGCGTGTTCCGCAAGTCGCACGGGCCTGTAAGCTCAATCGTTTCATCTTTGTATCTGTTGTTATGTGTCCAGTAAATCTGATTTTGCTGTCTCGTGTCCTTCTTGGTGTTGCATTTTGCGTGGCCAGCAGTGTACATACGTATTTTGCCTTAAATTCTGTCTTGGTCTGAAAGCACCAGATAAGCAAATATTTCGTTTATTTGAATTCCTTCCGAAAGCGTATTAAATGTAATATTCCGTCACTAGAACTTGCTTAAAAAGCTGTTACAACAGATATTACCGTTCGAAAGGAACATAATTACAATCGTTCTAACGCATTTAGAGTGGCAGCTGTGCTATTTTAATAACATCCCCCTTACGACCCCTCCGAGGCCACCGTGGGTGGCATTCACCAGAACTGCAGTGGGTGCACCTCATCTGTTTCGCGAAGATTAAACCTCTGAAACACGTCGCTCCCATGCAGTTAATTGTCTGGTGATTATTGCGTTGACAGCCCCCGACACTTGCGTTTTAAGAACAGCAACGACCAGCGGCTAGCAAAGACATTTTTTTCACCCTGCCAATCTCACAATTGTATAGCTTAAGTTAATGAAAATGAAATATTGCTTCTGATTATTAAGCTTGTGGTTAATTTATTTCATGCTTCCGATTGAAATGAAAAGCTCTTTTGGTTTCTGATTTCAATCGGACTCGTCAGAAAATGCAGCGAACTATAACTCACGCTGGAAGCATCACTCTGATTTAACACACTTGTGTGACGTTTTCACTTCCGCAGCTGATGCTCCGACTGTTTCACGGAAGACGGAATTCAAGTAGCGTCACAGTTCGTGAGAAAAAACAACAACGGAAACTTACGAAATTCGACCTCTTGCTGAAAAGAGAAATGGGAAAGTTACCTCATTTTACCTTCCTTTTAATATTTACTGAAACATTAAAATATACTGTTTTACAGAATTCCAGAACATTAACTGCAGCTGTGTGTTCTAGTATCGTCTTATATTCAGGATCAGCTAATCTATGAATAAAGATTAGGAAATTTAAGAATTTACCTATTCAACTTACACCGATGATCCGTGGCGCATTATCCTGTTAGTAATGACCATCACCAGCAAGGAACACAGTTCCCATGAAGGAGTGAACTTGGTCCACAACGATGCAGATACCTGACAGCTGTCAGGGATTGTGCTATTAGGATAATGGTGCCTAAAGTGTCCCAAGAAATCATCGCCCCCAGCATAACACCACAGTCGCCGGCCTGTTTCTGCCCAACAGTGCATCCAGGTATCATAGCCTCCGTTAGTTGACGCTATAATTCGTGCATGAATACTAGTATTAAAAGAAATCCGTCTTGTTGCACGATGATATTTATTCAGCTAAAAAATGAAATCTATATACAGTTTAAAAACACATGAGCACTTTCGGTGTCACATTGACACCTTCATCAGATGTAATTTCACCATGTGGCTACATGCTGGTCTTAAGTACGTGGAGTAGATGCATCATGGGAAAGGTAATGTCAATGTCACATGATATACCAGATAACAAGACAATCAAAAAAAGGCATAGTTAGCCAATGATCACTTAACAGAAGCAATTGCTATTGTGCTGTCCTTCCCAACAAGATTGCTCCAAGGTTCAGGTAAAACATAAGGATAATAGTCATTACAGCAATTTGTATTATAAGCCGAAATATAGAGGCTTTCTGCAAATAACAAGGAATGAACAGAGTTAGGTGTGTTTATGATTGTAGCGTTGTCCCAGTCTGGGATGGAATTTCCAGCACTTATGGTTCTTGCAAAAGAGGTGCTTTGGTGATTCATTTTTAGATCATATCTGTGTTCATTTAATCTCAAATCCAAATTTCTTTTGGTAGAACCCACATAACGATTGTTTAGTTCACCAGAGATAGTGTCAAGCATAGGAATAACATACACACCCCATTTTTTCCCTTTGTCAATTTTGTCACGATCATTGCGGATAATGGTATATAGATTGCATGATCGTATTCCAAATTGTATTTTATGACGAGAACATATGTTGGTAAGGAGGTTTACAATATGTGGATTAAAATCAACAGATCCAACATACTTTTTAGGCACTTACTCACTAATTAAAGCAGTTGACATAGAAAACCGTACTTTATTGTGCACTCCCTTAACAACGTTGTCCGGGTAACCATGGTTTTTAGCGAGGGATGATATCCATTGTAGTTCTTGAGCTCTGGCGAAATGGCTAGAAGAATGTGAATATGCTCTTCTAAATAGGATATGCAGAGCAGAAAGTGCGGATATGCCGTTAGTAATCGGCATATCAGCACTCGGCCATCTACGTGGTGCACCAGGAATCTTGATTCCTCAAACCAGGCCACTTCCTTCCAATCATCCGCTGTCCAATCTCCATGATTTTGGGCCCTTTTTAAGCGTTGTCGGCGATGACGTGCAGTGAGCTTGGGGACCCGACTGTGTCTTCGGCTACGCAGGCCCATGCGCAGAAGGCTGCGATGAACTGTGCGCTGACACATTGCCTGATCACCACTGTTGTAGCTGCGGGGGATTTGTCGCACTGTGGCCCTGCAGTCGCTGTGAACAATGCGCGACAGTCTCTTCTCCCCTCTGGCATCAATGAGCTGCGGATGACACACCGCTGGACGACGGTTCGTCGTTTGGCCATCTGTGCACCACGTTTGATGTGTACTCACTACAGCGGTACGTGAACACCCAAACTGCGCCGTTTCCGAGATCGTAGTTCCGAGGCGCCGTGTTATCACAATTTGTTCTTAATCAAACTCCGATAAATCCGCAGCTTTTCCCATTCTAACTCGGAACAACTCTACTGACCGAAAGCCGGTCCTCGGGTTGTATATATACTGCTCTGTGAACTTCACCTGCGCCACCGTTCAGTCTCCAGATGCGCTTATTTCTCTATGATGGGGTGGTCGTAATGTAACAGCTCATCGTTGTATATTCCATATTGACTTAAAAGACGAAATATACGGCGAGTCCACATTTCCCAAGGTCTTCAGTGCCACACTGTGGAATGTCTTAAAATCATGGTACTAGGAAGACAAGGGGATAAAATGAATGGAAATTGTATAAAGGACCTTCGTTTTGCTGAAGACATGAGCATTTTTACAAGTACCCTCTTCTAGCTGCAGCGCATAATCCAAGAACTTGATGGCTTGAGTAACGAAGTGAGATTAAAGATGAATTTAACGATAATTAAACTGACGTACAATGTATCACTTCTTAACGGGGGTTGTGTTGTGTTTCTAGTAACGTCCAAAAATAGAGAGTAAATGAGCTAATTAGAACGTACAGTACCTTTGTGTTATTGTTCTTGTCAAAATCCAAGATTGTACGCTAAAAGTTCGAGATTCAACACAGTAATTAAGTGATGCAGTGTAAGCCGCTGAACAAAGATAGATGTAATAAACATCCGCTTCGGCGAATAGCAGTAACTCAGATTGAAGAGATTACAACCTGTTGACGAAACAGAGACGAGTTACAAACTCAGTAGGTGAATCACGCATGCTGCACCCATTGCTTAAGTAAGGACCTATTATTTATCTACGTCTTTCTGCCAAGAAATCCGGAAATTAAGCAATTGAGAAATCTGACGCTAATTAAGAAAATTTAGCATAATTTAACCTTTTAAACGGCTGGAACGAATTGCCTCGGGGTTAGGAAAATGGGCTTAAATTAACTATAACGAATATATTCACCGTTTAAGAAGTGGGCCGAATGCTGCTAGAACGAGTAAACTAACGCATCAGAAAACGTTGCTTTCTCCTTAGCTCTGTTATTCAAAGTGATGTTTCAAAGAGAAGATTGACACTATTTCTTTTTGACGTATTGCCCCTAAAACGGCTATAAAAGGAGAGAGAAGAGGCTTCAGACCCTTGTTTCTTTCTACCCAGTGGAATGATGTCCGTGCCAGAGGGACTAGCTCCTCTCCATCTTGTCTGAGGTCATGGAGCAGAGAAATAAAAGACAAGAACGGAGCGTTTATCACTAGTGACAGGTTTATGGTTTGTACCGCTGGGATCAGAGTGAGAAAGAAATTGTTCACCGTAACTTTCATAAATCCCAACTGCTATGTTAACATTTCTGTTCAGGGAGCTCAGAAAGCTTTGGACAGTATTTGGGTTCAGGTACATCGCCAGCTTAAAAGGTTAAATAAGAACAGTGGACCAAAATGGAAAGTTAAATAACATCATATACGTCACAAATACTTTTACAAGAACTGAAGATGTACAGGTTGGTGGCGCAAGATTAAAGGTAACTGATGTCGAGATCTACTTCTAATAACATTTTTCAAGCGACAACGACATCGAAGAAAAAGCGTATTAAACTTCGCTGGAGTGCATTTAGGAGAAACGGTACAATTTTCAGAAACAATATGCCTTTATTTCTTAAAATAAAAGGGTTTCATGGATGCCTGCTTCCCGTTCTTAATTAAGTATCAGAAACATGGGCCTCAACTAAAAAAGACGTAGATAGGCGTTGGACAACTCAATGAAGCACGGAGATGCACACTTGGTGTAACTAAGAAAAATTGGAAAAAAAAACTCTTAGAAAAAAATTATAAGAGTAGAAGGCATCATGATCAAAATAAAAATGCTCAAGACATGTCTTTGAGGAGACTTAGAGAGACCTTCATTTAGCTGTGAATTCGGAATGCTTCATGATGATCAGAAAAAGTAAGAAAAAATGGAAAACAATTGTGAAGTAACAAGATTTGCCATCATGACACACACCATAATTGAAGCGCAACATTATATCGTATTATAGCTTGCTAAATATGAGTTTTGCAGAACTGGGGCATTTAAAAAATTTTCCACGAAGTAACTATTTTTTTGTTTTACCAAACCATCAAAATGTAATAATGAATATAAAAAAAGACCTTTCATAAAAGCAAAGTATTTTGTCCTGAAGATGATTTTATTAGCCACATAATACTAAAATTGCCGTTTCGATGCGAGTCGTTCGTTGGCTGGACAGACGAAATGGAAGTGTAAGACGTTAAAGAAAACAAGATTTTCCCGAAAACTTATTCATGAGCCCTTCCCCGGTTAGCGCTTTCGTTCACAGTGGAATCCGTGATTGGCTGAAACCTCCCAGCAGTATATTTAACAGAACGTCCTCGTCTGACTTTCCAACTCAATAACAAAGTTATTTCTTTTCTTTTCTTACTTTTATATCCCGTTTACTTGTTCTTTCTTGCTACTTTAAATGCTAACATTTCACTGCTCCCTTCCGATTCGAATTGGTAAGGATTTTTATTCTTTTTATTTAAATGAGCGAGTGGCTGGTAAAAGAGGAAAAAAGGTCAGCGAATGATCTTTCTTTCCTGTAATACTTGAGATGTAAATATTCCTTATTCAGACCACCTCTTTAGATCTAAAGGTACATACGTTATTTTAACTTTCAAGAACTTAAAAAGAGCATAATAACATATATTAGAATTTACAAATACCCCATAACGGCATTATACATCACTTTTACTCATATATACCCCATTATTAGCAAGAATATTTGATTGTCTGTTTACTCCTACTTTGGAAAGAACTTTCCTTTGCTAAAAATGGAATAGTAGAAAAATAGGTAACTTAAGAGGTGCGTAACCACAGTCTGAAGGAGTGACCAGGTTCCTAAATATTTTTTTAGGTAACTTCACAGGTGCGTAACCACATCCTGGGGGAAAGGTGTGTTGGCAATCGCGTCAATATGTCATAAGAAATCATTTCCTGACTGTAGAGAAGTAAATCCCAAGTAAAAAATTTTGATATAAAAAAATTGGGTAACAGTGCGTCATTGTCTTGTCAACACCATTGTAGAAACCTGATCGGGTAGTATGCTGTCCCAGGAACTGACGCAACAATAGTTAATTTTAATTTTACTCGACACTGTATTTCACTGAACTATCACCGAACGTTGTTTCATCGCGTTTTACATAAACGTAGTAATAATTCATTTCAATCTACGTAAATTACGAGAATCTGATAATAAATGTGATAAAAGCCATTATAAACATGCATTTTAATGGTATGCACCTTTTTCCTTACAGTGGTTCAGCATTCGTTTTAGCGAAATTGGGCTTTCTCTTGAACCCCTCCCCTCCTTGTGTGTGTGTGTGTGTGTGCGCGCGCCGGGGTGTTACCTGCTATTCACCAGAGATTTAAAATGATGTATAACACGATGGGTGTAACCTGTAGGTATCCTAGATCAAAATTTACCAGTAACTCTCACTAACACTTTTGCGATTCAGTTTTTCTTTCCATCTTGAGGTAAGATATTAGCTTGCCCATGCGGAGATAGACTTTCGTAGCTACATTACATTTCATCGGTGTCAACGTCGTTTCTTACGTTCGTCTAAATCCGAATCATATAATAATAATAATAAAAATAAATATTGTTTTTGAAAAAACTTAACAGTTGAAATACTATTGCTGTGCCGGTATACTTTAGTAAATATTTACCTCTATGGCATACATATCTTCTTTTCAAATGGTTTTGCGACAATAACATTCATTAATCTACCTAACTGAGTACAGCTCAATGTCTGAAATTAGTCAATCTTATTGCTTGTTGTTACGATTTAATATTGCTTAGTATGTACTAACCTGTGGCTCGATATGGTAGTGAGTGATCCAAATAAATGCAATGTATTGCACGTAAATAAATGTATACTCGCGAATCACTTCGGGTTTTTTTCACACTCGTAGATATTTTGTCATGCAAAAGATGCATGGCATAAATTATCTACAAACCGTAGCAGGGCACTGTCTCGATTTTTTTAGTCAGTTGTAAGTTCTATTGAAAATACACTGCTGGCCACCCAAAATGCAACACCAAGAAGGAAGCATCCGATTGGCCTGAAATTCGCAGCATGCGTCGCCCGCGAGAGGACATGCAAACGATTAGCATTGCAGGGCATATGAAAATCATGTGCGCCCGGCACGCCACCGAGAAGCACTATAAGAAGGGTGCACAGAAGGCGGGGTGTAAGTAGTGGAAGTGTGTTGTGCTGCCGGACCTGTGCGTGGGAAGCTTCCTGATGCCTCGTCGCAGAATACGGTAGTCATTCCAGCACGTTTCGGAGTTCTACAGAGGACGAATAGTGGCTTATAGCGACAGCGGTTTATCGTACCAAGACATCGGCGCCCGTGTGGGACGACATCCAGCCACAGTGAGGCGAGTATGGATTCGGTGGGTGCAGGAGGGACAGATGGACCTACGTGAGCGATTGCCGCAGCCGAGGCACGCCACCAAACTGGAAGACCGTCATGTTGTGCGGCGGGCATTGACGGCTCGCACCGCCACATCACGAACGTTAGCGCAGGAATTAGGGTGTGTTGCGCAACAACCTGTGTCAGCACGTACCGTTCGACGTCGTCTGCACGAGCGAGGACTTGTCGCACAGCGCCCATTGCTCCGATTATCATTGACGTTACACCATCGGCGAGTGCGGCGGCAGTGGGCCGTTTAACGCCGCACTTGGACTACGGAATGGCATGACATTGTCTTCTCTGACGAATCCCGCTTCTGCCTGCAACACCACGATGGTCGGATCCGCGTGTGGCGGCACCGCGGCGAGAGACTGTATGACGTCTGCATTATGCATCGCTATACCGGTCCATCGCCTGGCGTTATGGTTTGCGGTGCAATTCGATATGACACCTGCACCCCACTGGTACGCATCGCCGGTACACTCAACAGCCACCGCTAGATCTCCGACGTTTTACCTGCAGGACCTGCCAGCGGCCACGTTTCAACAGGACAATACGCGCCGGCACGTGGCACGCATCGTGCAACATTTCTTCACGGCCCACTAGGTGTCACTGCTGCCATGGCCTGCTTGTTCTTCCGATATGTCACCCATCGAAAACGTCTGGTCTCTGATCGGCAACCGAGTGGCCCGGCAAGCACCACGCGTGGCTACGCCTGATGAACTGTGACAACTTGTGAAAGCAGCCTGGACCGACATACCCCAAGCCCACAGCCAAAGCCTCTTCCGTTCGATGCCGCGGCGTGGAGCGGCCGTTATTGCCAGCCATGGGGGCCACACGAAATATGGAAGTCTGCGTGTTCCGCAAGTCGCACGGGCCTGTAAGCTCAATCGTTTCATCTTTGTATCAGTTGTTATGTGTCCAGTAAATATGGCTTTGCTATCTCGTGTCCTTCTTGATGTTGCATTTTGGGTGGCCAACAGTGTATTTTCCCGAAAATAAATGACGTCTGAATTAGGGTATATTTTGTTTATTCATAAAGTGTGCTTAAAAGGAAAAAACAAGTTTTCGAACTTCATAGTTTATTTCACAAGTATCTTTGTGGTTTGCCGAAACGACATGATTAAATTAAAAGCAAAATAGGGTAAGGAAGCAAGATCTTTGCAAAATTTGATGCTCTGTATCATCATGTCATTCTCCTTTTTTCAGCGCTGACACGAATAAATGGAGAATTGTTTGTAGAAGTGCACAAGGCTGATGCAATGGTCTCCGTTTTAATGAATGTGCGAAACCAGTAAGTTAATGAGGGAAAATTACAAAATCGCTATCATGAATAAGGATCATCATAGAAAGTAAGTGATTAATGTTGGAGATCGAAATTTGGGAACCTGGATTAGGTAATTTTATGACCACTTCTGTGTTCTTATCTCCTGTGAAGTGCAAGCAAGGATTTCCTCTTCAGATATTTTGCTTAGGACATTTTCCGCGGTCCGCAAGTGCCATTAAAGGGCGTGTACCTTAACTTCGTGTATGAAGAAAGGCTGCCATTAAGAGATTCTGGAGGAATGGAAAAAATTCAAGTTTCACGTGAGGACTGACATACCACGTCGATATCATATCGTCTAGTCATGAATTCAGTCTAGACGGAGCCAGAACTCGCCAGTGAATAGCATGCTTTTTTATTGCTGTCACGAATGTCTGTGGATCCTGTATCTTCACATTCAAATGCTGCGTGTTTATTACACTAATGGCTGCCTGTTTAGCCCTGGTGCCATATCTCTATACCGCCTTTAAGTAAACGGTATTAGAACATTCCCTTGCCGCCCGGTGGTGTAAACGTTGGCTTCTGATCATTCATCCGAGAGTGGTCAGGGTTCGAATACCGGTGAAGCATGGATGTCGTGTTTGTCTTAGGGAATTGGCTCTCTCCTTTCCCTGAAACCACTGGCCCTAAATCAGGGATGGGAGTAATAGCTTATAGGGGTTTTTTAGTTTCTTTTTGATTGAAGGTTTAACGACCACCGTGAGCAACTCGATAGCCTACAAGCAGTTGGCCGTCCCTAATTTAGCGCCACTGGTTCCAGGGAAGAGAGAGAGCATGTAGCATAAGACAAACACAACATACATGCCTCACACAGTATTTGAACACAGACCCATCTCCGACGAATGATCAAAAGCTAGCGCTTAGACAACTGCGCCAGCGGGGTGGCACCCTCATCGAGTTGATCACGGTAGTTGCTAAACCCTTCCAAAGTAAAACAAATCACTCCATAGAAAATGATGCACGATTATGTTGCTGAAAGTAACCTGTGGTACATAAATGCAATCTCACTTTTATGTCTGCCGTAATTTCGCTAAAATACTGGTCTGGTATCCTCAAGACAGCTAGCGTAATGAGATTCTTGCCGCTCTGTTGGGGCAATGGTGTAAGCGCTGGTTTCTGACCACTCGTCTGAGATGAGTCCAGGTTCGAATCTCGTTAAGACCTGGAAGCAGTTTTTGTCATATGGCACCAGCTCTCGCTTTTCCTTGGAACCAGTGGCCCTAAATTAGAGACGGGAGACTACATAAAGCCTGTGGAGTTGCTCACGGTAGTCTTTAAACCCCCAATAAAAAATAAGAATCTTGAAATCATTTCTACTTACTTTTTTTCGAGGTTTTACTACATACACTAGCAACCCTGAGGGCTATAAACCGTCGCCTATCCGCTGGGTTTTTCCTGGATTGAACCAGCTGCACTAGTTCCTGGAAAGATACTGAGGATAATGAACCTCAGTATTTTTCCCAGTATCTTTCCAGGAATCAGGGAGGATGCTTCAATCCAGGGAAGAACCAGTGGATAGGCGATTAACACACCTCTCATCGCCATCGGATAAACACACCTCTCATGTCTCATCGGGAAATCTGACCTGGGCTCATCTCAAACCACTGGTAAGCGGCCAGAGCTTCAAACCACTCTGTCACCGTTATGGTCAGCGTTCGTTTCACTGGTTACTTTGGGGCTCACAGGTTTTGACTATGCTTTCTATGCTCTTGGGAGACATACTGTTATATGAACACCATTAAATAAATACATTTTTATTTGCGGAGTTTATCGCCCCTCGTGAACATATAAGTCTACATATAAAGCAGCTGTCCACACCCAATTGAAAGTCTCTGGTTTAAGCCAAGTGTCATAGAAATCGTCGCATGGTAAACGCACCATACAGTATATACTTTCTTCTGGACTCTGTTTCTCTCCCTATTAGAAAAAGCCTACATCTCCGGTCACTCGGCTTCAAAGACAGTGAAAGTTTGATTCCTAAAAATAATGGTAATGCACCAACAAGTCAGGCTCAGACATTAAGGTGCATTACATGAAATGTTTGTCGCCACCCAACGGAAATTCATGGTTATTTTCCCAACAACTTTAGGCAATTTGTTTACCACTAACAATATTCATAAAGTTGCCTAAGTACGATATACTAAAAACACGTTTCAAATTGCAAATTAAAAACTACTTTATTTACAAGTTAAAAACAGGGTAAGAGATGCAAGATCTTTCAAGGCCTCGTGGCCATATCCTCAGGCCAAGTGCCACAAGTCACAAAGATGCAACTAGTATATATTGAATGACAAAAAAACCGACAATGCACCCCGCCACAAGCACAAGTGATGCCATTTAAAGTAAATTAAGGTTCAATAGATAAAATATTATACTATCTCAAGGTATACAGCAGGAAAACTTTTCTCATATCATTAGTTTTGGGGAGGGGCAGAAGGGATTAGCTTATGTAACTATCCCAATGAATATCAAATGATTCAGATTTAAGAACGCACTTCACCAGGAGGAAAAAGAGAACCTGAGCCAGGAATGCTAACAACATTCACGTCTTCCTCGAAATTCGAACTGGGTTCCTGCAGCGCGAGGGACTGGTAGCTGCATCCAAAAAATTCGATCACGGTACGACAAATTATGGACTCAACCGAGAGCTCATATATTTAAATGTCCCATACAGACTAGGCTCCAGTGTCCGAATATAAAGGATGATCAATAAGGAGTGTGGCCCCCATTTTGGGCGATACAGAGTTAAATTCTGCGTGGCATCGGGGCAATTGGAGTCCGAAGAGAGTCATGGGGTATCATGGACCATGTGGTGTTGCTCCGAGTCCACAGTTCATCTTCATTTTGCGGGGGTGAGAGGGTAATCAACAGACGTTCAATCGTGTCCCACAGATGCTTGATGGGCAAGAGGTTGGGGAACAGTGTTGGTCACCGAAGCATCCGAACACCGTATAAAGCAATCAGGCTGAGCCGAACTGTATGCGGCCGAGCGTTATCATGTTGAAAAACAGCGTTTCGGATGCCTGCAGATACGGTAGTGCCACGGGCCGCAACACCTTGTCACCATAGCGGCGTGCCGTCAATGTGCCCGTAATGCGTACCGGCGATGAGCGGCTGTTGGTGCTGATAGCAGCCCCACACCGTGATTCCACGTTGCCGGGCCGTGAGGTGCTCCCCAATGGTGAAGGAATCCGCCTGTTGGCCACGTCGCTTACAGACTCTCTCACACGCCGATCATCCGTGGTGTGACAGAACCGCGATTCGTCGCTCTACACCACATTGTTCTATTCGGCACCCCACGCAGCTCTGGAGCGACACCATGCCAAGCGGTGACAATGATGGCTCGCTGTTAAGGGTAGCCTTAGGAACGGACGGCTGGACAGCAAACCAGACGCAGCCAATCGGCGCGACTCTGTCTGTGGCGATATCGGAGCAACCAAGACACCCCTACAGTCTGAAAAATGTCGCTCGATGTAGCATGTGGGTCCGCTACGACATGACGTCAGACCCGACGATCGGTGGGATCGAACGTCCGTCTCCGTGCACTGGCCCCTACGACGTTGCACAGATCCTTCCTAGGACCACTGTGTCCATATGCGACCGACGGTTGTGGCATCACGTTGCGTTTCTTCCGCAATACGTCGTAAGGACCATCCGGCGGAACGAAGGCTTGCGATCGTTTAACAGAAAGAAAGTCATCCGTGCGATCATTTAATAAGACCAGTCATTACTGTTCCTTAGTAACAAGAAACTATCATTCGATTATTTACAACAGACTCCATGACCATTTTTTATCCATAAGACGGTATTCGATTATTTAACGAGAGGAAGCCATCATTACGATCGTTTAACAGCAGGTAGTTGTCTCTACAATGATGTAACAACAGAAAACTGTCATTAATTTAATTTCAGCAAGTTTTTATTATGATCATTCATAAGAAGTAAAAACAAGGTGGAGCTGTGTAATATAATTTATTCATTTTAACTTCAGTACCTTCTGCCTGGATATGTAAATTCCGAATTTAATACTTTACAAACGGTTTGGGATATTTTGCTTTGTCACTGTCTGTTTATTTTTCAGTTTCTTTCTGCGGCGCGAAATATATTTACACTGCTGGCCACCCAAAATGCAGCACCAAGAAGGACACGAGATAGCAAAGCCAGATTTACTGGACACATAACAACAGATACAAAGATGAAACGATTGAGCTTACAGGCCAGTGCGACTTGCGACACACGCAGAAATCAATAGTTCGTGTGACCCTCATGGCTGGAAATAACGGCCGCTACACGCCGCGGCATCGAACGAAAGAGGCTTTGGATGTGAGCTTGGGGTATGTCGGTCCAGGCTGCTTCCACACGTTGCCACAGTTCATCAGGCGTAGCCGCGGGTAGTGCTTGCTGGGCCACTCGGTTGCCGATCAGCGACCAGACGTGTTCGATGGGCGACATATCAAGAGAAGAGGCATGCCACGGCAGCAGTGACTCCTGGTGGGCCGTAAAGAATTGTTGCACGATGCGTGCCACGTACGGGCGCGCATTGTCCTGGTGAAACGTGGCCGCTGGCAGGTCCTGCTGGTAAAGGAGGACTACAGGCTCCAAAACGTCGGAGATGTAGCGGTGGCTGCTGAGTGTACCGGCGATGCGTACCAAAGAGGTGCGGGTGACATATCCAATTGCACCCTAAACCATAAGGCCAGGCGACGGACCGGTATGGCGATGCATAGTGCAGACGTCATACAGTCTCTCGCCGCGGTGCCGCCACACGCGGTTCCGGCCATCGTGGTGTTGCAGGCCGAGGCGGGATTCGCCGGAGAAGACAATGTTGTGCCATTCCGTTGTCCAGGTGCGGCGTTCAACGGTCCACTGCTGCCGCACTCGCCAGTGGTGTAACGTCAATGGTAATCGGAGGAATGGGCGCCGTGCGACAAGTCCACGCTCCTACAGACGACGTCGAACGGTACGTGCTGACACAGGTTGTTGCGCAACACACCCTAATTCCTGCGCTAACGTTCGTGATGTGGCGGTGCGAGCCGTCAATGCCTGCCGCACAACATGCCGGTCCTCTCGTTCGGTGGTGTGCCGCGGGTGCGGAAATCGCTCACGTCGGTCCGTCCGTCCCTCCTGCACCCACCGAATCCATACGCGCCTCACTGTGGCCGGATATCGTCCCACACGGGCGCCGATGTCTCGGTACGATAAACCGTTGTCGCGATAAGCAACTATTCGTCCTCTGTCGAACTCCGAAACGTGCTGGAATGACTGCCGTATTCTGCGACGATTTATCAGGAAGCTTCACAAGCACAGGTCCGGCAGCACAACACACTTCCACTACTTACACCCCGCCTTCTGTGCACCCTTCTTATAGTGCTTCTCGGTGACGTGCCGGGAGCACATGATTTGCATATGTCTTGCAATGCTAATCGTTTGCATGTCCTCTCGCGGGCGACTCATGCTGCGAATTTCAGGCCAATCGGATGCTTCCTTCTTGGTGTTGAATTTTGGGTGGCCAGCAGTGTATTAGTAAGATATACAGATTTAATCTCACATTCAACAAAACGAAGGATAAACAGACTATACCGATGCATTTAAATAGCTATATTTGGACAGATATTAAAGTGTAATGGAGTAAATTAAGTTATGAATATTGTCATGTAATACAATAAAATCAAATACCCACTCTGCTAAAAAAATAACGAAGAACCAAGAAGGAACCATCCAATCGAGATGAAAATTGGTTTGTGCAACGTTCATGTAGAGTACAGAAAATGATTGAAATTCCAGTGCAGTTGGGCTCTTTATTCGGATCAAATAACTACACGAGTGGAGCATGTCAGTACGTTGTAGAGCCACCTCTGCCTGGGATTCAAGCGGTTACCCAGCATGGCATAGACGCATGCAATTCACGGATATTGTCATGAGGTAGAGCATATCGGGCTGGTCATATGAGGGTGTCGACATTACGGAGGTAAGCTTGGGAGACCCGTGCCGTGTGGTGCAAGGCGTTATCTTGTTGAAAAATTGCTTGGTGATGTGCGACAAGAATGGCAACACAACAGGTCGTAGGATGTCGCGACATACCGTTGAACAGTGAGGGTGGTACGGAGGACTACCAAGGATGTTCGGCTACAGTAGGAAATGGGAAGCCAGACACTCACTCTTGGTGTGCTAGCCGTATGTCGTTCCACGGTAAAGGCAGGATACGTGAGCTCGTCTCCAGAAACATAAGCGCTGGTCATCGGCGCCAAGTGCAAACCATGACTCATCAATGAAGCCAACACGATACCACTGAACGGTATCCCACGTTGATCGACACTATCCCACTACAGCAGCCGATGCCGGGGATGCTTGGTAGGCGGCGCATTGGCCTCCACAAATGTAGTCTCCGTGCCGCAAGTCGTCTGGCAACGTTCCGGATGTCCACTTCCGTACCTGTAGACGACGCATGGCCAACGGTGGTTGAAAGCAACGAATTTCGTTCTGTTCTTGAGGCTCTTACAATCGCTCGATCCTCATCTTCTGTCGTTGCCCTCGGACGTGCACTGCACTCTTGCCACTGGATTGTGTCCTCTTCTACACATTGGTGCCAACATTGTACGATTGCCGCGTCGCTCCGACACAAATGCCTGGCGATACGGCGAATTGACCAACCGGCGTCTCTCAGCCCAATTATACGTCCTCTTTTAAACTCTCACAACTGCTCGTGTTGTGCACGGATCCGACGTCGAGGCAGGCTAACAGACCCTGGAGGTTAACCAGCTGACATCTTCTGTGACAATTGTCCCTGTGTGCGAGATTTGCTCTTGATATACCTTACTCGATGCGCGGTTTCCATGCGCTGTGGCGGACTAGTATTTAGTCACTGGTCGTTATTTTTTAATCATTTGCACATTCAGCCCTGAGTTGCATTCAGGTTTCATTAAGCTGTTTCAAAAAACAATATATAACAATTAGCTTTCAGAGGACATTGATACCAAGGCGCAGAAAGAAAGAAAAGCTTACATGAAAATTTACTTACGTTTTAGAAACGCGATTCTGTCCAGAAATAGATGTCTTGTAACTTTGCAGTCTTAAGCGCCAAAAACGTTTTTATTCTCCGTCATTTTCTAGCACGTTAATTCAGCGACTCACGATTTTCCTTGAAAGCATGATAAATGTTTCTGGTAATAATTCGTAAAGTTTTCTTTTGTATCTACGTACAATAAATCTCAAAATCGGGCACAATACTTACCTGTACGAGCAATTACAGATGAAGTTATTTGTAGATGTGCCACTAAGTCGGCAGAAATTGAAGAACTCGTAAAATAATTTTGGTGAAACTGGAAACGTTAGTTATCGATGGAGTGGCGTTAAGCATAGTGGTACCTCAGGTGCTGAAATCTGAAAATTTTGAATAAAGGTTGACCTGTCAGTCGATCAAAGAACTACATCATTCGTTGATGGCCGTTGCTCACACTTGTAAAGAGAAATGAAAAATATTGTGACCAATATATAATATTTTGAATGAAGGTTGATCTGTCAGTCGATCAAAGAACTACGTCCTTCGTCGATGGCAGTTGGCCACACTTGGAAAGAGAAGTGACAGATATTGGACAAAGCAATATCGAAATGGTCTCAAGAGACCAATACGAGATGGTCTCAACCTTTACTATTTATGAAGCATAACAATAAATCTTAAACGAAAATTACCCATAGAGCCACTCTAGGAACTGCTGTCTTGGCTTGATTCCCTCTAAATGCTATCTTAATGTAGGCAAGAAGCAAAGGGTGAAACAAAGGAATATGAACACTGTCGAGTCACATTATTGTGACCATCTCCTACTTTTGACGTCAACGGCACGTAGCCATTGAATGAAGGCACGTGTCGTGAGATGGCTTTTAGGGTATATACATGTAAGGTGTGCTATTGGCATTCTGAAAACATTTCTTTCGTTGCTGTCATACATAAAAGGAGCGATTTATCAGATTTGCAAAAAAGGATGACTATCGGCTATAACGAAGTAAATTTCTCAGTCATTTTGGCTCGAACCCGAGTCCACTTATTCCGGAACAAGTCGCTCTACCAACTGAGCTACGCGGCCGTTCGTTCTGACTGCTATCTGCCTTTATGTCGTGTGCGCCCTGCTGGCAGGTACGTCACACGGATTTCGCGCCAAGGGGGACAGTATTTCTGAAACAGCGAGTTTGTGAACTGTTCGCACGCTGCTGTGGTTAAAGTGTATCGTAATTGCAGAAATGGCACCATTGCGAATAAGCGATGTGGAAACTGCGGTGCATCATGTGCCATTGACGTAAGAGGTGAACGTCGGTTGCGAAAGTGAATGATGGCCGATCGACACGCTACAGTGGAGCAACCCACTGGCCGAATGAACAAGTGGGCTACCGGAAGTGTGTCTAAAACGACAGTTCAGCGAATCCTTCTGCGTATGGGGTATGCATCAGCAAAAAAGGCTTACATTTGCACTACAAATGTAACCCTGTTTTGCGTGGTCCTCCGCTGATTGGCGCAGAATTGCCTTCTCCGATGAGTCACGTTTTCTGCTTTATCAAACAGATGGACGTTGGCGTATAAGGCGAAAAACATCGGAGAACAAACAATATTCAACCACTACTGGAAGAACACAAGCTGGTGGGGGCAGCATTATGGTCTAGGGAACATTTTTGTGGCATTCCATGGGATCACTCATACCTGTGAAAGGCACTATGGACCGATTTCGTTATGAATTCATCCTTGCAGACCACGTACGTCCATACATGTTGATTCTTATCCCTGGGGCGGATGGTATCTTCCACCTCAACATTGCGACGTGTCACACAGCTAGAAATGTCCGAGAGTGGTTGGAAGAGTACGATGAAGACTTCAAAGTAATTTTCTGGCCCCCTAATTCCCCAGATTTAAACCCAATTGAGCATCTATGGAATCACCTCGATCGTGTTGTTCGCTTTATGGATCCTCCACCACGCATCCTCCAGCAGCTGTCAGGTCCACTGCAGTCAGCATGGCTCCACATACCTGTGAACACCTTCCAGCACCTTACTGAATCCCTCCCAGCTCGTCTAGCTGCTGTCCGCGCTGCACACGGCGGTTACTCTGGATATTAGCTAGTTGTCACAATAATGTTGCTCGACCGTGTATAACTAGCTTAAACTTTACCTGCAGGTTTTGTTTGATGTTATGTGACTCTTCTTATGGGTCAGAGCTGTTCAGGTAGTTTGTGATCTAATCTGTTACAGGGTTGGCCAAAACTTGTAGCAGAAACGAAATTGAAAGCACGTACTTGAAATGCCCAGTTTTAACTTCAGTGATTCACCAAGTTGTGAAAAGACAGATTCTCTAAGATGTGAAGTTACTTTCTATCTCACAAAATTATTGTATAATGTCGCTTAAGACTATAATGACTTCATCGAACTCGCAACATACACTGACAAAAAAATTCCCAACACCAAGAAGGGGTTGTGTTAGATAAACGACAGTTGGTAGGCGGTGAGAGTACATCTGTAAGATGACGTCTATGCAAATTTCGCGCTCGGCGCATACGTGTGGCGCTAGTAGCGCCCCTCGGAACATGCAAAGCAGGTTTGCTGTAAATACGCGCTGTAACGTTCGTGAGCGTTAGTTATCGTTGAGATTCGACGTAGTGTGTTGATGTTGGTCAAGAATGCCTTTAAGAAGACGAAGAAGCCATTATCAACAGCTCACGGAGTTTGAACGAGGTTGTGTAATAGAACTACGAGAAGGTGGATTTTCTTTCCGCAATATTGCAGAACGACTTGGCAGGAATGTAGCCACTGTGCATGATTGTTGGCAGCGGTGGAAAAGGGAAGGTACTGCCTCAAGAAGACCGGGTTCCTGCCAGCCACGTGGCACTACTAAGAGGGAAGACCGCCGTGTATGGCGTATGGCCGTGGCGCATCGTACTGCGTCTGAGGCAGCAATTCGAGCTGCAGTTGCCACCACAGTGACACAACGAACTGTTACAAATCGGTTACTTGAAGGATAGCTCCGAGCCAGACGCCCTGTAGCGTGCATTCCCTTACTCCAAACCACTGCCGTTTGCGACGTCAGTGGTGTCAAGCTAGTGCTCATTGGAGGACGGAGTGGAGATCTGTTGTGTTTTCTGATGAAAGCCGGTTCTGCCTGGGTGCCAGTGATGGCCGTGTGTTGGTTAGAAGGAGGCCAGGTGACCGCCTGCAACCAACTTGTCTGCGGCCGAGACACACTGGACCTACACCTGGAGTTATGGTCTGGGGAGCAATTTCTTATGACAGCAGGAGCACTCTCGTGGTTATTCCACGCACCCTGACGGCACAGTTGTACGTCGGTCTGGTGATTCAACCTGTTGTGCTGCCACTGATGAACAGCATTTCAGGGTTTGTTTTCCAACAGGATAACGCTCGTCCGCATATCGCTGTTGTAACCCAACATGCTCTACAGAGTGTCGACATGTTGCCATGGCCGGCTAGATCACCAGATCTTTCTCCAATCGAGCACGTATGGGACATCATTGGACGACAACTCCAGCGTCACCCCCAACCAGCATTAACCGTCCCTGAATTGACCGACCAAGTGCAACAGGCATGGAACTCCATCCCACAAACTGACATCCAGCACCTGTACGACACAATGCATGAACGTTTGCGTGCTTGCATTCAACATTCTGGCGGTTACACCGGTTATTAATGTACCAGCATTTCACATTTAAAATGGCTCTTCTCGCGCTTACAATAAGCTGTGATCTTGAAAGCTTAATCGATTAAATATGTTACCTATACAAATGTATTGCCGCCATTGCATTCCTCTACAACTAGTTTTTCGTGGTGTTGGGATTTTTTTTCCGTCAGTGTATTTCACTCGCGTTTTAATCAAGTTAGGACATATAATCTAGAAAATGAAAACCAAATTTTTGTTGAACTTCTGTAGCTGGACCGTTCAACTGATGATGATATTTAGTTAATGTTTCTTGTCAAATTCTCTCATTTGCGTATTATTTACTTTTGAAACATTTGCCGAAGCGTTACTTAAATGTCCTCATGCCGTTTAGAATGCCCAACGTAAAATAAAAGTAAAACGGCTTCACTAGATAACTTGAATATAGCAGTTAGTGCTGCTTTCGGGCCATGTTCAACAATAGAAATTGAGCAATAAAATTCGAGCCCGGCCTCCTTGATGGCCCAGTGATCATAGGTGTAGGTTTCTGCTTAGTCGTTCGAGTGAGGTCAGTGTTGAAGCACGGCATGGGTGGTGTACTAGTCACACAGCACTTAAGTCCTCACATCCTTGTAACAAGTGACCCTAAATATGGAACGAGGGTTGCTTATAAGCGTCAGAGTTGCTCATGGTTTTCGTTAAACGCAGAAACAGGAACAAAATATAAACAATACTAGCCAAAGTAGGTAGAAGAGAATAATATTTCTAATGGTTAATGGCCTGTCAGCTTGGGTTAGCCAGTGTGCACAGTTTCTACCGCTGGAATTATAGGTTGCAAAGGATAGAAAGCCGTCCCGGTGGCTCAGTGGTTTAAGCTCCGGCTTATGACGATTCGCCCAAGAAGGGTCCGGGTTCGAGGCCAGGATGTTGTGTTTGCCTTACGAACTTGGCTCTCTCTCTCTCTCTTCCAAGGAACCAGTGGCCCTAAATTACGGACAGGCGACTGCATATAGCCCATTGAGTTGCTCACGGTGGTCGTTAAATTTCCAAAAAAAAAAAAAAAAGAAAAAAAAAAAAAAAAGAGGAGGGTGGTGGAAATTTTTTGTAACACACACAAACACGCTCTCGCACTCTCAGATTCCAAAAGGTAGATCAACTAGTATTGTTTTTTGTTAAGGTAGATCAACTAGTATTGTTTTTTGTTAAGGTAGATCAACTAGTATTATTTTTTGTTTTTTGGAAGTATCTCATCCCTAATTTAGAGCAACTGTTTCAAAAGATATTAAAGAACAGGTGCCTGAGGGATACAGTCCATATACTTATGCCTGTGAAAATTACAATACCATGAAAGAATCGCGCTATTCAAATAAAATTTATATCACAGATTCCTCATGTTACGGAAGATAACTGATCACATTTGTAAAGTTATACAAGATTTTTTCGTTTCAAAACTCAGTATCGTGTGAAGCCAGTTTGAGCAACGGTAACAGCCTCTTCACGGCGTGACATTGAATGGAAGAGGTTTTTGATATCGTACTGGGAAATAGCCTGCCAGGGTGCTTCTATGCGAGACCAGAGTTCATTTCAGGTAACAGGCGGAGGGGATTGACGAGCCAGTCGCTTGGCTACCATGTCCCAGACAGGTTCAATAGGGGACATATCCGGCGAACGTGCAGGCCAGGGAAGAAGCGGTTTCTGCCGTGTTTGGAAGAGGTCTTGGAAATTCCGGGCCACATATGGTCGACCATTGTTCTTCTGGAATATAGTGCCAGGACAACTGTGAAGGAACGGTATCACCTCTGCCTCTAAAACATCCCTGATGTATCACTGGCTGTCGAAGGTTCCCGCAGTTCGTACGAATCAGACGAGACCGCGAACTTATATCAATGCGGCTCCGGAAATCATGACGCTTGACGTTGGGCAGGTATGATGCTGCAAAATGCACGCTGCAAAGTGTTCACCACGATGTCTTCGAACATCTATGCGACCATTATGATGGTGTGTCAAGCTGAATCGTGACTCGTCAGAAATACTATCTGTTGCCAATCAGCGCGCCAATCTGTGTTTGTGACCCCATTACCGCCCGAGGCGTCTGTGGTTGAGCGTCAAAGAAATGAGCAGCAGTGGGCTGCTAGCGACCAGTCCTCTTTTAATCAGACAACGTCGAACTGTGCTGGAAGACAAAGCCTGACCTGTGACAGTGTTCTACCGCTGTGTTAACACCGTGGATGTCGCTGTGCGATCGATGACTGCCATGTGGTAGAGATGTCGGTCATCGAGTGCAGTCGTGCAATTTTGCGGTCCATTTCACAGCCGAGCCTTGTTGGTACCAGCAGGATAATGCACCGAGAAATAAGGCAAGGACTGTTACGGCGTAGTTTGACAATAATTCCGTAGTGTGTGGGGTGGCCAGCACAGAGCCGTGATCATAATCCCATAGAACACCTTTGGGATAAATTAGAGCGCCGCATAAGAAGTTTGGAACCACGGCCTACTACTAAGCAATAGTTAGCGGAAGCATTATGTACTGAATGGAAGCGCATACCTATCGCTGTGTTACAAAACCTTGTTGAGAGCCTGTCTCGAAGGGTCAGGGCATGCATTAAGGCCAAAGGTGAACCGACACCGTCCAATGTATGTCAATAAATGCTATGTTGTGTTCCTCTTCTAGGTGTCCGGTGACTTTTGTCAATATAGTGTACGTATCAATTAGACAGCGGCATGATCTCATTTTCTCTTGTAATTATTCGCTTTGTGGAATCTGTTTACACTTTTGAATTGCAATGTCTATTCAATATTATGAGCAATAAAATCAAGAGACTAAATAGGCTACTTGTTAAACACTTGGACCATTTAGGAAATGTTTAATTTTAAAACACCAACGTAAATGATTTAAGGCGCATCAGACCATTTTCACCTATCCAAATACACGCAGGTGTCGCCCATAGGGTGTTGTGGGGATCACATAAGAGCAACAGCATATTAGTTTAAGAAAGGTACACTGTAGCACAAATTAAGCGCAGAATCCCTAGCTCGCTCGGTGTGTGACTATTTCTATTGCAAAATATTATTCAAACATGCAGGTTGACCCTACGAATTCAAAAGGGGATTCTCTTGCGAAATTTTCAGTCAAATCGTCTAGAATGCTTTGGAAATATTTACAATTTGATTGCATCATACGACCGAATTCTTTGGTTTTAGTCGGTAAACAATACTGATTTTTCATCTTACCTCCTTAATGACCATATTTACATCTCTTAGGTTAACACATTTTTACGCTTTGCAACCGTAGATTGAAGAAGCGTATATGCTCCAGCTTTGTCAGTCTGCCCGTCCGCACGATACCTCGCGTAAAAATGGTTCGATCTCGATGAAATTTTAATATGGGGACCACCTGGGGACGAACCCTATTGAAAATGGTCGAAATTGGGTCAAAGTTCAGGACATAGGAGCGGAATCTATTCCATTGCCATTATGCGTCATGACTTGCGTAAAAATCGTTCGATTTCCATGAAATTTTACTATGTGGTAGGGGACCACCTCGAAACGAACTCTATTGAAAATGGACGAAATGGGGTCAAAGGTCTGGACATAGGAGCGAGATCCATTCCATTTCTCTTATGCTTCATAACTCGCGTAAAAGTGGTTCCATTGAGACAAAACTTTATCATGTTGTTCCGGAGGTATACTTAACCGGTTCTGCTGAATATCGTCGGAATGGGGTCAAAGGTCTGGGCATAGGAGCGAGACTTATTCTACAGCCATTATCCTCATAACTTGAGTAATGATTTCTTGTTTGTTGGAAAGCGTATCATAATTAATGCATTGCATACTTTTACTAACTTGTTAACTGATGATTTTTAAAGACCATTCCTTGGTTAGCATTCTGAAAATGCCGGTTAATTCCGATTAACACAAAAGCAATAGGTTATTTTAGAGCATCGAATATATAAAAACGGTAAAAGTATCAAGTTAAAGAGAAATAGATTGAAGAAAAATCCATTAAAAGGCAATGTGCTTTATAATAAGCCTTATATCGCTAAGCGGTCAAACCATTTATTTCATTCAAAAAGAAAGGTTTACAGCAGTAAAACCACTCTGTTAGGTGATGTATACTTTTGCAATCCTCAAGCGATTCCTGAATTTCCGAAATAAGACTGTCAGTAGTTTTAGCTTAAAATCTTTTGTTCTATCAAAATAGGACAATCGTAATGCACCTCAATGCCCGAAAGTGCAGAAGGGTAGACATACTACAATAACTAAAAAGCGTTTTTCATATTTGGTGGAATGTAGCAAAAAGTCTACTAGAAATTATTGATTAAACACAGAAATGTTTCGTTGTTTAGGAAAACATATATGTTTATTTTACGGGCTGTTCCGAAAAAAAATCCTCATTAAATATCTTATGAAATGGCTTCAAAGCAATGATTACGAGAGTAATAGAGTCATACTTGAGTATGGATACCTCAATGCATGCATGTTTGATGCCAAAGTAACACAATGAAACTTTTATAAAGTTCAACCGGTTGAGCTCACAGGTAACGACCTTCATTAAATGAGTGAAAAAAAAGTATTTGTCAGTTATTTCGTTTTGCTGTAGGAAACTTTATTGGCCAACGAGCTTACGTACCAGCGAACACATTTTCAGTTTTTTTTTAATTTGTGTACAGAAGTATTACATTCTCTGTTTTCGGAGAATAATGAGAAAATTAAGTTCGGTATGCCATTTTCGACGCGAAACATGCCCATAGAAACGGCATCACCTGAGCACAAAACGGAAATCCTACACACTAAATACTCGCTTACAAATTAGTAGGTATTCAATTATTTCATAATATTTTCTACTTAATTCATAGGAATTAAGTAGAACGTGGCACGATCTACTTAATTCCTATGAATATTTGCATTCACCTGAGCTAACTAATTAACAATACTTCTTATTATTGAGTTGTTGAAGATCTTTCCACCTTTTACTTACAATGGAAAACGAAAGTAATGTTAATGAAATAAATATTGCCATGAAAGTAATGCTAATGAAATAAGGATTGATATGAAAGTAGTATTATTGAAATACTTTTATTAGCACTATAAAAGGTAAAGCTAAGTTATCTAGTGGAAACTGGATTTTTTTTTTTTTTTTTGCGTTTTGGGGTTTAACCCTTTAACAACCACAACGCCCAAAACGCCCAAAACGCCCATACATAGAAACGACCATAGCGGCCTGCAATGAGTCAGTTTCCTACCCTTACCTATTCTTTAAAGTTGCCCGACCTATGAGGGATCAACTGGCGTCAATCTCAGTCACCATTGTTGTTACTAAACAAAGAAGTGAACCAACAGCCAGTCTCTGTTTTTAGAGTGATACAAGATTTTAGGATCATGGTCGTTAAAAGGTTAACGACCTGCATGAGCGTCTGTAAGGGCTACTAGCTGTGGCCCATCACTAATTTAGCGCCACTTCCGGAAAAGAGAGATAGCCAGCCCCATACGACACACACATGCCTCACCCTGACTCTGAATCGGGCAGCTTTTGAATTCTTTGGTGGTGCGCTAGTCTGATAAACCTAAAAGTTCAATTGGAACAGGAAAAGAAACATGACTGTGGTCCGAAGGATCAAACACTTTTTCAGGTAACGTTATTTATTTCAGAAACAGCTATGGCAGTTATGTCTTCCGTAAACGGAAGTTGCAAAGTATTTTTTTCACTCATCGCAGGCAGCGAATAACTAATTAGTTATTGCCATCCTCTTTCGAATCCAGTAGATGAAAATTGCAGTCTAAGCATTAGTAACGGAAAATCCCTTAATAAAGTATGCTAAAGCGAGCAGTTCCAGGCTGGCAAAGAAAGCTTTAGATTTGGCAACTAGCCAAATCTATAGCTTAGCATTGCTTATAGGAATCTCGGTTATATCATGGGAATATCGCAAGGAGAGCACAGTAATTCTCACTTTTGTGCAAGGAGTTCTGGGAAGGAAAGTATGTTCTTACTGTGATAGACTAGGAAGTGTTAGTTTTAAAACCAATAACCCAGATAACTTTTTTGCGCTCGTAAATGACAATCAATGACAACCAAAATATTTCATAATTCTGTATTGTACTTTTAGTTCATTTTAAATCGAAGTTTATTCTCCGTCATACACTTCTTAATACCGATACCGCGTGCGCACTAAAGCTTGAATATTTGCGTCATTCGCGGTCCAGTAAAAATAAGTGCGGACCATGAACTCTTGGTATACAGTGGTCTGCCGTACCAGTGATTTCTTTCTCAAAATTCTACTACCGCAAGAAAAGTACTATTCTGAATACTCAGCCACCGAGGCGGAATAGTTGTGTTTTCATATTTGCAAGAGGTTTATATAAATTGCAATCTTGTTTAAGCTAAACTGAAATACTCTTGAAATCTAAAAATATTCCAAGTGGAAAAAAGCTTCGTGAGCTTCATTTTGTACATTTTGGGATAGAGACTATCATATTTTGAATTTACGACGGTACATAAAAGCTAAAGTATATATTTATATTAATCTGCAGAATATTTAACACTTAATTTGGTGATTCAAAACTAAGGAGATAAAACTTGGGTTGCAAATTGTATACCAAACATAATTTTCAAAGAGAAACAGCTACGGGGGTCATAAATAAAGTTTTGCACACTGTCCATTTTTGGGAATAATGTAAAGCAACGGAGAAACTTACCTTGTTGCCGTTCAATGTACTCCCTTCCGCTGCTAATGACAGCTTGCCAGCGGTGAGGTAGATCCTGGATGACCCGTAGTACGCCACCATTGTTCAGCTATCGTATTACTCTAGTCACGTCCAATGACAGTTCCTACAGCGATTGGTAGCGGATGCCTCGGAGCCTATTTCTTAACTTCGGGAAAAGATCAAAGACTGGTGGACTGAGATCAGGGCTGTATGGTGGTGGTGGTGGTGGTGGTGGTGGTGGTGGTGTTGTGTGTGTGTGTGTGTGTGTGTAGGGGGGGGTAAAGTTTCGCAGCTATGTTTTGACAAAGGTCCTCGTACCGACGCTGCACCATGACACGATGCGTTGTTATGCAGCAAGATCGCTCCCGCTGCCAACAAGTTAAGGTGATTTTTTCGAATTTTCGGTCTCAACTTTGTCCTCAGAAAGAAATTGTGCTTCGATCAAGAGTTCCTTTCTCACAAACTTCTTGCAAGACAGTGTGGATGTGTGTCGGAGTTTACCCCGTCAGAGTTTCTATTTTCACGTACGAGGGCTGATCTAATGCCGTGACTCGACTTGAGGAGTTGCATGCTTCCACTTCTGAACCCTCCCAAATCCACACAGCAAATGGTAGCGCGTCGTTCTGACAGCACTGCGTTGCTGAGAGTCTGGACATGACGCAGTCATTTTCCTGATTGCATCATCTGCTTCCATTTTTGGTTAACATGTGCAGAACTTTTGTTATGACCCTCGTAAGCAGCATATTGCTTTAGTTCTGTGATAGCAGCAGCGGGAGATACAAAGAAGTGGCTCTAAAATCAAGCGTAAGTTAACTACAAAAACTTCCGCACGATGAAGGAATACATGAAGTGATACGAAACTTACCACACTTGCAAACAAGTTGGTAGGAATGAAATGCTTGAATTAATTTCTGAGAGATTACGTAAATGTGACGAAAGAAGAGGCAGTATAATGTGTCCTGTGTCAGTAGGCCGTATACCCGCTATGCTGGGCTATATATTCCTCAAGGCAGCGCCAAATCGAGTGGAAAAGTCCGTGGATGGTATCCTGTAGTATCGTCGACCATGTGTCATTGACCTGTGCCTACAATACATAGAGAATGCGAGGGCGTCGTGCGGAGGCGTCATGTCGTCCGCCAATGAATAACTCCTCACACCTTCTCTATTTGGAAGAAGCCGCGCTGATTAAGGCAGCTCCTGGACGCCGCCCCCTCTGGCGCAGTGGACTAAGCCCTAGCTTCTGCCCACTTGTCCGAGATGGGACCGGGTTGAAATCTCGGGTAGTGCAAGGGTGGTATCACTGTCTTATGTGTAGTTTCTCTTCCTTCCCTGGAACAAGTGCCCCTAAATTAAGGATGAACGACGTTTATAGTCCATAGAGTTGCTTACGGTGGTCGCTAAAGCCCTAATAAAAAAGCACCTGGACACCATGTAGTCCAAGTGCTTTGCGATGTGTTTGCGGGACTTATCTTGTTGAAACTATGTATCTGGGATATCATGGAAATACTGTAAAAAGAAACGGGTTGCATCACCTTACCAACTTGCTGCCATTATACCCACTACACGTACGAGTAGTGAACGTCTGTTGAAACTGCTATTGCTGCTAACCGTGACACTAGGCTGCGAAGCCGTACGACCTCCCCGGATGGCAGCAAGATCAGCCGGTGACCACGTCGTCTCAAGACTATCAATTGGCTGTCATCGGCGCTGAGACAGAAGTGAGACTTGTCGCTGAATACGATAAGGTACCATTTGCCCAGTCTTTCATGTTTGATACTAGTACAACCTGGCGAGATGAGGTGTTGCAGTGAGTGGCAGTCGTCGCAATGGCTGGCGAGAACGCAAACCTACAGCAGTCAATCTGCGATTTACAGTTCGTGTCAATACACCTCGTCGTACGTCCTGGGATATGAAGATACTACAGCTTGCCGTCGGATGCGACGATCTAGGTTTTCGGACGTTTGTCTATGTGAACCAGTCTCATTATGACGACATCCGTAAACTTCCTCCAACCACCGTCGCTACATTCGACAGATATTTGTTGCACCCTGATGCGTTTCCCCAGCGATGCGACACAGGGACCAACAATACGTATGTAGCCCTACGGTGAAGCCTCTGGTAAAGTGTCCGTGTGATAGCAGTACGTGTTTCTGATAATGTCCCCTAAGAATTCTCTTTCCTTACACGTGCTTTCGGTACGAGATAGCTCCAATGCAGTAACCCACACGTTCAAGTACCAAACGTAGCTATGCCGAGCCCATTTATCTACCACCCCCCTCCCTTAACGTGATTAATTGGCGACTGCAATCCTTTAAATAACCCAACTGCTTGCACATACCCTCAAATTTGCATGGAGCTCAGACAAATAATTCACGGTTAGGCATTTGTTTTCGGGCTTTAAAGACCACCGCGAGCAACTCGATGGGCTATAAGCATTAGACTGCCACTAGTTCAAGGGAAGAGAGTGTCAGTTCTATAAGACAAACCCACCACCCATGCCTAAGCCCGGATTTGAACCCAGACCCATCTCGGGAGAATGGTCGGTAGCCAGCGCTTAGACCACTGTGCCACCGAGGCGTCTGGTATTTTCTGTGTCGAACAGTGTATGATAGCACTCGCTTGAGTGCCTGATGGTTCTAAAGCAAAAGCTGAAGTGAAATACCGAAATAGAAAAGTTTTGCTTTGGTTTCCCAGTAAAATTCTATATACATTAATTTTATACTACATATTTCCTAGTTCTTACTCCGCCCCGGTGGCGCAGTGGTCTAGGCGCTGGAGACCACTCTGCCGGGATGGGTTAGGGTTGGAATCCCGGTGAAGCTTGGACTTTGAGTTTGTCTTACGGCTCGCTCTGTTCCCTGGAACCAGTGACCTTAAATTAGAGACAGGTGACTGTTCTGTAAACTCTTATATGTATTCTATCAATATAAACTTTAAGTGTTTTCGCTTCTTTCCTTTTTATTTTTCTATTTGGACATCTGTCCATTCCTGATCTCAAATGCCAGTTGGAGCTACGGCGTCACGTCACTTCCCTGTCTGACAACTGTACTGCAGGTCAGATTTCAGGCTTCTAAACCTTAATAGGGTTGTAATTGATTTTCTTATTTTTGTCCGGAAGGAGTTGTTGGGCGTGGATGCCCTCTCCTGTCAATACTGCGAGATTCCTGCAACAATATGCTGAAGGAACAGCTATCTTTCGACCAAAAGGAACACAGCCCCTCATGGAATTCATGCTACATCGTATACTTGCTGTCATTCGCAACAAATATGGGCCTACTCTACACTAAATAAAGGTTCGTATTTTATTGGCCAATGTGGCTATAAGATCTATATATTTAAAACACAAGGCCGTTTTCTTTCTACAATCCGCCAGCACCACCCACTGGAGCGATTTTCATGATTTTTTTAAATAAAAGCTATTGACCCACAGATTTGCCATCGCTAATTTTTATTGTCATAAGTAGTTTTTTTTATATTACCATGGCATTTTCTTTGTACAATCCCCCGTAAGGGGAACGATACACGAGAAATCGGGAACTACTTGAAATCGTTATGACTCGGTAGTACAGCCAAAAATAAAAAAAAAATAAACGAAATAGCCTATGTCCACCGGAAAGAAGTAAGCTTCCCAACGGCGAAAGAATTATCTAAATCGGTTAAGTAGTTTTCGAGATTAGTAAAAAAAAATCCGTATATTACAGTGAACTACTTTCTTTCACGTTGGGTGTAATCAGGTTGTATGTAAACAAAGCGGAACGATACACGAGAAATCGGGAACTACTTGAAAGCGATCTGATTCGGTATTACAGCCAAAAATAATAAAAAATAAGAAAAATGATAAAATTATAATAATAAATAATAAAGAATAAACGAAATAGCCTGTGTCCACCGAAAAACAATAAGCTTCCCAAAGGTGAAAGAATTATCCAAATCGGTTCAGTAGTTTTCGAGATTACCTCAAACACAAAAAGTTTATCTATTTATACATTAGTGTAAATTATATAATGACACCAAAAAAAAAAAAATGTTAAAACCAAACTGGCAAAATAAAACACATTTTTAACCCGATTATGCAGTTATCTAGACACGATATCATTTCGGATCACTAAAAAAATGTCTCAATACATGCCCGTCAACGACGGGTAAGCACATGTTTATACAATAATGAGGAACGTCATCGTTAAATTTGTATATGAGTAGTTGGAAAAATTAAATATTAATGGGAATACTACGAATTTCTTTTGTCGGTGATCCTTCATATACTGTACACTGCCCATTAATAATTCAACAGTTTATTATAGTTATGCATTTTATTACGATTCGTGTTATATGACAAGAAAAAAATTTCAGTAACAGCTTTTTCAAGCGTGCATGGCACGGGTTAAGACTACTAGAGATTTACTTTTCATAATGGATTTTTTTTAATACATCTTCGGTGAACAAGGTACTTATGAGGCTGCAGTGTAAATTTAAGCACTTTTACTAAGGTCCATCAGCGTTGTTCCACGTATGCAATTAGTTGTGACGAATCACAGTAAACATCCTTGTATGGTTAAAAAGGTGTTTTATCTCTTCCCGAGGTCCTTATTTATGTAGTGTGTTGATAAAATTTCAGAAAGAAACCTGAAAGATTATATTTGGTTGAGTGATGTATTCGAAAAAAGTATCGATCCCTCACTGATGTTTTAAACATTTGAAAAGTGAGACACGGAGTGCGCAGTGATGCGATTTCGGTCCAGTTCGGCCGTTTGAAAGATCCTTTTTAACTTTAATCCATGTAGAATAAATTCTCAAAAGCCGTTTCGGAGACACTAGACACAGTGTTAATTTCAGCTGTCCGAAACTTCCTTCTTACGGAAGCAAAAATTCATTGAATTCAGTAAGTGGAAATAAAGGTGCATGCGTGCATGTTTAGAGATAATAAATACTTAAATCCCAAAAATAGAAAAACGAATATTGTTTTCATGTTTGTGTAAAGGAAAGCAAAGGAAAACTGTGGATTTGCAGCTAAATTCCACGAAGGAGTAAAGAAAGTCATTTCTCGTGCATTGAGTGTCGTGATATTTCACAGAAAATACACAGATACCGAATTTCCTGAAATCCAAATTCTTGGGCAGTGGTAACCGAAGCCGGAAATTTTGTTTTCACGATTTAAACCAAACTGATAACTATAAAATCGTTAGTTAACTTTATCAGTGGAGTAGCTACCAAAGGACAAGGTGGTGCAGTTGCACTAGGGACCAGCCACTTGAGGGACCCATTGCCGGCTAACGATATGCTACGGAAATGTGGCAATGGCAAATTGATGATAATAAGAGATTATAAATAACCTCCCAATTTCTGTCTGGACTTTTGAATGACATTCACAATTCAGCTCAAAATAAGCAATTGGAAGACAACGGTTTATATCGTCATCGGGAATTATTGGACTTACTGAAAAATTCTTTCCCAGTCAGACCCAACTTAAAGCGGAAAACATTTATGTGTACTCGCAGATTGTCAGGTTAATGAGTTATTTTTGTTATTACGAAAATAGCTCTGAGAATGTATGTTTTCCTGCCCTTTCTTTCCCTCGTTTAGGCTGTATTCTAGTATAAAATGCGCGATTCAGAGCATTTAATCTTGCCAACTGTCGGAAGACGTTGCTTAGTCCTGTCCTGTAGATCATTCCAATACCGTATAACGTAACACCCAATGTCCGGCTGAATAGATGTTAAACAAAGGTTAAATGCGATGTAACTAATTGTACCGGATAGCTCAAATTAAGGTTTTACGGCCAGGCGAAACACATACAGAAAGTCAGTTTCACTTACGCAAAATTTGTATTGGTCCAGCAACTTTAGACGAAATCCAAAACATAGCACGGCGAGGTACATACACTTCACAAACCTTAATTGTCTGTCGTACAACCAAGCTTAGCAACGATCGAATATCTCCTCTCACAAAGCAAACGCTGCCTCGAATTTTTATCCAACGTTCTTATCACATACATAAGTCACTCTCGTTCCGACCTCAGATTGTAGCCAACGTTATTCTCGTTTGAGGGAAAAGACATAACGTTAAGGTTTGAAAATATCTAAGAGAACGAACTCAAATTTACATAGAAAAATAAATTCAAAAGGAAAGTTAAAATAGAATATACTTTACAACCGCCATACGTTGTAGGTGGCTACATAGTCAGAAGACTTCCGGTTGCGGTATTGGTAACAAATATCCATCTGTGTGCCGTTCAGTGTCGAGAAAACGAGGATGCCCTTAATTTAGCGTTGCTCGGAATATTGGTGTAAGCAAACAACCTTGTGTTCTGCAACTTGTACTTCCGACTGCATGATGAGCTATTGGTATAGTATGTAAACTCGCGGCAATACGACTATGAATACCTGGCATAACTATCCGGTATTTTGGCGGAACAGTGGAGACCACTGCGTGATTATGTACCAAGGCCCTAACATTACAAGCTGCGGTATTAAACATATGTTCTTTGACACAGTACATTTCAATATCTTCCGACAACGGTAAATTCGTATAATTTTATCTCAGAGGTAGGAAAGTGGAAATAAAATAAATCATCATCAGCTCACTGAACAATTTAGGCCAATTGCTGCCATCACTAAGCATCGATCATATGTTACATTTCAGGCATTTTTTAGGATTATATTACATTTTAGGCCCACCATCGCTCTCGATCATATGTTGCAGAGCTGTCCACTGGGTTACTTTCAGTGCCCTGTCGAGTGGGTTCGTCAGGCCTTCTCTTGTAAAGATATTAAACAGTTCCGGGTTTCAGGTATAAAGTGAAAACTCGCTCTTCTACAGTGGTGCACCGTAGTCATCGCTGCATATGGGGATGATCACTTTCGAGTTTTATCCTGATTTATTTCTTGTTCTTTAAATTATTTATAAATTGACCTGTTCCATAAGGCTTCTCCTGCTACGCTTTTCTTCCCAAACTTAATACCTGCTTCAATCTCCCACCTCGGCGTCGAACTTATCCCCACTTCAATATTTCCTCTGACGTAAAAATATTCAAAACTCACCCTTTAAGAGCAAGACGAAGACCCATTTCTTCCGAGCACCAGGCCAGCTCCATGTCACTTTTTCCCGCTCAGACATCTTCGTTCCAGAACCTTCTCAAAAAGAGCATGAATCCCGATAACTCCAAACAAAGCTGTAAAACAATTTCCAGAACAATGAAATAGTATAAAACTAAACTCTTGAACTTCTCCTTTAAAATGGTTGCTGGAAACTAGGAAATGGACCGACTCTGAGCTTCCCCAATAACTGACGAAAAAGGGAAGTGATTTTAACTTATCAAATGATATCAGATATGGTTATTAATGCCAAATTTCTTTGAAATTAAGCAGCCGAGGATAGCACATATATCTCCTGAGATCTTGCATTTATTCTCAGATCTCCACGCACCACGTCCACTCGTCTAGTCCTGGGTCTTCCCGTCGGTTTGTCTTATTTAATTTACTTTCCAGCACTCACCCAGGATTTGTTCATTCGCTCTCTAAACATGTCCAAACCAGTAAAGTATCTTACTTGGGGAAATAAAAGAGAGTGTCTGGCATTTTATAGGGCTTACTTAGTCCTATTTATGTCTTCTTTCAAATCTTCCGGTCATCACACTGTACAGAGCACCATCTCAGTACGCTTTTGTAAAACGTCATAAGATATGTACCTTCAGGTTATATACGTATTTGGTAAGGTTTCACAGCCAAATGTAAGCACATGTCGTGTATTGTTTGTTTATAACATTTCTTTTGATCTTTTTTACGCTTTCCAACCGTAGGTTGAAGAAGCGTGTATGCTCCAGCTTTTTCCGTCCGTCCGTCCGTCCGTCTGTCGGCACAATAACTCATGTAAAAAATTTTCGATTTCGATAAAATGTTAGTATGTGGTAGGGGACCACCTGGGGACGAACCCTATTGAAAATGGGACAAATGGGGTTAAAGGTCACGACATAGGAGTGGGATCCATTCCATTGCCCTTATGCCTAATAACTTGCGTAAATATGGTTCGATTTCAATGAAATTTTCGTATGTGGTAGGAGACCGCCTGTGGACAAAACCTATTGAAAATGGGTGAAGTGGGGTCAAAGGTCGGAACATAGGAGCGGGATGCATTGCATTGCCGTTATGCGTCATAACGTGCGTAAAAGTTTTTCGATTTCGATGACATTTTAGTATGTGGAAGGGTACCACCTGGGGAGGAACCCCATTCAAAATGGGACAAATCAGGTCAAAGGTCAGGACACAAGATCGGGATTCATTCCACCGCCCTATCGCATACTATTAAGGTGGACGTCAAGTAATTTTGTTTTCTAAACTTCCAATGGAAAAACTTTTGTACACATTTCCTTCACAATTAGTGTGTTCCCAAGGATGGAAATTTGAACATCGATTAAAATAACTTCAAATTATAACTTGGAATGCTTAACATTTTCTAAAACATAACCATAATTATATTAAAAAACAATAAGGTTTCCTTTTGTGGTGTTGAAACCAGAAAAAAGATGACGCTACCTGTACTTTGATGACGTCAGTAGACAAAGAAATGTTCGATTGCATAATTATGGTTATGTTGTAGAAAATAGTAAGTATTCCAAGTTATGAAATGAAGCTATTTTAATCGATGTTCAAATTTTCATTCTTGGGAACGCATTAATTATGAAGAAAATGTGTACAGACGTTTTTTCCATTGGAAGTATAGGAAGCAAAATTATTTGACGTCCACCTTAAAGGAGCAAATCTTGTATCTATGTAAATTTTATTTTAAAAACGGCTCTAAGGATTTTGATGAAAGTCGTTAACCTACCGTTTTCTGGTACAAGAGATTGATTTAGCTTGATCTCGACTTTAGGAAAATTCGCTTAGTGGGTTAAATAACCAATCCGAATTACCATGTTTTTAGTGTCATGGCGTCGTTCCATTAATGTTGCAGGTCCTTAGAAATCTTATGACGTCACGATCTCGCGATTGAGATGTTGGCGCGCGGTCACGCCATCTGTCTCATTACGTCACGCGTTGTGTGTGGATCCTATTAAAGTTTTATGACGTCACGCTCTTTCGAGCAGATGGTCGCGATTCCCATCTGCCTTATTACGTCACGCGTTGTGTGCGTATGCCCGTCCGCACGATAACTCGCGTAACAATCGTTCGTTTTCGATGAAATTTCAGTATGCGGTAGGAGACCACCTGGGAACGAACCCTATTGAAAGTGAACGAAATAGGGTCAGAGGTCAGGACATAGCAGCGGGATCCATTCCACTGCTCTTATGCGTCATATCTAACGCAAAAAAAGTTTGATTTCGATGAAATTTTAGAATGTGGCAGGGGACCACCTGAGGACAAACCTTATTGAAAATGGGCGAATGGGGTCAAAGGTCAGGACATTGGAGGGGAATCACTTCCATCGCCATTATGCGTCATACCTTACGTAAAAAAGCTTCGATTTGGATGAAATGTTAGTATGTTGTAGGGGCCTGCCTGGGAACGAATCCTGTTGAAAATAGGCGAAACGGGGTCAAAGGTTAGGACACAGGATCTGGATCTATTCCATAGACCTTATGCATCATAACTTACGTAAAAATGCTTCTATTGAGACAAAACTGTCGTTCGACGTGCCCTCTCGAACTTTTCCCATTTTGATCAGTTTGTTTGGTAAAAGTACCTGTTGCTCCCGAATTTTGTGCTCCAATCATGCATAAGGGTATGTGCTATCTTTCTCACCACCTTTCGTAGCCGAACTGCGCATATTTACTTGATTTTCATAGTAATATTACCTGCTGACCACGCCCTACTGCGTTCTGAAGGGTGCGCTCTGTGTACACGTTGCAGTGCCTTCTGTTCTTTTCCTGTGCACCTGGCTCAAGTAATAAGCTGTCAGCAATCTTCCCAGCTACGTTTCTGCACCGGTAAGTGAATATTATAGCGACATTCCTTCAAATTTCATCTCGGTGGATTTGTATACCACTGGCCATCGAGACTCTCCTTGACTGTCTTCTATTCTCCATCAGCGTTCCTATACGTTGCCTTCTATGCTTGTGTTCTTGGGCTTATCTACCCTTCTCCCGGTTACGTCATTTTCCATTAGTGGTCCTCCGGTGACGTCGTCTTCCATTAGTAGTCCTCCGGTGACGTCGTCTCCCATTAGTGGTCCTCCGGTAACGTCATTGTCTCACAGTTGCGACATCTCTCTTGCAGCTCTACTTGTGTCGTCAGTGTTTGTCGCTCAGCCTTCGTTCACCTGTTCGTTGTGCCTTCCCCAGTTGTCTTCCTAGCAAGTGTGCATTCTACCACCACTCATTGCTTGTGCAATATCAACAGAATATCTTTCACCACTGACGCCTCCAGCAGATGTTCTGCTTCAAGATAAACTTCAGCTCTCTTTGTCTGCCCCCACTACCACACATTCAACGCTTTTGCCGTCATGCCTGGATTTCCTTGTTTCTCGTCAGGATTCAATTCTTACTCTTTATCTTCCTGAATCTTCGCCCCGCGGTAAGTCTCTACTAGCCTTTTTAGCTTTAGGGGTGAAATGTGTTGACCCCCCCAATACAAAACTTACTGTGTACACATCAGCTCTGCATTAACTTGTTCCTCCAGATGCCATTACACATGTTGCACGTAAACCTCGCTCTGTGCTTATTTATTTTTCCTCTCCCGCTCATGTTGCACGAGTTATGTCTTCTTCCATCTTTGTTGGTGATCAAAGTCTGTTCGCCATTCCTCTCGCACAGTGCCCTATCCTTGTAAGCATGTCTCCTGTTCCACCGGAAATTTCTGATGATGTCCTCCTTGGCTTTCTTTCTCGTTGTGGACTTGTTATTGGTCCAATTCGCACCTTACCTGCCGCATTGGACGAGCAAGGAGCTCGTCCTTATCTTAGTTTCCGACGACAGGCTCTCGTCGTGTTTACGGACGAAGCTTTGATTATTTCCTGTCCTACCACATTCCGAGTAGTCTGTGGTAGACATATTCCTGCTGTGAATGTTTATACTGCTCTTCATTGCTTGATATGTAAATCACCTACTCATCTTCGTGCTTCTTGCCCGGCTAGAAACGCTGCATTATCACCTGCACCTCTTGGCTCTTCTGCTCTCACTACGTCATCTGCCAAGCCTATTCAGTCTGCACCTTTATTGTCTTATTCCATTGCCTGCACTTTACCCTCTGTACCAGGTGTGTTGTTCCATCCTCCTGTGTCACATTCTCCACTCTCTGTGGCCTTTGACTTCAGCACTTCGACAAGTTTTTCCTGACTTTCATCATACCCAGCTTCTTTCCCTCGACAGCTGCTTTCCAGTTCGCGTTGACCTATTCCATCTGTGAATACTGTTCCTCTGGATTACCCATCTTCCACCACTGTGTATCCCCAAGACTCTTCAGCTCTTTCTCAGTTGAACAGTTTGCCGTCTTTACCTGTTCCTTTCATTGCACCGCTCCAGGACCTTTCCAGTTTGTTGCCTCCGCCTGGTTCCTCCACCGTTTTGCACCAGGATTTTTCTACAATGCCTGCTTCATCTTCAGCTGCTACAATCTCCACTGTGGCCTTTGTGGACTCCCCGGCTTTTCTTCTGCAATCACTCCTGGACTCGTCCCACTCTGGTGAGAACACATCGGTGGTCTGCCCTCCGCGGAGTACGGAACCCATCACCGTCGGCTCGGACTTTGCTTCTGCCGTTGTTCCTTCTCACTGCTCTTCCGACCCGTCGTTACCAGCCTCTGGTTCTTTTCCCATCATTTCCGCATCACTTGACGACACACTAGTACGTTCATCATTGCCCGGCTTGTCTTCTTGCGCCGCCGGTTCTTTGAAACATTCTTCAACTACTTCTTCCGTTTGCTCGGACACTTCTTCAGCTACGGACTCAGGTTCTGATCCTACAGAGTACTCGGATACTTCTCTGCCTCCAAACTACTCAGCACATCTTTTTGCTTCCGAGTGTCAACTTCTTTGTGCTAAGCACCCCCATGAGACTGCTCCGGCCGATGTCAAGAAAGTTCTCCATTATCTCACCTTAATTAGGATCCCTGTACCATTTCGTGAGAATTGTAGCTCTCGAATCATTTATAACAAAGCTCTAGACTCCTGGTGTTCTGCCAGATCGTACTTCAACCTCCCGTACACGGCAGACAGGGACTTGTCGATGGCTCGGCGATTTGATCATCTGCGTCCGTCCTCCAAACCCTCTGTTAGGCCTTCGTCGACTGCATCTGCAGCTCCGTCCGTGCCTATTTCTGTTTCCATTCAACCGTCTCCGCGTCCCATTGTTGCACCGCCTCCGTCCTCTGTTGCTCTACAATCTTCATCTCCGCTCGACCTGTCGTCTTCCGCTCAGCCCTCTATTTCGGCGCCCTTAACAGGGGCCATTCCAAAGAAACGTGCACGTCGCTCCTCTCAGCGCATGTAGAAACGTCGTGCCAAAATCAAAGTTTCTTCAGCTGTTCCTGTTGTCCTGTTGTGTCTGGATCATGTTCTTCACTTTCAGCACAGCCATTTCCACAAGACTTTGCCAATGATGATGACTTCATTGACGCCTTCACTCTTTGGGAATAACTACATTTGTCCGACCTTTACTATTCGTCTGACTTTGCTCCTGCCTAGACGTTCTATGTACTATCGTTCTATTTTTCGGATTTGTCTTATACCCATCATTTGAACTTTACGTGTATTATTCATCGTGTTTATTATCTTGTTGTATTGTGTCGCTCCTGTTCTACAAGTATCGCCTGCGTGCCCACGTTGTATTGTATCTTCTTTATCTTATGCATACCTCATGTTCTTCCTGTTATAGTGTTATAATCCCATGCTATGGCCTGTTGCTCACTATGTACTTGTTGTATTATGCTGCCCATATTCTATGAGTGCGGCCTGCGTGCCCATGTTCTCATGTTTCTCCTTTCTCTGTGTATACTCCATGTTATACCTGTGTATCACCCGGCTCTGTATGTGCTATATTGGTTTCTCGATTTTGCTCATACTTCTTCTTCGACTATAGTGATATCACCTGTAGTATGTGTGTGTGCCCGAATTATGTATACTCCTGTTGTTTGCCCTGCATTCTTATGTACCATTTAGTGTAAAATTCCTCTTGCTTTCCTATTGTTTTCTTGTTCGCCCTCGTTTCTTGAGAGTGGCCTGCGAGCCCACGCGTTCATTATGTATGCTTCTTTTCCCATGAATGCTCACGCAATTGCCTGTGACTCCTCCGTGCTATTGCCTTGATATTAGCTCCTGTTTTCAGCCCTGGTGTTATTGTATACACTCAGTATTTTATAATACAAATGCCCACGATTTCTATTTCGTTATCTTTAGTTCTCCCCATGTATGCCCTATGTTTATTGCCTGTGATTTTGTCCTGTTTTTATGCCCTATTTTACTGTATACTCCTAGTATTACAATAAATCGATTCTAAAAGACAAAACTTTATCATGTTATTTCGGAGGTATACTGAACCGGTTCTGTTGAATATCATCGAAATGGGGTCAAAAGTCAGGGCACAGGATCGAGATTTATTCCACAGCCATTATTCTCATAACTTGATTGATAACTTGAGTAATCATTTCTGGTATGTTGACAAGCGTATCATAGTCAATGCATTGCATGATTTTACTAACATGTTGATAATAATTTTGATTTTAAAAATTTTGTAATATTGTCGTAACAGTTATAAGTACTAGTCTGTATTTCCATAATTTCTTCCTGTAAAGTGTTAAATTTATATCATGAAAAAAATCTGATATCCAGAAACAAGTACTCTTGCAGTTTTGTAAATTTGCTGGTTTGAGAACTAGTAGTTAATACATTTAATTGAGAGCGTTCTGTAAACAAAGTATATATGGGTTTGCTTTTGAGTTACTAAATTGAAATGCAGAAAAGCTTACAATAATTGCGAGATTTAGAAGACTTAACGTTAGCCGCAGGAATAATTTTAAAATGAGGAAACCAAATTACATTTGTTTTCCTTTTTTAATTGGCGACAAATTTATGAGTTGAATAATAAATTTGAAAGATAGCTTCATAAGATCAAGAAACTAATTTTTCTAAAAATTATGCTAAAACTCAGCAGAATTACACGAATCATGTGAATGATATCAGAATAAAAATATCAAAACCAAATGAATGCAATTAAAAGTGACTTCCTCTTTAAATATTCAGCTAATCTGCGTATTGAATAAAGACTTAACTTTCTAGAAAAAAAGAATCATTTAAAAAGTTGGAAGATTTCCACGACTGTGGGAAATAAAACGTAGAGTGCCAAATCCCTTATCAAGCGAATGTGATAGATTATGAGTAATTAGCTATTTAAATGAACAGTCAGATTTCTTCAGCTGGCACTCCATCAAATGCTGATGAGGTTAGTTCTTCTTTTTGTACCTACTGTGTGTGTGTGTCTACGATGGAAAGTTCGTGTTTTTCGAACCACAAGCGTCACGCTATCACCTGCAGGCGCTATCGTACAGCCATTTACTGGAGTGAAACTTGAAGTTTTTTCTTCCTTGATATAGCTTGGCCCTAAGTGATCTATTGTATTTTCTTCTTTCTTTTTCAAGGGTGTGCCTTCCTCACCTACTGTGCCAGAGATAGTGCCCTCAAAGCTCAGTCAGCCCTGCACGAGCAGAAGACACTCCCCGGGGTAAGTGTTCTTTTATCATGCTTTATTTGCCACAGAGGCACGCATTATCAAAAACCAAACTTCGCTGGCAGACGTTGGCCGTCCTATCACGCGAAAAGCAATGGTGTGAAATAAAAAAATTGGCATAAAAAAATCATTCGCCACTGCTTCTGTGTTCCGGTCTGAAGCATTGGGATGAGAACGGCACGGAATTTCAAAAGCAAACAAGTGACGGAATCTTAGTATGCGAAAGATGAAAGAACACTTGCTGAAACAATGAGCAGAAAAGTAATTCGAAACCTGAAATTCTGAAATGTATTGAAAAAAGCTTCGTAATTATATTAATGCAATTCATATTTCTAACCGTACACTTCAATAATTATTTAAAAAATGATTTTGGAGACAAACAGTGTTCATTAACATATTACACTCTACTTGATGCGGTCAAAAAGTAGATCTACGAAAAAAGAAAAAGAATAAAAAATTCAAATTAGAAATTTAAAATGGAATAGTCTCGATGGTAAAGATATCTCAAAAATAGCTGATATTTACCCTAAAAGCGCAGCTCTGACAAAACAAATACATAATTGCACGTTGCATCGTATTATTGAGAATAATATCTCATGTTTCAAATATTTTTTCCTTAAATTCCCTAAAGAAGGAATAATTGAAACATTATATGATTTCAGTAGAAAGATAGACGTTGTACTGATAACTATAGTGTAATCTTGAAATGAATTCTGATTTCAATATTTGTAAAATGTTAAAATTAATATGCTTTATAGTCAATTACACCTCAATGTTTCCTTTCATTTTGTCACTGTTTACTGAGATAAATGGGAAGAGGCTCTTCTGGAATCATATATGATACTCGAAGTTTTAACAAAAAACTGAGCAGTATATAAACATTTTCTTTCTATCATCTCGATGAAAATACCCCGATGGCAAAAGGTTCTCATTAACTTACTATATGAATAACTTAAAACCAGGAAATTTTGATAGTTTTTCAGCGGTAAATTTTGAATTCTCAGTGTTATTTGTTTTTCAAGTTAAATATTTTTCATTTACCCGACATCATCTTCTTGATCCCCGGAATGTAAATTACTTTTCCAATTGTAATTTCCTAATACAAAATAAATTTTCATTGGCTGCACTGATTTTCTGTTTTTAGTGATTTATAATTATGTGGCAGAATTTAATGCTGCACTTATAATTATGACTAATGATGAACTGAACTGTTAAATCGATGTTTTAGAGAAAAAAACAGCTAATATTCAATATGCTGCGAAATGCAACGGACCGAATATTATGCAATAGACCGAAGTACGAGTACATTATTTGATTTTTTTCACCTGAATATTTTCGGAGACTACGTGTAAATTCCTTATTATCATTTTTTTTGAGTTATAATATAATTTCAATAAGTTCTACATGTTGTTTTTTTATTTTATTGTTTTCGCTTTAACACGAAAACAATATGGTTAACGGACTTTTAATATAGGCTAAGTTTTTGCTAACAATTTTCTCTAGGTAGGGTGCTCAATTAAGAAATAATAATATGCGAATGATTGAAAGCCCCTACTTGTGACATAGACTTAATTTGTTCAAGCTTTTACTAAGCCCTCCATTTATTTCGAAAGATGTATTTCAAATTCGTTTCAGTGGTTAACCGGTTTTCAGGACTCACCATAAAATGTTTTAGTTACAGATCTTCCAAATTATTTATTAAAACGTAGTACAGTAATCAATCATAAAAGTTTTACGTAGCAGTCTTAAAAGCGCGATAATTAAAACAGTATGCAAGCTTCAGATGAAGTGAAAAACGTATTTAATGTATAAGTTAAAAGGTAAAAAATAAAGCCATAAGAACTTTCGGTATTCTTTAAGACCGAAAGTTCTTTAACTGATTACAACAACAAAATGCTTGACGCTGTTCAGGACATTCAACATGTCATCATACATTCTGACCCAACGAATGCTACTCTGACTGCGTTAAGCAAACTTAAGAAACAGTTCAATCTTCCCGACTCCATCCTTCAGGGTTTAAAACCGGTTCCTGCAGCTCGTTTATCAGAACTCTTCGGTAAACTTAAAGTTCACAAAATTGGACACCCTATACGTCCTCTGGTTTCAGGTGTTCGCTCTCCCACTAGACCACTCGAGAAAGCATTTGCTGCTTTTCTTAAGCCATTTACCAACCCTTCTAACTACTCTATTAATGAGACCACTCAAGCTCTTACTAAGATCAAGAACTTTGATACGACATGCCCACCGTTTATTCTAGCTTCACTAGACGTGGTTGCATTATTCCAAAATGTACGTATTTCTGTCGTACACGAAATTAATAAGTCTTCCCCTATTGAACTTGGCCATTCCCAAGAAACTGTTATTTCCGTTTTTGCTGCTTTAAAACTAGTGCAACAACGCTCATTCTTCCGGTTCAAAATCATCTCCTACAGCCAAACAGGTGGGTGCTCCTATGGGGTCACCCCAGTCCCCAATTATGACTGAGATCTTACTCCAAGATCTTGAAATTAAAGTACTACAGGAATCAATCTCATCACCATTCGCGACTGTACCTACGTTATGTTGACGATGTGTTATTGTTCTGGGACCATGGTCTTAATGAACTACGTGTTTTCTCGGAACATATGTTCTCTATATATCCTTTAATAAAATTCCCCATCGAACTTGAAAATAATGGTTCTTTACCGTTCCCAAATTTCCTCTTAGAACGTCACTCTGACTCCTGCTCTTTACACTATTCGGTGTATAGGAAACCTACGTCCGCCCCCACTATGATACCTGCCTCTTCTGCACACCAAAATAATTATAAACTTTCATCATTTAACTTCATGCTAAAAAGAGCGTTTACTCATTCTTCTTATAGCTTCAGGCGGCGTTGCGAAATTGATAAGGTTTTCGACATTGCTTGAGCCCATGGTTTCAGAGAATCTACTGTTCAAGCTGCACTCGGGAAAATCTGTCGTCAACGTCTAACTACCCTTCAGGCAAAACACCCGTGACACAATTTTGTGGGCTCAATAGATTATTTTCCAACAGTCTCCTCAATTTTTAAAAATATTTGTAAAACATTCAATCTGGACTTTGGGATACGTACTACCAATGCTTTTACTTTGATCAAGAAAGATCGTGACCTAGTTCCAGAAGCTAACAAATTTGGAGTATACACCATCCCACATGATAGTTTGAATCAAGTTCCCCCTTGCAGCCAATACATCGATTCAACCAAAAATCATTGGGAATCTCAATGAACATAAATATGCCGTTAAGAAGGACGTATCAAGTACTGCTCTTGCAAGACTAGTGAACGATGGAAAACATTATCCTAATTGGAAAGAAGCTAAAATCATTATAACACCACGTACTATCTCCCCCTTATCATTCACGGAAAGTTTGATTATTGCTGAACAAGGAACTTTGTGTTGTAACAATAATATTTCCTCCTGTTAACATACCGACAACTTGGACACAACTATTAAAACTTTCCCCTCCATTTGTGGGGAATGAAAATATTTAATATTTTAAAATTATTTTGTCATATTATAGTTGGACCTAAGTATGTATATCATCCTGTTATTATAGGTAAGTTGCGTAAGATTGCCTCTTTATTGTATGTATTTGCCTTACTTCATTCATTTATTCTTTTTCTCTGTCTTACTTGTCTTGTATGTTATTTATTCGATAATTTAACCACTTGATTTTTTGTATTCATATATCAGTTTAAAACTATCATATTTGGATTTGACGACATGATCACCTGTTCAATACGTCACGTTCTGCCTGTAGGTTACATACGAGATCGCTTCTAAATGTTCGTGCAATCACCAAGAAATAAACAAGCTAGATTTTTTTATTCAGGTACTTGGGCTTCTTTACATAGGCGCCACCTAGTGCCACACATTTTTCCCGCCTTTGGTTGACCTTCTTTATTCCCTCACTGTAGGACACCTCAGATTGTACCTGAAACCACTGTTCTACCTCAAAAATGACGTCATTAGTGTCATCAAATCGCCTCCCACGTAGTTGACGTTTCATCTCGGGAAACAAAAAGAAGTCACTTGGTGCCATATCAGGAGAATATGGCGGATGAGACAATATATTGTATTCAAGACGATTCGCAGTGACGATGGTGTTGACTGCTGAATTAGTTGGTGCGTTTTCGTGCAACAAATGGACCACTTTTGTGATCATTCCGCGTCTTTTGCTCTTAATTTGCTCTCTTAATTTGGCCAGTAGGTTATAGTAGCAGTCAGAGGTAATAGTTTGACCCTTCTGAAGCTAGTCTGTTAAAATGATACCACTTTTATTCCAGAAAACAGAGAGCATCCCTTTGGCGGCAGACATTTGCACTTTTGTCTTTTTTGGGGGTGGTGAAGAGGGATGTTTCCATTGCTTGCTCATTACTTTGGTTTCTGGATCATAGAGGTATAACCAACACTCATCCATAGTAATCAAACGGTTAAAAAATCTTCGGAATTCGCGTTCCAAAGGTCTAACATTTTTTGCGCAGATTGTGCCCGATCTTCCTTTTGAAATGGGGTGAGAAGTCTAGGTACCCATCGAGCTGACACCTTGGACATATTCAATTGGTCATGTATGATTGTCCACACTGACCCATAGCTCAGATGGACTTCTTGATAAAGCATTTCAACGTTTGTACGCCTATCTTCAAGGATTAACTTCACTTTCGTCACAACTGTCTGGTCATCGGTCAAAGATGGCCGTCCGGACCTTGGTTCGTCAAAAATGGTCATATGACCACTTCGAAAATTTATTTGCTGGACACTTATTTCCATATACATTTAAAAATCTTTAATGGATTTTTTTAGCTGACTTTCCTTGGAGATGAAGGAACTTGATCACACTGTGAAATTTCACTTTCTCTATGAACATGGACTTTGCGATTCATGAAAAAAAGCGGGGTTGCTAAATATTAATTATGTTGTACCGTATACTGAATGTATATATAACAAAATAAAGCAAAAATGGTTTCCGTAGCTTTAATGATTTTGGGTGATTGCACGAACATTTTGATACCCCTCGTATATGTTTCCCCACACCAAAAATCTCCGTTAGTACTTCCATCTGATGATGGACTTTAGGAAGACCGAAAGTTCTTATGGCTTTATTTTTAACCTTTTAACTTATACATTAAATAAGTTCTTCACTTTTTTCCTTTTTGATTGAAGGTTTGACCACCGTGAGAACATCGAGTTGCTCACAGTGGTCAAACCTTCAATCAAAAAGGAAAAAAATCCCAACTACAAATAGTTACAGTAATCTATCAGCATCACGCCACAACATCACACCACACCACATTTGGTCTACTAGCACCAGATATTATATCTCGTTCTTCGCTTGTCAAACATGTACACATCATTCACTATTGTTCTCAAGACTGCTGCCAACAAAACATTCAGTGAGTTCGAAAATATAAAGTTAAGGTTGAAACGTTAAAAGAAAACAAACTCAAACTTTACATAGAGAAAGACAACTAAACATGAAAGTTAGAGTATAAATCATAGTAGTGAGTAAAAGAATTCAACCATAAAAACGCATGCCAAAAATACAATTCGTGATGGAATCATAAAAATTAAATTATTTTAAGGGTAAATACTAAAAAATTATGATGTTTGAATAAGCAATAGATAATAGTTACTTAAACGAGCTGTTATTATTCTCAAAAGGATGGGCAGAATAAACTACACAACAATTATTATTGTAGACACAGTGTTGCATGCTGCTAGCCGCTATTCACAGAAGGATGTATTTTGAGGAAAAAATCACAGTTTCTAAAATAAAAGCGAATTCTGTTCACGAATGTTTGGTTGTTGCTGCGACAGCAGTATCCATGCCGAATAAAAATTCCAGGTGCATGTCAAGAAAGTCATGCTACTTCGCGAGTATTTCGAAGTTTGTAGCACTGCTGGTCTCGGCCATTACAAAAAGAACTTAGCGTTCATTTTGAAAAGAAAAAAACAACTCAGTAATTACCATGAAATTAATGACGTAAGTTAAAAATAAGTTCACTTGGGCGATTATCCGAACAGACACTAACGGTAATTACACGCAGTCTGAGGGACAAAAGAAAGCTTTTTCTTTTGGCTAACGTATTTTCTATATAAATAGAATAAAAAAGTGCATGTGGTAGGGCACAAATGTACTGAAAATACTGGATGAGGTGTAGCTCGTGATGAAGAAAAACAAATGAGCAATCACACCTGCGGTGGAAGAGATCTGTTTAAATTTAAATCTGCAATTGCGTTTACTTTTGAGGCTAGGATCAACTCAACTAGTTTCGGAAGACGTGGAAAAAATAATGACCGAAGCGATTTTTGGAGATTTTTTATGTTAAACAGTACGGAACACAACTACGCTTAGATTTCTTTTTGTTCAGTACCCTTTAATGTATACACACTTTCCTGTTAAAAAACTTTTCATGCCAAACTCAGTCTAAAGTTGCAAATCAGTTTTTGAAGCACTACACCGTTGCACTGCAGCTGATACTCAGCGAGCACGAGGCTTGACTACAGAAAACGCTGAATCAGTTGTATAACAGATTAAGGTAATACCAGTTCCTCCTAAAGCTACTCATAAATGCACATGCATATAGTTCGTAAGGACAATAATTGAACAAAACTTGCACAGCGTGGATCTAAAGCGACGACAAAGTCTAAGATCATACGTCATAAAGTCTAAGATCATACACCGATCATGACCACCCACAGACTAGAGAAATAAGCGCATCAGGAGACTGAACGGTGGCACAGGTGAAGTTCACAGCTTTCAGTTAGCAGAGTGTTCGAAGTCGGGATGGGAAAAGCTGCCAATTTATCGGAGTTTGATAAAGGACAATTTGTAATGGCACGGCGCCTCGGAACTACGATCTCGGAAACGGCGCGGTTAGTGGGTTTTTCAAGTGGCGCTGCAGTTAATACGTAGCAACAGTGGCGCGCAGATGACCAAACGACGAGCCGTCGTCAAGCGGTGTATCTTCTGCAGCTCACTGATGCCAGAGGAGAGCAGGGATTGTCGCTCATTGTTCACAGCGACCACAGGACCACAGTGCGACAAATCCCCCGCAGCTACAACAGTGGTGATCAGGGCAATGTGTCACATCACACAGTTCATCGCAGCCTTCTGCGCATGGGCCTGCGTAGCCGAAGACACACCGGGTCTTCATGCTCACTGAACGCCATCGCCAAAAACGCATAAAATGGACCTAGGATCATCGAGATTGGACCGTTTGTGATTGGGAGAAAGTGGCCTGGTCTGACGAATCAAGTCTCCTGGTGCATCACGTAGACGGCTGAGCGCGGATACGCCGATTAACAACGGAGGCTATGGCACCTGGATGCACTGTTGGGCGGAAACAGGCCGACAGCGGAGGTATTATGATGTAAGCGATGTTTTCTTGGGACACTTTAGGTATCTGAACATCTTTGCGGATCAAGTTCACCCATTCATGGCTACTGTGTTCCCTGCTGGTGATGGCCATTGCCAACAAGGTAATGCGCCATGCCACACTGCCAGAATCGTAAAGGAGTGGTTCGAGGAAAATGCTGGTGACTTTCTATTAATACGCTAGCCTCCAAATTTACCTATCATGAACCCAATCGAACATTTGTGGTTCGACTTGGAAAAGCAGGTTCGCGCTAAATCCCCACCACCGCGAAATGTACGGGAACTGGAGGACCTACTGTTGACATTATGGTACCAGGTACCCCAGGATACATATTGTCACCTCATCGAATCGATGCGTCGCGGAGTGGTCGCCGTTTTGTGGGATAACGGGGGTTCTACAGCTTATTTGGTAGGTGGTCATAATATAATGGGTCATCAATGCATATACCAAAGTAGCCAATTATTATGAACACCTACTTAACCACGTCCCTGTCTGCTCTTAGCCTTCTAAATAGCCTGGATTCGATGTGGCACGGAGTTAACGAGGAACTCATGTCGTTCTACAGGGACATTTATCTGAGCGGATGTGATGTCGTCCGTCAGTTTCCGAACAGTCGCTAGAGGAAGATCACTGTTACGAATAGCGATCTTAATTTCATCCCATAGGTGTTCTGTTGGTTTAAGATCTGGGAAATGTTTTGGCCATTTTGGCACTTTGAAGTCACTGTCATGCTCCAGGAACCAAAGTGTGATGATCGGAGCCTGGTGGCATGGCACATTTTGCTGGTGGAAGTATCCCATTGCATAAAGAAACACCGTTTACATGTACGGCTGTACCTGATACTCAGTGATGTTACGTTACCTCTGGCATTTAAATGCTATTCCAGAAGTATTAAGGAGCCTAGTGCCAGCCATGAAAATATACTTGTGACGTACTACATAGGTGAAGCACGTGTCAAGACGACACATCTGCTGTGATGCATTCCGTCGGCGTACTTTATTCCGTTAGAACAACTGGATCCGGAGCGAGAGGGTGTAGTTTCGATCTCCGTCACCGACAAATTTGTGTTTTCACGGTCTACAGAACATTACACTGCCTGCTTGTAGAGATAAAGCTATGCGATTCATACAGCTGACGCTATATTCTCCCCCGACCATTAGCGTGCATTAAGTGAAAACCTGATTCACTAGACCATGAGACCTTTCTCCAGTCGTCAAACGTCCCGGATTGGGGATCTCATGCGCACTTCAGACGCATTTGACCGTTTATAGCAGAATAAAGTGGTACACGAAGGGGACATCTGCTGTTATAGCCCGTTAGTGTCAATGTGCGGCGGGCTGTGTATTCTGAATTCTTCTCTGGATACTGCTGTTGTACTGCTGGGTTACTTTGCGTAATGAAGCTAATCAGTTATCTAGTACAATCCTCTCCTACCGCTGTGTCCCTAGAATATCGACCAGTCGTTTAGCCGCACAAGAAGTCTTCTGGCTTCTTGTTTTGTTGCTTGCGCACCACTTATTGTACTTCCCGAATACACTTATTCCTACACAGCCGAGAAGGGTGCAGTTTCTGGGATGCTTGCTGCTGCGCGTCTAGCTGCCAGTATTATTCCTCTTTCAAAGTCGAATAAATCAAGAGACTTTCCCACACTGCCACTACACTGTTAAAAATTTTGTGGTAGGTTGCACCAAAAAGTCGTACTACACCTGTTGCACCACTTTCTGAGAAAACATGCAGCATTCTCTGGTGCAAACGAAACCCACCAACATGGGTGTAACTTTGCGCCAAGTTATGGTACAAGGTTCCAACACATTATGGTGCAAGGTTGCACCATGCTGTTGGTTTTGTTTGCACCGCACAATGGTGTATCTATTCGTAGAAACTGGTGCAGCTGGTATAGTACCACTTTTTGGTGCAACCTACCACAAAATGTTTAGTAGTTATGAAGCTATTCTCTTCATATCTTTTTTTGTGATTTTTTAAAACTGAGTTTTTGTGCTATATTTATAAATTGCAACGTTTACTTTTACATGATAGATTTACGGAAAGGAAAGTTCGGGGTTTTTCGGGGTTTTTTACACATCCGGTCAAAGATTTTAATCGGCGTTTCTTATGTTAGCACATGACCGCAATCTCGAGAATAATACCAAGGGCGAATTAATGATGAAATCTAGGTATGTACACCACATTTGGAACTATTTCTACGTGAACAACTTCCTCAGAAAATTTGCAGCTGGAAGGCAGATGAAATTTTCATTTTGTGATTATACGTCAGTTTGATACATCGTTTACAACACGAACGTCTGTTGACAACCAGTTTGCACCTACCTAATTCGACTTCCTATAACTTTTATTTGACTGAACAATTTCTAACCATTGATTATTAAACTCGATCTTTGTGAGCTCTAAAATTTCCATTCAGAGCTATACTGACTAACAAAAGTGCTATTTGGTTACTTAGAACGATATGAAGCCACCTAACATTGGAAAACTCCAATAATCTGTTGAAGCAACACACACACACACACACACACACACACACACACACACAATGTTCTGATCTCAAACTTCCAACAATAAGAAGAGTTACAAAATAATTAGCTAGGGTACAATGTCAGAGGCTCAGACCTCCGATCATGCTTTGCACAACCCACTACTTTATCGGAAGAATCTCATTCTCATTCTATTATATTACACACCTTAGTATGAAGACAAAATTAACTTTGCAACATTATATTTGGTCTTACCTGTATAAAATTAAATTAACACTTCAGAATTAACCAAACGATCACTTCTTCTACGTAAAAATCCATGGCACAACAATACAGATACGTCTTCTCGTCCACTGCTTTGATCACGAACACATGTGGTCGGTTTTCTTCAGCTGCACTGCTGAAAAGCGGGATAAGATTGCTCCACTTGCTCTAAATTTTGTACTTTGCACGAACAATTGGTGCAAATCAGATGATTTCAAGCACCACTTTACAGTGCAAGTGCCAAAATCGCACCACATCATGGTGGAAGAGCTGAAATTGCAATATAATGTGGGGCAACGTTGAACCAAAATTTTTAATAGTGTATCCAACCTTCGTAAAAGTTTGAATCCTTTGCAGTGAGCTGTTTATAAAGCCATCTCAACGTCATAAATACGTACTTAAGTAAAGATGACACGTGGCTGCTTGCTATTTGTGTCCTGTTAATTTCTACATAAGTGTAGATACGATAATGCTAAGAATGTATAAAAACAAAGAAAGCAACTAAGTGTTGTGTAAAGCTTAGATCGTGAAGTGCATAAAAATAGAAATCAGGCCAATAAACTTTTTGAAAATGGAAAGGCTGTGGGTGTCACTGTGCCATGTAGAGGAAAAGTTCAAGATCTGTCATGTGCATTAAGTTTAAAAATTTATATTTGCGCGCAGTTTTTTGCGTTAGGAAATATCTTAATAATCTACCATTTCCTTACATTCACACTGAGCTACATATTTCCCTACATAAGTAAAACTAATGAGATATTTATTGCTATAAGTTTTTCTTGAGTATGATAATGTGGTGCGCAATGATCAGAAAAAAATCTATATTCCGAAATAAGGTATTCAAAAACAAAAAACTCCAGGTTTATTCTAGATATTGGTAATAAAAAGTATGATAAAATCTCTAGGACTATGATTGCACGTTAGAATACCCTATAATACATATATACGGGAAGAGAAGGGAACTAAAAACATCGCGGATGGATTTACCAGAATGCATGCGATGTCCAGTTTCGAGTTGCGGATAAGGCTTGAATACTGTGTTCGTCCAATGAATTTGGCTCCGTCCCTTTCCTGGATTCAGTGGTCCGAAATTAGGGACGAGGACGACGTCTTGTTGAGTATATCGAAATCAAATGTAGACGTTTACGTTATTGAGGGGACCGAGAAAGAACGACCGTTCCAGCCGATGGCACCGCTATCTTAAATACCCCATACAACACTGTTACTATTTCATGTTTGAAGCGTCTCATAGACTGCCTCACGGCTTTGCAACAATTGAGTTCGTGAGTGCATTTGCTGAAAATTGGCATTTTGTACCAAACATCTCTAACTCCTACGAACCAGTATTCACATAAAAATAGCATTTAAAAATACCTTAACATTCATGCCATGGTGTATACACGGATAATTCCATTTTGTAGCTGAGGATCATGGTGAATGACTGCCGGACGCTTGATCATTTTTTAATGTTGTCTTCCAAGAACCAGCGTTCGGAAATGTCTTTGAATATCATCATGCCGATCAATGATCAGCGAGCTTTTTCCTATTTTAACCTATTTCGTTGCTAAGGGACACCTTAAATCGAAGCTTAATCTCAATCGATCAGTACTTGTGGACCCAAAGGACGCTGTTAGTTCTGTTTTTGAAAATATTGTACCCGAAGCGCTAGAGCATTAATTATTGTTAATATATATGTAAGCGGTTGTCATGTTTATCACATATTATTGTGTAAGCCCTTTAAGTATTTGCGGGAACATCTCGATTAATGAAATCTCCGTGGCAATTTCAAGATGGACAGAAAATAATTGCTTTCGTAAAAAATAATTGATTAAACATGCTAATATTTTCCAGTTAATTTTGATAAATCCCCCTGATCTTTTTTGTTCTACGTTTTCTTTTTGGAAATGATGAACTGTAACATTTTTCTTAATATATTGTCTTTCTTTTCCCAGAATTTAGCAGTCACTTATTCATATTTCACTCTGTTACAGCAGAAGAATCATGGGATCGTACAACGGTTTCACGATAATCGTTTAGTTTTTACGTTGGACTATAAATATTCAAAGCCAATTCCTTTATATATATGAATTTAAATACGAAAGTGATGCCGCACAGAAGCAAAAAATAAATTGAACATGTAATTGGTTCTTGATGAATATAACATGAAGAAAAATCTGTATTGTAGATTTGGTGCTCGGTCATCCTCTCTGTTAAATATAAAATGGGTATGCTTTGCGACTAATTACTTCAAAATAATTTTTCGGAATTAAAACAATGAAGAACAAAAGTTATATTTTTATATTATTAGAAACCTATGTACTTTTTTTCTCTTGGAATACTTTGTCAAACGTCAAAACTAATGTTTTAGATGAAATATCTTTGGGAAATACGTCGACAGACGTTACTTTAAAACTGTATAGTTTTATTACATACATTTCGATTGAAACAGTTGGAAAACTATGAAAATGTGGGTAAAAAGTATGCCATGTCTGATTACACACGTGGCATACACATATTGTAATCCTTCAAGGAGCTGAAACGAATTAACTCAGGATTAGCAAGATAGGCTGAAATCAGCTCGAACGAATATATTCGCTGCCTAAGGGTACGTTTATGCTGCAGTCTCGCTGCTGGCACATCGCCGAACTGTGCACATGGATGCCTGGCGATGATGAAACAAAACCATAAATCTTTATAGGCTCATTTATCGTGGAACAGCGATGCTATCAGTGCTTATCGCTGCGATCATCGCCACAGCGATGATATCAAACTGGTTAGTTTTTCGAGCATCGACCATCGCCAGACATCCTCAAACTTACGCTATGATTGGTTCCTTCAAGGCCACTCTTCCAGTCCATTGAACCATTTTCCCAACCGAGTGTGAAGCTACGCAGTCATCTCTCTAGTATCTTTAAAAACCGTGTTGTGTTTTTATAGAAGCAAGTCTTATTTGTGGAGTTTTCCTGTGATTTGTTTAAAAGGTGAAAAGTTAATGATTTTTTGAAGTATGGGTAACAATTTCAAAGAGACACTGATATCAGCTGTTTTCGAACGCATCGCTATTTCGGACCAGCGGCATGCAGATCACCACAACAGAAATTGGGTTGACAATATTTGGTCGAATCTTTAACCGCTTCACAAATTCTGGTTCAACAATATTTAAAATATACTGAAAGGTTGATTGCGACATCCTTAAGTGACTGGAATAACCTCTGTGGATAATTATTGAGTTGTTGATAGAATTGGTGAAAGTATCCGTTGTGAGGGAGTTCTTGATTCAAAGGATGCACTCCGCATTTTCTCTTCTTTCTCCTTGTCAAAAACCACATCTTTGTCGAAAATGAATCGCTATCACTGTCATCATATGACATAAGAGAGAGCATCGTTTCCTTTCAGAGGACACAACACAAGACTAACAATAAAAGCGATGTGAACAGCTGCAGGGTAAATGCTCCATGGCGAGCATCGTAGCTACATGCAAGCAGGGAGGTGCCTGAGCGAGCATGTATGTGCCCGCAGCAAGGCTGCAGAATAAACGTACCCTAAGAAGTGGGCCCAAATGCGGCTTAAAAGTGGTAGACGTGCGCATCAGAAAGCGTTGCTTTTCCTTTAGCCTTGTTAATCAAAGTGGTCATTTAGGGGGATGATTTAAACTAATATTTTCTGACAGATTTCCTCCTAAAACGGCCATGAGAATGTCGAGGGACCTAAGAGAAAAAGGAGAGAGAAGGTGTTTTAGTAATTCGTTTCTCCCCAATGACATGGTATTCATGTCAGGGGGAGACTAGCTTTTTCCCATCATCGTCGTAGAGCAAAGAATAAAACCTAGAAGTGAGCTGTTATCACGTGTGGTAGGTTTATGGTTGGTACTGATGAGATGAGAGGGAAAAAGAAGTTGTTTTGCTCAGCTAAAACCTGGTCGCTATGTGAACATATCTCTTTGGGAGCACCGAAAATTTCCCCCACTGTATGGTTCAGGTACATCAGATACTTAAAGTGTTAAGAACTTTTGCGAAACCGAAATGGAGATTCGTAAAAAAACCTACTTGATTATTTGCTTATTTATCTTTAAAAAGAGGTCAAAACTAAAAATTATAAATAAAAATCAATCCTAAGAATATTCAAGCTTTTCTGGAATTAAAAAAAAGTGAAAACTTGTGTTACGGTGCAAATGTATTTTGTCAGGGAGCTCATTTCATCGTCTTTATATCTTAACCTGTGTTAATATAGCACATTCAGCTTTTATCACCTTTTAGAAACAATGATAATGGAAATTCGCAAACGAGAACTTCCTGCGCCACCGAAGTATCGCAGCATTTTGTAATATATCTTGCTTCTGAGAAAATATTGTTATATGTTACCAGAGTTTCAATTGTAGATATGAACTGTGTATTAGTTTACCGAACAGCACCTGAATTTGTTTGTATTAGTATCGGGTATAATTTTTTCATCAGCCTCATAGCTGCTTTTGAACTTCGTAGAGTCAACCAGTTCACTAGTTGTCTAGAAAGTGTCTCGTTATAAAGTAAGCTCTTCTACATGACTTTATTACATTGCACATGAAGCATGGGATCTTTTAATGCTGTGTTTTTGTAGACTGTTTGGTGAAACAGCACAATCGCTTTAACATTAGCTTTTAAACAAATAAAATACTGCCAGAGTTCATTTGAAGGAAACCGACTTGAGTAAAAAATCCAAGCAATTGTTAGTCATATCGGGCTAACGATAGAAACTGAATCCAACTAATAATTGACTTTCTTAGATTTCCAAATTTCTCGTAACCCTGAAACTTGCAACCTGTCTTATTCTGTTTATCTGAAACCTACCGCCAGTAACAGTCTAATTCCATTTAACTCTTCCCATTCATTATCACATAAGCTATCAGCAATTAACTTCCTAATCAGAAGAGCATTTTTACACTCATCCACAGATCCTATGTTCAAATCTGAGATAGATTATATATTTGATTTAGCCGCTAAATATGAATACCCTAGACACATAGTGTTGGAATCACAGCCTCTCAGCAATAATACAAAAAAACAAAACAAAAAAAACGCAGATCTTCAGACGGGAATCTTAAAAACGCTCCAAAATGAATTGCCACGTGCCAGACGCAACTCTATGACGTAACTACACGTACCCAACCTAGAAACGTCACGAAGCGTGCATCTTACTCTCACGTGATCTGTGACGTAGATGAAGTCGAGACTTGAGCCTTCTTCTAAAACCAGTGTTGTTGTTGTTGCCTTCTTTGCTTGCGTGAGAAAGGGTGTCTGTGACGTTCTGTCTATGTTCTGTTAAATAGAACTACTCCTTTTTAATTGGAACGAGAACTATTTTGCAAGATGTTTTATATCTGTAAATTATAGGACGCTTTATGCTGTTTTCTGCATAGATTCTGTCTACTTACAAAGAGTTTTGTGCGTGATGAACTGAAGTGTTTTTATGGCCAGTAAACATGGCGTATGTTCGATTGATCTTCAGTTCCACTAATAGTGTATCAACTTGCAGATGTACTTTTATCAAATGAATAATCTTCTTGTCATCCTTTCATATTATCATTAAATATAATTTTTTACTGCCACAACTCAGGTCTGTATAAAAGTTTATTATTTCTTGCATGAAGTCATCTGTTCTATTTTTACTGTTAAGCATACATTTCTTTACCACGAATGAAGAATAGCAGAGAAGTATTTTTTCTTCTGCGTACTGAGCATTTGGGGAGTTGGTGTTTTATTTAATCTAATATTTCCACCTCCCTAAAAATCACAACAGATTATGAGACTGATAACAAGATTAGAAGACTGAAATCTCATTCATGGTAGAATAAGGAAAAATAAATTTGGATTTGCTAACAAAAAATAAGAACATTGTAAATAATGAATTCTCAAACGAATTCGTTTTTGTCAATTGAAAAACTGAGTGATACAAATTATGACCTGTGGAAATATAAAATGCAGATGTATTTTATTAAGGAAGATTTATGGCACTTAATTTCTCGTGAAGTTACTAACGAAGAAAGAACTGATGCATGGCGTAAACAAGACGTTAAGGCACAGGCTATGATTTCTTTATCGGTACAAGATGATCAAATTATTCATATTAGAAATGAAGCATCAGCTGTTGATATGTGGAATGCTTTGAAAAGTGTTCATGAGCGTACAAATTTAACAAGTAAATTGCATCTGCTTAGCTCTACAGCGTAAGGTACGACGGACATGAAACAATCCAGCAACACATAAACAAAGTACTAGAAATCAATAATAAACTCAGGGCAATAGGGGAAGAAATAAAAGATACGCACATTACTGCTATTATATTGTGTAGTTTACCCAGTAGCTATGATACATTGGTAACTTCCCTTGAAGCAAGACCAGAAAATGAATTAACCCTTGAGCTTATTAAGAATAAATTAATTGATGAGTATAATTCAAGAATGGAAAGGTTGAATGACAACAACGCGTCATCAAGCAAAGTCCTTAAAGTCAAAAACCAAGCCAACAAATATAAAAATAAAGAGCACAAATTTTGCAGTTTTTGCAAGAAACCTAATCATTTAAAAAATGAGTGTTGGCATTGGAATAAGAATAAAAATAAAGAGCACAAAAATGCTAAGTCCCACAAGAGTGATATAGTAATTAAACAAGCCAAACATGAAGTACCTGGTAACAAGAAAAATAAAAATATCTCTAATGCACAACAAAATAAGAAATTCCTGTTAAAAACTGAAATAAATAAAACCGACACCTATGATGTATGGTCTATTGATTCTGGAGCCACAAGCCACATGACCAACGACCGACATTTTTTCGCATCGTTAGACCCTAGTAAAATAGATGTTATAACTACTGCAAATGGTTCAGAAATTAGATCTAAAGGTACGGGAACTGGTTTTCTTCACTATAAAATTGAAACAGAGAAGATGCATGATTTAGAGCTTAGAGATGTCTTGTATGTGCCACAACTTGAGAGTAATTTACTTTCAGTAAAGAGTATCTGTAGTAAGGGTCATGAGGTTATTTTTAAAGGTAACAAATGCATTATACAGAATAATGACCAAATCATTGCTACAGGCATACTAGAAAAAAATGGTTTGTATAAGTTGCAGACAATAACTGTAAATAAAGTGGCTAAGACAGCTACAGAATGCAGAAATAAAAACTGTATTAATTTATGGCACAGACGTTTAGGTCATAGTAATACAAATAGCATAAAACAAATGGAAAAACTTGGTCTGGTAAAAGGTATGAAACTATCTGGTTTTAAAGCTATTAATAGTTGTGAAGAATGTATTAAGAGCAAACAAGCAGAGAAACCATATCCAAAAATGAGTGAACATAGATCTACTGAAGTATTGAAACTGGTACATATGTGGTCCTATGCCATCAACCACACCAGGAGGAAAACGCTATTTTATTACTTTTATCGATGATTTTTCGCGTTTTACATATGTTTATTTGCTGTCCCACAAGAATGAAGCTCTAGCTAAATTTAAAGAATACATTTCTTCTGTAAGCAACAAATTTGACAAAAAGCCTACAACTATTCGCACAGATAATAGAGGTGAATATCATCATCATCATTGTCAACCATTATCAATCCACTGCTGGACGAAGGTCTCCCCAAGTTTCCTCTACAACGGTCTGTCTTGTGCCAGTCTCCTCCATATCACCCCTGCATACTTTCGAATTTCATCCACCCATCTCCCATGTGGTCTTCTTCTGGGTCTTTTCCTGTCCCTTGGAATCCAATCTAAAATTTCGGCTGTCCATCGATGATCTGTCCTTCTGGCAGTATGTCCAGCCCATTGCCATTTCAGGGATTTAACTCTGATCATGATGTCTTCCACTCTTGTCATTTTTCGGATCCACGAGTTCCTCTTCTTATCTCTCCTGGTTACACCAAGTATACACCTCTCCATGCTTCTTTGAGTTGTCTGCAGCCTTTGTATGTCTCTTTAAGTTAAGGTCCACGTCTCTGCACCATACGTAAGCACTGGAAGGATGCATTGATCAAACACTTTTCTTTTAAGACATAATGGCATATTGCTCTTGAAAAATATGCTGTTTCTTCCAAAAGCTCTCCAGGCAAGTTTTGTACGCCGATTAATTTCTTCATCAATGTGACCCTCACTTGATATCTGCTGTCCAAGATAAACGTACGTGTCTGTTATCTCCAGCTTTTCTCCATCAATCGATAAATCTTCATTTCTTGTAAAAGCATTGAACATCACTTTTGTCTTCTGAAAGTTCATTTTTAATCCCACTTCTTTACTCTTGTCAGCAAGTTCGTGGATCATACTATGCAGCTCTGATGGGGTAGTTGCAAAAATGACTACGTCATCAGCAAAACGA